>OX637325.1:5947032-8920548 GCA_951799385.1 Hyppa rectilinea
CCTCCACAACCCAGTAACTGGGCAATACGATACCCCTTGGTAGGACGATTTTTCGGGCTTCTGACGACCCGTATCGACTGTCAAAGATGCACGAATGACAGCCGGGACCAACGGCTTAACATGCTTTCCGATGCATGGAGGAGTCTCGTTATGTAACGATGGTCACCCATCCACGGCCAACCCCGGCAAGCGTAGCTTAACCTGATGGATCGACCTGTGCGGCTGTTAGTACTTAGACACGAGCTCCTCGCGGATTCATGTACGTATTATATAATTATCACTTGCTTAATCATCGGTGAAGGAAAACTTCGTGAGCGAACCAGCATGTCAGAAAGATATTTCTCAACAGCACGCGAAGCTAAGTCAGAGGCCCATGGGCAGCATAAAAACTCTGACACCAGGTTAGTCACTAGCCACACGAAAAGAAGAAGAAACATAATTAACAAATTCATATTTGCTACCAAAAGTTTTGGACATCAAAATTATAAATTATAAAATGGTTTATGTGGCAGGAGCAGGCCGCACCTAAAGGTGGAGATTGACTTGTAACATTTTGGTGTAATTGGTAAAGGGTATCGCGTTCTTGTAACAGAAACCAATGACTAACTTGTAACGTTGGTTAACGTTAGTTTGTAATGTATCATTCGCGGCGAGTGCCGTGTGCTCCACGCGACGCGACTATCGGTTTTTTCGCGAATCCCTTTGAGTGTTATGGATGGAGCACACTTGAGCCAACAATTCGAATTATACATTACAAACACACGTTACAAGTCAGTCTGTGTCGCCGTATTGTAACAAGATCGCCTCGAATGATACATTACAAACAAACGGTACAAGTTAGTCTCCACCTTTAGAGGTCACAACGGGATCAGAACTCTTGACAACAAATGCCAAGTTTTATTTAATCAAAGCCGGAAATAATGTTGTTTATTGTTTCGAACAATTTGAATGTTTTTAATCTTTGCCTTTATTAAAATACTTCTCTTGGTCCTGTTGCTTTGGTGTTGTTTGTTTGTAGTAGGAGTTTGGAGTTGCGTTTTCAATGTCTTGTGATTTATAGTGAGGGGCTCGTGGTTAAATGATAACAGCCGCAAGGGGCAAAGGAAGGTTAAGCTACGCTTTCCGCGGTCGACTCGAGGATGAGTGACCATCTATTACATATCGAGCGTCGAAAAGCACATTAAGCCGTTGGTCATGGCTCTCGTTTATAAAACTTTGACAGTCATTATGGGTAGCCAGAAGCCCAAAAGTTAGATACTTGTCTTACCAAGGAGTATCGTGTTACCCAGTAAGCTGAGTTGTGAAGATCAGACTGGCTCCATGTAAAATACTTTGTATCGGTTTTCAACTGGATTTGATTAGACTAAAAGTCGACATGACCCTTCCGCTCCACCCAAAGCGGGAGCGATCATTTGATGATTACTACCCTCAAAAAAAAAGGAGTTTCGCTCTTACGGTGGACTACAATAATTAATATAAGATGAGTAGTAGAACAGCAGTGTTGGCCCAGCGCTATCGGCGTGTTGGAAGTCTTGAAGTCAATTCCATTGCTCTCAAAATAGTGGAAGCAAAAATCTTGAGGAACCCGCACTGGGCCCGCAATGGATCCGCAGTCCCGCACTGGGCCCGCAATGGGCCATAATCCACTGATTATGGCTCATTCCCTCTCTCAGAGAAGAAGCCTGTGTGTGTGGGCACTTATACTAATTATGCTTATAATATTTTCTTTCACATGAGCTCATATAAAGTTAACATATAATTTCAGAAATGTTAATTACATCCTTTGAATTAATTAACCCACTTACAAAATCACGAATGTTTGAAGAATTCTTTCCCAAAAAAAATTCAAAGAAAGGGTGTTTTTTCCTGTTTTTTTTTTCAAAGGAGCATTATTAATCACCCCTAACGAAATTCAAAAGTATTGTTTTGTACAGTTTTTTTGACAAAATTAGGGAAGTTCAGAGCATTGTTCCGGAGTTGACATTTCATTTGTATTCATTTCTACCCGTAGAGTTTCAAATTAAAAATTATAAGTGTTTGTCGACTGGCAACATTGTGGCATATTTTTAAATTAGGAACGTTGTGACGCCATTATGTTTGTACCGTTAGCATCAGAAAAGATAAAAACTTAGTTGTATTTCTAGAAGTCGGTTTATTCCTACTTAAGAATCTATTTTATCGATATACATATTACAGTAACACTTTTCTGGATTTTTCAGTAGCCTGGCCTTTTTTTTGAGGGTGGGAAATCATCAATTGACTCCTACTCTGGATGGAGCGGAAGGGAGTGTCAGACTCTTACTGACTAAAACCCATCCATGTTCCTTCCTTAGCCCTTTATGTTCTGGTGTAGCGGTAACCCTTTCGGACAATCCCGCTTACAGTAGCCTGCTCTGAAGTCTGAATTTTCGCCCCGTTGATGGCAAGAAACTCGCCTTCTATTGCATGTGACTCAAACATAACGGGCCCTTCTTGGATTATAGGTATCATATCTCGGTATAGCTAGATAAATGAAGCAGACATACGGTGAGAAAAAAATCCTATTATTTAATAATTTTATACTTTAATATAAAAAAAAAACTGCCCTATTTTATTTAGGTATTTAAGTAGTTCATCTAACTAAAATTGCTTATTAAAACACCTAAACTATTTACTACTCCAAAGGAAAATTCACAACAAACTAAGATTACTGTAAACTAATAATTTATTTCTCAGTTCCCATTTTCGTATTATAATTTAATTCCAGCCGTTAAAGAAATATTTTCGCCCTAAGCTCATTAGCAAGGAGTTCGCCTTTTAAAATAATAATATCATGGCTAAATAGTTGCAGACACGCCATTCCATAAACTGGTTTAATTATAATTTACAGCGTTTACTAACGCTACCCAATATAAATAGAGTCCTGCAGAGGCGAGAGAAGGGGATAGGAATATACTTAGTGCCCACGGGTGAAAGAGACAGCATGTATGCACATGTCACAGAGTAATCTTATTAATAGTGTCGGCAAATATTTTTATTGTGATCGTTTGTTCGGATAGCTACGGTAACGCAGATTTGTTTTCCGTGATAGAAAATAAAAATATTTAGGGGCTGTTATTATGATTCAATTATGACGTGTAAAGCTAGTGTGTTTAAAAAGAAATTAATTAAAGTTTATTTCTTTTTCCACGCACAGTTTTTATGTATATTAATGTATTGGCGAATACTGGCTGGTTGCAAAATAACTTGACACTTACCGCTATTCAGTATTTATCAAACAACTCAATATTATCACACAAAAGATATCCTTTAAAAAGTGGCCGTTTTATAATTCATGAAATCATGATACCGTATATTTAATTCTTGTATATCGGTATACAACCTAAATAAATAGCCACTTATTCATTTTCTAATGTCGTCATAATTCTACATTACACCCGTCATTACATTCTGACTCTAAACACCAAATTAATGTCACCTATAAGCACCATTAGCCGCCATAGCTTCTTCCAAAACGTTTAATTACTACGCGTCATTAAGCGATTTGAAAAAAAAAAACAAAAAAAATGTCGCATCTCTTGTACTAATGTATACTCTGTGGTCTAAGGGCGGGAAAACATTTTCATCCAGCAGTGCCCTGCCAGGCTTCGCGCCTTGCGGACGTCCGGACGTATTCTTATTCTTTCGAAAATCGAACGTCGCGTTTGACATTTCGTGTTTCTAAATTCACATAAAATTTAAAAAAATATTGCAGCCATTTTGGTTTGTTGGAACAATCTGTGAATAAGTTTTAGATACTGATGTTTTGTAGACGGTTTGTGTTTAATTATTAAATATGTGCGGACATTAGTGAGATTGGATTTTATGGCACAATATTAATGGTAAGTGCGTGTTTTATTATGGTTGTATTACAATAGTTGGTACAAACTAGGTTTTAATGTTAGGGTGTGATCATTTGGGACATTTTGTTCTTCAAAGATTTTTCTTAAAAAACGTTTATTTTGAACGTGTTTTATTATCACTTTTAGATTTAAACGTGAAATATTTACAAAGGTTAATAAAACCAGAAGATTTGAGTCATTTCTGTTACAAGAACTTACTTTTTAATTGCGTGATGGAAAGAAATCATATCATGTTGTGTGTAGACTTACGAAATTATAATATGCGGTCCATATAATATATTTAGGTACACTTGACTTATTCTTAAATGCAATCTAACACTCATTTTTTTTTAAGTTTGCTTTTTAATAAAGCGAAGTGATCATTGGGTCTCAAAAAATTTGTCCGTATCGCTGTCAGTGGAAAAAGTGCCTAAAAGGCAGGCACGGTGAATAGCAATGGTTCTTTGTTCTAAAAACTGGCTAGCCCTCTGGTTATCATTTTATCTCGATAAAATACAAAAAAAAATATATTTCAAAGCCGTCGTTACGTACCTTCTCAGCTACAAGTAAAGTCAAATTGTAACTATGAAATATATCCTTCAATTCAGCGGCATTATCTTTATTTTGTGAGAGATACCTGGGACAAAATTACCTGATAGAGTAAGCTCCATGTTTTGCGAGCTTAGTATAACAGAAGTACTTCCATTCCACGTCTTCTTAGGACCTATCCTACCTGCCCTTGTATTGAGTACATCACCCAGAGGCAAAGTTGAAAAAGACCAATTACTCGTATATATGTTTGCTTTTTGCCGACAACATGTGAAATATGATATAGCTAGAGAGGAGATGACTATCCGTATGGTAACTTACAGAGAAGTAGGTATAGATAAAAAAAAGACATGTTGCACCGACTTAAAATGAATTGGGATAAAGGCAAGATAATGATAATAGGTGGCTGCTAAAAGTATGACATTAATAACAACTAACTTATGCCAGCGGCTTCGTCGAACGTAGGTACAACCAGGTAATAAACTATTTGTGAGCCAAATTTCATCCAGATCCGTTAAGCCGTTCTGGGGTAATTTAGTAACAAACACGCATCCAAACATTCTCATTATTTTGTAAATATTAGTAAGGTTTCTCTTCTTTATTGATCTTCGGATGCCATGTAGGGTAATTATAATTATAATGATTAAACTATAATTGCAGCGTGCATAATAGTAGTGACTTCATTATAGCAGTGATAGCCTAGTGGTGTGACCGTCGGACTGCTAAGTCATAGGTCTGGAGTTCGAACCCAAAGCACGCACCTCTGATTTTACGGATTCATGTGCATATTGTATAATTATCGCTTGCTTTAAAGTCGGTGAATGAAAATATCGTGAGGAAACACCAGCATGTCTGAGAGATATTTCTCAACAGCATGTGAAGCTAAGTCAGAGGCCCATGGGCAGCTTAAAAACTCTGACACCAGGTTAGTCACTAACCACACGAAAAGAAGAAGTGTGCATAATGATGATCAGTTGCGTCACCTGCATTTTTGGATGCATCATACATGACTATCTTATACTTAAGTGTCCGCTTTTATTATTTTACGCCATCACTAGGTTCGGTGGTTCAAAAAGAAGATAAGAGATGGCGCTAACAGTCGCAATGATAGGTAAACATCGTCTTCAACAACATTACTTTTTATGGAAATGTTTAATGAATTTCTTAACATTACTTACTAAGTTTTCGACACTGTCAGCAGTAAATACTAAAGATAATTGTGCAACAGTTATGTACGAGATTTTCAATCCGATGTTTTCGTTTTTTTTTTGTTCATCATCAATTCAGCCTATTGGTAGTCTACTGCTGGATATAGGCCTCCCTCATGGAGCGCCACAGCGTACAATCTCTATCCAGCCATTATCAGCTATCTTTGTCAGGTCGTTTGTTTTGATGATGATCAATATTATGGGTGTATAGGTTCGTCTTTGCTTACCCCATAAGAGACTAAAGAAGGAAGTTATGTTTGTGTTCACAATAGACAAATTTATTTCAATGTAGACGGGTTATACAGGTGAAATTGAATTCATGGGCATTATTTTAAGGGGTCATTGAAAAAAAAATCTGCTGTTCTATACCGATGTATGCTTGCATACCTCGTCAAAATATACGGAACAGCAGATTATTTTTTACGCGATTTCAGATTTGTGACCATAGTAAACGTTGTTCATAATGATGAGTACCTTGAACTTTAAAACAATGCCCATGACTTCAATTTCACCCTGTAGGTAGACACGGCACACTTGTACCTTAATCTTTGTAGAACACAGGCGTTAAAATAAGTTTTAAATCGCACGTTTTCTTAGTATTATTTTCTATGAATAAAATTGGTACTACACACATCAAAAGTGTCTAGGGATCAACATATATTTTTGCAATAACTTTTCTCTTGATTGATATTAATTTAAATTTTCTTTAAGGATTCATCAAATAAAGTGTTTTCGTTTGTCACAGTAACGATAAACCAAGTCACCTTTGCATTAATAAAGAAATTTGCCATTTTCCTAATAAAGGGATTTTTGACATTTGAACCACTAACATTAAAGTTCGAAAAAAAGACTGAAATAACAGTTTTCTTTAAAATTTTATTGGGTAACTTAAACAATTAATAATCCGTGTTTCTACCGCGAACACTAACAACACAAGAACATCGGTTTGGCATACTCAAAATGAGTTCATCCAAATCACGCTGTGGAATGGCCGCCCATGTTCGTTGCAACAACAAAAAAAGGTCTTCTTGCAACTGGATACCCTCCATATTCGGCAGAGCTCTTCTCTGTAGCATATCCCATGCATGCTCAATCGGGTTCAAGTCTGGCGACTGAGCAGGCCAGGGCAGGACATTGATGTTAGCTGCGGCGAGAGTCTGTCTTACAACTCTTGCGGTGTGCGGTCGTGCATTATCATGCATTAACTGAAATAAGGGACCGATTTGCACTTGTAGAGGAACGAATGAAGTGAACCTTCATTCCCGAAGACCGCTACGGGTACCACCTATAGCAATGCACAATCGTAGGATTCGATATCAATGGGCTCTTGAACACAGAAATTGGGCAGAAGAACAATGGCGTTTCGTGTGCTTTTCTGATGAGTCTCGTTTTGGTATGAGACCGGATACAAGACGTATACGACACTGGAGAACCCCTGGACGCCAACAGCGATTAAAATCCTGCCAGGAAGTCCATCCTTATAGTGGTGGAACCATCATGGTATGGGCGGGTATTTGGATCGGCGGAAGAACTGAGTTGATTTGGATCAGAGGCAACCTCAACGCTCAAATTTATGCTGAGACGATTGTATCTGACGTCATCGTTCCTCTACAAGTGCAAATCGGTCCCTTATTTCAGTTAATGCATGATAATGCACGACCGCACACCGCAAGAGTTGTAAGACAGACTCTCGCCGCAGCTAACATCAATGTCCTGCCCTGGCCTGCTCAGTCGCCAGACTTGAACCCGATTGAGCATGCATGGGATATGCTACAGAGAAGAGCTCTGCCGAATATGGAGGGTATCCAGTTGCAAGAAGACCTTTTTTTGTTGTTGCAACGAACATGGGCGGCCATTCCACAGCGTGATTTGGATGAACTCATTTTGAGTATGCCAAACCGATGTTCTTGTGTTGTTAGTGTTCGCGGTAGAAACACGGATTATTAATTGTTTAAGTTACCCAATAAAATTTTAAAGAAAACTGTTATTTCAGTCTTTTTTTCGAACTTTAATGTTAGTGGTTCAAATGTCAAAAATCCCTTTATTAGGAAAATGGCAAATTTCTTTATTAATGCAAAGGTGACTTGGTTTATCGTTACTGTGACAAACGAAAACACTTTATTTGATGAATCCTTAAAGAAAATTTAAATTAATATCAATCAAGAGAAAAGTTATTGCAAAAATATATGTTGATCCCTAGACACTTTTGATGTGTGTAGTTAAGCAATCTATATCAATACAGACCCCAGCATATTAAGCTATCCCTAACTGTCAATTTTCTCGTTTGAAAATGAACTATATACTTTTGCAATAAAGTTGAAAAAGTATCAAAGATATTTGACAGATTGGGGTAACTTGATGTGCTGGCGAATGTACCTACGTACCTTTTATTGATTTACTTTATTAAACTATTACTGCCAAGCTATTAAGTGCCAATTAATTTGCCAAAGCTGTATCAAATCACCCCTAGTTATTGAATACACTTAAAACTTTGTCCAATATTGTTCCCTAATTGGTCACAGGGGCTCTTAATGATGTCATACCTATTAGGTCAACGATACTTTAGGCAGCCATACGACCTACTATAGGCTATAGTTTACTATCTGTAGATAGTTATATTTCTCAAACAAAGGTATATACTACTGTAGTGCTTTTTTATGGATGGGAAGTCCAGCTCTGGGTGGAGCGGAAGGGAGTGTCAGACTCTTACCGACTAAAACCCATCCATGTCCTGCCTTAGCCCTTAGTGTTCCGGGGCAGCGGTAACGCTTTCAGACAGTCCGGCTGAAACTACTGAACTGAGTTTCAAGTGAACCATCAATGGTGGCAATGTCTAGCATCATCCTTTTCCCAACTATGTTGGGGTCGGCTTCCAGTCTAACCGGATGCAGCTGAATACCAGTATTTTACATGGAGCGACTGCCTATCTGACCTCCACAACCCAGTAACTGGGCAATACGATACCCCTAGGTAAGACTGGCTATCAGATTTTCGGGCTTCTAACGACCTTTAACGACTGTCAAAGATCCACGAATACGCCGTTGGTCGGGGCTTAACGTGGTTTCACATGGTTTTGCTGATTTGGTTATTAAGATGGTCACCCATTCATTGTCGAACCCTGGCAAGCGTAGCTTAACCGGATGGATCAACACGTGCGTCTGTTATAACTTAGCCACGAGCTCCTCATTAGATATATTAAACAAACAAAAGCGAAAAACCTATAACGATTACATTCGAAGGCAACGTCAATATAATCCCATTGACATATTTTCAGCATAAAACAATAACATTGTTATTTTTTATAAAAGGTCTTACATTTTTTATAAAATCATACATTTTTAATAAGGTCATACATTATTTTTTCAGTAACTACCGATAATTTCAAAATATATATCTATTAAAACTGATAATTGCGGCTTGCCTTTTAACCTTCGGCCGTGATCAGTTATTTATAGCACTCAATATATATATCAGTTTTGATTATAAATCGATATTCCTAATATTAGAGCTAGTTTTTATTCTATTGAACCAAATTTACGATACAAAATCCAGTAATTTTTGTATCACCTATCGAAAAAGGTGTCTCTCTTGAAATAAGTATTACAAATAGATTAATTTCATCCTTTTCATTGCTTACAAAGCCATGTTAAAATCTCAATTTCACAGCATAAATACAAACAGACATGGATCCCAAACAATACTGCATCGTCATCCACCCTTTGCCCAAAAAAGAACTTAAAAAACCACAGATCTACATAATTTGTCACACATGGCAACAATTTCGTCACACGACGCCTTAAATCAACTTTCCCTAACAAATAAATTCGAAAAAAGAACAAAATCGTTCAGTAGCGTAACACCTGTTGTCTGTGCTTCGTTCCCAGACGAAACCAGTTCCACAGATAAAAAATATATACGAAAAAAAAAGATGGCGGCATCTTAAGGGATCCAGCGACTGATTATTTTGTTTCTTATTTTATTGAATGCAGGTGCTTGATAGTTTTTTGAGTGTCATGGCGATTTTTATGGTAAAAGAATGGGACTAGTTTGTGTAATTAATTAAAGCTTCAAAGTAAATTGTTTGGCTATGCTGTTCCATATTGGGTTTCAGTATGTTGAAGTTTTAAAAATAAACCGGCCTGGAATGTATGCATTCTGTGTGGGTCCCGGGCCTGGGCTTCGTATATCTGTTTTGCCAAGGGATGATTGGGCTAGGTTTTACAGCTATGGTTTTCACCAACCGGTAGTACAATACTTATTAGATGACCCGGTGAACTACCACGTGAAATGTTACCACGTGAAATGGTGATTAGTCCTTGATATAATGTGTTTTTGATATAAATTTAGATTTTTTGACTACACCAACATTATTGACGAAAATAAAAAAAATGAAATTGGTCGAGCTGTTTTCGAATTTTTGCGAGGCTAACGCACGGGTGTGCACGGAAATTGATTTTTAGAATTATAATATTATTGTAGATGAATGCCTAAGTTCGTGATTTCTTTGTCAAAAATGTTATTCACTTCCATCTGGGTTCATCAATTATGGTAGAGAAATATTAAAAAAAAAGTACTCGGCAACACTAATCCAAAAATTCTTTTTTGTAAAAAAAAAGTCTGTTTTTCGTCTTTACTTTTTTGATCGTACCAACGTGAAAACTGTAGTAGCGTAGCGTTGGATGAAATTTTGATCACGTAACCGTCGAATGGTAGGCAAGAATGTTTATTTTTCTTGTAACGTATTTTGTTACAGAAATTACAGAGGTTTTGATCCCAAGGTCGGAAGCTGCTTCTGGAAAAACTTTACTTTAAGGCTCCCATAGACAGGCGCAACGAGGTAGCGTGGCGCGACTCTTATAGAACGATTCTAATTTCACAGAAATTGTTCTCCCAGATTCGTGTCGCGCCGTCGCGTCGCGCCTGTCTGTAGGGGCCCTTACACGTTATTGAACGTTTTCTTTGTTTTGTCAAGGTCGAAAAGTATTGCCTTTCCGCGATCAAATCTTTATAAGTCGACGCTTTCTTGTCCACGATAGAGACAAATAACAGATGGACATAATAATCGCCTTCTAACTTTGTTTTCCAATATGGAACGATTAACGACCTTCATCTATTTTGACAGTTAAGTAATTCAGATTGTGTTCGGTTCACAGATAACATAGCATTACGCCTTTAATCCCCAAAGGGATAAGCAGAGGTGTAGGTACCTGTAGTACACCGCCACACGATATTTGTATAGAATACGAACAGAACATTGTCTATTGCCATAATTGACTACTTATTTGAAACGATCAAAAATAAAAGATGAAATCATAGATAAAAGACCGCTTGTCATAAAAACTTCCATCACCGTACAGAAATTAAATAATCGAAGAATTGTAAAATTGCATTTAATGCTAATACGCATTCCATTTGATTCTAAAAATCTGTGGCGTCACATTGTTATATTTCATACAAATCCTGTACAAATTACGCGTTTTGACAATTCATATAAAGTAGCGTTATTGACTACCCCTTCAAATAACCAATACAGTTATGCTTTAACGGAATTTGACAACAGTTTAATCTAACTTTTCCCCATCTTTTCGTGTGATTAGTGACTAACCTGGTGTCAGAGTTTTTATCCTGCCCATGGGCCTCTGACTTAGCCTCACATGCTGTTGAGAAATATCTCTCAGACATGCTGGTTTCCTTGCTTTTTAAACCTTAATCACTAACGTCATCGAACAAGCTATGTTAATCAACCCTTATTCATTTAATTGTTCTTTGTCGGTGATCTGGACATTAAAGACTCAAGAAATGCACTACGTTTAAACTGACAGACGTATTATTAAGTCATTCATAGCACGTAACCTGTCTTTAGTCTAGTCTCACAGTTAATTTTACACGACTCACTCAGTACTTTGTAACTAACGGGTTCTTTAATTTTTTGTAAACATTTTGTTTGTCTGGCTTCTTTACAAATTACTGATCAGCATTGCTATGCAACGTGGCAATGCTGCTACGAACTTTAAGGTGCCCTTTGATTTTTATCCTTCCGTTTTTGTAAACTTGAACATAGTTATTATTAATATTTTTTAAATTAGTGAGATCTGTCTTTAAAACGAGCTATGGAGCTATGTAGCTATGGAGAATCTCTCCAAAATTATGTCGTATTAAAATAATGTTCTAATGCTTTATTTTTATACTTGTTTCCGGAAACTTTCTGGAAGAATTACCAGGACATTTACGTTATACCGAGGGAACAAATTCACTCATACAATGGGGGAATTGAGTACCACTCAGTAGCAATGACTTTAATTTTTACAGTTCAACAACATTTGCGTATGTACAGTCGCATTAGGATATACCAAACTGTCAAACATCTCCAAATAATTTAACACCTTATAACATTCACAGTTAAGTTCAAAATTGTTTGCGAAAATTTGACAGTTGATGGTATCTTGTTGTGCTGGCGGCTTGTTGAGCAGAAAGCACATTTTTAGAAGTATGGAACGACAAACATGTTGCAACGACCTTAAATAATTGGGGATAAGGCCAGGAGAATGATATGATGATTATAATGAGACCTTAAAGTTAGTTCGGTGTATAATTGTGTATTTTGCCGCTTCGGTGTGCCAACTCGCCCACACGAACAAGTGTGTAAGAAGCCTTAGGTACAAACACTGAAATTTCATCCTACTGCTGTCTAGTAATTCTAAATTCTGGAAATTATGTGTGGAACTTAGTATAATACATTATTTTGACTACACGGTTGGCGCAGTGGTTGAGCGATTGACTGCTGTGCAGCATGTCGCGGGTTCGATTCCCGCACGGAACAAATATTTGTACGACTTGCAAGTATTGTTCCAGCTCTGGGTGTTTTTCTATCTATACGTAAGTTGTCACAAAAAAAAATGTATTGTAGTTTATCAGCCATCTCCTTACCATAACACAAGCATTAGGTTGCTTAGTTTGGGACTATATTATGGCGTTGTGTGAAATGTCCAAGGACGCAGACCAATAATAATATTATATTATACATAAAGTTAGAATAATTGTAGTGTACAGCTCGTACGTACGCGCTAGTCGGGTAATTGTAGAAAGAAAACAGTTCAGTTTAACTTCGCGGCGG
This sequence comes from Hyppa rectilinea, assembly GCA_951799385.1. Lineage (NCBI taxonomy): Eukaryota > Metazoa > Arthropoda > Insecta > Lepidoptera > Noctuidae > Hyppa > Hyppa rectilinea. Next base: position 5,959,764 of record OX637325.1, read on the forward strand.
GAAATCAAGGATCGCGTTGAGTAATTACCTACACGCGCACGATTCGGTGGTTGCAAGCGAACTAACTTCACGTTATCGGCGTCCGCGCGGATGAAACGCAAGAACTTCACGCGTGTGTTATTTGCACCGCAACTATTTCATAATGAGTAGTTGGCGTTTTTTTTTTTTTTAAGGCTGGGAAATTCTCCTACGACTGCTCCCGCTCTGGGTGGAGCGAAAGGGAGTGTCAGACTCTTACTGACTAAAACCCATCCATGTTCCTTCCGTAGCCCTTTATGTTCCGGGGTAGCGGTAACCCTTTCGGACAATCCCGTTTACCCGGCAGGCTTGGCCCTGAGGGGCCCCTTCATATGCTGACATCTCTTCGAGGCGCGCGTGGAACATATACGCGCCGTACGACACGGGTCTGGTGCTGATCGGACGGTGAGTCACCCATTACCCACCGTCCGCAGGCCCGCGCCTACGGTGGCCGGGAGTCGTCACGTGGCTCCCGACGCCCGGGGCGTCTCCTGCGGCGGCTGGGATGGGAGGACCTTTCTCTCTCCCATCCCGCCACCTCCTTCGCGAGCATTACTTTTTCGCAGAAGGAGGTGACTGCCTCCCACTCCCTCTGGCCCCGGACCATGGCTTGCACCAGGGCCGGGCGCGAGAGGTCGCCGCCGCCGATCGCCTCTACGAGGACACGGCGGTGCTCCGCCCATGCGGGGCAGGTTTGCATCGTGTGCTCTGCCGTGTCCTCTGGGCGATCCTCGCAGTGGTGACACCCGGGCGTTTCCTCCCGCCTGATGATGTGCAGGAACCTCCCGAAACATCCATGTCCGGTGAGGACCTGCGTCAGGCGGAAGGTGAGGGCGCCGTGACGCCTCTCTAGCCACTCCTCAAAGAGGAGCCTTACCGCCACTATCGTGGCGTGCCCTGCGCTGGGTTGCGACAGTCGCTGATTCCAGGCCGCCATGAGATCGCGCCGGAGGTCCGTCCGCTCCGCCGCACTTTGCTGCGGAAACAGAGTTTCTCCCCGGCTTAGTACCTCCGCGCGCCACTCGTACAGGCGCGCGAGGACTATCGCCTCCAGATCCCACGGCGGCAGTCCGGCAAGGAGGCTTGCCGCCTCGCCCGAGATCGTGCGGTACTCCCGGATTAGCCGAATGGCTACCACCTTTTGGGGCGCGTTCAGATAGTGGGCGGCTCGCCGCCGCAATGAACGCGCCCACACCGGGGCCCCGTATAGGGCCATGGACCGCACGACTCCCGCGTAAAGCCTCCGGCAGGAGGCAGCGTAACAAATTACGCTGACGCCGTCAGGAAGGTCGGCCCGCAGCACCCAGTCGTAGCCGATGTCCCACAGGTGCGGCCCCAGAATCGATCCCTGTGGGACACCGCACGACATCTCTCGCCGGTTCCATTCCCGAGTAGTTGGCCTTAGCCTTAGCTTAAGTTGCCTTAGCATTTATAAAAAGATGTTCTATATCTAACAATAGACTTGTCGGTACCCGCTTGCTCTCAATTTACCATGTTAGAGGTTTCTGCGAAAAACCTGAGCTACGAGTATTTGTTGAAAATAGGTTGAAGTACTGAAATTGGGTCAGTTCAGGTTGTTACATGGAGCTATTGAAATAACAATATCTATGACATATACTGAAATAAAAATGTTACACACACATAAAAACGAAAGGTCTTTCACTCACTGATTAATCTTTCGTATGCCGTAATTACAGACAGTTAAAAAGCCATTGTGTCTCGCGTAGATCTGCGTTCCGGCAGTCAATGGGTTAATCACGAAATTTCTAAAACTACTGGACCTATGATCACGACAATATGGACCACGGTACAGAGTTGCGTCAATTCCAAAGTTGTTTTAGATGGTTTATAAATTAACTAAATAACCATCTACAATTGCATTTTGGAATCAAAACCCGCATTTCCAAGTTTTTTTAGAAAACGTAACTTAACCTCAAAGTAGAAATATCCGTCGTGTATAGAGGTAAGTTTATAGGTCGTAGTTTGGAGAGCAGATTAATTAGCATATCTGATAGGGATAGAGACTTAAATAAATCAGTACCTTGCCTTTATATTTCCTGTTAAAACAGTTACAAATACAAAAAAAGGAGAGCTGTAAAAAAAAACAATAGAATTCAAAGAGATCTTTAATTTGATCCAGTGACACTGGTAGCACTTTAAGCATGTAGGTAGGTAGGTATATAATCAGTCATAGTATATCTAACCCTTACAGTAAGTAGGTAGGTACATATACATAATATAGGAACAGCGAATGACTTCATTCATCATTTTCATTTAAAAAATCATCTAAATAAGATGCTGGAGCAGTGATATCATTGTATCGAGCCCAACTCAAAAACCACACCACTGTCATTATGTGAGCACAGCAGCCAACAGTTCGCTTACCAACAAGGCAGTTGCAACAATAACCTACTATGGCTTGTAATGTATTTGCTACAGCATCGTCTCTGCTTATTAATAAATACGTGTAATATGTACGACTGTTCACATGCCTGGATTTAATCCTACCTCTTAACAAATAATTATTTAGGCCTAAAATCAGAGGAATATCCTCATCAATTTCAGTATTCACTTCCACTGAATATATTCCAGACTGACGAACATGTTCCCCGAAGTAAGATCTGGCCTGTTTTAATTGATATGTACCTAGAGCAAACCGCTTAAGGTCAGTAATTGTGAGTCGTGGGAATCTATCCAAATGAGGATGATTGCCATCAATTGTTTGGAAGCTAGCTCTCCTTCTGTTAAGATTTTCTTGCTCTACATATGTTGCCAGATGGTTTACTAGAAAAAGTCTACTTTTAGCTATTGTAACATATTCCAAAGCCTCCGGTGGGTCATCTATGGCAACATGAAACTTATTTAATAAGGCACAACAGATCCTAAAATCATCATTGAGGTGCATAGCAGCTCTATTATTGAATACATGACGGAATAGTCTATAGTCTCTTTTTATCCTACCATTGACTATTTCTACAACCCAGCGACACATGGTTACTAGACGAGACCGATTTGCCTGCTGGGTTGTTAATTGGTGTTCATTTTCGAGGAGCGACTCTGGCATGTGGGTGACAAAACCGTGTTCTTGGAGTTCATTTATAACATCTCGAAATCCTCTATCAAGAAGAAAAATATCACCTCTTCTAAAAAATGATCTTATACAAGATCCCTCATTATTTAAGTTTAAACTTGTGATTGTAGCATCATTAAGAGTGGCTTTGTATGGACCAAGACATTCCACAATCAAAAATGGTTTAACTAGGTTGTCTAGTTTTTGTAAACTGTAGGTTTGTTTCTGAAACAAATAATTTGAACTACTTTGCACAAAAACATAGGTAGCATCACATATAACTATTGCAGGTTTAAAGGAAAACATCGTGAGGAAACCGGCATGCCCGAGAGATATTTCTCAACAGCATGTGATGCTAAGTCAGAGGCCCATGGGCAGCATTAAAACTCTGACACTAGGTTAGTCACTAACCACACGAAGAAGAAGAAGAGTGTAGTGTAGATAAATGTGCCTCATTTAGTACCAAATAATAATAATAATATCCTTGGACATTTCACACAACGCCATATAGTCCCAAGCTAAGCAACCTAATGCTTGTGTTATGGTAACGAGATGGCTGATAAACTACTTATAAACATTTTTTATTGTAAATACACACAATATTATAGATAGAAAAACACCCAGACCCGGAACAAATACTTGAAGGTCGCACAAATATTGGTTCCGTGCGGGAATCGAACCCGCGTCCGGCTGCGTAGCAGTCAATCGCTCAACCACTGCGCCAACCGTGTCGTCAAATGTTAGAAGTACATCCCTTAGTCACCTTACGTTTCTCGCATTACTAAAATTCGTGGTCCCTTTCGTAGCTAAGCACCACTTTGCCCTTATTGTAAAATAATCCTTTTATAAAATGTACATGTCTACACCTTTATGTACCACGTTTACAAAGTATCATTTCGTTGGTGTCTCTTATATCACTCTCGCTGTGAAATGTGATGACATACTCGCAATTAAGGACCACACAAGTCAACTGACGCATGTTATTACACATACCTACTAGATGCTTAAGTGCATAATTATACTGTAAAGAGATAAGACTTTGCTCAGACAAAAACGCACGTGTAGATGTCAGCTTAGCCGAAGCCCTTCAGAGCCGATGCCTGACAAGTCAGTAGGATTGTTCGAAAGGGTTATCGCTGCCCCGGAACATAAAGGGCTAAGGAAGGAACATGGATAGGTTTTTGTCTGTGAGAGTCTGACGCTCCTCTTCGCTCCACCCATAGTGGAAATTATATATTATTATTATTATAGTGGGAACTTGATGATTTCCCATCCGTAAAAAAAAATCCATTATAATAATTATCTACGGTATATTCAGGTCCCTGTTTCCAATTGAAGTTATTTCATAACTAAGACCATTGAAAAATATATATCAAAATGTTTGAAGTGGCGTAAACTGAACTTTATTTGTGTACGCGCTGGTATTCAGCGACATCCGGTGTAACTGTTGACCTGACGACGTCAACCTATAAGACATCACGTAGGTACTTGCAGTGTACTGTAAAACCCAGATGACTACAATTGTTAGGTCAGAACAGCCCTCAATTTGTTAGGTATCTAATTTCATTTGACTTGCGTCATTAAGCCGCGTATATCATTATAGATCTAGCTGTTACTGTCCAACTGTAAATTTTTTCCCTGACCTGGGAATCCAAAATATGTCCTCAAGCTGTTCAGTCTACAGGGTAAGCGGTATTGTCCGAAAGGGTTACCGCTACCCCGGAACATAAAGGGCTAAGGAAGTAACATGGATGGGTTTTAGTCAGTAAGAGTCTGACGCTGCCTTCCGCTCCATCCACAGCGGGAGAAGTCATATTATGATTTGCCACACTCAAAAAAAAAAAAAACTAGGCAGTCATTCTTTCTACTCCTGGTGACGCAGAAAACGTGCAACAATCCGTAACAAACGAACCATCTGATACATTTCAAACTTCCAATCAGTTTACCAATACCAAACAACCTTAGGAACAAAATTCTCAGTAATCCTTTGTACAAGTCAATCAATACTTTTAACGATCGAACATTACATGAAGCAACTGACATAAGTTCCTCGTATTTGTCCTCATATGGTGGACTGGTGAAGTAAAAATAACCAGGCTATTAATACCAACTGCAGAAGGGACGGGTAAAGGAACAGTGTTTGTAAATATACGTAGGGAATTTTGGTTGCCAGTCGTAATTTTGTGGGCTTCTGATATTGTATGGGGGCCCATAGTTTTAGTGGTTTTATTATTAACTAGAAGCTTTATTAAACAATGGTTACGAGTAAATACACACGTAAGTACACTTAATTATTATTATTCTTTTAACCTTGCTTTAGCATACAATATTTAGCTTTGATAGTTATTTTGTTATCATTATTTTAATTGTAATTTCTATTTGATATTTGTACGCCGTTAACAGCAAAACATAGAGATCTCTGTACCTATTTTATAACTTCCATTTTTATACCTATATTTTACAAATAAAAACTTTGACTTTGACTTTGAGTAGGGGAAGACCAAAAAAATTATGGATAGACTGTGTGAAAGATGATATTATTAAATCTAAATCTTGCTAACGACTAAATGGAGAAGTAAAAAAGACGAAAGACTTTTAGAGGCGGTTTAGAGATATGTGAAACAGGGTCTAAAATTCACTCATCCTCTATAGAAACGAGAAGATCCACACGGGTGTTGAGTCTGGTGGGCTGCTGTCCGACGATAAATGTCGGGATGTCGATATGCTAGTTGCGCGGTAAACTCTACTTGTGCGATGCAGGATTTTGCGTGGCGTCAGTGGGTTGCGTAGTCCGCATGGTTGAAAAACCAAATCACACTGCCCGACCCCGACCGGCCCGACGACTTGCGACCACTAGCGAGGCAGTCAAACGATGCTAAACAATTCCTTTCTAATAGAATACAAATCTATAATTTCCTGCTACCAAAATATACCCATTTTTTGAAACATTAAACAAAAACCAGTAGTCCGATCAAGCGGAAACTAGAAAAAAAAACGTTTTGAAATATTCAAACCCGGGAATCGAAGCCGTCCGTTGATTACCTGCGGTTGTTTTTATACAACGTAAGTCATTATACCGTCAGTTCGAAGGCCGCCCTGATTTCACCGAAACCGAAGCTTAGGATAAATACACCTTAGGGAACAAAACATCCTTGTTTTATCGCTTTTTATGGTGTAATTATTTAAGGTTTTTTTGAATGAGGTTTTTTGGTGCAACCTGTTGTTATTCCTGTGTTCTAGAGGATATTATTAGCGTGGTTTGGTTATCAAGGAGTTGGTTTAGTTTTGTGGTATGTTCACACCACGACGTGACGCGCTGCACGAATTCTGAATTCTCACAATGAAATGTGTATCTTTTTGTGTAGTAAATAAAGTTATATTTTGAGTCGGTGCTACGCGCACGTCGCATCGCGTTTCGTGCGAACTGACCGTCACGGGGTGTCCTGCGTAAGTGACAAAACCGACGTCAGGTGACGCGACATGAAAAGATGCAATGCTACACGCGACAAAATGTCCTATGTAATTTTGGTCAATACTTCTCGGAACATGGAGAAGTACAGACTATCAGCACATCGAGTTACCACAATCTGTCAAATTTATTTGATAGTATTTCAACTTTATTGCAAAGACATAAGGTTCATTTTTAAATGAGAACATTTGACAGTTTGGGACAGCTTGATGTGCTGGCGTCTGTACAATACAATTCTGCTTTAGTTAGTCCACTTTTCCTCGAAGGCCTGTGTGCCAGCAGAGGGAACATTATAAGCTAAATATGCAAATGTTTATTTTTTTTATTTTAGTCATACTGTACCGACAGATAGCTAGAACAAGTAGAATTAGCATTCGATATCTTTTCTCCTAATCCTAATTTTATTCAATTTAAAGGTGTTTCTTTGTTTATTAAACGTTTTAACGCATTGTTTTGAATACAAATTAGATTGGACATGTCCTGAATGGTGATTTTATAGGCTTTTACGAAATATTTATTTCTTTGTAATTATGCCGGCTTGTTCTGTTTATTGGTTGTGTATTTGGAACTTTAATTGGTAGGCATTGAACCTTTTTGTGCTTTCTGGAATGACAATGTTGGGGCGAGGCAAATGTTTCTGGGTAACCTATAATTAGTACTACCAAATGAAACGCTCTTTAGGTTTCCGATGACCTAAGGGTAAAACGGGACCCTATTACTAAGGCTCCGCTGTCCGTCCGTCCGTCTGTCTGTCTATCCGTCTGTCACCAAGCTGTATCTCATGAACCGATCATAGTTAGACACTTGAAATTTTCACAGATGATGTATTTCTGTAGTTGCTGTAACAACAAATACTAAAAAACAGAATTAAATAAACATTTAAGGGGCCTCCCATACAACAAACTTGACTTTTTTTGCCGTTTTTATAGATAATGGTACGGAACCGACTCGCACTTGGCCGGTTTTTACCACATAATATTATTATTACCACTAGTCTTTTCATGTAAAAAATAGTCTTCTAATCCAAATTTTAGGGCTCACAGTTACGGACAAAGAACTACTGAAATAAGACAATACTTTTGCTTGACACCATCGATCACTAATAAAGAACTAGATACACAATCTCATACAAAAGTTCTCTTAAAAATGTCGCCAATTGTGTTTAGTTAAAATAAATCTATATTAATGTAATTTCAACCTTACTTGCAAGGTTTAAAGCCGTATTCACAAAGCTATTACAAAAAGCAATAAAATTTTACGACCGGTACTCGCTGCTCAACATACATCAAAACAATTTCAACCTTATACGCATGCATTAAAGTAACAATTACTAGGTGTCAAAAAAAAGTAATAAAATTTTACAACCGAAGCTCGCCACTAGCACAAGGAACGAGTGGAGACGAACCAGAACAATATTTTTTGTTTGTACTGTAAATTATTATGTATGGTATTTTTAACATACTTCAAAAAAAAGAGAAGGTTACTCAATGCGTCGCGTATTTATAAATATATATATGGTTTTTTTTATGTTTTCACACCAAATACTTCGGATCGAAGAACTCTTCGGATCTTTGACGTGCTGTAACTGATATCCATTCTCCACACCTCACTGGATCACGAGGAAAGCTAAAAATACTTGAATATTTTCAAAAGTCCCGACTAAAATACCACAAAAAAATATTTACAATATCAAAAAACCCGACTGATAAAAAACAACTAACAAGTTCCAAACAAGTCACTTTTCAAGTAGTCTTATGCAGTTGGTGGCAGTTATTTTAGGTCAATTATTCATACATAGGCTAATAAACACAAATAACCCTCCCTTGCATCGCGCAGTCAGGTAAATGACAACAAAAATCAAATCTCGCATTAAAAAAAAATAAGAACTATAATAGCGTCTCCAACAAATGGAACAGAGTCAACGCGGATAACCCAAACAATTTAAGTGGACATGCGTAAGTATGATAATACGTTTAGTAAGAGTCTTTACAATTGAGCTGCATTATATCGCCTGCTATTTGTTACGACTTAATTTAAAATAAAGTTTTTACGATGATTTCTTGACAAAATATTAGTATTTACAATACAGTGTTAACAATTATATAATGATAATATTAATACTTAGAAAAAATAAGAAACTCCATCCTTTTTTAGCGTCCTAGACGTGTGATTTTTGCAGTTTTTAAACGAGCACTGAGGCATGTTTACCGTCGGAGCGTTCGAATGCTACTAGATGAAAAGACCACCCAAATGTTCAATTGGGTGGTCATTCGGTGAGGACATTTTTTGACGCTGATTGTGTATCTAGTTCTTTATTAGTGATCGATGCTTGACACAAAAAATAAAGCTAAGCTTAACCCAACTTTTTAGCTACTTGCAGACTGTGTACCCATAAATTCAAATAAACACGCGGGTAGTTCCACAAAAACAAAGTTCTTGAAACTCATGAAAGTTCAGTGTTCAGGCTATTATCGTCGGGGGGCACGTATGCAAGTTTTCATGTCTGCTGGCCCCCGGCGAAGCGGTCGTAAATTACCAATCTTTTAAGTTCGTACGTCGAGCAGCGACTTTTCGGCTCGCTCGGTCACCCACTACTTGCGCCCAGGAAGCGTACAAACCCGCTTCACAGTTAAGGATAACCCGTTCATTCAGTTACCCTTATTAATGTTTAACATTTTGTAAGGGTTAACCATATAAAACACAAAAAAAGTGGGAGCCCAATCAAAACGATAACACTTTGAATGGGTTACCCGTATAATTTTGGTAACCAAAAAAACGGCTTAACCCATTAATACCCTTAAGAAACCTTTGAGGAAACTCTTAACCAACCCCTTTGAAAACCCTTAATAGATAAATGTTTAATAATATGTATCTATTAAGACTAAGACCGTCTTTCAATATTATTTATTTAGAAAAATCTAGCTTGTCTAGAAAAGAAATGATCCAAGGATAAAAGCTAGCACGATAAATAGTTTCATATAAAAAAAGTGTACAAGAATTCTATTTTATCTGTGATAAAATTTGCATGACAGATTATATTACTTACGATGGAAATTGCAGGAGATTCATAGTGCATTATATCGTTGATCTTAAGTGAATTTACTAGAAATAGAATAGCTAGTTTTACAACCTTATTATATTACTATGCCAAAGATTTAATATCAGGAAAACAGTTTTCCCTTAATAAACGTCTAGGACACTTTTTAAATTAATTGGAGAGAAATAGCGACGAAAAATAAGACACGGTTGGCGCAGTGGTTGTGCGATTGACTGCTGCGCAGCATGTCGCGGGTTTGATTCCCGCACGGAACGAATATTTGTACGACCTGCAAGTATTTGTTCTGGGTCTGGGTATTTTTCTATATGTATGTATTTACAAAAAAAAAAAGTATGTATATGAGTAGTTTATCAGCCATCTCGTTACCATAACACAAGCATTAGGTTGCTTAGCTTGGGAGTATATGACGTTGTGTGAAATGTCTAAGGATATCATTATATTATTATTATTCTAGCAAAATATTCTTACACTGAATATATTTTTCATGTAGGTTTGGAATTCAGTTGGTAATACAGGGTGAAATTGAATTCATAGGCATTATTTCAAATCGCGGAAAAACCGAAAATCGCAAAAAAAAATCAGCTGTTCCATACATTATGCTCGCATAACTCGTCAAAATGTAGGGAACAGCTGATTTTTATTTAGTGATTTCCGATTGGTTCCCATAGTGAACGTTGTTCATAATGATGAGTACCTACAATGACACCCTTAAATAATGCCCATGAATTCAATTTATTTCACCGCGTATTATATATTAAATTAAAATTAGTTAAACTATTAACACTAGGTACTAAATTAAATGACAAACTATATATAGGTACATATTAAGTGTGCCTGTCCAATCAGTGTTCGAATTTGGCTTTAATCGTGCAGCTGAATTTAAAACTTTAGGATCTTCCATTATCTCACAGAAATCAACCAATCTAGCAGAAATAATAATAAATAAATAAAATTATTGTATCACATCGCGAGGAAACCAGCATTTCTAAGAGACATTTCTCAACAGCATGTGAAGCTAAGTCAGAGGCCCATGGGTAGAATAAAACTTCTGACACCAGGTTAGTCACTAACTACACGAAAGAAAGAAAGATTGTATCATAATATCATTTGTCTATCCATGGCTGACCCAGACATCAATTAAGATTGTTAACGTGTTTGTTGTCTGAAAGCTGATTTTTCAATCGTCAGATAAGTCTTATCGGAGGAATAAAATATGACAGTTTAACTTGTAACAAGTGTAGCTTTTGCATTCAAAATATGTCATAACGCCATTTTTATTCTTCAGATAAAAGGAATCAAGCGATTGAAAAATCGGTCCTTATTTGAATACGAGGCTTTTAGCTAATATGTGTCGTATGTCTAATTATTTTCTTGTGTGCAATGTGCAATTCTTTTGTGCAGAATAAACATATTTCCTTTTTTTCTTCTTCTAAATTACCCACATAAAATCAAAATAACCTACAGTTACTAAACTAAGCTTGAACAATATCACAAACATAACACAAAAGCGTTATCTACAAGACGTTAAATTTTATCACAAACCCTTGTTTAAATTGGCAGTTGCGAACGTTTAACTATAGTTAAGCGTTAACTCCACGTTACCGTATACGGTTAACGGTTATCAGTTTATATGGTTACGCAAATAAATAAGCTTAGGAAGCTACTAATAACGCTAAGGAATTTTCATAAAATAATAGAGTTGCCTTCTCCATCTTTGTACAGGATGAATTTGAATTCGTGGGCAATATTTTAAGGCGTATTTGTACTCATACTTATGAACAACTTATACTATGGGAACAAATCTGAAATCGCGAAGCTGTCAGCTGTCAGCTGTTCCATACATTATACTCGTATTTACTGCAATGCTGTATTTTAATTTAACTACGTCAAGTAGTTAATTTAATGTAAATTTTGAATTTTTTACTTATCTATACTAATATTATAAAGCTGAAGAGTTTGTTTGTTTGTTTGTTTGAACGCGCTATTCTCAGGAACTACTGGTTCGAATTGCATGATTCTTTTGTGTTGAATAGTCCATTTATCGAGGAAGGCTATAGGCTATATAACATCACGCTACGACCACTAGGAGCGCAGCGGGGGTGAAACCGCGGGGAACAGCTAGTATGATAATAATATCATATAATGTCCATTTTTATTTTTGATTATACAAGTGCTGTGCACACCTATACGTGACGAGTTCACTGCAAAACTGTTTAAATAGAATATATATTTATTTGTTTACCAAAATTCAGACAACGATAAAGTCCATTTTGTTAGTAAGATATCTTATAACTAGTGTTAGTAGTTAACAAACAAGGACATTAAAAACAAACAACAAAGTAGGGTGTCTGAGGCAGGATGTGCGGAGAGCGATAGCGTAAGAAATAAGCTACCCGACCATTCTCCCCACATGCTTCAGAATAGGCGAGTAAGGATTTTTTTTTTTTTTTTGTGAATGGCATCTCGCAGTTCAACCAAAGGGTTGTCTACTGCTTAACCGGGCTTGCCTGTGGCTGCCACAAAAGGATTGTAGCCTCCAGCCAGGGCTTAATAAAAACTAAACCTAACTTACAAAACTAAGCGACTACACGCTAAGGGCACCCCCTGCGGGGTTCGGACCTCGGCTTAGGGCGTCGCTGGGGGGGGACAGCAAGGGACAGCTGGATCGGGGGTTTATAAAACTACTGGCTCAGCGACAACGCGGGCTGGCTCGAGCAAGGGTCGGGGGGGATGAGGATGGACATGGTCGTCGCGACGGGCCTCGACGGCGAGGACGGAACGACGGAAATTTGTATTTGTGTGCTAATCTAACAGTGCTAGTAGCAGGGCTGCTCTCCTGGAGGAGAGTGGTGGCATCGTCGGGGGCAATGAGGGTATGCCGTGGACGGCGAACCTTACTTATGCGGGACGGGGTGTATCGGGAGGCGGCCGCAATCAGGGGATTGCGGTGCTTTATGGCAGTGTCAAAGAAACGCTTCGAGAGGCGTTTCATGAATTGCTGAACTGTGGGGAGTTTAAAATCTACATGAAGGTCCATGTTACGGACGTAAAAGGGAGCTCCTGAGACCCTACGGAGGAACCGGTTTTGTAGTGTCTGCATTCGATGCAGATACTTGGGTTTGGCGTGCGCGTAGACGACGCAAGCGTAAGTCATGATGGGAGGCGAGTAAGGACTCTCCACAACTGTTTTTATATATAGTAAGGGTTTAGTGAATAAGTCGTTGGTGTGTCAATGAATAAATAAATTATGCTCGCATAACTCTTCAAAATGTAGGGAACAGCTGATTTTTTTTCGCGTTCGATGATGTAACGTAAGTTAATAATTAAAAACTAATGATTGTTTGATAGGTCAGTCATCAATCCATAACTTTTATTATACGCTGCAAAAGTAGTTATCTTAACAAGTAATTTGAACCGAGTTCAGTCTCCAGTCAAACACCTGGCATTGTGCTTGCATCTCTGAATTTGATATTGTTTTCTTACTAATAAATCCGTGTCTTATCTTCATATAGTCTTATTACTTAACAAGTGCACGCAGAACGGAGGATGTCATCAAATATCAATTTATGTGCACATATGAGTTTATTCGGGTGCGGGGCAGTGGTCCAACTGCTCCGTCCAACTAGTTGGACCACGGGTCTTTACTAGGGGCAGTTGTCCAACTTTATAAATAGTTGGACCACAGCACCTTTTGCGAGTTCCGTGGTCCAATCCATTTAAAAAATTACTTGCCAGCTTTAAAAACCTCAACTGCATCTTTGTGTATATGGTTACCTACTGGTTACGGTTATATTGACCTATTTAAGGTAAAATAACAAAATTAAAGTCGGGTGACAATTTTTTATCAGGTTCACTGTCCACAGACCACATACGGTCTGTTGAGAGACTTGTTGATTATAAAGTAATCCTTATGATGTCCTGGCAAGTCTGCATTAAATAAGAGACTTTCTTCTTACGTCCACAGTATCAGATGGTTAAGAATTTGTACCGGGCGGCGAACAGACCACATACGGTCTGTGGACCGGTATGGAAGTCTCTCAACAGACCGTATGTGGTCTGTGGACAGTGAACCTGATAAAAAATTGTCACCCGACTTTAATTTTGTTATTTTACCTTAAATAGGTCAATATAACCGTAACCAGTAGGTAACCATATACACAAAGATGCAGTTGAGGTTTTTAAAGTTGGCAAGTAATTTTTTAAATGGATTGGACCACGGTACTCGCAAAAGGTGCTGTGGTCCAACTATTTATAAAGTTGGACAACTGCCCCTAGTAAAGACCCGTGGTCCAACTAGTTGGACGGAGCAGTTGGACCACTGCCCCGCACCCGTTTATTCAGGCTCATGGCTGAGTACTAACAGCCAGCAGGTTAATCCATCAGGTTAAGCAACGCTTGCCGGGTTTGGCCGTGGATGGGTGACCATCTGTACATACCGAGACTCCTCCGTGCCTTCGGAAAGCACGTTAAGCCGTTGGTCCCAGCTGTCATTTGTGCATCTTTGACAGTCGTTACGGGTGAAGATGCTCGAAAGTCTGACAGCCAGCCTTACCAAGGGGTATCGTATTGCCCAGTTACTGGGTTGTGGAGGTCAGGTAGGCAGTCGCTCCATGTAAAATACTGGTATTCAGCTGCATCCGGTTAGACTGGAAGCCGACCTCTTTATAGTAGGGAAAAGGCTAGGCAGGCAGATTAAGTGTTTATTGAATGAGCATCAAAGCTAAGGGGTGTTAAACATGTCGTGTTGGAACATCGATTCGACATTATTTGCTGAAGAACAAAATCAACCCGAACCTTTAAGGAAATATGGATTTAGAATTAATTGTTTGTTTTCGAAGGTCGATAACTTCTTACTTAATGCATTATAATTATTATTAACTAGGTAGTACTTATAAAAAAAAAACAATTAAAAAATGTTTGGTTTTCTGTCTGTCTGTTTGTTCCGGCTGATCTCCGAAACAGCTGCACCAATTTTGACGCGACTTTTACTGGCACATAGCTGATGTTATAATACTTTAGAAAAATAATTAGAACACACGCGAGCGAAGGCACGAGCAGCAGTTAGTATGAAATTATCGATTTAATTGACACTGTTGCTCCAAGTTTACCTTCAAAATTTTATTTTTGTTCAGAATTAATTTACCTAAAAACCCAACTTTCTCGCTTAGAAAGATAAACTACTTGTATAAGTGTTTATAAAAGCTTCTTTCATTTAAAATACTAGTTTAAACTTAGCTAATGCCGCTAAACTTTTAGTGAGTTCGCTTTGCCTTTGAGCGAAATTTATTTGGAACTCCATAATTGGGGGTCTCGTTTATTCTGAAGAATTTTGTTTCTTCTGCTTAAGATAAAGTTTTCGAAGTTTCAATATTTTTTATACAGGGTGTAATCTAATTCATGGGCAAGATTTTAAGAGGTCATTGTACTCATCACTATGAAAAACTTTCAATTTCAACCGGTATACTTAATATATATTTGCTTTTAATTTAATCATGCTTGTTCCCCGAATAGGGATGTTATTTAGATTAGGCACAATTGAGTATTTGAATCGGTCAAAAATAAAATATGAAATCACATGGAAAAAAGCCCGCTCGTCATAAAAACTTCCATCACCGTGCAGAAATTAAATATAATGCGACGATATAATTGTTAAATTGCATTTAATGCTAATAAGTATTCCATTTGAGTCTAAAAATCTGTGACGTCAAAATGTTATATTTCATACAAATCACGTACAGAGGCCAGCACATCAAGTTGCCACAATCTGTCAAATTTTTTTGATAGTATTTCAACTTTATTGCAAAGACATAAGGTTCGTTTTTAATTGAGAAAATTTGACAGTTAGGGATAGCTTGATGTGCTGGCGCCTGTACAAATGCCGCGTTATGACAGTTCATAAAAAGTAACGTTATTGACTACTCTTTCAAATACCCCATTCAGGAGTGAATCTTTCTCATAGAAAGGAGGCTTGTGTCCCAGCAGTGGGAGTGGGCTTATGATGTTTGCAGAAGTAAATCCAAGAGTGACATTTTTCAAACACATTTCTTGCGTTATAAAGGGCGCATTTCTCTTATATGCACTGGTTATTTCGTATGGCAAATCGTAGCCAAAAAAATAACAAGTAAAATTATCCCTAAGGTATGGTATAAACTCCTCAACATACATATTTATTCCTTTATTGCACATCCCCATTTCACCAGTTAAATGAATGAAACTAAGAAAAATATTTGACAACAAACACTCATTTTTAACCTGAGTCAAATATCAAAACTAAGATAAAACGCTTAGAAGTTCTCAATTGTTTTAGTACAAAAACAAAATCGGCTCCAAACAAATGCCGATCAGTTGAAAATGAGCGTACATAGTGCTCCAATTCCTTGGCACCAGTCAGTCGATTCGATTCTATAGAAAACTTGCCGTGAGAACTTAGATGAAGTGAGGTGTCGTTCCACCTAATTGACAGCTCACTTAAACCTCACTTTACCTTCATCTTCACGGTAAGATTTGTACAGAATAGCACTACTGTTGTACAGACGCCAGCACATCCAGCCATCCCTAACTGTCAAATTTTCTCAATTAAAAATGAACCTTATGTCTTTGCAATAAAGTTGAAATACTATCAAAAACCTCCTCCTTTTTTAGAAGTCGGTTAATAAATTTAACAGATTCTGGTAACTTGATGTGCTGGCCTCTGTACCTAAGAAAAAAAGGGTTAACCATTTAAAGATACAATCCAGTCCCAGGTCACAACTAAAGACAATTAGATCCCTAGATACAGGCACGATATAAATAGCTGGCAATTTGAAGAGTCGCCATTACACCATCAAACACCATTACCTTTTCCCACACTGTCCATTCGTATCCATTAGGGGTAAGCCATATTGTGGGTATAGTGCAGATATGTGCAGTAGTGCAACTTCGAACAAGAACGCGTAAGTTCGTCCCAGTTGCTTATTCAATAATTTTCACTTTCATTTTAATAGTAATTGTAATTATCTAATTTCAAATATCTAAATGAATTGTTGTTATTAAATTTTTAAGGAGTAATTATTTTTATTATTAAAGGGGTAATTTTGATCCTTGTAATTTAAATTTGCCTTTCGTATGATGTGAAAAATTCAATAATATTTATTTAAATTAGCTATTTTACCTTAAAAAAATACCAGATTAGGACCAATTCAATTCTAATTCAGGCTCATTTTGATCGTTAAACTTAAAAAATACATTGACAGCGCCTTTATTTCGAAGTCAGTTGAAGCGTTTCTCGTAGTTTTAATTTTACCTAAAACGTTTTTATGGCGAATTGTCAGTTAGCCTTCTGTGGGAACAGTTTTGTTTAGTGTAGCAGGTGATCAAGGTGCATAGGAGCCGGCGGATGGTGCTAAGAGCCTAGCATGCCTAGATTACTCAGACTTAGATGGATTCCTTGCTAATGACGGAATTTATTGATAAACTCTTGTTAGGTATGTCAGTTTGATGACATATAATTTACTGTTTATTTTTAACACATAATAGCTGTATTCCTGTTGCTGGTAAGTAGACCTGGGGGCCTAGAGAAAGTCACATTTTCATCATCAATAACAAAATTAGATAAATTCGAAATATATAGAATTGGCCTAAGCTTTTGAAATGCCACGTTTTCGAACGCTAAATGCTAGAAAATGTCAAATTGTGTAACGACACTCAATCTAAATTACAATACAAATGCGTTAACAAGTGGCGTTCGTGACAATTCGAATCGTTGAGATAACGAATTGTTCGATCAACAATTTTCGAAATCGAATCGACACGGAGCGATTGACACTTGGCTAGGCCCCTTGTTCTTCAATCCAGCGACAGCAAGCATATTGCCACCAATCAACCAGATGCTATTTTTAGAAGCACGGTACTTCTTACAATTATTAGAAATCCCAACTCAGTCTATCGCAGTCCACTGCTGGACATAGGCCTCCCCCAGGCTGCGCCACAACGCCTTGTCCTCCGCCTTCCACATCCACGTTCTATCCCAGCCACGTTCTTAAGGGCATCGGTCTATCAAGCTAGAGAGCGTCCCATACATCGCTTATCAATAAATCTAAACTATCTTAATCCAACCTTTTTTTTATTTGAGGGTGGGAAATCATCAAGTGTCAGACTCTTACTGACTAAAACCCATCCATGTTCCTTCTTTAGCCCTTTATGTTCCGGGATAGCGGTAACCCTCTCGGACAATCCCGCTGACCCGGAAGGCATCTTAGCCCAACCTAACATTGTCTTTAAAACATCTAATTCAGCGATAAGACCGCCTTATGTCCTCTTATCTGAAATTTTTAAATTTTTGTACAACAATGCAACAACCAAGGTGTAATAATTATAAAAAGAGAACTATATTTAATTAAATTGCTGCTAGCTTAGCAATATGAAAAAAATACATAAAATTTATCACATTCATCATAAATAGTAAAGAATCACTGTACAGGGTCACTGTATAAAATCATCATCATTCACGGCCCGATATCACCCACTGCCAGGTAGCCTAACTGGGTAACCCTTTCTTGTCTTATGCCAATCGCCATACGCTCCTGCGCCAGTCTCATCCTGATTCTACCAGCGATGAAAACAAAGTCGTTCACTCATCTCGCCATCACATTACCGACTTTAACACTTAAACATAACACCAAACCTTTTTTTTTTTTTAAGGCTGGGAAATCATCCAATGACTCGCTCCCGGTCTGGGTGGAGCGGAAGGGAGTGTCAGACTCTTACTGACTAAAGTCAGTAAGAGTCTGACACTCTCTGTCAGTCTGAACATGGATGGGTTTTAACCCATCCATGTTCCTTCCGTAGCCCTTTATGTTCCGAGGTAGTGGTAACCCTTTCGGACAATCCCGCTTACCCGGCAGACTTGGCCCTCAGGGCCCCTTCATATGCCGACATCTCTTTGAGGCGCGCGTGGAACATATACGCGCCGCATTCCTCCCGCCTGATGATGTGCAGGAACCTCCCGAAACATCCATGTCCGGTGAGGACCTGCGTCACGCGGTAGGTGAGGGCGCCGTGACGCCTCTCTAGCCACTCCTCAAAGAGGGGCCTTACCGCCAATATCGTGGCGTGCGCTATAACACCAAACCTGTAATCCCCAAAGGATTAGACAGAGGTGTAGTACACCTTCATTTCCAGCAACCCTTATAACTAGGTTTATGAATATTCTAGGTCCTAAATACATAAATACTAACAAACTTTACTAATAACTAGAACCAACTAGGTAACCACTAATATATAGCCCTAACGTTTCATGTTTCGTAGAAAATTCGCCATCATGGATTCAAAGGGCGTAATCTTAAAGCGAAATGGTGGGATGCTATCACTTACTTTAATAATTTCTCGGAATAATTCATTAGTATTTCGGTCCATTAATATTAATTTACCTTAGGATAAATAACTATAAGGAAATGTGTCCGCCTACGCGGGAGTTGATATTAGATGAAACAGAATTAAAATCATAAGGTACTTCATTTCTTTCCATAAATACTACCATTTGCCTACGACTTCGTCTGCGTAATTGTATCCCTATTGTAATTGATAAAAAAGTAAGTGATAAATATTGTCATCTCTTCTTCTTTTCGTGTGGTTAGTCACTAACGTGGTGTCAGAGTTTTATGCTGCCCATGGGCCTCTGACTTAGCTTCATATGCTGTTGAGAAATATCTCTCAGACATGCTGGTTTCCTCACGATGTTTTCCTTATGATAATTTCAAGTGATAATTATACAATACGCACATGAATCCGTAAAATCAGAGGTGGTAGAGAAAATTGTTACTAATAAACTAGATAATTATAGACATTGTAAAAAAAACAAATTACCTACTATTTTGTAAGAGTTGAGCTGAGTGGTAACATTAGTCCGACAACACTGTTATAAATAATGCTACGAAATTGTTAATTGTTTTCTTTGAAATATTTGTAGCCAGTCACTGGCGAGACATGTAGAAGATAACCCTAGTATTAACACCATTATTGTATCATGTTTCTACGCAAATAAAAATATTCAATTCAATATTTCTTAATTAAAATATTCGGGATGTAGTCTTTGTCCTTTCGAGCTCCAATTACCTATCTGTCAAACATAACGATCGGTTTATTGGTTTGGGTAAGAAAAGGTAAGTAATTCACAGTAATTAGTCAGTAATTGACAGATTTGCTTCCACGTGTATAATATTACGAGTACTAGCTGTACCCGGCCTGGTTTTGCACGGGTAGTATTTGGTTCTTATTTACGGCGCATCCACCAATATACTTACACTACCTACTCTACCCAACTATCTTGCACATAATGCTTTTATAAAAATCATTAAATGCAATTTTACAATTAGCACTTCGCATTATATTTACTTTCTATACAGTGATGAAAGTTTTTAGGACGAGCGGTATTTTATCTATGTGATTTCATATTTTGTTTTTGACCGTTTCAAATAGTCAATTCATTGTGGCATCCACAGGCAAGTCCGGTTTAGCAGTAGACAACCCCCGGGTTGAACTGCGTGATACTATCCAAAAATAAAAAAAACCTTTGACCTTATTATAATCCTTGTTATTAGAAACGGAGAGACCTTAAGACATTGTTTCCAACACCCACGTTGACAGAAACCGGATTATTATTTTAATTTTCGCGAATTCTCGTACCGCATTATTCCACCAAAGATACTTTTGACATGATTTAAAATCTCCACGTGCTAGACTGTTCGAAAATTTTAGTTACGAAAATAATTGTTAATTATTTATTTATTTAAACTGCTCGCATGTAATGCCTTAGGCATTTTCTTCCAGTCAACCAAGGGTGGTGAAGAGATTAGACGGCCTGGTGCTTTTCAAGGTTCCGTTACATTACAGTAAAACGGGATCCTATTACTAAAACTCGGTTGTCCGTCCGTCCATCTGTTTGTCTGTCTGTCACCAGGCTTTATCTCATAAAACGTGATAGTTAGACAGGTGAAAACTTACCCGAAGTAAGCTGTCATTCCATCTGATTAGACGCTATTGACAGCTCACTTCAAGCTTACTACATCTAAGTTTTAACAATACAGCAGGTTGAAATTTTATTCATTTAAAATGTTACTATGTTTCAGAAAACTCTAATGCAACCTACCTATGCAAAGATCAAGAGATACATATTTTCAAATATTTTATACGCACAAGGGCAATATATTTTCTTACACGCTGGCTGGCAAGTAGACTGGTTTTCATACTAGTTTTCTATTTCTGTCTACATAGGTAAACCGATCGAGTATTTTACTCACACTACAGGGAGTAAAATCCATTAAAAGGAAACTCCATTTAGCCTTTCTCCATACAAACGCATTCCGCTGTTTTCTCCGTGGATAATGCATTTAGGTAAATATTTTTTTCCATAAAATCTAGGTCTAATTCGCACGTCCTTAACATTTCCTTTTTTCTAAAACATAATCAATAAAAGAATTATGACAATCAAGAATCCCGAAAACTAGCCCGTTTTTACCGCCATGTTTAGACGACTATCAGACTAATTTGATAACTTTTTAACAAAAAAGAAAATGATAGAAGCATAGATAATATTTTCCTTTTAATTTTGAAATAAGTATTTTTTTAGATCAGTCTAGTTTTGAAGAAGAAAACAACGGAATACGAAACGTCTTTTGGTTCGTCGAAAGCTTTTGTTGGTCAGTCAAATCAGCCTGAGCTGCAGTTGTCTCTTTCACACTTTACGGGGCAGGTGCGTCGCAGCGCGACGGCAATAGTTTCTTCAAACACCTATTTTTCAAATTCCTCAAGACTAGAGTCCCCTCTTAATTGCAATGAATATTTCCTGGGTTTAATCCTTTGGTAAACCGAAGGATCTTAGATCTTAGTCCATGGTAATACGGTCTTACTTTAAGAATCTAGAACTCCATGAATAAGCCTTGAAGTGCAGTAAATATTGCTTGGTGACCACATTACTATGGCAAGAGGTAATGGAACCTTCTAGCGTTTTACGTTATATTGTCGCTTGACCTGAGATTCGCAATAAGGACTCCTGTCAATGTAGGTAATGGTTTGTGTTGTAAATTTTTATACATAACATAATCAGCCTATAATTTCCCATTGTTGAGACACAGGCCATGATGCTTTCTTTTAACGTTTTGAGAGCAATGGTGATCAAAGTAAACCCTTACAGACATGAACCTGCTCAGCGGGATTGTCCGAAAGGGTTACTGCTACCCCGGAACATGAAAGGCTAAGAAAGAAACATGGATGGGTTTTAGTCAGTAAGAGTATGACACTCATCGGTCATTTTGATGATTTCCCACCCCCAAGAAAAAAAGACATGGCCCAGCATTGTTAGACTCACAAAACATTTTCATAATAAAATGTTTGAAGAGACCATAACGTCTGAGTTTGTATCGGCATTTCTTCCCAGGTAAATAGAATAGGAAATGCCGGCACCATTTGCTTTAAAATATTGACGTGTAGAAGTGTCTCAAAAGAACTAAAATCTATCAAAGAAATTTGACAGATTGAGGTAGCTGGCTGCTAGCCTCTGTACAGACGTGGGCACTGTTGGTGGTCCGGTTTTAACCCTTACATCTTAAGTAATAAGGTTGAAAAGCGATGGTTCCTACTTTATATTAGTATTTTATAGATTCCGGTGGAAATATTTGCTTACTTTTGATCAGATGTAATGCTTACTGAACATTAAATTGTAGAATCTTGTTGATTTAATAGTATTATATTCTGCAATGTTAACTTAGTGCTTTAAAACCAGCAAAATAGTTAATACTAAAGTTTTAAACATAGCATAAGTAACACTGTTGGGTCATAATCATATATTTAATTGCATTCCATAATGTGTGAAGATTTTACATAGGCCTAAAGCTAAGGTACAATTACGGACGAGGTAGGGCACAGCAAAAAGTATAAAAAAAGAAGTTTGAAAATACACCTTAATATATAGGAAACTAGCTTCTGCCCGCGGCTTCGCTCGCGTGGAGGTCGGAAATTATCCCACAGGAATGTTCTACCGGGATAAAAAATATCCTATGTGTTAATCCAGGATATAAACCATCTCTGTGTCAAATTTCATCCAAATCTATACAGTAGTTTTTACGTGAAAGAGTAACAAACATCCATACATCCATACTTACAAACTTTCGCCTTTATAATAGTAGTAGGATTAGCAATTTTAAAACATGTTTTTAATATTATTTAACTTCATTATATTTATTACACTTATTTAGAGATCAATTATTAATTATTATTGGTGGCAATATGCTTGCCTTCTATGTATTATAAGGAACTGAAAAATAACTGGCGTTTTG
This sequence comes from Hyppa rectilinea, assembly GCA_951799385.1. Lineage (NCBI taxonomy): Eukaryota > Metazoa > Arthropoda > Insecta > Lepidoptera > Noctuidae > Hyppa > Hyppa rectilinea. The sequence goes on from OX637325.1 coordinate 5,982,689, forward strand.
TCGTTATACTATAGGTACACCTCTAGTAATCATACCGCAAAAACAGGCGGTAATGTCTATACTGAGACACCAATCCACTACTTAAACCCAGTTTTTCGAAGTGCCAACATGTTCTCATATTTCTATAATCCAAACCCTTTCCGTGTTTACTTGAACCGCAGTCTACGTGTGGTTAATAGCTAACTGTAGTTAACTGTAACTTGCTAGACGACGGAGTACTTTAAAACCATGGTTTGATTTTGAAGTGTGTTCACTTATGATTTTGTAACCTTGTTCGTCTAGACAAGCCAATTTGTTCGATAGCTGTTATGTGCATGATCGTGTGTAAGAATCGCCGCACAATAATGGCTTATGACACTTTTTTCTACTACACCCAGAGTGGGAGGAGTCATTTGATGATTGCCCATCCTTAAAAAAAAAACTTGTTTCTTCTTCACGCCATAATTATGAACCGATTGCGATAAAAGTTGGGCGCCTAGACAAGTGTCAATCGTTCCGTGTCGATTTGATTTCGAAAAAAGAAGAAAGCTAATTTTCTTTTCGTGTGGTTAGTAGCTAACCTGATGTCAGAGTTTTTATGCTGCCCATGGGCCTCTGACTTAGATTCACATACTGTTGAGAAATATCTTTCAGATAAGCTGGTTTCCTCGCAATGTATACCTCCACCGATTTTTAAGCAAGCCTTGGGTTCGAACTCGAGACCTGTGACTTGTCATTCCGACGGTCACACCACTAGGCTATCAATTGACAGGAAGCTAATGACATTCAACAAGTCTAACTCGGAGTTATATTTCCGTTTTCTGTACAGGAAATCATAAGAATATCCCGCTGTGCAATAGGTGCAAGTACATAAAATACTACTTTTAGTAGTTGCGTCCATCGATGTAATTTATCTGCCAACCATGATTACTTGCGCAAATCAAAGTTTAAATGCACAGGCGATAATATTCAAGACTTCCTTGAACGTACAGCTAGCACATCAAGTTACCACTAACTGTTAAATTTTCTCAATCGATTTTGAATTTAACTGTTAACGTTTAAAGGTTTAAAAAATCATTTGGAGATGCGCTGGCGACCGTACAACGGTGCAAATGTCTTCCTCTGGCTGCTTACTTAGCTTACGTGTAAGGTTTCATGGTAATCTTTGTCTTTTTCCTGTTTTCTGGAATTGGAATTACAGATTGTAGGTGCAGATAGACATGTCGAAGTTATCAAAGCTTGTCTGGCCATTTGGTTTCATACATAATTATCTTGTATGCTAGCTTCTGTCAAGGGCTTCATTCGCATCAATGTTGAAAATTGTTTTCGTCGGCGTCGTTTGTCTAAAATCCTTTTTTTACTTGATGTTTTCTACTCATAATCTACCTCTGTGCCAAATTTCATCTTCGTAGATCTAGTAGGTTTTGAGATTTCTTGATTAATCAGTGTGAATGAGTGAACTTTCGTTTTTACATATTATTATACCTCTAACATTTTGAATTCCTGTACGTATTGTACTTGCTTAAAAAACGGTGAAGGAAAACATCGTGAGGATACCGGCATGTCTGAGAGATATTTTTCAACAGCATGTGAAGCTAAGTCAGAGGCCCATGGGCAGCTTACAAACTCTGACACCAGGTTAGTCACTGACCAAACGAAAATACATTTGTAACCGAGACCCCACATTTTATTCCGTAACGTATTGGATCTCAGGTCCAATACCTTAACCAGTCAAACATGTCTTCAGTACCAAAACCCATAATTTTCATTATTTAAGTCTTCCATGACATGCTATATCGCTAAATGCCGACGAGAGCGTACATTATCAGTAATGAGTTCAAACCTGCATAATATACTTGGTACACCAACACCACTCACCAGGTAATTATATCTAAAGGAGAGTGTAGATTTGGTCGATTTGTGAATTCGTGGACAATGTTGTTGGTTACATGTGTAATAACATAAATATGTGAGATTGTGCATAAATGCATATCTAAGTTGGGCTAATTTAAGAATCTTTAGTTAAGCTTGGCATGTAACTGTTTTTTGTCCCCAATCCAATAAAATAAAATATTTGTTAATGAATTTAAAAACTGCAACTGTTTAAAGTGATCTATACGTACATGAGATCAAAATGGTCATATAAGACACATACATAATCAGCCTATAATGTTCCCAGGCTTCTTCTCGGTGAGAAGGAGAGGCCGAAATATACCTCGTGATAAGCCCCGTGCGGGTTAATAGCTATAATAATAATAATTATTAAAGTGCCTTTCTTGTGCCTATTTGGAATAAATGTTTTGACTTTGACTTTGGCTTTGGTTATTTAAAAATATAAGGTTTACCGTATTTAACATTAATTTATGTCAAATTCACTCAAGATTTGTGCCTGGAATAGGTAATCCTGTGTTTCAAGCGATTTCAGGTAACATTAATTGATTAAATAATCACATATAAATTAATCTTAATTTAATATTAAACACTCTTATAGGTTAATCACATATTAATCTTATTAAAAAGGTGTATAATATCTTGTATAAAAAACTTGTATAATACGAACAATTAATAATTTCAATAAAATAATAATAGTGAAATTATTTCTCCATCAAGTTAAATTGTCCGTTGATATATTCAAATCACAATTGAATGTATGAAATGGCAAGTTGACGTAAGCTGCCACTCTGCCTAACAAAAATTCCTGATTGTACAAACACATACAATCTGTAAGCCCCTTTACCAATGGTCACCGCGCCTGCACTGGAGGACCAATGGGACTCAAATGTCAGAAAAAGTATTGAAGAGTTTCCAGTACAATAATTATTTTTATTTTTTCTTTTTAAATGTGGTAATTTAGGTGTTTAAGGACATGTTTAAAATAAGTGCTTTATTACTGTCAGGTTACTGGTTGACGTACAGTCAGTGCGTGTGCACTTATAATATAAATTATTTAGTTCGGATATTTTTAAAGTAGGTGCCTACGGTGATGACGACTAATAGAGAAGTATGGAAGAAAAAGACATGTTGCGCCGACCCCAAATAAATTGGGATAAGGGCAGGAGAATGATGATGATTTTTAAAGTAGCCAAAAGTATTTTTTTTTAAAGAAAGCTTTAAAAGTGTTGCTGTGAGTATTGTGGTTGTAAAATGCATGTTGTAATAATAGGCCTTCGTACGATACGAATTGAAAAAGTTATGATTAGCGCTATCAAGGTAGCCAAATACTTCGTCTTCTTCTTTTTCGTGTGGTTAATGAAGTCCTGGTGTCAGAGTTTAGGGGAACGGTTTTTTTGGTGGTGAATACTGGTCGATGTTTATAGAAAAAAAAGAGAATCATTCCTACGACGAAGGAGAAGAAGAATACTTTAACGAACTAATTTTTACGGTTCCGTACCCAAAGGGTAAAACGGGACCCTATTACTAAGACTCCGCTGTCCGTCCGTCCGTCTGTCACAAGGCTGTATCTCATGAACCGTGGTAGTTAGACAGTTGAAATTTACAGATAATGTACTTCTGTTGCCGCTATAATAACAAATACTAAACACAGGACAAAATAAATATCTAAAGGGCTCCCATACAACAAACTTGATTTTTTTGCCGTTTTGATGTCTTTTTTTTATTTAGCTCAGCAATAATTAATTTCTGGACGCATACCTCTAAATACGCAGAACATATTTTTCCCTAACCAGAAGATAATTCTACCAAAAGAATTCAGTTCTTTAACAAAAACGAATTCAATTTGAAATCAAGCGGAAATCTTTCAACAATTTCAAATATCAACACCAATTAGCACTTTAAAAGTAAGAATTAATAAATTTCACGCCTTCACAGCCCGTACTATTTTAATGATTTCAAAGCTTTACTTGATCCTCGCTAATTTGCGTGCAAACCAATAAAAATAATAACCGCAGCCAATCGGTCATAGTAACGCCATATTGTTATTATTTATTCTGTGGTATATGTAAATAATTTCATATTTGGAACTTACTGCTTGCAGAGCAATGGCCGCCCGATGACACGACGTTGTAGGCCCGAACCCAGGCAGCCGCTTTGTGAAAAATGTATCTTCGCAATTGCTATAAAAATGATGAAGAAATATATCATTAAAAATTAAATAACAACCCTCTATTACAAAAGACTTATATTTAGCGTAGCTTAACCTGATAGATCGATCCGTGCGGCTGTTATTACTTAGCCACGAGCTCCTCATATATCCAAATAAATCGTGCTAATATTTAAATTAAAACAATCAATCAGCAATGTTATGCACGTATACTATTATTCAATTTCTTCGGTAATTGCTTAGTCGTTGCGATTCGACACACAAACATTATGCTTTCGATATGGGGTTTTTATAACAAACGGCACGGGTTTTGTGTATTGTTACGTTTCCTATAATCTCATGGTGAGGTGGGAATATGACGTTGAAGTACCGTAGTTTACTTCATTCTAATGAACATAAAACAAGCTTTTTATCTATTTACCGAGAAAGCATCATTGGTTACTAGGCTGATAAATGTGGGTTTGCGATTTCTTATGAGTCTCTCGATGCTGAAAAAATCTTGGAAAAGTTTTAGAGTTAGGTACGCCAGCAGACCAATTTTGAACTTAACTGTTAACGTTTGAAAGTTTTAAATGCTTTCATCTGGGCACGTTTCCAGACGACAGCGATGCGGATGAGTACTTCGACGCCTAAGCGACATTTCTGTTTTTGTATTTATTTTTATATAGTTAGTTAGATCGTCATTTAATTTAAGTATAGTATAAATTATTATTATGTAGAAAAATAATTTTAAAGCAAATAAGGTTCTAAATAATTTGATGTAGCTTGGTGCGGTTTCCTCTGTACAGACGCCAGCACATCAAGCTATCCCTAACTGTCAAATTTTCTCAATTAAAAATGAACCTTATGTCTTTGCAATAAAGTTGAAATACTATCAAAGAAATTTGACAGATTGTGGTAACTTGATGTGCTGGCCTCTGTACATAATTTACGTAGTGTTTTAAATCATTTGTATTTTGATAAATATTTTTTAAATCGATATATTATAAAGTAATTAAAAATGTGAGCCGTCGTGAGACGCTGGGCAGATGTGAATCATCGAAATTATTTTGTCCAGATAATATACAGAAAAGGATAGTTTAAGTAGAACCCATGCATGTTCCTTCCTTAGGCCCTTTGTGTTCCGGGCAGCAGTAACCCCGCTAAAACTTTTCGAACGTTAAAATTACATCAGGCAGTCCACCAAAACGCCCGGCCTTTACCACTTCCTAGGGCATCGAATTCGCTGGGAAGTAATCGCGCAACAAACGCCACCTTACCAAACCTCTCCGTTACTCCAGTGTTCTTGAATTCCTTCCAAAAACAACCAACTCACGAAGCATCGACAACACAAATAAATCAACAAAATTAAAACAACAACAACAACTAATATACCAAAGCGCATTGCAGTGCACACTTCACAGTTAAAGCAACCATATTCATCAGTCCAGTTTACTGCTTGTGCTACGATAAGCACCTGATATACCTACTCACCGTGTATTTACGTTTATTACGTACCCGTTTTATGGCGAATGGGTAAGGGGTTCAGGTTAAGTTAATTATGAGCAAATTTATGATGAATAACATTAAAAATTATGAGTGAGTGTGACCAGTTTGTGTTTGATTGCTGATGGATAATACAGTTGGTACAGCGTAGTAGGAGATAGGAGGAAGAGCGGTTATTTAGGTAATTATATACTTATTTAGTTGGTATTCAGCTGCATCCGGTTAGACTGGAAGCCAACCCCAATATAGTTGGGAAAAGGCTAGGCAGATGATGATGATGATACTTATTTAGTTACTACGTTTTCTTCTTCTATTCATTTAATTATGTATCTTAATAATATTTTAATTAAATACTAGGTATGTTATTTTTTTGACTTGTTGTTGTGACGGGTGTTGGGCGGGTTTGCAAATCTGACAAAATAATGCTGTTTTTCGGAACATTTTATGACAAAACTAAAGCATTATAAGTAACTCACTCACATTATCTTACAATTCATGTATACAAAACATTTTAAAAGAGTAACGGTGGAGTTTCTTGCCCATTCATCTCCATACGAAACTATATTTTGGAAGGGGAGACTAGTATCAATTCTATTTCTTGTTCATTTTGACGTTCAAAAGTGCATTTCTTGTGCCTATTTGAAATAAATGATTTTAATTCGAACTAATAACTTGCACATACATATTGATTCTTCATCTTCAATTAGCCAAATTTTTCTTAATATTAATGATGGTTTTATTCACAGTGTAATAACAATCTTCCCTTGCCCTAGGTTATAAGGGCCTACTATGGATAGGTTTATCAAGCAACACATCAGACATGGGCTTGATAAATCTTCCTCAAATCGGATTCTGTGTTTTTGTTTTTTGTATTCTTGTATGTTACTACTAACATAGTTTTATAAGTTTTTTTACGTAATACTAACACGCTATGGGCTCTCGATGCCTGAAAATAAACGTCTATATTTTTATTTATTTTATTAATCCACAAAATTAACGATACCGGAGTTTAGGAACATGAATTGACTGTCGCCTAACTACCCGGTTAGTAGTACCCGGTGCTATCTTCCCGGTGTCCCATAAAAAGCAGCTAGAAATAACACGTCGCAAATGATGTGTTTTCCTCCCGAGGGTACATCCAGTTTACCGTTCAGTGCCGGTATGACGTCCGTTAGACACCATCTGTCTATGGTGTATCACCATAATTAACTTACGTAAGTCCTTAAAGTATTTAAATATTTTACTTCTCATACGATAAATGTGTAGAGTCAAGTTCTTCTAACTAAACAGACAGCTGTGCTGCTGGGGAGTTTGTTGCGTCACTTCTACTTCCCAGCTAAAGCATTAGGGTCAAGGGTGGGCGTTTTTGGGGGACTGTCTTTTGTAACTTTGACCTTCAAAAAGTGCTGATTTTTAGCCTAGCTTGAATAAATGACTTTTGATTTTGATTTTTGATTCAGATGATAATTTATATTTATGTCTATACTCGGTGATTTTTAATTCTCCGTCAACCTTTCAGGGCGTGAAAGTAACTATGGATAAATGAGCAAACACTTTTTTCTTTTCGTGTGGTTAGTGACTTACCTTGTGTCAGAGTTTCTATGTTGCCCATGGGCCTCTGACTTAGCTTCACATGCTGTTGAGAAATATCTCTCAGACATGCTGGTTTCCTTATGATGTTTTCCTTCACTGAATTCTAAGCAAGTGATAATTATACAATACGCACATGTATCCGTAAAATCAGAGGTGCGTGCCTTAAAATGGGTTCGTACTGTGCCTACTTCTCAACAGCATGTAAAGCTAAGTCAGAGGCCCAAGGGCAGTATAAAAACTCTGACACTAGGTTAGTCATTAACCACACGAAAAGAAGAAGAATATAATATTTACTACCAGTATGTATAAAACTACTTTTAATCTAAAATGAAGGCACTAAAAACGACATAAAATCTTAGAAATATCCTCAGAAAACCAAGCAACGAATTAAATAAGGAAATAAAATAGCATTCTTATAAAACACCATTCCTTAAATGGTCACGCAGCGAAAAGACATTTTCTAAGCTATTTCTAACCGCTTCATAGACAAACGTTATACCACAAGATGCAACCAACTAAAAAGTGGTCCCACCATCCGCTGAAAATATATGACCTCTATAACTCAACATAATGTACGTCGTTGAAGCTCAAGTTACATTGGTCGTTTTCTTAGCAACACCAGTTTAAGAAGACCTGTAGTGTAGGGCAGTTTGTGGGTAAGGAGAGGGCAGGTTAAGTTGGACGATAGCATGTGAGTTTTTTTTTCTTAGGGTCAATAAACTAGAGTGCGAGTGAGACGACCTTATCAATTATCGATAGATTGCGGCGCTAGAAATATACAGGTTGCTCCTTTTTAAGTGGTTCTTTAAAAGTTTAATTTAGACTGTATTTTAAATTTAAAATCCTGCCTCTGAATGACTGCTTTGTTGGTCTAGGCTGAGTGGTTGAGAGCGCGGTTCCTAAACGTGAGGTGCTAGGTTAGATTCCTAGGTTGGGAGAAGTGTTATTGGGTTTTTAATGTAGGAATTTGTCCGGAGTTTGGTTATATGACAATTTCATGGTATTATACTCGCCCCTACTTAGTACAGACGCCAGCACATCAAGCTATCCCTAACTGTCAAATTTTCTCAATTAAAAATGAACCTTATACCTTTGCAATAAAGTTGAAATACTATCAAAGAAATTTGACAGATAGTGGTAACTTGATGTGCTGGCCTCTGTACATGGAACAACATAACTGGCGAAATATAAGTGGACTAAAACGCACTTCTACCCAACCCTTTAGTGTATTGATGTTATTCTAAATAATCTTCCATTATGTTACTAACGGTCAATTTAATAAAACACGTAATGTAATAGGTATTTAACTTTGAATTAATAAGTTATAATTACATCTAAAACTTAACTTCCCGTGACCCACGAGCTAGATTTTACCTTGGCCAGAGCATTGCCATACAACGTGGCAATACCGCCAGTCTCTTGGGTACATTACCAGTCGACAGCGATGCGGAGGAATTTTTCGACGCCATATTCTTCTCAGTTTTAGTGTTAGTATATTGTATATACCATTTTAATGAAGTAATTACCTATGAACCAATAGATTATAAATGAACCTTCAAAACTCAAAATTAACAGTAAGGTAGGTATGTAATGCAAATCATCAAATAAGAATAATACGGGCGAACGGTGGATGGGTGACCATCTTCAGACATCGAGACCCCTCCGTGCCTCGGGAAGCACGTTAAGCCGTTGGTCCCGGCTGTTCTTTGACAGACATTACGGGCAGTCAGAAGCCCGAAAGTCTGACAGCCAGTCTAACCATGGGGTATCTTTTTCCCAGTTAGAGACTGGGTTGTGGAGGGCAGATAGGCAGTCGCTCCATGTAAAATTCTGGTATTCAGCTGCATCCAGTTAGACTGGAAGCCGACCCCAATATATTTGGAAAAAGGTTAGGCAGATTGATTGTTAGATTATAATATTGTATATACCATTTTAACCTATGAAATACAAAATAAACCTTCAAAACTCAAAGTTATCAGTTGTGTAGGTATGTGTAATGCAAATCATCAAATAAAAATAATACAGGAGAAGAACTAGACATTTTGCAACCTCCCCGTTAACTGTAGGTACTCTCTCCGTAACACGGCGTCAGGTACTAGTGAAGCGGTACACATCCGTGCGTGCACCTGCTGCGCTGCGCCAACCGCTTACCGCCTGTTTATTTTGTTCTCTCTCTTAGTTTTACATAATTTTCTCAAGTTTATTCTAACTATCTTCTTTGATTTAACATTGCAACTCTTCCTTCATATTATGTACAGAGGCCAGCACATCAAGCTATCCCTAACTGTCAAATTTTCTCAATTTAAAATGAACCATATATCTTTGCAATAAAGTTGAAATACTATCAAAGAAATTTGACAGATTGTGGTAACTTGATGTGCTGGCCTCTGTACTTAAACATATTGACACTATTTGAAGTAAAAAACGTCCATGATTAAAAGATTTAAAAAAATCAATTCTAAAATAAATTGCCGTGGCAGTTATGAGATGACCAGTCCAAACCTCCAACCAGGACCTAAAAACGACCACTCGCTAAGGGCACCCGACAACGACAATATTCCTTAATAAATAAGACAGTGACAGCTCTTGAACGCGGTTTAGATGTGCTGATGATAGCGTTCAGATTTATTGGTCAAATTGGCCCTTATAAAACAGACCTAAGTTGCAAGATGCAAAAGTATCTAATATTAGATTTTTTTCGCAAGAAAGTTATCCTTAATCTTTGAATAGTGTAAACAAACAAGAAAGTGGAACAGTTTATTAATTTAATACAATGATTTATGTGCGTTTGTTCTTGTAAGCTAATAGGCTGTAAAGCGTTAACTCCTTGTTTTATGTTCCAAGCTTTATTATTCATTTCATGGTGTAATAGCGATATCGACCTAAGGCCTACCGTTATTTGAAAAAGGAAGGTGGGATACAGGCCTTTAAGGATTAAAAAAAAAACAAAAGACGATTCCTGGAGTAGAGAACGCGTATCGGCAAGCGTTGTGGGATGACCCCAGCTAGATGGACCGATGACCTTAAGAAGGTGGCTGGAACTGCCTGGATGCGGAAGGCAGAGGAACAGGGTGTTGTGGCGCAGCCTGGGAGAGGCCTATGTCCAGCAGTGGATTGCGGAAGTCTGAGTTGATAGATTTTTGATAGAAAAAAGGACAAAAAATAAGTACCTACGTATTAAAACATGAAAAAAAAAACTAATATCGTAATTGAAACATTAAAATAACATAAGGTGCTTTCAACGGGATTGTCCGAAAGGGTTACCTTACCGCTACCCCGGAACACAAAGGCAATAAGGAAGGAACATAGATGGGTTTTAGTCAGTAAGAGTCTGACACTCCTTTCCGCTCCAACTGGAGCATCAAGGGTCATTTGATGATTTCCAACCCTCAAAAAAAAGGTCATTACTTGTTTCAAATTGTTGTTTATACCGATACATTGCAAAAAATCAACCGAAAAATTAGTCCATCAAAACAGATATTACATATTATATAACACTATTATTTAAAACTAGCTGCTCCCGGTTGCTGCTGTGGTTTCACCTGCTGCTGGGCTCATATTGGTCGTAGCGATTCCTCAATAAATGGACTACCCAACACCAAAAGATTTTTTTAATTCGGACCAGTAGTTCCAGAGATCAGCGCGTTCAAACAAACTCTTTAACTTTATAATATTAGTATAATTAAGTTGTGTACTGTAGAGGATAGAAGATCCTCTACTGAGGGGGCTCAGTGGTAGAGCGTGTAATGTGTGTATAGGAACTTCTATACTATGAAGGGAAACGCGTTAGGAATTTAAACGTATGATATTATATTTTCACTTTGTTATAAAGAATACATCTGTCTAGCGCCGCTGCCAGTGGTGAAGTCTCGAATGTACAAAAGCCTAATCTATATTTTAATTATTTGAAAGGTTCGAATGCCGTCAGATAATTACCAGCCATGTACAACATAATGTTTTACTCTAAGGCTCTACAGTACTCTCTCTTAAACAACTTCAATATTAACATTCTACTCATATTTCCAAGATAACCGGCGATCAAAATACAGAGACGCTCCTTCACACTTTAATTTCCCATAATCTCGATTAATACCTCAGCAATCCATTCGTACCTACGCAACATAATCACATTACCTGTTAAATTCGAGGCCACTTCCAAGAAATTAAAACATTTACTTTATCTCCAAATCGGTATCTTATATCCGACCGATCAGCATCCCTTGCTCAACAAACCTGATTACCCAAAAGGCTACCAGTAGCTATCTTAGTAATCAAATACTTGGATCCTTTAGCTATTAATAAAATCGCTGTTCCCACCGTGGCTTCCATTTTGGTCTGAATAGAGAAGCATAAATCGTATGTGAATGCGTCTTGCACCTGGCATAGTGGAATGCGACCTCCGATGCGAGGCGAGGTCCGAGTCACAAGCGGTTTTAAATAAGTTATGTTGATCATATTTGGGCCAAATTTTTTTTTGTATACGTATATAAGCCTCTAACGACTCACACAAGGAAGTGATTTGAAGGGTTATCGAAATTGATAAGGGGGACTACATATAATTATATTTTTTGTATACTTCCTTTATCATGTGGTTAGTGAGTAACCCGGTGTCAGAGTTTTGACTTAGCTTCACTTGCTGCTGAGAAATATCTCTACCTGAGAGATATTTCTCAGCAGCATGCCGGTTTCCTTACGATGTTTTCCTTCACTGTTTTTTAAGCAAGTGATAATTATACAATACGCACATGAATCCGAAAATCAGAGGCTCGAACTCGAGACCTAAAACTTAGCAGTCCTCCTACGGTCACACCACTGGGCTATCATTACTTAGTTGAATGCCTTAATTATTGAAACGAACTCGTTGGGTAATACGATTTCCTTTTGGTAAGACGGGTAAGTATTATGTAATAATTACTGGCAATGGTAATAGCCATTTTTGTTGTTTATAATCATAAACCAGGAGCAGAATTAAAATATTAAAATAAATTAGAACACAGAAATAAATTAGAAGAATGCTATAAAAGTGCTTTATCGCCGCCGCATGACGTCACTTAGAGTTGATAATAAAATAAAATATTTGCTAATCACGCGATGCTTATGAGCATCACAGTTTGCAAAAAGTTTAATAAGCAATAATAAAATATTATTATTAAATACAATAAGATATTGTTTAATTTACACATAGTTTGATTTACAGTGTGTATCAATGTTATGTTTATTTACAAACTTACAATCACTAAGGTCCTAAAATACATAGTGTATATAATACTCAATACTCAATATCTTTATTGCTTTCCACAATGTTTGCTTAGGTGGTAAGTAAAATAAAAGTAACAATCGTGGACCCTGTCGGGCACAGCATAGAAAATTTAAATAAAATACTAGGATAGGGAGGGCTTACATCTTACTCAACTTAATTTTGGAAATATTCTGAAGTACAGTTTTTAATTATCTTAAATCTAAACATTTATCATCGAGATATTCATTTACGCTATAATAAGATTTTCTAAGTAGCATTTTTTTTAATTTTTGTGTAAATAAGTGGATCTTTTTCTCATTTTTAAGTTGTTCAGGTAATTTATTATAAATTTTTATTGACATTACTAGGAGAATGTATTCGTAGTCGGGATGATGGTAGGTTTAGTCGTGTTTTGTGTCTAAGTATGTATCTTGTTTGTGTCTCTTCTCGTGTAGTGTAAAAGTCTTTATGTGTGTGTGCAAATTTACAGATTTCTAGTATGTATATTGAGGGTAGGGTTAGAATATTTAGTTACTAAAGCTAAAAAGAATATAATATTACGTACAAGTATTTAAAACTAATAACTAATTAAATTATTCTATTGGTTTGCATATTTCAATAAGACATGTTACCAGAATTCATCATCTCGTCTGTATATCGAAGTCTCAAATACATATATATACACAGTATCTACTACAGTCCTAACTGCTTTTAAAATAAAAATATAACTTTTACTACGAAGCTTTTAGTGACGTTTTCCCTAGTCCTGCAATTTTAGACATGAGTCTTAGTAAATATATAAACGTTGAACAAACGCTCATAATTTTTTGTCTGAAGCAATATTTTGTATGACTAAGAAAAATTCAATATGAAATAAAGGCTAATAAAATCGTTTCATAGTAAAACCGCTTCCGCTTATAATTTAGACCGTTCCATGATTGTTACCGTGTGCAGTACAGTTTTTCAAAGCGTGGTTCAGCTTCGAGAGGATTATGCAGCTTCCACCTGCTCTTAATAACGAAATATTGAGATCATGGTCCGATTCTGAGAGTCGTGACGATAGAATTATTTTGATAATATTTCAACGATTACAAATGAATTATCGTTAAGATTTCAGACACATAATGAATGTGACTAAAAATCATGACATCACATTAATATTTTACGTAAAGGCAAAAGTTTGTGAGTATGTGAGTCTGTGTATTTGTTACTTTTTCACGCTCAAATAGCTGTACGGATCTGTATGAAGGGTACATAGATAGTTTATGACCTGGATAAATACATAAGATACGTTTTTATCATGATAGTACGTTTTCTTGGGATAATTTCCGACAACCACGCAGACGAAGCCGCTGGGAACCTAAAAGCTGCTCAGTCATAATAAGCAAAAACCGGTAAGGAATAGATATGGTTTCACTAGGTTAGGATTATTACAGGATACCTAAAACTTGTTTGGTCAGCGGCTTTGCCCGCGTAGATATCAGAAATTATCCCAAAGGAAAGTAGTACCGAGACAAAATGTATCCTATGTGCTAATCCAGGTCATTATCTACCAAATTGTTGTGCCAAATTTCATCCAGATCCGTTCAGCCGTTTGAGCGTGAAGTGACAAACATATAAACAAGTACACACACACACTCACAAACTTTCACCTTTATTGTATTAGTGAGATGGAGAGGGAGGATAAGGCCAAAAAAAGATGGATGGGTTATGTGAGGATGAAATGAAAATGAGTGATACCGTGACGATTGACATGAGAAAGTGGAAGAAGAAAAAGTGCTGAGGTAACTCCAATTAGTACCATAAGACGAATGCAGGAAGATGATGATGATACAGGATAGGCACCTAAAAGGGAATGCTAATGACTGCCAATAGCGTTAATTGGCCGTATATACAATTTTATTTATTTCTGTGCGGTTTACAATCGTTATCAGTATAATAAGTCCATGAACATCCTCTACAGTCCAAGGACCACTTAATTATATCTAATTGAAGGTTTCTTCTTCGAAATCTGAGAATGTTTATAGGTCTTTGATGGTTATTACGGGTAATCAGCATCACGAAAGTCTGGCAGCCAGTCTAGCCAAAGGGTATCGTGTGTTATCTAATTGTCAGGTTGTGGAGGTCGTTCCATATAAAATACTGACATTCTGCTGCATCTGGTGAGACTAAAGCCGACCACAACATAGTTGGGAAAGGTCTAAGCAAATTTTGAATTGCCAATAAATAGTAATAACCAGTTCTATGTATTTATTCATTTTTATAAGAGAACACTCCTGTCAATTCTCAGGGGAAACACTTCTGAATTTCCTCAGTGTCCACTGAGGAAATTCAGAAGTGTTTCCCCTTCTGAGTGTCCTCAGTGTCCGCACAGTAGGGATTTTTATTTCTAACGAGGTTTTTGCTTTTAATTTTTCTAGTTTTCTTTAAATTATTCTATATTTAAATTATTCTATATCTCCTTATAAATAGGTTCCTTACATGACTAAATGACATCTAGCGAGTCATCTAAGGGCTCACGCAAGGAAGTGATTTTAAGGGTCGCCGTTATTGAAATCGATAAGGAGGACTATATGTAAATGACATCAGTTGTTCTTAGTCAAGATGCCATCTTTTTTGGTGAGCCTCACAGTGCAGTAACCAAAATCTGCAATGCATCATATGGCACCACACACCACGTACATCTTGGATGACTCCGCTGCAAGACCGTGGTGGCGGGGTCTACGTCTGCGATCACCAGCTACACAGATGCATGGTCCTCGGCATGGATCAGGCGGTTGCTGGCCGAGCACTTCCTCGGGCAATTTAACGAATCCACGTTGCACGTTCTGCACGTTGAAAGTCCATTAGTCAAACTAGCCACAGAAATTACAGAAGCGAAAAAAGATATACAATGTTGAGAAAACAATACGACCATAAATGGAAACACTGACAATACTAATGAATAGGACTATTTTGGAACTATCGAATATCTCCTAAACCCGAAAGGAGATTGTTCTAGACCGCCCTATAACCAACAAACATTTGACGTGTACGTTAATTTTAATTATATTTTAATATGCTTTTAAAAAATAATAAATTCAAGCGGACACTGTTTAATTCTTAATAGGTTTTTAAAAGTGACCTCATTGATTTTATTACCAACTGAACTCGCCATCTTTCAAGGAATTGTCAATGTGAATGTCACAAAAGATTTGATAGTGTCGCTCTCGCTCATATTACATAAATATCGATATCGACGACGATGTCCATAATATCTAGTGATAAATAATGGATGTTCGATATTTATCACTTCCAAAACATTGAAAATGTGCAACCTAAAAGTTTTTCATGCATATTTTTTTCATGGAATTAGTTCCGTGAACATTTTAATGGAACTTATGATGAATATGGCCTAGCACGATTATGATGAAAATATAATGAACAAAACAAACTCACAAAATGTACCTACTAGTCGAATGAGGGATTTTCTCACAAGTGAGAAAATATTAGTTCAAAAGAGGCGTTGGTAAAAAATACGTCACTGTCTCAGGTTTTTGACATCAAATAAGCTTTCTTATTTACGGATCTTATTTTTGTTATCAGTAGCCAGTAAAACATAGACATATTTTTTACCCACGCCATCAATTGAACTATGTTTTTTCACTTGTCAGAAAATCTCTCATTTAACGATTGAAATATCATTTACGACGCAACTCTAGTGAATTGTTCTCATAACCATTTCACGACTTCAATAGCCATATTTTTACTTTTTAAGTACTTAAACTCTATTTTTAAATGTCGCAAACTAAAACGTTACACATTGTTCGTTGGGAACAAAATATTCTATTTTAGCATTAATTTAATTGGAGTAGAATCATAGTAACAACGTGTTTATGTTTGAAACGGAACAAATTAATTTAGATTTGACATATTGATCTTTCATTTTGGTCTACTAAATTAAAACCACAGATTAAATAGGTGGTCATTGATAATCGATATATGTACAATGATTGATCTTCAAGAGAGCATCTCTACGTCACAACGTCAGTCTGTGTCTGTGGCTGTGTTGTGTTGTTGTGAATACCTACCTATTTGGCGATTTCTTTTGGCGTTTTTGATTTTGTTTCTGTTTAACGGACACGTTTACAATTTGGATTGCTTTCAACGTGACCTGGCTTCGAATAACTGATTCTGTGATCTGCTTAAACGACACCTTAGCATTTTGACAACGGATAACGGACTTCGCTTAAAGTAAACTTCAACCAATAAATAATAACTGTACCTAAAAGGCATAATACAACTGTATTTACGGTAATATTTTACTGTATTTGAAGTTTAATGCTTTGTAGAAAACAGAAATAGCGATTTTAGAAGGTATTACTTAAGTTTTCTATTATTAAAAATAACCTCAAAATCCTGTTCCTTTTCTTTAAATAAATCTTTTCTCTAAAGTGTCCGTCAAGAAACTTTGTTCTTATGGGCTACTAAGGGCAGTTTACAAATAAAAAATGATTTTTTCTATGCTGTCGGCTCCAGGGCGAACAATGTATGGGCGTAGAACAATCTCCTTTAAAAAGTGATTCTTTCAAACAAACTAAATAATAGTGACGGGCTGACTATGAGTTTTGCCAATCTTTGACTAGCTTGTGACTAAACTATTGAATATATTTGATTGAATTTTACGTACGCAAGCTGGGGACAGCATTAGATATACGCTGTGTAATTTATAACAATAATAATTTATTTATCAGACTACAGAGAGGTACACTGTGTTAGTAACAATATAACTTAGCCTATGTTAGTACTTAATAACTATACCAGATCGAGTGCAATTAGTTAGCACCTAGACGAGCGGGCTGTAAGCCTGGCGGGTATTGATTGCAGGATAGTGTTGGGACTGCCACGCAGTCTGCGGAGTATCAAGGCAGATTTCATAAGCCACAACGCTTCAAAACTGTCAGTGCGTGTGTCGGCAAACATTGTCGAGGCACTATGATCGTATTGTACTCTCCACTTTGTATAACCGCTAAACTCATGTAACTTGGCCCACACTAATAACTCTCACGATTGTTAGCGCGCAGTTTACAGCTCGACTCTAGTTTGTAACGATAGGTTTAACATTAACCATACTATTTGAACTGCTTCGCGTTTATCGTGTCGATTTTTGCGTTAAAATTTTATAATATATCCCGACAGTGATATGTTAATAGGTTGTGTTGCAGATAATAGGGCTATATCTTGGAGTTAAAAATAACTGTGGATACTTTATTATAGACATGTAAAAAAAAATGGTTCACTATATCACTACATAGTATAAAGAAAAGTCGCTCAGCCTATTAAACTCTTCAAAAACTTTTTCTAAACCGTGGATAGAGCACATGATACCTTCAGCACTCAGTTCTACAGCCAAAACCTTCGTATCAACTCCACACACATGTTCAAACACAAAAAATAAACCCTTCAGGGAATGCCTCGTAATTCAATACAATGTCTTGATAGAAACTGTCTCCAAGACTCCGAATAGGAAGAGGAAAATGAAATTTGTCGTCATCTGTGGCAGTTGTGTAAAAGGGGACTGACATACGGTGAGCGTCGTGTGTACACTTTGTAAGTCCGTATAGATTGAGGAACCTTATCTCAAGTTCAATCGTACAAAATTCGCTTTTTTTGTACAGATAATGTATAAACACTGGATACAGCAGTGTTAGCCTAGTGGTGGCAAGGCACACACCTCTGATTTTACGGATTCATGTGCGTATTGTATAATTATCACTTGCTTGAAAATTGGTGAAGGAAAACATCGTGGGGAAATCGGCATGTTTGTGAGATATTTCCCAACAGCATGTGAAGCTAAGTCAGAGGCCCACGGGCAGCATAAAAACTCTGACACCAGGTTAGACACTAACCACACGAAAAGAAGAAGACTAGATACAAAACCCTACCAATCACTCTGCCTAGCCTTTTCCCAACTATGTTGGGGTTGGCTTCCAGTCTATTCAGATGTAGTTGAATACCAGTATTTTGCATAGAGTGACTGCCTATCTGATCTTCAGAACCCAGTAACTGGTTAATACGATATGCCTCGGTACGTCTGCCGGGCTCCTAACGGCCCGTAACGACTGTCAAAAATCCATGAATAATAGCCAGGACCAACAGCACATAGTGCTTTCCGAGACACGGAGGAGTCCCGGTATGTAAAGATGGTCACCCATCCAGGGACCAACCCCGGCAAGCGTTGCTTTACCTGGTGGATCGACCCATACGGCTGTTATTACTTAGCCACGAGCTCCTCAAATACTAAATCCTACCAAATTTTCAAAAATATTTTCGAGTTATAGGAGGGCTCCTAAACTCATACTTTCTGAAACTTTTTTTTTCTTCGAGTATTTTTGGGTTATTTTGTATTTTATTGGTAAAGAAATAATCAATTAAAAACTTTCTGTAGAGTCATTTTTGATAAAGGAAAGATAAAATTTCTAAGCAAATAACAAAAATAAACATTGTCTTCTGTCTTTACCTTAGTTCTATTTTCATTCAGTTACCAGTAAAGGCGGATTTCACCACAAATGCATCTGCCTAGCCTTTTCCTAACTATGTAAGTCACTTCCAATCGAATTTCGCCAATGAAACTAAATGCAATCACCACATAAACCCCGTTTAAAGGTTGTCAGTGTCATAATTGGTATGAAATATTGACAGCTTTTGAACAGGGCTTAGAAGTTTTGATCGCGTTTAGTTTCATTGGGGAAATCCACATTTAGGCAGTAAAATTTGTTGTATAAGCCTTATATCCTACGGCAATTTGCCGTGTAATAGCTATTTCGTACAACTGTCAAAGAATGACAGCAGCTGTCATTTGAATTTACGGACAATTTATGTTGGTAGTTGATTTGATAAGCAATCATATTCACTGACCGTACCGGAGCTCCCTGACCGCACAGTTTCCACATTGTTATCAACGGCCATATAGAGAAATAATAACAATTATTTCAGCCAACTAATCTCGTACTGAACCACCACTTCTTATAGCAGATCATCATTATCTGCCTAGCCTTTTCTCAACTATGTTGGGGTCGGCTTTCAGTCTAACCGGATGTAGCTGAATACCAGTATTTTACATGGAGCGACTGTCTATCTGACCTCTACAACCCAGTAACTGGGCAATACGATACCCCTTTGTAAGACTGGCTGTCAGATTTTCGGGCTTCTGACGACTTGTGACGTCAAAGATGCACAAATGACAGCCGGGACCAACGGCTTAACGTGCTTTCCGAGGTACGGAGGAGTCTCATTATGTAAAGAGGGTCACCCATCCACGGCCAACCCCGGCAAGCGTAGCTTAACCAGATGGATCGACCTGTGCGGCGTTACCTTAGTTAATTACATCATTCTAAAGCGAGCCATTGTTTCGTTCCATTTAAAATAGCGTTCCCTCTCTATAGCTGTTTCTTATAGCAGATTTATTTACGTGGGTTTACTAGTTATTGCGATTTCTCGATTAATTAGTGAATGAATGTATGGATGAGAGACATTTCGCTTTTATACATAGATTGACAATTACCTACTTCAGCTATCTATCTTAGAAATAATACATGACAGCGTGACAGTTGTATTTACCAGCATTTCAGAAACCGGGTGTTATTTAGCTATACTATAAAGCCTCAAACAGAACAATCAAGCTACTGTAACTCGACATTAGTTTCATAATGTAAGCCCCGCTTAAACTATGCTAATACATTCTACTATATAATGTTATCCGCATCACGTTCGCAGTGTACCAACTTACCATGATAAGCTAAACGCAGCCATTTTATCATAAACTACATGTTTATGAAGCCTTTAAAGTGTTCAGCGCACTTACATTTGACCGCGTAAAATATTTTCAGGAGATAATCTCTAATTCAGCTACTGATAGAATTATTGCACGCGAATGGATAGCTTGGATGGTAGCCAACGAAACGAGCGGACCCTTAAACCCTTCAAAGGATATTCATTTTCAATACGAAACCTATAAAGTTCAAATTTCATTGTGCTGTAACCCAATTTTGCGTACAGCCCAATTTCGACTCAATCTTTGAAGTTTTAAGATCAGATTTTCTGAAGCTAACATTTCAATGCAATTACGAATAAAAAACGATTGGCCAGGAAGTATGGGTTCTAAAAATAAAAATAAAGTATTGCAACGAACTTAATGCAATTTACTTGGGCTTAATTTTAATAGACACAGATTTTCGCAAGATTCAAAGTTGGAACGTGGAAATAAACGTTGGAATGGGCAAAGTTAAATATAGAACACAATAGAATGTTTAAATAGATTCCAATAAACATAGTTAGGGATATTGGCATTGGAGAGTGGCCAAGTGCGAGTTGAACTCGCAAACGAAAGATTCCGTATCATCGTACAATATTTTTCACACTGGGCACACATTTTTTTTAAACATAGAAAAAAAAACGTCTATTTTTCGGTCCCCATACAACTAAAATTTTTTGGGCATTTTTATTAAATCTTTAAATATATAAATGTTACACACTCTGTGAAAATTTCAATTCATTATCTATTACGTTTCTTAAGGTACAGACCTGTGATAGACGGACGGACACCGTAGTAGGTCAGGTCCTTGGTACTCATTGGGTAAGAAACCCTAAAAAAGTTTAAGTTACGACATTTCACACTGAAATAGAAATATAATTTTAGCGAACCGTGATTTCAGTCTTTTTTTTGAGCAATATGTAGGCATACATAATATTATATTCAGCTTTATGTTCTTTCTCAAGATTTCAACAATACCAACTACAAAATAAGCAATTAGGAATACTTAAAAGCCATTTATAGAAACTCAAGGGCCATTCAATGCGGGAGGGTTGCGGGCCAAATATAGAGTATTTAATAATAATCTTTTAATAAATACCTTTCCACACGAACCAGCCGCTGCGGTCTGCGGTATCCGTTATAATTCCACGGCAAATTTAAATTCGTTTTATTTATAATTGGCGTGAATATTAATGAAGGATTTACTATAACTTTCATTACCTATATTTCAGGTGTAAAAACTGATAATTTGTTTTTGATAAATCGGTTTATGAGAGTCAGATATATTCATATGGAAGTAAGTACCGATTGTTCACCAGCCGCTCCTGCTTCGCTAGTTCTTTTTCAAAACATCGAGATTTCTGTATTGTGAACAAGTTTAATATAAATGTATTGTAGGTATTACATTATATACCTCCGGAATTTATTCTCTAATTGAAGGTGAATACCGCTTCAAAGACCGTTCCGTATTTTATAAGAACTGCGTGCGAAAAACAATCACAAAGAATGACTAAAATCTATAATAAGTTTAGATTATGAATACTACTATATTTAAACCAATTCTAATATTTTAAAATCTTGCATGCGGTAAGGGAAAATTTATCTTATATACTTGATGATTAGACTCATGGTGAAGAGCTCCATTAAAGTTCGAAACTAGTAGGTACTTAAGTGCAATGGAAAAGTTTTAGAGAATATTCCTCCTGACATTTTATTAGAGGTTACCGTCCAAACTGATCTTGTATGGGTCCAAATTGATAATACTAACAAAATAAAATATCCACTGAAGTTTTTAGTACGGTTTAAATGCGCCACCTGGTTTTGTTATGAAGTTACTGGAATTACCTAAGAGGTCTGATAGCTAGTGATACTGGCTGATTACTAGCACTCAAACTCAAAAACTCAAAGCATTTATTTTAAATAGACCAATTACAGACACTTTTGAATTATCGATCATTCAGAAAGATGAAGCTAGTTGCCCATTCCAAAGCAGTCTAGGTATCTTTGGAGAAGAACGGGCAAGAAACTCCACGGACAGGTCGTATCTATCTATGGCTACAGACAAACAGAGATGTGGTCAGGAGAGCTGCTGTCTACCACGAAATGCTATATTCCGGCTCAATCCTGATGATAAAAAAGCTGCTGAACCAATAATACGAATCCCACTAAAACAGCATCTCGTAAAATCTATGCTGGGCTGTTAAATCTAAGAAAATACTAAAGTATAAACCATAAAAAAAATAATTTGCTTCGCACTGCAGTTAAAAACAGAGGATAAAAATTCAAGTCCATCAACGCAACGATTAACACCGTTCGTGTGGATACTACTTTACGCTCAGAAATTAAAAAGAAAAATAAGAGTTCTCATTGACAGACGCAAGTTGAAGTCTATGGAATATTTATGGTTTATTTTTATGTTTTTTTTTCCTTTTAAGTGATTCTATTTAGGCAGATCGAATAATGCTGACTGATTTCCTGTCGTAAAATATTTTATGGCTTGTGGAAATATTTAATGTTGTGTAAAATTGTTGTGGGTATCTGCGATACATGTGTGTTAGCAATTTCAGTGTCTTAGTCATCATTTTTTTTTGGTCAGCGAACTTATCCGTTAAGCGGGATTGCCCGAAAGGGTTACCGCTACCCCGGAACACAAAGGGCTAAGAAATGAACATGGATGGGTTTTACTCAGTAAGAGTCTGACACTCCCTTCCGCTCCACCCAGAGCGGGAGAAATCACAGGATTTCCCAGCCTGAGAAAAAAAAAAGCGAACTTATCCGAGAGGGATACCGCTTCCCCGGAACATAAAGGGCTAAGAAAGGAATATGGTTGGGTTTTAGTCAGTAAGAGTCTGACACTCTCGTCTGATTCTGATGATTTCCCACCCTCAAAATAGTCATCCTATTTCTTGTTCAAGTACTGTATGGTATCGCTTTCACACCAGACAGCCTAATCCAAAAGTGACCAATGTCATAATTTAGGAGACAATCTCAACCCTACCTTTAACACAAACGGCAGGGAGCACATTCACCCTATAATCTTCCCATTGCTGGGACTCAAGCCTCCTGTCTATGGGAAGGCCAACCACCACGAGAGCTAGTGTGGTATAGTGGATGTCACATGTCTTCGAATTTCACCAGTTATGTTCAAGACCCATGTAATAGAAGCTGTCCAATTGACATCTACCATACTCTGGGCTGTTATTGAAAAATCCCAGATGGAAAAACCTCAATAACACTTTGCCCGCCCCGAGAATCGAACTCACGACTTCATGCTTATCAGTAGCGCTAGACCACTAGACAAACGAAGCAGTCATGTTTTAAATCTTGCCAATATCCGTTCATACCAGCATATTAATTTTATAATTAACACTAAACTGATAAAAACAGAAGGTTGACTCCATACAAAGAGCGAAAAAGCATGCACATAGACTCGGATATCATTCGAGGATCTTTGAAAGTCGTTACAGGTAGTCAGAAGCCCGAAAGTCTGACAACCAAAATTACCTAGTGGTATTGTACTACTCAGTAACTGGGTAGTTGAGGACAAAAAGGCCGTCGCTCCATGTAAAATACTGGTATTCAGCTACATTCGGTTAGACTGAATGCCGAATGCAACATAGGTAAGTAAAGGCTAGGCAGAAGACTTGCATTTGTTTTAGATCTCCGTGACCTGCAGGTATAAGTGGGGTTGTCATCAGTTAGAGGTATGAGGAGCAGCGAGTAAAGTTTACTCATACTTTAAAGAAAAGGTAGGATCCTCCGAACAGACGGGTTTTGTGTCTGGTGGGCTTCTGCCCGACGATTGATCTCGGGATGTTGTATACATGCCAGTCACGCGGTACACTCTGCTTGCGCGATGCAGGATTTTACGTGACGCATAGTTCGCATGTGGCGCTACAAACCTTCTATCTCTATCTGTCTTGTGAAAGCAAGCCTAGCCATTAAGACTAGAACTGGTATATCTAGTCTTAGAGGAAATTAAAACATAAATGGGAACGTTAGAAAGGCGATAGAGTTTCCAGTTTAGGAATAGAATTACAAGGCTACCGCAGACAGGCACGACGCGCTTCTAGTAAACCAATTTCCATGGCATTTTCATACAAATTGTTCTACTAGCGTCGCGTTGCGCTTGTCTGCAGCAGCCTTAATGCTGCTATGGGGGGATTCTGTTTTAGAATTAGTATTTATTTCTAATTCTAGGAGTCTGAGGATACTACTTGAGCTATGCTTCAGGTTTTTATGGAATTGTAGGTATCTTTCTGAACAGAAGAAGAATTAAACTTAAAAATAAAATAAATAATAGAAACGTACCCTCTATGATATAAATAATCAGCCTATAATGTGCTCATAAATTTTCACTGTGTAGGTATTTCTATGAAACATCTGTTTTTTTTTAAATATTTGACCAAAAATTTCAACGCAAGGAAGTTCAGAATCATGTAGATACTGCATTAATGGTAACCCGCTTCGCGTTGATGTCCCGAACACCCTATACAGGGTGACTGGAAAATAGTGGCGGAGCCGTTAAGGGGTGGTAGTCTAGGGTTATTCTGACAGATATCTGTAGGAGACCTACCGTCCTTACTTAATCCTTTCCAAGATATTCCTACTTAAAGAGTGTAACCCAAAAATTCGTACAAAAAATTTTCAAATAGTAATAAATTCTAAAAAAATGTGATTTTGGCCTACTTTTTTTTGTTTTGCAACAAAGATATTCTAAATAAGTAATATTAATTGTTAAATTTCCGCGACTGTCATTATTTTATGCAAAAACTGCTAAACAAAAACGGAAAATGTAAAGAAAATACTTTCATGGCTGATAAAACATTAATTTTCTTTAAAAAGTCACCCTTTATTATTACGTACAAAATAATTAAAAAACTTCTACGTTTCGTTCCCTTTCAAATGAGATATTAAAATCCAAAATCGGTTAAGGAACCATCAAGATAAAACTAATAATAAAAATGAAAGAAAAAACCAAACTACTGAAGAATAAAAATTTATTGAATAAAAAACTGTCTACAGTTCATTTTCGAAGTGCCCACCATTATTTCTAATACAAGCTCGTGCTCTTCTTACGACACCCGTTTTTACGACCCTTGAGTCGTAAGCTCCCTTTGTATTTCCTGCGCTGCGTTGATTATTCTGTTGCGCAAGTCTTCAACGTTTGGTACAGGGACGTCAGTGGCATAAACCAAAGTTTTCATTCGACCCCACACGAAGAAGTCCATGGGTGTGAGGTCGGGGCTACGTGCCGGCCATGGTATTGGACCACCTCTACCTATCCATCGGTCGGGGAAGTGTTGGTCTAGCCAACTTCTCACAGCTAGCCTAAAATGCGCCGGACAGCCATCATGCATGAATATCATGTTTTGCCTCGTTTGTAGCGGCACATCTCCCATTAGTTCAAAAAATACATTCCTCAGAAAATTTTCATATTCAACCCCATCGAGGTTTTGCGGTAGGAAATGTGGTCCAATCAAGCTGTTATTAATTATACCCATCCACACATTTAAATTGAACCATCTCTGTGAACCTTTTTGTCTTTTCAGGTGTGGATTACCCATGGCTCGTTCACTCCAGTAATGAGCATTATGGTAATTCGTAATACCGTCCTTATCAAACTTGGACTCGTCAGTCCATAAAATTCTTCTGAGATAATTTCTATATTCAACGTCCGAATTTATTAAAAATCTGCAAAACTGCATTCTTCTTAAAGGGTCCCCTTCTTCTATGGCCTGAACAGGTGTGTAATGGTAAGGATGGAGGTCATTTTCGCGAAGAGTGTACCACACCTTCCATTGAGAGCGTCCCATACGGCGAGCTATCATTCGGGTAGACAGCGTTGGGTCTCTTTGGAAATAATTTAAAATTTCCTCTTCGTCGTCCCCGACATCCAGTCGAGGTCTACCTGCGTCACCTAAAAACAAAAAAGTTTTTTTAATTAAGTGTTACTACCATGGCTATTGTTTAGGTTGGTGTGGCTCCGTGCAAAGACCCACGTCGGTTGGACCATAACATAAATCACTTCTGTAATTTTAAATAAAATGTAGGAATGCGTCCGTCGACATAGTGCAATGAGCGTCAACAATGACCGCACAATAAAAATTCTTACGATAAGAAGCTTTACCAAAATCCATCGACTTCGACAAAAATAGTAAACAATAATAGCGCGCTGCACTGCAACTTGGTGACGTCACCCATAAGACGCGTAAGTGCGAGAGAGGAAGTGATATCCGTTATCTTGTATGATTTATGGCACCCATCTCTGCGAGTCTTGGCACGGACTAATTTGGACAGCGACATTTGTTTTGCAATCTTACAATTTAAAGGGCACGATAATAAGAGTGATAGGAAAGGTTGATTTTTATAGCTGGACAATTATCGAAAGCGCTAGAACAAAACATTTTTATAGCGCATGTATGGAAACTAGCGGCGGCGCAGTAATGTAGAGCGGCCTGTACAGGAAGGAACTACATTTTGTATGGCGAAATCTCTGGTTTGAACATGCTTTAATAATAATAACTTTCTCTTACCTTGGTATCTTACGACGGTTCCGCGCTCTCGCACCCGCCGGAAGGTTCGGGAGAATACGCGGGCATCAGGCAGTCGACGATTAGGGAATACTTCGCCATATTCACGACGAGCTTGTTCAGCGTTTCCTCTGGCAGCTCCGTAATAAAAAAGAATATCTGCGTATTCTTCGTTACTAAACGATGTTCTTCCTGCCATTATTGGTCCGATAAACCACACAGCCAAATCGAAAGGAGTCACAGAAAACAGGGCACAGTCCAAGTTGTCGGGAAGAGAATCAAATACAAAAGTCCAGGAAAAAGCCAAGTCGTTAGAAAAATCAAAACTGAGAGAAAGTAAGCACATCCGAACACAGTAAACCGTAAGAGCGGACTGAGCAAGAAGGAGGGGCAAGCTCGACTCGTGCGCGTCGACCGAGTCCTTTGTTCTCGGAACAAAGGGCTCTACACGGGCTCTACGGGTTTTTTTCCATTGACCATATTTTCATAGTTCCTAAACCGATTTTGGACTTTAATATCTCATTCGAAAGGGAACGAAATGTAGAAGTTTTTTAATTATTTTGTACGTAATAGTGAGTTTTTAAAGAAAATTGATGTTTTATCAGCCATCAAAGTATTTTTTTTACATTTTCCGTTTTTGTTTAGCAGTTTTTGCATAAAATAATGACAGTCGCGGAAATTTAACAATTAATATTACTTATTTAGAATATCTTTGTTGCAAAACAAAAAAAAGTAGGCCAAAATCACTTTTTTTTTAGAATTTATTACTATTTGAAAAATTTTTGTACGAATTTTTGGGTTACACTCTTTAAGTAGGAATATCTTGGAAAGGATTAAGTAAGGACGGTAGGTCTCCTAAAGATATCTGTCGGAATAACCCTAGACTACCACCCCTTAACGGCTCCGCCACTATTTTCCAGTCACCCTGTATAGTGATTACTTAAGATCATACATAAGGCTGATTTTTCAATCGTCAGATAAGTTTTATTGGAGGAACTAGTTTCATAGATGTTGGGAATTGTTACATTTTTAAAGCATCCCTAATTTTTTTGAAAATAGAATTTAGCCTACGTCACTCGAGAATAATGAAGCTTCCCAACAGTGAAAGATATTTCACATCGGTTCAGTAGTTTTGGAGCCTATTCAATGCAAACAAACAAATGTTTCCTCGCAACAATATTAGTATAGTTAAATATGACAGTTCAACAGTTTTTGCATAAAAAATAATGTGAAACCGCCATTTTTATTCTTCAAATAAAAAATAATTAAGCGATTGAAAAATCGACACAAGATAATAAATTGTACACTGATATAAATAAATAAATAATAGCAAAGACTAAACTTAGATTCTTCTTGTATTTTTCAATCCTCAAGAGACGTGACACAAAACCTGAATAAAGATAGATTACTAAAAGTAAACTCTAGAATATTGTAGGAAGTATATTTTCTAGAATAAAACCAAGTCCAACCCTTCGAACAAGTTAATGCCTCACGCCTTTTCCCATAGAGGGTAAGTAGAAACTATACAGGGTGAAATTAAAGTCGTGGGCAATATTTTAAGGGGTCATTATACTCATCATTAGGAACAACTTTCACTATGGGAACAAATCTGAAATCGCGAAAAAAAAATCTGCTGTTTCATATATTAGGTATGCTCGCATAACTCGTCAAAATGTAGGGAACAGCTGTTTTTTTTTGCCTGATTTTGCCCATGGATTCAATTTCACCCTGTAGAACACTATCTGCTATGCCTTTTTTTTTTAAGAAATCATCCAATGACTGCTCCCGCTCTGGGTGGAGCGGAAGGGAGTGTCAGACTCTTACCGACTAAAACCCATCCATGTTCCATCCGTAGCCCTTTATGTTCCGGGGTAGTGGTAACCCTTTCGGACAATCCCGCTTACCCGGCAGGCTTGGCCCTGAGGGGCCCCTTCATATGCTGACATCTCTTTGAGGCGCGCGTGGAACATATACGCGACTTTTTCGCAGAAGGAGGTGACTGCCTCCCACTCTCTCTCGCCCCGGACCATGGCTTGCACCAGGGCCGGGCGCGAGAGGTCGCCGCCGATCTGCTATGCCCTGGCTTATTATTATTTAAGCTTTATAATATTGCTTTTTATTTGTATTATAATAAAAAAGTGAAACGTCACATCATGTCAAAAACTACATAGATTAAATTTGGCACAGACGTAGATTATTAGTAGGAGACGTCAGTTAAGAAAGGATTTTAGGAAACTCCCTCCGTAAAGAGGTAAAATAGAGGTTGGAAGTTTGTATGAAAAACTTGAACATTGTGGCGGGCCTAGCCGCGGGTAGGCTAGTAGCTATATCTATTTTTTAGTAATCAAAAATTAAACGAGAACCTAACTAGTAATAATAATGAGAACGAACATGTAAATAAATTATAAATAAGGTACCTCCAAAGAAGAATATGAGTTTTTATTGGTTTCAATCAATAATCTAACACTAATATAATCATATTTACATTTAAAAGCTAAATATTCATAGTAATATATACAGAAATAATAAGTATATAATCAAAGAGCATCAAAAAATTCCACATCGCTGTCAACAGGAAAAGTTCCCAAAAGGCTGGCAGAAGAATATTGATAAGTATCTAGATTCCCCGTTTAATTTTTGTTAAAAGATGTCTTGATCTCTTAACGACACAATAAAAGGACGAATCAACGATCTTTTCCTTCACCAAAATTAAATACACAAAGTATAGCGCCTACTTGGGTAATTGGGTTCGAACTCTCTCTCTAACTCTAACTACTCTCTAATCGTAATTCACCATTGCATAAACAATAATACCCGCAAATCGAATAACCAAACCCTGAATAAGATAACAATAACCTTAAACCCTATTTATGCAATAAACATACAAACAGTAATAAATTAACACACAGAACAGGATTATTCATAAACAAGCTAAGCTATATACTACAAAAACTTATTTCACCTACCAACTACAATATGAATATTCATTGTGAATTTTATTCATGAATATAACCCATGCAAATGTCGGCACCCGTATAATTTAATTGAGCTTTTCCTACACTGGAGCTTAAATTAGCTAAAACTATTCAAAGAATCTGCGGAGGGAATATGATTTGTAGGGATTACTCCTGTAAGAGCTTGGTCCAGTTATGACTGAGCTGAGATACTGGGTGATAGATTGACAGATTGAGGTATTTTGTGGATATTAACGCAGTCTTTCCCCCTCCAAGAAATTACTTTGTTTCTTATATATAAGCCAAGCTTCGTATTGTATACATAGATGATTATCATGATAGAATAATTTGTATTGGAGCTCGTGACTAAGTTATAACAGCCGCACGTATCGATCCATCAGGTAAAGTTACGCGCGGGATGGTCCGTGGATGGGTGACCATCTTTACATATTGAGACTCCTTCGTGAATTGGAAAGCACTTTAAGCCGTTGGTCCCGGCTGTCATTTGTTTATCTTTGACAGTCTTTACGGGTCGTCAAAAGCCCGAAAGTCTGACAGCCAGGCGTAATCATGGGTATCGTATTACCCAGATACCGAGTTGTGGAGGTCAGATAGGCGATGGCCTATAGAAAAATACCGGTATTCAGCTGCGTCCGGTTAGACTGGAAGCCGACCCCAATATAGTTGGGAAAAAGCTAGGCAGATTAATTCATTGATTTCTTCATCAGAAATATAAATTGAATTAAGAAACGTATTTAATTACTGCGTCTGAAATCCTCTAAGATTTCCTCCTTACATATTATAGACGCTACCAAAATCCCAACTTCCACTAACTTAATACTGAACATCTAAGGAAGAATTAAGAACATTGAATTCCAACTTTGCGTGCCTAACTTCCTCCCCGTATCTCACACTATTCAAAACTTAAGACAGTGCCGCTTTGTATTTTACGCGAATTATCTTTTTGAATGGATCTCCTAGTTTCAGAGAGGTGCTGTCTCATCGAAATGTTTGAGCCTCTGTCTTTTGACAGTTGGGTAGGCTTCGTAATTCTCTTTTGTCGAATTAATTGTTAAGTCATTATCGTTTACCTGTATGATATCTGTTAGGGTGTTTGATTTAGTTTTTGTTCTTGAAATCTTCGTTGCTATAACTGACAAATCTGGGTTTGTTGTTTTACAAAAGTTTATCTACTTCTCGTTTTTGTTAGGGAAGAAATTTTGTTCAGAATATATTCTACTAACTGCTCTCGCGCGGTTTCACGCTCTGCTCGGCTCCTATTGGTCGTAACGTGATTTTACATAGTCTTCCTCGATAAATGGACTATCCAACACAAAAATAATTTTTCAATTCGGACCCGTAGTTTTAGAGACTAGCGCGTTCAAACAAACAAACTCTTCAGCTTTATATATCTTAGTATAGATTCTCAAATTATCTTTATTCTTCTTATACAAAATGTTAATTATAGTCAAACGGGGTAAATAGGACCCAGGGATGAATCGGGGTGAAACTTTAAAGGGATTTTAACATTGAATTAATATAGCTTTTTAGCAACAAGGACACTTAATATTGTTACTTATAATAATACAGTAAACACATTACTATATTATTTTATTGTTAAAGTCCCTTTTAATGTTCCGTCCCGATTCACCCCTGCGTCCCTATTCACCCAGTTACGGTAATAAAAGGTGAACGGTCAAAACATTTTTGCCTGTGTATATTTTTTAGCATGTATGGACGATATACTAATGCGGTTTAATGGAATCGCCTTTCGTTAATTAACATATAGTATATTTCAAATAAAAAACTACAGCACTTCGAATAGACTAGCAACACCCAATTATAGTGAGTATAAAATACAACGCCAAGAAAATTACCAGTGAATAAAAAGTTAATACAATTCCTTCAAAGCGAATATGCTCTTATTTAAGTTCGCACGCCTCACTTAAATCCAGCAGTTTCAACATTTGCTGAACCGTCCGTTCAGGATTCCTTATTAACACTCCTCCCGTTCAGATCTTTATCACTGTCATCTGCAGCTTCATGGCCCATATCAGTAGACTTTATCTCAACATTTCCTACTATAACCTTAGCCATATAGTTTTATGTTATAGTCTTCAATACATTTAATATATTAAGCTCGTACTTGGTGCACCTGGTTTCTGAACCTTCTTTTTGTATAGTTGGCAATGGTTGTGGTTTACCACTTTCAACCGTATTACTAAGTAAATAAGGGTGAAAACTTGTCAACCGCCCACTTGTCGAGTGTACCTACATTATCGTCGCGATTTTTTTCAAACTTCTTTAGGAATTTATTTTTTTGTTGGTTTACCGAAAGGCAGCGTGTTGGGATCTTTCATCTTTTTGTACAATATTTCATGATTTAGGTAAACGCAGGATTTTTGATTTAGGACTTTAAAATGAAATAACCATATTTTGGTGAAAACTTTAATTGCAAGTTTGTTTTCATAAATTATAATTTATGAAAACAAACTGTGTACTGATTGTTGGTTGATTGATAAGTATTTAATGAACTTTGCTTCAATTACTCAAATAATTAATTAAATAACGTATTTGTTTTAATTGAACTAAAAAGCAATTTTGTTTACAAACTGTTTTCAATGCTTATATGGAATTTAAAACTGAAAATGAAGAACATACAACAAAGAGATTGAATTCTTTCGAACAAAGTAATAATACTTTGTAATAGGAAACACTCGATAGTTAAAAATAAGACCTATTTTACGATTCCTTTGAAGGAAGTGCCACAAAAGAGCCGTGTTATATTATGTGTGTTATCTCTTTCTAACAGTTTAAATTGGTTTAAGACGGAAAGAGATAGGAAATGTGATTCTGTCAAACAAGCGTTAGTCTTACAGACGCTCTTACTACGGGTTCACGAGAGAGAGTTGTGAAAGAAATCATTTTGATGGAAACGACGACAGAAAATCGACTAATCAAATAAGGTGATTAACTGATAAACTATTGGCTGCACTAGTGACAGAAATAATCTATTTTAATCATTATTAATTTGAAAAAAACATTAAGCCCGTAATCAATAAACACCTGCTATACAAGTAGAGGAAGACTAAAGAAACAATGTATGGATTGTGTGAAAGATGATATGGCTAGAAAGGGATTGACTACCGAGATGACGACTAATAGAAAAGTATGGAAGGAAAATGTTGCGCCGACCCGAAATAAATTCGGACAAGGGCAGGAGAATGTTGAATCACCTACTAGCAAAACAAATACTCTGTTAACAAGAACCATAATAATTATACATAAATATAATCCACACTCAATTCTGCTTTATCGACATACTTTATGTGGACGAATTTTGTAGCTCTTCGATTATTATACGTATTATTTATGTCCCTATTTAGCTTTAAAATGTAAATATGATTAGATTAACATTACATTTGAACTATACTACATACTAATGACTTTATTTTGAGTTACTATCGAGTTTTTCTATACTACCGCAGCCAATAGTAAAGCCTTTAGATATATCTATCCCCCTTCCTTCCGAGGACTATAAACCGGTGCAGTAGAAATTGCCGTCTTTTGCAATGCTCCAAAATGATTTATTCATAACATCCCCTTCTATAATACAGTGTGGCTAAGACATGTTTACGCTGTCTTGTACTGAATAGAATTTTGAAAGCGTACCACTAACTCGTATTTATGTTTATGGACTAAAGCTTTAGTTATACGGAAACTAATATTCTTTCTATCACGAACATATTTCATATCATGTTTAGTATCTAGAATTTATGATGCTTGTTTCCATAAAAATGCTGTTTTCGTTGAAATGATGACGAAGTTATTAAAACAAGCATTGGTTTTTCGTTCATTTTTATTCGTGCAAATTTTTTGTGTGAAGTGGGGATTTTAAATGGAAATGTTTGGGTCCAGTTTGATTGCATCTCTTTTGATGATGGCCGGAATGCGACCGAATTTTGTCAAACAGCTCCCGAGTTCATTTAAATGCTTAGTGCGGTAAAAGGGGCCCGTCAAAAGCAAGGTTAAAGGTTGTTTGAAGCCAATTTGATATTTATGGTAAAAACAGAAATAGAGATGCAATAAAACACAAAACAGATAACTTTACCAACAAACACTAGAATAAATTCTTCCACCATGTTATTATTCATAAGAAAATTACTTAACATTAAATTAAAAAGCTAATTAAAACATGTTCTTTGTTTCAGATGCAGAACAATGAACCACTTTCAAGTGGAACGACTGAAAATTTTAACCAGCATGGAAATTAACATGTGACTTCATACAAATTATGCACTGATCCAAAATGGGAACTAATGAGACGGGCAAATCGGATTATGAAGTTAATTCTGAACAAAGTTTAATTAATACTCATAAAACAGTAGATAACAATACATATACTGATGTGAAAAATAATCAAAACGTCATCATGAATGGTACTAATAAACCTAAAAATGTATTTAGTGATACATCTAATGATATGAAACATAGATCGCGTGTAACGAGTAGAAGTGCCAATGCATTGTTTCTTTTGTTGAGGATACCAATGAAGTTTAACTTTTTAGTGCAGCAATGTATGTTATTTTTGGTATTGGTTAGTGGTGTGAGTGCGTATAGGGAACAGAGGTTCGCAATTGAGCCACAGGATCAGGTGAGTAATTTTTCAATATTGTTTTTTGTTTATTTTACTTTGAAGTGATTCCTTTCGACTTGGAACAACACAATCCTACAGAATCCAAACATAAAGTAAATATCAATATCGCTGTTGATACAATATCTAATTTCGGTTCTGTTTCCATGTAAAAACTGTATTTTGTTATTACCATGATTCAGACGGTATACAAAAACACTATTACCATAAAATACGGAAGATAAATCCTGGTGTTTTGTATAAATTGTATCTTCAATTTACTGCGTACCGTCACGTAAATATTTACATTCAAATCTAGAGCTACAATATAGTCAGGCATCAATTAAAATCATACAAAATTCGCTCAACCAATATTCAAAATATACACTTAATATTGTTTTAACGATTGTTGATTCAATAACCATTCATTTTTGGTTCATAACAGACGAACATTCGGCTCTGAATATACAAGTTAATTCAATCCTCATTATAAACACTTTTGTTCAACAAATGAATATTATCAGGCAAATAAAATGCGTCAGAGAACTAAGTTATTTTATTAACGACAATTAATGTATTAATAGTGGCTTCATTGGAAATCCCATTGCGTTTGGTAGTTTTGTTTTATTCGGTTTTGTTATCTGATTTTGCGTAGCTGTCTGTTTTAGTTAAATGTGGTGAATAGGTGGATACACTGGTATTGTTGTTCGTAAATGCTGAATTTATTTAAATACCTGCCATTTTGGAACGCAGTGGTGCGTGTTCACAAATATTCTGCCTCTAATATTACTTGCTACTAATTACTTTTACGAGTATAGCGACACTTGACGACACGGTTGGCGCAGAGGTTGAGCAATTGACTGCTGCGCAGCATGTCGTGGGTTCGATTCCCGCACGGAACAAATATTTGTACGACCTGCAAGTATTTGTTCTGAGTTTGGGTGTTTTTCTATCTATAATATGTATGTATTTACAAAAAAAAATGTATATAAGTAGTTTATCAGCCAGCTTGTTACCATAACACAAGCATTAGGTTGCTTAGCTTGGGATGATATGGCGTTGTGTGAAATGTCCAAGGATATTATATTATAGCAGTATTGAATAATGAAATACCGATCATGCGAAGAATGAAACCATCAAAACAATTCAAATAGAAAAACATTTACAATGAAATCCTCTTACAAAAATTAGGATCAACAAACGAACTGGTCCAGAAAATAGGAACAGAATTAATTCGAAAAGGTTTGTCATCTATGAAAACATCCGTTCCGACCCAAGGGGATGGAGGATAGGAATTTTTAATATCACCAGATATTCAATACAAGCCTTTTCTATGTCAACTGAGTACTTGCTTGTGAAAAGAATAATATTGGGTGACGTTGTTGCTCCGAGGATTCCACCGGGGAATATTTGATTTACGGTACGAGACCTAAATTAATGTAGCAAAATGTGGAGTAATTTTTGGAATAACGAAATTTTTCTTTGTCTGCCTCCTATACTGGAGAATTGGAATGAATATGTCGGGGAATGGAATTGGTTGTGTGGACTGTGAAATAGCTGAGAACGAATTTGGAAATGTTAATAGGAAAATGCGTAATTTTTTCTTGCAAATTATTTGAGGATTTACTGAACACCATTTTTAGAAGTGGAGGAACTTTTGAACGGAAATTCTGCTATTAATCAAGTACTTACTGAAGTAAAAAGGATTAAGCCAGGTAAATTGATTGTTGAAGATTGTACGCACAAATGTTATGCAGAATAGTTGTAATAAAATTAATCTATGATATTTTTTTTCCCCGTTTTGTATACTCGTACATAGTTATTATTAATATTTTAAGTCTTTTTAAGTAGGTATGTAAATATTATGTGAATCCTAACATCGATCAATGATCACAATTAAATATACAACAAAACACAAACACAATACGATATTGGGAACTAAAGACCCGCACACACGCAATGCAATGTACGTATAAACCTTCCTCTTGAATCACTCTATCTATTAATGCAAATCGCATTCAAATCCGTTGCGTGGTTTTAAAGATCTAAGCGTACAGAGGGACTGATAAGACTGAATTTGTTTTGCACTATGTAAAGAAGCTATACCATCTGAATTGAAGGACCAGGTTGAATAATTTGGTCAGCGGGATTCTCCGAAAGGGTTACCGCTGTCCTGGAACACAAAGGGCTAACACGTATGGGTTTTAATATTCTTTAATCAGGTCTGACACTCCCTTGCGCTGCAATCAGAGCGAGAGGAGTCATTCGATGATTTCCCATCCTTAAAAAAAAGATTGAACAAATTAACTTCTATTTCACGGGTTATATTTGAAAGTTATTATTTGATAAGTTTTTAGATTCACAACTTAGTCTAGACGAATTTAAAACACTTAATCGTAAGTCCTTAAGTTTCTTTTTTTTTCTTTTGCTTTATTGATATCTCTTTTCTTTATCCAGAGTGCTGTGGTGGGATCCAGGGTGACGCTGCCATGCCGTGTGGAAAACAAGGCTGGACAGCTGCAGTGGACTAAAGATGACTTCGGTTTAGGAACACACCGTCATCTTACCGGCTACGAACGATACAAGATGATTGGGAGTGATGAAGAAGGTTCATTTCTGTTTATATGTATTTTTGGAGGAGCTCGTGGCTAAGTACTAACAGCCGCACAGGTTGATCCATCAGGTTAAGCTACGCTAGCCGGGGTTGGCTGTGGATGGGTGACCATCTTTACATACCGAGACTCCTCCGTGCCTCGGAAAGCACGTTAAGCCGTTGGTCCCGGCTGCATTTGTGCATCTTTGACAGTCGTTACGGGTCGTCAGAAGCCCGAAAATCTGACAGCCAGTCGTACCAAGCGGTATCGTATTGCCCCGTTACTGGGTTACGGAGGTCAGATAGGCAGTCGCTCCTTGTAAAATACTGGTATTCAGCTGCATCCGGTTAGACTGGAAGCCGACCCCAACATAGTTGGGAAAAGGCTAGGCAGATGATCATGTATTTTTGGTAGATGTTAATAATAGGCACTGGCCTTTATCAGGATGGCTTTGCTCACTGACTTCTATGAATAATCGATAAATTAATACATGTGCAGATATTTTCTTCATATTTTGTCTTGGTGATATGGTTTTGTCTAAACCGTCACGTCTTTCTGATAATGATGTTTGTTTTCAGGTGATTATTCCTTGGACATCCGAGAAGTGACTTTGGATGATGACGCGTTGTACCAGTGCCAAGTGAGCTCAGGAGCAAGAGGTAAGCAATTAAGCATAACATTGTTAAGCTCGCACAAACAGCGCAATTTATAAATGAATAAAAAAATGAAACACAATATTATTAAAAACTAAATTCAAAATAAGTGTCTAAGAAAACGATCTAAAAAATTTTACTGTAAAAAGTGAAAGGTTGATATCTTAGAATTCCTTTTGGTGAAGTGAGGGAATTATAAGATATCAACCATAATATGCGATTTATCAAAAAACATCACAGCTCAATGCAGCAAAATCTAAACAGAATTGGTGGTTTATATCCCAACTAGCAGTGATAGCCTAGTGGAGTGACCGTCGGACTGCCAAGTCATAGGTCTCGGGTACGAACCCAAGACACGACCTCTGATTTTACGGATTCATGTGCGTTTTGTTTAATTATCACTTGCTTAAAAATCGGTGAAGGAAAACATCGTAAGGAGACCAGCATGTCTGAGAAATATTTCTCAACTGTATGTGAAGCTAAGTCTGAGGTCCATGAACAGCTCGGACACCAGGTAAGTCACTAACCACACGAAAATAAAGAAGATCCCAACTTAAATTCGACTTCAAGAGCCCCACAGAGATCACTTAGTACTTTGTATCTCGTAAGGGATAAAGCATTAGCCAAGTAGTTAAAGAGTTTAATGTTCCAACTCTTAGTTTATGAGTCAAAGTCTAAATAAGGGTATTCCTTTAGACTTTACGGCAGCCATGAAAGTTGGTGTTTTGTCTATTCCCGTGTAATTGGGCTGTAAAACGAACTAGCCATCAGAAAGTACAGGAGTTGGGGAAAGTTTTAATTATGATTTGAATGTTGGCTTCAGCGTTCAACTGTGTTGGCTGGTTGTAGATTTTGTTTCGTTAAATTGCTTAAATTTGTTTGAGCGTGTCTCGTGAAATGGAAGGACAGTTTTGTAATGTTGCCGAAACAGATTAAAATTTAACTTCTTACAGAATTGTACGGTTAATTAATGTTAGGGCCTATGCACACGGCTATTTATTTACGCACAGTATAACTGAGCATTAAATTATATCTGATTATTATATTATTTGACCTAGTTATTCTTTGATACATGTTTTGACATTCACTATAAATTTTTATAATATTTTTTAAATTATTGAATTTTTTAAATTTATTCATCTTTATGTTTTAAATTGTTTTGTATATTATGGATTTTTATCATCTGCAATAAATAAATTAAATTGAATTGAATAACACTTTGCTAACGAACTTGTGCATATTTCTCAAGTTTAGTTTGAAAAAAAACGCGCCGTCGTCGACGCGGGATTATTTCCGTGTTAGTATACATGAATAAATAAACAAGAATTTACAGACACAATGTCCCATCCTTAAGGCCTGCATGGGCCCACTATCCTTGTAGGTGAGCTCAATACAATAGTGGGTTGCCACATAATTATCACAGAAATAAAAAAATAAAAATCAACTAATTATACTTAATATAATTAAACTAAATTATAATAAAATCTTAACCTAAAGTAAAAAACAAACTTAACAAAAAATATTACTTAAAATCTATACTAATATTATAAAGAGGTAAAATTCGTAAGTTTGTAAGTTTGTATGTAGGGGGTAATCTCCGGAACCAATGACCCGATTTCAAAAATTTTTTCACCAATAGAAAGCTACATTATTCCTGAGTGCTATAGGCTAATTATATTTATATCATACATATTAGCCGAGCTATCTTAGTCTAGCAAGTCGGAAAGAAATACCTGTGAAAACAGAATTATTTGCATGCGCTGCCTAAACAGTTGTTTAAAATTGAAAGCAATGTATGGCAACCCAGTTCGCCTTAATTATTTCTACAAAAAAGTCCGCGACACCATATTCCTATCTTTTGTATTTTAACTTTTATATTTCGTTTTATGTTTTAAAAGAGTATTTTTTCGACTTACTTCTAATGTTAAAACAAGAAATATTCCACGGACGAAGTCGCGGGCAGAAGCTAGTGTTGTATAAAACTTACAATTGTTATAACTTTTTTGGATAATAATCAAGCAATAGTTTGTGTGGTATAGAACCCACGTATTCCATTTTCATAAATGGTAGATGTACTGACGATGAAATGCTTTCAAATCATAACCCACATAACATCACGCGTGTATCACCTAAGCGGTAGGCGGAGGTGTGCCTATAGAACACCCACATACCGTTATTCATTTTTGAATTTCATGGAAAGGGGGCGAGCTTATTGGCATCAACCGGGCACGAGTCCAGACCCTGAGCTGCTACTGAGAAATTGTAGCCGAAAAACCCCAATAACACTTGGCCCGACCCGGGGATTGAATCCATGACCTCATGCTCAGTAACATCGCTTACGACCACTAGACCATCGAGGTCACCATTTTGTTAGACTAAAAAATCTTCTTTACATAAGCCCAAATACTATGAAAAGAGAGTTCCTATTCTTCTTTTCCAACACAACTCATTACAACCCCTTAATTCCGCCCCTAACTCAATTCATCCACCAAGAAAACCTTATAACGATTATCAGGTGCAATAAAATCGTAACATAACGAACAATTTTGCACCACAAAATAGAATTTACGAAGCTTATACCCGGATAGTGGGGGTTATTCCTTTGAGTCAACCGCCAGGCGGCTTTGTACCAAGACAACGGATGGATAACGCCCCGAGGGAGGTAGCGATGTTCGTCAAAGCAGATGTGGTATTTTCATTAAATGATTTCTGGTGGTTCGTTTTTAACACGCTTTTATTAGCTCGGGTTGTATCTATGTATGTATGTAACGGAATCTTTGAGCTTAATTTTCACCGGTTTCTAAAACTCTGATCAACTTGAAACTTTACACACGTCTCAAGGACCGATGACAATGCAATAATTTGATAACAATTTTTTTTACACGCTTTATATTAGCTTCACTTGTATGTATGTATGTTTGTAACCGACTCCTTTAGACGCGATTTTCACCCACTTTAAACGGCCAGATTTCATTCAAACTTTGTAGATTTATCGAGGACCGATGACAATACATTAATTTGAACTAAAAAGTAGGAAATAAAAATAGTTTAAAAAAAACTAAAAAACACGCTTTTTGTAGAAAACCGAAATAAAAAATAGAAAATAAATTTTACTTTTTAAATTTATTTTCTATTTTTTATTTCGGTTTTCTATAAAAAGCGTGTTTTTTAGTTTTTTTTAAACTATTTTTTCTATTTTTTTTTAGGCGGGGAATACTTGATGTTCCTTCTAGTTAGGGCTTTAAGGATATGGTTTTGTGGATTTGTAAGCGTATATCTGCCTAGCCTTTTCCCAACTATGTTGGGGTCAGATTCCAGTCTAACCGGATGCAGCTGAATACCAGTATTTTACATGGAGCGACTGCCTTTCTGATCTCCACAGCCCAGTACCTGGGTAATACGATAGCCCTTGGTAAGACTGGCTGTCAGACTTTCTTATGCTGGCTTATTAGTAAACGTATAATCAGCCTATAATGTTCCTATGGCTGGAACACAGCCCTTCTCTCGGTGAGAGGGAATTTGCTGTACCTAATCTACCACGCCGGCCCAGTGCGGGTTTCTATACCGGGTTATTTTTCAATGACCGGCCAAATTTTCACTGGGTGTTCTACCCATAAATATGAACAACTTTCACTATGGGACCAACTCTGAAATCACGAAAAAAAAATCAGCTGTTTCATACATTTTAGTCGAGTAGGTATTGATATTTTGTAGGAAACAGCTGATTTTGGTCATTGAAAAATAACCTGGTATAATTAGTCATAAGTCCTTGAATTAGTAGTTCTAAGATATGCCGGTTTTCTCACGACGTTTTCCTTCACCGTTTTGAGACCAGTGGTGAAGAAGTTAAATACACAAAGTTAAGTGCCGGGGTTCGAACTCACGACCCATAAATCATGAGTCAGGGCCGTTGCCACTGGTTCAACACTGCTCATACTGACTGAATTTAATGTAAATTAATCATTAGTTATTCATACCTTGCTGTTTGAGAAAAGGACATACAAAATGTATATTTTCACTGTTTCTATTTCGTTGGGGGAAAATTTACGTCACATCCACGCAAAACACATTTCGCTCTGCATAATGCTGCGACCCTATGCGATCCAGAGCCCTAGCATAGTCCTGTAACAGTTGCTTTTGGGGCAAAATAATCACAGAAGACTAAAAAAAATAAAATAAACAACCTAGCTAGGTGTAAGTTGATAAGAGTATATCATTCAGCACACTTAAGAGAAAACTTAAGCTAAAGACCAACTGATCACACTTCTTCATCTTTTTTGTGGTTAGTGACTAGCCTTTTTTTTTGAGGTTGGGAAATCATCAAATGACTCCTCCCGTTCTGGGTGGAGTGGAAGGGAGTATCAGACTCTTTCTGACTAAAACCCATCCATGTTCCTCTCTTAACCCTTTATGTTCCGGGGTAGCGGTAACCCTTTCGGACAACCCCGCTTACCCGGCAGGCATTATGATATCTGGACTCTTGATTTTATATGAAAAACTATGCAATAGAATCACACTTATCGTATGCAACGTAATCACACGCCTGCCTCAGAGATTGGCAAGGGAAGGTTGAGGGGATGTTCTACGCTACCCCACGCGTGTGGCTAGTGTGTTTCTAGAACTACACATAGAGATTCACCTTCTGAGAAATTACAACAACGTCTGAGGCCAATTTACAATGCATACATGGGACATTTGTGCACACCTATTCTCTCACGTTGCATCGCATAGGTTGCGTACGTGGGACCAGTTTGGCTCTAGCTTTATTATTATGCCCAGTATCCAAGAAGATTTAAAAACCAATGTTTATAAAAGAAATTACATAACTTACCATTGTTTCATAAACATACTGAATTCCATTCACGTAAATGTCGGCTTTGTAGAACCATTCATAAAGGAATATATATACGCCTACGTATAAAAGCGTACGTAAGGAAGGTAGATGGATCATGTGGGCTAATATTAGAATATAAATTAGATGCTATCACGCCGGTAGCCCTTGAATGGCGAGCAGAGATGTGCTTTTTGTAATGTACACCTACATTTTCTATTTCTAGTCAAGCTTTGTAGGTAGCTGCTCGTTTCTTTATAAATGTACAACTAATAACTACATCATTACGATATTATTCTGACTGCCTCGTAGATCTAGTGGTTGCAAGCGCTACTTTTGAGCATGAAGTCCTGGGTTCAATTCTCAGGTCGGCAAACGGTTATGGGTTTTTCTATTACGAATTTCTTAGTAGCAGCCCTCAGTCTGAATTCTCTCAGTAGCCCCCTTTTACATGGGACTTGAACAAAACTTTTTTTATAGAAAAAAACAACTGACTGCCGAAAAAACATTACGAAGTGAAAAATAATTTGAACTTC
This sequence comes from Hyppa rectilinea, assembly GCA_951799385.1. Lineage (NCBI taxonomy): Eukaryota > Metazoa > Arthropoda > Insecta > Lepidoptera > Noctuidae > Hyppa > Hyppa rectilinea. Next base: position 6,025,571 of record OX637325.1, read on the forward strand.
GGCAGTCGGTGTCTTTGGTTTCGTATTTTCGGTTTCTGCCACCGACCGAAAAAGATGGTGATGGAAGATGAGCTAAATCTCAAAATGTGCCTGAACCGGGCATTGAACCCCTCTCGATCACAGTATCTTTACTTGAGAACACCAGAATTAGAGAGCATTATTTACAAAACTACCATATCCATTTAATTCACGCTTCACTCCTGCCATAAATGGCAATTCTCTTTATTTAGCTAGTTGCCGTATTGGGGTGAGATAGCTCGCTGATTGAAGAATGTGAGCCAATGTTTATGAACGTATCATTGGATATTGTTGTTTAAATTAATAATATAATTAGCCTATAATGTTCCCACTGCTGGGACTCAGGCCTTCTCTGTTCGAGAGGGGGTGGGCAACAAATGTTTATTTATAGAATTAAAATAAGACACTACTATTTATTCTTAATATACTACTGTTTGTTTTCCCCAATGTAATAAAATAAAAAATAAAATAAAATCATTACACTTTTGGGTACAACTACGAGTATCTACATCGGAATGTATCTCGGTTTCATGAAATAATCACTTACCTACCACAGTAATATTTAGTAGAAAATGTTATTGAGAATTTTAATGGTTATAATTCCGTAAATAAATATTTGTTTCGGCCGAAAATCATAATTATATTGAACAACGTTAACCAGTATCAAGTTTGATCATCATGATGTAATTACGATTTTCGGCCGACCTGCAAAAAGGAAAAACCTAAGAAAATTTGAATTTCGCGGGCTTCCGTGTGGAACTAAAAGTTATAAACGATTTGTTTTATATTTAAAATGCTAATAAAACCACGCATGTACGCACTTTGGACCACCCATGGTGTGTCTTGTCCATATAAAGCACTAATATTATGCATGTAAGCAGATATCAAAGAAAGGATTTACTACAAAAAGTAGTTGATTTAATTTGCAGTGACTTGTGAGGTTGCCTGATTTAGATACTGCTTTTTCTGCGGACCATTATAATATTTGATCTACATATATAAAAATAGAGCCTGACACCTTGTAGAAAATGGAAAGAAAATAGAGGACAAAAATATACATAATTATGGAGAAAATTGTTCAGTTTAAGGCGCTGTGAATAGACGAGTTTTATGTTTTTGAGGGGGTGAAGCAAATAAAGTAGTGTACGAGTAGTAAATACTCCGGGCTGTTACTGAGAAATTCCAAATAGAAAAGCCAAATCACATTTCGCACGACCTTTAAACCCAGGACCGGCCACTAGAACAACGAGGCTAAGCGGGATTTTTCGAAAGGGTTATCGCTACCCCGGAACATAAAGGGCTAAGGAAGGGACATGGATGGGTTTTCGTCAGTAAGAGTCTGACACTCCCTTCCGCGCCACCCAGAGGGGTCATTTGATGATTTCCCAGCCTCAAAAAAAAAAGACCAACGAGCTGTAATAATGCAACAAAATTATGATGTTTGATGACCAAAATAATGACGGGATTGTCCGAAAGGTATTCTGTTTCCGGGTCATAACTCGTGTGGTTCAGTAGGTACACTCTGTGATAAATGAGACGCATACAACATGATATAAGTTTGTTTCATAACAAGATTGTTTTTGTATGGTTTGTTTAGGACTGTTCGCGTGACGTATGTTAAGTAGACTGTAGGGTTGTCCCTTCAGTCAAATGTTTTTGGGGATTTTATTTATTTATTTTACACTACTTTAAAAAAGACAAATATTGAAAGGAATGGATGTTAACAAACAAAGACAAAAATAGTGATTTCGATTTTCAAAAAAAGTAAGTATGTTATATTTAGGTTGTAAGTACCTACTAATAAAAATCGTAAGAGAAATAGTGTTAAAATTGTAACGAAAAAAGAATACATAAATAAACGTCCATTTATTTATCAGACTGTATAATTATAATACATATAATATTTAGTACAATAAACGACCCCAACATAGTTGGGAAAAGGCTAGGCAGATGATGATGATGATTTAGTACAGTAAACGATGATAAATATATTATGTTATTTATGGAAAATTATGGTTTAGTAGAAAATCTTGCTAATATCTTATTTCCACAGCTCTTAAAGAGCCTGAAATATTTATTTTTATTAATAGTTATTATTTTTATTTTTTTATTTAATATGTGCCAAATTATCATAAAGGCTCCCGCAGAAAGGCGTGACGTGACTCTTGTAGAACAATTTCTGTGAGAACTTCATGGGCACGCACCGTCGTCGCAGCGTCGTGTCGCGTCTGTCTGCGGAGCTTTAAAATTAACAGTGTGTAAAATTCTGTGATATTCTAGTCTTAATTATTAGCACCACTAGTGTCCTGCTTTTGCATGGGTGCAATGGTAACATGGTAGGACCTCGAGATTTCTGTGCTATCTATGCCTATCATTTTCCCAACTATGTTGGGGTCGTCTTCCAGTCTAACCGGATGCTGCTGAATACCAGTATTTTACATGAAACGATTGCCTATCTGAGTTTCACAACCCAATAATTGTGTAAACCGATGCCCCTTGCTAAGACTGGCTGTCAGATTTTAGGATTTCATACGACCCGTAACGACTGCCAAAGATGCACAAATGACAGCTGGGACCAATGGCTTAACGTCTCGGGCTGTAAAGATGGTCAACCATCCACGGACCAACTCCGGCAAGCGTAGCTTAACCAAATGGATCGACCAGTGCGGCTGTCATTACGTAGCAGTATTAAAAAGCAGTGATAGCCTAGTGGTGTGACCGCCGGACTGCCAAGTCATAGGTCTCGAGTTCGAACCCTAGGCACGCACCTCTGATTTTTCGGATTCATGTGCGTATTGTATCACTTGCTTAAAATCGGTGAAGGAAAACATCGTGAGGAAACCGGCATGCTTGAGAGATATTTCTCAACAGCATGTGATGCTAAGTCAGAGGCCCATGGGCAGCATTAAAACTCTGACACCAGGTTAGTTACTAACCATACGAAAAGAAGAAGATTACGTAGCCACGAGCTCTTTCTATATCCTTGTTAAATATGAATAATAATACACTTAAACGTTGCGGAATAAGTTCGATAAATAATGGCAGAAACCGCACCAAAAACCGTCGCGTAATACAGAAGAACAATGTGGTTAAACAGACAGATATAAAAAGCGAATTTGTTATGTACTATTTATAGATTTTTGCATACAAACGGAATATTACGATACGATTATAAACGTACTTTGCTCTGTTTTAGATAATCTTCATCAAATTTAAGTTTATACTAGACTTTTTTTTTTTTTTAAGGCTGGGAAATCATCCAATGACTGCTCCCGCTCTGGGTTGTCGGATTGTCCGAAAGGATATACCGCTACCCCGGCACATTAAGGGGTACGGAAGGAACAATGGATGGGTTTTAGTCAGTAAGAGTCTGACACTCCCTTCCGCTCCACCCAGAGCGGGAGCAGTCATTGGATGATTTCCCAGCCTTTAAAAAAAAAGGGTTTTGTTTTTTACGTATCTAATAAAAATAGTTTTTAATTTTTTTGGTAAATCTTCAAACTTAGTTAAATCCTTCTCAAAACACATTAACAAAAATATTTAAAAAAGCTCGTTAGTGGCAACCCTGCATTCGCTCTCTCTTAATTAGGGGCGGGTAACTAAAACGAGGGGACTGTCACGGATAATTTAGAAAAATATATCCTCAAATATATCCGGAAAGAACCGCATGTTTGTTCAGAAAGAACCTTTTAGTTTTTGGCTGTGCTGAAACAATGTACTTGCTACGTACGAAAGTGGTTTTTGTCTAGTTAATTTGGTTCTGTAATATTCTATTAAAGTTTTCTTTCTTTATCATCATCTGCCTAGCCTTTTCACAACTATGTTGGGGTCGGCTTCCAGTCTAACCGGATGCAGCTGAATACCAGTATTTTACATGGAGCGACTGCCTACCTGACCTCCACAACCCAGTAACTGGGCATTACGATACCCCTTGGTAAAACTGGTTTTCTTTCTATACAGGGTTATTTGTAAAACACCAGAAACCTCTTAAGAGGTCATTGTACTCATCATTATGAACAACTTTGACTATGGGACCAAACCTGAAATCGCGAATTAAAATTCAGCTGTTCCCTACATTTATGTTCGTATAACTCGTCAAAATGTAAGGAACAGCTGATTTTTTTTTCGCGATTTTAGGTTTGGATTTTTGGTTTTTAATCATCAAATGAGCGGCAGTGTCAGAGTCTTACAGACTAAAACCCATCCATGTTCCTTCTTTAGCCCTTTAGGTTCCGGGGTAGCGGTAACTCTTTCGGACAATCCCGCTTAGCTCTAACGGGCCCCTTCATATGCTGACATCTCTATGAGGCGCGCGTGGAACACGTACGCGCCGTCTGGCTCGGGCCTGGTCCTGATCGGACGGTGAGCTACACACTAACCAGCGTTAAAAATCAGCGTTAGGTTAACTTAATAGTACTGAGTATTGTCATGTGCCATGATACTGACGGAGGGACGTGATGCTGGTAGAACAATGTCCATGAATTTTTCATAGACATTGATTTTTCAGAGTCACGTCGCGCGTCTGTGGGAGCCTTTATCCTAAAAGTAACATAGTATCTTTAAAACTAGGTTCTATTGAGGTCGAACTAAGTAAAGCCTTATAATTGTAACGTGAACAACGCTGAAATCGTTCTTTTAACATCACTATGATTCAACAATAAGTAAACGAGTCTGGTTGAACCAAAAATAAATCTGTAAAAAGCAGTATCATGTACATGGCAGTTATTCTTTCAATTTATCCTATTTAGTGGGAAACTTTGGACTCTCGACTTGTCAATAAGGCGAGGTCGATAAGCTTAAGCTGTATATTAATTTGGAACTCTTTGTTATTCGAGGGAACGCTATTTTAAATGGAACGAAACAATGGCTCGCTTTAGAATGATGTAATTAACTAAGGTAACGCCGCACAGGTCGATCCATCTGGTTAAGCTACGCTTGCCGGGGTTGGCCGTGGATGGGTGACCATGTTTACATACCGAGACTCCTCCGTGCCTCGGAAAGCACGTTAAGCCGTTGGTCCCAGCTGTCATTCGTGGATCTTTGACAGTCGTTACGGGTATCAGAAACCCGAAAGTCTGACAGCCCGTCTTACCAAGGGGTATCGTATTGCCCAGTTACTGGGTTGAAGAGGTCAGATAGGCAGTCGCTCCATGTAAAATACATATTCAGCTGTGTCCGGTTAGACTGGAAGCAGACCCCAACATAATTGGGAAAAGGCTAGGTAGATGAATGCGATACTTTTAGTAATAGGGGGCAGGTGATTAATTGTAATTGTTTTGTACCATTCAAGAAAGTTTTTGCCGCGTTGTTATTCAAAGATATTCCAATACAAATCTTCATATTGTGTGTTTCGATATGAGATAATGAGGACATCATTGTAATTTCTGGAAATACGGTGTGTTAGGTTAAACGAGGGTCATACTTTCAGGTTGTGTAGTACTCATGGCAATCAACAACTTTGTCCATGGGACCAACTCTGAAATTAAAAAAAATATATCAGCGGAATACATTTTGACGAATTATGCGTACATAAATGTACTGAACAACTGATTTAATTTTTTTCATGATTTCAGATGTAGTTCCATAATCAAAGTTGTTCATTTTCATGAGTATAGCACCTCCTGAAAGAATGTCCCACGTTTAACCTAACACACTGTTTATGTTGACTTAAATCACCAATCCCTCTACCAAACGTAGATATTATAGCAAGTTTTTGAACAGGTTTACGGGGTTTCATTCAATGCTTTTCAGCCCTAATACATGATTTGAATATCGTATCAGTTCCTCCAAAAAAGATCAACAACAAAAAAACGAAACGACACAATAAATCAACCAGATTTTCTTCATCAAAGACCCTTTATGCGGCATTCAGCATATCTCAAACATTTCCTTGTCACATTCGCGTAAGAAACCCAGCCCCATAAGATTACAAACTCATTTAAGATACCCATTCGGAAGTCCCCATTCTATTAGTCATTTCCCTACTTGAAAGGGGCAAAGAAACCATAAAAAATCCCATGCAATATTCCTATGAAACCGTACAAATGTTGCCGAAATGACACGGCGGGGGAGAGGCGTTGTTTATGCGGGGTAGAGGGGGGAATCACGGTGTCCCATGGTTCGAACACCAAGGGGGTTGTTCGTTATCATTTTGAATTATTCAGGAGACTGAAGATTCCTTTTGGTGGGTATGATTTGGGAGGATGGGGTTTAGAATTGTGTCAAGTGTCTTTAGATTTTTGTTTTGTTGCCTGAAAATGTATTTAATGCCATCTTATACCACGTCGCAATTGACAAAACCTAATGTCAACAAAAAAAAGGATATGTTAGTTTGATTCTAGTTATTACAATTCTATAAATACGTAAGTACTTACAGCTGCGAATCATATCTTGATCAACATAAGTTATGATAATGAGGAGCTTGTGACTAAGTAATAACAGCCACACAGGTCGATTTATCAGATTAATCTACGCTTGCCGAGGTTGGCCGAGGATGGGAGAGGATCTTTAGATACCGAAACTCCTGCATGCCTCGAAAAGCACGTTAAGCCGTAGGTCCCAGCTGTCATTTGTGCATCTTTGACAGTCGTTACGGGTCGTCAGAAGCCCGAAAATCTGACAGCCAGTCTTACCACGTGTATCGTATTACCCAGTTACGGGTTGTGGAGGTCAGATAGGTAGTCGCTCCATGTAAAATACTGGTATTCAGCTGCATCCCGTTTGACTGGAAGCCTACGTCACCATAGTTGGGCAAAGGTAAGGCAGGTTGATAAGTTATGATACTGATATGCAATTTAAAAAAAAACCTAAGATTTTTTTTTATTTCGCGGACTTCCTTAGAGCTTTCACCTAAGTCTCATGTAAAAGGGGTTAGTATGCAAATGAAAGTTAATAATACATAACGTTTTACACAATATTGTCGGCAATTTGCAATTTAGACGGGATCTAGATATACTGTTATCAGTTCACGTCAACGTAAAGTCTGCATTGTCACGATTACACAAGACTCAATTTTGCCTAAACGATAATGTGAAAATTATGAGACTTAGTCTTAGTTCTGATAACACGTTCAAGGTGAGGCGATCGATATCATTCTGTTAATTATACTTACTATTAAGATGTAGACAAAGTAGCTCAAATACAAGTCAGACTTTTCTGTCTTTCGCGACTGTTAAGCATGAGGTCGTGGGTTCGATTCCCAGATTAGAAAAAGTGGTATTGTGTTTGTAAGGAAGGAACATGGGTTTTAGTCAGTAAGAGTCTGACCCTTCCACTCCACCCAGAGCGGGAGGGGTCATTTGAAGATTGCCCACCCTCAAATACAAAAAGAAATATGCATTAAAGTTCGCCTAATGAATAAGTTTAGTTTAGTTTGTGATCTTTCTGTGCCTCTAAAAAGTTTTTTCTTGTCTAACAGAGATTCATAATTTATATTTAAAAAAAAAAGTAAAAGTATGGAATTTGGAGTTATGCCCTTTGTAGCGGAAAGCGTCGATATCGTAACAAAGATTCGTATTTCGTATTTTCAAATTTGGAATCTATTGTCGACTTAAAAATAACCTGTAGGCAATTTGATATAACACTGTACGAACAAAAATGGAAAAAATACTGAATTTGCCAATAAATCTAGTAGGTTTCAATATAAAAATAATGAAATTGGAACAAAGCAAAACGTACATTGAATATTTTTCGGAGAAAAATTGATTGATACATGTTCTAGGAATGAAACTGATGCTGAAATGAATTATAATGTTTGACTGTTAAGAGAAGAGCAACTCTAAAATAAACCTAAAAGCATTTGGGTTTTAGGATGAAATTGGATTGATTTATTTGAAATAAGTGTCATCGATGTTATGGAATATTGACACTGACAGCTCTTGAACACGATTAGCGGAGTGTCCTGCGTGTATGGCAAATACGACGCGACGCGAAGTGACACGACACGATGCAATATACACGACAAATTTTAACGTCCTACGTGATTTTCGTAATTACTTCTCGAAGTTTAGAGTACGACAAGATGATGCACATTCAGAACTCAAGCCGATAAAAGCTGGAGTACCGCAAGGAAGTGTCCTAGGTCCCGTCTTGTACTTATTGTACACTTGCGATATTCCTGTGTTAGAAAACAACACCATTGCGACATTTGCAGACGACACAGCTATAATGGCCACAGGTGTCACTCAAGAAGAAGCAGTGGAAAAAGTTCAGACAGCCGTCAATATCATCTTTGACTGGACAAAAAAATGGCGTGTGAAACTTAATGAATCAAAATCTGTTCACATAGACTTCACAAACAAAAAGCTAAATTATCATCCGGTAAACATAAATGGTTATGTCATACCATACGAAAATACAGCCAAATACTTAGGCATGACATTAGACACAAAGCTTCGCTGGAAAGCTCATGTTAAAAAGAAACGTGACGAGCTAGAGCTTCGCTACAAGTCGATGTACTGGCTGATAGGAAAACATTCTTCACTGTCAGTACACAACAAAATACTCCTGTACAAACAAGTCCTCATCCCTGTATGGACTTATGGTATTCAGCTTTGGGGCTGTATCAAACAAAGCAACATCAAAATAATACAGCGTTTCCAAAATAAAGCACTCAGAGGAATCGTCAATGTGCCCTGGTACATTCGAAATGACGACCTTCATCGGGACCTCAAAGTAGCCCTCGTCACAGATATAATTAAAAAGAATGCCGAAGCTCATGAACGAAGGCTTCACCATTATGTGAACATCGAGGCTATCCAGCTCCTCGACAACACGGACATAGTGAGAAGACTAAAAAGGACAAAACCTTTTGAGCTAATTTAGTGAAGTGTTAGTTTAATGTAGTGAAGTGAGTGCTACCCATGAAGAACACAAGAACAAAGAGTCTTCCCCTTAATAGAGACAATAAGAAAAGTGTTAATGGACACATTCTTAGGCTTATTCTACCTAGCAAATTAATTCAAAATTGAATTACTCATTCGCTTTAGTATTAAGCTAGATTGTATTTTTTATGATGTTTCTGTATTAGGGCACATCATTCAACAAAAAAAAAAAAAAAACTTCTCGAATCATGGCGAAGTACAGAACAATTTTCCTTTAGTGCATGGTGTCACGTCTGGTCGCCCTCAAAACAAGTAGGTAGGTACGGGTTACGTTGCGTCTCGCCGCAGACTGCCGTATAGGCCGCAAACAGGGTATGCCGTTAAGTTGATCGCGTTCGCAGCGTCGCATCGCGTCGTATTCGTCGCTCACGCAGAACACCCGTTAGTTCTGCTGATCTTCTTTCTTTCTTTTTCGTGTGGTTATTGACTAACCTGGTGTCAGAGTTTTTATGCTGCCCATGGGTCATGCCGGTTTCCTCACAATGTTTTCCTTCACCGATTTTTTAATGAAATCAAATCAAATAATTTCAAATCCAACAATTTATTTATACATAATACATGTTAAAAAGGTGTTACAGGTATAAAAGGTACATTGTATTGTACCTTTTTTAGCAAGTGATAATTATGCAATACGCACATGAATCCGAAAAATCAGAGGTGCGTGCCTTGGGTTCTAACTGGAGACTTATGACTTAGCAGTCCGACGGTCACACCACTAGGCTATCCCTGCTAGTTCTGTTGATAGCGTTAAGTTTATTTGGTGAAATTCGCCTTACATAAACCAACTTCATCTACCGCACAAGCATCTTCAAAAGTACCACGTTCTTATTCCCACAGGATGTTTTTCACCTCACTTTCGCAAATTGCTCCGATAAGAAGTTGCTACAAGTCGCTAACTTTATTTGAAACTTTAATCTTGAGTGGTGTCGCTTTTCTTCCGTTAACTTATTAAATGTTGAATCAATTTTTGTATTCGAACTTCGTGACAATTGGACTTACGAAGTTGGAGACAATAAGCAGCGTTGAATAATAACCGTTTGATTGTCCTGTCAGTTTAAGCGGCGGTTGATGCGGTCCGTCTGAAGATGAGTATTCAATTTAAAAAAATTGTATTTCAGCTATTTTTTAAAACATCTACAATGAATCACCGGCGAAGCACTGTTTTTTTTTTACAACAGTTTTTTATTCCTTCGTGCTGTGACTGTGTGCAACTTTAAGATGTCGCATTTTTTGCTACAAGAATCATAATTCTCTTGCATTTATAACAATTTGTTTGGAGTCGATGGTTCTTCTAGAACATAATCAGTCTATAATGTTCCCACTGCTGGGACACAGGCCTTTAGGAAAGGGAGTGGGCCGTATCCACCACGCGGGCCCGGTGCGAGTTGGTGTTGGAGGAGATATCTTCGATTTTTTTATTATAGGACTTGCCAGCTTTTTCACGATGTTTTCCATCACCGTGTTAAGAACAGTGGTGACAATAAACACGAAAAGTAAATTGCCTGTCTTTGTTCGTACTCACGACCTTCAACTCGTGATTCGAATCCGATACCACTGGGCAACCACTGCTGTTCATCTATACTTGTCCATTTATCAGCATCTCAGTCTCGACGCCGTCACAACGAGTGCAGTAGTTTTTAAGTTTATGTATTAGTTTATAGTTATTATTTTTATACATGTACCTACTCTATTTTATGGGCCTTCGTTGCCTGAAATAAAGGATAAATAAAATAAATAAAATTAGTTCTTTCTGGCTACATCATTACGCAGTTCACGTTTCATTATCTCAATTTTTACTCAAAACTCTAAAAGTAATTAAAATGTTTTATAAACTGACCACAAATTATTGCCAGTAAGGTTAACACAGTGTAACATTTTAACTTGAAAACAGCACTATTTTACCACTCTATACTATTACTCTATCAAAAGAAACCTCCATAATATATCAGCCAAAACAATACCCCAGACCACATGAAACAAATTATTCATACATCACAAAAACCATACCAGTTTCGCACAAAACAGTAGGACAATACCACAGTACAGTAACTTTACAGTGGTACAAGTTAATTGTGTCCAACTAGACGTTCGTCAAACAAGGGTCGGCAAAGAAAAAGCCACTTTTGCACGGTCAAAGGCAAACACACCCGCAAATTGTTCAACCACAACGGCTTTGTTCGAGGTTAGACTGTGGCCTAAGTTGTAGGAGATAGGGGAGTAACATTATCTAGTTAATGAGTAATTAATGGCACGAATAAATGAGAAAGTTAAAAGGAAAAACAAACATGGCTGCCGCAGTAGTAGCAGAAACTAGAGGCCTCAATGTGTTACAGTTAATGGTTCAAATAGAAAATTAACTTTTAATGCAGAAAACCTCAAACGGCGTAAAAACTCCAATCCGTTTGGGGTTGAAACACGAGGGCCATGGGGTCCGAGTGCCAACTTCGTTTTTCGAAACAACGCCAAACGGGTGATCAACTTTTCATGTGACCAGAGGGCTGGCCTATTTTGCGGTCAAAGAATCAGCATTGTCATACAACGTGGCAATGCTGCCAACCTTTTGGGACCTTTTCCTATTGACAGTGATGTGGACGAATTTTTTGATGCCCTTTGTTTTTTTATACTTGTACATAGTTATTATTTAGTGTTTTTAGGTATGTCAATATTATGTGCATAAATATGTCTTTACAATAAATAATAAACACGTCCCATTATTAGCAATCATCTTACAACTGAAAACTGAGCATCACAAACAAGTATATATGCTGTAGTACGACATCTTTAGGTAATAGAAAGGTACCGTAAATTATATTTTCACAACCACGTCAATCCTGACTCAATGAGAAGACGATCTTGTCCGTATTATTGAGTATTATAACAGGAGTAAAATATATTTAAAAAAAAACTGGCCAAGTGCGAGTCGTACTCGCACACGAAAACTTACGTACAGACGCCAGCACATCAAGCTATCCCTAACTGTCAAATTTTCTCAATTAAAAATGGACCTTATGTCTTTGCAATAAAGTTGAAATACTATCAAAGAAATTTGACAGATTGTGGTAACTTGATGTGCTGGCCTCTGTACCATCGCACAATAATTAACACAATATATTAAAAAAAGACGTTTATTTTATGGAGACTCGTTTAATTTATTATTTTATTTTATGTTTTAGCAACAATAGAAATACACAATCTGTGAAAAATTCAACTGTCTACCTATTATGGTTCATGAGATACAGCCGTCTGACAGACACGAACTAACAGCGGGGCCAATAGGGTTCTGTTTGACAACTCTCTGGTATGGAATCCTATAAATATTCAAAACGCTAACAGCTCACGTCTTGTGTCGAGCATCACTACAGCCGAATTTAAACAGGCGTTGGTGAGTTAAACGATGGAAAGTAGGACAATTTTGCAGTACTGAGACAACTATTGTGTTTGTCCAGAGCTTTTGTCGCCAAAAAGGTACAGTACGAGGATGGTAATATGGCAAGTTTGAGGGACAGGCTGACCTGAGAAGAGCTCGTAGCTATGTAGTACATCCGCAAGGATCGATGTCCCAGAATAAGCAACGTTGGTTGAGGTCGGGCCATGGATGGGTGACCAGTGCATAAAGAGATCGCTCCGACCCTTGGTTAGCGCGTTAATTAAGTAGTTGGTTCCAGCTGTAATTTCTTGATCTTTGAAGTCAAAGCAAGAACGGAGTATAACCAAATGCAGCTGAATTCCAGTATTTTACATAGAGCGACTGCCTATCTAACCTCCACAACTGGGTAATACGATACCCCTTGGTAAGACTGGCTGTCAGATTCTGGGAATCTCCTTAGCATTCGTAAGAATTGAATGAACCTAGTGTTAAAATCCTTCCTGAAAATATGTAGATCACTTAAATATATATCAAAATTGGGTATTTTACATGGAGCGACTGCCTATCTAACCACCACAACTGGGTAATACGATACCCCTTGGTAAGACTGGCTGTCATATTTTGGGGATCTCCTTAGCATTCGTAAGAATAATTGAATGAACCTAGTGTTAAAATCCTTCCTGAAAATATGTAGATCACTTAGATGTATATCAAAATTGGTTAATTTGTTTTTGAGGGTATCGCGGACATACATACATATGGACTATAAACAGAACCTCCTTTTTTAAAATTTACTTTAAAAGAAGCTACCAAAAAATCGGCTTTCCCAGGTTTTAAACCGCTGTGTGATTTTTAAGGTTTGTTAATTTCATTTGTCGTTTAAAACGTATCTCCTTTTTGTAGTCCAGTTTGTTTGATTCAATATAGATACGATTAAAGATAAGTTTACAGACATACATACGGGTTTTCTTTGTCTGGTAATTTTGCTAAATAAGTTGGTAAATGTTTGTTTGGGGACGAGGTTTATTTGCGAGTTAAACGTGGTCTAAGGATTCGTATCGCTAGGATAGTTTCGTCTTGGACTTGCGTATATATAGCTTTACTGTTAAAGTAGCGACATGGGTGGTTAAAATTGTGTTTGTGTACTCCTCTTCCTTTCGTGACGTTAGTGACTTACCTGTCAGAGTTTTATGTTACCCATGGGCCTCTGACCTAGCTACAGCACAACACTACCCACGAAAAGAAACACACACTTCACTAATTACTACAGCACACGCGCGTGCGCGTATTTACTTACTACAGCTAAAGAGCTATAGGAAAAATCGATCATAACATAACATTACGCCTGCGTTCTCCAAAGGGTAACACTGAGGCCTACCTAGAGGTCATCCACATTTCACCAGACACGTTGAAGTTCCATGTAATAGGCACTAATTTAGACTCCGGGGTGCTACTGAGAAATTCTAGGTTGAAAATCTCAACAATTTTTTTCCGACTCTCGAATCGAACCCAGGATCTCATGTTTAGCAATAGCGTTTGCAACTACTAGACCAACGAACCAATCGATTATCATCATCATAATAATATTTTAGCAGAAAGATATCCATTGTCGACTACCTAGGCTTCGCACATAGACCAGCCGACCACCGGCACCGCTCACCAAGTAAAAATAGTACAAATTATGTTTTTATTTTAATTTTTGTTTCTGGAATTAAAAATAAAAGTTTTTACTGTTTCTCATACAATTAAATTGTCGAGAAAAGAAGGCTGAATTACTTCCTCATGTATTTGCAAAACATTTCTAATGTAGCACTCCAATGTCAACCAACACCACTCATGATAATAGTACCTCAAAATTCCACTTTGATAAAAAAATAAAAGAGAATCGTATACTACCTACTTATCATGCTATCCACGATACGGGCTTGGATGCTGCTTGGCTACCTGTCAAGTAACGCGCTGCGGTTATTTTCTAACCAAATACTTTGCTGTATGTGATATGAAGGCGGGATGTGTATTCAATATTGCTATACACAGTAGAAGTGACATTTATAATATAGGGTGGACTTGAATTCATGTGCAATATTTTAGGCGGTCATTGTACTTATCATTATAAACAACTTTCACTAAGGGAACAACTTTGAAATCGTGAAAAAATATATTATTATTATTATTTATTTATCTCAAATACAGGATTCATATGTTGTTAGTAATACTTATAAAACTATGTTAGTAACATTTTTATTAAAAACTAGGACAAGAAAAGATACATACATTAATTTAAAAACCTATAACTATAATTATGTCCGCTTCCCGCTGCACCAGACCTATAGCTGTGCATACAGGTCCAGTGCCGCAGGAAGGGGCAATCTGGCTTTCCCGCTATCACCTTTAAAATGCTGTTGGTGCTCCCTCGAATCCTCCGCATCAGGGATGCTGTTCTTTTTCGCATAATAGCGTGAAAGCTATCTATATTCGCTTCCGCGAACATCCCCGATGCGCTACAGAACCGCGGTAGCCCCAACAGCACCCTAAATCGTTATTGTATTGGACTCTTAGAGCGTTGTAGGCCCTCTGCGTATGTCTAACCCATAGGCTGCACGTGTAGAAGGACTGGCAAAATGCCTTGAACAGAGTTAGTTAGTTAGTTGATATATGATAAAATCTGCTGTCTTATACGTTATGCTCGCATAACTCGTCAAAATGTAGGGAACAGCTAATTTTTTTAGATGTGTTTTCCCATAATAAAAGTTGTTCATAATGATGAGTTCAATGACCCCTTAAAATATTGCCCATCAATTCAATTTGACCCTGTATAAGTGCACAGTTTCATGGTGATCGGTCAAACGGAGATATCAGCATAATTTTTAATGAAAATGTTACAATTAAAAATAAAGAGGAGCTCGTGGCTAAGTAGTAATAGTCGCACGTATCGGTCCATCAGGTTAAGCTACTCTTACCGGGGTTGGTCCATGGATGGGTGAACATCTTTACATACGGAGACTCCACCGTGCCGGAAAGCTCGTTATGCCATTGGTGCCCGGCTGTCATTCGTAGATCTTTGACACTCGTTATTACACTTCAAAAGTGCCTGTAATTTTAAGAGTTATGGGTAGTCAGAGGCCCGAAAGTCTGACAGCCAAACTTACCAAGGGGTATCGTATTACCCTGTTACTGACTGGGTTGTGGAGTTAAGATAGACAGTCGTTCCATGTAAAATAATAGTATTCAGCTGCATCCGGTTAGACTGGAAGCCGACTTCAACATAGTAGGGAAAAGGCTAGGCAGATTGATTGATTGTTACAATTTAAAAAACACGCAGTTTCAAAGTTATATTCTACAATATTATTTTCTTTAAAAACCAACCATATTTCCTTGTATAAGAGAGATTAAAATATGTTGCAACTATTCAAAACTTCCAATCTACACATGCGAAAGCAAAAAGTACGCGGAACTACGCGAACTTCGGTATTTCTAACGTAAAACTATTAACCGCGAATGTGGAACTATAAGAATAAATCAAAACAACTTGTTCACCTACTGTACATAAAATGTTTAACGAGTCTATTCACAACTCTTGGGTTCCGCATGTCTATGGACTTTTAAATGGAGAGAATTTTACGGAGTTGGATTTAGAAGCGTAATGTATTGAAGATGGTGTGCTGTTTTTGGACAAGGATAAAAAAGATAAAATTAACAAGACAAGACAAGACAAGACAAGATTTATTATAATAGATATACATCAACGGGATTGTCCGAAGGGATTACCGCTACCCCGGAACATAAAGAGCTAAGAAAGGAACATGGATGGATTTTAGTCAGTAAAAGTCTGACACTCCCTTTGCGCTCCACCCAGAGTGGGAGGAAGAGCCATTTGATGAGACCCTCAAAAAAAAAAGATATACATAAGTACGTCGCACTATGTTTTGTCATGGATGAAATACAAATATCAGTAAGCGCTATAGAAATGCAACAAAAAAAGAAATATATCAAAACAAAAGAAAATACCTATATGCAATATGATTGGATTAAATAGGAACAGTAGTTAAACTGTTTTATCATTCAGTTAAACATCTAGGGCAGAATATAATTTCTCAACTAATATTTTTTTTAAACACTTCTTGAATTTCTTTAATGGCATCCTTCTCAGTTATATAATTGGAATGGATAATTGGGATACTGACTCACTTTTTTTTTAAATCCGTTAGCTAGATGATTAAATAAATCGATCACTTTAACTATTTTGTGTGGTGACGGGATAGTATGGAACAACATTTTTATTTTTAAATATATGACATCTGTATTCCCTACGTTTCACAAAATGAATTTGAATTCTTCCCTCGTGTTTGCGCAAACTATAATACATAGAATACCTTATTAGTGCAAAGATGAGCTAGTCACTAAGATAGGTACCGCGGCTCACTACCCACTATGCGCCAGACACACTTAAGTATTGTCAGTCAAGGAGGCTTTTCTCCCCAAGAATGACTGTGGACGTGTGCCTTCTTATAGTTGCCATAATAGCGTCGAAGAACCTGAAAACAGACGTGAAATTATTATCAGAAGCTATTTGAAGAACCGTTAATTCATAAAAAAAATATTTCGTACAGCACTTCTTTCTTATTTGTCATTGGGCCTGATGTAAAGATCTATCTCTAAAAAACATTATATCTTTCTTCCCCTTAATAATCGTATTACAGAGTTATCAACTTGCCTAGCAATTTCGCAATTAAGTTTTGTTTGGTTTTTAGCCTAACCGAACGCAGGACTTTAAATGGACGACTGCCTATCCGACCTCCACAGCCTAGCTGCTGGATCAAACTATACACCCCCACCTCTTGGTAACTGGTTTCTCTCCCAGTCCATCCAAAATGCGACTGAACAACCCTCGACCTTGAGGGTTGGGAGGGTTGAGTTTGGAAACAGTATCAAAGATCTTACTTGGGAGTGCGAATTCGTAATTAAGTATACCGACATTTAACTTCCAAGGCCTTTGTTCGCAGATGTAGTGGTTACACCTGTGTATAGTAGTGGTAAAACAAGATAATATATAAATATATTTTTTGTTAATGGCATGTCGCAGTTCCACCATAGGGTTGTCTACTGCTTAACCGGACTTGCCTGTGAATGCCACAAAAGAATTGTAGCCTCCAGCCAGCCAGCGATTACACGCTAAGGGCACCCCCCGCTGAGGGGTACGGACGTCGGCTTAGGTTGCGCTTTTTAAAGCGTACTGTCAGTCCTTTTACACCTGCAGCCTGTGGGTTAACTATACACACTACACAGCGGACATACAGTGATCTGCGCGTTCAATATAATAACGCGTTCCGGGTGCTGATGGGGCTGCCGCGCCACTGCAGTGCCTCCGCAATGTTCGCGGCGGCTGACACAGACGGCTTTGCGGCCATCATGCGCAAACGGTGCGCATCTACCAAGCGCCGCACGCGCGACAGTCCCAACACCATCCTGCGCGTGCTGGTGGACCGGTGGGACTCTCCGATGCTGGCGCGCTGGATACGGCTGCATGCAGTCGTTTAGTGATTTGCCGCCAGCATCGGGAAGTCCAGCCGGACGTGCCACTTTATTTTTATTATAGTTGTTTTAAATCCATTAGGTATTATTTATTACTAACACTAGTTTAAGCTTGCCATTGTACTAACAATATATGGATAATTTCTGAAATAAATGATTTATTATTATTATTATTAGGGCATCGCTGGGGTAGGACAGCCAGAGGCAAGCTGGATCGGAGGTATTTAAAGCTACTGGCTCAGTGGCAACGCGGGCTGGGTCGAGCAAGGGTCGGGGGGACGTAAAACAAGATTACTGCAGCAGTCGCAACGTCCCCGTAAGGGGGCGTGGCTAGTGGGATGGGGCTTTGCCCCTTGCCTCACGGAGGCTGTACAGTGGCCCGCTACTACGGGCCCTTCAATCTGTATGGGAACTTTTGTTCCCAGAGCCTAACGAGCGCGCGTGAGTTACGCGCACTCTTGTGTGTTGTTGCTATGAGTAAAACTGTAGGAGCGCCGCGGCGTTGTTTCACAACGCCGCTATCTTCACGACATCTCGGCGGTCGGTACCCGCCAGGTGAGACCCCCAGTTACCTGGGGGAGGCCCGGCGGGGTACGACCTGCGACGAGAATGCCGACTCGACGCGCCTACAGTTATATGGGTGTATAACTCCCGCCCGTCCCGTTCTCAGAGCTAGCCGATCGCAACCCGGGCTAAAGAGCTGTTGTATGTGTGAGCGGTATTGTACTGTGTAACACCGCTCAGTGTCAGTGCGGACCGAGGTCCGCACGTGAGTTTAGGCGACTGTATGGATAGTGGTTGTCTGTTGTGCTACGCAACGTGCCTATATTAACTTAGAACACGCTGCGCGACAGATGTATGCTGATCTGTGTGGAGTATCTATTGTGTCAAGTAAGCCGCGTGTAACCTGGGTGCAGCTTACTTGAGGCGTCAATCCGGTGCGATGGGGGCGTCGTCCGCTACTAGGTCGCGGGGCAGGGGTCTCGCGTCGGGGGGGCGCGTGTGCCAGGGTGCTATTTGTTTTATATGTGGCCATTCTGACGCGTCGGCCCGCGCGAACATCCCCTTAGCGAGGCGCCGCACGAACTCGTCCAGGCTCTCAATCCCGAGGTCCCGCCTGATGACGTCGTTCCTCACGCAGCGAGGAGCGTCAACGACGGTCCGCAGCGCGAGGCTCTGCTGCGCGCGGAGTAGCTTCTTGTTTGACTCGCTCGTGAGGGCGAACCAAGCGGGGGCGGCGTACGTCAAGATTGGGCGAATGTACAACTTGTACACACCCAACTTGACGCGCGCCGGGAGGCGGGACGAGAGCACTGGTTTGAGCCGGTTGCGGGCGGACCTGCCCTGCGCGACGACCTTGCGGACGTGTTTCCCCATCGTGAGTCGACGGTCGATGGTGACCCCCAGGTACTTGGCCCGGGGTGACCACGCGACGTCGGCTCCTTGTAGTTTCAGAGGTGGTGGGAGGGGCGAGTGTCCAGTGACGATCGCCTGCGTCTTACCCACGTTAACCGAAAGCCGCCACTTGGCCAGCCACTCGGGGAGAAGGTCGAGCGCGCGCTGCATCTTGACGGCCGCGTACTTCGCGTTCATAGATGTTGTTATGTACGCGGCGTCGTCGGCATACAGCGCGAGCGTCACATCGTCCGTGGCGGGGATGTCGTCGGTGTAACGTGAGTAACACGCCGGCGATATGCAGCTGCCCTGGGGCACGCCCGCTAGCACCGGGCGCGCGCCTGACAGCGCCCCGTTGACCACCACCCTGAAGGTCCTGTGGGAGAGAAAGCTGGAGACCACCTTGACAACGCGACGGGGCGCGTCCGAGGTGGCCAGTTTGTACACAAGGCCGTCGTGCCATACACGGTCGAAGGCCTTTTCCATGTCGAGGAATACTGCAACCCCGTATTCCTTCCTGTTCCTCGCCGCTGCGAGTAGGTGCAGTACCCTCGACAGTTGGAGCGTCGTGCTGTGTTCCGCCCGAAACCCGAACTGCTCCGGTCTCGGTGTGATGTGTGGCGATAGGTGTCGCAGCAGGAGCGCTTCGAACACCTTGGAGATGGTAGGCAGCAGCGTGATGGGACGATAGCTCTCCGGCTTCAGGATGTTTTTCCCCGCCTTGGGCAGCATGATGACGCGCCCCTCCTTCCACGATGCGGGAAAGGTCCCGGTGCGCAGTATCCCCGTGAACAGGCGCGCCAGCGCCGCTACCATACGGTACGGCAGGTGGCGCAGCGCTGTGTTGGTGATACCGTCCGCACCTGGGGCCTTCCTGGGCTTCGTCCGTAGGATGGCGCGTCTCACCGCGCCGGGCGGGAAGAAAATGGGCTCCCGATGAAGAGCTATCGTCGGGGCGAAGTAGTCCCCAAGGTGTTGCTCGACCGCTGCGACGTGCTCGTGGTCGCTAGTCGGGTTCGGTTGGAACTGACTCCAGGTGCTCGGCAAAGACCTCCGCCCGGTCCTCCGCTGTGTACCTAAGAGCCCCGTCGGTGTTCAATAGAGGGCGCACCGGGGCTGGGGTATTCGTTAGCTGGCGGCATAGTCTATACATTGCCGGCCAGCTGTCCGCTACGGCGTCGATGCAGTCCTCCCAGCCCGCGGCGGTGTAAAACAAGATATTTTAGTTCTAAAAGCTTTTACTGTCTGTCTGTTTAAATATTCTCATTATAATCGCGGTTTGATCGTAATTCGTCTCTGTGCGGCTAACAACCACAGAATATACAAACACAATAATCTCTCTCAATTACTACACTGAGAACTACAAAAGCTATTACATGATTTAATAAACAGAGTTGTCTAGTCCTGTCGTCTAACTCCCCAACTTTCTCTAACGTGTTTAAATAACAATTATTTTAGCTTTATCGCAACGGACGAGCTTTTAGCATTTCGCTTAGATGTTAAGTTAGTTATTTAGTTGGTGGCAATCTGCTGTCGCGTGTAATGAGGGAGTGGCGGGGGTTTCGATAGTTTTAAATATAATTAATGGATAAGTAAGACGGGTTCTCGAAAACTTGTTCAAAATTCTGATGAAGAAATAACACAGAGTACACGTACAGGGTATACTTCAGAGTGTGCGTAGGAGCTCTATCGCGGAAGCAGAATTTACCGCGCAACTAGGATATACAGGGAGAAATTGAATTCATGGGAATATTTTAAGGGGTCATTGTACTCATAATTACGAATGACTTTACTATGAGCAGAAATTTGAAATCGTGAAAAAAAATCAGCAGTTCCATACATTAAGCTCGTTAAAATGGAAGGGAACAGCTAATTTTTACAGTACAAGTACAATGATCCCTTAAAATGTAACCAATGCATTCAAATTCACCTTGTATACTACATCCCGACTTCAATCATCGGGTAGTAGCCCACGTGACACATCACCCATCTGATCGGAGGCTCCCCCGTTTTTCTTTAGAAGATGAATGAACCTCACACCTTATTCTTCATACGCAACGCGCAACGAACGCGCAACGAACTCCCCAGCAATGACCACTTTGTGCTTTTTTGTTTCAACACCATATACACAATAATTGATAAGCATTATTAGGAAAACACCATGCCGCTCTCTTTCAAAGACAGAAAGCCTATACTCCAGCAGTGAGAAATCAATCTGCCAAGCCTTTTCCCAACTATGTTAGGTTCGGCTTTCAGTCTAACTGGATGCAGCTGAATACCAGTATTTTACATGGAGCAACTGCCTATTTGGCCTCCACAACCCAGTCAGTAACTGTGTAATACGATACCCCTTAGTAAGACTGGCTGTCAGACTTTCAGACTTCTGACTACTCGTAACGACTGTCAAAGATCCACGAATGACAGCCAAGACCAACGGTTTAACGTGCTTTCCGAGGCACGGAAGGAGTCTCGATATACAAAGATGTTCACCCATCCACGGACCAACCGCGGCAAGCGTAGCTTAACCTAATGGATCGATCCATGCGGCTGTTATTACTTAGCCACAAGCTCCTCCAGCAGCGAGAAAAAAGGCCTGATTAAGTATTTACGTGTTCTCTGTTTTCCTCAAAGCATTCAGGAATTTACCTCCCACACAATTAATTCCACTCAGGTACAGCCGCAGGCATAAAACAGTTTATTAGATTATAATAAAACAGTACAAACTATGCTAATTGGGTTAGGTTTATGCGTTGGCAGTCGTACATGTTGATTTGGTGGGGTATTTACAATTTGTGGTGGAGGTTACGTGTTCTAGACGAATTTGGATGCTTCGGGTTGCATAATAAACAATGTTATGGCTGAATTTATGTGTTGAAGTGGATTGGAATACAGTACCTTCTCTTATTTTAGCAGTTTTTGATTGAAATTAAATCTTCTTTCGTTTTTAGGGTTCTGCTCTTCAAAGCTTTTTCTTATTGGATCACTTTGTTGTCCCTTCGTCCATCTGACTTTAAGTCAAAGTTAAATCATTTATTTAAAGTAGGCAGAAGAAAGACACTTTTTAACGTCAATCTTTCTCAGGGATGCGTGGAAGCACAAAATTTAATAAATTGAAATTATAATATCAAATGTAATACGGTACACGTAAGTTTGTAATCCCTTGAAACTAAAAAAAAAATGATCATCAAGCTTCTAAATCATTGCAATAACAAAATTCGATCATCTAGGCGACATATATATTTGATGCAAATAAATAAAAACTCGTGTTTCCCGTTGACTACGAATCATGAAAAGCAAGAAGCAAGGTCGCAGCACAAGTCACTATCACTTGCTTCAAAATCGGTGACGAAAAACATCGTAAGGAATGTCTGAGAAATATTTCTCAACAGCATGTGAAGCGAAGTCAGAGGCCCATGGGCAGCATACAAACTCTGACATTAGTCACTTACCACACGATAAGAAAAGAAGACAGCACAAGTAGACAAAAATGTCTGAATAGTAGTTTGATGTTTTGTAACACATTTTTTTTTTGCGATTACAAACATACACAGTACACGTACACTTAGTACATTTGTCAATTGACTGTGACGAATGTTATGTCTGAGACAACATTTGTAAACTACAAAGTTATTTTTGTTCTTGAGACAAATTATTCCCAACTTCGGAGCCCTTGATTATTGTGGTCTGACACGCACTTGTCCGGTTTTCCTTCTTCAGAGTTCTAAAAAATGTCTTGATTTTTTTTGTTAGTTGTTAGTTATCTCTTCTACTTCCTTTAAATAGAGGTAGTGGGCCGTAATCCACCACCATGCGTTTTCTAGTTATTAGGTCACAGCGTACAAAAAATTTTAACAGAATTTTTCTTGTCCACAGGAGAACCAGCCATTCGTTCCAGATACGCCCGTCTTCTCGTCCTGGTGCCTCCAGAACCTCCAAAGATCTTGAAGGGTCCTGTTCTTCACGCAGTTGAAGACAGAGAAGTTAATTTGGAGTGTGTCTCTGTTGGAGGAAAGCCTGCGGCTGAGGTGCGTACTTTACATGACCAGAATACGGAAGTTTTTCTCACAGGATTACCAAGATATTAAATAGTAGTTTTGCCGTCGATAAATTGTTGGCGGACGAGAAAATGGTATAAACCTGCAAGCGAGTAACCAAAAAAAAAACAGGAGCTGCTGTAAAGCGTGTGCGCACTAAAAGCGAGTTTGTTGCAGCTCGGACATATTAATATTATCGTTGGCTGCTAATAAACTTTTTACCGAATTATGGGAGAAGCCTTTACCATAATTATAGAGAAAAAGTATACCTCTTATGAAAGAAAAATAATAATAATAATAATAATTTATTTGCATCAAGTTTTACAATAAATTTGGTACATGGTAGATACAATACAAGTAAAATAATTATACAATTGTGAGGTGACACCAGCACCCTTACTAAGTTGCCAAGGCAACTTGTGTTAAAGATGCTGGGCCCGACCCTTTAGTTGGTGCTTCTTAGTTGAATTTTGATAGGTACATGCCTTTTGTATATTAAGCGCTGGTTCAATTATAAAACAAAGATAAACCAACAAATAAACTATTTAAAAGAAAAATAAAAAAAGAATGGATATTTACTAAGTAGCCTAATGTAGTATGTGTGTGAGAGTATCATAGTGGGTGAATGATGAATGTGTGGGTGAGAGTGTGTGTATGATGTGTGTGTGTGTGTGTGTGTTTTTCTTTATTTATGGGTAATGGTAGTGATGGGGATAAGATGGAGTTTAACGGGAGCAGTATTGAGATAACAGTAGGCTTTCTGTGTTGTTGTAGTTAAGTGTTAGTTGCCAGGTATTTAGATTCTTTTTAAGTGATATTTTAGGTAGAGAGTAGAAGTTCAGTATTTTGTTAAGATTGTTGTAGAGATGAGGACCTTGGAAACAGGGAAATCGTCTAGTAAAAGAATAATTACAGCGGGAGGGTTGACACACCTTGTCTTTGCGTCTTGTGGTGATTGTTTCATAGAAGGTTCTTTGGTGCTGATAAAGTACTGTATGTAAAACAAATAACTGTCTGACTGTAAGGACTCCACATTTCCTATATAGTTCTTCAGTTGGGAAAAATATGGGCCGATAGGTGCTAATTTTCAATACGGCTCTCTGAGCTCGTTCTAGCTTTAAAAGGACCGTTTTGGGAGCACCACCCCAGACGCTGATACAGTACGATAAGAGAGACTGACAAAGAGCAAAGTATGTACACCTAACAATTTGGGGTTTAGCAATGTGGCGAAGAGTACTAAAGACAAAAAGCAAAATGAAGCATTACCAACGCAATTATTAGCATACAAAATCCTACTATCATATTATATCACACACATATTTGGGATGCAATTGGGTATTTGAAAGGGTAGTCAATAACGTTACTTTTTATGAACTGTCAAAACGCGCCATTTATACGTGATTTGTATGAAACGTAACAATGTGACGTGCTATTTTTAGAATAAAATTGAATACTGATTAGCATGAAATGCAATTTAACTATTCAATCTTCGCATTATACTCGTATTAAATTTGAGTACAGTGATGGAAGTTTTATGACGAGCGGGCTTTTTTCCAAGTGATTTCATATTTTACTTTTGACCGATTAAAATAGTCAATTCAACATCCAAAATTACAATGATATAAGTATTTATGGATTTTTCTTTTTGCAGATCACCTGGGTGGATAATGATGGCGGTGTACTGACACATGGTGTCAATTACACAGTAGTACCAATGATGGATGGCCGAAGATTCACTGCTAGGTAAGTTTTGTAGGAATTATATTTGCTTCGTAAAATTATTACTTAGGAAGACTAAAGAAATGATAGGTGGACTGTATGGAAGATGATATGGCTAAAAAGGGAGTGATTACCGAGATGACGACTGATAGAGAAGTATGAAAGAAAAAGACATTGTGCCGACCCAAAATAAATTGGATTAATGACGATGATGACGTAGAATTAAAAATTATAATCGGATAGTGTGCTTTAAAACTTCTGAATTCAGAAAGCTATTAGGCGCTCCAAGAAATTACTTTAAATAAAATAATTTCAATTGTAATGACTCTAATTTTAATTGTGACATTATGCAAAATGGCTTTATTTGAGTGAGTTTCTCGTCATCTTTTCGATCTCGTTTTACTAGCATTTTTGTTTCAAATGTAGGTCTATAAGTATCTCGTGTTTCTCCAGGTCTATACTTCGTCTGCGACCAAGAAGACATCATCACAACCAGACCCTCACATGCCAAGCACAAAACACGGCTGATCGTGCTTACAGAGCTGTTACTATCAAGATGCAGGTCAGTTTAACTTTTCATAATGTTCGTCCTTAAAAAAGTAAGCTTGTTTGTTTGGTACCTTTTCACGCCTAAACCCCTGAACCGATCATCCTGACATTTTGCATACTTTGCGTTTGTCAGGTGTACAGAAACGGACACAGGGTACTGTAAGAACCCAGAAGTAGTGCTCGCAATACTTATATTAAGGGACGTAGCTATTAAGCGGCATTGTCCGAAAGGGTTACCGCTACCCCGGAACATAAAAGGTTAAGCAAGGAACATGAACGGGTTTTAGTCAGTAAAACTCTGACATTCCCTTCCGCTCCACCCAGAGCATAAAAAAAAGAGACATAGTTATATAAAACACTGTAAAATCATGTTAATTATTAAAATATTCTTGTTTACATCAACGCCCTTATCAACCAAGTCTCTAGACGTCACTTTCGATCTGTTCTAATTATTTGGAAGCTCGAATGCAGCCTATCCAGCTAGATTCAACATAATACCGAACAGTACTTGTTTCTGAGGATAACAACCAAAACATTATAATTATAATAGATGGCGCCACGTGTCTTTCGATATCGTGATTGAATTATATTATTACAAGCATAGTAAACTAACGTGAGCGAAACAGAGGGCCAAAGCTAGTTTATTATAGAAGAACGTGGACAAAGCGCGTACGCAAGGAGAACACGTGGCGTTATACCTTTTATTCTCTTGAGGAAAAGGTCTGAGTTTATGAAATGTTTCTTTTCTTTTAGATTAGCGTTTATTTTACATCCATTTCTTATTCAGCTTATTTGATTTCTTTGTAATGAAGTTTTTGAGATATGCCCTGAGGTTTTTTACTCTCTTACGGTATTTTCTAAGCCAGCACAAACGATGATGACTCTAAGTCTCTAGAGGCGGTATCTCTCAATGATTGCGTAGAAATCTAATTTCTTAGTGTTTGACAATAAAAAATATTGTTTGAGAATGTCAGAATTTCGCAAACACATTGTTCTTTCTTCTTCTTTTACGTGTGGTTAGTGACTAACCTGGTGTCACAGTTTTTATGCTGCCCATGGGCCTCTGACTGAGCTTCACATGCTGTTGAAAAACAATATTTCTCAGGCTTTTTCTAACGATGTTTTCCTTCACCGATGTGGCTGTGATTATTATATAATACGCACATGAATCCGAAATTCAGAGGTGCGTGCCTTGGGTTCAAACTCGAGACCTATGACTTGGCAGTCCGACGGTGACACTACTAGGCTATCACTGCTTTTTAACATTATATTAATTTATAATTATGACCAACCAGTCAAAACTTCAAATGTATTTGAAGTTCAGAAAGTCTTATAATTTTGTATCTCGAACATGAGATTTCCTTAATTTAATCTAGAATAGTCTTACTTTGACATAAACTGTTTTAATATTCCTTCACGGATACCAATTGGCGTAAGTCTCATTAAATTTATAATCCAAATTAGCTAATTGATATCAGACACATTACGTTTCAAATCAAGTTCTCGTTACAAACGTGACTGTTCTTGTTAAATTAACAATTACGAACAATTATAATTTGAATGAAGAGTTATATTTCATAGAAATTTGGTAACATTTGGTTTATCTTGTGTATCTGATCGTCTTTGCTTTGGCAAATGTTTGTGGTTTCGCTACACTTTTGAATGCCAATTTTGTTGTCTCGTGTTTTCAACAAGCCCGAATTTTAGTCGA
This sequence comes from Hyppa rectilinea, assembly GCA_951799385.1. Taxonomy (NCBI): domain Eukaryota; kingdom Metazoa; phylum Arthropoda; class Insecta; order Lepidoptera; family Noctuidae; genus Hyppa; species Hyppa rectilinea. The sequence goes on from OX637325.1 coordinate 6,052,778, forward strand.
AATGTTTAAAATTTTTAAGTGGTTTTGGAATAAGATCAATAAGAAAATCTTTAGGGATTATTTATCTCTCAAAGCGATATAGTCATGGTTTGAAATGAGTTTATTTGATTAATTATTAAATATATTCGTCGGCCTATAACAACAGCGGCACGGGTCAATCGAAGGTTAAGAAACGCTTGCCGCGGTCGGTTCGTGGATGGGTGACCGTGTCTTGGAAAGCATGTTAAGCCGTTGGTCCCGGCTATCATACGTCTATCTTTGACAGTCACTAGTCTCGACAACCAATCTGACCACCAGTATTGTGGAGAACAGATAGGCAGACGCTCCTTGTAGAATACTGGTAGGTATTCAGCTGCATCTGGTAAGACTAGAAGCCGATTCCTATATAGAAGGGAATATGTTACCAAATTATATTGGTCTCTAATGCGTTTTTTGGTGCCTTGCGATGGTGGCCTTACAAACTCAACTGAAAACTTTTGTATCCTATTGTAATACACCATTTTCGGCACTTGTACCAATTTATGTAGATAAGTATATTTCAATGTTTTATTCACTTAAATTAAAAAAAAAAAAAGCATAAAAGAAACACGATAATCATCATCATCTGCCTAGCCTTTTCCCAACTATGTTGGGGTCGGCTTCCAGTCTAACCGGATGCAGCTGAAAACCAATATTTTACATGGAGCGACTGCCTATCTGACCTCCACTACCCAGTGACTGGGTAATACGATACCCCTTGGTAAAACTGGCTGTCAGACTTTCGGGCTTCTGACGACCCGTAACGACTGTCAAAGATGCACTAATAACAGCCAGGACCAACGGTTTACCGTGCTTTCCGAGGCACGAAATAATCTCGGTATGTAAAGATGGTCACTCATCCACGGCCAACCCCGGCAAGCTCAGCTTAACCTGATGGATCGACCTGTGCGGCTATTATTACTTAGCCACGAGCCCTTCATGTAATGCAAATCATCAAATAAAGGGAAGGAAACTGAGCAACCGAACAGTTATCGTAAGGAAACCAGCATGCCAGAGAGATATTTCGGGCAGTACGATACCCCAACGTATCGTAAATACACACGTTCATCATTAAAATACGGCAACTTTTTATTCCATAATAAGATACATCCCATGCAGAAACGCAAGTTTTCCATAAAACAAACTAGTCCACGTATATTTTACAATAAAAAAGGAAAACATGAACATATTCTTTATATAAAAAACTCACATACCTTCTTCAATTCTCGTGCAGTGAACTAGATTATCTAGATTTTGCTCGACTTAATAAAAAATATGAAGCAAGTAGGTGATATAAGATTCTTGTCATCCCGCTCATGTGAGAACTAACGAAGTGAAATGAGTTATTAGAACGCGAATGTGGATATGAATACTGCTAGATGAAACTCTTAGAAAAAATATCTTGCAATAAAATATTAAAACTTTATGCTAGGGAGAGTTTTGAATGCCAGTGAAGTGGAGGACTTAGTTAAAGAATGTGACTGCGTTCGTAATTTTACGGACGCCATGTGGCGGCCGCCGGTTTTCTCGGCAACCAACTGGGGCTAGTATTTTTTTTTCTGATGGTGTGAAATCAACAGTCATCATCTAGAATCATCAGGTGAATTGAAACATCGCGAGGAAACCGGCATGAGTGAGAGATATTTCTCAACAACATGTGAAGCTAATCAGAGGCCCATGGGCAGCATAGAAACTCTGACACCAGTCATTAACCAAACGAAAAAAAAAAAATCGAATGACCCCTCCCGATCTGGGTGGAGCGCAAGGGTGTCAGACTCGTACTGACTAAAACTCATCCATGTTCCTTTATGTTCCGGAGCAGCGGTAACCCTTTCGGACAATTCCGCTGACCCGGCAGGCATCGGCACCTCTTCATCTATGTTTTTTTATGCCCTGACTGTAGGCCTTCATTTATTGGGGCACCGAAACATTTTGTTTCGTAAAACAATCTATTATTGAAAGATTTTCTTCGATCTTTGGGGCAGTTCATAAGGTCACATAACATATCAATTAACAACACGTAAAGGCCATTAATCATTTAAATTGAAATCAGTAGTTCTATTATTACTAGAAACCTTTCGTGACTTCGTCCTAATGAATGTTTTATGAGACTCGATATTCTATTCTTAGTTGGTTTAAAGTACCTACGACCACAAAAGGAGTCAGCAAGTTTTAAGCTTACTTTTTTTTAAGGATGAAAAATAATCAAAGTTAAGGAATGTGACTGCGTCCGTAATATTACGGATGCCCCGTGGTGGCTGCCGCTTTTCTCGCAAACTGTAGCCAAACTACCATAATATTGGGACTTATATTTTTTATTCTGAAGGTGTGAAGTCATCATATTATGACTCTTTCCGCTGTGAGTAGAGCGGAAGAGAGGGTCAGACTTTTACTGACAAAAACCCATCCATGTTCATTCCGTGTTCCACGGTTCTCAAGATTAGTCTTGAAGGCTGATGTGCGTTAAGTAATTGGAACCTTATAAAAAATTTCCAGTGAAATTGTTATTTTTGTTCTCTGTTTCATCCCGGCAGTTAATATCTTTTAACGCCTCACGTCAAGGGTCAAGGTCAGTCCTTATATCGTTTCTTATTTGGCTCTTAATATCCTTGGACATTTCACACAGCGCCATATCTTCCCAAGCTAAGCAACCTAATGCTTGTGTTATGGTAACGAGATGGCTGATATACTACATATATATATTGTTTTTGTAAATACATTTATAGATTGAAAAACACCCAGACTCGTAACAAATACTTGCAGGTCGTACAAATATTTGTTCCGTGCGGGAATCGAACCCGCGACATAGTGCGCAGCAGTCAATCGCTCAACCACTGCGCCAACCGTGTCGTCCATCTTGCCGCTCTTGTCTTTCCACTTTGCTCTGACCTCCACATCTATGTCGCAACATTGCATGGCTGATAACATAAGCCAACAACCAACATGGCATGATTACTGAATACAATTATTCGCATTAAACTTCAACTCGAAATTTCCCTTTGACAGCGAGGAAGAAATTTTTTTAATGCCTCATGAGCGGTTTCCTTTTGTTTCCCTTATGTTCCGGGGTAGCGGTAACCCTTTCGGGCAACCCCGCTAGCCCGGCAGGCTTCGGCCCTAACGGTCCCCTATTGCTGACATGTCTTTGAGGCGCACGTGGAACACGTACGCTCTGTCCGGCACAGGCCTGGTCCTGGTCGGACGGTGAGCTACCCATTAAGAATTGACATTGAACATCACGATGACCCGCGTTACTCACCGCGTTACAGACCGTAGGCTCGCGCCTACGGTCTTTTTTCGCACTGCGGGACACAAACCTCCGCTCTTCGAGAGGGGGTGGCCATTAATCTACCACGAGGGCCCGGTACTGGTTGGTTGATGTCACGTCATGTCTTGATTCTAGGATATGCCGGTTTCCTCACGAAGTTTTTTTTTATACACCGTTCTCAACACCAGTGGTGATGAAATTAATTACACAAAGTAAAGCACCTGTCTGGATTCGAACCCACGACCTACAACTCGTAACTCGAGGCCATTAAAGCTACAAGATAAAGCTACAAGTTTCCCCCCAATCCGCATAACTAATAAAACAAACATTCTCATTCCGTTTCGGATAAATTATTCTTTTACTTCCGCAGCTTGTTCCGAACCCACTTAGACATGATTTACGGCCATCCAATATAACAGCTCATTTATTATTAAGACACCTAAATGTTTTAGCTGTATGTTTGAGTATTGCATTGTGGTCTTCAAGAATTATAGATGACTAGCTTTTGCCTAAGACTTCGTCCAGGTGAAATAACAGCCACCGACCCACCGTATTTTATCGCATCGCCCGCCCATGCTATAACTGACTTTTTCTCTTTTTGTTGGCTTTTACAGGTCTTTACAGGACTCCTCCGTGCCTCGGAAAGCACGTTAGGCCGTTGGTTCCGGCTGTCATTTGTGCATTTTTGACAGTCGTTACGGGTCGGTAGAAGCCCGTAAATCTGACAGCCAATCTTACCAAGGGGTATCGTACTGCCCAGTTCCTGGGCAGATAGGTCAGATAGGCAGTCGCTTCATGTAGAATACTGGTATTCAGCTGTATCCGGTTAAACTAGACCCCAACATAGTTACGAAAAGGCTAGGCAGATGATGCATTAATTACGCACGAGAGCTTAAATTTTTAAGATATAGTATCCTTGGACATTTCACACAACGCCATATCGTCCCAAGCTAAGCAACCAAATGCTTGTGTTGTGGTAACGAAATGGTTGATAAACTACTTATATACATTTTTTTTGTAAATACATACATATTATAGATAGATAAACACTCAGACCCGTAACAAATACTTGCAGGTCGTACAAATATTTGTTCCGTGCGGGAATCGAACCCGCGACATGCTGCGCAGCAGTCAATCGCTCAACCGCTGCGCCAACCATGTCGTCAAACACACACAAAAGATAGATATCTATATAAACACACACAAAAGTAATAATTACATTGTTTATTTCGTGTTATAGTGTTAATGCCATTGTCACATATTTGTGTTGTTGGCGTTAAGGTTATGCGCTTGCTTGTCACGTATATGTGACAATGGCGTTCAAAAGGTTTAAGTGTAGAAAGAAGCTATCGGAAAATTTTGAATTCAAAAGTCTATTTAAGAATGTGACAAAAATATTTTCACAAAATGAAAAACTGTCTGAAACTATCAGACGAAATCCAAATAATAGATTGCATTTACATTTAACTCTAAATACGTGGATAGAAAGACAATTCAAGCAGGTGAATAAAACATTAAAGCAGTTATTTTTAGCAAACGTACTGAGGGAAACTATCCGACCAAATCCAATTAACAGTTTTAAAATACACTCAGCTCTAACTGACTGAAAATAAAAATAACTTACAGCTACATTATCAAAGGCAGAGTTTATGCTAATGATCACTTTATATCCATAAATGGACGTTTCAGCTTCCACAAAAATGAGATAATTTGATACGACGATTAAACCCACATTTTGTTTAAGACTTTATGGTGTAACTTCCCCTGGGCTCCTATCTTGTTCGTATAATTTTGTATTAAAATGTATGTAGTAGGAAAAAGAGGCACCCTTGCTACCATCTTTTTGCGACGTACGCTGTGCCTTCAAGATGTTTTCTCGAATTACCATACGATAATAAATTGGTTAAATAAATTCTTGATGCTTTTTGTCCCGGCTTCTCAGGTCTTTCGGATTTTTGGATCATACTCAATTGTGGTTCTATAATAATAGAGGATTTGTTAAAAAAAATGGCTGTCGAATTTTGTTGAATCAAGGTTGTGTAAAGTAGGTTAGGGTATTGTAGGCCTACGCTTTTGAAAACTTTGAAAAGATAATAATAACATACAAAATGTAAAAGAAAAGTAATATTATCTTGCTCCCTGATCTATAATAGTTTCAAATAGTTACTGAAAAAGTTTATTTATAGGCATTCTTCACAAAAATCCTTGTTCCAAAGAAAAATATCTTTAGAAACATAAGTAAAACAAACCTTAATTTGAGTTTTTACACACATAAATTACTTCTTAAGCCAAGCTTCCAATAAACGGATATAAAGAAAGGAGAAACGAAATAAGGAAACAGTCAGTCGGTAAAAAAAAATCCGTGCCGCAATTTTTGTACATCCTCCTTCTACAAAATTCGCCGATTCGGCTTACCAACTTGGCCAGTCTCCTTTGGCCTATCAAAACTGTCTTTTTGTTCGATGTTGTGTTAAGTGGGGTAGATCTGAAAATTTTGGACGTGGTTTTATACTGGAGAAGTGAAAATAAGGAGGGCTGTGTAAGGCTCTAATTTCGTGACGACGCTCTGTAACAGTGTCAGCAGATCGTGTATATCATGAGGCGAATGATTTTTTCTTTGCGGCTTTCCAGCCGTTTCGCCAGGTTTTAATGGGACAAATCCTTTGAATTTGTTGCCGGTGTTCGCAGAAATATTATTTTTCGTTGAACGTTTTTTTTTTCTTAGTCTTTGGTTTGTTGTGAGTGGATGAGTAGCAAATGACGGTAACCTTGGCAACTTACTTTGTGGTTACTTGATATTATCATAATTTATATTTGGATTTATTTTCGTTGTCTAATAGTACAGTCACGAGCACCAATATGTATACACATATGTTATTTTCTCCTTCTGCATTTTTTGTTATTTTATGTTGTTATGGATAGTATTTAGGAACCCATACTAATGTGAAATAGGTTCTATTATCACAAAGTTATCGTTATTCCACGAGGAAATCGCTTTTGAATGTTTCTAAGTGTATACATATTCGGATCACGCCTTGTTCCCCCGAAGGGCTGGGCAGATGTGTACCAATAGTACCTGCACTCATATTTTATCAGTTATGTTTAAGTCTCATGTGATAGGGGGCGTGCCTTTTGACATCAACTGGGCACAAACACATACTGAGAAATTACGAGAAAAAAAATCCAATACCACATTGCCCAACTTGGAAATCGAAGCGCTTGCGACCACTAGACCAACGAGGCAGTCAGTTTTCTATTAGTCTTGAGACATAAGTTAAACTTTATTTTTACTATAGTAGGTATGTATTGCTAGGTATGTAAGATACTCTAGTTGAACAAAAATGTACTATGCCTTTTAGTTGCTCACGCTCAATTTAAAATTGCTTGAAAATATAAATAGTAAAATAAAAACTTGACAAAGGACATGGGTAATAAAAAAATTGCATCAGTAGTCATGCCTTCAGTAGGATTGTCCGAAAGGGTTACCGCTACCCCGGAACATAAAGGGCTTAGCAATAAACATGGATGGGTTTTAGTCAGTAAGTCTGACACTCCCTTCCGCTCCACCCAGAGCAGCGGGAGCAATCATTGGATGATTTCCCACCCTCAAAAAATAGTACCTACAGTATCAAAAGCAATTCGAACAATTTACTCTTCATAAATAAAGCTGTTACGACGAACTCCTTCAAAGCAACTCATCCCATAAGTTACAAACAGAATGAGACAAACAAAAGCTCTTCTTTAACTCATATTTCGAAATCTTCTTTATCTGCCTCGTATGAAAATGCTTGTATGAAAATAACATGTAATTCTTCCTTCCCCCCACACAGTGAGAGCCTTTCAAATGGTTTATTGTCACTTCAGAAAGGCTTTGTTCGTTTAATTCCCTGCAGTGTAAGGCTTCGTCTAGACATAAGGGCTCATTGGTTACAAAATAAAGTATGTGCTATACCGGATTATGGGGTATCTTTGCGATTAAACCCTTTTGAATTAAAAAGGGATGTTGTTTGCGATACACATTTAATCCGTATGCCTTCAAAGGAAGAATGAACGGGCAGGAACTGGACATGCTTGTCCCATCTCAGACGTCATCCACTGCTTTCTATCAGGCGTGATCCAAGTCAAAAGCAGGCGTACACATAACAATAAATGAATGAATAAACTTTGTGAATTTTTTCAAGTGACAAAGAAAAATAATAAGATTTTATAACAGATTTCATATACCTACTTTTATAATCCAGTTTTCCTGAAAAGGCATCAAATTTATTCACACATATCTTTCTATATTTTTGACAAATACTTTGATGATTCGTTTGAACGAACATATGCTGCAAGAATAATCATGTACAACAACAACAACACCTTCATGTTCTTGACTTACATCGCAATGTAATGGAAAAATATAAACATTAATCTAGAGATACTAGAAATAAAGATGTATTTTTTTTTTAATTCTGCTCTCTTTTGTTATTTCAATTCTCATTTCAGTTTTCTAATCATTGTAAGCAGCTTTCTAAATAGGTTTTTTTAATAAAGTATTTTACTTCGTTCGACTTCATTTTACACTCAAACCAAATGACTAATACACCAACAACGTTTTACAGTAAAATATAACCTTAGAGCAAAGAACGTCTGGTGGTAATGGCTTCGACTTACGAGTTACAACCCAAGCAGAAACTTTACTTTGATCACCATTGCTCCAAAAACGGTGAACGGAAAAACATCGTGAGCAGTCACATCAATCAATCCTATCCTTTCAAGCCTAGCCTTTTCCCAACAATTTTGGGGTCGGCTTCCAGTATAACCGGATGCAGCTGAATACCCGTATTTTACATGGAGCGACTGCCTATCAGACCTCCACAGCCCGGTCAGTATCTCAGTAATACGATCTCTCTCTTGAGCATTCACTTGTCTTCCATTTTTTCGCTCATCCACCAACACGCACTGGGACGTGTAGTGGATTATGGCCTACTCCCTCTCACCGAGGTCTGTGTCTGGCTGATATTATTACCTCAGCCTTATAAAACATTTCACCCGCTGCTCGGCCCCTATTGTCCGTAGCGTGATGTTACATAGCCTATAGCCTTCCTCGATAAATAGAATATTCAACACAAAAATATTTTTTTAATTCGAACCAGTAGTTCCAAAGATTAGCGCGTTCAAACAAACAAACTCTTCAGCTTTATAATATTAGTATAGATTAGTACCTTCTATTCCAATTCCAATGACTTAATTCCATTTCAAATTAGAACCCATCTTTTCAATTTAATTCCCTCTAACGTCTTCAAATTATACTCGGTTAAATTTTAGTCGTTTTAATCCCCTTAAGGGGTCATTGTACACATTATAACGAGCAACTTTTACTATGGGACCGAACCTGAAATCGCAAAAAAATAATCAGATTTTCAGTACATTTATGTTATCCTAACTCGTCAAAATGTACTGCACAGCTGATTTTTTTTTCGCGATTTCAGGTTCGTTCCCATAGTAAAAGTTGCTCGTTATAATGTGTACAATGACCCCTTAAGGGGATTAAAACGACTAAAATTTAACCGAGTATATGGGGACTGCCATATAAGTTTGGCTGGTTTCCAATACCATACGCCTTCAAAAAGCCCCGTAATACCCGTCTCTAACAATCAATTGTAAAATATTAGTGAGGTTATCTGAAGCCAGAAGCTTAATGGTACTAGAATGTGCTATAGTCTACTGTGGAAATTGGTTCCTAGATTGTGTTATACTTTATGGATACTTAACATTATAAGATGCTCTTTGAGGTTCCAAGGTAAAGAAAAGAAAGAAAATATGTATAAGAAAACATGTGTAATATTTCCGGCAAACATGATGCAGTAAAAAAAATAAACAAAAAAATAAAGTAAGTTAGGGGGGCATTGCCTCGTTGCGTTGGTCGCAAGAGCTTTTGCTGAGCTTGAGATCCTGGGTTCGATACCCGAGTCGGGATAAGTGTTATTGGATTTTTCACCTGGAACTGCTCAGTGGCAGTCCAAAATCTGGGTTTGTGTCCGGTCGATGGCAATAAGTACGCCCCCTTTTACACGGGACTTAAATACATGGTGTAACCGAAAGGGTAATTATACATACAAAAGCATATGCTACAGACCATTAGACTGAACAACTTTTACTATGGGCCCAACTCCAAAATCGTGAAGAAAAATCAGCTGTTCTATACATTTTTGGTCACGTGATTCGTCGAAATGGAGGGAACGGATTTTTTTTTTTTCACGATTTTGGAGTTGGTCCTGGTTGGTTGTTCAGTTTGGTGGTCTGTAGCATATCATTTTGTACGTATATAACCTTTCGGTTACACCCAGTATAACTGGCGAAGTGTGGGTGTCCTATCAGGTACACTTTTGTCAAATCCTTAACCAGGATGTTGGGAATTTAAAATGGAACTAAAATAATTGAGTCCATATTAAAGTTATTATTGGTTTACTCAATCTTTCATTTCGAATGAAAATTCAATGATTTAAAAAACAATATTACTTGCATGCACGCCTATCAAACTTTCTAGAAAAGTAACAGTGAATAGCCATTTAACAGTATGCTGAAACAAGTTACAATCATACTTAATAATTTAATAAAAACATACATCACCATTACAATCAAAATCAAAAGTCATTTATTCAAACTAGGCTGAAAATCAGCACTTTTTGAAGGTCAAACTTACATAAGACACTCCCCCAAAAACGCCCACCCTTCATCACTTTCTAGTGCTTTAGCTGGGAAAAAGAAATTGCGCAACAAACTCCACAGCAGCACAGCTGTCTCCGGTCGCGATGGGGAATGGAACCGGCGAGAGATGTCGTGCGGTGTCCCGCAGGGATCGGTTCTGGGGCCGTTCCTGTGGGACATCGGTTACGACTGGGTGCTGCGGGCCGACCTCCCTGACGGCGTCAGCGTAGTTTGCTACGCTGACGACACGCTGGTCCTGGCGCAGGGGAGGTCGCATCAGGCGGCGGCCGACGCGATGACACGCGGGGTTGCGACAGTCGTTGAGAGGATCCGGCAGTTGGGTCTCGAGGTGGCTTTGCACAAATCCGAGGCCATGTCCTTTCATGGGCCTCGGAATAGACCACCATCGGGATCCCAACTTACGGTAGGAGGGGTTCACATCGGCGTCGAGACCACGATGAAATACGTGGGTCTGGTCCTCGACAGCCGATTGAATTTCGTGGAGCATTTCCGACGTTTGGCCCCCAAGCTGGAACGGACTGGGGCCGCCGTCAAGCGGCTCTTGCCCAATTTGAGGGGGCCAAACGCCTCCTGCCGGAGGCTTTACGCGGGAGTCGTGCGGTCCATGGCCCTTTACGGGGCCCCGGTGTGGGCGCGTTCACTGCGGCGGCGAGCCGCCCATTATCTGAACGCGCCCCAAAAGGTGGTAGCCATACGGCTTATCCGGGGGTACCGCACGATCTCGGGCGAGGCGGCAAGCCTCCTTGCCGGACTGCCGCCGTTGGATCTGGAGGCGATAAACCTCGCGCGCCTGTTCGAGTGGCGCGCGGAGGTACTAAGCCGGGGGGAAACTCCGTTTCCGCAGCAAATTGCGGCGGAGCGGACGGACCTCCGGCGCGATCTCATGGCGGCCTGGAATCAGCGACTGTCGCAACCCAGCGCAGGGCACGCCACGATAGTGGCGGTAAGGCCCCTCTTTGAGGAGTGGCTAGAGAGGCGTCACGGCGCCCTCACCTACCGCCTGACGCAGGTCCTCACCGGACATGGATGTTTCGGGAGGTTCCTGCACATCATCAGGCGGGAGGAAACGCCCGGGTGTCACTACTGCGAGGATCGCCCAGAGGACACGGTAGAGCACACGGTGCAAACCTGCCCCGCATGGGCGGAGCACCGCCGTGTCTTCGTAGAGGCGATCGGCGGCGGCGACCTCTCGCGCCCGGCCCTGGTGCAAGCCATGGTCCGGGGCGAGAGGGAGTGGGAGGCAGTCACCTCCTTCTGCGAAAAAGTCATGCTCGCGAAGGAGGTGGCGGGATGGGAGAGAGAAAGGTCCTCCCGTCCCAGCCGCCGCAGGAGACGCCCCGGGCGTCGGGAGCCACGTGACGACTCCTGGCCACCGTAGGCGCGGGCCTGCGGACGGTGACTCACCGTCCGATCAGCACCAGACCCGTGCCGTATGGCGCGTATATGTTCCACGCGCGCCTCAAAGAGATGTCAGCATATGAAGGGGCCCCTCAGGGCCAAGCCTGCCGGGTAAGCGGGATTGTCCGAAAGGGTTACCGCTACCCCGGAACATAAAGGGCTACGGAAGGAACATGGATGGGTTTTAGTCAGTAAGAGTCTGACACTCCCTTCCGCTCCACCCAGAGCGGGAGCAGTCATTGGATGATTTTCCAGCCTTAAAAAAAAAAAAGCACAGCTGTCTGTTCAATAGGAAGAACTTGATTCTACATAATATTTATCGTATGAGAAGTAATTATAATTAGCACACGCAAATATACCGATTAAAACATTGAATACTGACTGAATGTGCGTGAATAATAAATGTATAAAAAGAGCCTCCAGGAATAAATGGCGTATAAGCGGGCTTATCCGAAAGGGTTACCGCTACCCCGGAACATAAATGGCTAAGGAAGGAACATGAATGGGTTTTCGTCAGTAAGAGTCTGACACTTCCACTTCACCCAGAGCGGGAGGAGTCATTTGATGATTTTCCACCCTCAAAAAAAAGGCATCAAGGGCGTGGCCGCTTACATGTGCAATACTACTATGTCCTATAGTGTACTATGTCCATACAGCCGTAACTTGCAGTTCAAGCGTAGCAATAGCGAGCAAGCGATCTACCCATTACAAATACCGCAACGATTTCTGCTTAATCCAGACAAAAGAATAGACAAGATAAGAACAATCGGCCGCAAAAGATTAGTGACAACAGCTTACCCTCGGTGAAATGCTGAGAAAGCTTGGATCGAAGAAGCAAAATAGACCTTCCATGGAAACAGGAGACTTCAAAATAAGTGGATTATGACGGCAAACAATTTAAAATAGTATATTGTGATGTAATGAAAATTGTTAAGGTGAACCTACCCTTTATTTCAAATATTACAATTAATTTATTAAAATGGTATATACAATATAATAAATTATAATCCAACACTAAAACTAAAAAGAATATGGGTACTATGTACAAGTATTTAAAACTAATAACTAACTAAAATATGGCGTCGAAAAATTCTTCCGCATCGCTGTCGACTGGTAATGTACCCGAGAGGCTGGCGGCATTGCCACGTTGTATGGCAATGCTTAGCCTCTGGCCAAGGTAAAAGCCAGCCCTTGGGTCACCGGAAGTGTCAACTAGCCGTTTAGAGATCTTCTTTAAACAAACTATGAGCACTTTATCCCCACGGCCCGAGATTTTGGTTAGAAAGAATTATTTATTACTAGCTTTTACCCGCAGTTTCGCTTGTGTTCATTAGACAATCAATTTGGGTCTATAATAATAATATTACCTATGTATAATTCAATCATGATTCGAAAGACACGTGGCGTCATCTATTATCATAAGATCGGTATTGTTGTTTTCTTTGGAACAGTACTTTTTTTCGGAATGAAAGGTACCCTATATGCGTTTCTGTAAACCTGACGTTAATATAAAATTTCAGGATTAGTCAGTAAGAGTCTGATACTCCCTTCCGCTCCACCCAGAGCGGGAGCAGTCATTGGATGATTTCCCAGCCTTAAAAAAAAAAAAAAGGATTATGGGATCAGTGGTTTAAACGTGAAAAGGTAATAAACAAACTTAGTTCGCCATTTATAATATTAGATAGGATTATGTGCATTTGCCAAAGGATAATGCTTAATTTATATGTTGTTTTTGATGCCTTAAATGGTGACACTATCATCTTACAGTTCTTGTCCCATGTAAGTTGAAGCCGGTGCAAAGTCTTTCTTCAATTCTTCCCTTTCAACCGCCACGCTATCATTCAGTCATTTTTCATTCATATTATTATCAACCCTCACAAGATGTGGCACACAAGTTTCACAAAGCTCTATAACTTGCAAAAGATCTCTAATAAATGTAATGTCTTCTCTATTTCTTACATGCTCCTTGTAAAAAACTGTGCAACGAGCTATCGAAGTTCCCTCTACTAGAGCTTCACTTGTGTTTATTTTTCTTACTCCTTTGTTACTCCGTATGTTTTGCTACATCGTACAACTACTGGAAAACAGTCCTGATTTGGACACATCGAGAAATGGTCGGTTTTACTTTTATTTTTAAAACCGTCTTTTTTAAAGTTCCGAGTGAAAAATTGTTGGGTATTTTTAGGTCAAGTCGATTCGTGATGGCTGGTTCCCGGCAGTATTGTTTCGTTCTTGGGGAATTGACGATGTTTTCTGCGACATTTCTCTCATTTTCTGCTTGGTTTTTCACAATACTGACGTGTGGAAAACGCTGTTGTTTTTAAAAAAAGTATAAAACTTCGACTCCATTGTTGTTGTTGCACTCTCTTAATAAATTAATTTAATTTAACAGATAATCATAATTTCTGTAATCGTATTTATTAGTTTGATTACCTACAGAAAAATTTGGATCGTATTGCCCAGAAACATGGGTGTTTAAAAATGTCCGTCGCGCGTTTAGTGGAACCTTTTTGACGGGAGTTCAAATACAATGCGATTATCATCTCTCAGTTCAGCTAATAAAAGTCTAAAAATCAAAACTAAAATTGTATTTTTGTTACAGGTACAATACGCGCCGAAAGTTCGCATGTTCGTGAAATCCGGAATATTGAAGGGAAGCATCCAAGAAGGAGACACAGTCGTTATTGGTTAGTTTTGAAACGTTTTACCCATTATAATATAGGACCCAATTGATTTCGAATCATCCATTAACTTTTTTAATTAACCCATCAAAGTTCATTGCTATTCGTAGGCATACCCCAAGGGTCGATTCTGGTGCCCCTATTAATTTTATTGAATACTTACGCATAAAGGCTGCGTAGGTGGATACAAAATTTTGAGATACTTTCAAGGCTGCCAAATTAATTAATTAGTTAGTTAAATCCTTTTTATAAGCATCCTTTTGAATTCGATCCTTTGAACGATTTATACTCATCGGAGGAAAGGAACCTTTATAATTCTTGTCGATAATTCTTTTATTGAAATATTTGAAAGCAGATTTGATATTTTCCTATACCTTATGTTTTTTTTTTACCAGGTTGCCAAGCAAGTGCGAATCCAAACAACCTGACATACAAATGGTATGTCAATAATGACCTCATACCTGGTGATATCAGTAATGAATTGGTGAGTATGAGAACACAATACATTGTTTACTTTTTGTATCGTATATATACTACGACGACACGGTTGGCGCAGTGATTGAGCGATTGACTGCTGCGCAGCATGTCGCGGGTTTGATGCCCGCACGGAACAAATATTTGTACGACCTGCAAGTATTTGTGCTGGGTGTTTTTTATATATAATATGTATATATTTACAAAAAAAAAGTATATAAGTAGTTTATCAGCCATCTTGTTACCATAACACAAGCATTAGGTTGCTTAGCTAGGGACTATATGGCGTTGTGTGAAATATCCAAGGATATTATTATTTATTATTATTATTCGTTTATTCATTACAATTTCTTATTTAATACATTTTCAAATATTTTTATTAAAAAAAACAAACAAAAACATTTAAAAATATAAAAATTAGTGGTCCGCCGGTGTCGGGAGCAGGGTCCAAGCTACCGGTGGTTAGGGCTGAAGAGACAAGAACTTCCTCACAATGCGAGCCGTGTCGAGGAGTACTGCCTTCTGAATCTAGCTCTTGATCCAACCACCTAACGATAGCCTCGAAAGATGTTGGTCGAGGCTTTTGGTCATCAGGCCGTTGGCTGTTATGACAATCGGTACAATGATAGCCGAGCTCGAATTCCAAATGTCAACAACCTCGTGTGCTAAGTCGGGATATTTATTATTATTACTATAGTGTATTTTTATTTCTTGACATAATTTGTACACAGATAAGCCGTATTTCTTACCGTGTCTGTTTATCAAAATAAGGTATGAAACAAAAAATAGACTGTAGACTGTGAAGTACCGTTTAGCATAATTATAATTTAACTATGTAATGGAGTTTAGGATAAAAAAAATATATAAAACGATTTAATACGACCTAATTAGCCCGGGTACCATCGTGAATAAAGTTAAGCCTAGGTTGGTCAAAGTTTAATTAGGGTTCACTGTTAAAATTATAAATTATACAAAAAGGTTTGTAAATGGATATGTTGTAAGCATTCCAGCTACCAAACTGTGGTCTAACGTTTTCAGAATTTAATTTATCTAGGTCATCGCTTTAGTTCAACTGGGTCGAGCTCGAATTCCTTCGAAGACCAACCATTCGAGAATTCGTGCGAGTCATTTAGCCATTATCGATTTTAAATGGCGTTTTTAATCAGGCAAATGGTGTGTTTATAGGTGAGGCTTACAGTCCAGCTGTTGTCAAAATACCCGTTGCAGCTACACATCAATCGGTTTTGTTGATACTGCCATTGAATAAACAATTAGGTTAATTTATTTTGTGAAAATGTTCATCGTTCGTTGGTTCAGCTAAATGTGTGTGTTTTCAGGCATAAAATACATTTGGCTTTTCTGAAATCTATTGCGTTTCATGTGTTTAGTAGATTTAGTATTGGTTTGCGATTTTAACAAATTTTAATTTGTTCTCTGTATTTGATAATAATAATGATAAATAAATATTTATTTAGAATTAATATTGGTAAATATTTTTTTTTTCTTTATTCTTTATTTTCGGAAGACTTACAGACTAATATCATTATAATAACAATATTGTATAACTATATTGCTAATTACAAGCCTCCACAGATAAATAAAAAATATTACTTACATTAAATTCTAAGAAACAAATTACAAAGGTACGAGTATTTATATTGTAAGATGCCTGTACTAGGATGAACCTGCATCACAGACGGCAGGAGCGCACGCATTATAATAGGTAATTGTAGGTCGATAAAATTCTTAAACAATATGTAACATTAAAAGTCTTGAAACTGTGACGAACTTGAAATTAACTATACATAGTTTACTTACATACCAAATACCTATGAAATAACATAAATAAGAATTCTGCGTAAAATATTTTCTTTCTAACATTGTTACACACGTACGACATGATACTACACGACAAAGTAAACATGTAAGAATTCCTGAAATTAGCTTGATTTATTTTCCAACTTCCCGTTTCAGTACAAATTTAACTCAAAACACAACATCACCTAAAAATTCCACTTGTATCTTTGAAAATGGAAATTTCGACATGCGTACACGAAAACCGTTAGCGGGGACTAACATATTCCATTTTTGGGGAGCTCCATTAAAAATCCAAAATGAAGTAACGGCACACTGTGTTATATCATCTCAAGTGTCGCTTCGCCATTAATTCCGTACACTATATTAAATTTTACCATACTTATTTGAGTTATTTGCATCTCCTGTAGGAGGCGTTCTCCGAAAATATAAGAGAGAATTTTCAAATATCTTCTTGGCACAACATATACCTGCAATATGCATTTTACATTAGATGTTCCATAATAAGGAGTGTGTTCGGAAATTTTTGGCTTATTATATGTGTTGTTTACTCCTTTAAGTGTTTTTGTTCTTCCTTCTTCTAGAATATTTAGTGCTCTATGGTAATTGGCATCATCTTCTCAAAGTCTTGCTAGGAAGTGTTTTAACTGGTACGCTGAATATTTTCTTTTTGTCTACCTTAGCTAAAGCGCTTGTTAGTGTAATTTTAAGCACTAGACGAGAAAAGTTTCTTGTTTCTGGAAACAGTGGCGTGTTACGGGCATGTTCCTTGTTACTTTTAATGTAACATCCTAATTATCTATGTGAATACTTTGAAAATATATTTCAGGAATAATTTAAAATTTTGGACGAAAAATAAAATGAAAGTTTAAAATGTTGGGCTACTAGAAAGTACTATTCGTTTTTTTTTTAATAAACTGGGCTGTGTAATCTGACAGTCCAACCTAAAATATTTAAAGACTTTGTACAATTTTTTTTTTTATAAAAACCTTTTTTCAAGAAAATGAAAACACATTTTTCAACGTTCCGATTTAATAAAAATACCCCAATTTAACACCAGTACTCTTGTTACAGATACTATCCAACATATCCAGGAGATTCAACGAAGCGACCATCAAGTGCGAGGTTCACAACCAAGTCGGGAAAAGTGCTGACACCAAAACCCTGGAAGTGGCCTGTAAGTGCCGACTCAAGAATTATAATACCTCGTCAGTTCTGCGGTTCGATAGGCTCAAGGAGCTTCGTGTGAAAAGAGCGTTCGAGCGTAGTGTCTTCTGTCTTGATACGATTTATTTCCGTATTCTTTTGACGTCATCTGCCTAGCCCTTTCCCAAATATATTGGGGTCAGTTTCCAGTCTAACCGGATGCAAATGACTACCAGTATTTTACATGGAGCGACTGCCTATCTGACCTCCACAACCCAGTAAGTGGGCAATACAATACCCCTTGGTAAGACTGGCTGTCAGACTTTCGGGCTTCTGACGACCCATAACGACTGTCAAAGATGCACAAATGACAGCCGGGGCAAACGTCTTAACATGCTTTCCGAGACACGGAGGAGTCCTGTTGTGTAAAGATGGTCATTCATCCATTTATTCTTTGACGTACTTGCCATTTTTATGAAGGGCAGCATCAAACTCAAATGCTAGTAGATCATATCAGCCGAATAAGGATTGAGTTGAAGCAGCCCAGTGGTAACGGCCTCGAGTTACGTGGTGCAGGTTAAGGGTTCCAACCTAGGTCTTTTTAACACGCTTTTATTAGCTCGGGTTGTATCTATGTATGTATGTAACGGAATCTTTGAGCTTAATTTTCACCGGTTTCTAAAAGTCTGATCAACTTGAAACTTTGCACACGTCTCAAGGACCGATGACAATGCAATAATTTGATAATAGTTTCCCATTATCCTTATTTTTACACGCTTTATATTAGCTTCACTTGTATGTATGTTTGTAACCGACTCATTTGGAAGCGATTTTGACCCACTTTAAACGGCCAGATTTCGTTCAAACTTTGTAGATTTATCGAGGACCAATGACAATACATTAATTTGAACTAAAAAGTAGGAAATAAAAAATAGTTAAAAAAAACGAAAAAACACGCTTTTTATAGAAAACCGAACCAAAAATAGAAAACAACTTTTTTAAAAGCGTGGGGTGCTTTTTAAGATAATATTCACCACCACCATGCACCCCACGCTTTTTAAAAAGTAAAATTTATTTTCTATTTTTAGTTCGGTTTTCTATAAAAAGCGTGTTTTTTAGTATTTTTAAACTATTTTTATTCTTCTTTTCGTGTGGTTAGTAACTAACCTGGTGTCAGAGTTTTTAGAATGCCCATGGGCCTCTGACTTAGCGTCACATGCTGTTGAGAAATATCTCTCAGTCATACTGGTTTCCTCACTTTCTTTTCTTTTACCGATTTTTAAGCAAGTGATAATTATACAAAACGAATCCGTAAAATCAGAGAAACATGCCTTGGGTTCGAACTCGAGACCTATGACTTGGCAGTCCAACGATCACACCATTAGGCTATTACTGCTGTGTTAACCTAGGTAACAGAACTTAGGTAGGAGCTTCACTTGGTATAAATTATTTCATCACCACAGCGTGAGAAAAACGGAATGTTCTAGTGCAAAAATTTCCAAGACATGTGACATCTACCAACCCGCACTGGGCCCATATGGGAGGATTACATCCCTCTACCTTTCGAAGAGAGTAGGCTTGCGTCCCAGCAGCGGGAACAATAAAGGCTGATTGAGTTAATCAAGTCACTTTAGTTACAAGTACCAAAGGTTTGCTTTATCTGATTTGTAGGTTAAGCAAATTTCAAAAACTTCGCGTTGACTCTCTAAGGGACATTAGTCCCTCAAATGTCGTATGTACTATCATCTGCCTAGCCTTTACCAACTATGTTGGGGTCGGCTTCCAGTCTAACCGGATGCAGCTGAATACATTTTACATGGAGCGACTGCTAATCTGACCTCCAAAACCCACTAACTGGGCTATACGATACCCAATGGTAAGACTGGCTGCCAGATTTTCGGTCTTCTGACGACCCGTAACGACTGTCAAAGATGCACAAATGACAGCCGGGACCAACGGTTTAACGTGCTTTCTGAGGCACGGAGGAGTTTTGGTAAGATGGTCACCCATCCACGGCCAACCCCGGCAAGCGTAGTCTAATCTGGTGGATCGACCTGTACGGTTGTTAGTACTTAGCCACGAGGCCAAAAGTGTATAAGAATAATTCTCTCGAAACGAAAATAAATATAACCGTATAAATCGTTGAGTTCTTATAAGCAAACGGCAAATCGTTGAGTTCTTATAAGCAAACGGCTTCTAATAAGCTAACATATAATGGGTTAATATCCCACGGGCGTTATAATATAACAGTATAATTTCTATTATGTCCCTTAATGCATTAAGAGCATTACTCTGAGTATCATCGGCTGTTTCCAGATCACTATAGGAAATTGTTTATATTATATTTACAAAAAAAAATCATAATATTGCAATACAGAATCACTTTATTTTTATTTTCAAACTAGCTTTTGCCAGCGGCTTCGTCCGCGTGTATGTAGGAAATTATCCCACGGGAACCGTACATTTTTCCGGTATAAAAAGTATATGCTATTCCAAACTATAATCTATCTATGTGTCAATTTTTACTCAGATCCGTTAAGTAGTTTTTGAGTTAATTCGTTACAAACATACCTACATACAAATCTTTCCTCTTTATAATATTAGCATAGATGAGCCTGCTCTTGACCTTGATCACGCCTGATGGAAAGCGATGGATGAGGTCTATGATGGAGCAAGCATGCTTTTTTATTATTATGGTAGTATCAAATCTGGGATAAATACAAAAAAAAGACTATCATTCCACACTTTATCCCGCTCAATACTAACTCCCGTGACAACGAAACCGCCAGCCAAATCCATATTTGAAAACCGGCACCAGCACATCCTAGAATATATACTCGTCCAAAATTATTACTGAGAATTTGAGTCTAGTTTCTAGCGCATACGAAATATTATTCATGAGTTTTCAGGAAGTATCAAACATGGAGCCTTTTCAAACATGCAAAAGCGATATTCACCGAAAACCTGAAACCATTTATTGTTTAACCATCGATGCGCTTCCAATAGTCTATTCCAGTTTTATTGGTAACTAGCACTTTGCCCGCGGCTTCGCTCCCGTGGTCTTTCCCGTGGGACCCGTTATTTTTCCCGGGATAAAAAGTAGCCTATGTTACTCCTAGAAAACTAAGCTTTCCAACGGTGAAAGAATTTTTAAAATCGGTCCAGTAGTTTTTGAGCCTATTCATTACAACCAAACAAACAAACAAAGTTTTCCTCTTTATAATATTAGTATAGATATCTGTCGACTATTTCACACTAAATGTATAATATTGAGTCGTATGAACTAATGGAATAGATTTAAAATTGTTAGTTCGCTGTTATTTTAACAGCAGTGATAGTATGACCGGAGGACCGCCAAGTCATAGGTCTCGACTTCGAACCAAAGGTCCTCTGATTTTACGAATTCATGTGCGTATTGTATAATTATCACTTGCTAAGGAAAACATCGTGTGGAAACCGGCATGTCTGAGAGATAGTTTTCGACAGCATGTCCAGCTAGCAAAGTCAGAGGCCCATGGGCAGCATAAAAACTCTGACACTAGGTTAGTCACTAACCACACGAAAAAAGAAGAAGTCCGCAGTTTAGAATCTGGCTGAAATATAGGTTGTGACTATAGGTACTTTTTTTTTACACTACGGGGGCATTTGCCTCCCGGACGTGATCTGCGTACCCTTCATGGAAAGCTCTCAATCGACTGCATACTACTACAAGTAAAACCACGTGGAACTAAAAGAGCCTGGTTGGTTAGAATATAACTGACAGCATTCGACCTTTCAAAATAATAGGATAGATTTTTATAACAGAAAAGAAGACTCCTTCTATCTATCTATCTTGAGGTTTTGGTTTCCGCACTCAGTCTTTAGGCGGACCATTGTGCGTGGGCCATGGCGGCCTGTGGTGGTTATTCCAGCCAGCCCACCTCCCTCCAGAAGTTGATCACGTCTCCTGGCCTGTGTAGTATATCTGTGAAAGATCTGGGTGTTCCGATGGTCTGTGTCTTGATCTGTGTGACGACTGTGCACTCAAAGAGTACGTGCGCGACGGTTTCCTCAGCTTCCATGCAGGCCCTGCACAGAGGACTCCTTCAGTAGCCGTGCTGCTTGACGCAAGTATTCGTTAAAAGCAATATAATACATTAGCTGCTGTCCCGTGTGTTTGTATTTTGTAGGATAGAAATCCTTACAACACAGTACACGAAGCTCTACCACTGATCTCCTTAAGTGAAGGTTCCTCTGACCTTCACAGTACAAAAGTAGGCCTGTGCAGGTACAATTTGTCGAAGTGGGTGATTACGTACCCACAACACCCAGTGCGAGTGCCGTGGTTCTGATCAGACCATGCCCCACTTGTATTTCTTCACTCACTTCATCTGCATCTCGGATGACCTAAAGAATGCCCTCTGATGCCGCGATTAATGAAAGCAGAAACATCTAGGAAGAATAGTATCGACATGATAAGAAGACAGCAAATTATAATCTATACTAATATTATAAAGCTGAAGAGTTTGTTTGTTTGAATGCTAATCTCTGGAACTACTGGTCCGAATTGAAAAAACATTTTTGTGTTGGATAGACCATTTATCGAGGAAGGCTATAAGGCTAGGTAACGTCACACTACGACCAATAGAAGCCGAGTAGCGGGGAAATCGCGCGGGAGCAGCTAATATTAATATGCCATTGAGTCGCGCGATCTCTATACTGTAATAGGTACATGATTATGCAAATAATTGAAAACATTAGACTGTGTGAACTAAACATGACCCTTAGCTCAGCAATTTTTACATTTGAAACGAGTCCCTTTTTCTTGTATGCGGTAAAAATTCCTACTAACATATCTATTAATTCTAAGACTTGGCTAATTTACATTTGCTAGTAAATCGTTCAATATTACGCTAATAGAAGACTTTATTCAAAGAAATCTATTGATTGTGCGATTCTAAGGTTTGTAGCTGCATTAAAATGATACCTTTATAATGATAACATACTGGTAAATGACTATTTGAATCGGCCAAAAATAAAACTTGAAATCACATAGATTTCAAAACCGCTTGACTTAAAAACTTCCATCACCTTACAGAAATTAAATATTATGCGAAGATATAATTGTATAATTGCATTTAAGGCAAATAAGTATTCCATTTGATTCTAAAAAATTATGAGACGTCACATTGTCATATTTCATACAAATCACCATTGATATAAAAACCCAAATCACGTACAAATTCCGCGTTTTGAAAATTCATAAAAAGTAACGTTACTGACTACCCTTTCAAATTAATAATTCTGGTAACGAGAACCGTCAAGGTGAAGATCACAGACAGGTCGTAAGTAGGTCCAGGCCCGTGCCGGACGGCGCGTGTATGTTCCACGCGCGCCTCAAAGAGATGTCAGCATATATGAAGGGGCCCCTCAGGGCCAAGCCTGCCGGGTAAGCGGGATTGTCCGAAAGGGTTACCGCTACCCCGGAACATAAAGGGCTACGGAAGGAACATGGATGGGTTTTAGTCAGTAAGAGTCTGACACTCCCTTCCGCTCCACCCAGAGCGGGAGCAGTCATTAGATGATTTCCCAGAAAAAAATGTCGTAAGTAGGTGTCAACCTGCACTGGCCTTGCGTGGTGGATTACGGCCCATCTCGAAGACTGGTGGCCTATGTCCCGGCAATGGGAACATTATAGGCTGTTTATAATAATAATAAAAAATTATTATATATACTAGACCTGATACACTTAATATACTATATTTCTCTTTAATACAAGTAACATTGACTCGTTGTGTTAGTAACAATTTTCCTTATTCCTATGTCAGTATTTCATTAAATTTCCTTTTCCTTATTCCTATGTTAGCATGTAGTTAATGCAAAGTTCTCTGTCCGTTTGTTTATAGCGTTACGGCATTTGGTAGCAATAAATGCATATTTATTTAACTAGGTAGGGAGGGATACAGGAGCTAACTTTATGGTATTTAGATCTTTGATACAGGACATAAGCATACAAAACACAACAAAAGTAAATAAAAAAATGGAATGATGTTTTTTTTTTGAAGAGTAACGCTGAAATATATGCCCACCAAATTGCGGGCAAACAGCTAAATTCGAATTGAATGCTGAACAAAAAGAGAAAGAAAGAATAATACCCCAAAAGTATCAATGTTTTGTGTGTTCCTACTTTTTAAAGCACCTATCATCTAATCTCTTCACCACCCTTGGTTGACTGGTAGAAAATGCCCAAGGCATTAGTCCGCCCACAGATATAGATAGACAAAGATAACGCAAGAGCAACTACTTCGCGTGCCTAGCTTACATACAAAAATCGTAAGTGGTCACTTTCGCGCTCAGTCTGCATCGGTATACAGCGCTAGTCGGATCATCATACATCACTAAATAGTGCTTGTGACGTCATAATAGGTAGTCAAAAAATGGCACGCTTGGTTTTCATACAGATCGTGATACTTGCGTTATCTATGTCTATCTATATCTGTGAATCCGCCTTTGTACCTTTATTGTATGCGAAAGTTCAAATAAATAAATAAATACCTAAGCAAGAAGAGTTTCCCCAAAAATTGATTCGCTATCCATGTCAGATTCTATCACCCGGTCAAACCCAATATCAATATTTTAAAAACGGCCCACTCCTTTGTTGGGCCTTTTGTTTTCCATCAAAAAACTGGATGACAATGATATTTGGCACACAGGAAGCTGGTTCAAAGCTATGGTTACTTTTCCCTTTTGTACCAAAGGGGTATAATGGAATGAAATATGATACCTGTTTGTTACCCAATCACGTATTAACCATTCGATTGTTTTGGTCTATGCTCGGGTTTGATGCTTTGTTGTTTTTGTGAATTTTATAATCAGTTTTTTATAATGGTTGTATGTGAATTTTTGTTATACAACTTAATGGTATGATACGTTGTATTAACTCATCACTACATAGTATACAACAAAGTCGCTTTCTTTGTCCCTATATCCCTATGTATGCTGTAATCTTTAAAACTACGCAACGGATTTTGATGCGGTTTTTTTAATAGGTAGAATGATTGAAGAGGAAGGTTTATGTGTATAATTTGTTGACATATTATGCGGGCAAAACCGCGGGTGGAAGCTAGTTCTGAATAAATGTTAGTTTTGCATCGTTGCTCATCTTGGTGTAATTTTAGAGACGAAGCAGAAAAACGCAAATAAGCGTATTTTCTTTCTTTGTTTCGAAGCCACTTGGAATAAAAAAGTCCAAATTTTTAAGACTCTTAACAGTAGGTACTGAGAAGGCCAGAAGGACCTTCACTTAGGGAGCTCAGAGGTAGAGCTGGTGTAGCTGTATTTCTATCCTACAAAATACAAACACACGCGGCAGCTATTTGAATTATATTGCTTTTCAACGAATACATGCGTCCAACAGCACGGCTACTGACAGACTCTTCTTCATTTCTTTTATAAAAACCTATCAAACTATTCTATCATTTTGAAAGGTTGAATTCTGTCAGTTATATTCTAACCGACCAGGCTCTAAGTTCCACGAGGTTTCACTTAGGCTCTACAGTACCTAATTATTGTTCGTAATATAGATAATTACTCTCCTCGTTACGTTGAAAACAATGTTGAACAACACAATGAAAAAAACATAATTAAGACCTACAAAAATTTTAATTACCATAATTTTCGAAGCAAAATTACAAGTCCAAACGATTACCAAATAAAACTACAGCAAAACAAAAAGCCGTACCGTCCGTCAATTCGAAGTGGGTCGACTAAACGGTATTATTCAAAGTTCCAAGAGTCCTTAACACAATACCGAATTATAGTCATTTGCTCACAATTACGTGGTTTCAGGCAATTCTTGACGTCCAATGAAGTGCCCTCTATTGTGAAATGATTGGACTATTATTTAATTTGCATTTTATATAGACGTATTGTTCGGTGGAGGAGTACCTAGTTGGTGGTACAAGAGGACGCATAAAAGGAATGTCGTGGTCATTTTTGATTTTGAAATTGCCGCTATTACGAATAAATGACCCTGTATATTAATCTGTAAATTCAATTTACGGTTAAGCTACACTTGCCCAGGTCAGTCTGTGGATAGCTGACCATCCACTACACAAAACCACACAGATTGATACCCCAAAGATTGTAACATGAACCGTCTTTTTACAAAACTAGTTCTAATTTTCCGACGCGAAACTGGACTAGTTATTGTATTTTAAGTTTTGTTCTAAGTACAGTAAAGTTCAATTGACCATTTAAACTCGGGTTTGTCGGCAGTTTTTGTAATTAGAGTCAGTTGAAATAAAGTTCGTAATACAGAATTGACCATTTAAACTCGGGTTTGACGGCAGTTTTTGTAATTAGAATTCTAAGTCAGTTGAAATAAAGTTCGAAATTCAAAAATGATCTAAAGATAATAAATACTTGTTTTGTAATGTGGGCGCAAAAGTTTCTTAACCTTTTAACCGTCCCAGTTGGATTAATACGACAAAAGTTTTTGTGCCGCCGCGCCGAGTCGTATTTATACGACTGAGAATCTATGTTTGGTTTTCGTTTTTTATGTAATTGCAACACCCTATTCGTCTGAAAAAAAGTTTTTTTTTTATGAGTAGGGCGCTAGGGGCTCGGCAATTGATATAAAACCAAGCGGTCAATAGGTTAAATAAATAAGATCACTTCTATTACCAATTGATTGGTACGAGTCGTCCTACAATACGGAATCCCCTTATGTGCTAAGAATAACGTTCTGCGAGGTAATTTACGTTCTCCCCTGAGGCGATGGGCTAATAAAGTTTTAATTTTTCATACGCTGCAGCATTGCAGTGTTGACACGGAGTAGGAAGAAATGGAATGCTCACTCGATCGACCGTTGGGCAAATATTACACGGTTAACCTATATTTTTCGATGTGGTTGAATAACAAAATTGAATCGTTAAAACAAAAATGAATCAATTTCGTTGAACGTGCTATATTAGTCGCCATTGTGCTAAATACGTACTGTGTTGTTTGATTTATCTGTGGAAAATGTAAAAGTCATTACGATATTATTATCCTATTTAGAAAGTAAAAAAAAAACATTTCATATAAAACTCTAAAAGTATCTCGTAGTAGTAGGCTCTACAAGTAGGTTAGTCCATTGGTCCCGGCTGTCATGTTTAGATCTTTATCAATAGTTAAGGGTCGTTAGAAGCCCGAAATTCTGACAACCAGTCTTTCCAAGGGGTATCGTGTTATCCAGTAGCTGGGCTGTCGAGATCTGATAGGTACTTGCTTCATGTAAAATACTGATATTCAGCTGCTTCTGGCTAGAGTGGAAGCCGACCCCAAAATAGTTGGGAAAAGGCTAGGCAGATGATGAACTTACTGTACCTACCTATTTTATGGATAAAATGTAGTCTCCTCTACCGGGAAGTGCACTCTTCTATTTAAACCTATTCTATGTATACTTGCAAGTAGTTAGGTAGGTAACTTCTGTTGAAAATCCAATAAACAAATAAATTAAAAAGCTTACCATTATCAATAAAAACGGCAAAAAAATCATGTCTTGTATGGGCTCTCATACAAAAAGCATGATTTTTTTGCCGCTGTGCCCTTAAATATTTATTTTGTTTGTATAGCGGCAACAGAAATACATCATCTGTGAAAATTTCAATTGTCTAACTATTACGGTTCATGAGATACAGCCTGGTGACAGACGGACAGACATCCCGGTCTCGTTTTTTACCATTTGGTTATGGAACCTTTAAAATGATTTGAACACTGTCAAAGAAACTAGTGCATATAAAAAGATAAGTTAAACTTGAAGTAAGATAAAGGCCTATAGAAAATAAACTCATGTATTTCGTTCCAAAATGGCCGCCCAAAAGTTTTAAAATTAACGGTCGTAATACGCAGCACATTATATTTTCACGAAAATCGAGTTAAACATACGCTGTTTATTTTTAACCCTGGTTTCATTTTAATTAGCTGCCAGGTATATTATTTTCTAATAAAGGAGGGTATTTATTTTGTATCCAAATTGTTGTACCGAAAACTTTTGGTCCTTTTTAGCGAAAATAGAACGTTGTACAAGGTTAAGTTTTTGAAAGGTTTTCTTAATAATCTATAGGTACTAATATAATGTTACAAGGAGGTAAAATTTGTAAGTTTGTATGTAGGAGGTAATCTTCGGAACTACTGATACGATTCTGAAAATATTAAAAAAAAAAAAGTACATTTAAAAAAGGAATAATAATTAAATTATTTCAATAATTTGAAGCTACATAATTGCCAATTGCTAAGTAACAACAGCCCGGGTCGACAGGTTAAGCTACGCATGCCAGGGTTGGTCCGTAGATAGATGACCATCCTTACATACCGAGACTTCTCCGTGCCTCGGAAAGTCGTCAGATGCCCCAAAGTTGACAGCCAGTCTTACCAAGGGATATTGTATTACCCAGTTACTATGTTGTGAAGGTCAGACAGGCGCTCGCTACAAGTAAAATATTGATATTCAGCTGCATCCGGTTAGACTGGAAGCCATCCACAACAAAGTTGGGAAAAGGCTGGGCAGATTATACTTAAAATTAATTGTGTGAGATAACAGACCATTTTGAGGGTATTAAAAGTTCCTCTTGTTTGCAGATGGACCATCTATCAAGGTCAGACCGCAGAATGTTGAAGGCGAGACGGGATCTTTGGCTACACTGTCTTGCATAGTTGATGGTCATCCACCGCCGAAGATACAATGGCTGCGTTATGAACATGACAGATTTATTGTAAGTAATCACAGGAATATTATCTTCATTTAAAAAAGAAACATTGTGCCCCAAACATAGCTCAGTCAACCTATGTGGCTCACCATCCGATCAGGACCAGGGCCGTGTTGGATGGCACGTATATATTCCACGCGCGCCTCAAAGAGATGTCAGCATATGAAGGGGCCCTTCTGGGCCAAGCTTGCCGGGTCAGCGGGATTGTCCGAAAGGGTTTCCGCCCGAAACATAAAGGGCTAAGGAAGGAACATGGATGGGTTTTAGTCAGTAAGAGTCTGACACTCCCTTCCGCTCTACCCAGAGCAGGAGAAGTCATTGGATGATTTCCCAGACTTAAAAAAAGAGCCCTTTAATTTTAAAAAACACTAAAGAAACACGTTCATCATTAAAATAATGCAACTTTACATTCCCAGCCTCAAAAAAAAAGCCGTCCTATT
Organism: Hyppa rectilinea; assembly: GCA_951799385.1. Lineage (NCBI taxonomy): Eukaryota > Metazoa > Arthropoda > Insecta > Lepidoptera > Noctuidae > Hyppa > Hyppa rectilinea. The sequence continues at coordinate 6,081,462 of OX637325.1, forward strand.
AAATCGATATCGATCGATTATGCGTGAATATCCACGCAAAACGGCCATCGTTCAGCATAATGCTGCAACCCTAAGCAAGACAAAATACCAGCACTGGTTTTCAGCGATAGTCAGAATTGCCATGATGTCGTCAAGCGGTGCAGTATTTAATGAAATACAAAAAGCAAAGTAAAAGCTTGAGAGGTGTCAAGGGACAGCCGGATGGAACGAAGTTGCTTTCGATTAATTAGTGAAGGAATTGTAATAAAATTTTATTTCTTTTAAGTTATAATAATCAAAAAATCTGATCTAAAATTAACCAATGAAAAAATATTGATTAAAAAGACATCATATTTTACTCAAAAAAAAGTGTCGTTACAACTTTTGGTCTTATTTTTTTCCGTCTAGCCCCCTTTTGCAACGCGCGATAAGGAACTTCGGTTCAATAAATTACTTGGTAATAATATCACAACATTTCTTGACTTACAGTAGAGTGTGTTGGAACGGCTTTTACAATGTTAACATCTTATATTGGACCCACATTCATTGCAAAATAACTCATTTCTTTCTTTCTTTCTTGTTCCAATAGAGAGTCGGCAAATCAGCGAACCTGACACTCACAGTGACTCCTCATTCCGCCGGACAATATTGGTGCAAAGCGAGTACTGAAAACAGGCAAGATGTACAATCTCCTGCCATGGTTTATATTAAAGGTAAACTATCCAATACTAGTCAATTTATTTTATTAAAACGATATACGTATATATAATCAAACAGATAGGCAGTCGCTCCGTGTAAAATATTGGTATTCAGCTGCATCCGGTTAGACTGGAAGCCGATTCCAACATAGTTGGGTAAAGGCTAGGCAGATTGATTGACATTGTACCTAAATTAATAATGGAAATACAGACAGTCTACCCGATGGAAAGTGATTACCCGCCCTTTTCAATACCTCCGTTATACGAGGGACTTTGAAAACATGCCGCATGAGATAAAGGGGTAAGAGGGAGCAATCTGACCTCCACAACCCAGTCAGTAACTGGGTAATACGATATCCCTTCTGACTACCCGTATAACAAGTATCAAAGATCCACGATGGCAGCCGGGCCTAATGGTTTAACGTGCTTTTTGAGGTATGGAGGAGTCTCGATATGTAAAGATGGTCAGCCATCCACGGACCAACCCTTGCGTAGCTTAACATGATGGATCGATCCTGTGGCTGTTTCGTGTGTTCGAGCTCCTCTCTATTAATTCAAAATGTATGCCTTATAATTTACATATGCAACAGGGACCTCCCTATGCACTTTAAATCTACCAACCTTCCAAAAAACGCTCACAGAACTTCTAAAATATACAAAAGCCTTAAGCCGTAGATCTAAAACCTTGCCAAGGCAACTCGACCTGTACGAACTCTGGAAGTGCTGCGTCGTACCCGAGGTCATTTCAATTTGAACATCTTGCGAACTAGCTAAGTTAGCAGTTCGTAACTTTGTGGTCCCAACTTTATGCCCATATAGGCAACTCAGTTTTGCATGTTCTGTTTGAACTTTCATTTTATGCAAATTGAATAGTGCGTTGTAAGGTCTTATTTAAACTGTTGTTGATTTTGCATCTATTAGGTGTGTCTTTATTAGATAATTATGGATTCTGGAAGTTCTTGGGCCTTATTTGGACTGGGAAAGTTTGGGAAGCTGTGAGGCTTCTGATAGGTGTAGCCTTTAGGTAAGATTAAGTTTCCAAGGATGGTTAGAGACTAAATAGACTTGTAAATGTAAATAGCCACTTGAAACTAGAAGCTAGACTGCCGTTGGTCTAGTGTCGCAAGCGCTACTGCTTAGCATGAAGTCCTAGGTTCGATTCCCAGTTCGGGCAAAGTGTTATTGGATGTTTCTGCCTGGAAGTTCTCAGTGGCAGGTTGAAGCTTGGATTAGTGCCCGGTTGATGGCAATAGGGTCGCACCCTATTACTTGGGTCTCTAATATAACTGGCGAAATGTGGGTGTAATATAGGTACACCTCTGCTTAACTCTTCGGGACTATAACTGGAAGCTTATAATGTTTGTATACAGGGCCCTGGCTGGAGGCTACAATTCTTTTGTGGCAGCCACAGGCAAGCCTGGTCAAACAGTAGACAAGCCTTTGGTTGAACTGCGAGATACCATTTTCAAAAAAAATAAAAAAAATTGTATACAGGGTGAAATTGAATTCATGGAGAAATTGAATTCATGGACAATATTTTAAGGGGTTAGAAAACTTGCCGGGTAAGTGTGATTATACGAAAGCTACGCTACCCTGAAACATAAAGGGCTAAGGAAGGAACATGGATGGGTTTTAGTCAGTAAGAGTCTGACACTCCCTTCCGCTCCGCCCAGAACGGGAGAAGTCATTGGGTTATTTCCCAGTCTTAGTAAAAAAAGGGGTCAGAAAAAAAAGAATCAGCTGTTCCCTACATTTTGACGAGTTATACGAGCATAATGTATGGAACTCCTGATTTTTTTTCACGATTTCAGGTGTGTTCCAATAGTAAAAGTTGTTCACAATGATGAGTACAATGACCCCTTAAAAAATATTGTCCGTGAATTCAATTTCACCCTGAATACATATTTTAAATTGCTACGACTGTTTTCTTCGGAGGGTTAGGCAGACGTGTACCTTGGCCCCCAAGCTGGAACGGACTGGGGCCGCCTTAAAGCGGCTCTTGCCCAATTTGAGGGGGCCAAACGCCTCCTGCCGGAGGCTTTACGCGGGAGTCGTGCGGTCCATGGCCCTTTACGGGGCCCCGGTGTGGGCGCGTTCATTGCGGCGGCGAGCCGCCCACTACCTGAACGCGCCCCAAAAGGTGGTAGCCATTCGGCTAAACCGGGGGTACCGCACGATCTCGGGCGAGGCGGCGAGCCTCCTTGCCGGACTGCCGCCGTGGGATCTGGAGGCGATAGTCCTCGCGCGCCTGTACGAGTGGCGCGCGGAGGTACTAAGCCGGGGGGAAACTCCGTTTCCGCAGCAAATTGCGGCGGAGCGGACGGACCTCCGGCGCGATCTCATGGTGGCCTGGAATCAGCGACTGTCGCAACCCAGCGCAGGGCACGCCACGATAGTGGCGGTAAGGCCCCTCTTTGAGGAGTGGCTAGAGAGGCGTCACGGCGCCCTCACCTTCCGCCTGACGCAGGTCCTCACCGGACATGGATGTTTCGGGAGGTTCCTGCACATCATCAGGCGGGAGGAAACGCCCGGGTGTCACCACTGCGAGGATCGCCCAGAGGACACGGTAGAGCACACGGTGCAAACCTGCCCCGCTTGGGCGGAGCACCGCCGTGTCCTCGTAGAGGCGATCGGCGGCGGCGACCTCTCGCGCCCGGCCCTGGTGCAAGCCATGGTCCGGGGCGAGAGGGAGTGGGAGGCAGTCACCTCCTTCTGCGAAAAAGTTATGCTCGCGAAGGAGGTGGCGGGATGGGAGAGAGAAAGGTCCTCCCGTCCCAGCCGCCGCGGGAGACGCTCCGGGCGTCGGGAGCCACGTGACGACTCCCGGCCACCGTAGGCGCGGGCCTGCGGACGGTGAGTAATGGGTGACTCACCGTCCGATCAGCACCAGACCCGTGCCGTACGGCGCGTATATGTTCCACGCGCGCCTCAAAGAGATGTCAGCATATGAAGGGGCCCCTCAGGGCCAAGCCTGCCGGGTAAGCGGGATTGTCCGAAAGGGTTACCGCTACCCCGGAACATAAAGGGCTACGGAAGGAACATGGATGGGTTTTAGTCAGTAAGAGTCTGACACTCCCTTCCGCTCCACCCAGAGCGGGAGCAGTCATTGGATGATTTCCCAGCCTTAAAAAAAAAAAAAAAAAAAGGCAGACGTGTACCTGCTCAAAAATCAAAAAATCAACATCAAAGGCCATATATCCAAACTAGGCTAAATTTTGACGTTCAAAAAGTGCTGATTCACTTTTTAAACGTCAAAATTAAATAAGGCAGTTCCCCAAAACACCCGCCCTTAAGCACTTCCTAGTACTTTAACTGGAAAGAAGAAATAAATACACCCATACTACGCCAGTTATCTTTATAAGGGCATTTCTTCCTCCTACCTAATATAATATTTAAAATAAATAAAAAGCACTTAATGTAAGCCCACTTTTATCATATCTCTACAAAAATATCTCAACGAAATTCCCTTAAAGTGTCGACGAAAAAATTACGGAAGTTCTATGGGGTCCTTTATTCACCATGTTTTTATAGGACCACCGAAGATAATGTCAAATCAAACACAATATGGCGTCGAGGGAGACAGCGTGAGGATAGAATGTGTCTCGTTTTCCGTCCCTAAGCCTGACTACATTGTGTGGACCTTCGGAGGGAGCGAGATCAATACTTTTCATAATCAGGTAATTATCATAAGGATATAGATTTCCCGATATTTTGGTACATGCATCCTCCTTACATAACATTTTTAAAGTTAAGAAATCCTAATGTCAAATAATCATTACACTGAAGATATTTGTAACAAACTTTTAGGCAACGTTTACTCAACGATAGGGTAACCACAGTCCTGGAACACATAGGGCTAAGGAAGGAACATGGATGGCTTTTAGTCAGTAACAGTCTGATACTCCCTTCCGCTTTACTAACAGCGGGAAAATGACCCGTTCATTTGATGGTTGTCCTTCCTAAAAAAAGGGAAGGTGTACAAATGAGTGGATTAGTGTTTTTGTATTAGCTGTTTTGATTTCAATCAACGTAGTATCACATAAGTATATAATAATATTCTGTGAAAACGAGAGCGTTACTTGCATAATACTGGGTGTAACCGACAGGGTATATACACACAAAAGCATATGCTACAGACCACCAAACTGAACAACTTTTTCTACGGGACCAACTCCGAAATCGCAAAAAAATCAGCTGTTCTATACATTTTTGGTCACGTGACTCGTCGAAATGTCGGGAACAGCTGATTTTTTCACAATATCACGACAAAGTTGTTCAGATTGGTGGTCTGTAGTTGTATATGCGTATATTTAATTTACATTTACAAATAAAATTACCTCACACGAGCTTGAAGAATTTAATTCAATCTAGATGTACCTAGTCTATATTGAATGATATTGAGGCTCTCAAAAAACGATAAAACGTTGCCATAAAGTTGCACGTTAAGGTGAATGCGCCGGGGTTGCTAGCTAAATACAAACTTTCTTACGTTTTATGCTATTTGCAGGTCAGTATTAAGTTTTATGTTGATCAAAATAAGATTGCCAGCCGTAGCTAGTACAGACGCCAGCACATCAAGCTATCCCTAACTGTCAACTTTTCTCAATTAAAAATGAACCTTATGTCTTTGCAATAAAGTTGAAATACTATCAAAGAAATTTGACCACTAAAATCATCAATACAAGCTTCTAAAGTTCATATTACGGTATGAAATGGATATTTCATGAAATTATGACTTTGGAGGCCATTTTTTTTCTCGTTTGTCGTCTGATTTTAATATTGTTTTCACTTTTTGCGTTTTTTCGGAACGTCTATATTTTTTTTATCTATACTAATATTATAAAGAGGAAAACTTTGTTTGTTTGTTTGTTTGGTTGTAATGAATAGGCTCAAAAACTACTGGACCGATTTTAAAAATTCTTTCACCGTTGGAAAGCTTAGTTTTCTAGGAGTAACATAGGCTACTTTTTATCCCGGGAAAAATAACGGGCCCCACGGGAAAGACCACGGGAGCGAAGCCGCGGGCAAAGTGCTAGTTTAGAATATAATTATGCAAAAAATTGGTAAAATACAGTATAAATCTTATAAATAATGTAGGTATTGCATAGTATGATGCCTGTACTAGGATAAACCTATATCATAGGCGGCAAGTTTTTTTTTTTTTTATAGATAATTTCTATATTATTTACAGATAGCTGTTAGTCTCGCTACACGATATGATTGCATGTGCAGTATTATACAATTCTAACTAAGGGAGTTGTTTCGATAATCCTGTATAATGATGCTTATAATACTGTAAATACTTATTTATTACGGCCACGAACAATATTTTTAACCGACTTCTAAAAAAGGAGGAGGTTCTCAATTCGACTGTATATTTTTTTTTTTTTTTTTTTTATGTTTGTTCGCGCATAACTCCGCTGCTTGCCAACCGATTTGAAAAATTCTTGTTGGAAAGGGTATACTTCCCAAATTGTCCCATAAATTTTTTATCGAAATCGGATAAGCGGTTTTTGTAAAATCAACAAAAATCTAAAAAAATTCCTTAATGTATGTGGATGATGTTCTAATAAGTTCCTGTCACTGTAATTTACATACCAGGTAGTATTAAATTTTTTTTTGTGTAGGTACCACAACTAAAAAGTGAAAAATAAAAACTTTTTTACAAAAAATAAAACCGACTTCCAAAAAAAACACTACAAAGTGAAAAATAATTTTGATTTCGGAAGTCGGTGGCGAAAAATGAAAATACAAAACCGAAGACACCGACTTCCGAAATTAAAATTATTTTTCACTTTGTAGTGTTTTTTTTGGAAGTCGGTTTAATTTTTTGTGCCTGACTTTGATCTGAAAATTATAAACAACGCGATGAAAATTTGAATTTCACGGGCTACCCTGGTGCATCCTCCTTAAGCGCACAATTTGCAGAACAGGAAGAAATACATCGCTTATTTAAGAAAGGGGGCTCTCGAAGAAAAGTTACCCCAAGACTTCTCAAACAGGAAACTTAAAAATAGAATAAAAAAATGTATGCACAGCACAAAACTCGAGATAAAACAATTCTTTTGTTTTACCGCTGAAATGTATTCAGCAAACAGAAATTTAAAAAATCTGTTTAACTTAAAGATACAGAATGAATATGTTTCTCTATTCTTATCTTTGAACAACTTTTGTATAAAACTTTATGTTTACAAAGTTCCGCTGTCCTCCGTATAGTTTTTATCGTTACATTCCAAGTTTTCTTTCAGGAATATGCATTTTTGGAAGAAAGCCTTACAGATAGAATGACGAAATCGACTTTGATTATACGAAGGAGTGAATCGAAGCATTTCGGCCATTACAATTGCACTGTAGTCAATGTTTATGGCATGGATAGCATTCAAATTGACCTGATCCCCGCAAGTGAGTATGACGTCACCATTCTAAATTATGGGTGAATTTCACCAATGAAGCTGAACGTGATCAGCCTTAAACGGCGTTTTAGAACTGTGTTTGTGATAATTCTCAACAGTATGTGATGCTAAGTCAGAGGCCCATGGGCAGCATTAAAACTCTGACACCAGGTTAGTCACTAACCACACGAAGAAGAAGAAGAAGAACTGTCATTGTTGTTGATTATGGAAACTGACGACTCTCGCATAGTCAAAGTCAAAGTCAAATCATTTATTTCAAATAGGCACTAGTAAGGCACTTTTGAACGTCAAAATGAACAAGAAATAGAATTGATTCTAGTCGCCCCTTCCAAAAGGTAGTTTCGTGTGGAGAAGAATGGGCAAGAAACTCCACCGTTACTCTTTTAAAATGTTTTACAATGTTTTGTATTCATGGATTTTATTATAACATTATATGTGTAGACGACGCACCCAGAATAAAAACAGTACACCACAAAAGGTGAAAAAAAAAACATATAGCAATGGCAGGTAAACTTAATTACGTCATAAATACATGGTGCTCACATATTTACAAACATTCTAAAAGTTAATAATAAAAAAATCGCAATTTAGATGTGCCGATTTCGTTCAGTTATATTGGTGAAATTCACCCTAAGGTGCTTTGTATACACACGTTTTTCTTGCCGTGAATAACTACAGTTTATTTGACACGGGTAAGCACGTTCGTCAATGTTGTATGGGACACTAAGGAAGCGTGTTGACAGACATGTTTTTGTACCACGCGGCTCCGTTTCCTTAAGAAACCGTGCAATGTACAACAGGGCTTAGTTTTAAAACCCAAAATGAAATTCGAAGCTCTTTTTTCACGCTTTAATTTTAACAGCATTAAAATATTCTTTTTATGAATTAAAAAAAACGACAAAAATACATGAAAAAGACATGTTGCGCCGACCCCAAATAAATTGGGATAAAGGCAGGAGAATGATGATGAATTATTTCCGAAAGAGATTATTAACCATGCAGCCTTGCTTTTAAAGACGTTTTATTCTTGAGGAGAAATATTTTTGTGCTGTTTTTTTTTTTAATTTTATTCATCTGATTCTAACATCAAAAATTTCTTGCAGAGACATTTCCGATGGTGTTTATAATTGCTGGAGGGTCGTCAGCAGTGATCTTCGTTTTGATAATCATGCTGATTATAATGCTGTGTCACAAGAAAACGAAAAACGCGGACGTAAAGAAACCAGACATTACAGACTTGGGGAAGACTTGTGTGGACCAGTTCAAGGATTGTGATAGAAGTTCAAATATCAGTGATTTGAAGTTAGAACTGAGGCAGGTTGAAGGCAGTTGTGATATGGTAAGTTCAGTTTATGAATAATAAGCCTACAATATTGTTTCCATAGGTGGCACGAAGAGATATTAGCATTATAGAATGCCTGCCGGGTCAGCGGGATTGTCCGAAAGGGTTGCCGCTGCTCCGGAACACAAACGACTGAGGAAGGATGGATGAATGGGTCTTAGTCAGTAAGAGCAGACTCTTACTGACTAACTACTACAATGGGAGTGTCAGAACGCTCCCTTTCACTCCACCCAGGGTGGGAGGAGTGCCCCTCAGGGCCAAGCCTGCCGGGTAAGCGGGATTGTCCGAAAGGGTTACCGCTACCCCGGAACATAAAGGGCTGGAACATGGATGGGTTTTAGTCAGTAATAGTCTGACACTCCCTTCCGCTCCACTCAGAGCGGGAGCAGTCATTGGATGATTTCTCCGCCTTAAAAAAAAAAAAGGGTGGGAGGAGTCATTTGTTGATATCCCATCCTTAAAAAAAAAGAAAACAAGGTAGTGCGCCCTCAGGCTAGGTGGAGTGACGGTTTTTGCAAGGTGGCTGGTAGCAGCTGTATGAGAGTTGCCGAGAATCGAGCTGAATGACGTGCAACTGGAGAGGCCTGTGTTCAGCTGTGGACTGCTATAAACTGATGATGGTTGTTCCCATTGCTGGTACAAAGATCCTCTCTGTGAGAGTGATCTATAACTTATTTTCACATTTAAGCTCGCTTGCACCACTAATCTTTTAATATGTATTAGCGCTAAATGTATCGTTCTGTTGCTGTCAATTATTGTTTTCATATCAGAGACAGAATTATGTTTTAAAGTTTAACGCCTAGTCTGACTTGTTTTTGTTTTTAATATTTTAAACTAATTAAATCGCAATTAATCGTAATTTTTTCGAATCTTGTTATTGGTTTAATTCTTGACATTTGTTACTACATATTTTATATTGTTCCTGAAATTCTTAATTGATTGTTATTGTTTTTATATAGTGACTTCCTGAATGTATTGAAATGAATTCTAATTTAATCTAATTCCAATGTATATTTTTCAACACAATTAATGAATATTGTTATGAAATAAATGACTTATGACTTATGGCAACAAATACTGGTGGAAGTTTTGTTATGCGTGCAGTTCCTTGAAAGTCATGTTTTTTTCTTCCTTAATATGTTATTTACTTTGCTAATTGATCCACAATTTCTTCCAAAACAGGACAACTCCAACGCAGGTTCAGAAACAGACCTCCACCCGACTCTCCATCTAAAATCAAACCTGGGTCTACCACTCGCTGGTCCAGTTCCTCTCCCAGAGTCAGGTTACGACAACGAGCTGATGAAACAGTACCAGAGGTACAGTGGGGACTTCAACCAGCCCATCAGTAACCTGAATTTTAAGGTACGGGGGATTTATTGTTAGAATGTACGGAGTCGGTATGTGTGGAATTAGAAATTAAATATTTAGGCTTGAAGCGTTAGCACGGGGATGGTGGGCTATTCTTTAGTCTGTTTAAGGTTGGCGTGTAAAGTCGTGTTTATTTTTATTCTGTGCTCTTTGAGTTGTATTTTGAATTACTCCTAGTTAGAGGAGTGGTCTAAGTACTCGTGCATTTTTGGTGCGACTTAACCCTTTAGATGTTCCCTTAATAGAAGCCGTTTGCTTATAAGAGCTCAACGATTTATACTGTTATATTTATTGTCGTTTCGAGAGATTCTTTTTTTATGAACCTGTGGGGGTTCATACGACATTTGAGGGGTTAAAAAGGTTATTTCAATACATCAACACTGAAAAGCAGGCTGAGAAAATGTCACCTTTGGCCGGAAATATTAAATAAAAAAACAATAATTGACTGTTTGAAACAGTCAAAAATAAAATATGGGATCTCATAGATAAAAGACCGCTCGTCTTAAAAACTTCAATCACCGTAGAGGAATTAAATATTATGCGAAGATAAAATTGTAAAATTGCATTTAATGCTAATAATTACTCCATTTGATTAATGAAATCTGTGTCGTCACATTGTAATATTTCATACAAGTCGCGTACAAATTCCGCGTTTTGACAATTCATAAAAAGTAACGTTATTGACTACTCTTTCAAATACTCAATTATTCATTTTCATCTTTTACTCATAGTAGAGCAGTGGTTACCACCGGGTAACGGCCGCGACTTACGAGTTGGTCGTGGTTTCGAACCCAGTTTACTTTGTGTGAAAAAAAATCGAAGACATAATTATGTGACTTCCACCAACCCGCACTAGGGCTATAGCCAAAACTCGTTGATGAATGGAAGATTTAGGTATATAAAAACAATCTAAAATAGTTAAGTACATTTTCGCAAATAAAATTATACATAGATAAGCGAAATGTTAGTATCTTATGCGCGATCTCTTGACTTTTATTATAATACTAGCTTCCGCCCGCGGCTTCGCCCGCATAATATGTCGACAAATTATACATATAAACCTTCCTCTTGAATCACTCTACCTATTACAAAAAACCGCATCAAAATCCGTTGCGTAATTTTAAAGATTTAAGCATACAGACAAACAAACAGACAAAAATAGCGACTTTGTTTTATACTATGTAGTGATTACGGAACTTAAAACTGATTGGTCTCCTAAAACAGGGCTTCCTCTCTCGTACCCCTGCAGCAAAAGCAGGGTCCATAATGATTTAAAATTATATACACTCGAGAGCAATGAATCCGGGTCACTTAAAGAATCCTAAAAATCTCGGAAACTAAAAATGCTAGGTTAATGCAATAAATTGTATTTAATAGACAATGTAATACTCCTTAAATGAAGGTATTAAAACTTCTTAGTTATTGTAAAGTTATATCATAAAAAAATCAAATTTGAAAAAGGGCCACTTTCGAAGATGGAACTACGAAATTACAGCATTTGGTTTTGCTTTTGTTTGTAATCTGTCATTTATGTGGGTACATAAACCATGTTGATAGTGCTCTATATTCATTATTCAAGCTGAAATTATGTCGCTTACGCCTGAAGAATGCACCAGAATACTTACAATGCTGGAAACCGGCCGGAGTCAGCGCGATACAGCCAGGACTGTAGGTGTGTCGCTGTCAACAGTACAAAGAGTTCTCCGACGTTACGAAGAAACTGGTTCTAACCTACGCAGACCAGGAACGGGCAGAACCAGGTGTACCACAGCACGAGAAGACCGATACTTGGTGAACACCATGCTTCGAAATCGCTTTCTCACAGGAACTGAACTCACAAATCAGTTTCGACACCTCGGATGAAGTAACCCAAGTGCATGGACAGTAAGACGTCGGCTTGCTGAATCTAACTTAAAACCCCTTAGACCTGCAAACGGCCCTAAACTGGAGCGTGGGCATCGTATTTCAAGACTAAGATATGCCCAGGGCCACGTAAATTGGAGTATTGAAGATTGGTCAAAAGTTATGTTCTCCGACGAATCAAAATTTATGCTCTACAAGCACGATGGAAGACAGAGTGTATCGAAGACCAGGGGAAAGATTCAAGCAAGCATGCATCGAAGAAAAAGTAGCCTACGGTGGTAGGTCTGTACTTGTGTGGGCCGGAATTTCTTCTGAAAGTCGCACAGAGCTGGTGATCATAGAAAACGGCTCTTTAACTAGCGTAAGATATGTGGAAGAAATCCTCAATGATCACGTTGGTCCATTTATGGTCAATTTAGGTGAGGATGCTATATTTATGCATGACAATGCCCGACCTCATACAGGTAGGATTGTGAATGACTACCTTCAAGAGATGAACATTACTCGTATGGAGTGGCCAGCGCGCAGCCCGGATATCAACCCGATCGAGCATGCTTGGGACGAGCTAGGCAGATGCGTAAAACAACGAAACCCTCCCCCAATCACGCTTCGTGAGCTCAAAATTGCTCTCACAGAGGAATGGGAGAATATTCCCCAAAATCGTATAAGGAACTTGGTGTACCGCATGCCAAACCGCGTAAACGCAGTAATGGAAGCACGAGGAGGCAATACGAAGTATTAAAATTCAAGAAAATCGTAATAAAGTTCAAAAATTTCATGTTTCCTACTTTTGTTTTAAGGAGAGATCAGCAGTTTTTTTCTTTAAGTAATTTTGTGTTAATAAAATGTATGGTGACTCATATTTTTTTTACTTTCATTTAAGGAGTATTACATTGTCTATTAAATACAATTTATTGCATTAACCTATCATTTTTAGTTTCCGAGATTTTTAACATTCTTTAAGTGACCCGGATTCATTGCTCTCGAGTGTATATTCATTTATGCACACGTAACTCAATAAAAGTAATGGAACAGCTTATATTTTTTTCGCGATTTCAAGGTTCATCCTATAGTAAAAGTTGTTCGTAACGATATGTACAATGCTCCCACGAAATTCTTAGAGTTAATTTCTTAACACCTTATAGAGTTACCACTTAAGTACACAGCTCTGTTTGCACACTAAATAATGATTTATTACAGTGTACATAATGTTATATTTCAAATGCATGGACAAAACAACATTTAAATAATAATTATGAAAAGCAAACAACCTAATTTTGTCACCTGAAATCATCAATTTACATTAATATTCGTGTACTCTCTCATTCAAACAGAATTCCATTTTTGAAAAACAGAACACTTTTAGAACATTTTTTAATTTTTAATTTCTCCTCACGAACAAACGCCTCTCGGAAATTCATTCGACCAGACTTCGCAACTAAAACCATACAAAATATTTCTTGGCATGATATAATTTTATACGTGGGTAGAATTTCAGTTTGCAAAGCATAACAATGCTGAATTATGAGAAAATAATAAAATGAGAGCCTTGTTACATACCAACATCATTACTCAGCTAGATCTACCAGCATTCTCATCTTTCACTATGTGGCCAGAACAGCAGTGATAGTTCTTGGTGTAACCGTCGGACTGTAAAGTTTTAGGCCTCGAGTTCGAACCCAAGGCGACCTTAGACTTTTCGGATTCATGTGCGTATTGTATAATTATCACTTGCTCAAAAAACGATGAAAGAAAACATCATGAGGAAACCGGTATGGCTGAGAGATATTTCTGGGAGCCTAGACAACTGTCAATCGCTCCGTGTCGATTTTTTTTGTATCTTGGGATTTATTTTGGAACAAACTGGTGTTCCTAATTCGAGTGTCTTTTGTGTGAGAAATCTGATCATGCGTAATTGAACAGGGGGCCTGGACAAGTGACAATCGCTCCGTGTCGATTCGATTTCGAAAAATGTTGATCGAACAATACGTTATATCAGCGATTCGGATTGTCAAGGACGCCACTTGTCAACACAATACATTTATACGAGAATACACGTTGAACGCCAACGCGGTCACCGTGTGTCCGACAAACAATAGTTTTTCTATTGTGTCTGCTGCGTGGCAGTCAATGCCTTAATCAAGTTTCGTTAGACAATTTATTTGACATTGTCTAGCACTTAGCGATCGAAAACGATTGATCACGTGATTTCGGATTTATCTAATTTCGCTATCCTTAATGAAAATGTGACTGTCTTGGCCCCCTGGTTAGGCCGTACACGAAAAAAAAGAAAAGTCTTTGACCAGCGTGTACTTAAGATTGGATAACGAACTTGCGTTCTTCAATTTTATTCAAATAAAAAAGGTTCCTTTGGACTTTGTTTTGAATTACTCAAATCTAATAACAACTTTCGTCTTTGTAATTTAGGAAATAAATTAAGAATGAATGATGATGGGGAATGTTTTGAAAGAAGGCGTGCCTTTTTCTATTCCTAATGAATAATGTCTTATGTCTTTAGCTACTTTCAGTAGATTTTTTGTTCAAATGAGACTGTTAAATGGTGTTAGCCAGAGTTGTTCCTGGAATAAACTTAAGAAGTACCAATGCAGATACTTGACAACACGGTTGGCGCAGCGGTTGAGCGATTGACTGTTGCGCAGCATGTCGCGGGTTCGATTCCCGCACGGAACAAATATTTGTACGACCTGCAAGTATTTGTACGACCTGCAAGTATTTGTTACGGGTCTGGGTGTTTTTCTATCTATAACTAGCTGACCCGACAGACGTTGTCCTGTCTTAACTGTGATACCTACCCTACCTACCTACCTACCTACCTGCCTACCTACCTAGCTACCTACCCTACCTACCCTAGCTACCCTACCTACCCACCCTACCTACACCGGCTACCTACCCTACCTACCTACCTACCCTACCCACCTACCCTACCCACCTACCCTACCTACCTACCCTACCTACCCACCCTACCCTACCTACCTACCTACCTACCCTACCTACCCTACCTACCCTACCTACCCTACCTACCTACCTACCTACCCTACCTACCTACCCTACCTACCTACCCTACCTACCTACCCACCCTACCCTACCTACCATATAGGAGGAAAATCAGCAGCTGATCGAAAAAAAAAAAAAAAAATTAAAATGTATTCTGCGATTCAGGGCGGAGACAAATCCAACGAAACAAAAACCATGAAAATTGGTCCAGCAGATCTCGAGTTATAACGAAGGGAACAAACCCGTCTTTCTTTTATATATATAGATAAGTATGTATTTACAAAAAAAAAAATGTACATAAGTAGTCTATCAGCCATCTCGTTACCATAACACAAGCATTAGGTTGCTTAGCTTGGGACGATATGGCGTTGTGTGAAATGTCCAAGGATATTATTATTAGATAATATATGTTTGATACGAATTTCGAAAAATTAAACATTTATCATGTAGGCAAAGCACATGCCCTTACATGTATATACTGTGTGTTAGGTTAAAAGAGGGACATACTTTCAGGGGGTATAGAAAAGAACTCATGAAAATGGACAACTTTGACTATGGCACCAATTCGAAATTAAACGCTAATTTTTTTTTCATGTTTCAAGTTGGTGCCATAGTCAAAGTTGCTAATTTTCACGAGTAATAGACGCTCTGAAAGTATGTCCCTCGTTTAACCTAACACACTGTATAAAGATTTAATTATCGCTTTTATCTTTGTTGACAACTTTATTGCACTATCTGCTGACTAAAAGCCATCTCCTATTAATGCCATTGTGTTTTGTGCTGTGCGAATTGTATCTAGTTTAATCCGACATCTTTGTCGTTAGTCTGTGTAGGTAAAGACTGATATAATGTAAGGCTCCATTCAAAGTAATTAGTAAGTAAGTGGTTTTGCGACGAGTGTCAAGCAACACCTGCGCGCGTCACCTGGGGTCGTAGACAAGTGTCAATCGTTCTGTGTCGATTTGATTTCGAAAATTGTACATAGATCGAACAATTCGTTATCTAAGCGATTCGGATTGTCAAGAACGCCACATGTCAACACATTTGTATGGGAATATTAGCCGAGTTTCGTTACACAATTTGACATTGTCTAGCACTTAGCGATCGAAAACATATGACGTGACATTTCGAAAGCTTATGCCATAAATTTCGGATTTATCTAATTTCGTTCGCCCCCTATTCCAACGCTCTGCAAGTCGCGTCACTGTTACTCGTGGCATGTCCTAAACTATGACTTTCATTTGTTTTCCTCGCAAATGCTGTCGCACAACGCGTATGGCTTGCAGTTGAGCACGTAGCTCGTGTTCAAGGTGTAATAGCAGAACTTTAATAACATTTTCATTCTTCAGCACCACGGCCAGAGCAACGGCTACGTTCCATACGTGGACTATTCCCGGGACTATGCTCCACCAGTACCATCGGACTCCTTGTCAGGATCCTTATCTAGAAGTACTGATGGGTCCACCTACCCTAGTCACTGCGGGTCTTTGAATCGGCAGCAGAGCTGTGGAAGACTTGGTGGAATTGTTGGACCTGATGGTAAGTCCATTTATACACTAATAATGTAATGCTGTGTATATCTTTATGTGTAAGTGGTGCTTGTGTAACTTGTGTCCCAATTCGATATTGGTTCTTTTTTGCATGAACAAATAGGCCGCATCTAGCGTAAGCACTTTTCGAGCAAAATTCCACTTACATTGTATTTTATTTATATGACAAAAATAGGTTAATTAATTTCGGTACGGAATTTTTTCAAAATTAAAAAAAAAGCGTTTTATTATCATTCGGTTAAAAGAGGATTTGTGTATGTAATTTTCAATCAGTTATAAGTAAAACGTTCGTGTCTTACAATGAAGTAAAGGGCCACGCTTCACTATTAGAGATAAACTACGATAACATGGCGCGCCCCTCCAAATTACTGTTTCAATGTTTGTAGTCACATCCATAAGAAAGAGTTAGTTTCAGTAGCAGGCCGGCAGCAACATGCGTTGTGACTGTTGTGAGTCTTGGTGGTGCTTTGTAATTTTCTTCACAATTATTTTCAAACATATTGAGTTTTGGAGGGACGGGGCATGTTATCGTAGTTTATCTCTACTTGCCAGTACATTTTGAACAGGCACTGCATTCAGGAAAGTGTTGAGGTTACCCACGAACAGTTCTAAAAATCCATCGATTGAGGACGAACGAAATAGTTTATCAATATTTCTCCAGTTTCCATTTATAAAATTGTGCACATATTGAAATGAATTACGAGTAAATAACTTACAGAGAACAGAATTAATCTAAATTACAGCGAAAACCCACGACACAATAAACATTTTGTTCGAGAGTTACACAACAAAATACAGGGACATTTTCACGATGAGAATTTATAGTTTTTGCGAACGTCAAGCGTGATTTTAATAAAACAATAATGGTGGTAAATTTAAAAATTGTTTTTTATTCTAACAAGTTAATACTATTAGAGCTTAATCTGCCTAAAATGATTCCCACTGCCAAAACACATGCCTCCTTTCGGATAGGGTGGCTCACTGGATTACCATTTGATGATCCATTAGTCAATGGATGACCGGTTTACTCTGTGACCTAGACAGGCGGTTTACTCTATGTAGGTTGTTTAATCAACAATGTTCTCAAAACGTCGATGGGAAACGCCTTGAGGAAACTGGCTGTCCTAGAAACAAAAATTCGAAGACATGTGACATCTACCACCCGCACGGGGCAGTGGTGGATTACTGGAAGGACTGGATTGGCAGCCGACTCCAACATAGTTGGGAAAAGGCTAGCCAGATTATAATAATATCCTTGGACATTTCACACAACGCCGTATCGTCCCAAGCTAAGCAACCTAATGCTTGTGTTATGGTAACGAGATGGCTGATAAACTACTTACATAATTTTTTTTATATATTATAGATAGAAAAATACCCAGCCCCGTAACAAATACTTGTAGGTCGTACAAATATTTGTTCCGTGCGGGAATCGAACCCGCGACATGCTGCGCAGCAGTCAATCGCTCAACCGTGTCGTCAAATTGATTGATTGATGGACTATGATGTTCCACTGTTTCAATTATGTCTGGGTTCTTACGCACTTTTCCTGTCGCTGTCTGCTTTTTTTCCTGCATCTTTTTTAAATACGTATAAAATTTATGTATACGAAGAAAAATAACACAGTATTTCTTCCACAGTAATACCCATGTCCGGTCCTGGAGTGGTCCTTACAGGGGAAGATGTACGATATGCTGCTACCTACGGCAATCCTTATTTAAGAGGCAGTGCTCCAGTTGGTAAGTTGGTGTGTTTATAAACTTGTTCTTAGTACTAACAGTAAACTTGAGAGAATTCGAAGTTCAAAGGTCAAAGGGTCTCTGTAGTTAGACTTGAAGCTAACTTCAGCATGTCTTGGAATAAGTTAAGGTAGTTTAGCTTGCCATAATCAGTTGAACGTGGCATCTGTTGGGCCTTGTTATCAAGTTGGAGACGAAAAAAAAAGAACATCGGTTCATTTCTCTTAAACATATTCCCTGTCGTATGAACGCCCATTTTCTTTCTAATTAATTGTTTTTTTTTAATATATAGGCATTTGTATAAGTACAATATTCTCTCTATTAAAGCACTCTCACTTCTAATTCTAACTCAACGGGCATAATTTGAAAGTATATATTACAATAAATTAACGGGGACAACGGGAAGTAATTTTAATTATTATATTAAATTCCCTTTGTCCCCTTTAACGGGGACTGCGTACGGGGACAACGGGAAGTAATTTTAATTATTTTATTATTTTCCCTCTGTCCCCTTTAACGGGGACATTTTAATTAGCCGGTACTGTCTCATTTCTGATCGAAGGCCTCCTACAAACTCTTCTAGACATCTTTTCCTAAAGCCACTTCGTTTCATCCATTGTGGTACGCGTCTAGGTCGTCTCACCATTTTTTTTGGGCCGGCCTTGATGGCGCTGTTCATCCTCAGGCACACACCTTGTGGAGACTATTGACCCATGACTGTGCATGCGGCTAACGTGAACCACCCATTTCAGCTTGCCAGCTTTTTTGCCTACGTTAAGGATTCTCGTTTGACATCTATAATTTTGAATATTGTCAACAGCATACGTGCCACAAATGAACACGAATCCAGTAGGAAAGCCAGCACCACCACCGTACTACTCCGTCAGAAATGCCAATCATCCCCCAAGTAATCTCTATGGTAAGAATTTTTAATTACATTTTGCTCCTCTTTTATAAACCTTCTATCTATCTTGAGGTTATGGTTTTCGGAATCAGTCATTAGGCGGACCATTTTGCGTGGTTTTAAAACCTTTGTTAAGTTTCAAATACATTTGGCAAGACAAGAACGTGCTACTCGACTTTTGAGCGTTTACTGTACCGTTCGTAAAATAACCATTACAACTATGAGATACTCGTACTCGTAAGACCTATTAAATAATCCTATGGGGTTGAAAATATTACGTTCATCTATACTAATTTTAAAATGCAAAAGTTTGGATGGATGTTTGTTATTCAATCACGCAAGAACCGCTCTACGGATCTGGATGAAAGCGAAGCCACTGGCAAAGCTAGTAGCAACATAAAATTTCATGTAATATTTAGGAGAAAATTGCTTTTGAAATTTGCTAAATGTATTTTTACGAGTGCTCGTGGCTATATACAATATATTTTCCCTTAACCTCTTTTGTATTTTTGAAACGAAGTTCCTTATCGCGCGTTGCGAAAGACATCATATTTTACTCCAAAAAAAGTGTCGTTACAACTTTTGGTCTTAATTCCGTTTTTAATCAATCAAAATCAGTTTATTTTTATTATTATAACTTAAAAGAAATAAAATTTTATTACAATTCTTTCACTAATTAATCGAAAGGAACTTCGTTCCATCCGGGTGTCCCTTGACACCTCTCAAGTTTTTTTCCCATTTGCTCATTTTTTTCTATTGCCCGTGACACTCTCAACGACGTCTTAATTTTAATATGGCTATTATATCATCATCAGTGCCATCAGTAACTTCACCGTCATCATCATCATCTTCGAGGCCAGTTACCAGTCCATTGGCGTCGTCATCGTCAACCAACAGTGGTGCACAGCCTCAAGTAAGTTCAACCTTAAACTTTTTATTTCTTTTACGAATTCTTCCGGAGAGATGGGCAAAATCGACATTCACCTAACACCTGAGTGTGGATATCACTGTCGAGGTATACCGCGGCAAAGGTGATCTAACTATCTGATCATGTTTGCCGGGCCAACATTGCCACAGCTGGTACAAAACAAAAGAGGCCGGGAAGGAAAAAGGGAAAGCGTTTGCCCAGCACTCAAAAACAACAAGCTAGCCTGCCATGAACACAGCTGTGTGTTTTCTATTCTATCTCATAGTGCCCTGCAAACACATACAATATAACGTGTTCAATATATTTTAATCCATTCTAAGCCAGTGCCTTCAACACAAATATGTGTTTATTGTCCATAGATTTCAATGCGTGTTGAAGGCCCTCGGCAGGGATTTTGGCGACACGTATGCGTGTTTGAGCTTAGAACAGCATCTGACAAAAAATAGTGGCAGTGTATGCACTAGTCATAAGTCATTGGTGTCATACAAAACGTCACTTTGTATGAGAAATATGTAGGTATAACTAGGTGTTTGAATAACACTGCTATGACGTCACAACGTAAAATGAGGATGGTCTGCGATAGATGGAGGTTCTAACAGAAACGGTTAAATATCAAAGTCAAAGTGAAATCATTTATTTCAAATAGGCACAAGAAAGGCACTTTTGAACATTAAAAATGAACAAGAAATAAAATTGATTCTAGTCGCCCCCTCCAAAAGGTGTGGAGAAGAATGGGCAAGAAACTATTATTATACTCGTATAATATCAAATACTAAGTCTCACACAGACTTTGACACCCAGAGCGGGGGAGGGATCATTTGATGATTTTCCAGCCTCAGAAAAAAAATTCAATAAAAAAATAAATTAAATTAAGTACACATTTAAACGCAATTGTAATAATTTTATGATACAATAAAATTTATTTATAAATATAAAAATTTGTTGTGGTAGTCAATTTCCCTGTAAGAGAAAGACTACTCTCAAATTTTAGTGACGTAAAGGTTATGATCCTAATTTAGGTGAGCAAACTGCTCACATATTGGCCCTTTGGGTATAATAGGAAAAGTTACTAAACACTAAACGATAGCTGGTCCTTTAACTGAATAATATATCCTCCATAGTTTGCTAACGAGCTCCGCGGTTTAGTTTAAAGTTACATTTAGTTGAGGAAGTGGCGGATATTTTCACAATTTATGAAGTTATTTTATAGTAGGAAAATTAATGTCAAGTTGATTGAAAAGAAAAAATACCCTCAAAACCCCAAAAAAAAAAATTGTATTAATATAATTTGTTATCCAACGCCATTATCTTTGGCTCAGAGGTATCGGCCCCGACTTACGAGTTGTAGGTCGTGAGTTCGAACCTAGGCAGGCATTTTACTTTGTATATTTAATTTCATTACCACTGCTCTCAAAACGGTGAAGGAAAACATCGTGAGGAAACCGGCATGTCTTAGAACCAAACATTCGAATACATGTGACATCGACCAACCCGCACTAGGCACACGTGGTGGATTACGGCGGCCCACTCCCACTCACAGTGAGGAAGCCTGTATCCCAGCAGTGGGAACATCATATGCTGATTATTATCTTTGGTAATAGGCTCGCCTATTACATGGGACTAAATTCCACCAGGCGGCAACGTTGCCATGTTCTTATGTCTACTAATAAACTGAGTGCCTCGTTGGCCTAGAGGTTTTAAACCTTACTGCTTACCATGAGGTCCTGGGTTTGATTACCGGGTCTAGTGAAGTGTTATTGGGTTTTTCAAGGAGTCTGGATTTTGCGGCAATAAGCTCACCCCTTATTACAATATGGGACTTAAATATAACTGGCAAAATGTGGCATTACACTATTACTTAAACCATTTCCTCAATATTATAGTCTATTGTTTATTTATTATTTACTACCATCCGCCTGCGGCTTCGCCCGCATAATATGTCGACAAATTATACACATAAACCTTCCTAGTGAATCACTCTATCTATTAAAAAAACTGCATCAAAATCAGTTGTTTAGTTTCAAAGATCTAAGCATACATACAGACATTAGGACGCAGGAAGCGACTTTGCTTTAAAATATGTAGTGATTTATTTAAACTTTTCACACACAATAAAAGTACATAGGCGGACTTAATGCCCTAGGCATTCTCTACCAGTCAACCAAGGGTGGTGAATAGATTAGATGGTAGGTGCTTTAAAGAGTAGCAACATACAAAACATTGAGACGTGTTGACTGACTGACATTGACTATTGTTTCTTGGATTTTAAAACTCAATTATTTTTATACAGGTGCCTAAATCATCTTCGCAGTCTTCAGGAGCTTTGTATATTCTTCCGCCGTCCAGTCAAGGGAACCTGCAGTCCAATCAGATTACTAACAAAGGTATGTCCATCACAGCTTGTTGTTAATATTCTGGTCCTTAGTAATGGTGGGCTTTTATGTGTCCATTTTTGGCCCCTTTTTTTTCGAGGATGTGAAATTATCAAATGACTCCTCTCGCTCTGGGTGGAGCGGAAGGGAGTGTCAGACTTTTTGTGACTAAAACCCATCCGTGTTCCTTTCTTAGCCCTTTATCTGCCGAGGTAGCGGAAACCCTTTCGGACAATCCTGCTTACCGGGGAATTTTTGATTCCTTGGTTGAGGTATTAACGAGTAGTGACCTTGTAAAAAAACATTATTGCCTTTTGTATGATTCCATTCAATTAAAATTGGTTGATTTTATGGCCACGAAACAGTTCATACTTTTTAAACGCCAGTACCTACTGATTCAATTCAATCTTTTCGTTAAACCACAGTTATGCTGAGTAACAGAAATATTATTACCGTAGTATTAATATTTCTCAACACGCTATTTAAATCAAATAATAATTTAACTTCCACAAAATTATGACCATCATCCGATATTTCAACCTTCCGAACATGAAAAGTCCAATAAATTATGATTGCCGATGCATTTTATTAATATTGGCTCCAATTTCAGGTAATGGCGCCCAGCTGACAGCCGGGACCCACGTTTAATTAAATGACGTGTGTAGTTAGGTGAAATACATGAAATGTTTTTAAATATAATCAGTTTTAAATATAAATAATATACGTAACTTTAAAGATGTGACATAATCGTGTCGAAGACACTGTGTGAATTGTTTATTGATGTTATGGCACTGATGTTAACTGAATATTCGAACAATTATTTCTTGTGTATGGTCAAACGGAGTGAATAGGGACGTAGGGGTGAGTCGGGACGAAACTTCTAAAGGGATTTTAACATTGAAATAATATAGTTTATGGCCAAAAAGGACCTGTAATGTGTTTACTATATTATAATTAACAATAAATTAAGGATCTTCGTTGGCCACAAACTGTATTATTTCAATGTTAAAACCGCTTTTAAAGTTTCGTCCCGATTCACCCCTACGTCCCTATTCACCCTGTTTGATGGTACGTTTTTTTAGGAAATCTTTTTTACTTTTATTTTGAATTGGTATGGCCTTTCCGATGTTAGGAAACAGGAAAAATCAGTGAAGTCATTATAGCATTTAATTAGCTTCAAGAGGTCAACAAAATACCTATTATTTATGATACTGATCAGGTTTTTTGTATGTTTGTCCGTTTCGTCACAGTTCCTAATCAAAGCGGTTTTTATTTAAATTTACACATATACACACATATTTATAACGTAATTATGTTTAATTCAATGGTTTTTTTTCTATTTTGATGTGTATTTTTATTCAGAGATTAATTTACAGTTTTTGAATAGAATAAACTGCTTTCCTTTTAAATATTTATAAATATCATTTTTCTGTGTTTTATTAGTTCAGTTCTATGACCCATTCAGACAGAGGTTTAAAAGAATATTTTTCACATTTTCAGAAACACTGAAAACTAATGAGAGCACGTAGTAATTAAAAATAAAACTGCTTTAGTTAACGTTGGTGCAAAAATAATAATAAAGTTTAATGAAAAAAGATGTCCCCTTATTATACTTCTCACGACTTTAATTACTTACGTCAAAAGTTTGACAAACGAGCCTAAAATTAAGAAGCTTTAAGTGTTTATGTCAAAGAAAAACTAACCTTAGTTATATTAAGCTTAAGTCAAAATTAAGTTGTAATTTCTTATGTAAGTTTCTAAATTAGCTGTTTTATTTTACACTGTAGTTAAAAAAAAGAACAATATTTAATAAAAGATGTGTTTTAAAAAATATTTATGTTTATTAAAATAAATGAATTATAAATACATAGGTATCTCATTTAATTAAGTAGAAATGTTTTTTTTATTATAATAAATATTGTCAATTAAGTCGTCGATGTTAATTTTTAATAGGATTTTAACCTCGAATTATCGATTTTATTTAAAATCCTTAAAAGGGACTAAAAATAAATATTTACCCTGTAATTTCTATTGCTAAACAATTTTGTTAAAATTAAGTATCTAGTTTATGTAAATAACTTCAGAAAAACCTTACTGAGACTGAAAATTAATTTTAGATTAGTATTTGGGTTAGTTGCTATGTAAATACTACTTGTAATTCATTATTTTATTAATTCTAAAATACCTAATTATAATTATTTTGTTACTCTTTCGCATTACCTACATATGCGTTTATTTTTTGTTAATTGATAGTTTTTTAACTTTATTCAGTCACTGTAACTTACTGCGTGTTTTTAACAAAGATAATGTTACTTTATGCTTTTTTATTTTTGAACACTTTTTTTTTACAATTTTAATAAGATAATTATATAGTCCAAAGGTTTGTAGTAGATTAGTTTACTGAAAATGGTTTTAATTGAACTGTAATATTAATTAATTAGAACTATTTGTACTGCTAGATAATCAAATGTTTTTGGAATCGGTTCCGCGATAAAAACAAGATTAATAAAAGTTTTGAATAATAATTACATGCTTTTTATTTTCCTCACATCCAATTTTTTGGAGCGTGGAAGGTATTTATTTATTTAATACTTTAAGCACAGAAATGTACAGAGGCGGACTTAATGCCATATGTTAGAAACTACACAAACAATTTACTTTTTTTGTTGAGTGGAGGCAAGTTAACAATAAAAAGACAGATTGGATCCTTATTATTAATCAATGAGTCTTACAAACATGACACATTCATTGAAAGAAAATTTATGAACTCTAAACGACTTTAACAGTCGAAACTGATGAATGATAAATGTGGCTATATTAGTGCATCATTTTACGTTAACACTATCATATCCACTTTTATTTATTTAATTACTACGTTTGTGTTAAACCAATTACAGTAACTAAGAATATAAAACAAAAGAGACCATACACATACTACTCTGTCAAGAAAGTACCGGGAAAAGATCAATAATACACAAAATGTCTGTTATTCATCCAAATTTATTTTATCACCTTCAAAGTATGCTCCTTTAGAAACGATACACTTGCGCCAACGAATAATCCATTCATCAAAACATTTTTTAAACGCTGCTTCCGGAATTGAGTTCAGTTCTCGCCGCGAATTCTCCTTTATGTCTTCTATCGATTGAAAACGGGTGCCACGAAGTGGTAATTTGAGTTTAGGAAAAAGAAAAAAGTCAGCAGGAGCCATATCTGGTGAATTGGTTTCTGTGTTGAATTGAATTGAATTTTTGGTTGCTGGATGGTATTTGTTGAGTGTTTGGTCAAAAATTCGTTCACAATGATAGCCTTGTGCGAAGGCGCATTGTCGTGGTGCAAAATCCAAAAATTTTCTTATCACAAATCTGGCCTTTTTCGTCGAATTTGCTCTCTTAAACGCCGCATAATGCTCAAATAATATTTTTTATTTACCGTTATACCTATAGAGTTGAATGGGGATTTTCAGTCACTATTTTCTTCACTTTTGCGATGTTAACCTTAGTTGCAGACGTTGACGGCCTACCAGAGCGAGGCAAATCTTCCATCACATCTCGACCGCTTTTGAACGCTTTGAACCACTCATAAGCACGAGTTTTTGATTAAGTCGATTCACCGTAAGCCTTCTGTAACATTTTCAGTGACTCCGAACACGAAATTCCATTGGCGATGCAAAATTTAAGACAAACTCTTTGTTCAATATTTTTGTCCATTATGAAATTCGCAATACACACTATATATGATATTACTAAAACCATCACTGTATTTAATATAAATAACAGATGCAACTCAAACTCCGCGCCAAAATGGAAAACAGTTGTGCCAATCTAACAACTACAAAAAAAACAAAAATTTGAATTTGGAACCATAAACAAATCATCCATTCCCGATACTTTTTTGACTGAATGAGGTATTCAAAAATAAAAAATTAAAAATATATGTACATGTCATAATGAGTAGAGGAGGTAAGTGAAAACAAATAAAAGAAGGTTAACATCCCTTTACGCAGTACTTCTGACATTTTTGTATATAGCAATAAAATCTTCGACCATTCATCCGCAAACAGATGAGCCAGTGTACCTACCAGTGTAGTGATAATCAGCTTAAAATCGGAATCAATTCTACACTATCATACAGTGGTAATAGACTAAAATAACAACGGATCATAAGTGAAGTCTCTAGATTTTATTTTTTATTTTTTAGTACCTACGGTTTTCTATGAAAAGTGTGTGTTTTAGTTTTTTTAAACTATTATGTTTTATTACCTACTTTTTAGTCTGGTTTATTTATAAAAGCGTGTTTTTTTGAACTATTATTTGCTTTGTTGAATTAAAAATTCTCTTAGGTATTCGAAAATTTTCCTAATATTAGATAAATCGGTTAAAGCTTATGGTTGGAAATACAAATTAACATTAATTCCTGCCTTATTTATTATAGATGGAAATTATAATACTTAAATTTAAAAAAGAACTTATTTTGTAAATTGAAAAATTAATGTATTGTCATCGGTCCTCGACAAATCTACAAAATTTGAACGAAATCTGGACGTTTAAAGTGAGTCAAAATCGCGCCCCAAGGAGTCGGTTACAAACATACAGGTGAAGCTAAAATAAAGCGTGTAATAAAGTGTTACGTAGTTCATGTCTGAAGATGATTTTTGAAACTGTGTTAATAAACTTCTCCCTATAACTTATAACTGATTAATGTTTTAAAAAATTTTGTTATACATCGGTAAGTTTACTGTAGTATTAGGTACCTAATTTAATAGAAATTGAGGCCAAACAATGTGAGAATGAGCATTATGTTATAGGGTCATTGTACTCATCATTATGAACAACTTGAACTATGGCAACAAAAAAATCAGCTGTTCCCTACATTTTGACGAGTTATGCGATCGTAATGTATGGAACAGCTGATAGTTTTTCGCGATTTCAGATTTGTTCAGTATGTTTTTTTTTTTGTAAATTAGACAAAAATTCGACCAAAAATTACGAACTGACTCAAAATTAAGTTCATTAAAACTTATATCAAGTTACACGGTGCCCGCAAAACACAACACGACCGCCATTTTAAAAACTAAAACTCTTTATACATGATAAAACATTATCAAAGACGATCTCAAGTCTGTGGCACACCCTTATCTATAAAGGGGACCAGCTGAGAGTGGAAAACAATGGCCGACAAGAAAGCGAATACGGATGGGCACTTGTGCACTTTCTGGCCCAAAGTGCTCTCGCTTCTTTTGTGTCGAAGAATAAAGCTTTGACGAATAATATTTAGTGAAAAATCGGTTATGTAGGTTACGTGTTTTGTATCGAATAAAAACTTTTTTTTTATTAATCTGGATGTTTATGTAACGATGCCCGGGTCAGCGGGATTGTCCGAAAGGGTTATCACTACCCCGGAACATAAAGGGCTAAGGGACATGGATGGGTTTTAGTCAGTAAGAGTCTGACACTCCGTTCCGCTCCACCCAGAGCGGGATAAGCCATTTGAAGATTTGCCATCCTCAAAAAAAAGAGTAAAGATGCTTTCTGCCACTTTCATCATCAACATCTCGGAGACACCCAGGTGGGAGAACTTCAGCAGGCGGAACGAATGGTGTGGGTAAGAAAGCACTGTCTCGCCACAGCTTCAGTCTTTCTTTTGGTAGTTCGACAGGGAGTGGAACGACACACTTTTTGATTACAACCGCAGCGTTTGATTAGAACTATGCATAATCAGCCTATAATGTTCTCACTGCTGGGACACACATGCTTCCTCTCGATGAGTGGGAGTGCCTGTGTCAACTAGCTATTGTTTTTTTCTCAACCGAAAAGCAGTATATGAGTGCCAGTGTCTATGATCTCCACAACTCGGTAACTGTCTGAATAAGAGTACCAGTCTATCTGTACTCCACAACCCGGTACCTGGGTAACACGACACCGCTTGGTAAGACACGACACCGCTTGCCAGAATTTTGGGCCTTCGGCTAACCAAAAATCTTCGTAGATACGACTAATTTTGCGTGATTTCAACAATTTAATAGAGAAATAAATACCAAAAAACTTCAAACAATCTACCCCTATTCTCAAAGACCAAAATCTGATCTAATTTAGATATATAAGCAGCAGAGCATGCGCGGGCTTAGCCCGGAGCAATCTAGGCGATGTTTACGTTCAATCTAGACCTACGTGCTCCAGGCAATGGATATGAAAATAGGATTAACGTCTCTATGCGGCCTTTGTTTCGGGTAAGCTGGCCTATTTTCGGGGAGAAGTTTCGTCTTGACTGTCGCAAATGAGAATTTGGCAATATTGAGACTAGTTTTCAGTTGGGAGTTTCAGTTTGATTATTATTTGTTTTGTGGCTTCTTTATTTGTTTATCAACTGGGTGCGGTAGTCCGTTCACTCTGAGGTTTGTATCTAAAGGTCTCCGGACGGACAATAGCAAGAGAAAAGTTTTGTCAACAATTCCATAGCTATTGGCAGCCGAGGTACAGTAAGACAGTACAGTGGTAAAAAAACAGTATAAGCTAGCCTTTTATAATATTGTAACTCTTTACTACCTTGGGGCAGCTCAAGGTCAGAGTGTTACAACCACCGTGCGGGCGACTGAACCTTTCAAATTCAATCTTGGTATGTACGAAACCCTAAAAAACCCCATAAGCTTGCAGCGTCACGTATAGTGCATTTATGACACCTGAATACTCGGCGTCACCTGCTTTATATTTGTAGGTACTAGCACTTTGCCCGCGGCTTCGCTCCCGTGGTCTTTCCCGTGGGACCCGTTATTTTTCCCGGGATAAAAAGTAGCCTGTTACTCCTAGAAAACTAAGCTTTCCAACGGCGAAAGATTTTTTTTAATCGGTCCAGTAGTTTCGGAGCTTATTCATTTCAAACAAACAAACAAAAAATCAAATCTTTCCTCTTTATAATATTAGTATAGATTACTTATAACTAGCGTCTGTCCATGGCTACGCCCGCATTAATGTTAAAAAAAATCATACGGACTTTCACCCCTTATTTAATTCCTTTACTGGGAGAATTTCCAAAAATCCTTTCTTAGCTGACGACTCCTACTCGTAATCTACCTCTGTGCTAAGTTTCATCTTCAACAGTCCAGTAGTTTTGAGATTTTGGGTTCAATCAGTAAGTGAGTGAATGTATGAATGAGTGACCTTTCACTTTTATCTATACAGATAAGTTGGTTGTTACATGGCAACATTAAGCTTCAAACCGGGGTGCTACCCATGGCTTTTCTTATCTATTATTCTCTCTTGAATGTCCCCAAAACATTTTCAATCTTTAAAATATCCCTTTTCATGTGTACAGACGCCAGCACATCAAGCTATCCCTAACTGTCAAATTTTCTCAATTAAAAACGAACCTTATGTCTTTGCAATAAAGTTGAAATACTATCAAAGAAATTTGACAGATTGTGGTCACTTGATGTGCTGGCCTCTGTACATAACATAATCAGCCTAATATTCCCATTGTTGGGACACAGGTCTCCTCACTTAGAAAGTGCGTGGGCCATAATCCACCAAGCGGGTGGATATCATATATCTTCGAATTTTTGGTTCTAGGACATGCCAGCTTCCTCACGATGTTTTCCTCCACCGTTTTGAGAGCAGTGGTGATAAAATTAAATACACAAAGTAAAGCGCCTGCTTGGGTTCTAACTCACGATCTAGAACTCCTAAGTCAAGGCCGATACCACTAGGCCACCACTACTCCGGGTGTACCTTTATTTTATTTCCAAAAACCTGCACAAATAAATCACAAACAACTATTCAGAAGTCACATTAAACTCCATACAATGGCCCTGGTAATAAGACGTACATTGTTGTCTTTATGCGCCATATTTAAACATTTAAACGAATACAACGCTTTTAAAGCGTTGCTGGAAACGATGCAAACAATTGTGAGATCAAATTGCTAGTACTGGAGTTACTGAAGTGTCACGTCTAAAGAATTTGCTTTGTTCATTATTATGAGCTTGCGTACTGCACTCTACTCTATCTTTCTATACAAGTTCAGGGAATAGCAAGGGTTTATCGTCTTATGGAATAATCTTTATGGAAGATCTTCAATTTAAACAATTGAAGATCTTCCATAAATGGATTATTGCGTTTAACAAGATTTGTATAGTGTTCTTTGCCTCCCTGCTGAAATTCAAAGCCCAATTTAAAAAATAGAAAAATAAAAAGTACGAAATGGGCTTAATTAATAATAATAATTATGTAAAAGTTTGTAAAACAGGAAGGAAAAAATAAAATAAATCAAATGGCATCAAAAATATTCATCCACATCGTTTTCAACAGAAAACATTCCCAAAAGGCTGGCCACTTGTATGGCAATGCTGATTCTTTGACCAAAAAATAGGCCAGCCCTCTGGTCACGTAAAGAGTCGACCAATCACTTGGCGATATCTTGAAAAACATAGTGGGCACTCGGATATCATGGCCCTAGTGTTTCAACCCCAAACGGCTCGAGTCCCAATCAAGTATTTGCGCCGTTTGAGGTTTTCTGCACCTGCAGCAGCTGCCCCAGCACAACCCGCCGTACAAGGAAGATGGGATGGCGCAAGGGTGTCGACACACGTTACATCCCACACCAAAGGCCTACCTACCTTCCAAGGAATTAGTGTCATTCCATCGGGTCTCTTCCCATCGTCACGTGCCAAGTCGTTAGATTCTTCACAGCTGGCACCTCGGCGGTACATGCATGTCATACTTCGGGTGAATTTCACCAATGAAACTCAACACAATCAGCACGTAAACCCCGTATCAAGGGCTGTCAGTGTAAATTAATGACACTGACAGTCCTATGGAATATTGACAGGTCTTGAACGCGGTCTAGATGTGCTGACTGCGTTCAGTTTCATTGCTGAAATTCAAGGCAAGTCAAATCATTTATTTCAAATAGGCACAGGAAAGGCACTTTTGAACGTCAAAATGGACAAGAAATAGATTTGATTCTAGTCGCCCCTTCCAAAAGGTAGTTTCGTATGGAGAAGAATGGAACGTTTTACAATGCTTTGTATACATGAATTATAAAATCATATGTGAAGACGATGCACCCAGAATAAAAATACTACACCCCAAAAGGTGAAAAGAAAAACACAGTCATATAGGAATGGCAGGTAAACTTAATTATGTCATAAGTACATGGTACTAACATATTTACAAACATCCATTTTCAAGTTAATAATAATAAATCCATGAATGTGTGAGTTAAAGTTATTCCAAAATGTTAAAACTGTGTGAAACAAATTATAAATTATTACCTAATTTACATAGCAATCAGTTTGATTTTGTCTATTCGCTCTTATTTGGGTTTTTTATTATTAAGTCAAAGCTGTTGCGTTTGTAATTGTTTTTCATTTTAATTATTAATATTTCCTTCATCAATTGGTATTCGTTTCTACAAAATAGCAATAGTTTCGCCTCTACATGAGACTGAAACATAGCTGGCGAAGTGCGGGTGTACCTACTATGGCTACACCTGTCTAACCCTTTTTTTTTGTAAGATGGGCAATTTTTAAATGGATCCTCCCGCTTTGGGTGGAGCTAAAGAGAGTGTCAGACTCTTACTGACTAAAACCCATCCATGTTCCTTCCATAGCCCTTTATGTTTCGGGGTAGCGGTAACCCTTTCGGACAATCCCGCTTACCCGCAACCTGTGTAACCCTACGGAAATCAAGGCGTGATGGTAATAATGTATAACAAACTCCCCAGCAATACTTCAATATTATTATTCAGCACCATATCAATCATACCGACTCCATTGTTTCCCTATTGTATTGAAAAACAAATGCTTCCAATCTTGACCTATAAATATTAACAAGGATTCCAGCCCATACATCAAAATTCTGATCATTTTTTTGCTGCCACTACAAAGCACATCCGAATGACAGGAAGTGGTAGCAAACACAGCATTTCCGCATTCGGAATTGTGTTGTTAGCATCCGTTTCCGGTTGATAGTGTTGCGAACAGTAGCAAAACGGAATTCATAACCTAAATCTATGTTTTAGTCAGTTTTGTATTGCTGTTATATTATTTTAATGTTAATTTTCAGTTGTAATTCAGTTGGATTGTAGGAAGTGCATTTGGTATTGTATTGTTTTGTTTTTGGTGCTGCTTATGAAAAAATAATGTTGACTTTATTAAGGTTTTGTCACCACATAGGGCAACATCATCATCCGCCTAGCTTTTTTCCAACTTTGGTGGTGTCCGCTTCCAGTCTTCTTGGTTTCAGTAGAGTTTCTTGTCCGTTCTGCTCCTTAGGTAGACATAAACTACGATAACATGGCGCGCCCCTCCAAATTACTGTTTCAATGTGTGCAGTCACATCTTTACTAAAGAGTTTGTATGTAGTTGTGGGTATTCGCCTTCAGTAACGGTCTGCTACAAGCAGCAACATGCGTTGTGAGTCTTGGTGGCGGTTTGTCAATACTTTCACAAAAACTTTTAAACGTTTTGAATTTTGGAGGGGCGGGCCGTGTTATCGTTGGTTTCTCTACAACGTTTTCGAATGAGCAACTAACTTCATCTTTCTGACTGACAGAAACCCGTACCTCAGGAAGCACGTTAAGCCGTTGGCCCTGCGCCTGATCTCTCTCTGGTTTCGGATTGCCGTCACAACGGATTAATAGAGTTCGAGAAAAGAACGCACACACTCCTGCTCTATAATATCTCCCGCGCCCGAGGTTGGTTGCCGCTGTTTGGTCGCCATGACCGAAATTTGGTGCGAGTGCATCTGAGTCTGCGCACACACTCGATCACTATAATATCTCCCGCACCGGAGGCTGGTCAACACAGAGTTTTGTCGCCATTGACGAATCTCAATGCAGATACAAAGACCTCTTCTACTACTAAAATCATTAGGAACACGCAACATATAGATACAGTGTGTTAGGTAAAACGAGGGACATACTCATGGAAATCATGGGACATTCATGAAGATTTATGATCAGATCATTCATGGGAGAATCATGTTAAATTTAACTGTACAACGCTTAGATTATTTAAATCTGTTATGTTGTATATATGTATTTTAAATAAAATAATTAAAAAACTCTGAATAATTAAAAAAAAAAACAGCTGTTCCATAGATTTTGACGAATTATGCGAACATAAATGTACTGAACAGCAGATTTTTTTTCATGATTTCAGGTCCACAGTCAAAGTTGTTCATTTTCATGAGTATCGGAACCCCTGAAAGTAGGTCCTTCGTTTAACCTAACACACTGTATAATCTATCTTGGAGATACCTAGTCAGCAGTGAGTCTAACCAATAGTGACTATTTGACTAAGATATTTACTCTACAGAAATACTCTAATATATTCTAGGTAAGGGTCTATTTGTTCGTCTCTGTGTACGTTTATACTATGTTTAACAGAACTGTGGCTTGTACTATTAATTATAAAATTCAAGGGTTTGTTATCCGAGACAGAACCTTTCACATGCAAACTTGGCTAATAATAACAGCCGCACAGGTCGATCTATCAGGTTCAGCTACGCTTGCCGGGGTGAACCGTGGATGGGTGACCAGCTTTACATACCGAGACTCCTTCGTGCCTCTGAATGATCGCTAAGTCACAGTTGGTCCCGTCTGTCATTTGTGCATCTTTGACAGTCGTTACGGGTCGTTAGAAGCCCGAAAATCTGACAGTCAGTCTTACGAAGGGGTATCGTATTACTCAGTTACTGGGTTGTGGAGGTCAAATAGGCAGTCACTCCATGTAACATACTGGTATTCGGCTGCATCCAGTTAGACTGGAAGCCAACCCCAACATAGTTGGGATAAGGCTAGGCAGATTGAACTATTAGTTAGCAAATGCCTTTATAATGCTTTTTTTGTCCCGGTGTATACTTTTATTATCCAAAACTAACTAAAACAAACATATTAACAATCTAAAATATGGCGTCAAAATTTCAGATCAGTTGGGCAAAACTTCACCACTCAGTCCGACATTACCAACAGCCTTTTGCCCTTGTATTTATTTACTATTTTCAATGAATATTATGACATAACATAAGCAGCCTACAATGGTTCCACTTCTGGATCACAGGCGTCCTATCTGTGTGAGGGAGGGTCCGTAATCTACCACGCGGGCCTACTGCGGGAAGATGTAACATGTCTTCGAATTTTTGGTTCTCGGACATGTCGATTTCTTCACGATGTTTTCCTTTACCGTTTTGAGAACAGTGGTAATGAAATTTCTTACACAAAGGAAGGTTCTGGCTGGGTTTGAATCCACGATCCCCCCATCACTCGTAAGTCGAAGCCGTTACTGGGCTACCACCGCTCTCACTGTTTTCAATTGATATCTTAAGGATTCAGCATCTTAGCATTTAAATTACCCCCATAATAACACATTTTAATCCCAAAAGTCCCGTTAAAATCTTTCCATAATCATAACTTAAGCTGCGCACACACAAAGACGCCACAAGATTTCCATAAGACAAAAGCCCTTATATTTTAAGCTGGGAACACACGTAAATCACTAAAGCCATCATCGGCGTAAACAGAGACATTGTACAGAGCCAATCTCAGTGCCTGTTTGGCATTAATCAGACTATTGTACCCGTGACAATGGACTGTGGAGTTGACATAAGGTGGCGCAGAGAGCGGAGCGATTTGGCGCGCAAAATCTATTTTAGCGGTTTTGACTGTCATAGAACTTTTGTTTGAATATGGAACGTACACGATGTAGCTTTGATGTGAAGAAATAGAGAAGATGAGAAGAAGAAGAAAGAAAGAATTAAGTAAGAGAGCGAGAAAAAGAATTAGAAACGAGGAGAATTTATTATCGAGTAACATTGAAGCACAGTAGATGATATAAGAATAAAGTCACATAAGCAGCGGTGTAAAACGACTTTGTAAGTGAATCGTCATTGACATAAACTTTTGAGCGAAAGTTACTTACGTTTCTAATGTATTAGTTTTTTTTAATACTATTAAACCATTGAAGATAAGTCAAACTAGGCAGGAGCTAAGTCAGAGGCCCATGGGCAGCATAAAAACTCTGACACCAGGTTAGTCACTAATTACACGAAGACGAAGAAGACCATAGATATTTTATTCTTAGATATCAAAATCAATCTCGCTGATAGTTACAAAATCAACGACATACAAAGGCAGACACACGCGACGTGACGATGCGACGTGTAAAAAGTTTTTATTCAAATTATTCTGCTAGAGACGCGTCGCGCCTGTTTGTGGAAGCCTATATACCGCCTTTTACCGTTAAGCCTCGCTTACACAACAACCTCAGCACTACCCATCCCCGCTAGTATTACTATTTGATATACCGTCTTGATTGCAACGAGACAATGTTTAATTAAAAAACTGAGTACCTAGCAGTGCCACAGTGTATCACTTGACTAAGTAGGTCGATGCGTTCATTAAGTATCGTGTGTGGCAAACTTTAGACGTTTATATCCGACTACAGCGAAGCTAAAAAGAGGGTTAGAATTTTGACCGGTATATAGATTATTTTGATCGGTTACTCCCCTATTACTTCTAAACTACTGATCGTTAAAGAAAAGTTTCAATAAGTGAATTATTAAGTTAAGTGTGGGCCAATTTTTCAATCTGAAGGTTGGAACTGTAGTGTAGAATATTGGTACTTCAAATGGCCGCATCTATTCTTCTACAGCAGTGATAGTCTAGTGGTGTGACCGTCAGACTGCCAAGTCATAGGTCCCGAGTTCGAACTTAAAGCACGCAACTTTGATTTTACCGATTCATGTGCGTATTGTATAATTAACTTTTGCTTAAAAATCGGTGAAGGAAAACAGCGTGAGGAAACCGACATGTCTGAGAGATTTCTCAACAGTATGTGAAGCTAAGTCAGAGGCCCATTGGCAGCAAAAAAAAACTCTGACACCAAGTTAGTCACCAATCACACGAAATAAAGAAGAATCTATTCTTCAACATAAATTTAGCTATCGTTTAAAAAATCGCCCCCTAAGACTATTTGACGTTCTCATGAACGCTAAGGTAGGTAACCATTTTTACATAATCACCAAACCTGGATTACACATTGGTGATCGCCATTTGTTTTCCTTGCCTCTGAACGCTTCTTACGCCGCGACGTCCAAAACAAATGCAAGCTATTTATTTTGTCGTTAGTTCCATTTTCAAACCCTTGCTTAAGCTCAATAACATGCTTTTCTCTCGCCATTTAAAAATAGTGGCATATAAAATGATACAGTGTGATTGGCAAGCGATATTTTACGTTAATTTCGAACTCAAATTACTACGCTTGTTATGAACTTAATAATTAATAACCGCTGGATATGATACGCATTAAGTTATACTTTTAGCCTGCACTCAGTTCGCGAGTCATAATTAAATTGGTAAAATCGACACAGAATACCTAGTTACACAGAATGTTAACACGGGATTTCTTCTTGGGGATCAGTCAGCAAAGAAATACCGATGCCTTCTAGTACTAGCATATTGATAACAAACATGTGAGTGTCTTAAAAGACCTACCAAAAGAAATAAACGTCATTTTATTTCATAAAAACGTTCAAAAACCGGCGACTTGTAGTTGGGCGTCACAAAATAAGGAATCACCAAAGATCGGCAGTCTTTAACGACTAAGGTGTAAGGCTCTTCTTCATCCCTCTTCATCTTTTCGTGTGGTTAGTGACTAACCTGGTGTCAGAGTTTTTATGCTGCCCATGGGCCTCTAACTTAGCTTCACATGCTGTTGAGAAATATCTCTCAGACATGCTGGTTTCCTCACGATGTTTTCCTTCACCGATTTTTAAGCAAGTGATAATAATACGATAAGAGAAGAAAAACGACTAAGGCGTGATGCAGAAAGTGCGCTGTCCACTATACAAAAGCCATCAGTTTCCATATCAAAAAGCAGTATACAACCTCCTAGGTTGAAATTCGAGACGCCATAAATAAAAAAAACATAATAATATTAAATGTCGTTTGAATCTTAGTGCGAGAATACGGTGGTAAGGTTTGTATGGCAATACCACCTCTAGCTGCACCCGTCAAGGTGTATCCCTGCTCTGTCACGCTTGTGTGCGGTGTTCTCAGTCTATCTCAGCCGAATACCGAATGTACACCAAGTTACCCCAAACTGCCTCTTAATTGATTTTGAACTCAACACTCAACGTCTTAAAGTTAAAAATAATTTTGAAAAATATGACAGTTTGGTATAACTTGATGTGCTGGCGACCGTACGTGAAGCATGTCTATGTGTGCGTGTATTTTCGCTCGTTGCGTGGAGCCGACATTCTGTAGCTATACTACAGTTTGGGAGTCGTTATCCAACACTCAAGTGACGTGTACATTATTTATTACAGGCACTTTTGAATTGTCAAGGGGTCGGTCAGTCAAAAAATTGGAGCTAGTTGCCCATTCCAAAGCAGTAGATGCCTATGGAGAAGAACGAGCAAGAAACTCCACGGACACTCTCTCAAACAAAATATGGTTACAAAATATTGGTGACAAATTTTGTCGCATATTTTCAAAGTCAATCAATCTCAAGTCAATAATCGACGACACGGTTGACGCAGTGGTTGAGCGATTGACTGCTGCGCAGCATGTCGCGGGTTCGATTCCCGCTCGGAACAAACTATTGTACGACCTGCAAGTATTTGTTTCGAGTCTGGGTGTTTTTCAATCTATATTACCTATGTAAGTATTTACAAAAAAAAAAATATAACTATTTTATCAGCCATCTCGTTACCATACACAAGCATTAGGTTGCTTAGCTTGGGACTATAATATGGCGTTGTGTGAAATGTCCAAGGATATTATTATTATTGTATATTTATGTATATTATCTGCCTAGCCTTTTCCCAACTATGTTCGGGTCGGCTTCCATTCCAACCAGATGCAGCTAAATTGCCAGTATTTTACATAGAGCGACTGCCTATCTGACCTCCACAACCCAGCAACTGGGTAACACGATACCCTTGGTAAGACTGGCTGTCAGACTTTCGGGCTTCTGACTACCTGTTACGACTGTGAAAGATCCACGAATAACAAAAATAATATTTTCAAAGTCAGACTGTATAAATAAAAAAATAACCGATGTTGTTATGTTATT
Organism: Hyppa rectilinea; assembly: GCA_951799385.1. Classification (NCBI taxonomy): domain Eukaryota; kingdom Metazoa; phylum Arthropoda; class Insecta; order Lepidoptera; family Noctuidae; genus Hyppa; species Hyppa rectilinea. Next base: position 6,119,708 of record OX637325.1, read on the forward strand.
CTCATGAACATAACATGTTATTCACTCGTACTTTATAAACGTATTATTTCTTACGTTACGTAACTTTTCCGTTACGTATAATCATAAGATAATTCTCGTATTCTTATAACCTTGCAAGGTATCATAAGCTTCCTAAGACTAACAAAAACCTCTGAAACACCTACTTGATGATTAAATCATAATTTCCGATTACGTATAGGAAGTGAATTCTATTGTTATCAGGGTTCGTTTGATATTGCGCGTGCGACGGATTGAGGTGCAACTATTGAGTTGGAAGTTCTTTCTTATAAGATGGAATAGTGTGCGCTTAATAATTCAGTGTGTGTTATGTACTTGTACATAATATTATTATTATTTTAAGACGGTTTTTTTTTTTTAAGGCTGGGAAATCATCCAATGACTGCTCCCGCTCTGGGTGGAGCGGAAGGGAGTGTCAGACTCTTACTGACTAAAACCCATCCATTTAGCTTTAGAATTATGTAAATATAGATACTTCTAAAAAGTAGGTACGGTACTTAGATGAAGAATTTAAAAAGTAATATTAACACACGCGCTGACGCACAACACAGCAATAAAGTTTTTAACCATCCCTAGCTAGCTAAGCTAAAACTAAAAATAATATATTATGTGCAAGTATTTAAAACTAATAATTACAAATTAAAATATAGCATCAAAAAATTCAACCGCATCGCTGTCGACTGGTAATGTACCAAAGACAATAGCGGCAATGCCACGTTGAATGGCAATGCTAAGCCTCTGACCAAGGCAAAAGCCAGCCCTTGGGTCACGGGAAGTGCCAATTAGCCGTTTAGAGATTTCTACGGTCATATTATAATATTGTCATGTAAATCTAAACTAAAGCAAGCCGATAAATCCGATAAAAAATCTATGAAAACATCATGGTTACTGTTTTAACGGAATCGCGTCGCATCGTTGCGCCGCGCCAGTCTGAGGGAGCCGTAGTGCCGGATAGTATAATTGTACTTAATGAATATGACCCCGCGGGTCATAATTATTTCTATCATTGGTTTGGTAGTTGTATATTTGTACAAACGTAAATTTGAACAATACAATAAATTGTCAATTAATTGAATCAATCTGTCTAGCCTTTTCCTAACTATGCTGGGGTCGGCGACCAGTTTAACCAGATGCAGTTGAATACCAGTATTTTACATGGAGCGACTTCCTATCTGACCTCTACAACCCAGTAACTGGGTAATACGATAACCCTTGCAGAAGCCCGAAAATCGCCGAAAGTAAGACTGGCTGTCAGATTTTCGGGCTTCTGACGACCCGTAATGACTGTCAAAGATGCACAAATGACAGCCGGGACCAACGGTTTAAAGTGCTTTCCGAGGCACGGAGAAGTCTCGATATGAAAAGATGGTCACCCATCCATGGCTAACCTAAGCAAGCGAAGCTTAACCTGATGGTTCGACTTGCGCGGTTGTTATTACTTAGCCACGGGCTCCTCAGTTAATTGAATAAATTACAGAAACAAATAAATCAGCATTAGCACAGTTTAATCAATTCATAGTATATCATTCGCTGCATAAATCATAGATTGTTCACTTATGTACCCTTTATTAATGTCCATTTAGCTTAAGAGCTATCAGAAAAGAAAAGATATTGCAAACTATAAAACACTTAGAAGATTCTCACAACACTTAGTATTCTCATTTTAACAGACAAAAGATACATAGAGCTAAAATTTTCTAAGAGCAAAATTGATAGAATCTCTGAGTAGCCTTAAGGACCTACTTCAAGAACATTTATTTACTGACAACGATAAAAAACAACTCAAGTTTCATCTCAAACTGGCTCAGCAATAAAAAGCAAAATGGCGAGCACTTGCGACGTCAAATGCTTGGCGCTTTATTAGCAATACCAAAGAGTATGAAAACCGTACAGATACGAAACGATTTCGTGCCTGATACCTGTCAGTTGTGTACAAAAGAATACATTGTTTTAATAAAGCATGCATTAATTTGCGAAGCAGTGATAGCCTAGTGGTATGACCGTCGGACTGCCAAGTCTTAGGTCTCGAGTTCGAATCCAAGGCACGCACCTCTGATTTTACGGATTTATGTGCGTATTGTATAATTATCATTTGCTTAAAATCGGTGAAGGAAAACATCGTGAGGAAACCAGCATGTTTGAGAGATATTTCTCAACAGCATGTGATGCTAAGTCAGAGGCCCATGGGCAGCATAAAACTCTGACACCAGGTTAGTCACTAACCACACGAAAAGAAGAAGGAGACAATAACCCGACCGCTTATCTGAGACCATTCCTGATGAAGCTGCGGGGTGCGGGAGGGGTATGATGACGCAATGCAAGAGCTCGCTGATTCGTCAACTTGTGACAACTGTGACCCCTCTACACCGGGCAGCTACACGAACGGTCTCAGATAGCGGTCAGATCTTAGAGCCCGTGCTAGTGTACAGAGGCGACCAAAATTGCACAGGTATTCTGGCTACACGTTGGTGACTTGGATTTGTAACATGTTTCTCTTTTTAGGTATCGTCGTGAACAATGGGCCTTAGTTGTACGTTCTTTACGCCCCAAAACTATACAGTGTGTTAGGTTAAACGAGAGACATAGTTTCAGAGGGAATAGTACCCATAATAATAATAATAATATCCTTGGACATTTCACACAACGCCATATAGTCTCAAGCTAAGCAACCTAATGCTTGCTTGCTTTTTTTTTGTCGTTTTACCCATGAAAATGAAAAATTTTGATTATGGGACCACCTGTGAAATCACGAAAAAAACAGCTGTTCAGTACATGTTATGTTAGCATAATTCGTCAAATGTATGAAACAGCTGATATTTTTTTCATATTTCAGTGTTGGTTCCGTTGTTCATTTTCATGAGTAACCCCTGAAAATATGTCCCTCGTTTAACCTTACACATTGTATACATAAATAATTATTAGCAGAATGTGTATGGGTTTAACTTCTATAATTTATTACTCTATGGCGATACTAGGACACTGCAGTTTTAAATCGTCCTGCATTAGGTTACACAGGAAAGGGCGTTTGTTTTTATTTCGAGAGCAAAGTTATTTCAATTTGTTGTGAAGTTTGTTAGTTATTCAATGAATGCGAGGATTTTTAAAAGATTTTTATAATATTCATTGTTTCCCAACAATGTTGAGGTAGGCTTCTAGTGTAATCAGATGCAGCTGAATACCGGTATTTTACATGTAGCGACTGACTATCTGACCTCCACAACCCGTAACTGGAGATACGGGCTGTCAAACTTGCGGGCTTCTAACTACCCGTAACGACTGTCAAAATATATCCACGAATCATAGCTGGGATCAACGACTTAATGTACTTTCCGAGGCATGGAGGAGTCTTGGTATATACAGATGGTCACCCATTCACGGACCAACCCTGGCAAGCGTAGCTTAACTTGATAGATCGACCCGTGCGGCTGTTATTTATTAACCACGAGTTTTTCTGTATGAATTCATTCATTTATTTATTCATTAACAATATACATTGTGTTGAACATTACATATTAAATATTAAGTAAAACCATAATTTGCAGAAACAATACTAATTTAAATGGAACATAAAATTATCACATGCAGAAACAATACATATAAAACGAACAATACATATAAACATAAACAATGAGTATGAATATAATTGATTCACTTACAGCTAATATCAATCATCGCACCTTAATGAGTCGTGTGTGCAACAACTCTCCGCCAATCTGTCGAACTAACAAACAATACGTATCGTGAATCTAATCCGGTTTTTATTTCTAACAGTACCTCGACATTCTCTGCGTGGGAGAAAACACCTATTCCGACTAAATTGGACAAAAAGTCTGATATACATTGTTGGGTTTTTTCAAAAGAGATAAAATACGAGCGTTTGTGTTGAAAGTGAACCAAAAGGATATAGAAAAATAATAATTTCAGTACTTCAAAAATATAAGGTAGGTGCGGGCACAAATTCATCGTATTATAGTGTAAGTGCTAGCTTCTGCCAGCGGAATCGACCGCGTGAACGTTTGAAATTATCAACGATAGTAATGAAAGTATTAATCCCATGTAGTATTAATCCTAGGTTACAAAGTATCTGTGTGCCAAATTTTATACAGATACGTTTTGTAGTTTTTACGCGCAAGAGTAACAGAAAGAAGTAAGAAAGAAAGAAAAATTACACCCGTGCAAAGCAGCTAAAAAACCTCGTATTCAGAGCCAGTAAAACCATTGACATCTCATCATCCTACTACTGATCGATACATACAATTTTATTTTTTCTGTGAATTTATTATTATTTCAATAAATTTATTATTTATTTATTTTATTTTATCATCAGTATCTCGGCCGTGGACAATGGATGGACCATAGACAAACCAACAAACCGTTAAATCTTCTGCGACATTATGATGAGTATTTTGCGCGGATGTGCACATTTTTCCCCACAACTTGCTTTTTTGTTGTTTGTTTTTTTTAACTGCATCACGTTTGCCGCAGATAAACGTCCTTCTTTTCATTAAAATAACACAACAATAATCCAACAATATTGTCTCCTCTCATATCTAACCGTGAATTCTTGTTTGAATCGAGGGCCTTGCGCAAAGCTAATCTAGCTTTATACCCAGACTTTAGTTTCGTAAGCGAATTACCTAAATAAACGGGTGTAAGATAATTATATTTATGAAGGCACCTGATAAAATTGGACTCGATTTTGAGATAAAATTAGACGACACAGTCTGTTTAGAGAAGGTAAATTAAGTTTGTAAGGTTGACGTAAAAATAGTAGGTACATGGAGATCTAATTAGATGAAAGTTTGTTTTGTCAATAAATGTGGTTTTATGATTACTTATATAATGTACAATTAGGTTCCTTGACGTGAGTTTTATTTTTGAGGTTGTAGGAATAAAATATCAATTTCAATTATTATGTCTAAAAAAATCAATCTGCCTAGCCTTTACCCAACTAAGTTGGGCTTCCAGTCTAGCCGGATGCAGCTGAATACCAGTATTTTACATGGAGCAACTGCCTATCTGACCTCCACAACACAGTAATTGGGTAACACGATACCCCTTGGTAAGACTGGCTGTCAGACTTTTGGGTTTCTGACTACCTGTAACGACTGTTAAAGTGCCACGAATGACAGCTGGGACCAACGGCTTAAAGTGCTTTCCGAGGCACGGAGGAGTCAAATAATATTTAAAAGTCTTAGTTACTGTGAGTGAATAAAGTCGATTAACACTTTTGTTTTTTTTATCTTAATTATTGAGCTTAATATTTAAATAAAATGGGAACAGACGTAAAATTTAAATAATTCTAAGCTCTGAGGTAATAAACAAAATGCTGAAAAATTAATAATCGAATAATAATATTTCAAATTGAATTTTCCAAAAAAATCTACATAATATTTTGCTAAAATATAGATAGGTATAAAAAATAGTTTCAATGTAACATGAAAGGAAAAAGAAAACCAATTGATTTCAAACTTCATTTAAATAAAACGCAAGACCCATTGTCTCACTCACAACGCCATAAAACATCGAGTAGCAACTCGAATAGACTCCATTAATCGATTTTAAATCGATATAAACTAAACTTTAATCGTAAATTAAGGCACTGCACACTCGTAAATTCAATCGTAAAAACAAATCGAATCGGGATTTGATGTTCTGAACTGTGATTGGTGGAATTCGTAACGATCCTGTATTTTGGAAATTCCGAATTTCAAACGTAATGGAATGTAATGTTCGATTTAGAGTTTGAATTTAGTATAATTATTTTATGTGGCCATTAATAATAATTGTCGTGAGGTGAAACTGTTGGATTATATTGTTTACTATTATTTCTCATTATTTTTAGCTTTGTTTTATGCATCGTTAAATAGGTAGCTTTTAATAATAAATTATTATTCAAATAACAGTGATTTTTGGTTGCATAATTAGACCGAACATAAACTTTAAATTACCATCCAGTTCTGTTTATAGGTCAATAGTCATAATTAATAAATACCCGTAAATATTGACTTTCAAACATAGGTAAATTGCAGTAATTACTGATAGCAAACCTTACATTACCAAACGTTAATTAAAAGAACAAATATCAGGTACCCTTTGCTAAATTAACACCTATTAGTAGTTTAGTTTATTTTCATAAATGGCAACATTTGGGGAGGATAGCACAAACAATATATAAAACCCTCCATAATTCGAACATCAAAGAGAACTTTCCGGAAAATTTTACGCTGGCAACTCTTAACACATTACTAAGGCCATGTGCTCAAAAAAAAAAACAATATTTTTCAAGTCAACGATTCTTTTAATTCATCCAAGTCCCTAAAGTTTTGCTCATAAAGCTTTCAAAGCATTTGATTAAGCCTCTCAGGGGGTTGGATAAACATGAAATGAGAAAACTTTCGCAAACAAGGTACAAATTACTTGAGCGGTGGACATTTGAAGAAACAAAGGGCAACACTGAAGTTGTAATTGACGCTCTTGAAATTTCATTTCGTTTTGATGAAGAAGTTATTGTGAGCCTCCTTCCATTTGCAACGTCCCGAGTTATTGTCTATTCGATTTGCGTAAAGGAATCGGTTGGCTATGACGTAATCAGGTTATTATGTTCCCACTGTTGGGACATGTGGGACATGGGCCGCTTCTTTCTGTGTCAGGTAATGGACCGTAATCCACCAAGCAGGACCAGTGCGGGTTGGTGGATGTAGCATGTCTTCGATTTTTCATACAGGGTGTTTTTACGGTTCCGTTCCTCAAAAGGAAAAATGGAACCCTTATAGGATCACTTCGTTGTCCGTCAAGACCCTTTATCTCGGGAACGTATAGAGGTATGGAGTTGAAATTAAATCCACATTCTCAGGTTTATACTCCTTTAAAGCTGTGAAAAAATCAAATTTCTAAATAAACGTAAAAAAAAGATACGGCATTTTATGCCGGGCAAAAACGTATATTTCTACACTCTCCAGAGAATCAAAATATAAGGTACAGACGCCAGCACATCAAGCTATCCCTAACTGTCAAATTTTCTCAATTAAAAATGAACCTTATGTCTTTGGAGTAAAGTTGTAATACTATCAAAGAAATTTGACAGATTGTGGTAACTTGACGTGCTGGCCTCTGTACTTTCCGTTGACCTAAAACTATGAAATTTAGCAAGTAATATTGTCATGAACTACAAGTACAGGGAAAAATCTGAAAACTATACATTTGTAATTAAATCATAAAAAAACATAGTCTTTATCTTATCAATACCAAACAAATTTGTACAGAATCCTCGGTGGGATACACATTCACTTGTCCGGTATTTTTACATATCCCTTCCTCTAGGGTATGAATCAGACCATATGGAAGAATCTGCCTTTCTTGTACCTATTTGAAATAAATGATTTGACTTTGACATCCTCCTTAAAACACGTAAACAGTCAATTTAAAGAAGGCTCATCAATCTGCCTCTGATAAACTTTCAAACAAAAAAAAATGTATACTCGTCAATTTTAGATAAGGTACTCATCCTATATTTCTTTCTATCTACAAAAACAATTGCAATCCTAAAATTCCCAATCACAAATAAAATTGCATTTCCAAATCACTCCCCTCTTACCCGGCTTAATAATTGAATCCAAGACTTGTAGCGAGCACTAGACTATTGAGGCGACAACCGATAAATTAAGAAAACCTATTTAAATAATCCTACAATCCTACTGGAATGAAACTGAAAATCTTACCAGAATCACTACAAAATAATGGGTAGATAAAACAGATCTATGAGGCTAAATGTGCTTTATAGATGTGTAAGTAGAATTATATAGACAGAAAGAGCAGTTCTACACATTTTTTATTCAGTTAATATTTATTTAGTTCTGTTTTTGTATTTATTTGTATAGTTCGTTGAATATTCGAGGAGCTCGTGGCTAAGTAATAACAGCAGCACGGATCGATCCATCAGGTTTATCTACGCTTGCCGGGGTTGGTCTGTGGATGGTAACAGAGCATAACGCTTTTTTTGTTATGGTATATTTTTTGTCAGATAATTCCTACTACAAGCATCATTATACTTTTGAACGCCAGAGCACAAACGTACGCGTGTGCCCTCTACGCCAAGCTACAAATTTAATTCTTCTTGTTAGCCTTCGATCAAAAATTTGTTAGCATAAATTTTCTAATATCCATGGTGTCTTTTAATTTGTTTCATGTCATTAAATACGTACGAGAGCTTCAATTTTAAAGATATTGTTTATTTCGTGTTGATAGTGTACCGCATTATCACATATTTGTGTCGTTGGCGTACAGGCATGCGATTGCTTGTCACGTATATGTGACAATGGCGTTCAAAAGGTTAAAGAACTTTTTCGAAAAAAGAAATGATTAATGTTTAAAAAAAAACATGGAGAATTTATTGATCTAGCGAATTTAAAATGTTTTACCCTAAATACATTTTAAAACACTCACGAAATAATAATTTAATAATTCATCTCTTCAAGAATCACAACCAGGACCCAGTTAAATCCCGAGATTGTCCGGGATTTATAATAGTTGTCAGTAATTTTATCAGGCAGCATCTGTTGTTGAGACAGTAACATCTCAGAAATCCCTGCAAAGACTCTTGAATCCCGGAAATGTCAGTAGATCCGGAACACGGGATCGTCCCGGGATTCTTGGTCGCCTAAAGCTGCAGCCGGGTGCAGCTGTAATAAACACAAACAACATTGATTACTGCATTCACGCTGGGATGGATCGGTTTATGCTAGATTGAGCAAGTTATTGTCGGGGCACTTTGGTAAAATAGTATATAAATACTCAATGGGTTACGTAAAAGTCATGAGTATCTTTTTAGAAGATAATAAACTTAATGGGAAGATTTATAAAAGCATGGTTAGACCTGCCGTCCTGTATGGATCAGAGTGTTGGGCCACAAAAGGAATGAATGAAAGACAATTACATGCAGCTGAGATGAGAATGCTAAGAGGGATGTGTGGTGGTACGCGAATGGATAGAATACGGAATGAGTATATAAGAGGAAGTGTGAAAGTGACACCGGTGACTGAAAAGTTGTGTGCAAATCGGTTGTCATGGTATGGGCATGTTATGAGGAGGAATAAGGAAAATGTTGTCAGTAAGGTCAAGCCAAATAAATTGGATAAGGGCAGGAGAATGATGAAGTGATGATGAATCACGAATAGTCACGATAATGTAGATTTATCGGTAATTTTAGACATGTTTACTTTTAATAAAGAATTAGAGTCACCAATCCGATATTCACCAAAGCACAAATTTTTGTATAGCATATAATAGTATAGTACATACATGGGTAATCCAACAACATTTATTTGTAACAATCCACCTCTATGCAAAAATATATTTTTTATCCAATAAGATACGTACAAAATTTATAATAATCGGATTATTCAAATCGGATTGGATCGGATAATTTAATAATGATAAAATACACTATTTTATTCGTGTCTAAAACGTGTGAATACTATATCAGTACCTACAAAATCAATTTACCCACTTTATTAGATTAACTAAATCAGTAGCTTTTTAGACGAGAAACAAAGTTACATTCGATATACTCGTAATAATGATGACAAAAACCTACTTTTCTAATTGAATTCAAAAAGCGAAGCCAATTTAAATCATTCAACAATGCTGTAAGCTTTAATAAAAAAAAACAAATTGACCGTATATCAAGGAAATGTAAATGTCGGAATACCTGTGACGCTGTCGCGGCTCAAAACCGCAGCGTAGTGCAGTGACTGCTATAGTAAATACAAACGGCATTGATTACATCGTTCACACTGCGATGGGTCTGTTTCATGCGAGATGTGTCCAAAAATTTTAAAAAAAACTTCAACAATCCAATGAGTTCACTTATTGATCGCGATTATTAAAAGTTCAATGCAGAAAAACAGCAGAAATCAGGCTATTGACACTTAAATTGGGTTTATTTTAAATATCTTTGCCACATCAATAACACACTAAAAAAATATATTAATTTGATATAATTATCAAATTAATATATTTTTTTAGAAATTAATTATAAAAAGTTTTTTTTCAAATTAATTATAAAAAGGGTACCAATGAACTCTGCTCCTCGATGCACATCTGTATCACCAGAGCATGCATCATACATATAAAAAACACAGCTTAGCAGAACCCGTTTCCACCAGTACTATGCTGTATGGACCAATGAATATGATTGTAGGATATTAAACGCATCCATAGCAACGTAACATAGCATATATCTAGTGGAATCTAAGAACTCTAATCTTTTAAATCAAACACAAATCAATTTATTCATAACACAATATCAAAGACCAAAAAGCGTCATAAATAAAAAATAGCTGACTATGTCATAACACCGTCCACTCCTATACAAGCAGGGCGGCATCGTCCTTCAAATATTAATTGTATTTAAACCAAACGCAAATATTCGCAGCGGAAACCATTATTTGGTGCTTCGATCGATTTTACAGGAAATTAATTATACTAGGTTACTTTGGTACTGGTTTAGTGTAAGTTTGAATGTCTATTGTATTAGTTTTTGTGAATGATGTGCGTTTTCACGTGACCAGAGGGCTGGCCTATTTTTTGGTCAAAGAATCAGCATTGCCATACAACGTGGCAATGCTGCCAGTCTTCTTGACACGTTTCCGGACGACAGCGATGCGGATGAGTACTTCGACACCACAGAAATCTTATTAAGATTTCTGTGTTCGACACCTATGATTGTGTTCTTTTTGTTTTCTATTGATTTGTATATACATAGTTAGTTGGATAGTCATTTAATTTAAGTGTGTTTAAGTTGTTTATATGTAGACATGTAATTAATAATCCAAAAATAAATGCTATATTTAGATGAAGCTTTTTTTTAAATTAATTCCTACTACATTTTCATGAAACCCCCTACTATAGATAAATTAAACAAAAATACAAGATGGAGAAGACACTAAATTCATATGCGTATTATAATCATAATTATCTGCCTTAAAAAATCAATCAATTAATCTAAACAATAGTTTAGTCACTATAACTAATCAAAGATTGGCAAAACCCATAGTCGACTCTCGCGATCTACCACTAATACCATTTGATTTGTTAAATAAAACATTTATTTAGTTTCGAAATTAGTGATTTATTTGTTAATTTCAAAACACTTCAACGCGTTAAGCAGTGATAGACTAGTGGCGTAACTTTCGGGCTGCCAAGTCTTAGGTCTCGAGTTCGAACCCAAGCCACGCAACTCTGACTTTTCGGATTCATGTACGTATTGTATAATTATCACTTGCTTAAAAAACGGTGAAGGAAAACATCGTGAGAAAACCAACATGAGAGACATATTTCTCAACAGCACGTGAAGCTAAGTCAGAGGCCCATGGGCAGGGCATAAAAACTCTGACACCAGGTAATTCACTAACCACACGAAAAGAAGAAGACTCCAATGCATTAATATTGTCAATGTATTAATACAATTCATGGTCGAGTTGTCATCTCTACATCGTATATTTAAATTAAAAAAAACACCCAAAACGATGAACTCTCAAACAAAATTACATAACAGACATTAAAACGGACCAATTTACCCTCCGGCCCAATTGACACTGTGGTTCAATTAGGACCTGCCAAACGTGCAAAAATAACTGAACTTTTCAAATATGATCTGTGAAAATACCTTGAAGGTTATACGTGGACGTGGGGTATCCCAGTTTTATCTGTCGGCCATTTTGTCCCACCTGATCGTAAAAAATAATTGAATGGCACAGGAAACGGTCCGTAATGCCTGTTACATCCTATGAAGGTTCCACCAGGAACCAGGAATCCAGGGATCCAGGAATTGGGTCCACTGTTTCAATTAGATTCAGTAGCAACTGATTCATTTGAGATAGTAGGTATAAGTACGTTTTTTGCGAGGAGCCAAGGCATCGAAAATTAAAATGGCCTTGAGGACATTAACACGTTGAACGCCAACGCGGTCACCGTGTGTCCGACAAACAATAGTTTTTCTATTGTGTCTGCTGCGTGGCAGTCAATGCCTTAATAATAATAATAATTTAAAATGTATTAAATAAGAAATTATATAAATAAACGAATAATAATTTTACTTTGGAAGAAATTCATAACATGAGATTACATTCAACGTAGATTAAATAGAGAAGATATAAGATCAACGCTCTAACGTTGATCTGAAACAAAAATTAGAATGTATTTGAGAGTCTAAAAGAGAAAGACTAAATCACAGTCTATCCATCTGACACAAGCTAGAAGAAAAATATAATATTCTTCTTTTTTTTCGTGTGGTTAATGACAAACCTGGTGTCAGAGTTTTTAATTTGTCCACGGTCCTCTGACTTAGCTTCACATGCTGTTGAGAAATATCTCTCAGGCATCTCAGGAGGAATCGTATTTTGATATATAATATTGAACGTAAAAACGAATGAACTCGAAATAATAATAAGTTAAATGAACTCTTCGTTTAATTTATACGATCCGGTACTATTTTAACGGTTCGTTATTACAGTAATATAAAGATCCAAGTAAAAGCAATCAAAAAGAAAAGTAATTTAAAGAAACTGAAAAAAAAACCGACTTAGTCTTTTCAAACTAACACGAATCAGAGATTTGTAAGAAAAAGTATAAGAATGTCAGAAGTTAAAAAAACCTGTTAAGTGCGAGTCGTACTTGCGCACGAAGGGTTCCTTACCAGCCATAGGGAAAATGCTACCACCCACTATGTAGATTTTTTTTTAATTCTTAAATTTGACAAAACACCATTCTTATAATTGACTATTTCTTTAAAACTGTAAAAAAAAATCAAATGAAATAACTAAAAACTAAGAAATTATAAGTATCCCATTTAATTCTAAAAATCTGTAACGTCACATTGTTATTTTTCATTCAAATCACGTACAAATGCCGCGTTTTGACAATTCATTAAAAGTAACGTTATTGACTACCCTTTCAAATACCCAATTGACATGACATCACGCCTGTAATACCCACCTAGCCCGAAACGGGAATCGAATCTAAGATCTCATGCTAAGCAAAAGTGTTTGCGACTACTAGAACAACATAATATCGGTCTTTGTCTAGCAATCTGTGAAAATTTTAACCGTCTACCTATTACGGTTCATGAGATGCAGCCCGCTGACCACCGCTGGCACCGTTTGAAGTTTCAGTTACGGAACCCTGAAACGTAGTAAAAGAAACTAGGATTCCACAAGTTGGTAAGTTCCTGAAAATAACAGTAGAATTAAGTTTTTATCGTTGAACTCGAAGTTCAGACGGTATTTAAAGACGAACTTTTAGGCTTGATATTATATTATTGGGTGAGACACAAGCTAATGGAGATAGCGGTTTATACAGCTGATTTTTTTCCGCGATTCCAGATTAGTTCCCATTGAGAAAGAGTGACTGAGTTGCCATAATGATGAGTACAATGACTCCTTAAAATAATGCCCATAAATTCAATTTTACCATATATAATACTAGCTTCTGCCTGCGGCTTCACCCGCGTGGATGTCGGATTTTGTTACATTATTGAAGTTTTAGAAATGATCCTTTTTGAAAATATAATATAGCTTATGTCACCCGGGGATAGTATAGAATTAAAAGAATTTTCAAAGCAGTTCAGTGGTTTTGCAGCCTATTCAATGCAAACAAACAAACAAATCTTTCCTCTTTATAATATTTGTATAGATTTTATTGTTTTTAACATTCTTTTAAGTAAATACAAAACCTTTTTCTTCTTCGTTGTATTCATGATTCTCTTTTTAATAATGCATAGCTTCGTCCAGAACTTGACTACTCAGACAGCGCTAGCGCTGGCCTCGCAAAGGTCTTCCAATCTGCAGTTGTTTTAACACAGAGAGCTGTCAGTGTCAACTTTGACATTGACAGCTCTTTCAGTGTCAAAGTTGACACTGCGAGCTCTTGAGCTAGCTTGAGTAGTTAAGATGTTATGAACGCGTTCAGTTACACTTGACAGGTACCGGTACTCCGATGAGCCACAGTGCGACTGTAGAGCAACATTACAAACAATACAAAATCTTAAGTTCTTAAGAACTTGCTTCCCGAAGATGTTTTCTTTCACCATTTTAAGAACAGTGGTGCTGAAATCAATTATCCCAGTCGAGATGCGAGATTCAAATCTCTACTAATATTACAAAGCTGAGGCGTTTGTTTGTTTGAACGCGCTAATCTCTGGAACTGAACATGTAACTTCACTGGTTTCGGTGTAAACCGCTCGGGAGCAGCTAGTCAAAGATATAAATAGACTTCGAATTTCTAAACCCCAGTAATCTTACACCTCAACCCACACCCAAGTTATATAGTAGGCGTGAAACACGCAATAGGCCCCGTCTGTCCACAATTACCTTAGGAACAAGGAAAGTCACTCCGCCAAATTTCCTCCAACCAACATTCCCCTCAATTAGCCAGTTTTAATGGAAAATTATGTACAAACATGGACCCGACTCCTGTCTAGTTTAGTTGACACATTTTTATAAGGGAATTGGGGCAGGGTATGTCGGTCAATCCCTGTCTCCTTTGGCCGACATCTTTGCATAGTACATCGTTGTTTAGTGGGGCGGAGTTAATCCTTAAAGGTAGGAGGAGGAAGGTAGGGTCAGTTGAACCCAAGATACTGAGTGACATGGCCGATTGTTTGGAGGTATTATATTGATATAGCCATTTTAGCACGTTTTGTTAGTTGCTTGCTAATAAATCTGTATTCTTTTTCCAAATAAGGCAATATTTTTTACACAATCATAGGTATTATTGATGATAATACATTCATTTGTTTGTTGTTGACGACACTGTTGGCGCAGTGGTTGAGTGATTGACTACTGCGCAGCATGCTGCGGTTTGTTCCAGGTCTGGGTGTTTTCTATCTATAATCTGTACATATTTACAAAAAAAATATGTATATAAATAGTCTATCAGCCATCTCGTTATCATTTTTTTTAAGGCTGGGAAATCATCCAATGACTGCTCCCGCTCTGGGTGGAGCGGAAGGGAGTTTCAGACTCTTACTGACTAAAACCCATCCATGTTCCTTCCGTAGCCCTTTATGTTCCGGGGTAGCGGTAACCCTTTCGGACAATCCCGCTTACCATTTCGTTACCATAACACAAGCATTAGGTTGCTTAGCTTGGGACTATGGCGTTGTGTGAAATGTCCAAGCATATTATTATTATTATAATTCAGAAAAGCTTTTTTGTAGTTCTTGTTCAAAAAGTTGTGGTCGAAATCTGAAAGTCTGACAACCAGTCTTACCAAGGGTATCGTGTTACCTATAGTTGTTGACGTCAGATACGCCGTTGATCCATGTAACATACTGGTATCCAGCTGCATCCGGCTAGACTGGAAGCCGACCTCTACATAGTTGGGTAAAGACAGGCAGCTGATGATAGTTTTTGAATTGGGTACTTGACAGGGTAGTCAATAACGTTACGTTTTATGAACTGTCAAAACGCGGAATTTGTTCGTGATTGACGTCACAGATTTCTAGATTCAAATGGCATACTTATTGCATTAAATGCAATTTTAAAATTATATCATCGCCTAATATTTAATTTATGGAGGGAATTTATGGGAGTTTTTAAGACGAGCGGTCTTTTACTATGTGATTTCATATTTTATTTTTGACTGTTTCAAATGGTTAATTCCTCACTGAAACCCAGCTTTTTAAACAAAGTAGCATATTTAAGCTCAATTGTGTCATTTGCAAACTGATTGCTACCAATGAATTGAAAGCGACTACAGTAATCTATTTTGGGGCAACATCGCACTATGTAATTCCAAACCTAATCTAAATGGAATTAATTTACTAACTGGCCCCAAACTGGTTTATTTTGAAACATTTTTCGTTTTTTGTTGAAGCAATTACTTCAGATCTTAGATAATGGTTCATAATGTTTCTTTCAGGGTTTTTTTTTCGGCAGCGTCTAGAATTCTTTCCAATTTATTTGAAAGTGGGAAATGTTCAGTGCAATCTTGATTCTGGTGGCGTTTCATTTTCTGATATTAAGAGATACTTAACTGATTTTATCGTTAAACTTGTGGTACAGTTTTAAGAGCAGTTTATCTTTGCCTCATATAGTGCTTTGTTGTATGCTAAGTTTTATTTATTACATTTCTACATAATAATAATGCTGAGACCCTCAAGCGGCGTAAATACTGTAACCTAATGGGTAACTATTGATTTGAGCCGTTTGGCGTCGAAACTGTAGGATCATGGGGCCCGAGTGCGCAACTCTTTTTTAAAGAAATTTGTCACTGATTGGTCGACACTTCACATGACCAGAGAATTGTAAATTCTTCGTTCAAAAAATTAGCATTGCCTTTCAACGTGCCAATGCAGCCAGTCTTCTGGGCACGTTGTCATTTTTGTTTATATATAGTTTTCTGTTTGTATTTATTTGTATATAGTTAGTTAGATAGTCATTTAATTTAAGTATGTATGCTAAGTTGATTACCAATTATGAAAATAGTAATATTGTAGTTGAAGAAAATGCTGTACATGGAAATACGTCACGAATAATTTTCCAACTACAAAATATGTAAGGTTATTATCGTAAAACAAAAAAAGAAACTTTGATTTTAACTTTTTCCTTTACTTGTGTTGTGTGACCTATACCCATTTTCTTTCTTATTTGTTTTGAGGATGAGAAATCATCAAATGACTCCTCCCGCTCTGGGTGAAGCGTAAGTGTCAGATTCATACTGACTAAAACGGGTAGCGGTAACCCTTTCAATCCCACTGGGACATTAATTTGATGATTTCCCACTCTCAAAAAAAAAAGAATATTTGGGGTGCAGAACTGTAAAAATACTTCTAAAACCGTCTCTGAAATGTGTGATACATCATTATCACACATTTCAGAGACGGTTTTAGAAGTATTTTTGTTGTATGTTGTTATTTTATTGTGCACCGATTTTTTTTTACATAATCTTTTTTCTCTTAATAACATAAACCCATAATTTGAACCAAATCTTACTCCTCGACATTTTAACAACCTCTAAAAGACAAGCCATTACAGAATTTATAATAAAAACTGTTCAAGAACAGCAAATCACATCTCCAGTTTATTTTTAATAAGCGACTTCGCCCAAGGAAATGTAAAGAAAACTAAATGTTGGCAACTTTTTTTATTTCTTACTGAACCGAGTCAGCCACAGTGCCAAGTGCCAATTTTTTCCAAGAAAATTAATATTTGCTTTATGAAATTAAAACTTGTAGTATGAAAGAAAGATTAAATACTGTTTCTTTCTAGTCAGCTAGTCAGTTCCCATTGCTGGGACACAGGCTGAAACTCAGTGAGAGTGGCTGGGCTGCAATCCACCAGACAGGCCAAGCAGTAGATTGATAGATGTCGCCTTCGAATTTTACTTCGGATATACTGGTTATGACATTACCCTGCACGTGAGACATTTCAACTTTGTCTCTGGGATGGCTCTCTCATCTTGATGCCTCAGATATTCAAAATGTCCATATATCGCGGAGTCGTCAGTGGAATTTGTCCGAAGGGTCCGCTGCCCCGAAACACAAAGAGCTACGGAAGGAATATGGACGTGTTTTAGTCAGTAAGAGTCTGACACTCCCTTCGGCTCCACCCAGAGCGGGGAGGTCAATTGAAGATTGACTTCGTACCAAACGAACCAATTTCGAAAAAATAACGCTATCGTAAAAGACCAAGAAATATTTGTTTCAAGATAATAACAGTTAGTTTTTGTTTATCTTCAGTATTGGATATGTTATGGATATTATATTTCTTTGAAATATATCCCAATAATGCGTGAGTGTTCGTTATTATCTGGAAATTACTTTGCTGTCTCGATTTATTACGATTCTAGTAATTTGGATCGGAGATCAAACTGAGACGATTGTGTGTCTTCATTTCGAATGTTGAGAGATGAAGATATTTGCTTGGAGATAAATAGCAATAACATTTGTGATTTATTTGCGAATGAAACGAGTTTCTCATTTTTTTTTCTTTTGGATACTTATTGTATATTTGTATAATTCGCTTTTTGCTTTTCTACGAAAAGCAGTGCTGAGAAAACGAGAAAATGAAAATATTTCGTAACATGATGTCTCATCAGTAATCATCGATTGAGTTGTTAGAGGTACCCACGTTTTGCAAATTATGTTTAAGTCCCATGTAATATGGGGAAAGCCAATTGCAATAGGAGTCACCTAACACAAGCATCTTCTTGCTTAAAAGGTGATCTCCAAATTACGTATGTTAAGGCTCTATGTAATTGAAATAAACATTTTTTTTCTATCAATATGCATAGTCAGATGCCTCATGCTTAGCAGTCTTGCCACTAAAAGACAAAGGGACAGTTAAAGAAAAAACAAAAAAATAACGCCATGTTTGGCAGTAATTTTTTTTTAAATCCTTTTTGTCAATCGAGTCGTTCCGGCTTACGTCACAACTTGCTGTATAAAAAGAACGTACCTGAGTGATCAAATCAATCTTGACTTTACTTGCATAAGTATCAAAAAAATACACGACCTAATTTTAAAGAAAAAAACATGACAAAGTGCTCAAATCTAATTTATCAAGTCTCCGATCCTAAATTTAACATCAAAACGGCTTTAAAATTAAACAAACGAAGTTTTCCTTTTGAGAAAAAAATGGAAACCCGGGATCAAAATATTTGAGTGATTATACATGTGCTTTTAAAAATTACCTGTAAAAATATGGTTATTTTTTTATTTAAATATTTATGCTGGTTATTTTCTGTTGCAGGATGTTTAAAAACGGGATTAAAATGGTGTATAATTATTCCGAAATGGCCTTCAAGCTTAGCGATCTTCTTCTTTTTCGTGTGGTTAGTGATAACCTGGTGTCAGAGTTTTTATGCTGCTCATGAGCCTCTGATTTAGCTTCACATACTGTTGAGAAATATCTCTCAAGCATGCCGGTTTCCTCACGATGTTTTCTTTCACCGTTATTTTAGCAATTGGTAATTATTATACGATACGCACATGAAACCGAAAAATCAGAGGCGCGTGTCTTGGGTTCGAACGTGAGACCTAATAATTTGCAGTCCGTTGGTCACAGCACTAGGCTATCACAACTTGTATGATAGGCAGTTAAATTAGATAGAATACAAACTCAAATAACATAGCGAAATTCATTAATACCGGCGAAGAGCGAACACCAATTAGGCTCCCCAAAGAATACTGTATTCAATACGTTCATCCATGGACCGATAAGCCAATTATCATAACGATTTATAATACGGACGCCATTAAAAACGGTTCTGTTGCCTCGAAAATTTGTTTTTCACCCATTTATCTTTGAGTAATGGTGGAAAACGAAATTATTCTGAAGTTAAAGGAGGATAATGCGAGGATGGAATGTACCTGGGTAGATTGTGAATTTGATATTTAAATCTATACTAATATTATAAAGCTGAAGAGTTTGTTTGTTTGAACGCGCTAATCTATCGAACTACTGGTCCGAATTGAAAAAAATATTTTGTGTTGGATAGTCAATTTATCGAGGAAGGCTATAGGCTATGTAACATCGCTACCAGCAATAGGAGCCGAGCAGCAGGTGAAACCGCACGGGAGTAGCTAGTATAAATTAAAGGTGCTTACTCATACGACATCATGAACTGTCTGCCTTTTCCATCAGATTCCAGTCTAATCGGATGTAGCTGAATACCAGTATTTTGTATGGAGCGACTGCCCACCCGACCTCCACAACCTAGTTACTAGGTAACACGATATCCCTTGGTAAGACTGGTTGTCAGATTTTCGGGCTTCTGAATACACGTAACAACTGTCAAAAGTCAACATGGAGCCCATGTCCTAGCCAAGTAGTTTCTTGCCCTTTCTTCTCCTTGGGTACCTACTGCTTTGGAATGGGCAATTAGCTTCATCTTTCTGACTGACCGACTCCTTGACTGTTTAAAAGTACCCTGTAATATTGGTTTATTTGTACTAAATGCTTTGAGTTTGAGTTTGAACAAATGACAGCAGGGACCAACGGCTTCATCTATCCCCGGACTAACCGCGGCAAGCATAGCTTAACCTGATCGAGCGACATGAGCGGCTGTGATTACTTAGCCGCAAGCCCTTGTATTCTGTTACAGACAATTTTATTAATGTAGCATATTGCCAGAAAACTTGGCATCATATTTCAGTTTTTTATGGAGTTATCTTCCACAATGAGACGAGTAGGCTGTCACTGTTATCCATGTCCAGTATGAAAACTTAAAACAAATTCGATTTTAGTATAATTTATTTTTCTTCGCAGAATGTGCATGTGAAAGTAGAGTATTCTCTGATGAAGATGAAGGAGTCTTCTTTGACGAGCTTTAGTCTAAAAAGCATCACACACACACACACACATAACATTAGTCACTGCTTTATCCGCTCAGTAAATAATCTACTTTAATATCTTTCTTTCTTCGTGTGGATAGTGACTAACCGGGTGTCAGAGTTTTTATGCTGCCCATGGGCCTCTGACTTAGCTTTACATGTTGAGAAATATCTCTCAGGCATGTTGGTTTCCTTACGATGTTTTCTTTCACCGTTTTTAAAGAATTGATAAAAATAATAATAAAAACAATAAAAATAATACTTACCAACAATCACATAAATATTAATATAATAATATACAGTGTGTTAGGTTAAACGAGGGACGTACGAGGGGTTACTATACTCATTAAAATGAACAAATTTGACTATGGATTATACATAATTTGTCAAAATGAATGGAGCAGCTGATATTTATTTTCATATTTCAGAGTGGGTCCTATTGACAAAGTTGTTGATTCTCATGAGTACTATGCAACCTGAAAGCCCCTGCCCCCTGTTTAACCTAACACACTGTATGTACAAATAAATTAAATTACGGTCCTAAATATTTGGTCTCCGTTTTCTGCCGATACTAGCAAGTTCAGAATTCAAATTGTATTATTATTTCATTTAGCATTCTAGGTATAACATTGGCTA
Organism: Hyppa rectilinea; assembly: GCA_951799385.1. NCBI lineage: Eukaryota > Metazoa > Arthropoda > Insecta > Lepidoptera > Noctuidae > Hyppa > Hyppa rectilinea. Next base: position 6,140,697 of record OX637325.1, read on the forward strand.
AGTAATTCTAACACACTAGTTTACTGCCTACGTTCATAGCAGTACGATCTGACAGGGAAATGATTTTGCTCATTAATATTTATCAATAGTGCATAATTCATGAGGTTCTACGAATTGGCGCGATAAAATGTATTGACCAAATACATTACAGCGTTAATGTTGAATTATGTGTAATAATTGTGGAATAGCACAGTTCCATTGGGTAAAAGCTTTTGTATTCCATTTCTGAAATAGTAATGCACTAAGGGAAAAGTACATTTAAAAATTAAGAAAAATGTAATGTTAGAGAATTTTAACGTTCGTGGCTAAGTAGTAACAGCCACACAGGTCGATCCATCAGGTTAAGCTACGGTTGCCGGGGTTGACCGTGGATGGGTGACTATTTTTACATACCGAGACTCCTCCGTGCCTCGGAAAGCACGTTAAGCCGTTGGTCCCGGCTGTCATTTGTGCATCTTTGACAGTCGTTACGGGTCGTCAGAAGCCCGAAAATCTGGCAGCCAGTCTTAGGTACCAAGGGGTATCGTATTACCCAGTTACTGGGTTGTGGAGGTCCATGTAAAATACTGGTATTCAGCTGCACCCGGTTAGACTGGAGGCCGACCCCAACGTAGTTGGTCTTTGTCTTAGTCCAGACCAAAATTAATCTTGGTCAGATAATGTAAATCCGTGTCTCAAATGTATATCTAACACTAAATGCCACGCTGAAACCAGAAATCTCACAGCTTAATTGAACGCCAAACAAAACCATTACGATAATATCTACTATTAAAAGTGCCCGAAATCGAAGCAGATAATCGCCACTGATCGATTTACCCCAAACCATTCTTATAAGAAACAATCTCCCATTGACAAAAACGGAAAATCAACAAACACTCCATTTATCGTTTTACTCTCAATTTACATAATCTTACCTCCGGGGAAGCGGGGAAGGGGGGACACTAAATTGATAAATTCCCCTTCTTAATAAGACGAAAAATTGTTTGTTGATCGGCACCCCTTGGACCACAGAGGAGATAGGCACAGAAGGTCGACTCTATTCAATGAGTAAAAACGCACGCACACATAGACCCGCTTCACGTACAGCGAGTGCAAGCGCACTCGACTTGCACTTGCGAGCGGCATTTGTTTAATATCCCAGCACGCACACGTCTATATAGGGTGTAAGGCAAACGCTTCCGAAAACAAAGACAGGTGATAGGACTAGTAATTCTCGATACGATACCATCAAAAAATCAGAAAAAAAAAAACAATTTACCTACTTTTTTTTTTGAGGCTGGGAACTCATCCCATGACTTCTCCCGCTCTCGGTGGAGTGGAAGGGAGTGTCAGCCTTTTACTGACAAAAACCCATACATGTTCCTTCCTTAGCCCTTGCGGCCTAAGCGGTAACTCTTTCCCGCTTACCCGGCAGGCTTACACCCTGTATTTGCGTGTGCCTGTTTTCTCTTCTTGTATGGATCTGACCTTCTGTACTTGTAAACATTGTGTTACCACAGTCCATTTGAAATATGGGAACGTGGGGCATTGTTAAAAATTCAAAAGAGTGAAGGTAGATTTTTTTTTCTTTTTGTAAATCTGTTTTGAGCTCGAGTGGGGTGCAATAGGTAAAGGTTGATTTATTTTGTTTGAAATTTAATATTAGATTTGGAATTCGTGAATGTTCCTTTTGCGAATCTAATTAGAGAGTATTAGAGGTATCTCGAGAACATTTAGCCGTATTTACCTATCTTTTTATTTGTATAGTGTTTTTTTTTATAACTGCGTCTGTATTGTAATGGGTAGGTACTTATACCTGGTGACCTATTAGGTGGTGTTGCTTTAATAATGCACCTGCATTAAAGGTCGCGATACAAAGAGCATTGTATAAAAGGTCACACACACATAAACGGACAATAATTACCGATCGTAATCTACAAGTGAATAATTTTATAAGACAAAGTAAAATTCCCATTCTTCCTAAATATTAATGTCAATTGACCTCCTCGAAAAAATTGCGTTCTAAATTTAAACATGAAGAAAAACTTCCATTCTCTGTTACAGTACGGACCTCCACACAAAGATAATCAAAAGACTGAAGCACACTTGCTACACCGTCTTCTGACTCCCTCAAAGGCCGTGGCATCACATGATTCCAAAAAAAAAAAATTGTCCCCCGGATAACAGATTCTCCGGGGTCCCCAACCCCCTTTTTGCGAGGGTTCTCGAGCCTTCTAAAGTGGTCATTGTTCTATGGTATAATAAGAGGCCATTTTGTGTAGTCCGTAGGCAAGGTTGGCAGTTTTTGCTCTGTAATACAGTTTTTATGGCTAGTTCTCTCATATTAACATTATGCTCATGAATGATGTATACCTTTATGGCGCTACTCTGATTTTATGGGTGTGTAAGGCGTGTGAAGGAATTTTGTGTTTCGTTTTTATTGTGTGTTGAATATTTTTTTGCGGAAAAGCGTGGTTCTGGGAATTTTGATATCATGCCAATATGCAACTGAGAGCAAATTTCACCAATAAAACTGAACGCGATCAGCGCATACCGGTACCACGTTTAAGAGCTATCTTTCAGACATCGGCATGTCTGAGAGATATTATTATGTGAAAGAAAACATCGTGAGCTTTCCTTCACCGTTTTTTAAGCAAGTGTTAACTAAAAAATACACACATGAATCTGAAAAGTCCGAGGTGCGTGCCTTGAGTTCGAACTCGAGACCTAAGACTTGGCAGTCCGACGGTCACACCACTAGGCTATCCCTGCTTACTTACGAAGTATTGAATTAGTTTGATATTCCATTTATTTATTTTAACTTGTCACACACAATAATGGTACAAAGGCGGACTTAATACCTTATGCATACTCTATCAGTCAACTTAGGGAAGGTGTGGTGTGTCTATTTGCAATCGATATTTATGTAGTTTTTTATTTAGTTGTTATTCGTGGGAATTTTAAACAAACTCTAGTCTAATCTATATTACATTTACATTTATTTTTACATTATTAGATTTATATTTTAAGAATCGTAGTATTAGAATATGCATACAAGATAACAATAATGAATGAGCTTTATAATATTGAATTTCATTATAATTTTATGGCAGTAATTCAATTTATATTATTTGTTGTTTAACAGTTCAAGGCTTGAAATTAGTTATTAATTTATTGCTATACTTGTAGAAAGCGAGATTTTCCACAGAATTACGTTCTGTCAGTGATGAGCAGGGAGAAAGGTTCCACCAAGATATTTTAACAATGGAACAGAGATATCGAGGCCGCGTTCCTGCAATGATGGAGGACTATTCTTAACTCCTAATAAGGAAAAGTAATACTGAAAAGAAGAAAAACATTAGTCCACAAAAAACAAGTTATAAATTAGGTGGGTGATTTTTTTATTTATATTTATTTGATTACAATCATACTATATCAATCTGCCTAGCCTTTTCCCAACTTTGTTGGGGTCGGCTTCCAGTCTAACCAGATGTAGCCGAATACTAGTATTTTACATGAAGAGACTGCCTATTTGACCTCCACAACCCAGTCAGTAACAGGGTAATACGATAGTAAGACTGGCTGTCAGACTTTCAGGCTTCTGACTGCCCGTAATGACTGTCAACGATCTACAAATGACAACCGGGACCAACGGCTTAATGTGCTTTCCGAGACATGGAGGAGTCTCGATATGTAAAGATGGTCACCCATCCACGGACCAACCCCGGCAAGTGTAGCTTAACCTGATGGGTTGATCCGTGCGGCTATTATTACTAAGCCACGAGCTCAATCATACAGTCATACTAAGCGTTTTAAATTAACACTTTTGTATAGTTTTTACTGCAGTAAGGTAATTTTTTTACCCGTTTAAATCGTGACACACTTAAACCAAACATGTTTTAAATGAGATTCTGAGAACGCTTCTCAATCCTCAGATACCAGCTGAAATACAAATCAATTCAAGTACCAACATACAAAGAAAAAATCCACCCTAATTTCCCGTAACGTCATCCAATCCTTGCGAGTAGAGCCTATTACGTAGCTTCCGTGCCATTATTTTTAACTCATACAATCCATATGACGTCATCAGGCCACACTTCGACAAAAAAGTGCCTTATTACGAAAGAATCTACGATTCTTTAGAGCCAGGGTAATTCCGATTGGGAATTTTTCTGAAGCCAGGGTAATTCTGACTCGAAAATTTGCCGAAGCCATGGTAATTCAATCCCGGAATTTTCCGACGCCCTCACGAGAGGAATTGATACCATAATTGTATTACGCCATTACTTAAATTGTTATTTTCTAAGATACTATGTAAGGGTGTCGATTTTTATGGCTGTATAAAATGCCACTCCACAATAATTATTATTGGCATTATATTTAGTTTTCTTTGGCGAGGAGAAACAAGTTATAGTGTGTTGGCTTTCATTTTTAGTGCCAATTTGGAGGTGAAACTAAGGCCGGGACTCCACCAAACCAGAGCTGTGTGCGGTGTGCAATGTGCTGTGCGAGAAGAGATGTTTTTCAACTCAGGTGCGAGGCGTTGAGTGCTCAGTACGCGCACTCACTGCACGCCGCTCACATCTCTGCGCGTCGTCCGCGCACAGCTCACATCTCCACTTCCATCGCTTCAGTTGACACACACAAATATGAATTATCTCCGCACAGCGATCTCCACTGAAGCTCCGCTCCGGATCAACAAATTGATCGAACATAATATGAAGCAATGGATTAGCAATATCCTTCAAAATCATTTATAATATGGTGATTTACAGTGTGCTGCGCGGCGCTAGACATGTTTATAGCTTCAAAGAGATATCAGCATGAAGGAAGGGGCTCGTTAGGGCCGATGTGTGCCGATTTGTGCTGCTGGGGAGTTTGTTGCGCCACTTCTTCTTCTCAGCTAAAGCACTAGGAAGTGGTGAAGGGTGGGCGTTTTTGGGGGACTGTCTTATGTAACTTTGACCTTCAAAAAGTGCTGATTTTCAGCCTAATTTGAATAAATGACTTTTGATTTTGATGCCTACCGGGTTAGAGGGGTTGTCCGTGAAAGAGTTAAGTACCGCTGCCCCAGAACACAAGGGGCTAAGGAAGGAACATGGATGGGGTTTAGTCAGTACGAGTCTGACACTGCCTTCCGCTCCAACCACAGCGAAGCAGAAGTCAATTGATGATTTCCCAACCGAAATAAAAAAAGAGGATATCTTACCTCCATCAGGAAACCAAAAAAGATGAATTCCTTCTTTTGACAGTCACTTGGAACGTGATTCGTAGTTATTTAATAACATTTTCCTGTTGGAAATAAGTTTTTTGTAGTGAATACTGCGAGGAAAAGTTAATATAGTTAATATTATTCGTTCGCCATACGATCTGTCTGAGAACATAGATTTATGAAGACTGTCCTACAGTGAATAAGGTGAAGATATTAGAATAATATCTTTGTATGTTTATTTTTATACATGTATTATGAGGTATTTTTATTTTGTTTGGAGTATGTGGTGTAGTGGTCGCAAGCGCTACATCTAAAGAGGAGGTCCTCGGTTTGACTAAGGTAGTGCTATTGGGTTTTTCCAGCGAGAATTTTTAAGTACCCACCCGGAGTCTGGATTTGTGCCCAGTTGATGGCAATAGACTCGCCTCCTATTAAATGGGACATAAACAGTCATAACTGGCGAAGTGTGGGTTATCAGAGGTACGCTAGACTCTTTAATTTGTATGTATTCAAACTTTTATGTAATTATATTATGCAATTCGGTTTCAGTTGAAGTAGCGTAGCACTCCTATGATTTCGTAGCAGCACCGCGTAGCGGCAGCTCGTAGCGTAGGTCGTGCGTGTAGCATCGTAGACAGCTACGCCTACGTTGCTACACGCACGAAATATAATTTTTGTTTCAGGTTTTATTGACATCGAAAATACATTCTACTTTATACAGGGGTTGTTTTTTAAGTGTAACGTTTTTTTATGTAGTAATTTTAGCTTTTGCTCGCGTGGAGGTCGGACATTTGCCCACAGCAACCTACTGGATCAAAAATTTCATCAAATGGTTCAGTTATAGTAAAGTAAGAAACCAAAAGAGCAGAGTTACTTTCGTCATTATAATATTAGTAAGTATGGAAGTCTATGTAAGTAAGTTATATAAAAATCTTCACAAAATATTTTAAAAAACAGCTAGAAGCTGAAATATCACTTGTTCTTTTCAGACTTTTACAAAGCTGCAAAGCGTAAATGAATGACAAAAAGTACCATCAAACCTTTTTAACATCCATTATACGAGTTAACCCTGCCGACGCGAGACATCTGTCCTTGGACATGCGCGACCACTCCCCTCGAGTGGCGGCGGAAGGGTTAAGTTCGCGTCGCGGGAATCATTATACTTTTCACTTAAAAAAAAAATCTTTTCTGTCAAAGAAATTGTACTTTTTGGGAATTTTTATGAGTTAAGTTGATGGAGGTGGGAGTAATGGTTTAAGTTTATTTTGGTTTAACCGGTGAAGCGGGTTTTAATAGCAGGATTATTTTAAGAATGTTTGTAGCTTTCTTTTTCATGTAGTTATTGACTAACCTGGTGTCAGAGTTTTTATGCTGCCCATGGACCTCTGACTCAGCTTCATATGCTGTTGAGAAATATCTCTCAGACATTGCGATTTCCTCACGATGTCTTCCTTAACCGATTACAGTAGTTAGGTACTAGTGATTTCGGTTGCAACAAATATATTAAATTATAATAATAATAATAGTTTTGTTCAGACCAAGATAGTCCGTAGAGTGTTAGTATTGCACAAGCACTTAAGAACTAAGTAAATTGCTTGTGCTTGGAATATAAAACTCTTCAATATTGCAATGGTTCATCATTTCAGTTGATGCCTCCCCCAAACAGCCCCTCATCGACCTACTCCGTTAAAAAAATATTAAGTTATTTCAGTTTCATTCTGCCTAGCCTTTTCCCAATGCAGCTGAATACCAGTATTTTTCATGGAGCGACTTCCTATCTGACCTACACAACCCAGTCAGTAACTGGGTAATACGATACCCCTTAGTAAGACTGGCAGTCAGACTTTCAGGCTTCTGACTACCCGTAACGACTGTCAAAGATCCACGAAAGACAGCCGGGACCAAGGTCTTAACGTGCTTTCCGAGACACGGAGGAGTCTAGATATGTAAAGATGGTCACCCATCCACGGACCAACCCCAGCAAGCGTAGCTTAACCTGATGGATAGATCCGTACGGCTATTTAGGTAATTAGGTACGTAGGTTATTTCAGTTTATTCTACGTAAAAGAAACTATTCACAGTATTCGTTTAAAATTGTAGGTAGAGAAAAGCAGAAGACTTTTCGATCATCTTTTATGTATTCTAGCGAGCGCCATCTGTTGCGAGGGCTAACTGCAAGCGATACGGAATGGTTTACACGTGAGATTGTTCCTAATATCCTTTTAAGGAAGCGCAAGATCTGTTCGAGGGGTTAAACGGGTAACGGGTTATCGAAAACCTCTTGTTTGGTATCTTTTTTAACCCCTGACTCAAAAAGAGAGGGGTGTTATAAGTTTAACGTGTCTGTTTGTGGTATCGTAGCTCCTAAACGGATGAACCGATTTTCGTTTATTTTTTTTTTGTGTCATAAATAATTTTATCCTGAGTTTTCTTTTTCATGAAAATCTGTTCAGCTGTTTGAAGATGCTTATCTCTTTTCTAGTTGATTAGGGGATCTGACTAACTTCCTTATTATGTAGCTGGGTGTAGTTTGTCTTTAAAAGATCAATTGTTGCTGACCGCCCATCGTGATATTACTCGTAAAGTCTTCTAAATTTATATTTGTAATTTTAACACGTTAAGTGCGAAACGAGGCCTAAATCATCCCTCATGCAACTTCCTTGTGGTGCGGCAAGGAAAAACGTGAACATCTCTGTCGTGCGAAGGGCATAGCTTTGGTTTGGTCCAGTATAGGAAAGAGAAATGTATATTTGAGACGCGCTAATGGTCCCGGACTCGGTGGTATACCTACCTTGGTACCGGATGTCTTAGGCCTCGTACCGCACTGAATTAATATAATTTTAATGCAGTGCGGAACGAGGCTAAAACGTCCCATATCCTCCCGGACCTCGTACCGCACCCAACGCGAGCTTCCCGCGACTAGTGTTGTGCATCACGTCGATTGGAGAGCACGTCCTTTTACATCGCCGAACATGTCTAAACGATGTCGGAAGAAGTTAATTTAAAAAAAAAACCAGAAACAGAACGATTGCGATTTTTTATAAAAAAGTATATTGTTACTGATTTTTTATGTTAATTCAAGTTCTAATAAGTGTATTTTTAAAGCCCGAGGCAGAATACATAGGATAGTTTCTTTTCTACCTCTGGTTTTCTTTTTTTTCTATTCTGTGAACCGCATTAAGATTTTCACACAAAAATACATAAACGTCGTTGCGTCGATATTATTTTTCCCATTACTAACCTTAGCGAAAATTTACCCTATTTCAGTGCGTTACGAGGTGTATAAGATCCCTTACTTTGTTTTGCCAATAATTCCTAAACTAGTTATCAGATCCCGGGGCGACGATAGATTAGGGTTCATCAATTCACTGTCTATATCGATAAGGACCAAATTTTTCATTTATCTTAGATTTCGCGCCAGAAAATGGATTTTAGTCTGTTAAAGGAGGTGGGGTCTAATAGACCGCGTGTCGCCCTAACGTCTGGTCACGGTGCGGGCCGATAAAACCTCGTGCCGCAGGAACGGAAAGTTTGCAAAAATTGGTGCCGCAGCTAACGTGTTAATGGTGTATATAAAATGTCAAGTCGCAGAATGTGTGTTCAAAAAGCATCAGCGGGATTGTACGAAAGGGTTACCGCTACCCCGGAACATAAAGGGCTAAGGAAGGACCATGGATGGGTTTTCGTCACACTCCCTTCCACTCCACCCAGAGCTGGAGGCGTCAATAAAATTTGATGATTTCCGAACCTCAAAAAAAAAAAGACGAGGAAGGCTAAGTCGCAATCAACTTTTACTTACTTCGTGTCTGAGAGTTTTTATATTTACTAGCCGCCAATATTTTGACAGCATACAACATTTTGAAAAGGTGTTTAAAAGTGATCTGTTAGAAAATAGCTTAAGTTTTTCATTATTTTCTGTACATAACAATACACATATAAAATAATATGTGCACACACAACTTTCTTCCACAGTCTTCTATTTCCAGTTTATCAATACAGGAACTGAGTTACTGCAGCGGATATTACCAACATACTCACGTGGAAACCATTCTGTGTAGTAAACTTATGCAGTTATAGCCAGGAAATGTTGCCATAAACATTTTGAAGCGAAGTGGCCAATTTTTATGCACTATCGTATATGGATGTGACGTGACTTTTTAAATGTTTATATCACGATCAGGAAAGAATAGGACTGCAACCTGTTTCAAAACCTTTTGGTGGAAGTGTAAACAATCTGGTTCAGCATCCTAATTGCGAAACTATAAATTTCTTTAACAATCTGAAACCTTTTGAACGCCAATGTCACTTAAACGTGACAAGCAATAACATTCCCTGTACGCCAACGACACAAATATGTGACACTAGTAACAACACTATAACACGACCTATCCAATTGAATCATTACTTTTGTGAGTGTTTATATAGATATCTTAAAAATTTAAGCTCTCGTACGTATTTAATAACATGAAACAAATTAAAAGACACCATGGATATTGGGAAATTCATGATAACCGGAATAATTAAATTTGTAGCTTGGCGTGGAGGGCACGCGCGTGCGTTTATGCTCTGGCGTTAAGGTTAAGGAAATTCCTTATTCATTGCTTCCTATTTATGTTAGAAAAATACGTCTGCTCGCTGACGAAAAAAACCGCAATGAGTTTTGTAGAACCGTCAAAATGAAAGGCATTGCAATTGTTGGCTATTATGACATTGGCCGTCACTTCTGCTGTGTCCACATCCCACATGTTGACAACCTCATGAGCCAGGTCAAGATACTTCGACAATTATAATTATTAGAATTATCGCATTCACCTTAATGTGTAAGTAAGAAGCGTCGCACTTGTCGAACACTTCTTAACTTATAGCTAGGAACTCAGTAAAAAATATCTAAAAAATCTATTTTACCAATAGCTTCGGAAAATTGCGCTTTGCAATTCTTCCAACCACGACGGGTTCTCGACAATAGGTCGACGGGGTCGGATTTGTCAGCCCCTCCGATTGATCGGTGAGGTAGACAAATCCAAAGAAGATTGAGGGTTTGTCTCCTAAAATACTGTGCACGTTTTTAGCGTGGAGTTTTTTGAACCCTGAATTTTGAGTTACTTATCTTCTTGGCGGTTTGGACTACACAAACGTACCTACAAAACAACACACAGATTGTTGTTTTTGTGCTCGCACAGACATAAATTATGATTATAATATATGTCTATACGTGATCATTTATCATTTATTCAGATGCATCCGGTTAGACTGGAAGCCAACCCCAGCCTAGTTGGGAATCAGGCGGGAGAAAACGCCCGGGTGTCACCACTGCGAGGATCGCCCAGAGGACACGGTAGAGCACACGGTGCAAACCTGCCCCGCTTGGGCGGAGCACCGCCGTGTCCTCGTAGAGGCGATCGGCGGCGGCGACCTCTCGCGCCCGGCACTGGTGCAAGCCATGGTCCGGGGCGAGAGGGAGTGGGAGGCAGTCACCTCCTTCTGCGAAAAAGTTATGCTCGCGAAGGAGGTGGCGGGATGGGAGAGAGAAAGGTCCTCCCGTCGCAGCCGCCGCAGGAGACGCCCCGTGCGTCGGCTCCCGACGCCCGGGGCGTCTGCAAGCCATGGTCCGGGGCGAGAGGGAGTGGGAGGCAGTCACCTCCTTCTGCGAAAAAGTTATGCTCGCGAAGGAGGTGGCGGGATGGGAGAGAGAAAGGTCCTCCCGTCCCAGCCACCGCAGGAGACGCCCCGGGCGTCGGGAGCCACGTGACGACTCCCGGCCACCGTAGGCGCGGGCCTGCGGATGGTGAGTAATGGGTGACTCACCGTCCGATCAGCACCAGACCCGTGCCGTACGGCGCGTATATGTTCCACGCGCGCCTCAAAGAGATGTCAGCATATGAAGGGGCCCCTCAGGGCCAAGCCTGCCGGGTAAGCGGGATTGTCCGAAAGGGTTACCGCTACCCCGGAACATAAAGGGCTACGGAAGGAACATGGATGGGTTTTAGTCAGTAAGAGTCTGACACTCCCTTCCGCTCCACCCAGAGCGGGAGCAGTCATTGGATGATTTCCCAGCATAAAAAAAAAAAGCCTAGTTGGGAAAAGGCTCTGCAAATGATGATGACGTGATCATTTATAATTGGCTTGATGGTGACTTAGGTTTCGTTTTTTGTTTGCTTTTATAAGCTGTAAGTCCTCAATGTTCATAAATTAATAATATTATTTTCTTATTATTCACACCGAAGATCAAACCGTCGTCGTGTCAAAATAAAAGACTTAGCTACTGTGAGAGCCTTACCCACTGTTTATTGAAGTCAAAAAGTAAGTTTTAACTATTTATGTATCTGCTAAATTGAGAGGAATCGTGGTATTTTAACTAACGATGCACACGTTAATATTTCTAATCAATCTGCCTAGCCTTTTTCCAGCTATGTTGGGGTCCTGACCTGCACAACCCAGTCCCTAACTGGGTAATAACCCCTTGGTTAGACTGGCTGTTAGACTTTCGGGCTTCTGACGACCCATAACGACTGTCAAAGATTCACGAATGACATCCTAGAACAACGGTTTTTTTTTTGAGGGTGGGAAATCATCAATTGACTCGTCCCGCTGGCTGGATAAGTGCCCGGGTGGAGCGGAAGGAATTGTCAGACTCTTACTGACTAAACCCCATCCTTGTTCCTTCCTTAGCCCTTTTTGTTCCGGGGTAGCGGTAACCATTACGGGCAATCCCGCTGACCCGGCAGGCTTCGGCCCTGACGGGCCCATTGACTAATGCTGACATTTAAGACCAAAAAGGCTACACCTATTTGAAAAATCCTCGCAAATGAAATTGTAAGCGAAGTGCTAGTTCAAGCTAAAAATACTCACAAAACCATAGAACAGTCGACGAAAATACAACAAATTGAAACTCCTTCTAAAATCCTCCAACAGTACATTCGCAACTCGATTCCATTCACAAGCCAAATCGAATTTTAATTGATGTCTACAGACAAAAACACGATCCCATTCCTTAAAATCACTGATTTCGAACACAGAGGAACGCTTCCGCCTCATTGCCCGTGCTCCAACACGCAATTCTTTAAGAAAAAAATAAATTGAATAGATATTTAAAAGCTTTTATAGTCATATTCTTTGAAAAATTGCAGCCATTTTATCATTGGAACCGGCATAATGAATTGGAAGGGGAAGTTCGGGTTCCCTAAAGGTGATGGATTATACGTCAGATTGATTAAGTGTCCCATGGAAATAGCCTAGGTGAATGAAAGGTGGTGGCCTAGATAGGGCAAAATGTAAAATAGCTGACACCTACTTTGATAAGTATGCAAATTAGAATATTTTAATTATTGTTCGAGTGTTTTATTAAAACAGTTTGTTTTGTTAGTCTTGTAAGTTTTTTTTTTGTATATGACATCTCGCGGTTCAACCTAGGAGGCAGCAGTGATAGCCTTGTGTTGTGACGGTCGGACTGCCAAGTCATAGTCCTTGAGTTCGTACCTTAGGCATGCACCTCTGATTTTACGGATTCATGTGCGCTTGTATAATTATCACTTGCTTAAAAATCGGTGAAGGAAAACATCGTGAGGAAACCGGCGAACATGTCTGAGAGATGTTTCTCTACAGCATGTGAAGCTAAGACAAAGACCCATGGGCAGCATAAACACTCGGACACTAGGTTAGTCACTAACCACGACGAAAGAAGGAAGAAGAATCTAGGAGGTTGACTACTGCTTAACCGGTCCTAAAGCTTCCAGCCAGGACTTAAAAACTTACAAACAATGGAACTACACGCTAAGAGCACGCCCTGTGGGACATGGACCTCTGCTTAGGGCATCACTGGGAGAGGACACCAAGGGACAGGCAATATTATACAGGAAATATTACAGTGAAATAGTCACCTAATTGCACAGACGCCCGCACATCAAACTATCCCAAACTGTCAAATTTTCCCAATTTACCATGAACCGTAGTAATAAAGTAGAAAATCCATAAAAAAAATTGACCTATTTTCTGCGTATATGTATACCTACTTGCCTATTATGGTACGTATCGGGTATAAAGATATGCCTATGCTACAATGTAGAATACATTAGACGTCAGAATATTTAGATAAGCAATTATAGGATTGTCAGTAGTAGCGTGTGCTTCATAAAGACTGACAGACACTGCCAACCCTACCTAAGTATAATATTTTGATATCTATTATTATGTTATCTCTGGACAGCGGACTGTCTGTGACTCCTAAGAAAAAGAGGTGTTTATTGACCATTCATCTTGAGTAAGCTCAAGTTTTAAAAGTACCAAGTTCAAGTTTCAAGTTGAGTAGTCAGCTTCAAATTCTTAAATCAGAAACCAGGTGATAATGGTTTTTTTTTAACTTTTAATATGTCTCAAAAGTAATTTTTTTCTCCTGAAAAAGTAACTTTTCTCCCGCAAGAGTAGCTTTTCTCCCTCAAAAATAACTTTTTCTCAGTAAAAAGTAACTATTTTCTCCTGAAAAAAAAAACTCTTGTCTCCGGAAAAGTAACTTGTGTCTCCCGAAAAAGTTACTTTCGACCCGCAAAAGTAATTTTTTTCTCCCGAAAAAGTTCCTTTTTTTCCGACCCGTTCGTTGGACAATAAACAACCAAATCGATCTATTGGATAAATTTTATCCAATCTGTTACCGCTTATCCTGGAAGACGTTGTTTCAGTGAATTACTTTCAATCTCTCCGCTGATAATTAGAAGGCTGCGTAAATCAATCCCGATGAAGTGAAGTGGCTGGATCTATTTCTTTGGACACACTGATTCGTAGCTCATTGAGCTTAAGCACAAGTATAATGACTGTCCGTAAGGCATAAGTATATGCGCAGGCGCAGATTCAGCGGGATTGTCCGAAAGGGTTACCACTTCCCCGGCACATAAGGGGCTAAGGAAGGAACATGGATGGGTTTTAGTCAGTAAGAGTCTGACACTACCTTCCGCTCCACCCAGAGTGGGATCATCATTAAATGATTTTCCACACTAATAAAAAAGTCGCAGAATGAAAATATTAAGTCTAAATCAACGTTTACTTGCACGGTTTGTGAGACTTTTTATACTAGCCGCCAGTATTTTGACAGGATACAACATTTTTAAAAGGTTCATTTATAATGATTTCCTACCCTCAAAAAAAAGCACTTCTACATCCAGTCTACGTAAGATCTTCATTCTGCATCTTTTATCTAGAAACAGATCAAGGTTTGCACGACAGAGGAAGCCTGCTTGAAGTGACCAGCAGGGTAATTTCGTATCCCGTGCCGTACGGCGCGTATATGTTCCACGCGCGCCTCAAAGAGATGCCTACTGAATACCCATCAATATCTGACAGTACATTTACAACCGAAGTCAATCCAGCTTCCGGGAGCCCGCTAACTGGATGACATCGCCAGTTAATCCAATCGGTTGGATCAGCTCTCTGTCCGTGTGTCCCCTTCCAACTTCATTAACTCCGATGTTGAAAGGATTGCCAGTTCATTAATTATAAGGGCTTCACAGTACTTATCTAGTACAATCATTTGTTATAGAATTTTCACTCATTATTTTGATTGTTTGTTGTTCCCAATGAAAGGATTCTGGGATTATGTTTCTTGGAAGTTTGTTGAAATGGGTTAAATGAGATTCTAGTGGCTTGAATTGAGATAATTTGTAAGATTTGTACAGACGCCTGCACATCAAGCTATCCCGCACTGTCAAATTTTCCCAATTGAACATGAACCTTATATTTTTGTAATAATGTTAAATAACTATCAAAGAAATTTGAGAGATTGAGGTAGCTTGATGTAGTGGCCTCTGTACTTATCAACTTAATTTGAAAAAAAAACATCTTGCTTTTGCTGCATAAAACTTATATTAATAGTAACTTGACTGAAGGCAATCACTGGCTAGCAGCGATAGCCTAGTGGTGGGACCGTCAGAGTACCAAGTCATAGGTCCCGAGTTCGAACCCAGGGCACGCACTTCTGATTTTACAGATTCATGTGCGCATTGAATATCACTTGCTTAAAAATCGGTGAAGGAAAACATCGTGAGAAAACCGGCATGTCTAAGTTCTCAACAGCATGTGAAGCTAAGTCAGAGGCTAACGGGCAGCGTAAAAACTCCGACACCAGGTTTGTCACTAACCACACGAAAAGAACAAGACTGGCTCCTGAAATACAAGTACTATTTTAAATTTTTTCAGCCACTTGCATTTATACCAATTTTTTTCCCAATTCATTGATTTGTAATGTTTGAAAAATGAATGTGCTACTACGTAAATATTGTAATGAATGTTGTAGCCATAATAATTATATCACGCAAATGCATGTCGCTTTAATGTTTTCGGAGACCAACAATAATTAAACAGAGAAGAAATAAATATTTGAAAACTCTCGAATGTATCAAAAAAAATCGAAGATTCGAAGATCGAAAGCAACCTTGCATAATAGGGTTAATGACTAAAATTTTTTTAGTCCGTCAGCTGGGTTATCAAAAAAATATTGGACACGTTTTTTTTTTCTTTTTTACGTAACCCAAAGATTATGTCGATACATTGTGTTACAATTTGGCATGACGTCACTCCTATGTAGATTTTATACTGAGTTGTGACGTAGCGCGCCCCCACTCCCCTATTTTAAAGCGGTTTATCTGACATTTTTTATTAATTTAATAAAGCGAAAAATACGTGTCTAATATTTAAAGACTGACGGACTACATATTATTTCTTTTTTTTACACCGTCATAATCCCTAACTCAATTTGTATTCGCATAAACCTAAAAATTACAGTTAACTGCTTCGTTCTTTCATTCAGTTTTGTCACGTCAAAGTACAGAGCGACCTCTGGTGGCAATAACAATAAAAGTCCTTTCCACACAAAGAAAGGATTTTACATGTAACGTTCCTTCACACACTGGCTCTAAATTTTACTTAGCCGGATTTAATGGGCAGGAGTATGATCTAGTTCTACTGGAAGGACTATAGTAATTTCCTCAGCTTGTAGAATAGCTAAAAAACGATTCGGTAATTTCTAAAAATATGTACAGAAATAAAATGTGTAATAATCAAAAGGCATAAAAAAATTCGTCCACATCGCTGTCAACAGGAAAAGTTCCCAAAAGGCTGGCAACATTGCCGCGTTGTATGGCAATGCTGATTCTTTGACCAAAAAATAGGCCAGCCTAATTGGTCGCATGAAGAGTCGATCAACCGGTTGGCGATATCTCGAAACCATAGTCGACAACTCGGAGACCCTTGGCCCTAGTGTTTCAAATTAGTTGGAATTTTCGGTTTATATGCAGTTAATGCGGAAGGCGGACAGGGTGTAGCAGCGATGCCTGACAGAAGTCTAAGTCTAGCTGTGGACTGTAAAAGGCTGAGTTGATTGTCTCATTGATGCAGCTGGTGATCATCAGTTCTGTAAGTCTGTATGAATTTGACGAAATGTTATAAACAATAAGAATAACAATTATAATTTTGTGTTTGCAAATATAATTGATAGAATTTATAGATACTGGTACAAGGTCAATCTTATCAGCAGGATTGTCCGAAAGACTTACCGCTGCCCACAAAAGGCTAAAGAAGGAACATGGATGGGTTTTAGTCAGTAAGAGACTGATACTCCCTTCCACTACACCCAGAGCGGGAAGAGTCATAATATTAG
Organism: Hyppa rectilinea; assembly: GCA_951799385.1. Lineage (NCBI taxonomy): Eukaryota > Metazoa > Arthropoda > Insecta > Lepidoptera > Noctuidae > Hyppa > Hyppa rectilinea. The sequence goes on from OX637325.1 coordinate 6,157,529, forward strand.
TAGTGGAGTTAATGATTAGTAGCATATCTAACTCTGAGAGTTTCTGCGTGTTACCCCAGCTAAAGAACCATACCTATCTGTAGGTAATTATATTTCTAAGGTATAGACTATACGTACCATCAAGAAAAGAAAGCTATAGCTATTTAAAAAATCTACGTAAATGAAGTCTCGGGTGAAGTGCTAAAAATACTCACAAAATAAAAAAAACATCTGACGTAAATACAAAAATTTTGAAACTCCTTCTAAAATCCTCAAACCCAGAGCGGCAGGAGTCATTTGATGTTTCCCATCCTTAAAAAAAGGTATAAATCTGTTGTTAAGTCATTTCGTCAGACAGATAGTTCGTAGAAACCTGAGGTGGTTTCTTATGAGCTCCTTCCATGCTTCCTATATCTGTACCCCGCTTGATAACGTTAGCATGTCAGTTATTCCATTCTTTGGTAAAAGTTTCCTACTGCGAACGTACCTGAGGCGTTTTGAATTACTAGAAGCGTCTGTACGAAATGCTGTGCGTTATTGACAGTTGTTGTAGTGTCTATGCTGGTTCATGACTTTTTTTGGGTTAAGCAGAAGAATTTTTTAGAAAGAAAGAAAAAGTGTTGATTCTGCACAAACAAAACGTACATTTCTGGAAAAAAAGACTTTAAAGTCAATTAAGTATACCTGTGCAAAGCATTAAATGGTGAACAAATCCATGCTAAACATTACGAAAGACGAAGAAGTCATAGATTACTCAAAAGAGATTTTTCAGAATTTAGTAAATCTATGAAACACCATTTGCGTAGAGTGAATGATGAGGCATACCGAGATATAGACACATTCAATTTAAACCAAAAAAAGTTAATTGAAGCTGCCAACCATCAAACCAAATTTATGATATCAACAATCTCACAAGTCAACAAAACTGAAGAAAGAATAAAACAGAAACTTATAGGATTTCAAACTAAATTAAACCAAGTCATAGGTTACATAGAGAGTAACAACCATTGGTTCAGTACAGTCGACCACAACAGCGTAAACATACGTATTATGCAGACTTACCAATTAGCATTTAATTACATGGAATTCCTTTTATGATTTATTCTTGAAAATAGTACACGAAGACAAATCGTTGAGTGACACAGAAAAAATGCAGTACCTAAAAACGCATGTGCGAGGTGACGCCGCTAAAGTCATCAAGCTGGAGTCGAGTGTGATTCATCCCTATACCTCCTCTCACTGTGGCCAAGACACCTTTAGCCATCATCCGTCCTATGAGTCTGTGGGATCGGCAGTGAGAAAACCATTTCATGTGTACATTGCACGACGTACACGAACCCCTATTCCTACCCAAGTTCCGTCTGTTACCGTAGGTCTCCTTGTAACAGACATCCCTCACGTAAAACGGTTTGTATGGTAGGCTAGGGCGTTAGGTCAACTTGAACTAGGGTGGTAGCTGAGTTGGTAATTACTATAGGACTAGGATTACTAGGGTGCTAGGTAGTTACTGTAGGGCTAGGTTTATAGTCAGTCGGGTTTTAGGTACGAACCAGACTCGATTGTCTCAAACCACAGCCACATCGTTCGCACTTGGAATAGACGGCCGTCCTAAGCTGTAAGTCCCGGTGCGTACATTTGGTGGATGAGGTATGCAGTGCCAAGTTGCTGTTATATCAGTCACTCGACCAAGTCGGACAGATGCCATCTCGCCGGAGGGATGGTGGACAGAAGAGTCTGCAGGACATCATCGACCTGCTGAAGAAGACCGATCCGGATGACGTGCCAGATTTTGTGGCGAAAGAGCTGCACAAACTGCCTCCTGTCACTTTCGACCACGTCGACGTCACCAGGCTGCTTAAGGACATCACGACTCTGAAGGTGAGCCTGGCTGAGATGAAGTCCAAGTTGGAGTCATCGGATGTCACCATTGGTGAATTGCGAGCCGAAGTAGCGTTGTTGAGCACCGGAAGGCTCCAATGCAAACGCACGTCGCGGGGCACAAAATGCTTCTGTCTGCAGTTTTCAGTCGGCGAGTGAATCAACGTCATCGGCTGTCAAGAATGCAAACGTTGCATCGTGTTCCGCTGATCGCGTCGTACCTGCCGCGGAAGCGACGCGCGTTATAGGTACATCGACCCCCAAACGTACCTATTCGGATACCGTCGCTAGTCAGAAATCTGCTGGGTCAGACACTAAACGACCAGCAGTCAATCTGAAAGGGGGAAAGCAGAGTCGCTCAGCATCGAGCGCGAAGAAAGGCGCTGTGATGGACCACGAACATCAGGTTCCACGCAAGAACACTTGCGATGATGACGGCTTCATCAAGGTGGAGAGAAAGAAGAGGAAGCCTAGTTATAGCAACCAGTGCGGGACGGCGCCGGCTGGATGTAACACATAAGCTGAAGACGTCGTGGAGTACATACGGGTGAAGACCAACTGGACCTTGAGGGTGGAGAAGTTGGAGGCGCGCCATAGCACTAATTTCAAGTCGTTCGTGGTGCGCGTTGCAACTCACCATTTGGTAACCTTCCTCAAGGAAGAGTTTTGGCCGAAAGGTGTGCTGTATCGGCGTTTCCGCGGCCGGCTACGCGACACCTCGCAGCGTAACTCGACGCCGTCACAAGGAGTGCAGTAGTTTTTAAGTTTATTTTTAAAATTATGTATTAGTTTATAGTTATTATTTTTATACATGTACTCTATTTTATGGGCCTTCGTTGCCTGAAATAAAGGATAAAATAAAATAAAATAAATAAATAAATTAATTAAAAACCATTAACCACCATTTTTTTAGTAATTTTGGTGATAAGCAGTTTTCTTGTGAGCAGTGGTGCGCACTTTACTTTGTGTATGTTATTTAAATTGTTACATCACCACCACTCTTAAAAACGGCATGTCTTAGAACTGAGGCACCACTGCTCTATGCTCATGAGTTTATTCGCCTTACATTTTTATTAACTCTCCAGTGAAGCTAAATTCAAGGCAAGCCTAATATTTGTTATGCATATAGTTTAACTCCGACTCTTGCACAGTACCTCTGTTAAAGCTTATTCTAACCGTGGAAGGCCTGGTGGCTATCACAGGTTTTTCCCGAAAACCTATATCAGGCACCAGTCTTCCACACATGTGGATTACAGCTTACAGCTGCGACATTTTCTATACACATTTATATTAAAAAAACTTTGTTAGGAGAGAATAAACGACAAATTATTATTAAACTAAAAAAAAATTGTTAGTTGGGAATTGGCGATATTCCTGCAACTTTGAGAATGTACCTAGTGAGACTGTCTAATAATTCAATCACACTGAGTTTCTGAGAGTAAATTATATAGTACTAATTAGATCAGCAAGACATATTAATGAAGCAGAAAAACTGACATATCCTTTACTGATAATTAGATGAAAGCTGAGTTTAACAAAGCTTAATTAGCAAGCCTACATAGTAATGTAGGCTTGCTTTACAATGCTATCTCTACACAATGTAAAACAAAGTCACTCCCTTTTTTTTTTTGAGAGAGCGAAGTAATCAGGTGTCCCCTCCCGCTCTGGGTGAAACGGAAGGGAGTGTCAGACTCTTACTGACTAAAACCCCAACCATGTTCCTTCCTTAACCCTTAATATTCCGGGGTAGCGGTAACCCTTTCGGACAATCCCGCTTAAAGACACTCCCTGCCTGGGGGTCGCTAGTCTATTCTTAATTTAAGAAAGGTGATACGTTTGTTTGTTTGAACGTGCTAATCTCTGGAACTACTAGTCGGGTTTGGAAACAATATGTTTGGCTTATTCTTGAAGATACCTATAGGTTATTTATTTATTTCCAAAACTAGTTTCTGCCCGCGGTTTTGCCCGCCTGGTTGGCGGAAATTATCTTACAGTAACGCATTGGTACAAAATATATGATCTAACTTTGTGCCAAATTTCATTCTGATCCATTCAGTAGTTTTTGCGTGAAGAGGTAACAAACATAAAAACACGCACACACTCACAAAGTTTCGCCTCCATAATATTAGTGAGACACTTATCCTATTTAACAGTTAGTCACACACGAAAACCTGGTGGTATATGTAACATCACGCTATGGTCCTTAGAAGCCGAGAAAAAACAATGAATAAAAACTAAGCAAAAACGAGGTAGGAAATAGTGAGGTCAAAAAAAAATGAAAAAAAAACCCAGAAAAAAGAGCCACACCGTCTTCCATGCAATGGAATCCCTAGCCAGAAGCTAAAGGTAGGACTAAAATGGAATACTTTTTTTAACTCCAAATCAAGTATTACTTCAAAAGTTATTCCTATCACGCATTCTATATGCATGACATTCCCAAACATAGAACGAACGATCCCAATTCCCGAATCACTTCCGAAAAAACGGTAGAAAGCGATAAAGACGAGAATCGCCTGCGTTGGAATCTAATCGGCTCATCAAACAGAACGGCGCGGCTGATTCCGAGCTCATGCGAAATAACACTTTATGGCGCATAAGCTTGTCCATTACTACATTTTATAGGGTTATGCACCACGGAGAGAGAGTATAATGCAAATTAATGTGCCGTGCGAGACTCGGCAGGGTAGGGTTGACGATGTTATTAAAGTTCATTACGTTGCAACGTAGGATTTAAAAATCTAATACAGAACGCCACACATGTACGCAAAACATTTTTTTAATCTTCTTCTTTTCGTGTGGTTATGTGACTAACCTGGTGTCAGAGTATTAATGCTGCCCATGGGCCTCTGACTTAGCATCACATACTGTTGAGAAATATCTCTCAGGCATGCTGGTTTCCTCACGATGTTTTCCTACACCGATTTTTAAGCAAGTGATAAATTATACAATACGCACATGAATCCGAAAAGTCAGAGGTGCGTGCCTTGGGTTGGAACTCGAGACCTAAGACTTGGCAGTCCGGCAGTCATACCACTAGGCTAACACTGCTTACTTTAACTGCTAATGCACTGCTAATTTTTTTAATGAGGAAATGTTAGTCTAGTTTATTTATCTGTTTTTATGTACATTAAATATTGGATCTCTCCGTGCCTAGAACGCACGTTTAGCTGTTAGTCCTGGCTATCATTCGTAGGTCTTTGGCAAAAGTCTTGCCAAGGGGTATCGTCTTACCCAGTAACTGGGTTGTGGAGGTCTGATAGTCATTCGGTTCATGTAAAATACTGATATTCAGTTGCATCTGGTTAGACTGGAAGTCGACCCTACTTTAGTTGGAAGGTTATTTTAGAAAGCTAAGCAGATTAGTAACACGTGTCATTACAAAGCTTGAATTTTATTAAAGATACCTAATTAATTGCATTACCTACCTATTTGTTAAGCTGTGTTGAATGAAAAGGAGTTTCATTATTTCGGCATCCATTTACATGTTTCTGATACCAATTTTCCCATTTCAATTAATCAACACCTAACCGTAACTCGACTTCATTTACAAAGAATCAAATAAACAAAGTAGGTAACCAACAAAAAATGAATAAAAATGAACAACAACTCTACACACCACGTAGTAGAGAGCGAACAGCAAAGCTCTAAGGACCACCGTGTATTACTACCCTTACGCGTTCCAATTAAGCCTAGGCTAGACTGTGCAAATAGTAGCTTCACTTTCACTAGTTAAGGACCAGGGTTTATGGTTCACTTGGAACTGGATACATGGTTTTGTATGCGAAGATTTACAGGGTGTAGTTACATTAGATGCTTGCCTCGGAAAGCACGTTAAGGCGTTGGTCCCGGCTGTCATTTGTGGATCTTTGACAGTCGTTAGGGTCGTCAGAAACCTGAAAGTCTGACATCCAGTCTTACTAAGTCGATTCACATTGCCCAGTTACTGGGTTGTGGAGTTTAGATAGGCAGTCGCTCCATGTAAAATACTGATATTCAGCTGCGTTTGGTAAGATTGGAAGCCGACCCCAACATAGTAGGGAAAAGGCTAGGTACATTGATAGAGTTACATTAGTTGCTGTATAGTGGATGCATGTATGTATCCATATGATATGTATATATCGCCGCAAGATCATCTAGCTGTTAATGCTTAGAGGAAGGGAATGGCCGAGATACTGATTGTCAATGGTTTGTGAATACGAGGTTTTTATAGCTGCTTTGCACGGTTGTATTTAATGACATGTTAGTTTATTTTTAGAAACGTGCGTTTTTTTGTGCAGTACATACATTTTTATAAACAAACACTGGACTTAATACCCGTTTGGTCTGAGAACCCCCCCTTTTATAGGATAAGTAAACTTTACAGCCTGTTTTTCATTTCTTCATACCTCTTTTCGCCAATTCGCGTTTAACAATAAAACTTCTTTAGCGTCTCATCCAGTGTCATTAAGATTATTACTTAGCTCGTCATAGATGGCAGCACTGTCGTTAGTCCAGAAACTGTCATTGTTGACGTTTGTGTTTACGTCACTAATTAAACAAAAGTTAGATAACAATATATCGGAGTATAGCACAGTTAGAAGACAAACTAAGAAAAGATTAACTATAATATACCTATCTCTAAATAGAGATCAAAGCTGTATGAGAGATGGCAAACGATCAACCATCTCGTTACCATCAAATGTGAAACAGAATCCATTGTAATACAACTGTTTCACACACCAAATAATTAGCCCGCCAGACACGACTAATCAAATATCTCCAGGAATTCAACCTCCTTAGGGATCTATTGGAATGCTCACGTAATAAGCAAACGCTAAGCAAACAAGATTTCTACTCTAAATAATAATTCTACATAGACCCGAAACAAAGGAACGATTAGGCTTCGACCATAGTGACGCGGTGAATTGCGCAGAAGCGGGCGCGACTAGCGGGCAATCCTAGCAACCTATTGATCAGTGATTATGACTTATTTTAGATTAAAGGCGAATTACACTGATGAAACTGACCGTGATCAGCATTTAAACTCCGTTTATGAGCGTCAGTGTCATTATTTTCTATCAAATATTGACACTGACATGTTGTCAGGTTTATATGTGTTGATCACGTTCAGTTTCATTGGTGATATTGCCATTAAGACTTGATTATTTGATAAGCCTTTGTCTCTTAATAAGACTTTTTTTTTCTAGCCTCTGACATTGTCAACTAATAAACCGATGTCAATTCGCAGATTTCGGGTGAATAAATTCGTGCGAATCGACTAATAATCCGGCAGGCCGATTTTGGGACCGCATCTTTCTTTTCGTTCTGCCGTAAAATGCATCAGCGAGTCCCGGGAATCTGCAGGCGACAGGTCTGTATCAGCCCACAGTCGCGCCCGCTTCCGCAACCGCATCAGCTTATCACTCTGAACTAGTGCTCAAAATTATTACAAGCACTTTAATTAAATTCTGTGAAAAGTCAAAACAGCGAAGCAGTATCAAAGAGATTGCGATGCTGCGTTAAAAGGATAATTACGTTTAATTTAACTGTTAATTATTGTTTAACATAAGTTTTGGCCTAACTAATATTTTAGTTCAAAATGGAGGTTCTAACTAAAGGTTTTATGTTTGCTTCTATCAGATTTTTTGAATAAGCAGTTTCTAGAAATACTTGAATGATTGATATGTCCGGTATTTAATTACAAAACAGCATAATTAGACTATCGACTTCCACTCTAACCGGATGCTGAAACCAGTATCACTACATAGTATAAAACAAAGTCGCTCTCTCAGTCCCTATATCCCAATGTATGATTAAATCTTTAAAACTACGCAACGGAATTTGATGCGGTTTTTTTAATAGATAGAGTGATTGAAGAGGAAGGTTTATATGTATAACTAGCTTCTGCCCGCGACTTCGTACGCGGAAAATTTCTTGTTTTAACATTAAATATTAAATCCTATGATACACGGCAATACTGTTTTTTTTTTGCGTTTAGTAATTTTATATTATCTCGGAAAATATATGACCAATTGACATACTGTAGAGGGCAAATCATATCTCTGTGATGTCCTTGTGATCATAAAATAATTTATTTTGATAAGAATTGATATTTTGTTGTTTAAATAATCATCCAAACAGAAGTAAGTCGAAAAAATACTTCTTAAAACATAAAACGTAATATAAAAGTTAAAATACAAAAGATAGGAATATGGTGTCGCGGACTTTTTTGTAGAAATAATTAAGGCAAACCGGGTTGCCATACATTGCTTTCAATTTTAAACAACTGTTTAGGCAGCGCATGCAAATAATTCTGTTTTCGGAGGTATTTCTTTCCGACTTTCTAGACGAAAATTGCGATAGCTCGGCTAATATGTATGATATAAATAAAATTTATAGCCTATAGCACTCAGGAATAATGTAGCTTTCTATCAGTGAAAACATTTTTGAAATTAAATCATTAGTTCCGGAGATTACCCCCTACAAACAAACTTACAAATTTTACCTCTTTATAATATTAAGTATAAGTATAGATAACATGCAATTTCCATCATCCACGCGGGCGAAGCCGCGGGCAGAAGCTAGATTTATTATAAACCGACACCTCGGTAAGATGTCTGTCTGACCTTCGGGCTTCTGACTACCCGTAACGTCTTTCAAAAATCTACAATTGACAGTCAGGGCTTTCTTTTTTGAGGGTGGGAAATCATCAAATGACCCCACTTTGGGTGGAGCGGAAGGGACTGTCAGACTCTTACTGACTAAAACCCATCCATGTTCCTTCCTTAGCCCTTTATCTTCCGGGGTAGCCAGTAACCCTTTCGGACAATCTCGCTGGACAGCCAGAACTAACGGCTGAACGTGCTTGTCAAGGCACAGAGGGGTCTCGGTGTAAAGTGGTCACCCATCCACAGTATGACCTCGGTATTCATCGCTTAACCTTGAAGATCCGCGCGATGCAGCAGCTACTATATAGCCAGTAGCACTTTTAACCCAAACCTACTAAATTCACTCTTTATTTTACCCAAGAAACAAAAGATATGATACAATGAAGTGGTTACACTTCATTTTTCCATCGAACAAGCATTGAATGTAACATTATCTAGTCTATCGTCTACAATACGAACAATACTGTATTGTGAGGCGTCCGATACTAGGACCATTGTATTGCCAACAATAAGGTTTTGCACTGAAAATGTTCTATAGTGGAGTGCGGACATGCACAACTTTGTGGATAAGGTGTACGTTGTTAGAATTGCACTTTTATTCGGGTTTTAAAGGTGGAAAAGGTTTTTTGAAAGACAAAATCTTTACGTACATACCAGCCAGTATATTCTGTCAAAATCTTTACGTACATACCAGCCAGTATATTCTGTCAAAATCTTTACGTACATACCAGCCAGTATATTCTGTCAAAATCTTTACGTACATACCAGCCAGTATATTCTGTCAAAATCTTTACGTACATACCAGCCAGTATATTCTGTCAAAATCTTTACGTATAACCAGCCAGTATATTCTGTCAAAATCTTTACGTACATACCAGCCAGTATATTCTGTCAAAATCTTTACGTACATACCAGCCAGTATATTCTGTCAAAATCTTTACGTACATACCAGCCAGTATATTCTGTCAAAATCTTTACGTACATACCAGCCAGTATATTCTGTCAAAATCTTTACGTACATACCAGCCAGTATATTCTGTCAAAATCTCACCGTGAAAACATAGGTGAAGTGAGTTTGATTTGAGCTATCGCCCTGTTATACGGATTCCCGGAAACAGGTTTAAAAAAAAAAACTAGCTTTAATACAAAAATTTAAAATACTTACACTTTGGAAACTGGCAGACACACGATTGATATGGTACGGATGCGACGGTCAGCCTCGTACTGGCGTCCCCACTAGGAGTCAGGCAACGCTATCCTAAAATGATGACAGGGCAATTAAATCTAAGTGATCAAATAATATTGACTATTAAGGGTTTCCCCCAACTGCGAGGATCGCCCAGAGGACACGGTAGAGCACACGGTGCAAACCTGCCGCGCTTGGGCGGAGCACCGCCGTGTCCTCGTAGAGGCGATCGGCGGCGGCGACCTCTCGCGCCCGGCCCTGGTGCAAGCCATGGTGCGGGGCGAGAGAGACTGGGAGGCAGTCACCTCCTTCTGCGAAAAAGTCATGCTCGCGAAGGAGGTGGCGGGATGGGAGAGAGAAAGGTCTTCCCGTCCCAGCCACCGCGGGTGACGCCCCGGGCGTCGGGAGCCACGTGACGACTCCCGGCCACCGTAGGCGCGGGCCTGCGGACGGTGAGTAATGGGTGACTCACCGTCCGATCAGCACCAGGCCCGTGCCGGACGGCGCGTATATGTTCCACGCGCGCCTCAAAGAGATGTCAGCATATGAAGGGGCCCCTCAGGGCCAAGCCTGCCGGGTAAGCGGGATTGTCCGAAAGGGTTACCGCTACCCCGAAACATAAAGGGCTACGGAAGGAACATGGATGTGTTTTAGTCAGTGAGAGTCAGACACTCCCTTCCGTTCCACCCAAAGCGGGAGCAGTCATTGGATGATTTCCAAGCCTTAAAAAAAAAAGGGTTTCCCCCAACATCGAGAATCCGTAATAGCCCGATGCTAGACATTGACACTATTAGCTCACTTTAAGCTCACTTCACCTAATATTCACGGTGAGATTTTTACAGAATAGCACCGCTGGTATTGTACAAAAGCACATCAAGTTACCCCAGTTTGTCAAATTTCTTTGTTAGTTTTTCAACTTTATTACCAAAGTTTAAAGTTGATTGTCAATTGGGAAATTTTAATTGTGAGGGATAGCTTGATGTGCTGGCGTATGTACATGTAGCCTAATGTTATTACTTAGCGATATGTAGATATGTCATCTTTGCCTTTTTTTTTGATGTTGGTCATCATCATCTAATTACTCTTCCCGCTCTGGGTAGAGCGGAAGGGAGTGTCAGACTCTTACTGTCTAAAGCCCATCCATGTTCCTTCCTTAGCCCTTTATGTTCCGGGGTAGCGGTAACCCTTTCGGACAATTCCTGTAAATAACTATGGTCTTAAATACTGCCAATTTAAAAAGCAATGTATGTGACTCGCAGAACACGCTTTAAAAAGCTGAAAATCTCGTTCTAAATGATGAGTAAAATCTACAGGGACTCGGTGCTTCGCTTCGCTCCTAGTACAATCACATTCAAAACACGTTACATTTGGAATAGACGTGACTTTTGTCTGGTACTACCAACTAGCAGAACAATATTCAACACAATATTTCTGGCACATTTCTGGATTTTGATTTTTGGGTACGAACATTTTGGTGACGACTGATGGAAACGTGACGGCTTTTTTTTCTGTAACATGAATGGCAAAAAAAATTTCTTTGTCTTACTTATTAATTATATTCTCATGAGAAATTTCAAAGAGACAGATAAGATAGTTTGGTTGACCAGTGAGCGGGATTGTCTGTAAGGGTTACTGCTGCCCCGGAACACAAAGGGCTTAGTTAATAAGTGTTACTACTCCATATCGGAGTTCCTAGCTGATACTTTTTAGCTGACATGTGTTTGTAATGCTGAACTGCATCAATGTTTGCATGCCAAAATGGTAGAATGTACACGGATTCTTCAACATTTCTGCAACCACCTTATTGTACATACCTACATTCTGAGCAAATAAATGAATATTATTATTATTATTATTAAGGAGGGATCATGGATGGGTTTTACTCAGTAAGAGTCTGACACTATCTACGCTTCACCTTTTCGGAACGGGAGGGGTTTTTTTGATGATTTCACATCCGTAAATTGGTTTTCCCATGTTCAAAGAATGAGTAAAAGGCGACTAAGTTATTTATAAAGCAGATGAGTGTGGGAACGGCGGGAGAGGATTTGTGGAGGTGGTTAGAGTTAAAAATAGATCCGGAAATTCCAAGTGCCAAAAATAAGTGAATCTATCATCTTTAAGGATGCCAAAATTGATGACGAAAGTGTACAATACAAAGATTCATAAAACAGCATGATCTGATCTGCCTTTTCCTCACCATGTTAGGGTCGGCTTCCAGTCTAACCAGATGCATCTGAATACCATATTTTGTATGAAGTAACTGCCTATCTGACCTTCACAACTCAGTTACTGTGTAACACTACGATTGGTAGACTGTGCTTCTGACACCCCAATCGGATGTCAAAGATCGACTTATAACAGCCGGGACCAACGGCTTAACGATTTTTCCCATTACGTAAAGGATGGTCACCTATCCAAGAACCAACCGTGGCAAGCGTAGCTTAACCTTCGACCGACCAACGCACCTGTTATTACTTAGCCACGAGCCCCATTAATTCCATAACATAAAACTAAAATGCCTTCATTCAGTTTTGCTTTCCGTGGTTAATTAAAGTGATGGGAAAAAATTTAATTGAGTTTTTCTGTGACAAAAGTTTTAAGCTATAACCCAAAATTGAATGGCAAATGATAAATTTTAATGGTGATGGTTTTCTCTTCATCTCGTGGCATTTTATAGGAGGAAATTGCATAGATCTTGTCTGATATCCGTGTTCATTAACGCCATTGGGGTCATGATCTTCCAAGACTTTTCCCAACTATGTTGGGGTCGGCTTCCAGTCTAACCGGATTCAACCAGTATTTTATATTGAGCGACTGCCTATCTGACCTCCACAACCCAGAAACTGGGCAATACGATACCCCTTGGTAAAACTGGCTGTCAGATTTTCGGGCTTCTGATGGCCCGTTACGACTGTCAAAGATGCACAAATGACAGCCGGGACCAACGGCTTAACGTGCTTTCCGAGGCACGGAGAAGTCTCGATATGTAAAGATGGTCACTCATCCACGGCCAACCCCGGCAAGCGTAGCTTAACCTGATGGATCGACCTTAACGCCACTCGGGTGATCGCTGAAAATCAGCGCTGTGGTGTAGGTCTCCCATAGAACAGCATCATGCTGAGTGGAAACAGTCTTCTCACAGTCACGTCACGCGGCGTATAGCTGCAGAGTATTTCTTTTCTGTGTTCAAAAGTATAAATTTCTTTTGTTTTTTTTTTATTCGAATACCCTTTTTGTATGGACGTGTTTCTGTGACCAATAAATCTGTCTTTCTTTATTTTTAGTACGATAATGCTAAACGTGACAAGCTGTTTCCTAAGATAACTCCCGTTTCACTACTTGATTCTCAGTAGAACACCTCGTGCTGCTAGATCCTGCTAACTGCTAGCTTCATATTCATATTAAGTTCGGGGTCTGTCATTAGTGGAAACTGTTAGAATTCGGTTGCTAGGCAACCTGTAGGTAAGAGTGACGATCATGGCCATTACTAATCATCGAAACGGTGTCCTAACTTTATTCCTAATCTTTTTTTTTTTTTGAGGGTGGCAAATCATCAAATGACTCCTCCCGCTCTGGGTGGAGCGGAAGGGAGTGTCAGACGTTTAGTGACGAAAACCCATCCATGTTCCTTCTTTAGCCCTTTATGTTCCGGGGTAGCGGGTAACCCTTTTGAACAGACCCGATTACGCAACTTTAGTTTTAACCTTGTGGTTGTTTTCTGAATGAAATTAAAGTTAAATTCAGTATTTTCACCAAACACCTCATTTCGCAATATTGGCTTGCCTGAAATACAGGTAAGTACAGTCGCCAGCACATTAAATTAGCACAAACTGTCAAATTTTCTCAATCCATTTTGAACTTAACCACCAACGTTTAAAGGTTTAAAATCATTTGGAGGAATTTGACAGTTTGGAATAACTTCATGCGCTAGCTATGTTTAGTACAGTCGTACTAAACACATAAAACGATACCCACAAAAACTTGTTCACTTGCAGTTCTTTTTAAAACCTCAGGAAACTGCACACTGAAAATGATTACAGAAAACTGGTCGACCTAAATTCATATCGAAACTGTAATTTTCATGTCAGCTAAATCTGAATGTATTTTTTGCTGACGACTAAAAACGCTTGAGTTATGTGAAATAACGATTTGGAGGGTATTTCGATTGGTTTGCGTTTTTTTTTTCGTATCGTACTCAGAAGAGAGATACTGAGATTTAAAATGGGTTATACAAATGATCATTTTGACATACTTTTCGCAAATGAAGACGCACTGTTTCAGGGGTGCCATGTGATAAGAAACTATCAAATCGATGTCAGCAAAGTAGAAACGGACATTTTTGTGAAAATGCTTTTTTTTACAAAAAAGTGATGTAAAATTGATTTTACAGGAATGAACGATTTTGTAGATGTCCGTTTCAGCTTCGAAATGTTTTATGCTTTATTAAGTTTCATTCACTTATGATATTTTATACAGATGGCAAAACACACAGAAAAACAGAAAACACGCACACACAGAAATATACACATAACAGACGGACAGACAGTATATACAGAAAATATTTATAATTTTAGATACAAGATCTCATTTCAGGCAAACGATGTAAAACATCATCACAACGACTGTTTCTGTGCTGCCGACATCTATTGAATTCCTGCTTTTTCTTGCCTTTACTACTGCCTACCTCGTACCGACACCTTATTCAGACTACTCTATCGAAAACCCATTTTCACTCCCAGAACCTTGAAATCCCACAAAAATAATATTTCACAAAAAAATTAAGTTCAATAAACACGACTATGATCTCGAAGCCGAACTTGACCCTCTAATCTGAATACCATTTGATGTGATGCAAAAATAATGAAGATATGAGTCTCACGGAGTATGCTACGGTAATTGTTATTCATATGTTCAAGATGTGGGAAGACTAGATACGGTATTTCTTCTTCTTTGCGTGTGGTTAGTGACTAACCTGGTGTCAGAGTTTTTATGCTGCCCATGGGCCTCTGACTTAGCTTCACATGCTGTTGATGATTTCCCACCCTCAATAAAAAAAAATCTGTAGGATATTTTATAAGCCACATCCAGTCGACATAACTCAACAATACCACTACAGAACCGTCACAACATAGAGACATATTGTTCTGAATTGTGTGAGGTCATGATACATCACTGATTGTATTAAGTGTGTATCATATTATTGTTACACAGATAATGTTTTGATGTATAGTAATGGTTTAAATAACTATTATACATATGTGTAGTAGGAATCCCATTACTGTAATAACGATAATTGTCTGGTTTGCCGTGTAAGGGATAGATCTTCAGAGGGATATAGAATAACTAAGACCGTTTAAAAGTTGTCAGTGTTAACTTTGTTGGGAAGTATTGATACCGACAGCGCTACGCGGATTCGATGCGCTTTTTTTTGAGGGTGGAAAATCATCCAATGACTTCTCCCTCTCTGGGTGGAGCAGGAGGGAGTTAAACCCAACTGACTTAAACCCATCCATGTTCCTTTCTTAGCCCTTAATGTTCCGGGGTAGCGGTAACCCTTTCGGACGATCCCGCTGACCTGGGCAAAAACCGCGTCTATTCCTAAATCTCTAAGCTTAAGCTCTCATTGTCATTTTGTGTGATTTTAAGGGTTTAATGCGCAGGCTAGGCCCTAACGGGAACCTTCAAATGCCTTTTTGCAATGTTTTGATGCGCTGATCGCGTTTAGTTTCATTGATGAAATTGGGACATGTGTGAAGTTGTTTACATATAAAAAAATAACTAAAAACTACTGGTATAGGTACCTTTGCACAGCATTCACCACACAACAACATCATCATCAACGATGCACTTCCCTATTTAAATAAAATATTTACTACAGCTATTTAAGAAGTATTTCCAATACTACATAATACAACTATGTAGTATCGGAATTATTTTTTTCCCTGAAAAGTGGGCGTGAGTCTGTTCCACGCGGATTATGGCATTTAATTTTGGGCTAAACATCGGGACGTCCCGCCAAAATCGGGACGTCTAACAACCCTTAGTCGGGTGATATTTAGTAACGATTTGTGCTATATCTACATATAAATACTGGTATTCAGTTGCATCCGGTTAGACCGGAAGCCGACCCCAACATAGTTTGGAATAGGCTACGCAGATTGATAGATTGATTTTTGGGATGTTCTGCAAATAAATTGTCGTTGGTATTCCCTGCTATTGTTATCATATTTTTTTTTTTCAAAAGCATTTATGTATAATCATTGTCATAATTTCAGCCGAAAGTCGTCTACTGCTGGACATCAGCCTCTCCCAAACCTCGCCCCAATACATCTCGCATGTAAAATAAATCCCGCGGCTTTAACCGTAACGTACAGATAAAAATATTTCTAGATAAATCGTGAGTTACACAATCAAAATACGGAGGAACTACTACCAATAATCTCCTCCTCCTACTACTACCCATCCATGGGAGGGGCCCACTATCCCCTTGTAAAATTCCTACAATCTGTGTACGTAATAAAGAGTACTCTATCTATGTATACATCTATCTCAAACCTCACAGACTGCACTCTAGACAAAACACCCTCGAACGTAATTCACAAGTCCATACATTCATAAACAGCACTACACAACAAGACTCGGAAACAAACATCCGAATAATCGAGAAGTGGAATCGATTAGAACAATCGTTGTCTCAGCGAATCGGCGCTAACTCGTTATTTACGACTGGCAGTTGCGCGCTCCGCTCTATAATTCAGAGCCGCGAGGATATTCGATTATCGAGAGATATGTTTCGAATAGTTTTGTATCGATTTATTTGCATAATGGTCTCTGAGGTTTATTTATTCGTGTGCATTGTTCTTGGGATACGGAAGTAAAGTTATATTTAAGATCCAAATATGTCACTTTTACAAAATTCGTATTTTCTGTGCATGGTCGCGACTGGCTAAGTACTAACAGCCGCATAGGTCGATCCAACAGGTTAAGCTACGGTTGCCGGGGTTGGCCATGGATGGATGACTATCTTTACTTAGCAAGACTCCTCCGTGCCTCTGAAAGGACGTTAAGCCGTTGGTCCCGGCTGTCATTGTGCATCTTTGACAGTCGCTATGGGTCGTCAGAAGCTCGAAAATGTGACAGCCAGTCTTACCACGGGGTATCTCACCACCCAGTTACTGGGATGGTTAGATAGGCAGTCGCTCCATGAAAAATACTGGTATTCAGCTGCATCCGGTTAGACTGGAAGCCGACCTCAACCTAGTATGGTTTAGTTTGGCTAGGCAGATTGATTGATTGGTCGCGACTTTTCCAATTAAATTCATAAACGCTACTTAAAGTGTACTTCGAGTCACCGAAATAACGTTGCTTTATATTTCATCACCACAGCAAACATGCAACATTCAAGCATTGCAAGTATGTACATAGGCCAGCACATCAAGTTACCACAATCTGTCAAATTTCTTGGATAGCATTTCAACTTTATTGCAGACATAAGGTTCATTTTTAATTGAGAATTAGGGATGGCTTGATGTGCTGGCGTCTGTACATGATGATTGTCGATGTACTTAATAATTTTTGGGACTATAATTCTGCCCCACTACTGGGCAAAAATCTCGGGTCGTTCGGTTGGGAATTCATCAAATGACCCCTCCGGCTCTGGGTGTAGCAGAGGGAGTATCAGACTCTTACTGACTACAACCCATCCATGTTCCTTCTTTAGCCCTTTATGTTCCGGGGTAACGGTAACCCTTTCGGACTGTTCCTTAATCTCTTAGCTTACGCTATCATTGTCAAGTATTATGATTTTGAGGGTTTAATGCGCATTTTTTCTTAATTGAACTTAATCATAACTAATAAAGTAAATAGGTGTACTATAATATAATTCTGCCTAACACTTCCTGGAATACAGGCTAGATGTTATATTATAATTGAAAACCCCTACAAAACATTAAAATAATTTTCGCACCGTTTTCCATAAAGCTCTTACAACAATACAATACAATGCACGGCAAATCTGATGCAAATTGCATTTGCAAAACGACAAATATTTCGCTGCGTGAATCGATAGAGGAATAATTCACAAACATGCATACACCTTTGTGTACTCGTGTCGCTGGTAAAGTGAGGAAATACGGTTAAGTGACGAATGACTAGAAGATTTTGTGGATGTTTGCAGTTGGGTGAACGGAATTTTATTGTACTGATTGATTCTTCTGTTGTAAATAGGCGAACTATGAACTCTTGCTCAAAGTATTTATTTCATATAAACAAATTACAGGCAGTTTTGAATTGTCAAAGGGTCGTACAGTCAGAAAAATAAAGCTAGTTGTCCATTCCAAAGCACGGAAAAGAACGGGCAAGAAACTCCACGGACACTCATTTAAACAAATTATATCGTTACAAAATATTGGTTACATCATTCATATTATTACAATACATGTGAGAACGATGCATAACCGCTAAGAAATGACTATTCTAAACTCTGACAGCGCCAGTTATATAGACTCATAGCTTAATTAGCCTATAATGTTCCCACTAGGACACAAGTCTCCCCTTGGTGAAAGGTAGTGGGCCGTAATTCACCACGCAGTCCAGTGCGGGTTCGAATTTGTCGTTTTAGGATATGCCGGTTTCTTCTCGATATTTTTCCTCCTTCTTCGTTCTTTTTCCTACTCACTTGTTAGACACGAGCGACACGTTGTCAACGGCAGACGGCCACGCCATTGCACTGTAATACTAAGAGTGCTGACGCTTATTCTTCTTTTCGTGTGGTTAGTGATTCACCTGGTGTCAGAGTTTTTATCCCGCCCATGGACCTCTGACTTAGCTTCACATGCTGTTGAGAAATATCACTCAGACATGCTAGTTTCTTCACGATGTTTTCCATCAGCGATTTTAAGCAAGTGATAATTATACAATACGCACATGAATCCGTAAAATCGAGACCTATGACTTGGCAGTTCGACCACGGTCACACCACTAGGCTATCGCTGCTGTATACATATATGGATCACGGCTGCCGCTGATCTTTGAAGTTGGGATGTCGTCGGCTGCCGCGGACGCGCGTTGACGGCTGCAGTTACCTCATCGTGTCATCATCATCTGCCTAGCCTTTTCCCAACTATGTTGGGGTCGGCTTGCAGTCTAACCGGCTGCAGGTTAGTAGTATCAGTTTTTTACATGGAGCGACTGCCTATCTGACAATACTCTCCACAATCCAGTAACAGGGCGATACCATACCCTTGGTAAGACAGACTGTCAGATTTTCGGGCTTTTGACGACCCGTAACGACTGTCAAAGATCCACAAATGACAGCCGGGACCAACGGTTTAACGTGCTCTCCGAGGCACGGAGGAGTCCCGTTATGTAAAGATGGTCACCCATCCACGGTCAACCCCGGAAAGCGTAGCTTAACCTGATGGATCGACCTGTGCGGCTGTTAGTACTTAGCCACGAGCTCCTCGAGCTCGAGGAACACGTAGCTCGAGGAACACGTAGCTCGAGTTACCTCACCGTGTGTAAGAGCTCTAAATCGCGACCGTTACCACTGAGCCAACACTAATCTAACGAAACTAGTGTGCTATAAAATTTACCGAATTTTCATACAATAACCGTAACTCAACATATTATATGCATGTATGTATGTGAATCGTTATTGATTGGCATTTCACGTGCGTAGGTACGTCCATATCTGTCGTCTTAATACATATTTTAGATAGTTTTGTTCGTCACCGGTGTACATGAAAAGGCACTATAGGATTGTACGAAAGGATTAATATTCATCCAATACCTTTCATAGTGTGTCTGTTTCAGACTGTTATATAGTTGGCTTAATAAAATCCCTTCTGGCATGGATGTAAAAAAAATATTCAGTATATTTTTTTTATTATTATAATAAATAAATTAAATAAATTTCAGGCCCGAGACCCATATAAAAAAACAACAGATAGTAATACAAAAGACACCAGAATTGCACTTATACTACAAAAAAAAAAAAAAATAATAATAATAATTGTAGCAAGCAAAATAGATTTAAAATAAATTAATAAAATGTCAAAATAAATAATAATTCATGTTAATAAAATTTTAAAATTAATAAAAAGAATCAATTAAATTATAGAAATACCAGTCGGTCGATTCTGTAGAATTCTCAACGTGACAACTTAGGTGAAGTGAGTGTGAAGTGAGACGTCGTTCGGATCGACACTATTGACAGCTCATTTTAAACTCACTTCACCTACGTGTTCACGGTGAGATTTTTACAAAATCGACTGACTGTTGTAAGTTTTTAGACGTCTTTACCATTTTTTTCTTAAATTGTGTCTAAGATAAACTTAGGCTTCTTAACCCCTCTTTGAGGAGTGGCTAGAGAGGCGTCACGGCGCCCTCACCTACCGCCTGACGCAGGTCCTCACCGGACATGGATGTTTCGGGAGGTTCCTGCACATCATCAGGCGGGAGGAAACGCCCGGGTGTCACCACTGCGAGGATCGCCCAGAGGACACGGTAGAGCACACGGTGCAAACCTGTCCCGCATGGGCGGAGCACCGCCGTGTCCTCGTAGAGGCGATCGGCGGCGGCGACCTCTCGCGCCCGGCCCTGGTGCAAGCCATGGTCCGGGGCGAGAGGGAGTGGGAGGCAGTCACCTCCTTCTGCGAAAAAGTTATGCTCGCGAAGGAGGTGGCGGGATGGGAGAGAGAAAGGTCCTCCCGTCCCAGCCGCCGCAGGAGACGCCCCGGGCGTCGGGAGCCACGTGACGACTCCCGGCCACCGTAGGCGCGGGCCTGCGGGCGGTGAGTAATGGGTAACTCACCGTCCGATCAGCACCAGACCCGTGCCGTACGGC
Source organism: Hyppa rectilinea (assembly GCA_951799385.1). Lineage (NCBI taxonomy): Eukaryota > Metazoa > Arthropoda > Insecta > Lepidoptera > Noctuidae > Hyppa > Hyppa rectilinea. The sequence continues at coordinate 6,178,065 of OX637325.1, forward strand.
GCGTATATGTTCCACGCGCGCCTCAAAGAGATGTCAGCATATGAAGGGGCCCCTCAGGGCCAAGCCTGCCGGGTAAGCGGGATTGTCCGAAAGGGTTACCGCTACCCCGGAACATAAAGGGCCACGGAAGGAACATGGATGGGTTTTAGTCAGTAAGAGTCTGACACTCCCTTCCGCTCCACCCAGAGCGGGAGCAGTCATTGGATGATTTCCCAGCCTTAAAAAAAAAAAAAAAAAAAAAAAAAAAAAAGGCTTCTTAATGTAACCTCAACTTCTGTAAACATACCTCTGAAATAACTAATCAACAAAGAGTTTGGTGGTAAATTCTTATGCCTTTACAGAAAATCCTGCCAAGAGAAATTTAAAGGCCTTCACTCTCAATACGAATCATAATAAGACTTGAAAATATTCTAACACCTGGGGAGAGGCGATCTCCGCTAGATAAAAAACTCGGGTCATCTTTAAATCAATAAATCTGCCCAGTTCTTTCCCAACTACGTTGGGGTGGGCTTCCAGTCTAACCAGATGCAGCTGAATACCAGTAATTTACATGAAGCGACTGCCTAACTGACCTCCACAACCGAGTCGGTAACTGGGTAATACCACAGAACAGATAAACTGTTCTGTGGGTAATACGATACCCCTTGGTAAGACTGCCTGTTATACTTTCGGGTTTCTGGCGACCCGTAGAGACTGTCAAAGATTCACGACTGGTAGCCAAGACCAACGGCTTGGCGTGCTTTCTGAGGCACGGAGTAGTCTCTGTATGTAAAGATGATCACTCTTCCACGCACGAACCCTGGCAAGCATAGCTTAATGTGATAGATTGACTCCTTTGTTTTTGAGTGTGGGAAATCATTAATGACTCCTTCAGCTCTAGGTGGAGCGGAAGGAAGTGTTAGACTCTTACTGAGTAAAACCCATCCAAGTTCCTTCCTTAGCCCCTTGTGTTCCGGGGCAGCGGTAACTCTTTCGGACAATCCCGCTGTCTTTCGGACAATCACGTAACTTAACCTGATGGGTCGACCCTTGCAGCTGTTATTACGTAGCCGCGAGCTCGTCTCGAGTACCTTTTTAGAATTCAATATGTATGGTCCATTTTTAAAACGACGCTAGCTTAACCCATTGACTGTCGGAACGCAGGTCTACGCCAGACACAATGACTTTTTAATTGGGTCTGTAATTACGGCTTACTAAAGTTTAACCAAAAAGTTCTTACAAATATCTAGATCAGCCTTTCCCAAAGTGGGCGATAACGCCTATAGGCCTAAAAGGCAACAGTAACACCCCAGAAAAAATGAAGGCGTTGTGTAGAGGCTTTGGGCGCGATTTGTAATTTCATCAAAATAGTGGTTTTTAAGTAGGTGAAAAAATTTGAGCGCTAAAAAATAATTTATTCTCAAAATGGGCGTGGAAACGCCTGATCCAGACTAAGTAGCCTTAAAACATTTTTTATGTTTCTTGAAATGCAATGCGAATGTAATTTGTGTACGTTTTGCACTTCCTATTTTTATATTCTTTTCCGCAATGCACCGTTGGGAAATAAGAAGCTGAAGCATACATTTTTTTATGTTATTTCTTGTCAATTGTTACATGTTGAAGAGTTATGCTGTTGAGCTTTGTGGAAATTGTTTTGAATTAAATATTGGTTCAATTTAAACAGTAAGCAGTTGAGTAGAGCATGCGTGTGTTGTGCGATATTTTATTTCTTTCTTTTTCGTACCTCCTTGCACTCAGTTACGCATTGAGGGCTTTAGTCGATGGTAGAAGATTGTAAGACAGGTTTGGTTAGGGGGGGAGTCAAACAACTCACTCTTCCTCTTCTCCCTCTCAACCTGGGGAAGCCCGGAACAGTTGAGGGTTGTGGAAGGATCGTACGTTCTCACGACCTCCAGCGTAGGAGTTAGATTTAAAACTGAGAAGGTTTTAAGTCAGTGAGACTGACAGACCCGTTCACCCTCCCGCCCAAGGGTTAAGCACATACAGAAGACTGTGCCACCCTGAAAAAAACGTACGGCTTTGGTAAAATACTCAACTGAATTGTTCCTTAAGACATGAGTTCCTCTGTTCGAATCCTAGGTTAGCCGGTGTTATTAGGATTTCCATCAGGGTAGTAGTCCATAGGCCTACCCCCCCCCCCCCATTACATGGGACTCATACATACTCAAACATAATTGCCGAAATGTGAGTCTCCTTAAGTACACCTCTGCCTAACCCATTGGAGATTACAGGCGTGTTGTTATGTTAATTAATATGTATTCATAGTTGATAATTATTAAATAAAAAACAAATGAAATACATTGAATAATTTATTCTTAATTTGACTAATTATTTTTTGACGCCCTATGAGGTTTTCCCCCTTTTTTACCACTTCTACATAATGTATATATTTTTTAGTTTTAGGTTGTATACTAATATAGTAATTAACTAAAAAAAATTAAAAATTAAATTATATTTACATTTAAGAGCAAAATATTCATAATAATATGTACAAAAAAAATATGTTTCAAGAGTATCAAAAAATTCGCTGTCATAGGAAAATATTAATTTAGTTGTAATTCTCTCTTACTTTAGTTGCACTAATTGATGTTATACAAAAGACAATTGCCTCAATAACACATCAACAGAATTATCAAAATGAACATATTTCTGGAACAGTACGACAATAATTCAATGAATTATTTAGTTTGAACGTACGTATTGTTAGTCGAGACTCGAACTAAGTGTTGATTAATTGGCTCGAAACAGATAACATCAAGATCAACGCCCGTGCTACCTCTGTAGAAGAACAGGCCTTGCGTTGCAATTGAAATTACAGGTCTATGATATTATAATTGGATTTAGTCTTGCTAGGTAGACGTGTTAAGAGTTGTAGGTAGTAAGTTCGAACCCAGGTGCTTTAAATTTCAGCATTTGAAGGGGCCGGTTAGAGCCGAAGCCTGCTGGGTCAGCGGGATTTAACGGATGGGTTATCACTACATAGAACATAAAGGGCTAAGGAAGGAACATGGATGGGTTTTAGATAGTAAGTCTGTCACTCCCTTCCTCTCCACCCAGAACGGAGGAGTCATTTGATGATTACCCACGCTCAAAAAAAAAGACCTTAACCCTAGTATGACATACATTATTCTACGACTGAAAAATTATACTTGTATACAAAAACTATTCAACCCCATTACCAAGGCCATAGCGCCCCAACTCTAATGCCTTCACAATATTAACTAGAGAACGGATTAATGGATTCCCGCCAAACCCAAAGCCATATCCATAGAAGTTAAGCAATTAGGCTTCTGATTTATTACCAGCGTGTAATATCAAGCACTTGAGGGCACCATTATAACTTTTTTTTTAATATTCAACTCTTGAACATTAATCTATTGACCTACTTGGGTGTCAAATGCGATGTGATGCGACGTGACGCGATGCGGAAATACAAAAATGCTATAGGGTGCAGAAACATTTTTTTTATTTATGAATCTATTATTTTTTCTCCAATGTTTAATGGCTTCTTCTTCCAAAGCATCGATGACTTTGAGAAGAAAATTTCATAGTCTAGAAGACCTAGTCTTTGGTCCAAAGTTTAGAAACTTTGATAGAGATAAAATAAACCTAGTTACTAAGGAATTAGTTTGACTTTGTTATACCATCATGTGGGTCCCAGAAAACGTCAGTCGACATTGAGGCAGGCCCAGGAGACAATGGCGAGACGAGCTTGATGCCTACAGACAGGATTGGTCCACTTTACCTCAAGATGGAGAGGAGTGGGAACGAGAAAGGGAGGCTTTTGCCCAGCAGTGGGACAACACAGGCTAAAAAATTAAAGAAAAAAAACATTTTAATTATGTCAGTTGACTCATTGATTCTTTCTATATTTTTACCAGTAAGCATGTTTTTAATTTCTTGTACATATCTTGTTAAAAACTTTATAATATCGCATCGCCTCACATCGCATTAGTCTCTCGCCCACGACGGTGGATTATCCCTTAAGATCGGGGTATCATATTTTACCCGGTTTCTCGTACGGGGCTAATGAAAGCGTTTGCAGTGTGCGGTGATTTTTCATCGTCCACGTCAATAGATACCTTTTGGGCACCCGTTACACCGGAGCGAGCGAGTTCCTGATTGGAAATATTACCACTTTTGTGAAAACCGGTTCTAGAATTATTATTTTAATCAACGTTTCAATTTGATTACTCTAAAATTATTAGTAGAGTATTATTTAGAGTAATCAAATTTTGTTTTCATTACTGTTTCTCAGATTCACATGTTCTTCATTCATATTATGCTATTCAGCTGCTTCCGGTTAGACTGGAAGCTGAACTTTGTGTGTGGTAAGCTATTCCGGCCACATCACTAATAATATAAAGGTGAAAGTTTATGGTGAGTGTTTGTATGTTTGTTACTTCTTTACGCTCAAACGGCTGAATGGATCTGGATGAAAATTGGCACAAATAATTATAGTCTGGAGTAGCCATGATACTTTTTATACCAGCTGTATGTTTCCGTGGGATAGTTTCCTAGATCCATGTGGGCGATGCCGCTGCCAGAAGCTAGTTAAGAAATAAAGAGAAGGAAAGAAAAATAGGTTTATTAGTCAAAGAATTGATGATTGTGTGACTAGCAGCAGCTCAGAACCAAGGGCTTCGGTGGTGTTCTAAACAATCTCTACAAGTCAAATGCGAGTAAATCCCTAAAAAAAAAACCAACACCGCTTATTGTACCTACCACTGTTTATCTCTGCATCACCCGAAGGTTGACTGGTCTGTACATTTATTTGCTTAAAGTATTAAATAAATAAATAAGTTTCCCGCATGTCTTCAAAATAATTACTTTTAAATTAGTTATTCTCTTCAGCCTGTTGCATCGACCAAGAATCCAAAGATTCGTAAAATTGTTTACAAGTATGATACTGAAGTGTTGAACTGAAGAATGTTGCATGTTATCGCAAAAATGTATGGCGTATGAAGGAAATTACATTACTCAGAACCTCACGCTATGCAGTCTTGAAGAATGTTCGCAGATTAAGGGCATGGTTGAAAATCTAAAAACTTTGTTGTTGTTGCATTTATTCGTATGATGGATTGGATTTTGTACCTCATCATAAAGCGCGCGGCACGGTTTCATGGTACAGTCAACAGCAAAAGTAGATGATCAAAATCAGAAACTCAATACTAGTGAACGGAGTTCGCGTCAGAACTGTGTGGCGTCGGAGTGATTCAAAAGTATATGATTGTAAATTATACCAAACATTTAGTACTAGTACAGCTGTCATGTATTCGTGATCAGTTATAACTCCAAAAGTTATAAACGCAATTTGCATCAGAACTAAGAAGTAAAAAAAAAATTCAAAACTAGTGAACAGTCCACGATTGTTACTTGGAAAGCAATAAAGATATTGAGTACAGTTGAAATCAAAAATTAAATGATGAAACTGAGGCACCTGAGATCTGCAATTGTATGCGTAGCAGCAAATGTGCATAATAGTAACCAATAAGAACACTGGTTTTAGCTCAAGCTATGAAAATGAAATGATCCTTTTTTTTAAGGCTGGGAAATCATCTAATGACTTCTCCCGCTCTGGGTGGAGCGGAAGGGAGTCAGACTGTTACTGACTAAAACCCATCCATTTTCCTTCCTTAGCCTTTTGTGTTCCGGGGTAGCGGTAACCCTTTCGGACAATCCCGCTTAATGAAGTGATCCTATTGGTGACTTTTATCCTCGCACACCGCCTAGCAATCTGGTACATCTCTGGTGCATACGCAGCCCTAAGGATTCTGCCGGGTAAGCGGGATTGTCCGAAAGGGTTACCGCCACCTCGGAACATAAAGGGCTAAGGAAGGTACATGGATGGGTTTTAGTCAGTAAAAGACTGACAGTCCCATCCGCTTCACCCAGAGCGAGAGTAGAAATTTGATGATTTCGCACATTCATAAAAATAAAAAGCTCTTTCGTCTCGCTACGGTGTGAGCAAAGGACATCTTGTTACCTTTAATATAAAAAGCAATTTTACTCAAGTCATCACTTAAAATGATGATGTAAATAGGGTAAAATGCTGAACGACTTGGAAAAAAAATGCTTTGAAATTATGTAATGCCTAAATCATCACTAGAATGACATGAGTAAAAGGCTGGGAAATCATCCAATGACTGCTCCCGCTCTGGGTGGAACGGAAGGGAGTGTCAGACTGATTGTAATATTTGTACTTTTAACAGCAGTGATAGCCTAGTGTGTGACCGTCGGACTGCCAAGTCATAGGTCTCGGGTTCAAACCCAAGGCACGCACCTCTGAATTTACGGATTCATGTGCGTATTGTATAAATTAACACTTGCTTGAAAATCAGTGAAGGAAAACATCGTGAGGAAACCTGCATGCCTGAGAGATATTTCTCAACAAACTCAAACTCGAAAGCATTTATTTCAAATAAACCAATTACAGGCACTTTTGAATGGTCAAGGGGTCAGTCAGAAAGATGAAGCTAGTTGCCCATTCCAAAGCAGTAGGTACCTATGGAGAGCAAGAGCAACAGCATGTGAAGCTGAGTCAGAGGCCCATGGGCAGAATAAAAACTGTAACACCAGGTTAGCCTTAATTTTTTTGTTAAATTGCCTTCTCTTGAATTGAAGGATATATTAAGGATCACAATTAGTATTCAAAACATTTGCACGCCATAATATGTGGCAAACATGTCTGAATCAATTTTGTTTGTCATCTTGCATGCACTTATTATTATTGTATGTTTGGGCAAATAAATCCTATCTATCTATCTATCTATCTTAGTCACTAACCACACGAAAAAGAAGAAATACTTTTAACCTAGTTCCTTTCGAGTACCAGGAGCCTCTAAGCTAAGCGGCGGACGGACAGACAGACATGGCTAAACTATAAGGGTTCCTTGTTGACTACGGAACCCTAAAAAGTCAGTCCACATTAACACAGAAGCTCACTCAAGACCCAAGCATTACTTAAAACTAGTTTTAACCTATCAAATGACTTTAATCGAGACTCAAGCAATGTTTGAGTATTGAGTGAGGTTCTGTAATACGGGTCAAAAGTCAAAAAATAAAATAAACATCACTGGTGCGTTTTACTACGAAACTAATCTTTATTTTGTTCATAGAAAATAAATTACAAACCTCACTTCACAAAAAATCAATCCCATTTCGATTTCTTTTTTTCAAGGTGCTCTTGTCCATCTTTGTCTAGCGTCGTGTAATATCCCATGGATTCGTTCTTGTGTTTCATGTAGGCAAGATATCCCAGTGCCGAAGTGAAGCAGCAGAGTCCGAAACCCATGACAAACAGATTTGGCTTCAGGTACAGTTCAAAATTCGTAATTCGAAAAAACGGCGAAGTTTTTAAAGATCGAATGCCATCTCCTGGTGTTTCCGCCATGATTGAGGTTTGTTCTTCAGGGTATATTATACACCAAAGACTGATGCTCAGATGTTTCTACAGCCAAGGATTCATGTCCACTTCGAGGGTAGAGGGTTTTTGAGCAGAGCCTACCCGCCTCTGCTTGACAGTCTTGCTGGGATGCTGTGTTAATCTGCTGGTATATTATACCAAGTTATAGCACGTGAAATTTGATCTCTGATGAGAACGTGTCCACGGGCCAGTGTAAGATTAAGGGCACCATTAAAATTTCGAATAATTTTGTTTGAAATTAAATAAGGTTTGCTAATGTTACTCTTTTTGTTTGACACTTATTTGGCAGATTGTGTTCTTGTTGTCATAGAGAATTTTATTAGTGGCAGGTAAAAAGAAGAAAGTTTAAGGTTCACATCAATAAAAGTTTTTACTGAATTCCACAAACCGGATAAAGATAAATCTTCATTATTTTATCTGAAAAGATTACTTATCTTTCCATTTTAAAACGAAATTGTATAGTGAATTTATTTTGTTAAATTATAGATATTATATTTTATTTTTTTCTTAGGTTAGTTCTAAATAAAGGGTAACCACTACCCCGGAACATAAAGGGCTAAGGAAGGAACATGGATGGGTTTTAGTCAGTAAAAGTCTGGCACTCCCTTCCGCTCCACCCAGAGCGTCATTGATTTACCACCCTCAAAAAAAAAAAGGTTGGTTCTAAATGTTTATAAATATAAATTATACTCTTTTAAACAACCTTTCTTACAAAAAACATTTAGAAATGGGCTTTGTTGGTAACAAATAGGTTAAAATAAAAGCGTATGTATGTAATTTATGAACGCACATTGCTCAGTTAAAATTTAAGCTAAGCCCGCGAGACTTACTGAGCTAGACTCTTCACTATCACACTATGTTACTGCACCTTGGAGCTACGAATATCAAGACTTATTTTAAAGCTCTTAAAATATCATATTTTCTGGTCAATTTTATCCACAACTAGCATCCTGCTCTCGCTTCGCTCGGGTTTCAAGACATTCAGTTTTGTTTATTGTACAAGTCAGTTTATTATTTATGTATCAAAGACATAAACTTTCGGAATAAATTCTTAAATTGCTGGTGAAAATGTTATTAAAATCCGTTTAATGTTTTAGAAGAACAACAGAGAGGAGCTCGTGGCTAAGTAATAACAGCCGCATGGGTTGATTCTAGGTTAAGGTACGCTTGCCGGGGTTGGTCCGTGGATGGGTGACCATCTTTATATTCCGAGACTCCTCCGTGCCTCGGAAAGCAAGTTAAGGCGTTGATCCCGGCTGTCATTTGTACACCTTTGACATTCGTTACGGATCGTCAGAAGCCCGAAAATCTGACACCCAGACTTACCAAAGGGTTGTTATTACCCAGTTACCGGGTTGTGGAGGTCAGATAGGCAGTAGCTCTGTGTAAAATTCTGGTATTTATCTGCATCCGGTTAGACTGAAATCCGATCCCAACATAGTTGGGAAAAGGCTAGACAGATTGTTTTAGAAGAACAACACGGTCATACAGGTAGACACACGAAGAGTATCTTTAATTTGTAATTTGTATATGAGATCGATGTTTGTTTTATTTTCCGTGTTATAACGTCTGAGAAATTTAAGAAATTTAAAGTTAACTGTCATTAGTGTCAATTATTAGCATTCATAGCGGAAAGCGCACTTTAAGCGCTCCATAACTAAGTATGTTTCAGTATGTGGTTTTTACAACGTAGACCGAAATACTAAACGAAACGCACAAGCCATATTATACAACATCACGCTGATAATTCCCAAAGGGTTAGGCAGATATGCCCATAGTAACACTCACATTTCACAGTTATGTTTAAGTCCCAAGTTAGACTACGCCTATTGCCATCAATCCGTTACGTATGGAGCCTAGGCTGCTACTGAGAAATTCCAGATTTAAAAACTGAATAATACATTGTTCGACCCGGAAATCACACCCAGAACCTCATGCTCAGCAGTAGTAATTACGACTACTAGACCAACGAAGTTAACTATCCAAACGGTATTATACCGACCGAAATAAATACTTTCTCCAAATAGCAATTCGTAGCTCAACAGTCTCGACGTTTGAGAAACGACCTTTAGAAATTGGATAAGGACACCAGTTGACCTTTGCGCCTCAGGGACTCTGCCTGGGTCTAGCCCAATGAAATATTCAGTACAATTGTATCGTTGTTCCAACTATTTTTGACATACAATCTCGTTTATTAAGTCTTAATTATAGTGTAGTGTAGTTTCTTGCCCGTTCTTCACCATAGGTACCTGCTACTTTGGAATGGGCAGCTATTTTCATTTTTCTGACTGACCAACCCTTTAACAATTCAAAAGTGCCTGCAATTGCTTTTATTTAGTTATTTATTTATTAGGTACACCAACAGCAGTACATAAAAAAAAGAAAAAAACAATAATAGAATAATAAAAGTGCTTGTATGTACGCCTATTATAGGTGTACACAGCATTTACCTTAATACAACTTCGTTATTATGTAAAAAAATGGTTTATGTATACTAATATTATAAAGCTGAAGAGTTTTTTTGTTTGAACGCACTTATATCTGGAACTACTAGTCCGATTTGTTTTTTTTTTTGTGTTGGATAGTCAATTTATCGAGGAAGGCTATAGGCTGTGTAACATCACGCTACGACCAATAGGGAGCAGCTAGTTTGAAATACATGATTTGAATTTGAGTTTGAGTGAGATTTTCTTGGAAGAAATGTATTATGGAGTTCGGACTATGAAAATGAATGAATGAGTATGAAAGAAAAGAAAATAAAGAATTCATTTTATGTAGCATAGTCGAAGAAAGCAAGGATTTCCTTTTACATAAAGGAGAAGCGAAAATACTCCGCCAAGAAAATACCATTCCATTTCTTAGTCCCAATTAGTCAAATTTCACCAATTTATAGGTTCTTGTTACCAAGCCAAGAACTTCCAAATTGTTTTGAAATCAAGTTCGAATTTAATATTGCAATAGTTGAACGTAACAGGTGCAATCTCTGCCGAGTGGTGCATTGCAAATAATACGGACTTAATTATCGCTTGCGGAGCTCACTTGGGACCCAATTTCATAAGTATTGAGAATGCATTAGTTGCAGTTAAGGAGTAAGCTAAGTAGTTATGGCTGAAATGCTGACTGGCCTCGTGACACACAAATCCTTCACAGATGTTGTTGATCAGACCATTCGGTTGATTCTGTAAAAATCTCACAGTGATAACCAAGTGAAGTACGTTATCACGGGGCGATTTTTACAGAATAGCAGTACAGGTGATGTAATCAACTTCAGGACGGAGTAGGGTTAGTTGGAATAACCACCACACTGGCGCCATAGACCCCGCACAATGGTCTACTTGAACAGATGGCCGGTAGGGCCTAAAGGTTCTGGTGTACCGGAATATATAATAGCGGAGCTTCTACAAGGTGAACTTATGACCTTGTAAATGCTTCAGGAATCCACTGGATGTGGGAGGTACAGAACCGGTCAAAGTGATGGTGCTTGCAGAGCCTTATGTCCATCAGTGGACGTCTTTTGATCGAAATCATGATGAATATTGTACTATAATTTTCTGTCATTTTCTTATTTTTGAAAGCAAATCGACTTTCCAGTTTTCTTGAAAAACTGCAAAAAAGAACAAAAAATATCTCCTGCTGTTTGTCTCACATAAAATCGTACAATGAAGTCTGGTCTTTTTTTTTTAAGGCTGGGAAATCATCCAATGGCTGCTCCCGCTCTGGGTGGAGCGGAAGGGAGTGCCAGACTCTTACTGACTAAAACTCATCCATGTTCCTTCCGTAGCCCTTTATGTTCCGGGGTAGCGGTAACCCTTTCGGACAATCCCGCTTACCCGGCAGGCTTGGCCCTGAGGGGCCCCTTCATATGCTGACATCTCTTTGAGGCGCGCGTGGAACATATACGCGCCGTCCGGCACGGGCCTGGTGCTGATCGGACGGTGAGTCACCCATTACTCACCGTCCGCAGGCCCGCGCCTACGGTGGCCGGGAGTCATCACGTGGCTTCCGACGCCCGGGGCGTCTCCCGCGGCGGCTGGGACGGGAGGACCTTTCTCTCTCCCATCCCGCCACCTCCTTCGCGAGCATGACTTTTTCGCAGAAGGAGGTGACTGCCTCCCACTCCCTCTCGCCACGGACCATGGCTTGCACCAGAGCCGGGCGCGAGAGGTCGCTGCCGCCGATCGCCTCTACGAGGACACGGCGGTGCTCCGCCCAAGCGGTGCAGGTTTGCACCGTGTGCTCTACCGTGTCCTCTGGGCGATCCTCGCAGTGGTGACACCCGGGCGTTTCCTCCCGCCTGATGATGTGCAGGAACCTCCCGAAACATCCATGTCCGGTGAGGACCTGCGTCAGGCGGTAGGTGAGGGCGCCGTGACGCCTCTCTAGCCACTCCTCAAAGAGGGGCCTTACCGCCACTATCGTGGCGTGCCCTATAAAGTCAGGTATAGGGACACCTTTTGCAGAAAAAAAGGTCATAGCAATTCACTTGGAGCCAATCAATCGCAAGGCTCAAAATATGTAAAGCATTTCAGATCACCAGACAAAGTTAAAAGGAATTTTGTGATGAAACGCGCAACCCTATGTACCTTTATCTCTTCCTAATGATTAACATAACCCTTAGAAACAGCCAGACATTAAACAACTACTGTAAGCTAGAACCAGCAGTGATAGCCTAGTGGTATGGCCGTCGGACTGCCAAGTCACAGTGTTAGAGTTCGAACCCAAGCCAGCACGCAACTCTGTTTTACGGATCCATGTGCGTGATGTAAAGTTATCAATTGCTTAAAAATCGGTAAAGAAAAACATGGGAAACCAGCATGTCTGAGAGATATATCTCAACAGTATGTGAAGCTAAGTCAGAGGCCTATGAACAGCATAAAACTCTGACACCACGTTAGTCACTAACCATACGAAAGAAAGAAAGTCCTAGAACCTAACCCTTTTAACTCAGAAACACTTTAGCACCCACCACTAGAACAATAGGGTTGTCAAAGATCTAACTTTCATCCGATTAAAGTATGGAGAGACCCCTCACGTTGCTATTTTAATCTACATAATTGCATCACGTACACATATAAATTTTATCTACGTGCAATGTTTGCGTAAATAAATAATAATAAATAAGTTGATAATAAAGTTTTAGGTGAATTGTCGATGGTCTGTATTGAGATTAATGTTTGGGATATTGTATTAAGCTGACCACCGCAGCCACTTATAGAAGAAGTTATGTTACATCTGAAGAGTCTAACCAGTGAATTTATACTTTAAAAGTTTTTTCACCCATTTTTATTCGAAAGTTATTAAAAATCTCTACATAACAACAAATCAAAGTAAGAATCTGAAATGCTGATAGGTCGGCCATATTTGCCTTAGAACCGATGATGATTTGGGATAGACGTGGTTTTGAGTGGAGACTGCGAATCGGCACACGTAAGGTAGGACGCTTAGGCTATGTGCAGCGATGTTCTTCGCAGAGGGGCTGAGAGTTGCCGAGAATCGAATGGCATGCTACTGAATAGGTCTATGTCCAGCATTGAGCTGCTATAAGGTGATGACTTAGAAGATGATAAAATTAACAAATTGAATTTAAAACTTAAACAATTCTTTAAAAAAGATGTTATTATAGTATATATACGTGAATCGAACTCGTGGCTAAGTAATAACATCCGCACGGATCGATCCTACAGGTTAACCTACGCTTGCCGAGGTTGGTCCGTGGTGACCATTTTTACTCACCAAGACTCCTTCGTTCCTCAGAAAGCACGTTAAGCCGTTGGTCCCGGCTGTCATTCGTGGATCTTTGAAAGTCGTTACGGGTAATCAGAGACCTGATAGTATGACAGCCAGTCTTACCAAGGGGTATCGTATTGCCCAATTACTGGGTTGTGGAGCTCCATGTAAAATACTGATATTCAGCTGCATCCGGTTAGACTGGAAGCCGACCCCAACATAGTTGGGAAAAGGCTAGGCAGATGGATGTAAGTATAAAGAATCCCTAATATGGTATTATTAGATTTAATTAGGTTGTAAGTTAATTTAAAGCTTCCTCTCTCCTAAAATTTTTTGCAATTTTTTGCTGTGTCCGACAGGGTCCATAATGATCTGAATTTTCTACTTTACCACCTAAGTACACATGAATCCGTAAATTCAGAGGCCTAGGGTTTGAACTCGAGACCTATGACTTGCCACTAGGCTATCAATGCTAGCTGGTTGTTACAAGTATACATAACTTAAAACAGAGATTTACGTATATAACAAGAAACAAAATGTTTTTTTTTTAACTTAATAGTTAATACCACTATGATGATACCTATGATGACACGCCTGCCTAATGCCTGCACCTTTTATAATCATAACTGTGCATACACTCTGATTCACTTTCACTTTCACTCAAACACCCTCTCTTCATTTTTTATTTTTTTGTATTATAATTCTATTTAGATTTGTAAAAAAAACTAAATGATACTTAACAAGTTATGGAAGAGCAGAGTCTCATAACACAGGCAGACGACACGGTTGGCGCAGTGGTTGAGCGATTGACTGCTGCGCAACATGTCGCGGGTTCGATTCCCGCACGGAACAAATATTTGTACGACCTACAAGTATTTGTTACGGGTCTGGGTGTTTTTCTATCTATAATATGTATGTATTTACAAAAAAAAATGTATATAAGTCGTTTATCAGCCATCTAGTTACCATAACACAAGCATTAAGTTGCTTAGCTTGGGACTATATGGCGTTGTGTGAAATTTCCATGGATATTATTATTATTATTTTTATTATATGCTTAAAAGGAGGCTTCAATCACTAGTTTTTAAAGTTTACTTGTTACATATACACGGCGTTTTAATCCCCTTAAAGGTCATTGTACTCATTATAATAAGCAACTTTTACAAAAAAAAAAAGATTAAGGAGATATTTTTGCAGAATACATTTAACATATGGGGGTACTGACCTAAATACTAATAATAACAAAATTAGAACAAAAATATACATCTGCTTAGGGAAATTAAGGAACATTTCCAGCCAAAGGACGTCCACTGTTGGACTTTGGGCCTTCCCCAAGCACTTTGACGATTCTGTGCTTCCCGCATCAAGTGGATTCCTGCGGCCTTTCCAAGGTCATCGGTCCACCTTCTGAAAGGCCTTCCAGCGCAAAATTTTTCACCCCACCGGTCACCTGTTATGCTATCTATGCATCATACGATCATATCATACGATCTATGTGCCCTACCCACTGCCACTTAAGTTAAGCAATTCTTCAGGCTACGTCGCTTATTTTGGTTCTTCTGAAGATGTTATTATTTCTGATTTGATAACGTGGATAAACTCTCTATTCGTTGCCTTTTGGGAGATGAAAACCAAGACTCATGTAAATTGATTTTCAGTTAATTCAATAATTTCGAGTGAAGCCTCAGGCATAGACTGCTAAAGAGTTTATAATAAAGAGATAGTATATTTATTTTAGAGAAATAAGGGTCAAAGACAACCTGATCTCGGATAAAAAATAAAAACAGAATTCATTATTAAACCCTTCCATTATTCTCAATTAGTCCAATTTGCTTAGGTTCTTTAAAATTCAAGTCCTTTTTCATTTATTTAGTTCATTGTACATCCATTTTTTTTATCTGATCCTATATTTTTTTTCGTTAAACATTTTGTTTTTTCACAATATTTCAAAAAACCTGAGGACTGGTTGCCCTCTGGTTATTTTCAGGTCTTATTCACAACATAGTAAAAGTAAAATATTTTGTATAAAAAACTATTTTTCTTTGATGTTAGGGCGAGAACAAACTGGGCTCTAGTTTTACTTGTGTAACACATCGTCGAGAAATTCGTATAGTTTGTTGAACTGAAACACGATACATTTAAACTTAAGATAGAATTTATTCACGTGACATTTACGCGAATGGTTCATTACAAAAAATTCTCAAAGTACACACTATTTTTATAAGAATGACTAGCTTTTGCCGTGACTTTGTCCGCGAGGAATAGCGAATGCCTACGTCATAATAATATATGATAGATATAATAAATATATATGTATGCCTGATTTCAGTCCAATCCGTTCAGTGGTTTCAATCAATCATTTATTTTGTGAAACATAGTTATGGTTACAGATGTCTAAAGTATGTGCGCTATGTTTTGCCATTAAATGGCGTACAATATCAACATAAACAAGCAATAACAAATTAAGGTGACATGTTTTGAATTATGTTTGAGTTTGAGGAGCTCGTGGCTAAGTAATAACTGCCCACAGGTCGATCAATCAGGTTAAGCTACGCTTGCCGGGGTTGGCCGTGGATGGGTGACCATCTTTACATACCGAGACTCCTTCGTGTTTTGCACGTTAAGCAGTTGGTCCCGGCTGTCATTTGTGCTTCTTTGACAGTCGTTACGGGTCGTCTGAAGCCCGAAAATTTAACTGCCAGTCTTACAGAGGTCAAGCAATCGCTCGATATAAAATAATGGTATTCAGCAGCATCCGGTTAGACTGGAAGCTGACCCCTACATAGTTGGGAAAAGGCTAGGCAGATTGATTGGTTTGAGTTATGTTGATAAATCAATCAGTCAGACAGTCATGGTTTCTATTTATATTATCCACAGAAAATTATTCAAATACATAAAAAAAGAAAAACGATAGAAGCATTTTTTTGCGAAAACAGAAACGCATTTTAATGCGTTTTTTTAGTTACACGAAAACGCATTGTGAATTAATAATTTCATGAATTTTTCACTTCATAGAAATACTCAAGTTTGCACTCACCTTAAGACGAACATAAAATATTCACTCCTCCCCTAGCCCCCTGTTTCTCCCCTGGTCCCCTTTGGTTAGTACTTGCGGTTTTTTATGGTCCCTCAGGCGCAACCCAAGGTTCGCGTCCAAAAACCTTATTAATCCTTTGTCCGCTCGTCTGTACGTTGTAAAATTTAATTTCTGGCGTAAATTAATAGCTCATGGTGTGGCCGAGATTTTTGCTCGTGAATGTACTAAAATGTCCTTACGGGGTGACTTTACGAAATTTAAAAATATGCCAAAAATTTTTAGATAATAATATTTTGCTGTTCGTAGAATCTTCAACTAAAAGCGACGTTATAAAACGACCGAGAAGTTGAGTTTGTAATTTTCACTTTTCTTGTTTGACATTTGTTAGACATAAATTAATTTATAACTATCACAAAATTTCTGAAATATTCTCGCAAAACAAGACCTTAGCCAATCTTTAGAAGCAAAAACCACAAAAGACAATAAATAAACAAAGTGTATACAGAGTTTTCTTTCTTACCAACTAAATTAACTGCACCAATTATTATCGCCCCCAAATCTGCACCATTACAAAGAAAGAAAGATAAATCTTAAAATAACTGCCTTCAGCCAGTCACTGTAAAGATTTATCCCCCAAGATATGCAGAAGCAGTTGAAATTACAATAACCGTATGGGGTCGGATCCAGTTGGATTTGGGCGTCCAAAATAAATAGGTATCAGGGGCTTGAGCTAGAAGAATGTAGTGTAATACGTCACGGGGACGTTGCGCCGATTGGCTGCGCTCCGATAAAAGAATAGTGAGGGGACTGAAGTGGTTAAGAAAATGACGATGGTAATATATTTTATTTCTATGAAGTAAGACTAGATGTTGCCCACGTTTATACAGAATTGATATGACAGAGGGGCATTAAATTACACTACGTATACTATACGTTTTTAGTATTAACTCGGTACGGTATAACAATAAAAAGCACCAAGAATGAGGTTTTTATTTTTTCAAACAAACTAAATAGCTTACAAATCAGAGTAAAATGCAACCGCACTTTGTAAATAATAACTGACCTTGTAACGCAGCGGCACAGACGCGCGCGTGATATATAAAAATAATTATTATGTGTAGAATATACCTATAAATGTAATTATTATCTGTTAAATATTTTATACTCAATTGTTGAAATGAATTTATGAATTTACTAAATGATTTTTATAACAAACTTATTTTTCTACAAGTCAAAAACTGATTTGACTCAACTGTCACTTGTGAATCATACTTGTTTGTTAACGGGTATAAAAGAGCGGAGCCACAGTGGATCAGTACACCCCACAGTTCAGCAGTTCATGAAACGCCTCTCGAAGCGTTTCTTTGACACTGCCATAAAGCACCGCAATCCCCTGATTGCGGCCGCCTCCCGATACACCCCGTCCCGCATCAGTAAGGTTCGCCGTCCACGGCATACCCTCGTTGCCCCCGACGATGCCACCACTCTCCTCCAGGAGAGCAGCCCGGCTACTAGCACTGTTAGAGTAACATACAGATACAAATTTCCGTCGTTCCGTCCTCGCCGTCGAGGCCCGTCGCGACGACCCGGTCTACTCTCATCCTCCCGACCCTTGCTCGAGCCAGCCCGCGTTGCCGCTGAGCCAGTAGTTTTAAAAACCCCCGATCCAGCTGTCCCCTGCTGTCCCCCCCCAGCGACGCCCTAAGCCGAGGTCCGAACCCCGCAGGGGGTGCCCTTAGCGTGTAGTCGCTTAGTTTTGTAAGTTAGGTTTAGTTTTTATTAAGCCCTGGCTGGAGGCTACAATTCTTTTGTGGCAGCCACAGGCAAGCCCGGTTAAGCAGTAGACAACCCTTTGGTTGAACTGCGAGATGCCATTAACAAAAAAAAAAAAAAAAAATGGATCAGTACAGTTGCTCTTCGACTTTCAAGGCGTTAACATCTCAGGTATTATATTATTCTAATTATTGTTGATTTATTGTTTATGATGATGTATAATGTATATTTATATTGGATTTGATTTGATTATTTCATTATGTAATGTAACGTAATGTTATTATGATGATTGTTGTATTTAAAATACAGGTCATAATAGCTTGTTATTTAATTATGGTTGTTATGTTGAAACGTAGCGTTATGTTATATACACTACTACAATAATTGATTGTTATATACTACAAGATAAATAAATGTTATATTGAATACTATTGTCTATATTTCCCTTACATACCTAATAAGTAACGAAAATTGAATATTTACATACATATCTACATATACATACAAATTATCTAACATCAGAAGTGGGATTAGCTTCACCCCTATTAATACGTTTATTTCTAAGTTTCAGAATGGATCCTACTGTCTTGGAAGGTCTTCTCAAAGCAATCAGCGATGCTGTTTCTGGTCGTCGACATGCTGACGATGACGTGGCACTCCCGGTCTTCGACCCAGCAACTAGTGACAGCGGTGCGGAAGGCTGGTGTAAAAGCATCGAGGAGCTATCAAAAGAATTTGGATGGAGCAGTATCACAACAGTCGCAAGAGCTGGTAAGGCTTTAAAAAGTTCTGCTTTGTTATGGTTTGAGTCTTGGGTACCATCTGAAGGCCGAACATGGGAAAACTTCCGTACAGACCTCACAGCTTTGTATCCAGAAAAACGAAACCTGTCTGAAAAACTATCGAAGGCCGTGTCATACGATTCTGATTCTGCCGATTCCTATTGTGAATACGCTAGGGAAAAGGTTAGATTGCTACGTAACACAAAAATATCATTTACGGAAGACCAATTAATCGAATTGATCTGCGGTAGCGTAACGGATGTGAACGTTAGAATGGCTGCTTTCAACAGTAATGTTAAAACTACTTCTCAATTAATATCCTTATTCTCCAGTTACATAAAACCAAAAAAACGACCAATAGAGCAAAACGGTTCTGACGGTATAACAGAACAAAGTAAAGCCAAACGCCCAAGGTTAGAGATCCGAAATAATACTTCCGAACAAAAAAAATGTTACTCGTGTGGTAAAACAGGTCACATAAAACTCCACTGCAATAGAAACCGAAATCCACTATCTGAAACAGGGACTAGTACTCTAGAAAATAAGGTTCCTGATAGGGTTATTTGTACCTTCTGTAAAAAGGTCGGTCACAATGACTCGGTGTGTTGGTATAAAGCACGTTCTGATTTAGAGAAAACAAACGCTACTAAAAATGAGGTTAATTTTTTAGACAAAGCGAATTAAAGCTTACAGTTGTATCTATTCACGATATTCGAATTGAATCCCTTATAGACACAGGTGCCAATTGTAGCCTAATCAGACAATCCATTGCTAAACAAATTAGTTGTAATATTCTACCGTGTTTCAAATACCTTACAGGAATAGGTAACGTTAAATTGGAAGTGTCTGGTAAAATAACTGTCCCTGTAAGATTCGATGACGTATATATAGAACTTGATTTATTTGTTGTAAATGATCAAACAATTAATTATAATCTTTTAATTGGTAGAAATGCTGTTGAATACCCTGATATTGAGATAATCACAGATTGTGAAGGAAGTAGAATTCGAAGGAAAACTCCTAACAATGTAGACTTACACGTAAATACCTTGCTCCAGCTAGATTATTGTAATATCCAAATGGCCGAGTTAAAATCAAAATTAATTCACTTGGAAGAAAAATTGCAAAGTCAAATTATAGATATTTTTGAGAGACATATTGCTATATTAAATAAAACAGGGTCAGTCACTACAGGAGAACTAAAGATAAGGTTAAAAAGTGACCAGGTAGTAAACTATCGTCCCTATCGTTTGGCACCTTGTGAAAGGGATAAAGTGAAACTGATTATCCAGGATTTAATAGATAGCGATATAATTCGTGAAAGCGAATCACCGTTTGCAAGTCCCGTGATTTTAGTAAAAAAAAAGATGGCAGTGATAGACTTTGCGTCGATTATAGGTCCTTAAATAAAATCATTGAAAGAGACACATATCCTCTTCCTCTTATTGAGGATCAAATTGACAAATTAGGAAGGGCGAAGTTTTATATCTCAATAGATATGAAAAATGGGTTTTATCAAATTCCAGTGTCTGAAAACTCGTGTAAATATACAGCCTTCTCAACCCCTGACGGCCATTATGAATTTATAAAAATGCCATTTGGCATTTCTAATGGGCCATCCGTATTTCAACGGGCAATTTCCAAAGCAGTTTCACATTTAAATTTCCTACTTGTCTATATGGATGACATTCTTATTCCATTTTTAACTATTGAAGAAGGTCTAAAATATCTAGAACTAACAGTATCAGCTCTCACTGCTTCTGGCTTTAAAATTAACCCTAAAAAGTGTCAATTCTTTGTTAAAAACAAGTACGACAATTTTATGGGTCTGGCTTCTTATTTCAGGAAATTTATCCCAAATTTTGCAACAAGTACTGCTTGTATAAGTAAATTAACAAAGAAAGACCAAAAATGGGATTGGGGGTCTGAACAGGACATTGCGAGGAATTATGTACTAAATTACTTAGTATCTAGACCTTTGTTGTCAATCTTTGATCCTGCTTTAAAAACCGAGTTACATACTGATGCTAGTGCCATAGGATATGGTGCTATTTTAACCCAGATATACGATAGTGATTCTAAAGTCATCGCTTATTTTAGTAAAAGAACTACACCTGCAGAGTCTAAATATAGTTCTTATGATTTAGAAACTCTAGCTGTCTACAACGCTTTGAAGCACTTCAGAGTCTATTTACTAGGAATTAACTTTAAAATTATCACAGATTGTAATGCTATTAAATCAACAATGAATAAAAAAGATTTATCACCACGAGTAGCTCGCTGGTGGACATATATGCAGGATTTCCAATTTGAAATTACCTACAAGAAAGGACAATATATAAGCCATGTCGATTTCCTCAGTCGCAATCCTGTTGAGGTCCCCATGACTGTTGATAGCACAGTAAATCTAATAAATGACCCACAATCTTGGTTAGAACTTGCCCAACAAAGAGACCATGAAGTAATATCAATTATTCATAAAGTACAAACGGGAGAGTATGATCCAAACCAATATGTAGTCCGTAATAATTTACTATATTACAAGGGTAAACCAAACGGGGAATTAAAATTGTATATTCCAAAGGGTACGAGATTAAGTATTTTGCGTCTCTACCACGATGAAAATTGTCACGTTGGCTTTGAAAAGACTATCACTAAAATACGTGAGCATTTCTGGTTTCCTGCTATGACAAATTTTGTAAAAAAATATCTATCTCATTGTTTGGTTTGCATCAAACGTAAGGGTCACCATGGCCCTAAACAAGGCTTCCTACACCCAATTCAAAAAACCGCACTACCTTTCCATACAATACACCTGGACTGTACAGGGCCTTTTACTCAGTCAAATGAAGGTTTTAAACATATTTTATTAATAGTAGACGGGTTTACCAAGTTCTGTTTGCTTAAACCACTCAAAACCCTTAATGCCCAAGAACTAGTACCAGTTTTACGAGATGTCATCACCTTATTTGGAACTCCTTCTATAGTGATTTCTGATAGAGGAACTAATTTTAACAGTACTCCGATTAGGTCATTTTTTGATGAACTAAACATAGAACATCACTTGATTTCCACGGGTACTCCCAGAAGTAATGGTCAAGTAGAACGTTACGTGTCCACTGTAACTGATATGCTTAATACGATGTGCAATGAACAGTCAGATTGGCCGAACGTTCTGTGGAAAGTACAACAATCAATTAACACAACTGTACAAAAGTCCACAGGCTTTACCCCTTTGCGATTACTTATCGGCGTAGACGCAAATATTCCGTCTGTCCAAGCTCGTTTAGACGACGTACTTGACGAAAATGATAGGCAAAATCCAAATGACTTAGAGGCTGATCGAGAAATAGCTAGACTACGCCTATTACAAATAGCAGAAAAATTTAAAAAACGTTTTGACGCCACTCGTCGTAACAACGTAAATTTTAGCGTAGGAGATGTAGTGTATATCTCACAGAATCATAGGCGTAATGATAAATTGGCACCTAAATTTAAAGGACCTTATCAAGTATCTTCTATCCTTCCTAATGATCGTTTTGCTCTACAAGGTCTAGGTAATTTACGAAATATTTCAGTAGCCAAAGAAAAATTAAGATTCTGGCCAGGTGAATTAATTGATGAAAATGTAAGTGTTGAAAATGATATGGCACATTAACTCCTTAAGATATTATAATAAATAGTTTACCTGTTTACATATATATTATTGTACTGTTGATTGGAGAGATATGTTATAATAAATACATTACCTAATTAATAAAAAAAAAAGGGAAGAAAAAGAAAGTAAAAATCCGCTGGGCGATCGTTTACTTGGTGCTTGTCTATCTCACCAGCAGCGGGTGAAGGGGACTTGCATGACGAGGTAATCGATAAAACTTGTTTCCGCTGGCCGGTCATTTGCTTGGTGCAAGTCTATCCCACTAGCAGCGGGTGGAGGGGACTTGACACGTCAAGGCACTTGGCAAAACAAGAGTAAAAATTGTAAAAAAGGTACTTCGAGAGCGAAGTACTTGTCAGTATGGCCGTGATATATAAAAATAATTATTATGTGTAGAATATACCTATAAATGTAATTATTATCTGTTAAATATTTTATACTCAATTGTTGAAATGAATTTATGAATTTACTAAATGATTTTTATAACAAACTTATTTTTCTACAAGTCAAACACTGATTTGACTCAACTGTCACTTGTGAATCATACTTGTTTGTTAACGGGTATAAAAGAGCGGAGCCACAGTGGATCAGTACAGTTGCTCTTCGACTTTCAAGGCGTTAACATCTCAGGTATTATATTATTCTAATTATTGTTGATTTATTGTTTATGATGATGTATAATGTATATTTATATTGGATTTGATTTGATTATTTCATTATGTAATGTAACGTAATGTTATTATGATGATTGTTGTATTTAAAATACAGGTCATAATAGCTTGTTATTTAATTATGGTTGTTATGTTGAAACGTAGCGTTATGTTATATACACTACTACAATAATTGATTGTTATATACTACAAGATAAATAAATGTTATATTGAATACTATTGTCTATATTTCCCTTACATACCTAATAAGTAACGAAAATTGAATATTTACATACATATCTTCATATACATACAAAATATCTAACACGCGCGCCGGAGCGCTGTTAGGAAAGATACATCGTGTTCAAACGGGGCAAAAATTTAAAAAAACATCTGCGACTAAACTACTGCTCCTATTTAATTGATTTTTGGTACAGAGCTTGAAAATGGTCCCTAGTATAAGCTGTTTAAAGGTAAGTGTCTGTCTAACTGGAAGTCGAGCCCAACATAATTGGGAAAAGGCAGCCAGATTGATTGAATTAATAGGCAAATTTTTCCTCGAAAAATAACGAGTGTTCAGACTGCAAAATTATATTAATTTTAAAAGATTTCATCGACATTTCGACAGCTCTATGGCGAACAGAAGAACCGACTAATTTTATTGGCTGGATTTAGAAATTCACGATAATATAAAGATACTGCCATTTGACTAGCTTATTTTTTTACATAGGATCTTACCCTGCTGTTCAATGGAAAGGGGTTTGTTATTTATTGTCCCTTTCTGCCTTTATCCGTGATGTTTTTTTTTTTAAATAGACTTATTTTTATTCATCATCATTACTCAATACTCAATCTTTATTTGCATTCCATAATGTATTGTGCGTATTGTATAATTATCACTTGCTTAAAAATCGGTGAAGGAAAAGATCAGCACGTCTGACAGATATTACTCAACAGCATGTGAAGCTAAGTCAGAGGCCCATGGGCAGCATAAAAACTCTGACACCAGGTTAGTCACTAACCACACGAAAAGAAGAAAATCAACCAGCTTTTGAGAACTCCTTCGATAACATTGATTGGTGTTCGATTCGGTACTGATGCGAATTAAATGGTTGTGAATGCAGGTAGCACCCTACATAGCTCCAAAATATACACTTTGAATTCTATGTCACTTGCAAAACCTCACCAATCTCCCGTTTATCTTTCAAAACTCCAGTTCTACAAGTATTAATGACCTCCCATTCAGTCCAACACTTCAGTTCCGATCATTAAGGTCGTCCAAATCTTCTTGGAGTGAGGATATATCCAGTCAGTTCGCTGGTCACCGATTGATCGCACTCGGCAGTCACCAAACATTCTCGTTAGAAATATTGAGGCTATTTATAAAGGGCATGGTGTAAGTAAAGAGCGTGGACTAGAAAGAGAAACATCCTTTGACTATTTTGCTGAATATATTTTAGATACGTAGATTCTCCCAGGCAAGGCCCGATAGGAAAACAGCGTGAGGAAACCCGCATGTCCTAGAGCCAAACCGGCATGGCGAAGACAGGTGACATCAACTCGCACTTGGCCTGCGCGTTGGATTACTACCCACTCCAACTCATGCCCATGATCCAGCAGCGGGAACATGATAGGCTGATTACGTAAGGCCGATAACAGCCAATTGATGGACCATCCTGAGGATTATCCAGCATCAATCAATCTGCCTAGCCTTTTCCCAACAATGTTGGGGTCGGCTTCCAGTCTAACCGGAAGCAGCAGGATACCAGTATTTTACAAGGAGTGACTGCCTATCTGACCTCCACAACCCAGTCAGTAGTTAGTTAATACGGTACTCTTTGGTAAGACTGGCTGTCAGATTTTCGGGCTTCTGATTACCCGTAACGACTGTCAAAGATCCACGAATGACTGCCGGGACCAACGGCTTATCGTGCTTATCGAGACACAGGAGTTTTGATGTAAAGATGGTCACCCATCCACGGACCAACCCCGGCAAGCGTAGCTTTACCATATGGATTGATACGGCTGTAATTACCTGGCCACGAGCTCCTCGAGGATTACCTAGCGTCTGGTGATCAATTGGAAAATATAGCATCGTAGGCATAAATGGTAGCGTAACGTAGGCATATTAGCTTAAAATCATCATGGTAGACCTCTTAAAGCACGTGACGACTCCCGGCCACCGTAGGCGCGGGCCTGCGGACGGTGAGTACCTAATGGGTGACTCACCGTCCGATCAGCACCAGACCCGTGCCAGACGGCGCGTATATGTTCCACGCGCGCCTCAAAGAGATGTCAGCATACATGAAGGGGCCCCTCAGGGCCAAGCCTGCCGGGTAAGCGGGATTGTCCAAAAGGGTTACCGCTACCCCGGAACATAAAGGGCTACGGAAGGAACATGGATGGGTTTTAGTCAGTAAGAGTCTGGCACTCCCTTCCGCTCCACCCAGAGCGGGAGCAGTCATTGGATGATTTCCCAGCCTTAAAAAAAAAAGAACTCGTAAAGGTCTTTCTTAGTACAGTCGGTCTATTCTGTACAAATCTGACCGTGATAACTTTGATGAAGTGAGCAAGATACATGCTAGGGATTGACACAATCGAAAGCTTACTTGAAGCTAACTTCACCTAAGTTCACGATAAGATTGTACAGAATATAATATACTAGCTTATGCACGCGGCTTCGCACGCGTTAGATTCGTAGTAAAACGATTCGTTATTATTCATACAAACCTTCCTCTTAAATCACTCTATCTATTAAAAAAAACTGCATCAAAATCCGTTGTGTCGTTTTAAAGCTCTCGGCATATGTTCATACATACAGACATTAGGACACGGGAAGCGACTTTGTTTTTTACTATGTAGTGATGGACAGGTAACACACCTGCCTTGCAAACGCAATAGGACAAAAGGTGAGATATCGTTAGTGACACTTCACTAACGATATCTCACCAACAATGTTACTATGGAGCCATAGCTCCAAAGTCGCATTGTTGCTCATCGGAGTGCATCCCTTCCACCTACAAAGTGGTAGATGTTGAGGCCAATCTGGCTTTGTGGTCGCCTTAGAGACTTCCTGGTGAGCCATGGCAGAGGCTCACTGGGAGCTTCATTCATGGCTTTAGTTTTTCAACATAGTTATTCAGCAGGCACGGCTTTGTAATGCAGGCTTCTTGAGAACTAGCTTCTGCCTACGACTTCAGATAGACGAAGATGATGTTTCCATACAAATTCTGATCCCCCGTTACAACTCTTAGGGGTAGAATTTTCAAAAATCCGTTTCTAGCGGACGCTTATGGCATCAATTTAGTCTGTCAGCTAGATTATATAGTAGATTATAAAAAAATATTAGACAAGTATTTTTCTTTTTTTACGTAATAAAAAGATTACGTTGATGCATTGTGTTAAAACGTGGCATGATGTCACTCCTATGTAGATTTTAAACTGAGTTCTGACAAAGCGCGCCGCCACTCCCTAAGTTTAATGCGTTTTATCTAGGTAATTTTTTAGTAGTACAATAAAGCAAAAAATACGTATCTAATTTTCTTTTTATTATTTGATTGACGATGACGGTTTAAATATAATTTATTGTTTTTACTCTGTCATCATCCATTTTTAATTGCCAGAAAAATCGCCTTGGTTAAGTTGGAAAAAAAACCCTTTTTTTCAAAAAATGTAATCCCGCTACCGCTCTTCTCTTGGGGTCCAACAAAAAAGTCTCCACGAAAGGGTTCAGTAATCCTGAGCGTGTGTGTTTTATTTGATCGCGTGTCACACAGCTTAAGGCTTATGTTTTACAAATATCGGCGTCGCTCTGAAGGTTAGAAAGACTTTCTAGTTTCGGATGTGGGTTTTGAAAAATTGGGTGTTTGGAGTTATTTTTCTTGTCCCTTTCCACGTTTTTTTTGAGGTTTTTGCTGTCATCGATTTCAGTAAGGTCTACATTTTTGGTTTTGCTTGGCAATATTATCTAAGTACTTCATTTTCTCTAGACTCAACTACGTGAAATCTTGTATTAACTTTAGCTCTGCCTAAGTTTCCATGTATCAAAATGCCTGCATTTGGACATACATAACATAATACATACACACATAATCAGCCTACTAGGCCACCTCTGCTGGTTGTGACTCAGAAGAGACCATATTTATGTTACAATAACTGAATAATGGACATGATTCGTTTCAATCAGTTTCAGTATACAGTGCTACGGGTGTGGGTCATAGCAGCAGCATGCAGTGACCGGTGGCCAACTATCTCTACACGTTGGGTGAGGATGTACAGTACCGTCGAAGCTAGCTCAGTAAGAGGTGCTGAGATGACCAAGACATTTACCACATGAACTGAATCAAGGAGGCTCTAGAAAAGAATATTATAATGACAAAGAAGGCTAATAAAAAAAATCCATGATGTATTTACTCAGACAAGATCGCAAAAACTTAATAATTATAATGAAGCTTTTTTTTTGAGGGTGGGAAATCATCAATGTGTCTCCTCCCTCAGGGTGAAGCGGAACGGAGTGTCAGACTTCTACTGACTAAAACCCATCCACGTTCCTTCCTTAGCCCTTTATATTCCGGGGTAGCGGTAACCCTTTTAGACAATCCCGCTTACCCGGCAGACCTAGGCACCTATTACTTGAGCTGAATCGAGGCAGCTCTAAAAAAGAATATCATAATGACAAAGTAGGCTAATCAAAAAAAAAAAACTTTGATGTACTTATTTACTCGGAATAGGTCGCAAAAACTTCATAAAATAATGAAGCTAAACACTACTAGCAGTGTTTGTTTCCCAAATACTCGAGTTCAATATCCGACCTCCATTACATACAAAATCACCAACTTGTGTAAAATGCCAAACAATATATCACCTCTGTTAGACCCAAACTACAAAATCCACTTAATATTAATCGCTGCCACAAATTTTGTGTTGGATCCTAAGTCTTTCATGTCTAATATTGACCGAAATGGCTGAGGTTTAGACGGTCTTCGCTAAGATTTATGACCAATAAGATGGGCTGTTCTATATTATGTCTAGCTTGAAACTGACCACTGTACAGACGGCAGCACATAAAGCTATCCCAAGTTGTCAAATATGCCCAATGGAATATGAACCGTATTCTTTTGTGATAAAGTTGAAAATCTATTAAAGCAATTTGACAGATTGGGGTAGCTTTACGTGCTGGCCTCTATACAATAAAAATACACACATCAAAAGTGTCTAGGGATCAACATATATTTTTGCAATAACTTTTCTCTTGATTGATATTAATTTAAATTTTCTTTAAGGATTCATCAAATAAAGTGTTTTCGTTTGTCACAGTAACGATAAACCAAGTCACCTTTGCATTAATAAAGAAATTTGCCATTTTCCTAATAAAGGGATTTTTGACATTTGAACCACTAACATTAAAGTTCGAAAAAAAGACTGAAATAACAGTTTTCTTTAAAATTTTATTGGGTAACTTAAACAATTAATAATCCGTGTTTCTACCGCGAACACTAACAACACAAGAACATCCAAATCACGCTGTGGAATGGCCGCCCATGTTCGTTGCAACAACAAAAAAAGGTCTTCTTGCAACTGGATACCCTCCATATTCGGCAGAGCTCTTCTCTGTAGCATATCCCATGCATGCTCAATCGGGTTCAAGTCTGGCGACTGAGCAGGCCAGGGCAGGACATTGATGTTAGCTGCGGCGAGAGTCTGTCTTACAACTCTTGCGGTGTGCGGTCGTGCATTATCATGCATTAACTGAAATAAGGGACCGATTTGCACTTGTAGAGGAACGATGACGTCAGATACAATCGTCTCAGCATAAATTTGAGCGTTGAGGTTGCCTCTGATCCAAATCAACTCAGTTCTTCCGCCGATCCAAATACCCGCCCATACCATGATGGTTCCACCACTATAAGGATGGACTTCCTGGCAGGATTTTAATCGCTGTTGGCGTCCAGGGGTTCTCCAGTGTCGTATACGTCTTGTATCCGGTCTCATACCAAAACGAGACTCATCAGAAAAGCACACGAAACGCCATTGTTCTTCTGCCCAATTTCTGTGTTCAAGAGCCCATTGATATCGAATCCTACGATTGTGCATTGCTATAGGTGGTACCCGTAGCGGTCTTCGGGAATGAAGGTTCACTTCATGCAAGCGGTTTCTGACTGTTTCGTCGATAATGCACGACCGCACACCGCAAGAGTTGTAAGACAGACTCTCGCCGCAGCTAACATCAATGTCCTGCCCTGGCCTGCTCAGTCGCCAGACTTGAACCCGATTGAGCATGCATGGGATATGCTACAGAGAAGAGCTCTGCCGAATATGGAGGGTATCCAGTTGCAAGAAGACCTTTTTTTGTTGTTGCAACGAACATGGGCGGCCATTCCACAGCGTGATTTGGATGAACTCATTTTGAGTATGCCAAACCGATGTTCTTGTGTTGTTAGTGTTCGCGGTAGAAACACGGATTATTAATTGTTTAAGTTACCCAATAAAATTTTAAAGAAAACTGTTATTTCAGTCTTTTTTTCGAACTTTAATGTTAGTGGTTCAAATGTCAAAAATCCCTTTATTAGGAAAATGGCAAATTTCTTTATTAATGCAAAGGTGACTTGGTTTATCGTTACTGTGACAAACGAAAACACTTTATTTGATGAATCCTTAAAGAAAATTTAAATTAATATCAATCAAGAGAAAAGTTATTGCAAAAATATATGTTGATCCCTAGACACTTTTGATGTGTGTACTTGTTTGTTTTTATGCAGTAGAAATGTATTTCCAAATTATTAAGGTTCATAGCGCACAGAGCTGGGGATAATTTTTACACACTACGCCCTCCAGATAGATGGACCGATGACCTTACGAAGGTGGCTGGGACTGACTGGATGCGGAAGTCGGAGGATAGGGTGTTGTGGTGCTTCCTGGGAGAGACCTATGTCCAGCAGTGGACTGCAATAGGCTGTGTTGATAGATTGATATTTCCATACATTTTAAAAAGCAACCTAGTGTTTGTCGGATTCTCATACGAAAGATCCACCCTACATTTTACACTTTTTTTTTTTTTTTCTTTTTTTTTTCTTTTTTTAAGGCTGGGAAATCACCCAATGACTGCTCCCGCTCTGGGTGGAGCGGAAGGGAGTGTCAGACTCTTACTGACTAAAACCCATCCATGTTCCTTCCGTAGCCCTTTATGTTCCGGGGTAGCGGTA
Organism: Hyppa rectilinea; assembly: GCA_951799385.1. NCBI lineage: Eukaryota > Metazoa > Arthropoda > Insecta > Lepidoptera > Noctuidae > Hyppa > Hyppa rectilinea. Next base: position 6,208,320 of record OX637325.1, read on the forward strand.
ACCCCTTCGGACAATCCCGCTTACCCTTATATGTACCCCTTAAAATGTTTAGCATTATTTCAAATTTATTATTGGTTATTATAGTATAGTGGTAACGTAATGTCTACAAATTCTGTGAAAATTTTAAGTGTTTACCTACTATGGTTCGAAAGACTCAGCCCTATGCGTACGGACGGAGGGAAGGACAGCGGAGGCTTAGAAATAGGGTTGCGTTGGCACCCTTTTGGTCTGGAACCCTAAAATCTAGCTCTAAGCTTGCTAACAAGTACCTGGGAAGGTAGTTTAGTGAGTTTGTCTCTGTGTCGATTCGATTTTCGATAATTGTTGTTCGAATAATTATTATGCGTTATGTCAGCGATTCGGATTGTCAAGAACGCCACTTGTCTACGCATTTGAATGGAAATATTGATCGAGTTTCGTTACATAATTTGACATTGTCTAGCACTTAGCGATCGGAAATGATTGATCACGTGACATTTCGAAAGTTTATGCCAATTCCATACATTGCGGATTTATATAATTTCGTTATCGTTGATGAAAATGTGACTTTGTCTTGGCTCCCAGGACCCCATACATAAAAGAAAGCCTTAACGCTCTTCTCATTTTCGTGTGTGTGACTAACCTGGTGTCAGAGTTTTTATGCTGCCCGTGGGCCTCTGACTTAGCTTCACGTGCTGTTGAGAAATATCTCTCAGACATGCTGGTTTCCTCACGATATCGATGTCGTTGCCTTAACACTAACATTCAAATCTTCAACGACGCATCAAAAAATTTTTCCCTCCTCAATATCTCTGGGTTAAAAAAATAAAGTAAGTTTTTTCGTATGGTAACGAACGTAAAACAAAAGCGTCCCCATCCCCAATCACGGTAGTAAGGGAAGTATCGCCTAATTGGTCACGCGTTCCCTCTCGATATGAGGGTTGGTGTAGGATTTCATATACCTACGTTATTAGTGTATGTTTATGATATTTATTTTTGTTTTTCCTTGTTTGATTTATGGCGTTTCGATTACTACCTCAAATGAGTTACATAGAATTATTTTTGACGGGATTTTTTTATTAGATAAGTCGTCTAGTGCTTCGGGACATTGCCAAGCGAGTGGTCGACTCTACACGTGACCAATGGGCTGGCCAATTTTACGGGGGCAAACAAAGTGTATTGTGTTCCAATGTGGTAACGCTGCCTTCCTTTTGGGTTATTTTCCTCCTGGCAGTCATAACGAGCCTTTAATGTTTCCACTGCTGGGATACAGGTCTCTGTTCGCGAAGGAGTGGGCCATAATCCACCACGTGCGCCCAGTACGGGTTGATTCCCGCTGACAGCGCTGAAGGAATTTATTTTTACCTAATGAGCTGTTCCCTTCTTTTCCTTTGTATATTTTTGTCCATAAACTATACATTTCATTTTATATTTATACAGAAAGCATGTTAACCTGTTGTTTTCGGCTGTCAATTTCATGGATCTTTGACAGTCGTTTTGGATAATCAGAAACCAAAAAGTCTGGCAACCTGTATTATCAAGAGGTATCCTATTAACCCGTAATTGGGTTGTAGAGGTCAGATAGGCAGTCGCTCTATGTAACATTATTATTCAGCTGCAATCGGTAAGATTGGAAGCCGACCCCAAAATTGTTAGGAAAAGGCTACGCTGATAGTGATTGCAAAAAGCTCCGATGCGTAGAAACATGGTCATCCTTTAATTTAATTTGATGTTAATTCGGTGATCAACCAAGCTTTAAGTACAGAGGCCAGCACATCAAGCCACCCCCACCTGTCAAATTTCTTTGATAGATTTTTAATTTTATCACAAAAGAATAAAGTTCATGTTCAATTGGGTATGTTCGACAGTTTGGGATTGCTTAATGTGTTGACATCTGTACAATTTCATATTTTGTGGGTACACTATACACTAGTAAATTCCTTAAGTGACAACACAACATGCGCTAACTAAATAAGGCAAACCATTTCAGATAACATACTTCCGTTCCCCTTTTCCCGGTAACTTCATATGAGTATACTATAAAGGCATTCATTACGGGTACCATATCATTCGTCTTCAATATTGTCATGTTCGCCTGGAGTGGATGAGTCAATAGAAAATCACCGTCAAGTCACGTTTTGATTTGTCATAGGGTAGCAAGAGTCCTCCGCTGCTACTTATAGCCCCAATAATTTGAAGGATTTCGGCGCGGGCGCAAAGTTATAAGCGGAGCGTAGTTCGTGATTAAAATACTTTTGTTCAATTGTTATAATTTCAATTAAAATGGTCGGGAAAGCTTTAACCTTTTGCCCTCCACGCCAATTTTTAACATGAATATCACTTTATCCATGGTGTCTTTTAATTTGTTTAATTCCATAAAATGCGTACGAGAGAATAATTTTTTAAGATATCTATGTAAACACTCACAAAAGTAATGATTAAATTGTTTATTTCGTGTTATGTAGTGTTGTTGCCATTGACACGTATATGTGACAATGGCGTTTAAATAGGTATTTTTTTGGGTTCTGTACCCAGAGGGTAAAACGGGATCCTATTACTAAGACTCCGCTGTCCGTCCGTCAGTGTGACACCATGCAGGCTGTATCTAATGAACCGTGATAGTTAGACCGTTGAAATTTTCACAGATGATGTATTTCTGTTGCCGCTGTTACAGGAAATATTAAAAAACAGAATAAAATAAATATTTAAGGGGGCTCCCATACAACAAACGTGATTTTTTATAGATACGCGTTTCCGACTCGCAATTGGAAGGTTTTTTTTTGCATTACATGATATGCCTGCATTCCCCGAAAGGTTAGGCGGGGTCGTACTTACAGTTCACCATTTCCCAGTTATGTTTAAGTCCTACTTGACAGCCTATTGGCATCAAGCGGGCACAAATCCAGGCTCAGAAGATTCAGAAGGAAGTTCATCTCGATTGTGAGGAGGTGCCAGTCCTTGCAGCCCTTACCACCGGTAGCTTCAGACACTGGCAGACCACAATTTTTATATTTTAAAATTGGTATGTATATTTTTAGGAAACATTAAAAAAAATATTTTGTAAGGAAGAATTTGAATAATAAAAATAAGAAGTCTGAAGTATATTTGGTTAACTATTTTTTACTTTGTATGTAAAATCAATCTGCCTGTTTTTCCCAACTATGTTGGGGTTGACTACCAGTCTAAACGGATGCAGCTGAATACCAGTATTTTACATGGAACGACTGCCTCTCTGACCTCCACAACCAGTAATACGATACCTCTTGGTAAGGACTGGCTGTCAGACTTTCGGGCTTCTGACGACCCGAAACCTACGTCTTAACGTGCTTTCCGAGGCACGTAGGAGTCTCGGTATGTAAAACGGGTCACCCATCTACGGAAAAACCCCGACAAGCGTAGCTTAGCCCGTCAGATCGATCTGTGCTGCTGTTATTAATTAGCCACGAGCTGCTTCTACAAAATAAATAATAATAGAAAGCCGTAAGTTTCTATCTTGCACCACATGAGTCAAAGATCGCTGTTTTGTTTGGGATTCTGTTTGCGAGGGCCACGGTGGCTCTACCACTGATTAGTAGGTTGCCGCGGATTCCTTACAATCCCCTTTTTATATGTTTTCTATAGGAAAATTTTGTTCCACGACCCATCCAAGGTTTATTGTGGAAGAAAGTTTTATTTTCTTTCGATTTCTTGGAGTTCCATTGTTTTAAGATTATGTCTGGACTTAAAGATTGTGACGTCTGAGTTTGTTTCCGCCTTTCGTTTTCAGAAAAAAAACCTAGGTGCTTAATAATCATTGAAGATGTCCTTTTAAAAACTCTATAATTAAGTTTACCTGCCATTGCTATATTATGTGTTTTTCTTTTCACCTTTTGCGGTATAGTGTTTTTATTCTGGGTGCATCGTCTTCACATATAATGTTATAATTCATGTGTAAAGAGTAATGGTAACGGTAACGGTAAGAGTAACTGTGGAGTTTCTTGCCCATTCTTTTCCACACGAAACTACCTTTTGGAAGGGGCGACTAGAATTAATTCCATTTCATGTTCATTTTGATATTCAAAAGTGCCTTTCTTGTGCCTACTTGAAATAAAGCATTGACTTTGATTATAAAATTCGCACATTCGTGGTTTTAGAGCCATTTTGGAGCCTTTCGCGTGAGGATTAGTGTTCACTCAGCACCATGGTACGTAAGCAGGCATTCTTACCCCAAACCACACTGCAAATCTTACCCTTTCACGATAGGGAGACATAATCCGCCATCAATCAGTATGAAAAATGTTCCCATTGTCTGCATATTGGGCACGTAGTTCTTGTTCTTTGCTATAGGGGGCGTCACTTGCTTACGTTTTAAATTAAGGTAAAATGATCTTTTAAGTGCAAGTGCCAGTCGTTGGCAATTGCTAGTATTATTGTAAATTTGTGAGTGCGTGTGTGCTTGTGCGTTTGCTGAAAGTTACTACTTCACGCAAAAGCTACTAAACGGATCAAAATGAAATTTGGCACAGAGATAGATTATAATCTCTAATAGAACATAGGCTGCTTATTATCCCGGAAAAATGTAAGTATCCCGTGAGACAATTTCTTACACACACGGGGTGAAGCCGCTGGCAAAAGTTGGTAGTATTATAAAGTCGAAATTTTGTGAGTGTGTGTGTACTTGTACGTTTGCTGAAAGTTATACTTCTTCACGCAAAAACTACTAACCTGATCCGAATGAAGTCTGGCTCAGAGATAGATTAACTTTAACCTGGATTAACACATAGGGTACTTTTTATACCGTTAATACGTTCCTGTGGGAGAATTCCAGACATCCACGCGGACGAAGCCGCGGTCAGAAGCTAGTGCCATAACAATCTGACTGAGGCGACACATAAATATTTTCAAAGCCGATGAAGGATCCTATATTTTGGCGTCGCGTAGCATTGGTGGCTCATTAGTAACTCCAGCTTACGAGTCGTGGGTTCAAACCCTGCCTGGAATCGACCTTCGAATTCACCTTCTCAAAATCTAGAACTCACATCCAACCTAAAAATAGCTACCTCCCAACTAAAACTACGCTTTCAAACTTAAGGGAGGGTCATAACGTAGGATCGAACTATTAACCTTGCACAAACTTAACGATATATGTACAAAGTAAATCTTACATAGAGAACTCTGAAGAAAGTTGTTTTAAAACAAACTGCGAACAGGGGCATTAAATTCCAATCACAACACAATATGGCGACCTAGTTCCTGCTACCGACTTTATCCTCAAAGCTGGTTACGGATGTGCGATTAGTCGGTGCGATTGTTGGATTAGTTTGAGGGATGGGTGTGGGGGAAATATTTAGGAGAGTAACGGTTTGGGCTTTTTGTTTTGAGGGTGGGAAATCATCAAATGACTTATTCCGCTCTGGATGGAGCGGAAGGGAGTGTCAGATTCTTACTGACTAAACCCACACAAGTTCCTTCTTTACCCTTACGATTTGGCGAACGTTAAACGATCTTTTATAATAATAAACATGTCGTCGGGTCGTCAGAAGCTCGAAAATGTGACAGCCAGTCTTACCAAGGGGTATCGTATTTACCAGTTACTGGGTTGTGGAGGTCAGATAGGCGCTCCATGTAAAATACTGGTACCTATTCAGGTGCATAGGTTCCGGTTAGACTGGAAGCCGACCCCAACATAGTTGGGAAAAGGCTAGGCAGATGATGAAATATCGGCGACTTTTGTACTCTCAATGTACTATTTGCACACAATTCAATCTTATTGCTGCCTTAAAGTAGGGACTTTAAAGTAAAGAGACAAAAACCTTTTAAAGACTTATAAAAAGTTCTACAGTGTTACCATTTCAATTTGTTTCATTTATTTTCATAACACTCTTTTCTCAATATTTTATATTTTCCTCTCTTTCTACTTACGCCGTTCGCATCAGATCCCAGAACGACGCTTTTATAAAATTACTTATTTTAAATGAGTGCCTGCAAAGGACAATTTTTCCTGGAATTCTATATGAACTCGACTGTTACTACGAATATACCATGATATTTTGTCGTACCATGAACAGGCAGCTTAAAGCTCCGGCAAAGAGGCGCGACGCGACGGTGCGACACGATCCTGGTAAAACGTTTTCACATTTTCAAAGAAATTATTCTACTCGAGTCGCGTCGCACTGTCGCGTCGCGCTACCGCGTCGTGCTGTCGGATCACGCTGTCGCGTCGTGCGGTCTCGACACGCTGTCTTGTCGCACTTGTCTGTGAGGGCCTTTAAACTCGGTTCTATTCGCTAGAATAGGTAATAAACTTCGATATTAGTTTTAGAGTAGCGTTCAAAAGTGTCAAGTTAGTTGGGGACATGTTATTGTGGGCCTGACATGGAGCGGTGCCGACTTGCCTGCTAATAGAACTGATGTAATGATGTGGCTGGTGTTGATTTTATTTAAGGTTTGGAAGGTTCCGATATTTTGTTTTGATGTAAATGAAACTTTCCCTGCATCCATGCATCTTCTGGGCTCGCTCGCCCCAGCATAGGCATGAGCAAGCCCATTCCACAACTAAAAAAACTTGAGAGGTGTCAAGGGACGCCGGGATGGAACGAAGTTCGTTTCCATTATTTAGTGAAATTAATTGTAATAAAATTTTATTTCTTTTAAGTTATAATAATAAAAAAAAAATCTGATCTAAAATTAACCAATAAAAAAACATTGATTAAAAAGACATCACATTTTACTCCAAAAAAAGTGTCGTTACAACTTTTGCCCTTAATTCCGTCTAGCCCCCTTTCGCAACGCACGATAAGGAACTTCGTTTCAAAACATGACTTTACGAAAGAGATGCAATGATACAAATTACGTCCGTTCGTTATCATATGTAAAGATTACTAAAATGTTTTGCAAATCGCAGCGCCTACCCCGCCCCCGCCACCTACACGCGCGTCTCCCGCATCTTGTACTAGCTTAGGATGTAATAGATACCTAACAACGGAAATCTAGGTAGGTAGGTGCATACATAATCATCAGTATTCTGCCTAGCCTTTTCCCAACTATGTTAGGGTCGGCTTCCAGTCTAACCTGATGCAGCTGAATACCAGTATTTTACATGGATCGACTGCCTATCTGAACTCCACAACCCAGTGACTGGGCAATACGATACCCCTTAGTAAGACTAGGTAGATTATATAAAACAAATTATTATATTACAGAAAAAATATAAAATATCAATACGATTACGCGTCACCTACAGTGATAATAGATGTTAGTATCTCTTTGGTTTCGGGCACCTACTGAAACTGCTTTTAAAATTTAAACAATATATTCGGGAATGACTTTCATCATTAACGGCCTATAGCAGTCCACTACTGGACATAGGCCTTTACAATTGCACGGCATTCATCTCGATTCGCACTTACCCTTTTTTTTTTTTTTTTTTTTTTTGATCCGGGGGGAAAATCCTCATGGATGTCCCCCGCCCCGGGGAGGGCGGAGGGGTATGCGGTAGGGAGGCGCTGCCTACTTCTGAGATGAGGGCACGGCGCGGCTCCAGCCATGCGGCACATTCTGCCAACGTATGCCGTGCCGTGTCCTCCCGACAGTCGACGCAGTGGTGACACCGAGCGTCTGGCTCCCTGGTTATGCGACACAGGAACTTCCCGAAGCAACCATGCCCCGAGAGAACCTGTGTCGCCCGAAAGGTCAGGGAGCCGTGCCTTCTACCGAGCCACTCGCTGAGCACCGGTCGGATCGCCTCGATGGTGTTGAGGCCGGCGGTAGGGCGTGAGAGCCTGTCCCGCCAGTCCGCCACCAGGACCTCGTGGAGCTGTGACCGACGCAGCTTCAGTTGTTGCTGCATCGGTCGTTCGCCCCGCGCCCGCATTTCCTCGCGCCACCGGAACAGTGACGCGAGGACCTTCGCCTCCAGGTCCCAGGGCGGGGATCCGGCCAGTGCGCATGCCGCCTCGTAGGAGATCGTGCGATATCCCCTTATGACTCTGACGGCCATAGCTCTCTGTGGCTTACGCAAGACAGAGATGCTCCCGGCCGTCAGGTCAGCCGCCCAGATCGGTGCCCCATACAGGGCCATCGATCGCACGATCCCCACGTAGAGCCGCCTACAGGCGGCGCTCGGGCCCCCCAGATTGGGAAGCAGCGTTGAGAGCGCCCCGGCCGCGCCCAACAACTTGGGCGCAAGCCGCCGGAAGTGGGGGCCAAAGTCCCACCGGCTGTCGAGCACCAATCCTAGGTACTTCATGGTAGGCTCGACAGCGATGCGGACCCCCCCGACCACAATGTGTGATCCCGGCGGCGGCGCCCGTCGGGGACCATGGAACACCATGGCCTCCGACTTGTTGAGGGCCACCTCCAGGCCGAGGCGCCGAATGCGGCTCACAACTTGTGAGACCGCCGCCGTCGCCAGCAACGCTGCTTCCCTGTGCGAGCTCCCCCGGGCCGTGACTAACGTGTCGTCAGCGTAACACGTCAGCTGCACGCCCGGCTGGAGCTCACCCCTCAGCACCCAGTCGTAGCCGATGTTCCACAGGAGCGGTCCGACGACCGATCCCTGCGGAACACCGCACGACATGGGGTGCTGGTGACCGCCATCACGTCCCACGCAGGTGACACACCTCTCCGACAGATAAGCCCCAACGATGCGACGGAGGTAGAGAGGCACTTGATGAAAGCGCAGTGCCTCTCTGATACAACTCCAGGGCAGGGTGTTGAAGGCGTTGGAAATGTCTAACGACACCGCCATCACCACCCCACCCCGAGACACCGTTTCCTCCGCCAGGACTCTCACCCGCGATATCGCGTGAATGGTGGAGCGCCCGTGCCGAAAACCAAATTGGCACTCATCCAGATCCGGCCCTTCTTCGCACAAGTGGCCGACGAGGCGGGATGCGATAATTCGCTCAAACATCTTGCCCACCTCGTCGAGCAGCACTATGGGCCGGTACGCGGACGGTGAGTCCGCAGGGCGCCCCGCCTTCTTGAGCAGGACTAGCCGGCCGGTCTTCCATAATGTTGGAAACCGGCCCTGCTCAAGACACGCGGTGAAGAGTCCTCTCAGCTGGGGCTCTAGCTCCTTCAGAGCGAGGGCCAGCGCGATGCCGTGGATGCCGTCAGGCCCCGGAGCCACATTCTTGGCCCGGAGCCGCATCACGGCTGCCCTCATCTCTGCCTGTGTCACCTCTGGGACGTCGATGGCGTGTTCCTCCTCCGGAGGCTCTGCGGCTGTGGGCATAGCCATCGGCGGCGGAGTGTGCTCCGCTCTCGCCGGGAAGAGGGCTGCTACGACCTCCTCCAACAGCTCGGGCTGGAGGCTCTCGGTGAGTGGGGGCGCGGCGGCTCTCAGTTTCCCTCGAACCGCACGATAGGGGCGCCCCTACGGATCTCCGTCGAGAGTCTCCAGCATCTCCCCCCTGGCTCGCGATCTCGCATCGCCGATGGCCAGCCACAGAGCCTGCTTAGCCGCGCGGTACACCTCATACAGCGCGGCTTCTTCGTCAGGGACCCGACGACGTCGTCTTCGATAATGGGTGTACGGGCGCCTCGCCGCGACGCACGCTATACGTAGCCTTGCGATCTCGGCGGACCACCAGTACACCTGGCGCCTTGCTGACAGCGTGTGGACCCGGGGCATGGACGCGTCGCAAATGTGCGTCATCGCCCCGCGGAACCCACAGCGCCTCTTGTTCGACGTCGACGGGTCCGTTCGTCGTCGACTCCCGGATCCAGGCCTGGACAATAGCGGCCTCCTCGAGAAGTTCCCTGTCGATGCGCTTACGCGCCCAGCGCGGGCCGTCCATTCGCGGGGCCGCTGGACCGCGGCCGCTGGCGGTGTGGGCGGAGACGTCGAAGCGGATGTATCGGTGATCCGACAACGTCTCCACCTCCACGGCGACACGCCAGTCACGGACACGGCCCGCGACAGCAGGGCTAGCGAACGAGACGTCCACTATAGAGCCGCCCCGCTGCCGCACGCACGTGTGAACCGAACCCCGGTTCAGGACGACCAAGCCAGTCGTAACCAGCCACTCCTCCAGCGCCTCGCCTCTAGCATCGGTCACAGGGGATCCCCACGCCGATGACTTGGCGTTGAGATCCCCCAGTAACAGCACAGGACGAGGGTGGAGTCGGCCTACGACGGCACCCAACTCGACAAGGAAGTTCTCGAAGTCGGCGAGGCTCTTGTTGGGCGAAAAGTACACACCAACCACGCCAACGCCGTCCGCGAGGGCGGCTATCCAGCCGTGTCCCCGGGACGGGCTGACGAGAGCCCCGCCGATGATGGCCACCAAGCCGCCGAGGTCACCCACCCAGTTGTCGCGGGGGGGGACGAAATACGGCTCGGCGACCACCGCCACGTGGATCGACCACTCTGCCATGCTCTGGAGCAAAAGATCCTGAGCTCTGGCAGAGTGGTTGATATTGCCCTGGAGGAAATGGAACAGCGCCATTTATGCGCAGTCCATTCCCTCCACGACACCTGTCCTAGGCCGGGAGTCGACCGAGGGGCTGCCAGACTGAGGGGGGGGTAAAGAGCCCCCCGCAGCCTTGGCACCCCTTCTTCTCTTCTTGTTGGCGGGGCCGCCACAAGATTTTCCACCCGCTCGGTGCCCGGCGGGCCTCCCTGCAGCTGTACAGAGGCTGCAGTTTGGCGCCGCGGAGCACCGCGCCGCCTTGTGGCCGGGCTGGCCGCAGCGGAAGCATAGGTCGCTGCGGTCCGTCTCGCAGGTGCACCGCGCCCGGACATGCCCTACGTCCAGGCAGCGGAAACACCGCAAAGCCCTGGGTTGCATCAGCCTCACTCTGGCCGCAACCCACCCCACCAACAATCGCCCACTCTCGGCGACTTTGTTAGCCGCCGCCACCGGGCACCGCACCCAAATCATGCCGAGCCCGGAAGCGTCGGCGCGGATGTCGCCCGTCCGCACGTTGTCAGGCGGACATCCACCGGCACGGGCTATGGCCGCCACAACCTCATCCGGGGTCGTGGAGTCGTCCAGGCCGTCGACGCGCAACTCCGCCGTTTTGATGGGCCTGGACACCCGAACGTCCTCTGGGTTGAGGACCTCCCTCAGCTTGGCGGCCAGTATGTCCGCCTTTTCGCCGCTAGAGGCACCGGACACCTCCAGCAGTCGCGCCCCCGTCATCGCCGGCTTCAGCCTGAAGCCGGTCGGTGTGCCAAGGTCGGGGAACGCGACCTTGGCCTTTGCCTCGGTGAGGACCGCCTTATAGGTGACGCCCCGTTCGACGGCTCCGGGCAGCAGCGTAATAACAACTGCCGCGGAGCGTGGGGCTCTGACCTTTGGCGGTCCTTTTGTCTTCTTGGGCGCCGATGCTGTTGTTGGTGCCGGTGCCTTAGCGGCTGCCGGTGCCGGCGGTGCCGCCTTTTTCTTGCGGCCCCTCTTGACGACCGTCGTCCAGGCCTCTGTCAAAGGCCCGGGCGCGGTCGCCGGAGGTGCCGACGTCTGGGTGGCGGGCGTGGACACGCCCGCAGCTTTACCCGTCCTCCTCGCCGTTGCTGGTGGCGGAATGGAGGGTCCCTCTTTCCTCCGCCTGTCCGCAGCGAGCGGAGGGCGGAGCGTTTCGGCTGGAAGGAGCCTGGACTCCAGCGCCTCCAGTCGCGCTCCGACCATCTGCCCGCACTGCATCATGCAGATGCGGGCAATCTTCTCGACCTCTGCGTCTGCCAGTGCAGAGGTCGACGGCGGGGCCGGCGTTGGGGCCGGCCGAGGAGCCGTGACGCGAGAGGCGCCAGCGGCGATGGGGGCTGCCCTCTGGGCGGCGGCAAACTGCCGCTTGAGGTCCTCTAGCTCGGATCGGAGACGGCCATTCTCCTCCCACAACTTCGCCGTCTCCTCCGAGCTGGTTTGATTAAGGAGGACCTCAACCGCCTCCTTTATCCCGTCAGCCGCCTCCTTCAGGGCGCGCGTGTACGTGCCCTTCAGGTTGCCAGATTTGGTGGCAACCCTCTGGACGATGTCCACGCCGTCCAAAACTTGGCGACTGAGCGCCACCGCCGTTGCGCTCTCCTCGGCCATCCGGGCAGAGCGTCGCTCTCGGGCCTGTCGGGCCAACTCGCTGACCTCGTCAGCCACGACAGCCCTTTGTTGCGCCCGCTTCGCCGCGCTCGCCTCCGCCCGGTTGGTCCCGAGCAGAGACGTAGTGGAGCCCCCGCTGAGATCCGTCAGCGGGGCCCCTGGGTCACTCTCTGCGCCCTCCATCCGCTCCATTGGAGACGGAGTGTCGGGCCGCAGGAAGCGACCCCGACTGTCACGGGTGGTGACTCCTCCCGCCACCGCGCGACCCCTACCCCGTGCCGTCGTCGGCACCTTGGCAGCAGCCAAGTTCTCCTCACTTGAGGAGAGACTTCGCTTCCGAGATCTGGATCTGGATCTTGATCCAGACCTCGAGCTGCCTCCACTGGAGCCTCCTCGGCTCTTGTTGCCGTCAGAGACGGCAAGCGGCGTCAGCACCACGCGCGGGCCCTTTTGGTTGCCCAAAAGCACCCTTTCTCGCTCGCCGGTGGTGTCGGCGGAAAGTCTAGAGTTGCCCCCTCCAGATACGCTGGGGCTGCCCTCAATAGAGGGGCGGGATTCTCCCCGAAGGGTACCCGCCTGGAGACTTGTTTCCACTAGAGACTTTTTCATTATATTTTCCTTTAAAGGGTGTGGTCCCTATCCCCTTTCCCCCCCCCTGCGCTAATGACCGGAAACCCTCCGGCCATTCATCCCCTCGGCACGCTCGACCTTGGGATTAGGGTAATTATTTTACAGAGGTTGTCTTCCTCTCCGACCTTCCACCTTGCGCTCACTAGTCCGACCCTCTGTAAGCAGAGAGGGCAGTGGACGCAAGGTGGACATCGACCGACTGGCCGTCCCGCCCCTAGCCAGGTTCCCTTCACCGACCAACAAGAGATGATCGGTGATTGGAACCATGACCCTTCCCCGTTTGTTGAAGATTAGCCGTCGACCCCAACTGTCCACCAAAAGCCGGTGGGCAGTGGGGGCCGCCGTTGCCCAGGGTGCGCCACGAGGAGGCTCTTCAACCTGCACCCCATTCTCACTTACCCTCGTCCAGCTCCTACCAGCCACCCTGCGAAGATCGTCGCTCCATACAGCCTGAGAGCGTCCTACCTTACCATCATTAACAGCAGCCTATATCAGTCCACTACTGGACATAGGCCTTTCCAATTGCACGCCATTCATCTCGATTCTCGGCTAACCTCGTCCAGTTGCTACCAGCCACCCTGCGAAGACGTCGCTCCATACAGCCTGTGGGCGTCCTACCTTACGTTTGCCAATACAAGAACCTCATACGCGCAGGCATTTTAGAAACTTGGAGTAGTTAAAACCTGAAGCGACTAAAATAGAATTTTCATTTTACAATGTTTGTTACAACAAGTCATAGGTCTCGAGTTTGAACCCAAGGCACGCACCTCTGATTTTTCGGACTCATGTTCGTATTGTATAATTGAGGAGCTCGTGGCTAAGTACTAACAGCCGCACAGGTCGATACACCGGGTTAAGCTACGCTTGCCGGGGTTGGTCGTGGATGGGTGACCATCTTTACATACCGAGACTCCTCCGTGCCTCGGAAAGCACGTTAAGCCGTTGGTCCCGGCTGTCATTTGTGCATCTTTGACAGTCGTTACGGGTCGTCAGAAGCCCGAAAATCTGACATCCAGTCTTACCAAGGGGTATCGTATTTCCCAGTTACTGGGTTGTGGAGGTCAGATAGGCAGTCGCTCCATGTAAAATACTGGTATTCAGCTGCATCCGGTTAGACTGGAAGCCGACCCCAAGATAGTTGGGAAAAGGCTAGGCAGATGATGATGATGTTCGTATTGTATAATTATCACTTGCTTAAAATCGGTGAAGGAAAACATCGTGAGGAAACCGGCATGCCTGAAAGATATTTCTCAACAGCATGCGATGCTAAGTCAGAGGCCCATGGGCAGCATTAAAACTCTGAGACCAGGTTAGTCACTAACCATACGAAGAAGAAGAATGTTTGTTACGTAACACAAACACAATATTGACCAACGCTGCCTATTCTGCAAAATAATTAGTTTAATGGTTCTACCCCAATTTATTACTAAACAGAACAACAGATTGAGTATGACCGACCGAACTAAATACCAATATACATTATTGGTCACCATGCCTTTATGTTGGTTGACCCTTTGATAGTTGTTAATTGAGGTAAATGAGCGTGAAGAGCATCATAGGTTCGCTGCCATTGGTCTCGTGGTTGCAATTGCGACTGCTGAGCGGTGAGTCCTAGGTTCGATTACCGGGTTGGACTAAGTATATTGGGTTTTTCCATTAGCGACAGCCGGGAGTTTGGAAGGTGGCGCTTTGATACCCCCGTGCCTTGGAAAACACGGTAAGCCTTTGACCTGGTGCCTGATCTGTTTCTGGGTGTATCGCTGAACGCACTGCGCACAAACTGTAAGAACTTCTGCGCTGAAAGAGGGGACCAGTCCACTCTGAGATTTATTGCTTTGGCCAAAATTCGGTCTGGAGGCCGTGGGTTCGAACCAAAACTGGCTTTACTTTTTGTAACTAATTTCATCACCACTGCTCTCAATACGGAGAAGGGAAACATCGTTAGAAAACCAACATGTCCTAGAACCAAAAGTTCTGAGACATGTGACATCAATCAACCCGCACTGGGGACTGCAGCCCACTCCCTATTGAAGGAAGGAGGCATGTGTCCCATCTGTGAGCCATTATAGGCTGATTATGCTAATAAATTACTGTTTTAGACGATTCTAAACACTTTAGAAGGTGGTAATATAGACCTAAAGTATTTACGCACCATTTACATTTACTCGCGCGAGTATAACCTTTAACGCCCACGTATGTTTCTTACCCATTCGTCTACATACGAAACTACCCTTTGGAAGGGGCGACTACAATCAATTCTATTTCTTGTTCATTTTGACGTTCAAAAGTGCCTTTCTTGTGCCTATTTGAAATAAATGATTTGATTTCGATTTTTTGGTTTAAAAGGAATATTTTTATTTTCTAATCCCTGAAAACTGAGATCAACGCACAAACAGTACATGCAGCTATGAGTAACAAATCGGTTCTTCCAGATCTTAAGCCACAAACCCTCAAATTGTACAGCTCCGTAAGCTTGTACGTTGCAGCCGAAGTACTCGTAACTTTAAACGACTCGAACCACCTTTGAGCTAGCTCGGCTGCAAACATACACTGCATATGTAGCTTTATTGGTATATATACGTTTAGGTACATGTAAGATATGCCTACGTGTTATAAATAGTGAGCATAAAGCTGGAACGTGCTTTGGTAGGTTACACAGATGTTGGAAAGTTAAAATATGAATCAAAGTAAGTTTTAACATGAAAAGTGTCAAAATAAAATGATAACTTTTTACATTTATTTATTTTATTTTACTATAAGCAACCTTGTGGGTAAGTACTAACAGCCGCACAGGTCGATCCATCATTTTAAGCTACGCTTGCCGGGGTTGGCCATGGTGACCATATTTAAATACCGAGACTCCTAAGTGCCTCGGAAAGCACTCTAAGCTGTTGGTCCCAGCTGTCATTTGTGCATCTTTGACAGTCGTTACGGTTTGTCAGAAGCCCGAAAATCTGACAACCAGTCTTACCAAGGGCTATCGTATTACGCAGTTACTGGGTTGGGGAGGTCAGATAGGCCGTCGCTCCATGTAGAATACTGGCATTCAGCTGAATTTGGTTAGACTGGAAGCCGACCCCAACATAGTTGGGCAAGAGGCTAGGTTGATGATCCTACCCGGTTTCTTTCAACTTGACATCGAGATTTCTCTAATATTTGTAAGTAAATAGAATAATAATTACTAACCAAACTACATAATAACTAGCCTATTTCTCTACGTAATATAATCTTTAAACACTAATCATAGCCGCGAGCACATAGCTTACAAGCCCACTAAATTGTTAGTACCTACCTGACATTGTTCGGGCCTAATACAGCCTTCAAAAAGTGGCAACATTTTATAATTGGTACGTTTAAATATTATTTTGGCAACTGGAAAATTAATCTGTGGTTTCTTTCCCGCCAATACCTGAAGTAAGTAGAGTCATTGTAAAAATTGAAAAAATAAAAATTGAAATACTTCAATTCTTAGGCTTTATTTTGCACCAGTAGATCTCTTTTTTTGAGGGTGGAAAATCATCAAATGACTCCTCCCGCTCTGTGTGAAGTGGAAGGGAGTGTCAGACACTTACCGACTAAAAACCATCCATGTTCCTTCCTTAGCCCTTTATGTTCCGGGATAGCGGTAACCCCTTTGGACAATTCCACTAAACAGGTACTAATGATAATTTGGTTTATCACATTACCATTAGATATTAATACAACCTACCTGTTTTGTTAACCAGTAAATCAAGTGTGCCAACAGTTGATACTACTTATTTAAAAAATAATTTGGCCACGTATTATCTGTAGTAGGTAAGTAGCCTCTGCGGTAGACATAGACACGTATTAATTCGACTTTAATGCATATACTTAGGTACTTATCATTATAATAACGCTCTTAACGCTTATGTATATCCCTAAAGGTATAACAAACGTATCTAATTGAACGAATTTTTCCGCACGTCGCGTTTTTATGGCTTTTTTCAGATAAGAAATATGGAGTTGTTAGTAAGAAAATAAATTATTATCTTTTTTACAGCCACCTAGGACAATATTTTAGCGAAATTAATTTTTCCGACATAATATTAGTGGCTTTTAAGGGGGAAACATTTCGGTAGCTCTGAAAATTCGAATTTTCTTACGTCTTTTGTCTATTACGATTTTTTTTTTAATTTTTAGTCAGTGTTTGGTTGTATGTGTGTCAAAATAGGATTCGCGGCCTTAGCAAGTATGTATTTTCAAAATTATAATCATTAAAACCGTCAATACAATTACTCTTAGTTAGAATTGTCCCGAAATGTCATAATTTCATGAAATAATTCCTATCGTCTGCACGTTACAGGAATTGATGGACGCTAGTGATGGCGCCAAACACATAGTCGAATTGGGTATTTGAAAGGGTTGTCAATAACGTTACTTTTTATGAACTGTCAAAACGCGGCCTTTGTACGTGATTGACGTCACAGATCTCTAGATTCAATACGTGATTTGTATGAAATATAACAATGTGACGTCATAGATTTTTAGAATCAATTGGAATACTTATTAGCATTTTATGCAATTTAACAATTATATCTTCGCATTATATTTAATTTCTGTACAGTGATGGGAGTTTTTATGACGAGCGGGCTTTCCTTCATGTGATTTCATATTTTATTTTTGACCGATTCAAATAGTCAATTCTAGGCCGTGGCCATTTAGATTGCCATCGACACGCTAAGAAGAAGATGAACTAATTATTCCTTAAGGTTGTATGAACTTAGAAGGTTTATTGATGATTTTAATCTATGCTAATATTATAAAGACGAAAGATTTGATTTTTTGTTTGTTTGTTTGAAATGAATAGGCTCCGAAACTACTGGACCGATTTAGAAAATTCTTTCACCGTTGAAAAGCTTAGTTTTCTAGGCATAGGCTACTTTCTATCCCGGGAAAATTAACGGGTCCCACGGGAGCGAAGCCGCGGGCAAAGTGCTAGTGTTTACAATAATTCTGTAAATAAGTACTTTCTTGGGTCGCGAATTATATTTTGTTCAAGATACAATCTGGTACCTACTGACCCGCAAATTGAAAAAAAAACGTTAAAAAAATAAATTCGCGAGTACACTGTAGCTTTCACCTTAAAACTTTTTGATATTGGAGTTTTATGTTTTCGCTACGTTAAAATAAGGATGAAAAAGTGTCTTTGTATTTGATTACATTTTTTATACTTACCGCGGTTTCTGAAATCATAATTATTTTAATCTGTTGTCAAATCATTAGTCAAATGATTTAAATGGCTCTATTTTTTTAAAATAAATAATCACAGATTAAATCAACAAAACAGATATGAACCTAACTTAGAAAAAGGAATCAGAAAAACTTAAAAAAATAAATGGATAAAGTACGGGACTATTATTAAATGTACAGACGCCAGCACATCAAGCTATCCCTAACTGTCAAATTTTCTCAATTGAAAATGAACCTTATGTCTGCAATAAAGTTGAAATACTATCAATAAAGTTAAAATAAAGTCAACATTAATGTACTACAAACTAATTTGCATGCCCTAAACAGGCAAAATATGGATTGTGCATAAACCACCAATTTTTACAACTGGTAAAACCTGTATTTTCTGCAAATAAATAATTCTTATTCTTATTCTTATTCTTATTCTAAAGAAATTTGGCAGATTGTGGTAGCTTGATGTGCTGGCCTCTGTACCTATACTATCTTAGTCTTACCAAGGGCTTACTTACTTACTTAGGCAATCGCTCCATGTAAAATACTGGTATTCAGCTGCATCCGGTTAGACTGGAAGCCGACCAACATCATCATCATCTGCCTAGCCTTTTCCCAACTATGTTCGGGTCGGCTTCCAGTCTAACCGGATGCAACTGAATACCAGTATTTTACATGGGGCGACTGCCTATCTGACCTCCACAACCCAGTAACTGGGCAAAACGATACCCCTTGGTAAGACTGGATGTCAGTTTTTCGGGCTTCTGACCACCCGTAATGACAGTCAAAGATGCACAAATGGCCGCGGGACCAACGGCTTAACGTGCTTTCCGAGGCACGGAGGAGTTTCGGTATGTAAAGATGTTCACCCATCCACGGCCAACCCCGGCAAGCGTGGCTTAACCTGATGGATCGACCTGTGCGGCTCCTCTGGAAGCCGACCAACATACTTGGGAAAAGGCTAGGTAGACTGATTGACTGATTTTATATTACTAATTAAACAAAATTCTTATTAGGTACCTATACTACAAGCAAAATAATCCACTTATTACTAATGAATGTTAATTTACATCTTTGCCGGTAAAACGCCGCATTTCTTCATTGTCATACTATTTTATTTACCCATAGAGATGAACCATATATTTTTTAAAGCTTTTTAAAATTACTCCATGTTTTTTTACACTGGACCGGTCACAGCGATATTGAAGCAACAATGAAGAAATTCACAGTGCCCATTGTGTATATAAAAAAAAACCTGGGTATTAAACAAAGGAGGTTTAATAAAGTGCAAAGCTATTTACAGTTGGTGAGGTGCAAAAAAAAAGAATATTGAATCTTCTTCTTTGTCGTGTGGTTAGTGACTGACCTGGTGTCAAAATTATATGTTGCCCATGGGCCTCTGACTAAGCTTCCAATGCTATCGAGAAATATCTCTCAAACATGCTGGTTTCCTCGCGATGTTTTCAAATAATTTTTTCCAAGAAAATTGAATACTTAATCTGGCGCCAGTGCAAAGAGAAACAAAATAAAGTCAACATTTTTTTTTTAAGCAACGTTGTGTAATGTGTTTTAGTGTTTAAGTGAAATGATCCTTAAAACTAACTACACATAATTGATTTTAGATAACACACACAAAACGATTAGTTTCTGAGTTTATCGATATAATGAATCGGGTGACTCGATTATTCGCCTTCGCTACGTGATTCGCATTCGTGAAAGGAATTCGATAATTATGTGTAGATTTTACGTGAATTTGTGATAGTAATAGAATAATAATGTGTTGGGTGTTTTGCTTTTTATAGTTTTTTTTTGTGTGGAAATTGGCCTTATGATTTATCCTTCATGTCTTGATTATGGGTAAGCGGGATGGTCCGAAAGGGTTACCGCTACCACGGAACATAAAAGACTAAGGAAGGAACATGAATCGGTTTTAGTCAGTAACGAGTCTGATACTCCCTTCCGCTCCACCCAGAGCGGGATCATTCGATGATTTCCCACACACAGAAAAAAAAATGTCTTGACTATAATAGGTACAGACGCCAGCATATCAAGCTATCCCAAACTGTCAAATTTTCCCAATTGAAAGTAAACTATTGTGATAAAGTTGACAAACTATAAAAAAAATTGACAGATTGTGGTAACTTGATGTGCTGGCTGTATATTATAATTATAACAAACAGCAAATTTAAAACTTTTTATCAGAGCTTCCACATTATATTTTTTTTCACACAAGAAAAACAATGGTTTATCCTTTGAAACCGAAAAAAAAACAACGCAACAACAGACAACATAAACATTTTTCTAATGCAAATGATGTCTACGGAGGAACAGGGAGGAATAAAGAGGAATTCCTCTAAGAGTTACAAGTGGGAGGAGGAACCGACAGTTGTCGCTTCCCCCGTTTCCTGTTGCTAGCTTTGGAAATGGGATTCTCCTATAGTTTTTATAGTATGCTGTGATTTATAGAAATATCGCGGACCTGTTTAGTCTATATTTATGTACAGTGGTTGTATGTATATAAAAGATTTATATTTATTTACATAAAGTGCCTAACATAAAGTAGCTAATAACATTTATTAAATTGTGTAACACCATTTATAGTACAGAGGCCAGCACATCAAGTTGCCACAATGTGTCAAATTTCTTTGATAGTATTTCAACTTTATTGCAAAGACATAAGGTTCATTTTTAATTGATAAAATTTGACAGTTAGGGATAGCTTGATGTTCTGGCATCCGTACATCAGTTATTTAAAAGTATCCAGTGTACAAAAAAGGTACTGCGACCATATTATAAGTATGAGCCGAAAAAAAAACTGACTGTAAGCTTGACTTAACAAAATCAAACAATTCTCGCCAACGACCAAATTCAATACAGAACTTTATTCCAGTGTACAAACAAGAATACATTCCCACATCATTAGAAACACGAGTTAAACCGCAAAATAACAGGATACAGGTATGAAATCATTTGTAAGCCAAACTAAATATCTACTGAACAATTTTAGCCCACAAATTAGTGCCATACTACTCGTTGTGAGGGCTTAAGTCGGCTTTCAGTTGAAATTTATTGATAAAAGGCTTTGCGCGCTTGAAATGTGGGAATCTATACAGATAAAACTGTTTGTCTGTTTGTTTTGGGATTTTAAATTGCGTGGATTGGTTTATTTTTTTGGTTGGTGTACTATTTTTGTGGTAATCTTTTTGGTATTGAGCTGAATTTGTGGTAAATTAACCTTTCAACCGCTCCTGTCGGATTAATACGACTGGAGCGGTTTAAAGGTATAAATATGCCCGTGCCTGACTCGTGTTAATACGACTTTTTCTTTGCGTGTGGTTAGTGACAAACTTGGTGTCAGAGTTTTTATGCTGCCCATGGGCCTCTGACTTAGCTTCACATGCTGTTGATAAATATAATAATAATAATAATATCCTTGGACATTTCACACAACACCATACAGTCCCAAGCTAAGCAACCTAATGCTTGTGTTATGGTAACGAGATGGCTGATAAACTACTTATATACAAATCTTTCAGAGATGCTGATTTCCTCACGATGTTTTCCTTCACCGATTTTTAAGCAAGTGATAATTATACACACATATTCTGACGACTGAGAATCTATGTTCGGTTTTCGTTTTTTACGTATTTGCCAGACCCTATTCGTCTGAAAAAGGCAGCCAGATTGAGAGACACTACTGGGACCGCACTGGAAAGACTAGCTAGACAGTATTCTCTAAGCATAAATGACTATTTAAAACGATCAAAAATAAAATATAAAATCACGTAAAAAAAGACCGCTCGTCTTAAAAATTACCATCACTGTGCTGAAATTAAATTACGCGAAGATATAATTGTAAAATTACATTTAATGCTAAGAAGTATTCCATTTGATTCAAAAAATCTATGAC
This sequence comes from Hyppa rectilinea, assembly GCA_951799385.1. NCBI lineage: Eukaryota > Metazoa > Arthropoda > Insecta > Lepidoptera > Noctuidae > Hyppa > Hyppa rectilinea. The sequence continues at coordinate 6,230,061 of OX637325.1, forward strand.
GTCACATTGTTATATTTCATACAAATCACGTAGAAATTACGCGTTTGACAATTCATAAAAAAGAAACGTTATTGACTACCCTTTGAAATACCCAATTATAATTTATCTTCTAAGCTCAATAATATATTTTTGTATTGCAACATTAGCTACCGGAAAGTGAGGGATGAATGAAGAACGAAAAGCAACGAAGTATTTATTCAACAGGCAGCAGTGAACCTGTGTTTTAATTTGCCTTAAACAAAATTATTCATATCTCTTAATTATTCATAGCTCCTTGAGTACCTTAGCCTTGGCTGTTCGCGAAATGAGCGCCACCTGATTTCTATGCTGTGAGGGAAACCGACTTCCATTATCTAGTTTTGAGGGTTTTTTTTTGTTTTGGCTGGAGTGGAAAATCCTCATAGACGCCTTTTTTTTGAGGGTGGGAAATCATCATGTCTCCTCCCACTCTGGGTGGAGTGGAAGGGAGTGTCAGACTCTTACTGACTAAAACCCATCCATGTTCCTTCCTTAGCCCTTTATGTTCCGGGGTAGCGGTAACCCTTTCGGACAATATACCGCTTACCCGGCACTGATGGACGCCCTGACTGCCTCACTAATGTGACAGTCTGGGAAGTACTGGACTGTTACCGGCTTAATGCCATTCCTGTCTTTGCTAAGTGTCTCTCATATGATCATCAGAGTTTTTTTATGACCATGATGTCTAATTGTACCCGTTTTTTAAATTTTACATGCCCGCTTTTGGTTGCGTTAATTTAGAATTTGACAATCAATTCGAGTTTAACTTTGCTTGTTGTTTGACCACAAAACATGGGCTCAGAATGGAACGTACACGTGGCGCCATCTATTATTGTAAGAACGTTATTGTTATTTTCCTCAGGAACGGTAGTTTTTTTCTGGGATAAAAGGTACCCTATGTCCGTTTCGGTACACCTGACAACGTGTATACAAAATTTCAGGATGATTGATTCAGTGGTTTAGACGTGAAAGGTAACAAACTGATAAACTTACTTCCGCATGTATAATATTAGAGTTAGGTTTAGGATTCATATCAGACCTGCTTTAGGAAGTGGAGAGTTGGAAACAGTTGCCTAGTTAATTTATAAGCTAACATTGTACATACCTAGGAAGTTGTTAACTTATTTCTCTATATTTTTTGTGTTTTTAGGGTTTCGTAGCCAAGGGGTACAACGGGTCCCTATTAATAAGACTCCGCTGTCCGTCCGTCCAACTGTCATCAGGCTGTATCTCATGTACTGTGATAGTTAGACATTAGAAATTTTCACAGATGATGTATATTTGTTGCCGCTATAACAACATAAAAAACAGAATAATATAAATATTTAAAAAGGCTTCCCATCAAAAAAATCACGTCTGCTGAGGACGTGATTTTTTTGCCGTTTTTATAGATAATGGTACAGAACCCTTTGTGCGCGAGTTCGACTCGCACTTGGCCGGTTTTTTAGTTTTCTTTCAATTTATCAGTACCTCTTAAATATGTGTATGTGGGTGGTGCTGCTATTAAATTTATTTCGAGATTAAAAACAAAAAAAAATACTGCAAGTACAGTCACGTTTAAAATCTAGTCAATTTCGTTAATGTTTCCCTAATAGTGGGTAATATGAATGGGTCATAGTTAACACGGGAATAAATCCATTGTGATTTAAACACCATTATAAATGGGGAAATTTTATTGACGTCATATTATTTTGTTATTACTATGTAGTTAACCGTTCGAAATTGCCTTTCAAGTGCCTTCTTACTTTGACTTTGATTCAGGAACCAGCAATCAAGGCTTTTTTCCCTTAGCCCTTTCTGTTCCGGGGTAGCGGTAAACCTTTCGGACAATCCCGCTTACCCGGCCCCGGGGCCTACGGGGCCTACAGGGCCCCTTCATATGCTGACATCTCTTTGAGGCGCGCGTGGTCGATTGACGAACTTGGTCCTGATCGGGCGGTGAGTCACCCATTACTCACCGTCCGCAGGCCCGCGCCTACGGTGGCCAAGAGTCGTCACGTGGCTCTCGAGCACGACGCCCGGGGCGTCTCCCGCGGCGGCTGGGACGGGAGGACCTTTCTCTCTCCCATCCCACCACCTCCTTCGCGAGAAGGACTCAAGCCTGCGTTGCCTTTTCTCAATTATGTTGAAGTCGGCTTCCTGTCTAACCGGCTGGTATTTTACATGAAGCGACTGATTATATGATTTTCAGAACTTACTCGTAGTTCCTGGATACTCGATTCGATTCCTCGATACTCTATTGTAAGACTGGTCGCTGGAGCAGCGGTGGTAATTGCCCAGACTTACGAGTTGTAGGTCGTGGTTTCGAACCCATTGTGAGGAAATCGGCATGCGGCATGTCCTAGAACCTAAAAAAACTAAAAAAATCGAAGACGTATGATATCCAGCAACGACTGGGCTCGCGTGGTGGATTACCCCCACTCTCTCTCGAAGAGAGGAGGTCTATATCCCAGCAGCGGGAACATTATAATAAACTGATTATGAGGACTGGTTGTCCGACTTTCTGGCTAGAAAAAAAGAGTGTCCATGGAGTTTCTTGCCCGTTCTTCTCCATAGGTACCTACTGCTTTGGAATGGGCAACTAGCTTCATCTCTCTGACTGACCGACACCTTGACAATTCAAAAGTGCCTGTAATTGGTTTATTTGAAATAAATACTTTGAGTTTGAGTTTGGCTTCTGACTACCCGTAATGACAAACATCTACAACGTGCTTTCCGTGGCACGACGGGGTTTCGATATTTAATATTGTAAGATCGACCCATGCAGCATTTAGCGATGAGCCCCTCCATTATTTAGGAACTAACAATACATTCTAGAAAAATATCTAGCTCCAATTTTTGCAACCAATGCCCGCAGCAAAACAATAAATTTAATTGCTGGCAATATATGTTCGTTTAGTTCGAATGTTATTTGGGCAGCGTGCATGCCAAAAATGTATTCGATTTAAATTTTGGCTAGCAAATAATTTAAGTTAATACGTGTACAGTTTTGTCTTTACCACTCTGTAGGATTATTTTGTCTGATAAAATGCATCTATCCATGAAACTAAATATTTTTTTTGCTTTTTTAGGGTTGGACGCTTAATAAAAGTTGTGTACATCTGCCTGCCTAGCCTTTTCCCAACTATATTGGAGTCGGCTTCCAGTCTAAACGGAAACAGCTGAATACCAGTAATTTACATGGAGCGACTGCCTATATGACTGCCACAACCCAGTCACTAACTGGGTAATACGATACCCCTTGGTAAGACTGGCTGTCAGACTTTCAGGCTTCTGACTACCCGTAACAACTGCCAAAGACACACGAATGACAGCCGAGACCAACGGCTTAACGTGCTTTCCGAGGCACGGAGGAGTCTCGATATCTGAAGATGGGTACCCATCTGAACACCAACCCCTGCAAGCGCATCTTAACCTGATGGATTGATCCGTGCGGCTGTTATTACTTAGCCACGAGCTATACATGAATATCAGACATAGTACACCCACATTTAACTCGTTATGTTTAAATCCCATATTTATTTAAAAGTACATGCACAACATTACAGGACGACAACAACAACAACAGTCACAACATTCCCAAGGTGTTGTACAGTATAAAATAGAGAAAAAAAAATACATTTCACAAAAATCTTGTTTGAAAATAAAAATAATAAAAACGAGATATTTTAGGAGTCCCGTCAATTGCCAACTACCGAGAATTAATCCAGATTCCAGGCTGATACTAAGAAATGCCAAAAGGAAAAATCCAACACAACATTAATTTAATTGCACCGTGTAAATCAAGCTTTGGCGTAACGTTCTTTATGATACTGCAATCAAAAAGAAAAACATAAAAGAAGAAACTAACTGTCTAGGAACGTAAATATTGCACTCGGCCTCCTTTTATAATGTAGTAGAGCACTAAGAAGGGGTTTTTGGAAATTCGACCTTCAAGAGGGTAGAAAGGTGAGTGCCGAAGCCTGCCACGTTAGCGGGATTGTCCGAAAGGGTTACCGCTACCCCGGAACATAAAGGGCTAAGGAAGGAACATGGATGGGTTTTTGTTAGTAAGAGTCTGACACTACCGCTCCACCCAAAGCGGGAGGAATCATCTGATGATTTACTACTCTAAAAAAAAGGGATGAAAAGGGGGATTTTGTTTGTATGAAAAAACCGACATCCACACGAACGAAGCTGCTGGCAGAAGCTAGTCACTACATAGTATAGAACAAAGTCGCTTTCACTGTCCCAATATCCTTATGTATGCTTAAGTCTTTAAAACTACGCAGCGGATTTTGATGCGATTTTTTTAATAGATAGAATGGTTGAAGAGGAAGGTTTATGTGTATAATTTGTCGACATATTATGCGGGCGAAGCCGCGGGCGGAAGCTAGTTCAATAATAAAAAAGAGGGAAAAAAAAGTAATAAAAAAAAACCATTACTTATAAAAACCCTCAATATTTCCGTCATCCCCGCCATAATTAACACCAAATTTACATACTTATTAAAAGTACACACGCTGTTCTCGACCGCTTTACAGGTGACTGTGTCGAAAGAGTTGTTGGCACAGTATGGACCTGACAACAGGCTGATAAGGGTCTACCACCCTCAGCCCAGTTAATTTATATGTGTACTGGCCTCATGATTTGTATGAAGTTATTTTGGACTATGATATTATTGTTGGGCCTTACAATTGCGTGTTGGGGAGGATTTTTGATATTTTTTTTTGCTGAGCGGAAAATGAATTGTATTTTCCTTGTGTGAAAGGAAGGGAGGGATCATGTCGGGATTACCAACAACATTCAGTTTTGTGTAAACAACAATGGGATCATCAGTGTGTTTGTGATGTATGATCATTATGCGTATATTTCTTTTTTTTCTAAGAAGGTTTAAGTTTAACAAATAGTTTTTTTTTATAAATACAAGATACTATCTAAAACGGTCTTGACGCAGAACGTCACTTTCGCAGAATGTCATCGTGGCAAATTTGGTCACTTTCGCAAAACGTCATTTTCGCAAATGGTCAATTTCTCAAAACGTCATTTTCGCACAAAGTCACTTTCGCAAAACGTCATTTTTTAGAAAGTGACTTTAGCGAAAGTGACCAAATTTGCCACGATGACATTCTGCGAAAGTGACGTTCTGTGAGTGTTCTAAAACTTACCAATCCTACACAGTATAGGATAGTTCCCGTTGACCTAAAATAATTTGCTAAGGAGCAGGGTAAAAATCGTTAATTTTGTAGAATAGTTTGATCACAAAAAAGGATATTTATTTTCGTGATTATGAACGTATATTTGCAGTTGAAGAATTGACCGTGACGTATATCGATGTATGGGAGAACCTGTTTTTCAACTACAATGTTAAGTTTCTGTAATCTTCGTTCTGTCTCAATGTAATTTCGAGAAAAAAAATATTGATACTTTGTGTGATGGTCAAAAACAAAATTAAGTGTGATTAGTAACTAAGCTAAAAGTTAAAGATACCTTCTTAGTATTTAAATGTATTTTGTACTTACCTACCTAATTAATAATGTACACTAGTAATCTGTGGAAACGTTGTTGATTGTACATTTAACCAAATGTCCTTTATATGCATTTAGTTCTTTTTTTTGTAAAACATATTGTACAATTGTTTGTTTTTCCCAAATAAATAAATAAAAAGTTTGTTCATGGGATAAATTATTCATCCCAGGTACGGAACCCTTCAATGCAAACATCGGTTTAAAAAAAAACTCAAAAGTTTACTAACAACGTCTGACATCACAATAAGTCAGAAAGTCAAACATCAAAGTGCCAAAAATTTGATAGAAACGCATAAAAAAAAACAAATAAACTTTCTTACAGCTTAACCCTTTAAAAAGGATTAATTTCAGGTAACGCACCCAATTTCCTTTCTGTCATGGCCGCTTCATTAAGTGAATAATTTATTATTCTTTCAGGTAATATAGACCTGCACTGTTTACGGGTTAAGTATTTTGTGCAAGATTTGTTATTTGAAAAGGTTACAGTTAAAATAATGAGATACGAACCCTTGTTATTGCAAGTACCTATCTAAATACAGGGCCTGAAGTTAATTCTCTTATGTGAATTAGCACCTTAAAGAGACCACTTAAAGTTCAAAATACGACTTTTCAGCATCATCAGTCTACAAAGTTCCCACTGCTGGGACCTGAGCCGTCACTCGGTGAGAGGAATTGGGCCCTAACCCACCACGAGAGCTCAGTGGGAGTTGATAGGTGTTATATGTCTTCGATGACTTGGTTCTAGGACATGCCGGTTTCCTTCACCGTTTTCAGAGTACTGGTGACGACGATGATCAGCAATTTTTAGAAAGCTGGCTATGAGCCTGACTAACCAAGGTGGGTCGGATGGACCATAAACAGATAACATAACATAGCTATAGTACAGTCACGAGCACCAATATGTACCTATACACGGAGCAGCTTTAAAAAGTGATTTTCTCCTTCTGCATTTGATGTAATTATATGTTGTTACGGACATATACTTGGGAACCCATACTAATATGAAAAAGGTTCTATTATCACAAAGTTAGCGTTATTCCACGTGGCTAAGTACTAAAAGCCGCACAGGTCGATCCAGGGTCCAGGGTTGGTCGTGGATGGGTCACCATCTGTACATAACGAGTTTCCTCCGTGCCTCGGAAAACACGCTAAGCCGTTGGTCTCGGCTGTCATTTGTGCATCTTTGACAGTCGTTACGGGTCATCAGAAGCCTGAAAGTCTGACAGCCAGTCTTACCAAGGGGTATCGTATTGCCCAGTTACTGGGTTGTGGAGGTCAGATAGGCAGTCGCCCCATGTAAAATACTGGTATTCAGCTGCATCCGGTTAGACTGGAAGCCGAACCCAATATAGTTGGGAAAAAGCTAGGCAGATGATGATGATGATTTAAGTCCCATGTAATGGAGGCGAGCCTATTGCCATCAACCGGGCACTAATACAGTCTCCGGGAATATGAACCCCATAGGTTCATCAGAAACATTCTCTCGTAACGACAGTAACGGTTACCGTATAAATCGTTGAGCTCTTATAAGCGAACAGCTTCTAATAGACGAACATCTAATGGGTTAAGCAAAACTCTTAGGTACTCATGAATATTTCGTCTTGAAAATAATCGTCTTATTACAAAAATAATCGTAACAATTTTCATTACTTCAGCCGAAAGAAAACCACTGATGGGCTGATAGGCCTCCCCAAGCGTCTTTTATTACAATAATAAGACGACTTTTAAAACATACCTTCAATTAATTATTCTCATAAATCCATCTACAATCTCCCCTTTACAATAAACCACGATTTATTCGAAAATCGAACCATTAAAAATTAACCGGGTAGTAACTTACTTAACCTAATGACCTGGGCTGTTACAAGTGAAAAACTAACGTGATCTGAACTCAAGTGAACCGGTTGGAATCAGAACCGGGCAGAATCAGTTGAGGTATCCCGACGACTCGCATACACTCTAATTTGCCAATCGAGGGAAAAATTCACGAGGTTTTTTCATGTTGAAGGGAGGCAAGAAAGATATCTTCATTTTATTTTGTTTTTTTTTGTGCAACATTAGGCAGTGAATGGGGCAATATTTTTTTTTTTGGTTTTTGTTGTGACATTAGGCCGTGGATAGGGAAAGAGGTAAATAATTGTATATATAAATGGGGGTATTATATTTAAATGGGGTTGGATGAAGTCATTATACAGAACTTAGTAACTAACCAGCAGAACATGCGGTTAAAAAAAAATGAAAAACTATTCTCCAATTTGTAGTCTTTTGTTGAGCGTGTAAAGATTGTAATAGCTTAAATATCAATGATTTGTAATCAAGATAAATGCAAAAAATAAATATTTTGTGTAGTCAAAATTTTCTAGTCATACTCTTTTTATTCATTCCAGAACTGCAAACAAAATTGCGCTGACAGCTGTCACAATCCCTCTAAAATAAATTACGTGGAACATTTAAATATTCTCCTGATTCAGAACATAAGAACACGCCACCCATCATCATCACACGCACATCCACCCGAAAACTGACGACTTCTCGGAAATTAAACTCATCAGAACCTGCACATTTATTCTTCGCTACATTTGGCATAAGACCATCCTATACGTGCCTGAAATACTTATAGAGTCAGTAGAGCGATTCCGCTTTAACTTTTGACTCTACCTGTCGAATCGTAATGAAGCCTAATATCTACTTTCCACTTGGATCAGACGTAGAGTTTCAAATATGTTTGGTAATACGGTAAGTTTTTATACGGATCGATTTGTGGAGTTTGAGAGCCACTTTTAATGTTTGAGATCAAAGATGGCGTGTCTGTTTTGGTGGGAGGATTAAGTATCTGTGAAGGACAAAATCGAATCAATTAAGTTTCTAATATAAAGGTGAACTGATCAAATGTGAAGTGGGAGTCTAAGTGTGTACTCTATCAATCTGCCTAGCCTTTCCCCAACTATGTTGGGGTCAGCTTCCAGTCTAACCGGATGCTGCTGAATACTAGTATTATACATAGAACGACTGCTTATCTGACCTCCACAACCCTGTAACTGGGTAATACGAGACCCTTTGGTAAGACTGGATGTCAGACTTTCGGGCTTCTGACGACCTGTGACGACTGTCAAAGATCCACAAATGACAGCCGGGACCAACGTCTTAACGTGCTTTCCGAGGCACGGAAGAGTCTTGGTACGATATGACGGTCACCCATCCACGGAGCGACCGCGGCAAGTGTAGCTTAACCTGATGAATCAGTGCGCCTGTTATTACTTAGCCTTTAGTCCTCTTTTCGGCCCACAAACCAGTGTTAATTAAATTTACGCAAGTTCTTAAAGAATAATTTAATCTTAATCTTTAAAAATACGTTTCAAGTAAAAATGGGGGTATTAAGTCAAAGGATTACTGATGTGGTTTTTGTTGATTAGTTTCACGTCAGCTGCCGACGCTGTAGTAATTATTTTCACTTAATCCTGTACTGGAGAGCGCGGAGAAGGAAGGTTTTATATTTTCTTTAATAACTCAGAATGGTGCAGGTTTTTTTAAAGGTTTAAGTGGTGACTGAATTTAAAATCAACCAAGATGGAAGTTTATAATTATCGTCTACGTACCATTCGTATCTACAACATGCGTTCAATGAATTTGGTAAAAATAAAATACCAGATTTTAAAATAATGGTAGTTGGTACCCTGCCTGCTATGGCAACACTGATAGATAAAAGCTAGCGTACCACATGTGGTACTATGGAGTTTTGGTCTTACCTAAGTTAATAGATAATCCTAGTTGTCTTTAACAATCCAGACTTCTTTGGGCTTATAAAAAAGGCAGGACTACTTATTTTCCATAAACATCTTTACATAGTGTACCTAAGTTACGCTAGTGTTCAAAAATCATCAGCTGGATTGTTCGGAAGGCTTACCGCTACCCTGGAATATAAAAGGCTAAGGAAGGAACATGGATGAGTTTAAGTCAGTAAGAGTCTGACACTCCATTCCACTCCACCTAGAGCGGGAGGAGACATTTCATGATTTCCCACCCTCAAAAAAAAATAAAAAAAATAGTGTTCAATAATCATGCATTGCCACGTCTGACATTACAGATTTTTTTATGCCCATTGGACGGTAAAATGTGGAGAACTGGCTTATAAATATGAAAATTCAATGTATCTTTCTACTCAAGTTTGCAAGTAATTTAATTTGATTTGAGTTCTCGGATTTAAACCGTGGTCTCTAACATGGAACTCATTTGATAATATAACAACACACTATGGTTTTCATTTGCAAGTTAAGTGGCATTGGGCAGAGTACTCGAGATGGCCGATGAGGCCTATAGATTCTGACATAGCTTTTGAAAGCTTCCCACAAGGTAGACCTTGTCAGGGCCACAGAAATGACGTTGGATGCGAGGAGCACAGTACCGGTCAAAGGAACGGCGCTTGAGAAGTTCATGTCCAGCAGTAGACGTCGTCCAGCGAATGGTGGTGATAGTTTTAATTGAGATACGATCGCTAACAAACAAGCAACGTAAAACTCAAGAACAACTTAAACACACTGTATATACATACCAACATACACCACACATGTCTAGGCTCTTTGAAAAATGTTGCATAAAATTTCCCGACTCCCTATACGATTATGCCTATGAGGGATCTCTTTCACGTCCCGACAATGTGATGAAAAGTGACTCACAATAAGAGCCCTCGACCACCACTCCATGGTCTTTGTCTCACGATGCATTGTTCAGACGCCGAAGTCGGGGTTTTAACACAATAGATTTTTTTTAACACAATTTTTTACATGATCATGGTGTTGGGGAAATGCATTAAGTATTATATTGTGTGGAGTTTGTGGTTTTTATGTTTTTACGGTTAAAACGTCATGGCGAATCAATTCACTAATAGTCTGGTGGATGTACGAAGTCCTTGGAAGAATAACAACATTTTTTTTTGTCAGAATCCGTTGAGCCAATTGGTAAAAAACACTGACCTCTTTCAATCCCGCTTTTAGTATATTTTTCCAAAATTTTTTTAGAGCTGTCCACCAAAAAAATATAAGACTGAATATTTTATACCAAACCGAGGACCGCAAGATTATTTTTTCTCTCTTTGCATTGACAGGTGTGGTTGTTCCAACGTTTAACCACGAAATACTTAAATATGTAGATAGGTGCAGAAGGTCGGCTCTATACAAAGAGTGAAAAGTCATGTCTACCGAGCTGGTTTAAGAAGCATCCTTTCGAAGGTCGCTCAGCGCACAATGGCGCGAATATGCTCGGAGTCTCTTTGAAAGATAAAATCAGGAATGAAATTTTCCGAAAAGTAACCGTTGTTACCTACATAGCTTGCAGACTGTACTTAACTGAAGTGGCTGCTCATGTTTGTCGAAGGACTGATGGCCGATGGAACAGACGAGTCTGAGTGGAGACCGCATACCGGCAAGCGTGGCAAGCCCCAGCTAGATGGACCGATAACCTTAAGAAGGTGGCTGGGATAGATTGGATGCGGAAGGCGGTGGACAGGGTATCGTGGCGCAGCCAAGTGCAGGCCTATGCCCAGCAGTGGACTACAGTAGGCTGAGTTGATTGAAGTAGTTGAGACAAGTTTTTCAAAACGCGTTGCCAGACTTCTGTACCTATCTTCTTTGTGGTTAAACCGTGCACCACCGTGGGTGGTCGTTTCGCGTCACTGGGCACATGGTGACGTCATCCGGTGAAGTGCTCTGTCTGTCCAATCAATTCAGTCGGCTCTCGAATTTTTGATTCAGGAACTCCTACGTCTTTGGGTGATTGATGTATGGAAATTATCAGTGGGAGATTTGAGGGTCAGTTTGGTCTGGTTTGGCATAAGAGTTCTCGAGGATCGACTTGGATAGTTGTTAGAGGCTTATGGCCAGATTAGGAATGGCCGGTTATAGGCTGATGCCTGATGATTTTTATGTTACCTCGTTGGTCTAGTGTTCCAAGTGCTACACTGCTGAGCATGAGGTCTTGGATTCGATTCCCAGGTCGGGGAGAGTGTTAATCGATTTTTCCATTAGAATGTTTCGGTAGCAGCCCGAAGTCTGGATTTGTCCGCGTCTGATGGCAGTAGGCTTACAGTCTATAACATGGGACTTGAACAAAGCTAGCCAAATGTGGGAGTACCTATAATGGGTGCATGCATCTCTGCCTAATCCTTCGGGGAAACAAGGCGTGATGCTACGTACGTATGCTATATCTGAGTATGGATATTTTTTTATGGAAATCTGAAAAGAATAGAAGCTCAGTAGGGATAGGAACCTCTCTGCTGTAAATTTTACTAGCGATAACGAAATTAGATAAATCGGAAATGTATAGAATTGGCATAAGCTTTCGAAAAGTCAAAGTGCTAGACAACGTCAAATTGTGTAACGAAACTCGGTCAATATTCCCTTACAAATGCGTTGACAAGTGGCGTTCTTGACAATCCGAATCGCTGTATAACGAATTGTTCGATCAACAATTTTCGAAATCGAATCGACACGGAGCGATTGACACTTGTCTAGGCCTTCAGGTTAGTCTGTTATGTCCCGCCAATAAGGCATACAAAATTCATGTCACAAGTTCGGTGCAGTGAAAATATAATACATCCAATTTTCATGCAATACATTATGATTGAACAAGTTTCCGGACGACAGCGATGCGGATGAGTAGAGAGATGAGTACATTTTGACAAGTTAAGCGAACATGAATGTACTGAACAGCTGATATTTTTTTCGCGATTTCAGGTTCGGTCCCAAAGTAAAAGTTGCTCGTTATAATAAGGGGATTAAAACGACTAAAATTTAACCGTGTATAGTTAGTTAGATAGTCTTTTAATTATAGTACGTATAAATTGTTATTGTATAGGTTAGTGTATTATTGTCATTATGATTAAATTATTAAAACAGTTAAAATTGGATTCGCTTAAAAGTATTTTCATCTAGAAATTCCCTAATAGAGTAATAACATTTACTTATCAATAATTTGTGTGTTTTTTTAAGGTATTTATATTATATCGCTCATAGTTCTGAGAAAAGATGGAGGTTATTAAAGATACTTGGCCCATACAAAAAAATACTTAATATTTTTATATTCCTACTTGTACCTACATAATTCAATTTTTTTCTTTTAGTGTTAGATTATATTACATTGTATACACGATAGTAATAATTTTTTATCATGAACTCGAAAAGAAGGAAAAGTATTTTCTCAAGAACATTACAATATATTTTTTCCCTCGTGTATCCCTGTCGTATGTGTATACGAAGTTGTTCGTGTATACGAAGCATATTCAAAGACGTGCAACGTCTGCGGCAAATAGAACAAGATAATTAACTCATTTAAGGTGAAAACACAAAAGGAGTTTTCTTGAGTTCATTTTCATTATGCAGGCAAAGACGGCAGGTTTCAGTGGCGTCACCTTTAACAAAAAAATGAATTTTTTGTCTGTCCTTTGACTTTGATGCGAGCAAAAGCTGTGACAACAGTTTTCTTGGAATAAACTTTCCTTTGAAGAGTTGTTTTATGAAAGAGTTTTTATTTTAAGCCTTTGAGATGGTTGTCATAAGTTTAGCAAGACCTTTTTTTATTTTTTTTGTCAATGTGGCTTTTAAAAGTAGGCCAGCACATCAAGCTACCTCAATCTGTCGTTTTTTTTAATAGAAATTCAACTTTATTACAAAAGAATAAGGTTCATGTTGAATTGGGAATATTTGACAGCTTGAAGTAGCTTGAGGTGCTGGCGTCTGTAACTAGATCTTGAGGTTAAAAGGTGGAAACTTTAGTTTACCAGCTTAAGAATTGTCCTTTGACAGTAGCAGTCAAGTGCTAGCCCGACTCGCCCATTTCCACCTCGGTGGCTTCGTCAACAAGCAAAATTGTCGCATTTGCGATTTGGTTATGGAAAATTTCATAAAAAGGATATGGTCCTGTAAGCGTGGTCATAGTGGTCATTTGCCTGATGTTATTTTTCACTATATACCTTTCTCTTTAAAATAAAATAAAGATCCGATAATTTATATTAAAAAATGGCATTTTTGATTAAATATCAAAATAACACCTTATTGGAAAACCCTGTAAATAGATTCTCAAAATAATTATGTTATCTTAATAAAGTAATATTCAATTAATAAAAGTACACGACTATGTATTTACCTAACTCATCATTCTCCTGCCCTTATCCCAATTTATTTGGGGTCGGCGCAACATGTCTCTTTCTTCCATACTTCTCTATTAGTCGTCATCTAGGTAGTTACTCCCTTCCTAGCCATATCATCTTTCACACAATCCATCCATCGTTTCTTTGGTCTCCCTCTACTTGTATAGCCATCCACATTCATGCTCACAACTTTCCTGACAACATTTTCCTCATTCCTCCGCATAACATGCCCATACCATGACAACCGATTTCCACACAACTTTTCAGTCAACGGTGTCACTTTCAGACTTCCTCTTATATACTGTGTATTGTGTATGTGTATTTACCTAACTAACATTTAATAATCATTTTTGTAAAAAAGAACTGACAATACCATTTTATAAATGAGTACTTAAGACTACCTAGGACCGCAAAGTTAATGAGAAAGAGCTTCTTTCTAGCTTGGTCTAGATTTTTCTCGGAAAATTATAGAAAACGTACTTATAATAAGATACCAACTTATGAGAAGATTATAAAGAATACGCCAGCGCAGATTTTGCGATAAAAAATCTGTAAGCTTCTCTTTTCAAAGGACGTAAAAATAACTATGCAACATAAACATTGTCAACATGGACAGATTTTTCATTCTTACGAAAACTACGATGGTTGGGTAAAGGGAATATCCTTTGTCGGTAACACGTCATGACCTAACGAAGTAGCCGTAAGAAGAATGAGAGAAATTAGACACATCATGGACGATGAAAGATTGTGATAGGCTATAAAAAGGTCACTCTTCGATGACCAGTAAGGTATTACACACCATCATTACGGTTCGTGCGGTGTAAGCGTCTAGACGCTGCGAAAATTAGTAAGAGTCTGCAACTCCCCTAGCCTGTCGTTGCGTCTAGCCGCCGAACGGTCCCAGTTGCATATCGCATAATAGATTTCCACAAAAGCTTAATTAACTATCATTTAATCTCAACAAAATAATGACGTTTCTTCTTAACTTATCTAATTTGTCTATAATATAATTTTTAACGCAGAAATGACCTAACCTAACTAAAACTGTTAACAAATCAAAATATGACGTCAAAAAATTCTCCGCATCAATGTCGACTTGTAATTTACAGAGGCCAACACATCAAGTTACCCCAATCTGTCAAAATTATTTGATAGTTTGTCAACTTTATTTCAAAAGCAAAAGGTTCATTTTCAATTGGGAAAATTTGACAGTTTGGGATGATATGCTGGCGTTTGTATCCAAGAGACTGGCGGTATGGCCACCTAGTTAAGCTATGCTGAGCTTCTGACCACGGTGAAAGCTAGACCATTGATCACGGGAAGTGTTAACTAGCCGTTTGGAGATTTTGTTAAACGGTTCACGCGAACCCCACCGCCCGGGAGTTACATTATTAGCTATCAACATCTTCGTCAACCGACCATACACAACACAGCAAATATGACCTTAGCAGATTTGACAGTCCCTGTCAAAAACTGCAAGTGACAGAAGAATACCGCAGAAGAAAAAGGTGGTAATACATTAGAAGATTAAGAGGAGCTCGTGGCTAAGTAATAACAGTCGCACGGACTAATCCATCACGTAAAGCTACGCTTGCCAGGGTTAGTCTGTGGATGGATGGCCATCTTGACATTTCAAGACTGCTCCGTGTCTCGGAAATCACGTTATGCCGTAGGTCCCGGTTGTCATTTGTGCATCTTTGAAAGTCGTTACGGGTCGTCAGAAGCCCGAAAATCTGACAGCCAGTCTTACCAAGGGGTATCGCATTAGCCAGTTAGTGACTGGGTTGTGGAGGTCAGATAGGCGGTCGCTCCAAGTAAAATACTGGTATTACTGCACCCAGTAAGACTGGAAGCCGACTCCAATATAGTTGGGAAAAGGCTAGGCAGATGATGACATTAGAAGATTAAGAAAACGGTGATGAAGCATCTTGAGGTGTATGAACAAAGTTGATGTGGAATTACAAAGCCACAGACCAAGCTGGAGTGGAGGACTGTGTACGTACACAGACTCATCTCGTTGACATAGGGGTCGGGTTACGAAAAGCGTGGGGTTGAATAACTGCTAAGACTTTTGTTTGTTTATGTTCAAAACTTTGACAATAGGGTAGGACATAATATTACTGTGAGCCTCAGTACAAAAAAAATCTATGATAGGCAGTAAGTATTTCCATAATCAAAATGTAAACATGCATGTTTATCAAATGTAACAATGTTGCTCCTTCAAAGACAAATGAATAATATGCTATTTATTTTTTTTGATGCTGGTATATCATCAAATGACTCTCCTCGCTTTGGGCGGAGCGGAAGAGAATGTCAGTCTTTTTCTGACTAAAACCCATCCATTTTCCTTCCCTTCATTGGCCCTTTATGTTCCGGACCGGGCTACCCCTGATTGTTGATTGGACCATCCCGCTAACCCGGCAAGCTTCGGCCCTAACGGGCCCCTTCACATGCTAACATCTCTTTGAGAATAATTGAATATCCTCTTGAACGAAAATCAATTTTTCTTGACAACCGCTACGAGAAGAGTCAAACTACCACCTCTTTTATCACTATTATTTCAATACTGCTTCAGATTTGGAAAGAGATGGAGCAATACCTCTTGTAGAGCTGCATCTCTTTCTCACACTAAAGTAATATTAAAATCATACTGCTCTTTGAGGTAGTAGTTGTCCCTGAGTCAACATAAGCAGCTTCAGCTTTAACACAAAAAAATACAATGCTAAACACTCCACACATTTCCCTAGCCTAGAAAACATTAACATTCACCAAATCCTAGTTGACGTCGCCTATTGCAATCGTTTGCATATGTTTAGCTAATTGTTACTCTGTGCTACACAACCTCAGGTTGACTTCATAAGTGAGGTAAATAGGTTTTGCAATTACGCATCCTGGGTTCAATTTGGATTTGAATTGTGATGGCGTTTGATTTGTGTTCGAGTTCTTGGGTTAAATAGAGATGCGTTTGTGATGTCTTTCTCGAAGGCGCTTGCGCTGGTATACGTCTCATTGACGCCACACACGGAAAGTACATTAACAGGTGACTCGGGGGGGGGGGGGGGGGGAGGGGTGTTTTGAAGAAATTTGTAGAAACTATTGCCGTCACGATGCGATGCACCTCCCTTCGTAAAGTGCAAAACTTCGTAAAGACGCACGGCTTCATTGTGTTAGTTTAGTTTGTAAGAATAAATAGTAGTTATCACTCTGCAATCGGCAGTTTAGTTTCTCGTGCATTTTTTATGTTTTTATTTTAAAAATAACTTTTTAGTTTTGTTATTCTAGTTTTTGTTGCTATGTTCATGTTTATAGACATACACTAAGTGTCAGTGGTCCATCCATTGTCCATGGCCGAGATACAGATTGTCAATCGTGGCTCTGAATACGAGGTTATTTAGCCGGTTTGCACGGGTGTATTTAGTTACTAAGCAATTTTGTTTTTAGAAAAGTGCGTTTTGTTTGTCTGTGCAGAATAAACGATTTTTCTTTCTTTCTTTCAAAAGGGACAACTGCAGCTCAGGCTGTTTTAACCTACAAAAACCTTGACCAAAAGTCGTTTGGCATTCCGCTGTTTTCTTTTTCAAAACTGGACTGATCTATAAGTTTTGGAAAATAAAGAAATGATAGGGGCACGTACTTTGACCAAGATTTTTTGGAAAAAATCTTTGCTCTTGAGGCAATAGATTTCCCTCTTATGCCATTGGTCCCGGCTGTCATTTACGGATTTTTGACAGACGGTACGGATTATCAGAAGCCCGAAAGTCTGACAGCCTGTCTTAAGGGGTATTCTATTACCCAGTTGTTGTGGAGGTCTGACAGGCATCCGCTCCTTGTAAAATACTGGTGTTCAGCTGCATCCGGTTTGACTGGAAGCCAATCCCACAATAGTTAGGAATAGTCTTGGCTAATCGATTGCCAGTGCTTCAAGAAATGTATTGAAAGACAAAATGGTGGCTTAAGCCTTATTTTCGGCCACGCATCAAAAAGTCCCTTTACAGCTATTGATGCGAGTATAACCACTACAAAAATAATACACAACTCAGCGCTCTTCCTCCTCTCTCCTACAATGTTGTGCCCGGCAGGGTATATAATTTTATTGATACGTTAGTTTTAAGCCTACCAACTGTATTTACAACAATGGAACGCAATAAAAAAATAGAATTTATT
This sequence comes from Hyppa rectilinea, assembly GCA_951799385.1. Lineage (NCBI taxonomy): Eukaryota > Metazoa > Arthropoda > Insecta > Lepidoptera > Noctuidae > Hyppa > Hyppa rectilinea. Next base: position 6,247,890 of record OX637325.1, read on the forward strand.
GACGTACAACAATATATTCTAACATTAAAACTAAAAATAATATATCGTGTACAAGTGATTAAAACTAATAACACTAATGAAAATATATCGTCGATAAATTCCTCCGCATCGCTGTCGACTGGTAATATACCCAAGAGACTGCCGGCATTGCCACGTCTATACGTCAATGCTTAGCCTCCGACCAAGGTAAAAGCCAGCCCAACCAATGTTTGGGGTTGAAACCGTGGCCGTAGGGTCCAAATCCTCGAGGTTTGTTTGCAGAAATCTCTAAACTGTTTGTTGACACTTCTTGTGACCCAAGGGCTGGGTTTTACCTTGGTTAGAGGTTAAGGATAGATGGTATAGATGCTATTTCAATTTTTTTGTGGCAGACGGGGATTTTTTTTGAAGTCTCCAAATAATATACGACAGTAGGTTCAAATATAATGTGAACTATGGGAAATGGGGATACTGTACATTGAGGGTGTTTTCTTTTCGTGTGTTTAGTGACTAACCTGGTGTCAAAGTTTTTATGCTGCCCATGGTCCTCTGACTTAGCTTCACAAGCTGTTGAGAAATATTTCTCAGACGTGCTGGTTTCCTCACGATGTTTGGCTTCACCGATTTTTAAGCTACGATAATTATACAATACGCTCATGAATCCGTAAATTCAGAGGTGCGTGCCTTGGGTTCGAACTCGAGACCTATGACATGGCAGTCCGATGGTCACAGTACTAGGCTATCACTGCTGTTTGAGGGTTTAGTCAAAGAACATCCGCATTGCTAATTAAATATGCAAATCGTGAACTATGCAGGAGGCTGAATACGTTTTGGCGACTGTCCGAATTAGGCTTAAAAGCATAATGACCCTAAGTGCAGACAGACAGCGTTGTATTCTCTTGGGGAAATACTGACGTTTAGTTCTATTACGCTCCAAACCTGTGATCCCCAGTGTGGCTGGAAATAGGCTCGGCCTTTTAGCGGAATATTTCATTGTACAGAGCAGTGACGATCGTCATGTAAACGATGGCTTCATGGATTGACTTTATGGCTTCGTGGATTGAAATCGCTCTTCAGAACACATTTTCTTTCATAATTATCGTTTCAGAGACGTTATTTGACGGCAAATTGCGAATGCTATAATATGGCGGCTCATGCAATCAAACTCAAAGCATTTATTTCAAATAAACCAATTACAGGCACAACTGAATTGTCAAGGGGTCGGTCAGTCAGAAAGATTAAGCTAGATGCCCATTCCAAATCAGTAGGTACATGTGGAGAAGAACGGGCAAGAAACTCCACGGACACTCTTTTAAGTTAGAATATGGTTACAAAATATGGGTTACATCATTCATGTTGAAATTATACATGTGAGAACGATGCAAAACGTAAAACGCGTCCGTAGTAAAAAAAAATTGAATTTTAAAACATCCGTGGCAGCTAAGCGATGACCAGTCCCTACTGACGGCGCCCGTTCACGAACATGATACATGAATTAGCACCATTCAGCTCAACCATTTTATAGGGAGCTAAATAATCGAACACAGACGCCACCATCAGCGAGACATTAGAGTGAGCATGACATGCTCTCAATATTAGAAATCCCGAAGTCGAGATGCGAGACTAAGTACCAATATCTCCAATGAAACTGAACACCTTAAGCAGATGTAGACCTGTCAGTGTCAAACAGAAAATAAAGAAACACACAGTCCTTAAACGCGGTTTAACTGCTGATCGCGTTCAGTTTCATTGGTGAAAATCGCCTAGACTATTCGTATTTCACTGAAAGTTGTATAATCATCCTCCATGAATGCTCTTAAAATGCACCATGCATAAAGTGTGCATACCTTACTGCTTTAATTCCATTGTTAATAATATCTCCTTTATTGTATAATTATTTACTGCCATCAATACAATATTGTGCATCCAATTAATTAGTTCAAAGCAGGCTAACAGAGTCTACAAACAAAGGCTACTTGAAATTAATATTCGTTTGCCGACGTGCACTGAACATCCCAACATGTTGCTACATGAGTAAATAGTGAATGGAATCCTAGCTTGAATAAGAACAATATTAATTGGTACGGTTATGTATGTGCCGATGACCATTGAGGTTTTCAAGTGGAGACCCTGAATCGGCATACGTAAGTAAAGACCCTCAGGCTTGGTGTAGCTGGTCAACGTGATTACCCGAAGGGTTACTGCCACCCCGGTACATAAAGGGCTAAGGACATGGATAGGTTAGGTTGGATGACAGTAAGAGTCTCACTCTCCCTTGCGCTCCACCAGGAGCGGGTCATTTGATTTATTTATTTATATTTTATCCTCCATTGAAACGCCATTACAAGAACTACACCAACGGACCAAAAAATTACTTTACCTACGTTCTACCATCCATTTTGCATCGATATCGGTCGGGTGGCGATTACCTACCCTCAAAAAAAAACTCTAGGTGTAGCGGCGATCGCAGGTTGGTCAAAGTTGGATGAGAGTTGCCTACAATCGAGAAGTATGACATGCCGTTAAAGCCCATGTCGCGCTGAGGACTGATGAGGCAGATGATGATGATGTACATGTCTCTATAGGTGTACTTTTTTTTTGAAGGCTGGGAAATCATCCAATGGCTTCTCTCGCTCTGGGTGAAGCGGAAGAGGGTGTCAGACTCTTACTGACTAAAACCCATCCATGTTCCTTCCGTAGCTCTTTATGTTCCGGTGTAGCGGTGACCCTTTCGGACAATCCCGCTTATCTATAGGTGTACTAGTCCTAACAAACCGCGCCAAGACACACTCGTACCTAAGTAGGTATTTTATAATTCTAATAAAATACAGAATCTCCATCTGTGTTGTATGTATATCAGTTTTCCGTGAAAGTCAAATGAATTCTTATAACATCAACACATTTTAAGGACGTAGACATGCGCTCTTGGTGAAATATGTGAATTAAATGCAGTTATTAGTGTTTCACGTTTAGCATGCGTTCGATACGCGTTAGCCACTCTAGAACCTTTCGGGCACATCAGCCATCTGTTCTGCGAGCAATATGTCTTGTGCACTGCAGCATAAATTAAGTAAATATTTCGGGTTATGTCAGCTACCTTGGTCCTCTTACAGATAATAATCTTCATTGAAAGTAGTAATATAAGTATTTATCTAAGATTTAAGTTAGTATAGATAATAATGCGCGTGGTTACTGGTTATCTATAGTACCGAGACATACATACCGAGACTCCTCCGTGCCTCGGAAAGCACGTTAAGCCGTTGGTCCCGGCTGTCATTTGTGCATCTTTGACAGTCGTTACGGGTTGTCAGAAGCCCAAAAATCTGACAGCGAGTCTTACGGGAGGTCAGATAGGCAGTCGCCCCATGTAAAATACTGGTATTCAGCTGCATCCGGTTAGACTGGAAGCCGACCCCAACATAGTTAGGGAAAGGCTAGGCAATTGATATAGTGGTCAGTGATATCAGTGAAGTGAAATTTTAAAAAGCTGAGTCTCTATGTACTATCTACTCCATTACCGTTAGTGCGTGTGCTTTACCCCTAGAGAGTAATAAAACAGCACCGCAGCTATTTCATATTTTAACTTTTTAATGCAAATATGTTGTTTAGATACACAGTTCTGGATTTTTGTGGTTTAGTTTTTGAATTTTGGTGAGCGGCGAATGTTTTTAGTTATAGTAGAGTTTTAACTTAAAAGTATCGCTTCAGTAACAGTCTTTTTTTTTAGAAAACCTGTTTCCGGTTGTTACCATAAATTGTAGCCTAAAATAAATTGGCAATTTGTACAAACTTCGCGCTTGTATTTTCCAAAGGAGTAGGCAGACTGGTCGTTTACCTAGCCACAATAGGTGCTCATTCATGGAGGCTCTTAAAGATGCATCTATATTTTTACCGTCAATTAAAAAAAACGTTACGTGATAATGCTTTGTTAAGTAAAAGACAGCAGTGACAGCCTAGTGCTGTGACCATCGGACTGCCAAGTCAAAGATCTCGAGTTCGAACCCAAGGCACGCATCTCTGATTTTACAGTTTCATGTGCGTATTGTATAATTATCACTTGCTTAAAAATCGGCGAAGGAAAACATTGTGAGGAAATCAGCATGTCTTTTTTTTTTTTTTTTTAAGGCTGGGAAGTCATCCAATGACTGCTCCCGCTCTGGGTGGAACGGAAGGGAGTGTCAGACTCTTACTGACTAAAACCCATCCATGTTCCTTCCATAGCCCTTTATGTTCCGGGGTAGCGGTAACCCTTTCGGACAATCCCGCTTACCCGGCAGGCTTGCCCTGAGGGGCTCCTTCATATGCTGACATCTCTTTGAGGCGCGCGTGGAACATATACGCGCCGTACGGCACGGGTCTGGTGCTGATCGGACGGTGAGTCACCCATTACTCACCGTCCAAATCAGCATGTCTGAGAGACATTTCTCAACAGCATGTGAAGCCAAGTCAGAGGCCCATGGGCAGCATGAAAACTCTGGCACCAGGTTATTCACTAACGACACGAAAGAAGAAGAAGAATAAGCAAAAGATTACACTAAGACATCTAAAAAAAGATTCGTTTCTCTTTGTTTTAAGGAAGTAAAGTCAAATCGTTTTAAAACGTAATTATATTCTCACAAGAAGTGTTTATTGTGACAAACGTCTTTATTACAAGGTTTTCATTTAGGATGCCCGCGCTAAGTTTAAAAGTTTTATTTTTGTTTGTTTTAATACCCTTTAACAGGAATGAGCCACGTCGTTTTATTAAGAAGTCACTGGAATTACCGAAAAGGTTGGATATTATAAGTGACACCGGCTCATAATCACTCTAGCAGAGCTTTGCATCGATGGTTGCGTAACGGCTTTTCTTTTTTGGGTGGGTAAATGAAATAACTTCTCCCGATCTGGGTGGAGCGGAAGGCATTGTCAGACTCTTAATTACTAAAACCCATCCAAATTACTTTTATTGCAAGAAATATGCATTTTCGAAAGATTCCGGAGTGGCGATCGCATACTGGAAGATAAAAATTGACTAAGATAAAACACCTATCGCTTATCGCTGTTGAAGCAAAAAATACAGTCGTCTTCATAAACAACGCGCGTGTATAATTTGTGCAACCACTCTAACGTAGTTTAAGTTTGTGTAGATCATTTTAATTTAGTTTTATGATAATTCATTTTTCAATTTATTTTACTATTTATTTTACTTGTTATATAAAATATTGCTAAGAATCCAATTTTCCTTCGAGGAATAATATTACAATAAGCATTTTTTATCGCCTGCGACACAGGTATATCCAGGAATATTGTTTTTTTTTTTTTTACCTTAAAGTTGGAAAGTGGGGATGCGCTACGCCACAAGTCAGTATAAAACTAAGTAGGCGTGACGTCACGCCCCATTAGGTTAAAAAGAAAAAATAAATGTCCAATATTTTTTAATAATCTAGCGGACGGACATTTTTTTTTGTTAACTACCTAATTCTTTTTTCGATAGTCGCAGTAAATGTAGCTAGAATTAAAGCCCCCTTCTTATTATAAAAGATTCGGTACTAGGCGAGCAGAAAGTAGGCAGAGAACGTAATGCTACTCCATTCATCGCTAACCTCTATCTGGGTAACTGGCAATTTGAAATTTAAATCGGTCGTTCAGTTAAGCTTGTGTAAAAGGTAATCAGAAGGTGAAAAGATAAATAAGAACTTGAAGCGTATTTACTGTCTCCTTGCTCTAATGGTCGTAAACGCTGCTAAGAATAAGGTTCGGGATTCGATTCGCGGTTCGGGTAAAGTGTTGTTGGGTTTTTCCATTTGGAAATTTTCAGTAGCAGCCCAGAGTGTGGATTTGTGCCCGGTTGATGGCAAAAGGCTCTATTACATGACATTCAAACATAACTGGGGAAATGTGGGTGTACTATTAGGTGCACCTATCAATCAATCAATCAATTTATTTATTTAAAGTAACCATGACTCAATTGTTAGTATAAAACTTATCCTATGTCAGTAATTATAATAATTATTATTAACAATGTATACATATAAAAACACAGCGGCAGTATTGTCCGACGCTTCACCGCGGCTGCACCATTCCATGGGAAATTGCGCAACAGCGATTCACGTACGGACAGTCCAGCCTGCTCGAAATTAGAGACAGGATACTGTTGTCGCCGCCCCACACCCCACGCACCAGAGACGCACAGCGCTTACGCATAGTGGCAAAGAAACAATCCACATGCGCTTCCGCGAACATCCCTGATGCGCTACAGTAGCGAGGCAGCCCCAACAGCACCCTGAACGCGTTGTTGTATTGCACGCGGAGGGCATTGTACGATTTAAGAGTATATCTAGCCCACAGGCTGCTCATGTAAAAGCCAGTGCAGTACTCTAGAGTTATTTTAACGCTTACTGAGCACCTATGCTTGACCCTTCGGGGATTACAGGCGTGTTTTATGTGGTATGAAAAGTATTTAAATTGTTAAAAAAAAAGTAAGTACAAAAAAAGAAAGTGGTGTTAGTGGTAAGTAAAGTAAGTGTAGTTAAAGTATTTTAATTGTTTTTGTTTAGTTGTTGTTTGCTGATTGTTGTTGTGTATTTAAATTAGACCAAAGAAACAGGAAGATGCTGCTGAGGTTGTGATGTCTTCATAAGAGATGAAGCTACACAGGAGGTATAGCTACAATTCTTGCCCAATGGGCACCAATATTGAAATAATACTGCTATAAGAGGTGGTGGCTGGCTTCCAGAATAAAGACAAGATGTATGGTTACACTCTAATGTTTAAAGTGTAAAAATGTGTAAAATTTACGTACGATTCGATAGCTTACCGAATGGTTGTGAAATGCTATGTTATACCTATCACCCTTTCTTGTATAGCTCGACTGCTTAACTGAGACTGTTCCTGAGGTAGTTGCGCGGTGCGGAGGGGGTGGCAGTTGTCTCAAGTTGACCAATCAGTGAGCTCTCGCGTCGCGTCATCATATCCCTCCCGCGCCGCGCAGCTACCTCACGAATGGTCTACGATAAGCTGTCGGGTGTGCTCCTCCCCAATTAAGGTGTAGAACGCCCAATTCTCTAAATAGCAACTGAATCTTTAACGTACTAAATCTACCAATGACTAATTCTGTAAACGGCTAATTAGCAAAATGGCCAGCCAAGTGAAAACTTTAGTGATTGATTGACAGCTTTCTTTAAACTCACTTCACCTACGTTATCAAGGTGAGATTTTTACAGAATAATAATAATAATATCCTTGGACATTTCACACAACGCCATATAGTCCCAAGCTAAGCAACCTAATGCTTGTGTTATGGTAACGAGATGGCCGATAAACTACTTATATAATTTTTTTTTATAAATACATACATATCTATATATATATAAAAGAAAGACGGGTTTGTTCCCTCCATTATAACTCGAGATCTGCTGGACCAATTTTCATGGTTTTTGTTTCGTTGGATTTGTCTCCGCCCTGAATAGCAGAATACATTTTTAAATTTTTATTTTTTTTTGTTAGGTAGGGTAGGTAGGTACGTAGGTAGGTAGGTAGGTAGGGTAGGTAGGTAGGTAGGTAGGGTAGGTAGGTAGGGTAGGTAGGTAGGGTAGGTAGGTAGGGTAGGTAGGTAGGTAGGGTAGGTAGGTAGGTAGGGTAGGTAGGTAGGTAGGGTAGGTAGGTAGGTAGGGTAGGTAGGTAGGGTAGGTAGGTAGGTAGGGTAGGTAGGTAGGTAGGGTAGGTAGGTAGGTAGGGTAGGTAGGTAGGTAGGGTAGGTAGGTAGGTAGGGTAGGTAGGTAGGGTAGGTAGGTAGGTAGGTAGGGTAGTTAGGTAGGGTTGGTAGGATAGGTAGGGTAGTTAGGTAGGGTTGGTAGGATAGGTAGGGTAGATAAGGTAGGTATCATAGACGGGACAACGTCTGTCGGGTCAGCTAGTTATAGATAGAAAAACGCCCAGACCCGTAACAAATACTTGTAGGTCGTGCAAGTATTTGTTCCGTGCGGGAAGAATAAGACTATTTTAATTGAGAAAAATAATAATATGACAAAAACTTATATCACAATGTAAAGAAGCATATTAGACCCTTATATCGAAGTGATAATGGGGTGCGAAGGTAATTGTGCATTCAGCGCCCCCAATTTGACATTCCAAAACAAAACTTCTGAACTTCCTGTCACTTGCGGGTAAATCGTCGACCGAAATCGTTCGCAATGATTTCCAGGGAAAAATCTCCAGACGTTGCGTTTTCAACTTTAATCCTTGATCTATATGGTGTAATTTGGAATGAATGAGGGTGCTATTGTGAAGTGTATGACAGATGATTCTACACGGGTAGGCGTTTGCTATCAATGTAGATTTCCGTCATTGTTTTATTGCCGCTGAGCCATTTCAGGCGTTATGGTGATTGGCAACTGAGTAATTTGGGCAGTTTTACTTCAATTTGGGTATACATGTGTTGCCTAGCCATGGTGCAGTCGTGGATCAGGTTTCTGGTCCATTAGTGCGAAAGACATTTCCGCTAAAGACACTTGCGCTAACCCGCTTGCGCGATAGGACATTAACGCGAATGTCACTTCTGCGAAAAGAAAGGGTGTCATGTCATAAACATAGTTTTCGAAGTACAGACGCCAGCACATCAAGCTATCCCTAACTGTCAAATTTTCTCAATTAAAAATGAACCTTATGTCTTTGCAATAAAGTTGAATTACTATCAAAGAAATTTGACAGATTGTGGTAACTTGATGTGCTGGCCTCTGTACACTGATAACAAAACTGGCTCACGAAAATTTGCAAAATTCTTCTTTATTAAAAAAAATTAAGTATTCGTTGGCGCCATCATGAATTTTCTCCTGATGCTTGGCTAATATTTCCATGGATCTTAGTGATTAGCTTGGACGATACTGATATAGTTTAAACCAATACGATAAAAGAATAGTAGGTACATAAACGTCATTTTTGAAATGCAATGGAGGGCTAGACTAAATGAAACATAACCCTGATCCGTTTATGGTGGTAACTTTATAATTAGGGCTAAGGAAGGAACATAAATAGGTTTTTGTCAGTAAGAGTCTGACACTCCATTCCGTTCCCCCCAGATTGGAAGGGGCCATTTGATGGTTTCCCACCCTCAAATAAAAAAATGAGGCGTCTTATTCTTCGTCTTTAGCAAAGACATAAAACATTAGTACACAGTGATAAGAACCACATGGACCACTATTCCCTCTAAAATTGCCAGAACCCGTTACAATTTACAACGCGACGCGATAACATTCTATCCGTAGTATTCCATTTTCAAATCAGAAGGATACTGTTTCCTCAAACTGATCCTTTAAACAATTAAATTTAACGGGTATAACAATAACAGTTGGTATAATTTTAGGGTAAAACGGGTAGGGGGTAAGGGTCACATATTTTGGCATCCGTGACCCTACTGTCATAATTACGTTATGGTGGATATTATAAGGGTGTTTGTTTTGATCGGGGACGTTGGATGTTCTATAGAATTATTATACTTACAAGTAACTAGCTTCTGCCCGTGACCTTTCTGCATTGTCCACGTAATGTTTGTTTAGCTCTTAAGGATCGTAGTGTGATGTTAAATTTCTTATATCCTGCTTCAAGAATTGAGCTTTTATGAATCTTATGTTTTTTTTTTATCAGACTAGTAGTATCAGAGATTGGCGTGTTCAAGCGGAAAAAACAAAAACTCTTCTGCTTTAATATTAGGGTACCGTACTCATAGGGTAAAACGGGACCCTATTACTGAGACTCCACTATCCGTCCGTCCATCTGTCCGTCTGTCACCAGGCTGTGTCTCAGGAACCGTGATAGTTAGACAGTTGAAATTTTCACCGATAAAAATAAATAGGATTTTAAAATAAATATTTAAGGCTGCTCACATACAAAAAACATGATTGATGAGGTGTCCCCATACTAGGTATACCTTCGTTTATATTACACAGCAGAAATTACAGCAAAATAAAAAGGCATAGCAGAACATTTCCTATCCCCAGGATATTTGTTTAATTAATTATTAGAACTTTATGCACAAGTAAAAAATACCGTACAAAGGCGGACTTAATGCCTGAGGCATTTTCTACCAGTCAACCTTTGGGTCTTTCAGGAGGTTTAATTCCCAGGTGAGCAGTGATAGCCTAGTGGTATGACCGTCGGACGACCAAGTCTTAGGTCTCGAGTTCGAACCCAAGGCACGCACCTCTGAGTTTCCAGATTCATGTGCGTATTGTATGATTATCACTTGCTTAAAAATCGGTGAAGGAAAACATCGTGAGGAAACCGGCATGCCTGAGAGATATTTCTCAACAGTATATGATGCTAAGTCAGAGGCCCATGGGCAGCATTAAAACTCTGACACCAGGTTAGTCACTAACCACACGAAAAGAAGAAGATTCCCAGGTCGAGAAAATTTTTATTGGGTTTTTCTATCTGGAATTTATCAGTAGCAGCCCGGTGTCTGAATTTGTCCCCGATTGATGGCAATAGTCTTACCCCTATTACATGGAACTTAAAGATACCTTTTTTTTGATGTTGGGAAATCATCCAATAACTTCTCCCGCTCAAGGTGGAGCGGAAGGAAGTGTCTGACTTTTACTGACTAAAACCTATCCATGTTCCTTCCTTAGCCCATCATGTTCCGGGGTAGCGGTTACCCTTTCGGCAATCCCGCTTATACTTAAAGATACCTTGTGAAATTCTATAACTACACGTTTGCTCTACCCTTCGACGAGACGAGACGTGATATTATGTTTATGTACGTAAATATGTAGCTGAATTTAAAACTCATTTAAAAGCGGTTGCGACAAAAATATTGCGTCGTAAGTTTCCAATCTGACAATGACAAAATATCAACCCTGATTGACTTTGTAATTTTCACCGCGTCCATTCAGGCCCATTTGTTTGTCCGTCTGTCTGTCAATCAACTTAATTTAAGTAAATAAAGGTAAATCAACGAACAATCACTGTTAAGTAGAAACTAAGTTAAGATTTTCACCGCCAACGTACACGGGACGCGATGTCTCGCCCAGCGCCGAGCTGCAAAAAAAATGCATAACAAACAAGTTCGTTAAATCGATCGGAATCCAAACTTCCCAGATGTCCTTTTCGTCGAATCATTTAGCTCCTTAAGTTTCGAGTTGAGCTGCACGGTAAATGACAGATGCGTGCACTGGCTGGACCAGCCCACTCAATATAATTATTATATGGTTCTTTCCTCAAAAGACCATTTCAAACACCAACCTACATGCTCTTCTCATGATCTGACCAAGATTATGTCAGGACTTTAAAATATACTGTAATAAGTTTGTTTCGGCCATATGTGAGTAGGTACTATGTACCTAATATAAAGTGACCATTTACTGGGTACGTCTTTCATTGACTTGAATGTGCTTTGGCGGCTGAGAGTATGTCATGCTCACTTTAATGTCTCGCTGATGGTGGCGTGTGTTTTGGATCATTTAGCTCCCTTCAAAATGGTTGAGCTGAATGGTGCTAATCCATGCGTCGTGTTCGTGAACGGGCGCTGTCGGTAGAGACTGGTCATCTCTTAGCAGCCATGGCTTGTTTTAATTTAATTTTTGAACTTTTTTTTTACATTATTTTATATCGGATGCTTTCACCGTTCTGCATCGTTCTCACATGTATAATAATAATAATATGATCTATGTAACCAATATTTTGTAACCATATTTTGTTTAAAAGAGTGTCCATGGAGTTTCTTGCCCGTTCTTCTCCATAGGTACCTACTGCTTTGGAATGGGCAACTAGCTTCATCTCTCTGACTGACCGACACCTTGACAATTCAAAAGTGCCTGTAATTGGTTTATTTGAAATAAATACTTTGAGTTTTTGGGTTTGAGTTTGAGTATTCAGATAGGAACCCGACCTCATCTAGTTTAAATATTATTGACGTGTAAAAACCTACTTAAAAAAGTAAAAACATTTTTATCATTATGATTTACCAAGGGATACGGGTGTTAAAGATAAACTACGATAACATGGCGCGCCCCTTCAAATTACTGTGTCAATGTTTGTCACATCTTTACGAAAGAGTTTGTGTGTTGTTGTAAGTATTCGTTTTTTTGTAGCAGGCGATAGCAGGGGTGCTATCGTACTTTATCGCTACCAAGTAACTGGGTTGTGAAGGTCAGGTGGGCAGTAGTTTCATGTAAAACAGCCAGTATTCAGCAGAATCCAGTTAGACTGGAAGCCTAACCCAACATAGATTGGTAGGAGCTAGGCATATGGTACAAAACTCAATAATTTCATTTCAACCGGTCTTATTATAAATTTTCTGGCATTCCCAATCCATGGTATTCGTACAAAGAAGAATAATCCCTCGTTGCTTATTGCAAGATGTTTTCAGAATATTGAGGTTAAGGTCAATAGTATTTTTCGCAATCCAAGGGCTTTTGTATGGTCAGCGAGATTGTCCAAAGAGTTACTGCTGCCCCGGTACACAAAGTTGTAAGGTAGGAACATGGTTGGGTTTAAGTCAGTAAGAGTCTGACACTCCTTGCGCTCCACCCAGAGCGGGAGGAGTCATTTGATGATTTCCCATACTTAAAAAAAAAGCTTTTGTATAATGCCACTTATTCTAAATATTGATACACAGAAATAATATAACTAGTCCCACTAGCACTTTTAAAACGATAATAGAAAAAAAAGGTAAATAATAGTCGCACATTTGAAGCCACGCAACCACCTGAAAAGCAAAACTAAATAAATAACAGGTTGAAATAAAAATTACAATCTAACAATTAGCGAGAATTGAGTACAAGTAAATTAATCCACTTAAGTTGGCCATATTTCACTAAGAATGATGTATGACCGCCTTGCGCACACCACTTGAATGAATGCTAGCATTAATACTAAAGCAAAAACGCGTTGAGTTCGAGAAATGTGTCGCTACGATGGATATAATTTAGCAAGGAAAAAGGGGATGTTTTTGAGTAGACTGTGTGTTCATCGAGGTTACTTGCAGTTATTTGGATTAGTTTCAAAGCTAAATGAATTCTACATGTGCAAAAAAATTTGGCAAATAAAAAAACTTTAACAGCGCAAATTAAGGATAATTGTAATATTTCGGCCCACAGTTTTGACCCAAAATTCACAGCACATCTCCCTCAAAGAGATGTTTTGCACTATGTGGAGTCTAAACTAGGCGAGGGTGATATCAGAGGTGCAGCTAGGATCATCTTTAGCAGCGATGTGGTTGCGCCGTACTCTCCAGAGACTCTTACGGCTCTGGAAAGCAAACACCCTTCTCCGGCAGATGACCTCTCCTTCCCTGACGCACCCGATCCTGATTGTAACTCACTCCAAATTACAGCTCATCAAGTACGTGCGGCCGTGTGCTCTTTTCGAAGTGGCTCTGCCGGCGGCCTCGACGGCCTGACTTCTCAACACCTGAAGGACTTAATGTGTTCAGGCGCCGGGGCGGCTGGTGAGTCCCTTTTGAAGGAGCTGACGGCCCTCATCAATCTCATGCTCTCTGGTAATGTGAACGAAGCCGTCATCGATATCTTGTATGGTGCAAATTTGTGTGCCTTACGCAAGAAGGATGGCGGCATTCGTCCCATTGCCGTAGGGTCCATCTACCGACGTATCGCAGCCAAAATTTGCTGCGCTTTCTACAGAGAAACTTTGGCCAGCAAATTCCAGCCCCTACAGCTGGGCTTCGGATCTAAAGGGGGCTGTGAGGCTGCGGTACATGCTTTATCCACCTATCTCAATAGTGATAAAGGTGAGGTCATCCTTAAGGTTGACATTAAAAACGCTTTCAATTCCGTAAACAGGGATACTTTGTTGACAGAGGCTCAAAAAGAAATACCCAAAATTTACAGTTTCCTTTATCAATGTTATAGAAACCCCACTAAATTACTTTATAAAGACAATCTTCTGGAATCAGCTGTTGGATGTCAACAGGGTGACCCTCTTGGGCCAGTCATTTTCAGTTTGGCAATAAATCCAATTATTCGACAACTAAATTCTAAATTCAACGTATGGTATTTGGATGATGGAACCCTGGGAGGTGATGTAGACACTGTTTTAGAAGATTTAACTTTTTTAAAAGAAAAATTTAATCTCATTGGCCTAGACCTTAACCTTTCTAAATGTGAAATTTACCTTCCCCAAACTACTGACAGACAGACTACCATTACAAAATTTAATTCCATAGCTCCAAATATTAAAATAACGGAAAAGAACTCTCTTCATCTCCTGGGGTCCCCAATTTTTGACGAATCTTTTCCAACTTTCATTGAAGAGAAAATTCAAAATTTTAATAACGTGTCGGAAAGACTTTTCAAAATTAACATCCATTCAGCCTTCACACTCCTTCGATACTGTTGTTTTGGTCCAAAATTTACATATAGCCTTCGTTCCTCCCCTCTTTGGAAGCATCCACAACTTTTAGAAAAAGTAGACCAAATTATTAGAAATACTCTAACTTCGATGCTAAATGTGGCCCAAGACGACCGAGCGTGGCAGCAAGCCACACTTCCCATTCGCCTGGGTGGTCTCGGTGTCCGCAAAATTTCAAGTATAAGTTTACCGGCCTTCCTCTCCTCGGTCCACAGTACCGATAAATTAACCAGGAATATTTTATCATCCTCACTGGTAAATTTTGAAGTACCGTGTTTGTCCGATGCGTTGAACGCTTGGAAAATGGCTTGTCCCAATACGGATTTGCCCGACAACCTGTCCTCCCAGAGACAGTGGGACGTGCCACTCTGCAGTATTATACGGGATAACCTAGTAAACACGTCACCTAATACTGTTGAGCGTGCCCGTCTGCTGGCTGTGGGAGAATGGGAGTCAGGCTTGTGGCTTCAGGCGCTCCCGTCATCCACCATAGGCACTATGATGGATGACTCATCGTTTCGGCTCGCTACGTGTCTCCGCTTGGGCGCACCTTGTGTTGCTCCGCATCGGTGTCACTGCGGTGAAGCTGTTGACAGTCTCGGGCACCATGACCTGTCCTGCGGCAGGAGTGCAGGTCGCATATCACGTCACGCCAGCATCAACGACATTATTCGTCGAGCCCTTGCCACCGCCGGCGTACCAGCGGTATTAGAACCAAACGGCTTGGTACGTGACGATGGTAAGCGACCAGACGGAATGACTTTGTTGCCTTGGAAGGTGGGTAGGCCTCTGGTGTGGGACGCAACCTGTGTCGACACCCTTGCGCCATCTCATGTTCTTAGCACGGCGGGCTGTGCTGGCGCCGCTGCTGCCGCTGCTGAGACCCTCAAGCGGCGTAAATACAGTAACCTGATGTGTAACTACAGATTTGAGCCGTTTGGGGTCGAAACTCTAGGGTCATGGGGCCCGAGTGCGCAACTCCTTTTTAAGGAAATTTCTCGCCGATTGGTCGACACTTCGCGTGACCAGAGGGCTGGATTGTTCTTTGGCCAAAGAATTAGCATTGCCATTCAACGTGGCAATGCTGCCAGTCTTCTGGGCACGTTTCCTGATGACAGCGATGCGGATGAGTACTTCGACGCCTAAGTGTCCTTTTTGTCTTTTTTTTGGATTTATTTGTATTTATAGTTAGTTAGATAGTCTTTTAATTTAAGTATGTATAAGTTTTTATTGTATTAGATTGTAGTAATAAATAAATAAATGAATTTACAGTGTCAAAGCTAATCTATTTTTTCTCAATTTCAATTTTTTCAATCCTGGACCGGTCTCTCCAAGTATCGCCAATTCGATTCATTCAACGGATTTTCATAAGGTCATTAGGGTTACCGTTACTTCGAAACATAAAGGGCTAAGTAAGGAACATGGATAGGTTTAAGTCAGTAAGAGTCTGACACTCCCTTCCGCTCGACCCAGAGCGGCCAGGCGGCAAAAGGCCCCAAGGCTCCATTTGATAATATAACACCCTCAAAAAAAAAATTGTCTTAAATAATAAATGATCATTATGATAATTATAGCATACTGAAAGTATTTTAATATTCTTTTATAAAAATAAGCCATTTAGATCAAGTTCTGGCCATGGCTTACAATCTCAGCGGAGATCACCGCCTTCGACGCGGGAGATACAGGTTCAATCTCTCTTCCCGGACTCTCATTGTACGATGAGACGGCAATCCGGCACGACCAGATAGAGTTCAGGGGGCCTAGGCAGGTATCAACCGCTCCGTGTCGATTCGATTTCGAAAATAGTTGATCGAACAATTTGTTATCGTTGATGAAAATGTGACTTTGTCTAGGCCCTCAGGTGCAGGGGCAATGGCTTAACGTGCTTTCCGAGGCCCGGGGGTATCACATCGCCAAATTCCAAACTCCTAATGGAAAATTCCAAAAACACTTTACCCGGCCGGACCCCACGCTTTTAAGCGCGCGACTACGAGATTAGCAGGGCAGCTTCTTTTATCTATACTAATATTATAAAGAGGTAATCTCCGGAAATAATGATCCAATTTCAATGTAGCTTTCTATCAGTGAATTTTTCTTTTCACTGATAGAAAGCTAAGTACATTATTCCTGAGTGCTATAGGCTATACATTATATTTATATCATACATATTAGCCGAGCTATCGCAATTTTCGTCTAGCAAGTCGGAAAGAAATACCTCCGAAAACAGAATTATTTGCAGTATTGCCGAGTATCATAGGATATATTTAATGTTAAAACAAGAAATTTTCCGCGGACGAAGTCGCGGGCAGAAGCTAGTAACTACTAAAGCGTAAAGTAGACAGTAGGAAGGAACATGGATGGGTTTTAGTAAGTAAAAGTCTGACACTCCCTTTCGCTCCACCCAGAGCGGGAGGAGTCATACGATTATTTCCCTCCTTAAAAAGGACATCTTTATCGCCACATTATAGTCACAAAAATCAAATGAAATACCGAAAGTCGTTTTCCAATAATCTTGGTATCCTATAAAAAAGACACTGAAAAGTAATTTCTAATTAGTTATTTGAAGATGTATTCGTTTCCGATCATAATCCGTTCTAAATTATGAACACCTGATTTCCCTATACCATTGAATTACCAAAGAAAATAAAGAAAAATACCCTTCCAGTTTTAGAAAATATACCAATTAGATCAACCATACATAATAACACAGAAAAATCAATGTGTCCTCCCGCCCGACCTAAGCAGGTTTTAATATAACGAAGCGAAAAACTGTTACATTTCAGATTTGAATAGAAACCTTCCCCCGTTTTGTGCAAAATCGATTAATTTTTATGCTTTTGTTTCTGAGCTCCATAACAAGGCATTAACGTCGTATTTTTGAGTAAGAAAGCCTCCATTTTGAAAGAAAGGGCGCTGTTGAATTTTATTCGTTGGAACGGAAGAGAATTTTGGCCTATTTGCGTAATTATCTGTCAGAATTTAGTGTTGGTAAGAGGTTGTTTTTTGCGGTTGAATTTTTTCGAGATGGTGTGGAAAGGTGTCTCTTAGAATATCTTTACTTGATTTTTAAGGTTCCGTACCTCAAAAGGAAAAAACAGAACCATTATAGGATCAGTTTGTTGTCCATCCGTCTGTCTGTCAAGACTCTTTATCTCGGAAACGCGTAGAGGTATCGAGTTGAAATTAAAACCATATACACAAGTCTACAGCACCTTGAAGCTGCGAAAAAATCAAACTTCTAAATAAACGTTAAAAAAGTGCCCGATTCGCATTTGTACGGTTTTTCTTTGGGTAACCAATATTTTTATAATAACTTCAGTGTAGTGGAGTAGTCTCTCAATTATACACTAGTTTACTCCATCATCAGCTACGTTTATGCTATCAGACAACCTGCAAAGATCAATGCTCAACCTAAACCTGAACGCGATCAACACGCATGCAATGTTGACCTGTCAGTGTCAACATAGTTAGGGAATACTGACGCTGACAACTCTTGAACGCGGTTTAAATGCACTGATTGCATTAAGTTTCATTGGTGTAACACTTAGTAAAAGGAAAATTTACTGGTAGAGAAAGAGCTCGTAAATAAGTACTAACAGCCGCACAGGTCGATCTACCAGGTTAAGCTACGTTTGCCGGGGTTAGCCGTGGATGGGTGACCATCTTTACATACCAAGACTCCTCCGTGGCTCGGAAAGCACGTTAAGCCGTTGGTCTAGCTGTCATTTGTACATCTTTGACAGTCGTAACGGGTTGACAGAAGCCCGAAAATCTGACAGCCAGTTTTACCAAGGGGTATCGTATTGCCCAGTTACTGGATTGTGGAGGTCAGAGAGGCAGTCGTTCCATGTAAAATACTGGTATTCAGTTGCATCCGGTTAGACTGGAAGCCGACCCCAACATAGTTGGGCAAAGGCTAGGCAGATGATGAGATGACAGTTCCACTCTCCAGTAGTAGCGAGGGTACTCCAAGCTAAGGGAGAGTACTCTTGCTATCCCAGGAGAGCGAAGATTTTTACGATCACAACAGGTTAAGTTAAACATGAGTTATTTTATTTTTTTAGAAATAGGAATTAGGGGTACTTTATTCACATAAAATTAACATGCCAAAAACACTTACCAAATTAATAATAGCTATGTACAAGTATATAAAGCGGGAGGGAAAACATTAAAGGGCATAAAAAATTCGTTCACATCGCTGTCAACAGGAAAAGTTCCCAAAAGGCTGGCAGCATTGCTACGTTGTATAATAATGCTGATTCTTTGACCGAAAAATAGGCCAGGCTCTGGTCACGTAAAGAGTCGACCAAGCGCTTGGCGATGGCCTTAGTGTTTCAACCCCAAACGGCTCGAACATAGAAGTCCCGATCAGATTGAAGTATTTGCGCCGTTTGAGGTTTTCTGCACCTGCTGCAGCTGCCCCAGCATAACCCGCCGTACAAAGAAGATGGGATGGCGCAAAGGTGTCGACACCCGTTGCATCCCACACTAACGGCCTATCTACCTTCCAAGGCATTAGTGTCATTCCATCTGGTCTGTTCCCATTATTATTACTCACCGTCCGCAGGCCCGCGCCTACGGTGGCCAGGAGTCGTCACGTGGCTATTTCATTGATGCTGGCGTACCGTGCTAACCACCCTACGCTCTTACTGCAGGATAGACCATGGTGTTTGAGGCAGTCAACAACATTAGATTTAGTTGAGATAGTAGTTTAGCTATATCAAGCCTCTTCTCTTCTATTATTTGTAGCTGTGCCTAGCTTCTTACTTACAACCTGAGTACGCATTGTGGAATGTATTATTTTAACGGGAACTTGAACAAAACTGGTGATAGGGCCGTTTTTGAGCTATGTCCTTTATTCTGCCATGTCTAATTTCGTTTTACCTTAACCCAAAGTTATTTTTGAATGGGCAGTCATTACGTTCCCACTTAACACGTCAAGGATTTGAACGTGGTACTACCAAATTGGATTACAAGACCTAACCTTTTTATATTAGGCACCGACCTTTAATTGTTGAGCTAATTAGAACATACTGTGTGTATATATAGCTTTGAGAGCTTCTACAAAATAGCAATTATATCATTGTGCTTAATTTGAGGGTACGATGAAAGTCAGGAGATTTATTAGGTGTTGGTCTAATTCAAAGCGATTAGCGTTTTGTTCGACATGTTACAACATTTCTTAGATAGATTTTTTAGATTTTGCTCAGTATTTTGTTACGGTGGTATATGTACAGAAGCAAGCTATCCAAAACTGTCAATTTTACTCAAATGAATGAAATGATCCTTATGCTTTTGTAATTAAGTTGAAAACTAGATAACGTAATTTGACAGATTGGGGTAGCTTTATGTGCTGGCCTCTGTACATAATACCGCCATAACCAAATACTGATTTTGGACATATATGGCTTTTATGAAAAGTCACCAGTACATCAAGTTACCACAATCTGTCAAATTTTCCTAATCGATTTTGAACCTAACTGAAAACGTTTTAAGGTTTAAAATCAGTTGGAGAAATTTGACAATTTGGTATAACTTGATGTTTTGGCGACTGTCTACTGGTCAAGTAACTAGCAAGTCGAGGTGGAGATGTTGTATGTGTTTCCACGCTGGAGAAGTACCGCTCAGTTGTTTATGCGGCAGAAGAAAAAGCACACACCTTTTTTGTAAATATTTTGACGATACGAGTTGTGGAGTTCAGATAGGCAGTCGCTTAATGTAAAGTACTGGTATTCAGCTGCATCCAGTAAGACTGGAAGCCGACACCAGCATAGTTAGGAAAAGGCTGTGCAGATTGATTGATTGATATTGACGATACGCCGAAACATTTACGGTACGGCGCCGCATCGCATCGTGTGTATCTGTCCTAACTCGTCAAGGAGGTCACCTTCGTGCTCTAAAGAGATCTAAAGTGGGATAAGTTTGTATAGTTCGCAAAGCTCTATAAGTTCGGCATTAACGCTAGCTAGTAGCTAGCTACTTTAATGCCAAAGTTTCCAAGTTATTAAATACCAGTCAACTAACAATGACATGAAGTAAATGAGTTAATATGATTTCGTAGAATATTGCCTGTCCTAGTTCCTAATTGGGTGTGCTTGGAAGGAAATCTTATGTACCATTTATATTAATACAATTGCTGTATTCTTGCTATGTTCAGATTGGTTGTTGTAGACTATTTTTTATTTTTATATTTAGTTTTATTTGTACTTTGACCTTCTCGGTCGAAGGACTTCGTGGCTTAGTAATAACAGCCGCACGGATCAATCCATCAGGTTAAGCTATGCTTGCCGGGGTTGGTCTGTAGATGGGTGACCATCTTTAGATATCGAGACTCCTTCGTACCTCGAAAAAAACGCTAAGCCGTTGGTCCCGGCTGTCATTCGTGGATCTTTGGCAGTCGTTACGGGTAGTCAGAAGCCCGAAAGTCTGACAGCCAGTCTTACCCAGTTACTGACTGGGTTGTGGAGGTCAGATCAGCAGTGGTCGCTCCATGTAAAATACTGGTATTTAGCTGCTTCCGGTTAGACTGGAAGCCAACCCCAATATAGTTGGGAAAAGGCTTGGCAGATTGATTTTTGTACTTTGACCTTCTTTTATCATGATTAGTCTTGTCCCACAAGCTTGTAAGCAAATCAATTGTAAGCTTCCAGTCTCACTGGATGCAGCTGAATACCAGTATTTTGCGAAGCAGTATTGACGGTATTTTGGGATAATGTGCATATTGTGTTTTTCGGGTGACATTTTGCACTGCCAGTACGTACACATAGGCACATCGTAAATGACCAATATCTTAAAAAAAAAACAGAAGAAACAAATTATCTTAAGGGCTAAAATTCAAGTATTGCTACTTACTCGAAGAAAATGGTATTTTTTACTTAAATGAACACTGATTGAGACTTATAATTATGTTCGAGCCGTTTGGGGTTGAAACACTGGTCCGAGTGCCCACTATGTATTTGGAGACATCGCCAAGCAGTGGGTCGACTCTTCACGTGACTAGAAGACTGGCCTATTTTTTGGTCAAAGTATCAGCACTGCCATACAACGTGGCAATGCTGCCAGCCTTTTGGGTACTTCTCCTGTTGACAGCGATGTGGACAAAGTTTTTGATGCCTTTTGATTTTTTACCCTCCCATTTTATATTCTATTTGTATAATGTTTATTGTTGACAATGAGCGTAATATAAAAAAAACTGATTCTTATAATATCGACTGAAAAGCGTACATTTCTCATTCTTGGTGTTAATAAGTACTAAAGTACTACTTGCATAGTTATTATTCATATTTTAAGTCTTTTTAGTTATGTAAATATTAAAGAACACGGATATATAAAACCACTATTCGCTTATCGCTCAATAAGAAACAAACACCCGAAGAGTCCCGAAATCATCTAGAACCACATTGCTATTTGTCATGCGACATCTGGCAAAAACCAGTTCACACCGGTCTCAGGCGGTTTCGGGAGGTGTTATACGGCAAAATGGCGGATATTTCTCCAGTTCAAACTAGTAAGAGCCAGTTTCGGACGCACGACCGTTTGTTTTTATTGCCTTGTAAGCACTTGTAAGTGATTTTTGATGGGTGAGAGCGAATACGTGAGAATTTTCGTAATGATTGGTCAGATTTTTGTGGATTGATTACGGTTCTATTGATTTTTGGGGAAAGCGGAACGGGTTTTGTTTGTTTTTTTTTCATTCGGGTTGGTGGTGATATCCATTTGCTAATGTGCAAGGTATCGGTATTTAAGTTGTTTCCAAAATATGATTTCCTTTATTTAAGTTCCTAAATTATTGCTTGGCTTTCAATAGAAATGTTCTATCCTCACAATATTTTACAATTCATGTGAAAATTTAAAACTCCACAAGAGATGCGATATCAATCTGCCTAGCCTTTTCTTAATTACATAAGTGGAGATCGGCTTCCAGTCTAACCGAATGGAGCTGTAGATCTGTGTTTTATATGGAGCGACTGCTTATCTCACCTCCACAATCCAGTAACTGGGTAATACGATACCCCTTAGCACGACTGGCTGTCAGACTTTCGGGCTTCTGACGACCCATAACGACTGTCAAAGATGCACAAATGACAGCTGGGATCAACGACTTAACGTGCTTTCCGAAGCACGGAGGAGTCTCGTTATGTAAAGCTGGTCACCCATCCACGGTCAACTCCGGCAAACGTAGCTTAATCTGATAGATAGCCCTGTGCGGCTGTTATTACTAAGCCACGAGTTCCTCGACAAGAGATGCGGTATCACATGCCGTATTCCGCAACAAAGAACTTCAATAAATACTATAAATCCATATTAATTATTCCCGTTCGATTCCTGCATGAATTAAAACGATCCCACAATTTTATTCGTCCAAGATAATATTTTAATCGCTGAACAATTCTGAAAATGACCTACTTTCGGAATGAAATCAAGCCAATGCGAGCAATATTTTAAAGAGTGAAAATGTAATATAAGAACACAATTTTAAAAATTGCGCGTGGAGCACTGTACCTACACGTATATTTTACAGTATGTCAAGTTAAAGAGGGACATACTTTCAGGTTGTCTAGTAAATCATGCAAATCAACAACTTTGTCCATGGGATCAACTCTGAAACATGAAATAAAAAATATCAGCTGTTCTGACGAATTATGCGAACATAAATGTACTGAACGGCAGATTTTTTTTTGCGATTTCAGGTATAGATCCATGGTCAAAGTTGTTCATTTTCATGAGTATAGTAACCCCTGAAAGTATGTTCCTCGTTTAACCTAACACACTGTATAAGGGAAACTTCTTAAAAAATAAGCTCTACATACCCACTGCTGGGCATAGGCTACGCCAATTGCACCCCACTCAGGTCGATTCTCCGCAACTCTCAACCAGCTTCTTCCAGCCACCCTGCGAAGATCGTAGATCCACATAGACTTTTTTTTTGAGGGTAGGAAGTCATCAAATGATTCCTCCCGCTCTGGGTGGAGTGAAAACGAGTGTCAGACTCTTACTGACTAAAACCCATCCGTGTTCTTTCCCTAGCCCTTTATGTTCGGGGATAGCGGAAACCATTTCGGACAAATCCACATAGGCTAAATAAAGTAAAGTACGTTCGCCGATTCGCGGTCTCCAGTCAGGAACACGTCTGCCCCAACGGTCATCGGGTTAACGGCTAATATGGCCGGCCCAATGCCACTTTACCTTGCTAATTCTGTGAGCATTGCTTACTTTGGTTCTCTGACGGATAACCTCATTCCTGATTCGATCCCTACACAAACCAGGTTTCACGATGTCTCTCGGTCAGTCTGGTTGTCAGATTTCCCCATGACTGAACCAAGTTTAACAAATTTTGCATTCATAAATGCAAACTAGGTTTGTTTTGTAATTCTGATCAGGCCGAGCAGATGTCGTCTATCAACTGGACTGTTTTGTGTGTCCGGATGCGTTCCAAATATTTATGCATTGATTGACTAAATAAATATGGCGAAAGGACTTGTGGTTGCATGGTTTATGTGGTTATCTAGAACATATGTTTGGATAGAACCTTCTGTAGTTAGAAGTATCTCCCGAATCGAGGGACACGAGACCGGTCTGGCCACCCCCAAGGGAAGAAAGCTTGAATTTATGTATGTATGTACAATCACGGAATTAAATTGACAGACAGTGATAGCCTAGTGGTGTGAGTCATTAGGTCTCGGTTTCAAAACCAGGGCACGCACCTCTGATTTTACGGATTCATGTGCGTATTGTATAATTATCACTTGCTTAAAAATTGGTGAAGGAAAATATTGTGAGGAAACCAGCATGTCTGAGAGATATTTCTCAACAGCATGTGAAGCTAAGTCAGAGGCCCATTAGAAGCATAAAAACTCTGACACCAGGTTAGTCCACACGAAAAGAAGAAGATTGTTGAGCCACTTGCCACTGTTCGTATTTTAGCCCTGCAACGCAAATCGGGTTTAGTCCGTTATACTCGTATATCCATGACAGACATGGAAAATCATAATGTCTTGAATTTCGATTTGCGGGTCTAGCAACCGTAAACTAGCGGCAAATGTTTTAGCGTAGCCTTAGTAACGTTAACATACGGGGAAATATTATGATTGTTATTTGACATCGACATTTAAAACTGTCACGAATAGGTTTTCAGAAATAACGATTATCTAATGAGCTCTTATTCAAAAAAGGTCAGTAGTAAAATAGATTGGATAGACGTATTCAATCTACTTTATAATCGTTACAACTTTAAACGTCCTGGTGTGGGTAAGACTATTTCCAATTATTAGTAATTTGACACCTTATTTGCGAGCATGCGGTTTCAGTTCGTGTTTAATCATGTAAATTCAGGAATCTCGTGAATCTATAAAACTGCAAAATTGATAAGTATGTATGTAAGTGGCTCATCAATTAAAGTCCGTGACTGTACGTCTGTAAGGTGCACGGATTGCAAGAAAATTCAGGTGGTACTCAAATAATCGAACAATCTTGCCTCGTCATTCATTTTCAATACGCGGCACCAAAGCGATATTCCTTTGTTTTCCGATATTATGTATTCCTTTGGGTCAAATTGCATATTTCGGATAATTAATTATTCATTTATTCATCTAATCGACGGATCAAAATAACGATCTTTCGTAGACGTTACCTACGCACGTGCGAGCCCTCCACGCCAAGCCACATAATTATTTCTTTTTATCATGAATTTCCCAATATTCATGTTTTCTTTTAATATTATTTTGTTTTATGTCATTACGTATAAATACGTACGAGAGCTTAAATTTTTGAGATATCTATACAATGTGTCCGAGAAAGGTGTAGCGAAATGTAAGCGTGTGGTACAGACCATCAAACGGAACAACTTTTTTGGGGACCAACAACGTTGTTGAAAAAAACAATCAATCTTCCCATACATTTTGTCAAGTAGGTAGGTATTGAAGTTTTGTATGGGACAACTTTTTTTTTTAATTACGATATTGGTCGCTGGGAAAAAGTTGTTCCGTTTGATGGTCTGTACCACACGCTAAATTTTCGCTACCCCTTTCTCAGACATCCTGTATAAACACTCACAAAAGTAATGATTTAATTGTTTATTTCGTGTAATAGTGTAGTTGCCAATGTCACGTATGTGCGTCGTTGGCGTACAGGGCATGCGCTTGCTTGTTACGTATATGTGATAATGGTGTCCAAAGCTTAAGGAAATTTCTCGCCAACTGATCAAAAACAAAAAAAAAGAATTAGCATTTTCGTTCGTTCATTTATCAGTCTTCTGGGCGCGTTGGGATGTAAGTTTTATTTCTTCACAGATAGCCTTATTTTTCCAAATCAACAACTCACACAAAAATTTCTACAACCTTATTTTCGTAAAATACAATTCAAGCAGAAAATTGCAATACAAATAAATACATATACAGTCTGCTTATCCGTTCAGACTGCCGTTCTTTCCGCTCAGATATGTATGCAAATCATTCGTTCATAACAAGGGACCTTCAGTTCGTTCATTCGTTCAGTGCGACATACAAATATGCCCCTTTTATTGCATTAGCACAGATTTGCGTTTGTGTTGGTCTGCGAAATTAGCGATTTTAGGAAGTCGAACAACTATTAAGTGCCAATTTCACCAATTCAACTGAACGCGATCAAGACATATACCCCATGTAAGGGCTGTCAGTGTCATTATTTTCTATGAAACCTTGACACTTATAGGTCTTGAACGCGGCTTAGATGTGTTAATAGCGTTTCATTGATGAAATTCGCCCAAAAAGTTTCATCTACCTACTTAAAAAATATGTTATTATTAGGTCAACTTTCGATATTATTTTGTCACAAACTTTTAGATTAGTATCAAAGAAAATGTGTGTCGGGCAATATTATTAGTATTATCTACTAATATTACTTTTTAGGTAAGTAGGTACTGGAGAAACTTTCGCAGCAGCAAGCTAATATTATTATATTATTAATTATACTGTTTCAGCGGTATATTTCAACTATTCTTCTTCTTTTCGTGTGGGTAGTGATTTACCTGGTGTTAGAGTTTTATGCTGCCCATGGGCTTTTGGACTTAGCTTCACATGCAACAACATGCAACTATTCTAACTACCTCAGATATCTATGTCCTTGACCAGCAGTGGACGTCTCCAGTGTTCAATGTACAGAGGACAGCACATCAAGGTACCCCAGTCTCTTTGATAGTTTTTCAACTTTATGACAAAAGAATAAGGTTCATATTCAATTGGGAATATTTGACAGTTAGGGATAGCTTGATGTGCTGGCATTTGTATGGATACCAGCGTATCAAGTTATACCGGACTGTCAAATTTCTTTGATAGTTTTTCAACTTTATTACAAAAGTATAAGGTGCTTTTTGATTGGGAATATTTGAGAGTTAGGGATAGCTTGTTTCTATGATAGGTTTTCAATTTTATTTAAAAAAGCATAAATCACATTTTGAATCGGGAATATTTGACAGTTAGAGATAGTTTGATGTATAGCAATAATATCACTAACTCGCTCTCGGATCCGCTCCATCACACGCAGTTTCAATAGCCCAACTTTAAGACATAATAAAACAAATGATCACGTTCTCAGGAAGGGATCAGAACTGAGACAAGCGGTAATGACGCTCAGTTCCAAATGGCATTACGTGCGTTACCATGATTTATTTATGCGGGATGAGTTATGCTAACTGGATTCGACAGTTATGTATATCCTGCTAAGGTAGAATTTTCAACGGAAATAGTGTATAGTTGCTTTTATAGTGATATCGTTACATGAAATTGTAACGCTGTACACTCCAACCGATAGAAGTATGCTCTCAAGCTGACGCCTGTCAGTTCTTCTTAGTAAAGAACTAACCTGTGGGCCTAGGTAAAGTCACATTTTCATTAACGATGACGAAATTAGATAAATCCAAAATGTATGGAATTGGCATAAGCTTTCAAAATTTCATGTGATCAATCGTTATCGATCGCTAAGTGCTAAATAATGTTAAATTGTGTAACGAAACTCAATTAATATTCCCGTACAAATGCGTTGACAAGTGGCGTTCTTGACAATCCGAATCGCTGAGATAACGAATTGTTCGATCAACAATTTTCGAATCGACACGGAGCGATTGTCACTTGTCTCTGTGTCTAGGTAGGGTGTCTTGGTGTTAGTATACCGGGTTATTTTTCAATGACCGGCCAAATTTTCACTGGGTGTTCTACCCATGAATGTAAACAACTTTCACTATGAGACCAACTCTGAAATCACGAAAAAAAAATCAGCTGTTTCCTACAAAATATCAATACCTACTCGACTAAAATGTATGAAACAGCTGATTTTTATTTTGTGATTTCAGAGTTGGTCCCATAGTGAAAGTTGTTCATATTTATGGGTAGAACACCCTGCGAAAATTTGGCCGGTCATTGAAAAATAACCCGGTATAAAAAAAATATCAGCTGTTTTATACATTTTGACGATTTATGCGATCATAAATGTACGAAACAGCATTTTTTTTTGGTGATTTTGTCAAGAACCTTCTCCGTTACTCTTTTAAAATGTTTTACAATGCTTTGTATGCATGAATTAAAAAATTAAAATTATACATTCGATATTCAAACATAGAGTTATAAAAAAAAAAAAAAAAAATACTTTATTTCAGACCTTGATCCATATGTTGTTAGTAATACACACTACTTAAACGCTATGTTAGTTTTAAAAGTAATTAAAAATAATAAGAAAAGCACTAATTCATATATTTGTTGCACTCACCTGACGCGCCGGGTACATGCACATGTACACGCACCCAATGCGCCATAATGGTGCAACATGGTTTATCAGTAATGACCTTCAGAATACCATTGGGGCTCCCACGCACTCTGCGCATCATGGACGCAATCCTTTTCCGCAGGATGGTACTGAACCCATCAGTATGTGTTGCGGCAAACATTCCTGATGCACTGCAGTAACGTGGAAGCCCCAACAATACTCTGAAGGCATTATTATATTGAACTCTGAGGGCGTTGTATGCCCTTTGCGTATATCGAACCCACAGAGTGCACGTGTACAAAGATTGGCAGAAGGCCTTAAAAAGGGTTACTTTCACTTCTGGTGTACAGCGAGCAAACCTGCGGGCCAACATATTGCATCGGACAGCCAACGCCCTCCGTTCTCTTTCCAGGTCAGCATCATCATTCAAGTCTTCGTTAACTATATGCCCTAGGTACTTAAAATCACGCACCCTTTCGAGGGCCAGCCAAGCCAAGGATAACTCCAAGTGAAGTCGAAACCATGGCTTCAGCCCCATCAATTTGACGAAATCTCTTATTCACTTTTAACGACCCCCGTGGGGGCGATTCTCCCAAACCACGCACACGCGTGAATATCCATTTTGATTGTTATACATTAACGAAGTTAATACTGCGTAGTATAGCTTCAAGTAACTTGAGTATGGGTATAGGCTTTACTAGCTAGCTTTCCTACCAAGGGGTATGCTTGTCATGGCAATGCACACACATAATAGGGATTATGATTAATTCTGAGAGTCCGAGACTAACCAAAGAGTAAAACGGGATCCTATTACAAAGACTCTGCTGTCCGTCCGTCCTTCTATCAGTCCATCTGTCCCCAAGCTCTATCTCATGAACCGTGACAGAAGACGGTTAAAACTTTCACAGATGATTTGTATTTCTGTTGCTACCATAAAAACAAGTACTAAAAAAAAATCAGTATCCAGTCTTCATGTGTCAGGCCACGATAGTGGCGGTAAGGCCCCTCTTTGAGAAGTGGCTAGAGAGGTGACACGGCGCCCTCACCTACCGCCTGACGCAGGTCCTCACCGGACATGGATGTTTCGGGAGGTTCCTGCACATCATCAGGCGGGAGGAAACGCCCGGGTGTCACCACTGCGAGGTTCGCCCAGAGGACACGGTAGAGCACACGGTGCAAACCTGCCCCGCTTGGGCGGAGCACCGCCGTGTCCTCGTAGAGGCGATCGGTGGCGGCGACCTCTCGCGCCCGGCTCTGGTGCAAGCCATGGTCCGGGGCGAGAGGGAGTGGGAGGCAGTCACCTCCTTCTGCGAAAAAGTTATGCTCGCGAAGGAGGTGGCGGGATGGGAGAGAGAAAGGTCCTCCCGTCCCAGGCTCCGCAGGAGACGCCCCGGGCGTCGGGAGCCACGTGACGACTCCCGGCCACCGTAGGCGCGGGCCTGCGGACGGTGAGTAATGGGTGACTCACCGTCCGATCAGCACCAGACCCGTGCCGTACGGCGCGTATATGTTCCACGCGCGCCTCAAAGAGATGTCAGCATATGAAGGGGCCCCTCAGGGCCAAGCCTGCCGGGTAAGCGGGATTGTCCGAAAGGGTTACCGCTACCCCGGAACATAAAGGGCTACGGAAGGAACATGGATGGGTTTTAGTCAGCAAGAGTCTGACACTCCCTTCCGCTCCACCCAGAGCGGGAGCAGTCATTGAATGATTTCCCAGCATTAAAAAAAAAAAAAAAGTCTCCATGTGTCAACCTAAAGCCAATAATGTAAAAAAGTTTGTAAGATGTCCCACAACTAGGCAAAAGTCTCGCATATAGCTATCCCAAACAGTCAAATATTCACAATTGAACATGAACCTTACACGTTTGTAAACAAAATGGAAAATCTATCAAAGAAATTTAACGGATTGGGGTAGCTTAATGTGCCTCTTTATGGGCCTCTTTACAAACCTTTCTGTCTGCTTACAACAATATCTTTAGACACTCCAAGTTGCAACACTTCCTAGGCCTTTTTTTAGGTGGGAAGTCATCAAATGACCCCTCCCACTCTGGGTGGAGCAGAAGGGAGGGTCAGACTATTACTGACTAAAACCCATCCATGTTCCTTCCTTAGTCCTTTGTCTTCCGGGGTAGCGGTAACCCTTTCGGACAATCCCGCTTACTTCCTAGGCCTGCTTTGATGACGTCACCCCTCTTCCAGCACCCAAAACCACGTGACGAAAATTTTAAAAGCACGTTTATTACACTAAAATTACCAAAAAGCCTGACCAGCCATTGAAATGTAAAATCCAAACGCGCCATTCTAAAGTAAAGGTATGATTTACATGAAATTTACGCACCTGACGTTCGAAACGACACGTAGTCAAATAGTGATGTTAAATCTTTTCCCGGGTTCTGTGGGATCTAGTGCCAAAAATCCCGTTTGACGTTGAACTAGTTTTTATTGAACTGAATTGTGAGGCTTGTCGTTGCCTTAAACCTTACCGCGTACACCGCCTAACATGACGATAAATCTATGCGTAAGCGTGTTGCTAGCGGACCTCGGGTAGGCGCAGACTTTAATAATAAATTGTTAATAAAATAAACTTGCAACCTACACAAAATCCAAAACCGTTGTACAAACAATTCCGTATGCATAATTTATGTGCGTGGATACCTCAAACTGTGCTATTTCGGAATAATTTCTACAGACAAAGAAGAGTTTGTTATTATAATTAACAAAACTACTTTTCTCAGGTTGCGTAAAGTGTTATTTTATTCTGGCAAAATGTGACTGTAAAATCATCTACCGACCTATTTTGGTATATAAGCGCTATGTTATGTAATTTCTAGTCAATATCATCACCTTCCTGTCCTTATCCTATGCTACTTGAAGCCGGCACAACACCTTTTCTAACATTCGTTAAGAAATTGCTAGTTCATAACATAAAAACTTAATTGCCTCATCATAAAATACATAGCAGACTCGACTAAGCTCCACTATGTTCACTGCCACGCTAACTCCCGGGATTTTAATTTGAATCCCGGCTCGCTACAACACTACATATGGCGAAATACACGGTTCGAGTCTGTCGCAAAGCAGTGACCGTTAAATTAACCCTTTAACACTCGCGTCAGAATGACCCCGGGAACAGGGCTGGCGAGATCCGGAATGACATTTAGTAATGACTTCACTGTTTCAATGTAATTAAAAAGGTTCGTGATTATTTATTTTTACTGTGGTTGAAGTTTTACGTGAGTTTTATAAAAGTTTTTGTCGGTTATTTTTAGGTACTTCGGGTTTTGGGTAATTTAATTTAATGTTTTATTTTTAATGTCAGTCTGTTAGGGGAATTTAACATACACACATCAAAAGTGTCTAGGGATCAACATATATTTTTGCAATAACTTTTCTCTTGATTGATATTAATTTAAATTTTCTTTAAGGATTCATCAAATAAAGTGTTTTCGTTTGTCACAGTAACGATAAACCAAGTCACCTTTGCATTAATAAAGAAATTTGCCATTTTCCTAATAAAGGGATTTTTGACATTTGAACCACTAACATTAAAGTTCGAAAAAAAGACTGAAATAACAGTTTTCTTTAAAATTTTATTGGGTAACTTAAACAATTAATAATCCGTGTTTCTACCGCGAACACTAACAACACAAGAACATCGGTTTGGCATACTCAAAATGAGTTCATCCAAATCACGCTGTGGAATGGCCGCCCATGTTCGTTGCAACAGCAAAAAAAGGTCTTCTTGCAACTGGATACCCTCCATATTCGGCAGAGCTCTTCTCTGTAGCATATCCCATGCATGCTCAATCGGGTTCAAGTCTGGCGACTGAGCAGGCCAGGGCAGGACATTGATGTTAGCTGCGGCGAGAGTCTGTCTTACAACTCTTGCGGTGTGCGGTCGTGCATTATCATGCATTAACTGAAATAAGGGACCGATTTGCACTTGTAGAGGAACGAAT
Organism: Hyppa rectilinea; assembly: GCA_951799385.1. Classification (NCBI taxonomy): domain Eukaryota; kingdom Metazoa; phylum Arthropoda; class Insecta; order Lepidoptera; family Noctuidae; genus Hyppa; species Hyppa rectilinea. The sequence goes on from OX637325.1 coordinate 6,279,905, forward strand.
GAAGTGAACCTTCATTCCCGAAGACCGCTACGGGTACCACCTATCTATAGCAATGCACAATCGTAGGATTCGATATCAATGGGCTCTTGAACACAGAAATTGGGCAGAAGAACAATGGCGTTTCGTGTGCTTTTCTGATGAGTCTCGTTTTGGTATGAGACCGGATACAAGACGTATACGACACTGGAGAACCCCTGGACGCCAACAGCGATTAAAATCCTGCCAGGAAGTCCATCCTTATAGTGGTGGAACCATCATGGTATGGGCGGGTATTTGGATCGGCGGAAGAACTGAGTTGATTTGGATCAGAGGCAACCTCAACGCTCAAATTTATGCTGAGACGATTGTATCTGACGTCATCGTTCCTCTACAAGTGCAAATCGGTCCCTTATTTCAGTTAATGCATGATAATGCACGACCGCACACCGCAAGAGTTGTAAGACAGACTCTCGCCGCAGCTAACATCAATGTCCTGCCCTGGCCTGCTCAGTCGCCAGACTTGAACCCGATTGAGCATGCATGGGATATGCTACAGAGAAGAGCTCTGCCGAATATGGAGGGTATCCAGTTGCAAGAAGACCTTTTTTTGCTGTTGCAACGAACATGGGCGGCCATTCCACAGCGTGATTTGGATGAACTCATTTTGAGTATGCCAAACCGATGTTCTTGTGTTGTTAGTGTTCGCGGTAGAAACACGGATTATTAATTGTTTAAGTTACCCAATAAAATTTTAAAGAAAACTGTTATTTCAGTCTTTTTTTCGAACTTTAATGTTAGTGGTTCAAATGTCAAAAATCCCTTTATTAGGAAAATGGCAAATTTCTTTATTAATGCAAAGGTGACTTGGTTTATCGTTACTGTGACAAACGAAAACACTTTATTTGATGAATCCTTAAAGAAAATTTAAATTAATATCAATCAAGAGAAAAGTTATTGCAAAAATATATGTTGATCCCTAGACACTTTTGATGTGTGTAGTAACATACAGCTGGCGATGCATACGTCGAGACACGGACTGCTAGAATTTATGTTAAGAGGAAAATGATTGAAAATTCAAAATAGGTATAAAAACTGAATTTCGCTCATGAAGTTCATCCAAAACTGTTTAAAAATGTATATAACTTTAGTGAAAATCATACAAACTTCAAGTTGAAGATTCAGTTCAAGATTACATTAAATGAATGAAATACATTCTTTAGTAACTGACAGGTGCTTTTTTTTATTTTAGCGTTTTCCTTATGTTCCACTAAGCTTAATAACTACGGAAAATATGAAATAGAGAAGCTGAAGTGGCAATAGGCCGGAATTATTAGCCGTAGAAACGATATCCGTTGGGAGAAGCCTATGCGCAGCAGTAGAAGTCCGTAGGCTGATGAATGATGAGCAAGAAACGTCTCAGTCAGAAGTATCGGTACGTTAAATGATATTAAAAGTAAATTCAAATTCATTTACTAGTGTGATTTTTGGTACATTTTACATGAGATCTTAATATTATAATATAGTGCCTCAAAAATCTACCTCAAAGGTGTACACTCTTTCACAGTCATTATTGTTAATTATTATAAAAAAGAATAATTAACATATTAAAATAAAATAATTACAACAAACCACAACATAACATAAGACAGAAAAACAAAAAACAGCAAAACAGTTGAGTAGTTATACATAATCAATGAAAATAAAGTTATTAATAAAATGTCAAAAATAAATAAATGTCAATGTCAAATAAATTACAATTTATCATTAAGGAATTCGTCAATAGAATAATAACATTTTTCCACTAATAGGTGTCTTAATTTTTATTGAATCAATTTGAATTGAGTAATATTTAGGTCCTTAATTCCATTTGGCAATTTATTAAAAAAATTTGGGGCCATGCAAAGTATGCTTTTGTGCATCAAGGCGGTCTTTGATGGTCGAACGCATAATTCATGTCTGTACTCTTGTCTTATCATTTTATAGCGATGATAAGATGCTTTTTTGAATAGATTCATGTTCTTTTTAACAAATAAGGCAGTCTCAAATATGTACAAGCAAGGTAAAGTCATTATTTTTAACAATACAAAATAAGGTTTGCAGCTATCAGTTATTTTTATACCGGTAATAGCTCTAATGCATCTTTTTTGCGATTTGAACACCATGTCCTTATTGCAGGAATTACCCCAAAACATGAATCCGTAACGTAGTATAGAATCGACATATCCAATAGTATGCAGTGACTGCCGCTGCTTGACTGACTACTTTCTTTAGTTTATACAAAGCAAAGAAAAACTTACTATTTTTTTAAATTAATATTGAAGTATGCTCTTTCCAATTAAGTTGATTGTTTATTGTTAAACCCAAAATTTTTGTATTTAAACTTTTTCAATTTTTTCATCATTAAATTATTACATTTAGTTCCGAATAAGCTACTCTTTGACGAAAATTCATAATTTTTGTTTTCTTCAAATTTATAATTAGGTTGTTATCTTCTAACCAGTTAACGGCTTGTTGTAATGCATTGATTATTTCAGTTTCAAAGTCTTCATTATTTTTGTCAAATTTAACAATGATAGTACTGTCGTCAGCAAACAATGTCATAGGATAGGGTATATTCGGGGGAAAGTCATTTATATAAATAAGAAATAGTAAAGGCCCTAGCACACTGCCTTGGGGAACTCCATAAGATATTATTCGTTCTTCAGATATGTACTTTATAACAGTTTTATTTAATTTACAAATTCTACTTATTTCTGTGTAGAAAATAGAACACAACGTTGTGTTCTATTTTTTAAGTAAGAACTTATGAGTGATAAAACATTTCTCCTTATCCCATACGCATTTAACTTGCTCAGCAGTATGTCATGGTTGGCCAAGTCAAATGCCTTGGTCATATCCATGTATATCGCTGATATTGGGACTCTTTCATTCATGTTAGCTATGATAACGTTAAGAAAGTCATATATTGCCATATTTATTGAATGATCTTTCCTAAATCCTTTTTGTTCTTTAACAAGTATATTAATATTATGTTTGTTGAGGTATCCGTCTATGGACCTATAGATCCATTTTTCAAATATCTTGGATATTACCGGAATTAGAGCTATTGGCCTGTAATTTTGAATGTCTTTCTCATCGTCTTTTTAAACAAAGGTTTTATAACAGTAGGTTTAAGCTTATCAGGGTAGGTTCCAGACTCAATACTTAAATTAATTATGAAGCTGAGAGGATGTGATATTATTTGTGAAACATGCTTTAGAACCTGTGTTGAAATATCATCGTATTTTTTAAGTCTTTTATAATTCTATTTACTTCATCTGGTATGATAGGGGCTAAAAACATTGACTGTGCAGAGAAATGTACTTTATGGCCAGCGGTCATTTGTGTCGAAGCAGTGGAAAGTTTTTCTGCTTGGCTTATGAAGTAGTCATTAAAGGTGTTAGCTATGTCTTTGGGTGTTGTGAATGTAACTCCATCATTATTTATTTCTCTTATATAAATACATATAAAACGAGGTTGATTCGTTACTTACCCAACGTTCGATGTTTAAAAACGGAAAAATGTCATAGGTTTGTACTATTTTATGTGTCTAGACAAGTGTCAATCGCTCCGTGTCGATTCGATTTCGAAAATTGTTGCTCGAACAATTCGCTATCTCAGCGATTCGGATTGTCAAAAACGCCACATGTCAAAGCATTTGTATGGGAATATTGATCGAGTTTCGTTACACAATTTGACATTGTCTAGCATTTAGCGATCGAAAACGATTGACCACGTGACATTTCGAAAGCTTATGCAAATTCAATACATTTCGGATATATTTCATTTCGTTATCGTTAATGAAATGTGACTTTGTCTAGAACTCTTGGACGGCATGTCGTCGAAAAAGAAACAAGACGATACGTAACTAGGCTAATTAGCCAAGTTTATAATTATATATTTGCCGAGTATAACCAATCTATCTCTTTTAACTTACAATAAAAGAACTATTTTTATGCACGTTTCATTTCTTTTGTTAAAGGCTTGATATCCCTGTGTTTATCTGAAAGATCTTTGAAAAATATGAAGATGATATACAACAAAAATATTTTTTGACACTCAAACGAGGGATTACAGTTTAGATTCAGACGAAAATCGCTGCAAGCACCTTGAATCTTTGACTCTGACTTTGATCAAATATTGATTTCATGATATTAATGTTTAAGATCTAAGTGCATCATTTATTAAGAGTTTTTTTTTCTTATGACTAATTGGTGGTTAAGTTTTAAAAACGACTTCGAAGGACCTTGGTATGCGGTGAATTAATTTTATTGGGGTGTAGATTTTAGCGTGGTGAACTGTTGGACGACAAAGAATTGAGCAAACGGGATATGAGGCTTTCAGGAATATGGAAGGATGGACTTACTTGAGATCTTCTGGACGAAACACGTGGCAAGGACAGCCCTTTGCAGACGTCTCACGTGTTCCCTGATTTCTTCCTGTTTCTCCTTGATGCACTATTCACTTGTTTAAATGTCCCACTTGTGTCGGCCAACACTTATTTTATTAGTTATACAGTTTTTGATGCGGATGCGGGTTGAGTAAGCGGTATTAGCGAAGAGCGGTTTGAGGTTATGTAGCGGTTGAATGCGATGATCACACTGACACTTTGGTCGCGCGCAAATGAGCTTCCAATCTCGTTCCGAACGATAAGGAATGTATGGGTAAGGAGAAAGGAATGATTAGCTCAATTCTGTGTTGTAAGCGGAAAAATACTTATAAATAAAAAACTTGCGCGAGCATCCTGCCCGGCTTTGAGGATATGTAATATTCTCAAAAGGAAAGAAATTATATTAAAGCGGACTTATAAAAAAAAGATATTCTAAGCATATTAACTAAAGATAAATTATGGTTTTAATAACGCGGTGATGTTATTGAGAAGGTAAAGGACATAGTTTGACAACGGGTCTCTTGAAAGAGCCACTGCATGTCTTCACCATAGCAACGCGGGTTGTCCCATCCTTGCCGGGAAAAACTTGGGTGATTATACCCAATGGCCAACGTAAAGGAGGGACATCATCCTGATGTATGAGAACCACTGTACCAATCTTAATATCGTCTGCGGCATTCAACCATTTTTGTCTAACTTGAAGATTATGTAAATATTCTATACGCCACCTCTTCCAGAAACTACAAACCATTTGGTCAAGCAATTTCTTGCGGCAAGTCAGAGACTTCGTCGTTTCGGGAACATTCACGACAGGCAACGAAGTTAACGGAGAAGCCATTATAAAATGAGCGGGAGTAAGCGGTTCTGGGTACGGATCCTCATTCAGGACACAGAGCGGTCTGGAATTTAGAACTGCCTCAATTTCAGTGAGAACAGTCGAAAGCTCCTCGTAGGTAAGAAGCTGAGAACCGATAACACGGTATAAATGTGTTTTAATAGATTTAATGTTAGATTCCCACAACCCTCCAAAATGGGGTGCGCGGGGTGGAATCATTTTCCACTCTATGCGGTAGCGGTTAACAAGTAGTTCTTGTAGTTGAGCCTTGGCTCCAACGAAATTTGTTCCGTTGTCGGAATATAAATAAGAGACAGGTCCTCTGCGGGAAATGAATCTTTTAAAAGCGGAAATAAAGGTGTCCGATGACAAGTCAGTAACCAATTCAATATGAACTGCTTTGGTAACGAAGCAAATGAATAAGCATATGTAAGCCTTCTGACTTCTCTGACCTCGGCGTCTACATAACGTTACTTTAATGGGACCAGCGTAGTCCACACCCGTATGAACGAAAGCTTTAGTCTCCTGTACGCGACAAGCGGGTAAATCAGCCATCTTTGGGCTGGGGTGAGAAGGAGAAATTTTAAAACAAAAGTTACAAGCATGTAATATCTTTCTGATGACACCTCTAGAAGAGAGAATCCAATATTTTTGGCGTAACAGAGAACTAAGCAGGCTCACACCGGCATGACAATAAATGCGGTGATAATAGTTTATTAGAACATGTGTAAAATTATCATGTTTAGGTAAAAGAGCGGGATGCTGAGCTTCATAAGGAAGGTTTGCATTTGACAATCTGCCACCGATTCTAATTATATTATGCTCGTCTATGAAGAGATCGAGTTTTTTAAGTTGTGATCGAAGTTTTTTACTTTTAATTTCGTCATAAATATCTTTAAAATGAAATTGTTGAATACAACGAATTAAATAAGTTTCAGCGGTAGCTAATTCACGGACAGTAATTGTCTTATGTGACTTATCATAAGGAATAATACGTAAAAATCTTAGAATGTATACAGTTATCCGCGATATTTTATTGAATGATGCAAATTTTTGTGAAAGACTATATATTAAATTGAGTTCTGATACGGTAGATACCAATGTTAGAGTTTTATTTTTAAATTCAGGCAATTGTTCGTTGCATGAAGAAACAAAAGGAGTAATAGGCCACTCAGCAACTGGGCGCAGAAGCCAATCAGGGCCATGCCACCATAAATCGTGGTTTAGTAACTGTTCAGGTAGAAGACCTCGAGACAGACAGTCACTAGGATTTTCCTTTCCGTTAATATGATAAAAATGCTTAGGATCAAGATTTTCTTGACATTTAGCGACGCGGTTACTAACAAAAATGTTCCATTTGTGCGGTGACGAATGAATCCAGGAAAGCGTAATTGTAGAATCGGAGAAGGCAAATATATCATTAATAGCGGTACGAGAGCGGTAAGTGTCATAAACTAATTTAATTAATTTAGACAAAAGAACTGCAGCACAGAGCTCTAAACGAGCTAGAGATATGACCTTAACAGGTGCAACTTTGGATTTAGCACACACCAAATTTACGTGTGTGTTACCAATTGTATCAGTGACATGTAAGTATATGACGCAGCCATATGCATTCAAGCTGGCATCAGCAAAACCTACTATATTTGTCACGCAACCCATAGTAACGGCTACATGACGAGGTAATTTTAAAGACGAGAGCAGAGGTAATTGCTCTTTAAATTTTTGGAAGAGCAGTATAATAGAATCGGGTGGAGTTTCATCCCAATCTATATTTAATTTCCATAATTCTTTTATGAGTAATTTTGCGAATAAAACTACAGGAGCCACAAGACCGAGAACATCCCACAGACGGGCAATAGTTGAAAGCATGGAGCGTTTGGTACAACTATTATCCAAATTAGATGTAGTAAAGGTGAAACAGTCCTCGGAAGGAATCCATTTGAGTCCAAGAATCTTTAAATTATCCCCATCAGAGAAATGAATAGAAGAGCGGTTGGAATGTGGGATGGCCTCTAGTAGTTCCAAGGAATTACTTGCCCATTTAGTAAGGTCAAAGCCCCCAGCCTTAAATATGGCGATAAGTTCAGCGGAAAGAATCTTGGCCTCCTCCAGAGACGGGGTCGAAGTAGCCAAGTCATCCATGTATAGCTCATGAGAAGCAACAATGGATGCGAGCGGAAAGCGGTGTTTTTCATCCTCTGATAGCTGGCGCACAGTGCGCATGGCTAGGAAGGGACTAGGTTTAAGACCAAATGCAACTCGATTAAATTGAAATTCGCGAATAGGTTCAGCGGTATTAAAACGAAACAATATTTTTTGATATTTTCGATGCTCATCAATAACAGCAATTCGAAGATACATCTGTTTTATGTCAGCTGTAACTGCAATAGGGAACAAGCGGAATTTTAAAAGTAATAAAAATATGTCAGCCTGTAAATTCGGCCCTGTGTGTAACAAGTCATTCAATGACACGCCATTATGAGACTTAGCGCTTGCATCAAGAACGATGCGAACCTTAGTGGTTTGTTTATCATTCCTAACAACAGGGTGATGCGGTATGTAATAACCTACAGTCTGATTAACAGAACTAGGTGTAGTTTCAGTTAAATAATTTTGATCGATATACTCTTGGATTATTTCATTATAACTAGCGCGCAAAACAGGGTCGCGAAGCTTAGTTTTTTCTAAGTTAATTAAACGTCGATAAGCGACAGCATAAGAATTTCCAAGTGAATCTGGATTTTTATAGAATGGTAACGCGGTACAATACCTACCACTGGAGTCACGTGACACAGTAGAAGCGTACAGCTGTTCACACTCCAGTTCAGCAGGGCTCATAAAATGTTTTGAAGGTATTTCTTCAATGTTCCAAAATTTATGTAAGGATTCGTCTAAAGACAGAAAACAATGAAAATTATCTATATTTAGCGCGGTAGAAAAATATGAAGCGGTATTTAATTCAGCGGGGCTATAATTTGTTATTAGATAAACTAGCGGGTACCTCACCCATAAGAATATAACCGAACACGGTTTCAATAGCGGATGGAGCGGTAGGTGAGATAATTTTATTGTGAGTAATAAATACGGGAACAGTTTTGCCCCTAGAAGCAATTCAACCTCACCAGGTACGTGCCACAGTGGGTCAGCGAGCGGTAAATCAAACAAATGTTGCACTGCAGTAGTGTCAACAAAGTGAGATGGTAAGTTATCTGTAATACTATCGATAACTAGTGCGGTAATGTTAAAAGAATTATTTTTAATTTTAGCAGTAACTTTTATCTCAACGTAACCTATAACAGGCCGCGAAGATGATCCGACCCCTTTTATAACGGAGTTTGAAAGCGGTATAATGTTTAATTGAAGTTTTTTACAACAAGCGGAAGTAATTATATTATTTTGCGAAGCGTTATCTATTAAACATCTCACAGAAACGTGTTTGCTATATTTGTTATCAACATAAACTTGGGCAGTAGAAAGCAGTATCGATGTAAGTGGTTTGTTTACATTATTGATACGAGCGGACGCACACAGCGCCACCTGTTGCGAATTTGCGGCAACGTCAGTTGAAACCGGTTGCGACGAGCTATGTTCTAAATGTAAAAGCGAATGATGTCTTTTGTTACACGTCCTACAGTTATGTATAGATTTACACTGTGAAGCAGTGTGCGTTATACTAAGACAGTTTACACATCCACGTTTGTTTTTAATAAAATCCAAACGCGAATTGGCTGAGAGGGATTGAAAGGCTGGACAAGTGTAAAGTTTATAATGATCAACTTTACTGCAATACAAACAACTTTGATTATTATCGCAAGCAACAAAAGTATGCACTGTACTATTACGTGACTGATTACGAGAAGGATTATTTTTATTAGGGTTGTTACTCACTAACGCGGTTCGAGATGAAATAGTGCGATCCAATATTTTAACTTGCGATTTTATAAATTTTACGAAATCCGTATAAGTAGGAATTTCCTCATCTCTCATATGCGCTTCGAATAAATTTACGATTGCGGGGTCTAATTTTTTCAAAGCTAAATTAAGCAAAATGAAATCCTTTAAATCTTTTATTTGTAATTGTTCTAAAGCAGAAACGGACGCGTGAAAACTTTCAATAAAAACATTTAAAGATGCGGAGTTATTAATTGCGGGTTTAATATTTAGTATGTTAGACATGTAATGTGAGCCTAGTGCTCGTTTATCTTGGTACTTTTGAACTAAACTGTTCCAAATAGCGGCATAGTTATCTCCTGAGGGAATAATTCCGGCGGTAATTTGCAATGCGTTTCCCTTTAAATTACCCATCAAATACTGCACACGTTGAGAATCTGTAAGGTTTAAGTTACTATGGATATTTGATTTAAATGATTCATAGAAAACAGGCCAGTTGTCAATCCTACCATCAAAGAAAGGAATTTGAATCGGTGGCAGTTTGACCGTGCCTTTATATTGTTTAGCGTTATCATTAGAATCGCATGAATGTTCTAATGACCTTGTACGGTTCGCGGTGATTAACGAACGCACTCTCTCTATACGAGAATAAACTTCGTAGTAAGATTCCTGACTGCTATAATCAATATTATGATTAGGATTTAATTGCAAGGAGTATGTATTTATTTTATCTAAATTGTTACTAAATTCTTGACGAGTTACTGAGAGAGCCTCAGAGTCTGCCATAAATGATTCCACCGAACGAAGCTCAATACTAGTCGTATTTATTTTCTTAGAAGCCTCGTATAGCGATGTTAAATATTTGAGGATTGAATTATTTTTCGCTTGAAGTAATTTAACTTTCATTTTAAGATCTTCCATGTTGGAGTAGTTCTAGAAAATATAGCGTACAAAATAATAGGTATAGCGGGTAGACTTAGAATAATTGTTTTATTCTAAGCGGGTATACAAAGAAATAAAGTTGAATAAGTTAGTTATACGAGACCAACTCACGATAATAGGTAATAGCGGGTAGACTTAGAATAATTATTTTATTCTAAGCGGGTATACAAAAGGAATGCGGATGAATATACGTTGTAAGTAAGTTAGACAAGACTAACTCACGATAATTAGCGGATTGAATATTTACCTATGCTATTTCAATGCAGCAGGCGAAATATTAAGTTGATACAGTAATTCTCAATGAATAATGTACCTAGCGGGGAATGTACGAACGCAAGTAGGTTCGTTCAATATGGCGATTTTACGAACGTTGTATTTTAGGTATTTTAACCTAAATCCTAGGTATGACCTATATTAGGATCGTTGATTCTTTGAATCCGGCTCGAAGGACCAAATAACTTATGGTGGTTAAGTTTTAAAAACGACTTCGAAGGACCTTGGTATGCGGTGAATTAATTTTATTGGGGTGTAGATTTTAGCGTGGTGAACTGTTGGACGACAAAGAATTGAGCAAACGGGATATGAGGCTTTCAGGAATATGGAAGGATGGACTTACTTGAGATCTTCTGGACGAAACACGTGGCAAGGACAGCCCTTTGCAGACGTCTCACGTGTTCCCTGATTTCTTCCTGTTTCTCCTTGATGCACTATTCACTTGTTTAAATGTCCCACTTGTGTCGGCCAACACTTATTTTATTAGTTATACAGTTTTTGATGCGGATGCGGGTTGAGTAAGCGGTATTAGCGAAGAGCGGTTTGAGGTTATGTAGCGGTTGAATGCGATGATCACACTGACACTTTGGTCGCGCGCAAATGAGCTTCCAATCTCGTTCCGAACGATAAGGAATGTATGGGTAAGGAGAAAGGAATGATTAGCTCAATTCTGTGTTGTAAGCGGAAAAATACTTATAAATAAAAAACTTGCGCGAGCACTAATCTTACAATAACGCTAAACATCCATACGGGGTCGAAACGGCCCGCCAACCCTACTCGGCAATTACAGTACAGCCACGATGTCCGCTCTAATAAATACGCGAATTCAACGCACAAAAGGTCCCGGTTGCGTTTAATTAATTTTTTGTACTTTTATTTTTTAATTTTTTGCGAAGTGCCACCCGTACCGAAATTACTGATGTTTACGTAACGGTGACGCGTAGCAGTTTAGTGTTATGCCTTTATGACTGTTTTGGGCTCAGTTTTTGGGGGTTGGATGAATGAAAAAAAATATTTTTTTTTGGGGTTTTGAAATCGTCTACTGTCTCCTCCGGCTCTGGATGGAGTGGAAGGGAGTGTCAGTCTCTTACTGACTAAAACCCATCCACGTTCCTTTCTTAGCCCTTTATGTTCCGGGGTAGCTGTAACCCTTTCGGACAATCCCGTTTACATGGTTGGGGAATGGATCAGCTTCGTTTAGACTACCTAAGGATGGTCCTTTGGTTTGGATGGTGACATGAATTCAGGTCGACCGATGTCGGTCGATCGGCCGAGGTGAGGACGCTCTGGGCTAGATTTGGCAAGTGTGGTTAAGACCCAAAGCTATAATTAGGCAGGCAAGTAGACATACCATTATAGTACGCGCAAAAATGAGCTCAGACGCATCAAAATTCGTCCTTTTTACGTAGGTGGAAGAAAGTTGTTCTTTAATTAAATATTTAGTCAATTGCCTATACGATAATGGACAGACTATTTCAATGCATGTTAAGTGTAACGGTGAAAGAAAACATCGTAGGGAAACCGGTATGTCCTAGAACCAAAAAAATTGTAGACATATGACATGCACCAGCACTAGGCCCGCGTAGTGCATTGTGGCCCACTTCTTCTCACAGAAAGAAAGACTGTATCCCAGCAGTGGGAGCATTTTAGGCTGATTATGCTATTAAAAGTTTTTTGAGTAGGTACTTGCATTTGTTCCAGTCTAACCAGATACAGCTGAATTTATTTCAGTATTTTACACAAAGAGCGACTGCCTATCTGACCTCCATAACCCAGTAGCTGGGTAACACGAAACCCCTTGGTAAGACTGGCTGTCAGATTTCCGGGCTTTTGACGACCCGTAACGACTGACAAAGATGCCGAAATAACACGCCGGGACCAACATGGCTTAACGTACTTTCCAAGACACGCAGGAGTCTCGGTATGTAAAGGTGGTCACCCATCCACGGCCAACCCCGACAAGCGTAGCTAAACTTGATGGATCGACCTATTCGTGGCTAAATAATAGCGGCTGTTATTACTTAGCCACGAGCTCAATTGGATATGAGTTTTAAAGTGAATAATTATGACTCACCAATTTCGGATGCAGACTAAATAACTAGATTTCGAAGGCACATAGAGTTTTCAATACACACTCGTGCCTTAAAATCCAGCAGTTAAGAGCCACGACTTTGATGATGAACAGACCTTAGATAATCTTTCAATAAGGAAGGGGTCCGTTAGGGCCGAAGCCTGCCGGGTAAGCGGGATTGTCCGAAAGAGTTACCGCTACCCCGGATCATAAAGGGCTAAGGATGGAACATGGACGGGTTTTAGTCAGTAAGAGTCTGACACTCCATAATTATGATGACTACCCACCGTCAGAAAAAAAAAATAGTCACTTTACTAGGTACTTTTACTGCAATATCACTGACAGTTTTAATTTTTATGAAGCTACTTATTGCCTCCACGACAAATCGGGGAATTCACATGCAAATCAAGGAAATCATTCACAAGATGTAACGGAAAAAACCTAGGCAATTGTTTTCAACAATAGTGAGAGACGAATGATTCTCATAAGTTGACATCTGCTAGTTTCCTGGCACAAATCACTTCCTTACTTGCTGAGGTGGGGACATCTGTCTTATTAGAGCGAAGTTGACTACCTCGTGGGTAAATTCAAATTATAACACGTACACGGGTCGAAGGTTAAGCTACCTTTGCTTTGGTCAGTTTGTGGATAGGTGACCATGTATTACGTATCGAGATCTTCTATTAAATCGCACGTTAAGCTGTTGGTCCCAATTTTTTTCACTTTTTTTTGTAAATCTTTGATAGTCAAAAGCCCGAAACAAGACCTAGAAACCAGTCTTACCAGTCTAACCTACTACTGTACGTACTACCTGTGACTGAGAAGTGGAGGTAAGATAGGCAGTTGCTCCATGTAAAATACTGGTTTTCAGTATCTGGTTAGACTGGAAGCCAAACCCAACAGCAGCCAGCTGCGACTACAAGAGTGGTTTGATTTTTTTTGGTATGGCAACATTTTGTCATTTAAATGATGTATAAAAAATATAGTTTTATTTTGTCGCTAGCTTCTACCCGCGACTTGCGTGTTTTTTTTTTGTTCAAACATAAAATATATCCTATGACACTATAATACTGCCGATATTGCAATACCGCTGTGGTTTAGCAATTAGTGAAGGAACTTTCTAAATCGAATCAGGTTTGCCCAAGATTATCCCCTACACACAAACTTACTTCCTCTTTCTAATAAATAAAAATTATATAAATATTTATTTAAATTATACACTGTGTTAGGTTACATACTTTCAGGTTGTATAGTACTCATGGAAATCAAAAACTTTGTCTATGGGACCTACTCTGAAATATGAAAAAAAAAATATCAGCTGTTCCATACATTTTGACGAATTATGCGAACATAACGGTACTGAACGGCTGTTTTTTTCGTGATTTCAAGTAAGTTCCATAGTCAAAGTTGTTTATTTTCATGAGTAGAGTACTCCCTGAAACTATGTCCCTCGTTTAACCTAACATGTAGAACAAGTGGGAAATAGATTCCCATTAGTTCTACCGTAGAACTGTTCAGTAGAACAAGTGGGAACAAACCGAATAAAAAATTCCCAATAGTTCTACTATTTTGTTCTACCTACAATCGTAGAACTAGTGGGAAAAAAAATCCCACTAGTTCTACCGTAGAACTGTTTAGTAGAACTAGTGGGAACAAACCTAATTTTTAATCATTATACTTTCAAGTTTGTATACCTTAATAGATAATATTAAGGACTCAAATACACGATGGAAGAATAGACAGTATTAATCATACAGACACTACTTACTAGCTCACACAAGACCTCACATAATTATACCAGCCAGCAAATTAAAACGAACCACTAATTATACCCATGATTATTACTGTAGAGTGTATCAAAAAAATTGTCTCAGAAGGCTAGCTTAATAGGGATGATGAGTAGGTAAAAAATTAAATTATATATTAGTCCGTCAATCGGATAAAAAAAAATATTTGACACGTATTTTTTGCTTTATCCTAATAATAGAAAATGACGTAGATAAAAAAGCATTAAAGTTGTGGGGCTCGCTACGTCACAAATAATTATGTAATATAAAACTACATATTTGTGACGTCATGCCACATTTTGACTCAATGTATGAACTTAATCTTTGGATTACGTCAAAAAAGAAAAAATACGTGTCCAATATTTTTTTAATAATCTATCTTACGGACTAAATAAAAAAAATTAGGCATCATCCCTATTATAGTAACTTCCTACCTTCCCCGCCTCACATACAAAAGGTGCACACGTAGCCACCTTCACTTACCTTACACATATTTTACAATACGCATGACACGCACACTCATGCAAAGACACGTACGTGCACACACATACTCACAAACTCATACTAAATATGACACACACTCATCCTCCAATCATATCACCACAGCATACACTTTTTTTTTTGAGTGTGGGAAATCATCATATTATGGCCCCTCCCGCTCTGAGTGGAGCGGAAGGGAGCATCAGACTCATACTGACTAAAACCCTAAACACTGATCTCTAAAATTTGATACTAAGCATAGTTTGGGAGTTAGGATTAAATCATTGTAATACTTTATGATTATGACTCTGAGTGTATGTCATAATACACACATCAAAAGTGTCTAGGGATCAACATATATTTTTGCAATAACTTTTCTCTTGATTGATATTAATTTAAATTTTCTTTAAGGATTCATCAAATAAAGTGTTTTCGTTTGTCACAGTAACGATAAACCAAGTCACCTTTGCATTAATAAAGAAATTTGCCATTTTCCTAATAAAGGGATTTTTGACATTTGAACCACTAACATTAAAGTTCGAAAAAAAGACTGAAATAACAGTTTTCTTTAAAATTTTATTGGGTAACTTAAACAATTAATAATCCGTGTTTCTACCGCGAACACTAACAACACAAGAACATCGGTTTGGCATACTCAAAATGAGTTCATCCAAATCACGCTGTGGAATGGCCGCCCATGTTCGTTGCAACAACAAAAAAAGGTCTTCTTGCAACTGGATACCCTCCATATTCGGCAGAGCTCTTCTCTGTAGCATATCCCATGCATGCTCAATCGGGTTCAAGTCTGGCGACTGAGCAGGCCAGGGCAGGACATTGATGTTAGCTGCGGCGAGAGTCTGTCTTACAACTCTTGCGGTGTGCGGTCGTGCATTATCATGCATTAACTGAAATAAGGGACCGATTTGCACTTGTAGAGGAACGATGACGTCAGATACAATCGTCTCAGCATAAATTTGAGCGTTGAGGTTGCCTCTGATCCAAATCAACTCAGTTCTTCCGCCGATCCAAATACCCGCCCATACCATGATGGTTCCACCACTATAAGGATGGACTTCCTGGCAGGATTTTAATCGCTGTTGGCGTCCAGGGGTTCTCCAGTGTCGTATACGTCTTGTATCCGGTCTCATACCAAAACGAGACTCATCAGAAAAGCACACGAAACGCCATTGTTCTTCTGCCCAATTTCTGTGTTCAAGAGCCCATTGATATCGAATCCTACGATTGTGCATTGCTATAGGTGGTACCCGTAGCGGTCTTCGGGAATGAAGGTTCACTTCATGCAAGCGGTTTCTGACTGTTTGGTCGCTAATTAAGTTCCCTGAAGAGTGATGAAGCCTCACGGCTAACATCATGGCGGTTATTGTTGGAGCTCTTCGAGTTAAGATTTGAATGTATCGGTCTTGTCTCCGTGTGGTGCAGCGATACCGTCCTTCATGGCGCTCAGCCACGGTACCAGTGCTTCGGTAACGTGTCCAAAGTCGACTGATAACACCTTTTTTTGTTGTTGCAACGAACATGGGCGGTCATTCCACAGCGTGATTTGGATGAACTCATTTTGAGTATGCCAAACCGATGTTCTTGTGTTGTTAGTGTTCGCGGTAGAAACACGGATTATTAATTGTTTAAGTTACCCAATAAAATTTTAAAGAAAACTGTTATTTCAGTCTTTTTTTCGAACTTTAATGTTAGTGGTTCAAATGTCAAAAATCCCTTTATTAGGAAAATGGCAAATTTCTTTATTAATGCAAAGGTGACTTGGTTTATCGTTACTGTGACAAACGAAAACACTTTATTTGATGAATCCTTAAAGAAAATTTAAATTAATATCAATCAAGAGAAAAGTTATTGCAAAAATATATGTTGATCCCTAGACACTTTTGATGTGTGTATTACGTATTTCTAGTGAGTACCTAACCGTTTTTTTTTTTGGCATTACTCAAATGAAGAACACATGTGCACACAAACATAGCAACGTATATAGATCTCAAACAAATGCCGATCTCTCGGTATACCTGAAGCGTGTCTATGTGTGCGTGATCTTTCTAGCGTTGTATAGACCCGGGCTTCTGTTGTTATCTATTCTGTGGTCGAGGGTATCAAATAGCCAGTCTACAATTACCTACGCATGTCTAATTAGACATCAATCGATCCACTATAGGATTGTTGACAAATGTGGTGGGTGGGGTTGTACTGTGACAGTCACTTGGTACAAAAGTGGGATCGCCATGATTAATTTGGTGACATCATGGACAATCTTTTTTGGGAGTGACTATGGAGATGACGACTAATAAAGAAGTATTGAAGAAGAAGACATGTTGCGCCGACCCCAAATAGATTGGGATAAGGGCAGGAGAATGATTATGATCATGGACAATCTTTTTTGAGGGAAATGTTTGATATTTTAAACCACACTGGTAAAAATATGGATTGCTTATATTTAATTTTTATTTTTAATTCCATTTTAATATTTTAAATGTCCTTTTTTAATTCAATTTTAGAGTGTTATTTTATGTTTTTATCTGTTGAAATATTATAATAATGTAATAATTGTTTTTAGTTTAAATGTCATAACTAACATTCGTTTTTCATAGGTATTTGTGTTACTAGCAATTTTTGGGTCTTGGACATCTGAAATAGTTGAATATATACAGGATGTATCGCAAGAAAAATCAGCTGAAATGTAGGGAAAAGCTGTTGGTGCCACAGAAGAGATAAAGAGGTTAGAAGGGCCTTGTGGGCGGAACAGGCGCGCCACACATTTGCGCGGGCGCTCCAAACTCAACCGAAGTTAGAATCACCGGTCAACAGTCACGCTCTTATTGTGAAAGCGTTCAATTCTCCGCGGAAAAAAAGAATTATGCCGTCTTGCGCAATAATAACGTGTCGGAAAAGAAGTCAGGAGTGTAATGTGGCCCGAGGAGGGATTTCTTTTCACCGGTAACTCCAAAAACCTTAAAATGCGAGTGATATTTGTAATTATTACAAAAGTATTATGTAGTTTGTAGACAAAAACGATAAAATCGCATTCAGATGCAAAATAATACATTGCTTGCAATACATGGGTACGATCTTGTAAGACGTGAGCGGTCGCTCAATGTATTGCGTTCATTGCGAACGTCACGAGCGTTGAGCCAAAGCTGCAATTCTGGGAAATCTATGCGCGTCGATAGTGTTGTACCAAATTGTAAACAATGTCGATATTATTTTATTTTAGTTTGCATAGCATTTTATTTTGAAAAATTCAAATTTAAAAGATAGCAAGCGCATGTTACTTAACAAATACGTATTATTTCAGGGACAATAAAAATATTTGCGTGGAAATTCAGTCTAAATTATTATTCAATATTAAAATATTTTTTTATTTTTACTTGTGTCATTTATTTGCCGACTTACTAACTTTAAAAACGTTCAAAATCTAGTCACAGTTTCATCTCAGCGACAAGTTTGATCAAAAAACTGATCAGAAATGTAGAGGTGTTTTTGAACATTATTAAAATAAAGAGAATTGCCCCTCTTAATTACTCCTTATCCCATCGATCACTAATAAAGAACTAGATACACAATCAGCGTCAAAAAATGTCCTCACCGAATGACCACCCAATTGAACATTTGGGTGGTCTTTTCATCTAGTAGCATTCGAACGCTCCGACGGTAAACATGCCTCAGTGCTCGTTTAAAAACTGCAAAAATCACACGTCTAGGACGCTAAAAAAGGATGGAGTTTCTTATTTTTCCTAAGTATTAATATTATCATTATATAATTGTTAACACTGTATTGTAAATACTAATATTTTTTCAAGAAATCATCGTAAAAACTTTATTTTAAATTAAGTCGTAACAAATAGCAGGCGATATAATGCAGCTCAATTGTAAAGACTCTTACTAAACGTATTAATCATACTTACGCATGTCCACTTAAATTGTTTGGGTTATCCGCGTTGACTCTGTTCCATTTGTTGGAGACGCTATTATAGTTCTTATTTTTTTTAATGCGAGATTTGATTTTTGTTTTCATTTACCTGAGTGCGCGATGCAAGGGAGGGTTATGTGTTTATTAGCCTATGTATGAATAATTGACCTAAAATAACTGCTACTAACTGCATAAGACTACTTGAAAAGTGACTTGTTTGGAACTTGTTAGTTGTTTTTTATCAGTCGGGTTTTTTGATATTCCCAATATTTTTTTGTGGTTGTTTAGTCGGGACTTTTGAAAATATTCAATTATTTTTAGCTTTCCTCGTGATCCAGTGAGGTGTGGAGAATCGATATCAGTTACAGCACGTCAAAGATCCGAAGAATTCTTCGATCCGAAGTATTTCTTTTTATTGATTTTGTAATTTATTATGAACAATATGTCAAAAATTGGGACAATAATATTCTTTGATTTTTGTATATTCTTCCTCACTAATTTATATTTTCTGAATGTAAAGTTCTGATTTATTTAAAAAAATACCAAAATCGTTAATTGTATGCCTTTAATATTTAAGGCGTTGCCTAAATTCCTAATAGATTCCATCATCAGAACAAAGATTAGATGTAAACAGGACCAACTTGGGAACAAACCTAATGTAATGAATCATCTCAATCGGTCGATTCGTCTTCGACATATCGGTGGTGTGCAAACATAAAAAAAAAAAATTATAAATACGCGACGCATTGAGTAACCTCCTCCTTTTTTTGAAGTATGTTAAAATACCATACATAATAATTTACAGTTTACAGTACAAACAAAAAATATTGTTCTGGTTCGTCTCCACTCGTTCCTTGTGCTAGTGGCGAGCCTCGGTTGTAAAATTTTATTACTTTTTTTTGACACTTAGTAATTGTTACTTTAAAGCATGCGTATAAGGTTGAAATTGTTTTGATGTATGTTGAGCAGCGAGTACCGGTCGTAAAATTTTATTGCTTTTTGCAATAGCTTTGTGAATACGGCTTTATTCCTTGCAGGTAAGGTTGAAATTACATTAATATAGATTTATTTTACCTAAACACAATTGGCGACATTTTTAAGAGAACTTTTGTATGAGATTGTGTATCTAGTTCTTTATTAGTGATCGATGCCTTATCCCAATAAATACGTTACTCATCAAAAGTATTTAATTTTGAACAAAATAGCCCTTGAAATTATTGGATTTCAATGAATGTCTTAGGAGATTTTACGGTTTTAAAATAACTCCGCAAGGCGGCCGGTCATTAGCTTCCTATAGTAATATGTATTATGTGATAATCGTAAGAAATATTCTTATAGTAATATATTATTTTAATAGGCTTTTTCCTTAAATTAACGCGGGTGAAACCGGTAGGTACAGCTATTATTCATAAATTAACATGATAAAATTAATAAATACTTTTTCACAGAGTAATTAACAATAAATTAATTAGATCATATTATGTTTATTCGGCTTAGCAAAAGCCGAAATTTCTTATTAAAAGAAATTTTAAAATTTCTTTTTAGTTGCTTTTGCTAATTATAGCTTTATTTTACGTTTTATGTTATTCAAAATGCTATTTTTCTTTCTTTCTATTATTATGACGTAAAACAAAGCTGCAACTAGCATAAAACGAAAGAAAAGTTTAATAAATTTAATTTAATAAATTTTACTTAATTCGACTTTGATTTAATTTAATTTAAATATGTAATTAGGAAGTCCACAATATTTGTACCGTACCCGCAACTTAAAAAAATGCAAAACTTTAATTAACAAAGTTATAGTAATTTTATCGATATTATTAATCGACCTTTTGGTGGCCGTAACATATATCCTACTACTATTATAAAGGCGAAAGTTTGTAAGTATGGATGTATGGATGTTTGTTACTCTTTCACGTAAAAACTACTGTATAGATTTGGATGAAATTTGACACAGAGATGGTTTATATCCTGGATTAACACATAGGATATTTTTTATCCCGGTAGAACATTCCTGTGGGATAATTTCCGACCTCCACGCGAGCGAAGCCGCGGGCAGAAGCTAGTGAGAAATAAATTGCTTTTACATGTGTGTGAGTGTACGTCCAGAGCAGTATTTGCGTTAGTGTGAGAACCAATAATAAACATGCGATCTAAGTGCGTGTGGTTTATTTGTGTGCGTAATACGCGTACGTATTTATCTCTTGCTTGTAGTGGAGAGGCAGAGTGGGAGACATGCGGCGACACGCGTTCTAATACAAATCAGGAACTACTTCCCTTCTAACGTCTTTATCTGTTCTGTGGTTGGTGCCATAGTAAAAGTTGTTTAGTTTGGTGGCATATGCTTTTGTATGTATAAACCCTTTCCGTTACACCCTTTATAATTATATATATTAAGTTTAGTACTACGCAAGTTATATCAAAACACAATTTACCAAAGAGTTTTCTAATGCAGGGAAAATGTGAAAGGAACAAGTATCTTTTCAAATTTTTCCTGCACTTTAACGTATTCCAATTTTCTAAGAATCATTTCCTTAAGATTACCTACGAGTAGGTACCCGCAGTTTCTTTATGGAATAGAATATAATATTCCTTACTGTGTACACCATACAAATTACAGTAAATGGATGTAGAAATTTTACAATGGGCGGCTTTATCGCTATTAGCGATCTTTAACCTATTGAACGCCATTGTCACATAATATACGTTACAAGCAAGCGCATGCCCTTTACGCCAACGATACAAATATATGACAATGAGGGTACACTATAACACAAAATAAATACCTAATTAAATAATTACGATTGTGTGTGTTTATATAGGTACCTTAAAAAATTTAGGTCTTGTACGTAGGCATTTAAGACTCCTCTCAAGAGTTCTCAAGATATTGGGAAATTCATGATAGCAAGATGGAATAATTTTGTAGCTTGGCGTGGAGCGCACGCGCGTGCGTTTATGCTGTGGCGTTCAAAAGACAACCTTTGGTTGGATATAAAGAGGAGAAAGAGAGACGAAACCGCAACTCTCTCAGTTAACATTAATCCGCTCCAGCGTGTACATAGCTGTCCTCGTCCATGAACGTCATAAGTCGAGGACCGTACCTCACAAGGGTCTTAGCGTGTAGTCGCTTAGTTTGTAAGCCCTAGCTGGAGGCCTTAATTTATTGAGGCACTCACAAGCAAGCCTGGTTAAGCAGCCGCACGCAAGAGGCTGTCCTCCTGCGTTGCCCTGCGAGATGTCATTTCCAAAAAAAAAACAATACTGCCAGTCGTATGTGGTGTTGCATCTCTAAATAATATTAAAAAAGTCGCTCCCCGCCATCTGATTTCTGTACGCTTAGAAATTTAATGCGGTTTTCATCAATACATAGAGTGATTCAAGAGGAAAGCTTAATTACGTATAACTTGCTTTCGCCCGCTTGATAGTATTTACATTCCACTCGGGCGAAGCCGGGGTGGATCACTAGTTTACTTACACAGTAAATACATACATTCAGCATAATATACTCCTTTTGGTTCTTAATTTTATTCTGTAAAGTGTCCAAGTGTCCATGAAGTGTTGTCATCATAATACTCCCTCTACTGTTACAAAACAATGTATCTGTGTGACATACATACACGTCACACAGACTTAACTAAAATAGATCTTTTGTCCACGTCATAACGTTTTTGTTATGAAAACAATAAGTGCTAATAACAGCTAATCAGCACCTTCCATGAATAACTATTGAGTGGGTTCTCTGATTATTATTTACCGTAGGTATCAGTTTCATGTATTTTTTAGGTATCAGGTAGCCGAAAAAAAAAGTGAGGAGCTCGTGGCTAAGTAATAACAACCGCACAGGCCGATCCATCAGGTTAAGCCACGCTTGCCGGGGCTGGCCGTGGATGGGTGACCATCTTTACTTACCAAGACTCCTCCGTGTCTCGGAAAGCACGTTAATCCGTTGGTCCCGGCTGTCATTTGCGAATCTTTGACAGACGTTACGGGGCGTCAGAAGTCCGAAAATCTGACAGCCAATCTTACCAAGGTGTATCATATTGCCCAGTTACTGGGTTGTGGAGGTCAGATAGGCAGTCGCTCCATGTAAAATACTGGTATTCAGCTGCATCCGGTTAGACTGGAAGCCGACCCTAACATAGTTGGGAAAAAGCTAGGCAGATGATCTTAAAGTTAACAAAATATCACTATCTAAACAAATGAAGACAGTCCAAACAAAAACCCCTCCAATCCGTCTTACTTTAGAAAAATGCCGCGATATTCAATATCAATTAGTTAGATAGATAACAGTGTTAGCAGCCCCATAAAAATCATGCCATGACGCGTCACCGAGACAGCTTTGTCGCATTTTTCAACAAAACTAATTAATTTACTTTCCATTGAAAAGTTAGAACGCCTTTTAAAAACGTCGTAGCAAAGAAATGCAGCGGTGTAAAAATTGACGTTGAAAAAAACTAAGATATTTCAAAAGGAATGTCAACACAATAGGCAGTTGGAAACGCGATGTGGTCACGCGAAGCTAAACATCCAAAGGATTTTCACCTTTCTGTCTCAACAAATAACTTGCAGTTTTCTTTGATGTTTTTCTACAGCAAAAGTCCTTTTAAATTCTCCGTTACCTATCTAAACAATGACATCCAACTGTTATAATGACAAATCACGGTGAATATAGTGCACGAACAGATATCCTCAAAATAATTAACATTGATTTTTTCGCCTGATTCTGTTTGAACAGGCACTGGTGGTATAAAGGTTGACAATAATCATAGTATTAATTATTAATGTCAACCTTTATTATAGTACTTATTGATGAGGAGCTCGTGGCTAACCACTACTACCAACAGCCGCACGGATCAATCTATCAGGTTAAGCTACGCTTGCCGGGGTTGGTCTGTGGATGGGTTACCATCTTTACATATGGAGACTCCTCCGTGTCTTGGAAAGCACGTTAAGCCGTTGGTCCCGGCTGTCATTCGTGGATTTTTGGCCGATCCATCAGGTTAAGCCACGCTTGCCGGGGCTGGCCGTGGATCGGTGACCATCTTTACTTACCGAGACTCCTCCGTGCCTCGGAAAGCACGTTAATCCGTTGGTCCCAGCTGTCATTTGTGCATCTTTGACAGTCGTTATGGGTAGTCAGAAGCCCGAAAGTCTGACAGCCAGTCTTACCAAGGGGTATCGTATTACCCAGTTACTGGCTTGGTTGTGGAGGTCAGATAGGCAGTCGCTCCATGTAAAATACTGGTGTTCAGCTGCATCAAATTAGACTAGAATGCGACCCAGCAGACTAGGCAGATTGAATAATCATAGTTTTCATGAACTTAAATAAGATTGGCTTAGAAAATTGATAT
Organism: Hyppa rectilinea; assembly: GCA_951799385.1. Taxonomy (NCBI): domain Eukaryota; kingdom Metazoa; phylum Arthropoda; class Insecta; order Lepidoptera; family Noctuidae; genus Hyppa; species Hyppa rectilinea. The sequence continues at coordinate 6,303,877 of OX637325.1, forward strand.
AGGCTTGAGAAGAAGTAATATTTATGTTGAAGTAAAGCCTCGTATCCACTAGGGAACATTTGACGCGCAACACGCGACGCTCAACATGCTAGGCAACGGTGCACAACAACGCGCGACAATGTCAGCTGGTGCACAACATGACGTGCGGCTTGTTGTTTGTTTCCGTGCAACATACCGTAGAACATCAAATGTTGTTGAGTGGAAACGCAAAGATGTTCGACTGGTGTAACGAACAAGTGCTCAAATTAATTGACCCACGAACGTGGTTTTGTCTTTTTGATGCATCTTTTCATAAAATTATAACCACCGCCGCTAAAATTAACACTAGTTACGCTGGCGACATGTAGTCGACGACTGATCATGCGTAGACAGACAACGTTGCTAGACAAAAGTTTCGCACTAACTTTCAACATGTTGAGCAACATGTTGCGCGCCAAATGTTGCATAGTGGATACGAGGCTTTATAAAATAGTTTAAAAGAACTTTACACATTAGCGATTTGCGAATGAACCATTGATATTCCGTATACTCTTTCAGTATCGTGAACGACCTGTAGGTGGAGTGACTTTAAAGTGAGCAGTCAACAGTGTCAATTCCTAGCATTAGGTGGAACGACATCTCACTTCACGGTCACTTCGCCTAAGTTTTAACGGTGAGATTTTTACAGAATCTACCAACAGTTAAGATACTGTAGAGCCTGAGTGAAACCTTACGTTAAACATGGCTGGTAAATATCTGACAGCATTCGAACCTTTGAAATATGAATAGAATAGTTTCATAGGTTTTTATAAAAGTAAATGGGGTCTGTCATTAGCCGCGGGGCTCGATAGATGTATTCGTTGCAAGACAAAGTAATAATATATAATTATTATAATTCACGGACGGTGTGTTTGCTTTGATAGTATAGCAAATCCGTACTTACACACACATAACACAAGCTCTACCACTGAGCCCCGTCAGTGAAGGTCCCCGACCTTCATAATACCTTCGATCTTCATTTGTGTCTATCACAAATAATGAAATTTATCTGTCATAGTTTTTTTTTTCTTTTTACTATATGTGGCGGTACCTATTGTATTTTTATTCGACCTTGAACGTCGTACCTTGAAGGACCAGTTGAAATACCTTTGATCCCAGTACGAATCAAAGTAAAACTTATGACAGACTTTAAGTCCAAGCGTCAGACCAGTCTGACATCCAAGTAAACCAGTCTACCTATAATAAAGACTAATCTGTCTTTCCGTGATTTACGCAAAAATGGACACTGTAAAACGGATCAATAGTCGAATTGCATGAATTTACTCGCACGAAATGTGCGAATCAATCCTTTAAAATAATGTTATTATTTCTATAGGCGACTCCCACGAAGTGAATTTATTTGAGGGTGAATCGAAAATACGAATTAGGCAGCTATTTTATTTTTAACTTTATTGCATAGAATTCAAAATGTGCCAAGTTTCTAATTTCTAATCCTGGAGTTGTCGGATCACCCACAAAAAAAAAACTTCGTGCAAGTCGCCTATAGAATTTAAAAGTGTCGATTCGCACATTTATGCAGAATACTTTCGTGCGAATCGACTAATAAGGAGAAAACAAACAATCTTACATTAATTACACTCGGTAAGTCATTTAATCTGCCTGCCTTTTCCCAGATATTTTGGGGTCGACTTCCAGTCTGACCGAATGCAGCGTAATACCAGCATAATTTTACATGGAGGAAGTGCAGATTCAGATTAATTTATTTGCTTAAACATGTGGTTACATACATAAAAAGTGCATACAGGATGACGATATAAAGAAAGTGCTGACATGTTTGTCACAACGTGACGTGCAGAATAGTATAAGATTACGAAATAATAAAAAAGTCACAATAACAAAAAATGTCACAAATATTAATTATAATTTTGTCAGGTTACAAGTACCTAGTCATTTTTATGTCTCATCCGTTTTGGGGTCAATATCATCACAAAATAATTCAATCTTCTCTCTCTGCCTTTCTGACTTCCACAACCCAGTCACTGGGCAACACGATATGCCTTGGTAAGACTATTAATTTGTTAGACTTTCAGGTCTACCCTGAATGACTGCCAGGACCAAAGGCTTAACGCGCTCTGTGAGGCAAGGAGGAGTCCCGGTATGTAAAGACGCTCACCTATCTACGGACCAACCCCGGCAAGCGTAGCTTAACTTTAACTACACTCGGAAAAATCCCACAACCTGCCGAAACTCAACAAGCAAACGAACAAACAAATTCTCCTATAACAAACAGCACAATATGTGTTGCAAGAAAATTGGAATTCTAAGCATAGGGAACATTGAAACAGTACAGTTTCTAAGCTAACAAGAAACTCCAGTATCGAATTCGAATCGAATTATCCGTAACCGTAACCGAATCCGAAATAAAAGTTTCAGATCATATCGGATAGGGGCGGAGCCTAATTGAGATTACCGAAAAGGTTTTAAGAATATCAGAAGTAGGTTCGATACAACCTCTCGTAACTAGAAAATGAAGCAATATGCAAGTGCCGTGGTTTATTTGCTATTTTTATAACCCTTTTATTTGCTATTTGTATTTTACTTTTCAAATTCCTTAAAAATCTAATATCCGTAACCGAAATTATCCGAAACTAACGGATAATCCGAAATAATTTAATTTCCGTATCCGGTATAATTATCATTCCTATATTCGTATCCAATCCGTATCCAAAATTTCATATATTACATAACATCACATAACATCCCTGATCGAAACCTATCAAACTATTCTATTCATTTCAAAAATCGAATGCTGTCATTTATATTCTAACCAACCAGCCTCTTTAAATTCCACGGGGTTTCACTTAAGCTCTACAGTACCATAGAATATGAAGTTTTAATGCATAAACAATAATGAAGAATTAACTACCATTTTTGTGTTGGGAGTTAAGAAAAAGGCCTACAATGTACCACCGCATAAAGGTTCCTAAACAGAAAATTGCGGATGTAGTCCTCAGAAGCGCAGTTGAAAAAACGCAAGTGTTTTTAATTTTAACATTCCAAGCACAGAATTCAACCTAGACAAAGATTTATAAAAAAAAAAATATTTATTATACAGGGTGAAATTGAATTCATGCGCAATATTTTAAGGGGCCATTGTAGTCATGACTATGAACAACTTTTGGGAACACACCTGAAATTACGAAAAAAAATCAGCGGTTTCCTACATTTTGACGAGTTATACAAGCATAATGTATGGAACAGCAGATTCTTTTTTTCGCGATTTCCGATTTGTTCCCATAGTAAAACTCGTTCATAATGATAAGTACAATGACCCCTTATCAACAAAACAAAACTGAATTAATATTCTATCAACAAAAGCATGTCAAATAAAGAGTTGAAATTAGAATTGTAGGTATGTCATGCAAACTCCTTTCATGTCTTTAGTCCTACAAAGGCGTCCATGCAACGAACCAGACGTGTCATTTTAATATGCTAATGTGTCTCTTTGAAGTGCCACGGTACCTTCGCTCGTGCATTCCCACCCTTGTTAACTCCTAGATTAATAAAGATGTCTTTTATAATCAAAAGAAGACGTGTTATCTTCTAAAAAATATTACTGTTTCATGTTGGATTATTTTGGAACGCAATGTGAATTGTTGCGGTACTTGTTTAAAATCGGTGAAGAAACACATCGCGAGGAAACCGGCATGCTTGAAAGGTTTTTCTTAACAGCACGTGAAGCTAAGTCAGAGGCCCATGGGCAGCATAAAAACTCTGACACCAAGTTAGTCACTATCATCAGGATTGTCCGAAAGCGTTACCGCTACCCCGCAACATAAAGGTCTAAAGAAGTTATATGGACCGGTTTTAGTCGGTAAGAGTCTGACACTCCCTTACGCTCTGCCCAGAACGACCAAATCTCAATCAATTTTTTTCGCCCAAATCGCGAAAAATTATGAGCTGTTCCATACATTTATGCACACGTAACTCACAATAAAGTGTATGGAACAGAACATAATATATTTTTCGCGATTTCAGGGTTCATTCCATAGTAAAAGTTGTTCGTAACGTTAGTATAATGCTCCCACGAAATTCTTAGAGTTAATTTTTTAATACCTTATATAATGGTGACAGCCCGCAAACGAACGGCGCCATATCCATGTATAATGACCAATTATAAAAACCGCCTTCGACATGTATGTCACAACACTAGACTGTTAACTACTTCTACTTTGTCTCAGCATAAAGTTTTACCTAATTAGAGCATTAAATACTCACTCGTTTTGAACGAGTTGTTTGTCACAATCAACGACAATGTCGTTATATCCCCACACAACAATGTTATGGGCGAATGAATTTTAATTGAATTAACAACTTTGTTAAAATTCCCCATCATCAAAAACATAAACTTGAATAATTTATTGAATGGCTGCGGAGCGACAAAATTATCGTGACACGGATTGTGTTTATGCAGATGTCATTAAAAAACTTGACAGATAAAACTAACAGGTTCACCTAGTTGAATTTGAATTCTAAAACTCTTTTCTACAAACAAAACAACGAACACAGAAAGAAACACTACAAAGTGAAAAATCATTGCGCGTTCATTCGTCGCGTTTCGTTCAAATCATCAAGCGTTGTTCCGGTTCCTAAAGGAAAACCAAGCTCAGATACCTGTAATTATAGACCGGTGGCTGTACTCTCCACGCCTGCCAAAGTACTCGAGTCGGCTATTCAGCGCTCCGTTCAGGAACAGATGCGTGCGCGTCTGTCAGATGCGCAACATGGGTTCCGACCTGGACGCAGCACTGCTACAAACCTTATTAACTTCATGGTACAGGTGGTGCCGGCAGTAGACTCGGGGGTACAGGTAGATGCGGCGTACTTCGATTTTAAAAAGGCGTTCGATACGGTGGATAATGACATCTTGTTGAGGAAGCTCGCGAACATTGGATGTACACTACCTCTGCTACAGTTCTTCGCTAGCTATATGAAGGATCGCCAGCAATATGTCGACTACAATGGCAGTGTATCTCAACCGTATTACACGAGATCGGGCGTGAGCCAGGGCAGCAATGTAGGGCCTCTCGAGTTTATTGTAATGATAAATGACTTGCCGGAAGTCGTCAGACATGGGACCTGTTTATTGTTTGCGGATGATCTGAAATTGCTGCTCGAGGTTCGGGATTACTCGGATTGTGAACGCCTACAGGAAGACATTGACAGAGTGGTCGAATGGAGCAATGACAACAAACTGCAATTTAATGTTGCTAAATGTGCGGTGATGTCGTTCACTCGCGCACGAACTCCCTCGAGTTATCAGTACAAGGTTGAGGATGTGCCGATGCAACGAGTGTCTCAGGTACGAGACTTAGGGGTAGTCTTCTCTCAGGAACTAACCTTCCGTGAGCATATCAATAAGATATGCAAGAAGGCATACAGAAACCTAGGTTTCGTACTCAGGCAGTCCCAAGGATTCACCAACATCACGACACTAGGGGTACTATATGACGCATTAGTCAGAAGTCACCTCGAACATAGCGCATTTATTTGGGCTCCTCATGAGGCGAAATATAGTGTTATGTTGGAACGTATTCAAAATAAGTTCACGAGACACTTGTATTTCAAGCTGTATGGGGTATATCCATTATACCCATTGATGTACCCTACACTATTTGTTCTAGGTATGGTAGGGTATAACACTCTAAGAGTACGACGGGAGTTTTCGCTCGTGGCGTATGTAGTGAAACTACTACGTGGCGTGGCGCATAACCCGGGAGTGCTGCGACACCTACAGTTGTGCGTGCCCGACCGGTACGTGTGGAGGCGGCACCGCCCGCCCCTGCTCGCGGTGCCTGCGGCCAGGACCAACCTACCGGCGAGGACTACTCTCACTAGAGCCATACGCGTGGTGAATGAGGTTCACGGGAGGGTTGATGTATTGTGGTGCAACTTGAGTGAATTCGCAAAAGTTACACTATAATATATGTATTAAGTTATTTAGATTAAGATATATTTTAACTAGGTATAAGGTGTAGATTTAGGATTTAGAGGAAGTAGTAGATTAAGTAAGGCCACTCTGTCGCATTGGGTCATAGATCTGTAAGGATAGTGTAGGTAAGATTGTTACAAATAAATAAATAAATAAATCATTTTAATTTCGGAAATCCGTTTTTTTTTTTCTTATTGGTTATTGAATTGGTTTAAGAACATAAGGATAGAGAAGCTCGTGGATAAGTACTAACACCCGTACAGGTCGATCCATCAGGTTAAACTACTCTTGCAGGGGTTGGCCATGTATGGGTGACCATATTTACATACCGAGACTCCTCCGTGCCTCGGAAAGCACGTTAAGCCGTTGGTCCCGGCTGTCATTTGTGCATCTTTGACAGTCGTTACGGGTCGTCAGAAGCCCGAAAATCTGACAGCCAGTCTTACCGTATCGTATTGCCCAGTTACTGGGCTGTGGAGGTCGGATAGGCAGTCGCTCCATGTAAAATACTGGTATTCAGCTGCATCCGGTTAGACTGGAAGCCGACCCCAACATAGTTGGGAAAAGGCTAGGGAGGTGACAAATTGGTGTACTACTGTGGGGTACCTGCAATCTCCGCCTACAATGTTCACACTTCTGGGGCATAGCCTTTCGGTGAGACAGAATTGACTGTCATTCACCAAGCAGGCCCAGTACCGGTTGAAAGATATCACATGCCTTCGAATTTGGTTCTAGGACAATTTACTCAAACCAAATCGCCTGTTAGGTTCGAACCTACGACTGACAACTCATAAGTCACCGCCATTACCACTGAGCCATCACTACTCTCCACAGAGAGTACAACCAAGACATAAACAATTTTAAATGCCAAAATTAGACAAATGAAACAGCGTGAGTACATAGGCTTCGTAGAATAAATTACAAAACTTCAGAAGACGGGCAAACATCAAAAGTTGAAAGGTTAAGCGAATTACTTGAGGGTGTATTCTTGTGTTTGTTACTAGATACCGTAGTTAGGGATGTGTTTATGCTTTTTAGGGTAATGTTGTATTCTTAAGTCGTCTTATCCGTTTGGCTACTGATTTTTGGCTTCCGTACCCAAAGGGTAAAACGGGGCCCTAGTACTAAGACTCCGCTGTCCGTCCGTCTATCTGTCACCAGACTGTATCTCATGATAGTTAGACAGTTGAAATTTTCACAGATGATGTATTTCTGACGATGTGACGACACGGTTGGCGCAGTGGTTCAGCGATTGACTGCTGCGCACTATGTCGCGGATTCGATTCCCGCACGGAACAAATATTTGTACGACCTGCAAGTATTTGTTACGAGTCTGGGTGTTTTTCTATCTATAATATGTATGTATTTACAAAAAAAATATATATAAGTAGTATATCAGCCATCTCGTTACCATTTTTTTTTTTTTTTTAAGGCTGGGAAATCATCCAATGACTGCTCCCGCTCTGGGTGGAGCGGAAGGGAGTGTCAGACTCTTACTGACTAAAACCCATCCATGTTCCTTCCGTAGCCCTTTATGTTCCGGGGTAGCGGTAACCCTTTCGGACAATCCCGCTTAATCTCGTTACCATAACACAAGCATTAGGTTGCATAGCTTGGGACGATATGGCGTTGTGTGAAATGTCCAAGGATATTATTATTATTATTATTTCTGTTGCCGCTATAACAACAAATACTAAAAAATAATAAAATAAATATTTAAAGGGGCTCCCAAGCAAACGTGATGGTTTTGCCGTTTTTATAGATAATGTTACGGAACCCTTCGTATGCGAGTCCGACTCGCACTTGGCCGGTTTTTTTCTTACTTACACAGACTTTTGATAAACTTTGCTGTGCCCTACAGGGTCCTACGCAAATCTAAATTAGTTTCATTAATTCTAATTAGTCCCACACGTTATGGTAAAGCAATAAGTATGGAGAAATAAAAAAAATGAAAAAAAATATTGGGACCAAACACTTAACACCTTTTTTTTAAACCTGCCAAACTGCGTAACAGTTTGTCGGCAGGAATAGCGCTCGTTTCAACACATTTGGTTTCTACTTTAAATCTAAAATTATACATCTAAGTAAATAAAAATAAATAATTGACCACAGTCCAGAAAGAGACGATCAACTTCGACGCAATCTGACTCGAGCAAGTGTCTATCACGCTAGTGGATTCGCGCAAGTGTCTTTCGGGCAAATGGGTTTGTGCAAGTGGCTTCCTTGCAAAATTCCATTCGGGCCAAATTCCATACCCGCAAAAGTTCATTCGCGTGAATGTCTTTTTGCGACAAAAAAAAAAGAAAGACATTTCGGCGAAAGACCATGTGTCTTTCGCCGAAATGTCTTTTTCATTTTTTTATTTATCATTTATACAAATTAGCACAGGATTACATATTACATAGCAACCAAAAACCACTAAGGTTTAAACTTGTGCTATCATGAGTCTATCTTAATATCTATCTATACATTTTAAGTACGCGTTATTGCCGATACAGTTAATATTATATTCAGTTCCGTTCTCCAGTTACAATCATCCCTATAAAATACTTAAAAAATATTGCTTAAGTTTACATTTGTCCAGACTGGAAGCCGACTCCAACATAGTACGGAAAAGGCTAGGCAGATTGAATCCTTGTCCAACCCGCTTTTAATCCTAAAATGAAAACAAGAGACCTCCCAAACAGGGGTGCCCAAAGGTAATAATTTTTCATCATAAGTAATTACAGACTTTTACAAGTGCCGTTACACAGGACGTTAATGTTTATTGGATCGCTATGGGCTTGCCATTGATAAAGCTATGGGTTTAGCAAGAGAGATAACTTTTTCGAGATAAGAATTTTGGTAACCAAACCAACGGAGAAACCAAGAATCGGTAGTTTCGATGGGTATTATTACTAATTATAGTTCTCAAAGCAAGCAAGCAAGAAACTTGTGGCTAAGTAGAACAGCCGCATGGGTCGAGCCATCAGGTTAAGCAATGCTCGCCGCGGTTGTTCCGTGGTTGGGTGACAATCTTTACATACCGAGACAACTCCGTGCCTCAGAAAGCACGTTAAGCCGTTGGTCCCGGCTGTTATGCGTAGATCTTTGACAGTCGTTAAGGGTTATCAGAAACCCGAGTCTGATAGCTAGTCAGATAGGCAGTATCTCCATATAAAATACTAAATGGTATTACGCTGCATCCGGTTAAACTGGAAGCCGACTCTAACGTTGTTGGGAAAAGGCAGGCAGATTGATTTTTTGAGTTTATAAAGCAATCCTGCAGGTGACCATACTTTTTGCGGGACCAATATTCTTCTTTTCGTGTGGTTAGTGACTAACCTGGTGTCAGAGTTTTAATGCTGCCCGTGGGCCTCTGACTTAGCATCACATACTGTTGAGAAAAATCTCTCAAGCATCTTTTCCTCACGATGTTTTCCCATATGTACAGAGGCCAGCACATGAAGTTACCACAATCTGTCAGATTTCTTTGATAGTATTTCAACTTTATTGCAAAGATACAAGGTTCATTTTTAATTGAGAAAATTTGACAGTTAGGGATAGCGTGATGTGCTGGCGTCTGTACATCGTCAGCTCAATATTCGGAAAATCCAATATCACTCGTCCCGGGAATCGAACCCAGGACCTCATGCTTAACAGTAGCGCTTGCGACTACTAGACCAACGAGGCCGTCAAACCATTTCAACATCAATTTATTGCACCCATCACAATGGTCTAGCCTTAAAGAGACCAAGCACAATTACTTTCGGTTTTTAAACTACTCCCAGACTATAATAGATTTATAGTAATTTTAGTTTCAGGGTTCCGTACTAAATAAGGAATTTTATGTGGGTCCTCATTTATAAACAGCGTTTTAAAGCGAATTATGTTCGTGTGAGTCACACTTTCGGTTTTAGGTTTAGTGTAACTCAATAATTTGTGCTAAAAGGTTCCGTAGGGCGTTGATTAATGTTGGTTATTTGTTTTAAGTGTATCATGTGGGAATGTTGCAACATTTAAGAGTAAAGTGGTTATATTTAAGGTGAAGTCCCACTACTGGTACTCAGTTAGCCTGCTGTGCGTGGGCAACAATCTGCCATGCGAAGTTAGTATGGGTTGGACGTCATACATATTATTACGCCTTCAAGTTTATGATACTAACTAGCTTCTGCCCGCGACTTCGTCCGCGGAAAATTTCTAGTTTTAACATTAAATATATCCTATGATACTCGGCAATACTGTAGGTTCCCATTAGTGAGAGAATTTTTGGAATCGGATCAGAATTTCCAAAGATTACCGAGGTGATCTTTTCTGCTCAACTTAGTCGCCTTTTACGACACCCTTTTTTTTTTTTTTTAAGGCTGGGAAATCATCCAATGACTGCTCCCGCTCTGGGTGGAGCGGAAGGGAGTGTCAGACTCTTACTGACTAAAACCCATCCATGTTCCTTCCGTAGCCCTTTATGTTCCGGGGTAGCGGTAACCCTTTCGGGAGGACCTTTCTCTCTCCCATCCCGCCACCTCCTTCGCGAGCGTGACTTTTTCGCAGAAGGAGGTGACTGCCTCCCACTCCCTCTCGCACCCGGACCATGGCTTGCACCAGGGCCGGGCGCGAGAGGTCGCCGCCGTCGATCGGCTCTATGAGGACACGGCGGTGCTCCGCCCAAGCGGGGCAGGTTTGCACCGTATGCTCTACCCTGTCCTCTGGGCGATCCTCGCAATGGTGACACCCGGGCGTTTCCTCCCACCTGATGATGTGCAGGAACCTCCCGAAACATCCATGCCCGGTGAGGACCTGCGTCAGGCGGTAGGTGAGGGCGCCGTGACGCCTCTCTAGCCACTTCTCAAAGAGGGGTCTTACCGCCACTATCGTGGCGTGCCCTGCGCTGGGTTGCGACAGTCGCTGATTCCAGGCCGCCATGAGATCGCGCCGGAGGTCCGTCCGGTCCGCCGCAATTTGCTGCGGAAACGGAGTTTCCCCCCGGCTTAGTACCTCCGCGCGCCACTCGTACAGGCGCGCGAGGACTATCGCCTCCGGATCCCACGGCGGCAGTCCAGCAAGGAGGCTTGCCGCCTCGCCCGAGATCGTGCGGTACCCCCGGATAAGCCGTATGGCTACCACCTTTTGGGGCGCGTTCAGATAGTGGGCGGCTCGCCACTGCAGTGAACGCGCCCACACCGGGGCCCCGTATAGGGCCATGGACCGCACGACTCCCGCGTAAAGCCTCCGGCAGGAGGCGTTTGGCCCCCTTAAATTGGGCAAGAGCCGCTTGAAGGCGGCCCCAGTCCGTTCCAGCTTGGGGGCCAAACGTCAGAAATGCTCCACGAAATTCTATCGGCTGTCGAGGACCAGACCTAGGTATTTCATCGTGGTCTCGACGCCGATGTGAACCCCTCCTACCGTAAGTTGGGATCCCGATGGTGGCCTATTCCGAGGTCCATGAAAGGACATGGCCTCGGATTTGTGCAATGCCACCTCGAGACCCAACTGCCGGATCCTCTCAATGACTGTCGCAACCCCGCGTGTCATCGCGTCGGCCGCCGCCTGATGCGACCTCCCCTGCGCCGTCGTCAGCGTAGCAAACTATGCTGACGCCGTCAGGGAGGTCGGCCCGCAGCACCCAGTCGTAACCGATGTCCCACAGGAGCGGCCCCAGAACCGATCCCTGTGGGACACCGCACGACATCTCTCGCCGGTTCCATTCCCCATCGCGACCGGGGTAGATGACGGTTTACGACACCCTACCTCGCATTGTAAAGGTGCAAATGCACATGTATTTTTAACCCAACACGGATAATAATAAAATTATCTTACTACTATTATAAATGTGAAAGTTTGGATGGATGGATGGATGTTTGGTATTCAATCACGCCAAAACGGCTGAACGGATCTGGATGTTTGGCACAGAGATAGATTATAGTCTGGAATAACACATAGGCTAATTTTTATCACGGAAAAACGTACCCGTTCCCGTGGGATAATTTCCAACAACCACGCGGGCGAAGCCGCTGGCAAAAGATATAACACTACCTTTATACAAAATACAAACCATCATTTAAAAATGTTAACGTTAAAAATATAAAATTAAAGTGAGGAACCTATTTAATTTAAAGCTTCTCTAAAACGATAAAACGTCCGCACAAAGCACGTAGGAAGTAGGAATGATAGTTGAGCTCGGCGAATGTTTTAGCATTTTGCGTTTAGTAATTTTATATTATCTCGGAAAATATATGACCAATTGACATATTGACATACTCATCATCTTGTCTCTGTGATGTCCTTGTGATCATAAAATTATTTTATTTGATAAGAATTGATAATTTGTTGTTTAAATAATCATCCAAACAGAAGTAAGTCGAAAAAATACTTTTTAAAAACATAAAACGAAATATAAAAGTTAAAATACAAAAGATAGAAATGTGGTGTCGCGGACTTTTTTGTAGAAATAATTAAGGCGACCCGGGTTGCCATACATTGCTTTCAATTTTAAACAACTGTTTAGGCAGCGCATGCAAATAATTCTGTTTTCGGAGGTATTTCTTTCCGACTTGCTAGACGAAAAATGCAATAGCTCGGCTAATATGTATGATATAAATATAATTAATGTAGCTTTCTATCAGTGAAAAAATTATTGAAATTGGATCATAAGTTCCGGAGATTACCCCCTACATACAAACTTACAAACATACAAACTTACTTACAAATTTTACCTCTTTATAATATTAGTATAGATTATGACATGCCCAATTTCTTCTTTTTTACCGTATTTGGAGACCTGTACGCACTTAAGCCCTTGACCTTGGATGGAAAATGCCTAACTGGTCAATTGCAAGTCGGACTCGCATGGGTCCTTACCACTGCATTTGTTCCACGCGCGCCTGAAAGAGATACCAGCACTAGCGAAGACGCCCGTTGGGCCGAAGCCTGCCGGGTCAGTGGGATTGATTGGGAACATAAAGGGCTTAGGAAAGAACATGGATGGATTTCAGTTAGTAAGAGTCTCACTCCTCTCTACCCGGAACGGGAGGGGTCATTTTATGAGCCCTCAAAAAAATGGGCCCTTACCACTGTACAATACGTAACATTCAAAAAAAGTATTTGTTGTTACAGCGGCAATTGCAGTACACAATCTGTAAAAAAATCAACTGTCTATCTACCACGGTTTATGAGATACAGCCCATTGACAGACAGACAGACGGACAACGGGTACGTTAACCCTAAAAATAATGCCACTCTTTAAAGTTTTCTCCTAATTAGTACAGTTAGCGACCTCAAATAATTGCCTACTTATAATTCAAAGAAACTAAATACCTATTACAACAACAGTGTCATTATTCCTAGCACCTACCTAATCATCTTCCTATTACAACAAACTGGATTCATAATAAATTAATAATTAAATTAATTCCATGTGACATTCACTTTATTTACGAAACTCGGGCCGAAACAATACCTCCATAAACTCCTTATAAGGGTTTATATTGCTAGTAAACGTATTCAATATTTCAAATTTGGAAACTAAGTTTGTTGCGCAAGCGGCGACGAGTGTGGCGCCGACGGCAATGTCGTCGATAAGATTTCGCGATGGTTTAGTGTGGATATACCGTTATTAGTGATGATTGACGTTCAAAAGTACCTTTCTGGTGCCTATCACTTCATAGTATAAAACAAAGTCACTTTCTCTGTCCCTATATCCCTATGTATGCTTAAATCTTACAGCTACACAACGGATTTTGATGCAGTTTTTTATAATAGATAGAGTGATTCAAGAGGAAGGTTTATGTGTATAATTTGTCGACATATTTTGCGGGCAAAACCGCGACTTTTACTCTGATTCTTTAGTGAATTGGGCAGTGGTGGTGAACTGTATCACTCCTTCTTACAACATGATAAAGGAAAACATCTTGAAGAAACCGGCATGTCCTAGAACCAAACAATCAAAAATATGTGACAGCACTGACACGCATGGTCGATTACGGCCACTCTCTTACAAAAAGGAGAATATCCCAGCAGTAGGAACTGTATAGGCTGGTAAAGCTATGACAAATTATTCAGTTCGCTATTAGGGGAATTTACTTACGTTGGTAACTTAAAACTACCACTACTTCCTGAGCCGGACGGCTCGTTCTTGTTCCACACGCGTCTCAAAAAGATGTCAGCATCTGAAGGGGGCCCGTTAGGGCCGAAGCCTGCCGGTTAAATGGGATTGCCCGAAAGGGTTACCGCTACCCCGGAAGATAAAGAGCTAAGGAAGGAACATGGATGGGTTTTAGTCAGTAAGAGTCTGACACTCCCTTTTGCTCCACCCAAAACGGGAGGGTAATTTCATGCTGTCCCAGCCTCAAAAAAAAATACCATTACTTTTTTATGCAATACCAATATTATTTTCAATTTCAATTTAATTTTTTTTATCATTGCGCATGCATAAACCGTAGCCAGCAGGGTAATCAAACTGAAGTGGCAGTGGGCTCGCCATATTTATCAAAGGACCGAAGGCCGGTGGAGCAGATGAAACCTGGAGTGGAGACGGCGTATCGGCTAACGTAGTGTGGGACGCCCTCCAGCTGGATGGACCGACAACCTTAGAAAGGCAGCTAGGAATCAGAATCAGAGTATTTATTTGTAAAACATAGGTATTCACATAAAGATGTTACGTTAAAATATGTGGGCGCTATGTTCTGCCGTGAAGGCTATTAAACTATCAAAATATTAAAAAATATCATTTATAAAATCTGGAACAGTATAATAACATTTATCGATTAATAGGGAGGTAAGAGCTTTCCTAAACCTTGATAGGGGCATATTTTTTATACTATAGGGTATTTTGTTATTAAGAAAAAAAATTTTTTCGGATAGACTGGATGTGGAAGGCTGATGACAGGGTGTTGTGGCGCAGACTGGGAGTAGCCTATGTCCATCAGAGGACAGCGATAGGCTGAGTTGATTGATAGAGGTGTAACCCTTTAACCATCAAATAAAACCCTTATCTTTTACAATCTTCTTCTTTTCGTGTGGTTAGTAACTAACCAGGTGTCAGAGTTTTATGCTGCTCATGGGCTACTGACTTAGCTTCACAGGCTATTGAGAAATATCTCTCAGACATACTGGTTACCTTGTGATGTTTTCCTTCACCGATTTTTAAGCAAATGATAGTTATATAATACGCACATGAATCCGTAAAATCAGATTTGCGTGGCTTGGGTTCGAACTCGAGACTTAGCAGTCCGACGGTTATACCACTGGGCTATCAGTGCTGCTTTACAATAATAACCATGAAAATGGTATCAATGAAATGTCAATCATTCTACATCAACAAACGTCGTATCCACGCTAAGCGGACTATAACAAACAAACGTTGATCTGACAGAGCCTTGTGAGATTTGCGTAGGAGTGCATATTCGGGTCGGCGCGTAGATCTTACTACCAAACTTACGTAACTGACACACTAAAATTTATAAACATTTGTTTAAATTGTAACTGGTAATCCTTATTCTAAAGTAATCACAGTAGCATTATAAAGACGAAAGTTTGAAAGTGAGTGTGTGTGTGAGTTTGAAAATATGATATTTTGTAAATAATTTTCGATTCTAAAACGTTTTTGAAATCATGGGTAGTAAAGACGGAAGAAGCTACAATGTAGCATAATGTTGTTGAGCTCTTGACCCCTCCGTGTCTTGATAAGCTGTCAATCATGGCTGGTGTTCATAGATCTTTGACAGTCCTTACGGGTAGTCAAAAGCCCGAAAGTCTGACAATGATCACGAAGGTATTCAGCTGCATCCGGTTAGACTGGAAACCAATACCTACATAGTTGGGAAAACGCTAGGCTAGGATTTTATTGTCCAGAATAAGCTTTTTTTATGACAAGCACCAAATACAACAATTAAGTCACACTTTAGTCCATTCTTTGTGAGGCCTTCCAACGCTACGTCTTCTTTGTCCGTCCTTCACGCTCAAACGGCTGAATGGATCTGGATGAAACTTGGAACAGAAGTAGTTTACGGCCTGGATTAATACATAGGATACTTTATATCCCGGTAATACGTTCCCTTGGCATAATTTTCGACATCCACGGGGGAAAGCCGCTGGCAGCTTGTAATTATATGTATATAAATGCGAAAGTAAGTTTGTTTGTTTGTTACCTAAATCACTGAACCGATGATTCTGAAATTTCGTGTCAACGTTGACAGGTGTGCAGAAACGGATATAGGGTACCGTTCATCTTGAAAATAAGTACTGTTCCCTACAAAACAACAATATTTATAATTATAATTATAATAATTTATTCAAAAGTAAAGTGGCAGAATACACAAATAAAACTTAGGAAAAACAATTGGTAACATAATGTTAAATATGCCTGCACTAGGATATACCTGTGTCGCAGGCGGTAAAAATGCTTATTATAATTATTACAAGGAAAATTGGATTCTTAACAATATTTAATATAACATGTAAAATAAATAGTGACAAAAATTTAAAATTAATTATCATAAAACTAAATAATAAATGATCTACTTAAACTAGGTTAAAGTGTTTGTTGCACAAATGAAACACGCGCGTTATTGTTTATGCAGACGACTGCAATTTTTGCTTCGACAGCGATAGTCCGAGTGTTAGTAGGACAGTGCAGCGTAACCCGGAAGTCCAACCTTAAGTTTGAAGTGACTCAGGCACTAGGCCCTCATAATCAATAGAATTAATATATCGATTTTCTGCTAACTTTCTAGCTGGGCACTCAGTGTCTCCGGTTTTATGATTGCTGGGCTTCTTAAAACGTGAGCAAGTTGCACATTTTGTTGCGTCTGATTTCTTGGCGCAGTTTGACATCGTGTGACCTGCCTCACCACAGTGACCACATATCGGCTGGCCATCTCTGCATGACTTCGCTGCATGACCATATTGGTGGCAATTGTAACATCGCGTCACCAATGTGAAGTCTCTGACGGGACAAGACGACCAATTTACAAAAAGCCTCGTTTGGGAAATTAGGGTCTTGCAGATATGTGCTGGCACTTCAATCACATAGTTG
Organism: Hyppa rectilinea; assembly: GCA_951799385.1. Classification (NCBI taxonomy): domain Eukaryota; kingdom Metazoa; phylum Arthropoda; class Insecta; order Lepidoptera; family Noctuidae; genus Hyppa; species Hyppa rectilinea. The sequence goes on from OX637325.1 coordinate 6,320,859, forward strand.
CAGGTCGAAGCATCTTTCTTTCCAGATTTGTGGCTCAATTTTATTAGCGTCAAAAAAGTTTCCAATGTCACTGTTGGAACTTTATCCGCTATATTCTGTTGGAATATATACCTAAAAACCTCATTTTCATTTTTAGAAAAGAGGTTTGTTGGCACTCCAATGACCACGATGCGGGGCTTGCGCTTGTTGGGTTCGTCAGCAGTAAGTCCAGATGTCGCTTTTTTTAGCTTATTGCTTATCTTGTAGTAGCTTTGTAGCTTAATGTCATCGGGGCGAATAATTTTCTGTACAAGAATCTTTGTTTCGTCACTGGATTTGGACTTGTCTTCGGGATAAATGACAACAGAACTCACGTTGTTTGGGCGCACATAACTGTTTGGGCCCTTCTTCACCATTTCGGCAAAAGAAACATTTCCTGTATTATTTGAGTCCTGTATCGTCTTCTTAAGCTGTTCCGAGAGGTGTTCAGACAGGTCACGCTTTTCTTGCATGGCATCGATCATATTGTATGCGTGGGCAGCTTTTTGCTTTAGCGACTGGTATAGGACTGCCATCTGAGAGGTGCCTGATCCTATTTTACGGCACAGGTTTAAAATTTTCAATTTCTGCTCCGTGTTAAGTTTCCCATCCGCAGCAATAGAGCCAACCTCATTGAGTTGCGGTTCAATATTGGACATCCATTTCTGTAACTCGGGAGTAGAGACCACTTCAACAGGGTTGACAGATTCTTGGGCTCTGACCGTCGTCGTCTTCGCTGGCGAAGCAGAAGGGACTGCCCCCCTTGAATTAAAGGGGCTGTTATCCATTATAAAATGTCACTATTTCCATGTATTTCTTTGTAGCACTTACACAAAGTTAAGATACATTACGTCAGTAATGCACAAAAGGAGGTCAATATAAAATGACTAATGTTATAAAATATTGCTAATGAGCACGTCTGTACGCTTCGAGTGCGCAATGACCAAGGATCGGATTAAATCAGTGTACTTTGCTTATGTGCGTAGCGTCTTGGAATATGCGTGCCCAATCTGGTCCCCCCAATACATTATCTACAAGAATCAGTTAGAACGGGTTCAAAGAAAATTTATTAACCACCTTAACTATCGCCTACATAAACCTCCGATGGCATATGAAAGCAGTTGTCGAACACATGGTTTATTGACGCTGGATGAAAGGCGCAAAGTTATGAACATGTGTTTGCTTTATGATATATTAGTAGCACAGGTAACTTTTAACACTCCCCTACGGCGAACTCGTCACACTACAATGCTAAACGTGGCTCGGCACTCGACTAATTACGCCAAAAATTGTGTATTTACCCGTATTGCTCGAATTTATAACACAGATTTCTCTAATGTGGATATATTTAACTGTAATAAACCTGCATTCAAAAAACAATTACTAAAAACCATAAACAAAGACAAGTGACAGGCTTCTAGTCTGTTAATGTTTACTCTGTTTCCTTAGTAGTTAAACATTTGTTTTTTCGTTTTAAAATTTAAACTTAATTATAAGTACCCTAAATACCTTAAATTTCACCTCTTTAATCTAAATATGGTATTAGTTAGTCCGTTCGCATATTAAAATGTATTCTAGTTATACAGGGAAACCTATTATTAGCCATACAATACTGTAATCAACAAGCTCTGTAACATACTATAAGCATCGCTGTTGGTTGCCTAAATAAAGAAAATAAAAATAAATAAACTTGTGATCGCTTTTCCGACGATATACAAAAAAATACGAAATCGGTACAGTGATAAGTCAAAAAGTAGAGTTTTAATTATCAGCTATGTGAACACTCTGTAGACTAGTTAGACCGGTAAGCGGGATTGTCCGAAAGGGTTACCGCTACCCCGGAACATAACGGGCTAAGGAAGGAACATGGATGGGTCTTAGTCAGTAAGAGTCTGACACTCCCTTCCGCTCCACCCAGAGTGGGAGAAGTCATTGGATAACTTCCTAGCCTCTGAAAAAAAAGGTGCTTGCCGAATCCAGATAATTCCATAATCTTCACCAGGTATTCGTTCTCTCTTGTAGTTCTAAATGGCACAGTACTTTCAGGTGGGCCAAATTGAAATAAAAAAAATCCAATCATTATCATAAATAACACCAATCACAACTTTATCGATAACGCTATAACAATTTATCTTACCTCCAATAATCACAGAGGAACATTAATTACAACAAAATTTCTTACTTCAGAAGTATTTTATCATTTAACCTTTCTCGAATTGGACAAAAACTTCCAGCCTGAGTTCCCTTATCGATTCCAGTCACAGTCTAATACAGCTTTGTACAAAGATGTTGGGACACTAGATGTGGCTCAAAAGTTTACGGTAAGTATCAACTCCACCACTCGGCTCACTCCAATCCACTGATCATTATGAATTTATAAACACAGATTTTAAATACCATAATTATACAACCTAAACCTAATTATTATATATTATTTATAAGTACGTGGTGGTGGGTCAGACATGGTGTTGTGTTGGGGCGCAGCCTAGGCGAGGTCCAAGTCCAGCAGTAGACTGCCTGAGTTGATGACTTTAAGCAACGTTTATGAATAAACCTAATCGTCATAAGACAATGGTAGATATTTTAGCGGAATTGTCCGAAAGGGTTTCCGCTACCCTGGAACATAAAGGGCTAAGGAAGGAACATGGATAGGTTTTAGTCAGTAAGAGTCTGACACTCCCTTCCGCTCTTCCCAGAGCGAGAGGGATCATTTGATGATTGCCCACCCTCAAAAAAAAAGATGATAGATATTCTTTTTTTAAAAAAACGCCATGTGTACGGTATTGTATTTGTGTATTTCAAACGATCGCAACAAAATTTCATGTCGCCTAGCTGTCAATACTATAGATAAATAAAGTAAGTATTATATAAGCAAAATGTTAATTGCAATGGGGTTTCAGATCTTATCAAACATCATTTTAAGGTCGATATCTAGTAGGACAAGCTCGTGGCTAATTAATAACAGCCGCACGGGTCGACCTATCAGGTTAAGCTACGCTTGCCGGGATTGGTGCGTAAATGGGTGACCGTCTTTACATACCGAGCCTCCTCCGTGCCTCGGAAAGCACGTTAAGCTGTTGCTCCCGGCTGTCATTCGTGGATCTTTGACAGACGTTACGGGTCGTCAGGAGCCCGAAAGTCAGACAGTCAGTCTTACCAAGGGATATCGCATTACCCAGTTACTGGTTTGTGGAGGTTAGATAAGCAGTCGCTCCATGTAAAATACTCCGCTGCAGCCAGTTAGACTGGAAGCCGACCCCAACATAGTTGGAAAAGGGCTAAGCAGATTTATCCAGTAAAAGTTTCAATATAGGCCGTTGCTTCGTAACACAGGGCCATTTTCAATGGTATTTTCGATACATTTTTGTGTATTTACATTTAAAAGCTAAATATTCATAGTAATATATACAGAAATAATAAGTATATAATCAAAGAGCATCAAAAAATTCGTCCACATCGCTGTCAACAGGAAAAGTTCCCAAAAGGCTGGCAGCATTGCCGCGTTGTATGGCAATGCTGATTCTTTGACCAAAAAATAGGCCAGCCCTCTGGTCGCGTGAAGAGTCGATCAACCGCTTGGCGATGTCTCGGAAAACGTAGTACATTTTTGTTATTTTAAAAGAACCTGACAAACCTGTCACTTCCTTTCTCTCAACATCCTCGTCCCTGAATTTCCCAAACCCACCCCGAACTGGGAACTTTTCTACTGAACTCCAATTAATTATATCGCGTAATGAGCGGGGCCCCACCAACTTGCTACGTGACTCTGGTCAATGCGTCTCTTTTCAGCCATGTTCGTTCTTGAAGCCATGTTTCTACCATTGAAAGTAGTTGCAGAGTTGGTGAGTTATGTATAGAAGGGACCTCGAGTCTTGGGGGAAGTTGGTTGGTAAAAGTATCTTGGGAAGAAAAAATGTTGGTGACAATATTTGTTGGTAGGATTAGTGGAGGCCCTGTGGTATCTGCCTCGACTTCTGAATTGTAGATCGTGAGTTCCAACCCAAGCAGGCGGTTTACTTTGTGTATTTTTCATCACCACTGCTCTCAAAACGGTGAAGGAAAACATCGTGAGGAAACCAGCCCTATACATAGGTTGGTATGGACATTTTTTAATTTAACTTTGCGCGCACCAGCGGGCAGAATTGCAACACATAAAGAATTGGAGCCAACAAGGAATTGGATTCTTGGTATCTTTATACAGAATTTTTCATATTCGATATAGGATTTTAATATTACTGTTTCAGCATTTCTGAATTTGAGACTTTTTGGTGTAGGAGGTGAAGGTGTCTTGTAAGATTTTGATGCTGGTGCTAAGTTTAATAATATTAAGAAGTCGTCAGAAGCCCGAAAATCTGACTGCCAGTCTTACCAAGGGGTATCGTATTGCCCAGTTACTGGGTTGTGGAGGTCAGATAGGCAGTCGCTCCATGTAAAATATTGGTATTTAGTCGCACCCGGTTAGACTGGAAGCCGACCCCAACATAGTTGTGGGAAAAGGCTAGGCAGATGATGACTAAGTTTTATAATATAATGGTTTTTGGCCTTTTTAGTAGGTATGTTGTAAAAGAAGTTGAATGTTTAAGATCAATCAATCTGCCTAGCCTTTTCCCAATTACGCTGGGGTCAGCTTCCAGTCTAACAGCTGAATGACAGTATTTTGCATGGAACGACTGCCTATCTGACCTCCACATCAGTAACTGGGTAATACGATACCCCTTGATAAGACTGGCTTTCAGATTATCGGGCTTATGACGACCCGTAACGGCTGTCAAAGATGCACAAATGACAGCCGGGACCAACGGCTTAACGTGCTTTCCGAGGCACGGAGGAGGCTCCGTATGTAAAAATAGTCACCCATCCACGGCCAATCCCGGCAAGAGTAGCTTAACTTTATGAATCGACTCGTGCGGCTGTTATTACATTACACTTGAAAAGTCATTATAAGAAAGATTCTATGGCAAATGTGCAGTATGAAACTTTTTACTTACTACATTTCTTTTGACAGTACTACGCCAAAAGAAACTTGCCGCTTTTTAACACAAAATATTCCATTTCTCTTTCCCAACATAACTCACTATTATTAACCTTAACAATGAAAAAAAAATTATTTAAACAGTGTTTGCGAAAGTCGAAATTATCCATTCTTCACTTTTGTAGGTTAATCATTCATGTAGTACATTAAACGATGCCCATTTCTTTTTGGGCAATAACATAACAAGAGTTTTTACAATGGTCAATTAACTTTTACTGCCAAGAATGACGGTTGTTGGTATATATTTCGTTTACAAGGCAATATAACTTGAATCTACGACGTTGCTACTATACAGCCTATTTTGAATGTAAAGGCTAGGGGCCTTGACAAAGTCACATTTTCAGTAACGATAACGAAATTAGATAAATCCGAAATGTATGGAATTGGCATAAGCTTTCGAAATGTCACGTGATCAATCGTTTTCGATCGCTAAGTGCTAGACAATGTCAAATTGTGTAACGAAACTTGATCAATATTCCCATACAAATGCGTTGACAAGTGGCGTTCTTGACAATCCGAATCGCTGTGATAACGAATTGTTCGATCAACAATTCTCGAAATCGAATCGACACGGATCGATTGACAGTTGTCTAGGCCCCCTGATCAGGTAAAACTGTTTGCCTCAGTGAATGAGTAAAAATTTTAATGTCTTTGATGATTAGACATTGAGTTGTGATTAAAAGATAACATGGAAGCATACAAAACATGGTATGCCACAATATTTAATTATTCGTAAGCGATTAGCTTCAACACACCCAAACTTTTATAATCACGTTTGCAAAATTAATCTCCTCAACTTGAACACAGATATTTATAACCAACTGGTTAAAAACTGGGAAAATTAATATTCATATGTATATTACCAAGAACAAAGCAAGGTCAACAATAAGTAGATCATGTTGTATCTTCAATTCAAACTCGACGATGTTTCTTGTAGCGATACCATGGAGTTATGAAACTAAGTTCCAAGATGAAGGAGGCAATCAGTTTTGGTTCACACTAAATATGTAGAGGCCAGCACATCCGTTCATTCCCAGTCGCGCCCTCGGGGATTGCCACCGTAGGCAAATGGGAATGAACATTCCCAGTCGCCACCGGCAGTGACTGGGAAGTCATTGCCCCCACTTCAGTTTCGCTATACATTGCTTTGTTTCTCGTGAAGAATAAAATAATAAGGAAATTTACTCCTTTTTTTTTTATTGAATGATGTGTCCTAATACAGAAACATCATAAAAAATACAATCTAGCTTAATACTAAAGCTAATGAGTAATTAAATTTTGACTTAATTTGCTAGGTAGACTAAGCCTAAGAATGTGTCCATTAACACTTTTCTTATTGTCTCTATTAAGGGGAAGACACTTTGTTCTTGTGTTCTTTATGGGTAGCACTCATTTCACTACATTAAACTAACACTACTAATGAAGGGGCCCCCCAGGATGAAGGGGTCCCCCAGGGCCAAGCCTGCCGGGTAAGCGGGATTGTCCGAAAGGGTTACCGCTACCCCGGAACATAAAGGGCTACGGAAGGAACATGGATGGGTTTTAGTCAGTAAGAGTCTGACACTCCCTTCCGCTCCACCCAGAGCGGGAGCAGTCATTGGATGATTTCCCAGCCTTAAAAAAAAAAAAAAAAAACTAACACTACTAAATTAACTCAAAAGGTTTTGTCCTTTTTAGTCTTCTCACTATGTCCGTGTTGTCGAGGAGCTGGATAGCCTCGATGTTCACATGATGGTGAAGCCTTCGTTCATGAGCTTCGGCGTTCTTTTTAATTATATCTGTGACGAGGTCTACTTTAAGGTCCCGATGAAGGTCGTCATTTCGAATGTACCAGGGCGCATTGACGATTCCTCTGAGTACTTTATTTTGAAAACGCTGTATAATTTTGATGTTGCTTTGTTTGGTACAGCCCCAAAGCTGAATACCATAAGTCCATACAGGCATGAGGACTTGTTTGTACAGGAGTATTTTGTTGTGTACTGACAGCGAAGAATGTTTTCCTATCAGCCAGTACATCGACTTGTAGCGAAGCTCTTGCTCATCGCGTTTCTTTTTAACATGAGCTTTCCAGCGAAGCTTTGCGTCTAATGTCATGCCTAAGTATTTGGCTGTATTTTCGTATGGTATGACATGACCATTTATGTTTACCGGATGATAATTTGGCTTTTTGTTTGTGAAGTCTATGTGAACAGATTTTGATTCATTAAGTTTCACATGCCATTTTTTTGTCCAGTCAAAGATGATATTGACGGCTGTTTGAACTTTTTCCACTGCTTCTTCTTGAGTAACACCTGTGGCCATTATAGCTGTGTCATCTGCAAATGTCGCAATGGTATTGTTTTCTAGCTCAGGAATATCGCAAGTGTACAATAAATACAAGTCGGGACCTAGGACACTTCCTTGCGGTACTCCAGCTTTTATCGGCTTGAGTTCTGAATATGCATCATCTTGTCGTACTCTAAACATACGCTGCGATAGGTAAGACTCTAAGATGTCAGCGAACTGTTTAGGCAGCATTTTTCTTAGTTTGTTAATAAGCCCTTTGTGCCAAACCTTATCGAATGCTTGCGCTACGTCTAGGAAGACTGTTGAGTAAACTTTGTTTTCTTCTAAAGCCTTTTCAATAATGTTGGTAATCCTGTGTACTTAGTCTACTGTTGAATGTTTTTCCCGAAATCCAAATTGGTAGTCAGGGATTAATTTTCTTTCTTCTATGATGAGTTTTAGCCGTTTTAAGAAGAGCTTTTCTAAGCGGGATTGTCCGAAAGGGTTACCGCTACCCCGGAACATAAAGGGCTACGGAAGGAACATGGATGGGTTTCAGTCAGTAAGAGTCTGACACTCCCTTCCGCTCCACCCAGAGCGGGAGCAGTCATTGGATATTTCCCAGCCTTAAAAAAAAAAAAAAAATTTGACATGACCGGTAGCAGGGAGATCGGCCTATATGATGTCGCTTCGTGAGGTGGTTTACCAGGCTTTGGTATCATTATAACTTCCGCAACTTTCCACAGATCAGGTACAGACTTAAGTCTGAACGTAGCATTGATAAGAGTCGTCAGTTTTACGATGGCTTTACGTGGGAGGTTTTTAAGAACTTCTCCAGTAATAAGATCATAGCCAGGTGATTTCTTTAGACTAAGACGCTTGATTTCGTTGTATACTTCTCTAGGTGTTACGAATTTTAATTCTTGCTCATCATTATTAATTGATGTTTCATCTAAGAAGGCATAGTCTTCCTGTTCTTCATTCGGCTTAAAAATGAGTTCCAGATGTTGTGCAAACCTAATAGCTTTCTGCTCGTTGCTTATTGCCCACCGCCCGTTAGAGTCTTTGATAGGTGGAATATGCATAATTGGCTTTTTTAAACTTTTTGTGGATTTCAACAGAGAATAATCTGTCGAGCGATCGCTGGTTAGTTGTTTTAGATAACTGCTCATTGATTCATTTTTGAACTTCTGAATTGCACTCCTTAGTTGTTTTGTAAGGTTGTTCAGAATCCTTTTATCTTGTGGAAATCTTGTTTGTTGCCATATTCGTCTCTGTCGCCTCTTTTCAGCTATGAGTTTTGTGATTTCTGCTGGGTAGTAGGTAAGTCTGTTTTTCATCTTAAAGGTAGGCGTGTTTTTCCAGGCGCATTGTTGGATTTGTGTAATAAACTGGCTGATATCCCGATCTAAATCTTCTGGTTTCTTTAGTGGAACTTTTAAATCTATTACAGAGTCTAAGTCCATTTTAAAGCTTGCCCAATCAGTATTCTTATTTACCAATGTGGGGTAGGTTTCTTTCAACATTAGAGTCTCACTTAGAGTAAGTATTATAGGTGAGTGGTCTGAGCTCATATCATAATAAAATTTATCACCGCATCTTCTCCGCATTAAAGATAACCTTCTTTAATGCGGAGAAGATGCGGTGATAAATTTTAATAAATAAAAAAGTCTATAAGATCAGGAATCTTTTTTGTGTCAGTAGGCCAATAAGTGGGCTTTCCTGTTGATAAAGTTTTGCACTGTGTTTCTTCAATTGCGCACAGTAGCTCTCTTCCTTTGGTTGTTGTCAGTCTAGATCCCCAAAATGTATTTTTAGCATTAAAGTCACCTCCCAAAATAAATCTGTTTCCAAGACCGTTTAGGAAAGTCATGTACTGATCTGTTTTTAGTGAATACCTAGGTGGACAGTATATGGCTGATATGGTGACAGAACAATATTTCGTTTTGACACAGACGGCCACAGCTTGTATTTCTTCTTTTTCATATTTGAGTTCTTCATAGTGAAGGATATTCTCTTTTATAATGACAGCACTACCACCTCTTGATGTGTTATTGGGATGCAATGCATGGTATACTTTATACCCTTTAATTTGAACATGAGACTCTTTAGTGAAATGTGACTCTGATATAAGACATACATCAATACTATCCATATTTAGGACTGCCGTAAGTTCATTCTGATGTTTCAGCAGTCCATTTGCATTCCATGCCATAATTCTAAGTGAGTTAGCCATTTATGTTGCTTTTTTGTTTGGTAGGTACTTTAGTGCTACCTTCAACATGTTTTTTTAAATTTACTCCTAAATATATGTGTGTTATGTAAATATACCACATCCAAATCAATCCACTCACAGTGCAAACCGCTTAAAAAACCTAGGAGAAGCTTCCATGCTCTGCTTGTTTTCGTGGGAGAGACCAAAAGTGTACGGGCCGGGTAAATGCCATTATGTACGACATGCGGTTAGGGATGGCAGGCGAGTGCATTTTTGAACGCCCGTTGTTTAAGTATGGAAAATGGTGTGGTCAGTTTTAAGTGGTGTATGGTTTTACAAACTGATACTTTTAACTGACTGATATGTAATGTTGTTGTATACAGGGTGAAATTGAATTTATGGGGTTTGTTTTAAGGGATCATTGTACTCATTATGAACAACTTTCACTATGGGAACAATTCTGAAATCGCGAAAAAGAAACAGCTATCCTTTGATTGGTTCTCAACATTATCACAAAGGGATAAGTTTCATGTTCAATCTCAATCTGTAAAATTTCTTTAAATTTGTAAGATTGAGCTAGTTTTTTTTGCTGCCGTCTGTATCTAATACTTGCAAAAAGAACATAAATCACACATATCTTTAACTAAAAATGTGAAGTGAAGTGTGTGAAAGATGATATAGCTAGCAGGGGAGTGACTACCGAGATGACGACTAATAGAGAAGTATGGAAGAAGAAGACATGTTGCGCCGACCCCAAATAAATTGGGATAAGGGCAGGAGAATGATGATCTTAAACTAAAAATAACCCTTTACAATATCAGGTGGGGCAACCCTGAACGCACAACAGTTAGCGACACGGAATGCATCGCGTGCGCGCATCATGTTGGTCGCATCGGCGTAATTGAGGACGGACGCCCTGTTATCATATAGGACTTAACTCCAAAAACTAACTGATAGTTAATTAGTTTTAACATTAATTAGTGGTTTTATTTGTGTTTTATCTGTCCATTAGGTGCGGGATGAAATTGAATTAATTGAATATTTGTGATGCTAATTTGGTTCAAAGGGATAAAATATTGGATGGGACTGAATCAGTGTATTTATGGGCTACTAGAACCCGGTTTCCATTTTCGATGTCTATACTAATATTATATGAAAAGAAGACGAAAGATTTGTACGTAAGTATGTTTGTATTGAATAAACTCAAAAACTACTTAACGGATCTGGGTGAAACTTGGCACAAAGATAGATTATAGTCTGGAATAGCATATAAGCTACTTTTTATCCCGGAAAAATGTACGGTCCCCGTGGGATAGTTTCCTATATACGTGCGCGGGCGAAGCCCCTGGCAAAGGCTAGTTTGAAATATGTGAAATATGGGCGACTCGACACTTAGATAAAACAGTTGTTTTTTGTTGATGAACTATGTTTTGGTCTGCCTCCAGTCTAATCGGTCGCAGCTGAATACCAATATTTAATATAGAGCGACTGCCTATCTGACCTCCACATCCACAATCCAGTGACTTGATAATACAATACCCCTTAGTAAAACTGGTTGTTAGACTTTCGAGCTTCTGACGACCAGGAACGCGACTGCCAAAGATCTATTAATGACAGTCGGGACCAATATAATAATATCCTCGGACATTTCACACAACGCCATACAGTCCCAAGCTAGGCAACCTAATGCTTGTGTTATAGTAACGAGATGGCTGATAAACTACTTATATACATTATTTTTGTAAATACATACATATCATTGAGAGAAAATCACCCAGACCCATAACAAATACTTGCAGGTCGTACAAATATTTGTTCCGTGTGGGGATCAAATCCGCGACATGCTGCGCAGCAGTTAATCGCTCAACCGCTGCGCCAACCGTGTCGTCAATGGCTGAACATGCTTTCTAAGCCCAGAAGGTTCTTGGTATGTAAAGATGGTCACCCATCCACGAGTTTACCTCGGCAAGCGTAGCTTAAGTTGATTGATCGGTGCGGCTGTTATAACTTAGCCACGAGCTCCTCCAAAAATATTATAATTATTTTTAAATCCATCAAATAATAAACACGGTCTTCAAGATAAGGACGAAAGTAATATTAATACTACTGTAATTATTACAAACGGTGAAAGCCTTCATAGTACGTCTATCATTATTTAGACTAGAAGTTTTTTATTAAAATGGTTGACTTAAAGCTTGTTGTGATGTGAGAGCGAGGCGATAAGGATGCTGAAGAGATAAGTAATAGTGGATGTGTAGTAAGGAAACTGCTGGTTCTGATAATAAGGGTTTGTTCTCACCAACCAATTAGTTCACACCATTAATCAGTCAGACAGGAGCACGTTGTATGATAGTTGACCTGTCGCGGCCCGATCGTCGGAGGAAGTGACAGAAATCAACGAGACGTTCAGAAAAAAAAATAAGATGGTTGCGCGAGCTTACGCTAGTAATGCCCCTTTGTAACATTTTAGTGTTGGGATTCCAACAAATGCTAGCGTGAGTAGCGTTCTAAACTGTGTATGTTCCGTCAAATAAATGCTGGTCAGATATTTTTTATTCATTTGTTTTGATTCACCATGAAAGTTACAGGAAGAAGGAAAGGAAGGAAGCAATAGAAATTAAAAGATAAAAGGTTATTTATTTACTTTCCGTAAGAATCTTATGCATGCCTATAAATGATGTAAACCCACAGTATTGAAGACTCGTGATTTTACAATAAATGTGACAATTACAGGTAAATACAGTATTCACATATAATTATATAATTTTCTTTCTGTGCCATTCTGGTATCTATAATGTGTGCGCATGAATGGATAAATAAGTAAATAATTTTGTACTCAAATGTTGTATCTGTATAAATTATCTGTGTACATAAACAATAAAATAAATAAAATTAAGCTGTAATAAAATTATAGCTCACACTATGCACGTGCTTTACATCTAGCCGCAAGCTAGACACGTGTTGGTTTCGTACACATGTATAACTCAATTTACATGTGTCGCAACGCATTATAACATTATTATAATACAAATAAAGTGGAAAATTGTTACGGTATAATTATATGAAAATATTTCCATCTAATTCTGATAATATATGCTATACTTGTCGGAGTTTGGTGCCGGCATTAATTTGTAAAAACTGGCCAAGATCGATTTGGGCATTTATTCAAACTAGACTGAAAATCAACACTTTTTGGAGGTCAAAGTTACATAAGACAGTCCCCCAAAAACGCTTACCCTTCACCACTTCCTCGTGCTTTAGCTGAGAAGAAGTGGCGCAACGACCACCCCAGCAGCACAACTGTCTCTTTAGTGTTTTAGAACTAAAAAAATAAGCTTAGTAATTAGCTCGTGGCTAAGTTATAACAGCCGCACGTGCCAATCCATCAAGTTAAGCTACGCTTTCCAGAGTTGGTCCACGGATGCGTGACCATCTTTACATATGGAGACTTCTCGAAAGTCCCTAAGACTGAAAGCCGACCCAGAATAGTTGGGAAAAGGCTAGGCAAATTGATTTTTTGAAAAATCTTTTTTATAAGTACTGGGCTTTTATTTTTTTAAGGCTGGGAAATCATACAATGACTTCTCCCGCTCTGGATGGAGCGGAAGGGAGTGTCAGACTGTTACTGACTAAAACCCATCCATGTTCCTTCCTTAGCCCTTTATGTTCCGGGGTAGCGGTAACCCTTTCGGACAATCCCGCTTATTTATACTAGGCCTAACTTTTCAGTTATAAATTCTTGAAAATACTTTATTTCTAGATTATAATTAGATTTTATTATTCCGCAATTCTGAAATTGTCCTTTTAAAATACCAGTAACCTCATTTCACCTACTCTCGTTAATAACGGGCAAAAAGGTCTGTTTTGATAACCTCTGATGAGATAACTCGCTCCGCTTCAATATTAGCAAAGAAATACGAGCTTTAATGATAAATTAACAACGAATTCTGAGTAGTACCTAATACCGAAACCAGAACATCAAGTTATCCCTATCTGTCAAAGCTCTTTGATAGATTTTCAACTTTATTACAAAAGGATAAGGTTCATTTTCAATTGGGATTTTTTTACAGTTTCGGATAGCTGTATTCGCCTTCATCTGTACCTAGATTTATTTAAATTTTGGCTGGTCAGAAGGATACCACCAAGTCTTTGTATATGTGTCACCCAGAAGTTGAAGTACTCGAAAGGATTGAATACACAATCAAACAGGTAGGTACAGAGTAAAATAAAGCTACCCCAATCTGTCAAAATTCTTAACTTGATTTTCAACTTTATTACAAAACGATAAGGTTCATGTTCAATTGGGAATATTTGACAGTTATAAGAAAGGCACTCTTGAACGTCAAATATGAACAAGAAATATAATTGATTCTAGTCGCCCCTTCCAAAAGGTAGTTTCGTACGGAGAAGAATAGGCAAGAAACTCCACCGTTACTCTTTTAAAATGTTTCACAATGTTTTGTATACATGTATTATAACATTATATGTGAAGACGATGCACCCAGAATAAAAACAATACATCACAAAAATTTAAAAGAAAACACATGTAGCAGTGGCAAGTAAACTTGATTATGTCATAAGTACATGGTGCTCACATATTTACAAACCTTCTAAAAGATAATAATAATAAATTAATCAATGTGTGAGAAGTTATTCCAATGTAATCACTACATAGTATAAAACAAAGTCGCTTCTCTGTCCCTATATCCCTATGTATGCTTAAATCTTTAAAACTACGCAACGGATTTTGATGCGGTTTTTTTTAATAGATAGAGTGAGTCAAGAGGAAGGTTTATGTGTATAATATGTCGACATATTTTGCGGGTGAAGCCGCGGGCGGAAGCTAGTAAAATAATATGGTACAAATTATAAATTATTACTTGATTTACTTAGCAACCAGTTTGATTTTGTCTAGGATGCTTACGCCGGGAGCAGCAAACACTGCGTTACCCTGCTTCGGGCGACATGTGTATAGTTATTATACTCTTTGGTGACAGGTCTCTCGCGATAAACGTAAGTCCAGGGATGTGTGGCCGACTTTGAATTTGATCTCGATGAGTCTCTTGAACGCAAAGAATGTCTCAGTTCGTTTTGCGGTAGACGTCAGAAAGTGGTGCTGTTCCACAAACGATATGACACTTAATCTCGTGTCCTGTGTGTCCTGCCGTATGCACGTTACAGGAACTGATGGACGCTAGTGATGGCGCCAAACACGTAGCCTTTTTTTTTTTTTTTTTTTTTTTAAGGCTGGGAAATCATCCAATGACTTCTCCCGCTCTGGGTGGAGCGGAAGGGAGTGTCAGACTCTTACTGACTAAAACCCATCCATGTTCCTTCCGTAGCCCTTTATGTTCCGGGGTAGCGGTAACCCTTTCGGACAATCCCGCTTACCCGGCAGGCTTGGCCCTGAGGGGCCCCTTCATATGCTGACATCTCTTTGAGGCGCGCGTGGAACATATACGCGCCGTCCGGCACGGGTCTGGTGCTGATCGGACGGTGAGTCACCCATTACTCACCGTCCGCAGGCCCGCGCCTACGGTGGCCGGGAGTCGTCACGTGGCTCCCGACGCCCGGGGCGTCTCCTGCGGCGGCTGGGACGGGAGGACCTTTCTCTCTCCCATCCCGCCGCCTCCTTCGCGAGCATAACTTTTTCGCAGAAGGAGGTGACTGCCTCCCACTCCCTCTCACCCCGGACCATGGCTTGCACCAGAGCCGGGCGCGAGAGGTCGCCGCCGCCGATCGCCTCTACGAGGACACGGCGGTGCTCTGCCCATGCGGGGCAGGTTTGCACCGTGTGCTCTACCGTGTCCTCTGGGCGATCCTCGCAGTGGTGACACCCGGGCGTTTCCTCCCGCCTGATGATGTGCAGGAACCTCCCGAAACATCCATGTCCGGTGAGGACCTGCGTCAGGCGGTAGGTGAGGGCGCCGTGACGCCTCTCTAGCCACTTCTCAAAGAGGGGCCTTACCGCCACTATCGTGGCGTGCCCTGCGCTGGGTTGCGACAGTCGCTGCTTCCAGGCCGCCATGAGATCGCGCCGGAGGTCCGTCCGCTCCGCCGCAATTTGCTGCGGAAACGGAGTTTCCCCCCGGCTTAGTACCTCCGCGCGCCACTCGAACAGGCGCGCGAGGACTATCGCCTCCAGATCCCACGGCGGCAGTCCGGCAAGGAGGCTTGCCGCCTCGCCCGAGATCGTGCGGAAAAAACACGTAGCCTAATTCTGGGCCTACTACATTTAGATTGCCATCGACACGCTAAGAAGCAAAAGCACCCCGTTACCTTCCCTGACCGTACCTACCTACATAATCATTCTACAAACAACACGCTACCTTGACATTGCCCCAGCGCGGCACGTGTCGACTCCAAACCCACACATAACTCAATTGACATGTGTCGTGTTGAAACCCGTTGTTTTACAATTATACCCACTATAATGTGCTTCTCGTGACCGTAGCAGTTAAAGGGTTAGAAGTTGAAGAAACGTTACGAAACTAGTTCAGAAATAGTTATTTCAATGTCAATATGGGTTGATTTGTGAAGGGTTAAGGTATGTTTGTGATTTGTTTCGGTAAGTTGGTCGATTAACAAGAAGATGATTTCTAGGAATTTTCCTATTAGTTAGGTACCTTTTTTTTTGCAGTGGGTAATTTTCAGATGAACCCCTCCCGCTCTGGGTGGAGCGGAAGGGAGTGTCAGACTGTCACTGACTAAAATTTATCCATGTTCCTTCCTTAGCTCTTTATGTTCACTACTCATCCGCATCGCTGTCGTTTGGAAACGTGCCCAGAAGGCTGGCAGCATTGCCACGTTGAACGGCAATGCTATTTTTTTCCCTTAAAACTCGACGTGAAGAGTCGAGCAATCAACGAGAAATTTCCTTAAAAAAGAAGCTGCGTACTCGGGCCCCATGACCCTAGAGTTTCAACGCCAAAAAGCTCAAAACTGTAGTTACCCATCAGGTTACTGTATTTACGCCGCTTAAGGGTCTCAGCAGCGGCAGCACCGGCGCCAGCACCGGCGCCAGCACAGCCCGCCGTGCTAAAAAAACTAGAAAACAAAAGAATGTATATTACAATAATGGAGCTCCATTTCACCCCAAACTAGCACGTCATACATAATTGTTTCATAGAATAAAATAAATCGCACGGACACATTTCCGTAACATTCTGATCGTGAGTGAAACCAATAAACTGTAACCAGTCCAAAACTAAAACCAGAAAGTCGAAGTTAACACTCGGATTCGTCGGTTTGCTAACAAAAGTTGCCGACTGTCACACCGTAGTGTAACAACTACTAGATTTTTAATGCAAAGAACCTTATCCTTATTGCTTTAGTCGTTGTAAGCGCTACTGTTGAGCATTAAGTCCTGGGTTCGATTCCCAGGTCGGACAAAGTGTTACCGCGTATTTCTATCTGAAATTTCTCAGTACCAGCATGGAGCCTTTTTTTTTGAGGGTGCGATATCTAATGACTCCTCCCGCTGAAGCGGAAGGGAGTGTCAGACTCTTACTGACTAAAACTCATCCATGTTCCTTCCTTAGCCGTTTATGTTCCGGGGTAGCGGTAACCCTTTCGGACAATCCCGCTGCTGGAGCCTGGATTTGTGCCCGTTGGATGGTTAAAAGCCCGCCCCCTATTACATGGGGCTTAAACATAACTGGCGAAAAGTGAGTGCCCTATTTGGTACAGTCACGAGCACCAATATGTACACACCGAGCAAAATTCAGAAGCGATTTTCTCGTAAAATAACTGTTTAAATTTCGATATACGAAAGTGTCGGTAAATCTATGGATTCGAAAATGCAATGTGTGTGAAAACATACAATTTCATTCAATAATTAAGGAGAAAACCGCTTTTGAAACTAGATAACTGTATACATGTTTTTGCTCATGACTGTACACCTCTGGCCACAACAAGGCGTGATGTTATGTCCATTGCATAAATTCATTGTCATTGCTTCTACGCAGTGATGCGTAAAAGATGCGCCTCCCTGGTGCGCCGGGTGCAGGCCAGCCCCAACATTATTCTGCGGTGTGTCGCGAGCAGACTGGATTGTTTGTGTGTGAACCGCTGCTGCAAGCTTTCTACCTCGGTGTTGGGTTTGTAGCAGGGGTTCACATACCTTGTTGTGTTGTGTAGAATAAGTTACTAACATAGTCGTTAAGGAATATTGTTACTAACAAATTGAGTCTTTGTTACTTTTAAATAAATGAATTATTATTATTATTATTATTAAGCAAAAGCAACTCTGTCGGTGAGAGCAATGGTGGCCCAGTGGTATCGGCCACGACTTACGTTTTGTAGGTCGTGAGTTCGATCCCAGGCTGGTACTCCATCGCTCCCAAAACAGTGAAGAAAAACGTCGTCAGGAAACCATACATGACCTAGAATAAAAAAATCAAAGACACGTGACATCCACCTTCCTTTTTTTATTAGATTGAGATAATCTGCGCGGTGGTCTCACATATTTTTTTTAATTTTTGCTTCAGGAGTTTTTGAGTTAGCATCAATAATACGTATTCAGGTTATATTGGGTGTAACTGAAAGAGTAATACAAAAGCATATGCTACAGACCACCAAACTGAACAACTTTTACTATGGGACCAACTCCGAAATCGAAAAAAAAAATCTGCTGTTCTATACATTTTTGGTCACGTAGGTGTGTAGGTCTGTAGCATATCCATAGATCATAGATAGATCTAGATAGATTGTAATATAACGATGTTTACAATCTTACGGTGACATATATACCCTTTCCGTTACACCCAGTACGAGTATGAGGTCGGTGGCAAAAACCGAAAATGTATCTTCTTTCGTTTTTTGCCACACAAAGACTCAAAGACACAAACTACTGAAATTAAATTGTGTTTCACTGTGTCGTGTTTTTTTTTAAACCGGTTGTCTTTTTACAGTGTTACACAACGATCTAACTAACCGAACTCAAGCGGCAAAACTCACGAAACTTTAAACGCCAATGGAAAAGACTATATTTGCCTTTCTTGGTAGCACCAACGGCATAGTAACAAATTACGTTGTAAACAACATAGCATTTAATTAGCTCACTTTCCTAGGCTAGTTTATTGTTAGGATTAAAGTTTAGATTTATAATAATAAAGATGTAGTTCCATTTTCTGTTAAGGACTAAGGTTGTTGTGAGGAGCTCGTGGCTCAGTAATAACAGCCGCATGGATCGATCCATCAGGTTAAGCTACGCTTGCCGAGGTTGGTTCGTGGATGGGTGGCCATCATATACCGAGACTCCTCCGTGCCTCGGAAAGCACGTTAAGCCGTTAGTCCCGGTTGTAATTTGTGCATCTTTACCAGTCGTTACCAAGGGGTATCGTATAACCCAATTACTGACTGGTTTGTGCAGGTAGGCAGTCGCTCCATGTAAAATACTGGTATTCAGCTACATCCGGTTAGATTAGAAGCCGATCCAAACATGGTTGGGAAAAGACTCAGCAGATTGACTAAGGTTGTTGTTATAATTTTAACGTGCTTCTGTGTTCTGTTGGTCTGTGTGTTTGTATATGTCTGCTGCATCGTAGCTCCAAAACGTTCGGGAAACAAGAAATTTTACGCGGATGAAGCTAGCTGTTCGGGCGTCTCCGGTAATCATCGGCAGCGGCGACTCGAGGTGTGGCGCGCAGGACGTGCAACGACACTTCGCAACCGATCTCCATAGAGGGCACGCGCGCGCACTCCTCAGTTTAACCAACATCAACATATTTTAAACCTATTGGGATGTTATAATTATTATAACTACTGTAGTTATAATAATTATAACATCCCAATAGGTTGAGATGGTATGTTTATGTGTAGGTATTACCCACGCTTTTTATCTATACATTGAAACAAAAGCTTCATAATAAGCCGTGGAACGGTCCTTTCATACTTTTTAGTTAAGGCGTGGAGATTTCCTAATCTCGGTGTGTTCCCGTCTTATCGCCTACTTGAAGAAGGCACTTAGTTTATATTGCTCATTAGCGAGTGCACCGCCAGTTATTTTATGCATAAAACTTCACCTATTATGGTTATTTTCTCACGGGTGTACTGTTGTTGGTTTTTCTTTAAACTAGGGGGTTACGGATTTTTATAATAATCTCTGCATATGAGGCGCTGTCCGCCTCATATTAGTGGTAATACTTTTTTGTTTAACTGGCTTGAGCCAGCTCATACTGCTATGCTATGTTATGCGAGCATAATGTATGGAACAGCTGATTTTTTTCTTGATTTCAGATATTTTGTTCCCATAGTTAAAGTGGTTCAAAATGATGAGTTAAATGATCCCTCAAAATAATGCCCATGAAGTCAATTTTACCCTGTATTAATAATAATGCTAGTCGCACGGTAATCTTTACTTGCGCGATGCAGGATTCTGCGTGACGTCAGAGTGACGCGTCATTCGTATGTCGATACCGCTACACGCCCAACAGTTTGATTTGATGAATAGCTACCAAGCACTACATTGGCTGCTATGAATAATCGTCTTCAAGATAAGAAGAAAATGGAAGCTGTTTAAATAAATCTCCTTCGCTACCGGTGGGCGTAAACCGATACAAATGTTAGCTACTGACGTTACAATATTAATGATACGGTGCAGTACAAAGACATCGTATATTCTGTATGACAGTTGTAAATCTTGCGCTGATTTAAGTCAATAACTAGATAAGTATGGTTGCTCTATGCATACAAAAACTACAGAGTGAAATTGAATTCATGGGCAATATTTTAAAGGGTCATTGAACTCATCATTATAAACAACTTTAACTATGGGAACAAACTTGAAATTCCATACATTATGCTCATAATATGATGATCTTCCACCCTCTAAAAAAAGTCTTGGACTTGTCCTTTAGTGAGACGGAGTGGGCTATAATAATAATAATAATAATAAACATTTATTTCAGAAACACTTCCATATTTGTTAGTAACAATGTAATCTTATCAACTAGTGTTAGTAAATTAATTCAGGTGTATGTAAAGTTTTATTTTAAGGTACGTAAGGCTCACCGACCCAGGGGAATGTCTACTTGACTGCGTGCAGTCGTATCCACCGCCCCAAGATCGGAGAGTCCCACCTATCAGCTGACGTACTAAGAATGATGTTGGGGCTGGCGCGCACACGGCGAAGCGAAGATGCGCATCTCTTGCGCATGATGGCCGAAAAACTGTCAACATTCGTGTCGGCAAACATGCGCGCTACAAAAACGCGGCAGCCGCATCAACACAGCTATTGTCAGCTATTGTCTTCAAAAATAAAATTAAAATTTCATGTCATAATGGGCGTGCCTACCAATCGGATATAAATTCAAGCTCCTGATTGCTTCTAAGATTTTTTTGAAGCAAACCAAAGCTCACTGCACGCTGAACCGTCGCGTTTAACCACTATGTTTTATATCGAATTTTTTTTTTTTTAATCAAAGAAGCTAAACTCTTTTCGCAAATCCCTATTTCCCATGTCAAAAAAAATATGTAAAAATATGTAGTCAACATCTTCAACTTTTTTCTAGCAATCGACAGTTCCTTATTACGTCCATCACTCGTGTACACAGTGGTGACTAATGGCCCAGTCGTGACGCTCGATAGCATCGCTGTTTGTACAACATTTATCGATAGTTTGTATCTTTAGAACTGTTTTTTGTTAAAAAAACCTAGTGATTTTTGTCTTGTTTTGTTTTTTAAGTTGGGCGTGTATTATTAATGAACAATAATTTTAAGGTTATTTTGGCGCGTTGCCAAAATTGAAAGTAATGCGGCCATCTTGTTTTGTTAATGTCTGTAGCAGTTTTAGATACAATTGGTCACCAACAAATCTTAAGTCAAAGTCTAAGCAAAAGTATTTTTGAATAATAATCAATTTTGAACGTCAAATTGAACAATACGTTTGCCTATGGCATTAAGTCCGCCTCTGTACATTTCTGTGCTTAAAGTATTAAATAAATAAACAAAAAATAGATTGTTTCATGTTGCCCCTTTCAAAAGATAGTTTGGTAAGGACAAGAATGTTATAAAATATTGTGTATAAAATAATCATAATATGATTTTAAGTGCAGACGATGCACCTATAATAATACAATACGACAAAAGGAGAAAAGAAAAAAATAAACAATAGGTAAATTAATTATGTGATAGATACAAGGTGCTCAAATATTTACAAACATTCCAAAGTTTTCAAAAACGTTAACAAGTAAGTAATAAGTCAATGTGTGAGGTGAAGTAATGTCAGAATGCTCCTCCTATCAATGTCATTCAGACACCAAACGATCATTGTAACGCTCCAGTTTGGTACCAGTCGGTGGATTCTGTAAGAATTTAGCGTGAAACTTAGATGAAGTGACATCCAACATCCACGAGTGCAAAACCGCTGACAGAAGCAAGTTTAACATAAAAACACCAATTCAAAAAAATACAAAATACAACGAACATAGAGGGCTAAGGAAGCAGCATTGATGGGTTTTAGTCAGTAAGAGTCTGACACTCCCTTCCACTCCACTCAGAGCGGGAGGGGTCATTTAATGATTTCCCACCCTCAAAAACAAAAGATCGGTGTTAAAACTGAGATGACGTTTGATATTCATCATCTGCCTAGCCTTTTCCCAACTATGTTGGGATCGGGTTCCAGTCTCACCGGATGCAGCTGAATACCAGTATTTTACATGGAGCGACTGCCTATCTGACCTCCACAAACCAGTAACTGGACAATACGATACCCCTTGGTAAGACTGGCTGTCAGATGACGGTTAATAGTGATGTATGGAAGAAGATAACAATTCAATTGAGATAAATTCAGTAGAATAATGATAATGTGAAAGCGGTCAAACGCCAGTTACCCTATCCAAATACGAAAAGAAACTAAACATAAATAAAAAAACGAGATCGATGTCAAAATGTTCAAAGCTACGAAGTGAAGTGTCGTATGTCCCGCAGTGACCGCAAATGAGGGGCACACAGAAAATAAAAATAATTTGTCAAACTAGTCCGGCGAGTTGGCGGCTACCCGGCCGCGGTCTACATGCAGGTACGAACGATGGAGTCGCGGAGCACAGTTAAAAATATATTTGGTATTGAGAGGAGTAGTTGTAAATAAAACTTTATTGCAGCATCGTCTGCTAACTTTGCGGCTTTGCGTTAAATAAAGAAAAGGAATTGGAATTTGACAAAAACAAACTTTCGATATAGTAAATTTGTCCATGTCATTTACAGATGCCTGTTGATAGAATGCACACTGTGATCTGATTTTTTAAGCAAGTGATAATTATACAATACGCAAATGAATCCGTAAAATCAGAGGTGCGTGCCTGGAGTTCGAACTCGAGATCTATGACTTGGCAGTTATAATTATACAATACATGTTGACGTGACAGCGCTTGGAAGATTCCTTTTTTGATTTATTGATTTGATTTTGATTTTGACGATGAATCTGAAGAAGTCCTAGTTTTCTCTATTGACATAAAAATGTTTACTGCGTAGTTAAGAAAATAAGAAATACCTACTCAAAATGTCCCTCTCCCCACGAGTATCCGAAAGGGTTACCGTTACCCCGGAACAACGTCATATGACGATATCCGTCTCTCAAAAAAAAAAACAGCAAACAAAAAAGGCAAACGGGAAAGATTAATTTCCACTACGTACCGCATCTCCACATTAGTGGAACAATGTAAATAGATGGTATCTTAGCACACAGTCCGTTAACGCGTATTAGACACTTGATCGATCTGGTGTGGCGCCCGAAACAACTTATATGTCGATCACTACACACTTAAGGGGAATTATAATATCTTAGGAGTATCGGAAAAGTACGTGGACTAAAATAAATGGGTATTTTTGGACTTTAGTAAAATGAACATCACATTTTTTCGTCTATTCTTCAAGTACTTTTCAATCTTATCTTCTTCTTTTTGTGTGGTTAGGTGACTAACCTGGTGTCAGAGTTTTTATGCTGCCCATGGGCCTCTGACTTAGCTTCACATGCTGTTGAGAAATATTTCTCAGACATGCTGGTTTCCTCACGATGTTTTCCTTCACCGATTTTTAAGCAAGTGTAAAATAAATCAGAGGTACTGCCTATCTGACCTCTTCAACCCATTTTTTAAATCATTTGGAGAAATTTGACAGTTTGTTTGACGTAACTAATTGCGCTGTCTGAGTCGTAAGGTCCGTTTGTAGGGGAAGTTAGTACTTGCTAATTAAAAAAAACTGACTAGACGACTACCAGACTTTGCAAGAATATTAGCCACTTACTTCCAGACGTCTTTTAAGGGAGCAACATCCTGAGACCGGACATATCATAAGAATAAGCTGGATCATGACACCTCGATTGCCAAGGGACGCCAAGCCATTATACTGCCTTCAGGCTAGACGTCCCTTCACATGAAATGTAGGAAGCGACCGTCGTATTATCAAGAGGTCTTCATAGACATGGATTTTTGTAACAATAAAAATATATTTTACGTGTAATACAAAACATAGGTACTTTATACAGATTTTTTTTTTGGAAGGTGGAAAATCCCGCTCTGAGTGGACCGGAAGGGAGTGTCAGATTCTTACTGCATAAAACACATCCATGTTCCTTACTAAGCCCTTTATGTTCCGGGGTAGCAGTAATCTTTTCGGACGATCCCGCTTAATACAGAATTATTAAAGGAAAATGTATTTTATGTTACGAGACAACCAGCGCGATTGACCGAAAGTTTACCGCTGCCCCGGAACATAAAGGGCTAAGGAAGGAACAGCACATGGAAGTGTTTTAGTCAATAAGAGTCTAACACTCCCTTTAGAGAGCTAAAGTGGTAATTTGAGGATTTCCCACCCTCTCAAATGCTATGATACAATGCCTGTCAGGCAGTCTCAGACATACAAAACAGAAATCGATAGATGTACCAACTGACAGCAATCATGCTACCTGTATGCCGGAAGCATAATACCCTCCAGGCAAACTGCGTCTGAGTGGTGTACCTACCTGCCTATTACGACTGATATACTAAGATCTGATAGGTACCTACATAATAATTATGTATATTTATGATAATTGTAACTGACTTGACGTTATGTAACCATCATCATTCTGTATGAAAGAGTATTCAGAAGTTATAGTTTCATGTTGCCTAATCTGCCTGCCATTTCTTTGTTGAGGTCAGCTTCCAGTCTAACCGGATGTAGCTGAGTACCAATATTTTACATGTAACGACTGCCCATCTGGTCTCCCCAACCCAGTTACTGGGTAAAACGATATTCCTTGGTAGAACTGGTTGTCAGACTCTCGGGTTTCTGACTATCCGTGACGACTGTCAAAGTTCCAAGAATGAAAGCCGGGTCCAACGGCTAAACGTGTTTTTTGAGGCACGGAGGAGTTTCGGCATATAAAGATGGCCACGAATCGGATTGATCATACGGAAACCGTACATTTTTCCGGGATAAAAAGTAGCCCTATGTGCTTATTCCAGACTATAATATATATCTGTGCCAAAGTTGGTCTAGATCTGTTCTGTTGTGTTGTTTTTGTAACTGTACGAGTCTTGTATCGTACATGGCACGCGCGGGCTGCATAGATTAGCACTTTTCCGTCGCCTTACACAAATCATATTGTAACGCGACGGTACACATTTAGCTCACACAACATTAGCAATCATCAGTGTGGTATTTAAATATCTATATCTATCTATACTTACTAATATTAAAAAGAGGAAAGATTTGTATTTTTGTGTGTATGTTTGTAATGAATAAACTCAAAAACTACTGTGCCGATTTTAAAAATAATTTCACCATTACAAAGCTTAGTTTTTAGGAAGTAACATAGGCTATTTCGGGAAAAATAACAGGTCCCGCGGGAAAGGCCATGGGAGCGAAGCCGCGGCCAAAGTGCTAGTATTCAATAAACCATCATCTTTGGCTATCCGTGACTCATCATTCAAGCAAACACCCAAGATGAGTGCAACACATTCAGCAGCGCATACAATACCTATCCGTTAGAAACATACAATTTTTTTTTTTTAGTAATAATAGTGTAGAAAACAAATGGAGCGCTTCCACTTAATGGAGAACTTGAGAAAATGGTCATCTAATCCGCTTAAAAAAGCATAAAGGAGAAACAATCTAACTGTAGATGGGAATCATTGATAAAGTTCTGAGTTCGGACATAATTCTTGAGAAGTGACCCGTTTAACAACAATATGTTTACGTGTGACTTTACGATTAGTAGCGTTTTAAGTGATTTTATTGCTGTAAAAGAAAAAAGAATAGGTTTATTGCCCCATAAACACTTGCATACAAAAAAGTTAATATTATAGAATAAGTAAAAAATATATATAAAACAAAATAACTAGATCAAGGTCAAAGTCAAATCATTTATTTCAAATAGGCACAAGAAAGGCACTTTTGAACGTCAAAATGAACAAGAAATAGAAATGATTCTGGTCGCCTCTTCCAAAAGGTTGTTTCGTATGTAGAAGAATGGGCAAGAAAGTCCACCATTTTAAATTGTTTTACACAGTTTTGTATAAATGAATTATACAAATATATGTGAAAATGATACACCTAGAATAAATTAAAATACTACACCACAAAAGGTGAAAAGAAACAAAAAAAAAACAAAACAAAATAGAGAACAGCTTTTCTCGCGATTTCAGATTTGTTCCCATACTACTAGTTGTTCAAAATGATGAATACAACGACCTCTGAAAACATTGCCCATGACTTCAATTTCACGCTGTATAAATATGTAATACAAATGTTTGAACAGCTAAATAACAATACGAGAACAAATACATGTCATACCTACAATGTAACATAGGAGGAGGAACTCGTGGCTAAGTAATAACAGCCGCGCGGATCGATCCATCAGGTTAAGTTACGCTTGCCGGGGTGGATCTGTGGATGGGGAACCATCTCAACATGTCGAGACTCCGTGCCTCGGAAAGCACGTTAAGCCGTTGGTTTCGGCTGTCATTCCGGAATCTTTAACAGTCGTTACGGGTAGTCAGAAGCCCGAAAGTCTGATAGCCAGTCTTACCAGTTAGTGACTGGGTTGTGGAGGTCAGATAGGCAGTGGCTCCATGTAAAATACTGGTTTTCAGCTGCATCCAGTTAGACTGAAAGCCGACCCCAACATACTTGGGAAAAGGCTAGGCAGATTGATTGACGTACTATGTAAAATGTTATCATACAATTCAATTTATGAAAAACCATCTATAAAATCTATCAGCATAGCAGGAAATACATTTGTGATACATTTTTAATCCGCGTATGTATTTGAATATTTTAATCCATAATATCAGCAGTTTGTATAATACTAATAGTTTATGTTGATTAAAGCTTAGCAAGTTTTCAATTTATTTTAAATAAATATTATTTAATTTAACAACGTAACTCATAATCGCGCCTATAATCCCAGAAGGGATTAGCAGAAGCGTGCCTATCGATACGGGATGAAAATGAATTCATGGGCATTGTTTTAAAGGGGCATTGTACTCATCATTATGAACAACTTTCACTATGGGAACAAATCTGAAATGGCAAAAAAAAACTTTTTCCTACATTTTGACGACTTAAGCGAGCATAATCACAGAGAGAATTTACTATTATTGTTTTGCAAACCGTGAATGAAAAAGAATTGACCAATCAGAACGCTCGACTTCTCCCACTACCTACTACATTCATGATATACCTAGATTTATTATAATATCACTAAAGTGTCCCCGTGACATTACAATGTTACTAAAATCAGGCCGATAAATTGTAAGAAATTAAGTCGGTTGACAATCTACCGTTTAATTACAATATCACTAATGAAATTGTAATATCACGGCTTTGACAATATACCTGCGACATATCCAGCACATCAAATTATTCTGAACTGTCAAATTTCTCCAAATGATTTTAAAGCAATTAACCTATAGTTACTTATATTTAATGCAGTGGTGGTGTGGTGAATGTGGTGGGTCGTTTATGAGAGAATGATCAGCTATACTTGGTGATGGGGACAGCTAAGCATGGTAACCTGATATCAGTTCCGCTGTTCTGGGAAAATCGAAGGTAATATTGATGACACAGTTGCCGCAGTGGTTGAGCGATTGCCTTCTGCGGATCATGTCGTGGGTTCGATTCCCGCACGGAACAAATATTTGTACGACCTGCAAGTATTTGTTACGGGTCTGGGTGTTTTCTTTCTATAATATGTATGTATTTACAAAAAAAAATGTATTTAAGTAGTTTATCAGCCATCTCGTTCCCGTAACACAAGCATTAGGTTGCTTAGCTTGGGACTATATGGCGTTGTGTGAAATGTCCAAGGATATTATTATTATTATATTATTATTATTATTAAAAAATATCGGATACCTGCGGAACAAGAGAACCAAACCAAACATTTTAAAAAGAGGACCAACTTAAAGTGTTACTTACTGAATTCGAAAATAAATAACTTGTAGAGTCATCATCCATCGACACTCGTTGCTACAGAATAATAATATAGTCTAGATACTAAAGATTTCTCAAAAATCTTTTATAAGGTTTTATATTATACATATTGAAAATTATATGAAATGAACGTTTTACTAAATGAAATTAAAGTACAAAATGATATCAAATATAACATTAGATCATAATATATGAAATAAGGTTAAATGTTTTTATAGCATATGAAAATTATATTATATGAAAGTTATGTCAAATGAAATTAGACTATCTGTTATTATACCAAACATTACAAACCCGTATAATTTAGGTTATTTTTTTATTCATACAAAACCTCCTTCATAATCAACGTCGTTTAAAAATAGCAAACCACAGATTAAACATCAGTTCTTTGAAACATAATATTCAACGAAACTCAAACACACGAACTCCGAAAAACTTCGTTCACATTCACGTATAAAATATGCCTAAAGTTCCAAAGAACAATAATTAAAATAGCGTTTTGGATGGCTCGGGGCCATATAATTAATTACAGACTAACATACAAATCGTTAAGTTCCGTGTCGGTTTTTGAAATGGATGAGAGTTAAATACTGGTCTAAGTTAACATTGTAATTGGTTCAGATATTTGATGGTTGAACTTGGCTTTTGCACTACCGGGTTTAAATTTGTGTCAGTAGAAATGTTGTTCTTATTTGTCTATTGTGCTATTCTACCTTAAATTTTATTTTGGTGTAATGTAAAAAAAGAAGACTAGTCTATTTATCGAAAGTCTGATAGACAGTCTTACCAAGGAGTTACTGTGTTACCCAATACTGGGTAATATAAAGGTAATTTCAGCATATCTTCAGCTGCATCTGCGGCTAGACTGGAAGCTGCCCGCAACATAGGCAACATACAGACCTAGCCTTTTCCCAACTATGCTGTTCCACAACACAGTTAATGGGTAACGCGTTAGTCATTAACACGTTGAACGCCAACGCGGTCACCGTGTGTCCGACAAACAATAGTTTTTCTATTGTGTCTGCTGCGTGGCAGTCAATGCCTTAATTGGGTTCAGCGGGACTGTCCAAAAGGGTTACCACTACCCTGGAACATAAAGAGCTAAGGAAGGAACATGGAGAGGTTTTAGACAGTTAGAGTCTGACACTCCCTTTCGCTCCACCTAAATTCCTCACCCAAGTCAACCCACCCTCAAAAAAAAAAACCATTAACTGGGTTGTCGCATGATGTTGCAAGATTTAAAAATCTCAGGTATTTGCCACATAGACCCATGTGAACTCTCAATTGAGGTAAGTCCACCTCCTCTCAACCTTTATCTCAGATTATTTGAAGTCAAGCCATAAGACACCTTTTTGTTCCATCCATCTTATTTGGCCGTCTCATCAGTGCTCATTTTCATCTTAGCCACAACAATCTATGTATCTTTTTTTTTTCTCTTTTCCAACATTACCATGGCTGATATTTTTTTTTTATATGATATGAGAATTGACGTGTTTTCGCCGTAAAACGATATTTTGTATTGATTCCATTTAGAAGTACCTCTGGCAGAAATTTTACTGATTTGGCCTCAAAGCCTTTGCAGAATTATTTAGTAATACGACAAGACCGAGATTCGCCCGATACCTCTTTTAAATTACGAACTATATAGGAATTACAAAAGACATTATATTTTTAAATAAAACCTGATTTGGAAACGTGCCTGATCTTTAGGTTGTTTTTATGTGTATTTCATCAGTATAGAATTGTCTATTATCTCGAAGAAGGTTGTCAAAATAAAGCTCGAATTTCCAAGAATGTTTCAGAAAAGAAATATAGTAAGGTTTACAGTAAGGTAGGTACGTAAAGCAATCATTCCTTAGCAACTAACGCCACGAGTATCCTCCAGAGGTTTTCCGAAGAGCTCCGGTATTGTTTACAATTGTTTTTATATGAGTTCAATCAAGTAGGGTGTGCGGTTTCTTTTGTTTTTTCTTGCAATGAAGTTACTGAAGCCGTAATTATATTTTTGTTGTGGATGTACTTTCTTGTGTTTTTTTTTTATAATGACTGTTTGATTTTTCCACAAACTTGAAGAAAGCTAAGATTATAATAATATAAAAATTTTAGCACAGAATCAAAGACATAGTAAGATAGTATCAAAATTCCTTAATTTTGAAAAATAGTACATTACATCCAAATATACATACAGTATTTTGGCATTGATTTTGAATAAGATGAAGTGAAAAATTATTAGGTATAGTTAATTTATTTATTTACTTATTCAAAATTATATTAATAACACCTTTACAACTATAAAGCCTACGCAATGTTACTATATCGATTAAAATACAATCAAAATACAATTAAACATACAATTTAAAATAAAGTTAAAATACAATTTAAAATACCATTTAAAACCAATAAAAGTTAAGTTGAACCTACAGCATCTATAAGCAGACATTATGCATCGAAATGTGTCCCAAAGAGACAGCGACAACTTCCCCATCCAAGAGCAAAACTAGGTTTCAATCACAACAATAAACTCACCCAACAAAACTTTCCTTCATATCCTACTTACCCAATTCGAAAAAGAGTCGGACGACAAGGACCGAACTTATTCGTAAAGCGAAAAAAAAGTGCCAAGCGCTCAACTGGCAGTGTTCCAATTTTAGGCAATATTGCCCGCTAGGCAGCAGCTTATCCTCTGTTTAAGGTAAATGCCAGACTCTTGTCACGTCTAATCGTGGTTTTTATGCTGAAATGACTTTAGCGGATATTTGACTTTGCTGCATCGCGGTTCTACAGTCGCTAGAAATAAAAATAGTGCGGGGGGAGAGTGGGGTGCTTGATGTCAATTGCATTTAATATTTCGATGACGGATAATTATTAAGTGTAGAGACATTATGGAAATATCTTAAAAAGGGGTGTGTAACGATTGACATAATAACAGAAGTTCTAATGATCATAAGACCTAATTTCATTTAATATAATTTTCATTTAATATAACGATCAAATGATATAATGCATTATTGATATAATTTTGTTTTCCCTAATTTCATATGGTATAATGAACATTTCCTATAATGCACATTTCACATAATATTCAATTAATATAATTTTCAGTTGCTATAATATTCAAAATCTATAAGTAACTTTTAATATAATTTAGAAAATCTACTAAAGATCCTTCCACCTGCCACCCTCAACTAATGTTACCGGGAGAAACTAGATACAATCTGGAATTTAGGGCACACCGACTCGGACAGGTTAGGTTAGAAGGGGATGGCGGGGTCGGGTGAGCGAGCGAAGCGAGCGAATAGACCCCGCTATCCCCTTCGTGGTTATTTTTTATAAACCACCCAGAAGTAGGAGCCCCGCGAAGCGGGGCTACGTCGACCAAGCCCACCCTCAACGTTGCATAGAATATTTTAAGGTTTGTTTAGGTGCCATTTCAGTTATGTTAGAACTGTGACCATTAAACATGAAAATTAGGTCAAAAGAACATTAGGTCAAATGAAAATTATATAAAATGAACGTTATACCAAATGAAATTTATACTATACTATACTAAATGTAAATTATATCATAATATATAACATTAGATCATATGAAATTAGGTTAAATGTTTTTATAGCATATGAAAATTATATCATATATGTAAGTTATGTCATAAGAAATTAGACTATCTGTTATTATAGCAAACATTACACACCCCTTAAAAAGCACCCCACGCTTTTCTACAATAACAGATTTTCTTTTGTTAATCACACTATTCTTAATTTAAAATTGTAAATTGTTTTCTTATTTTTAGTTTACTTTTCTATTAAAGCGTGTTTTTTTATTTTATTTTTAAGCTATTATTTATTTTATACTTGTCATGTAACGGATTACATGCCTACATATCAAGCTAATAAAATAGTGTTTATTATGGGGTGTGTTAAAATTGTAAATCATCAATCAACCGGATGCAGTTGAATACCAGTATTTTATGTTTGCTATTACTACTGTGAAAGCCCAGTGGTGTGACCATCGGACTGCCAAGTCTTAGGTCCCGAGTTCAAACCTATGGCATGCACCTCTGACTTTTCGGATTCATGTGCGTATTGTCACCTGCGACAAAAAAGACGAAGGCAAACATCGGGAGGAAACCGGGAGTCTTTTTTTTTTTGACGGTAGGAAATCATCAAATGACTCCTCCCGGGTCGAGCGAAAGGGAGTGTCAGACTCTAACTGACTAAGACCCATCCATGTTCCTTCCTTAGCCCTTTATGTTCTGGGGTAGCGGTAACCCTTTCGGACGATCCCGCTTTAAGCCGGGATGTCTGAGAAATATTTCTCAACAGCATGTGAAACGAAGAGGCCCACGTGCACCATAACAACTCTGACACCAATTTAGTCACTAACCACACGAAAAAGAAGAAGAAGATGTTTGCTATGATTTGTTATGTTCTGTCTGCATTGCTTCCAAATCACATTCTACTTTGTTCAATCTCCTACATCGTCACCCAACGGTCATCAGAGCTATACGCTTCCATCGCTTTATTACTACAAATCACTCATTCAGGTTTAAAGCATCAAAATTATCACTTACACTAACATTATTGGGTATTACAGTGAGGTTA
Organism: Hyppa rectilinea; assembly: GCA_951799385.1. NCBI lineage: Eukaryota > Metazoa > Arthropoda > Insecta > Lepidoptera > Noctuidae > Hyppa > Hyppa rectilinea. Next base: position 6,353,407 of record OX637325.1, read on the forward strand.
AGCTAAAGCTAATGATAAATTCTATTCACACACGAGCGTAGCAAATTAAGGGTACACCTTTAGTGGCTGATAATTATTCAATTATTCAATGCGAGAGGCGAATTCAAGCTCCTCATTGGCTGCTATAAAAGCAAAGGAAATGAGAAGTATTCTTTTAAGCGTGTCGATTGCAAATTTACGAGTATATTCTTTTTTTAATTTTGTTTGGACTAAAATTCAGCAATGCGAATACCGTTTGCTGATGCAGCTAGGTCATCACGTGTGCAGGTTGCAGGAGCTCGTGGCTAAATATTAACAGCCGCACAGGTCGATCCTTCAGGTTAAGCTACGCTTACCGGGGTTAGCCGTGGATGGGTGACCATCTTTACATACCGAGACTCCTTCATGCCTCGGAAAGCACGTTAAGCCGTTGGTCCCGGCTGTCATTTGTGCATCTTTGTCAGTCGTTACGGGGCGTTAGAAGCCCGAAAATAACCAAAGGGTATCGTATTGCCTAGTTACTGGGTTGTGGAGATCAGACAGGCAGTCGCTCCATGTAAAATACTGGTATTCAGCTGCATCCGTTTAGACTGGAACCCGACCCCAACATAGTTGGAAAAGGCTAGGCAGATGATGTGTGTAGGTGGCAGGGCATGCGGTGCAAGATGGGAGGTGAGCTATTGTCTGTGGAGGGACGCCGCTTAAACATCTGAGCCGTTCATGCATCCCCACCTGTGGAGGTTGTCTTTGCAACGGCCTACTTGAGTACGAAGTCAGTCCTCAACAGCATGAAAACTCTGACACCAGGTTAGTTACTAACCACACGAAAAGCACGAAGAAGAAGAAAGAAGACATAATATATTATAGTGTTTTTAATACTGTAAGCTTATGATCGCTTATTATTGTTAGAAAGTTTTTTTCAGCGTAGGTGGGGTACGAATTACGATAACTGCTATCCTCTGAACTCACTGTGAATAAGTATTAAAAATATTTTTTTTTACAACAGGATATGAGTCTTTTAACGAAAGTAGTGGCAACCCACTAAGAAGAATAAAAATAAAGATGGTGGGAGTTTTTAATTAGAATCAACATAGATCTAAAATACCACAACGATTAGCCTAAAATAGATTTTTTATTCCTTTGATTGAAATAGATTAAGTCCCGTGAGAGGTCATTATCTGGGTACAAAAATAGGATGCGATATTACGGATAACGTAAAAATTCATTTTCTGTCTTAAAAGAGTCAAATCCAGTTTGAACAGATTATAAAATATTCGTATATGTAATACGGAATAATGACTATTCCATTTTTGGTCTGTCAGCTAGATTTAAAAAACATATTGAACAGTATACAGACGCCAGCACATCAAGCTATCCCTAACTGTCAAATTTTCTCAATTAAAAATGAACCTTATGTCTTTGCAATAAAGTTGAACTACTATCAAAGAAATTTGACAGATTGTGGTAACTTATGTGCTGGCCTCTGTACTGTGGTACGGAATCCTTCGTGTGCGAGTCCGACTCACCAATTGACTTGGCCAATTTTTCATACGTCGATACATTGTGGCATGACGTCTCTCCTATGTAGATGTTATACTGAGTTGTGACGTAGCGCGCCCCCACTCCCCAACTTAAATGCATCTTAATCATTTTTTATCAATATGATAAAGCAACAAATACGCGTCTAATTTTTTTATTATCTGTCTGACTGACTAAATATAATATTTCTTTTAAAACCCAGTCCATCCCTATTAAAATTATACCTAAATACCCGCTATCTTACCCGCTCCCGCTTCCGCTTGTGGCTAAAGTCACACCCAAAAGCGATCACTTACGGAACACTTAAAATATATTAACGTTAATGCTTAGTTTAAGTAGAGCAACCTTAATTATGTACGATCAACCGCATGTCACACTTGAACTACGAAACTCGCCCTTATTGCTATGATATGAAGGTGCTCTCAATGTCAAACTATTACCATTAGTTGGGGTTGACTGTACCAGACTGCTCTGTATGCGTTTAACAGCTATTCTCACGAATTTCTCTGATTTCCGGCCGTGGTGTTAAATAAAGATTAATTACCAAATAATTATTTAAATATTTATTTTGTAATGGCTGCCTCACTGGTTTACTGCTGAATATGAGGTTCTGAGTTCAATTCCCTGGTCGAGCAAAATGTTATTCGGTTTTTGGATTAAGAATTTATCAGTAGCAGCACGTTTTCTGGAGTTGGACCAGTTGATGGGCAATAGGGTCGCCCCTTACAATACACAGTATTACATGGGACTTTGTTTTTTTTTTTTTTTTTTTTTTTAAAATGGCATCTCGCAGTTCAACCAAAGGGTTGTCTACTGCTTAACCGGGCTTGCCTGTGGCTGCCACAAAAGAATTGTAGCCTCCAGCCAGGGCTTAATAAAAACTAAAACTAACTTACAAAACTAAGCGACTACACGCTAAGGGCACCCCCTGCGGGGTTCGGACCTCGGCTTAGGGCGTCGCTGGGGGGGGACAGCAAGGGACAGCTGGATCGGGGGTTTTTAAAACTACTGGCTCAGCGGCAACGCGGGCTGGCTCGAGCAAGGGTCGGGAGGGTGAGAGTGGACAGGGTCGTCGCGACGGGCCTCGACGGCGAGGACGGAACGACGGAAATTTGTATCTGTATGTTACTCTAATAGTGCTAGTAGCCGGGCTGCTCTCCTGGAGGAGAGTGGTGGCATCGTCAGGGGCAACGAGGGTATGCCGTGGACGGCGAACCTTACTGATGCGGGACGGGGTGTATCGGGAGGCGGCCGCAATCAGGGGATTGCGGTGCTTTATGGCAGTGTCAAAGAAACGCTTCGAGAGGCGTTTCATGAACTGCTGAACTGTGGGGAGTTTAAAATCTACATGAAGGTCCATGTTACGGACGTAAAAGGGAGCTCCTGAGACCTTACGGAGGAACCGGTTTTGAAGTGTCTGCATTCGATGCAGATACTTGGGTTTGGCGTGCGCGAAGACGACGCAAGCGTAAGTCATGATGGGGCGGATTACAGCCTTATAGAGACGCAGTTTGCACCGGAGTGACAATTTGCTGCGTTCTGTAAGCATGAATTGGAGCCTACCGAGAGCGAAAGCGGCCCGCGAACGGACCTGCTTTATGTGCTCTGCGAAACTGAGGTGCTGGTCGAGAGTGACACCCAGGTACTTGGCATGCTTCGCCCAAGGGATCGGCTTGCCGTACATGGTGATCGGATTAGGGGGGTTGGGGAGGGCCCTACGAATTCTCCTAAAGAGAACAGCCTGGCTTTTATCGGGGTTGACCTCGATTCTCCATTTCCGGAACCAAGCGCCGAGGACGTTGGCCGCGGTCTGGAGAGTCTGAGCTATAGCTGGCGGACTGGTCCCTGTGTAGTAAATGGCCGTGTCATCGGCGAATAACGCCAATTGGGCCTTTTTACTCTTGGGGATGTCGCTAGTGAACAGGGTAAAGATTAGGGGGGAGAGAACGGAGCCCTGGGGGACTCCGGCGCGAATCGGGTGGGGGGCGGAGAGAGCGCCCTCGATGCGGTAGCGGAAGGTGCGGTTCGACAAAAAGTCCCGTAAGATGAGCACGAGACGGTCGGGCACGCCGAGTTGGTATAGCTTATATATTAAGCCATTGTGCCAGACTTTGTCGAAAGCCTTCGCTATGTCGAAGAACAGGGCGCCAGTCATAGCGCCACGCTGGAAGCCGGCACTGATGTGCTCGACTATGCGGTGCGCTTGCTGGACGCACGAGTGTTGGGTACGGAACCCGAACTGCTCGTCCGGAATCAGGCTCTTCGCCTCGGCATAGTCCTTGAGACGCTTATAAATAAGCCTCTCGTAGATTTTGCCGAGCACGTTGAGCAGACTGATGGGGCGATAGCTGGTGGGGTCTGATTTGGGTTTGCCGGGTTTGGGGATACCTATAACAGAGGCCTCTTTCCAGGCTTGTGGGAACATGTTATTACTCATGGCGCCATTGAAGATGGCGGTCATGAGCATGATCAGTTGGGCGGGGAAGAGTTTGAATACCCTATTGGTAATTCCATCTGAGCCGGGGGCTTTACGAGCCTGAAGACCCTTGATGATGTCTTGCACCTCGTCAGGGGTGACGGGGGGCAGAGGATCATCTGGATCTTCGACGGGTGGGAGAGAGGCTCTACGTTCGACTTCGGCGTCGACTTTGGCGAGGTGCTTTGGGTCGACCGGAAGGGAACTGGGGGAGCATTGGGACTCGAGACTGTCGGCTAGGAGCTCGGCTTTTTCAGAGCTATCGAAAGCGATGCTCTTGTCAGGACGGATGAGTGGAGGGGTGGAAGATTCTTCGGGAGCGCGAAGCTTCCTCTGAAGGTTCCAGAAGGCATGGTGATTGGGCTCAAGTTCGCCGAGTAACTTGTCCCAGTTGTCCGAACGAGCTTCCGCAATGCGTTTCTTTACAGCACGCTGTAAATTGCGCATGTGGGCTTTGTTCGCATCGCAGGGGAAGGAGTCGTAGGCACGGATGGCTGCGTTCTTCTCGGTTATCAGCTCACGTACGTCAGCGGGTAGTTTCCAGCGGTGGTCTTCCACCACCGGGACTTCCCGTGAGCAATCCGTCAAAACGGATTGCACGTGTTCTGTAAACGAGGCGATCGCGCCGGTAGTGTCATCGACAGAGACAATGAGGTCAGGAATGGATTCCAGCTGAGGTGACAGAGTGTCGGATTTAAGCTTTTCGCTTACTTTCCTCCAGTCGGTCACCAACTGGGTGCGGGGCGGGTGGTCAGGGTCAAGCGGACCCCCCGTGTAGGGGGTGAGGTGCATGACGACGGGACGGTGGTCAGAGTTAAGCTCTTGTAGCGCCTCTAAAGATTGCAAACGAAGGTTCACATTCTTGAGGAGCGCTATGTCGAGGACATCGGGAGTTTGGTTAGGGTCGCCGGGATAGTGGGTGGGAGTCATCGGAGCGATGACGTCAAAGTTAATGGAGGCCCCTAAGTTGAACAGTAATCTGCCTCTGGTAGAGGTGAGATTACTGTTCCAGGCGGGATGTTTGGCATTGAGGTCGCCCGCCAGGATGACGGAGTCGCTCAAGCCGAAGAGGAGTGAGAGGTCGGCGGCGATGGATAGATGATCCTCGCTACCGTTGGTCGGTGGGAAGTAGCCGGAGATGATGGTGATCGGTTGATGACCGGTCATGGCGAGCCGACAGAGAGAGATCTCCAAGTGAGAGAGGAGAGGGGGGGGATCTAGCGGGATGCAATGGAGAGTCCTTCTGAAATAGATGAGGGTTCCGCCCTTGTGACAGCGTGACCGATCATTGCGAACTATGCGATAGTTGGCGATGTTCGGGTTGCGTATATGGGGCTTCAGAAAGGTCTCCTGAACTAATAGGACGTCAAGCTGATGGTCGCGGAGGAAGGCGGCGATCTCATCGCGTTGACTTTTAACGCCGTTAGCGTTAAAGAAACCTAGCTTGAGGGACCGGGGCTTTGTACATCTAGCACCTTTTGTAATATCCATAATTGATATTTAAAAGGTGAGGTTGGAGATGGCGCGCAGTACCCCGGGGTAGCTGTGGTATGCCATGAGGATTTTGATAGGGTCGCCCTTGGCGGCGTAGACCTGATCGGCCATCGCGATTGCCTCCGGGGTTTCGAACACTTGGTTCATAACCGCGAGGGTGTGGACGAGGATCTCCGTCGTGGTGGGCTTGATACCTGCTGGGGAGAGGGAAGGGACCTTTTTCGGAGCTGCCGAGGCAGGCTTCAAGGGGGCGGCGGGTGGAGTTGCCAAAAGGGCCACGGGGGAGGGGGTTAGCCCAGGGTTAACGGTAACCTTAGGCGCGGGGTTGGTAGCAGGGGGCTGAGAGACGGGGGCCGCAGTGACTGGAGCGTCGCTGCGGAATAAGTTGGCCCAGGGCATGGGTCGTTGGGGGCTGAGTCGCACTGGCAACTGCGCTGAGGGTACCTTGATGGTAGCCGAGGGGCTTTCCCTCTTCTGGCGATCGCTAGCGCGCTTCGCCAGTTTGGGGGAGGAAGCCTTGGGGGCTTTAGGGCAGCCACGGTAGTTGGCTGGGTGGCCAGATTGACCACACAGTACGCAGCTCGGGGGTTCGGTGCATAAAGCCCGATCCTTGGGGCGGGGACAGTCCGCTGTGCCATGGTCACCCAGACACTTGACGCACCTGGGGGTGGCGAAGCAGTTAGACTGCGCGTGACCATATAATTGGCAGCGATGGCACTGGCCAATTATATTAGTGCGGCGGGGTTTCTCAATAGAGATCCCCGATAGTGAACAGACCGACTTGATCTTGAAGATCGGGTGGTGCCCTTCTACAGGGTCACACACCACGAGGACCATGTCGTAGGCATGTCCGTGACGCGCCTTGTGAAGGCGGTGCACCGCTGAAACTGAGATGCCTTGGGCAGAGAGGTCATCTTTGATGTCCTCCGTAGGGATCTCCTTCGGGACTCGGCGGATGACTACGCGAGTCGGTGTCTCTTCCGGGAGAGAGTAGGTGTGGAACGAGTAGTTCCTCGTTCGCAGCATAGCGGTGAGCTCCCTGTAGTCCGCGGACGAGGGAACGGACACCTTGATGCCCTGTTGGGTTGATGTGGCGCTGGTGTACTGGATCTTACGATCCACGCACATCTTGGACACTTCGGTCCATTTGGCCTTGTCTTGGATAAAGACCGGAGGCGGGGGCTTTTGCTTCTTTCCAGAAGCGGAAGCGGGTTTCGCCTTACTGCCGCAGGGGCGGGGAGCCTGAGAAGGGGCAGGGGTGGGGGAGGAAGAGGCCGCTACGGCCTTTTTGGCCTTGCTGGCCTGGGATGAAGACCCTTTCTTCCTCTTCCCTCCTTTTCCGACGACCTCGTAGTCGTCTTCCGAGGATGAGGAAGAGGCAGAGAGGGGGCCATCGTCGTCCGAGATCGGAGCGGACGTGTCCATGCTCTCCGGTAGAGCTTGGACTGGGGTGGTGGGGGCAGCCTTTGTCATTACCGGGACAATAGAGCCCAGTGCAGCTGCGGACGGAACAATAGAAGTGGCCGAGACAATGGGTCTCGCACTAATTGGGTTCGCGGAAGCGGGCTCAATTGTCGGTAATGACAATGGAGCCGGAATTCCGGCAAGCGGGTTTGAGCAAGCCGCTTGAATAAGGCCTTGATCGGCCGGCGGGGGCGAGAGCGGGCTGTCGAGCGCGTCGGTGAAGTCGGCGACTGCCGACGATGACGCGGTGGGACTGGCACGCAAAGCACGGGCGGAATGCTGGGCCACGAATTTCGGGTCCGGGAGCAATTCCGTAAGAAAATATTTGACCCATCTCGGGTCGTAGTCCGACATTGTCGGTAGGGAAAAATTTAAAACCTAAATGCGAAAACACATGGCATTCGCACCTAACGGCCCTAGAACCTAATTCCCCGGGTGGATAGGCCCGGGGATGTGTAGCCTCCCTGTCGGGCGCAGACAGGGAGGTGAGTACCTATGGTGAGCCCTAAGCTTGTAAACCGTTCGCCAATCTTATTGTGCGAACGGGCCCTGACCGGGTCTAGTGCGAAGGGGTAGACACTCCCAACCGACACTAGGTGTGTTGCTGTGGACGAAGTCAGAAACTAGAGTTGACTAGGAGATCCCCCAAGGCCAAACTTCTAGCTCTCGGCTCCAATTGACTGCCTCACCCTGAAGGGGATCGGCGGGTGTGATTGGGTCAACACCCCACTCGGCTTCGTTGACACCGTGAGGTTTCAACCGAGGACCACGAAACTGTGGTTTTACCCAGAGGGGGCCAAGACCGACGATAACGTTTTGACACAATTTCTGTTAAGAAATAGCGACTGTAACTACCTCCTTGAAAAAGGCAGTAGTATACAGGAAACACTTGTAGTCGATGACTACGAAACTGGCGTCGACAGGAACGTCGACCGGAACACACTAGCGGCGAGACAGGGTGCGGCAAGCAGGTAGCGGAGAACAGGTAGCGCGCGGCACGTCCGTCCGGGGCGAGTGTCGGGCAGCGAGTGCATGGGACTTTGTGGTTGTAATATGTATTATATACCTGCCATAGTTTAGTTTCTTAATACTTTTATTGTTATGTTAGGATTTATTTACATTTTTCATTAATAAATTAAGTACAAATTGTTATTTATGTACTAAAACTCATTTTAATTCTGAATAAATTGAACATTACAATCAAAAAAGTGTAAACAAACCCGCGCTAGTGTAAGTGGCGCCACAACTGAAGTCGATTGCTATATTATTGCTATTAAATACTTTATTTATAGGGATTAAACACAATTCTTAAATACAAGAACCTAAAAATATATATAAGTACATACATTATGAACCACAAAGTGGCATCCACACGAACAAGTACATTATTAAATCCATTGTTTACATTTTAATAAGATAGTTTTAGAACAAACCGTAAGTATATTCGTACAACCAAAGCATTTCTCCTCATTTCAACGTCAGAAATTCACTGCAACCCGTTCAGTTTCCAGAAAGGTCAGTCTTCCTTGAAACAAGTAGAAATGTAATTACAGGATTAATTTAATTTGCTTGACAGACGGACAGTTTCAGCTGAAAACAGATAGAAGTAACGTAGCTGAAATATGACTGAGTAAGATCTGCATTCAACAGGTACGCTGAATTGTTAAGGAATGAGGGCGGTATTACGTATTGGAGATTTTTGTTTGAAGGGAATCGGGAAATTTCTGCTGAGAGGATAGTGGCTGGCAGCGGCTTTTTGAGGCGAACAAATCATTTTGAATCATAGCTACGTGATTAAAAATTTCATAATCATTTGTAGGTAAAGGGGCAGCGCGGCGCCGCGAGGCTGCAGAGCCTTTTAGCGCCGCACTGCCTCTTTTTAACCGACTTCAAAAAAGGAGGAGGTTATAAATTCGACGGTATGTTTTTTTTTTTTTTGTTTGTTTGTTACGCGATTACTCCGCCAATTGTGGACCGATTTTCAAAATTCTTCTGAGAGAGATACTTCTGAAGTGGTCCCATAGTCACCAAGTTAAGATCTGATGATTGGATCCTGGAGAAATCGAGGGCAACCCTCAAATTTTATGGGCTTACACACCGTTTTTCGCCAATCTTATGAAGTAATTTAAGTACTTACGTATGGTAATTATCACCTCATGTAGCTGAGCTGATTATGGAAGGTACAACTCCTTAACAACCTCAACTCCTTAACTTTGCATGTGTACTCGTCTTCTCCGTAAGGCGTACATTGGCGCATGTCTTGCTCTTCCATAGTGATGTACGAATTTTTCACGAAGTTTATGGCGATATAATTGGAGAAAGGCTGCACGACTTTCAACTGTCCTTGTTTCTGGAATGGTATAGGTATTACCCGGTATATTTTGTAGTCTTCATCGCTCAAAAGTGGAATATGCAATTCGAAAAGTAGGAAGTTGTTTGTAATCCGAGCCTTGACATGGATTAGTTCGTAGATGTCGCGGAAATCCTTTTGTGTGTCCTTTATCGGCAAGGTTAGTCCCTGTGGTAGTTTTCCAGAGATGATATTCAGCTGTTCTATTATTTGAGATGCAGGAAATAAGTGAGTATCCAAATGACCTCGGTAAATGTTGGCGAGAGCATTCATTAGCATTTCTTGGATTCTATGCAAATCGCTCAAAATTAAAGTTGATGATAAAGCAGCAGAAGTCACGTCGTTTGCTGTGTATAGTATTTGCGCTTTGTTTTCAATTTTTGTAATTATGTTGCAAGTCTGATTTATGTAGGTTTGTATTGCGTGAAATTGTTTGTCCATAAATTCCGTATTGTTTTTGATTACGTTGTTTTCCGCCTCTATAATTAATGTTTGATTCTTCATCAGCTGTAGCAGATAATTATCGTTGGTTTGCATGTTTTGGATATCCTTCTCGTACTTTTGCGCGAAGTCTTCATCCAAAACTCCGAAGAGTGTTCTGGCTAATTTTCCGATTCCATCAAAGTAGCCTCGTTTATGTCGTGAATGCTGAGAAAGTAACATAGTGTTATAATTCTCAAGGTGATGCATTTCATGGCGTAGGTGGTTGACGACTGCTTCGCATGGTGTAAACTCGTGCGCGATTCTTTGACAAAGTTTATCAATTTGGTTTATGTAGTAGTTCATGTTATTCGTGGCTTGCCAGTAGGACGTTAGGTTGTAATAGATCAGTAGTGTCCATTCATCATGTATTAGTTGCAGTTTTCCGGCTTCATCGAAGTAAATAGGTTGATTGTTGATTATAGACGTCACCTTATAGTTATTTGTTGCTGATGACGATTGTGCAGTTCCTATCATTCCTATCAAAGTTATGAGAGTGAAAGTCAGGAAACTGTACTTGTTGGTTCGTGTGCTCCTTTTTCTTCTTTGGTTTTTTGTTATCTCTGTATCTTCTTCTCTTTTGCTGTTTGTTGTTTCTTCAGTAGCTGGCAGTTTTTCTTGCTGTGGTAATAGAGTTAGTTTGACCGTGGGTCGTTTTATCACTCCAGTTTTGGTTTTAAGGGTGGCCACTCGTACTAGACCATCCTTCCCGGGATGAGTTTCCATCACTCGTCCCATGGCCCATTTACCAGGAGGTAAGTTTGTTTCTTTGATTAATACGACGTCGTTTGGTTTGAGATTTTGTACAGTTTTGTTCCACTTGCTTCTAGACTGTAGAGTATTTAGGTAATCATTGGACCATGCCTTCCAGAATTGATCCAGCATGTGTTCCGTTAGTTGCCAACGTTTTCTCAAATCCATCTTTCTGTCGTCAGGCTCCGGTTGAGGTAGTGACAACGTAGCACTGCCAGTTAGAAAGTGACCAGGAGTAAGAGTGGTGTAAAATTCCTCCGGATCTTCTGTTAGTGGGCACAGAGGCCTGGAGTTCAGGCAGGCTTCTATTTTCGCTAATAATGTAGTAAATTCTTCCCAGGTTAGTTTTTGATCCCCAAGAACTCGCCGCAAGTGATGTTTTAATGATTTAACGGCTGCTTCAAATATCCCCCCCGCACTAGGCCAAGCAGGGGCGTTGAAGTGCCATTGAATTTCTAGTTTCCCAATCTCGTCAAAAAACTCAGGAGAGAGTAATTTTTTGAAGTTACTAAAATCCTCTCTCAGCACTTTAGATGCTCCAACGAAGTTTGTGCCGTTGTCCGAGTACATATGAGCGGGCGTTCCTCGCCTCGCGCACATTCTTTGTAGCGCCGCAATAAATGCTTCCGTGCTTAGTTCTGAAACTAATTCGATATGTACAGCTTTCGTAGCCATACAAACGAAAACCGCGATGTAAGCTTTTGAGGTCTTCACTCCTCTTCCTTTGTTCAATTTCACGTCTACGTGACCAGTAAAGTCAACTCCAGTGTGAGTGAATGGACGACTTGGCGTTACTCTTTGCTTCGGAAGATCGGCCATTATTTGAGCATTGTCAGTAGAGTTGTAACGATGACATTTCACACAGCGTCGTATTCTTCCCTTTACCGCTCGATTTCCAGACACTATCCAGTATCGTTGCCGTATGTAAGTGAGGGTTAGACGGGCTCCTCCATGAAGCGTCATCAAGTGTGCTTGGTCGATCAGTAGTTCAGTGAAGCGGCTGGAGTATGGTACAACTGCGGGATTCTTCATATTAGCAGGAAGATCAGAGTGCTGTAGTCTTCCGCCTACGCGAATTATTCCCTTGTTATCCAGATATGGTTTGAGTTTGTAAATGCTGCTTTTAGGTGACACAGTTTTATTTTGTTTCAACTGTTTGTGTTCTTGCGCAAACTCACTTTGCTGAACATATTTTATTATATATTCTGCTGAGTATTGTAGGTCAGTTGTTGTTAGGTGAGTCGCGCTTGGTCGTAACTTTTGCTTTAGTGATGCAAAATATCGCACAATTCGAGCAGTAATTCTTGTTACTGATGTCAGCGAACTGTGGTTCTTCAATAACTTGTAAACAATATTTTCAGTGTTGTAGTTTTTCGATCTGACGTCATTGGGTTCAACCCTACGTGCTTCGCTTGTAGTAAAGTGGCAATTCACATTATGAGGTGTTTCTGATTCTGCGAAGTTTTTCAAAAACATAGGTCCGTGCCACCATAAGTTGAACTTGACTACCTTGCTCGGTAGCAAGCCTCTCGAAGCGCAGTCAGCTGGATTAAGTTCCGATCGTACGTAGCACCATTGTTGAGGTGGAATTACGTCTTTTATCTTCCCCACTCTGTTAGCTACGTATCTTTCCCATCTTGAGGGGTCTCCCTGAATCCAAGCTAGAACTACCTTGGAGTCACACCAACCGTAGGCTGCTATCTCGTGCTCCGTTAGTGAATTCTTCACTTTTTCCATGAGTTGGGAGAGTAGTAGTGCTCCGCATAGCTCAAGTCTGGGTAAAGAAGTTGTTTGAGTAATCGGCACCACTCTAGTCTTTGACACTAATAATGTGATCCTTGGGTCGCCTTTTTCGTCGATTACTCGGCTGTATATGACGCAAGCGTATGCCTTTTCGCTTGCGTCACAGAATCCGTGTAGTTGGATAGTTTTCTGCGTACTGCCAATCCATCTGTTTATTTTAATGTTTTTAATTAAATGTAGTTCTTTGTTTAGATGCCGCCATTCGTCTTGTAACTCGTTAGGTAGTTCAGCATCCCAGTTTATTTTAGTTAGCCACACCCTTTGGAATAGTAGTTTAGCTGACACAGTTATAGGCGCCAGCCAACCCAAGGGGTCGTATAGTCTTGATATTTGTGACAGCAGTTTCCTTTTAGTTAGTAGTTCGTTGTTGTAGTCGTAGTCGTCTACAGTCCAGTTGAATATGAAAACGTCATCTTTTGGATTCCAACTTAATCCCAACGTTTTCATTGATTCGTCGCCTTTAAAATCAAATGTACTTTTCGATATTTGATCTTCGTCTAAGTGTCGTAAAAGCTCAGGATTATTGCTTGACCATTTTCGCAGATTCATTCCGCCTCCCTTCAGTAGTTTGATGATCGATGTTTGAATTTCCTTTGCTTCTTTTGTGGAGTTGTGACCGCTGATTAAGTCATCGACGTAAAACTGATTTAGCAATATTTCAGCGGCTTTTGGATATTTGTGACCGTCATCGAAAGCAAGCTGTTTGAGTGTTCGCATTGCTAGCCATGGAGCACTTTTTGTCCCATATGTTAAAGTTTGCAATTGATATTCTCGTAAATTTTCCGTTGGTTGGTTTCTCCATATGATCTTCTGTAGATGTTGTTGATCGGGATGACACCATATGGAACGGTACATTTTTTCAATGTCTGCTGTGTAGACATATTTATAGCCACGCCATTGTAATATCAATGCTTGGATGTCCTTTTGCAGGTTAGGACCTTTTTCCATCACGTCATTGAGGCTACATCCACCCATAGTCTTCTGTGAAGCATTAAAAACTGCTCTTAATTTTGTTGTTGTTGATTGTTCTCTCAGTACTCCATGATGTGGTAAGAAATTTGAATCTTTGGCGGATGCTGTGTCCGAAAGCTTCATGTGACCCAAATCGATGTAATCGCGGATGAAGTCTTTGTACATCGATGCAAGTTTAGGTTTTCTGTTGAATTTTCTTTCTAGTTGTAAAAATTGAGAGATTGCGATCGGCTTCGAGTTTCCCAGTTTTTCTTCATAACCGGGAACTAGTGGCATTTTCACTATGTATTTCCCGTCGCGTTCTCTTTCAGTAGTCATTTTGTAGTAATTTTCGCACCAGTCGTCTTTAGATGTGTCTTCAGTATTTTGTATGATATCTTCTGTCTCCCAAAATCTCTTTAAGTCGTTCAGGTCGACGAGTGCAACATGGCAGTTAAAAGTTTCTACCTTGCCGCATAAAATCCATCCTAAACGGGTTTCCTGCGCTGTCGGCGTTTGAGCATCTCCCTTTAGGACCCCCTCTAATATAATTTGGGAATAGATATCCGCTCCCAGCAGTAAATCCACGGTCCTTGATAAGTTAAAGTCAGGATCCGCTAGTTTCAGACCTTGTAGCTGAGGCCAGTTTTTTCTTTTAAATGTTTTGTTGGGTAGGTTGTTCGTGATCCTCTTCATCACTAAAGTGCTTGCTGAAAATGCAAAGTCAGTGCAGCGTGATTTGCACTCCAATTCTAGACGCCCCTTACAATCACCTAAGATAGAACCCACGCCGGAAATCGTAGCGTTCATCCTTTTTCTAGGTAGTTTTAGTCGTTGAGCCGCGTTCTCCGTGATGAGGTTTACTTGTGATCCTTGGTCAAGTAAAGCTCGCAACGTTATAAAATCTCCTGATGAAGTCTTTACTTGAAGTTCCACTGTGGTAAGTAAAATCTCCATAATGTAGTCATTTGATAGATGGTTCGTACTATATTGATTAGTTGATGTTGAAGGTTGATGCTCCCGTTGTTGAGAGCGTTGAAACGTATTGTTCAAATTAGAACTAGGTGACAGTTTTTGCGTTGAGTAATGTAACATCGTGTGATGAGGTTTATTGCAGTCTTTGCAAGTTTTGTTTGATGTGCATTCTGTGTCGCTATGCTTATACAAACAGTTTTTGCATATTTGTAATTTCCTTACTGTGTCATTTCTTTGCCGTGTGTCCATTTCAATGAACTTTGGACACTGCATGATCACGTGAAGACCGCTGCACAAAAGGCATTTACCGAATGACGTATGGTATATTCTTGATGCTTCTTTTCTATGCTGTTCATATGATGGTTTATGTGAGTTGAATCTTGTTTTGTGGCTGAATGTTTGTTTATGTTGGTTTGATGCATCTTTTTGGTAACCCTTTGCTGCTTCTAACGCCATGAATTTTGTCTCCAAGAACCCCAAAAATTCACCCAGCTCCGGGACTTCCTTTGGGTGCTGTAGTTCTCTAGTGTATTCGGTATATGATGTTGTGTCTAACTTCTGTGCCATTAAGTACACGATTATTGGATCCCAGCTTGATGTATTTAGACCGATGTTATGTAGGCCATTTATGCATTCGTTGATTACGTCATGCATTTTCTTCAAGACAGCAGCACTAGCCTGCTGGTTGGTTGGTAACTGCATCAAAGTGTTCATCAAGTTCGTAAATTGGAGTCTTTTGTTGTCGTATCGCTGAATAAGAATATCCCAACAAGTTTCATAGTTTTCAGCGCCGACTAAATGTTGAACTAATCGTTCAGGCTCTCCTTTAAGTTTTGATTTTAAGTGTTGCATCTTCTGCGCTTTTGAACAATTTGCATTGTTGTGAATTGTCTCCAAAAACATATCCTTGAATGTAATCCACTGGCTGTAGTGTCCAGTGAATTCCGGTAGTTGAATCCTAGGTGCAAAGTTTTGGTAGTTAGCGCTTGTCCATAGTTTCGAATTGAGAGATCTTTTCATTATATCGTATTGACGTTCTTTGTTGCCAAACAAGTCGTTGTATACTTCGTTTGAGCCTTTCAAAATGGCTTCAAGCTCCCAGTGACATTTCTCTACAGCGTCCCACTTAGTTTTCAGGACGCTTAGATGATCCTCTAATTCCCATTTTTCAGTAATGGAGTCGATCTCTATTTTGGACATCGCCCGTTCAAGTGCTTTAATGTGACATTCTTGTCGATCTAGTAGTTCCTTGGTCTTGGTATCCACTCCTGTAGGATGAGGGATGACTACCTCAGCCTGTTTCCCTTCACAGGCCAATAACCGCTGCAGTATATCAGCCCTGGTGGATTCGTACATATGTTTCGTCTTTATTCATTAAATGTAAGGTCCGGTAATAGTCGGCACCTTACACTTGCAGTTTAAGTTAGAAGTAGTAAGTACTTGGAGTTAGGTGAGTTGACGTAAACACACACAGATTTGGTAACACTAAAAGTTTATTTGAGTACCGATCACAACAAGTAAGGTTGGATGCTAATCCGCGGTGTTCGCGTAAGTATGTAATTTGTCAACTAACTTAAAATTATATTAATCATTGTTTAAATACGAAAGATAAAAGTAGGTTGCTGCGTTTGCAGCCTGACGGCATGTACGTAAACCGTACATGCTCCCGAGGGCAAAAGGTGGGATGAGCATCCAGTACATAAAACATATAAAAGTAAAAAATCCCAAAACGTAATAATAAAAGTACAGACAGTTTAGAAGTAGGTAAAGTAAGTAAAAATATAAAAGTAAGAAATCCCAAAAAGTAATAATTGAAAGTATAGACAGTATAAAAGTAAACATTAGGTCAGTAAGTAAAACGTAAGTAAAAGTTAAAATGTACACATCAAAATGGTAGGTTTTTTACTGCTCCTCAAAGTGAAATAGTTGTTTCGGCCTCGCGTCGCTGTATAGTGGCTCCGGCGGTGTCGAATGACGTATTTCTTGCATCTCGATTTCGACTTTGTTGTCGATACCTGCAGGTTGTCTTGTAGATGGCTTTTTAGGTTTCTTATGCCATAGTCTCCTAATCCAAATGTAGACAGCAAACGAAGCTGCTGCTCCCAACAGCAAAGAAGTCACAGAGTAGAGATATATGGAGAAGGCATCGACTGATTTAGTAACTTATTATTATGATGTTTGAAAGGGCGTTTGTCATTTTGGTCTCGTGATCATCAGGTCAGGAGGTGATGGACTAACCATAGACGATAGAAATCTTGAAAAAACGACAGCACATACCTCGCGATTGCTGCGATTGCTTATGTATGCATAGTTTACGACATACCATAACATATTATTACGCCAGTTCACTTTTAAGGGCGCTTTAAAATTGTAACAATAATACAGTAAAGGTGTAATTTATCATTGTTACATCTAATTTTTTTTACAGTTGTAGATATTTTGTGTATCTGTAACTTGTCCCTTGAACCAATCTTGAGGGAAACGGTCTTGTAGCTTCATTATTTTAAGAAACGGCACAACACGGCATGAAAATTGTTGTTCCAATTTTGGAAAATTAGTTAGCTCCTGAGGTACGACTGTCATTTTATTCCAGAAAGCTGCTGGTGAAATTTTTCGTTTCCTTATATTGTTTTGACAGCGAGAGCATGTTACGATTTTACCCAGACGCACCAATTATTCGGGTATTAACGTACTGTAAGCTTTATAACAAATAGCATGGCATGTCAGCGAAAATGTTAATAGCCTGTTCAAAATCATTTACTGATGATACCTCCCTACGATTACGACTAGTTTGTCGCATAATATCTAATCGAGTCGCTCTGGATTCGGCAGATTAATTGGATAGACGCTCGTTTTGCTCGTGTAGACGACGGTAACTTTACTCCTCGGTTTCGTGTGATAAGCGCTCCTGAATCAAACTGAGACGATGAGCAGGTTGCTCCTCCCTCGGTCTCGTCAGACAAACGTTCATGAATTAAACCAACACGACGAGCACGTTGCTCCTCCCTCAGTCTCGTGAAACAAACGTTCATGAATTAAACCGACACGACGAGCACGTTGCTCCTCCCTCAGTCTCGTGAAACAAACGTTCATGAATTAAACCGACACGATGAGCACGTTGCTCCTCGATCTCGTGAGACAAGCGTTCATGAATTAAACTGACACCATGAGCACATTGCTCCTCGGTCTCGTGAGACAAACGTTCATGCATTAAATCAAGACGATGAGAACGTTGCTCTTGAGTCTCGTTTGATAATCTTTCACGAATCAAACTGAGCCGCTGAGCACGACTTTCTGGACTATCATTAAACCTTGATAATTTCGTGTTTGCTCTCTTCTGAGAAAGTCTATACGCTCGCTGCTCATCACTCTCATTTGAAATGTTTCTAGTATTTCTTTCCCTTCTTTTCTTTAAACGTTCTTTCCTTTCGTCGTTACTTTCTTCCAAACGGCGTTGTCTCATTTGAGCAGCGCGTTTAGTAGGCCTACCCATATTAAACAAAATGAATTTTCTTTCTATTTAAAAAATTGAAAAAGAAACTCCAAAACTACGAACTATGTACAAACTTAAACTAAAAACTAGAAAATAAAATTATTTTTAAATAAAAATAAAAACCAACTTCAAAACCTTAATAAACACTAAAAACTTAAAAATAATATTAAATTGAATAACTACAATCAAGAATTATTAACCTAAATAACCTTACCTAAATTTTATCTACACTATATTTTACAATTAAAAAATTTTTGGAGTCGGTGCCAAGCCTGCACTCACAAAATATTAACCTAAAAAAAAAGAACAATAGCAGCAAAAAAACAAAACAAACTGAAAAAAAAATTACAACACAAAACAGAATATCAACTGAAGAAGACAGAGTTGTTTTGAAAACGGTACAATGCCATCTATCGAGCACTGACTAAAATTTTTAACAGCTTTGTAAAAAAATCAGTACCTAATCATATGATATTAATTTACTCTCACTCTTAACTTACTTACTTTTTAAATAGCGTAGATAACGTCCTCATTTCATTAAAAAACTATAAAAATATTTGCCTAATCGGGGACACAAACGTAGACATCCGACCTATTGATATTGAGGTACGCGCTACCGAATATTTAACATTAAACGCAACACACGGCTTGTTACCCGCCCACCGGATACCTACAAGAAATGATAGCTGCCTAGACCATGTGATGCTCAAAACAGACAAAACAGCCACATTACTTGTAATTGAATCGTATGTTACTGACCACCTTCCAATTCTACTAACAATTAATAACGAACAGCTCTCAGGAAAATCGGTGCCGGCTTCCAAAATACCCAAGATTGACTACACTAATCTAACAAATTATATCCAAACCCTTGATTTCTCGGAAGTACTAAAAACTAATGATCCTAACACAGCATCTGACACTCTTACAGAAATATTAAGCACCGCGATAATTAGTCACACAAAAATAATAGCTATCCCTAGAAAAGACAGAAATATTCGACCATGGATTACACCCGGCTTACTACGGTGCATTCGCCACCGTGATAAACTTCACAAAAAAGCAAGAACATCACCTGATAACCCAATAATCCAAACCTCATATAAACGATACAGAAACTACTGTAATTGTCTACTCAAAAAACTAAAAAGGGCAAAAAACGACCCTAAAAGACTGTGGAATAAAATCAAAGAAATTACATACACCAAAAAACAAAGTAACCCCCCTTATGAGTTGTTAAGTGCAGCCGATGATAAACGCGATGCAGCTAACCTTGTCTGTAACTACTTTGCGAATGTTGGCCAAAAGTTAGCATCTATGATAAATACAGCAGCCCAACCTACCTCATCACCTCTCGCCCAAACCACATCTCCATCTAACTCATTCGTCCTTCTCGAAGTGGATAATGCTGAAGTCGACTCCATTATCTCAAGCTTAAGACAGGACTGTGCCACTGGCTGGGATGGTATTCCCGTCAAGCTCATAAAACTGTGTCGGCATATCCTTGTACCACTAATTACACATATAGTTAATTGTTCGATGACCGCAGGTACATTCCCTAACACGTGCAAAACAGCTGTAATCCACCCTATACATAAAAGTGGGAACAGAGATTGTGTTAATAACTATAGACCCATTGCTGTGCTACCAGTTATGTCGAAAATAATGGAGAAAATTATAAATAAACAACTAGTTAAATACCTAAACAAATACAACATATTAGCAAATAATCAGTACGGATTCAAAAAAGGAGTATCTACTGAAGATGCAGTCCTAGACCTAACTGAACTTGTAGCAAGAAAATTAGACAGCCAAAATAAATGCTTGGGTTTATTCCTCGACTTAACAAAAGCGTTTGACAGAGTCTCTGTTCCCACCCTTCTATCCAAGTTGGAAAGCATCGGCATAAGAGGCATTGTTCTTGATCTCTTCAAAAGTTACTTGATAGACCGAAAAATATGTGTAAAAATAGGACCACACATTAGTGCTGATGAGACAATGTCATACGGAGTCCCGCAGGGCAGCGTTCTTGGCCCAACGCTCTTTCTAATCTACATCAATGACTTGTGCACTCTTACTCTAACATCTGCCAATATATTTACTTATGCCGATGATACGGCCATTGTTGTACATGGGCAAAACTGGGCCCAGGTGAAAAAGAATGCTGAAGGATCCTTGAAAATAGTCATGGAATGGCTCCGCAAAAATCTCCTTACCCTGAACCTTCAAAAAACAAACTTCATCCCGTTTTCTATTCATGCTAACACGAAACCCCCAAACATGTACTCAATTAGAGCTCACACGTGCCAGGACACAGCAACTTGCTCCTGTATAGCGCTTCCCTCAGTGGCATCGGTAAAATATTTGGGCGTAATAATCGATGAAGGCTTGAAATGGACCAAGCATATTGAGTCTACCGCCGGCAGAGTCAGGAAAGCAATACATATTTTCAAGTCATTAAGGCATTCTGGTGGCTCAGAAACCTTAAAAATGGTTTACACTGCACTTTGCCAGTCCATCATCGGTTATTGTATTCTTGCTTGGGGAGGATCGGCCAAAACAAAGTTCCTTGAGCTGGAGCGTGCGCAAAGGGCGGTACTTAAGGTTATGTCGAAAAAGCCTTTTCGCTATCCAACCCATGAGCTGTACACCGAGCTCAAACTCCTTACTGTGTGACAATTATTTGTACTCCGAACCACAATCTCGAAACATTGCCAAGTTCCTCTCCCAGACTTTAACAAACGTGGTCAAAGAATATTTTGCCCAATCCCGGGGCACAGGACTGCCTTCGCTAGAAGACAGCAGTATGTCCTGAGCTCTCTCGTCTTTAGAAATGTTAGTAAGACCATCCAAATAGCAAGGTTAAGCAAACACGAAGCAAAGACTAGGCTGACAGACATGTTGTACCTCTTGAACTACACTCAAACTGAGGAACTATTAACTACTCACACATAACTCACAACCTGCCACCTAACCTTCACCTAAAACACGTAACAGAATCCATAAACCGCGCAAATACACAATGCAAACAATCATACGCTTTCCATACGCACCAACAGAATTCCAACACACAGTCACTTTATTTCCTTCGAATGTACTTAAGTTTTTCTTTTTAAAATTTAATTTTATGTTTTTTTTTATGTTTGTTTACATACACTTTCTAATAATAATAAGCTTACCTCTCAAGTTCCATAAGGTATATTGTGTCCAAGTGGCAGTAGAATACTGACTCTTAAGACACAGGTTTCCCTAGTTTAGGAGTCAGGGTTTCAGCTTTTGTACGCCTTAACTATTGTGAACCTTGTTAAATATTAAGCATATATTGTAAGGATTTGTATCAATAAAGTATTATTATTATTATTATTCTTTTATTTATTCCATTTCTTATCTTATATATTTTTAAATATTTTTATAAAATACAAAAAAAAAAACATTTAAAAATATAAAAAATAGTGGTCCGCCGATGTCGGGAGCAGAGTCCAAGGCACCGGTGGTTAGGGCTGCAGAGACAAGAACCTCCTCACAATGCGAGCCGTATCGAGGAGTACTGCCTTCTGAATCTGGCTCTTGATCCAACCGCCTAACGAGAGCCTCGAAAGATGTTGGTCGAGGCTTTTGGCTATCAGGCCATTGGCTGTTACGACAATCGGTACAATGATAGCCGAGCTCACATTCCACATGTCAACAACCTCGTGTGCTAAGTCGAGATATTTTATTTGTTTCTCTTTCTCAGCTTTCACGAGGTTCTCGTCATGTGGGATGGTAACATCGACTATCATTGCAAGGCGCGCTAATCGATCTATCACAACTATATCAGGCTTATTGGCGACAATAGTCCTGTCAGTAATGATAGACCGATCCCAGTACAACGTGACATGGTCATTCTCAACTGGGTCGGGCACATACTTGTAATACGGTACCTCAGAGTCTACAAGTTTATAGTTCAAAGCAAGTTGCTGGTGAATAATCCTGGCCACTTGGTTATGCCTGTGTAAGTACTCGCCGTTAGCTAAACGAGAACAACCAGAGATAATATGTCTGATGGACTCACCTGGACGGTGGCATGCCCGACACACGTCAACCGTCCCGTCCTTCATAATATGTCTCCGATAGTTATTCGTCAAGATAACTTCGTCCATAATTGCACAGACGAAACCTTCAGTTTCCCCAAAAAGGTCACCAAAACGTAACCAGGACACGGACGCTAAGAAGTCTACACCGGGCTCATGAAGAACCCGATAGAAGCGCCCGTGAAGCTCCTTGCCTTGCCATATCTCCTTGCGGTCATCGGTAGTCAGTACTGCAGGTTTGCGCCAGTTCTCTTTACCCATGGAAAGCGGGGTGAGGCCTATGTCCACTGCCACCACATCACGGTGCATACCCACTTCGGCTTTTAAAAAATAATCCCTGAGACTGCAAATCTCGCGATTGTGGAGGGTCTTTGCATTTGAAAAGCCTCGACCCCCGCACTTCCGCGGGATATACAGTCTCATCACCGATGATCGTGGGTGATGCATCCGGTTTGCGGTCAGCAGTGTACGGACCCTCCTATCCAAGGCGTCAAGTTTGGTCTGAGTCCATTTGAGTATGCCGAAAGAGTACATCAAAACCGGCATGACCCAACCGTTAAAGGCGCGCACCTTGTTTCCGCCTGAAAGAAGACTAATCAAAACTTTCTTCAGGCGACCAAAGAAGCGCTCCTTCAACGATTGCTTCATGTCAGTAACATTGATACCCAACGCTTCCGACATACCCAAATACTTATAGCTTTCGGATGAGGAGAGGGATCTAAGGTGTATGGAATCCGAGAGTTGGATTTCCTCGGATTCCACAATCTCCCCTCGCTTTACATGCATGACTGCACATTTATCCGCACCAAATTCCATCCTGATGGCGCTACTAAAAGTTTCAGTTACCTTCAGTAACTCCATCAGTCGCAATTTGTTGGGGGCAAAGAGTTTTAAATCATCCATGTAGAAGAGGTGAGATATGACCTGACCACCTCTCTTCAACCGATAACCTAGACCTGAATCCTCCAGCAGAGTGCTAAGAGGATTCAGAGCTAAGCAGAACCAAAGTGGACTCAAACTGTCGCCCTGAAATATTCCCCGTTTAATCCATATAGGCTCATCATTCCCCTGGATCTGTAGACACCCTGGATAATGAAGAACCGTCCTCCATTGCCCCATACACGTCCCAAGGAAAATGCGTAGAGTTGCATCTATTTTGTACAACTCCAGCACTCTCTTCAGCCATGTATGTGGCACCGAGTCATAGGCTTTGTTATAATCTATCCAGCATGTCGACAGATCCTTATGGGATCGACGAACCTGTTGGTTGATGGCCATGTCAATGAGGAGTAGCTCCTTAGTACCACGGGACCCATTCCTACACCCATTTTGAGAGGCAGACATGATCGAATGACTTTCTATGTGCGTATTAATTTTCACTCTCAAAATGGATGTAAGTAGTTTATAGACCGTCGATAAACATGTGATCGGTCTATAATTCTTAGGTTCCGCGGGACTGCCAGATTTATGGAGGAGGTGGGTAACGCCTGTTGTTAAAAACTGAGGTAGCGACCCAGACTCTAAAGATGACTGGAACTGAGATGCCAGGCAAGTGTGTGAACTAACTAGCCATTTCAACCAGAAGTTGTGCAGTCCGTCCGGTCCCGGTGATTTCCAGTTCGGTAACGGACGGACTGCTCTGGCTACGTCTAATGGTGTTATTGAGACTGCTTCCATTTCTGGTATAGTTTCACACACTCGCTCGACATCCCGAGTCCAGTCAGCTTCAGCGTGACAGACGGGCACCGACCAGATGCTGCGCCAGAATGCACTCGTGGTAGCATCATCCGGGCGGCATGCGTCTATCAAATTTTGTTCGGGCCGCTCCCAAGCTCTATATACCCACCTCTCGTCACTCTGGAACATGCGATTTTGCTTGTATCGATCCACCCGCCTCTTATACCGCCGAATACGGCTCGCCCATGCACAAACTTTCTGCTTCAGGAAGTCGATGCGCTCTGTAACTCGGGACATGTATTCTAGAGGACTGATTCCAGTCCCCGAGAATGCCCGCCTTACAAAGCGCATCACTCGTGGTCGAGTATTACCCTCCCTGAAGCAGTATAATTTGCCAATGAGTACCCTGGCTCCATCGATACGACGCTCGATTCTGTACTGCCAGGCTGGTACGACTGGTTTTGGTCGACTAGCTTCGTCACAGTTCGGAAACTTAACGTTAGCTAATCGACACGCCGCAACAGCCGCGCAATACAGGATCGAGTGTGTATCGACAAGATCCTCGCTGCTTTTGAAAAAATTCTCAAGCTGCGAGTCCAAGGCACACACCAGCGCCTTATTTTGTTTATGCATAGGTAGGCGTGGTAATCGAGGTCTAAGTACGGTCGGAATGGATCTATACTCGCGGAATGCATCCTCCAGAGCGTTCCTCAATCTGTCGTTGCACTGGCTACTTACTGTGGCAACCCTATCATCCTCCTCTTCAACACCATGATTGGACCGCGGTAGAACTACATCAGTTGTTGACGCTGGTACCGCGGTTTGTGTTGGAGTTGAGACGATAATATGGTTGCTCAATACCTCTGAGCGCAGCCTATCAAGTGCGGCATCGTCCAACCTATGAATTCGTTGGATGACACGCACCTGATCCGACAGTCGCTGGGCCGATACATTGACGGTTGGTTCCAGTACCTGAAACAGAGACAGCATCCTAACACGGTACGCAGTGAGAGTAGCCCCGTAGTATGCGCGCATGACGTTCTCATTTATAGACTGAGTCCATTTCATGCGCTGCACACAACCACCGGCAGCGGGGACCCGGCTCGGGGCCGGTTGGCCCCTAAGTCCCAAGCTCTTCGGTGGCCGGCCTCTCCCCGGCCGACGTACAGGTGTTGGCGACGTCGGCGGGGAAAAATACTCGTCACTCGAGCTCGACGCAACTGCCGCGGTCGGTGTCACACCGCTCACGGTGGGGCTGGGAACCGACGGCGACGAGGCGGAGCTGAGCGAAGAGTCCGGAGGTGGTGGGCGTGCGCGTCTCGATGCTGACCAAGTTATCATGTCTTCATTTCATCGTTTCTTCTGATTTTTCACAAAGACTTGACAGATGTCAGGTAAATTTTTGATCTAAACATATTATATAACTTTTTGTGGTCCATTTACGTGTTTTTTTTCCAGAATTAATTTAGAGAGGGTTTTGGTGATTTTGCGTTGATTATCAGCCAATAGATTTAAAAAAAACTGCGTCTAAAATTTATTATTATTATTATTACTCTCGTAAACTATTGTAATAAGAATTAAGGGAAAATATTTTATGATCATATTAGATGCACTTGGCTTCGCACCGACTCCAAAAATTTTTAAATTGTAAAATATAGTGTAGATAAAATTTAGGTAAGGTTATTTAGGTTAATAATTCTTGATTGTAGTTATTCAATTTAATATTATTTTTAAGTTTTTAGTGTTTATTAAGGTTTTGAAGTCGGTTTTTGTTTTTTTGTTTTAGGATGGGATATCATCATATGACTCCTCCCGCTCAGGGTGGAGTAGAAGGAAGTGTCAGACTCTTACTAACTAAAACCCATTCATGTTCCTTCCTTAGCCCTTTAGGTTCCGGGGTAGCGGTAACCCTTTCGGACAATCCCCCTTGCGGCGCCGTGCTCAGTCACGTGCTCTTAAAGCCGCTGCGCGCCGCTGTTCTTTCAGTTGGAGTTAACCCTAAAGATGAGAAAACACAACAACAACAACAACAATGATGATGTCTGACATACATTACTCAACAGCATGTGAAGCTAAGTCAGAGGCCCATGGGCAGCATATAAACTCTGACACCAGATTAGTTACTAATCACACGAAAAAAAGAAGACCCTAAAGATTCCAGGAGCTGAACCACCACCTCTACAGCTTTATTATTTCAATACTAGCTTCTGCCCGCGACTTCGTACGCGGACCCTGTTGCTTATGCCAGCGACAACGGGGCGCCATTTATGTTATTTTTTATCATTTTTCCCATTTAAATCTTTTATCACACTGAGCTTTAGTTTTATTTCATTCCAACAACCACCAAAACATACAGTCCATTTGTCATCGTTTTCATTTTGGTACCCGCATTATTATATTCCTCCTCTAGAGACCTAGAAGTCGATGCGTAGATACGCTTGGAACTCAAGCGTAATTCTCTTTCCGTGAACGTCTCTGACTCGCGAGACAATACATGACGTTCACGATCAGCGGTCAGTCGCGCATCATATTCTTCACTGGTCTCTAGAGACCTAATGAATACGCTGAGAACGCAGGCGTGCTTCGCGACTCGAAGAGGTTTCCACGGAGCGAGTTGCAGCCTAATGTTCTCGAACAGCATCAAGTCTCTCCTGACGCTCTTCCGTAGATTCTTGGGATCTTATGATCCTCAATCTTTTAGCTCTCTTGGAACATTGGGAAAGATTTGACCTCTTTCTAGGCATGGTCATAGTTTTATTGTGAAGATACCTGATCAATAAAAATCTAAATTAAAATGACTGCTCCCCTGCGTTACCGGGTAGGCTACAGTGTCACGAAGATAAATGGAAAAGGAAATTAAACACTCAAACAACATAAGCCCGAAGGCATATTCATACGATAAAATAAAAAAATAAATAGGAGTTTTGGCCAGTAGAGTCAAATTTTCAATGATATACCATCGTCATCGAAAATCAGTCCTAAACTGTTACCGCCTTCACCGCGTGCAGGTACTCCCAGTTTATGTTATTTTATAATTACACAGTAAAATTAGTGATAGCTTTGATTTCCACATCAGATGTTTCTGATCTTCGATTTTTATAAGTCAACAGGAACTGCCCATCAAATTGAACAACAAAGACGTCAAAGACGTCATTCCTATATGTGTTATGTTGTAGCTAGGCTCTTGGAGTTCCACAACAGGTGTTCCAGATCTTCGATTTTTATAAGTCAACAGAGAGTGCTCATCAGATTGAACAACTTGTGCTAAGACGTTATTCCTATATGTGTTATGTTGTAGCTAGGCTCTTGGAGTTCCACAACAGGTGTTCCAGATCTTTAATTTTTATACATCAACAGAGAGTGCTCATCAGGCTGAACAACTTTCGCTAAGACGTCAGTCTTATATGTGTTATGGTGTAGCTAGGCTCTTGGAGTTCCACAACAGGTGTTCCAGATCTTCAATTTTTATACATCAACAGAGAGTGCTCATCAGGCTGAACAACTTTCGCTAAGACGTCATTCTTATATGTGTTATGGTGTAGCTAGGCTCTTGGAGTTCCACAATAGGTGTTCCAGATCTTCGATTTTTATAAGTCAACAGGAAATGCCCAGCAGACCGAAC
Organism: Hyppa rectilinea; assembly: GCA_951799385.1. Classification (NCBI taxonomy): domain Eukaryota; kingdom Metazoa; phylum Arthropoda; class Insecta; order Lepidoptera; family Noctuidae; genus Hyppa; species Hyppa rectilinea. Next base: position 6,380,533 of record OX637325.1, read on the forward strand.
AACTTTTGCTAAGACGTCATTCCTATATATGTTACAGTGCAGCTGGGCTCTTGGAGTTCCACATCAGGTGTTCCAGATCTTCTAATTTATTCTCTCAGCAGAAAATGATAATCACGTGGAACAATTTTTGCTAAGGTATCATTTTTGTATCTCTTATAGTTTAGCTGGTCTGTTGCGGTTCTGCATCAGGTGTTCAAGTTTCCAAGATAAATTATAGCCTATATGTTGCCCAGACTTAATACCTATACAACAAAAAAAAAAACATTCCAATCCGTCCAGTAGTTCCGAAGATTAGCGTGTACAAACAAACAGACAAACAGACAAAATTTTTTTTTTGGATTCATGCTCTATTACTGTTTCTAAACCCCCCTCAATTATTATTTTTTTAATATATTCAATGTACAGACACAGTTTTTTTACTGTTTTATTATATGTATATATAGATAATTTTGAAGACGTTTGGACACCGCTGCCCCGGAACACAAAGGGCTGAGGAAGGAGCTTAGATGGGTTTTGATCAGTAAGAGCCGGACACTCCCTTCCGCTCCACTCAGAACGGGAAATCATCAAATTACTCCAATTTGATGATTTCCCACCCTCAACAAAAAAAGGCCTTAAAAAAAGTTATTTCTATATCTATCATTTGTTTCCTTAGCAATAGCAACAGTAACACAATACGAAATAGAAACTTTCACAGATCTTTATGTTCGTTTTAATTTCGTCACTCTCTTGTTTTGACGAAGATGAAAAAGAGAAAAATAATGTTGTTAGTAAAAAATGGGCTCGCTGTTGTAAAGGGTTGTTTATAAAGTTGTGTTATTTTATTTTATCATATGTGCTAAGCTTTCTGGACAATAAAATCCTAGCCTAGCGTTTTCCCAACTATGTAGGTATTGGTTTCCAGTCTAACTGGATGCAGCTGAATACCTTCGCGATCATTGTCAGACTTTCGGGCTTTTGACTACCCGTAAGGACTGTTAAAGATCTATGAACACCAGCCATCATTGACAGCTTATCGAGACACGGAGGGGTCAAGAGGTCAACAACATTATGATACATTGTAGCTTGTTCCGTCTTTACTACCCATGATTTCAAAAACATTTTAGAATGGAAAATTATTTACAAAATATCATATTTTCAAACCAAAACACACGAACAACCCTCCCCTCAAGTGGCCATCTTGCATAAACCCAAAAAAAACTTCGAAAAAAATAAGAAAATATCATTGTTATTCGTTATTCAACTTCACATGAGTCTCTGTGCCTCCCCAAAAGCCGCGACGACGTGATGCGAATACTAAATTATAATTATTTACTTGCTTCTGAGGTATCCTTCGAGTAGAACCGCCATGCTTAGTTGGGAGATTGGGATCTGTGCGAAATTTAAAACATGGGCATTATTTTGTCTAGAAAAAAAACAGGCTAACTGTGCAGATAAAAATATGATATAATATCTTAACCTTACGGGCGCGGGCCACGGAAACGCTGAAATCCCCAAGCGATTGGGCATTTGAGATTCAAACAGATTAGCGACTATCTGTTACGTACAGGCGGGTGTACGTAAGGCGCTTGAAGCGTTTTCGCTTATGTACAGGCGGGTGATCGTAACGCGTTAAATAAACGTCTCTTTTACGAATCAATCTGCCTAGCCTGTTCCCAACTTTGTTGTTGGTCGGCTTCCAGTCTAACCGTATGCAGCTGAATACCAGTATTTTACATGGAGCGACTGCCTATCTGACCGCCACAACTCAGTAACTGCGTAACACGATACGCCTCGGTAAGACTGGATGTCAGACTTTCCGGCTTCTGACGACCCGTAACGACTGTCATAGATCCACAAATGACAGCCGGGTCCAGCGGTTTTGCGTGCTTTCCGAGCCACTGAGGAGTCTCGTTATGTAAAGATGGTCATCCATCCACCAACCAACCCCAGCAAGCGTCTGGTCTACCATAATACCTAATACTGATATAACCGGGCGCCGATAGCGAGACGGCGACATAGCAGCTTATCCACTCCCAGGACTTGAATCACCACCTAACAAAGAAGGATTATTTCAATTTCACTTTAGTGTGAGAATGATAATATGGAGCTATACCTACAGTACGTATAGCTGCATCTCTTTCCCCCTGTGAAGAAATATTAAAATAATACCTTAAAATAAAATCTTAAGAGGTGGTGGTCTACTCCTGACCGTGACTTATTTCTGCAGGTACTTACTTTAATTTCATTTTGTAACTGAAAATCGGAAATTACTCATATCTGTTTAAATGCAACAAAGCTAGTCTTAGTAATAGGACTGCTCTCAAAATGATGCAGGAAACCCTCGCGAGAAAACCAGCATGTCCTCGCATGTCAAAAATTCGATGACATGTGACATCCACCAACCTGCACAGGGCCCCACTACCTCTCACAGAGAGGAGGCCCTGTGTCCCAGCAGGGGGAACATTATAGGCTGATTATGCTGTAAGAGGCTAAGCTTGTTGCAACGAACATGTCTGCCAAAAATTCCCAAAACGCTGTCACCCTACTTAAGGTGGGGGGATGAATGTGTTCGTACGTATTCGGAATGTTACTAAATTCTCTTTTTTCCTGAAAAAGATTTCAGAAGGGCTTATTGACCTCCTGTAAGGTCGCAGGAGACTCCATTATCAGTATAATTTTATGAAGTACTTCTGAAATTGTGTGGGTCTTGAAAACTGTATTTTTCCGTGATAAAGTTGAAGAGATAATATTCAGAATACAATGTGTGTTTCTGAATTACATATTCTAGGACTTTTTGTATTAATTTTATGTACATAGAACATAATCCTCCCTAGTGATCTGATATGGAAAAATCCGGCCAAGCGCGAGTTGGACTTTAGTCGTTATCTGTAAAAAGGAAAAAAAACACTTTTGCTGTATGGGAGCCCCCTTTAATATTTCTTTATTTTGTTTTTATATATTTGTTGTTATAACGGCTATAGAATACATCATCTGTGAATATTCAACTGTCTAACTATCACGGTTCATGAGATACAGGCTGGTGACGGACGGACGGACAGCGGAGTCTTAGTAATAGGTCCCGTTTTAACATTTGGATTCGGAACCCTAAAAAGGGGATCCAGAATCATGAACTGAATCCATGGTAACTAACAGGTTGTGTATGCAATGTCCCTGACACCGTGCATTATGTTAATGTTGAAATAGAAAAAAAAAACAAAAATGGCTGATGTGGAAAAGTACATACATCGTACGGTATTTAGACATTCGGAGAACTCCAACTTCTAAATTCATTGTCTCTTTCGATTCTAAACTTACAATTCTATTATAATCTCAAAGTTGTCTCTATTTTCTTTTTGGGGACCGTAATTTGTGGTTATTGGGGTGACTTTTTTCTGCGTCTTATGTCCGGCTATGGACATTATTTTGCTCTTTACTACGGACTTCAAACAAAAGTCAAAAGTCAAATCATTTATTTCAAATAGTCACAAGAAAGGCACTTATGAACGTCAAAATGAACAAGAAATAGGATTGATTCTATTCGCCTCTTCCAAGAGGTAGTTTCGTATGGAGGAGAATGGGCAAGAGACTCCACCGTTACTCTTTTAAAATGTTTTACAATGTTTTGTATACATGAATTAAAAAATAAATATTTGAAGACGATGCACCCAGAATAAAAATACTAGGTACAGTGGCAGGTTAACTTAATTAACCTAATTATAAGTACCCATGTACTTAAACGTAAATAAATGTAAATATGTGAGCACCATTGCTCACATACACACATCAAAAGTGTCTAGGGATCAACATATATTTTTGCAATAACTTTTCTCTTGATTGATATTAATTTAAATTTTCTTTAAGGATTCATCAAATAAAGTGTTTTCGTTTGTCACAGTAACGATAAACCAAGTCACCTTTGCATTAATAAAGAAATTTGCCATTTTCCTAATAAAGGGATTTTTGACATTTGAACCACTAACATTAAAGTTCGAAAAAAAGACTGAAATAACAGTTTTCTTTAAAATTTTATTGGGTAACTTAAACAATTAATAATCCGTGTTTCTACCGCGAACACTAACAACACAAGAACATCGGTTTGGCATACTCAAAATGAGTTCATCCAAATCACGCTGTGGAATGGCCGCCCATGTTCGTTGCAACAACAAAAAAAGGTGTTATCAGTCGACTTTGGACACGTTACCGAAGCACTGGTACCGTGGCTGAGCGCCATGAAGGACGGTATCGCTGCACCACACGGAGACAAGACCGATACATTCAAATCTTAACTCGAAGAGCTCCAACAATAACCGCCATGATGTTAGCCGTGAGGCTTCATCACTCTTCAGGGAACTTAATTAGCGACCAAACAGTCAGAAACCGCTTGCATGAAGTGAACCTTCATTCCCGAAGACCGCTACGGGTACCACCTATAGCAATGCACAATCGTAGGATTCGATATCAATGGGCTCTTGAACACAGAAATTGGGCAGAAGAACAATGGCGTTTCGTGTGCTTTTCTGATGAGTCTCGTTTTGGTATGAGACCGGATACAAGACGTATACGACACTGGAGAACCCCTGGACGCCAACAGCGATTAAAATCCTGCCAGGAAGTCCATCCTTATAGTGGTAGAACCATCATGGTATGGGCGGGTATTTGGATCGGCGGAAGAACTGAGTTGATTTGGATCAGAGGCAACCTCAACGCTCAAATTTATGCTGAGACGATTGTATCTGACGTCATCGTTCCTCTACAAGTGCAAATCGGTCCCTTATTTCAGTTAATGCATGATAATGCACGACCGCACACCGCAAGAGTTGTAAGACAGACTCTCGCCGCAGCTAACATCAATGTCCTGCCCTGGCCTGCTCAGTCGCCAGACTTGAACCCGATTGAGCATGCATGGGATATGCTACAGAGAAGAGCTCTGCCGAATATGGAGGGTATCCAGTTGCAAGAAGACCTTTTTTTGTTGTTGCAACGAACATGGGCGGCCATTCCACAGCGTGATTTGGATGAACTCATTTTGAGTATGCCAAACCGATGTTCTTGTGTTGTTAGTGTTCGCGGTAGAAACACGGATTATTAATTGTTTAAGTTACCCAATAAAATTTTAAAGAAAACTGTTATTTCAGTCTTTTTTTCGAACTTTAATGTTAGTGGTTCAAATGTCAAAAATCCCTTTATTAGGAAAATGGCAAATTTCTTTATTAATGCAAAGGTGACTTGGTTTATCGTTACTGTGACAAACGAAAACACTTTATTTGATGAATCCTTAAAGAAAATTTAAATTAATATCAATCAAGAGAAAAGTTATTGCAAAAATATATGTTGATCCCTAGACACTTTTGATGTGTGTATTTACAAACATACTAAAAGTAAAAAATAATAAATCAATCAATCTGTGAGTTAAAGTTATTCCAAAATGTTAAAATAGTATGGTACAAATTATAAATGATTACTTTACTTAGGCAACCAGTTTGATTTTGTCTAAACACTAGATTGCCCTGTGGAGCAGGGCCAGCATGTTTCCATCTAGGAAACCGAGAAACCCCTCACATAACCAGCATAACCAGTTTTGAGAAAATTCAACACACGTGTCTCGACATCTACGCTTTCTTTTATAATTTTACACCTTTCCAGGGTCGAAAAACTCCCAAACGAACAACGAAATTACGTTAATAATCAAAGCACATGTCCCCCGCCTCCAAACGTCATAATTTTCAATATTCTCTCGAAAATAAAGAAATGAAACATGTTCTGTTAAAATTATCTCTGTCGGAACGTTAAGGCGTGTCATTTGTATCTGACAATCTAAGATTACCTGCGAAGTGAGTTTTATGTTTTGGCTCGGTTGTAAGTAATATTAGATGATATTCGTTTGTTTTCGTGGGGCTTGTGGCTAAGTTAGAACAGCTGAACGGGACGGTCGATCGGGTTAAGCTACGCTTGCCGAGGTTGGTCCGTGGATGGGTGACCGTCTTTACATGCTAAGACCCTTCCGTGCCTTGTAAAGCACGTAAGCAGTTGGTTCCGGCTGTCATTTGTAGATCTTTGACAGTGGATATGGGTCATCAGAAGCCCGAATATATGACAACCAGTCTTTCTCACACTTTTCGCAAAGGCGGTCCAAAAGCGGTGTTGCCATTGTCAACGTAAATCAGATCTATTTCTCGGCTGTTTAGAGCTGTCAGTTGAACGGATGAAATTCCTTCTGCCAGATTTAAAGTGTCATCGTCGCGTGACTAACCAATTCAGTGTACAGAAGCCAGCACACCAAGTTACCGCTATCTGTCAAATTTCTTTGATAGTTTTTCAACTTTATTACAAACGCATAAGGTTCATTTTCAATTGGGAAAATTTGACAGTTAAGGGTAGCTTGATGAGCTAGCGTCTGTACAGGTCTCCAAAAGTGATAATGCGCATAGAAATCTTCGCCACTGTTCGGCAACGGTCGTATTTCCCGAGCGTCGGAAGACGATATGTATATAGAGTGGTTAAGTGCATTTTCTTCATGCATAATTTAGTAAGATTATGTGTTTTGTCCTAAAAGAGATAAATATTGATTTATCAGTAACGAAATTTGATTCAATAATTCCATGTAAGTAAATAGCGAGCTATAATTCATATAAGCCTAAATCTGATTTTGAATATGTTTTTTCTAGTACTTAATATGTATTTTACGTAGGTATTTTTATTTTTTTAACATTGAAAAAACGTGAAAAATGTTAGTATATTTATATATTTTACAAAATTAACTATTTAAATTTGATTAAGATAATTAAAGTTGAAATTAAATTCACCTTTGAAAACAAAACCAAGAAGGGTGTGTAATAGCAGCTCCATATAATTCCAGACAAAGAGAACACGTGCAGTCACCACCAATATAACAAGACGACTGACGGACCTTTGACTGACCGCATGATATTGACTCCTATTTCTTTCGAACAAGGTGACAACGACAAGGACAAACAACAAGGACAAGGGACTCGAACGATTCAATGATTCGGGTGTTTCCGGGAATGCGACAATTAGCGAAGATCTGCATGTGCATTATTAATTTGGGAGTACTGTACCTACAGTGTTATTTCCTTTCTACAACGTGGCGCTACAATGTTGACATTAATTTAACACACGGGCAGGGCAAGTGTCCATTAATCATATACATGTTGATAGGTTATAAATCGCCATTTGAAAAAAACATGTTTTCAAACAAACTAAATAATTAAAAAATGTAACTAATATTGAGATCACCTAATAATATTGGTTATTCGCTTTAATTCCATTGATGCGAATGTTATCATCCGTGACCCCGGCAAATGACCGCTGCGTGACATTTCTTTAAGTACAGGTTGCTCTAAGATGCAATTTTCTAACATTTTAAATAAATCCGTAAATAATAACATTTAATGGAAATATAATGTCTTCATGAAACGAAAATGTGAAAACGTATATGAGTGTTAAATTAATGTCACCATTGTAGCGCCACGTTGTTTACGTGAAACAAAAACATATAAACATATTGACACGGTTGGCGTAGTGCTTGAGCGATTGACTGCTGCGCAGCATGTCGCGGGTTCGATTCCCGCACGGAACAATTATATTTTCGACCTGCAAGTATTTGTTCTGGGTCTGGGTATTTTTCTATCTAGGTATAATATGCAAGTATTTAATGTACAAAAAAAAAATATAATTAGTTTATCAGCCATCTCGTTACCATAACACAAGCATTACGTTCCTTAGCTTGGGACTATATGGCGTTGTGTGAAATGTCCAAGGATATTATTATTATTAAACAGTAAGTACTCTATCCATCTATCTACACCTGTATAAGATCATCATGCGTATTAACCTTTTCCAAACAAAGGCGTGGCGCTAACAAGACCTTATAATATTACAACTAAGGTTCTACGCAGTTAGTTAGCATAAATTAAATAAACGGGTCATCTAAAGGTGCTCGCACGTGATTGGCTGGCCACCTTTCACTGATTGCAGTAGTGCGAACTTTGGACTAGATGGACTAGACTTTATATTGGAAGGATTGCGGGTGTGGCATGTACTTGGTCTTCAATACATTGAAATGCAGTAAATTGACCTTTCGAATGAAATCGAACGCTTGCGAGAAACAGTTTTGTCGAGCATACACTTTCAAAGTCTGAGGGTTAACACCAGACTAAACGAGCTTGTCGTTTTTAGACCAATCAGTTTGTCGTCCAATGCTTCAATTGCCCTCCATCTTACTATCTATAACCGTTTCATCGCCAACCATTTGAATAGAAGTTCCAGATTTTCTTGCCACTAGCGCCACGGCTTAATTTTAAAGTTCTTCATTTTAACTATCTTATTCGTTATGCATTTATAGCTTGATGCTGTGTATGTTGGCTGTGAAAGGGTTAAGAGCTCCTTTGAAGAAACCCAATGGTCCAAAAAGAAACCTTGAGACCTTTACTAATGTCGTACACGCCTGCCAGCTTCTACCAATCCTCAAGTAGTATATAAGTATCCATGTCATCTTCCTCTACGCCTTCGTAGGTAGATGAGCCACTGACTAAAACCACAGAGCAAGAAAAAAGAAAGAAAAAATGTTTATTCTGCACAAACAAAAACGCACATTTCTAAAAAATAAACTTTGTACAGACGCCAGCACATCAAGCTATCCCTAACTGTCAAATTTTCTCAATTAAAAATGAACCTTATGTCTTTACAATACAGTCGAAATACTATTAACGCAATTTGACAGATTGTGGTAACTTGATGTGCTGGCCTCTGTACCTAACTATATACACCCGTGTTAAACAGCTAAAAAACATAGTATTCAGAGCCATTAAAACTATTGACAATCGTTATCTCGGCCATGGACAATGGATGGACCAAAGACCAAACACTGACACTTAATTATTGTCTATGAACATGAACATGACAACCAACACAGGGAGCCCTATATCTAACAATAGTCTAACTTTGACAGAAATGATACAGATAATTAGTAACATTAAAAACTAAACCTTAATATCAAAACTCCAGAGGTAATCCCACAATTTTTCCTTCAGCAAATCAAACAAACTCCTCACACGAATGCTGATTGACCAAGAAGTGAATATGAAATACATATTCAGTACATAAATCATGCAGAGTCTGCGTTTGGGCGGCGCTCGCTGATTGCTAGCTACTAGCCCGGGTTTGGTCGGCCTTCCGTTTCAACTGGGCTGGAGAAGTGTGGAGGTTGCTTGTGATAAAATCAACGTTTTGGTAGGAGTATCGTGATTGATTGGACATTCTAATTAGGAAAATTAAAACAAGGACTTGTATGTAATAATAAATATTTTGTGTTTCTAAGTTGTTGCGAGTTTGAGCTAGGTTTCTAAATAAGTGGAATAAATCATTAAAGATTCGTTCGTAAAAGAAAATGACATGTGTACCGCAGACTTAAGGTTTTTATTTGGAAAATGTTTTATATATTTCATTATCAAAGAAACATTGCTATCAATGTTCCAGATGAGTGTACGGTGTAATAACAGTTAGAAAACCGTCATCTGATCTCACTCAAGGTAAGGTAGCGTAATGACACATTTGGGCACGTCTTTAGACATAATCTACGCTGTAATGTCGTTAACACGTTGAACGCCAACGCGGTCACCGTGTGTCCGACAAACAATAGTTTTTCTATTGTGTCTGCTGCGTAGCAGTCAATGCCACGCAGCAGACACAATAGAAAAACAAGCAATAATACAGGGTGTCTCACGGCAGAGTTAGGATTTTAAATTTGAATATTTAAAAAACCGTTGCAAGTAAGCGCGGGGGAAATAGTAAAATGTATTATCAAGTTTCGAGCTACCGGTTCCGCTATAAATCAACCGCGTCCGGGCCCAAGCAGAACTTCAAGGACGGAAGAAACAATAAACGAAGCTAGCGTTCGACGCAATCCACGCTTGTCAATACGCAAAATAGCGGCGGCTTTAAACGTCACCAAATCAACCTTAAGAGCAAAGTTTACGTCAATACTCCGAGGAATATCGCTGAGCTAAAACAAAATATCCAACGAGAAATACGCGACATCGAGCCGGCTATGCTTAGGCGCGTTATGCAAAATGCAATGAATCGATTCCGTGAGTGCGTGCTACGAAATGGAAGACATCTGGAAAATGTAATCTTTAAAAAATAAAATCCTCATTATAGGTAGTTAAATAATTTTCAATAAAAATGTTTTCACAAAAATATGCAAATTGACTTTTATTTCATTTCAAAATCCTAACTCTGCCGTGAGACACCCTGTACAAGCAGATGTATTGTTATTACTCAGCCATTTTTGGCCAGTTATAGTGCTATTCTGTAAAAATCCTACCGTAAAATTGTTGGTGGAGTGAGTACAAATTGAGCTGTCAATAGTAGCAATCCCTATCATTAAATTTAATGACAGCTCACTTCACCTAAGTTTTCACGGTAAATAAAAAATATCATAATTTTCTCATCATCTATGACCTTTTCCTATTGTCAGCGGAATAATTTTTTGGCTATAAATCTACTTCTCTCACTTTTGTTGACATTTTTCTCTTTCACCCAAACTTAAGTTTAAATTTTAAAGAAGCTAAAGCCCACTCCACGCTAACTGCGCTCTAACCACAGGTTACTTGTGTCAGGTAGAAGTAAAAAAACAAAAATAAAGTGCCGGCACAAATGAAAGGCCTCGGGATCGGGTTTGCGTCGTATTATGTTCATTACCTAACCTTGACTTTTACCGTATCAATTTCAACTAGAGGCTACGGCCGTTCTATTTTTAGATTTTGTCCCGGGGATTTTGAGTTTTCATATTTTTAGGGTTCCGTAGCTCGAAAGGACCGTGATGTATGTGAAAACATGATTTTTTAAGTGAAAGACTCGTTTACTTAAAAACTAACTTACCGCAGTTAGCATAGTTAGCCCACGTTCCCACTGCTGGGACTCCGGCTTCCCCTCAGTAAAAAATAGTGGGCCGTACTCCAACACGCGGGTCCAGTGCGGGTTACTGTATGTCATATATATTTGTGTTTCTTGTTCTAGGACATGCCGGTTTCTTCACCCTTTTGAGAGCAGTGGTGATGAAATTATATCCAGTATGTAAAGTGCCCGTCTGGGATCGAACTCATGACCTGCAACTCGTAAGTTGGGTCCGATACGACTGGGCCAAAACTTAACGCAGTTATGTTAAGTTTTTTTATGGAATCGTGCATAGTAATGTGTGGACATATTCAAAATTACTGTATCTAGAAATAACTTCGCCCGCTCTGGATGGAGCGGAAGGGAGTGTCAGACTTTTACTGACTAAAACCCATCCATGTTCCTTTCTTAGCCCTTTATGTTTAGGTTAGCGGTAACCCTTTCAGACAATCCCGCTTACTCGGCAGGCTTTGGCCCTAGCGGGCCCCTTCACATGAAAATTTTGCCTGACTCGGGCATCTAACCCAGGACTTCAACAAAAAAAATGTTTTGCATGACAAATATTTAAGTTACTTCCCAAAATGTAATCTTGAAGCTACGCATTATTTCAAAAAAAACAGGTGACGATCTCCAAATGAAAACTAACCGTAAACAGTAAATTCATTAATTAGATTATCGTCACACTTATTTACAGTTAAGCAACCGACTGGTTTTGGTATATTTTTTTATAGATAAGTCCAGGTTAATTTATCGCACAACCACGTAATACAGTTGAAACAGAAGAATATGTTTGTATTTTCTTTACAAACAAAATATTATTAACTTAAAATATACGCTAACAGCTTAAATAATAATAATATGTATTAGTACTTCCATAGTTTAAGGTAACCCGTCTACTATAGCCATCCAAACCCAAAAAAAAATTGTTTCTCATATAATTGTTTTACAGCACAATATTGAGGCTTCTCCGGTAAGTTATAAAGATACATTTGATAGGGTTACCTCGTAACATCCCATGGGTAAGCGGGATTGTCCGAAAGGGTCACCGCTACCCCGGAACATAAGGGAGTCAGTAAAAGTCGGACACTCGCTTCCGCTTCAACCAGAGCGGGAGAAGTCATTGGATGAGTTCCCACCCTCAAAAAAAAGATTGAGACAGTGGAGAGACATATTTAAAAATAGAAATAAAAATAAAAGTAAAAGTTGAATTACCCATAGCCCAAATTGTTTTGTTCCCATGTTCTGCAATAGTCCTGCACCAACCGGAGGTTGTCCTTGGGTGCACTTGCATAGTGCATACAGGGATAAACGTGGTGCCTCCTTAACATTTAGAATGGTCTAAGGGGCCTCTGCTAATTGGCTTAGGCCCCTCGTACGCCTTACAAAGGTCCAGGACTCCAAGGTCCCGAATTACAAAAGACTAAAAAAAACGTGCACTGACTGGACAGGCCCATTTTAGACACCAACCTACATGGTCTTCACATGATTTGACCAAGATTATGTCTGGACATTAAAAGAGACTGTGACCTCTGAGTTTCTTTCGACCTTACTTCTCAGAGTAATCAATTAGGTAACGCCGACCGCATCTAGTTAAAAGATGTGGAAACCCATTTAAAAAATAAAATCATTTATCAGTAAATTTTTATAAAACCCATTTACAAAAATAAAACTATTGAACACATTTTTTTTGAAAACTCATTAAAAAAATAAAATCATTTATCACTAAATATTTTGAAAACCCATTTACATAAATAACATTATTTATCATTTAATTTATAACTGGCAAAACTGTTGGTTTGCTATAGGTACACCTCTTCCAAACGCTTCATTATAATAGAGTTCAAATTCCTGCAGAGAGTAAAACATGCCAACCGCAGTGTAGTTTGAAGTGGAACTTCGGCCAATTACTTTTTGGTATAATAGCCGACAATTGGAGCGTAATAAGAAGCTTAAGATACTTAAGTGACAGCAAAAATATTCTGTTTGGTCGCCCACCAATCTTCGCCATTAATACAGACATCAACCGACTTTAATCCATCAGGGAATCTCGAAATTACACAGTAACTGCGTAATTATTGACGATTGTAATTTAGATTTTTTGTTTCCATATTATACTAAGTTATTTGGCTCGGAGCTCGTGGCTAAGTACTAACAGCCGCACGGATCGATCCACCAGGTTAAGCTACGCTTGCCGGGGTTAGCCGTGAATGGGTGACCATCTTTACATACCGGGACTCCTCCGTGCCTCGGAATGCACGTTAAGCCGTTGGTCCCGGCTATCATTTGTGCATCTTTGACAGTCGTTACGGGTCGTCAGAAGGCCGAAAATCTGACAGCCAGTCGTATTGCCCAGTTACTGGGTTGTGGAGATCACACAGGCAGTCGCTCCATGTAAAATACTGGTATTTAGCTGCATCCAGTTAGACTGGAAGCCAACCCCAACATAGTTGGGAATAGGCTAGGCAGAACTAACTGTTTAAGGAAAACACACTCAATATTGGGCCCCGAAACGGTCGTATCTCAGAGATTTGTAGCCAACAGTTTCATTTCTAAACCTAATCATCTTGCAGCATTGTACTTGATGAACTAGACGTAAGACGACAGGATTGATTTAATTAAAAGGAATTTATTGTTTAAAACCAGAAAATACTAAATTGCATGAAAAGAACTTTGACAGTGTAAGAGCAAGAGAGGCAACAAAACCAAAAGAGACGGAGTCGATAGCGTTTCTTTCAAATTGTTTAAAGTGAAAGTGATTAATTACAATGCGCCACCAAGACACACAACGCACGTTGCTGCCGGCTTGCTACTGAAGACGAATACTTACAACTACATACAAACTCTTTCGTAAGGATGTCACTACAGACATTGAAACAGTCATTTGGAGGGGCGCGCTATGTTATCGTAGTTTATCTCTTCTGTGTTTTGATTTCTAAGAATATTGGGTAAGTATTCGTATTATTATAATAGTGTGGTTCTGTATAGGAAATTCATCACTTTTACCCGAACTTTGTCAAATATAAAAAGTTTTGGTACTGAAAAAATCTAGATAATGCTACATGCAACATGCACTTTGCATCTAAAGTACTAACAAATGTTACCAAAAGCTAAATATTTCTTTACTCCATAAAAGTAAACTGTGTTAAAAACTCAGATAGAGATCTGTAAGAAAAGTAAATAAACCAGCCAGCGTCTGTCGAATTCTAAAATATGTATTACTAGCACCGCCTTTTGTTCATTTACATCTTTTTCAACACGGCGAAGGGACTTCGTTTTTTTTTAAATAACCGTCACGCTGCTTTAACTTGAAGGTGGAACGTTTAAAAAAACACAAATTCCTTTTTTGAAAACTTTTCAAATAACCACGCTGTGTAAATGCCATTAGTATATTCCGGTGATGCTGGGGAAAAACGTCTTTTTACGACAGGGACGCATTTGGGTCAAAAAGGTGCATAAGAGTAACCGCACTCGCATCTATAATTTATAATTTTCTATGATGTCGCCAACCTATACTGTAATTTGTATTATGTCAAATAAATAAATGTATATTATGGTATATATCAAGAGGATTTTTTTTTTGGTGGGGAATCATCCAATGAGTACTCCAGCACTGGGCGGAGCGGAAGGGAGTGTCAGACTTTTACTGACTAAAATCCATCCATGTTACTTCCTTAGCCCTTTATGTTCCAGGGTAGCGGTAACCCTTTCGGACAATCCCGCTTAAAAAACTCAAAGTATTTATTTATTTCAAATAAACCATTTACAGGCACTTTTGGATTGTCAAGGGGTCATTTCACAGCAGTAGGTACCTATGGAGAAGAACGGGCAAGAAACTCCATGGACACTCTTACCCGGCAATACCAAGAGGCTAAGCCCGCCATCATCAATGAAACGAAGGCAATATAAATATTACAGCTACTTCTGATGGGCTTAATGGCCACGACTTCAGTATACCACTTTAGAAAACAGTCTATTTCTTTTTAATTTCGTTGTTGAGATGCCACTTGATGGCTGGTAGTTGAATGGGAAATTGCTCGCCTTTTCTGTTTGAATTTTCTGCAAGGTTGGACATAGTTGTATTTTTTTTTTATGTTGTCTTGTCAAGCTGATAGCGAAAGAAATGGTTCTAGGAAACTCTAGTGATCAGATTCAAGAGGTACATTGTTTTCTCCGTATTCTTTTCTTAGGATTTCATTTTCTTCATCATTTGATTTAAAAGTTGAGTTATGAAGCTTAAGTTAGAATGTTGGAGAAAATACTCCCGGGCTACAGTGGGATTTAGTTTTAGTTTAAGTGGGTTTTAGTCAGTAAGAGTCTGACACTCCCTTCCGCTAACCCAGAGCGGGAGAAGTCATTTGATGATTTCCCAACATCAAAAAAAAAAAGCAGCAGTGGGATTGGGCCGGACATGTCGCACCAATGCACAGATCGTCACTAACTGGATGCCTGGGGGAGGACATTGCCGTCGAGGTAGAACCACGGTGAAGGTGGAGTGACGTTCTGACAACGTCTGCATAGCCAAAATTACCGTAAATCGCACAGGAGAGGGTGCTGTGGAAGGAAAAGGGAAGACCTTTGCCCAGTAGTGGGACACAAAAAAGAGGTTTTTCATTTCTCGCGCAAAAATAACTTTCAGTCATCAACAAAAAGAAATACAACCTCCAACTTCAAGTGTCCAAAAAGCAAAACCAATTTACAAGCGTCTTTGCGCTCTTTAAAAGTTTTTCACCTCTCGAGGCAAAACGAGTGCCTCCCTGGCAAAACGACCCGAAATTTGAGGGTCTAAAAGAAAACTTAAATTGGACTTTTGTGAGGTTTTCCTGGTGCTTTGAGTTTCTTAGGTAACTTCTTTCGAAATTAGATTTTCGTCAATGTTGACCCTGATAGTTTAAATGGAATAATTGTATGTTTATATTTTGTTTATAATTACAAAAAACAAAAGTGAAACGAAATGTGGGCGTACAGTACAGGTATGCCTCTACCTAAATCTTTGGGGATAAGAGACGTGATGATATGTCTAATCAAAAGAAATTGAATAATAATAATATCCTTGGACATTTCACACAACGCCATATAGTCCCAAGCTAAGCCACCTAATGCTAGTGTTATGGTAACGAGATGGCTGAAAAACGACTTATATACATTTTTTTTTAATAATATATTTACATATTATAAAAACACCCAGACCCGGAACAAATACTTGCAGGTCGTACATATATTGTCCGAGCGGGAATCAAACCCGAGACATGCTGCGCACCGGTCAATCGCTCAACCACTGCGCCAACCGTGTCGTCGAATGACTTTGAAATGTCCAAAGTTTGAAAAAAAATATGATTGATGAAAATATATACTTAATTAAAAAATAATGCCATTTTTTTGGGCTTGAAACCAAACAATCTATTCGATGTAAACGAATACGATTAATTTATTTTGCTAACTGCAACTGCGAAAGTTTGTACGGATGTTTGTTACACAACTACGCCAGAACGGCAGCACATATCAGGATGAAATTTAACACAGATAGATTATTGTCTGGAATAGCGCATAGCGCTCTGCTTTTAGTGGTTTGACCTATGTGTTGATAGATCAATTACTTAGTCTGTAATGGTTTCTATTTAACCGTTCGTATATTTAAAGGTACCGTACGCTTCCGTAGATATATTCTGTCTATGAGGTTCCCACACCTGGCCTCCTCGTGGTGAGAGGGAGTGAGAGGGAAAGGGCCGTATTCCGCCACGTGGACCCAGTGCGAGATGGCTTATATATTATAGTTAAATATAAAATAACACAAACGACAACAATATCTTTTATTCCCAGTTCAAAATTCCAATTTATATTAATGACAATTTGCTATAAAACATAATAAAACTCGCCGCCATCTTTTAAATAATACATTCATTTGAATCCTATTAATGTTCATAAATGAGTTCTGCTGCAGTGCCATAACAGTGCTTATTAAGAGCTCGATCACAAATACCACAAACACAGCCACACCACAACGACATCTCGGACCAGTCGCAAATTTCAATTAAAATGGATAGTTTATTCAGTATGACCACATTTGACCGTCAAAACCAACCGTGCGGGAGACACCGACCACATCAAGGCAACGTCGCAGACACAACGCTACCACCAGCGAGACCACACTCCAAAAACCAGCCACAAAACACAACAATCGCTCTGTCTGCAAACACTAGCTGCAACGCGACCACAACGCGACCACTAGCTGCAACGTGACCACAACGCAACCACTAGTGACAATGTAACTACAACGCGACCACTAGCTGCAACGTAACCACAACGCAACCACTAATGACAACGTAACCACAACGCAACCACTAGTGACAATGTAACTACAACGCGACCACTAGCTGCAACGTAACCACAACGCAACCACTAGTGACAATGTAACTACAACGCGACCACTAGCTGCAACGTAACCACAACGCAACCACTAGTGACAACGTAACCACAACGCAACCACTAGTGACAATGTAACTACAACGCGACCACTAGCTGCAACGTAACCACAACGCAACCACTAGTGACAATGTAACTACAACGCGACCACTAGCTGCAACGTAACCACAACGCAACCACTAGTGACAACGTAACCACAACGCAACCACTAGTGACAATGTAACTACAACGCGACCACTAGCTGCAACGTGACCACAACGCAACCACTAGTGACAATGTAACTACAACGCGACCACTAGCTGCAACGTAACCACAACGCAACCACTAGCGACAACGTAACCACAACGCAACCACTAGTGACAACGTAACCACAACGCAACCACTAGTGACAATGTAACTACAACGCGACCACTAGCTGCAACGTAACCACAACGCAACCACTAGTGACAATGTAACTACAACGCGACCACTAGCTGCAACGTAACCACAACGCAACCACTAGCGACAACGTAACCACAACGCAACCACAAGTTACAACGTAACCACAACGCAACTGCAAGAAGATGCAGCAACACTATTTTATCTAGACACCACTTAAAAACACACTTATTGCCCACATTTTGTCGTAGTGATATGGTGTAGTTGTGGTAAGTGTGAACAGGCCCTAAATGCCGGGTTAAATAATAATGCTCTAGTGTTACGTGAGTGTAAATTAATAAGCGTTCATTAATTATTAATTAAAATGCTTGTTGTGAACTCGACGTGTGCCAATAATCTGACTGTTGTTGATGGTAAGCTAAGTTGTAATCAAAGAATTTTATTTAATCAATTTTGTTGACTGCACTTTACTTTTGAGGGATGAATTGGGTGTTGCATGTATTTATTTTTGTTGTCAAGGGAACAAATAAATATACAGTTAGTTTAAGTCTAATTGACTTTTTTTTTCATACTAGCTGTTGTCAGTAACTTCGCCAATCATCTGCCTAGCCTTTTCCCAACTATGTTGGGGTCGGCTTCCAGTCTAACTAGATGCAGCTGAATACCAGCATTTTACATGGAGTGACTGCCTATCTGACCTCCACAAACCAGTAACTGGGCAATACGATATACGTAAGACTGGATGTCAGATTTTCGGGCTTCTGACTACCCGTAACGACTGTCAAAAATGCACAAATGACAGCCGGGACCAACGGCTTAACGTGCTTTCCGAGGCACGGCGGAGTCTCGTGATGTAAAGATGGTCACCCATCCACGGCTAACCCCGGCAAGCGTGGCTTAACCTGATGGATCGACCTGTGCGGCTGTTAGTACTTAACCACGTAACTTCGCCAATGTGTGTCTGTCATTGAATGCCCTCTGTCATATCAACTCTGTATAATTTTATGAAGGGGTACATCACAGACCTAAAATAAAAGACCCAAAAACACAAAAAGTGAAAAAAAAAACAAATAATCAGCAATGACAGCGAAATTAATAACTTATGGGATAAGTTACATGGTGCTCACATTTTTGCATACTTTTTAAAAGTATCAAAACTTTGACAGTTATTTTTGTTTTTCCACAAATAACAACCAATCACAAATTTTATTTTTTTACACAATATTTTAGTCACAGTTACTGTTTGCACTTTAATTGCTCAAAGTCAACAATTACATGGCTTAAGCAGTGACCATAACAATTAGTTTCTACTTCGCTTTTGACTATTACGCGGTCGCGTAAATCACCATTGCTTCATTAGACACGTTGCTGTTTAAAATATTAACAGTTTTCACCTTTTGAGATATTATTATTCATTTATTTATTTAATAACAAACTTATAATAACAGTGTGCACTAAACATACAAGTTATAGGTTAGATATTAGTACATCAAAATTATAATTTAATGAGTAAATAATTAATTTAATTTATATTATCTCTGGTCAGTGAGATTTTCCGAATGGGTTACCGCTTCCCCGGAACATAAAGGGCTAAGGAACATGGATGGGTTTTTAGTCAGTAAGAGTCTGACAATCCCTTCCACTCTACTGAGAGCGGGGCGAGTAATTTGACGATTTCCCACCCGCAAAAAAAAAAGATATCTCATTTGTAAAAATCCTCACATATCTCCTAGTAAAAAATTGATCATGTGCGAGTAATACTCACGTACTAAGAGTATTTTACTTCATTTTATTATCAACCCGTCGGGGCTCGTGGCTAAGTAATAACAGCCGCACGGGCCGATCGATTTAAGCTAGGTTTGCCGCGGTCGCTAGGTGGATTGGCGGCTATGTTTACGTAGGTACTGTATGCGTCTAGGAAAAAATGTGAAGTCGTTGGTCCCGGCTGTCATTTGTAAATTTTTGACAGTTGGTATGGATCAAACGCTCGAACCAGTCTTACCAAAGGTGTATCGTACCCAGTAACTAGGTTTTGGAGGTCAGATAGGCAGTCAGAATCACTCCATGTAAATTTCTGACACCAACACAGTAGGGAAAAGGCTAGGCAAGTAATGATGTGTACCTGATTGAACAGCTGTTTACATCAAGGTACGAAGCGTCTATGGTAAACAAAATCCAAACTCCTTTTTATTTATTTACTAGCAATTTGCCCGCGGCTTCGCTCCCGTGGTCTTTCCCGCGGGACCCGTTTTTTTTTCCCGGGATAGAAAGTAGCCTATGTTACCCCCTGAAAACTAAGCTAATGGTGAAATAATTTTTGAAATGCACAGTAGTTTTTGAGTTTATTCGTTACAAACACACACAAAAATACAAATATTTCCTCTTTATAATATTAGTATAGATAAGGTTCACCAACAATGTTATTGTATACACTGGTACAAGCAAATTAAACAGAAGCCAAATCAGAAAAAAGTGTAACAATCACTGTCTTATACTATAGGTAAACTCTGTATGCACACTAAACTTATGAAAAAAAAATTCTATATTATAAAGTTGCACTGAGTAGAACTTTATAAGTTCATCAAACTAAATTAAAACAAAATGATTTGAATGCATCTGAAAATGATATACATGTAGTCAGTTGTAATTTACACCGGTACACATGTCATTAAAAATGCATATTATTTATGTATTGCAATCACATCAGTTGTGAAGTATTCCCAGCTAATGACAGGGTAGTGATACACGACATGCATTACTTTATGGGATGAAAAAAATGTTGCTAACTTAGGCTGGTTGTACACGATACAGTTTTCTTGGTAACGGCAAGACATGATTTACTTTGATTGAAGGGGAGTTCGGATTTTTCCTGCAGCCCGGAGTAAAGCCCACTAGCTCACCACGTGTGTTTGGGTGAACTCCTATTTATTTATTTAATACTTTAAGCACAGCAATGTACAGAGGCGAACTTAATGCCATAGGCATTTTCTACCAGTCAACCAGTGATGCAGAGATAAACAGTGGTAGGTGCAATAGAAAGTTAAGTGTAAATATTTATTTAATTACGAATACACATATACAAACTATAAATATAATAATATATATATATCTAATTATACTAAATAAATACATTTATTACAATACCTACCATAACAAATAAAAAGAACATTGAGACAACATTACCGGCGTGATGATTCTGCCAGCTTCTTGCGAATATGCTCGCGAACTTTGAATTTGTAGCTGGTTAACGGGGATGAGTACGATAGGCTTGGCTCGGCATCACACGTGTTGGATGCTCCCAAAGTTTTTTCGTCACCTGCGTCGTTACCTAGTGACTCACTGTATCGATTTATCCATAGCAGTATCACTGTATTAATCGAGCCCCTTTTTTTTGAGGGTGGGAAATCATCCAATGACTTCTCCCGCTCTGTGTGGAGCGGAAGGGAGTGTCAGACTGTTACTGACTAAAACCCATCCATGTCCCTTCCTTAGCCCTTTATGTTCCGGGGTAGCGGTAACCCTTTCGGACAATCCCGCTTACCCGGCAGGCTTGGCCGTAACGGGCCCCGTCAGATGCTGACTATTAATTGAGCCCCTAACAGATATTTCGAACTGTTGTTAATAAAGGTTATTAAATTCCGAGGCGGATGGTTTACCCTAATTCTGATAATTCACTCATGATATGACCCCTGCACGTGCAACCAAACTTCCCAAATCGCATTATCAACCATTTTCGAACTATCCAACAATACTCTCCCTTCTACCATTCAATTAAGTTGAAACTTTACTTCCACACGTTGGTCTAATGCCTTCGAATGCTGTCCATTGCACCGTGCCTAATTACTTTGATGGAACCTTTGAACGCCAGTGGGGTGATGGATGTAATTGTTGAGATTTTCGACGGCGTTCGGGTGGATCGTGTGTGGTCTTCTTCATTGGGATATTCAAGTTGCAAGCGCGTTGCTTCCTCGGCCTATAATGTTCCCATCGCAATGACACCGGTCTCTCTTCGAGAAGGAGTTGGCTTGAATCCACCACGCGGTCCCTTTGCGGGATGGTAGATAGATAGATTTTGACGACACGGTTGGCGCAGTGGTTGAGCGATTTACTGCTGCGTAGCATGTCGCGGGTTCGATTCCCGCACGGAACAAATATTTGTATGACCTGCAAGTATTTGTTCTGACTCTGGGTGTTTTTCTAACTATAATATTTATGTATTTACAAAAAAAAATGTATACAAGTAGTATATCAGCCATCTCGTTACCATAACACAAGCATAAGGTTGCTTAGCTTGGGACTATATGGCGTTGTGTGAAATGTCCAAGGATATTATTATTATTATTTATTATTTTCTTTTAATTTTCGAAATTCAAAATGAATGAAGAAAATTCTACCAAACTACTATTTTATCAAGCCGTACGAAATAAAATAGTCATCCACATCTTTTCACATTGCCTTCGAAATTCGTATCAATTCATATATTTAACACGAGCAAAAAGTGCAGATACGCCATTTTTTTTTCAGATTTATCACAAAAAGAAATCATTTGATAAGTTTCCAATAAAATATCAGTAGTAAGCCTCAATTATTTTACATTAAAAATACCCATTTGTCAGCTCCGGACAGCTGGTAGGCCAACCACCTCCTTAAAAAAAATTGGGAAAGAGATGGAGCTATACGTCCTGAATAGCTTCATCTCTTTCTCACTTTGAAATAAGATAAAATTAATACTGTGTTTTCTGGTGGAAGTTGGCCTTCTGGTGGTAAATCTTTAAAACAATCCAAATACTGCAATCAAGTGTTCTTAAATAACGAGTGGGACCTACGGACAGAATAAAATTAAAATTACAATGTAGGTACAGTCAGAGTCGAAAAGGTATGTGTAGGTAAAAATATTACACAGCTGAGCTCTTGGCTAAGTAATAGGTTAACTACCGGTATACTAACATTGGCTTTTTTTTGAGGGTGGGAAATAATCAAATGACTCCTCCCGCTGTGGGTGTAGCGCCAGGAAGTGTCAGGTTTTTACTGACTAAAACATCAATGTTCCTTCCTTAGCCCTTTAGGTTATTTTACATGGGCTTTTTTTTTTTAAGGCTGGGAAATCATCCAATGACTGCTCCCGCTCTGGGTGGAGCGGAAGGGAGTGTCAGACTCTTACTGACTAAAACCCATCCATGTGCCTTCCGTAGCCCTTTATGTTCCGGGGTAGTGGTAACCCTTTCGGACAATCCCGCTTACCCGGCAGGCTTGGCCCTGAGAGGCCCCTTCATATGCTGACATCTCTTTGAGGCGCGCGTGGAACATATACGCGCCGTCCGGCACGGATCTGGTGCTGATCAGACGGTGAGTCACCCATTACTCACCGCCCGCAGGCCCGCGCCTACGGTGGCCGGGTGTCGTCACGTGGCTCCCGACGCCCGGATGCTAAAATGGGCTTAAATGAAGCATTTTTATCAATTCAAAACAATATTGGTATTGATGTCAATTGCTCGGTATTGCCCAGAAGTCATACCAAAAACTCCGAATTTAATTGCCCACGAAAGCATCTTCAGTAACAATGCCTGCAATATCAAATAAAGCTTCGTATGAACCTAATAATTTCTTCCGTGTAAACCAATTTCTTTTGTCAACTGTACTTTGGTTGGAAGAATTCAATTATTATCTTGTCACACTGTATAAAAGAGATGACGATTTATTATCAGATTCTGAATGAGAACATTTTATTGTTACGTGGAAATATGTGAGGATTTTTTTTTCATAATACTACGCTGTGTCAGGTCCCGAGTTCGAACCTAAGGCACGCACCTCTGATTTTACGGCTTCATGTGCGTATTGTATAATTATTGCTTGCTTAGAAATCGGTGAAGGAAAACGTCGTGAGGAAACCGGCATGCCTGAGAGATATTTCTCAATAGCATGTGAATCTGAGTCAGAGGCCCACGGGCAGCTTGAAAACTCTGACACCAGGTTAGTCACTAACCACACGAAAACTAAACAAAAATCTGAGTTCAAGCAAATCTACACTAATAATATGAAGAGGAAAGATCTGATTGTTTGTTTGCATTGAATAGGCTCCGAAACTACATACTTAACCGATTTGAAAAATTCTTTCACTGTTGGGAAGCTACACCATCTCCGGGTGACATAGGCAAAATTTAGTTTTTCAAAAAAATTAGGGATCCTTACTAAAAATCGGAAAAAATGAAACAATTTTCGACATCCACGAGGGCAAAGCCGCGGGCAGAAGCTAGTGTTACATAAGCACATTTTGTTTTTTTTTGTCGCATACATTTCAGGACATGTTCAGAACATTAAAAAATGTAATGGTTTATTAACCCATTCACTGTCCAATGAATCACATATGGTTCATGATGATTGTTTATCTATTGTGTCTACTTTGTGAACAGTGAACCTGTTAGGTGACTGTTGCTGGGAATAAGACCAAAAAATCTCTGGCAACACAGCTGAAAAAATTGTCACACAACAACGATTTTTTATGGTCAATTAAGGTATTATCGTAGCTACAACGGTAAAACAAAAAATACAATACACTTAAAAGGTGCAAAAACCTCGCAATCTAATTAGTTAATTATAATTACTCGATGGACTAGATGTAATGTTCCCTGCCGAGATAACTGTTCGGCAAAATAAAAAACCGGCTAAGTGCGTGTTGGACTCGAGGACGAAGGGTTTCGTACCATTATTTATAAAAAAACGAGCAAAAAAAACACGAATCTTGATGAGAACCTCCTAAAATATTTATTTTATTCTGTTTTTTAGTTTTTGTGTTATAACGGCAACAGAAATACGTCGTCTGTGAAAATTTCAACTGTCTCACTACCACGGTTCATGAGATACAGCCTGGTGAAAGGTGGAAGGACGGAGAGCGGAGTCTTAGTAATAGGGTCTCGATTGAACCTTTTTGTAGGGTACCCTAAAAAGAACAATTACAGTAAGTTAAGGCTACTATTTTAGCGAGAGTCTAAACAACGGGTATCGTGTAATCCAGTAACTGGGTAAGAAAAGAAGAAATAAAGAATACTTATCTATACTGCACACAGCACATTACATTATATTCTTTTTAAAATAATATTCAACAACACCATGCACCCCACGCTTTTAACTAAATAAATTTTATTTTCTATTTTTTAGTACGGTTTTCTATAAAAAGTGTGTTTTTTAGTTTTTTTTAATCTATTATTTATTTCCTACTTTTTAGTTCAAATTAATATATTGTCATCGGTCCTCGATAAATCTACAAAGTTTGAATGAAATCTGGCCGTTTAAAGTGGGTCAAATCGCGCTCAAAGAAGTCAGTTACAAACATACATAAAAGTGAAGCTAATATAAAGCGTGTAAAAAAAATATAAAATACACATACATAATAATTAAGCTGTGTGTCGCATTTGCGCAAGAGCAGGTAGCAGCTCAGAAAGATGCTACTGGTCTGTGGCCAGATAAGTAATCGCTTCATGTAATATACTGCTATTCAGTTGCATCAGGTAAGACCGGAAGCCGACTACAACATTATTGGGAAAAGACTAGGGTAGGAGACAGTTTAGGCTTTTTTTTTTTGAGGGTAGGAAATCATCAAGTGACCCCTCCCGCTCTGGGTGGAGCGGGAGGGAGTGTCAGACTCGTACTGACTAAAACCCATCCATGATACCTTCTTAGCTCTTTATGGCCCGGGGTAGCGAAAACCCTTTCGGAAAATCCCGCTTAGAGAGTTTAGGTTACTGTTTAATTTTGATATTTTACCCCAAATAGTGCATACTCCCAAATGATGTAACGGTAGAATGTATTAATTAATACAGCTTTTGTTTTTCAAAAAATACCACTGATCAATCTCCAAACTGTACATTTAGTCAACAAAACACATTACTTCACAGAAATAAGGTTGGTTATTGAATAAAAACGTGATGACGCTGAAGTATTTCGTTTTTTTTTGTTGTGTCGACTTTTAATCGACTTCCTTTTTAGTGATTGTCCGATCAGGCATCATTTATGATCAGATTAATGATATAAAATATCTATTGTTACAAATATTTCTATAAGCATTGCTCCCGACGCCGATTGTGTTAAATACTCCTTTGTGGTTCAAAGATAATGGAGTGATGCTTTTTTTTCTTAATTGTCTATGGTATTTAATGTTATTGAATGGTTTTGTAAAGACTTTTGATTGATAATGGACAATATGGTACTAAATAGTAGCCACTTATGATGTCGCCGACACTGGCTATTGTGTTAAATTAGCTGCTGCTAGCGGCTTCGCCCGGGTGGATGTTGAAAATTATTTCAAAGGAACGTACTTCTGAGATGAAAAGTGTCCTATGTGTTAGTCCATGTCATAAACTACACCTGTGCCAAGTTTCATCCAGATCCGTTCAGCCGTTTGAGCGCGAAGGATGCGATACCTATAATAGTAGGTACCTTTAGATGGGCTAGCTAAACTCAATAAATGAAATTTAAAAAAAAATTAACAGTTTTTGATATTTTTTTTAGGTAAACGACTGCTGCTATAATTGTTGTATCTAGACGTATAAGTTAAGAATAACTATGCTTTATCGTGTTTAGATATTGATAGTCATCACGTCGGCAATAAAAAATATATTATTTCAAGTGACCACAATCTTCTTCTTAGCGTGTCGATGGCAAAAACTTACATAATTTTTATTTTTTGGCTCAATATTCAGCAACGCGAATACCTTTCGCTGACGCAGCCAATTAGGTCCTCACGTGTGCATGTGACGAGGCTGGTGAAGTGACTACAATAACTGCAACACACTTAAAATCATCAATTTTTCTTTCTTTTTTGTTTTTTCCTGTTGAGATAGTATCTACGGAGTATACCTAGCTAATTTATACAAACCCTATCTGTTTGAGCTCAAAACAAGAATTGTAAAAAAAAATATCTGGGAGAGTAACATCACCCCTGTATTTCCCAAAGGGGAAGGCAGAGATGACCTACATTCACCGTTGTTATAACTCCCATGTTATAGGGACTGGGACTATTGCCATGGGGAAGTATTTACAAATGAATGGACCGATCACACGGACAGACAGACCACCCAAATCATTTCACATACATTAACTAGGTACTATATTTTTTTATACCTCGAATTTATTTAGCAATCTAATGTATCACTTTATAATTGTTTGGCATAGTTACGTTATAATATAGTATAACGGCAGCATGTCGCGGGTTCGATTTCCGTACGGAACAAATATTTGTACGATCTTCAAGTATTTGTTCCAGGTTTGGGTGTTTTTCTATCTATAATATCGCACTGCTAGCACAAGACTGTATCAACTCAAAAAAGGCAAATTCGAGAAACTCATTTTTCATATTATGTAAAATTTCATTCTCTACGCGTCAATAAAACAATATATTAGTAGTTTATCAGCCGTCTCGTTACCATAACACAAGCATTAGGTTGCTTAGCTTGAGACCATATGGCGTTGTGTGAAATGTCCAAGGATATTATGTTATTATTATTATTATAATTAAATCAATATAAATTATGCGCAACTCCTTTTTAAGGAAATTTCTCGCCGATTGGTCAACACCACACGTGACCAGAGGGCTTTTTTTTTTTTTTTTTTA
This sequence comes from Hyppa rectilinea, assembly GCA_951799385.1. Lineage (NCBI taxonomy): Eukaryota > Metazoa > Arthropoda > Insecta > Lepidoptera > Noctuidae > Hyppa > Hyppa rectilinea. The sequence goes on from OX637325.1 coordinate 6,407,834, forward strand.
AGGCTGGGAAATCATCCAATGACTGCTCCCGCTCTGGGTGGAGCGGAAGGGAGTGTCAGACTCTTACTGACTAAAACCCATCCATGTTCCTTCCGTAGCCCTTTATGTTCCGGGGTAGCGGTAACCCTTTCGGACAATCCCGCTTATGTGACCAGAGGGCTTTTTTTTTTTTTTTTTTTTTAAGGCTGGGAAATCATCCAATGACTGCTCCCGCTCTGGGTGGAGCGGAAGGGAGTGTCAGACTCTTACTGACTAAAACCCATCCATGTTCCTTCCGTAGCCCTTTATGTTCCGGGGTAGCGGTAACCCTTTCGGACAATCCCGCTTACCCGGCAGGCTTGGCCCTGAGGGGCCCCTTCATATGCTGACATCTCTTTGAGGCGCGCGTGGAACATATACGCGCCGTACGGCACGGGTCTGGTGCTGATCGGACGGTGAGTCACCCATTACTCACCGTCCGCAGGCCCGCGCCTACGGTGGCCGGGAGTCGTCACGTGGCTCCCGACGCCCGGAGCGTCTCCCGCGGCGGCTGGGACGGGAGGACCTTTCTCTCTCCCATCCCGCCACCTCCTTCGCGAGCATAACTTTTTCGCAGAAGGAGGTGACTGCCTCCCACTCCCTCTCGCCCCGGACCATGGCTTGCACCAGGGCCGGGCGCGAGAGGTCGCCGCCGCCGATCGCCTCTACGAGGACACGGCGGTGCTCTGCCCAAGCGGGGCAGGTTTGCACCGTGTGCTCTACCGTGTCCTCTGGGCGATCCTCGCAGTGGTGACACCCGGGCGTTTCCTCCCGCCTGATGATGTGCAGGAACCTCCCGAAACATCCATGTCCGGTGAGGACCTGCGTCAGGCGGAAGGTGAGGGCGCCGTGACGCCTCTCTAGCCACTCCTCAAAGAGGGGCCTTACCGCCACTATCGTGGCGTGCCCTGCGCTGGGTTGCGACAGTCGCTGATTCCAGGCCGCCATGAGATCGCGCCGGAGGTCCGTCCGCTCCGCCGCAATTTGCTGCGGAAACGGAGTTTCCCCCCGGCTTAGTACCTCCGCGCGCCACTCGTACAGGCGCGCGAGGACTATCGCCTCCATGTGACCAGAGGGCTGGATTGTTCTTTGGCCAAAAAATTAGCATTGCCATTCAACGTGGCAATGCTGCCAGTCTTCTGGGCACGTTTCCGGACGACAGCAATGCGGATGAGTACTTCGACGCATAGTGTCCTTTTTGTTTTTGTATTTATTTGTATATACATAGTTAGTTAGATAGTCATTTAATTTAAGTATGTATAAGTTGTTATTATATTTTTGTGTTTTTAATTAGTCACTAACATTTGATAATATCAATATCTGTCTTTTTATATGTCTATCTGTTTGCAAACCGTACGATATAAAATGATGGAGAGATTACAATTCTATGACAATCTAATTTGCATACTAGTTGTGTCGTGCGGTTTCAATACCAGTAAGAAACGAGATCCTGTGTGGTCTATAGATAATTGTTATGGATTTACGTGTCTTGAAATGATAGGATTGGAGATATTATTATGCTAGGGGCAACTTTATAGTCAATTTCATTTTATTTTGTGCGACCCGCCCCTGCTCTACAAGCATGCAATGTATCGATGTGGCGACACGCCAGAACATCAAAATTACTGTGCTATATGTTATTATATCTTACTTCTTACTTAATAATAAATTTATTTATTTATTTATTTATTCATGGGATATAAGCTTACAGTAATACAACCAAATCGCTTATATCTATACTACTCATACAAATGATATCACATTAAACATTAAGAAATATAAAATCTACATTAACCAAATTAGAATAATAACAATAAACTATAATATATAACTATAAATAACAACACAACAAATACACTTGATTTCAGTCTTATTAAGCTACATTTTTAAGAAATTTAACACATTTTTTATCATTATATTTGGTTGGTCAAAAAATATATCTGCTTCTGGATTGGCCTCAAGGAAACAATTAATTAATGTAATGGCTCTGGAAGTAGGACTGTTGTGCGCATGCGGCGAACGCCACTCAGGCGGATGACAGAGGAGACTGCGCTGCCGTCTGCCAATACCTCGCATGTATTGGTCCGGCACATACAATTGAACGCTCTCACGTACCACGGGATTATCCACCTTATGGGTTAGTAGAAAATAATAATGTACTAACTGCGTATATCTCCGCCTACACTATAAATGGTGTCTAGACCCACCATGCCCGATACAAACATTGATGGGTATAAAAAGGGATAGTATCCGTACTGGCGTTTGTACAAACATCTAGCAAACTTGCGCTGGACTTTTTCCACCGTTGTGGTATACAAGGTTTCTCGGGGACTCCATACTAGGGCATTGTATTCTAACTTACTTCGCACATATTACTTCGCACTAAATGCGAAAGTATAGTTGCATGCATGTTACTTATTCTCATCTGAACGGCTGATTTGATTTGTATGTAATTTGGCATACAGATAGTTTATAACCTGAATTGGCACATAGAATAGGACTTTTTATCCTGGTAGTATTTTCTCGTGGGATAAGTTCCGATACCCACGCGGGCGAAACCTTGTGAAAAATGTATGTGAAATCATAAAGAATATCATAAAGATTTAAGCTGTCAAACATAGACACAAAGCAAGTTTGATTTATGGTTATTACTATGTATACAGAAGTATCGAGCGCCAATAGCCTCTCCAGTCGTTCTTCAATTCAATTCAATAGTACTCACGAACTCACTTCTAGCACAAATATATTTTTTTTAGTTTATAGTTAGTAGGTAAATGTCAAACAGCACCTGGATAGACTAGAAGCCGACCCAATGTAGTTTTGAAAAGGCTAGGCAAGTGATGACAGGAAAGCGACGCGGTATATCACATAGAAGGCTACAAAGGCTCACATGAGTATTGAAGTAAAATAGCTGTTAGTCATTGGGGTATCCTTTGCCGAGGAGTAAGATGACGCAGATTCTCCTTCTTAGTCTGATAGCAAACTAGATGCTTCGGTCTAGAATTCGGAGTCATGTTTTCAGCCATTAGTAGCAAAATTGTCCGAAAGGGTTACCGCTACCCCGGAACATAAAGGCCTAAGAAAGGAACATGGATGGGTCTTTGTTCGTAAGAGTCTGTCCCACACTCCCTTCTGTTCCACCCAGAGCGGGAAGCGTGATAAGATGATTTACCACCCTCAAAAAAAAGGTATCTTTGTTTAGGTACCTACTAGACGCTACAAACGCCTGCAGCTTTTAAGAATTTAAAAACCCTCGTTTAAGGCTCCTCTAAGGCTTAAATTGTCAACTCTAATGTGCATAATGATTGTTACGTCGCAGTGTTATCAAAACAACGTCGTCAAATGACCCCTCATTTGATGATGTCCCACCCCCAAAAAGAAAAGGCTTCATCAGTGCATGATGCAGACAATTTTTTTTTTAAGGCTGGGAAATGATCCAATGACTTCTCCCGCTCTGGGTGGAGCGGAAGGGAGTATCAGACTCTGACTAAAACTCATCCATGTTCCTTCCTTAGCCCTTTATGTTCCTATTCCCATAACCCTTTCGGATAACCCCGCTTACCCGGCAGGATTAAAAGTCGGTTAAGGTTAGAAAAAAGCCAGGCAAATTGATTTTTATGCCATAGCGTAGCTCTGGCATTTAATACTGGGTTGTACCTAATGACAAAATTATTATTGTATGCAGTGACAGGTTGAAAACCTTGTCCTAATAATTCACAAATACTTAAAATAAAGTAGGTATTATTTATCAGCTTGATAACTCTACTGAGCTAAAACCTGTATATCATCATAACAATTTATAAACTTGCAAGTGACTCGCCTATGTTTTGGTCTGTTAACCCTACTTCAAAAAAGGAGGACGTTATTCGGATGTTTATTATTTTTTAATGTATTTTCAACCAATTTAAAGTTTTTCTTTAATAGTTTTGTAGTGTATATTTCTTATCTTTCTCTGCATAGCCTTTTCCCAACCATTTGGCGGCTGCCTGTCTAACTGATGCAGTTGAATACCACAATTTTACATGGAGCGACTGCCTATCTGACCGCCACAATCCAGTAACTGGGTAATACGGTACCCCTTGGTAAGACTTGCTGTCAGACTTTCGGGCTTCTGACTACTCGTAACGACTGTCAAAGATCCACGAATGACAGCCAGGACCAACGGCTTAACTTGCTTTCCGAGGCACCGATATGTAAAGATGGTCACCCATCCATGGACCAACCCCGCAAGCGTAGCTTAACCTGATGGATCGATCAATGCGGCTGTTATAACCCTAGCCGAGAGGTAGTTCACTTTTTCTTATGTTTATTGCATTACATTCAAAATGTGCCAATTGCCCAAAACGTGTCTTTGGAATAGTCGATTCACCCATAAATAAATTAACTTCGTGCGTTTCCATTAAGTCAACTGATTTGGAAAATTGTTTTTTATTTGAAATGAAATATTAACACATTCCATATGAATAAACTCAAGTTTTGATAAATGGTTTTTGACTTAGCTTCAATAATACGTATTTTTTTCAAATAAGCGCTTGTGGATGATGTTCTAATAACTTACTGTCACTGTTATGTCTTGTATAGCAGGTAGTGGTATTCGATTTGTGTGGGTAAGGTACAGAGGCCAGCTCATCAAGTTACCACTATCTGTCAAATTTCTTTGATAGTATTTCAACTTTATTGCAAAGACATAAGGTTCATTTTTAATTGAGAAAATTTGACAATTAGGGATAGCTTGATGTGCTGGCGTCTGTACAACAGCGACGAAGTGAAATTTATTTTTTTCACTTTTTTTACAAAACTTTCGTTCTTAATATAAGATTTATGCCCGTAAAAGTAACCATGATGAAAGAAGAAAAATAAAAATTGGTGTCTTACTATCGAAAAGTATGTCAAAAGGCATTTGGCTAGTCCATAAATCACTTATTTGATGTTTTAATGATCGTCTATTGTTTCGATCTTTCTCTGCGTTTTGAAATATTAATCGTAATACCTTGTATGGATTACAAGGTATTACGATTAATATTTCAAAACGTTACATCGTTTGATTCATGTCATCGTTACATTTCTCATCCGATTGCAATTTCTACGTCCTGATTTTTATAATCTATTAAATTGTAATTGGATTTTTGTATTCCGTATTTTTAAGGCTTTTATGACCGCATAGTCTGTTTGACTGAAAATAATAATAATAATGTTTATTTCCAGTAAAAAGATTACAAAGGTTACAAGTACTTACAGTAATATGGTACAACATAAAGTGCATTGAGTATCATCTCCTGGCACCCAAAATAGGTTTATAGCCTGTGACTTGGGGACCAGTGATTCCATAAGGGTAGATGATCAGAATTTGCAGTAAACTGTTTTCACCAGTAACATGGTTGACATAACAATATAATTATTATTTAAGGCAATAGAAAAAATAAAAAGTAAAAATAATTAACAATAAAACTGTTTGTGAGTGTTTGAGTTAGAGTGAGTTGGTCGTGGTAGGTGTAGTAGGTATGTTGTATATGTGAAGGTAATGTGAAAGTGCGGTTTTTGTATGGTGTGAGTATGTTTTTGTTGGTGTAGTAGTGGTAGATGTGTGAGTAAGTGTGAAAGTGGGGGGAGTATAGGAGTGTTTATGTGTAAAAATACTTGAATAAAAGGAGATCTGTCTTAAGCATGTGGGAAGAGAAGTTTTTCGGTTTCGTCGTGAAACGCTTTCAATAGTTTTATAATACCAATAATTAATTTGTTGAGAGAAGCGAAGAGAGCAGAACCGGAGTTACTGTAGAGCCTAGGTTAGGTAGGTAGGGGGGGGGGGGTAGGTTTATGTTGAACATAGCTGGTTAGTTAGAAAATAACGGGCACCATTGGAGCTTTCAAAATAGATTAATTTATTAAGGTTTCAAAAGAGGAGTCTGTCAGTAGGCGAGCTACAAAACGGTTGTGTTCTTAAAGTAATAAATTAATTACTTTAAGAACCTTACACAAATATACACAGTACATATACACGTGCTTTCCCCCTCTGTGGGCTCTAGATTGAACCCCTCTGGTCTTCATTTTACCAATGTGGCTTGCAGAATAAGTAAACCAAAGTTGCAGTAGACTGGGCATGGTTGTCGCAGGACCGATGATGGGTTTAGCAGTCGAAACCCCGAAGTGGAGACTGCGTATCGGCAAGTCGTATTGTGTGGGACGCTCCTTAGCCAGATAGATCGCGTCGCTGGTTTCCTCAAGATGTTTTCTTTCACCAATGACAGTAATGTCCTAGTTAAACTAAGAACGTACCTTGATAAAGTCACATTGGTCGCCCAGATTGGTACACACAACCTGTGGGCCATCACAACATTAACGGTTAAAACAGTAAGTATTTGTATTCCCTGTATACATTTTATAACCTTTCATCAGATATTGGTCTTCATTTTACTATCTTTTGGATGCTCGTGGCTAAGTAATAACAGCCGCATAAGTCGATCCATCAGGTTAAGATACGCTTGCCGGGTTGGCTATGGATGGATGGCCATCTTAGCAACCCAGACTCCTCCGTGCCTCCCAGTATTTTACATGGAGCGACTGCGTATCTGACCTCCACAACCCAGTAGTGGGTAATAAGATACCCCCTGGTAAGACTGGTTCTCAGACTTTCGGGCTTCTGACTATCCGTAACGACTGTCAAAGATCCACGAATGACAGGCAGGACCAATGGCTTAACGTGCTTTTCGAGGCACGGAGGAGTCTCGCTATCTGAAAATGGTCACCCATCTATAGACCAACCCCGGCAAGCGTAGCTTAACCTGATGGATCGATCCGTGCGGCTGTTATTACTTAGCCACGAACAACAGAACACACAATTAGCAATAAATACTTCTCAAAACTAACTCCTAATTCAAATATTCCTTTGGCCAGGTCATTGCCCTCAAGGTCAAAAGTTCAATGATAAAGGTCAAACAACATAAAGCCAAACATAACATATTACTTACGGTTGGTGTCATATGTTGAACATATAAATGAGGCATCTGTAACTTTGTCAACATTACGGAGAAGCACGAACATCGAACTTAGCCAACTTAGCACGCACATAAGTTAGCAGTAAGGGCTGTTGGGTAGTAGAAGCGATACGATACGGGAAAAGAAATTGACTATTTGAATCGGTCAAAAATAAAATGTGAAATCACATGGAAAAAAGACCGCTCGTCGTAAAAACTTCCATAACCGTACAGAAATTAAATATAATCATAATCTGCCTAGCCCTTTCCCAACAATGTTGGGGTCGGTTTCCAGTCTAACCGGATGCAGCTGAATACCAGTACTTTACATGGAGCGACTGCCTATCTAACCTCCACAACCCAGTAACTGGGCAATACGATACCCCTTGGTAAGACTGGCTGTCAGATTTTCGGGCTTCTGACGACCCGTAACGACTGTCGAAGATGCACAAATGACAGTCGGAACCAACGGCTTAACGTGCTTTCCGAGGCACGGAGGAGTCCTGATACGTAAAGGTTACCCATCCATGGACCAACCCCGGCAAGAGCAGCTTAACCTAATAGATCGATCCGTCGGCTGTTATTAGCCTATTTTATTTTATTATATATTTTATTATTGGGATTCTATTTATGAAATAGTAGCGCGCCTCTCTCAACCCCAACATAGTTGGGAAAAGGCTAGGCAGATTGATTTTATTACCTACTTTGAGTAAGTAATTTCATCACCAGTATTCATTTTAGTCAGGTTTAGTTTAGTTTAGGTCAGTATTTAGTCAGGTTTAGTTTAGTTTAGGCCAGTATTTAGAGTACTTTTCCACTAGGTAAGGTTAAATATTCCACCATTTGTATTTTAATTTCTTTATTTTACAATTTAATCAGTATCTGGAACCAACTGGAATATGATGTTAGTTAGCTCAATATTGCTGTTATTGCACAAATTAACTGAGCACATATTGAACGTGATTAGAGCTCAATTAGCTTTGTATGCTGATTCTAGTTGAAATACCTGGATAACCAATCTGAAATAAACCTTATTGACGTAAACCTAAGAGTCAAAGTGACATTATATCAGCAATAACAAAGTTTAAAAGTCAAAATGATGGGTCCGATGTATTCCAAATTCGCTTCAAATATCAAACGCGGGCAGAGTTGTATTCTTACCAGCCTGTTGCGACATAAGGTCGTCTTCTACATGAAACCTTTGCAGTACCTATACACTACTAGGGTAACTCTTATTTAAAACTTATTCCAAATTCGCTTCAAATATCGAATGCGGGAGTTGTCTTGTTACCAGCCAGTTGCGACACAAGATCGCCTTTTACTTGAAACCTTTGCAGTACCTATACACTTCTAGGCAAATTCTTATTTTAAACTTATTTCAAATCCGCTTCAAATATCGAATGAGGGCAAAGTTGTTTTGTTACCGGCCTGTTGCAACAAAAGATCGCCTTTTACATAAAACCTTTGCAGTACCTTTACACTACTAGGCTAACTCTTATTTTAAACTTATTGAAATTCGCTTCAAATATCGAATGCGGGAGTTGTCTTGTTATCAGTCTGTTACGACACAAGATCGCCTTCTACATGAAACCTTTGCAGTACCTATAACTACTAAGCTAATTCTTATTTTGAACGTATTCCAAATTCGCTTCAAATATCGAATGAGGGCAGAGTGTTTTGTTACGGGCCTGTTGCGCCATAAGGTCACCTTTTACATGAAACGTTTGCAGCACCTACTTCTAGGCAAATTCTTATTTTAAACTTATTCCAAATTCGCTTCAAATATCGAATGAGGGCAGAGTCGTTTTGCTACCGGCCTGTTGCGACACAAGATCGCCTTTTACATGAAACCTTTGCAGTACCTATACAGTACTTAGCAAAAGTCAAAACGTAGCAACTTCTCGTGTGGGCACAAAGATCAAAAGGCTACGTAAACAGAGGATTGTGGAGCCATCGCAAGTTAGTACAATAACATAGGTCCCACCTTTACTTGGACTTACTTGAGTGGGATAACTAGATACTGAGTTTATACTAGGGCTAATAATTGGTACCTATAACTTTATGGTCACTCCTATTTTGTTCAATGCGTTCTTGCAACATGCGTTGGCAATGCAGCATTGCATAGCACGAATTTGAATTTTATGTTTCTGTTTAGAGAAAAATACTTATAAAGGTGACGTTTACTTATAAAGAAATCTCTTCAAGAAGCGATAGGACAGAGGATCAAAAGAGGTGTATACACTGTGTGTAAGAGTGGCATGAAAAAATACAATTCTAACTTATAGAATAAAACGTATAACATAAACTTAATATAAAATAAATAAATAAAATATGAATTAATATAATAACATAAAATACACTCATACTTCTAAAACAAATATCACTAAAATATTTAAGACGAAGTTGAAAATAATATACAGAATAAATCACGAAAAAAAATAATCAGCTGTTCCATACATTATGCTCGCAATACTCGTCAATATTTAGGGAACAGCTGTTTTTTTACGCGATTTCAGATTTGTTGCCATTGTAAAAGTTGTTCATAATGATGAGTAGGTACAATGACCCCTTAAAATAATGCCCATGAATTCAATTTCACTCTGTAGTGTTCATTCACTCTTGTTGTAAATAGTCCAAGAGTTTGACAGTCCCTAATGTCAAGCGAAGTGGATTCCACAAAAAGTTTCTAACAGAGCTTTTAATTTCATCGACAAAATCACTGCAATACCGAATAAATAATAACCGAACATAGAATTTAGATATTCCATGGATAAATCTATAATATTATCATCGTATTCAAATGTACTAACGACGAACATCCAACTCACATTTGCGATTAGCCGCTCCTACTATAATTGAGTGTAGTGTTGTGACTAATCTATCGACATTATCGATAATACGATGTGCAATTGACATAGCGTGTGTGTGTATTAGTTTAGATTATACCGTAATTAATCCAACTATTTACAATAATTGAGCGGTCAAATATTGAGCAATATTGATATTTAGGTAGGTATTGATGTGTATGGGCTGTCTGTAATCGAATCATAGCATTACAAATAGAATTGGTAGTATGTTGAAACAAAAGCCGTTGTTTACTCTGTTTTGCAGAAATTAAGGAGGTTCATTAAGTAGCAATATGAGTTTATTAGTATAAATATGAGTAGTCAGGTATTAATTTAATTAGGCTGGCATTTTAGTTCTTAATAGACATTGAATGTCAAGATCGAATGTTGTACTAAAAATACCATTCCAAAACCCGTCGTCTCCAACGTAACTACAACAAAACAATTGATGACATCACGTTTTATATTAACACGATATAAAATTCTACCATTTTATCGTCAACACATTCCCACCCCTAGACCAAACCGCAGGTGTGGCGCTTACATTACATTTCTATCATACAAACTAGGAATGTCGATATTCTTTCCGTTTCGATACATATCGACCGGTCGCAACACTATCGGTTCATTGTATCGAACAAATGTGCATCGCACAAATTTTTGTGGTCATCATTATTCTTGTATTAATATTTTGATAGAGAAATTATTTAACGCTTAAACGTTAGATACAGTGGAGATAATATTGAATTAATTCAATGTTTTGATTTGGGAATTGAACAATAAAATAGATTAGCAATATTTGTTGCTCATTTTGCACAATTTGTATGTACGTTGGATTGCTTACGTAATGTTACAATTACAGTTTGCTATTTTATCAGTTTAGTGCTATGCTATTTCGACTTCACTTTTGGTTCTTGCTAGTTTGATTATTCTAAGGGCTTGTTTTGATACTTTAGTTAAGATACCAATTATTCTCAAAAGCCTAGTACACATCCATATGGAGTTTCTTGTCCGTTCTTCTCCATAGGTACCTACTGCTTTGGAATGGGCAACTAGCTTCATCTTTCTGACTGACCGACCCTTTGAGAGTTCAAAAGTGCCTGTTATTGGTTTATTTGAAATAAATGCTTTAAGTTTGAGTTTGAAATAAAATGTGAAATCACATACAAAAATGAACGCTCGTCCTGAAAACTTCCATCACCTTACAGAAATTAAATAATTATAATGCGAAGATATAATTTTAAAATTGGATTTAATGTTAATAAGTATTCCATTTGATTCCAAAAATCTATGACGTCTTATTTAAATATTTCATACAAGTTACGTACAAATTTAGGGTTTTGATCTATAGGTACTAATATTATAAAGAGGAAAGATTTGATTTTTTGTTTGTTTGAAATGAATAGGCTCCGAAACTACTGGACCGATTTAATAAATTCTTTCACCGTTGGAAAGCTTAGTTTTCTAGGAGTAACATAGGCTACTTTGTATCCCGGGAATAGTAGTTCATAAAATGTAACGTTATTGACTACCCTGTCAAATATCCTATTAAATGGCTTCTAAAACATGACGCAGACTTAATATCAAGACCTACCGGTTTCCTCAAGATAGTTTTCTTCAAAACTAAAGGTAAAGTGGATCATAATCTGCCTATTATGTTCCCACTGCTGGGACACACGACTCCTCTCTTCAAGTCGGAGTGGGCTGTAGACACGCGGGCCCAGTATATATCTTCGAATTTTTAGTTCAAGGACATTCCCATCATGTCGTCGTCTTCGCGCACGCCAAACCCAAGTATCTGCATCGAATGCAGACACTCCAAAACCGGTTCCTCCGTAGGGTCTCAGGAGCTCCCTTTTACGTCCGTAACATGGACCTTCATGTAGACTTTAAACTCCCCACAGTTCAGCAGTTCATGAAACGCCTCTCGAAGCGTTTCTTTGACACTGCCACAAAGCACCGCAATCCCCTGATTGCGGCCGCCTCCCGATACACCCCGTCCCGCATTAGTAAGGTTCGCCGTCCACGGCATACCCTCATTGCCCCCGATGATGCCACCACTCTCCTCCAGGAGAGCAGCCCGGCTACTAGCACTGTTAGATTAGCACACAAGTACAAATTTCCGTCGTTCCGTCCTCGCCGCCGAGGCCCGTCGCGACGACCCTGTCCATTCTCATCTCCCCGACCCTTGCTCGAGCCAGCCCGCGTTGCTGCTGAGCCAGTAGCTTTAAAAACCCCCGATCCAGCTGTCCCTTGCTGTCCCCCCCCAGCGACGCCCTAAGCCGAGGTCCGAACCCCGCAGGGGGTGCCCTTAGCGTGTAGTCACTTAGTTTTGTAAGTTAGGTTTAGTTTTTATTAAGCCCTGGCTGGAGGCTACAATTCTTTTGTGGCAGCCACAGGCAAGCCCGGTTAAGCAGTAGACAACCCTTTGGATGAACTGCGAGATGCCATTAACTTTAAAAAAATAAAAAAATAAATTCAAGGACATGCTGGTGTCTTCACAATGTTTTCCTTCACCGGTTTGAGAGCAATGGAATTATTTACACTAAGTAAAGCGTTCGCATACCACTGTTCGCACACCAATAGGACATCACTACTTAACTCTCACTATGGCACCACTCTATCAACTTTAAATACACTGCTACAAGATTTTTTCGGCGCGCGAATGACGTTTTCAGAGGGCGCTGTTCAAACTCAAAGCATTTATTTCAAATAAACAAATTACAGGCATTTTTGAACTGTCAAGGGGTCGGCAGTCAGAAAGATGAATCTAGTTGCCCATTCCAAAGCAGTAGGTACCTATGGAGAAGAACGGGCAAGAAACTCCATGGAACTCTTTTAAATCAAAATAATTATGTTTACAAAAACTCGGTTACATCAATCATTTTGAAATATACATGAGAGAACGACGCAGAACTTAAAAAAGCGTCCATAATTACAAGATTTAATTGTTTAATATATATATTTATTTGTCGGTAAATATTTAAGCAAATTGTTTGCTGAAAATGTATTGAAAAAACAAGATGGCGGCATTAGTTCCGATAATGACCACGCACCAAAAGATTCTTATACAACTTTAACTAGTCTATACTAATATTATATAGCTGAAGAGTCTGTTTGTTTCAACGCGCCAATCTCTGAAACTACTGGTCCGAATTGAAAAATTCTTTTTGTGTTGGATAGTCCATTTATCGAGGTAGGCTATAGGCTTTGTAACATCACGGTACGACCACTACGAGCCGAGCAGCGGGTGAAACCGTGCTGGAGAAGCTAGTCAATGATAAAAATCGAAGCAAAAATATAATATATTACCAATAAATAATCAAAGAAAGAAATAAACTCGTACGTAAGCAGACGGTAAAGATCGAACAGCTTGCTACCAATTACGGTGATTACGTCGCAGGTAACCCAAGACCAATTGTCTTAAATTCCACCTAATGAAGCCCATTTATTGGGTAAACGGTGCGTGTGTTCGAGTCACACGGGCATGGAGGAATGGCAAAGAAAAGTTTCATATAATCTTAGCGAAGGGAAAAATAAAAAGTTTTCTTTGACTGCCTCTTTGGTCGCAAGCGCTACTGCTAGGCGTAAGGCGGCCTTTTTTTGGGGTGGGAAATGATTAAATGACTCCTCTCCATACAAACCACGTAACTAAAATTCCACGTTTTGACAGTTCATAAAATGTTATGTTTTCAAATACCCAATTGCCGAGACTCGAGCTGAATGGCGAGCAACTGGAGAGGCCTATGTCCAGCAGTGGACTGGTAAGGGCTGATGATGATGATGACATTAAAACGATACATGTTTTTCAATGAAACGAAAGAAATCACGACACTTAGGCCCATCGCCCATGGCGACTTTTTGCAGCGATGCAGACGCGCATCCGCATCGGTGTTTATTGGATGCACCGATTTAATATAGAGAGATGACTTTGTGTTACTCGGTCCCCACTCACGCGCCACCCTCCCTCCGTTTTCTTCCCGCTGTCGTCCGACACGGTCGCGCGTTTGCATCGATACAATCGCGATGCTGTAGCGCGTTGGAATTGCTATTATAGCGCGTTGCAAATACAACTAACACGCGATAGAGGGGCCTTAGCTACCCTTCCTTTACATCCGTGTGTCTCCTAATTGCGAGTCACCGGCGAAAATCACAGTAACAATTGACGCGAAGCTTTATTTTCATTTCGGCACTCATTCTTCAAGGTCTGACTGAGTCCTTCAGTTTTACTGGAGTAAAAATGTTCTTTCGGAAAAATCACTGAGCGCTGATTGGCTGATGGATACCGGGTGAGTTTGATCGCTTTTACCAAGTGTTTGGCGTTGTCTTGAATGTTTTTTTTGTGGAAGTTGTTAGGTCTTGTTCAAAGGATAAATTTGCGTATGATTGGAGTTGAATTCTAGATCAGAGTGTTAATGAATGTGTTATTTTTACGTGTGTTGGAAACGGTGCAAGTACTCCAATCGTATTGGGACTTAAATTTTCCAGTCATTTGGGGTTACAACACTAGGGCCATAGGGTCCAAAATCCAACTTTGTGTTTTGAGACATCGCCATTCGATTGTGGTCTTCACGTGACCAGAGGACTGGTCTATTTGTTGGTCAATGAAACAGCATTACCATACAATACCTCATTACTCAATACTTAATATATTTATTGCTTCCACATGTGAACTTAGGTGATAGATACAACAACTAGATCATTGTGGACCCTTTCGGGCACTGCAAAAGTAGGAGAGAGGAAAAGGGCTTTTGTTTAATTTTTTAATTCAATTGTACAACGCAATGTAGGTAGTCAACAGCAAAAGTAGATGATCAAAATCAGACATTCAATACTAATGAACGGAGTTCGTGTCAGACCTGTGTGGCGTCAGAGTGGTTCAAAAGTTTGTGATTGGAAATTATACCAAACATTTACTACTAGTACAGCTGCCATATATTCGAGAACTACGTTCATTAGTATTGAATTTCTGATTTTGATTATCTACTTTTTCTGTTGACTGTACGGTAATTAAGAATTTGTCATTTAAATATTCATTGACACTATAATATATAGTAGCATTTAGTTAATAGAAGTTGTTGTAATATTTATTTATAGGACCAATTTAATGTGAGTTTTATAGGTATACCTCAACTTACACTTTTTTTTTTGTTTCATCAAAAATGTCTCTTCCCGCTCTGGGTGGAGCAAAAGGGAAAATCAGACTCTTGCTTACTAAAACTCATCCATGTTCCTTCCTTAGTTCATTATGTTCCGGGGTAGCGGTACCTAACCCTTTCGGACAATCCCGCTGATGCTTTTTGCTGATGCATTATGCTGATCGACCAACGGTTTAAAAAAGGCAAAATTGTAAGTTTTAAAAGCTGTTTAGTAAAAGAAGTTCCCTTCTCCCTTTTGTCCAGGTTTAAATTCACAAATTCCCTTAAAAAACTCAACAGTATCAATGACTATTTCAACGTTCGTATTTGTAAAAATTTTCATTGTTGGCTCCCCGGCTGCAGGCACGTAAATAAACTCCAAACTGGGCCACTGATCTAATTCCTGATCCAAAACTACATTACGTTAAACCGAATTTTCACAAACCTAGCCTAAAAAAGTTTTTTTTTTTGTTTGCTTAACTTGTTTTAGGCCCCCAAATATCGATTTTTGCTGTTACCTGTGGATAGTTTTACTTTTTACTTCGCTATAATATTACTACCGTGATATTTCTCTCATATCCATTTAGCTGGCAGGAGGGAGGTCAGCAGGATTGTCCGAAAGGGTAACCCCTACCCCGGAACATAAAGGGCTTAGGAAGGAACATGGATGGGTTATAGTCAGTAAGAGTCTGACACTCCCTTCTGCTCCACTCAGAGTGGGAGAAGTCATTGGATGATTTCCCACCCTGAAAAAAAAGGCATCATTAAATAGTGTGAATGTAAGTCTCTTTATTTAGGATCCTAATAGGTGCTACAGAAGCCTGCAGCTGTTTATAATTTAATAACCCTCCTCTGTAGAAGGCTTAAATTGTCCACACTAATGTGACAGTGACAGCGGTATCAAAACCAATATGGCGTCGCATTCTAATGACACTCCGCACTTCGCTTTTTTTTTGAGGATGGGAAATCATCGAACGGACCTTCCCGCTCTGGGTGGAGCGGAAGGGAGTGTTAGACTCTTACTGACTAAAACCCATCCATATTCCTTCCTTAGCCCTTTATGTTCCGGGGTAGCGATAACTCTTTCGGACAATCCCGCAGATAAATGTAGGTGTACTATAGTTAAACCTCTGTCTAACCCTTCAGGGATTAAAGGTGAAATTAAGGTGATGTTTGTGATCGAAACTTTTATGTCAGAAACTAAACACACAGGAAACGGTGTTTATAAACGACTCGTGCATCTACTCTTGCGCACCCATCTTCCCGAACTCGACATAATTATTAATTTTGAAACACCGAACGTTGGAATCAAAGCAATTATTATTAATAAGAGCGTTATCTAGTGTCGGTATGTAGAGTGCTCGTTTTATTATTTCCGCTCGCTCCGCACCGGATGAGCTAGCGTTATAATATTCAGGGTTCCGTTGGCTATTGATGCAATTCAATTTGATTTTTAATAAAACTGACATTACGCGTTGTTTTCCAAATGCTTAGGCAGAGGTGTACCCTTAGGTTTAGGTTTACGTTGACTAGGCTGTTTTCGCACTTGCCCTCTCTTTATTATGCCATTGTGCGTGTATGAAATCCTCTTTTTACTCCAACCATCCCAGGTCTTCCCAGAAAGCTAACAGCCTTTTCAGGCTGCTGCAGGCTTCCGAGTTCGTGCCCGTTGATCTGCCACACTTCTGTACTACATAAGGACGTGCTGTGGTGTTTCTTCTGCCTCCATGCATCCTCTGCACAGAGGACTGTCTGTCACACGTATTGTAAATAGGTGTTTGTTTAGTGGACAATGGCCGGCTATGACGCTATAATCTTGCGATTTTTTTTTGTACCCATAGTAGGTACTGTAGAGCCTAGGTGAAACCTTATGATGAATCTATCTGGCTGGTTAGAAAAGAACTGGCAGCATTCGATCCTTCAATACAATTTGAATATATCGTTTTCATAAAATATTTCAAATGTGGACTCTGTCAGTAGGCCCACTACTGAATGGATGTGTTTGTAATGTAATAAATTCCTTCACTGCTGCCTCCGTGGTTTGTAACATGTAGGTTTTGAGAACGATCAAATACGCAAGGAGAGACCTAAGCCCTCCTACACATATACATATAACACTGCAGGCCAACTCTATTGCTCTAGCTGTGACCGAGTATTCAAAACTAAATTCGGTCTAGCGAGTCATCTAAGGGCTCACGCAAGGAAGTGATTTTTGAAGGGTTGCCGTTATCGAAATCGATAAGGAGGACTATTATACATTACACTACCTCCCCCTCGCTGTGAGCGTGCAAGTAAAAATCTGTCTGATCTACATAAATAGTACACCCACATTTCACGAGTTATGTTTGAGTCCTAAGTAATAGGGGGCGAGCTTATTGCCTTCAACCGGGCACAAATCCAAAGTAAGAAATTCCAGATGGAAAAATCCAATAACACTTTTCCAACCCGGAAACCGAACCCAGGACTTCATGATTAACAGCGTTTGCGACCACTAGACCAACGGCGAGGTCAATTTTAATTAAAGTGAAAAAATTTAAGTCCAACGGTTTTAAAACAAAGTCATATTTTAAAAAAATTGATTAATTATTGATTTAAAAAAACTTACCAACAATGGTATGGTACAACAAATATGATAAAATAATGGTACAACAAATATTTGGTGTTATTTCTCATTCATCATGAACTACTACAAAAACCAACAAAATCAGAAGAAAAATAATCTGCAGTTCCTACTGAACCCACTTGAACACTCCCGACTTCCGCTTGCCACATTTTTGATAAATTAATATCGATTTATACTATCGTATGTTTTAATTTTTTCTGCATTTATAATCTAATTAAGCATACATCGTATACATTTCATACTAAGCTAAATAAAACAAAAAAATGCATCGTTCAAAATTAACTTTAAAAGCATTCACCAAGTATGTACATTTTTGAAATTTGTGTATTTGTAAAATCCAATTCAAATCTATTTGTGAAAGCCAATGATATTTATACTCGTGATAATACCCATCCTCGTAAATCAAGGCATGGTCAGCGACTAGTGCTAGAATTTGCACCAAAGACTGCGGTGTTTAAAAAAAACTGCTCAGCTATGTGTATTAAAATTTATAATAGGTTACAAACAGACATTAAAGATCTCCCTCTACCAAAATTTAAGAAAAAGCTTAAAGAGCTGCTTCTTAAAAAAATGATTTACTCAATAAAGGAGTGGTTACAGGAATAATGTGTCCTGTTAAACGTGAAAAAAAAAAATAACTAACTTTTTCTGGTACTAGATACTACAGTTAGCCTGGTACTATATACTTGACATTAGGCCCGATGAATCTCAAGGACATGTTTTAATTTTAATTTTGACTAAATGTAATTAGACGTACTTTTTATTTTTATTTATGACATTAATTTAATTTAATTTAATATCTCGCACTATTAAGCTTCACATGCCATAATAAGGCTAAATAGAATACAAGACCAAAGAATGTAACATGTGGAACCACCAATTGTATTTAGGTACTCTATTTATATGTGAATAAATGAATTTGAATTTGAATTCAGCAACAGAGTTTAATTTTGTACACTTAACAAAATTTTCCAATGTGATAAAACCATTTTAACTGCAATTAAAACTCAACTATAAAATACACAAAATAAGGTGACTTTTCCCTCATCATTGTCTAAGGCTTCGAAAATAGAGAATGTCATATTAATGAATGTGGACCGGTCTATATTAGGTTTCGCGCTAAAAGTTTTGCTGTACCAACATGTCACTCGTCATAAATTATTATCTTACTTTTAATGCCAATTTCACCAATGAAACCAAACACGATCAGCTCATTTAAACTTAGTTTAAGAGGAGTCAACGTCAACATTATTGGAGAATATTGACAATGATTTTTTTTTAAAGGGCATCTCGCAGTTCATCCATAGGGGTCGTCCACTGTGTAAGCCATGGTCTGAAGCGAGAGGGAGTGGGAGGCAGTCACCTCCTTCTGTGAAAGAGTCATGCACGCGAAGGAGGTGGCGGGATGAGAGAGAGAAAGGTCCTCCCGTCCCAGCCGCCGCGGGAGACGCCCCGGGCGTCGGGAGCCACGTGACGACTCCCGGCCACCGTAGGCGCGGGCCTACGGACGGTGTGTAATGGGTGACTCACCGTCCAATCAGGACCAGGCCCGTGCCGGACAACGCGTATATGTGCCACGCGCGCCTCAAAGAGATGTCAGCATATGAAGGGGCCTCTTACCCTTACACGCTAAGAGCACCGGTGGGGTACGGACCTTGATCGACACTGACAGCTTTTGAAACAGTTTTGGATGAACTGATCGCATTAAGCTGGTGAAATTGGCATTTAGACTCATTCTCTTTATTACTTTGTGTGCAAATGTCTAAAATACTATGTCTAGGTAAGGTTGGTAGGTTTTCATAGTTGTGAAGCTACGGAAACCAGTGATCTCACTAAATGGACGAAAGCCTCTTTTATGAAGACTAATAAACCATTCCTAACTATAATAATTCTTTACTGCTATTTTAAATGCAAGAGTTTAGGTAGATGGATGTGTGTTACTCAATCATACCTGAACGCAGCAGTGATTTGACAGCAGTTATAGTCTAATGGTGAACGGTGAGACCGTCAGACTGCCAATTCGGTCTCGAGTTCGAACCCAAGGCACGCACTTCTGATTTTACGGGTTCATGTGGCTATTGTATAATTATTACTTGCTCAAAAATCGGTGAAGGAAAACATCGTGAGGAAACCAGCATGTCTGAGAGATATTTCTAAACAGCATGAGAAGATTAGTCAGAGACCAATAGGCAGCATAAAGACTCTGACACCGGGTTAGTCGCTAACCACACGCAAAAGAAAGAAGAAGTCAGAACGGCTGTGGGGATGGGGATGATATTTGAATGTAATATAATAATATGTAATATAAACAGACATAGATTATAGTCTAGAATAGCACATAGATGAAGCCGCTGGCAGGAGCTAGTATTACAAATACGAAAGTGAGTAAATTTTTTGTTATGCTCTCACGCTAAAACGGCTGAACAGATTTAGATGAAATTTGGCACATGGGTAGATCATGACCTGAAAGTCTGACCAGACTTAGCTGAAAAGCTTTACTTTGCATCCTGGATCACAAAGTCGCTAGCAATAACTAGTGAATTATAAAACAAAACGAAACTGGTGACCACTGCCTGATTACCGTATGAATGAAGATTATTTTCATACATCCAATTATTCTGAGCCCGCATTCCGCATTACTTAACCAAAACTTAACACCAAAATTTTACACTGCATTTCAACAAAATTGGGACCACATTTTCGGTATAAGCCATAGTAATTACATTGCACCGGAAAACGGAACGAAAAAATATTATAGTACCCGAAAACCTCTAATTACAGGCCAAAACACGTAGGAGGACAAATGTACACCATAATTTTTAGAAGTAACGATTGCAATTTGACATTTATTGTGGACAATAAGGCGAACGATACTGGCCGCAAATACGAGCGGCCATTTTGCACACGAGGTGAATTCATAAAATGGCGGGTTGTTGATGCGTTGACGAACGCTGCTGTTTTTAATTTGATTAGAATTTTGCAAGCATACTACCTTAGTTAGTCGGGGAAGCTCGAAGCTAAGTAATAACAGCCGCACTGGTTGATCTATCAAGTTAAGCTACGGTTGCTGAGGTTGGTCGTGGATGGGTGACTATCTTTACATATCGAGACTCCTCCGTGCCTCGGAAAGCACGTTACGCCGACGTTGGTCCCGGCTGTTATTTGTGCATCTTTAAAAGGCGTTACAGGTAGTCAGAAGCCCGAAAGTCTGACAGCCAGTCTTACCATGGGGTATCGTATTACCCAGTTACTGACTGCGTTGTGTTGCTCTATTTAAAATACTAGAGCATTTGGTTAGACTGGAAGCTGACCCTAACATAGTTGGGAAAAGGCTAGGCAGACCACCTTAGTTCGTCCTAATGATTGTCCTTTCCTCACAAATTACATGACTGTTTCGGGAGTCATTCAAAGAAAGACACAGTTAGGTGACGTGGGCGTAAACAAATTAAAATAATATTGTTGATTCTTATTATTATCGCAGTCCTCTGCTAGCAGTGGACTGCGATCGCCTTAGTTCATATGTCAGTATCGAGGCCAGTCTCCCAGGCTGCGCCACAACACCATATCCTCCGGTTACCACTTCCAGGTCCCAGCCAACTTCCTAAGGTCATCGGTCCATGTAGCTGGGTGCCGTCCCACATTACGCTTGCCGTACGCAATCTTCACTCCAGGACTCATCTGCTCCGGCCATCGGACCTTCAACAAACATGGCCAGCCCACTGCTACTTCAGAACTTTACACACTTCACTGAATTTTCAAACTCAATGGTGAAATTTATATCAAGGCTTCAATTGATTTTAATAAGCGAATATTAATTACTCTGTCGCTCTTATACATTTAGTAGTTAATAACGCTGCATAGTTAAAAGCTCCTAATAATAGTTAGGCGGTTGGATCAAGAGCCAGATCCAGAAGGCAGTACTCCTCGATACGGCTCGCATTGTGAGGAGGTTCCTGTCTCTTCAGCCCTAACCACCGGTAGCTTGGACCCTGCTCCCGACACCAGTGGACCACGTTTTTTTTTAAATAAAAATATTTAAAAATGTATCAATCAATCTCCTTAGCCTTTTCCCAACCATGTTGGGTTCGGCTTTCAGTCTAACCGGATGCAGCTGAATACCAGAATTTTACATGGAGTGACTGCCTATCTGACCTTCACAACCCAGTAACTGGGTAATACGATAACCCTCGGTAAGACTGGCTGTTTGCTGTTAAAAATGAGAATTAAAAAAAAATAACAGCTTCGTAGGAAACAGTGAACTCACAAGGACTAAATTCGATAAACAAAATGGTTTTGCAACCCACACTCGTATATTAAAGCCCTTTCCAAGTGAAGGGATAAATTCTTAAAGGCCTCGCCTATAGTCGGGTTATTTGGCACGTCTGCTTTGACATTGCGAATGCGTTGCTAAAGCTAACCTGTTTATACTGCGGGACAAAATTATTGGGCACATTTATTTTATTAATCTAGATTTCGTTCAAAAAGTCTTAGGAACATAAAAGTTTTTTTTATTTTACTGCATAAATTGCTACAATAGTCGTGACAGGCGGAGATCAACCAATCTTTTAGCGTGGTCTTAGAGCAGTCTAGACAGCGAAAAACCTTTGCTGACAGACGGTAATAACTTGTTAAGTTTACGTTGAAACTGGCGACGGTTTACCTTACAATTGCTTTGATCAAATGAAAAGTGCAGCGCTTAACTCTGTAGTTAAAAAATCTATCTATTACTATTTATTATTATTATCTATCTATCTTTTTTCAACTATGTTGGGGTCGGATTTTAGTCTAAAAGAGTGCAGCTGAAGAGACGTTAGGTAAGTAAAGATCTCCACCGCAAGTAAAGAGACCAACACTGTCAAGCGTAGCAAAACCAGATCGAACGACCAAAATTGCTGTTTTCACTTAGCCACGAGCCCCTGATTTAACTATCCACTAAAATTATTAATAGTTCCTTTATTTTGTACTTTAGTTGTTAACAAAAAACAATAGTTTAAAAAACTTAAAAACACCCTTTTTATAGAAAACCAAACCAAAAAATCGATAATAATAATAGTAAATTGAAATAAATTTGAATTAAGAAAAGTGTATTTTTTTTAATTAAGTAAAAAAAATATTTTATTGTAAAAATGCGTGGAGAGCTTTTTAAGATATTATCTTCTGAAACTGATATTTTTATTTATTTTTTTTACGAAAAAAAAAGTACCGAGCTCTATTTTATATGCAAATGATGTTATATTAATGAATAACCATTAACAAGTTACTCAGTAATAACAGTCAGCATACTTTAGTCTGTGTAAGTCAGTGGGCTTGTATCTGGAGTACTCGTGATCGTGGGATTTCGTACAATCACAATGGCAATCGCAATGAGGGCACTATTTATCTTCATGCTCTCGTTATGCTTACGATGTGAGCAGAATTCCTAGCGGTTTATCATCACAGTTAGATGAGTGACACTGTTCTGATGAGACTTAATGTTGTTGTGCTGATTGCAAACTTCTATTTTATAGCGATTACTGATTACAGTACCTACTCAATATATGTATTATGTATTGCTTCCACGTGTGAACTTAGGTGGTAGGTACAAAAATACACATGTGTAGGTATGTAATAAAAGCTTCATTTAATTTGAAGAGCAGATATATTATGTTACTTAATCTTTGGTCAAAAATAAATGATAAAAAAACAATCATAGCCTTTTGCTAAGAACTTTAAAAACTTGTCGTGTTTTATTAATAAAACTTAACAATGAATTCCACATCATACTTCGAATTAATTGGCCATTCAAACATTAAAAACACGACATATTTTTTCATATACAAAACCAAAGTCGTGATCTCGTGATTATAACATAGAAACATAGGTAACTGTTCCACTTACTTTGTCCTGCAGTGTACAATAACATAGAAGCTGATATTATCGGGGAGTACTGAGTACCGAGATATTGCACTGTGGAGCATTTACACAGATTCTCCTTTGAGATATCGTAATGCACCTTGTATAGATGTATTCATTTGTTGAACCAATTTAACCAAGTACCTAATATTAGGGCCCGCTTGCACAACAAATCATGAAATGCATTTAACGCTAAACTTTTAAAAATGGCTTTCGCCCACGGCCTGTCCTCGTGAAGATCGGAAATTATCTCAAGAGATCATCATCTGCCTAGCCTTATCCCAACTATGTTGGGGTCGGCTTCCAGACTAACCGGATGCAGCTGAAACCAGTATTTTACATGGAGCGACTGCCTTTCTGACCTCCATAACCTAGTAACTGGGCAATACGATACCCCTTGGTAAGACTGGCCGTCAGATTTTCGGGCTTCTAACGACCCGTAACGACTGCCAAAGATGCACAATAGCAGCCGGGACCAACGGCTTAACGTGGTTTCCAAGGCACGGAGGAGTCTCGGTATGTAAAGATGGTCACCCATCCATGGCCAACCTGGATCGACCTGTGCGGCTGTTAGTATTTAGCCACAAGCTCCTCTCTTAAAATTATCTCAAGAGAAGCAAAATAAAATAACTTATGTATGTATAATCTATACTAATATTATAAAGAGGTAAAATTTGTAAGTTTGTATGTAGGGGGTAATCTCCGGAACTAATGATCCAATTTTAAAAATTTTTTCACTGATAGAAAGCTACATTATTCCTGAGTGCTATAGGCTATAAATTATATTATATCATACATATTAGCCGAGCTATCGCAATTTTCGTCTGGCAAGTCGGAAAGAAATACCTCCGAAAACAGAATTATTTGTATGCGCTGCCTAAACAGTTGTTTAAAATTAAAAGCAATCTCTGGAATAGCATAATATAAGCTATCCCGGAAAAATGTATGGTTCCCGTGGGCTAAATTCCTACATACACGCGGGCGAAGCCGCTGGCAAAAGCTAGTATGTAATATTGCTACATCAGCATTTCCCAGTGAGAGATAACGCCTTGTGGCCGCTGCAGGCCTAAAGGGCCCCCCCCCAGTAAGAGACTGAAAAAAATGGGGGCGTTGTGTAGAGGCTTAGGGACGATTTGTAAATTTAACTAGATAGTGGTTTGTAAGTAGGTGAAAAAATGGAGGCGCTAAAAAATAATTTATTCTCAAAGTGGGCAGTAGACAAAGCAAGTTTGGGAATCCCTGCTCTAGATTTTTAGCTATCTGTGTTCCAAATGTCATTCAAATCTATTCAGATGTATTTACGTAATAATATTTATTATATACAACCTTAAACTTAATATTTACATACCTGAAAAATTATTAATAACTATGTAAGTACAAATATATAACAGGAGGGAAAAATAAATATTAATATAATAATATTTACGTCATTGAGTAACATTATATTCAAACATACAAACTTACACACATAATACTCTTGTATTATAGTAGGATATCGTTCCATTTCTGTCAATCGGATGAAGATGACAGAGACAAGATGAAGTGCACATTTAGTGCTTAATGTGTTAAGTGATTGGTGGTGCAAGCGGGCCTTATAAGTGTAATTTATTTGTTACCTAATGCATAGGAACCTTAATATGCTATTGCCAACGCATCAAGTTATACCTATCTGTCAAATTTCTCCAAATGATTTTAATCTGTAATTACTCAGTAATAACGTTAAAGATTAAGTAAAAAATTGATTGAGGAAATTCGCCAGTATGTTTTAAGTAAAAGGAATAGGTATTAGACAGTTGATCTTTATGACATGTTAACTTTTATCTATAATATATAAGCGAAAAGTCACTCGTTCATTGACTGATTAATTACGAATTCTTAAATACTACTGGATTTACGAAGTAAAATTTGGCACAGAGGCAAAATATAAGTAGAAGACGTCAGCTAAGGGATCTTAGGGAACTCCTCACAAGCGGGATTGTCCGAAAGGGTTACCGCTACCCCGGAACATAAAAGGCTACGGAAGGAACATGGATGGGTTATACTCAGTTAGACTCTGCAATCCTTCCAAGTCATCATCTGCCTAGCCTTTTCCCAACTATGTTGGAGTCGGCTTCCAGTCTAACCGGATGCAGCTGAATACCAGTATTTTACATGGAGCGACTACCTATCAGACCTCCACAACCCAGTAACTGCGGGAAATACCCCCCTTGGTAAAACTGGCTGTCAGATTTTGGGCCATGCCTAAATAACAGCCGGGACCAACGGCTTCAACGGCGCACAGAGGAGGTAGGAAAATAGGTAAGATCATAAAAAAATAATACACTAATTAAGTAAGATTAACAGATTACGTTGATCCATGTTAAACAATACTCTTGTTATGATTAATAATAATTGCTACTCAAAAGCTCAGCCTTAAAAAACGAAAGTTCGTGTGAAAGTGAAATGAAAAGCTACTTTATTGCAACAACTATCTTTAAACGAGATGTTACTCTTATCTCGGCCTCAAGTGTAGTAGCGTCATCCTATCAGTACGGTTTAGGTACTTACATATACACTGTAGGACATTCAAACAGATATAGATTTACGATAAATATGTATAAGGCAGCTTATAAAGACGTCTTGTTGGAATAACTACATCAAGCCTAGGTCTCCATTTTTTTTAAAGAGGAGGTAAATTATTTCCGTAGGTAATTATTGTGACAGCCTAGTGGTGTGACCGTCGGAATGCCAAGTCTCGAGTTCAAACCCAAGGCCTCATGACCTCTGATTTTACGGGTTGCTTAGTGTCGTTATAGGATAAACCAAAAATTCAAAAGATTTGTGTTTTTGTTTGTTCGATACAAAATGTTCTGTCACGTGCTTACATTTTATTTATGTTACAACACAATTTTTTGTAAAAAAAAATAAGTTTAACCTAACTAATGTGTTCATGTACGACACTGAACAGCCCCGTTTCGGGTCGGACATAAGTTTTGTTACATCCTGTATAATAACTTCTGTACTAATCATGAATGATGCATGAAATCAAAAGTTTCCAACTCCTGCAGGATTACTTCATAACATCCTGTAAATCCTCAAATTGGACTTCATAGGTTTAAAGGTATCTTATCCTACGTTAGCTCATCTGCTGAGTGGAGTACCTGCATAAGTTACTCCAATCATTTGGCAACAGGAGCTAGGAACATTTGGCAGTTCCTGTATAGGAATTAGCCTATCTGTTTTCAGTACAATGAGAATGTTGAAAGGTAAGAAAAAAAGAAATTATATTTCGTCCGTCAGTCAGATAATAAAAAAATATCAGACTCGTGTTTATTGCTTTATCATCTAATATATAAAATTCTCGTGTCACAATGTTAGTTACCATACTCCTTCGAAACTGCTTGACCGATTTTTATGAAATTTTTTGTGCTTATCCGGTATCTATGAGAATCGGCCAACATCTATTTTTCATCCCCCTAAATGTTAGGGGTAGACCACCCCTAAATTAGGGTAGGTAGGGTAGGTAGGGTAGGTAGGGTAGGTAGGGTAGGTAGGGTAGGTAGGGTAGGTAGAGTAGGTAGGGTAGGTAGGGTAGGTAGGGTAGGTAGGGTAGGTAGGGTAGGTAGGGTAGGTAGGGTAGGTAGGGTAGGTAGGGTAGGTAGGGTAGGTAGGGTAGGTAGGGTAGGTAGGGTAGGTAGGGTAGGAGGATATCATAGTTAAGGCAGGACGACGTCTGCCGGGTCAGCTAGTCTTATATATAAAATTCTCGTGTCACAACGTTAGTTACCATACTCCTTCGAAACTGCTTGACCGATTTTTATGAAATTTTATATGCATATTCTGTAGTTCTGAGAATGGGCTACTATCTATTTTACATACCCCCAAGTGATTAGGTAGGTAGGTAAGATAGGTAGGTATGGTAGGGTAGGTAGATAGGGTTGGTAGGGTAGGTAGGTAGGGTAGGTGGGTGGGGAAGATAGGTGGAGTAGGCCGGTACGTAACATAGTTGAGACAGGACAACGTCTGTCGTGTCAGCTAGTATTAATTATAAATGAGTTAGATAAAACGCATTAACGTTGGGGATTGGGGTTCCTCTTTTCGAGAGGGACTAGGCCAATTATCCACGCGGGTCCAGTGCGGGAGGGCACATGTCACATGTCTTCGAAATTTTGGTGCATAGACATACCGATTCCCTCACCAAGTTTTCCTTCTTTGATAGCAGTGGTGATAAAATTATTTTAAAAAGTAAAGAAACCGAGTTCAATCCCATGACTTACAGCTTGCAAGTCGGGGATGTAACCACTGGGCCATGACTGTTTTCGCAGATCGTATAAAAAAAAAAAAAATGATTTCAAGTTTTATAGGAATGTCTCAACTCCCAGCCTGACCAGATTCGACTCAATCAAATTTGTTGTTGCATCACACTTACGAACAAAATAAAATACTTTAACAATCACGAAATTACCGAAAAAAGACAAACAATGCATTCTTTAACAACTAAAATCAATCAATTGATTCGCAAAAACAGTCATGACATGGCGTGACCAGAGATAAACTACGATATATTTTTATCTTCGATATGAAAACTGGAATTTTATCGAGTACCCGTACAAGTCATACCACATAAGCGCAATATTAGAATGAGATAGATATAGAATTATAAACAAGAGCAACAGGGATGGAAGAAGTCGCGTGGCTCAAACAGGATGACTCTAGGTTTGTCCGTTTTTGTGATAAAACTTGCTTTGCACACCTGATGAATAGCTATGGTTTGCAACGGGAGAGATTCCTTCACGCTTGTTTTTGATTATGAGGTAAGTTGAAGTCTTTTGTGAAGCAACAGGTCTGGTGCGTCGGTATTGTGTTGTTGTATTTCCAAAAAACATTTTTCATAGATTTGGTTTCTATTTTAAAACTTTGTGAGATACTGAACGCCTCTAGACTTAATTAAAAAAATGTACAGTCGTATTGAGAACCGCCTTTTTTTTGAAGTCAGTTAAAAATTAAGACTTAGAGAGTGTATTTCAACAGATTAATCAAATAAACACTGATTTATCAATCGTCGGATAATTTCTATTAAGCGAGATTGTCCGAAAGGGTTACCGCTACCCCGGAACATAAAGGCCTAAGGAAGGAACATGGATGGGTTTTAGTCAGTAAGAGTCTGACACTCCCTTCCGCGAAATCCAGAGCGGGAGAAGTCATTGGACGATTTCCCACCCTCAAAAAAAAAAAGATAATTTCTATCGGAGGAATAAATATGACAGTTTGTCAGCTTTTGCATAGATAATAATAATATTATTATCTATGCATAGATAATAATAATATTATTATCTAATATGCATTATAATAATATTATTATCTATGCATTATTAGAAGAACAATAAAGGCAGTTTGACATAAGACATATTATGTCAAACTGCCTTTATTGTTCTTCAGATATGACTGAAAATTCAAAAAAGGAATGACTTCTAAAGACAATAAGAAATAATAGTTGACAGAAAAGTTAGTGATTAGTATAGTGCAGTCAACGTCAAACGGGGTAAATAGGGATACAGGGGAGAATCGGGACGAAACTTTAAAATGGATTTTAACATTGAAATAATAATACCTTGTTGGCCAGATAGGACCCGTAATGTGTTTACTGTATTATAATTAACAATTACGTGTCTTTAATGGCAACAAACTATATTATTTCAATGTTAAAATCCCTTTTAAAGGTTTGTCCCAATTCACCCCGTTTGACTGTAATAAAAATCATGTGGTTACAATTTGACATTAACAATAATTGCTACATCTTATTTGGGCTTTATTTTTCTTATTAACGGGCCTCTGCGAGTTGGCTTCGGTCCCTCGTATGCCTTCCGTCCGGGACCCCAGGCTCCCGAGAAATGTCAAAAGACAAATTTAAAAAATGATAAAGTTTTTTCATAAAAAAATATAAGTAAGTACAATTTTACATATTCAGATAGCCATAAACTAAGCGCTTGTATCTTGTGGCTCATTGCAAGGGCCTTTATGTCGTAGCAATAAAGACTGTTTTTGCAGTGAAATTGTAACAACTGTTTTACAGATGACTTAACTAGCAATCAAAGTACCCCGTTTGACAACACGGTTGGCGCAGTGGTTGAGCGATTGACTGCTGCGCACTATGTCGCGGGTTCGATTCCCGCACGGAAAAAATATTTGTACGACCTGCAAGTATTTGTTACGAGTCTGGGTGTTTTCTATCTATAATATGTATGTATTTACAAAAAAAAATGTATATAAGTAGTTTATCAGCCATCTCGTTACCATAACACAAGAATTAGGTTGCTTAGCTTGGGACGATATGGCGTTGTGTGAAATGTTCAAGGATATTTATTTATTTATTTAAAGTCTAGCAGTTTTTAAAGGAAACCGTGCAAGTATTTATAAACAATTTATGAATGACGTATTTCTAAAGAAAAATAAACGAGATTAATCGAAATTAAAAAAGAAACCAACTGTACTAAAATAACTGTTCTTAAGGAAAGAGGAAATAACCAATATGCGAGAAGATGAATGAGTTCAAAAAAAAATTTCATTTTCTCGAACTGTGGGAAGTAAGAGGAAAACCATATGAACCCAGCTTCCGTATTTGTCAACCGTGTTTAATCTACACTCGCATCAAGTTATACCAAACTGTCAAATTTCTCCAAATGATTTTAAACCTTAACACGTTGACCATTAAGTTCAAAATCGACTGAGAAAATGTTTGACAGTTTGTGGTAACGTATGTGCTGCCGACTGTACAGACTCCGGCACTTCAAGCTATCCCAAACTGTCAATTCTTCCCAATTCAATATGTACCTTATGCTTTTGCAATCAAGTTTAAAATGTATCAATGAAACTTGACAGAATGAGATGAACTTGATATGCTGGCCTCTGTACAAATATATTTAAATATATTTATTCTCAAAAGACACAAAGTACCATTCATGAGAACAATACTTCTAAGCTTTATTAATCTTAAAATGAATAAAACTTCCTCGTAGGTCTAGTGGTTGCAAGCGCTACTGCTGGGCAGAGGTCCTGGGTTCGATTCCTGGCCGGGCAAAATGTTATTGGGTTCTTCTATCTAGAATTTCTCTGCAGCAGACCGGAGTCTGCATTTCCCCGTTGATAGCAATAGGCTCGCTCACTATCACATGGGTCATAAACATAAATAGTAAAATGGGGGTGTACAATAATATGTTGTGTTAAATTTCAACTTTCTGCGATATATTAAACCTTCATGCCGAAATACAGCGCAAACGCAGTTGTCTTCAGCGATATTGTCCGAAAGGGTTACCGCTACCCCGGAACATAAAAGGCTAAGTTAGGAACATGGATGGGTTTTAGTCAGTAAGAGTCTGACACTCTCTTCCGCTCCACCCAGAGCGGGAGAGGTCATATGATGATTTCCCAACCTCAAAAAAAAAGGCAGTCATCATTTTCCATTCCATCTAACCCATAACTCCATGGACGATGTCTCCGTTTAATTTTATCCTGCTATCATAAATACCAAAATCCGAGCGATAGGTAATTGTTTTACCAGAGTAAAAAGAACTCTGCAGCCCCCAAAAAATTTCAAGCAAGCAGCAGTGTTCTACAAAAAAAATTTAGATCGATCTACCACAACAAATGAATTTCGAAAAGTGCAAATACAACCTGCATTTTCAGTAGCTCCCCTCGCAAACTAGTCCGCGAAATGTATCGTTACAATAATGGTTCCAGTACACAAACCGATTCGATTGAAAATATTGTGTCTGACCAACTGTTCCTATATTTTATTCAGAACCCGAGCCCGACCTCCCCACTAGAATATCAAGCCGATTGTAGCCTGAAAAGTAAAAAAAAAAAACATTTCCGCCTTATATCTGCATCCATTTTTTTTTTGTTCAAAGAAATTTATAAGTCATCCAGTCGTTCATACTTAACTTCTCATTTCTACAAGAAATGGCGTAGACAAAAAAAGTTCATGGAGTTCTCAAGAAAAATTTCCAGCAAG
Organism: Hyppa rectilinea; assembly: GCA_951799385.1. Classification (NCBI taxonomy): domain Eukaryota; kingdom Metazoa; phylum Arthropoda; class Insecta; order Lepidoptera; family Noctuidae; genus Hyppa; species Hyppa rectilinea. The sequence continues at coordinate 6,439,312 of OX637325.1, forward strand.
ATCAAACGAACGAACTGAACCAGTCTACACTGTGGTCAGTGTAAAGGAAAAATTTCTTATTCGGAACGCGCACGTTGATAGTACGGTGGTTCTACCTCGTTTTTGAGGCTCTGCAGTGATGCGGAACAGAGACAGATATATGCGACTACGCTTTGGCCGAGCGAGACAGATGTATTATTGCACCGGTAGTGAGGAGTGAAAGAGATCAATAATGAGACGCACGAGGAGTTGAAAAGGGATTTCAGATTAAGGTCGTTGTCGAGTCAAAGAACAGGTTAGTGGGAAAATTTGTAGATATGTGGGTGGGTAGAATAATTGGAGGCTTTTAGGAGTTACTCAGAGAGGACATAGACAGTTTACCGAACATTTTGTACTTCCATAGGGATACATGCTTTGTTGTTTTTATATGTTTGTTTGAGCATTGGTGAGCTATTATTAAGTCTGTTTTTATTTAGAGTTGGATTTATATTTCTATGATCGCAATGTTAATAAGTCGCTGTATAATAATAATAATGCTGAATACGCTAATTCAATAATTCTTTAGTGAATAAAGAAATGTAATATTATTTTCTCCTTATGGTTTTTATAGCGCGTTTTTTATAACTTTGTCACAATAAAATACACTTAAGTTAATTACATACACTTTTTCATTGCAATAATATTATTATTTATTTATATCCAAACACTGATAATTATAAGCGACGACTATTAACACCTACTACGTTTATTCAGATCTACGAAAAATTTAAATAATTGTCTTTAACACTGTTAAAATGATTCCTAATTCAATCCAAACAATATGTGGAATTTGACAATTCATTAATGTTTCCTACATTACTCTTAACTTCAAACAAATTAACTAAAGACACGTTCATTGGCATGGTATGGCACCAATAAAACAAAAAAACTTTTTACGCAACTTTCAACTCTCATAGGCAGAAAGCTGTCGTCATTTCTCCCGAAAGCCTACTCTATGGTGCCCAGCCTGGCCGGGCGAGCGCAGCTTTACATACACCCTCAGTCACTAGCTGAACGTCGCGGGTGTCAGTACGTTCCGTCGCTCCAGCACGCGTCATTACGCGGCATTTTGAAAAACGAACATTAAAAAAAAAACCTTAAAAAAATAAAAACAATTCAGTGTTTTTTTTTGTGAGTGCTAGTGCATAAACCAACTGATTTTTTACTCTGTGGTGGATAATTATTTTCGTGGATTTCTTTAGTGTTGTGCTGTTTTCAGATGTTGGATTTTTAATGTGAAAGATTACAGGATTACCTAAGTAATGAACGTTTTCTTTCGTGATAACGAAGCTGAAGGTTAGTGGATTATTATTATTTGGTAAAATAGTCGTTTTTGCGCGTGATTCTTGCGTGTTTGTGCTGTGAGTGACTGGTTTATTTTTGTTATGAATAAAACGTGTTGATGATGCAGTGTTACGGGACGATATTTCGGGGAAAAAAGCGCGTTTTCATGAAAATGCCGCGAAGATTTTTCGTGTAGTAAATTTCACGCTACGGGTGTTTTTATATCTGTTTTATTTCTGTAATAAAATATAAAATGTTGACTGTATGTGCTACAGTGTCGCAAAAAGCCACTTACAGGTTAGGTATTTCAAAATGTATGAGAAATATTTGCTAAGCTTTTCACCCACGCGTTTTCCGAGTAAAATTCCCGAAGGCTTCATGTTTTACCGTAAAAATATTATGAAAAGACAGAAGGTTTAATGTTGTATCCATACCGTAAACTCTAAAAGAAATGAACCGATTTTGTTTATTATTCTTTCGCTGATTGAGATTTGAAGGAAGACGTCAGTACTATATTTTTACGGTTACGTTTTTGTTAGAATAACCGCAATTTAATTTAGGTTCTATGATTAATAAAGCCTGAATATGAAAGCCTACGCTCACGCACATTAATGTTGAACATAAGTAACTCTGAACCAACATATTCCTCGATGTTCAACATAAAATGATTACGTACAGAACTCATTAACATAATAACAACACTGGAGTTATTGTGTTAAAACATTGTCTTGGCAAGGAAATTATCTTTTGTATACACACGCCGTTAATTTTAGGAGTACAAGCAGTGTTTCAAGAGTAATTTGATGGTACTTAAAATGTTGAAAGTATGTTATTAGGAAAGTAATCGATAGTTGTTTTGTTACGCGTATTACTATTTTGACTTCTGCTGTCGGTAGCTTTGATTAAAGTGGTCCGTTTTATTATTATACTCGTAGCATTTATTGGTTTTAATAATTGATAGGAATTATGGTTGGGGTTTTGTTTTTAATAAATGCTGGTTATTATACACACTACCTTGTTGCTTTACAAGTCGCAAGCGGTACTGCTAAGCATGTCCTAGGTTCGATTCTTGGGTCAGGCAGGGATTTTCCATCTGGGATTCTCAGTAGCAGCTCGAAGTCTAGATTTGTGCCCTGTTGATGGCAATAGGCTCACGTCCATGGGACTCAAACATATCTACTACAACCTTCCTAAAAAGGCAACTTTTAATACTATGTAAAATAAAAAAAGAAATCGTATTTTAAAAACAAAAACAATAACTAAACGAAAAATCTTTATTATTATTATTGCCCCCACGAATATGAAAAGGGAACTAAAACACAGTGCTTTGTACTTCGAGGGGTGGATTATCCACTTCACCCCTTCTCACCCCATGGCACCTAATTCAGAGAAGTGTCACGAATCGTGACGTCACGTCAGGTAAAAAATGTTGAGTGATGTTGGAATAGTCAACTTATTATTCATATGTTTTGCTGAATAGGGATATTTTTTTTGGTACGAAACTGGTAGGTCATTTTTAGTGTTGGTACGATTTTTCATTGATTTAGGTCAAATGTTTTTATATACTATTAATAGTACCCTAAGGCTGAACACTGGTCACTGTGGCGAGACTTGGGCAATAGCTTTGTCCAAATTGGACGTCTTTCGGCTGTAATTATGATAATAAGTACACCAGAACTGTATTCTGCCTGCATCCTAGTTGCATAACCCATTATCAATCACAATCTGAATGATTTTGAAGGATATTGCTAATGCATTGCTTCATATGTTCGAGAAAATTTGTCTGCCGCAATGAATGTTGTTGAACTGTCAAGATGAACTGTCAAACTAAACCGATATTATCCGGTTATTTTTTTCTCCACAGCATGTTTCCGAATTAATATGAAATATATAGACGGACCCACGAGTGATTTTATAAGGTTTTCGTTTTTTAACTTGGACGTACGGACCCCTGAAAAGTATTTGAAATCACTACACAACAACATAAAAAAGGTGCTATAAACTAAATGCTTCTTTTTCCTAGAATCTAACTTATATAACAAGCTTTTCAGCCTTAAAAATTATAGCCTTTTAACTTGCTAATTTATGAAGGTTTTGTAGACGAATATTCCAAGGTAACAATCAAAGAGCCTATATTGTTCAGAATTCAATAGACTTCAGGAGTTCGCCATCAATTATTTCGGAGGTCAATGTACTAATTGTCGTGATTTACAATTACGTTATTAATAGAAATGTATAATGGTTTTAATTGTTAATGAAAAAGGAAACCTTTTATACATATATTCTTTTCGTGTGGTGAGTGACTAACCTGGTGTCAAAGTTTTTATGTTGCCCATGGGCATCTGACTTAGCTTCACATGCTGTTCAGAAATATCACCCAGACCTGCTGGTTTCCTCACGATGTTTTCTTACACTGATTTTAAGCAAGTGATAGTTATACAATACGCACATGAATCCGTAAAATCAGAGGTGCGTGGCTTGGTTTCGAACTCGAGGCCTATGACTTGGCAGTCCGACGGTCACACCACTAGGCTATCACTGCTGGAACCTCTTAAATGACGTATAAATTCTGTTACCTAGCAGGAAAAACAAGTCTCGGAAAGCACGTTAACCTGTCATTCGTAGATCTGCGTGCTTTTTTCAGTACCTATGACAACCAGCCCTACTTAGAGATGTAGTATTACCTGATAACAATTTCGATAACTAAAGACTTTAATATAGGTAGTTTGGTTTTACATGAAAAGGATCATGGGTTGTATTTTTACTATAAAAAAAATTTACAGAGCTTTTGACGTTCAAAAGTGCCATTCTTGTGGCTATTTGAAATACATTATTTAACTCTGACTTTGACTTTAAATTCCTTGGCATGACAGACAAACGCGGAAAAAGATAAGCGATAATTTCATGTACCTACTATAATATAATTGATTAAAATCGCTTAAGTACAATTTAAAACACAACATTGGGTATTTTTTTAAGAAATAAAATACACAAAGCATCTGATACCACATAAGGGCACTTGCCCGAAACCCTCAAACGCTGTGTTACATTTGATCGAGTCTGTTCTCAAAACCAGTCGACTTAGAATAAAAATAAACAAAGTTCGGACACACCTGTTGGTCAATTATCCCAGGGCACAAAAACCCGCTCCCTGTTTTAATAGAAGGAGGTTTACTAAGGTTTCGAGATGGGTTACTGGGTGTCGAATAAATATCACTCGATAGTGAAAACCATTGTTCAGTTTTAGTTGTGTACCTAGTTAGATAAAGAAGAACGTAAAAGTCACTGTTTTTTTCTTGTTTGCGGGATATTTTGATGAGTTATTGTGTCTGTTTAATTTAACTGTATTTCCTTTTTTTGAGGGTGGGAAATCATCAAATGATTCTGCTCTGAGTCGAACGGAAGGGGATGTCAGACACTTACTGACTAAAACCCACCCATGTTCCTTCCTTTACCCTTTTTGTTTTGAGGTAGCGGTAACCATTTCGGTCCCCGCTGATATTTTGACGAGTTATTGTGTCTGCTTAATTTAGCTTGAATCGTATTATTTGTCAGTTACTTGGATTGTTACCTTATTTATGATTGTATTGTGCGTGTTGGATCATTACTCCATATCGAAATCTTTGTAATTAAGGTGAGGTCTTCTTTTATGTATAGTATTATTAGTATTAGCTTCTGCCCATGACTTTGTCCGCGCATTTTAACATAAAACTTCCAATGGATATCTGAAAACCGAAGGAAAAAAAATAGAAGAATTGGATTAACCATTCCAAAGAAAAACCCCTTCATATAAACTCACCAATTTTACCCTACAGGTATATTATTAGTCACATAGATTAAACGATACTTGTTTTATGACATTGATTCTTATAACAAAATAAACTTTGTGATCCTCGACTTTGAGACACAAATGTCAAGGATTTTTAGAAATATGATTACAAAAGCAATTGTTTTAGCCATCTCTGGTTTGACATTCTACACAGATCTTATCAAATTACGTAGACAGGGAGACATCATGAAATATATTATTCAGTGAAGCGACTACGTCTCACATACTTAATCGAGAATAGAGTGATAACGGCTGAACTAAAGTGATAACCATATGAGTTTCCAATAGTATCCCGCCACCTGTTCTCAGATCCTTTCACGGGTTGCTTTTAGACGATCAAGATCAGTTACTGTATCAGATATTTTTTTTATAACTTCGTTTTTAATGGTTCATCCATTCACCTAAGTGTTAAGTTCGTAGTTTTTTGCGCGAGTTTTGGTTGAAAGGAAAGTTTTTAAAGTTCTAATGTAGCGAATTGATTGTTTCGTTGTATTTTGTATTTTTCGGGGCTTTTTATGCTTTTTAAGGATTTAAGTGCTTGTGAGATTTGAAGGCTGAGTCGAAAAAATGTCTTTGTTTTTTCGATTAAAAAATGTGAATAATCTTTGAATGTTTATTTCTGTGTTACTGAAAATACCATATTTTCTTAGTAAGTAACTTCGAGGACTGCTATAAATCTATGTTTGTTGATTACAAACTCCAAAGTACTTGCAAAATCTTAAAATCAATTTAAAATTATTACAACTGCACAATAAAGATGTCGCCACTGAATTATCACATCATTGTCTTGTACTTTGAGACTCAAACTTAATTAATTTATCTAACGAAATTGCAAAGTAATTAAATTATACTATTGACCTCAGAACCAATGTTTATGGTCGATAAAAACCGTTTTATTCATAAATCATTTCAACACATAATCGACTTAATGTATTGTTAAAGCCTTTTACCATCTATTGTGTTATTTAGTTAGACCATAACAATTTCGCTACCTTATAGCCTATAACCTTATCAGTAATGAGACTTTATTATCGTCTATGGAACCCGATACACGGCTTATCGGTCACGTAAGAACCACTTAACCAGCTACTAAACGAATTTAGTATTTATTTTGAAGAGGTTAAAGTTTCGAATCATTATGCAGAGATTCGAAATTTAATTAGCAAACGATTTGCAACTTTCTTGTGGCGAGTTTAAAGTTGTAAATCAAATTGTTAGAACTTCGTCGGTCCTTGGTTTCGAATTCTTATGAGAAATTGAAATTTTGTTTTTGATAATAGGGCTTTTTGAAAAGCTTTTACAAGGAAATACGTATTATGGAGTATGAACATGCTAATGTAGTTTTAAGTGGCAAAAAATACTGGCGAAATTATAATTCTGCCTATTAAAATTTTCGTCGTTTATTAAAAACGGTAACTGTTATATTTTCCAATACAAAATTAACCTCGTACTCTTGTAATAAATTTGAAAAACTATCAAATAAATTTGACAGATCAGGGTAACTTGATGATCCTGCCGGGTAAGCGGGATTGTCCGAAAGGGTTACCGCTACCCCGGAACATAAATGGCTACGGAAGGAACATGGATCGATTTTAGTCAGTAAGAGTCTGACACTCCCTTCCGCTCCACCCAGAGCGGTAGCAGTCATTGGATGATTTCCCAGCCTTAAAAAAAAAAAAAGTGTAACTTGATGAGCTGGCCTCTATACAATACCTAGAAGTTATAATGTATGGAACAATAGATTTTTTTAAATATTCAATCATTATGTATCTACTGAATTAATTGTAACAGTTACCGCGTCGATGTCCCTTAGCCTGTAACACTCTGCCTATCCCTTTCCGTAGCACAACCTTGATGATTACGTTAAGCCGTTGGTCCCGGCTGTCATTTGTACATCTTTGGCAGTCGTTACGGGTCGTCAGAAGTCCGAAAATCTGACAGCCAGTCTTGCCAAGGGAGGCGGGGGGTATCGTATTGCCCAGTTACTGGGTTGTGGAGGTCTGCTCCATGTAAAATACTGGTACTGGTACTTCAGCTGCTTCCGGTTAGACTGGAAGCCGACCCCAACATAGTTGGGAAAAGGCTACGATGAAGCTTGATGATTAGGTTAATGTACGCAACAAGTTTTGAGCTTATTCAGCCGTGAGTAGACTCCGGCCGACGTTGAGTCAGAAATCCAGATAAAAAGCATGTGAGTGTAGAAGCATCATTACTAGAATGGTCCACTACTAGACAAATCCCTCCCTCCCTCTTCACACCACAAACCACTCTCATCCATCAAATAGTCGTAAAATACCGCATATTTTCTAGAGAAATTGAAGGTGTGGTGTATACATAGGAAATTGCTTATGCATTCTACTACATAAGCGACGTGCAACCCACGCGAATTCTTTGAAATACTTGTGGGCGATAGGCTACCTACACACATGATTTTAGCGGTGTTTCTTAGTATTTGTAACTGCTTTCTTTATGTTTGAACCCTTTGTGGGATTCGCAGAAATATTTGTGATATTGTTAAGGTTTGTAAGGTTTTCTTGACTTCTAAATTCCTTTTTCAAAACACAGCGCCCCAAGTTTATTTCTGACACCCACATGAAGAACAACATTTTGGCGTAACTTTAGAAATCTACACCAAACAACAAGCTTTTATACCTCGAAGGGGTGTGCAGGTGGTGTGTTTACTTTTATTTCGCTAGTCTTCTTCTTCTTCGTGCGGTTAGTGAATAACCTGGTGTCAGGGTTTTTATACTTCGCCACGGGCCTTTGACTTAGCTTCACATCCTGTTGAAAAATATCTCTCAGGCATGCCGGTTTCCTCACGATGTTTTCCTTCACCGATTTATAAGCAAGTGCTAATTATATAATACGCACATGAATCTGATAAATTAGGTGTTCGTGCCCCCAGTTCGATCTTCTTTTTTTTAATCAAACAGATTCCTCCATATACTTGGGATCAGCGTGGTATGTCATGTGGTGTTCTATGCTGACGCTAGCTTTATTAAAAAGACTCTTTGTTCTGCACAGGAGTAGTAACAGTGCAATTCAATGGAAATTCTTTATATTTTTTGTGGGGTTTATAAATCATGAAGGTCTGGTTTTTACCTCAGGGCACAAAGTTGAGTGTGTTGCTTCTTCATTCTTCACTTGTTTTGCATAAAATATCTCCACCGCTGGGAGACAAGAAAGAATAAGACGTATTTCATCATACCGCACCGACACAGTGTCGACAAGTAGAAGTCAAATGATGTTGAAATTTTGTTCTAGAACAGCCTTTCTCAAAGTGGGCGATAGAGCCCCCTTGCTGGCACTGCAGGCCTAAAGGGAGACCCAGAAAAAAATGGGGGTGTTGTGTAGAGGCTTAGGGACGCAATTTGTAATTTCATCTAGATAGTGGTTTTTAAGTAGGTGAAAAAATGGGGGCGCTAAGAATAATATTTTATTCTTGAAGTTCTAGGGGTTCCCGAACTTATTTTGTCTACTGCCTAGACAAAATAAGTTCGGGAACCCCTGTTCTAGAACGTGCCGGTTAATCTATACTCATATTATAAAGCTGAAGAGTTTGTTTGTTTGAACGCGCTAATCTCTGGAACTACTGGTCCGAATTGAAAAAATATATTTGTGTTTAATAGCCCATTTATGGAGAAAGGCTATAGGCCACACAACATCACGCTACGACCAATAGGAGCCGAGTAGTGGGTGAAACCACGCGGGAGCAACTAGTACACCATATTTTCCTTCTTTTGTTTGTTTACTCTTTATTCCATCCAAGCAGAACAAATTCCTAAACATTAACTAAAGACAGGAATACAATACGGATGCTGGCTACTCTGCCTAATAATACCGATCATATTATCGTCATCCACTCATCCATAAATATATCATTATCTGAATTGGCTTTTACGGGCGTAAACACTCCAGCTTAGCACTTAGCTGAAGCTGAATTATCAGTAGGATGATGGATGTATGTGGATGTTTCGTGTTTGGAGCGATGAAAACCAAAATCTGACCGGCTATGAGATGCTTTACTTAAAATTCTACAAACGATGCATAAGAGAACTGACTCCTTAGAGCGTTACATTTAATTTAACCGCCCCAGTTGGATTAATACGACAAATGTTTTCGTGCCCGTGCCGCCGTGTCGTGTTTATACGACTGAGAATCTATGTTCGGTTTACGTTTTTTTATGTAATTGCAAGACCTTATACGTCTGAAATAAAGTTGTTTTTTCTGAGCTGGGTACGGCAATCGATATAAATTCAACCGGTAAATAGATTAAAAATTGATAGAATCCATGAGAATATCTATCGGATAAAAGTAAAGGATATTGACTCACTGATTGATCACAAAATCTCAAAAACTACTGGTCCTACGAAGAAAAAATTTGGCGCAGAGGTAGATTAGGAGTAGGAGACGTCAAGCTTAGAAAGGATTTTAGGGAACCCCCTTAAAGGCTGAAATAAGGGGTGGCAGTTTGTATGAAGAATATCAACATTGTCGCGGGTGGAGCTGCAAACAGCCGCTAGTTACGTCATAATCTGCATCATCTGCCTAGCCTTTTCCCAACTATGTTGCGGTCGGCCTCCAGTCTAACCGGATGCAGCTGAATACCAATATTTTACATGGAGCAACTGCCTATCTGACCTCCACAACCCAGTAACTGGGTAATACGATACCACTTGGTAGACTGGCTGTCAGATTTGCGAACAGCCGCTAGTTACATGTATATAAAATAATTCTTAAATCAAAATATCGATTCTGAAAAGTCCGAAGTTGAAATGAGTTTAAAGTGTAAACTGACTTCACAAACGTTTTCACGAACAGATTTGTACAGAATAGTACTACAGTTACTTGTTGCTGAAACTATGTCACCGGTAATAGAAATTATGCCATTCTTAGAAAGTTTGAGTAAGGTACTTAAGCAGGTAGCTATTGCTGATTCTATCGTACTGGCACGGATACGGGCCTCCTTACTTACTAACGTTCAATAAAGTTACAACCAGTTTTATTCTGGATTACTTACACATATATTTTTGATCAAATTTGTGGTTAAAGTTTGTCATAATCTTACTTCCTCGTTTATGGATAAGGGGTGGGTTGTTAACCAAGGTATTTATAAAAAACATTAGTCAATTATCTGTCTGGAATGTTACTATCTTTAATCGTATAAATAAATCAGCCATTTTTGATTTCTTTAAGTAAATAAAAGTTCACATTACTTAAACAAAAATCAGACAAAACCAACTAAAAACCTTCAACTACAACCTACCTAATACAATGCTATCCGGTATTCATATATCGTTTGCTCACGGATTTCGGGGACCGTTAGAGATCGCGCGATGGTCTGGTCCGCCCACGACATCCCATGGCCTCGTCCAGAGCACATGCGCTGTGACTAGCGGTAGCGGTTGCGGAAGACGGGGCGCTAGAGGGCGCGACTGAGCCTCAAGAAGTGCGCCATCTACCGCAAGACACTTCTGCGTCAAATATCGGGAAATAAACAAAAGAAGATCTTTTTGTTAATTTTTGCCTTCCATTTGGCCATCTTTCATTCGAAGTAAATATAATATAATATAATATCCTTGGACATTTCACACAGGGCCATATCGTCCCAAGCTAAGCAACCTAATGCTTGTGTTATGGTGACGAGATGGCTGATATACTACTTATATACATTTATAAATCGTCATCATCTGCCTATCTTTTTGTCAATTATTTTAGGATTGACTTCCAATCTTACCAGATACAGCTGAATACTAGTTTTTAACATATATCTGACCTCAACCACCCATTTACAGGGTAATACGAAACTTCGTGGTAAGACTGTCAAATTCGTATGTACACTGTGGACACAAATAGGGTTATTAGTTGTTTGATAATCCGCGCCCGCTTAAACTCCCGCGCAAGCACCGCACCATAGACCAGTCCCATAGCTTTCGGGTCAGACGGTGAAAAAGATTGTGCTCTTGCAAAATGTTGATCGTTTTCTTTTTTATTTATTGTGTTATATAATTTGCGTTCGTGGAGGTGGGACTTGGAGCTTTGGATGCTTCGAAAAAACAAAGGCAGGTAGATAGGATACAAAGGTTTTTGTTTACGATGTGTGATATTCTGCGAACGATCGATCTTAACAGAAGAGGTATGACGTAATTATAGTTTTAAACTGTGCTTAATTCTATAACTTACATTGGACAGGACAAAGGTAAAATTAAAAAATACAACGATACTTCATGATTTTTTTTTTTAGCTATCGGTGCGGATTATAATGATGTGACGAATTTACAATAAACAAAATTAATCTATTAGAAATTATTTACAACAACCCTAATTAATACCCACACAGATCAGAGAGCAAGCTAATAAGCAACTAAATTGGTTTCCTGTAGAACCTGTAATTTATGTAGGTTAATTTTGAATGCACTAACCATAACCTCACAGATCAGATACTCCATAAAACGAAGCGTTTACACTTTCTAGCACCTACTTTTTATAAATCTTTTTATAAGGTATTTTGATGCAAGTACTTCACACCATACACACCTAATAAGGCAACAATAATTAGATTGATCACCGCAAATGTTGGTCACAATCACAAATTGGTTTGTCCAAGAGTTGGTCAATGCTGGCTTAGAATTGAAGCTTATTGGTCGTTTATTTTTATTGTGCACTTTTTTGTGATTGAAAGTATCTATGGGAAATAGTCTGTGGGCATTATGGGCAAGAAATAAATGGGAATTGCTTGACAGTGGTGTAATTTGGCTCCAAGAAAATTGCGTGTTTCTATTGATTATTGTCACTAGAATTGCGCTAGTTCGTTGAGTGACATTGATGAACATTCAATTCATCCTCTTACAGCCTATATTTACATATTTGACATATATGAATTTGATGACTGATTGATTTTGACATATTAGAAACTAGCATTTTCGTCAAAACAAGTCCAAACCTCTTTGAAAAAATCTCAAATGTACGAAATGTTCCAATTCGTAGTCAATACAAAAATTCTTTGTGTAATCGTAAATGTAAAACTGCATTACTAAAAAAGAGTGTTCTGGGTACGGCCCCCCGTATTTACAATAAAATTCCCGACACCAGAAAAAGTTTAAATATTACACATTTTAAAAAAGAAATGAAATCTTTGCTTGTTGATAAATGTTACTATACCGTAGACGAATACCTTAATGATAATTTAATTTAGAATGGCATTGTTTAGGTACTAAAATTATATTAATTTTATATTTCAATAAGTACCTAATGTAAGTGTGACTGGAAATAATTTTGACATATTTTAAACTTGGCATTATACTCATTTTTATTTTATTTTAAATTGACTTTATATATTTTTGACATTTATTTTAAATTTGACATTTTAAATCCATTTTTATGTTATGTTTTTTATTAATTTGAATACCAACAATATTTGTACGCCTCTTGGTATGACATAGTGCTACTTTTAACCAATCTATTAACTGTATTTTATGTCAACAAATAAATAAATGATTTGATTTGATTTGATGATCACATTGTTAGAATCATAATAAAAGGATCTCTTTCATCCTCTTACTCGAATCCCTTGGTCGAATAAAAAGTTACATTCATACGTAGTGTATAAAAAACATAATTAAAGGTCATTATTTTTTTAAGTTTATTGCGTGTATATTAAATCGTTAGGAACACAGTGCTGCCCTCCAAAACATAAATCGCCGACGTCACCCAAAACTCACCGCTTTCGTGACTGTATCGGACACATTTGCCGAATGTCGAATGAGACATGGACCATACCAACCAGTGGTGCCGTAAAAACGTCTTTTCACACGGCAGGCCCAGGAGAAGATGGTGAGACAAGCTTGACGCCTAAAGACAGGATTGGTACACTCTAGCTCAAGACAGAGAGCAGTGGAAAGGAGAAAGGGAGGCCTTTGCCCTGCTGTGGGACAACACTGGCTACAAATAAATTAGTTATTCAATTAATTAGTAATATTAAGAATCCTAACTTTTAACCAATATTATAAACCTAAAACATTATTAATAACTATGTACAACTATATAACAGGAGGGAAACAAAATAAAATAAATCAAAGGGCATCAAAAAATTCGTCCACATCGCTGTCAACAGGAAAAGCTCCCAAAAGGCTGGCAGCATTGCCACGTTGTATGGCAATGCTGATTCTTTGACCGAAAAATAGGCCAGCCCTCTGGTCACGTGAAGAGTCGACCAATCGCTTGGCGATGTCTCGATAAACATAGTGGGTACTCGGACCCCATGGCCCTAGTGTTTCAACCCCAAACGGCTTGAATATATAACTTCCAATAAGGTTGTTATACTTGCGCCGTTTAAAATAAAATAAATTGCACGGAATTTTATGAGGGATTTAAAAACCACCTTTGAAAGCATTATAAACCAACGACTAAACAAATGTCATATGCAAATCTTAAATCAGCGCTAAACATGTACAAAATGAAACTTTAAACTTATTATTATAATTTTAGGACATTAATTCGATAATATATTGTTTTTAAAACATAAAATGACTATCAAATGGACAGACAGTCATAATTTATTGCTAATAAATCAATTTCGCCCACGATATGGTTTTATGGGGTCACATATTGTAAAATGCAGATTATGGATGTAGTTACAACCGTTCTTAGCTTAATGCCATATATAATAATATGGTCTAGAAGATTTTTAGAGGATTTTTGCGTGATCGATAGCAATAGGCTTACACGGGACTTAAATATAACTAGCAATCTGTGGGATCATCTATAATAGGTGACGTCTTTTTTTTTTGAGGGTGGGTAATTATCAAATGACTCCTCCCGTTCTGGGTGGAGCAGAAGGGAGTGTCAGACTCTTACTGACTAAAACCCATCCACGTTCCTCCCTTAGCCCTTTATGTTCCGGGGTAGTGGTAACCCTTTTGGACAATCCCGCTTACCCGGCAGGCAATAGGTGACGTCTAGACTAGCCTAGTAGTATGACCGTCGGACTGCCAAACCTTAGGTCTCGAGTTCGAACCCAATGCCTTTGAAATTTCAGATTCATGTGCGTATTGTATAATTATCACTTAAAAAACGGTGCAGAAAAACATCGTAAGGAAACCGGGATGCCTGAGAGATATTTCTCAACAGCATGTGAAGCTAAGTCAGAGGCCGATCACATGGGCAGCATAAAAACTCTGACACCAGGTTAGTCACTAACTACACGAAAAGAAGAAGGTGACGTATACCTATCCCCTTGAAGATAACAAGGGTGTTAATGGATTAGATTTATTTATCATGCGCCTTGGTATCTCATCGCCTTTAGTAACATATGTATATTAAAATTACTATGACCATCAAGGCAATTTGGCTAACGGTACACTCAAAGCAATTTGCCAAAACAGAATTTAAGTCAATTCATACGAAGCATAAGCCAACTTTTTACCATCAACATTATTACATCCCGCGCCATAATTGACAATGTCCGTTTGCCTATCTAAGTTTTTGTCACCCAGCATTTAAAAAGAAACGGTAAAGTTAGAAAAAAATTAGAAATCCACGTAACGAGGTCTATATTATAATAACTGTACCAACATAATTACTTTTTGCTCCTTAATACTTGGTAGGTACACAATGGACTGTTTCACACTTTCTGCAAATGAATGTCGAAATAGACAAGCCGGTAAATGAAGTTTTTACTGATACTGAAGTAAAACCTGAGACGTGCAATCTGACAGTTTTTCTTATGGCTACAGTTTTTCCCGGCCGTTAGTAGAGGCTTTTATTTATGATGCTATAGACAAGTTTGTGTACTTATTAAAATGCGCAGTAACATTTTCAAATTGAGGAAATACAGCGCTTTGTAAAACAGTCCATATACGGAGAAAATGCTGCCACAAAAATTCGAAACAGTTCTAGCTCTTTATTATTATCATCTTTCTGCTGACTTTTACTTCTTTAATATTATCGCGATTTATTAGATATCAATCAACTACTGCGTTGATTTGATATTTTTTATGCAGACGTCTTTACTATCAGATCATACTGTTCCATATTTTATCATCTTTCCTACAATGCATTCATTCTTTACTTTGTCGTCCTTTGTCATCTTATCCTTAAACCTATCCTCCAACGCCAAGTTTTTCGATATATCTCAAAATAATGACGTCATTTCTTTTATTTTTATCTGCTTCAAATTGATTTATGGCTTTAAATTTGATTGACCCATCCTCTTTGTAACATAATAACATTCAATTTTTTTCTTTATAATATTCAATTCATTCTCAAAGATTTTTTTCTAAAGGTTTTTGTAAAATATTTATGAATGAAATAACAACAAATCTCTATGTTGACGTCTCGAATCTGTCCATGAATGATTCAGTCACATTTTATTGTTGAAAAATGTAAATTTTATTACATACAGACAGATGCAAAAGTGAAGACCAAGAGACAGTAAATTCAAGATTTATTCGACTCATTTCACTTTGTAATTTTAATCTTAACAGCTTGTGCGTACAGATAAAAGGTCTCTATCACTTAGACAAAGAAAGAAAGAATGAAGATGCACTTATTTTACACAAAATAATTAAGGCACATAGAGAAGGTTTTGAAGGAAAATTTTAAGTATGAATGTGGATAGCTATACAAGTAGAGGAAGACCAAAGAAACGATGGATGGATTTTGTTAAAGATGATATGGCTAGAAAGGGAGTGACTACCGAGATGACGACTAATAGAGAAGTATGGAAGAAAAAGACATGCCGAGCATTAATAAATTGAGATAAGGGCAGGAGAATGATGAGAAGGTATGTATTAGCAATAGAGAGATTTGCGTTGATGACTATTGCCATTTAGAGAAATTTATGCTGGAATACTTACTATGTATTAGAATGTTGATGAGATTTAAGTTTAAAGCAAAATAATTATTATTATGTAGTAAATATAATAAAGCTGTAGTGTTTGTATGTTTGTTTAAATGCGGATATCTCTGGAACTTGCAGTCGTATTTAAATCAATTTTTTTGCATTTGATAGGTTAATTCTTTAGAAAAGTTATAGGCATTTTAACATCATGCGGGTTAAACTGCGGGGTACAGCTAATGATCAATTAACGATGGCTATATCAATATAACGAATTGGCAATTTTTTAATTTCTTGCAATTGACTGATCATTTTTAGATCATCCGTCGTTTTTCGAAAATTCCATTCCAATATTCAACTACCAATATTCAAAAAATTAATCTACATAATATTTAATAATATGTAGTCCACAAGACTCTGTTTGTTTTACCTACCATATTATACAGAGTGTTAGGTTAAACGAGGGACATACTCTCAGACGGTATAGCGCCCATGAAAATGAACAACTTTGACTATGGAACTATACCTGAAATCACGAAAAAAAAATCAGCTGTTCAATATATTTTATGTTCGTATAATTCGTCAAAATGTATGGAACAGCTAATTTTTTTTTTATATGTCAGTGTTGGCCCCATGGCCAAAGTTGTTGATTTCCATGAGTACTATACCTACAACCTGAAAGTATGTCCCTCGTTTAACCTAACACACTCTATATTTCTGATCAACCCACATCTGAAAGCAAACATGATAGCTTGGCAATTTCTTTAACGTTTAAGATAAAAAGTTAATTTCCACTTTTCGAAAGGTACCGAAAACCTCACATCATTTTACGATACCGTCGCAGATAGTTATAAGGAAACTTTTACTGGCCATATAAATGATTTACCGCAAACCATTTCGGGAAATATACAACCCATATAAAATATATACTAACATAAAAAAATATAAAACATTATTTACGAGGTCTTTCTGCGGTAGAAAAGGGAAGGTATCCACGTATTGTTAGGAAGCAATAAAGCCGAAAAACTGTGTAAAATTACTTTTTATCGGCTTTAAATTTTTGAAAGTTGTTTTTACGGCTTTTTAAGCCGGAAACGTAAGATTTTGGAACGAAATCGGGGATTGTTTTACAGAAATATAAAACTGATATTTTTTTATTCATTATTTTATGACGAATGATAAAAAGTATGGAAGATAAGTTGCGCTGGCCGAAAATAAATTGGGATGAGGACAGGAGAATGAAGATTTTATTTATATTATTTATTTATTTTGAAATGTTTCGTAACTGACAGCTCAGGTCCTAATGGGTATTATTAAGCACTAATAATTATTGCTTTTAACTGGAACTGAAAATTATAGGCTTTTAAAATAAAAGGGTTATTAACAGCCTACTATGGCATAGCAGAGTCCATTATCAGATACGGTATTATGTTTTGGGGCCTATCTACGGATAGGGATATCGCATTTAAAGCACAAAAAAAGTGCCTTAGATCAATATTTAAATTAAAAATGACTGATAGCTGCAAGCCGTTTTTCATACGGCACAACATCTTGACTTTACCATCTATTTATATTTTCGAAATTGCGATATTTGTTAAATCAAATCCGAAATTATTTCCCCGCATGGCAGACCGGTTTCCCAGAAATAGACGTGATAACAGTAAACTCTGCCAACATCCGGCTCGGACTGCACTTATGCGCAAGAGTGTTTTTTGTATGGCTCCCATTATTTTCAATAAGCTCCCCAATGACTGGAAAGAGCTAAGCTTAGTAGCATTTAAGAGAAAACTTAAATCTTTTTTAGTTGGTAAAGCATATTATGATGTGAATGAATTTTTAAGTGAATCTATATGATATTGACATGCTTTATATATATCTGAAATGTAATATTTTTCCTGATAATGATGATTGTATTTAATAATTTTTAATCTAATTTATTTTGTATTTTAATTATTTTTGACTTACTGCTGACATTAATTGGTTTTTGTTTCTTTTTTTCTGATTATCAATGACTGATTATTGAATATTTTGACAATTTTTGTATGAGTTTGACAATTTCATCAATCATTTTAATAATTATAATTTATATATTTACGTCAGCTTTGTCCGTATTAATGATTGTAAACTTGTATTAATATTTGCACACCATGGAAATATGGTAAACATGTTAGCACAACTCCATGTACTTCTTAAAACACCTTGCATGCATTTTTCTTCTTTTAATTGTATGTACACACATGTTTGAGCAAATAAAGTTATCTTATCTTATCTTATCTTATCTTATCTAACAACATTCTATGTTTATGTTAAAGTGCAATAATACATTTTTTATCGGAAATTGTTGGATAATTTACAAGTATTTAAAATATTTTTTAAATATGATTTATGGCAAGAATTAAACTTATTGAATGTTAATTTACGAGCAATTTTTTTTGTTCAACACTAACGTTTCGGTATCATAATCATTTCCACGATCTAAAATTATAAGGTTTTTTTCTTTATAGATTTCTTGTAGATTTATTAGATTATTATTTAAAAGTGTATGAATTTAGTTGTATTTCTTTTATAACCCGTCTCATTGCTTACATTACCAATAAATAAATTAAGGAGAAAAAAATATACCTAGAAATACAAAACAATTTATAATCAAATTAGAAAACCGATACGTGGTCGCTGAGATACTGGTAGAGTGAGATGGCGACCACAAACAGCCTGCTGCGAGGCTGCGACCGGTCACACATCCGCTGAATACACCTGTCGCGTACGGCGCCTGTACACTACACAGTATAATGTTCAGAAGTTTAGTTTTTACGTTTTTTTAAATGTTTTTTCTGTTTTTTATTTTATTTTAAATAGACTCGCGCTTGACCACTTTCTCGTCTCATGTAAGCGATGATGTGGACATAATTAAAATTAATATAATTAAAAAATAAATAACCTAATTAACACAGCAATGATAGCCTAGTGGTGTGACCGTCGGACTGCCAAGTCATGGCTCTCGAGTTGGAACCCAAATCATCTGATTTTACGGATTCATGTGAGAGAACATTATCTACTTCTACTGAATTGACGTAAAAATTGGGGACTGGAGTGTGTAGTAAGTAAATTGAATAACACATCATCCACTTGAAACAATATTCAATCTGCCTTTAGGATCGGCTTCCAGTTTAACCGCATGCAGCTGAATACCAGAATTTTACATAGAACGACTGCCTATCTGCCCTCTCCATAGCCCAGTTAGTAACTGGGTAATACGATACCTCTTGGTAAGAGTGGTTGTCAGACTTTCAGGCTTCTGACTTCCCGTAACGACTGACAATGTTTCACAAATGACAGCCGGGACCAACGGCTTCGGCAACTCAACCGAGGAACAAAGGAGTCTCGGTATGTAAAGATAGTCACCCATCCACGGAGAAACCCCGGCAAGCGTAGCTTAACCTGATGGATCAACTGCGGCTGTTTATACTTAGCCACGAGCTCCTCCACTTGAAACAATATTTCATAACGTTATTTGCGTACGCCGTACCTTTTATCGAATTTCATGGCTTACTAACATCGGAGAGGATTATCAAATAATTGAATCGGGCGACAAACACCGTACATTTTTTCTCACACGCGATCATAACTAATTTAATTTTTTTTTCGTTCACATACTCGTTGAACTTTACGTTTAGACTGGGGTATTGGGCTTTGACATTTTGAACGCCACTGTCACGTAAATGTGTCAAGCTAGCTCATGCCCTGTACGCCACCGACACATATAGGTACGTGACAAGCAAGCGCATGCCCTGTACGCCACCAACACATATATGTGACAATGCGGTACACTATCAACACGAAATACACAATTAAATCATTCCTTTAATGTGTGTTTATATAATTGTAGATGATTTAAAAATTTAATCTCTCATACGTATTTAATGACGATTGGTATAAACGATTGTCTCTCAGCGCATATTCCGAGCTTCAAACCAATAGATTTTTATAAAGAACATCTCGTCACCGTTGCCAGCAGTGGGCTTCAGTTTGCCTTTCTCTTTGGGGTCATCTCTCCTCAGGTACTGACACCA
The DNA here is from genome assembly GCA_951799385.1 of Hyppa rectilinea. Classification (NCBI taxonomy): domain Eukaryota; kingdom Metazoa; phylum Arthropoda; class Insecta; order Lepidoptera; family Noctuidae; genus Hyppa; species Hyppa rectilinea. The sequence continues at coordinate 6,459,350 of OX637325.1, forward strand.
GAGGTACCATTTCCACTATCAACTTCAGTTTTGGTTTTCTTTTCTTGAAATTTTTTTCTTTTCACATCTCGTAAGGAGCTCGTGGTTAAGTAATAAGTTAAGCTACGCTTGCCGGGGTTAGTCCGTGGATGGGTGACCATCGTTACATATCGAGACTCCTCCGTGCCTCGGAAAGCACATTAAGCCGTTGGTCCCTGCTTTCAATCGTGGATCTTTGACAGTCGTTACGAGTAGTCAGAAGCCCGAAAGACTGACAGCCAGTCTTATCAAGAGGCATCGTATTACCCCGTTACTGACTCGGTTGTGGAGGTCAAATAGGCAGTCGCTCCATGTAAAATACTGGAATTCAGGTTAGACTGGAAGCCGACCCTAACATAGGAAAAAGCTAGGCAGATTGATTTGATCCTAACATTAGTTAAAACTTCTCAACATTTCCCTCTATAGTGGCCGGATGCTGTTACGTTTATTTTGTTTAGTTACATACTTGTGACGCCTCGTTGCTTGGCTACCACGGGCGGGCATCAGATAGACTTGCACTGACTTCAACCGAGGTTAATAAGATCGTCGTTTAGTTATTTTATGGATGAAGTAGAACTACACGGGATTCAAAGTCAGTATCGGTCATTTATTGCACGTTTATAGTGTTGAGGTTAAATGAAATGGCGGGTCACACTCGTGGATTGAGCTATTTAGTTAATTTTATACTTGTTGGGGTATAGTAACTGTAATGCAATGTTAATAGTTTATAGGAATAGATACAAAATGCGAATAAGTGGTTGAGATTTTGACACGGTGAATAATTTTATTAAAAAGTTTCGTTGTTTTTCATTATAATTGGTAATACCTGTTTAGTTTTATTATTGCACTAAGTGATAATTTATTTTCACCTAACAAACTTTACGATTAAATCGTACAGACGCCAATACATCAAGCTATCCCCAATTGTCAATTTTTCCAATTCAAAATGAATCTTATGCCTTTGTTATAAAGTTTAAAAATCGTCATAGCAATTTGACAGATGAGGGCAACGTCATGTCTAGCCTCTGTCCAACGTGACAAAAAATATAACTTATTCATTTTAAGTCATCGCCAGAATGCCTCATAAGATTACAACATAAAGACGTGTTAACGTCAAAATTCTATATTTATTTTGACACAAAGTAAAAAATAATACCAGAGACCATGAAAAGCTCATATTTTAAATTCAAAACACAAATATAAAATATGGCCATTATTGAACAATGGCATAAAAATAAAGATTCCCAACGTTTGAGGCGACGCATCGAAAAAAAGCGAAAACAAAAAAAAAGGAAAACATAAAAAGAAAAACCAGTTGAGAGAGAAACGCGTAAAGTACTTGCGGGGGCAAGTACTTTACGCGTGGCGACATTATCCTGACATAGAACGTCGTATACACAGTTTTCCTTTCACCCCAAATTGGCACTTACTTCCAAGGAATAAAATCCAAAACGGCTTTTAGGATACCGAAGCGTTCGCGTGGCCGTCGACCGTGCATACAAGTTCTGAAACAGCACAAGCGTCGGGATGGTTTTGATCAAAATAGCACTTTGGGGCACGAGGATTAGGTTGAATGTTTATTGAAATGTTCTTTGGTAGTTTATAGACTGCAATGTTTTGCGACGTTTCAACCCGTCATTTAGCTACCAGTTTTGTCCGTAGTGCGTTAAAACTCACGACAAGGAGGCAAACAGAAGTACCATAAAGAGGGATTCAAAAAAAACAAAAGCAACTTGGGCTTCAGTAATCCTTTAATCGACAATTAAACCAGTTGAAAATGAACCGTATGCTTTTGTAATAAAGTTGAAAAACTATCAAAGAAATTTGACAGATTGGGGTAGCTTAATGTTCAGGTTTCAGTATAACTGTACTACTACTAGCTACAAGTACAGACGCCAGAACATCAAGCTATCCCTAACTGTCACATTTTCTCAATTAAAAATGAACCTTATGTCTTTGCAATAAAGTTGAAATACTATCAATGAAATTTGACAGATTGTGGTAACTTGATGTGCTGGCCTCCTGTAGATAGGTACTGGGCGAGTACAACAAAAACAACAGTCAAAATGGGAGAATAGGGATGCAGGGGTGAATCGGAACGAAAGTTTAAAAGAGATTTTAACTTTAAAATAATAAAGTTTGTTGCTAACAAGTGCACTTGATTGATAATTATAATAATAATATCCTAGGACATATTTTCACACAACGCCATATAGTCCCAAGCTAAGCAACCTAATGCTTGTGTTATGGTAACGAGATGGCTGATAAACTACTTATATATATTTTTTTTTGTAAATACATACATATTATACATAGAAAAAACACCCAGACTCGGAACAAATACTTGCAGGTCGTACAAATATTTGTTCCGTGCGAGAATCGAACCCGCGACATGCTACGCAGCAGTCAATCGCTCAACCACTGCGCCAACCGTGTCGTCATATAATACTTATAGTAAACACATTTCTGGTCCTTGACCACAAACTTAATTATTTCAATGTTAAAATCCCTTTTAAAGTAGCCTAGATTCACCCCTGCATTCCTATTCACCCCGTTTGTCTGTAGTTTTTGTTTAAAGAAATGTGTATCAAATATACTTTAATGACATTAATAGAGCTATTACTATGTAGGTTTGAGCGCAATACGTCACAATACACTTAAAATGTACTGAGTTAACGAAAGGGTTACCGCTACCCCGGAATCTAAAGGGCTAAGAAAGGAACATGGATGGGTTTAAAACAGTAAGAGTCTGACACTCCCTTCCGCTCCACCCAGAGCGAGAGAAGTCATTGGATGATTTCCCACCCTCAAAAAAAAAAGTATCAACTGAGCCGCCATTGCACATTGTCATTGGATGATTTCCAACCATCAAAAACAAAAACAAAAGACTGGCGCGACGCGACTCCGCAATAGAACAATTTCTATGGAAACTACGTGGAAAAGATTCTACAAGAATCGCGTCACAACGTTGCGACTGCTTGCGTGCAGGAGCCTCAACTCTTTAAATGCTAAGTGACAATACTTATAGCAAAAGTAGAGTGTTCACAGTATCCATTACTTTTCCAATATCGATAAATATTGCTTTTTAACTGCTCGCAATTTGACTTCACAGTTTAACTGATAATTATTCGAAATACAGTCAACCAGGGAGCCAACCACTCTCTAATAGCAGTATGCTTTTCATATTACTTTAGTGTGAGAAAAGGATGGAGATATACCTCTTGTAAAGCTAAATCTCTCTCTCACACCGAAGCAATATTAAAATTATGCTGCGCTTTGAAGTCATTTGGCCAAGGACGAGCTTTTTCTGTTTTTTTACGAATGAATGAATGAATCTTTTTTTTTTTTTTTAGCAAATTTTTTTTTTAGTCATCAAATGAGATTCTGAAGAGTGTTAGACTCTTACTGACTAAAACCCATCCATGTTCCTTCCATAGACCTTTGTGTTTCGGGGCAGCGGTAACCTATTCGGACAATCCCTCTGTATCTCTCCATGTGTGGTCTGCTTTTAACTGATCTTTATTCAGATAAACCATAAATTAAGTGACGTTTAATGATACTCTTGTTAACGATACACTTAGTAATAACTTGTAACTATCACCAACTTTTATTTTGTTCGTAATTATGCTTGGTAGAGTGCAAAAAAGGTATAAAGTATGTAATCACTTATGGTTAAAGTTAAGTGTGGTCTACCGTGTTGCAAAGAGAATAAACGGTGGGTTAATAATAAATTAATAGTTTTTTTTTTTAACAAGCTTTTAATGAACTAAAAAGTATCTACTAAATAAAACTTTAAACATGGAAGTTTTTATATTTTCTTAAAGCTTGAGGCTTATTATTATAATAAGAAAGTATTAATTCTATGTTTAAAAATGTTTTGTTTTTACTAATAATAATATAATTTTATTTTTTTCCTTGTAACAGAACAGACCTTTATTACTGACTAGAAGAAGAATAAACTTAGAGGACTAATAATTACACCTTTATAAATAAGTTGTCAGTAGTTGTTGTTAGTGGTCCTGTTGTTGTTGCATCTGGTTGGACTAGAAGCTGACCCCAACGTAGCTGGGAAAAAGGATGATGATTAAAATGTATAAGTTGTCAAAATAAAGACAATCTTATGACATAGGGTTAGTTTTCCCGTTTTAAGGATAAATTTAAATCCCTTATTAATAAATTACTAAATGATTTAATCAGTTGTCAGGTTAAAATACCTACTTGAAAAATTCAATATCGTTCAAATTAAGAAGATCAGCAAATTCAAATGAGTTATGCGTAGGAGTGCGTCCATCCTGTTTCTAGTTAATACATATTGATCTACTTATTACATCATAACCACACCTTATAATGGCATTGTTTTTAATAAGTATGATGATACCTTTATATCTTACTTACAAACATATTATTACGCCTTCTTCCAATGTAAATAATGCAGTGATAGCCTAGTGGTGTGACCGTCGGATTGCCAACGTTCGAACGCAAGGCCAACCCAAGAGAAGGAAAATCAGGCAAATCAGTGAAGGAAAACATCATCAGGAAACCAGCATGTCTGAGAGATATTTCTCAACAGCATGTGAAGCTAAGTCAGTGGGCCATGGGCAATATAAAAACTCTGACACCAGGTTACTCACTAACGACACGATAAGAAGAAGACACCTTTTATTGGTATTTTTAAATAAAATAATAATGATAATGATACCTTTATATCTTACTTACAAACATGTTGTTATAAAACTCACGGCTTCTTCCAATGTTAATAATAATTTAAAATCTTCGAAAAAAACTCCCAAAATTGTATTTTGTTAATATAAGTAATTCGCACGTAAATTAGTCTCGATTTCGCATTTGAGGATCAACCATCATGTCAAGGATCAGTATTGTTTTAATATTACTTCAATGTGAGAAAGAGATGGAACTATACAGGAAGTATAACTCCATCCCTTTCTCACTCTGAAGTAATATTAAAAGATTACTGGTATAAGAGAGTGGTTGGCTCCCTGGTTTACTGTACATTTCGAATAAGTATCTGTTAAACTGTCTCCATCTTTCTCAATGCGAAGTAATATCAAATAAAACTATAAGCTTTAAGAAGTGACGGTTGGATCCATGATCCTTTTATTCGAAGTTCAAAAAAAAAGCTTACCACAAAAACCAATGGCTATCGGTTTTAGTACTTTATTATTTTTATACTTTACCAACTTGAAAGTGCAAAAATCGTAAATTAAACACACGCGATACAATGGTTTATTCGTTAAACAGGTTTTTGATTCGTCACTTTATTGAAAAAAGATGCTAAGGTTGATTTGAATTTAGAAATCGGGTTCCGGATAATTAATGTAAGTACCTACTTTGCGATATGCAAACGCGACAGTGGAATGTGAGCCATTGTTTAAAAGCAATGTTTTGTTTCAAATCTACTATTTTGAATGCCTAATGCGACGTTGACTGAACCAACTTTGGAAGTAGGTAGCGTTATAATAAAATAATAATACCAACCTGTTATTGTACCTAACTCCCAATGCAGAGCAAAAGCCTCTTCTCATAGTAAGGAACAATCATCAAGCTTACTCAAAACTGGTTTATTTTTAATTTTAAATAACTATTTAAGCCTAAGTTGCCTCACGATGTTTTTCTTTCTCCGATATCAGTAATGTCCAAAATAAACTCGGAAGATACAGTCGCCAGCAGATCAATTTGCCACAAATTGTCAAATTTTCTCAATCGATTTTTAACTTAAGAATCGACGTTCTAAGGTATGAAATCATTTGAAGAAATTTTACATTTTGGTATAACTTGTTTCACTAGCTACCGTACACAGTACCTACCAATTTGCGTAGCGTTTTCCCAACTTTGTTGAGTTCAGCTTCATACCGTTCGCTTAATGGATCGACTGCCTATCTGACCTGCACAACCCAGTTACACGGTATCACGTTACCTTTGTAACCATAGCTTAAAATATTGTACAGTGGTTATGTGAACTAAAACTGTATTCACATAAAATTTAGAAGAAAAAGAATCTACGAAAAAACCGTTGAGCTCTGCTCAGCGTTTCTTGCGTTAGTCAACTGAACCCAAAAATAAAAAAGCAAAGCCATCGCCAGTCAGACAGGTGTCAAGTGTGAACAAAATACCATTATAAGAAATAAAATCATCGTACGTACAGAGGCCAGCACATCAAGTTAACCAAATCTGTCAAATTTCTTTAATCATTTTTCAACTTTATTACAAAAGCATTAGATTCATTTTCAATTAAAAATTTGGGATAGCTTGATGTGTATCTGTACCTCAACGATTTACGTTTCTTGGAATATTTGCCGATTTTTTTTTTATCAAATAAATGATCGATCGTTATGTGAAGGAATTTATATGCTTTAGCCCAGGTACGGGCGATTTTTTTCGTGCACAGAATTTTGCAACGTTCTGCTACGAGTATGATTGATTTTGCTAACGTTTTGTTAGCCTAAAACCTCCTAAGGAAGAACTTTTAATAAAAAAAAAAACTTTTTTGTATTAACTGAGACTGGTAGTTCTTGGGATTGGCGCGATCAAACAAACAAACACTTCAGCTTTATTATTGGTACAGATACACATACTATTATAAACCTTATTTACTTCAACTCTAAAGACCAAATCATTTAGATACTCAAAGTATTTACTTCTTCTTGTCAGTACCGTACATAACCGAAAAACAAACGTTAATAAAACATCCACTTTTAATGAAAACTGCTTTCAACACAAAATAAATTGTAATTAATGACATAGGAAATATTCGTAACACGACTTTAACAAATACGCGTGTATGTAAATTTTATTCATTAACATAATAATTGGTAATTTGTCGGCAAGTTAATTTAATAGTGATTAGGGAGTTGGTATTCTGGACAGATATTAAGTATGTTTGTCTATAAGAATAGGCTTATACCTTTGGGTGTCGTAATGGGTAAATAACTGATTATGACTGGGCAGGCGACCATATTTGTGGACTGTCGGCACATTTGTCATTTTCGCGTGACCGAATAATTACCATAAAATGTTCTCACTATTGGAACGCAGGTCTTCTTCCTGGTAAGCGGGATTGTCCGAAAGGGTTACCGCTACCCCGGAACATAAAGGGCTACGGAAGGAACATGGATGGGTTTTAGTCAGTAAGAGTCTGACACTCCCTTCCGCTCCACCCAGAGCGGGAGCAGTCATTGGATGATTTCCCAGCCTTAAAAAAAAAAAAAAGGGTCTTCTTCCTGTGAGAGAGAGGGCTGAAATCTACTACACGATGTGACATTTACCACCCGCACTGGTTGGTAAATGTCACATCTCTCCAAATGTTTGGCTCTAAGACATGCCGGTTTCCTCACGATGATATCTTTCAGCTGTATTGGAGAGTTTTTATTTCTCACTGCAGTCAGATAGAAAAAAAACAATCTAACTGAAATTTTAAAAACTGTATGAGGTAGGTAAATTATAAATAAGAGAAAGTCTGAAAGAGGCATCGGTGACTGAAAAGTTGTGTGGAATCCATGTCATGGTATGGGCTGTGTTGCGGAGGAATAAGGAAAACGTCTTGAGGTAAGTTTTGAGTATCATTGTGGATGAGTAAGGGAATACCAAAAACAATGAATGGACTGTGTGAGATGATAACAATGACTAGAAAAGGCCTACCGAAATGACAACTAATAAATAAGTCTGGAAGAAAAAGACATGTTGGGCGACCTCAAATAATAATTTTCTCCTCTGCAAATTTTTCAAGAAATACGACCGTACGTATATAATGCGACGACAAAATTTTGTCACGCTCATGTTAGTTCATTTAGTCAGAGAGCAACTGTCTACCTGTAGGTCTGTACAGTTGCCAGCACATCAAGCTTTACCAAACTATCAAACATTCCCAACTGAACATAAACCTTATCCTTTTGTAATAAAGTTGAAAATCTATCAAATATATTTGACAGATTGGGGTAGCTATACTGGCCTCTGTACTATGTCGTGTGGTCAGCAATATGCTTGGTAGACATGATAGCATAGTCTAAGTACCTCTCAAGGCAGTGGTTTGATAAATGGTAGAATGTTCTGCTAGCTTCAGCTTGAATTTATATTGTAAATGTATCTTCTGGACAAATGGTAACACGTATACATATCACGCCTGTATTTCCCTCGTAGTCGAGATATGTGCCATGTTCATCTTCTTTTCATGTGGTTAGTTACTAACCTGGTGTCAGAGTTTGTATGCTACCCATGGGCCTCTGACTCAGCTTCACATGCTGTTGAGAAATATCTCTCAGACATGCTGGTTTACTCACGATGTTTTCCTTTACCGATTTTTAAGCAAGTGACTAGACTCTTATTACATTTCAGCGGAATTGTCCTAAAAGATTACCGCCCCGGAACGTAAAAGGCTAAGGAAGAAACATGGATGGGTTTTAGTCAGTAAGGGTCTGACACTCCCTTCCGCTCCGCTCAGAGCGGGAGGGGTCAGTTGATGATTTCCTAACCTTTAAAAAAAAGCTCTTATTGCAAGGGACGAAATGTGGCTATACACTTACAATAGCACACTTCTGCCTGACCTGGGAAAATAGGCGTGATGTTATCTTCTTTTAACGCTAAACAAATGCAAAACATTATTCCGTCTCCAGCGTCTTCTAATGATGTCAATATAAGAATTTTTTTTTTTTATAATCAACCACTTTTATTTCATTTATCTAAGTTACATGAAAAATTAAATACTATATACAACCTAAAACTAAAAAATATAATTATACATTATGTACAAGTGGTAAAAAAGGGGGAAAGCCTCATAGGGCGTCAAAAAATTCATCCCCATCGCTGTCAGTGGGACATGTGCCCAAAAGGCTGACAGCGTTGCCACGTTGAATGGCAACGCTGATTCTTTGGCCGAAAAATTGACCAGCCCTCTGGTCACGTGTAGAGTCGACCAACCGCTGGGCGATATCCCGAAACACTCGATGAGCACTCGGACCCCACGGCCCTAGTGTTTCAACCCCAAACGGCTCGAACATATAACTTCCAATAAGGTTGTTATACTTGCGGCGTTTGAGGTTTTCCGCTCCTGCAGCAGCCGCCCCAGCACAGCCCGCCGTGCTAGGAAGATGGGATGGCGCAAGAGTGTCGACACAGGTAGCATCCCACACCAAAGGCCTACCCAACTTCCAAGGCATTATAGTCATTCCGTCTGGCCTCTTACCATCGTCGCGTGCCAAGCCATTAGGTTCTAAAATAGCTGGCACCCCGGCGGTGACAAGAGCTCGACGGATGACGTCATTAATACTGGCGTGCCGTGCCAACCGACCAGCGCTTTTACTGCAAGAAAGGCCATGGTGTCCGAGGCGGTCGACTGCTTCACCGCACTGACAACGATGTGGAGCCCCGCAAGGAGAACCCAGACGCAGACTTGTAGCGAGCCGGAAAGTTGTGTCACACAGCATAGGTAGTGCCTATGTTGGGTGACGGTAGTGCCTGAAGCCAGAGGCCCGACTCCCACTCTCCCACAGCCAGTAGGCGGGCACGCTCAGCAGTATTGGTGGACGTATTAATAAGATTATTCCGTACCAACCTGCAGAGCGGCTCATCCCAATGTCTCTGGGAAGACGGGTTCTCGGGCTGCACCGTATCCGGACAAGCCACCTTCCAAGCGTTAATCGCATCGGTCAAACACGACACTTCAGAGTTAACCTGAGAAGGAGCTATGATTTTTGCGGTTAACTCTTTGGTGCTGCGGACCGAGGACAGGAACGCCGGTAAGCTTACACTAGAAATTTTGCGGAAAGAAATAGAATGATGTTTGAAATGCATTTAGTGATTTCAATTGTTTTTAATCGACCAAATTATATAAGGAGTTAAAAAAATAATTTTACAAAGTTCGTGGGAGCATTGTACTCATCGTTAAGAACAACTTTTATCATGGGAAAAAATATGAGCTGTTCCATATATTTATGCACACGTAACTCAATAAAATGTATGGAACAGCTCATGTTTTTTTCGCGATTTCAGGGTTCATCCCATAGTAAAAGTTGTTCGTAACGATGAGTACAATGCTCCCACGAAATTCTTAAAGTTAATTTTTAACACCTTTGTATAAACAAACATAATAATTGTGGTTTTAAACAAAGAAAAACATTGGATCTGAATGTCTGATGAGATTTTGGCAAAATTATAATTTAAAAATACCCTCATATAGACGATTTTTCTATAACGCTGGTGAATGATAAAAAGTACATCTGACTTGGTATTTTTCCATCAAGTCCAGCCACTAGGGACCGTTGGCTATTAAGCGCAAGCGAGAGGCTAGATAATATAGTAGCCTATACGGCAGTGGAGTTTTGTCGTGTTTTCGTTTCATTTTAATTGTTTCGTAGGATTTAGGTTTATTCATTTTGTATTTTTAAATGTTCAAGTTTAGGATCTATACTGAAATGTTTGCCGTCACATTTTGTCATTTTGGCACGACCGAATGCGATGAACCAAAATTGCAACTGCCATGATAATGAATAATTAATTAATCCTTAATTTAATTCATTTTGAATTTATACCATTAAATACAAAAAGACAGCAATCTTATACAGGATAATTATAGAACTGATAGACTCAGACCCAGTGGGGCGATCAGTAAGCAACGTTTGCTTATACCAGGCGTACCCTTTTTTTTGAGTTTTTATCGCAGTAGTATGTTCCCTTGGGATAATGCCCCACATTTACGCGGACCAACCCGCTGGCAGCAACTAGTTCTTTATAAAAATGACTTGATGAATGAATGACTTGAATGACCCTTCCGCTGCCCTACAGCGGGTCTTCTTCCTCTTCTTCTTCGTGTGGTTAGTGACTAACCTGGTGTCAGAGTTTTAATGCTGCCCATGGGCCTCTGACTTAGCATCACATGCTGTTGAGAAATAACTCTCGGGCATGCCGGTTACCTCACGATGTTTTCCTTCACCGATTTTAAGCAAGTGATAATTATACAATACGCACATGAATCTGAAAAATCAGAGTTGCGTGCCTTGGGGTTCGAACTCGAGACGTCTATGACTTGGCAGTCCGGTGACACCACTAGGCTATCACCGCTTTTTACAGTAGGTGACGATATGCTATCCTAAGAAAAAAAAAATAGTTATTTGTTATGCAAGGCTGGAAAGTAGATTTTTGGCGCGAGTACTTCTATTGAAACCTGAGTAAGCGAAGGATTCTAGGGTTGAACCATGAGCGAAGCGAGTGGTTCAAATATAGAATCCTGAGCGTAACGAAGGTTTCAAAGGTACGAGACGCAGAAAAGCTTTGCTGCCGAGCGCAACACACAATTTTTCACCTCACTACAGCGAGGAAACTGCTAGGTGCAAGAAAACAGGTGTTGTTGAGTTTTATTTTGTTCGAGCGTCTCAGATACATTGACTCATGTGAAGAAAATAACAGATACCTACTTGGCAATGTATCTTATGAGTTACATAGAATATCTCCAAAATTAAATACCCTGTATTTTGTTCTATATCCTACTTGTCCTCTAAGGAGAATGAAAGAAAAAAACTAATTTAATACAAATAACTAACTAATTTAATTTAATACATATTTATTTTTGCCATGCAAAGGATTAAATAATATATTAACTATATTAGTATTTATTTTATTTAAAAAATTAAACTTAAATTACTACACAATTGGGTATTTGACAGGGTAGTATTTATGGCATATTCAAATGTGACGTCACAGATTTTTTTAATCAAATGGAATACTTATTTAGACTAATTCCAATTTTACAATTATATCCTCACAAAATATTTAATTTCTGTACTGTGATGGAAGTTTTTAAGGTGAACGGTATTATTTAATATTTTATTTTAGACCGTGTCATGCATTTTCAGTGGACTGGCTGTATAGAAAATTATTAAATAGAAAGGTTCGAATTTTAAAAACTGTTTCCACGCTAGAGAGCAAAAATCGATTTTCGGCTCAGATTTCGAATGACAAACAGACTCTTTCCGAGCCTGTGAGGTGAAAACACTTTTTTTTACGGCAATGAGCCTTTCAGTCTTGCAAAAACAAGACAGGTATTGCCAGACAGGCTTTTGTCTCTTTCTAGAGAGTGTTAATTTTTATGAAGCTAAAGCTTAGTCCATTTTCTATGCTTATGATTATAACGGACGCATTTAGGTGAAGTATAGGCGCCATTTGGCTTTGTTTTACGAGTTGTCAACGATCTATAGTTTATAGAACTTGATTCGTGTTTTTATTTTTTGATAAGGATCGGTCCTATTGTTAAAAAAGAGCGATGATTTATTTAATATCTATACTTAATATTATAAACCTGAAGAGTTTGTTTGTTTGTTTGAACGCGCTAATCTCAAGAACTACTGGTTGGACTTGAACAATTTATTTTGTGTTGGATAGTGCATTAATCTAGGAAAGTTATTGGCTATATAACATCAACAGGAGCGCAGCATAAATGAAAAATGTTGCAAAAAAAACGGGAAATTCATTACTCAAACCACTGTCTCTCTTAAGTGACGCAGACGAAATTGCGCGGATCAGTTAGTTTCTATATTTATACACACATCAAAAGTGTCTAGGGATCAACATATATTTTTGCAATAACTTTTCTCTTGATTGATATTAATTTAAATTTTCTTTAAGGATTCATCAAATAAAGTGTTTTCGTTTGTCACAGTAACGATAAACCAAGTCACCTTTGCATTAATAAAGAAATTTGCCATTTTCCTAATAAAGGGATTTTTGACATTTGAACCACTAACATTAAAGTTCGAAAAAAAGACTGAAATAACAGTTTTCTTTAAAATTTTATTGGGTAACTTAAACAATTAATAATCCGTGTTTCTACCGCGAACACTAACAACACAAGAACATCGGTTTGGCATACTCAAAATGAGTTCATCCAAATCACGCTGTGGAATGGCCGCCCATGTTCGTTGCAACAACAAAAAAAGGTCTTCTTGCAACTGGATACCCTCCATATTCGGCAGAGCTCTTCTCTGTAGCATATCCCATGCATGCTCAATCGGGTTCAAGTCTGGCGACTGAGCAGGCCAGGGCAGGACATTGATGTTAGCTGCGGCGAGAGTCTGTCTTACAACTCTTGCGGTGTGCGGTCGTGCATTATCATGCATTAACTGAAAAAAGGGACCGATTTGCACTTGTAGAGGAACGATGACGTCAGATACAATCGTCTCAGCATAAATTTGAGCGTTGAGGTTGCCTCTGATCCAAATCAACTCAGTTCTTCCGCCGATCCAAATACCCGCCCATACCATGATGGTTCCACCACTATAAGGATGGACTTCCAGGCAGGATTTTAATCGCTGTTGGCGTCCAGGGGTTCTCCAGTGTCGTATACGTCTTGTATCCGGTCTCATACCAAAACGAGACTCATCAGAAAAGCACACGAAACGCCATTGTTCTTCTGCCCAATTTCTGTGTTCAAGAGCCCATTGATATCGAATCCTACGATTGTGCATTGCTATAGGTGGTACCCGTAGCGGTCTTCGGGAATGAAGGTTCACTTCATGCAAGCGGTTTCTGACTGTTTGGTCGCTAATTAAGTTCCCTGAAGAGTGATGAAGCCTCACGGCTAACATCATGGCGGTTATTGTTGGAGCTCTTCGAGTTAAGATTTGAATGTATCGGTCTTGTCTCCGTGTGGTGCAGCGATACCGTCCTTCATGGCGCTCAGCCACGGTACCAGTGCTTCGGTAACGTGTCCAAAGTCGACTGATAACACCTTTTTTTGTTGTTGCAACGAACATGGGCGGCCATTCCACAGCGTGATTTGGATGAACTCATTTTGAGTATGCCAAACCGATGTTCTTGTGTTGTTAGTGTTCGCGGTAGAAACACGGATTATTAATTGTTTAAGTTACCCAATAAAATTTTAAAGAAAACTGTTATTTCAGTCTTTTTTTCGAACTTTAATGTTAGTGGTTCAAATGTCAAAAATCCCTTTATTAGGAAAATGGCAAATTTCTTTATTAATGCAAAGGTGACTTGGTTTATCGTTACTGTGACAAACGAAAACACTTTATTTGATGAATCCTTAAAGAAAATTTAAATTAATATCAATCAAGAGAAAAGTTATTGCAAAAATATATGTTGATCCCTAGACACTTTTGATGTGTGTATAATTATACAATAAATTGTACCATAAAACCGAAGAGTTATTATGTTCTACGAAAGTATATAGATAATTTTATACTAGCCAACCGAAAGGGTTACTGAGTAGGTACAAATACTTCAATACCAGTCTTACTATTGAATATTGCCCCAACATCTAAATAGAATGTACATTGATGCTGTGAGTGCCAGTTTATTCCTGCTTTGTTAAAGATTGCGAATAGTCACTTCAAGAGTTCTAGGAAGCTGCAGATTTATTGGTAGAGTACTACTTATAACTAAGATTATAAGGAAAGTCCTCAAAATCTGTCCTCAAAATGCTTAAATGAACAGATTTATGAATGTAAACGAAGCAAAAGCAGTATGTAATGATCTTGGACGCCTGTCGTGTAAGTTCAAAAAGGTTACCGCTACCCCGGAACATAAAGGGCTAAAGAAGGACCATGGATGGGTTTTAGTCAGTAAGAGTCTGACACTCCCTTCCGTTCCACCCAGAGCGGGAGAAGTCATTTGATGATTTCCCACCCTCAAAAAAAAAAACCCCCATGGGTAGAAGCTGTCAGTTTATGAATGTGTATGTGTCTTTCCAATCAGCAATATGATGAAATTATAATTGTGTGTCCTAGAAACAGAACTAGTAGCTAGAACATTATTACCCTAGGGTACTTAATATTATAACTCTAAAATTTTGACTAAATATAAATACATACAAAAGTTTATCACGTTCTCGCTCACAAACCTACCAAAACTTTACATCAATACGACTATTTAATTTGGTAGCTAACGCGATTTTAATGTCAAAACTTTCCTAGCGCCTCGCGTATAAATTATACAAAAACACATTAGAGCATAATTGTCCGTATATTCTGGGATGTATTTTTGAACAACGGTATGTTTTTTATCGATCGAGTTTGTTTAATGCTGAAGATGTGTTAAAAAACACGACCTTGGAAATGACGTTAAGCCGGTCATTCCCGGATGTCATTTGTTGATCCTCGACAGTCCTTGCCGGAAGCCAAAAATGTAAACACCAGTCAGAGGAGCTCGTGGCTAAGTAATATCAGCCGCACGGATTGATCCTTCAGGTTAAGCTACGCTTGCCGGGGTAGGTCTGTAGATGGGTGACCATCTTTACATACCGAGACTCCTCCGTGGCTCGGAAAGCACGTTAAGCCGTTGGTCCCGGCTCTCATTCGTGGATCTTTGACAGTCGTTACGGGTAGTCAGAAGCCCGAAAGTCTGACAGCCAGTATTACCAAGAGGTATCGTGTTACCTTGTTACTGGGTTGTGCACGTCAGATAGGCAGTCGCTCCATGTAAAATACTGGTATTCAGCTGCATCTGGCTAGACTGGAAGCCGACCCCAACATAGTTGGGAAAAGGCTAGGCAGAATGAAAAAAAAGTCATAACCAAAGGCATTGTGTTACCCGGTAACTGAATTATGGAGGTCAGATAGGCAGCTACTCCGTTCAAGATACTGGTATTCAGCTGCATGCGGTTAGGCTGGAAGCTAGATGGCTAGGTAAATTGATTGATATGAACCCATAAAAACCATCACATTTATGATTGAAATATTTAAATAGTATCAACATCCCCTTTAAAATGCTTTAAATCTTTTCTTGTGTATTATTTTCCGGGGCATTAAACATCACACTGTATTAGAAATTTAAAATAGGTATAACTTTATTTCTGACTAGCTTCTGCCCGCGACTTCGTCCGCGGAAAATTGCGATATACTGTAACTGTTTAGGCAGCGCATGCAAATAATTCTGTTTTCGGAGGTATTTCTTTCCGACTTGCTAGACGAAAATTGCGATGACGATAATATGTATGATATAAATATAATTTATAGCCTATAGCACTCAGGAATAATGTAGCTTTCTATCAGTGAAAAAATTTGAAATTGGATCATTAGTTCCGGAGATTACCCCCTACATACAAACTTACAAATTTTACCTCTTTATAATATTAGTATAGATATTTACTTTTGTTAATTATTTTATCTCTAGACATCTTTATTTCTCATTATATTTATGGCATAAAAATTAAGATGAATACATAAAAAAAAAATCGATAGTCGTTAAATATTTTTGCTAATTTTCTATTCATTTTGAAGTCAGAGGTCAGCCAACTTGAATATCTTTATTTTATAGTGTTGCTTGTAATAAATTAAAATAAGTATTCTTAAATAAAATGCTTATCTATTGATCCGTACTATTCATCGTGGAGAGCTCGTGGCTAAGTATTAACAGCCATATGGACCGCTCCCTCTGGTTAAGCTACGCTTGCCGGGGTTGGTCCGTGGATGGGTGACCATCTTCAAATAACGAGACTCTTCCGTGCCTTGGAAAGCACGTTAAGACGTTAGTCCCTGCTGTCATTTGTAGATCTTTGACAGTCGTTACAGGTCGTCAGAAGCCCGAAAGTCTGACATCCAGTCTTACCAAGAGGTATCGCATTACTCGCAGTTACTGGGTTGTGGAGGTCAGATAGGCAGTCGCTCCATGTAAAATACACCAGTATTCCAAGAATACCAATTCAGCTGCATCAGGTTAGACTGGAAGCCGACCCCAACGTAGTTGGGAAAAGGCTGGGCAGATGATGATTCATCGAAGATATTCCCCAAAGGCTTGGGTGTACCTATAGTATACCCACATTTCGCCAGTTGTGTTAAAGCCCCATGTAATAGAGGGCGAGCCATCAATCAGGCACAAATTCAGACTCTTGCTGCTACTGAGAAAATTCATAGGTATAGAAAAACCCAATAACACTTGTTGACCAAGTAATTCAACCTAGGACCTCATGCTCGACAGTAGCTCTTTCAACCACTAAACCAACGAGGCAGTGATATATGTATAAGGAAACTAGTTGAAATTGTGATTTTTAATATATTAATAAAAACTTATTAAATTGTCAACAGTGATTATTAGCCAAACATGAGACCAAAACCGAATCCACAAACTACCACTCACCGCTTTTTAGAAATGATGGCCTACTGGTGTGACCGTTGGACTGCCAAGTCATAGGTTTCCAGTTCGAACCCGAGGCACGCACCTCTGTTTTTACGGATTAATGTGAGTATTGTATAATTATCACTTGCTTAAAAATCGATGAAGGTAAACATCGTGAGGAAACCAGCATGTCTGAGAGATGTTTCTCAACAGTATGTCAAGCTAAGTCAGAGGCCCATGGGCAGCATAAAACTCAGATACCAGGTTAGTCACTAACCACACGAAAAGAAGAAGACTGCTTTTTATTTTCCATTCCACCGTTCAATATGAGCGTTTTCGAAATTGCAATACCCATTATATTCAATTCTTTCCCTTCTAAAAGTCTGCTAACACCGATTTCACAAAAAAAAAACTAAGGAACTTTCTAATTATTATAAAGATAAAAAAAAATTTGAAAGGATATAAAACAAGAAAAGAAGGAAACAAAAAAAAAAACATTTAATAGAAGCACTATCATTTCCTGTTCGTCATGACAAAAATTCAAATTGAGGTCTTAAAAACTGTATTCGAGCCTCAAAACAACTGGTTTGTACAGTCGCCAGCACATCAAGTTACCACAAACCTTCAAATTGTCTCATCCGATTTTGAACTTAACCAACAACACTTTAAGGTTTAAAATCATTTGGAGAAATTTGACAGTCTGGGATAGCTTGTATGACCGTAGCTAGAATTATTAGTTAGTCATCATCCTGGTTCTACGAACTGTTTATGGTAATTTGTGGCGATATCTATCCGGTCTGGCATTAATTAGACTGGTTAGGAACAGTAGATTGTCTCTTTGCTGTAATGGTGTGTTTTTTTAAGGATGGGAAATCATTAAATGAGTACTCCTGCTCTGGGTGGAGCGGAGGGGAGTGTCAGACTCTTACTGACTAAAACCCATCCAGCCTTTTGTGTTCCGGGGCAACGGTAACCTTTTCAATACCGCAGACCCGGTAGGCATTGGTTCTAGAGGGCCCTTCAGCTATGCTGATATCCCCTTGAGACGCGCGTGGGACACGAACGTGTCGTTGCCACGGGCCTGGTCCTGATCTGACGGAGGAACTACCCATACTTACTGACCGCAGGTCCGCGCTTACGGGGGCCTGGGGTTGTCACGCGCGTTGGGACGTCTAGTTGTCCAAAGAGTTAATGCTGAACTTGACTTCCTGGGTTCGATTGGAAAAAATGTTGGGTTTCTGCATCAGGAATTTCTCAGTAGCAGTTAGGAGGTTAAATTTGTGTCTGGTTGATGGCAAAAGGCTCACTCCCTGTTCCATGGAACTTAAACGTACCTGGTTACATGTTAGTGAATTGTAGATACACCTCGCCATTCGTATATTACAGCCTGATGTTATTTATCCGGTCTGAAATTTAATGACTGGTTATGATAATTGAGAAACATTAGTCTAAGTATTTAATTTTACATTTTTTTCTGTGTAGGTAATTTTTATTTTTTACAATTTATCGCTTTATAATTTGATATTGAGTAAAAAAATACATTACATTCAGAGCAAACTAGGTAATTAAAATAATTAGCCGAGGTGCTAAAGATTTTATATATTGTGTCACTAAACGAGATTATAATTTGTGAGTAACATTCTTAACGAGGTTATAACTAAAGAAATATTACTCGAAAATAATTTATTTCTAGGATGCCCCGACAAAATAATTACTAATTAACAGCAGAGGAAGTTAGTGCTAAAACTGTTCAATAAAAACATCGTAAACTTTTTTGTATTTCCGGTAAATAGGTTTCAAAACCTGCCAA
Source organism: Hyppa rectilinea (assembly GCA_951799385.1). Classification (NCBI taxonomy): domain Eukaryota; kingdom Metazoa; phylum Arthropoda; class Insecta; order Lepidoptera; family Noctuidae; genus Hyppa; species Hyppa rectilinea. Next base: position 6,478,251 of record OX637325.1, read on the forward strand.
GTGCGAGTCGATCCCCTTGTATGAGTTGGGGCTGTATATATAACTTTTTTTTTGAGGGTGGGAATTCATCAAATGACTCCTCCCGCTCTGAGTTGAGCGGAAGGGAGTGTCAAACTCTTACTGACTAAAAACCCATCCATATTCCTTCCTCAGCCCTTTATGTTCCGGGGTTAGCTTCTCTTAGTTTATGTAGCGGCATTCCTTCCTTAGCTCTTTCGGGCAAAACCACTTAGAGCATGAGGACCTGGGTTCGATTCCCAAGTCGGGCATCGTGGATAGGTACTACTAGTTATCATCGAGTGATATTTTTAACAGTAGAAATATCTGAGTCTTACATTCTTTCATAATTCACTCTAACAGTGCTTTCGATATGCCCATAGAGACTTCGTCCATTCATTCACAAACAGATCGTTTGTTGTTTTAAAATCCAAGTGACCATTAAATACGGTTATAGTGCGAGGTACTAGGGAGTTAGCACGCGCAACACTGCGACATGAGGGAACAGCAAACGACTTGTGCTTTCTGCCGTGGCAGTATTAGTCTGGGACAAAAACCGACCCAGCACAGCATACAGGTCAGGCGCATTTATGTAAGTAAGAAAGCGTAGCGTCATCGACCTGAAACACAGGTTTTAATTAAACCTAGATCAGGCAGAACACTACACTAAACATTGAAAAATTTTACCTCACTTGTAATTATGTAAAACTTAATTTTGACTTGACTTAATTCTTGAATAAATTTTTGTTTTCTTTTTTTATGTACATCAAATCTATATATAAAAATCAATTGCTGTTCGTTAGTCTCGCTAAAACTCGAGAACGGCTGGGCTGATTTAGCTAATTTTGGTGTTGAAATGTTTGTCGTAGTCGAGGGAAGGTTTAAAAGTTGAGAAAAGGTAGTTGGGTAGGTAGGGTAGGTATCATCGTTAAGACAGGACAACGTCTGTTGGGTCAGCTAGTACAAAATAAAAATACAAATACATGATCTGTGAAAATTTCAACTGTCTAAGTATCACTGTTCATGAAATACAGCCTGGTGACAGACGGACAGATGGACAGACGGACGGACATCGGCGTCTTAGTAATAAGGTCTCGATTTTCCCTTTGTTTACGGAACCCTAAAAAACAAACCCGTTCACATAGCTCCATACCTCTTCATCAACATCGGATGAAAGTGTTAAATAATTGTATACTACTGTAATTAGAAACAGGTTTAAGATTTTAAGTAATTAATTGAGTAATTTTAATTGGAACTTATCAGTGGTATGGGAGTATAAAATGGAGTATTTCAGAGCGTCAGCCCATCCTGTTAAGTACACAGTGAATTACGGAAATGGGTATTTCTTTGAAGATTAACAAGATAACTTTTATTATTTTAAAAATCTACTGGTATTTCTAACGTCTAGGTTTATAAAAATAAGTTTGTATTCAGGGTTCTTTTTTTCTTAAGTTTTGGTACAGCGTAAAAAGGCAGAGAAATATTTGTCCCGTGGTAAAAAAAATTACCATCCCGCAACGCCCGCGCGTGTGTATGAAGGAAGTTATCCCACGGGAACCATATTTTTTTCCGGGAAATCATCGTTCATACAATCTATGGATAGTATTTTAGGTCTTCCTCTACTTGTATAGCCAACCATGTTAATACTCAAAACTTTGGAACGATCTTTTCTTCAATCCTTCGCATAACAGTCCATACCATGACAACCGATTTCCACAGAACTTTTCAGTTACCGGTAGCACTTTCAGACTTCCTCCTATTAATTACTTCCACGCATCTCTCAGCATTCTCATCTCAGCTGCATGTATTTGCCTTTCATTAATTCCTTTTCTGGCCAAACACTCTGATCCATCATCATCATCATCTGCCTAGCCTTTTCCCAACTTTGTTGGGGTCGGCTTCCAGTCTAACCGGATGCAGCTGAATACCAGTATTTTACATGGAGCGACTGCCTATCTGGCCTTCACAACCCAGGAACTGGGCAATACGATACCCCTTGGTAAGACTGTCTGTCAGATTTGATCCATACAAGATATATAATATAGAAGTAAAAATATTAACAAACTAAAACATGGCGTCGAAAAAATTCCTCCGCCTCGTTGTTGTTAACATGAAGTGAAAAAAATATTTTTTTACTATCCAGTAGTTAATAATGAACAACCACTTCAATAATTATAATGGAAACCTAATATCCTCTATAATGAACCATCTATTAGATTCTAATAGATGAAAGTTTAATAATATTGAGCTGTGTGAAGCTTTCAACAAAATCATTTTCAATCAATAATGTTTAGCGGCTCCCCTAAAATTCACACAAACAACATAAGCATCTTTTATTTATTAATTAAATAAACGCCTGTGATGTTCCACTGCAGAGCAAAGCAGAATGCAGAAGCTAGTGTTATAATATATCGTATATCTATTAACCCCTCAAATGTCGTAGGTATGAACCCGTCAACTGCCGTAAACGACAATAAATATAACCGTATTTATACGTTGAGCTCTTATAAGCAAACGGCTTCTAATAGGCAAACATCTAATAGGTTAACACGATTATTATATTAATAAGCTCCTATACCTGCTTTCCTGGTTTACATTTTAATGTGGGGTAGCCACATCGATAATGTAAACCAGGAAAGCAGAAAATTTACAAAACAAATATATCATACAGATATTTAATTTATTTCGTATCTTTTTTTACGCCTAAAAAACACGAGAAGAACCTCCACCTGCCAATTGATACGCCTGACATTTCCTGACACCAGAATAACCACGCTTACCTACCATTCCAATAAGAGATCAATAGCCTTAACACAACTGCACAAAGCTCACAATCGAACAACAACAAACTTTTGAACTGTTTATAAACTTGTGTAATAAATCGAAATTGAATATTTCGCTGTCAAAAAGTTTTGGTGTTATTTTTTTAATAATGAGTCCAGGGAAAGCTTAAGCCATGCGAATCGAAGCTGAATTTCATTAAACTTTCATGGCTTATTTTTGAAGTACGTGACTTACTTATTAAACTTAACTGAACATAAAAGGTTTCGGGAAATATACGGTCAATCGGAATAAGACAACTGAAAAGTACGAAGTTTCATGTTCAGCGTCAGCCATCTTGGATTATCTGCGACGTAATGTATTAATTACTGTGTAGTGGCAGTGATAGCCTAGGGGTGTGACCTTCTAACTGCCAAATCATAGACTTCGAGTTCGAACCCAAGACATGCATCGCAGATTTTTCGGATTCATGTGTTTTGTATAATTATCACTTGCTTAAAAATCGGTGAAGGAAAACATCGTTAGGAAACCAGCATAATCTGGAGATACTCCTCAACAGCATGCGAAGCCAAGTCAGAAGCCCATGTGCAGCATAAAATCCCTGACACCAGGTTAGTCACAAACTACACCAAGAAGAAGGGGTTATTCCCAAAGGAGACTGTGTGGTAGTTATAACAAAATTTTAACCTGATATTTTTTCATCAAGATGAAGTACATTAATTTGTTAAATAGTAACCTCGTACTAAGTTGGCCTTGTTTTGTTATTTATATTTCTCTACTTACACGCGTGTGAAAGGGGATACCAGAGTAAGCATATCAGATTGTATGCCCAGTGGGTACAAAATAATAATATTTTTTTGCAAATAAAGTAATGGCATGCGTGAGACTATTATGTTACATACTTACTCATTGTAACCTTAACATCGTTTCATTCTGTTAGTCTGTGAAATCCCTGGCTAGTAGACTTCCTGTGCTACTACTCCTGGGGCAGCCTCTTGCCTTGATGATATAGAAGAATGAGGAACAGGGTTTAAATTTCCCTCAGCCTCCTTAGACATCCTCCGGTCGGACGGGTGTTGTGTCTGTCTAATAGATGTCGGGATGTTGTATATATGCTAGTTGCGCGGTAAACTCTGCTTGTGCGATGTAGGATTTTGCGTGACGTCAATCTTCCATGGGAGCCAGGGAGCACTGGTCTACCTGAGTTCATGAAGTTCCGTTCAGAGTATATAATTTTGAAGATTGTGAAAATACTGTCGTTAAAAGCTTTAGAGAATCTTTCAGGTTTTCATGACAATTTTCACACGAACGAAAAAGATAAGACAGTTTACATCATCTGCCTAGCCTTTTTCATCTGTGCTAGGATCAGTTTCCAGTCTAAACTGATGCAAACTTAAAAACTCAAACTCAAAGCTTTAAAGCTCAGAGCTCAAACCAATTGTCAAGGCGTCGGTCAGTCAGAAAGATGAAACTAGTTGCCCATTTCAAAGCAGTAGGTACCTGCATGCAGATACATGCTGATGCAACCGAATAACAGCATATAACGTGCCGCGACTGTCTATCTGACCTAAACAATCCAGTTAATGGGTAATTTGATACCACTTGGTAAGACTGACTTACAAACACTCGCAATGAACACATTACTCAGTGTTGCCAGGCAATAAAAATAAGTATAAGTTATATGTTTTCATCACTTTTCGATTGACGTGTTACAATGTTATGACAGATACCGGCCACTGTGGATGTTCCAATCAATATGCTAATGAAATGAACAACTTAGTGATCGCCTGTCAAACTTCTTTGATCGTTTTTCAACTTTATTTCCAAAAGCATAAGATTCATTTTCAATTGAGACAATTTGACAGTTTTAGGATAGCTTGATGTGCGTGTCTGTACCTACGAAGTTTTTTATATGGATTCTTTGGATGAAATTATGTGGTAGGTCGAATTTGAGGAGATGGGTTTCTGGTTTTTCTTTGGTTTAAATTGAAATGTTTTGGAAGTATGACCCTACTATTAATTTTACATCCAACAGATATATGGTTCTTCATAATCTGGCACAATTTTTCAATCATTACATAACATTACGCCTTTAATCCCCAAAGGGTTAGGCAGGCAGTGTACCTAGCTAGAGTACACCTACATTTTTAACAGTTATGTTTAAGGCTCATGTAATAGGGCGAGCCTATTGGCATCAACCAGGCACAAATCCAGACTCCAGGTTACTACTGAGGATCAGCAAGATCCGAAAGGGCTACCGCTGCCCCGGAACACAAAGAGCTAAGGAAGGAACATGGATGGGTTTTAGTCAATAAGAGTTTGACGCTCCCTTCCCCTCCACCCACAGAGTCATTTGATGATTTCCCATCCATAAAAGAAAAGGCTACAAGTAAAAAATTCTAGATGAAAAATATCACAACATAAATTTGAAGTCATGTGACATCCACCAATCCGCAGCGGGCATGCGTGGTTGATTATGGCCCACTCCCTCTGACAGAAAGGAACTCCGTATCCCAGCGCAAGAACAGCATACTCCAATAATGCTACTAGCTGCTTTCTAACGAGAGAAGAACCGACCTGTCTGCCAAAATTCATCAACAACAACTCACAATTTGAAATGATAAACAACTAGTTTTCTTAATTAAAATTCTATATTGATTTATTGCAGCCAACAACTTACTACGCGTAGAGTTGATGTATTATTTATGTTCGAATCGTTCTGTCAAACCAGTTTCTTCATGGTTTTTATGATTTATTCAAATGGGCTTTGAAATAAGGTAATTATCGATGAAATTTATGCCTACTGTTTGTCTATACAATATTGTTATTTGGTCGCCTCTGTGGAGATCAATTATTAACAAGAAAGTTGAAGGCAACGAAAACTGTATAAACTGACCTTTAATCCCATTTAAACTTCGTACTGCGCTAGACCAGCTACTGAATGGGTTGTGGAGGTCATTTTGCTGTGGCTATACCAAAGCAAAATGACGTAAAGTCAATTTGCTTAAATATAAATTCCTCTGACGGTACATTTAATTTGCTGTCTAAAAAAACTTTGCGGCGAACATAATAATATAACTCCATCTTTTTCATCTTTCATAAACTTTTAACAATTTTTAAAGCATCATTTTTCCTGAAGTAAAAATTAACAAACTTGAATTTTAAAGTTTCGTGAAGTAAAAATATTCATGACGAGCGAGCTTGTTATAAAACATAACAGGGGAAACAACCCTTAAAGAAACATGAAGAGATGAACCCCTAAAATGTTGAATCCAGCTTGTGATACGCTATGCGCTAGATTTTTATCTCGTTTCTTATTTCTATTCAGAGTCAATTAATCTGTCCAAAGCTCTTTAATTCATTAAATGACGACGCCATGCGGTTACGTCAAAATCTTGTCTGTGAAAACATAAATTTTATTCATTCTGCAAAGCCTTTTCCCAACTATGTTGGGGTCGGCTTCAAGTCTAACTGGATGCAGCTGAATACCAGTATTTTACATGGAGCGACAGCCTATCTGACCTTCTATATTTCTTATCAGAGCAATAGAAAATATTCAGTGTAGTATGGTGTTTTCACATTGTGAGGAAACTGGCATGTCCTAGTACAAAAGATTCGATGACATGCGACATCCACCAAGCCACACTGGTCACGCGTGGTGGATTCCCTTCCACTCCCACTCACAGAAAGAGGTGGCTGGTTTCCCATCAGTGGGCAAATTATAGGCTGATTAACCTACCAGTGTGGTAACCATAGATATAATAAAGAAGGTGGTGACATTCTTTTTTCAAATTTGTTGTATCATGTCGATACGGTGCGGTAATCTATAGTGTATTTCTTTTACAGTGTCCAATTTGGTAAACAAACACGGGACGAAAATTTTGATTTTTCGTATCAATCAAACACTTTGAGTTAAGCATAAACGTCTTGAACTTTGAATAATCCAATTAAAGCATAAATTATTTTAAAAAAATGCTTCAGAGACATACATTACCTAGAAATCTTAATTTTAGTCGCGACATTTGTTTACCAATTGAGACAACTAAAGAAAAATACACTATACTCAGTAAAGTTGTCAAGCGAGGAATGACTTGACAACTTTACTGAGTAGAGGCGATCGGTGGCGGCGACCTCTCGCGCCCGGCCCTGGTGCAAGCCATGGTCCGGGGCGAGAGGGAGTGGGAGGCAGTCACCTCCTTCTGCGAAAAAGTTATGCTCGCGAAGGAGGTGGCAGGATGGGAGAGAGAAAGGTCCTCCCGTCCCAGCCGCCGCAGGAGACGCCCCGGGCGTCGGGAGCCACGTGACGACTCCCGGCCACCGTAGGCGCGGGCCTGCGGACGGTGAGTAATGGGTGACTCACCGTCCGATCAGCACCAGACCCGTGCCGTACGGCGCGTAGATTATTATGTTCCACGCGCGCCTCAAAGAGATGTCAGCATATGAAGGGGCCCCTCAGGGCCAAGCCTGCCGGGTATGCGGGATTGTCCGAAAGGGTTACCGCTACCCCGGAACATAAAGGGCTACGGAAGGAACATGGATGGGTTTTAGTCAGTAAGAGTCTGACACTCCCTTCCGCTCCACCCGGAGCGGGAGCAGTCATTGGATGATTTCCCAGCCTTAAAAAAAAAAAAAAAAAGCGAGGAATGACTTCTCATTTTTGTGCACCCATTTTCATATTTTTGCAAAAGTGAGTTGTTGGTAATCATAATAATATTTTTGTCCAAAAGATAGGATTATTATTTTGTTAAGGATTTCGTGGCTAAGTAATAAAAGCCGCACGTGTCGATCCTTCTGGTTAAGCTACGCTTAGCGAGGTTGGTTCGTGGATGGGTGACCATCTTTACTTAGCGAGACTCCTCCGTGCCTCGAAAAACACTTTAAGCCGTTGGTCCCGGCTGTCATTCGTAGATCTTTGGCAGTCGTTACGGGTCGTCAGTAGCCCGGAAGGCTGACATTTATAGTCTTATCAAGGAGTATCGTATTACCCAGTTACTGACTATACTTACTGGGTTGTGGATTTCAGATAGGCAGTCGCTCCATGTAAAATACTGGTATTCAGCTGCATCCGGTTAGACTGGAAGCCGACCCCAACATAGTTTGGAAAAGGCTAGGCAAAATGAATAAAAATTATGTTTTCAAAGATTTTGACGTCACCGCATCGCGTCGTCGTTTAATTAATTAAAGAGCTTTGGACTAGTTTAAAACTTCAGTCGGACAGGATTACCGGCTTTTAGCTATAAACAGTTAGTTTATATAATTTATACTAATATCATAAAGCTGTCAAAGTTGTTTGTAACTTAGTGTGTAGAGGGCACCTAATCTTCGGAACTACTGGGGGCCTAGATAATTTTCAATCGCTCCGTAACGATTCGTTTTCGAAAATAATTGATAGAACAATTCGTTATCTCAGCGATTCGGATTGTCAAGAACGCCACTTGTCAAAGCATTTATATGGGGATATTGATCGAGTTTTGTTACACAATTTGACATTGTCTAGCACTTAACCATCGAAAACGATTGATCACGTCATCACGTGACATTTCGAAAGCTTATGCCAATTCCATACATTTGATTTATGTAATTTCGCTATCGTTAATAAAAATGTGACTTTTTCTATGCCCCGTGATCTGATCTCGAAAATTCTTTCACTACTGGGAAGCTAGAGTATTGCTGAGTATCATAGGACATAACATGACGTTTCACGCGGACTAAGTAGCAGAAGCTAGTATCTCTACATTGTTATAAAAAAGTAGCTTTTAAACTACGCAACAGATTTTCATGTGGTTTTTATCAATACATAGTTCAACTAGCATTCGCCTGCGTATAGTTTAATTAGCTATCGCCCGCGTGCAGTTTAACTGGCTTTCGCCCGCTGCTTCGCCCGCACGATAGTGCGTTACACCCGTGCGGAACCGGGCGGGGGCGGTAGGCAAGAACAAGATATAAACTATTTGCTTCTTTCTAATACAAAAATCCTTTTTTACTCGCATTTAAACCAAAATTACCAAGTCAAAGCCAATCTTTCACTAAAACCCAACCTCAAACCCGCGTTGAACAACAAAACTGACCCAGGCTAATGAGATTTTCCTTCGCGTCCTCTTAACACGTTTGATGTTCAGTACTAAAGTAAACATCGCATACTCGAATCGAGTGGAACTAATCGACTAAATCGATTGTTTAATCGATTAGAAAGGGACCGTGAGGAGAAGGGTTATTTTTTGGAGTTTTCTGTTTAATTGATTTTACTTTGCGTCGGTCGTTTTTGTGTCGTATCTCATTGTCTGGTTCAGCTTGGATGGGAGTTAAGGTTTTAATTAGTCCGGGAATTGAATGAGTCGGCATTGTCCTTTGTTTCTATCCTACTGCTGTCGAGCGTTCAGTGTTTATAAATGTCAATGATTTAGATGTTAGCGTTTATTCTAGCGGCCATTTTCTCGAACAAAATTATCGAAAAATGTATGTGACAAATTTTTCAATCTGCCGGGTAAGCGGGATTGTCCAAAAGGGTTAACGCTACCCCGGAATATAAAGGGCTAAGGAAGGGACATGGGTGGGTTTTAGTCAGTAAAAGTCTGACACTCCCTTCCGCTCCACCCAGGGCGGGAGAGGTCATTGGACGATTTCCCACCCTCAAAAAAAAAGGGTGGTTAGTCAATGCGAGCATAATCAGCCTATGACATTCCCACTGCTGGGGCACAGGCCTCCTCTCTGTTAGAGGAAGTGGGCCACAAAGGCCCAGTGCGGGTTCGCGAGCAATCGCATGTCATATAACGTTACAGATACAGAGCATTACTTCAGTGATGGAGGAGAATTGAGCGTTACTTAGTACCTAGTAGTCAGGGAGGCAGTATTGTAACGCAATGCTCGCAATCAGATTATACATTACAGGCGAATGCTCATGGCGAGGGGACACTTTTAACTTGGCTGTTGATAGTTATTTAATTGATTTTGCGATAATTTTTGTTTGAGAACAGGCCCCTTTTTTGATGGTGGGAAATCATCAAATGACTCCGCTCTGGGTGTAGCGGAAGGGAGTGTCAGACTCTTACTGACTAAAACCAATCCATGTTCCTTCCTTAGCCCTCTTTGTTCCGGGGTAGCGGTAACCCTTTCGGACAATCCCGAGAACAGGCTATACGTCTGTCGTTTTAGTAGAAGTTAAGGCAACACTTTGCACCATCTATTTACAAAACTAGACTTACTAAAGTGCCTCAAACATAAACTGAACTATCGAGACACATAAAATTCACATTCGCACCCGTCTCGAAGCTTCACTTATTTGCCTTCCCACCTAGATTTATTTAGTTGGTAGCGCCATTAAACAGATGGCTCCAGAAGGTCAGGTGTGTACAAAGACCAGCTTCAAGCTATCCTAATCTGTCAAATTTCTTATATAGATTTTCGACTTTATTACGAAAGCATACGGTTCATGTTCAGTCGGGAAAATTTGACCGTTTTGGTTAGCTTGATGTGCTCAACACTCGCACACATGTACACGATTCACATACAGCGAGTCTGAGTACACTCGCGATTGTCATTTGTTTATAGGATAGTTCAGATTATTATAAAAAAAATATCATTAAAATTTCCATTATGATTGTAAATGTAATGCTTGGTCAATCACTAGCATCAGAGAGATGACATTGACAGCTCACTTCAAACCATTTTTCACTCGTTTTTTTTTAATGTCATCTCGAAGTTCAACCGAGGGTCCTCCGACCTTCACAGTACCTTTTTTTTTACAATTGCATCTCCCAATTCAGCCAAAGAGTTGTCTACTGCTAAACCAGACTTGCCTGTGGATGCCACAATAAAATTGCAGCCTCCAGCCAGGGCTTAATAAAAACTTACAAACTAAGCGACAACACGCTAAGGGCACCCCTTGTGGGGTACGGACCTCGGCTTAGGGCGACACTGGGGGAGGACAACAAGGGACAGGCTAGATCGGGCGTATTTCACTCGTTATAAAGGGTCGACCTTCTGAGCTCATTTTTAGAGTTAAGAGGCGGTGACTTATGACAGTGCCGGCAACAGGTGCCACCTCATTAGCGATGCTGTACTAATTACACGTGAGGAATGAGTCATGGCTGTTTTCTTTGATATGCAGGAGATAGTCTAGATCTACATACGTATAGACCCAAGCAACTGCGCCTTTGGATTCTTGGTCGCAAACGCTACTGATGAGGGGTCTACGGTCCTTTTTGAGGGTGGGAAATCATTAAATAACCCTCCTGCTCTAGGTGGAGCTGAATCTTACTGACTAAAACTCATTCATGTTCCTTTCTTAGCCCTTTATGTTCCGGGGTAGCGGTAACCCTTTCAGACAATCCCGCTGACCCAGCAGGGTTCGGCATTTTGAGGTGCGCGTGGAACACAAACGCACCCTCTGGCATGGGCCTGGTCCTGGTCATGGGCGTCTCCCGCGGTGGCTGGCACGTGAGGCTCTGCCCTTCCCGACACCCGCCCGCTACGTGCCTGGTCCTGATCGGACGGTCAGCCACCCATTACTTACCATCCACAGGCCCGAGCGTGGGGTCCTGGGTTTCATTCATAGGTCGGGCAAAGTATAAAAATTCTTAAATTAAGAATTTCTTGGTGAACTGCCCGGTGTTGGGAAGTTGGCAGTGTGATAACACCGTGCCTCAAAAAGCACGATTAGTGGTCCTGTGATGTCTCTCCGGTTTGGTTGGATTGCCACCCTTTCAGACTATTTGAGTGAGAGAGAAAAAGTGAGTGCATACACTCTTCTCTATCTGTGTGCCAAATTCCATCCAGATTCGTTCAGCTGTACTCTCCATACCTACCATCTCAACTTTCACATTTATTATTAATACATATAATAATAATATAATTGATTAAAAACTAAAGTAGCAACGTAAGTACTTGCTGTCACTAGCTGATAAAAAACGTACCACAACTTCTCGTTGAAAATATCAGATCAACAATTTATTGAATACAATTATTTTGTCTGTGTGTTCTCACCTAACTAACATATATATGCATAAGTGTCAGTGACTACCACCTTGATATATAAAATAGTGCAAATATAAAATCGTCGGCTATTACATTGCAAAATAAGTACCAAGTACCATATTAGACCCATATTTACGTGGATATATATCGCACAAACAGGGCGTTGATTTTTATTTAACACGCTTTGTATTAGCTTCACCTGTATGTTTGTTTGTATGTTTGTAACTGACTTCTTTGGGTGCGATTTTGACCCACTTTAAATGGTCAGATTTCATTAAAACTTTGTAGATATATCATGGACCGATGACAATACACTAATCCGATAAAATAATTCCATTTTTCAAATTTCAAATTAAGATTTTTTATTAATTTATGTATTTTTAATCTATAGTCAAGGCCACCATGCAAGCCACGTTATTTTTTTTAATTATTAAAATTCAAATTTATTTTATTCTTTTTAGTTCGATTTTCTATAAAAAGCGTGTTTTTTAGTTTTTTTTCCCTTTTTTTTAATGGTTTTCGCAGTTCAACCAAAGTGTTGTCTTCTGCTAAACCGGGCTTGCTTGTTAAAGCCACAATAAAATTGCAGCCTCCAGCCAGGGCTTAATAAAAACTAACAAACTAAGCGACTACACGCTAAGGGCACCCCTGTGGGGTACGGACCTCGGCTTAGGGCGTCGCTGGGGGAGGACAGAAAGGGATAGGCTGGATCGGGCGTAACCAACAAGGCGTTGATTACTTACGAACAGTGTAAAATAAATGTGAACTCACAATGTGCGTCTTTTTCTTCAATCTGCCTAGCCTTTTCCCAACTATGTTGGGGTCGGCTTCGAGTCTAACCGGATGCAGCTGAATACCAGTATTTTACATGGAGCGCCTATCTGACCTCCAACCCAGTAACTGGGTAATACGATACTTCTTGGTAAGACTGGCTGTCAGATTTTCGGGCTTCTGACGACCTGTAACGACTGTCAAAGATGCACAAATGACTGCCGGGACCAACGGCTTAACATGCTTTCCGAGGCACGGACGAGTCTCGGTATGAAAAGATGGTCCATGGCTAACCCCGGCAAACGTAGCTTAACGTGATTGTATCGACCTGTGCGATTGTTATTACCAAGCCATGAGCTCCTCGTGCGTTTTTTTTCTTATTTATTTTTAAAACAAAACACAACACAAAACAAAACACAACACAAAACAAAGTATGTGTGTAAATATTATGGGTCCGATTCCTAGGTCAGGCAAAGTGACATTGGGTTTTTCTATCTAAAACTTCTCAGTCGCAGTCAGGGGTCAGGATTTGTACCTGGTTGATGGCAATGAGCTCGCCCTCAAATACATTAGATTTAAACATAAATGGCGAAATGTGGGTGCATCTACTATAGCAGTCTTTACCAAAGTGGTCGATACGCCCCCTTGTGAGCGCTGCAGGCCTAAAGGTCAGGAAGAAAGGCTCAGAAAAAAAACGGGAACGTTGTGTAGAGGCTTAGAGGGCGATTTGTAATTTCATCTAGATAGTGGTTAAGTAGGTGAAAAATGGAGGCGCTAAAAAATAATTTATTCTCAAAGTGGATAGTAGACAAAATAAGTTTGGGAACCCCTGTACTGTAGGTACAGACGCCAGCACATCAAGCTATCCCTAACTGTCAAATTTTCTCAATTAAAAATGAACCTTACGTCTTTGCTATAAAGTTGAAATACTATCAAAGAAATTTGACAGATTGTGGTAACTTGATGTGCTGGCCTCTGTAAGTACACCTCTGCCTAACCCTTCGAGAATGACAGACCGGCGTGAAGTTATGTGATTAACTTGAGTCTCTTTACTTTATTAAGAGTGCCATCAATTTAACTGCAAATCTCAGTGCCTTCAAACCGATTATGATTTTCTAACCCATTAAATACCTACGCACCGGATGAACAAAAATACATTTTACACGCACACAGAATCGGCACCCTTTTTGTAAAAAAAAAACAAAGTGAGCAATAAATTCGAATACGTATCTTTTTATTTTTTTTTCTCTCCGGCCAGTAACACCATTAAGTTGCCCACTTTATGCACAGTTCACCTTTAAGGTACTGATACCATCACGGAAATTGTACACTCGATTCTCACCTTTGTCCTGATTAAAATAAAATCTACATTGGTTTAAAGTTTATCTCCGATGGTAGTCTGTTGTTTTCGGATTGTACGATTAAACGGATGCTATGGACATCCGTTCTCAGAAGGATTGAAACGGTATACAAAAAGTTTCGAAACATATGGTTAAGTAGTTTGAGGAGCTTGTTGGGGTACATTTTTTTTTTCGTTTCAGGTCATTTTAATGCCAATAATATTTTATTATACTACGTTAATTGTAGTTCACTGCTATTTTATTATTTTTAAATCACTTTGCCCTTGTTGTAGAAATAATTTAAATAACATTTTATGTGTGTCGTTTGCTTGTTTTTAATAACACCGACTGGTGTTTATGCGTGCGGCATTTTCACACAGTATTTTTTATTAATTATTTGTAATTTTTGCAAACCTTTTTAATTTTAAATACACGAACGTACTTTTTTTTAATAACATACTTGTTTCTGATACCCTTGTTTTTATTACGCACTTTAAGCTTGTATCAAGTGTGGATATTTTTTTGGATGGACTTGGATTGGTCCCATGGAGAAAGTTGTTCAGCTTGATGGTCTGTACTACCACGTAAAATATGAGCACACCTTTTTGGTACATACATGATGTATAGTTTTTAATATTATCACCTAAAAAGAAATTAAGTTGCTCACCAAACTTTCTAACAGTGTGTCGCAACGTTTAACCCTTCAAAAACATGGCAACGGTAATAAGATGATTGTTTTAACAATGGCTTTTTTTTAAATCTCAAAACTCGCTTCCATATGGCTCAGAAAACAAATAATTGGAATCAAATCGTCGAAAATAATTGATATAATGAGCTACATTTATTTTAGTTAAAAAAAAAACTCGTTCATTGAAATTATCGTTCGTTCTTGAATGAATCATAATATAAACCAGCTTTCTCGTTTTCGTGAAAGAGTAAAATAATGTGGACACGCAATTTTATGTTTAATAATTCCAAAATTATGCTTGTTTTCCTTGGCGGGTAAAAAAATTAAAATGTGGTGCAATTATTGGTTAAGATACCTTTTTTACACCAATTTTAGCAAAAAATTAATATTATGTTTCATGTTACACATTTACTGGGTTGTGGAGGTCAGATAGGCAGTAGCTTCATGCAAAATACTGATATTCAGTTGCATCTGGTTAGCCCGGCAGCTGACTTATTATTAAGGATGGCTAATCATCTACTTTGACTACTATGAAAATGACTCTCCGGCTCTGGGTGGAGTGTAAGACTCTTACTGACTAAAACCCATTCATGTTTATGCTGTCTCTGTACATCTTTTGTACTCTATACAAATAAATAAAAATGAAGTGCCTGTTTTTATTTCAAAATAAAAGCTTTTCACTAAACGCATATGGAAGTATGTCGGTACACTTATAACAAAAAAAACTATTTTAATTTTTTTTGTCTGTCAGTCTGTTTGTTCCTGTTAATCTCCGAAATGTCTTAACCAATTTTGACAGGAATTTCACTGGCAGATGATGATGATGATAATGTTATAGAGAGTATCTGAGACTACTTTTACTTTATAAAAATAATTTGATACACACAGACGAAGCCAAAAGCAGAATGCTAGTTTTTACCCATTGGATGTTCGCTTATTAGAAGCCGTTTGCTTACAAGAGCTCAACGATTTATTCGGTTATATTTATTGTCGTTTCGAGAAAAAATTTCTGATGAACCTATGGGGTTCATACGACATTTGAGAGGTTAAAAATGACATGTTAACACGCTACTCTTTCGGAGTAACCAGTGAGTCACAAACACATGGAGTCCATAATAATATGATTCTGAGAAGATATAATTAGCAAATTGTTTTTACTTTTTATTATAATATCAGACGCACATGTTAATTCTTTGAAATATATGACAAACAACTGTTTATGTTTTTAATATTGCATGTCTTGTGTTCATTGAAGGTTCATGTAGACTAACTCCAATATTTCGGCAGTCACTATTAGGTATCGGTGTTTGGTAAAGGCAGTGATAGCCTAGTGGTGTGACCGACGGACTGCAAAGTCTTAGGTCACGAGTTCAATCCCAAGCACACCTCTGACTTTTCGGAATTATGTGCGTATTGTATAACTGTCCCTAGCTTATAAAACGGTGAAGGAAACCATTGTGAAGCAACCAGCATGATTGAGAGATATTTTTCAACAGTAAGTGAAGCTAAGTCAGAGGCCCATGCGCAGCATAAAAAAGCTGACACCAGGTTAGTTGCTAACCATACGGAAAAGAGAAGAAAGATTCAATCGATTACCTTATTCTACGCCATACCAATTCCCATCCGTCCCGGCTGTCATTCGTGGATCTATGACAGTCGTTACGAGTCGTCAGTAACCCGAAAGTCTGACTAAGTACCAGTCTTACCAAGAGATATCGAATTACCTAGCAACTGGATTATGGAAGTCAGATAGGCAGTCGTTCCATGTGAAATGCTGGTATTTTAAGCCTTTCCTAAATATATTGGAGTCGGCTTCCAGTCGTACTGGATGCAGCTGAATACCAGTATTTCAGCTGAGTACATAACCTCCACAACTCAGTACCTGGGTAATACAATACCCCTTGGTAAGACTGGTTGTCAGACATTCCGATTCTGACGACCCGTAACGACTATCAAAGATGCACAAATGACAGCCGGAACCAACGGCTTTACATGCTTTCTGAGGCACGGAGGGGAATTGGTATGTAACTATGGTCACCCATCCACAGATCAATCGCGGCAAGCGCAAGTAATTACCCCGCAGGAATAACTATAATATTCAGCTCAACAACATGTAATTAGCGTGTTAGTTTTGTTTTTTAATGATAGGCGTGTTTGATGTATATTTGATGTCGAAACGCAAGCACATCCAGCTACCCCAATCTGTCAAATTTAATTTGATAGATTTTCAACTTTATTACAAAACCGTAAGGTTGATATTAAATTGGGAATATTTGACACTTTGGGATAGCTTGATGTGCTGCCATCTGTACTGACATTAATGACTTTTAGTAATGGCGTATGGAAAATGCTTGTTCGGTCTGTGGTCTGGGAACATTAAAAACTTGCCACGCTTAGACTGTGTCGTTTGTCTAGAGGTCACTAGATGTTGCGATTGCTGAGTATAAACCCATGTCCTGTCCTAATCATCATTTGGTCGCGTTCATAATAATAAATTATTCAGAAAAAAAATTGAAAAGCGCCCTCTGTCGATGCGAGCACGCTTATCGAAACTTTGTGTCATAATAGTTGACGCAATTGGCTTGATTGAGACCTGAGGGCACAGTTAGAGCAGAAGTAGGCCTTTGTCTTAGGAGTTGTGGATTCGAACCCTTTTATTTTTTTGAGGGTGGGTTACCATCAAATGACCCCTCCCGCTCTGGGTGGAGCGGTAGGAAGTGTCAGATTCTTACTGACTAAAACGCATCCATGTTCCTTCCTTAGCCCTTTATGTTCCGGGGCAGTGGTAACCCTTTCGGACAATCCCGCTTACCCGGCAGGCTTCGGTCCTAAAGACCCCTTGCTGACATCTCTTTGAGGCGCACGTGGACACGTACGCGCCGTTCGGCACGGGCCTGGTCCTGATCGGACAGTACTACTCATAACTCACCCGCGCCTACGGTGGCCGGGAGTCTTCACGCGGCTCCCGACGCCCTGAGCATCTGCCGCGGCAGCTGGGACGTAAGGTCCTGTCCCTCATGGGTTTGTACCCTGACAGGCGCTTTACGTTGTTTAATAATTTAATCACCACTGCACTTAGAACGGTGAAGATAACAGCGTGAGGAAACCGATATGTTCTAGAACCAACAATTGAAAGACATGTGACACTTGTATCAGTTACCAACCCGCACTGGGCCTGCGTGGTGAATTACGGCCCATTCAAAGTTCTATAATTATTTTATTCTCTGTTGAGTCCAGATCTTCAGATATTATTAATGTTTAATCGTAATAAAAGCTTCCTAACCTTCTATGTACTTTTTGGAGTTTCAATTCAAAATCTCGTTTATTTATCTTGGCATCGTCATTCATCATTATCAAAGCCAGGGGTTCCCAAATTTATTTTGTCTACTGCTTCAATATTATAATTTCAAATTTCTATAAAAAAAAAAAAATATTGTTATTGTTTTTGGATTAATTGAATGGTAATAATCATGTATTCTTTTAATATTGTTTGTCTTGTTTTTAATTATTGCTGCATGTTTAATATTATTGCATGTCACTTAATTTATTTTAATATTATTAATAATAATGATGATGTATCAAACACAATTTAAATTGTTCCTGATAAATAAATAAAACTGCCCAGTTTGAGAATATTTTTTTTTATAGCACCCTCATTTTTTCACCTACTTAAAAACCGCTATCTAGATGAAATTCCAAATTGCCCCCCTAAGCCTCTACATAACGCCCCCATTTTTTTTTCTGTGTCTCTTACTGCCCCCCTTTTAGGCCTGCAGCGCCCACAGGGGGCGTTATCCCAAGCCTGCCGGGTAAGTGGGATTGTCCGAAAGGGTTACCGCTACCCCGGAACATAAAGGGCTACGGAAGGAACATGGATGGGTTTTAGTCAGTAAGAGTCTGACCCTCTCTTCCGCTCCATCCAGAGTGGGAGGGGTCATTTAAAGATTACCCATCCTCAAAAAAACTTGTCTGACTTATTTATTTTTACAAATAGGAATCCATACAAACAAGCATAAATTTTCAGCTTGTTTGTATGGATTCCTATTTGATGCAGACTTGAGACGCACACTGCATTTTGTATGTTTGTTAATTGATTTAGGGTCGATTTTTCAATCAATCAAAAATACTAAACCTTTCGCTAGTTATGTTTGAGTCCTATATAACAGGGGGCGAGCCTATTGCTATCAACCAGGCGCATGAGGAAACTGGCATGTCCTAGAACCAAGAATTCGAAGATATGCGACATCTTGGATGAACTCCCAGCCTTAAAAAAAAAAAGGGGGGGCGTTATCGCCCACTTTGGGAAAGACTGATCTGAACCTTTATCATTTATTTTGTGATTTGCGTCTTTCATTTCATTTTAAACGGGCGAATGCTGTTTAATCTCTGTAATCCGATATCTACTTTTAGTATTGCAATCATTCCGTTTCGTTTATTTGTATTTGTAAGTAAATAAATGGCAGTTTACAAAAACTTGAACAGCATCAGCAGATATTTATCTATTTCATTGCTATTATTTGTCTGTTATGCATATCATTGAGTGTAAATAGTAAAAACCAATTACATGCTTTTCAGATCTCAATACTTACTTCATTACTGATAAATGGGGTTTATCTACTTTTGAAAGCTAGTCTTTGTGTAAAGAAAAGGCTTTCGTTACACATGATGAGTTTTTTTTACCGTTAGTTACACTTTTACCTTTTTTTATTCCATTGAACCGTAAAACACGTAACAAATAAAGCTACAAAAATATCCTATTTTTTCCAAAGTAATACGTAAAAAACTTGATCATGTCGAAACTTGTATCTATCGGTACCCAGAATGCAGTCCATTTCCGGACAGCCAATAGCGAGTCTGAGTTTAAATTTAGAACCATTTCTAAATTCGAACCTGGAATGGCGTCATCTCCAGTGCTGTCTGTTTAGTCGTTAAGGTTCCATTTTGAAAAACATTCTTCTTTTGAATGTGCAGTGTTAGGCATTCATGAATTAACCGAATGCAGCCATTGAATTGTCTGAATTCAAAATTAATTGAAGCTTTCAGTTTGCTCACACCATTTGCAGTTAATGTCATAATATATTATAGTACTTCTCACTTTGGTTAATATGCGTTTTAAAGTCGCTAAGACCGATTTAAATTTTGAAAATGCGTTTAATGCGTTGTCGAAAGTTCAATTTGGTTGAAACTATTTTAATTGAAATTGATTTTACGTCCGTGAGTGTTCAGTTTTAGGAAACATAAACTAGCATGAATTTTATCGGTTCAAATTTTTATCAGATTTTGAATAAAATATTTTTTATTTAATTCTTAGCAGTGATTAGTAGGTACCTAATTATTTTTAGTAATTTTTTTAGAGACATAATTTATTAAAGTAAATTTTTTGTTGATTAAAATTATATTTGTTTGTGAATACCTATCTAAAATTAACAATACTAAAAATTCCAAAAATAATTCTTGAACTTTCTTTACCTTATTATTTTCGGAACCATTAAACAATGAAACATTACCCATCCATTCCAATCTCTAATCAAGACCAACTGTAGAAACACGCTCCCAAACTTTGTTCATTTATATCCCGTCTGCATTAACAACTATTTTTAACGCAAGAACAACAGAAACAATTAATTAATTACTCGACCGGAGATCAGTGGATTGTGGCACCCTCTATGACTCAGTTCCGAGCCAGACTAAGCTTCTGAGGGGGTATGTTAAAAATACCCTGCGCGGTAGACTGATATTCAAATGTCAGGGCAGTCGCGTGGCACGGGTTGGCTGGTCACACCGCTATTTTACGTCTGCAGTACCCGGGTTGCGTTTTGTGTTGTAGAATAAATTATGAAATAGTTTTAACTGTGATATTTATTGTATAGGTAAGTCTGTCTATTGCTTTTATAACTTTTAAAATCACAGTAGTCTGAATATTATCCTCCTTGGTGTGAAACTACTAAACAGAAATACATTCACGTTCTTTTACACCATTGAAACTGTCACCAGGAATGTTTTTTATGTTTGTCTTAGTATTAAAATTCTACCCATCGTAAAGTGACTTAAGTGATGTTATACCAGCATAATTTTAGATAACATTTAATTCGAAATTAATAACCACATTTCGACAAAGTTACCAGAAAATTAAATACTTATTAAAAGGGAGATAAAAGCTCGAAAAATGGTGTTCGATTTCAAGCCACTCATATTAATAATGAATAAAAAATCAACCACTTAACTTTACTAAAATCTCTTTATCAACATACTTAAAACTCGGTAAAAACTTAATACGAACACGGGGACCCGTGAGAGTCAAACCAATCGAATTATATGATAGAAATTAGTTTAAATTCTTATCTTTACCATCCACTTCAATTTCCTTATCAGCAATAAATTTAAATGGTCCCGATAGTGGATGAAATGACCTTCTTTAGTTATAGATACTGATGATTCGGTTACTAATTAGGTACTGGTATCTAAAACATTAGTTTTTATTGGGACGAATGATATTTCTTGAGATCACAGAGTAGATAAGTACAGAAGAACAGCTCTATACAACGAGTGAAAACGCACGCACACATAGACATGCTTAACGTACAGTCCCGAGCAAAACTATGTAAACACTTACCTAATTTTATAAGCGGTTTTCTGCTTAATTATTGAATGGATTTGTATGTTGTCACACAAATTGCATTTTCGAATCCATAGGTTTACCGTACATGTCGTATCTCAAAGTTGAAATAGTTATTTTACGAGAAAATCGGTTCTGAAAATTACTAGGTGTATACATATTGGTGCTCGTGACTGTACACTCGCTGTACGTAAAGCGTGTGTGTGCGTGTGCGTGTGTTTTGTATTCGTTTTTGATAGTTTGGGATCGCCTGCAATATTACGGACACATTGATACTGTTAAGTCGGGTCCACTCAATTAATCTGTGTGGGTCTTTCCTCAAAAGACCATTTCAGACACAATAGTGACTAACCTGGTGTCAGTTTTTATGCTGCCCATAGGCCTCAGACTTAGCTTCACATGCTGTTGAGAAATATCTCTCAGTCGTGCTGGTTTCCGTACGACATTTTCCTTCACCGATTTTTAAGCCAATTAAGCAGCGCAGTGGTTGAGCGATTGACTGCTGCGCACTATGTCGCGGGTTCGATTCCCGCACGGAACAAATATTTGTACGACCTGCAAGTATTTGTTACGAGTCTGAGTGTTTTTCTATCTATAATATGTATGTATTTACAAAAAAAAAAAAAAATAAGTAGTTTATCAGCCATCTCGTTACCATAACACAAGCATTAGGTTGCTTAGCTTGGGACGATATGGCGTTGTGTGAAATGTCCAAGGATATTATTATTATTATTATATGACAATAATAATATTATGATAATTATACAATACGCATATGAATCCGAAAAATCAGAGGTGCTTGTCTTGGATTTGAACTCGAAACCCATGACTTGGCAGTTCGACTGTTCACTGCTTTATCCATATAAGGATACGTTTACGTTACGTGCGTGCGCGTGGTTTTGCTCATAGCCTTCTGTATCTTATTTATTCATGGATTGATATCTAATAAGGCTGTACTGTAATGATAGGGAATGATATGGAAATGTATAGAGATATTTCGAGTAGAGTTATCAGTGTCGGATCGGGTCAAATCGGATGTGTGTTCGACTTTGATGATGGTTAAATTAAAACTGGTTATGTGTGACCAAATATAGATAGTAAGATGGTGCGCATATTAAAAACAAAACACTTCTTTATTATCATTGCTGGAACAGTTAGTTAGTTGCTTTCCGAGACTTCGCCTCCCCTCGGAAAGCACGTTAAGCTTGGTTGTCATTTGTCATTTGTTAAGCTTGGTTGTTGGTCCCGGCTGTCATTTGTCGGCATCTTTTGACAGTCGTTACGGGTCGTCAGAAGCCCGAAAGTCGGACAGCCAGTCTTATCAAGACGTATCGTATTACCCAGTTACTGGGTTGTGGAGGTCAGATAGGCAGTCGTTCATGTAAAATACTGGTATTCAGCTGCATCCCGTTAGACTAGAACCCAACGCCAAGTAGTATATAAAGATGATCACCCATCCACGGACCAACCCCAGTAAGCGTAGCTTAACCTGATGGATCGACCTGTGTGGCTGTTATTGAAACGTAAAATTACTCCACTTTTACCATGAACCATAATTGATGGTACAATTATCGATTGGTAGCAGTTTTCTCACAAAAACTACATTTCACATGTACCTATAATTAAAAGGCGAACTATTAACTCCCAAAATGCTTATGAACTTCATAAAAAATAAATAAAACTAACTTCTACAATACAACAACTAATTCATTTTAATAAACATATCAACTTTAATTTAACTAAACAATGTTTTACATTTCAATTAACATAAAATGCGGCTTCATTCATTGAAGTTCTGATAGACAAAACCAAAATTATTCGTTCTGAATTTATGATTATTGAAAGTACATATTTTGAGTTATTAGTAATTCAATCCCATTTATTAGATGAATATTCTTGCATCTATGGGAATAAAAAAAAACCTATATAAGTACTTACTTACATAACATTGAGATATTCAATATCTATGTACAGCGGCCAACACTTGAAACCCTAATCTATCAAATTTATTTGATAGTTTTTCAACTTTACTGCAAAATTATAAGGTTCATTTTTAATTGGAAAAAAATTACTACTAGTGTATTTTCTCTGAATTCGTGCCTGGTTGATGGCGATAGGCTCACTCCCGGTTGCAAGTGACTTAAAATAACTAGCAAAATTGGGGTGTACTATAGGTACACCTCTGCCTAAACGTTCGAGGAATAGACGCGTGATGTTATATATAATGTTTTATGTTCTAATAAGTTTTGGAATATGTAATTGGGACCATCGAGATTTCCATAAAATAAATTTCACTTTAATTAAATCTCACATAGTTTCAAACAAATTGTGTTTGCTTTGTAATAATTTATCTGGTAGATTAAACGTTTGTTTCCCGTGCCGGAATCATAATGAAAATCTGATATAAATGTCAGTAAGTTTTAAATTTATTATTAACCTATACCTAAACAAACTCAAAAGAAGCCACCAAAACCCATGGAAAACCCTTGGAAATGATAAGTGTGTTAGGTTAAACGAGGGACATACTTTCAGGTCTATACTCATGAAAATGAACGACTTGATTATTTTTATTATTATTTGATTATGGAACTATACCTGAAATCATGAAAAAAAAATAAGCTGTTCAGTACATTTATGTTCGCGGAATTTGTATGGAAAATGTATGGAACAGCTGTTATATTTTTTCATATTTCAGAGTTGGTCCCACGGACGTAGATGTTGATTTCCATCAGTACTATACAACCTGAAAATATGTCCCTCGTGTAACCTAACACACTGTATATTATTAATGGGTCATCTTCATAAACTCTAGGTTAAACGTACTTAATGTGATTATTTAAAAAAAACTCTTTTGATACATATTTTATTCTTAGTGTTTGTTGTCATGTTAATGTTCCTTGTCAGTATTTTGTCTGTGGTCCAACCATTGTCCATGGCCGAGATACTAATAGTCAATGGTTTTTAATGTTTCTGAATACGAGGTTTTCAAGCTGCTTTGCACGGGTGTATTAAATGAGCAAGTTTTTTTTTAGAAATGTGCGTTTTGTTTGTGCAGGTTTTTTTTTATTTCTTTCTTAAAAAGTCACAGCAGAAAAAAAGCCGTAGGGTAAATGATAAAACGACTAGATTTTCCCATCTTACCACAACATGCAAATATCACTAAAATATCTTTAATAGCACCATCTTCGATACCATGGGAATCGCCACAAAATGACATAATTATGTATAAATCTAGACATTATTCTAGCCTAGTCTAGTGATTACGTCTAACACTGATTAGCTTCGACTAGTTACTAATAACTTTGAACCGGTTTAAAGTTAAACTGTTGTACTGACAATTTGTTTGGTCCACTTTTTATTTTGTTACCTGTTTCTAGTGAGAATATATTTTACAACGGCTAGACTATACACGCTAAGTCATAAATTGTCGTGAACGTGTATTATTTCTAGGAAAATTTTATCAAGGAAGGGTGTATACGTAAATGCAAGTTTTTTACTTATATGAGGGTAGGCAGAAACTGTTTAAACGTCCGTTCACACATTCACCAGACGTAAAATTTTCTTTTATTTGTCAATAAGGTTCCTAATTGTAATAGTTCATATAAACACACTCCTACATAATTTTGTACTAGTTTTGAAGAGCGAGGCCTTCTAGCACAGGTATTCCTTATAGTTAAAATGAGACCCATATGTAATATATATATTGTAGAAGTTTGTAAAGTTACTGAAATAAATTATCATTTAAAAAACTGAAAACCGGCCAATTGCGAGTCGGAATAGCGCACGGCGCACGCAGGCTACCGAACCATTACCTATAAAAACGTCAAAAAATCATGGGAGCCCCTTTAAATATTTATTTTAGTATTAGTTGTTATAGCGGCAACAGAAATAAATCATATGTGAAAATTTCAACTATCTAACTATCATGGTTCATGAGATACAGCCTGGTGACAGACGGACAGTACGTTGCTTCAATTTTAACAAGTAACCATACATTTACTTTTCCTTTTCCAACAACATAATCTTAACAGCCACAAATTCATGCTATTGGTTCTAAATGTACAGAGGCCCAAATGTAGGTACCCCAAACTGTCAAATTTCTTTGATAGTTTTTCAACTGTATTACAAAAGCACAAGGTTCATTTTCAATTGGGATTTGACAGTTTGGGATAGCTTGATGTGATAGTCAGACGGAAAGCGCAGTCTTAGTAATAGGGTCCCGTTTTACCCTTTGTGTCCATCTTTCTTTTGTTTATTGGACAGGTCGAAACCAAACAAGTAAAAACAAATGAATGCAGAAGAACGAAGCGGAGCTAGGACATTCCTAACAAGAATGTAAAAAGATTGCTTTTTGAAACGAACTTAGAGTAAACGCTTGTCCTATTCTTCCTAGAGTTGAAGATTTAATTAAAAAGGTCAGCCATGTAAGTAAGCTTGTACAATGTTTTCGAGTTCCACTTAATCTATCTATACCAGGGTTATTTCTAGGGGTTAATAATAACAGCCGCACGGGTTGATCCGTCAGGTTAAGCTGCGCTTGCCGGGGTTGGTCCGTAGATGGGTGTCCGAAAGATGGTCATCTTTACATACCGAGATTCCGTGCCGGCTCAAGCAGTTGGACGCGGCGGTCATTTGTGCATCTTTGATAATCGTTACGGGTAGTCAGAAGCCCGAAAATGTGACAGCCAGCCTTACCAAGTGGTATCGTATATTACCCAGTTACTGGATTTTGGAGGTTAAATAGGCAGTCGCTGCATATGAAATACTGGTATTCAGCTGCATCCGGTTAGATTGGAAGCCGACTCCAACATAGTTGGGAAATGGCTAGGCAGATTGAATAAAAGAGTTGTATTGATGATTCTAGTGATTGTAATTCTGTTAATGCGGATGTGTAAAACGGTGGAGGAAAAAATTCCCTGACACTGTAACGTGCAAATTCTAAAAACAAATTAAAATTAGAATTACGCGAGCTACCCTGGTGCATCGCTTTCAAGTGATATTAGCCCACATTTAGCGGGATTGTCTGAAAGGGTTTCCGCTGGTCTGAACCACAAAGGGCTTAGGAAGGAATATGGAAGGGTTTTAGTCAGTGAGAGTCTGACACTCTCTTCCGCTCCACCCAGAGCGGGAGGAGTCATTTGATGATTTCCCAGCCTCAAGAAAACAAAAAGAAGAAGTGCAGAGATTATACTAACTTCAAGTAAACGTATTTCTGCGTATATCGCTTTTTGCTTAAATTATTATAATACTTCAAGAACATTTGGTTGTGGCTGGCAGTAAATAGTTATTTATGCAGTATTTAAATTTTATGAAAACTGCACATCCTTACTCCACTCTCCTCTGAGCGATATTAAAACTTACCTGCCAGTATTTAAAGTTCTTTTCTCTTTGCAAGTAAATATCGTTTTATTTTATAAGTTCTTGTTCATAATAATATATGCAAATTGATATTAAACTGAACAACATACAAATTAAAGAAAACAACTTACAACGTTGTAGTGCGTGTTAACAAAGAAATTATTTTAACAGAACAATTTTCTTCCTATACTTTTTCAATCTTTTTTTCTGCACTTGGCGAACTGTAGACAAATTAGTTTTCATCACGAGTTTTTTTCTAAAAAAAAATGTTTCGAAAGTGCGACCAAAGCCTAGAACAATTCTCGCTCAGACTCGCAAGTTTGTCGGAACTTTATGTTTTCTTAGTAATTTATTATTTTAAGACTTCGTGCAAACTAAGACTATGAACAGACAGCGGTGGGCGCACGTTTTGTTAAAGTTTTGACGTGACGTTGTGGCAAGATTTCTTTTATAGTGTAGTCGGGTATTCTTTTGCTATTTTAATATTAGCAAGTTAAGTAGGGTGAATTATAAAATGGAAACTAGAGCTTAAATTTAAACAAGTAACCATACATTTACTTTTTCCTTTTCCAACATCATAAACAATCCTATAGCCACAAATACATGCTATTGTCTGTCAAATTTCATCGATAGTTTTTCAACTGTATTACAAAAGCACAATGTTCATTTTCAATTGGAAAAATTTGACAGTTTGTCATAGCTTGATGTGCTGGCGTCTGTACCGTTAATTATAAAGAAACAAAGCGTTATCGAAAGCCTCAATGGAACTGTAAAATATGAAACACTTAATTTAAAAGAAAAGTAATACTTTCCAAAGAAAATAC
Organism: Hyppa rectilinea; assembly: GCA_951799385.1. Classification (NCBI taxonomy): domain Eukaryota; kingdom Metazoa; phylum Arthropoda; class Insecta; order Lepidoptera; family Noctuidae; genus Hyppa; species Hyppa rectilinea. Next base: position 6,505,599 of record OX637325.1, read on the forward strand.
ACAATATTATGTTTGCTATATCAATGGGTTACTCGAGAAAACTAGGTCAAATGTGCAACGGTGCAAGAATTTAAAATACGAACAATAATTTGTGGAACAAATATGGCGGATTTTATATTTTTATTTTCTCGATGAACATGTTTGCAAACTTTGACCATCAGTGTATGTAGTATGCAGCACATAGTTAAATGAATTTTGACCAAATTATTGACTATTCTTTCTTTGTTTCTATTCATTCTTTGATTTTGTTCAGTAAATCCAAATAACTGGTATTTTAACATTGAAGTTCTTGATTAAGTACAGTCGCCCAGCACATCAAGTCAAACTGTCAAATTTTCTGAATCGATTTTGAACTTAACAGTCAAAAAGGGTTAAAATCGTTTGGAGACTTTTGACAGTTTGGTATAACTTGATGCGCTGGCGATCATACATTTAGGTAAAAAGTTTTAACATAGTTTTGGGTATTAAGGCATGTAAAACTTATGCCTTGCGGTATAAAATTTCGGCACAAATATCATTATGTATAAAGACCCAAAATCCAATTATTCTCTGTGGAAAATATACGTGACAGCTTTTCCTAGTTCACTGCGCGAATCATGTCGTCAAATGTCAACTTTTATAATTTTAAAATGGCATGCACTATGAAATTCCATCCGAAAATCCATTAAAAACATAAATTTAATGCATTGTCAAAAGATAAGTGACTACATACACGACAGCCCTCATTTTACCCAAAATTCCTCCCACCACCAAAATACTTTCATAACTATTATAATTAACTCCGTCATTTCATTTGTTTCAGATACAACACATCAGCAGCCGCTTTTAAGACCCGAAAAACAATAAATCATAATACTAAAAAGCATCCAAAAATAAAGCTATGGCATTCACACCAAAACCGTCCGTTTTAAAAATAGAACGTTCGCGTAGGGGAAACTGAAGCTTCCGTTAAAATGTGAATGCCTAAAAATAAAACCCGGATATCCTTGTTATGTTGGCAGACGGATAATAGTACTGTGTGTAGTGTGGTTAAAATGATGTTGAAAGTTAGTTTCAGAGTGAGACTTACTAGTAGGGGAGTATCACCGTTGTTCCTATTGCTACGGACTCAGAACGTGAAAGTGATTGGGCTATGTACAGTGTTGTTTGGTGTATTTGGTGTGTGCGGTGGATTTCAGGAGCAGAAGTTTGCTATGGAGCCTCAGGATCAGGTAATTATTTAATTTTCTTTGCCTTATTTCTATATCTGAACATAATTCAGAAAATAAACATGTCTATTTTACAGCTGTTGCGATACGAAGGTACTAAAAAACAAAATCATTTTACCTCAGCTCCTTTTGTGGGGTTAAAGTACTCATCATTTTGGTCAACATACATTTTATATCAGACTGGCCTCAGAATGAATCAAAAGAGGAATAAAATCACATATCTAATAAACGGCAAACCCCTCATTAAATCCTTATCTCCCAAAAAAGTGGAATTAACTTCAAAAGCGAAGTATCCTTGGCCTAAAACACACGACAAAGGCCAAGATTGAGACCACACCGGTAGCGACACGGATGCAGTGGGAACAGGAAATGGGACGAAAATTACCGTCGCCACTCTGAAACGGACACATGTCATTAGTTGTTAACCAAATGTAGGAAGGAAGAGAAAGGAGAATTTCAAACGTTTGTGGATGTTCTTTTTTTGGTCAATTCAAAGACTAAAGAGATTAAGTTAAACGAACACTTTTCTATTCAAGTTTTTGATAAACGATCATTAGAAATATTGCAAAAGTGACACGTTTTGGTAGAGAAATATTGTTGATTTGTGATAGATTTAATTCTATTTCACTCTGAAACTGTCACTCTTTATTAGTGTGATAACTTTCAGTGACAATTTAATCAAATTAAAGCATTCATTAAATGCTATCTAAACTAAAATTCCAATCATCAAAGTAAATCACAATATGATTACTTGGATTGGATACAAAAACAACATAAAACAGAAGAGAAACAGAATTACATTACTTCAAAATAAGATAAGAAACGAACGAGCTCCAAAGTTTAATTTGGACGAAAAATCCCTTAAGACTAATCCTAGACTACGAAATCCAAGAACCTATCTATCTAAGCCAATATAACTTAGACTAGCAATCTCTTTAATTGTTGCACCGAATAAAACATTTATTAGGTTAGTTTGTAAGTTTATTAGGGCCAAAGGCGAGCCTTTCAACTAGCTCAGATTAATTTGGCCCAAAATAAATTTCAGTTTATTTGCTTTAGAATTTATGTTCTTAATCCTGTTTAGTGTCTCAGGTTAAACATTTGCTTAATTATCCAGTATCAGGCTTGTTTGCTTTTACAGCGTGGTTAACTTTTAGGTAGACATGTTATTAGGATACTGTTATCAAATAGAGGATCAAAACCGGTTTTCAAGAACCACACCTTTCTCACAATCTGGCAGGTATTAAAAGCTATTTAGGTTTTATACTAAGACTAATTAGCAGTAGTGTTTAAATTAACATGCATTTTTATACCCATATGCTGCTATAAAAACCCATTCAGCGAAGGTGTACTTGTATGATATTATACTTTTTTCAATCAGTAAAAACTTTGAAATGAGCATTGCAGTGTAAAATTCGTATTGTTTTTGGACTCTTTCAAAGACAGCTTATGAATTATACAATAATATAACAAAACCTCTATTCCTTAATCAACAGACAGCAGTAGTCGGATCTCGAGTGACGTTACCATGCCGGGTGGAGAACAAAGCGGGGCAGCTTCAATGGACGAAAGACGACTTCGGTCTCGGCCTTCATCGAGAACTGAGTGGTTACGATCGGTATAAGATGATTGGGAGCGATGAAGAAGGTAATTATGTATATTTTAATCATTCTTAATTTTGTTATTACCCATTGGGTTTTTCCAGGAATTAGTCAAGTCATTACTATATTAGGGCATTGTTTTATAAAGTTCGAAAAACCTTACGACATAGGCATGTTGTGTCTATTGGAAATATAATTTCCTGTCTTTTTCTGAAGTTAAAATTCTCAAGAAGGAAGGATCAGAATTTAATACTATCAATGTCGTAAATTCTAATAATCAGGCAAACGATTCATACATTTTGAGTCATTCTTATAACGAGGTTAATTTCGTACAAATGCAACCTAAGAAAAATAAATCACCTTATGCAGCTGTTTGTGTAAATCGTAAACAAAAGATTCATCTAAATGGAAACCCTTTAATGGATAAAGTGTCGCCAAGATCAGTTTGTTGTGAACAAAAGCTATTAACGCCACCACAAACTGCTAGTAGCCGCAACTGTTTGTGGCTTTTTGCAGTTGCAACTCGTTAAACCACAACTGATGTTCTATGGGAAAACAGTATGTTTTGTGTTCAGAGCTGACAGATAAATCTTTAGAGCACATAAAACTGACTGACGGATAGGCAACGCACAGCCTAAAGCCAGCCATTGAAGTTAGAAACACAAAACGATGCATCGAGAATCAATTCCCGAGGGGTATTAAAATTTGCATGCTTAAAAGTCACGGACAACTGCAAGTTCAAAATAGATAACCGACTCAATATTCAATTGAGTTAATACTGCAGCAAAGCCCAATTCTATAGGAAAATCTATCCCTCTCATAGTAAAAGCTAAACATTTTGTCAGGTTGAATTCCAAGTTGAATCTTTAGCTTTCAAGCCAATCGAAGAGCCATTTAAATTCAACCGTTTTGCTTACCCGGATTCCTCGGATTCTAAAGCAGCTGACAGACCTTAGATATTATTTGCTGATGCTGCATTCAATAGCTATCTAATTCTACTTAAATTGGATAGCTATTGATCTATTCTATTTGTTTGTTGAATGATAGCATAGTGTGCTAGAATTTTCAATCGGTCTTCGCTTCTTTGAGTAAGGATATTTTCTATTACCATCCTTTCTTCAACACTTATTGAATTTTGTAACTTTGATGCTTCGATTAGAATCATAATTTTAACGCAGGTTTATACAAAAACCTAGCCGCGCTGAAAGCTATAAAATTTACCTGCCCTAAAGATTTTATTATACTTTTGCTGTATTAGATTTAACTCATAATTTTGTTAAGGAAAGAATCCCTCAGCGGCTATAAAAGAAGAAAAAATTTTATTAAAATACCTATAAAACATCAAACGCCCCTAATTCTAATTTTTAATTAAAGCGTAATATAATTAGTAACTTAGCACTACCAATTTTATAGGGTCTGTTTTTCATAAACCTACTTTACGTACACAATCTTCTTTATTCACGCTCTTAACGTAATTAATGTGAATATTATCTTCAAGGGAACCTTTTTTGCTTTCGTAAACATGTCTTGTAAGGAGCGGTAATAACTCATACTTATTAGGGTTCCGTGGATTAACATAAAACTTGCTCTCCACATGATTATATTCTGTCTCATTATTTGACGTTTTATTAAGTGTCTAGATAATGTTAGGCTGTTGAAAAGTTGTTTAATATATTCGACCTAGAATTGATTTCGTTTAGGTTTAATTACATATCTAAGGTCTCATACAAAATTATATTTGAGAAAGAAAGTTGGAAATATGACTGTTAAATATTTTGTACTCAAAATACATTTTGTCATTGATTGTTATATTAAAATCAATTCTTTGTAATAGAGAATAAGAAGTTACGTGAAGTTACACACATACTCGACTACCGATGCAATAGATAAAAAAACACTTATTATCTATTGATTCAACAAGATGACGACTAATACAGAAGTATGGAATAAGACATACTGCGCCGACTCCAAATAAATTGAGATTAGGCCAAGAGAGTGATGATTTATATCGATACTAGCTTCTGCCCGCGGCTTCGCTCGCGTGGAGGTCGGAAATTATCCCACAGGAATGTTCTACCGGGATAAAAAATATCCTATGTGTTAATCCAGGATATAAACCATCTCTGTGTCAAATTTCATCCAAATCTATACAGTAGTTTTTACGTGAAAGAGTAACAAACATCCATACATCCATACTTACAAACTTTCGCCTTTATAATAGTAGTAGGATGTTCAACACCGGTTAGTGATAGTACAGAAATCAGAAATGTATTATTTTATCTCCAGCTTCTGAAACCAAGGTCTCAGTATATAGTTTACCCTTATTATTAATGTACGGTCATAAACGTGTATTATTAATATCTCTATAATAATTCATAGTGGTCCTGAACATACCTACATTTACTAGTACTAAATATGACAAATCTCTGAACCGTCCTTAAATTCATGAAATAAAATGTCTAAGTAATTCGACCGTTTTGTCCTCAACGTTAGCAATGATGTATATTATTATTTGAAATAACGTGTTGTTATTCGTATTTAATATTAGTTATTTGATTTGTTGCTTTTGAAATAAAAAATCTATCTATTCATAATATAGTATGAACCATGTATTTAGTTTTCTTTCTAAATTGTTTTTGAAGTTCCACTCGCACACAATATAATAATATATTTAGTGTGGATACCATAACTAATAATTATTTGTAGGTTGTTCTTTTTTTATTTCGTGTGTAGATGTTCAGACAAAGTTATCGTTGCATGGAAAATTCTTAACGTAAAATCGGACATATTTGGTGTTTTTATCATGTCTAACATGGCGACATTATTGTGAACATGCAAGTTAAGTACGTTCCTTTGGTTTAATTACCGACATTCATGCGAGCGAAGCCGCTGGCAGAAGCTACAAACAATCTGCCTAGCCTTTTCCCAACTATATTGGGGTCTAGCTACTACTAATACCAGAATTTTATGGAGTGATTGCTTATCTGACCTCCACAACCCAGTCAGTAACTAGTTAATACGACATCCATTGGTAAGATTGGCTGTCAGACTTTCAGGCTTCTGACTACCCTTCGAGCTTCGAGGCACGGAGTAGTCTCGATATGTAAAGATGGTCACCCATCCACAGGCCAACCCCGTAGCTTAACGATGCATCGAATCGTGCGGCTGTTATTACTTGACTTAAGATAGGTTTCACTATTATTATAGCATTGACAATGTTCCACTACACGACAGTAAAGTACAATATCTTTATAGGAACTACCGCTTTGGTGCACACAATACACACACGAACGAGCTTACCGTATTCAATGCACGTGGCAAAGAAAGATATTGCAGTAACCACAATATAATATTATCTTTATTCTTTCTGTGGTAATGTATTGTGGTTGTACACTGTAGGAGTTACTATGATTGGTTATTCATTGGCTAAGTGCGAATTTCACCAATGGAACTTCAGTGTCAATATTCCTTAGAAAAAAATGACACCAATTTTATTGGTGAAATTCGCCCTAAGTATAAGTTATGTGCATTTTTACATCTGATATGTAAAAGATTAAGGCGAAATCTGAACGCGACCAGCACGTCTAATAATAATAATAATACTTTATTTGCTAAATGTAGGTTTACAAGGTAGTATGATGTTATTATCAATATGGCCCATTTACAATCTACCATTTATGTGGTGTGTAAATATTTAATTTCAGAATACCTACGTAACAAAAATTGTCTGATTATATAAATTAATTGCAAATATTACATTTCACAATACATTAGGTACATAATTAAAAAATGTCATATCATTACATCAGTTACCAGTATGATTGTTATACATAGAATGTCAGAATGTATATATTAATTGAAATGTTTATGTCCATGCATATTGTTAAAGTGTCAAATAAAAAAAATAAATGAAATAAAATCAAATTGATTGACATTACTTTTTTTTTCGACATGTGACATAAATTCATTAACCGTGTAAAAACATTTTTCTTTAAGCCACTGAATTATCTTTTTTTTAAACATAAGGAAAGGTAGTTCTTTAAAATCGTTTGGTAAACCACGTCTAAAGTGTCAATGGTGTCAATATTCCATATAATGACAGTGACAGTTCTTGAACGCCGTTTATGTGCGGTGATCGCATTCTTCCCAAACGCACAATCCTTAATTTCACAAGGCAAAAGTGTTATCTCCAGAAACAAAAACCTCCTCGCAATGTGTACAATATCGAGGAAAATTCCCTGCTCCTCAATTTCCTCAATGCATAAATATTATTATTATTTTACAAATTGGTCTTCCTATCTGCAGGTGATTATTCTCTGGACATCAGAGATGTGACGTTGGATGACGACGCTAAATATCAGTGCCAAGTCAGCTCAGGAATTAAAGGTATGTGTCTAAATATCACTATATCATCTATATAAAAAAATGTATGCGTGTTGTTGTTAAAACAGAATATTCATTCGAAATTATAATTTTAATTATAAAACTAAATTGTTTTAATATTCTGTATTTCTGGTGTTAAACTGAAACATAACTCGTAGAAAATAATTTTAATTAATTACTGTTTCTGCTTAAATGAGGGTGCTGCTTAAACGCCAAATCAATATCGGTTTAAAAATATCTCTCGGAAATTGAAATCCTCTTCGATTATCTCCGTGATTGACTACCCAATATTAAAAAAAAAAATACTACACAAACCACTCAACATACACGACCAAACAATAATTATTAAAACAAGCACTACTTAAACCCACAATATTGTACTTAACAAGAAAACCAACACTCATTATACCAATAATTGCGTCCAAAATAAATTGGGATTTCCAATAATATCCCTAATTTTGGATAAAGTGATCTTCCACGAAACTCCTTGTAATTGGGAATAATAAATCAATGCTCGACACACAAAATTACGATACGGTATCGTACGAACAGATGCTTGTTAGTACGAGCATGCAAGGAAAAAATGAATTTGCGGGTCCAAGTTTTGAGAGAGAAGCGGGGAAAACTATTAAAATGATTAAGAGTATGTCGAAACGCGAATACTTTTTTAAAATACGAAAAAAAAAATGTATTTCTGCGTAGGATATAAAAGGCACACAATTTTGATAGCAAATGTAATATTGACAATTATGAAAACATGCCGCTTGATTTAGATTAAGTGCAGCCTTGTACCTTTATTGTGTGCGTAAAGTTTAAATAAATAATTAATCTTTCAGGGGGTTAGAACTCATGAAAATGAACAACTTTGACTATTGGACTTTGAAATATGCAAAAAAAATATTAGGTGTTTCATATAATTTTGACGAATTATACGAAGAAAAATGTACTGAACAGTATTTTTCGTTTTTCAGGTTTATTCCCATAGTCAATGTTGTTCATTTTCACGAGTACTAGCCCTGACAGTATGTCCTTCGTTTAACCTAACGCACTGTACATTTCTACATTTTTTTGTTGTGTTTTTTTCTGACTGAAATTTTTCTCAGACATAACAAACAGATAGCATTCAATATTACACTCGAAGCTCTTAGGACCATTATAGCTATGGGCAAGTACATTAAGGGATGAATCAAATATTAAACACCATCCCAATCTGCTATACCAAGTTAATAGGGAAATTAAGACGACGACTAGTTAGACGATATAGTCCTTTGTCCGATTAATTACGTATTCAATTGCCCGTTTACATAAAATTACGACATCTTTAGGAAGGTAGGAAGTTAACAAAGATTTGTTAACTTCCTACCTAATTTGGTACAGCAATATCTAAGCCAGATTGAATATCACCGTGAATAAATAAACAATTTGGGAATTACAGCTTTTGATAACAATAAAAATAAAAACACTTACTGAAATAGAAGAAGCTAAGACATCAATTCCCTGGAATAGTACTAGTGCTTTCCGGTTGGAAGACTGCCAACCCCGTAATTGAAAAAGAGCGCGAAGATAAGTGAGTCGAGTACTTGACATAAAGTATCAGATAAATACGACAATTTGGCATCGTAAGAGTCTCCGGAATAATTTGGTTTTGTAATCAAAATGTTTGGAGTGCTCCGAAGGCAAAGTGGTTAAGCGTTCTTCTTGTAGGTTTAATGTTCGAATTCTGGTAAAATTGAGACACATATTTTTGAAGCCTTGAATTAGAAACTTGTCTACTCCCATTGAAATTCTTGTCGTCATTTATTTGATGCCACCCCCTACATAAGATTTCTTTCTCTCTACATTAATCCTTATATCATGTTACTTGTGAAAAGAGGTTCAATTTGTATTTAGGGTGAAATATGCGCAACTACTGATACAATCTCGAAATGCTTACACAAATGGGAAGCTTCAGTATTGCTGAGTGTCAAATGATTTAATAAAAAAACACGCGGAGGAGCGGGCAGAAGTTAGCCTACAGTATTATATTTTATGACATAATTAAAATACACTAATACAGACAGATAGCCAGCAACGACTCTTTATGCCACCGTCCGCTTTCCAGCATAATTTGAATATATTATAACGTTAACATAGTAACAGAGAACTCGGCTATACTCCGCAAACTCCCAACGGCCAAGCAAACAAAGTTGTTGACAAAAGCCGGTTTAATATATTTGTTTCCGTTGAAGTAAAATAGTTACATCTGGGAGATGTAACTATTTTATGGACTAAGTACTCAAATTTGTAGACATAGTTATTTATTTCCTTAACTCCAGTAATGTTACATTAATAATAACCCCTGAATTAGGACATCTTAGATGACAGGGGTCATGAGAAGGCTGAGACGAAATAAAAATGACAGTGATTTAAAATATTAAAAATTCAATTTATATAAAATGAAAACTGACAAAAGATACTAAACAAAAAAATTTATTAATAAAAAGGATTTGTTCAGAATAGAATAGGGGTGGTATTTGCGTGTTGAGACGTTTGATGGGTGTGCGGACGTACTCGTAGTTGTGTACTCCAAGTCTTCGAAAGCACTTGTAAGAATTTATTACCACTGAATGAGACGCTCAGAATCAGAAACAGAATCAGAATCTTTATTTGTTTGTACGCTACACTTAACTTCTTATGGATAGGAGTATCAATTTTTCTAACGCAGCATGACTATCATAGGATGAGTTGAAGTCGTGTCACATGTAACCAGACAACACAACGTAAGATTAAAGACCAAATAATTGATAATCGTTGTGAGAGAAACATAAATTACTATGTTTTCTGACATTAATAAAATTATTGTACATTTTGAGTACCACAATTCGTGATATGGATAGATAATACCTGTCAGTATTACTAACATAATCACTCAAAGAGATAAATTACTTTTGTTGATCGTAATAATATTTCTAGTCAATACAAAATTAGTAAGTTTCATCCTAGCACTAGTTGGATGCACTTATTGACGTGTAAACTAATTGTTAATCTGTGATCACCTTTTATTTTAACTTAGATTCGACAAAACAAAAAGTCGAGCAACTGTTACGTAAGAAATCGCTTAACACTTATCCTTTGCACCAAAGATAATTCTTTCGAGCCAAGTAACTATTGTTTTCGTGCTTGAGTCAGAGCCCGCGAAATTGTGTTTGCTCTAAATAAATTGAAAATCTTGACTCGCATTTTATTCTTGGCCTGTTTTCAGGCCTTCGTCTCACGATTTTTCTCCCCATTTTATATAATACCTATATTTTTAGGAGCTTGTAATCCGCCCTGATGGATTTTGAAAGTTTGCTTCGTGAGGGAAAAGTCTGATTGTTTCTTTCTCAGCTTGGGTAACATCAATTTGGGGAAGAAGTTTATGTCGCTGGATAAATCATTTACCGGCAAACAGATTGTGTTAATACTTGCGTCTGTTTTTTTATATTTTCATATTTATAGCGAATAGATCTTATTATGTGTATCAATAGCAATTTTTATTCAAAATTTTACTTCACCTACATTTAACATTACCACCGTTTATTACAGATAGATTATTCACAATAATATTTATCTTTCTCATCATTCTACATATATCATTTATTCACCATACATCTAGGCATCCTACCTCACTATTCCCACCGAGTATATCAACAACATCACAGCAACCATTATAGCTCAATATTACGGCCTTAATACTTGTCAATACGTCCATCTCTTCGGCAAGAATCTGCTCAATTGTATTTGCGATATGTCTGCTGACAGTACCTGTTCGCTGTGACGTGTTAGTCCTATGCCCGCTTGCCAGTGTCAGTCAAGCCTAGGTGCTGCGTATTTTGCTACCTTTGATATTGACGTTGTGGTTGTTTGCCGGTGAATCGTGAACTGCCGAAAGATTTTTGCATGACAGCGTCGCTTCTGCTTCACTAGTTATGGTAGTGGATTTCTGTTTAACATCTTTGTTTACTAGGGCAGTATCGTTATATGTTGAATTTTCATTTTTGTAAGGCAACATGGTGTCAGGATCTTGATTGTTACCTCAGAATTTTTTCAACTCTTGTTGAATAAACAAAGAAATTAACATTTTTTTGTCTAAGAGAGCGTTAGCGTAATAACTCTGTCAAGTAACGTTTCTGCAAACCAATTTGGTTCATTCCATAGGTAATTTTTCAACAATTTCTATTATTTAATGCAAATTCCGGTTTTGCGGTGAACCTTAATTAGTAATTAATTCATCCACAACCCTTTCGTTCCGCTTCCATTTTTGTTTTGTAATTTTTCATAACGCCTGATTTGCATTTCTCGCCGCAAAGATCTTTAATTCCGTAGATTGGATATAAAATTTACTTTTTAAAAGAATACTGTTGTAACATCTCAAGTCCTTTTTCAAGCTAATCCGGGCATGGAGAATCTAGTCTTTTTAAACGGGTTTATAGGGCAATTTGACATTTTGACAAGAATATATTTTTTATATATGTAGTTTATTCTGTAAATAGAATATTGGAATCACTTTTACACGTCATATTATTATTTTTTTTTTCAAATAAGCTTAATAAGAAATGATGAAGTCAACTCAGGGGACAGTCTCTTTTAAAACTTCATGAGGTCCATTTGATAAAATTTTATTGTAATTTTTGCATTATTTGCCCCCCTGTTTATTATTTTAAAAAATACATATTAATATTTTATTTGTACATATTATAATTTTAAGAATAAAAACTAACTGGTTTTATAAATTATTTAAATACTATCTTGGATATTAAAATATGCTCAGCTATCACGAGCATCGAAGTAAAACTAGTTTAACAACCACTAAGTTCAGTAGCTAATTGTAGCAAGTTAAATTAATTTGAAAATGTAGTCTTGTCGTCATTGAGAACACACCTCAAATTCCGATTCAGATATTATATTGCATGATGTATTGGCAAAAAGCAGTACTTACATTTGGATTACTGTATTAATTTATTATTATTCGATATGTAGACCATGTAATAACCTACCTCGTTATACCTGTTCGAACCATCTTGTAGTTTAATTATAACATCTTGCATACTTATGTTTTGGACAAATAAATGTTAATGATCTATATCATTGACTTTATCTTTACCTTGACTTATCTCCCCGACCAATTTTCTCGCCCCAAAAGGATAACTTACAAATTATCCGCTTCCACTTTAACGAAACGCTCAACTTCATATTGCTTACTTCCTCAACGATAACATCTCAACGCTTATTATCTTCAATACGCTTAACCCTGCCGTTAAAGTCATCTAAATTAATTTCTCTAGCATCATCTTGAGATATAAATACGAATTTATAATATGCTATCTCGGAAATTTCAAGTGCTTCGATCCTTTCAGCCTCGAGTGGTGAGACTCTATTCAAACGAAAAGGTCTATAATATTAATTTACATTGCCTTTTGTATAGGACTTAACCTTTGATAAATTTCGTTTTCCCTTTGAAACGTTTCTGTTAGTATTCTTATCTCGTCTAAAGCGGGCTCTTATGGGCTGTTCGTCTTTTGTTTCACGATTTAGATTTCTTTAGTAATCTTATACATTTGTTATCCATGATCCCTTTAGTGTGGATTTAATTACTTTTAAGGGTGGTTTATGTTGGTTTTCGGTATTTTATTTAATTCTACTGAAAGTGTTTACATTACACGAGCCCTTATTTTCATTAAACTTACCTACATTTCGTGGAATCCATTTTGTGAAAAGTATAAATAACTCTGTTATTTTACTGTTTGAGTAGGGAGGTGGAGAAATTAAAGTAAAAAAACTAAAATATACTGAAACAAATAAATCTCCGAGAAATTTCTATTGTATTTAATTAGAAACATAATGAGATCCCGTTTCCATTTACCTTTCAGTTTAATCCACATAGAAACTAGAATTTGATGCGATAATAACGCAGAATTCCTGGCATTAAATTGTGTTTAGTTGAAATGTTCTCGTCGAGAACAAATCCGGTATCTCAATAATAAGCTCCGTGTTTAGAGAAGTTGGATTCAGGATGATTCAGATTAAAATAAATTAAACCACGAACAATTCTTGGTACATTTTGTTCTGCTGGTATCTTTTAAGCCTCAAGGCGTTTGTCGCTGTACTTATGATAATTACGTTTTCATGGGTGATGTACGTGGTCTTGGAATATTTGAATTGAATTGAATTTTTGTTTGGTGTTAATGAATTATATAATGTTATAGTATAACTAGCTGCTACTCGCGGCTTTGCCCGCATGGTCTCTAATTCTTTTTCTATTTTGTACGAAAAAATTACTTGTTACTCCTTGTAACAACTATTGGTTAGTGAAAATCCCGTCGAAATATGTCCAGCTTATTGGGAGATTTACTGGAACAAACAAACACTTCAATTTTATTTATTTGTCTAGAGTATAGATTTTTCTCTAATGGTCATCGATCCTGTTGCATCACAAATGACTAAAAAGCATTTAACGCTAAACGTAGTTAAAACATCACTCAGTCTCTTTTATCTTAAAACGATTACCAGAAACTAAACAATGTATTGAATTCTTTTAGCGATTTATGGTTTTAACAATATCAGTAAACAGCTAGACGACCACATGCAAGAAGCTAATACAGAAATCCTTATTGAAGTTGAAGATCATAATTTAGTATCAAAGAAAATATTACTAAGAACTTACACACACCGGCTGATCTGGCTTACAAAATGCAATCTACTCTCATAATACCAACAGAACCAATATAATAACTCCACCCAACAAACAAGAACAAGGAAAAGACAAAACAAATACACAATAAAGAAACGATACGCCATATTTTCCCAGACCAACAACAGTCCCCGCAGAGCGTCAAATTAATTCCATCACCAGAAACTTTGGAAAAAAGGACCAAGATTTACATGAAACTAACTACAGTGACTTTGTTTTTTATCATCGAAAGTACAATAGATACAGTCTTGCGGCTAAATTGTACAACTTTGCACTATTTAACTTTATAAAGTTGGGTCCAAGTCGTGAAGAAACTATCTCAAGGCGGCATTGTCTCTGTACCCTCCTGTTGTGTATTAAATTGTGATCCGCGGTTCCAAGGGTTCCCGACCACGAATTCGCAAACTTCCTCCCTACTTTATTGCTAGATTTAATAACGTTTCTGCTAGAGTTATGATGGGTTGGTCATTATTGTTAATGCAGTTTATAGTTGGTCGTATAATAGTCTTCTTCTTCTTTTCGTGTGGTTAGTGTCTAATCTGGTGTCAGAGTTTCTATGCTGCCAATGGGCCTCTGACTTAGATTCACATGCTGTTGAGAAATACCTCTCAGACATGCTGGTTTACTCACGATGTTTTCCTTCACCGATTTTATAAAAACAAGCGATAACTGATATCGATAACGTATAGTTGAAAAAATGTTTGTAATAGTTAGTTACTGAATCATTTTCATATACTAAAAAGTATATAGTTTTTTTTTTAATGGTGAAAATCATCAAATGACCCGTCCCGCTCTGGGAGGAGTGGAAGGGAGTGTCAGACTTACTGACTGAAACCCATCCATGTTCATTCATTAGCCCTTTATGTTCTGGGGTAGTGGTCTGTGTTCTAGTAGTGGAAACATTATAGGCGGTTCTCGTCAAGGCTGTCATCTACCACGCGAACCCAGTGTGGGTTAGTTTAATTTTTGGTTCTAGGACATGCTGGTTTCCGCACGTTGTTTTCCTTCACTATTTTGAGAGCAGTAGTATTGAAATCATTTACCCAAAGGTAGAGCACCCGTCTGGGTTTGAATACACGACTTAAAACCATCAATCCTCTATCCTATAATCATATACCTACTAGTTTATTTTTTTAATTCAATGTAGTGTGAATTGAATGCTTTTGATAAGGAAAAAAAAAGTTAACATGTCTAACTTGTAGTGAATTATATAAAAAAGGGACGTATTTGAAACAAATACAGGGCGCCTAGACAAAGTCTCATTTTCAGTAACGATAACGAAATTAGATAAATCCGAAATGTATGAAATTGGCATAAGCCTTCGAAATTTCACGTGATCAATCGTTTTCGATCGCTAAGTACTAGACAATGTCAAATTGTGTAACGAAACTTGATCAATATTCCGTTGCCACTTATCAATGCGTTGATAAGTGGCGTTCTTGACTATCCGAATTGCTGAGATAGCGAATTGTTCGATTAACAATTTTTTTAATCCAATCGACAAGAAGCGATTGTCACTTGTCTAGGTCCCCAAGTCACTACAAAAATGACCTGGTAAATTACAATAATATTTTAAGAGCTACATTTAATTACATTGTAACTAAAAAGAGTTATTACAAAATTTTAAAATAAAACTCTTTGCTAAATGGAACTTTTTGTATTTTCAAAGTTTTAATTGTTTGGTGTATGAATTATCACAGGGCGTCATTGAAACTAGTTGCGATATTTTAGTTAAAACTGTTCATTTGTTTAAAGATAATTAATAATTAGCAACATTTTCATGACAGAGGACCGGCTAAAGCTTAAAATAAATTTTAAAGATTTTAATTGTGTTAGCCAGTAAAGTATGTTTTATATTGTATTATTGTCCGTTAGGACAAAGGCCTCTTTTCATTCAGATAATGCATGACCATTGATCACCACATTTGTCATTTGTGCATCTTTGACAGTCGTTACGTTTCGTCAGAAGCACGAAAATCTAACAGCCAGTCTTACCAAGGGGTATCGTATTACCCAGTTACCGGGTCGTGGAGGTCAGGTAGGCAGTCGCTCCATTTAAAATACTGGTATTCAGCTGCATCAGGTTATACTGGAAGCCGAGCCCAACATAGTTGGGAAAAGGCTGGCAGATGATGATGATCACCACACTTGTGCATGAGATTAAAACGTATAAAGTCAAAGTCAAAGTCAAATCATTTATTTCAAACAGGCACAAGTAAGGCACTTTTGAACGTCAAAATGAAAAAGAAATGGAATTGATTCTAGAAGTCTATAGTTCACTAAGTGCTCATATACACGAGCGGCACGCGTCAACTCTAGAATTCGATACGTCGCACGGTATTTCGCCTAGAACATGCTAGGTGGACAAAATTCAAGTTTTCATTTTCAGGAAATCTTAATTGCATAACACAAACAACACCCCCAAACTCCAAATTCCAAGAAAAAGTTGTTTTTCAAATGCTTAACTGATGAATCATAGAGTTCAGAAGTCAGGTAATGAGTTTAATGCAAGCGTTCCGGTCAATCAGTTGCAATTTAGCGACACTTTTGTGCACATCTCATAGTGGTTTATAGTGATATTGTGAAAGTTTTTTGTGATGGATATTAATACTGAGGGTATGTACTATTATTTAATATATTATTTATATCAGAATCTATTAAAATGAATTATTAGCATTTTTTTAACTCAATGCATAACTTTTTGCGTATTTTTTTTCATAAACAAAAATTTTGAACGTTCTGGAAATACATTGATTCGCCTCTATTCGGGCTAGTTTTTAGATATATTGTAGGTATAACTGTGTAGTTTGTAAAAATACACATATTGTTCAGCACACTTCAGTACAACATATTTTTTTCTTTTTTTTTTCAGAACACGTTTACTCTATTTCAAGGGTAGCCTTTTTTGAAGAGTGGTTGAAACACACGAAGATTGATAAAAGGTCGCGTATTTATGACTATCTTTCTTCAAAATTTCACTTTGGTGACATTACTGAAAGCAGCCAAAGAGAAGTAAAGTTGAAAATATCCAACTTGTCTACTAAGATTGAAGCCAAATGGTTGGCTTCGGGAAAATCGAAGGAGCGTTTTTTAATCAGAAATAAGACTTGGCTGGATGAAGGAGACATACAGTTTACTGTGAGTTCTTTAGCCCCACAACCTTCGACATCGAGTGAGGCTGTGACATCTGCAGGAAGACCTCGCAAAGATTTCGAGGAATCGTCGTTTAAGACGAAGAAACGTCGAGTCGTGGATCTCGTAGAATCTCGAAGTGCCAGTGAATAAGTGACTGCTGCCGAAATTGCTATGCGTTCAGCAGGGCACAGAAAAGTTGCCCATGTGATTAGAGACATTAGTGAGAGCCCAGATAATATTATTAAGTCCTAGGCAGTTACGTAGTGACGAAGCCTTAGCATACTATATAGATTCTAAGTCAACAACACATGCTTACAAACAAACTAGGAAGTGGTCCATAATGGCAGGACATAATGTGTTTCCGTCATATTTTAGTGTAGTAAAATCCAAACAGGCCTGTTACCCTGCAGAGGAGCACATTGCTATAACAGAAACTCGTGCTGAAATAAATTTGCAAGCCTTATTAAATAAAACAGCGGAACGTCTAGTAATAGCACAGAATGAAGTTATCAGCAGTGTCCTCCCAACAAGTTCAACGTTTACACTTGTTAGTAAATGGGGATGTGATGGAAGTTCTGGGCACAGCACATACAAACAGAAATTTGAGAACACTGAAGATACGGACGAATTTCTTTTCGTATTTTCTTTCGTTCCCCTTAAATTATATGATTAGGTTTAGGTTAAGTAAGTTTGTACAGTAGGTATTTATTTATTGAATGCATTTTTGTTGTTTGTTTATTATTTTTAAATAAATTTTTGTTTTTATATTTTTTTTTGTTTTTTATTACAAAATCAAACCAAAAACTATTAATAATGCCTCAATATGACTACTTATATATAAAAGCATCGTTAAATATCATAAAATAATATTGTCCACCTAGCATGTTCTACGCGGTACACTGTGCGTCGGTGAGGGCCGCCTACAACGTGTCACTCGTGTATCAAGCACCTTAACCTTTAGAACGCCAGTGCATAAACGCCTGCGTGCCCTCCACGCCAAGCTATAAATCTATTTCTCCTTGTTATCATGAATTTACCAATATCCATGGTGTCTTTTAATTTGTTTCGTGTCATTATATACGTACGAGAGGTTAAATTTTTAAGATATCTATATAGACACACACAAAAGTAATGATTTAATTGTTTATTACGTGTTATAGTGTACCCGCATTGTCACATGTTTGTGTCGTTGGCGTACGGGGCATGTGCTTGTTTGTTACGTATATATGACAATAGCGTTCTAAAGGTTAGTAATATTATGTACACACGAGCGGTACGTTATCGACGGTAGACGCCGACGCGTTTCACGGTTGCAATAGGCTCTGTCGTTGACGTCTGCCGCTCTTGTGTGTAAGCACAAAATTGTGTTCCCGACTAATAATATATGGGTGCATTGTAATTAATAATAATAGTTTTGATATTGCTACTTATTTAAATACTATACATAATTTTAGTTACCATAGCATCTTGAACGGGTACGAAACCATCAAAGTTTTAGTCAGAGGTGCAGGTCCATCCTCATTTCGTCAGTTACGTTTAAGTCCCATGTAATAGTGGTCGAAGCTATTGCCATCAACCGAGAACAAATGTAGACTCCGGGCTTACGAAAAACCCAATAACACCTTTTCCGATGCGGGAATCGAACCCAAGTCCTCATGCTCAGCTGTAGCGCTTGCAACCACTACACCAATGACGGGGTCAGCAATCAAAACCTACATTTAATACATCACCAAACACTCACAATATAATCCAATACAATTTTAAAACCTTTACAACACTGCCCAGTTCGAGCATCAATCCATAAAATAGCGTCCACCTATCTAAAATTCCATTCGATAACCTATAACCCTTCCCAAGTTTACAGCACTCATGAAACAAAATTGCGTGCCATTTTAATCTCCTCACAATGTTATAACTCCCAATATGTTTCCCGGAGCCCGTTTTCGATACAGAGTAATATATTAAAACCGTTTTTGACAGGAGAACCGGCGATTCGATCGCGGTACGCACGACTTACGGTGCTGGTGCCGCCGGAGCCACCGCGCATCGTTGAAGGCAATTTCTTTTCGACGATAGAGGACAGAAATATCAAATTGGAGTGCGTGTCTATTGGTGGAAAACCGCCAGCTGAGGTAAGAATTGATTTCTGTGTTTTTGTGTGGGACTATGTTGTGAGTGGTTGTGGTATTGTGTTTGTGTACTATCTATGCGTCATGTTTGCCGCAAATAGAAGTATTATCTTTCTTTCTTTCTGGTGAGTGGGTGAATGTTCGCTGTGGTTTGAGATGGTTATTATTGCAAATACAATAATAATAATATAATAATATCCTTGGACATTTCACACAACGCCATATCGTCCCAAGCTAAGCAACTTAATGCTTGTGTTATGGTAACGAGATGGCTGATAAACTACTTATATAATTTTTTTTTCGTAAATACATACATATTATTGATATAAAAACACCCAGACTCGTAACAAATACTTGCAGGTCGTACAAATATTTGTTCCGTGCGGGAATCGAACCCGCGACATAGTGCGCAGCAGTCAATCGCTCAACCACTGCGCCAACCATGTCGCCACAATGAATAAAAGTATCTATATATACTTACTACTATAATTTATGTAAATGTAAACCTCTTGCATGTTTTATTTTTTCGGATGCAACCATAATTCTTATAAGAGTGGTGGTGAACCAGTGGCCTCGACACGAGTTGTAGGTCGTGAGTTCGAACCCAAGCAGGTGCTTTACTTTGTGTATTTAATTTCATCACCACTGCTCTCAAAACTGTGAAGGAAAACATCGTGAGAAACCGGCATGTTATAGAACTACAAATTCGAAGTCATGTGACATTCTCCTACTCGCGCTGGATTATGGCCCACTCCCTCTCTTAGAGAGGAGACCTGTGTCCCAGCAGTGGGAACATTATAGGCTGATTATGAATAACCATAATTATTTGTACACCTCTTGGCATAACATAGCGACCTATGAACTCTAATTTAAGAACTGTATTCACTACCTATGTTACACAAATAGAAAATGATTATGATTATGATTAAATCTCTCTAATTTTATTTCTAAAACATTGTACAGAGGCCAGCACATCAAGTTACCACAATCTGTCAAATTTCTTTGATAGTATTTGAACTTTATTGCAAAGACTTAAGATTCATTTTTAATTGAGAAAATTTGACAGTTAGAGAAAGCTTGATGTGCTGGCGTCTGTACAAGCCATGTTTTGTCTTTGCATCATCCTAAGGAAGACTGGCAGAAAATGCCTAAGGCCTTTGCCTTTGTTTTTAATAAATATGACTATGTTAATGGTAATGTAAGTTTCATAATGAGAAAAACTCTTTCTATCTGTCGTTGGAAATATAATATTAATGGACTTTATAGGAGAAATGTTGCTGGGATACATTAATGCATTTTTTTTTAAAGATTTCTAAGTTTTCGAAAATATATTATAACCTATGTTAATTCCTGTTAATTTAGCTTTCTATTGGTGAAAAAACGGTTGAAATCGATTCAGTACTTTCTGAGCCTATTCGGTACAAACAAACAAACTCACAACCACATATACAAAAAATCTTTCCTCTTAATAATATATTAGTATAAATATAGATTAAAGCCGTTTTCAACTAGACAGTTATTTTGCTGTACTTTAATCTGATTAAAATATGTTTTTCCATTTTTATGCCTGAAAAAACAGAATAACACAAAAAATAATAAGACACTTCTTAACAATGGTTTTAATATAATTTCAATTTAAAAACTTTGTAACTAAAGAAACTAATGAATGTAATTATGAATGTTTTTAAAGCAATACTTTCTCAGTTGTCACCAAAGTTTGTGAGCCCCTGATAATGTTAATTAATCAATGTCGCTACTTTAATGGCATTTTACAGGCTTGCCACCGTATTACGTCGACCTTTTCATATTTTTTCACATTTTTCTTAATATTTCACGTACTTTTGAAGGATCTATTTCATTCTATTAGAAAGCTTTTTAAAATAAATTGTAATGAAATCTTTTGGGTACTTTAATGTAAGTAATTTACGGTTTCTGCGCCTTTCAGTCAGGTTTCGAAAGTCATTAATCTACTTAATGTTATTTTCTAGACTATTATAGAAGTTTATCGTAGGTCTGAATGCTTGGTATTGATCTTTTTCGCACCAATGAGTTTTTCGCAAGATAGAACGAAAACTTATTTCGATAATAAAACCTATTTTTTTTACAAGCTATCACTTTATTTATTACAAGCTTTAGGTAAGTAACGGTTGAGTAACAATTCTTTTTTATCATTTAACATTGACACTTAGATGTCGAAAATTATCCCAAGGGAACGTAATACGAAGATAAAAAGTTATAACAGGTTATACGATACCCCTTGGGTAGACTAGCTGTCACATTTTCGGCCACCTGACGACCCGTAAAGTCAAAGATGCACAAATGACAGCCGGGACCAACGGCTTAGCGTGGTCTCCGAGGCACGGAGTAGTCTCGGTATGTAAAGATGGTCACCCATCCACAGCCAACCTCGGCAAGTCTAGCTAACCTGATGGATCGACTTGTGCGGCTGTTCTTAGTTAGCCAAATTTTGTACCTAATATCAAAGTAACGACAAACTACCCTCAGTATGTTCCCGATATCAAGTAATGGCAAAAACTACTGACCTATTTACCGACAAATACGAGAGGTACGTGTATCGGGAGTAGTGCTGAACTATGAAATATGATCTCGAACAGAACATGAGGAATCGAACACAATTTGCGAGCGAACGGGAACTGTTTATAATAAAATTCATGTCGCACACGCTCGTGTGAATAAAGAGAAATGGTGAGACGTTTACTTGCAGTACAAAAGTAAAAAATAACAAAACGACTGTTTTTCCCAAGCACGTAGGCTGAGGTGAAAAGTATTATGTATATCTTTACTTCACTTGTTATGGCTAAGTCTAATGTAATAGAGGGCGAGCTTGCTACTATTATTTGGGCACCAATGCGGCCTCATGGCTGCTACTGAGAATTCTCTAATTGACACTCAATAAGACTACCCCTTTTATTTTTGAGGATGGGAAATCATCACATGACTATCCATCCAGAGCTCCTTCCCTATAGCTGACATCTCTTTGAGGCGCGCGTGGAATACGTGCGCGCCACTCAGCGCGGGCCTGGGGCTGATCGGACAGACCTACCCATTACTCACCGTCAGCAGGCCCGCAACTACGGTAGCTGGGAGTCATCATGCCGAGCCATGCCATTTGTCAAGAACACTTTTTCCTTTTAAATCCGGTGCCAAGCTGACCCAATAAATCGTTTATTTTAAACCAATAAACTCTCGAATTTTGCATGTAGCCTTTATATTTACCACATAGGTTACTGTCTGCCTCTGCCTAGCCTTTTCCCAACTATGTTTGGGTCGGCTTCCAGTCTAACCAAATGCAGCTGAATATCAGTATTTTACATGGAGCGACTGCCTCTCTGACCTCCACAACCCAGTCAGAAACTGGGTAACACGATACCCTTTGTTAAGACTGGATATCAGACTTTCGGGCTTCTGACTAGTGTAACGACTGTCAGAGATCCACGAATGACAGCCGGGACCAATGGCTTAACGTGTTTTCCGAGGTCACCCATCCACGAACCAACCCCGGCAAGTGTAGCTTAACCTGGTAGATCGATCCGTGCGACTATTATTACGTCTTAAAGGTTAACTGTATCAGAATTAGTTTTGATATAATTGCATAGTTGCATACGATTATGTAGTTCACGAACATTGCGATACAAATTGAAGCCAGTATTACACAAGTGGTGTTAGCTTCGATGTAAATTAATAGAGGACTCGGTTTCATTAAATGGAATTGAGTTTCGCTCGAAGTTGTTGGCAAATTATACATCGCTTTTCATGATTAGTGAATTAATTAGGGAATATTCGGAATTAGTATTAGGGATTAGTGCTTGAGGAATAATTGGTTCTTTGTTGTAATCAAAAATGATTTAATCTATTAATCTTGTAGTCATTCGTCCCATTATTCTTTTAATTTGAACGCATTAGTTAAGTAAGAGTGACTAAACGAGTACCTAATGAAAAAAAAAATGGTCCTTCCAAAATAAAATTTAACGTAATGGCTTTTGGTCCTTCGCCCCGGACTTTTCAAATAACATCCAACCATAAAAAGTAAAAGCTTTACAAAGTAATAAACCGCAAAATAATCCTGAAAACTAATTCCAGTCTCATTCTAAACGTAACCAAGAAATTAAGGCATGCGAAGCAAAAAATTCAAAATTGTCACATTCCACATAAGCAAATCCTCTGGGACTGAGTCTGCCCAATTTATTTGGCTCTGTGTCAATTTGTTTGTCCCGGTATTAACCAAGAGAATATTCCATTTAAGCTTTTCAAGTAAAGTGAATAGGTATACGTCCCCAAGGACCCTCGCACAATTAGGAGTTAAATTGAAAATGATGTTGCGTCTGTATTGTGGGTCCGTCGAGACTGCAACGTTTTGATTGCACAAATATTTCATAATGAAGGATTAGTATTGGCTCAAGTAATATCTGTGATGAGACTGGGATTTGAGGAGATGCGGAAATTATTTGCCAAGGGTCTTAATCATCTTACATAATAAATGTTTGTTCGAGAATTTTTGATGGAGGGAATTTTGTGGCGGAGTTTCGTCTTGATTGAAATTAGAATGAGAATTTAAATTATTACTTTAGCCAAATGTGTAGAAAAAGTTATGCTCGCGAAGGAGGTGGCGGGATGGGAGAGAGAAAGGTCCTCCCGTCCCAGCCGCCGCAGGAGACGCCCCGGGCGTCGAGAGCCACGTGACGACTCCCGGCCACCGTAGGCGCGGGCCTGCGGACGGTGAGTAATGGGTGACTCACCGTCCGATCAGCACCAGACCCGTGCCGTACGGCGCGTATATGTTCCACGCGCGCCTCAAAGAGATGTCAGCATATGAAGGGGCCCCTCAGGGCCAAGCCTGCCGGGTAAGCGGGATTGTCCGAAAGGGTTACCGCTACCCCGGAACATAAAGGGCTACGGAAGAAACATGGATGGGTTTTAGTCAGTAAGAGTCTGACACTCCCTTCCACTCCACCCAGAGCGGGAGCAGTCATTAGACGATTTCCCAGCCTTAAAAAAAAAAAGCCAAATGTGTAAATGATTGTAATGCATAATGAGCCTATAATGTTCCCACTGCTGGGAAACAGTTCTCCTCTCTTTGAGAAGAAGTGGGCCGTAATCCGCCACAAGGACATAATGCGGGTTGCTGGATGACACATGGATGGACATGCCAGTTTCCTCGCGATGTTTTCGTCCACCGTTTTGAGAGCAGCGGTGATGGAATTATATACACAAAGTAAAGCACCTGCCTTGGTTCGAACTACCTATAACTCGTAAGTCGAGGCAAGTACCACTGGGCCACCATTAATCATGAATGATGATGAAGGATAGGAAAGAAATGAACTCTGTGATAACAGGTTTTAGATGACAGATGATGAAGGTGTGCTGTACCAACCACAAGTTAATTTATTGAGTTACGACAGAAGAATTATGAAAACAAATATTCTTGACGACTTTTAATAACAAAAAACCCGTAAAAGAGCACTAGCTCTTACAAAATCGCCCCTAGTTCTAGTTATTAAGTTAGACAAGGCCCCATAAAACCATATTTTTCTTTTGTAATACCAATGTGCGAGACATTCTCAAAGAACTATTTTGCATTTATATAGGTCTCATCTTCACACGGCCGGCGTCCTGAATACTTAGTAACTATACTCTTCCTTTGTTTTAGATTACGTGGGTAGATAGTAATGCTGGTGTACTGACGCAAGGAGTCACTTATAGCGTTGAGCCGATGCCTGATGGTCAACGGTTTACAGCTAGGTAAGTCATTAATTCTCTTTTCTTGTCTACCTCTTTCTTTTTTTGAGGGTGGTAAATCATCAAATGATTCCTCCCGCTCTGCGTGAAGCGGAAGGGAGTGTCAGACTCTTACTGACTAAAAGCCATCCATGTTTCCTCCTTAGCCCTTTATGTTCCGGGGTAGCGGTAACCCTTTCGGACAATCCCGCTAATCTTTTCTATCTACTCTACGGTCCTCTCTACCCAGATTCATTAAACCCGTTAAAGGAAATATATATTCATTTGGTAGACCACGAGTATTGCTGCAATTCTGGACATCAAAAATTTTTTTTTTGGCTATTTTTTCGTACTTTAGTCACTATAACGGCTTCGTCATAACTATGCAGTCTATGTAGTCTTCTACATCTAATCTGGATTTTTCTTTCAAACAGGTCAATTATAAAGATGACTCCGAAGCAGGAACACCACAACCAGACCTTCACGTGTCAAGCACAGAACACAGCTGACAGAGCATACAGGGCTGCAAGCATACAAATAGAGGTAAGTCTCATGACAGAACTCAAACATTTTGCAAAATAAAAGTTAAAGACAGGTTTTAAAATTTTAAACATAATAAAAAAGAGAACATTAGAACTGCAGGAAAAACCTTTTTTGATTATAAGGTAGAGGTATACTTATAGTACCTACACTCAGATTCAGCCAGTTATGTTTTGAGTCTCATGTAATAGTGGGCGAGCCTATTGCCATCAATCGGGCACAAATCCAGATTCCAGGCTGAAAAACCCAATAACACTCTGCCCAATCCGGAATCGTACATTGGCCCATGCTTAGCAGTAGCGCTTAGACCACTAGACCAACGAGCCAGTCAGAAATTTATACCAAAAGCTTAATAAAGCCTACACATCGACCTAGATGAACTAGCCAAACGACAATAACAAAACAAAAGGAAGTGAAACCAGAACCATCCCAAAAAATATTGACAAAAGTGACTGGACACCGAATCGGATGGGCGATACGTGTCGCCATTTGCAATGCGAAAGAGATTTAGCACTGACAGAGGCAAGCGCAGTAAATATGGGTACACTCCTAGAATAAAGAATGAAGTTAGAAATATGAAAATTGTTTCTGAAAGGTTGTCGTATTTTTACGGCTTATATATACATATTTATGGCACTGGAATTAGGAGTGGATGTTCGTTGAACATCATTTGCATTGTAAATTTTGTGACCTGTGAATGAAAGTGATGTAGCTAATTAATTAAAGGGAGTGCTCCAAGAATTTTGTTAAGAGATCCTTGGATCCGCGGATGATATACTAACAAGCGGACTTCATTAATCTAATATACACTTCTGTGTATCCAAGAGTGTCTTGTTTTATTTACACGGAACGACTTAAACGTGGGTGTCTTGTAGGTTCTCTTCCACCTAACCCTACGGTCGTCTTATGTGACTTTGTCAAAACGATTTGTAGACATAGTTTCAGGGGGCCTAGACAAAGTCAAATTTTCATTAACGATAGCTAAATTACATAAATCTGATAAGAATTGGCATAAGCTTTCGAAATGTCACGTGATCAATCGTTTTCGACCGCTAAGTGCTAGACAATGTCAAATTGTGTAACGAAACTCGATCAATATTCCCAAATAAATGCGTTGACAAGTAGCGTTCTTGACTATTCAAATCGCTGATATAACGAATTGTTCGATCATTAATTTTGGAAATCGAATCGACACGCGATTGACACTTGTCTAGGGCCCCTGAAACTTTATCTTTGTATAGTGTTATCGTCGTTGATTGATTCAACAAAGAATGGTCCTGCAAAAAGGATAACACTATAGACATAAATTTTATTTGGTCATTACGTATACAGTAGAGGGTATTAATGTCATGCAATATTGTGATAAATCAGAAAACGAGATATTAAACTTGGTCCTTCAATCCAAGTCTTTAATACCCTCATTTCTTGAACAAAATAGAGTACCAACACATATATAGAATCCTTGTTCTCCTAATTAGGAAAATACGTAGCAAACCTACATCGGATCCCTGCTTGGTATTGTACCGTGATCTTTTTACTTATTCCAGTCGTGTTCGACATTCAGAGAAAAACCCGCGTTTTTCTACCAAAGAGCTAAGAAATGTTTCGAGTAAACAAAAAGGGATTGTACTGATAAATATTTGTTCTGTGGTTTGAGTTTTTGCAAAGTTTCTTCGACGAGGTCAGATGTTTGATTGGAAGTTCTTGTTCCAAGTCAATTAGTTTCTTGTTCTTTTTTTGGACAATATGAATCATTAATAAATTACTTTCGTCTTTCTACCGTTACATGGGACTTTAACATAACTTGCGAATTGTGGATGAACCATAGGTACTCTGCCTATCTCTTCATGAAATACAGGAGTGATGTTATGTGTTTTTCTAGATATACTTCTGTGGTATCACCACTCGTTGCTCTTGTGATTTTGAAATTTGCCTTAGGAAAATTTCTCTCGCTTTTGTTTTTATGAAGGACTAGCTTCTGCCCGCAGCTTCGCCCGCGTGGATGTCGGAATTTGTTGCATTATTAGAGTTCAGCAAGGATCCCAATTTTTTAAAAAAATATGATCTATCCTATGTCATCCAGGGATAGTGTAGCTGCCCAACAGTAAAAGAATTTTTCAAATCAGTTCTGCAGTTTCGTAGCCTATTCAATGCCCACAAATAAGCAATCAAATCTCTCCTATTTACAATATAAGTACAGGAATGATAAAAACTATTTAAAATTCTAGTTTCTGTTTTTCCCATTAGAGTATCATGACTATCATCAAGAGCGCGGTTGTCAGACTTTCAGAATGTTGACTTTGACAGCAACAGGTAGTACCAACGGTTTAACGTGCGTTCCGAGTTACAAAAGAGACTCGATATGTAATATATGATCACCCATCCACGGACCGACCTCGCCAAGCGTAGCTTAACCTTCAATGGAGCGCCTCCAACCTAAACAATGATGCATGATATAAATATCTAAACTTTTACTTCCCGTTCTAAAAATATCTCCCTCTAAGCTCACCCTAGCTCTGCAAAGCAATCGACAGCCCCTCAGCATGGGATCTCATAAAATATTGAGATAAAATTCCAGTCGTAGCTATTTGCTATCTTCACCCCTAGTAAACTTTTAGGCCCGTGTATTTGTTTTCTCTTATAAAATATTGCTATCTGCAAATAAATTGTTTGTAGATATTGTTGGATCGATTTTTGTGAAGCAATGGTGAGAATGATTGTGATGCGTTGCTGTTTCGAATTTTGATATTCTAATATCAGTAAGTGTTTCTTCAGTATATGAATTATTTGCATTTTATTCTTCTGTTTCCTGCTCTTATCCCTTGTTGCTTTGAGTAATAACAGCCACAAGGATCGATCTATCAGGTTAAGCTACTCTTGCTGGGGTTGGTCCGTGGATGGGTGACCATCTTTACATATCAAGACTTCTCTGTGCCTCGAAACGCACGAAGTAAATCTGTTGGTTCCGGCTGTCGTTTTTGGATCTTTGACAGTGGAAACGGGTAGTCAAAAGCCTGTAAGTCTGACAGCCCGTCTTACCAAGGCGTATCGTATTACTTAGTTACTAACTAGGTTGCGGAGGTCAGATAGGCAGTTGTTTCATGTAAAATACTGGTATTCAGCTGCATCCGGTTAGACTGGAAGCCGAACCCAACATATTTGGGAAAAGGCACGGCAGATTGACTTTGAGTAAAAGAGTGTTTTGTATCAAAGTACCTACAAATAATTCATGAAAAGGCCTTAGTATCCGAGGTCCGAACCCCGCAGGGGGTGCCCTTAGCGTGTAGTCGCTTAGTTTTGTAAGTTAGGTTTAGTTTTTATTAAGCCCTGGCTGGAGGCTACAATTCTTTTGTGGCAGCCACAGGCAAGCCCGGTTAAGCAGTAGACAACCTTTTGGTTGAACTGCGAGATGCCATCTTTAAAAAAAAAAACCTTAGTATATTAAATTTCGTTATTCGCCCTTCTACAGTTTAGATCTAAATCGAAAGCGTATAAGCATTGCCTCAGATTCACTACCCGTGCGTGTTACGGAAGAATCATTATTTTCTACCGTCTTTATCTTTTCCTCATTTCTCAATATTACACAATTTCTATACGAACGTTCTTTACTATATTATTTACCAGCATAGCTCGTGGCTAAGTAATAACAGCCGCACGGATCGATCCATCCGGTTAAGCTACGCTAGCCGAGGTTGGTCTGTGGATGGGTGACCTTCTTTACATTTCGAGACTCCTCTGTGCCTTGGAAGGCACGTTAAGCCGTTGGTCCCAGCCGTCATTCGTGCATTTTTAACAGTCGTTATGGGTAGTCAGACGCCCGAAAGTCTGATAGCCAATCTTACCAAAGGGTATCGTATTACCCAGTTACTTACTTGGTTGTGGAAGTCAGCTAAGCAGTCGCTCCATGTAAAATATTGGTATTCAGCTGCATCCGGTTAGACTGGAAGCCGACTCCAACATAGTTGGGAAAAGGCTGGGCAGATTATTACATCAAAAGCAATATTTCTAACTTTCCGGACTATATCCCAACCATTATTCTTTTCACACTAAGGAAGCATTACGATATTTCATCGCTGCTTACTGTACATTCAGCGGTCTACAAACATACTTACACTGATGCCTATAAAGACACGCATGTACATATACATTGATCAAATATAACGTTAGTATGTACCGATGTAAAAATTATTGTCGTCCCCGAAGTCAGTAGGAAATTACTATTCCGGTCGCGTGTACTAAAGAAACTGGATGTGGTATTAATATTAATATGTTTCCTCTCCCTCTAATATTACCGTTTCGTTTATTGTTTTACTTGGATATTGAAAGCTGGATGTGGTTTATTTATTTTAATAGAAATATGGTCTAGGGACCTTTTTTAATTTTAGAAAATATTAATTGAAGCGCCCGGTCGATGCAAACACATAGTGACGCAGACCAACGTAATTTCACTAAGGTACGCATTGAAAACTTTATGAGAGACACGGACGACATGACTTGTTCTTCTTTTCGTGTGGTTAGTAACTAACCTGGTGTCAGAGTTTTTATGCTGCCCATGAGCCTCTGACTTAGCTTCACATGCTGTTGAAAAATATCTCTCAGACATGCATAAAATAAAGGGCATAAAGGGCTACGGAAGGAACATGGATGGGTTTTAGTCAGTAAGAGTCTGACACTCCCTTCCGCTCCACCCAGAGCGGGAGCAGTCATTGGATGATTTCCCAGCCTTAAAAAAAAAAAAGACGTGCTGGTTTCCTCACGATGTTTTCCTTCACCGATTTTTAAGCAAGTGATAATTATACAATACACAGATGAATTCGGAAAATCAGAGGTGCTTGCCTTGGATTCGAAACGACATAACGAGACATTATATTTAAACAATCATTAATCGTGCTTCACACATTCAGAGCCTGAACGACCACCTCTTACAGCAGTATTATTTCAATATTACTTGAGTGTGAGAATGAGACAGAGCTATACAAGACGTATAGCTCTATCTCTTTCCTACTGTAAAGTAATATAAAATAATATTAGGTGATCTCCTGAAGTAGGAGATACATCATCATTCAATTTGTACCAACAATAAAATACAAACCCATAAATCATGAAGTCTAACATCAGACAGTAACACACGAAAGAATAAAATCAACAGTGCTAAAAATACCAAGTGCTTTACACGGGAACTGCGCTCCCAAACAGCCAATTCCTACACCCTGAACCGCTTCCATCTTCTCTAAACCCACGCCGTTGTTATGACGAGAAAAAGGCCGATATGTTTATCATATATTTTTTCGTTGGTCATAAAATAAAACCCCTTTTTACTGGCAACCCAATTACTTTTTACGATCTGATGTGCTATGATATCGCTATGATACCCACATACTTGCCATTTGTACATGTAATACCGTTGTGACCGTTTTTCTTTTTTAATGGTGGCGAATATAAATTTTCATGGCGTCTCCTATTTTTTTGGGATTGAAACTTGTAGGTCGAATTTATGGGATCTTTATGGGCATCGATCTTTATGGGCTTAGGATATTGTGGCTCGTCGATAATTTAGGAAGTGGATTGTGTACGTTATTTATATGGGAGATTAAAGATGATAGAGTCTGTTTGGTCTATTATAGGAACTGGGTTATTTATTTGAAAGACTGCATTATCCCATATAATGACGTTAAGTCACTTAATAAAATATCAAAAAATTGTGAATCATATTATTATATAAGTTAAATCCACGTATTGCCATAGAGTGTGGCAATCCTGCCAGCCTTCTAGGCGTATTTCATGTTGACAGTGATGAGGACAAATTTTAATTCCCCACCTTCTTATATTTTTTTATATGTTATTATTATTTTAAGACTAGACCAACGGCAACGGCAAAGTGCTTGCCGAGGCACGGAGGAGTCTCGGTACATAAAGATGGTCACACATCTACGGACCAACCCCGGCAAGAGTAGCTTAACCGTGCGGTTGTTATGACTTAGCCACGAGCTCCATTACATGCACATTTAAAAAATGCTGCTCAACATTATAAAGAGAACCATCCTCTGGACATAAATCAAACCTGATGAGCATTCTATATAATAATACGAAAAAATCTTAACACGACGAGAAAAAAAAAAAACTATTTGATTTTAAAGACATACTAACTATGCAATACAGCAACGATACTACTGCAGGTATTAAATAACCATCTAACAAATTCGAAGCCCATTTAAAACACACTAACTGTGCAATACAGCAACGATACTACTGCAGCTATTAAATAACCATTTAATAAATTCGAAGTCCATTTAAAACACACTAAGAAGTACAACGATACAACTATCAAAAAACTATTTCATAAATTCGAAGCCCATTTAAAACACACTAACTGTGCAATACAACAACGATACTACTGCATAACTACAAAAAACGTGACTCGTGCATAATTCAGAATATTTTTGTGCGTCTGCTCCATATTTTTTACTCTGTAATCATTAATTACACCTGCAGGTACAGTTTTTACTACTTTCTAGGTGCAATGAATCATTTTTATTGTCTCTAGTTTGTTTTTAAACGGCAATAACGTCTTCCTTCTGGTTGTTTTTTCAGTAGATAATATGCATTTACATTTATGTCTCTTTCTTTTTTTCTCTTCTTATATTTCATTTTACAAAATATACTTTGAGGATAATATTATTGTAAATTCTCTGTTTTTATTTTGAATATATAATATATGCGTTTGGGTTTAATTTTAATGTAGTTAAATTTAAAGACTTTTATTACAGGCTAAGACATAAAAGCCGCATTGGTCGATCGATCTGGTTAGGCAAGCTTACCGCGTATTATCCGTGGATGGGTAACCATTTTTACATACTTAGATCAAAGGTTTTCCGTTTTGTCACTTTCTAAGCTATTGAAGGCATTATTGATTTTCCGTTCAATTGTATGTCAGTAGCATTTTTCAAATGCTACTGACATACAATTATTACTACTACTTTCATTGTCGAATCAGACATGCTTTTTTTTTTAAGGCTGGGAAATCATCCAATGGCTGAGTCTTTACATATAATAAAATTGTAGAAAAGTGGTGTCTGTACAATGGAAATATATTAAAAAAAAGTAGCAAGGGTTGTTATTTTATCGATGCCGAACCCGAAATTGTATTTATTTTTTTTTTGTCTGTTTGTCTGTGTGTTTGTGCACGCTAATATCAGAAACGGCTTATTCGATTTAGATGCAATCACTAATATATTGTAGTAAGCTTCACTTACTACATTAAGTGTTTATTTCATGTCAATCAGTTCATAAATAAAAAAGTTATGTCAATTTAAAGAATCACGGCGAACATTTGATAAGGTATGCTGCCCGAAAAGTCATTATTCCACGCGGACGAAGTCGCAGGCACAGCTAGTACAGAGGCCAGCACATCAAGTTACCACAATCTGTCAAATTTCTTTGATAGTATTTCAACTTTATTGCAAAGATATGAGGTTCATTTTTAATTGAGAAATTTTGACAGTTAGGGATAGCTTGATGTGCTGGCGTCTGTACATACATATGTATGTATACATTTAATGAGCCTATATTGTTCCCACTGCTGGGACACAGGCCTCCTGAGACTGGTCCGTAATCCAACACGCGGACCCAGAGCGGATCGGTGGATGTCACATTTCTTTGAATTTTTAGTCTAGGACATGCCCGTTTTCTCACGATGTTTTCCTTCACCGTTTTGAAAGCAGTCGTGATGAAAAAAATACACAATTAAAAGGGTGTGTCTAGGTTCAAATCTACGACCTCAAAAGTCGTGGTTCTTATCACTTTTTTTTTTACCATACTAAAAAAAAGTCAAAGAAAGCAATCATCAAATGACTCCTCCCGCTCTGCAGCGAATGGAAGTGTCAGACTCTTACTGACCAAAACTCATCCATGTTCCTTCCTAAGCTCTTTGTGTTCCGTGGCAGCAGTAACCCTTTGGGACTCTTTCGCTCTTACCAATGTTCTATACAGAATGTAGTACTCTGTTATATTACTCTTACAGAACAGTTTACTAGGACTACAGTTTTTGAAAAAAAATATTAACTGTTACAAGTGATGCTGACCTAGTGAGAACTACATAGTTTACAAATTTTCTACTAGCTCATTCCTTGTAATTGTTTTAATACAACTTACAAGTAACTTCTTCTTCTTCTGGTGTGGTTACTGACTAACCTGGTGTCAGAGTTTTTATGCTGCCCATGGACCTCTGACTTAGCTTCACTTGCTGTTGAGAAATATCTCTCAGAAATGCTGATTTCCTCACGATGTTTTCCTTCACCGATTTTTAAGCAAGTGATAATAAAAT
Source organism: Hyppa rectilinea (assembly GCA_951799385.1). Taxonomy (NCBI): domain Eukaryota; kingdom Metazoa; phylum Arthropoda; class Insecta; order Lepidoptera; family Noctuidae; genus Hyppa; species Hyppa rectilinea. The sequence continues at coordinate 6,539,363 of OX637325.1, forward strand.
TATACAAGAAGACGAAGAAGAACTTACAAGTAACTGCAAGAATTTGTTTGATTGCCTCATTGGACTAGTAGGTTCCTTAGTCAGCTTCGAGAGGTTCTTTGTTCTACTCCTTATTTGGGTTCAGTGATCTTTGCCTTTTGTGTAAGGTCGTTCTAAGTATTAGTGTAGAGTTTGGTATCGAGGGCAATATGGTAATTTGCTTTGTCATTGTTATATGGGACTTGCGTAATACTGTCATTGAGTGAATGTCAGCGTAGATCTTTATTCTGTTTAAATCTCACCGTGAAGACTTAGGTGAAGTGAGCTTGAAGTGAGCTAACAATAGTACCAATCCATCAGTGGACATATTGTACCTGTATTTAATAACACGTTTGTAAAGGGAAGGAACTGACCGTCAAGATACAGTATTTTACTATGTAGTTTGGAGGTCAGGGTCTCACCTCAAAGATACCCTGTAAGATGTTTATAATAAAGATTATTATTATATTATATTATCAGGTGGAATGACAGCTCATTTACCTTTACACGGTGAGTCACTTACAGAATCGACTGGTAGGGAAACCTTACTTTGGCTAGACATAGATTCTCAATATTATATATTGTATACCTAACATGCCTCGGAAAGCACGTTAAACTGTTGGTCCCTGCTGTCATTTGTGCATTTTTGACAGTCGTTACGGGACGTCAGAAGCCCGAAAATCGGACAGCCAGTCTTACCAAGGGGTATCGTATTACCCAGTAACTGGGTTGTGGAGGTTAGATAGACAGTCGCTCTATGTGAAATACTGGTATTCAGCTGCATCCACTTAGACTGGAAGCCAACCCCAACATAGTTGGGAAAAAGCTAGGCAGGCAGATAGCCACTCAATCATCTACTTTAGTGTTATAGCGCCAAACTTAATTTTCGAATAACCATTAAATTGAGGTATTTCATACGTTTTGCTTGTGATAGAATTTGAAAGTTCAAAGTTGTCATATTGTGTGTTCCTTTTTTAAATTCTTTTTAAACTCTCGGTTTAATTTTAATGTTGGTACCTACTGTATTACTTGAGAGCTAGCAATATTTTATGGGGGCGTAATCATATTTAATTTTAATTTACAATTTAGCTCAGATAAACGTGCCCACGTCTATGCGCCTATTTTACTATCGTTTTTCATTTCATTAAAGGAAAGCCTTCTTCATAATTAAAACTAATTCCAAATTCGCTTGATAGCAGCCAGAGTTATATTCCTACCAACAAACTGCGACATAAGGTCGCCTTTTGCATGAAACCATTACAGTGCGCACTTCATATTATTAGTTTATTAATTTTCTCTTCAGTTTAACTAGTATTGTGTAATTAGAAAAGTCTATTAATTGATGGAATCAAAGTCTTAGAAACAATTTCTTGAAAGTTTTGTCATCGAGACTTCGAACAAAATTTGTGTTTTGCAAATCTTCGTTTAGTATCAAAAGTAATTGCTACAATTACCATGAAATTGTTCATTGTTAGTTTCAAATTGTTTCTATAATTGAATTTAAACAATTAGGGCCCTATAGCTGTAGTCTGATTATTTTGTTTTGCTATTTTAATATTCTTTTGTAAAGTAGATAACGGAAAAGATAATTTTGATGTAAAAGATTTATTTTAATACTTTTTGCCTATTATAACTAGAGATCGGATATTCGGATACATATTTTTGACTATGGAATAATTATTATAGAAGCGGCTTTCTAAAAAACTAAATATTTTGAAACATAAATTTTCGCTGTGTAAAAAATTTCAACCCAGAATCATTACGGAACGGGCTAGTTATGGCTGATGCCTGCCGGGTCAGTGGGATTGTCCGACAGGGTTACTGCTACCCCGGAACATAAAGGGCTTAGGTAGGAACATGGATGGGTTTTAGTCAGTAAGAGTCTGATTTCCCACCCTCAAAAAAGGTGGTCCAGAATCATATTAAACTGAATCCATGGTAACAGTTTCTCCGTCTTTGTCCCTGACATTCTGTGTAAAATAAGCTATCAGTGTTATCAGTATCCTTACCAGCTCTATACTACCTTATGGTATTGCTGAGCGATGGCCATTTTGCGCCGTAGTGACGCATATTTCCCCACAACTCGTTTTTTTGTTTTTTGTTGCTTGTTTTTTTTTTACTGTGTCATGTTTGCTTTAGATAAAAGTATTTTCATCTTCAAGTATTTGTATTAAACTGTATTTACAAAAATGTACCCTGTTCTCACTAATTAGGTTATCAACTGCTTTTGTTGCCAAAATTAATTAATTATTGCAATTCATCTTATGACATTGTTTCGTAAAGTATCCCTTTGATCAAGTCTGTCAGTTCAACTTGACTTATGCCTGTATTGTACTCTGTATAGTCCAGAAACTGCCAAAGACCGATATCATTTCTACAGATTTATAGATTCTAGTTGTGGTTTCCAAGACAAAAGAGCCACCACAATATGAAAAATCTCCTAGGACAAAACACTAACCCCCTTACTAATAAACGTATTATATCAGATGAATAGTCACACACTGTTTTCTCTCTTTCAGTCACCAGAAATTTTACTTTTGAAAGAAGAAGACAAAGCGTTGTGTAACTATACAGACGCTATACAACGTTTATTACTAAGGAGGTTAGAGATCGATCCACGCAGTCTTTATTTAGCCCCGAACCAACGTTCTCGAATCTTTATTAAAAAGATATTAACGACACTTCCTCCATACCCACTTCCTTTTCGCGATAAAGATTGGAAGCCTCTTAACACCGTTAAAAGATTGGAAGTATAAGATACGATCACTAAGTAGATATATTGACCAAAAATTGACCAAAAATACACGAAAATAGAGGTAAACTACGACAACATGGCGCGCCTCTCCCTACTGTCAATGTTTGTAGTCACATCCTTACGAAAAAGTTTGTATGTAGTGGTAAGTATTCGTCTTCAGTAGCAGGCCGGCAGCAACATGCGTTGTGAGTCTTGGTGGCGCTTTGTTTATACTTCCACAAACGCTTTCGAACGTTTTGAATTTGGAAGGGGCGGGCCATGTTATCGTAGTTTATCTATAGGTGAAGAAATATAGAAACCAAATACTGTTACTATTCGGGAGTACTTTTTGCCAGCGGCGTCACTACGGATAGACCGTGAAACTTGCGGCCTATACCAATTTATAGCTTTGGATATAATTGTGACTAGATTTTAAACGTTTTAAATATGGGTATTTGCCTTCTGATTGCCATCGTATGTATACAATCTATGTGGGCGTGCGACTGCTCTCATTCAATGTATGCAGCCGATCTTCTCTTATTGTACATTTTGCGGTCCAACACAGATAATTATGTTGATATTAATAACGAAATTTGTTAACAGGTGAAATATGCTCCTAAAGTGAAGATGTTCATCAAATCTGGTGCCAATGGGAAGATTCCAGAAGGAGATGACGTTGTCATAGGTAAAGATACACTATAAACATTTCCTTTGTAGAAGACTGCTAATCTTATACCGTTCCTGAGGTAGGTGCGCGGTGCGGGAGGGGTATGGTGACCCGACGCGAGAGATCTGATTCATGAATTTTGACAATTTTCACCGCTACCTCACCGGTAGCTTCCTCAGGAACGGTCTGATAAGCGGTCGGGTTACAGTAAGTTCTAGTTTTAAATCCTGTATAAGCATACGTAGCCTGAAGAGCGCTAGAAATAAAATATGGGAGCGTAAATAAAAATAAAATAAACATAATATATTGTATTTATTTAGATTTATCTCATATAAAACGTGCGCACTCCTATGCGCTTATTTTAAACCTGTTTTTTTCATCAAACATAAACCTAACAGTTCTTATTTCAAACTAGTTCGAAACTCGCTTGAATTACCGATCACAGCCAGAGCAATTTTCCTACCAGCCAGCAGCGATTTAAAGTTGCTATTGGCATGAAACCTTTACAGTACCTAGTGTTCAATTTTGTTAAAAATTAGGTCATTTATATGAAGCGTTTTCCCATATTTGTTCAGTCGCTAATTACAGCTGCACATTTCAATGTGAAATATTATTTTTATTTCAACAGCCTGTAGAGCCGACGCAAACCCATCCAACCTGACATACAAGTGGTTTTTGAATGAAAAACTTATTGAAGGCAATACTACTGAATTGGTAAGTTATTTAACACGAATGAGTGAATACGAAAGCTAAAAGACAAAATAGAAATATTTTTAAATCGAAAAGAATTTGTACCATCATTTTTACCTAAAGCACTACAAAATTTAATAAATATATAAATTATAGAAGCAAAATAATACATTAGGTATTCAATTACTAAACAAAGGTAATGAAAATAACCAGTTTGATAAAATATCGTTTCTCAACAGAAAATATACAACATAACAAGAAAATACCACGATGCTACGATCAAATGCATAGTCTACAATGACGTAGGAAACAGCGAAGAAATTGAAACGCTTGAAATTACATGTAAGTAGAAAGAGCATATAAAGTAAAATAAGCTACAAGATCCTTTCGGAGAAGACTTGGTCCATGCTTGCAAACTGTACTGTTGAAGACATTAACGAATTTAGTAAAGCTATATTATACACTAGCTTATCACATTGTTTTTGCCAAAGGCCCCATTTACTTAGACCAATACAATACAAGGCTTCTTACTATCTTACTATTCTACCTTGGCAGAATCAATATGTCCTTCATCATCATCATCATTCTCCTGCCCTTATCCCAATTTATTTGGGGTCGGTGCAACATATATCTTTTCCTTCCATACTTCTCTATTAGTCGTCATCTAAGTAGTCACTCCCTTTCTAGCCATGCCTTTTGTCAATATGTCGTCTTTGACAAGTATAAAAAAAAACTTAACTGACTGTACTTTTTAGATGCACCAACATTCAGAAACCTACCAAAAGACGTTGAAGCAGAAGTAGGCACTTCTGTGACCCTAAGTTGTGATGTCGACGGTTATCCTCCACCAGAAATAAGATGGCTGCATCATGAAGAAGACCAAATGATTGTAAGTATTTTTTTTTATTTTTTTAATGATGGGAAAACATCAAATGGCACCTCCCACTCTGGGTAGAGCGGAAGGGAGTATCAGACTCTCACTGAATAATACCAATCCATGTTCTTTCCTAAGCCCTTTGTGTTCCGGAGCAGTGGTAACCCTTTCGGACAGCCGTAAGCGCTTTTCAATTTTCTCCGGCCCCTATGCTAGGAACTATTTACCGGAATATTTTGGGGTCGGCGGAACATGGCCCCCTTCTCCATACTTCTCTTTTAATTGTCATCACGGAAGTCCCTTCCTTTTCTAAACCAAATTTGTATTTTTTTTCTATTTTTTGTTTTTATTCTTAGCCTTAAAATTAAAAAAACTACAACATCCGGTCACTCGCTTTGTATATTGTGGTAACAAAAATTTAAAAACAGACATTGCTCATCGCTACTGTAGTTGCAAAACGACACTGGATCTGACCCAATCCAACCGCATCCACCCCAGCCACAATGCGGTGTTCCACAGGGATCGGTTCTGGTGCCGCTCCTGTGGAACATCGGTTACGACTGGGTGCTGCGGGCCGACCTTCAACCTTTGGGAAAGTATCACCCTGATACTTTTATATCTAAGGATATTATTATTATTATTATTATATCAAATGAAACAGAAACAACCTTCAAATAATCAATTTAGCTGCTAGCTGAAGACTTAATATCGTGCATACTTACTGAATTGATTCCTACATTTTGAAAGCCATACGTGGGTGTAAGAACTCCCACTGGTGGCTTTCAAAAGTTATTAGAAATGTAGTGACGACATTACATTCTTCAAGAGTTGTTTTTAGGGTTCCATATCCAAAGGGTAAAACGGGACCCTATTACTAAGACTCGGCTGTCCGTCTGTCACCAGGTTGTATCTCATAAACCGTGATAGTTGAAATTTTCATAGATGATTTTATTTCTGTTGCCACTATAGCAAGAAATACTAAAAACAGGATGAAAAAAATATTTATGGGGGCTCCCATACAACGCGTGATAATTTATAATAATAATAATAATTTATTTATCAGACTACAGAGAGGTCCACTTTGTTAGTAACAATATAACTTAGCCTATATTAGTACTTAATAACTAAAAGGGATCGAGTGCGATTAGTAAGCGCCTACACTAGCGGGCTGTCTGCCCGGGCGGCTATTGATTGCAGGATAGTGTTGGGACTGCCACGCAACCTGCGGAGTAGTGAGGCAGATTTCTTACGCCACAACGCGTCAAAGCTGTCAGTGTGTGCGTCGGCAAACATTGTCGAGGCACTGCAGTAGCGAGGCAATCGCAACAATACCCTGAATGCATTATTATATTGGATACGCAGAGCATTATAAGCCTTTTGAGTATATGTGAACCACAGGGCTCCCGAGTACAGCAATGTGCAGTATGCCTTAAAAAGGACAATTTTAATTGCGGCTGTACATCGAGAGAACCTGCGGGCCAGCATATTCGCCCGAACTGATAATGCTCTGCGTTTGTGGTATTTATGCCGTCTTCATAAATAATGGTACGGAACCCTTCGTGCGTGAGTCTGACTCACACTTGGCCGGTTTTTATGCTATTTATAGTATTCGGAGAAGCAATCACTTTGATACTTCTCAGGATTTATTTGATGCCTTCCCACCAAAGTTTGGAATTGACAGAATGTGTGGGTTTGCCTACGTAGTTTAATACTATCGAAACCATATTATGTATTTTTAGTAAAAAATGTTGCGTTATTGGTATAGTAGTTACAAGAGCGTCTGTTGAACTTGAGTTCTAGTTTCGATTCTCGGGTTGAGCGAACTGTGGCTTTTTCATGGCACAAATCTAAACAGTAGCAGCCATGAGTGTTGATTTTGTGCTCGATAAATGACAATAGTCTTGCTTTTTATTACATGAGGTGGTATAAACCTAAGTATTCAAAAAATTGAAGTGTATTATGTCAAAAAGTATAAAACTAAAAACACACACGAACCAACAAAAGAATTCTCAATTAGAAGCGAAACAAATGGCCAAAAATAACCGACGCAATGAAAACCGTATAAAGTCAGTTGGTCATGAGTAATTATGTAACACATACATATACAAAAAAGTTTTGCGTGAAATCGATGACCAAAGCGCTGTTGTGGACAATTTTATACCAAAAGTTTCACCGTTAGCTTGTAAATGATTGGTTATGTGGTATTTAGGTTTTGGCTATGGGTTTGCATTATGTTTTTTGTATGAGGTGCCATTGTTAAATCTTTAGAGATATGAGGAACAGGGTTTAAAGTTTACTCATCCTCCAAAGAAGAGAGAGCATCCTCCAACCATATGGCTGTTGTGTCTGGTATGCTTCTGCCTTAAGATTGTTTTTTTTTTTTAACGCATCTCGCTGTTCAGTTATACGGTTGTCTACTGCTAAACCGGACTTGCCTGTGGATGCCACGATAAATTGCAGCCTCCAGCCAGGGCTTATAAAAACTTACAAACTAAGCGAGTACAAGCTAAGGGCATCCCCTGTGAGCATCTGTGGCTTAGGGCATCGCTGGGGGAGAACAGCAAGGGACAGGCTGGATCGGACGTAGCTAAAGATTGATGGCGACATGTTGTATTCATACTAGTCGCACAGTAAATTCTGCTTGCGCCGTGCAGGGTGTTGCGTGACGACAGTATGAAGTAGTTCGAATGTGGCGATGTCGATGCCACTTTAGCGGGCATAGACAAGTGTCAATTGCTCCGTGCCGATTCGATTTCGAAAATTGTTGATCGGACAATGCGTTATCTCAGCAATTCGGATTGTCAAGAACGCCACTTGTTAACGCATTTGTATGGGCATATTGATCGAGTTTCGTTACACAATTTAACATTGTCTAGCACTCAGCCATCGAAAACGATTGATCACGTGACGTTTCAAAAGCTTATGCCAATACCACACAATTTAGGCCCCCTAATCTTGCTTGTTTCTATATCATTCACCATCTGTTGATTGTCTAATTCTGTTTCTTTATCATCTTTGGTCGATAGCGTGATTACTAAGTGTGCTGCCCGCACTATTAAGTTTGTTATAAAAAAAAATGGATTGGCAAAAAAAGACTTCAAAATTCTTTACTTTCCTTTGTATCGTCCACTTTGCATCATTTTACAAAGTAACAACTACTCTTACTAGTTTAAAATTACCTTCACTACCTACTTTAATAACAGAAATTTTAAAAACTAGTTAGCCATAGTGCTCAAAGGCATAGACAAGAAGTGTGTTACTAATTACATATTTTTAACGGCTCTAACATAACAGGTTTAGCTACAAGCACTACTAATTCTTAGTATTTTATCAATGTCAATCCTAACAACGGCTCCGAGGTACATTTTATCTTCACTTGCCATTTAATAGGGATGATGAAATCTTTTTTACTCGTCTAGGTACAGAGGCCAGCACATCAAGTTACCACAATCTGCCAAATTTCTTTGATAGTATTTCAACTTTATTGCAAAGATATAAGGTTCATTTTTAATTGATAAAATTTGACAGTTAGGGATAGCTTGATGTGCTGGCGTCTATACTAGAATATTAAAAAAATTTGGTCACGTATTTGTTTTTTTACTTAATCAGTACTGGATTCCGTCGATACATTGAGTCACGCCTACATAGATTTTATACATACTTGTGTCGCTCCCACTCCTTAACTTTAATGCGTTTCATCTAAGGCTTTTTTATTAATAAGCTTCAGCGGAGGAGTGTCAGATTCCTACTGACTATAACCCATCCATGTTCCTTCCTTAGCCCTTTATGCTTAGCGCTGATCTGTTCTATCTTACCTTTTTTTACCAATTTTTATCCCCATTTGCTATCTTCTTTTTACTCTATCCATTAGTGCTGAGGATTGTGACCTATCTAGTAGTTTGTTCATTCCAAATATTGCGTTCCCGTACCTTTCTTGAGGCTTTCTAAAAATATAGTTTCAAGGTCGGAAAGGTTATCGGGTCCGCCAACAGTGTTGGTCGTTGACCCCTTGGTTTTTTGCTACTGATAAAGAATCCCTCCAAATTACTCGTAATTGGGGGTATGTACACAAAAATCACTTTCAATAATTGATTTTGTTACAGAAATATCTATAACATTTTCAATTATATCTCCAATATTAGGTAGAGTTCTACCAGTATCAATATCTTGTCCTAATTTGTTCGGCTCTACCAAAAGTTATTTCATTTGTGGTATTTACTTTGTGTACACAAATATCAGAATTGTTTTGTTCATTAGAATTTTGGTCGTAAAAATGTGTTCTTTTTTTTGTTGTTATTTGGAGCCTACGTAGTTGATATTCTAGAAATTTTGGAGTATCAATATACAAAATGAGAATTGTTCGCCCATAAAGTAAAAATAGTGAAATTAGGTGTCAAAAAGGTTGGTATATTCATAGAGCTACCAATCCCTCTATAAGGCCCTGTACAAACCATTATATTGCTTAATATTACAAATTGCGCAATAAGTGAACAAAATTTTGAGGGAGTTTACCGTTTATTTGTCCTTAATTCAATTACACTAAGTGGTGTGTAGGCTATTGAGCAGGTCTTGCTACCACGAAAACATTGCAGCTTATATACCGCGAGTGTTATTGTTTGAAAAAAGTGGATCGCTTGAGTACGGGGGCTGATTCAACCATATTACGCAATATAATTATTGCAGGCCGGAAATATTATTATTATAATTAAAGAGGCCGGCTTAGTACGGTTTGAAAATAAAATCTCGGGACCGAAAAGTTCCTAAAATATAAGTATTTTCTGTGTACAAAATTTAAAACTATCCCGGGACAATCTCATTACATACAAAGACAAATAACTTTGCTTGTGGGCGTCATGGCCGCGGGTTTATTACAAACTTGTCATATCTCTCAGGGAATTGTACTAACAAGGCGTAAGATAGCCCTGTTTGTCTAAATTTAGATCATGTTGTCTCGTCTTGAATTTTTGAAGTGAAAACTTCTTTAGCGGCGTTGTGCACTTTTTTGAGATGGGTAAAAACGTTAAACTCGCGTCAGGACACGTGACCTGATCGAAAATTTGTAAGACGGAGGAAGAGTAGACCGCCGGGCGCAGCGTAAGAGAGGAAGTATCCCCTCTCTTTATACCGTGCGGCGAAAATGTATGCCTTTTTTTTTAAGGCTGGGAAATCATCCAATGACTGCTCCCGCTCTGGGTGCGCCTGCTTTTTCGTTTAGTAATTAATAAAAAAAAATATCATCATCTGCCTAGCCTCTTCCCAACTATGTTGGGGTCGGCTTCCAGTCTAACCGGATGCAGCTGAATACCAGTATTTTACATGGAGCGACTGCCTCTCTCTGATCTGACCTCCACAACCCAGTAACTGAGCATTGATAAATATATATATATATATATATTATTAATTCAGTGAGTTTTTTATACATATTTTACGATAATATTCAAGTTTTCACTTCTGTTGCTTTTTTTATTCATTTGTTTTATGCGTTTGAGTTGTTCTACAATGTTATGTGTTAGCATTATCTTTAAGTCTTTAAAGAGATTGTGTACTTTTTTTTAAAAGCCGCTGCTGTTTAACTCCCTCGTAAAGTCCTTTCTCCACTCCTTCAATTTTTTTCTGTTTATTACGACATTATACGAAGGCTTCGAGCTGCCCTGGTCTGCCTCAGTTAAAGTGAATTACTATAGTAATTGAGGAGAAATTACACAAAAAGTGACGGTAATGTAAAAGAAACTTGGAAAGTTTTAAAAGAAGTTTGTGATATGAAACGCATTAACGAACCATCGGAAGAACTACTAGGGATTGATGGCACCCCAATAAAATCACTTGACAGGGTGAATAAGTACTTTACATCAATTGGTGGCACCTTAGCTAATGACTTGTTGAATAGAATGAACGCATGTGAGCATGACCTGGCACGGCGGACTAAAATTGATAAAACACCAATGCATTCAATTTCGATGATGCCAACGGATCCATACGAGGTTAGAGATGTTATTTTGGGACTGAAATCGCACAGTGCACCCGGATGGGACAAAATTACTGCAGAAATATTAAAACAAAATATTGCATCGCTAGCCCCACCAATCACTTTCTGTGTAATCTTAGTCTGGAAACAGGTGTCTTTCCGGTCATATTCAAGCGGGCTGTGGTCTGTCCGATATTTAAATCTGGAGATAAAACAGAACCATCGAACTACCGTCCTATCTCTCTTCTATCAACGTTATCCAAAATACTCGAAAAAATTGTAAATAAAAGAGTAATGAACTATTTAGAGAAAAATGGCATTCTTAACAATAATCAATTTGGTTTTAGATCAAAGAAGTCGACTGAAGATGCAGTCTTAACACTTACGTCAAAATTGACGTCTTATCTGGATGGGGGTGACAGGTGCTTGGGAGTCTTTTTGGATCTCCAAAAGGCTTTCGACACGGTGTCTATCCCTATCCTTATGACTCGGTTGGAGAGCGTTGGTATTAGAGGTGTAGCACTGGAATGGTTCAGGGACTACTTGTCGGACAGATCACAGTCAGTTAGAGTAGCAGGGAGTGAAAGTATGAGGTCTGGCTGCAATTATGGTGTTCCTCAAGGTAGCACGCTTGGTCCCACATTATTCCTCATCTACATCAATGAACTAGGCAATGTGGCTGCCCTCTCTAGCCTTGACTTGCTCATGTTCGCTGATGACACCGTCTTGGTCTTTCATGGACATACTTGGAAGGAAACTTTTGAGAAGGCCGCAAATGGACTAGCACAGGTCACCTCCTGGTTGGAGGACAGCCTTCTGTCTCTGAACACAAACAAAACCAAGTATGTTTGCTTTAGTAAGACGACAGTGAGCAAACCTACAGATGAGTTTGGTCTTAAAATACATTCCTACCCTTGCAACCGAGCTTTAAACCGGCCCAACTGTGACTGTTCAGCACTTTCCAGAGTGGCTTCTATAAAATATCTTGGGGTCATAATAGATGAACACCTTAATTGGAAAGGGCATGTGGTAGCTACTGCAGCTAGGATTAGGAAAATGATATATATTTTCAAAAAGCTGCGCAATGTCGCAGAAAAAGCACTTTTACTTCGTACGTATCAAGCGTTATGTGAATGTATAGTTAGATACTGCATTTGCGCGTGGGGTGGTTCTAACAAGACACTGCTTATGGAAACAGAAAGGGCACAGCGTGCAGTGTTAAAAGTGCTAATGCATTTATCGTTCAGGCATCCAACACTCGATGTTTATGAAAAGGCGGGTGTACTCCCTGTAAGGAAATTATTTGTTTATGAAATTCTACGTAGATACCCCAAAAAGTATGTGGCCACACTACCTGTGTCAAATAAGCGAGTTGAACGTTGTCCTGTTCCTCGCCAAAGAACAGCTTTTGGACGAAAGCACTTTAACTTCATTGCCCCTTATGTTTATAACAAATGCAATAAAATTAATTCCATACGTAAGTTGAGCAACAATAAATTTAAGGAAGTTATCTTCAACTGGCTGAAGTCCCTTGACTACGACGCGGTAGAGAATCTATTGACTGTAGTGACTTAAATTACATAAAATAGTAATAAATACCATCACCCTAATTGCGTAACACAAATTCAAATTCGAATCGTTTTGAACCAAATTGCTAACCATCTACTTCCTATGTTCGACAAACTGGTCTGCTCAACAACGCAATTAACAGAATGAATGTTGTTGAACTGTCAAAATGAAAAAAAACCGACTGATAGTGTCACAGAATTCAGGCAAGCCAACTCACATATACACAAACACAACTCACACACACACACACAACACACACACACAACACACACACACACACAACACACACACTCAAATACACTCGCGCACACACCCACAAACATACCCGGCGCAAAATTGGAAAGTACAACCCTTTATATTAATTTTGTTATTCCTATTATATTTAAATTTCTTACCCTTTTTTTTTTGTTTCGATTATTTTTATACATTTCATTTTTTTTCTTGATTTTTTGATTCATTTTGATTTAAGTAAAACAGTGTCTTTTTTTTCCTTTTTATGTATCATAAAACTGCAAGTGTGTCTTTTTATTACGGGAGGACACTGGCTCCTGCAACACAGTTTTAACTAGTGCAGGAGCCAGAGAATTCCATCTGGTGTAAATCTGTTTTATGACAATAAATAATTTTTGTATTTTGTATTTTTGTATTTTAATTACAATAACATAAACGAGATCCCTTCTTGTTATGAGGTTTGTTCAAGTATTAACAAAAAATCAGCATTGCCATCCAACGTGGCAACGCGGCCCGCCTTTTGGGCACATTTCCCACTGACAGCAATCTCGCAGTTCAACCATAGTGTTGTTTACTGCTAAATTAGGCTTGCCTGTGGATGCCACAATAAAATTGCAGTCTCTGGCTGGAGGCTGCAATTTTATTGAGGCTTAATAAAAACTTACAAACTAAGTGACTACACGCTAAGGGCACCCCTGTGGGGTACGGACCACGGCTTAGGGCGTCGCTGGGAGAAGACAGCAAGGGACAGGCTGGATCGGATAAATGATTAAGGGATTTTTTGATGCTCCATGAGCCCTTTCCTTTTATATACTAGTACAGAGGCAGGCACATCAAGCTACCCGAACCTGTCAAATATCTTTGATAGATTATCAACTTTATCACATAAATATAAGGTTTATGTTCAATTGTGAATATTTGTCATTTTTAGTTATTTTTTCTGTACATAGTATATTTATTTTAGTTTTAGTTTTTATATTGTTTGTAAGATTAGTGCACTGTGAAGGTCAGGTGGACCTTCACTTAGGGGGCTCAGTGGTAGAGCTTGTGTTTTATGTGTTGTAGGGATTTTTATATGCTATAAATACAAACACACGTACAACGAATAATCAAATTTATTGCTTAATACTGAATACATTCATCAAGCCTCACGGCTAGTGACAGACTCCGCTTTTTATTTAGAAAAACCTATCAAACTATTCTGTTAATATTTCAAATTTCGAATGCTGTCAGATATTTACCAGCCATATTCAACATAAGGTTTCACTTAGGCTCTACAGTACCATAGATAATAATATATTCAATTAAGTAAACTATTTTTGTTAATAATTTTAATTTGTCCACAGCGAGTTGGAAGAACAGCAAATCTGACTCTAACATTAGACACCCACACTTCTGGACGATACCTTTGTAAAGCTAGCGTCGATGGATATACTGAAATAGAGGCTGAAGCTTCAGTTTTTATTAAAGGTAAGTTGAACCTTAAGTTTAGTAGCAGAAGGGCTAGATTTGTTCTTTATTAATAAACGGTAAGAAGGTGAACCTGAACTACCACCGTTTAAGCAAAGATAATGATTTTTCATGTATTAGAATGTAAGGGGGCCTTTCCACCAGAGATGTGCTATGCAGCTATGCTGCGAGGATGTGAAAGCTAAGCTACGAAACTATGTGACCGTCTCCACCACAGATATAGATAGACATAGATAACGCAAGAGCAATTACTTCGCGTGCCTAGCTTACGTACAAAAATCGTAAGTGGTCACTTTCGCGCTCAGTCTGCATCGTATACAGCGCTAGTCGGATCATCATACATCACTAAATAGTGCTTGTGACGTCATAATAGGTATTAAAAAAATGGCACGCTTGGTTTTCGATCATCATACATCACTAAATAGTGCTTGTGACGTCATAATAGGTAGTCAAAAAATGGCACGCTTGGTGTTCATACAGATCGTGATACTTGCGTTATCTATGTCTATCTATATCTGTGGTCTCCACTGATGCTAAGCTATGTAGCGGGCTAGTAAGATGTGCCGCCGTGAGGTAGCTGTGCGAGGGAGATGCGCAGCTCGAGCTATGCGATGTATCGACAGTAGGGAACGCAGTGGGAGCAGCGCACTGCACATAGCTGCACAATTCGCGACTATCCATACGCATCCAGAGCATGCATCCATCCATATAAAACATAGCTTAGCTCTCACCAGTGCTATGCTTAAAGCCGGGAATATTACACATCTCCGCACAGCAATCTCCACTGATGCTGAGCGGAGAGGAGATGTGTCAATAACACAATTTTATTGGCTTTGGTGGAGTCCCGGCTATATGGACCAATAAATATGATTGGTGGATATCAAACGCATCCAAAGCAACGTAGCTTAGCATATCTCTGTTGGAATAGCACCCAAATTGCCATTATTTAAAGATACGCCACAAAAAGTAGACGTAATATCGTTTTCTATAAGTTGATAGTTTCGATACGAATTTCCTAAAATCGAACAGTACTCCAACAGCAAATAGCCGGTATTTCAAATGAGGTTTATTATTTAATTCTAGTATTGCTCTTTGATAAATTATAATGACACATTCCGTGAGCCACGACTTTCTAGAAACAAAACAAAGGTCTTATTTTGCGAACCACACATGTACTAAGAAAAATCAATGGCACACTTGTTAACAATAAAAGCGAATTGGATTCGAATTATACGTATCAGGTAGTAGCTGATACATGACCTATATTCAATTCCTCGTATAAACTTGACATAATTGGACACAGTTATGCAAACTAGAACCAACCCGCAAAACTGGTGAAATTGAGTTATTGGTCGCAACAGAATCTACGACAATTTGAGATAATTTTTACTCATAATAATGAAAGCCGCAAAAGATACCAATCTTAGATATAGTCACTTTTTAAACGGACCCATACATAGTATCTGTAGATCTTAAGCATTTTCATTATGCAAAACGGGACCAACTCGCGTGGTTCTTATTAAAAAAATACTGACCAATTTCTGTTTGACTTTTTTTTGGTAAAAGGAACCATTTTTTTTTTTAATTCATTATTATGCTTAAGTAAATAATAATATGTTAAACATAAGTATTTACAGCAATCTACATACTTCTCAAAACTTAAACATAATTGCAATAAAGAACGAACCCACAAAACAGTAATTTTGCAATCTTTCTTTCTTTTCCGTGTGGTTAGTGACTAACCTGGTGTCAGAGTTTTTTTCTGCTGCCCATGGGCCTCTGGCTTAGCTTCACGTGCTGTTAAGACATCTCTAAAGCATGCCGGTTTCCTCACGATGTTTTCATTCACCGTTTTTTAAAGCAAGTGATAATTATACAATACGCACATGAATCCGGAACGTCAGAGGTGCGAATTTTGCAATTGGAAACCATTAGGTGTTTGTCGAAAACAGATACTAAAATATATTAAAAATTCAAATACTTTAGTTGTCCTGTATCATCATCAATACCAATCTTAACGCTCTAAAGTTGTTTAACTCAAACAACTTACATATTTATTTCTACACACTTTAGAAATAAAAATCGAATAAACTCGAAAGTCTCTCTTTGCAAAGTGGAACTACTTTGCATCACTATGTCCAATAGTCATTCCAATAACAGTATAAAATTCCTACGGAGGCCATTTAATCTATATTTCCTATAAATGTATAATTGAAAGTTTCTATAGAAGCCTCGTTTGTTAGTAGGTACGAAACGAATAGTACGAAACGCTTTCTTTCATAAAAAATAATTGAATTCCACCCTTGGGTTCGTACCTTGAATAGCTCACACATTTCTAATGAAGAACCCTACTATTTTCCTTTGCTGTAATTAATTATTTTATTAGGAAATCGTATATTAAGTTAAGATCAAAGATGGTTAATGTAATTACGTGTGTATGCATTTATTTTGAAGGTAATATCTAAAAACATGGTTAGGTTATTTTGTGAGGAATAATGTAGAAAAAAGTTACTAAATAAATGTGTCACTACCCTCTTTTGATGCAAATCAATAAGTTTAGGGTTAGATATAAAAAAAAACAATAAGCGGGATTGTCCGAAAGGGTTACCACTACTCCGGAACATAAAGGGCTAAGGAAGGAACATGGATGGGTTTTAGTCAGTTGACGTCTGACGCTCCCTTCCGCTCCACCCAGAGCGGGATAAGTAATTGGATGATTTCCCACCCTCAAAAAAAAAGTACCCATTTTTAGATTCTGTTTAAAAATAAACAAAGGGAAACATATACGAATGAATATATTGACATGAAAACTGCTAAGTAAATTGACATGAGTTGATAATTCTAAGAAATTAGATTGTATAATTCTCTAATTTGTACAATCATTATGAGAATACGGCAATTATAAATTTAATTTATCATACATAATCGTAAGTGTATGAATCGGAGTCTCATTTACATTCAAGCGTAATTTTCGGTTAAGTTCACGTATGTTTCTTATACGGCATTAAATTAATGAAAGTAGGTCCAATTATCTCATATCATAAACTATTCAACAATCAAGTCTACCCAGGCCGAAGTACTAAACAGAATATTAAATGACTCCCGAGCCTCGTTTTTCACTAAAATAGGTCCTATCTCCGAATCTTATTAATCATTTATATCTTAAATATTAATTAATTCTACCTGAACTTGTAGGTAATAAGCTATTAAGGGGATGCGCCGGGGCAGACCGCAAAATGAAATAAAAAATATCTATAATGCCATTTTTATTTTTTTTACATTTACCACTAGTTCATCATGATAATTTTAGGTAAGGTAATAAAAATAAATAGGTTGAGGTCAGTATGAGGTCGTCTTCTTTTTTCGTGTGGTTAGTGACTAACCTGGTGTCAGTTTTTATACTGTCCATGGGCCTCTGACTTAACTTCACATGCTGTTGCGAAATATGTCTCAAACATGCTGGTTTCCTCACGATGTTTTCTTTCACCCATTTTTATGCAAGTACATTATTAATACAATACGCACATGCATCATCCGTAAATTTAGAGGTGCGTGCCTTGGGTTCGAACTCGAGACCTACGACTTGGCAGTCCGACGGTCACACCACTAGGCTATCACTGCTGTTAGTATGAGGTTATAATATGTTGTTCAAAATACAATTCGCGGCGATACCAAGTATGTATTTACAGAACTTTAATCATTAGAATCGTCTCAAGCTAAGAAACCTAATGCTTATGTTATGGTAACGAGATGACTGGTAGACTACTTATATATATATATATTTTTTTAAATACATACATATTATAGATGTAACACCCAGACTCGTAACAAATACTTGCATGTCGTACAAATATTTGTTCCGTGCGGGAATCGAACCCGCGACATAGTGCGCAGCAGTCAATCGCTCAACCACTGCGCCAACCGTGTCGTCAAATATATAGTATATTGAGGTATTCCTCAAAGTGCAACTCTTTTTAAGCGCAACCAACTAAGCGCAACTAAATGATTCCTCAAAGCGCAACCATTAGTTGCCACCGACCTCTTGTCACTCCTATTTACATAACAGACAAGTGAGTGGTATCCAAATTTGTGCGAGCCATAGAATCACAACGAAAAAGAAAAAATGAAAATCTTAAAAAAAAAAACAATCTGCGATCAAAGTAAAAGAAATAGACTACAGTTCTTTTTGTGTAAAACCTTTATGTAAACCTGTCGGCATATTCTGTAAAAATCTCACGTTGAATATCAGTGAAGTTAGCTGTTATTCCACTTATATTTATTTATTTAATCCATATTAGTCCATAGTTACACATAACGTTACAATTAGTCAACACCTTTCGGCAGATTATGTAAAAATCTTGACGTACGTTAGGTGAACTGAACGGTCGTTCTAGCTACATACTGGGGAATGACACGATTGAGACTCACTTTAAACTCACTTCAGCTAAGTGTTCACGGTAAGATTTTACAGGACTCATTGGATGTTCTACCCTTAGTAGGGGCTTCGCGACGTAACTGAGGTAGTATGAGAGTGTAGCTACCTCAGGAAAGGTGAATAAGAAGTTTCATACAACTCGCTCGTCGTTTCCACAACGCCAGTCTCACTCTTTGTCTGTCATTACTGTCATGTAGATGAATATATTGTCTAGCAAAATGTTAGGGTATAGTTTAACTTAGAAGTAAGTTTGAACCGTAGTAATGTGTATTTATGGCTTCATTTGCGTGTTTGGAAGTCTAGATTTTAGTATGTTTCGTGTGTACTTTTTATCTCTCTATACAAGGTTAAAAGGCTTGCCAAGGTTTGGACCAAGTGCTGCTAGGAGTGTAAGCTGGTCCGGTGGTACTGTAGCATTAACATGAACTATAATAAAAATATTAAAAAAAATTGGATCCAGGAAAAAAAAATTGCCCAGTATTTGTGATAATGAATGATCTTTTATTAAACAACGTTTTTAAGATATTTTTTCAAACAGATGTCAGCATTAGGGATGGCGCCCGCTAGGGCCGAATCCTGCCGGGTCAGCGGTATTGTCAGAAAGGGTTACCGCTTCCCCGGAACATAAAGAGAAAAGGAAGGAACATGGATGGGTTTTAGTTAGTAAGAGTCTGACACTCCCTCCCACTCCCCACTCAGAGCGAGAGGAGTTATTTGACGATTTCCCAACCTCAAAAAAAAAGACTTTCGGGCTTCTGACTACCCGTAACAATTGTCTAAGATGCACAAATGACAGCTGGGACCAAAGGTTTAACGTGCTTTCCGAGGCACGGAGGAGTCGGTATGTAAAGATGGTCACCCATCCACGGCCAACCTCGCCAAGTGTAGCTTAAACTGATAGATCGGCCTGTCCGACTGATATTACTTCGCCACGAGCTCCTCACGACAGACATTAATCGTAGTTGTAATAAGAATTTAACTATGTCTACATCCATTAATTATTTATGTTTCAAGTTAGTGACAAAGAATTCTCAACTGTATTGCGTACTTTTACTTAGTTGTATAGACTTAATAATAATAAGTTTATTCAGAAGGACAAAGAAAAAAAAACAACGTAATGACTAATCATACTAAAACGCGAACATTAATAAAGTCCTAGTTATAAATACTTAAAAAGCAACCTCTATCAAACTAATGACGCATTTCAAGAAAATAAAGTACTTCATAATAACAAGTCTTGAACCAAATGACCGACTATTCAGAGACCAACAATACTAACCGAACAAAAGCAGACATTTTGAAGTCATATAGCCCGGCCCTTAGGCCTCGTGCAGACTGGGCGACGACTGCCGCAACCTTAGTCGCAATGATGGCAGGTTTACGTTTAATTACCTGTGGTCACTGTCTATCGCAGACCGAGAGCCTTCGATGCCTATAATAAAAGACAAAATCTTCTTCTTTCTCTTTCGTGTGGTTCGTGACTAACTTGGTGTCAGTTTTTATTCTGACCATGGGCCTCTGATAAGCTTCACATGCTGTTGCAAAATGTATTTTTCTTCAACGTTTTCTATGCATTATACAATATAGACATGAACCTGAAAAGTCAGTGGTGCGTGCCGTTGGATTCGAACTCGAGACCTAAGACTTGGCAGTCCAACTGTCTCACCACTAAGCTATTATTGCAGTTCGAAATCTGACAACCGATCTTACCAAGTGGAGTCGTATTATACATAAATTAGATTGTATAGGACAGATAGGCAATCGATCTTTGTAAAATACTACTGCTGCTTACGGTTACACTGGAAGCCGGCCTCAACATTGTTGAGCGAACGCTAGGCACATGATAATAGTAGAACATAAAATGTAAGTCGTCGACCAGTACGCAAGGCCCCTTACCTAGAATAATTTGTAATTTTAATTACAGTTGTAAGTAGGCCAGGTCTAACTAGGTTACTAACAAAGGGGTTGATTTCTAACCCTGAAACACTTGCTACTCCTATTCAATCTAAACTTGATATGCATAATAAAGCCTAGTGTTATGATAGGTAAATAGTGTTTCTGGACCAAATTAGACAGGTGATATATTTGGTGTATTAATTATGTTTGTCGATTAGTTGGGTGACCTAATTTGATGACATGGTTGGACAGTTCAATAATATTTGAGTTAATATTCTAATGTGGAAATAATTTCAACATTGATTATTTGATGGAAGGTAGACCCTAATTCACAAGATCCATATGACAGAAAGAGGTGCTGTAGAAAAAGTCTATTCTTCTTCTTCGTGTGGTTAGTGACTAACCTGGTGTCAGAGTTTTAATGCTGCCCATGGGCCTCTGACTTAGCATCACATGCTGTTGAGAAATATCTCTCAGACATGCCGGTTTCCTCACGATGTTTTCCTTTACCGATTTTAAAGCAAGTGATAATAATTATACAATACGCACACGAAAAATCAGACGTGCATGCCTTGGGTTCGAACTCGAGACCTATGATTTGCTAGTCCGACGGTCACAACCACTAGGCTATCACTGCTCGTCTTTTAAAACTCAAGTATTTGATAATGATAAGCCACTAAGGCTACTTAATACCGACCATATGTATAAGCTGTAGACACCATAAATGGTATAGTAGCAACTTACGGTCATTAAACCGAACATTATGACCACACGCGTCGTTTATGACATGTATATGACCGTATATGTTATGAGCCCAATTTGTAATTAATGCCCCTACCACTAAATAACGTCTTGAAATCTTGATTAAGTCGGCAAGAAATATAATTAGAATTACGAAAGAATAATAAACAATGCCTTGATTTTGAATTAACCATTTTGTTTAATGATGATCTTAGAATGTATTATACTAATGAAAAATTGTGATTATGACAAGTGACTATGGCTTTTGTACTAACATAAAATATTTTTTCAGGACCACCGAAGATTGTTTCAAATCAGACGCAGTTTGGGAATCAAGGAGACACAGTGCACATAGAATGTGCGGCTTTTGCAGTCCCTAGGATAGACAATATAATATGGACCTTTGATGGAATAGAAATCGATGCTATACATGATCAGGTATTGAAGAATAAAGACATTTCTATAAATGATAAATAACGTAAAATAAGTATCAAACGTGGCAATTAGAAGATCAGAAAAGGCAATGATGAAGCAACGTTAGATGCCAAAGAAAAATTTATTAATAATATTGCAGTCAAAATAATTGGCGATATCGAAAATTCATCTAATTGTATACAATGGCTTTTCGCCGTAATGATGAAAGGTGTCGCTTATTATTAACAAACAAAATTCGTTACGAAGTATACGCCAATTTCCATTTACAAAGGGTTTTTTTTTTCATTCGGCCGTGTCGTTATTAATTTGAAATATTATTTGTGTATTTCGACTTAACATAGGGTCAACAATGTCACATATACCAAATAAGAAGTCTATGAAACCCCATATCGATGTTCTAAAAAAAGAATACAATATTCGCGATGATTCTATATTTAATCTGTTCCAAAAGTGTTGAAAAAGGTTATAATGTAGAAACCTTTTTCGCCTAAAATGTTCTTTATCTTCGAACTATTCCTTCCAGCCTGTATTATATTACTGCTAGTACACTCCTTTTTCTACGCACCTCTGTCCTCTACTATTGAGTGCCAGTATTTTTGGGTAGATAAACAATGTTAAGTCAATAAACTTATTTAACCTTTTCTATCCAGGACTACGCGTTCCTCGAGGAGCTCCAATCGGGAGGAGTAGTGAACTCGACACTAATCATTCGAGAGAGCCAGTCCAAACACTTTGGAGTCTACAAATGCAATGTATCGAATGACTATGGAAGCGATACAATGGAAATTGTGTTACGGCCTAACAGTAAGTTTCTCTTTGTTACCGATTGTTATGGATACTTTAATATCTAATCTTAGATAATTATCATTAGTCTAAGATAAGTTTTGATTGACCGATAGGTAATGAAAGGTCCTAAAAAAATTAGTTGCCGTGGAACTTGAACTTTGTTCTGTAAGACATGGAGTTGATGATCCCAAAATTTGATA
The DNA here is from genome assembly GCA_951799385.1 of Hyppa rectilinea. Lineage (NCBI taxonomy): Eukaryota > Metazoa > Arthropoda > Insecta > Lepidoptera > Noctuidae > Hyppa > Hyppa rectilinea. Next base: position 6,562,074 of record OX637325.1, read on the forward strand.
ATTATCTTGGATTTTGAATTCAAATATATAAAAAAATAGACCGATTTTCCATCAATCACACCGGAGGTCAGCCTATGTAAGGGTAAATATAAGGGTGAACTAGTTCAGGGAGTGCGCATACACAGGTGCACTCGCTCTTCCTCACTCACACATAGTACGATGCAATGACAATCCGACACGACGGGAGAGAGATCAGAGATAGGACCAAAGTCTACAAATAAACAAAATAAATTTATTACCCGTTGGTAGTCCTTTTTACTTACAAGTACCTGTCATCAGACTCCTTTGTCATGATGTTAATTGCAATAGTAGAAAACACTCGTCTGGTTTATTCATGAACATCTAATGATTGGGTTCAGACTTATTTTGAACCCAAGCAAGTAAAAGCCGGGTCAGCGGGTTTGTCCGAAATGGTTACCGCTACCCCGAAACTAAGGAAGGAACATAGATAGGTTTTAGTCACGCTGAGCGGGAGGGTTCATTGATGATGTCCCATATTAAAAAAAAAAAGGATACCTTTGTTACATATATTATGTTTGTGAAATCCAGTATCAGTAGCGGACTACCTTAAAATGTCTTCATTATTAGTAGCATTCTCTCAAATTTTCTTGCAAATCTTTAATGTTGGTGTATAATAATCCCATATCGTCGCTCTAGATGTGACACCTCGTAACTCAATTATTTCAACTTTACATTTTGATGCAAAATTGTCCATCACGCAATTTTCCATCTTTCTGGTGATACCTTGTATGTAAAAGACCTTTATTCACTTAAGAAATGGCTATTAGTGACATTTCGTAGCAAGACTTGGAAGCACTTTGTAAGGTGGGACCTTGCAAATATGGGATTTGTAAAAATTTACAGGTTCGTATTTACGAGGTGTCACATCTAGAGCGACGATATGTTGGTGTGATCAAAGCGCCCTTGTCTTGCACTTACGAGGCCCTAAGAAACGTCACTGATGTCGAAAATAGCGTGACCATCTACTGAGCCCAAATCATCTAATAAATCATGTAGATCTACAATATTTTTACATTTGCCATCGACTTAAAAGAAGACCCGTTTCTTAAAGAGTAATTTTATCTTGTTATTTTAGGTTCAGTGTAAAATTAACATCTCTATCCAAAGGGGTATCGTTATAACTTTATTACCCAGTCACTAGGTTGTGAAAGTCAGATTGGCAGTTGCTCCATTTAAACTACTGCTATTCAGCTGTATTCGGGAAGCTTAGTAGCTGACCCCAACATAGTTGGAAAAAGCTTGGCAGATTTCGATGATGATGACAAAAATTAACATCTTTGATAATCAGTTTATAGTTAATTTATTCCTCTCTTCCATAATAATATTGCTTTTTATCACACACTTATCTTTTAATATAAAAAAGTTGTATTAAGAAGTGAAAAAAATCTTGTTTCTATTTGGTCTTAAAAAGATGATGAGGGTCGTCGTTACAACCATTGTTTTTTATTAAGTATTTTATGAGAGCTACTTTACGAGTTTCGAGTTTACGACTGTTCGTCGAGGAAATTGAAAGAAAAGGATAATCTTTTGTTTGATGGTCTTTTAAAACCTGTAATTTGCTTCAAAAATTAACTTTATAGTTTTTAGAGAGAAACATTTCTGATAGGACTTGATAAGAGTTGGAGGGTTAAGTATGTTTATATGTCTTGTTATCTCATAATTATATTATGACCCCTATCTTAACCCCTCAAATGTCGTATGAACCCCATAGGTTCATAAGACAAATTCTCTCAAAACGACTATAAAATATAACCGTATAAATCGTTGAGCTCTTATAAGCAAACGGCTTCTAATAGGCGAACATCTAATGATAGTTACAGATTAGTTGATACAAATATAACTAAACATCACGCAGGCTTTACCCGAAGGGTTAGGCAGACATGGATACTCGTATTAATAGCATACTTACATTTTGCCAGCTATGTCCATGACCCATGTGTGTGTTTGTATGGTTGTATCACTTCTTCACGCTCAAAGGGCTGAACGGATTTAGATGAAACTTGGCACTGTGGTCGACACCGAGGTAGATTATGGATTAACACATAGTTCCCTTAGGTTAATTTAGCAGCTAATAAATAATAAAATTGAACAAGGTTTTTCGGAAATCAAACCCTTTTTTTTTTTTAAAGGCTCGGATATCATTCAATGACTGCTCCCGCTCTGGGTGGAGCGGAAGGGAGTGTCAGACTCTTACTGACTAAAACCCATCCATGTTCCTTCCGTAGCCCTTTATGTTCCGGGGTAGCGGTAACCCTTTCGGACAATCCCGCTTACCCGGCAGGCTTGGCCCTGAGGGGCCCCTTCATATATTATGCTGACATCTCTTTGAGGCGCGCGTGGAACATATACGCGCCGTACGGCACGGGTCTGGTGCTGATCGGACGGTGAGTCACCCATTACTCACCGTCCGCAGGCCCGCGCCTACGGTGGCCGGGAGTCGTCACGTGGCTCCCGACGCCCGGGGCGTCTCCCGCGGCGGCTGGGACGGGAGGACCTTTCTCTCTCCCATCCCGCCACCTCCTTCGCGAGCATAACTTTTTCGCAGAAGGAGGTGACTGCCTCCCACTCCCTCTCGCCCCGGACCATGGCTTGCACCAGGGCCAGGCGCGAGAGGTCGCCGCCGCCGATCGCCTCTACGAGGACACGGCGGTGCTCCGCCCATGCGGGGCAGGTTTGCACCGTGTGCTCTACCGTGTCCTCTGGGCGATCCTCGCAGTGGTGACACCCGGGCGTTTCCTCCCGCCTGATGATGTGCAGGAACCTCCCGAAACATCCATGTCCGGTGAGGACCTGCGTCAGGCGGTAGGTGAGGGCGCCGTGACGCCTCTCTAGCCACTCCTCAAAGAGGGGTCTTACCGCCACTATCGTGGCGTGCCCTGGAAATCAACCCCTGAGGCGGGAAAAGGGCTAAACCATTTTACAAGAAAAGCAACTAGTCTAAATTAATTAAGCTAAAATCAATTTAAATATTTTCGAATATTTCTCGATTTATTGTGTTGCTATGCGTACATTTTGTCCACTACATAAAGTAAAATGTAAGCATTAGTCACAATGAACTGCCGAAATAGTGAATTTTCCTGTCATTCATTCGAAAACTCGTTAAAAGCTCCCGTCCCATCGGTCGAAAGGACATCACTATTATTCTCTCGGCTGACAGACCCGCTATTACAGTTTCAACGGCCGTGCATTATCGTAAATGTATCGGCATTTTGACTTTATAACCCTCACATAACTATACTTCATTCATCCTCGGTTTCTTTACAAAATTTTCTTATATATATTTTTTTCCGAAAATGTTCACACTAGATTGGTTTCAGGTTTTTGTACTGCGATCAATTTTGATAGAGGGTCTTTGGCTAAAATTTTGTTTAAGACTGAGAAAATATATTTTAGCTTGATAGATACTGGATTTTTAGGGTTTCTTATCATATATCTGGGTGATCCAATCTTTGTAAAATGTGGTTTTACATCTCAACATTCTAAATTAATGACTGCAGCGATTTTTTTGATCCCATGTCGACATAAGTCTTATACAGTCAGGGTATTTGTTTGTTAAACAAAGACACCGTACGTCAATTTGCTTTGTTCTAAATGACAGTCGTGATTTGCTTATTATAATTTGGTATTCGTAATTTGCTTCAGAATTATTTGTCTGACTTTACCTGAAACGTTTCAGCCTGTTTTGATCATAATGATCTCTTCTACTCTTACAGACGTTAACCATATCTCTTTCTATCACCGCCCTGACTTCATTCACTCTTCCTTCTTCGTTCAGTCTATCTCCCTATAGATGCGCTCCCCCGGGAAATCAGGATGGCTACCAACCATTTATCTTTTACAATAAAAGTTCGCAAGCGAATGTGCAAGAAATTGGCAGAATAATCACACTCTTAATGTTTTCCAAATGTTCGTTTTATTTATTTGGGTATAAATTTATGTTTATTATTATTAGGTATGTATTTATAGTTTGTAAAGTAATCATTTTTAATTGTTAATTTCGTGTTATAGTATCGTTGTCGTAGTCACATATTTGTATCGTTGGCGTGCAAGGCATGCGCTCGCTTGTCACGTATATGTGCCGATGGCGTTCAAAAGGTTAAATAGATAAATATATCTAATAAAAACCTTTTTGTTCCAGAAACATTTCCACTACTTCTGATCTTATTTGGAGTGACATCAGGTACAATAATGGTAGGAGCAGTGATAATGTTAGTGATACTATGTCAAAGAAAGCAGAGGAAGAACAAACAAACACAGGTGGCTGAGAAACCAGATGTGACGGTTACCGCAGAAGAATTGTATAAAGAAAACGATAGGAATTCCAATATCAGTGATCTGAAACTAGAATTGAGGCAGGCGAATGGAAGCTGTGAAATTGTAAGTGTACCTTTTGTTTTTTGTGGGCTTGTGAATATTGACGATGTTTAAATCTTAAATAGAGATAAAGATTATTATTAATATTGAAATATAGAATAGAATTAACATGAACCACTTTTGCTATGGAAACACATCAGAAATCGCGAAAAAAAATCTGCTGTTCCCTATATTTTGACGAGTTATGGTATAATGTATGGAACAGCTGATTTTTTTCACGATTTCAGGTATGTTACCAAAGTAAAAGTTGTTCATAATGATGAGAACAATGACCTCTTATAATATTGCCCATGAATTCAATTTCACCCTGTATAATATCCATTTTTTGTTCTAGGATTACTCAAATACTGGATCGGACAGCACATTATGTTCAAACGCTAAACTTGGTAGCGGTATACCACTTGCCGGTACAGTGCCTCTATCATCTATAAACCAGACGAACACATATCAGCCGTATAGATATAGTAATGACTACACGGATCCCGCGTACGCTGATTGTTATAAGGTAATGGAATTTGTAATATGTCCATCAATATTCTATGCCGTATCTTGTATGATCTTGGGAGATTGTAGTTTGATGTAGCTGTTTCTATATATATGGAGTGGTCTCTTTCTTTTGTTTGTTTTTGAAAACTTTTGTCTATTGATTTACAAAATATTATTTAAATAATTTATTTGCCACCTTGTAGGATTTTTTGTTTTGAATTTTGTAACTGTTTACTGATCTTATTGATCATAATAGGGATGACGACAGGATAAAAATATAAATTACTAGCACTTTGCCCGCGGCTTCGCTCCCGTGGTCTTTCCCATGGGACCCGTTATTTTTCCCGGGATAAAAAGTAGCCTATGTTACTCCTAGAAAACTAAGCTTTCCAACGGTGAAAGAATTTTTAAAATCGGTCCAGTAGTTTTTGAGCCTATTCATTACAACCAAACAAACAAACAAACAAAATTTTCCTCTTTATAATATTAGTATAGATATGTAGTCTGTTAGTTAGATAATAAAAAAATATTTGACACGTGTTTTTTATTTTCAATAAAAAGTGACTTAGTTAAAACGTATTCAAGTTGGGGCTCGCTGCATCACAATTAAGTTTAAAATGTATCTAACCGTGACGTCGTGCTACATTTTAAACACAATACTCGTATATCGACGTAATCTTTGAATTCCGTAAAAAAATAAAAAATACGTGTTCAATGTTTTTTAATAATCCAGCTGACGGATTTAAAAAAAAATTGTCGTCATCTCTATTGGATCAGTTTTCATTCAAACGAAAACTCTATCTTAAATTTAACGACCATAGTGTTGTTATGAATTCATTTTTTCTGTCAAGTTCATTTTGTCTTTCAAGTGTCGGTGAATATCTTCAATTTTCTCCTTTGTTTTTAGGTGAATGGCTTCAGTAACGGTTACCAGACGTACGTGCACTATGGTCACGACTACACCCCTGGATCCTTGAGGGTGCAGTCACCTACCATGAGCAGTGATAAACTAACGCCTAATAGGTAAGATTACAATATATTTACTGGTTTTACTTGTCTCGTCTCTCAGAGGAGCTCGTGGCTGAGTAATTAAATCCGCACGGACCGATCAATCAGGTTAAGCTACGCTTGCTGCGGTTGGTCCGTGGATGGGTGACTATCTTTACATATCGAGACTCCTTCGTGCTTTGAAAAGTACGCACACAGGCCATTGGTCCCGCTGTAATTCGCGGATCTTTGACAGTCATGGGTAGTCAGAAACCCGAAAATCTGACAGCCAGTCTTACCAAGTGCTATCGTATTACCCAATTCCTGACTGGGTAGTGGAGTTCAGATCGGCAGTCGCTCCATATAAAATACTGGTATTCAGCTATATCAAGTAAGACTGGAAGCCGACCCCAACATAGTTGGGTTAAGGCTAGGCAGATTGAGGTTGACTTGTTTCGTCTCTCAATTTATGGCTACTTTCACAATATAGTTCGTTCAGATAGATCACGAAGCGACGCGCGCTTTGTTTGTTAACAAGTATACAAACACGGTGTGAATCGTGTGCGAAGACGATACATGGCCACGGCTAAGCAAAGGTCTCCCCTATAGCTTTCCACTCTTTCTTGTAACTTATTAAGTTACTTAGAGCCATGGGGTCCAAGTTCCCACTATGTTGTCCGAGACATCGCCAAGTGGTTGGTCGTGCCTTCACGTAACCAGAAGGCTGTCCTATTTTTTGGTCAAAGAATCAGCATTGCGATACAACGTGGCAATGCTGCCAGCCTTTTGAGAACAGACAGCGATGTAGACGAATTTTTTGATGCTCTTTGATTGATTTATTTATTATTTACGTCCCGTTTTATAAACTTGTACAGACGCCAGCACATCAAGCTATCCCTAACTGTCAAATTTTCTCATTTAAAAATGAACCTTATGTCTTTGCAATAAAGTTGATATACTATCAAAGAAATTTGACAGATTGTGGTAACTTGATGTGCTGGCCTCTGTACATAGTTATTATTATTTTTTTAGTTACTTAGTACATACAAATTATTTGTTACGACAGGTCTGTGAATGGCAGTCTACCACGGAGTGTGGACACGCCTTCAACAGTCCAGTTCAACACTGGCAGCGGGTCTCAAAACAATTCGTTGCAACGCAAGCAGAAGAGACAAGATAGCAGTAATGCGCTCAATAATCTTGGACTTCCTACCACCGAGAGTGAGTTTAGATAACTAAGTAATATAATTAAATAATTAGGATTCTTTTATAAAAAAATCTGTCCTTTATCTCAGTTGATAATTAAGCTGGATTATCCCGACCAAATGGGTCAGGTTAGGTTGAAAGTGTGACTGTCAACGGGTTGAAAGAGACGAATTAGTCATAGTAGGGTTACTATCTAGGGTTAGGTTAAAACTGTCGGGTTAGGCGTAGGTGTGAGATGGAACAACAGGGTTGTTTTAGTGAGTAAGAGCCTGACGGACCCTTCCGCTCCCCCAAGGCTTAGGACATCTATGCGGATTTTCCACCCTGGTATAAAAAGAAAAGATTAAAACTGTGACCAACTGCGTCCACACTACATCGAACTTGGTCGCACTTACTTCATACGATAAAGTATTTTAAGACCCCAAGATAAAAATTACTTGAGGTGCACAATAAAAAGAGGCCCAATCATTATATTAGAGGGTTAAATAATGTTTTTAGGACCCTAAAACGGGAATTGTTAGAGGATTGATTAAATACATGCCAATTTCTCCAGTGGTACATGGTTGACCAATGAATGATGTCTCATTTTGCAAACTCATTAACTTTAATGGGATATTTCAATATTGTGTCCTGTGGTTTCGTATTCATTGCAAATGTCATGTCTGCATATATAATTGCTATTTTCATCAAACAATTTCAACAGATAACATAATTAGAGCTTTTAGGAACCAGGGAGTTATCATTCTCTTGCTCTTATCTCAATTTTATTCAGGTTCAAGACATAAGCGGGATTGTCCGAAAGGGTTACCGCTACCCCGGAACACAAGGGGCTAAGGAAGGAGGGAGGGTTTTAGTGAGTCTGACATTCCCTTATGCTCCACCCAGAGCGGGTGGAGTCATGGACGATATCCCACATACAAATTAAAAAAAACAGTGTCAAGACATGCATCTCTGACTTTTCGAATTCATGTGCGTATAATATAATTATCATTTGCTTTAAAAAAATGTGAAAGGAAACATCGTGAGGAAACAGGCATTCCTCAGAGATATTTCTCAACAGCATATGAAGCTAAGTCAGAGGCCCATGGGCAGTAAAAACTCTGACACCAGGTTAGTCACTAACCACACGAAAAGAAAGAGGAAAGATTCAGGGTCAGCGCTTCATGTCTTTTTCTTCCATACGTCTTTATTAGTCGTAATTTCGGTAATCACTCCCTTTCTAGCCATACCATCTCTCAGACAGTCCATCCACCATCTTTTTCTCCTACTCCATCCACATTCCTCACAATATTCTTCATTCATCCGCATCACATAACAACCCAATGCCACCTAACTTTTCCGTCACCAATGCCAGTTGCCACAACAGGAATTATTCAGTTTATTCCAAAGTTAAAACTTTCATTTTGTCTTGGAACGAAGCCAGAAACTATAGCCCTGTGACGTCAAAGCTTACAATTGTTTGACATAGGTACTCCTTGTATTGTACATTCTAGCGTAATACTTTAAAGGCTTTTGAAAGAGGAGAAATCGTTCGCGAAATATTTCCTTCATATCGTATTCGATAAATTTTCGCTTCAATGTTTCAATTTTAAGGAATTTCGTTCGGGGAAAATGAAATGTATTTCATGTAGGGAGATGAGAAACATTTTGTATAGGTAAGTTTGGGTACTAAATACGATGAGAGTGATCAGAAGCATGTTATTATAAAACCGTTTGATTTGCTCCTACCCACATACTACTATGTCCTTTAAAAACAACTATTTAATTTCAATTTCAATCAGGTTCCCATAACTGTGACAAAAGCCTCCTCTCAGTGAGAGAGAATGGGCCGTAATCCACCACACTGGCTTATTTATTACAGTTTGGTAGATGTCACACATGTTTCCAATTTTTTGGTTCTAGGCCGGTTTCCTCACGATGTTTTCCTTCATCGTTTTGAGAGCAGTAGGAATGAAATAGTTTACACAACGTAAAACGCCTGTCAGGGTTCGAACTCACGACTAACAACTCGTTAGTTGCGGCCGTAACCACTGGTCTAGCACTGCTCTCAAAAAAACTAAACTAGTTCAATCTGCACCCAAATGTTTTAAAATTTCGTCTTCTCGATAAACGTAATGAAAGCTGTTGAATTGTCAAAAATTTAATTTCAAGTGGATGATCCAATCTGTCTGCGTGGTCACTGGTTCTCTTTTTTCTGTTTCTTGTAGGTGGGAAATTCCCCTAAAGACCCCTCCCGCTCTGGGTGGAGCGGAAGAGATTGTCAGACTCATACTGACTAAAACCCATCCATGTTTCTTCCTTAGCCCTTTCGGACAACCAAGTAGCCCCGGAAAGCAGGACTAAGAAACAAAATTCTATTATCTTCAACAGACAGATACACACCATATGATTCATTTTAAGATATTTTTGTTTGTTTCCATAGTTCGTTTTTTTTTATGAAACGCATTATAACCTACTCTCGTGTCGCGTTAAAATATTAACAACTTCCATGACCACGTGTTTTTTCATTAATCCCAAAAGTATCAGCAAAAACCTAACCCGTATCTTCTTTCCAGTAAACCGTGTTCCAAACGGAGGTATTATCCACGGAGTAGATGTCCGATACGCAGCCACTTACGGCAACCCCCATCTCCGGACGGGTGCCGGACTTGGGTTCGCTAACACAGTGAATACGGCGAAACCGGCGTCGACTCCTGCGCCGCCGCCGTATTCGTCTGTTAGAAGTTCTGTTATTTTACCTTCAGGTAAGTGAGGATCTACAGATTTTGTGGTATATGTTGGTCATTTTGCAGGTTATACACACCTTTGCTTCAATTGACGACACGGTTGGCGCAGCGGTTGAGCGATTGACTGCTGCGTAGCATGTCACGGGTTCGATTCCCGAAAAATATTGTTGTAAATATTTGTACGACCTGCAAGTATTTGTTACGAGTCTGGGTGTTTTTCTATCTATAATATGTATGTATTTACAAAAAAAAAAGTATATAAGTAGTTTATCAGCCATCTCGTTACCATAACACAAGCATTAGGTTGCTTAGCTTGGGACAATATGGCGTTGTGTGAAATGTCCAAGGAAAAATTGTTGAAGAATGTTAAATGATGATTTTTGATGTTATTTTTTTTAAATTTACGCTTGAGTACAGTCAGTTCTCAATGTTTTAATTGGTATATGACATATGGCAAATGATTGGTTTAAATGTGATGTGTTTCGTAATGTTAATTACTTCTCCTACGATAAATGTGTAGAATCAAGTTCTTCCAACTAAATAGACAGCTGTGCTGCTGGGGAGTTTGTTACGCCACTTGTTCTTTCCATCTAAAGCACTAGGAAGACCTAATAAAAAAATGCTATTGTAATATAAACGAATTTTTGAACGACAAAGTATAAAGAATCCCTACTATTGTATTATTGGATTTATTTTAGATGTAAGATTTGCTAGTTAATGAAGGCTTCCTCTCTCCTACTATTTTTTGCTGTGCCCGACAGGTTTCATAATGATCAAAATTTTTAATTTACCACCTAAGTACCTATACATTGTAGAATGCAAATAAAATTTGAGTATTCGAAGTGGTGAAGAGTGGGCGTTTTTAGGGGACTGTCTTATGTCACTTTGACCTTCAAAAAGTGCTGATTTTCAGCCTTTGACTGATGATGACTTTTGTTTTTTTGATTTAATGTTTTAATATTCTAACCTCTTACTAAATTGCTATGTGAAGAACTACCGTCTGTCGATTCTGTAAAAATCTTACCGTAAGAACTGAGGAGAAGTGATTGTGAAGTGAGCTGTCGTTACACTTAATGACACTATTGACAGCTCACTTTAAACTCACTTCACCTACGTATTCACTGTGAGATTTTAACAGAATTGCACCACAGTTAACAATATTTTATTTTTATCAACATTGACGACACGGTTGGCGCAGTGGTTGAGCGATTGACTGCTGCGCACTAATGTCGCGGGTTCGATTCCCGCACGGAACAAATATTTGTACGACCTGCAAGTATTTGTTACGAGTTTGGGTGTTTTTCTATCTATAATATGTAGCTATTTACAAAAAAAAATGTATATAAGTAGTTTATCAGCCATGTCGTTACCATAACACAAGCATTAGGTTGCTTAGCTTGGGACGATATGGCGTTGTGTGAAATGTCCAAGGATATTATTATTATTATCAACTTAATTGGCAAAATTTGCGTGTATTTACTATAGATACACTTGTGAGTATGAATGTGGATGGAAGGAGATGACGGAAGAAGTTGAGAAGTTGTGAGTATGAATGTGGATGGCTATACAAGTAGAGGAAGAGCAAAGAAATGATAGATGGATTGTGTGAAAGATGATATAGCTTGAAAGGGAGTGACTACCGAGATGACGACTAATAGAGAAGTATGGAAGAAAAAGACATGTTGCGCCGACCCCAAATAAATTGGGATAAGGGCAGGAGAATGATGATGATGACACTACTGCTTAGCCCTTCCGGGGAACCTAAAGCGAAAAATTCCTCACCTCAAAATTGACCTTTATAAGGCAATTAATAATGAAGATGACTAATACCACTCCGCCTGAGAACGAAACTAGCCACAACTCAATTTCTCATAATTTTCCTACACAGGTAACTCCTCCCACTCAATAACGTCACCTACCAGTCTGGCGTCGCCACAGTGTGCTACCAGTCCCATCACCACTTCAACCATGTCCACAGATAGTACGCAACCACCCGTAAGTTAAATGAATTATTCTTTTAACCGCCAGTCTATTCTTAAGGCGAAGTGACCTGTCAATAGTGTCAATCCCTAGGGCAAGATGGAATGACAGATCACTTCACTTGAGTTTTCACAGGGAAATTTTTACAGAATAGATCGACTGCCTTGTTGGTCGTGTAGTCGCAAGCGCTACTTCTGAGTATATGACGTCCTGGGGTCGGTTTTGGTGTCAAGCAAAGTATTATTGAGTTTTTTCATAAGGAATTTCTCGATAGCAGCCGCAGTTGATGGCAATAGGCTCGCCTCATACCAAGGGAATTAATCATAACGGGCAAAATGTATGTGTATTATAGATATACATCTCTCTGGCTACTACAAGCGTGATGTTAGCATTTTATTATTAACTAGCTGCTCCCTCGGTTTCAGACGCTACTCGGCTCCTATTGGTCGTAGCGTGATGTTACATAGCCTATAGCCTTCCTCAATAAATGGACTATCCAACACAAAAATAATTTTTCAATTCGGACCAATAGTTCCAAAGATTTGCATGTTCAAACAAACCAATTCAGCTTTATAATATTAGTATAGATAATTTATAATAAACTATTTGTCTTAGGTTGGTGTTGCGACATCGTCTGCGACGCCTCAATCGCCAAGTGCTCACTATATCTTGGCGCCATCAAATAGGACTATTAGTAATGCAACGGTTACTAAAAAAGGTAAGAAATTGTACTAAATTAGAATAAATAAATAATAAATAAAAACTACAAAATCAGCCTATAGAGTTCCCACTGCTGGGGCATAGGCCTCCTCTTTAAGAGAGGGAGTGGGCCATAATTCACCACGCGGGCCCAGTGCGGGTTGGCGGATGTCACACGTCTTCGAATTTTTGGTTCTAGGACATGTCCGTTTCCTCACGATGTTTTCCTTCACCGTTTTGACAGCAGTGGTGATGAAATTAAATACACAAAGTAAAGCGCTTGCTTGGGATCGAACTCACTACCTACAACTCGTAAGTCGAGGCCGATACCACTGGGACACTGCTGCTCTTACTATATAAAAAAACTATACAATTCAATTTGATATAATAAAGTTCTGACAGGGTAATTTGTTGTTATGCAAAACTAAATGACATATTACTTACACCAATTTGTCGTACTGTTGCCATTCCATACACCAACTGTCAAAGATGACAGTTGTGATTTGAATATAGAAGTACTACCTACTGACGACTTCAAGTTGGTAGTCAATTTAAATAACAATTAATTTCGATGATTTGATATGAAAAAAAAAACACGAAAATTCAAAATATTATTATAGTCGTCATATCCAATTATTACAGGGTAAAAACTTAGGAGGCGTATATGTATTATACACCTCTGTCTAACCCTCGGGACAATTATGAACCCTTTCAGCCACAGCATAGGCGTGAGGAGACATTTATCTCAACAACAAGGACAACAAGGAAAAATTATGCAGCCTTATTTAATTTGTAAATATAATAAAAACACTCCATTAATTCATATTCAGCCAGACGGATATTTCATTTCATAATTATGTGCATCCATTCCAAATATTGAAAGGCTGTTACGATTCCAGTGTCCGGATATCGCATACGGGAATATAATATCATGTAACGTCAAACGGGTAAATAATTCGCACTACGGTGAGAACGTGGTGCTAAATCATGGATAGTATTTTGAAAACCTCACGCTAGATCTATGTTCAAGTATTTATTAATAGTGTTTAAGTTAGTTTCTCTTGGAAATTCCTTTTTCAACTGAAGAAACTAAAAAGAAAAAAGTCATTTTAATTATTGTACGGAGGTACAGACGCCAGCACATCAAGCTATCCCTAACTGTCAAATTTTCTCAATTAAATATGAACCTTATGTCTTTGCAATAAAGTTGAAATACTATCAAAGAAATTTGACAGATTGTGGTAACTTGATGTGCTGGCCTCTGTACAAACCTTCATGAGTGACACCGACTCGCAACTGGCCGGTTTGTATAAACCATTGATTAAAAAAAAATACTGACATCTGTGAAGGAAAACGTCATAACACCAGTAATGCAATTCTGTAAAAATCTCACCGTGAATAGGTGAAGTGAGTTGTCAATCCATAACATTAGGTGGAACAACAACTCACTTCATGCTCATTTAATTTTCACTTCAGTTTTCACTTTGAGATTATGACCGAATCGCCCGACTAGACATAGGTTATACAAGCCGCCATCCCGTCTTGAGCAAGCATGGTGATGAATGCCTTCTCTATATTGATACAGAGCTCTTATTGTGCAATTGCACGGTAAAGGCTTTCAGTGGGATTAAGGAAAGGGTTACCGCTACCCCAGAACATAAAGGGCTAAGGAAAGAACATAGATAGGTTTAGTCAGTAAAAGTCGGACACTCCCTTACGCTCGCCCAAAGCGGGAGGTGTCATTGGATGATTTTCCATTCTTAAAAAAAAGTGACAGATTATTATTGCCGCCCATGTTGACGTGTATTTCAATATTGACAATTTATTTTTTCGTTCTTTACAGGTAATGGTCACCAAACACCATTAGCGACACACGTCTAAGTTAAGTTTAAACATTTTTCTATAAAAGACTTTGGATGAATTTACTACGCAAACACTTGCGTATCTGTGTACTATATTAATTAATTTTAATTTAGAAATATTCTCGTCAGGTCACTTCTACGGTCAAATTAAAGAAAATGTAACCAATTACCTAAACTTTTGTAAAATCATTACAGTTTTTGTTCAAGCATTTTGTGTAAATTTTAATATGTATACTAAAAAACTGATTTAACAGCAAAATGTTTGAATTGTAACTGCGAGCCTCTATTGTCCTTGGAGTTAGCTAGCATATTAGTGTTCAAAAATCTAGGTTATAGATCGTAAAATATAGATTACCACGAAAAAGTTCTTGTCAAAACCGAATTAGGCAAATATTGGACGGTTTAATCCTTTCACGATGTTAAATAAGCCTCTTGCATGAATACCTTGATAAGTGTTTTATTTAACTGAGAATATGGAAATACTGAGTTGGCACCATTTTGTTTCTTGGCCTAAAAATAAATACCCACCCACAGAATAGATCTATTAAATATTTCAAATTGTTTTTTATTTTTCATTTAAATTATTCTTAATAAGTAAGTCCGAAGTTCTGCTAGATGATTCTACATTTTATTTATCTAATTTTATATTAAGCTAATGTAATTGTCAGATTGCTGTTTTAAGTTAAATTAAAAATAAATAAATAATAATATTCCCGTAACTAGTTAAAAAAAACAAAATGGTGCACTACAGTAACACAATTTTAGTCAATTCTTCGAAAGTTGTTGAGAAAAATATGTAAATTTTCGTCAATTTCTTATAACCCGACTGAGACTGGTCTTGTTACTATTGTATTAAAGTGTACATAATAATATAATAATATTTAAATAAAATATATTTTAATGTAATGGCGATATTTTCTTAAAAAAAGCTGTAATTTGTCTGACATAGGTTCTCCTTTGATGAGCTAAATATCTGAATAGGTCGAAGCTCTGAATGTTACTGAATTTTAAAATATTTTCAGAAGAAACAAGAACTATAAAACGCAGTCTCAATAACCGAAGTCGAATGAAATATCAGACTGTTTTTTTTTGTTATAAATGACACCGTGAAAACCTATGTGAAGTGAAATTGACAGCTCACTTCACTTTAGTTTTAATGTGAAATTTTTACAGAACTAATCAGCAGTGACAACGCATTGTCATGATTTCAAGGAAGCATTTCTAAACAGCACTTATATTTATTAAATCTAGTTTTAGCTCATAAAAGGAGGTAATACTTAAAAAGAAAATAAAGGACATGCCCCACTCTCTACAAAAGCATGTTAAATTTCTATTAAATCATCGCCTTTTAGATACATAATAATATTACTATTATTTCCTTGTAGATAAAAATTAAAGTCAATTTTATTAAAAAACTTTTCGTAATTAATACGTAGTTTTCTTATGTTCTTATTGATATTTTATTCATCGTTTTTATGTTTTCTTTACACATTTTATAAGAAATAAAAATATAAAATATTGTGTATGTGTAAAAATAGTTCGTCTGTAGTTTTCAGTTAGGTACACTGGTTATTTTCTAGAACAGTACATATCAGGATAAGTAATCATAATTATCCTTTTTGTGTCGTTGATCCTGTCAATGAAACATAATATCTTGTAATTATGAAATAAGCTTTAATTTCTCTAAAATGTGCCATTTTCACGATATCTCAAACATATCTTAAAAAACATTTTAAATTTTGCGTACAATGCACAGTTCTTCCATTTATTTTTATAATGCATTGTCAATTTATATTTTAATTAAAAATAACTGGGCATATTTAGAAACACGCGATTTAATTTTTTATTATTGCGATATCATTTTTTGGATAAATAATGTCCAGTAGAGATTTAATAGTAAAAATAAATCAATTATGAAATTTAAAATAGTTAAGGCTCCCACCGGCAAACGCGACGCGACGATGCGACGCGATTCTGGTAGAAAAATTACCATGAAGTTTTCATAGAAAACTTTTCTACTAGAGTAGCGCCGCAATGCCGCGTCACCCCTGTCTGCGGGAGCCTTTATAAAATATTTACGGCTTATCACAATATGCTCAATAATCTAGAGAAGTAAACATTTCATTTCAAATTTTCAATTCAAGACTGATTAGACTAACCTACACCACACACGCCTAATTTTTTCTATTGTTTGATTTGTACAGCTTTTAATAAAAATTGTTATATTTATACTGTCATATCAACTTTTATAAAAGGTTATATAAAGGTCGTACTCTATCGTACTTTAAATAAATGGTTCATTTAACAAATCTATCAGTTTCTTCAAGTTTTGCAAAAATTAAATAAAAATAAAATTATTTTTTTCTAATTTTACTCACTTTGTTTCGTAATTGAGAAGATAAATCCTAATAAAAACTTAAAAGAGAGATCAATATAAAACTGTTTAAATAAACCACTTTACTACTTGAAAAAGAAACAAAATTATTTATGATTGAGTCAATAAAATTGCTTCAAGAACAAAATGGCCTAGAAGTTACAATACCATACTATTTATCGGAACATTATAATCGCCTTAGGAATCATCTCATCCGTCTTGTAATGTTAAATTTAATCTCGATATTTTTTGCGCTATTTATTTTACATATTATAACTTAAAAAAAATGTAAATTCCAATACTGTATTATTAATTTTTGCTGTTAAAAGAAAAAAAAACTGGCATTTAAAAATGTATTATGTTAAAAAGTACAAAAAATATCGAGATTCTCACTAGCTAAATATAAAACTGCTTACACACTCGCGATTTTATCTTTCGGAACACGCAAAAACGTCTGTGTGTAGGGTGGTTTATGTCGATTATTATTCCTCTTGTAATAAAATCTATTATTATGCTAGATAAATAATTATTTTTTCTGTGATACATAGATTAAAGTGTTTTTTGTACATATTAATCGCTATATAACTACGTGAGTGACATTGTTAAGAAAAACGTACTACATAATAATTAAAAAAATGTAAGGCTTTTGAATTTGTAAACTAATTTAGTCGATAGAGGAGAGGAGAGTAATGTTTTATGGAGTGAGGACAACAAAGTAGATAGAAAAACGTAATGATTGAGTTAAAAAAAGTTGCAACTTGTAAATTAGTAAAATTGTACAAACTACTTTTCTAAATAAAACGAAACTTTGGCCTATGTAACATGTGTTTTCTTTTACCCTCCAGGCAATCTAATTTTCTTGCCCGATGTCAAAGTAGAAAACTCTTTGTGAATAGAGGGGAAACGTATTGAGTGATCTCTTTTGGCATTTTCTATGACTACACGTTTTATTTTGTTATTTTTCGTCGAAACAAAAAGTTTCGAGCGAGTGCTTTCCACTTTTCATTTGTCGGAATTGCTGTTTATTTTTGTTTCGATGAAATGCTTCGTGACGTTCGAAGAATTATTTTTACTTAGGTGGAAATGTTAGTGAAAGACGCCTATTGAGAAACATTAGCAGAGTTTTAAAGATAATCTTATTCAAGATTTCAGAAGAACAAATTACTAACTTTTGTAAGAAACTGTAGAAAATAATATTTAATTAAAAGAACAACAAAAGGTCATTGGCCATATCTGACCCGCTTTGCGAAGAGTCGCGGACATTAACCAAAATAGTTTGAAACTAAGGGCAATAATATGAACTTTCATTACATATAATTATTTAATTAAAAATCGATGGAGAAAAATGTATACAATCGTTTAAAAAAATAAAAAACAAACGGTTTCAGATGATTTTATTTCATCATGAAAAGGCATAAAAAGAATTTCGATACTTACAGCATGGTGCGCGGATGAGCCAATGTTCAGAGGCATGTATACGCTGAAACGCACACACCCTCAAAAAAAAGACAGGCAAAACAATAGTTTCCTTTCGCCGCCGCACTCACCGCCCTCAAGTCATATCCGGTTGAAACAGTACAATACATATTTTTTGTGAAACCCAACACAACATGGAATACAAAGTATACTGTTCATGTATACACGGCCGCCGCACTGTCGGGAGCTGCGCCCATATCACGAGCATAGTTTATTATCTGTCTTGGGCCAGACATCAGGAAGCAACAGACGCACCCACTGCCTTTTTCAATGATCTTATGCTTGATTTGGATCAAATTGAATACAACATATTTTGATGATTTTATTCATCTTTCCTAAATCGAGATTCCCGTGGCTCACATTAATGTGACTAATTACATCGTAAATCAGAGCATTATATGAATACAATCTGCTAAATTTCGTTTGTGTCCGCCATGGGTATGGTTTCCATACTAAGGTGCCCAATGACCTTTGTCGTAGAGCCGAAATTACTGGATCACTCAATTTATCCTCTCGCAGTCCACTGCTGGACATAGGCCTCTCACAGGCTGCGCCACAATACGCTGGCCTCCGAGTTCCACACCCAATCAGTCCCAGCTATCTTTTTGAGGACGTCAGTCCATCTAGCTGGAGGGCAAGAGTAGTGTGGGAAGCATGTTGCATTACGCCGGGTGCATGATACATATTTTAACCAATATCCCTTCATAATGATTAATATTATTATGGTAATTGAAGAAGGGTATAAAATGTTTGTTACACTGTTAGTACCACTCTACAAATGAGTAAGGGGTTTCTAGAAAAAGATGATTGAATTTCATTTTTCTGACTGACCGACCCTGTGACAATAAATTCTAAGGTCCCAGTAATTGGTTTATTTGAAATAAATGCTTTGAGTTTGGGTTTGATCACAACTAATAGTTCATTCAACACAAATCTTAACTACAATATAACATACAACCTAAAACTAAAAAAATACATCTATTATTTACAAGTGGTAAAAGAGGAAGAGCTCTTAGGGCGTCAAAAAATTTATCCCCATCGCTGTTAGTGGGAAATGAACCCAAAAGGCTGGCAACGTTACCACGTTGGATGGCAATGATGATTGTTGACCAGCCCTCTGGTCACCTTTAGAGTCGACCAACCGCCGGCTCGAACAAATAACTTTCAATAAGGTTGTTATATCTGCGCCGTTTTGCGCACCTGTAGCAGCTGCCCCAGCACAGCCCGCCGTGCTAGGAAGAAGAGTTCATTCATCATGTTGATTTCTAATCATAGTATATATAACAAAAACCTCCCAACCAATACCCGATACCTATTTCTCTAGAAAATATTCAAACAAAATTGTTTCCACGTCTGAGTAGGCAAATAAAACTATGGCGAAAGTGGAAGTAAGTAAGTGGGATCCTTCAGCACTTTGTAAGTATGAAACAGACAGAAGAACGTACTTTGTAGATGTTATGAGGAAATTCATACTGTAGATGGACTTGGACGTAAAATGTTTATCACCCCTGTTAGCGTGGAGCCACGAAAACAGCGGTTGATTTAAAGCGATATGGCTATATTAGAGTTTTGATAAATCCTTCATTTATTTTAGCTTGATACTGTCATCCATGTTTTATTTTGTTACTGTCATGTATCTTATAAAATTGTCAGTAGTTTAATTAATGTTTTTGTATTTTTTTATTTTTCGAATACTAGGTTTTTGGTTACTTTTTTAGGGTTCCGCACCTAAAAGGTAAAATTTGCCGTTTTTATTTATGTTAACTTTATAATGTGCGTCTAATTTATGCTTTCTACGTCATTTTTATTTATGTTCTGCGTTTGCGTTATAATTTTGCAAAAGCATTCTATACGTTAACATCTTCTATACACTAAAATAGTATTATTTCTTACGCGCGGATGTAAACGAACAATGGCTCCTTTAGTTCCCTTCCTGGTAACGAAAACTGGAACTACACGGAATTAATACTGGAAAAATTATGAGAATAAAATTAGCCAAGAGCATTCAGCAACGATGCAACGAAAAAAAAACTATGTGTTTCTTAAAAAAAGCTTTTTTCATAGCCTCAAGGTAAGGGAATTAAGACAGACATGATGTATAAAGATTATACTGCACGCACGGAATACTTTTGTAGGTGTATGTACTCAGCCAAATGTATACCTGGGTTTATTGCAGTATGTATGAAATGGTATAAGTTTTTGCATCGTACAATGATTCATCAAGATGAATTCCTCACTTTCTGGATTTTCACCCCTGAAGCGGTTCTGCTAAGACTTGGCTTGATTTGACTACCGAAGTGGCGACTAATAGGGAAGTATGGAAAAAGGATTTTGTGGTTTTATGAAACCACGGTAAAAGTGAAACTTTTTTTTACATTAAAGACATTTGACACTATAGGCGCCGCCATATTGGCCTTGATTGCTCTGACGAGCGCCTTTTACTTTATTCCTACTCCGCGGCCGACCGTCACGCGACATGCAACACACAGACGATAAAGTTTGAGACGATGCAATAAAAGTTTCACTTTAAAAACGACATAATGCGTCGACAGCAATTGAGTTCAGGGCTGGAGAATGAAAGAAAGAAACTTCATCTATTCAGCACAGACTAAAAGGCGTGCGCGAGTGCGACTCGCACTTGGCCGGTTTTTATAATACATTCTGTTTATATAATAAAGACCGGCCAAGTGTGAGTCGAACTCGCACACAAAGGGTTCCGTACCATTATCTATAAAAACGGCAAAAAAATCACGTTTGTTGTATGGGAGCCCCCTTAAATATTTATTTAATTCTGTTTTATTTTATTACTACTCAGCCACGAGTACTGTAAAACTGATTCAATATTTCAAAAAAAACAGGAAAGATGGTTAGATATAACATGTCTGCTTTTTTGTTTTAGCATTTAGCATTTTATCGTTGATACGAGATTTTTTTTACGTTTAGTAGGTACATCACCAGTATCGGTATAAACTTAAATAAAATAAATCAGCTTAGGATAATAATAATAACGTACATCAAATAATAGTTAGTGCGGTCTATCATCATCTGCCTAGCCTTTTCCAAACTATGTTGGGGTCGGCTTCCAGTCTAACCGAAAGCAGCTGAATACCAGTATTTTACATAGAGCGACTGCCTATCTGACCTCCACAACCCAGGAACTGGGCAATACGATACACTTTGGTAAGACTGGCTGTCAGATTTTCGGGCTTCTGATGACCCGTAACGACTGACAAAGATGCACAAATGACAGCCGGGGCCAACGGCTTAACGTGGTTTCCGAGCCACGGAGGAGTCTCGTTATGTAAAGATGGTCACGCATACCCCGGCAAGCGTAGCTTAACCTGGTGGATCGACCTGTGCGGCTGTTAGTACTTAGTCACGGGCTCCTCAGTTAGTTAGTACTGTCTATGTACTGTAGGTACATAATACAATAAATCAAATTGAAAATAACTATAGAAACGCAGCTGATGAAGAATGATGAAGGAAATATTTAAATAACACTAATATCATCCTACATTTTCACTTAACCACACGTATTTTTCCACGCGCTTCAAACAGAGTAACAGTTAAAAGGCTTTAACGCTTAACATGTTTTAAACTGCCGGTTCAACGTAAAAAGTGTATTTACCAAGTGGTCAAACGTTATTTTTAACCTAGTTTCGAAAATGTTACATGCATTTCCTGAAAGGTACTTCTCAGCGTTGTATTTAAGTATGGCAACACGATAACAGGCACCGGTTACATAAAACGTTGGTCAATAAACAATTTATGTTGCTGCAACCTTTTTCTTAAATTAGTTTAATCAATTTACGCATTTACACTCACCGTTGCAGAATGTATGATTTTCTACCTCTTGAACATAGACGTCATATTAACGACGACGGATATTGCATATTATTATACATACCGGGTTATTTTTCAATGACCGTCCAAATTTTCGTAGGGTGTTCTACCCATAAATATGAACAACTTTCACTACGGGACCAACTCTGAAATCACGAAAAAAAAATCAGCTGTTTCATACATTTTAGTCGAGTAGGTATTGATATTTTGTATGAAACAGCTGATTTTTTTTTCGAGATTTCAGAGTTGGTCCCATAGTGAAAGTTGTTCACATTCATGGGTAGAACACCCAGTGAAAATTTGGACGGTCATTGAAAAATGACCCGGTATAAACGTTCCTCTTGAATCACTCTATATATTAAAAAAACTGCATCAAAATCTGTTGTGTAGTTTTAAAGATCTAAGCATACATACATACAGTCATAAGGAAAGCGGAAGCGACTTTACTTTATACTATATAGTGATTAGCAGACCCGCGCAACTTCGTCTGTGTCACCTAAGAGAGAGAGAGAGCGGTTTAAGTAAAGAATTTTCAGTTTTTTTTTGTCGCAACATTTTTTATTGATGCTCCGCTCCTATTCGTCATAGCGTTATGTTATATAGCTTATAACCTTCCTCGATAAGTGGACTATTTAACACAACAAGAATTGTTGAATTCCAACTAGTGGTCTCTGAGATTAGCGCGTTCAAACAAACAAACTCAGCTTTATAATATTAGTGTAGACTGGCTGCTCCGTTTCGCGCGTGTTCAGTTGTAGGAGCCGAGCAGCGGGCTCGGCTCCTATTGGTCGGGGATGTTACATACATCACGGTACGACCAATAGGAACCTATAACCGTCCTCGATAAATGGACCTAACACAAAAATATTTTTGAATTAATACCGGTATTTCCTGAGATCAGCGCATTCAAACAAGGAAACAAATTCTTCAGTTTTATAATATTTGTATAGATATGTGCTACTTAATTAATATCGCAAATGGTTCAATTGACTGCCCTGAACTTGTTTCAAAATTAAAGATACGCACAAATCAGATAGGGCTGCGAGAGCGACCACTTCTACATGTACCTTATGCAAACACTAATTATAGGCGTAATGCATGCTTTCAGTTGGTAGCCGGGATTGTCCGAAAGGGTTACCGCTACCCCGGAACATAAAGGGCTAAGGAAGGAACAGGGATGGGTTCTAGTCAGTAAAAGTCTGACACTCCCTTCCGCTCGACTCAGAGCAGGGAGAGACATTTGATGATTTCCCACCTCAAAAAAAAATGCATACTTTTTTTTCTTCTTGCCTGTCGCAGTTTTAACGATATTTGTTATGAGCAAGACATTGACGTTTTCTGCACCAATGCAAGTACGCTAAGAAAGCTTTTAGCAAAGTTTATTTTGATCAAGAGGCACCTGCCTACAATTGAATTGTTTAGCTAATTTTGTTTGTATCGCTTAATTAATTATTTTTAACGCATTCGATGTTTCTATTAGAAGCCGTTTGCTTATAAGAGGTCAACGAATTTTTACGGTTATAGTTATTGTCGTTTCGAGTAAATTTTTCATTTGAACCTATGGCATTCATACGAAATTTGAGAGATAAAATACTTAGCTAAAATCCTACTTATATTATAAATGTGAAAAGTGAGTATAAAATATGTTAAAAAATTAACTCTTAGAATTTCGTGGGAGCATTCTACTCATCGTTACGAACAACTTTTACTATGAGATGAACGCTGAAATCGCGAAAAAAATATGAGCTGTTCCATAATTTTATTGAGTTACGTATGGAACAGTTCATATTATTTTATCATATTCTTAGAGTTAATTTTTGAACACTTTATTATATGGATATTTGTTAATCTTTCACGCAAAAACTACTAAACGGATCTGGGTGAATTTTGTCACACAGCTAGTATATAATCTAGGTTAACACATAAGATACTGTTCGTTTCGGTAGTACGGTCCCGTGGGATTTATTTCAGACATGCACGCGGGGGCAGGAGCTAGTACTAAATATCAAAATAAAGATTGGTATATAGTATATACCACTAGAGGCTCGCGATATTCATTGTTTTATAGCACGATAGTCAGGAAAATTTATAGTGTTACATATCATCACGCGCATTAGAGGAGTTCCTGGCTAAGTACTAACAGGCGCACAGGTCGATCCACCAGGTTAAGTTATGCTAGCCGGGGTTGGCCGTGGATGGGTGACCATCTTTACATACCGAGACTCCTCCGTGCCTCGGAAAGCACGTTAAACCGTTCGTCCCGGCTGTCATTTCTGCATCTTTGACAGTCGTTACGGGTCGTCAGAAGCCTGAAAATCTGACAGCCAGTCTTACCAAGGGGTATCGTATGCCCAGTTACTAGGTTGTGGAGGTCAGATAGGCAGTCGCTCTATGTAAAATACTGGTATTCAGCTGCATCCGGTTAGACTGGAAGCCGACCTCAACATAGTTGGGAAAAGGCTAGGCCGATGATGATCATCACGCTTTAATTCTCGAACGGTTTGGCAGATCTTATAGTACACCCACATTTCTCCCCATAGTATATTGGGTGGTAGAAGGTTCAGCGGGATTGTCCGAATGGTTTACCGCTACCCCGGAACATAAATTGCTAAGGATGGAACATGGATGGGTTTTAGTCAGTAAGAGTCTGACACGTCCTTTCGCTCTACCCAGAGCGGGAGGGGTCATTTGATGATTTCCCACCCTCAAAAAAAAAGGTTCGTAGCAGTTGGCCCATGGGATAGAGGCGTGAGTTTATGTTTGTGTGTATACATAACTTACGATTGTAATAATTGCAGCTATGCTACGGCTACATTGTCACCGTAACGCGAACTACACTTTGCACGCAATCTGTTGTACAACGAGACGTCTACATCGAGTGTTGTGCGAGAGAGAGCTCGCGAATCGTAGTTAGTTAGTTACAATTATTATAGCCTTAGTATAACTGTGGGCCCGTTATGTCCGAAAGGCTTACCGCTACCCCAGAACATAAAGGGCTAAGGAAGGAACATGGGTGGGTTTTAGTCAGTAAGAGTCTGACTCTCTCTTCCGCTCCACCCAGAGCGGGAGGCGTCATTTGATGATTTCCCACCCTCAAAAAAAAAAGACGTCTTGGTCGAGGGGTGTGCAAGAGAGAGCACGCAAATTGTAGTTAACGTTTTCGTGACAATAATTATTTATTATAGCCGTAGTACGATTGCAATTATTTACTACAATCATTATTTTTATTTGGGAATCAAGCTCAGAACCCCACGTCCGGCAAACACGAGACCAAAGGAGCAGTTATGTTTTCTCCATAATTAGTATTAACTTTTATCTCAATATTAACCTATAATGACCTTTTGATACCAAACAAATATTTGGAAATTAGTAAAATAACTCTTGACATTAATAACTTTACTTGAAAACTTTTTCAAAACTCATGAAAAGAGAAACAATTACCTATCGGAGTATTAAAATAGCTATCATCAAACCTACGTTAAAAATCATCTCTTATTCCCAAACTTTTAGGTCGATTTCCCTTGCCACCGAAGTAAATTAATCGATTGTTTTTCTAATAAAACTAATTGCTTTCATAACTTAGTCGACCAAGGACCAATTTCACCAATGAAACTTTACGCGATCAGGACCTCTGAAACGCGTTCAAGAACTGTCAATATTCCATAAAAAATTCTGACACTGACAACGGAGCTCACGTGCTGATCGCGTTTAGTTTCATTGGTAAAATTCGACATAACTGCCAATTACACCGAAATAAACTAAACGCGGTCCGAGCCTTCTAATCATAATTTCTTTAATCATGTTACCAAATTATAATAAAATTAAATGTTTTTATTTATGCTTATTACTAAGTAAGTTAGCCTATTTCATTGATTTATTGTATTATGCATGATGTGTTTACCTATAAGTAACTGTATGCACTGTTATTTTACTTTAAAGATGTATTATGTGTTTGTTTCAGTGTATTCAATTGTTGGTGAACCTAATAATAAATAAATAAAAAAAAACATTAAAACGGCGTTCAAGAGCTGTCAATGTCAATAATCCTCAACAATTATGACTCTCTTGAACGCGGTTTAAATATGCTGATCGCGTTCATTATTGGTGACATCCACCCTCAGTCAGTTTGTTTTAGTAACTAGATGGGTATCGATTGTTCGATTGTAACATTGTTTACGCTTTTTAATGAAGTGTCTACCATTGACATATTTATTTCATTTGCAAAGTGAGGATTTCATTTCTTGAAGTACTTTGACATGTTTTTTTTACTGTGCTTACTTTATTGTTACCCACTTTTATTGCAATACTAGCTTCTGCCCGCGACTTTATATACAGGGTGAAATTGAATTCATGGGTCATTAAGGGATCATTGTACACGTCACTAAAAAAATTAGTGGTTCCATACATTATGCTCGTAGAACTCGTAAAAATGTAGGCAGGGTAGCTATCTTTTCGCGATTTCAGGTGAGTTCCCATAGTAATAGTTGTTCATAATGATGAGTACAATGACCCCTTTAAATATTGCACATGAATTCAATTTCACCCTGTATACTATACAAATGAACTTTACCTATGTTTTCGTTCGCGTGAAGTATTTTGTTTCTTTAACTTTCATATTTTTTTTTTACATTTTGCTTGGCTTCTAAGATTTACAGCGTGATGTTAAAAAGCCTAGAATTTTTCTCAAGAATTGGGCTATCAAACTCATAAATTTAGAATGAAATCATCTACCTAGCCTTCTCCCAAACTATGTTGGGGTCGGCTTCCAGTCTATCCAGAAGCAGCTGAATACCTTACATATTATAATATTGTATTTTACATGGAGCGACTGCCTATCATGCGTAGGTTGATACTTCAAGTCATAATTGACATGACATAAACAATGACACAGATCTGCTAAATAATACCAGTGTTAAAATATCAACTAAACATTTGATTATATTTTCTATCCTGATCTAAAGTAGCCCGCATTTGAGCACGTTTCTGGATTACAGAGATGCGGACGATTAATTCGACGCCTAAGTGTCCTTTTGTTTTTGTATTTATTTGTATAATTAGTTAGATACTATTTTTTTAGCACCCAGTACAAATAGATACATTAATTTAAATTTGTAATAATACATAAGGCTTTAAATATGTGTAACATTTATGTATGTTCAAATTATATTCCTAGTACTCAGTTACTGGGTTCTGGAGGTCAGATAGGCAGTCGCTCCATGAAAAATACTGGTATTCAGCTGTATCCGGTTAGACTGGAACCCGAACCTAACATAGTTGGGGAAAGGCAAGGCAGATTGATTGATAATAATAATATTCAGCCAATTCTCAAAATCCTAAGACAGAAAATGAGTTTTGAACGCAAGAGCATAAACGGACGCGCGTGGCCTCTACGCCAAGCTACAAATTGATTTATCTTCTTGTTATCATGAATTTCTCAATATCCATTGTGTCTTTTCATTTGTTTCATGTCATTAAAAACGTACGAGAGCCTCAATTTTTAAGATAAAAGACACACACAAAAGTAATGATTTAATTGTTTATGTCGCGTTATAGTTTTGTTGTCATTGCCACATATTTGTGTCATTGCGCTTGCTTGACACGTATATGTGACAATGGCGTTGAAAAGGTTAATCGTGTTTTTAAAATGGCCAGCTTGGAAACGATAGATATTATCTACCAAGTTTGCTCACCACAAACATGATGTAAGTAATGGAATCATAATATTTTCACGAGAAATTTTCCTTGTCGATAGAACAAAATTGTTTTCTCTGAATCACCGTTCTCTTTAGCAATTACATTTATTATACGTTCTATTATATAATCAGCCTATAATGTCTTACTCTTTTTCACTGCTGGGACACAGGCCTTCACTCGGTGAGAGGGCGTGGGCTGCCAGTGTGGCTGTGGTAGATGTATCTTCGAATTTTTGGTTCTAGGACATGCTTTCCTCGCGATGTTTTTCCTTCACAGTTTTTTTAAAACAGGGTGATGAAACAATTTACACTAAGTAAAGCGCTTGTTTGGGTTCAAACCAACGACGTATAAGACCTTAACATTTTGGGAATACATTTATTATGCGTACAGCTTTTTTTTTATTTTTTTGAGTCCAGAGGGTCCAGGCAATAACGCGCTATCGCCGAGTCCACGGCGTAGAGGACAGCTGTCAAATGATTTGATCAGAGTTTTTTTTTTTTGATGGTCTGTAATCATTAAATGACCCCTCCCACTCTGAGTGGAGCGGAAGGGTGTGTCAGACTCTTACTGACTAAAACCCATCCATGTTCCTTCCTTAGCCAGTTCATGTTCCGGGGTAGCAGTAACCCTTTCGGACAATCCAGCTTGCAATGCGTACAGCTAAGATGTGAAATTCCTCGTCGAGTCTGTTTCCCGATAGCTACATTCTAAGGGTCTCTAAGTCAAGAGTGGATAGGTTTTTCTACGCAAGCGTAACTTGCTTCACTGTTGACTACATCATTGTTTACCATCAGGTGAGATAATGGTCAAGCGCGAGTCTATAGTATTTTTTTTTTCGGATTCGTAGGTCGCGGCTGTTACCACTTGACCACCACTGGGACACTAGTTAGTGACCCAATGGTGCGCAGTGGTGGTCAAGCAAGCAGTGGTGACGAGTGATGGAGTGCTCACCACGTCTCATTAAATTTTATTAAATCATTCACGAAAACAAAACTTTTTACCTCCTAGACAGCGATGTGGACCAACTTTTTAATGCCCTTTGATTATTTTCCCTCCCGTTGTATATACTTGCAGTTCTTATAAATAATAATAATATCCTTGGACATTTTACGCCATATAGTCCCAAGCTAGGCAACCTAATGCTTGTGTTATGGTAACGAGATGGCTGATAAACTACTTATATACATTTTTTTAAATACATATATATTATAGATATGTAGAAACACTGACCAGGAACAAATTCTTGTAGGTCGTACAAATATTTGTTTCGTGCGCGAATCGAACCCCCGACGTACTGTGCAGCAGTCAATCGTTCAACCGCTGCGCCAACCGTGTTGCCAATATTAATAACTATTTTAAGTCTTTAAAGTAAATGTAAATATAATGTGTATAAGTGAACGACTTTTTTCACAAAACTAACGTATTAAAAAACTGAACACAACCGGGTCAAATTCCGTTATTATCACAAACACAACGCTCCTCCGATTCTCCTTTTCTTGAAACGTTTGGGAAGTCAAAAGAAGCCTACATACGACCTCTTTAAGCTACGTACCTGGCTACTTGAAAGGCGCCACTCTCATCCATTGTTTCCCAAACTGCCTTAGACAGTTCCCTCAATATCCTCACGGCGACATTTTGCATAATATTAGGGTCGCCAGATTGTTTAGCCTTCGCCATTTTCGTTTTCCTAAAATAGGTACCTTTTGGGACATGAATTTATATGGGTTGTGGCTAGACCTTTTTTCCTGGGTTTGGGCGATTTAAGTTTAGTGTTTTCTCTGAGGGTATTGTTGTTTTTGCTTGGTAGGGTTCTGGGAATTACATTTTCACTTAGAAGTCAGACCACGGACTGACTTTTGAGGCTTCGGGTTACCTGGGATTTTAAATCTGTATAGCTTTGGAAACACCGGAACGGATTTTGGGTGGGTTAGCAAAATTTCTAGTGAGAATATTTAAGAAAATGTAAGATTACAATCTCCAATGTATAGAAAATTTTTGATACAAATATCTAAACCAGCCATGAGCTTTAATAATGTCACGTGATCAATCGTTTTCGATCGCTAAATGCTAGACAATGTCAAATTGGGTAACGAAACTCGATCAATATTCACATACAAATGGCGTTCTTGACAATCCAAATCGCTGAGATAACGAATTTTTCAATCAACAATTTTCGAAATCGAATCGACACGGAGCGATTGACACTTGTCTAGGCCCCTTGTTCAATTACGCATGATCAGATTTCTCACACAAAAGACAGTCGAATTAGGACCACCAGTTTGTTCCAAAATAAATCCCAAGACACAAAAAAAGTGATTATTATAATAATAATTTCTTTCTTTTCCCTTTCTGTTATATGTATTTCAGACAGTACAATACCGTACATGGTAGCAGCTAGAACCCCACAGGGAAAAACAACCCTCGTAGGTAATAACCCAAGGGTAACTTAGTAAGGGAATAACCCCCAAGAAAGCGGCGAACCCGTAAAGATTATTGCCAGTGCGTCAGCTAAAATATTAGATAACAAAAAAAGGCATCAGGCATACAATATTGTGGTTTGTTCCCACTTTTATCTCCCGATGTACCGTCGAGATCGTAAAGTTTTTTTTATGCGCAAATGTGTCTGCCAATAAAGATTCTACGTGATATTTTTGACAACAGGTCCCGGGAGTTGGTTTTCGCTAGAATTAAATGTTCAATGTGAGTAATGGGTTCTTGATATGGAACGTTTCAGATAAATTACTATACTAACTCGTTCATTCATTTGCCTAGCTTTTTGACAACTATGTTGGGGTCGGTTTCCATCTAACCGGATGCAACTGAATACTAGTATTTTACATGGAGCGACTGCCTATCTGACCTCCACAACCCAGTAACTAGGTAGGTAATACGATACTCCTTGGTAAGACTGGCTGTCAGATTTTCGGGCTTCTGACGACCCGTAAGGACTGTCAAAGATGCACAAATGACAGCCGGGACCAACGGCTTAACCTGCTTTCTGAGGCACGGAGGAGTCTCGGTATGTAAAGATGGTCACCCATCCACGACCAACCCCGGCAAGCGTAGCTTAACTTGATAGATTGACCTTTGAAGCTTACTAGCCTACTTAGCCACGAGCTCCTCTTTATTAAAATTACTATACATACTATCAACTTTAATAGCGAAAGGTCACTCATTCATACATACACTCACTCACTTCCTTCTTTTTCGTGTGGTAAGTGACTAACCTGGTGTCAGAGTTTTTATGCTGCCCATGGGCCTCTGACTTAGTTTCACATCTTGTTGAGATATATCTCTGTCATGCCGGTTTTCTCACGATGTTTTCCTTCACCGATTTTTAAGCAAGTGATAATTATACAATACGCACGCGAATATTGAATCCGAAAAATGAGAGGCGCATGCCTCAGGTTCGAAATTGAAACCTGCTGCTATCACTGCTACTGTTTGTAAATGATTTTATTTTTGTAAATAGGTTTTTAAAAACACTTTTACACGTCAATAATATTTTTAAAACTAGATGAGGTCGACGTTTCGTAACCGACTGCTCCGAGAAGAAAGACCTAAACAAACTCAGAGGTTACAGTCTCTTTTGACGTCCAGACATAATCAGTTCTTTGACAGTCGTTAAGAGTAGTTAGAAGCCCAAAAGTTGACAAAGTCTTGCTGAAGGATATCGTAATACCCAGTTAATGGTTTTTGGAGGTCTGTTAGACATCCAGTTGGTCCTAAAAGTCGACCTCAATGATTGGGAAGAGGCTAGGCGGATGATGAAGAAGATATTAATGGCATAACACACTTTCGAGAATATTCGTAATCCATTGCTTTACAAGTTTGAAAGATTTGTCTGCACAGCAACGTACATAACGCAATGAACGTGACTAAACTGACGTATGAACTTTGACCGAGGAGTATGAAGGAATCGATTCGTAACACGTAGAGATTTGTAGTTTCTGCTTATACTCTAGGGATAAGGTGAGTGAATGTTATGTACCTAAAATAATTAATGGTCAGATAATAAGTTATATCTAACAGTGCTTAGAGTTTTATGAGGAAACGGTAATAAAATTTGGTCTCACTAGAAGAAGATAGGTACAGAGGCCAGCACATCAAGTTACCACAATCTGTCAAATTTCTTTGATAGTATTTCAACTTTATTG
This sequence comes from Hyppa rectilinea, assembly GCA_951799385.1. Lineage (NCBI taxonomy): Eukaryota > Metazoa > Arthropoda > Insecta > Lepidoptera > Noctuidae > Hyppa > Hyppa rectilinea. The sequence goes on from OX637325.1 coordinate 6,593,959, forward strand.
CAAAGACATAAAAGGTTCATTTCTAATTGAGAAAATTTGACAGTTAGGGATAGCTTGATGTGCTGGCGTCTGTACTCAGAGATTTATTTAGAAAATAAATTTGCGCTACTTAATTTAGAATTTGATAATTAATTCGGGTCTATAATAATAATAATTCAATCATGATTCGAAAGACACGTGGAGCAACTTATTATCACAAAAACGTTATTGTTGATTTCCTCGGGAAAAGTACTTTTTTCGGGACAAAAGTATAATATGCAAATTTTCATAATGATCGGTTCAGTCCTGGCATGAAATAATATTATGAAATCGAGAGTAAGTTTGTTTGTAACCTACAAACAGAACCAAAACTTATATGTCACATCTATCAAGCCAACGGCCTAACGTGCTTCCCGAGGCATGAAGAGGTCTCGATGTTTAATGGAAGGTCACCCATCCACGACTGGCTTAGCTGTTATTATTTCCCTACAAGCCCGGTTTTATGTTAAAAGGATAACACAAAACTTAACCGAACGTATATAAACGAGATTCAATTCAATATATCACCATCTACCATCACACAATGGTCCATTGAAAGTGTTTCAGTGTTTTCGAGCGTGGTTAATAGTTCAACTTACTGAGGTGTTAATACACGATTTAACAATATGGCTGATATTGCTCTTCTGTTTTTTTTTACGGGAAAAAGGATTTTGTATTAAATACATGCTAGACGTTTTGTGGTGAAAAATAAATACTATTTTGTATAGACCAAGAAAGGATTTGAAAGCAAACACTTTACATAATATCCCACTATAAATATAAATGCGAATGTTTGTAGCTGTGTGTGTTTGTTGCGTCTTCACGCAAAAACGACTTAATTTATCCGGATGAAATTTGGCATAGAGATAGATAATAACCTGGATTAACACCTAGAACTCCAACTGAACAGACAGCTGTGCTGCTGAGGAGTTTGTTCGTCACTTCTTCTTCCCAGCTAAAGCGTGCGCCACTTCTTTCCAGCTAGCACTAGGAAGTGGTGAAGGGTGGGCGTTTTGGGGGACTGCCTTATGTGATTTGGCTGTCAAAAAGTGCTGATTTTTAGCCTAGTTTCAACAAATTATTGGTTTTTTTATTATGCTTTTGAATGCTTTAATCCCATTCGTACGTTCTCGAGGGAAGAGTTTAGATATCGCCGCGGGCAGAAGGTATACATAGTTGAGAGCAGTGGTGAAGAAATTATTTGTAATAGAAAGTAAAGCGCCTATCTGGGTTTGAACTGAAGATCTACAAGTACTGAGTCGGGGCAGTTACCACTGTACCACCACGGAAGCAGTTAATGATAAAAACAACCAAGCGAAGTCTTATTCGCCTAAGAGTCACCTCATTTAAATAGAGCGATGCAAAGTATAACTCTATTCGCTACACGAAAAGGTACACATTTTATTGTGATACACACTTCAGAATACGTAGCATCACGCTGCGTCCCGAGAAGCCGCGAGCCGCAGCGCGACGCCGCTAGGCTCAGCTTAAGGTCACCGTGGTTAAGCGGGATTGTCCGAAAGGGTTACCGCTACCCCGGAACACAAAGGGCTAAGGAAGGAACATGGATGGGTTTTATCAGTAAGAGTCTGACCACTCCCTTCCGCTCCACCCAGAGCGGAAGAAGTCATTTGACGATTTCCCAGCCTTAAAAAAAAAAAAGGTCGCCGTGACTTGTCTCTATTTCCATCCAGACTTCGTGTCGAATTGATGCAGTTCGGTCGAGTGCTCGCATGGAAATTATAATGATAGATGTGGATCATTGATTCATGATTTCTTGACAGAGTAGTACGTCGTGCTCATGCGCTTGCAGATAGAAGACTACGGGTGGACGCGGCGAATTCAGACACGTTCCGCTGCGCTACGCCACGTTGCTGCCAATGATTTTACGATGCGCCTCGCGAAGTTGCGGTGCGTCTCGCGGCGCAGCGCGCAATCACTCGCTTCTTCCAGTATCGTCGCATCGCGTCGCGCCTTGGTGTGAACTTACCCTAACTGCGTTCACCTTACGCTAAAACCCATTTTTTCAATTCCAACACAAAATCTAAATCTAAAACCTGGTCCAGCAAAGCTGTTACTGCAGTTCGGAAACTCTATTTAAATTTTACGAGTTTCTTCGGGTTTTTATTGATATTATCTGGCCCTGAACGGAAAATCGTTCCTGGAAATACTTTTGTTTGAAATGTGTATAAAGTTTTCCTTGTGAACTGCGGAATTTTAAGTGGTGTTGACTCATCGCGGTAGTTCGCAAGTTTTGGAAAGGGGTCGGTATTTTCACGCTGTTTAACCTTTTGGGTTGGACAGAGATGGAGGATTTTGTTAGGCGGAAGGTTGTATTGATCTTTATTTGATTCTGGAATGTTCGAACGAATAGTTTTTATACATAAACACATAACATAACAGGCAAAGTATTGGTGTATAGGTACCCATCTGCTTAACTCTCTGGGGAATACAGACATGATGTTACTCTATGTGAACATACGACAACATCACGCATTATGTTTTTAAGTTCTATATAATAGGTGGTGAGCCAGTTACCATCAACCGGGCCCAAATCCAGACTCCGTGCTACCATTGAAAAAATTCCAGATGGAAAAACCCTCAAATAACTCTTACGCTTGTACCAGGAATCGAAACCGGGATCTCATGTTCAGCAGTAGCGCTTACAACCACTAGACCAATGAGGCAGTCAAGGGAAGGTAGTTTAAAAAAAAGAACTGATATGAACGCACCGTTAATGTTGCCAGAATCATGGTGCGATCACCATTCCAATTAAAACAATATTTCGGTTTGTATATTTTAAACTTTAAAGTAAATTATATGAACGCATTCCAGTAGCTTTAACCGTCTTTTGCTTCTATTTCCAAAAGAATTTCCTCAACCATAAAAAGTCAAAGTTAATCTAAAAAGGTTAACAAGAAGAACGTAAATCGTGCCGGATAAACTTTAAGTCCACGTAGCAGCAAAATATCTGTTCTTTAATTACCACTATGAAAGACCTCGCAATAAAAATAAAAAAGGTCGAAGGATAATGAAACGTCTTTATCTCAAAGATAAGGGGAAAGGAAACAGTTGAAATAGGAGCTCAAGAGACAAAAACTCTTAATGAAGAAGGGGACAAAGTAATTTAAATTCGTTACTTCTACGCCATCTGCTAAATGCACTTCATTAAAACGTGCTAACTGTAGCACAGCCAAACGTCGACTGACACGGAACGAATTCGAATTTCAAATTACGGCCGCTCTTTTTCAAATTTCGAATGCAATTCTTGAGTGACAAAAAATGACTGTTCTTTAAAATGAAAACGGTTATTATGAAAAGTTTTGTATACAATTTACATTTTGGTCGTTGTTTTTTTAAAAGAGGCGGAGATTTTTGTATAGTCAATAACTTAAATATATTTGACAAAGACGCATTTGATATGCTAAAAGATAGGTATATTATATATACATAACCTTACGCCTTCGTCTATATGGGTAGACGGTTACTAAACTCAAACTCAAACTCAAAGCATTTATTTCAAATAAACCAATTACAGGCACTTTTGAATTGTCAAGGGGTCGGTCAGTCAGAAAGATGAAGCTAGTTGCCCATTCCAAAGCAGTAGGTACCTATGGAGAAGAACGGGCAAGAAACTCCATGGACACTCTTTTAAACCAAAATATGTTTACAAAAACTGGGTTACATCACTCATGTTGAAATATACACGTGAGAACGATGCAGAACTTAATAAAAGCGTCCATAATTACAAGATTTTAAAAAACAATTCAAAATTAATTTAAATATTAAAACAGCCGTGGCAGCTAAGAGGTGACCAGCCCCTACTGACGGTGCCCGCTCATAAACATGACGCATGGATTAGCACCATTCAGCTCAACCATTTTGATGGGAGCTAAATGGTCCAAAATACCGCCACCACCAGTGAGACATTACAGGGAGCATGACATGCTCTCAGCCGCCAGGGCACATTCAAGTCAATGTAAGACGTACTCAGTAAATTGTAGCTTTATAGTAGGTACATAGTACTCACAAACGTGCTATGCAATTATACAATGCTAAGAGATTGAAGTTATATAATGCAAAAAGTTTTTGTGAATCTTCAGCAGCTCCAGGAGTAATCTCAGATGCTAATCAATTAGTTTAGGATATTAAAAAAAAAAAAAGAATATTCAATAATGTAAACAATTGGAGCAGCTCAATCCCAAGCCCTTTTGTCTTCAATAAAGTCTTTGACAGTATAATAAGCATTCTGGCACAACTTGCGTTTAACGAACGATTTGAATTTATTAAGGCTTAGATCTTGAACGTGGCTTGGAAGTTTATTATAAAAGCGTATACATTGACATCTGAACGAGCCTCCTATTTTTTTGAGCCTTGTACTGGGTACAACAAATTTGTGTTTGTTCCTAGTATTCTTATCATGAATATCACTATATTTTTTAAACAATTTTATATTTTTATGGGCATACAAAAGATTTTCAAAAATAAACTGTGAAGGTACAGTCATTACATTTATTTCTTTAAATTTTTCTCTCAGAGAGTGTCTCGAACTTAATTTATAAATTGCTCGAACAGCTCTTTTCTGTAAAACAAAGATAGTCTGAATATCGGCGGCATTTCCCCACAATAGAATACCGTACGACATTACACTATGAAAATAGCTAAAGTACACTAAGCGGGCTGTCTCTGTGTCAGTTAAAGTACGAATTTTTCTAACAGCGTATGCTGCGGAGCTTAGTTTTTTTGTCAATTTATCTATATGTGGCCCCCACTGAAGCTTAGCATCCAAAGTTAAGCCCAAGAATACTGTGGTATCTTCAGGATTCAATTCTTCGCCCTTTACCAACACTTTGGTTTCCACCTGTCTAACGTGGGGTAGCGTAAACTTAATACATTTGGTTTTTTTTTCATTAAGAAGTAAGTTATTAACATTAAACCAATGAACTACCGTTGCGATCGCACTATTTACATCGTCAGTAGCCGGCTGCTGACGTTTAAGTTTAAACAAAAGTGAAGTGTCATCTGCAAATAACACTATATCATGACTATTTTTTATGAGGTAAGGCAAATCGTTAATATAAATAAGAAACAAAAAAGGGCCAAGAATCGAGCCCTGTGGGACTCCCATTGTTACTATAGATCCGGGAGATCTTTTTCCATTAACGTCAACGCTCTGAATTCTATTACTCAAGTACGAAGTAAGAAGATCCAGAGCGGTGCTTCGGATCCCGTAATGGCGAAGTTTCCTGATTAATGTTTCATGAAGAACGCAATCGAATGCCTTAGACAAATCACAAAAAATCCCCAAGGCGTCGCATTTATCTTCCCATGCATTGTAAATATGTCCTAAAAGTTCAACACCGGCATCGGTAGTTGAACGACCCCTTGTAAACCCGAACTGTTTGGTGTGTAATAATTTATGTTTGTTAAAAAATCTTTGTAATTGCTCTAGAATTAATTTCTCAAATATTTTACTGAAGGTAGGTAGTATTGAAATAGGTCTATAGTTAGTGGGGTCTGATGTACTACCTGATTTAAACAAAGGTATTACTATTTTTCATTAGGTCAGGAAACTCCTCCTACAATGTCAATAACAGATTTAGCAACTTCTACAGAATTACCCCACAAATCTGCAGTCTTTTTTACATTTAAAGTGTGAAAGGTTTTAATTATGTCTCTACAAGTAATATGCTCAAAATGAAATTCCGTATCGCAAATATTAACATGTTCCTTAAGTAAAGACTCAGCAACAGAAGGTGATGAGTTTAAGGATTTAGTAGTTAGCGACTTGTAAGTCTGATTTAATTATGTTGCCATTAACAGACAAGCTGTAGTCAGAATTTCGGTTACTAGACTTTCCCGTTTCACTATTAATGATGTTCCAAGTCGTTTTAATTACATTACTACTGGTACTACAAACTGCTATCTGCGATGATTCTTCTCTACTGCTTTTGCTGTGTTTACGTTCATACATTTGGTCATACACGCAAGCCAGTCGAGAACGACGGTCCTGACTTATAAGATGTTTTATGTTTTTTTTCTGAGGCTGGGACATCATCAATTGGCGCCTCCGCTCTGGGTGGAACTCAAACTCAAACTCAAAGTATTTATTTCAAATAAAACAATTACAGGCACTTTTGAATTGTCAAGGTGTCGGTCAGTCCGAGAAATGAAGCTAGTTGCCCATTCCAAAGGAGTAGGTACCTATGGAGAAGAACGGGCAAGAAACTCCATGGACACTCTTTTAAACAAAATATGGTTACAAAATATTGGTTACATAGTTCATATTAATATTATACATGTGAGAACGATGCAGAACGTTAAAAGCATCAGATATAAAATATGTAAAAACTATTCAATAGTTAAATTAAAACAAGCCTTAGCCGCTAAGAGATGACCAGTCCCTACTGACAGCGCCCGTTCACGAACATGACGCATATATTAGCACCATTCAGCTCAACCATTTTGAAGGGAGCTAAATGATCCAACACACACGCCACCATCAGCGAGACATTAAAGTGAGCATGGCATACTCTCAGCCGCCAGGGCATATTCAAGTCAATGAAAGACGCACCCAGAAACTGGTCGCTTTATAGTAGGTACATAGTACTCACATATTATTATGTGCTAAGCAGTTATACAATATTAAGAGATTGAATTTATACAATGCAAAGATGTTTTTTTTTTTTTTTTTGTTGTTGATCTTCCGCAGCTCCAAACAGTTTTCAGTAGTCTAATAAATTAGTTGATACGCCCTTGTGGAGCTGGACTAGCATTGACCCAAGCATTTTTATCAGCAATGTAATCTCCCAATTTATAATACGCTTGGCTGCATAGTGTGCGTTTTATACAAGTTTTAAATTTTGTTTCATTAAGTTCAAGAATGTGGGGAGGTATTTTATTGTAACATTTTAAACAGTACCCCATGAAAGATGAATCTACTTTAGCCAGCCTGAAACCTGGTTGAACTAAGAGCGGAAGGGAGTGTCAGACTCTTACTGAATAAAACCCATCCATGTTTCTTCCTAAGCCTTCTTAGAGGTAACCCTTTCGGACAATCCTGCTGAAGGCTGAAACGGATAGCATACAGATTATACATTTCACGTGTACACATAATTTGATAATGTGTTTTCTGAGCCAAGTGATGATTAAAAAAATATTATTAACCGTAGCAAAGATCATAGAAATCTACATATTGAATTGTGTAATGCTCTTTTGTTTCCAAATATTATATTCGTTCTTAGTATAAGAAACAAATAACAAAGTAATTCTGCTATAGCTACCAAGAATTCCTCCACATGGAGAGGTTTCGGAAACGTGCCAAGTCTGGCAGCATCGCTGCATTGAATGGCAATGTTACTAGTTCAAAATATTCTCTTTGAATGTCTCTATCTTCCTTTTGTTTGTCTATAAAATTAATATTTTAAATATGGAATGTAGAACGTGTATCGTTACAGGTCGTGAGAAGCCCGAAAATCTGATAGCCAGTCTTACCAAGGGGTATCGTATTACCCAGTTACTGGGTTGTGGAGGTCAGATAGGCAGTCACTCCATGTAAACTAGACCGGTTAGACTGGAAGCCGACCCCAACATAGTTGGGAAAAGGTTAGGCAGATTGATTGAATGTTTATAATCTCGGTGTTAGTATAAAATTCTTACTTCAACTTTTTCTTTTCGTGTGGTTAGTGACGTAACCTAGTGTCAGAGTTATTATGCTGCCCATGGGCTTCTGACTTAGCTTCACATGCTGTTGAGAATATCTCTCACGTCTGTTTTCTCACGATGTTTTCCTTCAGCAATTTTAAGCAAGTCAAAATAAAACGATACGCATATGAATCTGTAAAATCAGAGGTGCCTTAGGTTCGAACTCGAGACCTAGGACTTGAAAGTCTGCTGGACACACTACTAGGCTATCACTGCTAGTACTTCGACTTTGAAGTCATAAAATAAAGCAAGTCAATTATAGGTATGTACGACTTACCGTCTTCAGAAATCTCGTTTGATATTATTTTCTTTTTGAAACCCTAACCCCATTCCATAGTCCTAACAGCCTGTTTCACTAATTTAACTTACTAACTCAACGAAACTTGAAACCTTTGATATTTTAATCAGATTCTGTCAAAAATAATGAAGCCGATTTAGCGATTGAAGATTTCTCAGAATATCTTTCTTCGTATAATAAATGCGAAAGTTTGGATGGATATATTATATTTGTTACTCAATAGTAGTAATAGTAAATAACCTGGTATCAGAGTTTTTTATGCTGCCCTTAGGCCTCTGACTTCCACTGCGAGGATCGCCCAGAGGACACGGTAGAGCACACGGTGCAAACCTGCCCCGCTTGGGCGGAGCACCGCCGTGTCCTCGTAGAGGCGATCGGCGGCGGCGGCGACCTCTCGCGCCCGGCCCTGGTGCAAGCCATGGTCCGGGGCGAGAGGGAGTGGGAGGCAGTCACCTCCTTCTGCGAAAAAGTTATGCTCGCGAAGGAGGTGGCGGGATGGGAGAGAGAAAGGTCCTCCCGTCCCAGCCACCGCGGGAGACGCTCCGGGCGTCGCGTGGAACGTATATGTTCCACGCGCGCCTCAAAGAGATGTCAGCATATGAAGGGGCCCCTCAGGGCCAAGCCTGCCGGGTAAGCGGGATTGTCCGAAAGGGTTACCGCTACCCCGGAACATAAAGGGCTACGGAAGGAACATGGATGGGTTTTAGTCAGTAAGAGTTTGACACTCCCTTCCGCTCCACCCAGAGCGGGAGCAGTCATTGGATGATTTCCCAGCCTTCAAAAAAAAAAAAAAAAGCCTCTGACTTAGTTTCACATGCTGTTGAGAAATATCTCTCAGACATGGTTTCCTCACGATGTTTTCCTTCACCGATTTTTAAGCAAGTGATAATTATACAATACGCACATGTATTCGTAAAATCAGAGGTGCGCGCCTTGGGTTTGAGAACTCGAGTCCTTTGACTTGGCAGTCCAACGGTCACACCACTAGGCTGTCACTGCAACTAAATAATTTACTGAACTTCTGATATTAATTCAAGGACATTTCCCCAGTTGTGAAGCTTATAATGTTCCCACTGCTGTGACACGGGCTTCCTCTCTAAGAGAGGGAGTGGGCCATAATCCACCACGTAGGCCTAGTGCGGGTTGGCGGATGTCACATGTCTCCGAATTTTTGGTTCTGGGGACATGCCGATTTCCTCAAGATGTTTTCCTTCACCGGTTTGAGAGCAGTGCACTAAACGCTGACAAACATCACAAGTGGAACTAATTGACTTTTAGATTTAAATTCTCATGCAAAGTTTAACTTTTCAAGATTCTCATCTCTGTTTGCTTGCCTTAAGTGAATATTTGATTTCTTCCTACACTTCGTTTTTAATACTGGTTAGAGTTGTCGGGTTGAGATGTACTGTCTTCTTTATTATTTTAACCTACTTTTGCAATTACAGGTCGTCAGAAGCCTTAAATCCTGACAACCAGTCTTACCAAAGGGATCGTATTACTGAGTAACTGGGTTGTGAAGTTCAGATAGACAGTCACTCCATGTATAATACTGGTATTCGGCTGCTTTCAGTCCGACTAGAATCTGATGCCAACATTGTTGTGAACAGCGGGACTGTCTGAAGAGGTAATCGCTGCCTCGGAACACATAGAGCTAAGGAAGGAACATGCATGGGTTTGAGTCAGTAAGACTGACGCTCCTTCCCACTCGTCCCACAGCAAGAGCAGTCAGTTTTATGATTTCCCATCCTTAAAAAAAACATTTAGTTGAGAAAAGGCTTGGCCGGTGTTCATTGTTTTACCTTAATATCTTATAGGAGAAGGTTGTTTTTTGTGATAATAATCCTTTGATGAGACACCCTTTGATCTCTTTTAAGACAATATATACTCTAACCTTATGGGTAACTGCATTTTCGCGGTTCGGGGCCGAAACGCTTGCGTCATGGAATCCGAGTGCGCCCTCCCTAAGAAAATTTCTCGCCAACAGGTCATCACTTCACGTGGCAGAGGGCGGGCTCGTTTTATTTACTAAGAATTAGCATTGCCATTCAACATGGCAATGATGCCAGTATTCTGGACACTTCTCCCGTTCACAGTGATGCTAACGAGTACTTCTATACCTAAGAATCTTTTTGTTTTTAATTGTATATCTTGTAGATAGTAATTTTCTAGTGTGAATTGTTAGTTGTGTCATAATCTATTCTATTAAAATCATTTAAAATATTAAGAATGATATAAATAATTGTTAAAAGACCATTCTCGAAATTACGTTTTTTAGGGATTTTACCAGTGAAACTGAACCCAGTTTAATTAGGCACAACCCATTTAGCTTATTGGTGAAAATCGTCCTAAGGTGTAACCACATTATTCATGTTCTAACTCTCAATTTTGCGTCTCGATACCTCTCCATACCTCATACTTATAATTATTATCATCATAACAAAGCTTTCGTAAATTAATAATTACATTCTTTTTCTAGAACTCAAAAATCTAATCCCCAAACTTTTCACTGAAATATTTTCACCTCACCCGACACAAAAAGTCGTGTTTAAATAAACACCATATGTTACCGGTCGGACCAACCGGAAGGGACGGCGTTGACGTCATAAAAATGGTAGGGAATACTATCACACCGTTTTATGGTTATGAGACGTAAAATGAGTCAGATAACTCATGTACTTGTGTTAAACTCTGGTTATCTCCCCTTTGGGTGCCTCGTTAGTTAAAGGAAGATAGGTTATATCCGATTCAGGAATGAGAAGATATATTGTAGTAGCACTATTGCGTTTTGCAAGCCTTTTTGCCCTGATAGGTCTGGTTGATGAGGCCATTTCATCGCCACTGCTCTCAAAACGGTGACGGAATATTTATCTACCAACCAGTTGGCCCGTGTGGCGTGTGGTGTGTGGTGGGTATGGCCCTCATACAGAAATGAGGCCCTTTTTTTTAAGGTTGGGAAATCATCAAATTTTAATGACTCCTCCCGCTCTGGGTGGAGTGGAAGGGAGTGTCAGACTTTGGCGGTCCAAAACCCATCCGTGTTCCTTCCTTAGCCTTTTATGTCCCGGGGTAGGGTAACCCTGTCGGACAATCACCTTTACCTGGCAGCCTTCTGCCACCCAGCTGTGGGGAACATTATAGGCTGATCATGCCAGCATGATCAGCCTGTTTAGTTCATAGTTCAACTATACCCTTGAAGCTTCATCAGACATGCAAATGTGTATATCTTAAGCTTATTAGGAGTTTATCAGTACCCAAAAGTTCTTTAGCCATAGTGTAATCCAAAGTCTGTTTGCTTATAGTAACTTTAAGCTCTTCAAAAGACTAGACACTTGCATTTGACCTTATCATCTGTTGAACATTGTTACTTAAATGGAAATCCAAAATCTCGAATATCACAGTTCAACTAATTAGATCCTCGAAACGCAAGAAATTCAAACAAGATTTAATAAACAAACATTTTAGTCTCCTACATTATTCCAAAACAATTCTTATTTTAATATGTAAATTCGTTGAAAGCATCGCGGCTTCGTATAAATTGAATTTTCTTGCTTTCAATTCAATGACCTTAGCGATGGGACCCAAATTCTTAGTTCGCTAAATCGAATGGAAAAATCCGTGTTGGATAAGAAAGGGTCTTGGATAAGGGCAGTTTTACAGCGGTCAGTCTGCTAAAGGTCAGTTTTAACAGGTTTTTAAAAAAAGGTTACGTACTTCCTTTGTAGAGGGAATGTCGGTTTTGACGCGCGGTATCTATCCGCTCATTACGGAGACCCGAGTTTGAACTGGCTGGGAATTGTGTGAATTTGAAGCAGGTATAACTGGCAAATGAGTGGGTACTTACAACTAATGATGTGTCGGGTTCACGGATTGCTTATGGGATTTTTTATAGTGATGTACGGTCGTTTAGGGGTTTTGGCGTGGTGCAGGTGGATATTATTGTATGTATGATACTTTATTATGTTAAAGTTAAAACTAAAACTGTTTTTAGTTAGGGTAGGTACTATTTATTTCAAAAATTACAAACTTTTGTACAGAGGCCAGCACATCAAGTTACCACAATCTGTCAAATTTCTTTGATAGTATTTTAACTTTATTGCAAAGACAAAAGGTTCATTTTTAATTGAGAAAATTTGACAGTTAGGGATAGCTTGATGTGCTGGCGTCTGTACAATCATAATCAAATGACAAAAAAATCACTATAAAGTGAAAAATTACTTTAAATTCGGAAGACGGTGGCAACAAATGAAAATATTAAACCAAAGAGATTGAACAGTGTTGAGTTTGAATGGCTGCCTAGGTTTGAACGCACAACCAACAGCTCCTAAGTCAAGAACGTAGCATTGGGCCAACACTGCCCTATTTATACGAAGTCCTGAACTTAGTAACAAGATAATTTCATCCAACATTATAACACGTAAAGTCAACACCCACCCTCACTTTCAAAACCAAGTTACATGAAATCGAACTGAGGATAATACACACAAAATCTTGCTAACTCATAACAAGCAGAACTTGGATCAATCATACCGAATTGAAATCCGAATTGTAGGGATTGAACATTTCCTATTATACAACTACTAGAGAACTCTTAAGTGGCTCTAAGCGATCGGTAAGTTAACCGATTCGAGTTGGCTCGTTATCGATGCCGGGGCTTGCTCGTGAAATATCGAGTGACGATTCTGATTGTTAATTGACGAGCTAAGTAATAACAGCCGCACGGGTTGATCTATCAGGTTGGGCTACGCCTGCCGGGGTTGGTCCATAGATGGGACCATCTTTACATATCGAGACTCCTCCGTGCCACGAAAGCGCGTTAAGCCGTTGGTCCTAGTTGTCATTCGAGGGTCTTTGACAGTCGTTGCGAAGAAGCCCGAAAGTCGGAAATTCAGTTTTACCAAGGGGTATCATATTAGCCAATTACTGGGATGTGGAGGTCAGACAGGCTGTCGGTTCATGTAAAATACTGGTATTCAGTTGCATCTGGTTAGCATGGAAGCCGACCCCAACATAGAAGGGAAAGACTATGCGGATTGATTGATTTTGATTGTTAATCTAAGTGTTTGGTTAGATCTAAATGTTTTGAATTTTCGCATGCAGGCTGGGTACAGTATTAGATTTACGCTGTTTAATTTATGACCGTATTGTAGTCTCCACTTTGAATATTAGTTATAACAATGTGGGTTAATTTTAAACAACAAAAAACTACATTAATTTGCATGACAATGGATAGATAGGATATAGAATAGATCTATATCCCCCAAGTACTTGTCAAAACGAGCTTAAACTTACTAGTTCCCCATAAATCTACATTTCCTTGTCTCCATCCCTTTCTGGGGTCCCTTGTAAACGAAACTGTTACCGGCCATAAACATGGGGTCAGTGGGTCCCACTTTAGGTCAAGTACAACTACGTCATCATTCAAATTGGTATGTCAGTATCAAGTACGTACCCAGGTGGGTAGGTAAGGGCTCCCCTCTTGAACGATAGATTGAAATTGTGAAGATTGCAAATTGTCGTTTTGAATGCATTGAGCATAAAATGGAATTGATTGTTGAAGCACAAATGTGTCATGAAATTGACTGGTCACATCAGATAAAATTAAATAGGTAATAGTAATTGTAGGCCATGATGAGCTCGTGGCTAAGTACTTACAGCCGCACAAGTCGATCCGTCAGGTTAAACTACGCTTGCTGGCGTTGGTCGTGGATGGGTGACCATCTTTACATAACGAAACTCCTCCGTGCCTCGGATAGCACGTTAAGCCGTTGGTCCCGGCTGTCATATGAGCATCTTTGACATTCGTTACGGGTCGATAGAAGCCCGAAAATCTGACAGTTAGTCTTACCAAGGTGTATCGTAATTCCCAGTTACTGGGTTGTGGAAGTCAGAAAGGCAGTCGCTCCATGTAAAATTCAGCTGCATCCGGTTAGACTAGAAGCCGACCCCAACAAAGTTGGGAAAAGGCTAGGCAGATGGTGGCAGTAATTGTAGGCCAATCCTTTAAGAAAGAATCCAGGTCATTCCGCCATCACTTTCTGGGCCTGCCGCGCGAGTAATCCTCTTCAATAATAATAGTATGCATACTAATCCTTACCTGACATTGTAAAAAAGGAAAGTAACTTCGAACTGTCTGTACGTCCGTTTGTCTATATGTGTGAATGTATGTTTCACGGTTTATATGCTGTGCCGTTTGTGATGTGGATAATCTGAAGCATGTAGAAGGACATAAACTACTTTTTATCAACACACCGCATCCCATCCCAATCCCATGTGATAATGGCGAGCCATACCTATATTGCCATCAACCGGGCACAAATCTTGACTCCAGGCTGTTTCTGACGGGCCTGCGGGCGGTGAGTAATGGGTGGCTCACCGCCCGATCAGGACCAGGCCCGTGCCGGACGGCGCGTATATGTTCCACAGCACATGAAGGGGCCCTTTAGGGCCAAGCCTGCTGGGTAAGCGGGGTTGTCCGAAAGGGTTACCGCTACCCCGGAACATAAAAGGCTACGGAAGGAACATGGATGGGTTCTAGTCAGTAAGAGTCTGACACTCCCTTCCGCTCCACCCAGAGCGGGAGAAGTCATTGGATGATTTCCTAACCTTCAAAAAAAAGTCTGCTTCTGAGTAATTCCTGATGCAAAAACAATAGTACTTTGCCCGACCTGGAAATCGAACCCAGTACCTCATGCTCAGCAGTAGCGCTTGCGACCACTAAGACCAACAAGCAACAAAATTATGATCATCATCAGACTTCACACTAATATTATAAAGGCGAAAGATTGAGTGTCTTTGAGTGTGTGTATGTGTTTGTATGTTTGTTACTGCTTTTCGCAAAACCTACGAATGTATCTGGATGAAATTTGGTACAGAGTTAGATTATAACCTGGATTAACATGTCTTCTTTTTCTTATTTTCGTGTGGTTAGCGACTAACCTGGTGTCCGAATTTTTATGCTGCCCATGGGCCTCTGACTTAGCTCCACATGTAGTTGAGAAATATCTCTCAGGCATGCTAGCAATAAGTGGGATTGTCCGAAAGGGTTACCGCTACCCCGGAACACTAAGGGCTAAGGAAAGAACATGGATGGGTTTAAGTCAGTAAAAGTCTGACACTCCCTTCCGCTCCACCCAAAGCGGGAGAAGTGATTGGATGACTACCCACCCTCTAAAAAAAAGCATGCTGGCAAAGCGGGATTGTCCGTAAGGGTTACCGCTACCCCGGAACACAAAAGGCTAAGGAAAGAACATGGATGGGTTTTAGTCAGTAAAAGTCTGACACTTCCTTCCGCTCCACCCAAAGCGGGAGAAGTGATTGGATGATTTACCACCCTCAATAAAAAGGTATACTGGCAATAAGCGGGATTGTCCGAAAGGGTTACCACTACCCCGGAACACAAAAGGCTAAGGAAGGAACATGGATGGGTTTTAGTCAGTAAAAGTCTGACACTCCCTTCCACCCAAAGCGGGAGAAGTGTTTGGATTATTTCCCACCCTCAAAAAAAAAAGACATGCTGGCAACATAATTATGTTAATCCGTGGTTACTATATACATATATCCCGGTATTATCCACGCAAACGCAGCCGTGGGCAGAAGCTAGTTATTATCATAATACTTCCTATTAATTATCTTCTACTAACTGTTTTTACGTGTTTTATCGAGAAACTTAGTGTTAACTGCTCGATAAAATAAATAAGGAAAAAAACGACATGAAATTCAGGATACACGTGGAAACTTCAATTAGCTTAACTTAACTTCTTTGACCTTCTTTAGTTTAGCTCACAAATATGTTTACGGATTTTCAGATTAACTTTGTATCCGAACTAAGCTCTGTTCATGATCTCATCGTGCAGCAAGATCAAAAAGCAAATCAGTAGTTCCAAAAGTAATAAACATAAGTACACATGGGATAAACAAGTACGGATAAATGTAGCTATTTTGTTCTGTACATAGGGGACGAACGATAAATCGGCGATCCCATTAATGTTGGGGTCAGCTTCCCTTCTAACCAGATGCAGCTGAATACAGTATTTTACATGGAGCGACTGCCTATCTGACCTCCATAACCCAGTAACTGAGTAATAGGATACCCCTTGGTAAGACTGGCTATCAGACTTTCGGGTTCCTCACTAGCCGTAAAGACTGCCAAAGATCCACGAATGACAGTCCGGACCAACGGCTTAACGTGCTTTCCGAGGCACGGAGGAGTGTCGTTATGTAAAGATGGTCACCCATCCACGGACCAACCCTGGCAAGCGTAGCTTAACTTGATGCATCGACCTGTGTTATTACTGAGCCACGAGCTCCTCTGTTGACTATACTTCTTAAAGAATTTTACCCTATAACAATTTGTTATATACATATTGTATTTTACATGGAGCGACTGCCTATCTGACCTCCATAACCCAGTAACTGAGTAATACGATATCCCTTGGTAAGATTGGTTGTCAGACTTTCGGGCTTCTAACTACCCGTAATGACTGTCAAAGCTCCACGAATGACACCCGGGACCAACGGCTAAACGTGCTTTCCGAAGCACGGAGGAGTCTCGTTATGTAAAGATGGTCACCCATCCACGGCCAACCCCGGCAAGCGTAGCTTAACCTGATGGATCGATCCGATTGACTATTATTACTTAGCCACGAGCTCCTTTTATTTTCATCCTTGTTAATGAAATATTTTTCTTACGAGACGAGTGGAACTACGGGAAACAGTAAGTCAACCATCACATTATCACCAATTTCTCAAGAAAAATATTAGAACATAATAAATATTTTCATCAAAACAGACTTGGTGACTTTCTCTAAACTTATTACCTTCAATATTAAAAGTACTTTGTAATACTTACAAAGTGTATAACTTGTTAGTGTTGAAAAACATACTTGAAAGATATACAAAAGTTTTTGATTGAGTTTGGGTATACCTAATAAGATATTTATACATAGTATAAAGTCACTTTTCGTTTATATCTTTAAATGAGATCCGACCAAAAACATTTTATGTAAAGTACTAAGACAGTGTCTTGTTTTTTTTAAACACTATTCTTAAAACCATCGTCGTCTTTGTGTGGTTGCGCTGGTGACTAACCTGGTGTCAGAGTTTTTATGCTGCCCATGGACCTCTGACTTAGCTACACATGCTGTTGAGAAATATCTCACAGGCATGCCGTTTCCTCACGATGTTTTTCTTCACCGATTATTAGGCAAGTGAAACCTACAATACGCTCATGAATCCGAAAAATCAGAGGTCAGAGCTTTGGTTTGGAACTCGATACCACGAGACTTGGCAGTCCAACGGTCACACCACTAGGCTATCACAACTTTTAACATTCATTTTAAAAATAAAAAAATAAAATAAGCCTTTATTACTGTTTTACAATAATTACATTAACATTTATCACTGACGATCGGTTTTTAAACAACAGCTTGTCCTTCGACAAAGGCCTCCTCCAAAGACCTCCACCTATCTCTGTCTCTTGCAATTCTGGTCCATTCTGAACCAGCGACTCTTTTGAGATCATCTTCCCAGCGTTTCATTTGTCTACCTTTACTTCTTTTACCATCCCTGGGGTACCATTCTGATATTAGTCTAGCCCATTTCTCATTTCTCTCTCTCAGCATATGTCCTGCCCATTTCCATTTAAGTGTTTTCCATACTTTATTCACATTTCTAAATTTAGTTACATTTTTAATTTTGTTTAATCTTATTTTATCCTTTCTTTTTACTCCGATTACACTTTTCTATATTCCATTTTGACAAACTATAATTTTATTATTTAGTTTCTCTGTTAATGACCATGTTTGACAACCATATGTTAGACATGGCAAAATGCAGGTGTTATATACTTTTCTTTTGTCTTTAATTGGCATGTCTTTGTTTTTCATAATTTCGCTAAGAGACCAAAATCTTTTCCACGTGTTGGCGATTCTTCTGTCAATTTCTTTGTGCATAGTATCCCTAGAATGTATACCTAGGACAGCTAATAGCCACACATTCATTCTAATATCTACTAATTCTTAGATATATACAAACTAAAAAAATATTGTTATGTACAATAATAACATTCTATTCTATTGAAATATTATTTCCATTCTTTTTTCATTTTTTTACATTTCTTACGATATTTCAGAAACAGCGTCACAGTTTTAATAATCTAGGGTTAAAATAATTATTTCAATGATTGATTCCGACAATATTCAATGGAAAATTTCAACCAGCACATTTTTATTTTGAAAAAAAAAAAAAGTAGAGTGATTCGCGCTACATTCAAATGCATGTGTGTGTACATAATGAATTTATCGCGAAATGTGTATGGCTGAAAACTCAATAAAACCTGCACTTTGTTTTGAATTCGTAACAAACTATCACAAAGGTATATTATTCGCCGTAAAAAACAATATATTCCAATTCCCAGTGATCACTTTGAAATTTTGAAACATTGATAGATAACAATCATTGTGCAATGTTCATTAAAATTTCGTTTTCACTCGTCTGTTTTAGGAGGGGTATTTTTTATACACGGTCAAATTAAAGGAGCTCATGGCTAAGTAATAACAGACATACGGACCGATCCATCTGGTAAAGCTACGCTCGACGGGGTTTGTCCGTGGATGGGTGACCATCTTTACATAACGAGGCAAGGAGGTGTCTCCATGTCTCTGTCATTTGTGAATCTTTGACAGTCGTTACAGGCCGTCAGAAGCCCGAAAGTCTGACATCCAGTCTTACCAAGGGGTATCGTATTACCCAGTTACTGGGTTGTGGAGGACAAATAGGAAATCGCTCCATATAAAATACTGGTATTCAGCTGCACTTGGTTAGACTGGAAGCCGACCCCAACATACTTGGGAAAAGGCCTAGATTAACAAGGTCAAATTAAAATATATTACTAAGCAAAACTTCACAGAGATTTATTTTCATCACTGTTATTCGTCTGCCGAAAATAATAAAAAAAAAACAAAAATTAGCTAAAACAACAAAAATTCGCATCCGAAACACGAAAATATGTGAAGATTGGACCCTCAACAGTTGAGAAGGTATTACAGGAATCAATAGAAAGCCCTCGTACAGCCCTAGACGTTATTATACCTTACAACAAAGGTTAGGGTTGGTTAGGGCTGGCACTTCAACAAATAGATTTAATAGTCATAGGACCCCTTGTAACCAACCCTTAAAAGTGTATTAACTGACTTGTTGATTTTATTGATAAAAATAACTTAAATAATACTTATGTAGGTGATATTAATGCTTCATCTTTCTGACTGACCGACACCTTGACAATTCAAAAGTGCCTGTAATTGTTTTATTTGAAATAAATACTTTGAGTTTGAGTTCGAAATAAAATGAAAAACAGAAGCTAAGGGATATATAGATTCTGCGGGATAGAAAGTGTTACCGCTACGCCGGAACATAAACGGCTAAGGAAGGAACATGAATGGGTTTTAGTCAGTAAGAGTCTGACACGGCCATCCGCTCTACTCTATTGCTGATAAAAAATGGATTGTGAGGAACATGATACGGCTAGAAAGTAATAGAGATGTTTGACAGAATAAATTCAATTAAGAGAAAAATAATAATCGTTGACGTTAGCAAAAAGGCTGCCAAGCTAAAATGGGATTGGGCGGGTCACGTTAGCCACATGCAGAGTGACCGCTGGGCAATAGTCGCTACAAGGTGGGTGCCTGAGGATGGACGGCGCCGTCGAGGCCGGCCCAGGAAGAGGTGGTGAGACGACCTAGACGCATACCACAAGGGATGGATCGAGGTGGCTCAAGAGAAAGATGTCTGGAAGGATTTGGGGGAGGCCTTTGCTCAGCAGTGGGTCAGTGTCGGCTAAATAAAAAAAAATAAAATAAAAGACACAAGTATGCACATATACCTACATATAAAGACAGTTACAAAAAAAACTATTTCATAATCAGCCTATAATGTTCCCACTGCTGGGACACAGGCCTCCCCTGTAAGAGAGGGAGTGGGCCATAATCCACCAAGATTAGCGGATGTCACATGTCTTTGAATTTTTGGTTCTAGGACATGCCGGTTTCCTGACGATGTTTTTCTTCATTTGAGAGTAGTGGTGACGAAATTAAATACACCAACTAAAGAGCCAGCTTGGGTTCGAACTCACGACCTACAACTCGTAAGTCGAGGCTGATACCACTGAGCCACCACTGCTCTATCTCGCTAACCTATCTCTACTAAGTAAATAGGTTATTTACTTTAGCACAACTGTTACTCACACCAAAATACTCACAAAATTATGGACCAATCTGAACTTATTTTTTCATTTAATTTAGCAGATCGATGACGATGACAATTATGTTGTGACAGATCCAGTAACATTTGTTTTTTTGCACTTGAGAGATTGCTACCAACCAGATATAACTTAATATTTAGCGATGAACTTGAAATCTGAACAACGACAACGTTTTCTGCTTTCAAAGAGCAAAAAAGGCAAACGTTTACTATTTGTGAAAAAAGTATAAAAATATTCTAACAAAAATCCTCAGTAAGAAATATTGTATTCAACATTTAGGCTTTTCTTTTCCTCCAGAAAACTAGAATCTGACTTACAGTTGTCGAAAAGCTTTGACGCCTTTTTGTAAAAAAACATCCTAGCAAAATCCCTAAGTTGGCAACCCTGAGCAACCCGAAAAATCCCCGGATTGTTTCTAAAAGGATATATAGGCGATATTAACACATCAAAGGGCTATCATGCGATCTGTCATGGAGTAACGTAACACATGGTAGGAATACACTTGTGTGTCTGTAATTCTGTATATCTATGCGATTTAATAAGTAGCAGTAAGAAGGTTGGTATATTCAGCTTGGTTTGTCTTTGGAATGGATTTAGAAGGATAGGTATGTGATTTTGGTAATGACACTCTAGGGCATTGCTGTCATCAGGATTACAAAACATCACTCAAACTCAAACTTAAAGCATTTCTTTCAAATAAACCAATTACAGGCACTTTTGGATTGTCAAGCGGTCGGTCAATCAGAAAAATGAAGCTAAGTTCTATTCTAAAGCAGTAGGTGATAGTAGCTATGAAAAAAAACGGGCAAGATACTCCATGCACACTATTTAAAACGAAATATGGTTACATAATATTGGAGACGACTAAAAGAACGCTAAAAGCATCCGTTATAAATATGTAAAGACAATTCAAAAATTAAATTAAAACACACTCTTAGCTCTTAGATAGAGACGGGTCATTTCTTAGCGGCTATAGCCATAGCCGCTAAGAAATGACCCGTCTCTATCACGCCTGGATTATCCGGATAAAAACTAGAACAGCTGACATCGCTTGCAAAGTAAGCAGTACCAGCAGGATTGTCCGAAAGGGTTACCGCTGCCCCGGAACACAAAGGGCTAAGAAAGGAACATAGATGGGTTTAAGTCAGTAAGAGTCTGACACTCCCTTCCGCTCCACCCATAGCGGGAAGAATCATTTGATAATTTCCCATCCTTAAAATAAAAAGGAAAACAATTTTGACGATTCCATCGTAATCGTTGTCTTTGTTTAGCCCCAAAGCTTTTATATCAAAGACATCATGTAGACCTTCGTTTATTTATTTCGACAATGTAACATATTGTCGCCATTGTACGGGTTATTAGATGTTAAGCTGCTGATTACGTATTATATTTCGTTCTATATTTTGTTTGTCGCCGAAACTCATTGATAAGGCGTCTCTCCAACTTTTGTTAATATTTTCTTTGTTATTACAACTCCTTTGTTGTGCCATATGCTCCGGATTATTGATACGGATTCTTGTTTTCTTAACAATTTATTTGACTTTATGAAATTGGTGATGTGAATTTTTGACGGAGAAAACGTTTGCTGTGAATCCGTATAAAGTCAGGTAGGGGAAAAGTCTGATTTTATAACAAAAAAAAAACAATTTTGTTGCCCAAGGCAACATGAACGGGTAACTTTTCCTGTGTAGTTGTATTGCTTCAGTTGTGAAATAAACTTTATAGGTAGAAAATAGAAATGGTAGCCAGAATTTTGATTCCACTCATTTACAAACATTTATGTAGCTCTTGTTTGTGTGTTTTCAATAAGCTCATACCCTATTACATGGGACTTAAACATAACTGGCGAAATATGGTTCACTCTTTGGTGACTATAGGCGAGATGTTAATTATGTTTATTAAGTAATTAATTAATTTTTCTTTCAGAGATACAGTGTGCTAGTTCGGCAGCGGTTTCTCTTAAATTCTTTACTAAATCTCACCTTGCGTCCCGAGGAACGACATGGGCTACTTTATATCTCAAAAATATCTCCCGATATTGCGAAGTTGCAGCAAAAGCTGGTTAGCTTATAAAAAAGACAAAAAAGTCTAACCCAACTCCGTCCAATCAGGACCAGGCCCATGCCGGATGGCGCGTACGTGTTCCATGCGCGCCTAAAAGAGATGTCAGCATTGTGAAGAGGCCCGTGAGGACCAAAGCCTGCCAGGTAAGCGTTATTGTCCTAAAAGGTTACCGTTACGCCGGAACATTAAGGTCTAAGGAAGGAACATGGATGGGTTTTAGTCAGTAAGAATCTGACAATCCCTTCTGCTCAACCCGGGAAGGTCATTTGATGATGATGACCTACCCTCGAAAAAAAAACCTCTACATTTCCAACCAAAATGATGTACAGCTTTTTCCATTTTTCCTTCCAAAAATAGCAAAGGATATCAACATTCAATAACAGAATTATGAAGTACGAAAACCACTCGGTTCCCATGAATTACAGAGGGTGATTAATTAATGAAACCACGAATGGAGGCTATACTGTGCCTGCGGCTCTGCTTGCCGCCTCAACCGTTTTTCATATGAGCCCAACGTTAATATTTTAGATAGAAAAGGTCGTGGACCAGGATGTGAGAATTAATGGAGGAGTTATCTTGGTATGATTATCTAAATGAGATATATTATTATTATTATTACTAGCTTCTGCCCTCGCGCGTATATGACGGAGACTATCCCGCGGGTACGAACTCACGGGCAAAAAAATGCGTTAATGCGTTAATCCAGGTTATAATCTACCTCCGTGCCAAATATCATCCAGATCCGTTCCTTAGTTTTCACGTGACGAAGTTACAAACATACAAACACACGCACTCACAAACTTTCGCCATTATAATATTAGTTTGAAGTGTCATGTACGTCGATTTTCGGGTGACCACTGAAAATCAGCGCTGTACTGTGGCTACCATTGAGCACAGCATCATGCTGAGCGGAAGCCTTCTTGTCACAGTCATGACGTGCAGCTGCAGATTAATCCTGTCTTATGTTCGTGATTGATGTCTCTCTCTCTATTTAGTTTTTTGTATTTTTTTTGTACTAACTCTAGTTTATTACCTATTTTTTATGCGCTTGTTTCTGTGGCAATAAACCTATTTGTCTTTTTTTCTTTGCTATGTAATTTTCATTGATGAGTTCAATGGTTAGTTTTTGACAAACTTACGTCACGATTTTGATTATCAAAAATGGTAGCGAATTTCGGCCATGGCAACAAATCTCATCGAAAATCAGGCTTCGGCGCGGGCGATATTATAGTACATTAGTGTGTGCGCACGCACAGGTATACTCTCATCATCAGCTCTCACATGATAGTTCGCAGTGCTCAAATATTAACCAGTTTCATCTGATCTGCAAAACTCAGCCACTGGAAAATTCTTTACTCCCAGGATTGTCTTTGCTCTAGTCAGGGACTTTTAAATCAGTTACTCAGCAAAGTATTGCCTTGACAACTGAGCCAACGGAACCAGTTTTGATTTATTAGGAACTAGTGTCCTGCTCCGGCTTCGTACAGGTGCGAAAGAAAGGCACAGTATAGCCTCCATTCGTGGTTTCATTAATTAATCACCCTCTGTAATTCATGGGAACCGAGTGATTTTCGTACTTCATAATTCTGTTATTGAATGTTGTTATCCTTTGCTATTTTTGGAAGGAAAAATGGTAGAAGCTTTACGTCGGTTTTGTTGGAAATGTAGAAACTATCGCGCAGGCAAAGCCGCGCGGTCGAAAGCTATTTAAACTATACTTATAAACCTTCTTCTTGAATCACTCTACCTATTGATGAAAACTGCATTAAAATCCGTTGCGTGATTGCAAAAATCTAAGCGTAAAGATGACGTGGGTATCGATGACTACAATGCTCACTGGTACTGTACTTACTCATTATTAATTTTCCCAACTATGTTGGGGTTGGCTTCCAGTCTAACCGGATGCAACTAAATACCAGTATTTTACATGGAGCGACAGCCTATCTGACCTCCAAAACCCAGTAACTGGGCAATAGGATACCGCTTGGTATATAGATTTTCGGGCTTCTGACGACCCGTAACGACTGTCAAAGATGCAGAAATGACAGCCGAGACCAACGGCTTAACGTGCTTTCCGAAGCACAGAGGTTTCTCGGTATATAAAGATAGTCACCCATCCTCGGCCAACCCCGACAAGCGTATGGTGTGATGGATCGACCTGTGCGGCTGTTAGTACTTAGCCACGAGCTCCTCCAACGAATACCAAGTAAGACGTGAAAATCACTATCGTTTCTCAAATATGAATCAAGTAGCTCCATTTTACTTCCAACATCATTGCAAAAGGAGGCTTGAATAAACATAATGTTTGTAGCCGGGCGTACAAATATGAAATGTGACCCTTTCACTGCTTCAGGTTGAAATAGTGGGACTAGTTGTTATATTACTGACGGGTAAGGGATCTACTTTAGAGGGTAAAGCATTTATTTTTTATTTGGCCTCACTAAGTAGTTCAGTTTCAGGGAATTTACATAATTATCCATGCCTTTGTTTAATATTTTGGAATGGTAATGCTTCCCTCTAGTTAATTAAAAATAAATTTCTAATTGCATCTGACTGTTAGGTTTCAAGTTTCCTTAATTAATTATAGCTCGTTTCTTTACAGATTTGCTTTGGTTTGCCAAGAATATTGTTTAGGTTTACCGGCCGTCGCTGACGTGAAAATTTGTCATTTTCCACTAATATTTGATAATAAGGAGTCAAAAAATGCTCTGGATTTGGACAAGGTCACACAATGGTCATTTATCCAAATTAGGCTGAAAATCAGCACTTTTCGAAGAGCAAAATTACTTAAAACAGATCCCCCAAAGCGCCTGCTCTTCACGACTTACTAGTGCATGAGCTGGGAGGAAGAAGTGGCGCAAAAATGTCCCCAGCAGCACAGCTGTCTTAAGCGGGATTTTCCGAAAGAGTTACCACTACCCCGGAACATAAAGGGCTAAGGAAGGAACATGGATGGGTTTTAGTCAGTAAGAGTCTGACACTCCCTTCCGCTACACCCAGAGCGGGAAAGATCACTTTATGATTTCCCACCCACAAAATAAAACTGTATTAAGTAACAAATTCAAAACCACACTCCTCCAACCACCTCCTCAGAAAATAATAAATAAATCAAATTGCTATCAAAAGCGCCATAACGAATCTTCACTTAAAAAAAAAGTAAATGCTTGAACATCACTTATTCAATATCGACTAAAAACTCGAGCAATCTGATATTCAATTCAGTATTTGAGCTAAAAAAAAGAATCTATTACACTTACTGCCCGAAAAACTGAGCACAATATAAAAAGAGCTGGCCGAAATTCAGGTGCCAAATGAACTGTTTTTGCCCTATCAGGCCGCCAATGTAAATTAAACTTCCACGCTCTGCAATTGTTTTCTTAAACGGGGCTCTGAAAAGAATTTTGATTAGATTAGAGGGTCAGGTTATTTTGGCCGATAGTGTCTTGCATCGTTTCAAGGGTTATCGAGTATCGTAGATATTCGATTTTCGAATGGAACTCGATAGTGCTGCGGTTAAACTAGTTTTAAAGTTTGTATTTCTTTTTTTTTTCAGTGAAGTGATTGTTTTTTTATACGGGCTAGTAGAAATAGTTTTTAAACGAAAAGATTTTTCTCTTTCTTTTTGAAAGCGAAAGTGTGTTCCTAGAAAAAACTAAATGGTAATACAATGTTTATTGTTTATTTGATAAACCCTCACAGACGCGATCTGTATTTCGGTTCAGAAAAGCAGTTTTCCAAGTAAAAAATTAACATTCCAGAAAGAAGTTTATCGTTGGAGTTTTTTTTAGGGTTAGGGTTAACGCTACCCTATTACTAAGACTCAGCTGTCCGCTTCTCCGTCCATCCATCTGTCTGTCCGTCTGTCATCAAACTGAACTCGCGAACAAGCTTTCTCACGAACCGTGATAGTTAGGCTGTTGAAATTTTTACAGATGATGTATGTTTGTTGCCGCTATAACAACGAATATAAAAAAGAAAAAATATTTAAGGGGGCTCCCATACAACAGACATGATTTTTTTTATAGTTTTTATAAGACCATGGTGCGAAACCCGACCCTCACTCGGCTTGGTACAGACGCCAGCACATCAAGCTATCCCTAACTGTCAAATTTTCTCAATTAAAAATGAACCTTATGTCTTTGCAATAAACTTGAAACACTATCAAAGAAATTTGACAGATTGTGGTAACTTGATGTGCTGGCCTCTGTACTTCATTACTTTGCACCAACTTTAACCACTTGGCTTTAGTACTAGTACTAATTACTTTTATACGGCGGACTTACTTACCTTACCTCTTACCACCTACATACCATTTACTATAGACATAATATACAGAGTTGATACGACAGAGGGGCTTTCCTTTAAACAGCTTATACTAGGGACCATTTTCAAGCTCTGTACCAAAAACCGGCCAAGTGCGAGTCGGACTCGCTCACCGAGGGTTCCGTACAAACCTGCAGGTATATAAGTAAAAGTTCACCCATCATGAGAATCGAGTCATAGTTATGGTATTTTTATATTTTGAAAAAAAAAACATTTTTTTTTTATTATATGATGTAACTAAAAATGTACGGTTTTCGCAATTTTTCCTTTATCTGCACTGTAAGACGTTACTTTGTACCAAATTTCAAGATTCTAAGTTCACGGGAAGTACCCTGCAGGTTTTGATTCCCGTGCGAGTTTCGAAAATTTGCGGCATAAACAGCTGTATCTTTTGATTGCTTTGGCTTAGAAGTTTGATTTTTTCACAGCTCCAAGGGACAATAGACCTGAGTATTAGATATAAATTTCAGTTGGATACCTCCACGCGTGCCTGAGAAAAACGGTCTTGACAGACGGACGGACGGACAACAAAGTGATCCTATAAGGGTTCCGTTTTTTCCTTTTGAGGTACGGAACCCTAAAAATCAATTAAATAGGAGTACTAGTTTAGTCGCAAATGATTTTTTAGGTTTTTGCCCCGTTTGAACACGATGTATCTTTCCTAACAGCGCTCCGGCGCGCGCGCGTCGGTGCCGCTGCGTTACAAGGTCAGTTTTTATTTACAAAGGGTGGTTGCGTTTTACTCTGATAAGAAGCTATTTACTTTGTTTTAAAAAATAAAAACCTCATTTTTGGTGGTTTTTATTTTTATACCGTACCGAGTTAATACTAAACACGTATAGTATACGTAGTGTTATTTAATGCCCCTCTGTCATATCAACTCTGTATTATTTGATTTTAAAAAAAATCCGATTGTCCACTCCTGGGTAAAAACTCGACTAAATTTCAAATCAATCGACTACTTTTCAAGTTTTGCGACCACAACCCTTCCCCCCCTGCCCCTTTTTTACTCCTTTGAGGGAAAACAGGTAAAATGTTATGCTTGACAATTAATAATCATGAAATTATCTTATAACGTACACAGTTACATACCTCAAGTTCATAGATGTATTATTTAATTGCCCCATCCCCGAGATATGTGTGGGTAGTGCTTGTACCCGGAAACCGCAAGGTAAGCTTGGATGGAGAGCATAATGTATTGTGTTGAATGCGATCATGTCGGTACGAGGAAATTAATGTTTGAGTGATGCTGTAAACTGTTAAAATGTGTGCTTAATATGCTGTCAAACTTGAGAGTTGGACAGTAGGATCTTATTGGGACTTATACAACGTGGCGCTACAATGGTGACGTTAATTTAACTCATGCGTAGGGCTAGTGTCAATAAATCATTAAAATGTTCGTAGGCAAAAAAAAAAATCGCAATATGAAAAAAATAAATAAAAAATCAAACAAACTACATAATGAAATAAATAACTAAATAGCCTACTTTTAGCAGTTGTTTCATCCGCAGTATTGCCTATTCCTTTTAATTTAATTGATGCAATTGTTATGATCCGTGAACCTGGCAAATGACCGCTGCGTGACAGCTCTTTAAGTACAGGTTGCTCTAAGATGCTATAATCTAACATTTTAAATATATCCGTAAATAATAACGTTTAATGGAAATAATGTCTTCATGAAAGGAAAATGTGAAAACTTATATGTGTGTTAAATTAATGCCCATTGTATGTTTGAGCATTATTACCCATGCATTCAATTTCACCTGTATAACCTAATTGAAAAAATGCTAACAGTCTTAAAATAATAATAATACAGTACAAGTACCTACACAAAAAGGGAAGTAAATCTTATGGCATAAAAATTTCATCCACAAAAGTGTGAAAAAGTCCGCAAAAGGCTGGCAGAAAAAATCAGTGTTGTCACGTTGTATGGCAATGCTGATTCTTTGGCCAAAAACAGGCCAGCCTTCTAGTCTAACGGAATTGTCCGAAAGGGTTACCACTACCCGGAACATAAAGTGCTAAGGAAGGAACATGGATAGGTTTTAGTCAGAAAGAGTCTGACACTCCCTTCCGCTCCACCAAGAAGAGATATTTGATGATTTCCCACCCTCAAAAAAAAGGGTTTATTTTTCCACGGAACCCTAAAAAAAGGAGTAAAAAAAATTGTAGAACCTCCAAATCCACGTTTGCCTATACATAACCAACGATGCAGTAAAAAAACAAAACAGAATTCCGAATCCTCCCAAAATCAAAGCCACTATTCCGACTCCTTAAATTTCGCTCGATTCGACATTCATTCGATACGGATTCGATACCAAACATATCCCTTTAGCTCCCTAACGTCAGTGTATAATTGATTTTGTTCAAAGTCCCGAACTTGAGAGGATAATCGACTATTTTCCGCTTACTAACTCGATTCGGTATAGTTTGTTTGGTCTTATCGAAATTGTTTTTCGAAATCTGAATATTTTAGCCGTTCTTGTTCCTGGAAAGGGATAATTGGGAATTGGGGAGCAGGTATTAAAGTTTTATAATCATTAATGGCTCTTTAAACAAGGTAATTGGAAGTTATCAAATGGTTCCGTCCGTTCGCAATCTCTTTTTTTCGGATGGTTAGTGACTAACCTGGTGTCAGAATTTTTATGCCTCTGACTTAGATTCACATACTGTTTAGAAATATCTCACAGACAAACTGGTTTCCTCACGATGTTTTCCTTCACCGATTTTAAAGCAAGTGCTAATTCTACAATACGCAGTTGAATCCGTAAAATCAGAAGTACGTGGTCCAGCAGTTTTTGAAATTTCATGATTAATCTGTGAGTGAATGAGTGACCCTTCGCTTATCTTTTTTTTATGAGATTTATCTATTTTTATAATATTGAGAATTGTCAAATGACTACTCCCTCTTTGGGTGGAGAGGAAGAGAGTGTCAGACTCTTACTGACTAAAACCCATCCATGATCCTTCCATACCCCTTTGTGTTCCACGGCAGCGTTTACCCTTTCAGACAATCCCGCTGACATTAGATATCACTTACAGATACAGCATCAACACTCATCATCATCATTCTCGTGCCCTTATCCCAATTTATTTGGGCCCAGCGCAACATGTCAAATTTTACCCTTGTTAGCTTAGTTGTTTATCTTTGTGCATGTTGTGGTCTCCTATAACGATACTGGAAATATGAAATAACGTAACGGACAAAACTAAGGTTTTCAGGAGAGCAAAAATAAGATATTTTTCTTACAAAACTGGCTATAATTTTTTAACTATATGTTTTATGTAAAAAGTGTCTAGGACAAGGTTTCTTAGATTTTTTCATTCTTTGAAGCTAAAATTGTAAAAAATCAATAAAGCCTACAGTTTCAAAGATAGCATGTCCCTTACGTTAAATAGTAATGAATACGAGTGACATACGTTTACAAAATTTTAGATGTAAATAAACGGCATTGATGTATGGGACACTTAAGGAAATAAACATTTAGAGTTTTTCAAAGTAAAGGTCTCCTAATGGTACACTCTATAATGTTAATGCTGTTAACAAATATAATAAATAGAATTTTATACATTCGTGACCTAGTAGGTCACGAATGTATAAAATTCTAAACTGTATAGGCATAGGCCTATACAGTTTAAAACTACTTGCTGACTCATAGGGATAAAAAATAAACGAATAAAATAGATCAAATCTTTTATTTGTGCTCACTAATCCTCTTTTATAAACGCAATTTAGGTACTCTCATAAATTATGATAAGTATACTCGTAACATTATTAAATTCTGTTTTAAATCACAATAAAAAATAGCTATTTTGGCTTACTAAAATTAGACTCATTGTCCCAAAAGAAAAATAAAATTGACTTAAAAAATAAACAAATCAGTCTTCTAATGTAAATAGTAATCATTAAACATAAAAAAACAAATTAACTTCTTCCTTAATAGAAAGCCTACAGATAAAATGAAAAAGTCTCAAAAATTAGTCATTATCTTTGTCAGTCTCATCATCGTCGGTGTCATTGAGCCTATCTTTAATTATACTCATATTAGGAAGATTCAAATATTCATTGTGAAACCTATTTGGAATTATACCATTGTCACATAATTTTTTGAGATCTTTAAACTTTGGAACTGAAATTGGCAGTCTTTCCTTATACAGAAATGGTAAGCTGTCTATGCTACTGGGTACAGCTAGATTTCTGGTACTTTCTAATTCGGATTGATCATTCTTTGCAAGGCCCTTGCCCTTCCCTTTACCCTTCACTGTCCTTCTTCCAGTTTTCATTTCTTTGCAGAGTTCTATTTTGTGAGTTGTGCTATCCTCTAACATCGTATATTTTACTTCCACTATCTTTAAGTTCGATTTTTGAAATGTACATATTCGAATTTTCTTGAAATGCAGGTCTTTGTTTTTGAGAGTAGCAGAAGTAAAAACTGATTCAGCAAACTCATTGAAATCAAAGAAATCCTGATGTCCTAGCACATTCACTCGATAAGCATGAGGTCTTTTTCTGGCTGATTCCATAAATGATGGCCACTGGGAAGGTCCCCAAACAATCAGTTTTTTAACCTCCCTTTCAATGATAGCATGCATGCTATCTACTGGCATGTATGTATGTCCAGCTAATAAGTAATTTATTTGAATCGTTTGTATATTCGCAGAACGTTCCAAAAAATATTTTATCATTGAGAAAATCACTTTGTTTTTATTCTGCCCCGTACAGTTATCACAATAGAATAACACAGTTGTAACCCCCCTAGAATCAAGTTCCTTAAGGTAGTGAAGCAGACATGTTGCAATTTCACAGCTTCCACGTTTGCCATCTGCTTCTCCCCATGTGTAGCAATAACCATTCTGTGTTCTGCTTTCGTACACAGTAAAATTATAAACAGCATACTTTCTCGAGTAGTACAACATCATACTTTCACCGTAAGGTGTTCCCAAAACTTTTTGAAGATCAAAGCTGGCTACGACTACTGTATTATCAGGTTTTAAATTCTGGTGGATATGAAAACGTTTATATGTTGCCTCTTTTTCTTCCTTATGTGTTTGTAATTCTTCAACAGTCGCCTGATCGGGGTTGTTTTCATTCTTGGTACACAAGGAACATTTGTCCTTTTTAGGGATGTGAAAGGCTATGTTGTACTCTCGAAATAGGTTAATGAAAAGCTTTTCGCTTAACAATGCCTCGGATTTCTCGTTACAATTTTTAACGTATAGTCTGTATAAGTTACTTGTATTTCTAAATTCTTCTGGAAGATAACATTTTGTTGATTTTTTTCTACTATAATGGGATGGTAAAGCTGGTAACATTTCAATGTACTTTTTTGCAGCAAGTTTGGTGGCTTCGTCATATTTGTCTGGAGCTGACCGTTTGCGACCATCTGGACGAGATAAACCTTCGTAGGCATTTTTAATTGTGTATAAAATGAATGTTTGACTTATGTCTAATGTTTTTATTAGAAATTGTTGGCATACTTGCCGCCGGCCTTCACCCTCATTTATAAAGTATTCATAAGTGACTGATCTTCTACTTTCTGTATTTTTAGTTTTTTTACGTTTTACATTTGCAGGTTTAGAGGATTGCAATATCCAATCTCGTTTCTTTTCATTACTTAACGACCAGTAATAATCAAATATGGACTGCCTTCTTTCATCAGATATTTCGTAACATTGTCTTAGACATTTAGTCTGTGTACATGGATTATCCTGTAACTTCCGACCTTCTATTTGTTTGCCACTATGTGTTACATAAGAAAGACCCTTTTCTATCATTTTTTTTTGTGTTTTACGCCTGTTTTCTGGTTTTGTTTTCTTCTTCGGTATTACATCTTCTTGACTATTATTACTATTTGTTTTCATAGCTTTCTCTTTCCTCCTTCTTGATTTCTTTTTCTTATTATCAAGTGAACTGTCTGAAAATTCTTCTTTTTCTGACCAAAGGTCTGAGCTTCCTGAAGAAAAATCAATTTTTCCTTCGTCACATTTAAAATCCATGCATGATTTTGTAAATTTTGATGTCTCACGACGTTTTTTTTTTGGTCTAACATCAACAACATCTTGATCTTCATTTCCTAAAATTTCATCTTCCTGAATCAAATGGGAAGAAGATGCAACTGGTTCAAAGATATTATTATGCATGTTGGCTGGTGAATTAAGGACCCCTGCTTCTGAAGTAATGCTATGATCTATTTCATTCACATTGCATTGAAATGATACTGCAGAGTTTTGTGTATTGTGTGTAAATGGAATATTATTCTCAAGCGATATCAGTGTCAACGCTATGTCATGAGCCGCGTCTTTATCCTGTTGATGTACATCGCTTGGAATTATTGGATTTGAAAAAGTATCCGCAGTGATGTCTGTTAATAATATTATGTGTTCGTTAAAAGGTTCTTTTTCAATAATGGTATTAACATCTGCTTTATTCTGTTGATGAACATCACTTGGAATTATTGGATTTGAAAATATATCGGCAGTGATGTCGGTTACTAATTTTATGCTATCGTTAAAAGGATCCTTTTCAGTAATAGTATTAACATCTGATTTAAATGAATAGGGTATTTCAGCGACACACGTGGAACTATTTGATACGTAGCTTTTTCCATCAGAAGAAAAAGATCCAAAACTGTCACGATTTTCTTTGAAAAATGAATGTGATCGAGATAGAGAAAGAGTTGACGTATTTATAATTTCATATTCCATTTCATTTCCTACACTCGTGTCATTACTACTATTCGGGATAACGACGTTTGCTTTCGTTGGTTGAGTCTCCATTTCTGTATCGCTATTCTCTATTGTACTTTCCAATGAATGTGTTGCAGGTTTTTCATGGTTTGCAGAAGAATTACACCTGTGAACAATTAATAATTCAATTATTGAATACCATCGTATAAAAAAGTAATTTTTAACGTAAAGGACAGCGGTGAAATCAACTAGGGTTAATATTTTAACGTAAGGGACCTTATTATTGTGGGTTTTATATGACAAAAAGTAACTTCAGCAAAAAATAGCACCTTTTTATCGTTATGAAAGAATAGTGTTAAATATTATTATTTTGTAGCTACATATTTGCATTTCTAAACAAATTCTAGTCATAACACTAATAAAATAATGTTTTTTACAACAGAAAAAATTAACGTAAGGGACGTAGGTAACGTAAGCCAAAATGTGCCTTACAAAAAAAAAATGAAATGTTTTTGTCGCTACGACTGTCGAAGATCTAGGAATTACAACTTCTTCGTGCTTTCCGAGGCGAGGAGGGGTCTTGGTATGAAATGGATGGTCACCTATCCACGGATCAAGCGTCATTTAACCTTGATCGGTCATAAAAAAAGGCTTTTTACACTCATTCATCCTGCGTTAATTGCTTAATAAGTTGGTATTTTTACATGACCTACACACTAAACACAAATGACATCATACTTACCAATAATTTACGTAATGGAAGGTATAATTATTTTTATTAGGATTCGAATTATTCTATCTACATAGACCATTTTTTAAATTCCTGAACTCCATTCATGACTAAACAATAGTTTACCAAAAGTAGTAATAAATAATTACCTGTTTATGTGATTCCTAATGTTCATCAATTTTTGCTTGCGGGCTAGAAGTGAAGATAACTTTTCATCACTCATGTTTGGAATCCAGATTAAACTTTCACTATTTGCAGTTAGAGTAATGAAAACGATGATTTATTACTTAAATGATGATTTGTAGGTGTCACAAACCATGTTATTGTTACTTTTAGACGCACGTAAACAATGTCATCGACGCACATGGCGCACGATTGCCGGCAAAATAAGAAGTAAGTGTCACGACTGTGCAAGCAAAATCACACACAAAATCCGTATTGCTATCTAGCTCAGACAAGTTGCACCGTCTTGCGTGTGTGACAGAGACACATAATAATATTCATTCAGATAAATTTTTGAGAAATTGTACGGCTCACGCAGTCAGGTGTGATGTAAAGGACAGATCAATTTATTTTCGATGCTGACAAATTAACGTAAGGGTCAATATACATATGATAATTTGAGTCACAATTTAATGTAAGGGACATAGTATTTGTACCTTCTCAGGGAACACTAATGTATAAGACAATAATAAAACATCTCAAATTATGGAATAACTTATGTGACCTGTTGTAAAATGTAGTCGATTTTGATTTAATGTAAATACCAAATACTGTGAGTAAAGAGACTTACATTAGTTTTTATAAAAACATTAATTTATAATGTCATATACAGCCAGTTTTTAGAAAAAAAATGGTCTAGGCCTATGGAAAATATGTGATGTAAAGGACGTTTTTTTTAAGATATCGAGATTTTAAATATACCAATCGATAGACCAAAAAATTCCGAATCCAACGATATATATAACTCATTTTCGACAAAATGACCCTTACGTTATTTCATATTTCCAGTATCGATAAGTGAAGGAGTACACTTCTTATTTATTACCTGATGTAACTTTTTATTTATGTGTCATGTATTGTGTACATCTTTTGTTGGAGATCCTAAATAAATAAATAAACATGTCTTTTTCAAAAACAACATCAACACTAAAACTCAAAATTATTTAGTAGGTTACTTAAACTTAAATTAACTTAATAAAATCCAAAGAATTCGTTCGAACACGCATTTCTCACCATTTTTTGTGGTTGTGATACTTTCTTTTGGCTGTACTGAGTTAATGACACTATCTTAATTCAATTGTGGATATCTTGGAGGTAATAACTCTGTTGTGGTGGCCGATGTACGGACGCACGAAAGTACGATCGCTGTTTTTGTTGTGCGAGAAAAATATTCGGAAATCGTTGATTAAAATAGTTTTTTGTACTGCTCAGAATTCTGATAAAAAGAGGATTTGGTCTGGGCTGTAATTTTTTTTTTAATAAACGAGTTGTAATAAAAAAATAAAAATGTATTCATTAATCAAAGAAAGAAATACGCATACAGACAACGTTTGTAAAATGCACGTTTCTAGTATCCCTCAATTTCGCTATTCGTTCGTTTTTTTTATTTTATATTTCGCTGTGGAAATATAAAAATTTTATCGCCGTAATATAAAATGCTTTTTTAGCCAATGACTGCTCAATATTACGTTTCTGAGATTAAAAATCTTCAAGTAAAAAATCAACTCCGTACTTTCTTCCAGCCATGCAATAAACTAAAAAACCTTACCGCGACCGCATCAAATACGTAATGACTTAACGTAATTACGATCAGTAGCGGTACGTACCGCATACACGGTTTTTATCTACAAATACATATTAGTAGGTACTGCCATAGACTTAGAATGTCTAGACGCGAAAGACAAAAGAAGCGCGTACTATTTCTGGGTTTCATAAAATTTAATATTTAATAAAATCGACTTGATTCTTTAAATTGGCCAAATTTTTTATTTATGAACCGATTGGCATGAAGCACTAAATATTAAGTGAAGCTTACCGCAATATATTATTGAAAACCACATCTAAATCGGATACAAACAGACAAACAGACAAAATTTCTAACAATTAATTTTTTGGGTGCTATTTGCGTTAATAAAGGTCCCAATTATATTTTTTTCTCATATATCTTCCTTTTATAAACTGTTTAGACTAAGGTTATCTGTTGGCTGGCGTCACGTGCTGGATATAAATAAATAAGTAGTTAAATATGTTATTATAAAATAAATTATCCTAATTTATTAAATTATTAAGGATGGACAGCGCCGTCGAGGCCGGCCCAGGAAGAGGTGGCGAGACGACCTAGACGCATACCGCAAAGGATGGATCGAAGTAGCTCAAGAGAAAGATGTTAGAAAGGATTTGGGGGAGGCCTTTGCTCAGCAGTGGGACCACAGAACAGATAAAGTGGGACAGTGTAGGCTAAATAAAAAAAAAACTAAAAGTAGGCAGTAGACAAAATAAGTTTGGGAACCCCTGTTTAAGGCCATTCTTGACATCACTATGCGTTTCGCTTCTATACGATTTTGTTATTCTATGTAGCCACACTTTCGCGGTAAACCTTTATTCTTGAAGATAATATTGATGATTGTACAATAGATTTTTATCTTTCGTATACAATATGGCACAGGAAATAAGGTTCATATAATAGTTAAAATATAGTAAAGTTAATAAGGATGGAGGTGGATTGTATGAGACTCGTCCGGTGACTAACACCAGTGAAAAACAAATCAGCTGTACCCTACTACATTTCGAGCCACGTGACCACAAATGTATAGCTGATTTTTTTTTGCGATTTGGGAGTTGGTCCCATAGTAAAAATTGTTCAGTTTGGTGGTCTGTAGCAAATGCTTTTGTGTGTATATACCCTTTCGGTTACACCTTGTATATTTTTCTACCGCTAAGCAGTTTTGCTGTGTTCCAGTTTTGAAGAGTGTGGGTGCTAGTAAAATTAAAGAGATAGCTAGCTGCGGCCAGCGGTTACCCGCTTGGATGTCGAAAATTTGCCCAACGAAACGTACTACCGGGACGAAATGTATCCTATATGTTAATCCAGGTCATAAACTACCTCTGTGCCAAACTTCATCCAGATCCGTTCAGCCGTTTGAGCGTGAAGGCCGGACAAACACATAATATGAGCTGTTCCTTACATTTTATTGATTTACGTGTGCATAAATGTATGGAACAGCTCATATTGTTTTCATGATTTCATTGTTCCTCCCATAGTAAAAGTTGTTCGTAACATTGAGTACAATGCTCCCACGTAATTCTTAGAGTTAATTTTGTAACACCTTATGTACTTGTAGGTACTTGTATATTTTTAGTGCTAGATTCTATATAATTGTATTCAAGATTTGATTTGTTATATCAAAAAGTTGCATACCAATTGCACTTAAACCGTCAGTAATCCGTAATTTCTCCAACATTTTTGTCAAAGCCTAAATAGATTTAGCGGGATATAATAAAAATTCAGTGCCCAACAAAATATCATATACAGAAAACAAGCGAACATCGAAACTTCAGAATCTATATTTTATGTTCTACAAAATGGCAGCGCAAGACCGTGAAGGAACCAGCCAGTTAATAATTAACTCTTACCTGCCAGTATCTGGAGAACTGCGCTAGTTACAGCACCTGTGACGTTCTGAAGTACAGACGCCAGCACTTCAAGCTATCCCTAACTGTCAAATTTTCTCAATTAAAAATGAACCTTATGTCTTTGCAATAAAGTTGAAATATTATCAAAGAAATTTGACAGATTGTGGTAACTTGATGTGCTGTTTATTAATGACATCCCTTACTGGTGAACATGGAACTCCTCCTTGAAATCTTGAATCTCAGAAACTGATTTATAGTTAATTTATTTGTGAGAATGTTGTACCCATCAAACTTCTTACAAAGTTTTAAAACATTCTGCCGTTTTCGAAGTTTAAATACATTTTAGTTAGGTTAGGTTCTTGATTGCATTGAATCAAATAAATAAGGATAACATTAAAATTGTCTATAGTCACATATTATGTAGGTATGGAAATATTGAAGGACGGTTGCGGAAGGCTTGCACACACTTTTATGGGTCGGTATCCAAGGGATATCTTACCAGTTACTGGGTGGGGAGTTTGTATATTTGTCCGTCCTTCACGCTCAAACGGCAAAACGGATCTGGATAAAACTTGGCATAGAGGTAGTTGATGGCCTGGATTTTATTTCGGTAGTACAGACGCCAGCACATCAAGTTACCATAATCTGTCAAATTTCTTTGATAGTATTTCAACTTTATTGCAACGACATAAGGTTCATTTTTAATTGAGAAAATTTGACAGTTAGGGATAGCTTGATGTGCTGGCGTCTGTACCTACGTTCCCTTGGGATAATTTCCGACATCCACGCAGGCGAAGCCGCTGGCAGCAGCTAGTGATATATAAAGAAAAAACGGAGTTGCTATCGCAGACGAAGGTGTTCAACATCCTTTTTGTTAAATTTTGTGTCAAATTTTCCCAATTGAAAACGGACCTTATACTTTTGTAATAAAGTAGACAAACTGTTAAAGAGATTTGATAGATTGGGGTATTTGATGTGCTGGCCTCTGTACAACGGCTTTGGACGAAGTCTTTGAAAATATTCGCAATCACAACTACTCAATCCGTTTTTCTTTTATTGCAATACGAGAAATTCTATAAAAACCTTTTACATTATTGCCAGATATCTCATTCTCATCCACATACAATAACAAAGCGATAAAATATTGCTACAATACTTATTTTATTTTTATTTTCTCCATCTTTAGAAATAAGCATAGCAAAGAGCATGAACACAATAGATTCAAGAGTTTGCTTGAACTCGTGTCAAGATAAACATATCTTGCTTATTTTGTAGTTCTGTTTTCATTTGTGAACTAGATTCTCTGATGTTTGTATTGTGATCTCCATGTTTGTGTTCGCTTTTTTTTGTTGTTGTTGAAGAAAATATGGTACACGAGGTTTTATTAAAAAAAAAAATTGCAAAAAAAACAACTGACTCAGACTGACTTCCGAAAAATACCGGAAATCGGTGTTTTTGGTTTTGTATTTTCGGTTTTTGCCACCAACTTTTCTAGATCTTACTTAATATTATAAATGTAAAAGTTTGGATGGATGTGGGTGTGGATGTATGTTTGCGACTCCATCACGCCAGAAAAGCTGAACGAATCTGGATGAAAATTGGCACAGAGATAGATTATGGTCTTGAAATAGGATACTTTCTATCTCGGCGGTACGTTCTTGTGGGTTAATTTCAGTTATCCACGGGGGCGAAGCCGCTCGCAGAAGCTAGTTTGTTATAAATATCACCACTAATTACAACGCCCCATCGTTAACAATAATTGCAGTGCAGATATTACATGATATACGAGTATGTTTTGCGTCATCATTCACAAACAGATCATCTGTCGCTTTTAGCTAGGTACAGTATTAATGTTAACACAAAATAGAACCCGTTCAGTCAAAGAGTCACAGCTCATTTATAGAGCGGAATGAATGAATGAATATCTCAAAATTCGTCTAGGGTAGCACTATGATTATTTTCCCAACATTTATTCATTTCTGTATATTGCAAGCACAGCACAGTTTCCATATCAATATCAGCATTTTGCCTGCGCCGGGCCAGCCTACTTAGTACACGAATAGCATTTGTTCCGCGTGCACTCATCTATATACAATCATACTTTTATCAATAAAATAAAATATCAATCAATCAGTAATCAGTGTATCAAACAGCATCAGCTCAAGCTGTAAGGTGATACATACATGTAAATGGTCCTTCGAGCCGGATTCCTGTCGAAAAAGAAATTGTAGGAATTTGGAGAGGCGGCTGATGTTTGTGGAATAAAAATGGTCTTAGATGTCTATCACATTGGAGTTATTGATGTTTAGAACACTTCTTGTCTAGAATATACACAAAAGCGAAGTTGATGGTTATTCCAAGCTAGTCTTGTTTTCCAAGGTTTGGGCCCAAGTGCACGCACGTCTACATTGTGTCAGTTATGTTTAGGACCCATGAAATAGGGGGCAAACCTTTACCAATCAGCTTGGCACACATTCAAGCTCCGGGCTGCTATAACTCGAGATAAAAAAACCCCATATCACTTTGCCCGACCTAGAAATCGAACCCAAGACCAGCAGATGGTCAGCAGTAGCAACCATTAGACCAACGAGGTAGTCCAGTCAAGCTAGGTTTGTG
Organism: Hyppa rectilinea; assembly: GCA_951799385.1. Taxonomy (NCBI): domain Eukaryota; kingdom Metazoa; phylum Arthropoda; class Insecta; order Lepidoptera; family Noctuidae; genus Hyppa; species Hyppa rectilinea. The sequence goes on from OX637325.1 coordinate 6,634,291, forward strand.
CTGCATAAAAAGATGGTTCATCCCTGAAAAACGGACTAAAATAATTCGTCAAATAAAATAGAGTAGCTTCTACGTCACAAAATAAACTGATAAAAAAGGGAAGTTTTTAAAAGAACCCAATCATTTTAAAAGCTAACTTAAAATACATTTCCTTTAAGAACTTTCGCCCTTCAGCATCACTTCTCTTATAAACAACATCACATCGACATCTATATAAATCAGTCAGGCTAAACAAACTGGCATATAGCCAGGGGTTGCTAACTTTTAACATCAGTTAATCTAACACTGGAGAATGTTGGCGGGAATTCAAGATATGTTTTTTTTTTCGAAAATTTGGCACTGGCACGAAATAAAACCAAATACGTTAATTGCTGTGACCTGAATTGGAGCCTCTTTGTATTGTGCCACTAATTAAAAAAGTAAAAGGAATGAAGGATTAGTCGAGTTGCTATTTTAAATTGCACTGTCATTTCACTTAATTGGAGCATCTGATTTTGGTGCAAGAATTTGATAGAAGTTTAAATTGGGGGTTTTGAATGTTCCAGGTTGGAATGTATGTAACTTTCTTTATTGTTGTTGACTATGAAAACTGTGAACATAATTGTAGAAACTAATACAAAAGGGGTTGTGGTCACTAAATTAACAACGAAATGTGGTAAGACCAATGGGTTAGACATTAAAGTAGAGAAGGCCCATATGTAACAGTATTTTTTTTTTTAAATATGGAGGATCTATGAGTGTCTGTACGTACTTTTTGCATGTATATTCATCGATATTGCTGTTAATTGTGCTTCTTTACAAAAAATAAGCACCAACGTCCAAAAATACACCACAAAGTGAAAAAGTAGGTGGCAAAAAACTAAAATACAAAACCATAGACACCGACTAAAATCCAGAGACAAATCTTCAGCTCTAGCCTGACTAATTATGCAAAACTCGACCGTCTTTTTACACCCGGTAACAACAGCAGTAAAAAGAAGATACAACTTAATTATTGAATAAATCAAATAATTTACCCCAGAGGGAAGAAAACTTAGTTAAAAATAGAAGGAAAGGAAAAGGCAAAGGCAAGTTTTCACCGTTTATTATGAATTTAACACAAATCGCGGTCAAATGACTCCATCTTGGGTCCCTTGAGAAATCATTGGACACCGCAGTTGGATAAAACATGAACAGATTGTGAATCTTTCTCACCTAGTTATTCGTTGGTGTATTCATAATTGATGAGTTGGCGACAGGCTGGATGGAGTTAAGAATTTAAGCCTTATAGTTGGTGTTTTCGGGTGTCTCGGCTGTGAATATTAAAAAAAAACGGTGTGAATGGATACGATCAGTCTTTTTTTTCGAATATTAAGAACGTAACTTTTTGTTTCCGAGTCTCCTCCGTGCTTCGGAAAGCACTTTAAGCCGTTGGTCCAGAATGTTATTTGAGCATCTTTGACGGTCGTTACTGGTCGTCAGACGCCCAAAAATTTGACAGCCACTCTACCCACGAGGTATCGTATCACCCAGTTACTGTAGAGGTCAGATAGGCAGTCACTCCATGTAAAATTCTGGTATTCAGCTGCATCCGGTTAGACTGGAAGCGACCCCAAAAATATTTGGGAAAAGGCTAGGCAGATTGAAGAACATAACTTTTTGTCTCACTATGAATTTATTATTGGTTTTTTTATTTCGGCATGGTTAATATATATTGAATATTGAAAAGTCCTTTTTGAATTCCTGTTTTAAAAAATGATTGGAAAAATGGAAGATAAAAAATAATCTTGTCTTATTGAGTTATTCTTTATTAAAATTTGATTACATATATACAATGGGTTCAAAAACTCTGCTTCTAAAAGGTAATAAGATAATGGTGGTACCTTAAGTCCTAAATGTCTTCAGCGAGATTATCCGATAGGGTTACCGCTACCCCGGAATATAAAGGGCTAAGGAAGGAACATGGATGGGTTTTAGTCAGTAAGAGTCTGACACTCCCGCTCCACTCAGAGCGGGAGGGGTCATATATTGATGATTTCCCACCCTAAAAAAAAGGCCTATTATGTCTTCCTTTTATTTAAGGTGCTATGTTATTTAGAGGAAATAAATTTTTACCATTGAACTATGACCGGTACAGCAAAATGACAGGTTTTTTTAGACATTTAGCAGGTTTGATTCCCGGTCCTGACAGGCTTAAAAGTCTTTGAATACAGATCGTATTTATTTTAAAATAAAAATTAAGTTTTTATTCTGTATTTTTTTCTAAATACAGTATAATTATAAGGTACTTTCCCACTATGTGGGGTCGTGTGACGCCCTGTTAAACAAGATTTGAATCTCGGGTTACCTCCACAAATTATGTTTCATCCCTCATTACAGAAATTGCTTATTCAAAAACTGTAATCTAGAGTAAAAAATAAGCTAGGATCAAGAGTGTCTGTGACACTTTGCATTGCATTTTCTTTTAATTCAAAAATTGTGAGACGTAGACTGTGGCAAGTCCCACGAGATGGAGATGCAAATACGGTTTCGACAGGGAGGCGATAGTGAATGGAGTATTGATGCTGAAAGATGATGCGATTGGCTTATTCTCAAAGCTCAAAATTGTTGTTATTACAGATAGTTTCTCTTTCTCAGAGAGGTAATATTTGTATGGCTGATGAAATGTTTTGGTAACTACTGCGTTTATAAATAAGTTGTGTGATAAATGTACGTTTTTAGGGTTTCGTACCTAAAGGCTAAAAAACAGGACCCTATCAGTAAGACTCAGTCTGGTCGTGCGTTCGTCCGTCTGTCCGTCCGTACATCTGTATGTCCGTCAGTCACCAGGCTGTATCTCATGAACCATGATAGTTAGACCGTTGAAATTTTTATAGATGTTGTATCTCTGTTGCCACTATAACAAAAAAAAAACTAAAAAACGGAATAAAATAAATATTTAAGGGGGCTCCTAAACAACACAATCGTAATTTCTCCATTAACTAATCACTCCATGTCCTACACAGATGGTAGAAGTTATATCATTGAAACTCTGTGACACAATATTAACATGTAAACTCTGTGACTTAATATTCACATGTAAACTGTGTGACATAATATTTACATGTAAATCCTGAAACATAATATTTTTAATAGTAGTTAACAATGTAAAGGTACGTAGTTTTCAAGTCTAAAGGTAAAAAGAAAAGGCAGTTAAGGAGAGTTTTCTTGTGAAGTTTTAATTTATTTATAAGCTTTTGTAGTCTCGGCTATAAAAGACCAACCCGTTGTCCCGTGTGGATAAAAATACTTGATTAAAAGGAATGCTTCAGAGGCTTGGTCTGTAAATTCGTTTAGTTCGTGTTATCTAAAACGCAGAATATGATAACTCTAAAAATCAAAATACTTTATAACTTCATGGTGCTATTTGGTAAATATTCTAGAAAGAGGTAAAACAGTATGATGATTTCGCCGGGTCAATTTAATTTCAGTAGCTAATGTTTGTTTTCGAATCCTTCTGCTACTCTATTGCGAATTAATAACTAAAACTAGTTGTTGCCAGCGGGTACCCCGCTTAGAAGTCGTAAACAGTTCCAAGAGAACTTTACGTACTGTCGTACGAACTGTGCGTACGTACGACTGGGATAATAAGTGTTAACCCAGGTCATAAACTACCTCTGTGCCGATTTCCACCCAGATCCGATCCATATCCGTTTCAGTGGTTTGAGGGTGAAAGACGGACAAACATACAAACGCACTCACAAACTATCACCGTTACAATATAAGTGTGATTATGTAATTCTTGTCGCCATCTGCTATAATATAACGTGAGTGAATAATACGAGTTAATAATATATTGCCTCTGCCTAATCCTTTGGGGATTAAACGTGATGCAGTGATTTCATTCTTGTCTTATATTTTTCTCTTAATTAGCAACCAGCTAATTAGGAATAGTATTTCAGTCCCTAAAAGGTGGTGACCACTTGCCAAGACAAAATTACTTCCTTGTTTGTCATCAAAAATTATTGTACTAAGAACAGACTTTAAACCACAGAACAGATAAAACTGTTCTGTGCTTTAAACTAGGTTTTCCAAGATTGCGGACGCTACGAAATATCCGCAATCCACCGGCGCACATCCTTACAGTTACGTTATTTACAAAAGACAAAGCTGTGCTTTCATAAAGAACTTTTTTTTTACACCGTAATGTCACACCTCAGTGTCAGTCACGGATAGTCTGGGAAACGGAATATAACTACCTATAATGTTAACACTGTTGTGAACACGCCTTCTCTCTTCGACGCAGAGTGAGCCGTAAAACACCACGCAAGCCCAGTATGTGCTGGTGGACGGGAAACGGTAACTCTATCCCCAAAATTAAAAACAAAACTAGCACTCCAAAACGGAATAAACAGACTATCTCTAAATAATAAGCTCAACAGCGAACTATAACGCTGTCTGGTACACTTTGCACATGACTGTGTGATAAAATTCAAATTCCAAGCGCTGAGAAACCCATGTGGGCAGTTAAAGTCTTGACTTGCAATAGTTCTGTTGCTACGGTTGTGGTGGTACATGTTAGGAGAAGACGCGGTTGTTGATTGCTGTGTTTATGATCTTGGAACAGGATTTTGTTTTTTTTAGAGGAGCTCGTGGCTAAGTTATAACAGCCGCACGGGTCAATCTATCTGGTTAGGCTACGCTTGCCGGGATCTTTCCGTAGATGGATAGATAATTCATGTTCTATTTCTATCCCATTCCCAAATCAGAACAGCATTTAATTTTTGTTCCTACTCTCTCAGTTGTTATCCTAGTATTTACTATTAATATTTATGTTGCACATTATCTTGTTTGAGTGGAAGGCATAAAGAGGGGCCGGAGATTCCTTTGCGGCCGCTACTGAACGCAGCATCGTTAAAAGTTTCCATACAAACCAACCACTACGTCACTACGACACAAATAACGTTTATGAACAAATAGCTTGGCTATGGCTTTGAAGGCGGTTTTTCGCGGAAACTTGCGCTGTACTTCCAGCGTCCTTTATTTTATTAGTACTTTCCTATCGCCATTTTTACTTTTACTTTTTACCAGAGGAGCTCGTGGCTAAGTAATAACAGCTGCACGGGTCGATACATCAGGTTAAGCTACGCTTGCCGGGGTTAGTCCGTGGATGGGTGACCATCTTTACATATCCAGACTCCTCCGTACCTCAAAAAGCACGTTAAGCAACTGCTTAACGTGCTTTTTGAGGTACGGAGGAGTCAACTGGTCCCGGCTGTCATTTCTGCATCTTTGACAGTCGTAACGGGTCGTCAGAAGCCCGAAAATCTGATAGTCTTACCAAGGGGTATTGTAATAACCAGCTACTGGGTTGTGGAGATCAGATAGGAAGTTGCTCCATGTAAAATACTGGAATTCAGCTACAATCGGTTAGACTGGAAGCCGGCCCCAACATAGGAGGGAAAAGGTTAGGCAGATTGATTTCCAATTGCCATTTATCAGAAGAGTAAACAGTTGTTAAAATGTATGTCTATATCTTTGCTTAGGATGTGTCATGATCCAGCCTCTGCTTGGTCAGTCAGAATTTCTGAAAGTCATTATAAGTCGTAATGGTGCCAGATAGATTAAAAGCAACCGGCACTTTAAACTCACTTCTTCTACGTTTTCATGGTGAGATTTTTACAGAATCTTCTTTCTTTGTCGTGTGGTTAGTGAGTAACCTGGTGTCAGAGTTTTAACGCTGCCCATAAGCCTCTGACTCAGATGTGAAGCTGAGTCAGAGGCTTATGGGCAGCGTTAAAACTGTTGAAAAATATCTCTCAGACATGCCGGTTTCCTCATGATGTTTTCCTTCACCATTTTTTATGCGGGTTAAGGGACATCTCGCCCACGAAAAAACTCGCCCGCGGGCCAGATGTCCACTTTTTAAAATGTGCATGGGTAGATTCGCCCGCACCAGTTTAGTACAACGGGCCAGTTGTCTACCAATAAAAAGAAAAGGGATATTTCGGCAAAATCATAGATTTTGAAATTAAATATCCCTATGTCCCTATTATAAACTATGTTTATTTTTATTTGAGGATGCGCTTCTTCATTAATACGCTACCTCAACCTATTTTATAATTATGTCATTATCTGACAGATGATTCCTTCAAACGAATGTTTTAATATTTTATTTGTGAATTAAATAGTAAAGAAAATTTATCATAATATATTAGGTACTTAATATTTACCTTTTGATTTCGTGGTTCGTATTGACTAAGGTAATTCCTGCTGTTGTTTTTACTGGCTAAAACACTATTCACCAAGTCCATTTGGTAACGTTGTAAATAACGTTGAAACATATTCGTTCTTCTTCTTCTTCGTGTGGTTAGGAACTAACTCGGTGTCACAGTTTTAATGTTGCCCATGGGCCTCTGACTTAGCATCACATGCTGTTGAGAAATATCTCTCGGGCATGCCGGTTTCTTCACGATGTTTTCCTTCACCGATTTTAAGCAAGTGATAATTATACAATACGCACATGAATCTGAAAAATCAGAGGTGCGTGCCTTGGGTTCGAACTCGAGACCTATGACTTGGCAGTCACACTACTAGGCTATCTCTGCTATATTCGTTGATTTCATCCTATTTATTTTTGTTTATTAATTTAATAGATGGCGTGTGAACCATCAAGTAGCCAAGTCAACATGTCCGCAGATTTTAAGATTATTCCGTCGCAAAGAGGAGGTTCTCTTCTTTTAACAAATGGATTCAGATACACAAAAAGGAGGCTGAATAAAAACGGGCATGAAGTATGGCGGTGCGTGAATAGAAAAATATGCAAGGCATCCTTGATTACACATCAGCAAGCTATTATTAAAAAGGAAAATCATTCATGTACTCCGAATGAAGTAGATAATGAGGTTAAAGTTACGGTACACAGATGTATAGAACAAGCAGTGAATGAGACAACGCCTATTCCGACAATTTATTCCAAAGTAGTAGAAGAATATAATGATTCAGGGTATGACTTTGTAAAAAAAATGCCATCATTTGATACTATGAAAAAAGTTTTGTATAGACGTCGAAATCGGGCATTACAGACAAATAAAACTCGTTTTTTTAAAGTTCGGGATGTTAAAATTCCTGGTAAATTTCAAAATTTTCTACTAGCAGACTATTGTGAGGATGGTTCCAGGATTCTAATTTTTGCTACGTCAGAAGGGAAAAAAGTGTTAAGCAATAGTAAGCATGTTTTCATGGATGGAACTTTTAAATGTGTTTCGCCACCATTTACTCAACTGTATACCATACATGTAGACTTAAGTAGCACCGATGATAACAATAGTATTCTACCCGCTGTATATGCGCTACTACCTAATAAGAAACAAAAAACCTATGAAATTTTTTTTTCGCTTTTGAAAAGTCAAGTGCCTTCTTTTAAACCAAATGTATTTATATTAGATTACGAGGCAAGTGCAATGGCTGCAATATTCGAAGTTTTCCCAGGTTCTAAAATACAAGGTTGTTCCTTTCATTTTAGTCGTTGTTTGTGGAGAAAGGCGGAGAAATTACATATTAATAAAATGTTTAGATCTCACATTAAACGTTGTGTTGCATTATGCCACCTTCCGGAGGAAATGGTAATGGATGGCTGGTTGAACATTAAGGGTGAGAATGCACAAATCGGTAATGTGAACGAGTTTAACAATTATTTTGAAAACACATGGCTAGACAAGAACTCTCTGTTTGCTGATAAATGGTGTTTTTATAACGTAAAACATAGAACAAATAACTCTGTCGAGTCCTGGAATGGGAGATTTAATAAAAAAATTCAACCAAAACCAAATATAGCAACATTATTAGATGCATTGCAAAAAGACTCAAACTATTATTTTGGGCTCTATAGAAAAAATGGATTCATCAGCAAAAAAAAAGAATTCACTAAATTAACGAACACTCGGATAGCGACTTATTTAAAACAATTAGTGGACCAAGAAATAAGCGTAGGCCACTGCATTGAAAGACTGTGTAATTTGTGAACGAATAACAAAAAAATGGCCCACCACAATCAGTACTGGCTGAGAGACGATATGTCAGAGCTGTGTATGCATATTTTATACTAGCTGTGCCCGCGACTTCGTCCGCGTGGAATAGTGAGTTTTCGGGCAGCATATTTTGAATAACAAATACCGTCGTTTGGATAGCTAAAAATTTACTTTACAGTAATGCTTTTAACAAATTCGCCGTGATTCTTTAAATTGACATAACATTTTTATTTATGAACCGATTGACATGAAATAAACACTAAATGTTATGTGAAGCTTACTACAATATATTAGTGAAAACCGCATCTAAATCAAATAAGCCCTTTCTGATAAGCGTGCACAAACACACAGACAAACATACAAACTGACAAAAAAAAAAATTCGGGTTCGGCATCGATAACAACCCCTGCTACTTTTTTTTAAATATATTTCCATTGTACAGACACCACTTTTCTACAATTTTATTATATGTATATAGATTGTGGACACATTACTATACTTACTATACTTTCTTTCGACTCGATTCTTCAAATGTTCTCATCATTCGATTTTGTTTTTGTTTTTGGTCAGTGAAGTTTACAAATGCTAAATTTTGTTTATTACTGTTGGTTTATTGATTATTAAAGTTGAATTTTTCATATTTGTACCAAGAAATTGTATGAAACTAGCTAGTTATGGGGTTCTCTGCCTGTTCGCCGAAAATTGTTTGCCAAATTTTCACTTGCCAACCAACGTTTCGCAGAATTTTATTCCGCCGAATAATCATTTGCCAACTTATCATATAATTTTGTTTTATTTCCCAACCTCAGTTACCAACTGTACGTTTGGTCTGCTTTTCATAATGACACTTTTTAAAATGCCAACTTTCATTTAGCAGAATTTTTTGCAATTAGTTATTGTAATTATTATTTTTTTTACTTTATCTTTAATATGCCCTAACCTAACTGTTTCCTTTTACAAAAGCGATTCGCTTCTGGCACATCGCCGGCCGCTGCCGCGGCACGCTGGCTTCGCTCGCTCGGCTCGTGCGTTGTTTGTCATACTCTAACCTAACCTAACTTAACTGCTTCTTTTTACAAAAGCGATTCGCTTCTGGCACATCGCCAATACAAATACAATACAATACAATACGTAGTTTATTTAAACTACCTTTAATTTTAAATGCATAATTAACTGTAGTAATAGCTTTGCTACAAATTTGATATTATGGTTACTTTACCCTGTATTATTTTTTGTTTAAATAATTTTCACTTGATGCTACATTTATCAGATATATTTAATTTAATAATATACGATTTTGCCGAAATATCCCTTTTCTTTTTATTGGTAGACAACTGGCCCGTTGTACTAAACTGGTGCGGGCGAATCTACCCATGCACATTTTAAAAAGTGGACATCTGGCCCGCGGGCGAGTTTTTTCGTGGGCGAGATGTCCCTTAACCCTTTTTGACAATACTACGAGATGTTTTTAATTTTTTTTTACCTATTTATTTAACAAGTGTTTCTACCAAGTTTCATGTTTATAAACTGCTGGACCTTTCCCACCTGTATTCTCGCGTTACAACTCGTGATTGATTAAACAGAATACAATTAAAATTTGACTTTAAAATACACTTGTACTGGCTTGCTCTTGTGCTATAATGAACGTTTTTCATTTATTTATTTATTTATTTATTTAATTGCATAAAACACTGTATATAAAGGTGTTACATGAGTAAAGATGAGAACATACATGTTTTGCTTAAGACTAAAGCATGCAAAAAGATTAGTACAAGTTATGTTCAAGGTATTCCTTAATGCTATAAAAATTATTCTCATTTAGCCATTTAAACAAGTGAATTTTGAACAGTCTGGTATTTAGTAATTTAAGTTTACATGGTAATTTGTTATATATACGCACAGCCATACCTACACAACTTTTACTATATTTTGTTAATCGAGGGAATTCATCCAAAACAAGTCTAAATTTGTCACGCCGATTCCTAGAGCTTACTTCCGCTGCTGTCCTGAATAAATCTTTGTGTTTCCGTACAAACATACATGTTTCATACAGATATAGTGAAGGTAGTGGTAGCAAACCGAGTTTTTTAAATATTGGTCGACAAGATACGTCCGGTGGAATGCCCTGAATAGCTCGAACACATTTCTTTTGAGCGATAAATGCCCTGTTATGGTCGGTACTATTGCCCCATACAATTAGTCCATATCGCAGCGAGGACTCCACATATGCACGGTAGGATTTTACAGCTGTTTTAATGTTTGTAACATTTTTAAGCCGTCTAAGAGCATACACGAATTTATTGATTTTATTACATACACTATCAATTTGAGCTTTCGTCAATAATCGTTCCCAAAAACTTAGTTTGTATTACTTGTTGAAGTTTTGATATTTTCATTTTAAAATTATATTTGTTATTATATGATTTATTGAACTGTACATATACTGATTTATTAAGGTTAATAGATAAATTATTATTATTAAGCCAATTTATAAGATTTTCTACAGTATTATTAATATCTGTTTCGTGATCAGTTATTAATTTACATTTTTTATCGCTAGAAACAATTATCGAAATGTCATCAGCAAATAGAAAACATTTATGATTAGTTACGTCAACAATATCATTCACATAAAGAAGAAACAAAATTGGCCCCAATATACTACCCTGAGGAACGCCGCGTTTGGTGTTTTTAAATTCAGAGCGGTATGAAACCATATCCTTATTGGCATTAATATTAGTGATAGTAACACACTGTTGTCTGCCGGATATGTATGACAATATCCATTGCAGTGGAGGTCCTCTAATTCCCATAGTCTCCAATTTCTGAACAAGCGTGTTGTGCGAGACTAGGTCGAACGCCTTAGATAAGTCTAAGAATAAGCCCGTCGTAAGTTGATTATTGTTAATATTAGTCAGTACCGCTTTCAAGAGTGAAAAGATAGCTAAAGTTGTTGATTTATTTTTTTGGAAACCGAATTGCTCTTTCTTTATAATTTTAAATGTCTCGCAGTAATTAATAAGCCTTTTATACATGCATTTTTCGTAGATTTTTGACATAATTGGTATTAAGGTTATTGGGCGATACTTGTTAACATCATGTTTGTCGCCTTTTTTAAAAAGTGGTTTTACAACTGATATTTTTAATTTATCTGGAAACACTCCTTGCACAAACGACAAATTTATAAGATGTGTTAAAACGCCGCGTATTTCCTTAGCACATTGCTTAATGATTTTAGTGCTAAGTTCGTCGTAGCCTTCTGAGGTAGTGTTATTTAATAACATAATTTGTTGTTCTACTTCACTTTCTGACATTGGAACGAGGAACATTGAGCTAGGTATTGGGTTTTCATTACAATGGCTATTTATACTCTGCTGTGTAGGTTTATCATTAAGATAGAAATCGTTGAAGGCGGAGGCTATTTCTGATGGTTCCGTGAGTATAGTATTATTAATTTTAATGGTTTCTATGTTGTTTTTAGGACTAGGGTTTTGTAATTCATTTTTTATTACTGTCCATGTAGCCTTACATGTATTCTGATATTTATTAATATATTTTATATTAGCATTTCTTACGGCATTATAAATACATTTTTGCAACAAATTTGAGTATTTCATGTATCTCGTTTTGTTGGGTTGAGTTTTCTTCTTATAATATTGATAACGCAAAAATCTCTTAGTTTTACAACTCTGCTTAAGACCCTTACTTATCCATGTTTGTTTTACTGTTTTGTTTAGATTTATCTTTATCTTTACTTTCGGAAAACATAGATAGTAAAAAAGGCATATTAACTCATGAAAGTGATTAAATGCTGTGTTTGCATCTTTTTCTATGTATACTTCTGACCAAGACAAACTTTGTAAACATTTCTTGAACTTCTCTGTATTAAGGGCATTGTAATCTCTTTTGTAAACGTAATAAATTGCATCTTTTATCGATTGACGTTTTAAGGGGAAGCTTATCATTTGTGCTGTTTCATGGTCAGAGAGATAGAGGGGGAGTACTGTTGTAGATGCATCTGGGATATTACTCAATATGTGGTCAATACAAGATAATTTACGCGTAGCTTCATCGATATGAATTTTTAAATTATAGTTGTTTGCTAGGTCTTGAAATTCGTTAGTGATTTTACCTTTTTTTAGTGTGTTTATGTTAAAGTCTCCTGTTAGAACTATACGCGTTGAAGGTTTATGTTTTTTAAGAATTGCATGTAGACCTATCTAGATTAGTTAAAAATAGGTTGGGGTCGGACTGGGGTGTTCTGTATATGCATATTATCAACAGTTTCTCGTTAGTTAACTCAATGCCACAAACTTCGAATGTATTTACTGATGCGTATTTTTTAACCATGGATAATTCATTGAAAATGAGTTCTTTTTTTACTAGGATGCAAGTTCCACCTCGGTTTTTTTCTCTACAAAAGTTGGCTGCCATTATGTAGTCTGGTATCTTAAGATAGCTTTCATGGCCTTTCTTAATAAATGTTTCAGAAAGGCAGATTACATGTGGGTCATTATGAGTATCTCGCATCTCTTGTAGTGTTATTTCTAATAGTTCTTGTTTAGATAGAATGCTTGCGATGTTTTGATGTAATATCTTAAAGTGGTGAAACGAAGATGTGTTAGGTGACGTATTTTTAAGGTCGAAATAAATTGTTAGATTTTTTTATTGGGAAGAAGTAGTATGGTATGGTACCCTTTTTTATTTGTTCTATTTTCTCAGCGGAAGCACAAGTATCCTTAATTTCCAGTTCTTTGTTTGTGGAACTTTTGAAATAAAAGGGGATAGCCCCCTTCTTGGGCTGCTCACTTTTTTTTTAAAAACTTTGTTTGCTACTCACCAGTCGTTTTTTAATTTCAGCAGGATTCAAAAATGTCGCATTGTAGTATTCACAATCTAGGACATAATTTATTGATTTGCACATATCAGCTATATTGGAATATTGGCAGTTCGTGAAATGACAGTTTTTATAATAGTGGCAAATATTTTTTAAGCGATAATTTAACTTCACAACATCAAGTTGGTAATTTTGTTGTACATTAAGTAGAATAATAGTATTTTTATAAAATAATTTCAGCATGGATTTTAGTTGGAATAGCACATGTTTCATGTTATGATCATTTTCACCTAAACATATTATAATTTTGTCGTCCGGTTTTGGGTTGAAATTCACACAGCTTTTCATTATTACATCGCTGTGTGCATTTGGCACCGTTTGGGCGAAGACTACATACTTCTCATATTGCGTAGTTATTCTCGACTGTATAAGAGCGGCAGCTAGACCTACGCATTGTTGGGCGCCGAAAATTACAATTCTTTTTCTATATTCATGGTGTTGTTGTTTTGTAGTGCTGGATTTTGTTGTACTGATGGAAGCTGCATAATTTTCATGTTTTGTTGTAGTCAGGGTCTGTATTTGTTTCGCGAGTGTTGCTATTTCTTGTTCTGCATCTTTCAAGTCCTTTTCCAAAGCTACGATTTTATGTTGTAGGCTCAGATATGTTATGTTGCTGCTAGAGTCAACGTTTGATGTAGGTCCAGGCGAGCTTGGTGTAGAGGCATTTTGGAGTAAGAGCGAGAGCGAATGGTTTTTCTTTTTGGTAGTATTTATTGGGCTTTTTCCTAAAATTGTGGAGGAACACAAAGATTTTAATATTTTAATTTCAGCAGTTAGTTTCGTAAGTTTCATAGAATGGAGTGAGCAGTGATGGTCCTTTGGTGGTGGCCGACTTACGAGTTGTAGGTCATTAGTTCTAACGCAGGTAAGCGCTTTATTTTATTTCATAATCACTGCTCTCAAAACGGTGAAGGCAAACATCGTGAGGAAACTGGCATGTCCTGGAACCAAAAATTCGCAGACATGTGGCATCTACTAACCTTTTTTCCAACGGACCAACGAACCAACGGCATAACGTGCTTTCCGAGTAACGGAGGAGTCTTGGTAGGTAAAGATGGTCACCCATCGACGGCCAACCCCGGCAAGCGTAGGTTAACCTGATGGATCGACCTGTGCGGCTGTTATTACTTGGCCACGAGCTCCTCCACAGCGCAAAAAGTTATTACTGGGCCACGAGCTCCTTCGCAAAATCACTACAAAACTTAAAAAATCTCAACAAAGAAAAAACTCAACTGTTACTTGCAAAGACCTATTCTTTCAAAGATCAACAAGGTTTTATTTCTTTCAATTTCTCGGGCAAAGGCACACACAAGCTGCCAGCTGAGCGAATATCATATTTCTTTGTGATCTTACTACGTAAGCACTAATGCTTCTTTAGCTAAAAGGGCGAGATCGTCTTCTCATATTTTATTCTAGGTAAAATGGCAAAACGCAAGTTTTACAAAAGAAATTTCCTCGTAATGGAGAAATGATTTCATTTTCTACTCGTAGGTAATATTTATTATTACAAGGATATTCAAACTAGCGCGACATGCGGTAGGAGTTTATTGGTTGAAATCGTCACGTAAGGAAAAAGCGTTATATCCACTCCAACTTTCTTTCTCTGTTCTATTAAAGATGTGTGCAATATCAAGGGGTCAATTTCGATTGAAGTATTCATCCTTTTTTTTTTTTTTTGTTTTTTTTTTTTTGTTTTTTTTTTTTTTTTTTTAAGGCTGGGAAATCATCCAATGACTTCTCCCGCTCTGGGTGGAGCGGAAGGGAGTGTCAGACTCTTACTGACTAAAACCCATCCATGTTCCTTCCGTAGCCCTTTATGTTCCGGGGTAGCGGTAACCCTTTCGGACAATCCCGCTTAGAAGTATTCATCCTGGTGGCTTAAAATAATCAGCCAGTCTCTTTAATGATTTAAGCGGGATTGTCCGAAAGGGTTACCGCTACCCCGGAACATAAAGGGCTACGGAAGGAACATGGATGGGTTTTAGTCAGTAAGAGTCTGACACTCCCAGCCGCTCCACCCAGAGTGGGAGAAGTCATTGGGTGATTTCCCACCCTCAAAAAAAAAAGTCTCTTCTTTTACCTACCTCTTCCCAAATATGTTGGAGTCGGCTTCCACTCTGACCGGATGCAGCTGATTGCCAGTATTTTATATGGAACGACTGCCTAATTGCCTATCTGACCTCCACAACCCAATTACTGGGTAATACGATACCCCATGTCAAGACTGGCTGTCAGATTTTCGGGCTTTTTGCACAAATTCCAGCTGAGACCAACTGCTTAACGTGCTTTTCAAGGCACAGAGAAGTCTCGGTATGTAAAAATGTTCAACCATCCACTGTCACTGTCTGTCAAAGATACACAAATGACGGCCTGGAACTACGGCTTGACGTGCTTTCCGAGGCACGAAAGAGTCTCGGTATGTAAAGATGGTCACCCATCCATGGACCAACCCCAACAAGGTTAGCTTAACTTGATGTGTCGACCCGTGCGGCTGTTACAAAATATGCATATATTAAACACCTTTGCATAACCTGAGGTGTAATATTAAACAAGATAATCTTCAGCTTCGTTATTAACTCGTAGCATATATAATATATGTTAACAATTCTCCATGCATGTAGTTACGGCAACGTCTTTGGTGGATATGGGGTTCAATTTCACAAAATTAGCGGTTTTGAAAATATTTTTTTTGTATGGTGAGGTAAGTCATATGCGAGCATATCTGTGTCACTCTTGACTGCTAATCCTGTAGTGCTATTCTGTAGGTCTGTAGGAAGTTGTAATAGCCTGATGGTGTGGCCGTCGGACTGCCAAGTCATAGGTCTTGATTTCGAACCCAAGGCACACGCTCCTCTGATTTTACAGATTCATGTGCGTATTGAATAAATATGTGACCACTTGCATAAAAGGGTTAAGGGACATCTCGCCCACGAAAAAACTCGCCCGCGGGCCAGATGTCCACTTTTTAAAATGTGCATGGGTAGATTCGCCCGCACCAGTTTAGTACAACGGGCCAGTTGTCTACCAATAAAAAGAAAAGGGATATTTCGGCAAAATCGTATATTATTAAATTAAATATATCTGATAAATGTAGCATCAAGTGAAAATTATTTAAACAAAAAATAATACAGGGTAAAGTAACCATAATATCAAATTTGTAGCAAAGCTATTACTACAGTTAATTATGCATTTAAAATTAAAGGTAGTTTAAATAAACTACGTATTGTATTGTATTGTATTTGTATTGGCGATGTGCCAGAAGCGAATCGCTTTTGTAAAAAGAAGCAGTTAAGTTAGGTTAGGTTAGAGTATGACAAACAACGCACGAGCCGAGCGAGCGAAGCCAGCGTGCCGCGGCAGCGGCCGGCGATGTGCCAGAAGCGAATCGCTTTTGTAAAAGGAAACAGTTAGGTTAGGGCATATTAAAGATAAAGTAAAAAAAATAATAATTACAATAACTAATTGCAAAAAATTCTGCTAAATGAAAGTTGGCATTTTAAAAAGTGTCATTATGAAAAGCAGACCAAACGTACAGTTGGTAACTGAGGTTGGGAAATAAAACAAAATTATATGATAAGTTGGCAAATGATTATTCGGCGGAATAAAATTCTGCGAAACGTTGGTTGGCAAGTGAAAATTTGGCAAACAATTTTCGGCGAACAGGCAGAGAACCCCATAACTAGCTAGTTTCATACAATTTCTTGGTACAAATATGAAAAATTCAACTTTAATAATCAATAAACCAACAGTAATAAACAAAATTTAGCATTTGTAAACTTCACTGACCAAAAACAAAAACAAAATCGAATGATGAGAACATTTGAAGAATCGAGTCGAAAGAAAGTATAGTAAGTATAGTAATGTGTCCACAATCTATATACATATAATAAAATTGTAGAAAAGTGGTGTCTGTACAATGGAAATATATTTAAAAAAAAGTAGCAGGGGTTGTTATCGATGCCGAACCCGAATTTTTTTTTTTGTCAGTTTGTATGTTTGTCTGTGTGTTTGTGCACGCTTATCAGAAAGGGCTTATTTGATTTAGATGCGGTTTTCACTAATATATTGTAGTAAGCTTCACATAACATTTAGTGTTTATTTCATGTCAATCGGTTCATAAATAAAAATGTTATGTCAATTTAAAGAATCACGGCGAATTTGTTAAAAGCATTACTGTAAAGTAAATTTTTAGCTATCCAAACGACGGTATTTGTTATTCAAAATATGCTGCCCGAAAACTCACTATTCCACGCGGACGAAGTCGCGGGCACAGCTAGTATAAAATATGCATACACAGCTCTGACATATCGTCTCTCAGCCAGTACTGATTGTGGTGGGCCATTTTTTTGTTATTCGTTCACAAATTACACAGTCTTTCAATGCAGTGGCCTACGCTTATTTCTTGGTCCACTAATTGTTTTAAATAAGTCGCTATCCGAGTGTTCGTTAATTTAGTGAATTCTTTTTTTTTGCTGATGAATCCATTTTTTCTATAGAGCCCAAAATAATAGTTTGAGTCTTTTTGCAATGCATCTAATAATGTTGCTATATTTGGTTTTGGTTGAATTTTTTTATTAAATCTCCCATTCCAGGACTCGACAGAGTTATTTGTTCTATGTTTTACGTTATAAAAACACCATTTATCAGCAAACAGAGAGTTCTTGTCTAGCCATGTGTTTTCAAAATAATTGTTAAACTCGTTCACATTACCGATTTGTGCATTCTCACCCTTAATGTTCAACCAGCCATCCATTACCATTTCCTCCGGAAGGTGGCATAATGCAACACAACGTTTAATGTGAGATCTAAACATTTTATTAATATGTAATTTCTCCGCCTTTCTCCACAAACAACGACTAAAATGAAAGGAACAACCTTGTATTTTAGAACCTGGGAAAACTTCGAATATTGCAGCCATTGCACTTGCCTCGTAATCTAATGTAAATACATTTGGTTTAAAAGAAGGCACTTGACTTTTCAAAAGCGAAAAAAAAATTTCATAGGTTTTTTGTTTCTTATTAGGTAGTAGCGCATATACAGCGGGTAGAATACTATTGTTATCATCGGTGCTACTTAAGTCTACATGTATGGTATACAGTTGAGTAAATGGTGGCGAAACACATTTAAAAGTTCCATCCATGAAAACATGCTTACTATTGCTTAACACTTTTTTCCCTTCTGACGTAGCAAAAATTAGAATCCTGGAACCATCCTCACAATAGTCTGCTAGTAGAAAATTTTGAAATTTACCAGGAATTTTAACATCCCGAACTTTAAAAAAACGAGTTTTATTTGTCTGTAATGCCCGATTTCGACGTCTATACAAAACTTTTTTCATAGTATCAAATGATGGCATTTTTTTTACAAAGTCATACCCTGAATCATTATATTCTTCTACTACTTTGGAATAAATTGTCGGAATAGGCGTTGTCTCATTCACTGCTTGTTCTATACATCTGTGTACCGTAACTTTAACCTCATTATCTACTTCATTCGGAGTACATGAATGATTTTCCTTTTTAATAATAGCTTGCTGATGTGTAATCAAGGATGCCTTGCATATTTTTCTATTCACGCACCGCCATACTTCATGCCCGTTTTTATTCAGCCTCCTTTTTGTGTATCTGAATCCATTTGTTAAAAGAAGAGAACCTCCTCTTTGCGACGGAATAATCTTAAAATCTGCGGACATGTTGACTTGGCTACTTGATGGTTCACACGCCATCTATTAAATTAATAAACAAAAATAAATAGGATGAAATCAACGAATATAGCAGAGATAGCCTAGTAGTGTGACTGCCAAGTCATAGGTCTCGAGTTCGAACCCAAGGCACGCACCTCTGATTTTTCAGATTCATGTGCGTATTGTATAATTATCACTTGCTTAAAATCGGTGAAGGAAAACATCGTGAAGAAACCGGCATGCCCGAGAGATATTTCTCAACAGCATGTGATGCTAAGTCAGAGGCCCATGGGCAACATTAAAACTGTGACACCGAGTTAGTTCCTAACCACACGAAGAAGAAGAAGAACGAATATGTTTCAACGTTATTTACAACGTTACCAAATGGACTTGGTGAATAGTGTTTTAGCCAGTAAAAACAACAGCAGGAATTACCTTAGTCAATACGAACCACGAAATCAAAAGGTAAATATTAAGTACCTAATATATTATGATAAATTTTCTTTACTATTTAATTCACAAATAAAATATTAAAACATTCGTTTGAAGGAATCATCTGTCAGATAATGACATAATTATAAAATAGGTTGAGGTAGCGTATTAATGAAGAAGCGCATCCTCAAATAAAAATAAACATAGTTTATAATAGGGACATAGGGATATTTAATTTCAAAATCTATGATTTTGCCGAAATATCCCTTTTCTTTTTATTGGTAGACAACTGGCCCGTTGTACTAAACTGGTGCGGGCGAATCTACCCATGCACATTTTAAAAAGTGGACATCTGGCCCGCGGGCGAGTTTTTTCGTGGGCGAGATGTCCCTTAACCCGTCAAAAAGGGGGAGGAGAGTGTTTTATATTCGTAGAGGAAAAATCCACGCGAAATAAGTCGCCTAATGTTTTTTTTATACTCAATTCAAAAGAAAGGGCAAGAAACTTCATGGACTCTTTTAAATCAAAATATGGTTACAAAAACTGGGTTTTATCATTCATTTTGAAATATACACGTAAGAACGGTGCAGAACGTAAAAAAACGTCCATAGTAAATACATAAAAAAAGAAAAATTCAATATTAAATTAAATTTAAATTTTAAGAATCGTGACAGCTAGTTAGTCACGTCCTTACTGACGGCGCGCGGCGCCCGTACACGAACATGACACATGGATTAGCACCATTCAGCTCAACCATTTTGAAGGGAGCTAAATGATCCAACACACGTGCTACCATTAGCGAGACATTACCGGGAGCATGACATGATATATATTATAATAACTTTAACCGCCCATCATCCAACGTCCATTGAAATCGTTTATCGGTTCACAACTGTCAAATGTCAAAATTATTGCTTTAGATCGAAGACGTTCCAATCTAAATCAAGAAACGGTCAATAGGTACGTCTTGATCTTTTGTTTTCGTTTTTTGAAATATTTCCTGTATTTGTAAGCAGCCAGTTAAAAGCTCGCAATAGTAGCAGAATACTTTTATAGTATTCATGTTCTAAGTTCAAAAGTTGTTCCCCAGTTCGTTTCACATCCTGTGTACGTCTAAGGTGATCCTGGCTCAAAGGAGTCGTCCATTTTACAAGGACTGCCGTGTTTTGCAAATGTCTCTGACATTCTGGGAGTAAGGAGGTTAAATGGATATGACGTCAACTATTTGCTGGATGCAACGCAGGAACAGTTATGGCGATTCTTGTATGGGTCTAATGTCCAACAGTAGACAATATTTTGACTGAAATGCAGCCAAGGTCATCCCTGAAAAGTAATGTTTCAGATCGGCTGGTTGATGGAAGGTTAAGCTACGCCTGCCGCAGTCGATTTGTGTATGGGTGACAATCTGAATAAATTGCAATATATCGAGAGCTTTTCGTGCCTTGGAAAACACGTTAAGCACTCTGGTTTTCAATCGTAGATCTGTAATAGTCATTACAAGCAGTTGTAAAAATTTTACAACTAGCCTTATCAAGGGTTTCGTATTATCCAGTAACTGGGTTGTGTTATCACGCCGTGTGTAGGTATAGGCCCTTAGAAAAGAGTATGTTAGTACCCCAATGTTTTTTTTGTTTGTACATAGTTCTTCTTCTTCATGTGGTTAGTGACTAACCTAGTGTCAGAGTTTTTATACTGCCCATGGGCTTCTGACTTACTGTTGAGAATTAATGTCTTTCAGACATGTCGGTTTCCTCACGATGTATTCCTCTACCGATTTGTTTTTATCAAATAAACAACATAAATGGCTAAGGATGAACCAATGGTAGGTAATGAACATGGATGGGATTTATTCAGTAAGACTCTGTCTCTCCCTAACGCTCCACCCAGAGCGGGAGAAGTCATTTAATGATTGCCCATCATTAACAAATGGGACAATGTTTAAAAAAAAATATATGCCACATCCATAAACCCACCTCATCTCAAACTCACTCGCACACTCTCTTTAGCTTTGAGCATTATTGTTTCAGCAGAAAATCTTCCATTTTCTTTGTACACTGCCTTATTTAACCATGCTTCGGAGTCGCTTTTATTCCTAAACGAATTTCTGATGAGTTTGAATATGTAAGATGATTTCAAGTCAAATGCTTTGTTGTAATCCGATTACTGTTGTATGTTTAACTGCTCTTGTTTTTATCAAAAAGTTTTTTGGATATTGGCTTTTTTTACCCGACTGCGCGACGTTAAGGAGGGTGGTGTGTTTATTAGCTTATGGCTTATAGCTATTACTATCTATGTATGTATATATAAGGGGTTAAAAAATTGACTCTAAGATTTTTTCGCGATTTCAGGATTCATACCATAAACGTTGTTCGTAACGATGAGTACAATGCTCCCACGAAATTCTTAGAGTTAATTTTTAATATAATAATATGATTGATTTTAGAGGTCAAACTCGTAGGTCGATTTTGTGTCTTCTCTGTTCGATTCAATGGTTTGTATAGTCACCAGCACATAAAGGTATCACAAACTGTCAAATTGTCTCAATCGATTTTGAACTTAACACAGAACGTTTTAAGGTTTGAAATCATTTGCAGAAATTTGTAGGTGGTTTATAAATGACTTACTTACAATAATTATGACATATCAAAAAAAAACTTAATCCTTGCCGTTTTTTGTCAGAGTAATTAACTATATTATAACATCATTAAAGCCACATTTATGGTTGCATAATTATGTAATCGTCGCATTAAATGTCAAACAAATCTGAATTAATAAATTAATTATACTAACAATCAATGTATTCCCAACTCAGTAATCACCAAAACAAAACTGTTCACCATTTCTTTTTATAAAAACCGGATTTCAACCGAAAATAATTTGACAGTCTCTTATAACGTCATAGGATGTATCAGATAAGGTTGGCCCAATATTTATGTGGTGTCTATGAAGTGGTGGCCCATTGGTCGGGAGCGACAGGTGTGTCCTCCCGACACTTAATGAATCGGTTTTGGTGATATACAGGGTGATTGGGTAATGATTTTTGGTAGGTATTTTTTTTTCGAAATAACATGTTTTTCAATACTCTATATTTATTTGCATTCCACAATGTGTACTTAGGTTGTAAGGTAGAAATTTGGGCTCATTATGGGCCCTGCGGGGCACAGCAAAAAAATTAAAAAAATAGTAGAATAGAAGAAGAAATGAAGCTTTAAATTAACTTACAACCTACAACCTTGTTTCTGAAATCATAATGCTGCACTTCTATGCAATTGTATGCTGTGCTTTTTACTATTGTATTTAATTTAATAATTTTCGTTAGCTAACATATTTTCAGCGGGAGTGTCCGAAAAGGTTACCGCTACCCCGGAATATAAAGGGCTAAGGAAAGAACATGGATGAGCTTTAGTCAGTAAGAGTAACACTTCCTTTCACTCCATTCAGAGAGGGAATAGTGATTTGATGACTTTCCAATCCTCAATAAAAATCTAACATATTTCATTTATTAACGGTTTTACCTAAATGTTTGTTTGTTTCTAGACCAGAGCAATTGGAAAATCTTCAAAAGCGAGAAGAAAAACTATTAAGTACTTGATGAATTGATGATTTATTTAAAATCAAAATCAAAACTAATTTATTCAAACTAGGCTGAAAATCAGCACTTTTTGAAGGTCAAGTCAAAGTCCTAAACCTACTACTAAAAGTCCTACTAAACTTTTAGTTGACAAAATTCTTTAGTTCAGAGAAGCAGTAAATCTTAGTCCTAATTTTTTAAAGTTTATGTAGGTACTTAAATACTCAATACATTTTGTGGGAATAATATCACTAACTTTTTACCATACCTGAAAAAAACCACATGTTAGTCTTTCTCTTTAATTAACAACACCATGTATAAGATGATAGTCTCAGTAGGTACCTAATCAAGTTTTATTATAATACTTGTTTATTACTGGAATACTGGTTGCCATGGGAACTGGCAATATTGATCAGTTTTTAACTAATGTATACTTGTACTGGCCATGTTTGAGATAAAAACTATTTATGTCTGGAAATAATTGATTTTAAGTTATTTGAAAAGTATGACGAAATTGGTAACAAATCAAAACCCCATAAATATTAATAATAATAATAATAATAATATCCTTGGACATTTCACACAGCGCCATATCGTCCCAAGCTAAGCAACCTAATGCTTGTGTTATGGTAACGAGATGGCTGATATACTACTTATATACATTTTTTTTGTAAATACATACATATTATAGATAGAAAAACACCCAGACTCGTAACAAATACTTGCAGGTCGTACAAATATTTGTTCCGTGCGGGAATCGAACCCGCGACATTATATATATTATACACGTGAAAGTTGGTTTGGTTGTATGTTTGGATATAATTTATAATCTACAAAACATGAGACATCTGCCAACTCTCTTTAACACTAGGTTGGCGTAGTGGATGACGGCCTACTCCTCGAAGAGAAAATAATAATAATAATAATAAATTCTTTATTTAGGACAACATCAGATCCACTGTGTTAGTAAATTCCTTATAATTAATGTTAGTGACGTATTATTTAAAAACTTTTTCTCCGAGATCGCTTCATGTGGACGACGAACAAGCGAATAGAACGTACTTCACTCGTTCATCACCCCCACAAAACGTCTCAGAATAGGAGAGTAGATGCTCTCTGCCACTGTCCTCAGAATACTGTTGTTACTGTCCCGCAGTCTTGCTATTAAGGACGAGATTTTTGCATCATGACCGCATAAAAGTCGTCGGTTCGATTCAGCGCAAACATCTCAGATGCGCTACAAAAACGGGGCAGTCCCAACAGCATTCTGAAAACATTAATAAATTGGATGCGTAGGACCTCCAGCGATCTTTTGGTACAGCTGACCCACAGGCTCCCCGTGTACATACCCTGACAATATGCTTTAAAAAGGGTTATTTTAACCTGATTAGTACAAAAAAAGAAATGGCCTGTGTCCCAGCAGTGGGAACATCATAGGCTGATTATGAAGTAATTTTCCTCACTTCTTACTATAAAAATCGACCAATTTTTTTTCAATCAATCGTAGCCTTTTCCCAACTATGTTGGGGTCGGCTTCCAGTCTAACCGGATGCAGCTGAATACCAGTATTTTACATGGATCGACTGCCTGTCTGACCTCCACAACCCAATCACTAAGTGCGTAATACAATACCCCTTGGTAAGACTGGTTGTCAGACTTTCGGGCTCCTGACTACCCGTAACGAATGTCAAAGATCCGCGAATGACAGCCGGACCAACGGCTTAACGTGCTTTCCGACGCACGGAGGAGTCTCGATGTATGAAGATGGTAACCCATCCACAGACCAACCCCGGCAAGCGTAGCTTAACCTCATTGATCGATCCGTGCGGCTGTTATTACTTAGCCACGAACTCCTCTCACTTTTTATAAAATGAGTAAAAAATCAATAAATACAATTTTTTTATAGTTCATTTCCGAACATGTAATATTTCATTAGGGATATAAAAGCCGGATTATAAAACGGCTAACAATGGAGTTTTCATAAAAATATTATCGTAATAAATTGGTAACGGCATAATAAAATCATTTCACTCATAAACTTCTGTTCCATAGACCGTATATGACTTATATTTTATGGTCTATCAGATCTTTTATAAGCTTAGTACTAGACTTCATGATGCTAAGAAATAAAATCTAGGTTCTAGATTAGACAGCACAGTTCTTTTTTTGGGTTCCGTAACCAAAGAGTAAAATGGGACCCTATTTCTAAGACTCCGTTGTCCATCTGTCCTTCTGTCACCACGCTGTATCTTATGAACTGTGATAGTTATACAGTTGAAATTTTCACAGTTTATGATGTAGGTATTTCTGTTGTCGCCTTAAAAGCAATTCCTAAAAAAAAAACAGAATAAAATAAATATTTAAAGGGCTCCCATACGTCAAAGTTTTTATAGATAATAGTACGGAACCCTTCGTGTGGGAGTCCGACTCGCACTTGGTCGGTTTTTTACTTTTTCATTAGCCTAGTACAGCGGTTCTCAAACTTTATTGGTAACAGATCCCTTTTAAAGTATGAAATATTTCACGGAGCCCTAAAATAATCAAACATTATTTTATGTCTATTCTTTATTAATATTAAGTGACATTAACATTTGCCATTCCAAGTTCATTAAAAGAAAATCCAAAAAATATATATAATTGGATCCATAATTAAATTACACAATGATTTCCAAGTACCGATTTCAATTCCAACCCAAAATACCGAATTATACCAATTATTTGAGTACTTAACTCGTATAAACATTCGAATAATAGCTTTACAATCGATAAGTACGTCCCTAATTGAATTACGGCCGCTTCAAAAGATTAATTTAATTAAACATAATCAGATGCACTGCAGTACCTAACATTAAGAAGTGTTCATAATTACGGTAAGAGTACATTGGTTATTTTGTCACGCTCTTGTTAAGAAGCATTTACACGTATTTTATTTATTTATTTAAAACAGTGCTAAAGACGAAATCACTATTTTATTAGCCAAAAGTAAAGGAAAAAACATATTTTAACTTTTTTTTGAGGTTGGGAAATAATCTAATGACTCTATCCGCTCTGAGTGGAGCGGAAGGGAGTGTCAGACTCTTAATAATACCTACTTACTTACCGAAAATATCCAAAGGTAGTTCTAATATTCATTTCTAGTTTTGCAAACAATGTACAGAGGTGTAATCATAGAACATTTTACTGTAGGTGACGCAAGGCGTGATATTATCGGTAAAATCTTTTAAATTATGTTCCATTTTATTATAGAAATTTTACACAAAAATTAAGGATAGCACAAAAAAGTTAAGATCCTTCTAAAAGTGTCTTTTAAGATAAAGTAGGATTAAAATCGTCTTTAAATTAAATTCACAAAATGACTTTAGAAATCTTTTTTGTAAAGTCTGAATTATCTGTGACAATACAGTTGAATAAGCGAACGTAATCTGATTAAAAAAGTCATAAAAGTTTTAACTATCTCCGAATAAGAGATAATACAACTTTAGGGCTACTTTTTTTAACCGACTTCAAAAAGGAGGAGGAGATTTTTTTTTTTTAATGTTTGTTCGCGTATAACTCCGTTGCTTGCCAACCGATTTGAAAAATTCTTTTTTGATGGAAAGGGTATACTTCCCAAATGGTCCCATAAAAATTTTATCGAAATCGGATAAGCGGTTTTTGAAAAATCAACAAAAATCTAAAAAAATCCTACTTAATATATGTGGATGATGTTCTAATAACTTCCTGTCACTGTAATTTACATACCAGGTAGTGGTATTAAAATTTGGGGGGGGGGAGGGATTGTGTAGGTACCACAACTAAAAAGTGAAAAATAAAAACTTTTTTACAAAAAATAAAACCGACTTCCAAAACAAACACTACAAAGTGAAAAATAATTTTGATTTCGGAAGTAGGTGGCAAAAAATGAAAATACAAAACCGAAGACACCGACTTCCGAAATCAAAATTATTTTTCACTTTGTAGTGTTTGTTTTGGAAGTCGGTTTTATTTTTTTGTTGTTTGAAACACTCTTAAAAGCTCCCGCCGACAGGCGCGACGGGACACCGCAACACGCTTTTAGTAGAATCATATCTACGAAAACTTCATGGAACATACGTCACGCCTGTCTGTGAAAAAATGTGAAAGCATTAAAATGTTGGTTTTCTAGTGAAAAAAACTAGGATTGAAGTTCAATCAATTTACCAAATAGGACTTTTGTTTAATTTTCCACATATTTTGTGGCACCATGCGACTGTTTATCACGCTTAATAAGTTTTAAAACTTACTTTTGTAAGAAAGCTATTCGCGTAACTAAACTAGTCGCTATTTTTAAAACCTCCATGTTTGATTATTCTGAACTTCAAAAAGAGCAGTAAGTTTGTGTACTTACCATAATTATTTTTTATCCTTATTCTCTAGTTGGCAGTGATTGCTTTTTTTTTTTTTTTTTTAAGGCTGGGAAATCATCCAATGACTGCTCCCGCTCTGGGTGGAGCGGAAGGGAGTGTCAGACTCTTACTGACTAAAACCCATCCATGTTCCTTCCGTAGCCCTTTATGTTCCGGGGTAGCGGTAACCCTTTCGGACAATCCCGCTTACCCGGCAGGCTTGGCCCTGAGGGGCCCCTTCATATGCTGACATCTCTTTGAGGCGCGCGTGGAACATATACGCGCCGTACGGCACGGGTCTGGTGCTGATCGGACGGTGAGTCACCCATTACTCACCGTCCGCAGGCCCGCGCCTACGGTGGCCGGGAGTCGTCACGTGGCTCCCGACGCCCGGAGCGTCTCCCGCGGCGGCTGGGACGGGAGGACCTTTCTCTCTCCCATCCCGCCACCTCCTTCGCGAGCATGACTTTTTCGCAGAAGGAGGTGACTGCCTCCCACTCCCTCTCGCCCCGGACCATGGCTTGCACCAGGGCCGGGCGCGAGATGTCGCCGCCGCCGATCGCCTCTACGAGGACACGGCCGTGCTCCGCCCAAGCGGGGCAGGTTAGCACCGTGTGCTCTACCGTGTCCTCTGGGCGATCTTCGCAGTGGTGACACCCGGGCGTTTCCTCCCGCCTGATGATGTGCAGGAACCTCCCGAAACATGCATGTCCGGTGAGGACCTGCGTCAGGCGGTAGGTGAGGGCGCCGTGACGCCTCTCTAACCACTCCTCAAAGAGGGGCCTTACCGCCACTATCGTGGCGTGCCCTACGCTGGGTTGTGACAGTCGCTGATTCCAGGCCGCCATGAGATCGCGCCGAAAGTCCATCCGCTCCGCCGCAATTTGCTGCGGAAACGGAGTTTCCCCCCGGCTAAGTACCTCCGCGCGCCACTCGAACAGGCGCGCGAGGACTATCGCCTCCAGATCCCACGGCGGCAGTCCGGCAAGGAGGCTTGCCGCCTCGCCCGAGATCGTGCGGTACCCCCGGATTAGCCGAATGGCTACCACCTTTTGGGGCGCGTTCAGATAGTGGGCGGCTCGCCGCCGCAATGAACGCGCCCACACCGGGGCCCCGTAAAGGGCCATGGACCGCACGACTCCCGCGTAAAGCCTCCGGCAGGAGGCGTTTGGCCCCCTCAAATTGGGCAAGAGCCGCTTGAAGGCGGCCCCAGTCCGTTCCAGCTTGGGGGCCAAACGTCGGAAGTGCTCCACGAAATTCCATCGGCTGTCGAGGACCAGACCTAAGTATTTCATCGTGGTCTCGACGCCGATGTGAACCCCCCCTACCGTAAGTTGGGATCCCGATGGTGGCCTATTCCGAGGCCCATGAAAGGACATGGCCTCGGATTTGTGCAATGCCACCTCGAGACCCAACTGCCGAATCCTCTCAACGACTGTCGCAACCCCGCGTGTCATCGCGTCGGCCGCCGCCTGATGCGACCTCCCCTGCGCCAGGACCAGCGTGTCGTCAGCGTAGCAAACTACGCTGACGCCGTCAGGGAGGTTGGCCAGCAGCACCCAGTCGTAACCGATGTCCCACAGGAACGGCCCCAGAACCGATCCCTGTGGGACACCGCACGACATCTCTCGCCGGTTCCATTCCCCATCGCGACCGGGGTAGATGACGGGGCAGTGATTGCCTAGTGGTGTGTCCGTCGGACAGCCAAGTCATAGGTCTCGAGTTCGAACCCAAGCCACGCACCTCTGATTTTACGGAGTCATTTGTGTATTGTAAAATTATCACTTGCTTAAAATCGGTGAAGGAAAACATCGTGAGGAAACCAGCATGTCTGAGAGATATTTTTCAACAGCATGTAAAGCTAAGTCAGAGGCCCATGGGCAGCATAAAAACACTGACACCAGGTTAGTCAACTAACAACACGAAAAGAAGAAATAGATCCTTATTCTCTTGTAATAAATACTGATATCAACAAAATAACTTATACCAGTTATACACATTTTTTTTAAATTAAAAATAATTATTATCAATCCTTTACTTAAGTATGCACACTTCTTAATAGTATCACAGTGCCTTAATTCAACGCTTATACATATAAACTCGTTAATAAAACCGAATCGATGGTGATGAATTAACATTCAATACACGCCGTAAACATCGAGCGGTGATACAAAGACATTACGGTGATAATACGGTGATTAATGGTGATTAACGGGATCGCGGTACGTCTCTGTTTATCTTGTTTCGTGTTCCTTTGAAACTGTGGGTAAGTGCTTGATTTTCGTAGAGATTTTGATGGTAATGAAATGGATCTGTCGTCTTGGTAGTAAATTATGTATAGTAATGAGGTACAGTCACGGACTTTAATTGTTAAGTCACTTGCCTCTGTTCGTATTTTAGCCGCGTAACGCAAATTGCGTTTAAACTCAAACTCAAACTCAAACTCAAAGTATTTATTTCAACAAACCAATTACAGGCACTTTTGAATTGTCAAGGTGTCAGTCAGTCAGAGAGATGAAGCTAGTTGCCCATTCCAAAGCAGTAGGTACCTATGGAGAAGAACGGGCAAGAAACTCCATGGACTCTCTTTTAAACAAAATATGGTTACAAAATATTGGTTACATAGTTAGATCATATTATTATTATTATACATGTGAGAACGATGCAGAACGGTGAAAGCATCCGATATAAAATAATGTAAAAAAAAGTTCAAAAATTAAATTAAAACAAGCCATGGCCGCTAAGAGATGACCAGTCTCTACCGACAGCGCCCGTTCACGAACATGACGCATGGATTAGCACCATTCAGCTCAACCATCTCTCACCTTTAGTCGGTTATACTCGTACATTCAGACAAGGAAAGTCATACTGTCTTGAATTTCGATGTGCGGGTCTAGCAACAGGAACATGGCGAGAATTATTTTAGCGTATCCATGGATTACCATGGCAACTGCAACTCAAACAAGTGAAGGCAACAAGCCAAAACCATCAACCAACCAGCCAAAACAAGCCCTTAGTCAGGGACCTTCATTGAGGGGGCTCAGTGGTAGAGCTTGTATCTTATGTGTTGTTGGGATTTCCTAAGCTTTAAATACAAACACACAGGCAACAGATGAACGGAGATCTATTTCTCCGTTAGCATACGGGAAAATATTATGATTGTTCTTTGACATTGACCTTTCAACTATCATGGATAGGTTTTCAGAAATAACGTTTATCTAATGAGCTCTAATTCAAACAAGATTGAATAGACGTACTTAACCTACTTTATAATCTCTACAACTATAAACCTTTATGGATAAGACTATTTCTGATTATTAGTAGGTAATTTGTCATCTTATTTGCGAGCATGCGGTTTCAGTTCGTGTTTTAAAAACTATTTGGTATTGAGGAAAAAGTATTTTAAAATATTATAAAGTATTTTAAAGTATTTTTCCTATAAACTGCAGATATTCATTTTTATTGAGTGCTTTATAACTTTTTAACGACACACTAATATTATAATGGCGAAAGTTGTGAGTGAGTGTTTGCGTGTGAGTATGTATGTTTGTCCGTCCCTCACGCTCAAACGGCTAAAAGGAATCAAATGAAACTTGGCACAGATGTAGTTAATGACCTGGAATAACACTTAGGATACTTTTTATCCCGTTAATATGTTCCCTTGGAATTATTTCCGAAATCCACGCTGGCGAAGCCGCTGGCAGCAGATAGTTCTATTACATTTTTCAGAACCTAAGAATATAAGTGCCAATTTCACCAATAATATCCAAATAATAGTTTCCCGTCATCCTTTCACTGAAACCCGAATTACATTCCATTTCCATACAAACCCAGCTAGCTATTGTCACGGCACTCAAAACAAAAAAGAGCCGATATAGAAGAAACTCTTTAATATTATTTACTCGAGTATTTTCGTGCCAAAACTTGGCACTTACCAGGATTTTGGGTCACTTGTGCCTAGTACACACTAGAGTGTTTTGTTTTGATGTAATTGCATTGTTCTACTGAGAGGCACATGTCTAATTGAATATTTTGTGAACATTCCGAACAGATGTAGAGACAAACATTGAAGAGAGTAGATATGTTTAGATGGTTTAGTCATGTGTGACCATGAATGACGGTGACTAACAGATGACATTTACAAGGCAGATTATGGATGAAAACGCCAGGAAGTAATAAACAGCATTTGAAGGAGCCCGTTAGTGCCGACGCCTGCTGGGTAAGCGAGATTGTCCGAAAGAGTTACCGCTACCCCGGAACAAAAAAAGGCCGTCTGCCGCGGCGGCTGAGACGGGAGGACCTTTCTCTCTCCCATCCTGCCACCTCCTTCGCGAGTATGACTGCTACACAGAAGGAGATAACATAACACCCTCTCTACACACACACTACACGAACCACACACTAAATACACACATCACACACTTATACACACGTCACACACTCTTACACTCCCCCCATTACACCACATCACTCGCACTTACTCACACTCTATTGCTGCTGTTACACGTTCTAGCTTCCCGAATTTTGTAAAATAATCTTACGGACGAATGGATGGCCCCTATAACACAGGATTTTCCTAGCATCGGGGTCATTATTCACAAAAATTGAGCACAATATTGTAATAACATAATAATGTAACATGCATTGTATTTCTTCTTTTTGCCAAATAAAATTATTATTATTATTATTATAAAGGGCTAAGGAAGGAACATGAATGGGTTTTATTCAGTAAGAGTCTGACAGTCCCTTCTCCACCCAAAGCGGGAGGAGTCATTTGATGATTCTCACCTTAAAAAAAAAAGAAGTAATAAAAGTGTACTTTTTGGTGATGTTTCTCGGATGAATTGCCAAACCTAAGTAGCAGGGTTCTGGAGTGGCGACCGCATATCGGAGGATGTAGCATTGGAAGACCTCCGGCAGAGTAGACCAATGATTATGTGAAGTCGACGGGAATCTACTAGATGCGAGAAAGTTGAAGGACAAAATCGGCCGAAGTGGTAAGACATGAAGAAGACCCGTGTTCAATAGTGGACATGTTTCGGATAATGTTATCATAATGATGATGGCGGTAATGAAATGGATCTGTCCTCTTGGTAGTGAATTATGTATAAAGTCAAATCATTTATTTCAAATAGGCACATGTAAGGCACTTTTGAACGTCAAAATAAACAAGAAATAGAATTGATTCTAGTCGCCCCTTCCAAAAGTAGTTTCGTGAGGAGAAGAATGGGTAAGAAACACCACCGTTACTCTTTCAAAATGTTTTACAATGTTTTGTATACATGAATTATAACATTATATGTGAAGACGATGCATATAGAATAGTATGAGGTACAGTCTAACAAGCCATTTGGTATACGGGCAAAAATATTTATCTTTTTATTTTTATTGAGTGCTTCATAACTTTTTAAAATCACAGTATTTACACTCACACACACTCACTCACAAACTTTCGCCTTTATAATATCACCATCACACTATCAAAATAAAGGCGATAGTTTGTGAGTGAATGTGAGTTTGTATGTTTGTCCGTCCTTCGTTGACATCTTTCGGATAGTATAATCATAACGATGATGACGGTTTCAAATTCAAACAAAAGAGGCAAGTTTCTAAGTGACAACCTTACCAACAATGATCGACTTTATCAGTCGAATCCAAGATTTAAAAAAAAAATAAGACCGGTATTGTGTGAACCACCCTTTACGGCAAGTGTTTTCGTAAAGTTTTGTGTTAGTTGACAATTTGTTATGGGTTATAGTGCTTTCAATAATAGGAGCAGCGTTTTTATTGGAAGCATTCTGTTTTTGTTCACAAGTCCTTCGAAGTTTTCAATTGTTGAGGAGTCGTATTGTATGAAGGTGCTTTATTTATCTGAACAACATTATAAAAAAAAAACATTATTTAACACCTAGGTATCTTAGATTCTTATTTTAACACACGATTTAGTGCCCATTAATCGTATACAAATGTTGATAGATTAAAATGAATCACAAATTGAAGATTGTTTTTTTTTGTAAGCAAACTAAGTAATCAAATCATTTCGCCTACTTTTTACAATTGTTTCATCCTAATAGTATTGCTTATTGGTTTTAATTTCATTGATGCGAATGTTATGATCCGTGACCCTGGCAAATGGCCGCTGCGTGACAGTTCTTTAAGTATTATACCTACTATCATCATCTGCCTAGCCTTTTTCCAAGTATGTTAGGGTCGGCTTCCAGTCTAACCGGATGCGGCTGAATACCAGTATTTTACAGGGAGCGACTGCCTATCTGACCTCCACAACCCAGTAACTGGCCAATACGATACCCTTGGTAAGACTGGCTGTCAGATCTTTATACCTCTAATGGAATTAAAAGTGATTCAACACGGTGTTATTGGAAGTTCTCTTCTCAATTATAAACAAACGACGTGCGGCATTGAGTGATGAAAACGGTGAACTAAAAAAACACATACCTACCTATGACGTCACAGGCAGGCAACGCATGTTTTGTTCTTATATTTTTTCACCGGCGCTCCGTGAGGGTGGTATCAATAGTGTACGCAGTGTTATATGAATTCATACGAAGCAAACCAAAATCCATACGCTCCATCCAGCCTGTACCTTTCTGTCCACCTCCAGCGACGCCCTAAGCTGAGGTCCGTACCTCACAGGGTGAGCGACCCTTAGCGTGTAGTCCCTTAGTTAGTAGGTTTTTAATAAGCCCTGGCTGGAAGCTGCAATTTTATTAAGGCACCCACAGGCAAGCCTGGTTTAGCAGTAGACACTCCTATGGTTGCACTGCGGGATGACATTAAAACAAAATCCATAGCGTGCCGTGCGTGTGTAGTGACCGGTGCAGATGATTGGCCGTTCACTTTTAAATGGTAGTGATGTCATCAAATTATTTATTTTAGGCTGTATGAGTAAGTAACAAAAGAATGTATCCAATCTTAGTACATTAAATTGATTTAAGCGTAACTTAAAGTCACCATTTTTAGAACTATGTATTTGTTGTATGTCCCAACTTATAAAATGGCTTTAAAAATATATTGACATTCTTTACATACTTACATACTTTTTGATGACTAATATTGTTAATGGAATGCAGTGTGTTAAAAAGGTGACTCTATACTGGGAGCGAAGCAAAAGATTTGAAACGAAACTAATGACAAGTTAAAATGGGATGGGTGGGTCACGTTAGCCGCATGCATAGTGACCGCTGTTTAATAGTCGCTACAAGGTGGGTGCCTGAGGATGGACGGCGCCGTCGAGGCCGGCCCTGGAAGAGGTGGCGAGATGACCAAGACGCATACCGCAAAAGAATAATCGAGGTGGCTCAAGAGAAAGATGTCTGGAAGGATTTGGGGTAGGCCCTTGCTCAGCAATGTAGGCTCAGTAAAAAAAAAATGACAGTGAAATACTATCAAATGGCAGGAACTTACCACGAGGGCCCATTGCGGGTCGGTAGTTGTTACATATATTTGTTTTTGTTTTATAACATGAATAAAGTTCTACCCAACTGAACAGACAGCTGTGCTGCTTGGGAGTTTGTTGCGCCACTTCTTCTTCCCAGCTAAAGCACTAAGAAGTGGTGAAGTGTAGGCGTTTTTAGGGGACTGTCTTATGTAGCTTTGACCTTCAAAAACTGCTAATTTTCAGCCTAGTTTGAATAAATGACTTAGATTTGGCCGTTTCCTCACTATGTTCTTCTTCTCTGTTTTAAGAGCAGTGGTGATGAAGTTATTTCCATTAATTAAAGCGCTTGCCTGGGTTGGAACCAACGACCTACAACTCGTCAGTCAAGGCGTGTACCACTAAGGCAACACTACTCTTTTTTTACTTTTGCATATACAAAAACTTTAGCTTTAGTATCATAACGAAATAACTTTTGAAAATTCTCATCTCGGCGAATACTAGAAAATAATTTTATTTTACGGTAGTTAGAAGGAATGTATTTTTTTTTTGGACATTTCACACAACTCCATATCGTCCCAAGCTAAGCAACCGAATGCTTGTGTTATGGTAACGAGATGGCTGATAAACAACTTATATACATTTTTTTTTGTAAATACATACATATTATAGATAGAAAAACACCCAGACTCGTAACAAATACTTGCAGGTCGTACAAATATTTGTTCCGTGCGGGAATCGAACCCGCGACATAGTGCGCAGCAGTCAATCGCTAAACCACTGCGCCAACCGTGTCGTCATTATGTTTATTTGGTTAACATACTGGTATACAGCAGTGCAGGGCAGTAAGAGCAATGCTGGCCCAGTGTATCGGCCTCGACTTACGAGTTGTAAAACGTGAGTTCAAACCCAAGCAGGCGCTTTACTTTGTCTATTCAATTCCATCACCACTGCTCTCAAAACTGTGAAGGAAAACATCGTGAGGAATCCGGCATTTTTATTTTAAGGGTGGGAAATCATCATGACTGCTCTCGCACTGGGTGGAGACTTTCCTTAGCCCTTTATGTTACGGGGTAGTGGTAACCCTTTCGGACAATCTCGCTTAAGGAAACCGGCATGTCCTAGAACCAAAAATTCGAAGACATGACACCCGCCAACCCGCACTGGGCTCGCGTGGCTCTTTTTAGTCCACTCCCTCGCTTAGAGAGGAGGCCTGTATCCCAGCAGTGGGAAAATTATAGGCTGATTATATACAGAGGCCAGCACATCAAGTTACCACAATATGTCAAATTTCTTTGATAGTATTTCAACTTTATTGCAAAGACATAAGGATCATTTTTAATTGAGA
The DNA here is from genome assembly GCA_951799385.1 of Hyppa rectilinea. NCBI lineage: Eukaryota > Metazoa > Arthropoda > Insecta > Lepidoptera > Noctuidae > Hyppa > Hyppa rectilinea. The sequence goes on from OX637325.1 coordinate 6,669,970, forward strand.
AAATTTGACAGTTAGGGATAACTTGATGTGCTGGCGTCTGTACTTACACAAGCATAAAACCCACTTTAAGTTAACAACACTTTGTTTGATAGTTTTTACATCTGTGCACACGCACACCAAACACAAATCTTCACTATAATATTTTAGGTACAGAGGCCAGCACATCAAGTTACCATAATCTGTCAAATTTCTTTGATAGTATTCCAACTTTGTTGCAAAGTCATAAGGTTCATTTTTAATTGAGAAAATTTGACAGTTAGGGATAGCTTGATGTGCTGGCGTCTGTAATTTGACCTTTCAGGAAAGGATTAAAAAAAATATATAGGTTCAAGCGTATATCTTGCAGATTAAGCAGTAATTAATTGAGTGCTAGACATAGAGGGTGAGGCTTGGCACGAGGCGATGTTGGCACACCCACCACAAAGACAGGATAACGTTAGTTTTAATTAACTTTAACGGATTTTTATTGCCAGGATTGTAGGGGGAATGAGTTAACTTTAGAGTTGTAGGTAATGTTAACGGCTGTAAGGAATAGGACTTTTTATTTTACAAAAAAAAAATTGTGTAGCTTTTAAAACATTGTAAAAGTTTTGTTTTCTTTGAATGAAAATTAAACGGATTGCCAAACCTTTTTTTTTTTTTTAGGCTGGGAAATCATCCAATGACTGCTCCCGCTCTAGGTGGAGCGGAAGGGAGTGTCAGACTCTTACTGACTAAAACCCATCCATGTTCCTTCCTTAGCCCTTTGTGTTCCGCGGCAGCGGTAACCCTTTCGGACAATCCCCCTTACCCGGCAGGCTTGGCCCCTTCATATGCTGACATCTCTTCAACATATACGCGCCGTCCGGCACGGGCCTGGTGCTGATCGGACGGTGAGTCACCCATGACTCTCCGTCCGCAGGCCCGCGCCTACGGTGGCCGGGAGTCGTCATCGATTTCCAAACCTGGATTTACGTTTAATTAATATAATGTCCACCAATCTGCTTCGAGCAAGAGTGGTGATCAATCTCATACCTTCTTTGTATGAGAAGAGGGCCCTTTCCGATCCGATAACATGAAAGAAAGAAAGAAAGCCCCCTCTGGGTTCCGTTTGGTGAATATCATCCGGCTTACTGTATTTTTTTTTCAATTAGTAAAATAAAAATAAAAAAAAATAAAAAGTTTTTATTGTTTCCTTTTATTTTTTTTTATTTTTATTTTACTTATTTTTATTTTATTAGTGTCTTTATTATTTCTCTCATTTGGCACAAGGGAATGTTTTCCACACCGTTTTCTAATAACAAAGTCTAAAATATTTTAAACATCGCATTGCTCCATCACTGGACAGTTCCCTTTACAAAATGAATCATTTAAAAGCTTCTACAATTTCCAAAATACTTTAACTGATAAGCCTTAATGTAGAAAAATGTACCATTCACCCATTATTTTAAAAGTTAAAATCACAATATTTATAATTGCTTCCGAGAAAAAGTATTGTATGCCCAACTTGAAATACGTAGTGAATGCACTTTACGTAAAATTTTATCGGAAATGATTGAATACTGGCCGCTTAAATTCGTTCATAACTCATTCATTTCGAAACCGAATTCCAAATGAATGAATTTTTAAAGATAATTCTGAGTTTAATGTTCTGGTAATCATTTTGTATTTAGGTATTGTTGTTGTATTATTATTATGTCAGCAAGTCTGTATTCGATGCAGAGGGATACCAAAAATCAAAAAATCAAATGTCATTTATTCAACCTAGGCTGTAAATCAGCACTTTTTGAAGATCAAAGTTACATAAGACAGTCCACCAAAAACGCCCACCCTTCACCACTTCCTAGTGCTTTAGCTGGGAAGAAGAAGTGGCGCAACAAACTCCCCAGCAGTACAGCTGTCTGTTTAGCTTGAAGAACTTGATTCTACACATTTATCGTATGAGGAGTAATTAACATTACGAAACACATCAAAATTGACTATTTGAAACGGTAAAAAATAAAATATGAAATCGCTTAGAAAAAGACCGCTCGTCTTAAAAACTTCCATCACTGTACAGAAATTATATATTAACGAAGATTATAATTTTAAAATTGCATTGAATGCTAATAAGTATTCCATTTGATCATAATAATCTGTGACGTCATATTGTTATATTTCATACAAATCACGTACAAATGCCGCGTTTTGACAGTTCATAAAAAGTAACGTTATTGACTACCCTTTCAAATAAGTACCCAATTAACTAAATAGATACAATTAAGACACTTATATCATAGTCAGTTTTCAAATTCTTTCCTTTATCAACATAACTAGATTCTGCCCGCGGCTTAAACCGCGTGAATCACGGAAATGATCCCATGGGAACAACCTAACAGGACAAAAATGTGTCCTATGTGTTAATCCAAGTTCTAATAATATATGATAATATTATATCTCTGCAAATATAGGTTAATAAAGGTATGCTTGGTTACTTCTTATAACATAAGTTATCTATTACTGAAAGTCCCGTCAAAATCAATCCAGCCGTTTCGGAGATTGAGACCGGAACAAATAGCCAAAAAAAATGTTTTTTTTTTAGAGTACCCCGTGTATACTTTTATAATGCATTTAATAAAAATGGACACTTCAATTTCATTTATTTGTATCAACTGAATTGATGATTAATTAGTAAATAAATAAAATACTTTAGACTACTAATGAGGTGTTAATCTCAAATGATTAATGAATGTTATTAATATGTAGTTGCATTTACAGCAGTTATAATGTCACAAATGTTATGAAAAAATACTATTTTTTTTTTATATAAAACCTAAAGGTCAACGCACACATAATTGCCATAAAAAAATAAACAGCACCGAATTCGTAACACTTTACGCTTATAATGCGCTGCGACCGTGAGCTCCCAAAGTGTAGTCGTCTCTTTCTAACGTGAAGACTTGCATAAGGATGTCACTTTTACCCGGCACGCTTAGTCATATAATATACCATGCAGATTCAGAAAAAAAATGCTAAATATGATTTAGTTTTTTTTATCCACAATGTTTATTTTATTCTGGGTAGTTATAAATAAATTAGCTTGATAGATTGCAGTTTATTTTTTCAGGACAAGTCATAAACCACCACCTAAAGTTAGCAGTATTATTTCAATATTACTTCAGTGTAAGACCAAGACGGAGCTATACAGGACGAATAAGTCCCCTCCTTCCTCAATAAGAAGCAATATTATAATAATACTGCAAAGGGTGGCACTTTTTTTTTTAAGGCTGGGAAATCATCCAATTACTTCTCCCGCTCTGGATGGAGCGGAAGGGAGTGTCAGACTCTTACTGACTATAACCCATCCATGTTCCTTCCTTAGCCCTTTATGTTCTGGCGTAGCAGTAACCCTTTCGGACAATCCCGCTTACCCGGCAGGACTCACCTTCCGCAGGCCCGCGCCTACGGTGGCCGGGAGTAATCACGTGGCTCCCGACGCCCGGGGCGTCTCCCGCGGCGGCTGGGACGGGAGGACCTTTCTCTCTCCCATCCCGCCACCTCCTTCGTGAGCATGACTTTTTCGCAGAAGGAGGTGATTGCCTCCCTGTTCTCAATGTTGACTACCAGATAGCGTTCCATAGATTTGCGTATGTCTATGATAAAAAGACGTAACTGTAGTTACTTGTTAACGCGGATTTTTAAGTCGACCAATCATAACTCAGGCATACCTAGGCCGTTATAACCAAATAAAAATGCAAAAAAAAAAATTATCAATATGTGTCGAAACAGATCAAGTGTAGAAAAGGAACTTCATTACATAACAAATGTCTTGACGTCGTAAGTCATAGAAGTCTAGCTCTCATTCGCCAAGTGTGTGCGTTTGTGTATGTATGTGTTCCAAAAAAAGTTATTTAAAAACCCTCTGACTGCCTCACTGGTCTAGTGATTGCAAGCAACGTGACATTTATATTCTTCTTCTTCATTTCGTGTGGTTAGTGACCAACCTGGTGTCAGAGTGTTTATGTTGCTCATGGGCCCTCTGACTTAGCTTCACGTGCTGTTGAGAAACATCTCTCAGGCATGCCGGTTTCTTCGCCATGTTTCCCTCACAGATTTTTAAGCAAGTGATAATTATATATATACGCTCATGAATCCGTAAAATCAGAGGTGCGTGCCTTGGGTTCGAACTCGAGACCTAAGACTTGGCAAACTGACGGTCATACCACTAGGCTATCACTGCTTACATTTATATTACTAGCAAATAAATCATTCCTAGATTCATGAAACTTGGCAAGAAGCAGCATCACAGCACAGGAAGAAGAAAATAATAATTAGCAGTTTAATCAAATTTTTTTGTGATTACGAACTTACATACTGTATATTATTATTTGCAGTAAGATAATTGGCCGATCGATATATGGGCTTACATATGTTTCAACAACAATCTTAGGTATGCTTTTGGTAGGTATACATTTATTCCAAGTTCGGTACCCTTCATTATGCGTGGACCGACACGTACTTGACCGGTTGTTTCTTTTATTTTTTATCTACATTTTTGTGTAGTACACGCTCCGCTTAGCAAGCGGTTGACAATTATTATTGTCTATTGTAAGCTTAGGTGGGTCTAAGAATGACGCTAAAGTATTTACTGTTGGGTTCTGTAGAATATTCCTTGACACATACATAATTTTGGCTAGTTGCCGGTTTTTTTTTTAAACTTATAAGTAAAACTTCTTGTTGTTTATTTTTTACTTAATATGTGTAAATGTTTAAGCAAAATATTGTTAATTTTAACAGTAAGATAAATATTTTTTAAATTTGAAAAGGGCAATGTTATTTGAATTATCCAAACGGGGCATACTGTCATAGTCGCCAAACTATTCGTCAAAGCGGCTTTTTTAAAATTGTATAAATTATTTTTCTTACTGGCAACAATATCCTATAGTAGACCAACACACGTTAACATCACGGTTTATTTCTCCGAAGCGTTAGGCAGAGGTATACCCATGAGCTTACCGTCCGATTAGGACCAGGCCCATGCCGGACAGCGCGTACGTGTTCCACGCGCGCCTTAAAAATATATCAGCAATTAAGAAGGGGCCCGTTAGGGCCGAAGCCTGCCGGGTAAGCGGGATTGTCTGAAAGGGTTATCACTACCCCGCAACATAAAGGGTAAGGAAGGAACATGGATGGGTCAGCAAGAGTCTGATACTCGCTCCACCCAGAGCGGGAGGAGGCGTGTGATGATTTCCCATCCTCAATAAAATAAAATAAAAGTGTATACCACTTTTATTTTATTTAATAATAGGTCCATAATAGGTCTCACTTAAAAGATTTACATTTTATGATTTTGTAGACTATAATTAATTTTTGACAACTAAACAGTGGATCATGCTTTAGCTTTTCACGATAATTAGCTAATTAAAATTTAACAGCACTTAATTTGTCTACTCATTACGTTTAATAAATAAAATAGAGGCCAATTTTAGGAGTTTTGAAATCAATAATTACTGCTAGTACTATAATATATATTTTCGTGTTATGCTACGGCTTTAATTAACTCTAATAATTATATGAAAAAAATACCTCTGAAACCACTTTAAATATTTTAAAGTTCTATGCAATTAATATTTTACAAAAATATTACACTCAGTTGGGACTTAGTGGACTAACCACTGGTCGCAAGCGCTTTTGCTGAGTATGAATCAGGCAAACCGTTATTAGGTTTTCTAACCGCGATATCTCTGTAGCAGCCTGGATACAAATCTACCGAACGGGCACAAGCCCGGTTGGTGGAAGTAGACTCGCCCACTATCACATGGAACTTAAACATAACTCGCGAAACGTATACCTCTGTTCATCCTTCCAGGGTTTCAAGGCGAACTGTTATATGTTTTAATCATCAAGACTTATTTTCACTATTTTTACATCCGGTCTTACCATGGGTATCGTGTTACCCAGTTACTGGGTTGTGAAGGTCAGGTGGCAGTCGGTCCATGTAAAATTCAGCTGCATCCGGTTAGACTGGAAGCCAACCCCAACATAGTTGGGAAAAGGCTAGGCAGATTGAATATATATAATTTTCAAAGCGTTTTTTATAAGCTTTAGGGAATTCGAAAGGAACCCTACAATAATTTAAAATAAAACAAAACACAGTGGCCGGATGCAACGGTTCGTGGACAAATGTACCAAACTTAATCAGAAATGTCAATGCTAAGACACCAAAACTTAGGTATTTTAGGGACTTAATTAGAAGGTTGATTAGGGATAACTAATATTATTTGGAAAAGATAGCTCAGGGTTTTTTTTAAACAAATACGTGTAAGGAACAGCGAAGCGAAAAATGTTTTTGTGAAAATAATTTTCGTGATTGTTAGTTCCCCAAGCTTAGAAATTTTAACGAAAAAATTAACGAATACATAGTGAAAGATTTTTTTTGTTAGGTCAAGGTAACTGTTGACATCATTTACTAATCCTGATTATGAATTTTAATGTGGAGCAGTCTTTCAATATTATTATCATTATCATCTCCGACTTAGATGTTAATCTGTTTGTTAAAATTTTGTTTCAGTTTTTCCTTTTAATCTTTTATGTATTTTATTCGTTATAAATCAACATAACCTACGGTGTTTTTGTTACTTTTACGTTTATGATAAGTAGGTACTTTCTAGTTTCTAAACTACACTGTTCAACGCCTTCTTTTTTAATCTGTAACACTTAGATAAATAGGTACATAGAAAACCTAAAGATTTTACTCAAAATTGTCTCTCTTTAAACCAATAAACTATTCGTTAAAACTGCAATGCCCAAAACTTAAGATTACATTTTGGTACATAGATGAATAATTTAGAACAAAAAACTTTTTTTTACAAAAAATAAAACCGACTTCCAAAAAAAACACTACAAAGTGAAAAATAATTTTGATTTCGGAAGTCGGTGTCTTCGGTTTTGTATTTTCATTTTTTGCCACCGACTTCCGAAATCAAAAAGTTTTTATTTTTCACTTTTTAGTTGTGGTACCTACACAACCCACCCCCCCCCCCCAAATTGTAATACCACTACCTGGTATGTAAATTACAGTAACAGGAACTTATTAGAACATCGTTCACATATATTAAGTAGGTTTGTTATTAGATTTATGTTGATTTTTCAAAAACCGCTTATCCGATTTCGATAAAAATTTTATGGGACCATTTGGGAAGTATACCCTTTCCAACAAAAGAAGAATTTTTCAAATCGGTTAGCAAGCAACGGAGTTATGCGCGAAAAAACATAAAAAAAAAAATATACAGTCGAATTGAGAACCTCCTCCTTTTTTAGAAGTCGGTTAAAAAATACAGAGATGACATAAAAATGAAGAGTGAGTTGAAAACTCCAAATTATAATTATCTTTCAGTGTCACTAGCAGTTCTTCTTTAATAAGTAAGAACACAAAACTGTCACTCCAGTGTTAACTAGGTTTGTCCCATTTCATAATCGTGTCTACATCAGCTGAAACTCGCCTCAATTATTTTTTGCCTCCGTCTTATCAGCAAAATTAGTGTCTCTTTGTCTTAGACATTCCTTGAGGAAGGGCTGTGCCGAGTAATAAACAGATTTAGTAAAGGATTGCGGGAAAAAGGGGCTTTTAAATGCTTTCTAAGCTTTTTGAGACTCTTACGGACTGTTGAATGGTGGAAGAAGCTATCTACCTATACCAATTATTGGTATGGATAGCTAAACACCAATTATTGATATGGATAGCTTGTTCCATAATTATTCGAAGTGACACTTTTTTTTTTACTTAGACTACATTGTCATCCTCCATCCATGCACCTTCTTTAGCCCTTTATGTTCCGTGAAATCAGCCCCAAAAAAATGGACATGGATGTAAAAGACTTAGGGCCAGTTTCACCAATTAAATTGAACGCGATCATCTAACAACCGTTCAAGACCTGCCACTGTCATAATTCTCAGGAAATGTAAAGACTGGCAGCTGTTGAACGCTGTTTATCTGTGCTAATCGTGTTCAGTTTCATTAGAGAAATTGGCCCTAACGCTTTAGCACCCATGTTCATATTTAAAACAAATGAAGAGCATTGCTAAGCTAATTCTCGCCCCATCAGATTAAATATTCTACTCAATTCGTCCCCAAGTACAGTTCAGACTAACAGCTTTTGGGGACTGAAAAAGCGTTGCGGAAATTACATATGAACGAATATGATATGGCTTGGTAGACAATGGTTTTAAACGTGGAATTGGTGTTATTTTTATTTATTTTTATTTTATTTTTTATTTTATTTATTTGGCTCACCAACAATTGAGTACACTGAAACATATATGATAGACAATTGAAGGAACTTATGGACTAGTGTACCAATCCCTTACAGGCGAGCACAGCATGCATCACAAATTAGTCTATTGGGTGTTTATACCCTCTTACACTTAGCATTATTATCACAATCACAATTGATAAGTAAAAATTAAATTGCAGTACAAGTACAAATTAAGAGAAATATTTGAGACAAAAAAAAATAAAATTACAAAAACAAAAAATATCAGGACATAATTCAAATTTAAAACATGCAAAACAAAATTCAGAATTGAACTTAAATAAATAAGCATTCCTATTTAAAGTTAAGAACACAATCAATATTAATTATCAAAGCAAAAAATTAAAATATTAAAAAATAAAAAAAAAATCAGATCGTAATAAATACATTAATACATTAAATTAAAATATAAAAATCATTACTTTTTTAAATCCGATATAAAAAGGCAAGAATAAAATTACAAGTTTTTAATCATAATACTCCTGAACCTGACAAGTGAGTCAGAGTGTATATCAACCAGGTCGCTGAGACTGTTCAATAATTTACATAGACGGGGTATAGGCGAATTAGCACCAAGGACGGTTCTTCGAAAAGGGGGACATAAAGGGGTTATAGGAGCTCGTGGGCTTTTTGTGGGAACACGGAATTTGAATTTGCTCAACAATTGAGGGCAGTTAATTTCATATCGCAAAATTTTATATAAAAATGATGAATCCAATAAGTCTCTCCTTTTTTGTAGGGATATCATGTTAAAGTGCAAGAGTCTCTCTTTATAAGATGTCATCGTTTTAGCCATCCCGGCAGAGTATGCCAAGTGCCACAGAAAACGTTTTTGAACCCTTTCCAGTCTCAATGCATGAGTGGCAAAGTGCGGTCTCCATACAGTGCTGCAGTACTCTAACGAGCTGCGGACGAAACAGTTATAAAGCAAGATTTTAGTCTTATTACGACGAAAGCAGGTAACATTTCTTATTACGAACCCAAGCATTCTGGAGGCCTTTTTAACTACACTCTCAATGTGGGGTACAAATGTTAACTGCCTATCGAATAAGACTCCCAGGTCTCTCATCTGCTCAACCTCCTGCACCACATTGCCACCAATGACATAAGCAGATTGGGTTAATTTTGTTTTTCTGGTGAATTTCACATGGTAGCACTTGTTGACATTTAGGCTCATTCCATTATCATCAGACCACTTCACTAGTATATCGATATCCCTCTGTAGTAACTCAACATCAAGGTCTGTTTCGATTACCCTGCAAAATTTTAGATCGTCCGCATACATGAAACATTCAGAGTATATTAACTCATTGACAAGATCATTACTAAACAAGTTAAATAACACTGGGGAAACAGGAGATCCTTGGGGCACACCAGATGTAACCGTATAGGAGCCCGACCGGTAGCCATTGAGGACAACAAAGAAGGATCGATTGTTGAGATAGGATTCAAACCAATTAAGGAGGGCCCCAGTAACGCCATAAGCGGCTAACTTGTGAATAAGTGTATCATGTGGGACGCGATCAAAGGCCCCTCTAAAATCGGTATAAATCACGTCAACCTGCTTTCCAGCGTCAATGGCAGCTACCAGGGTCTCTATGAAGGTCACTAGGTTTGTACATGTGGATCTGGAACTTACAAAGCCATGCTGCGAATTATTGATATACATGTTCAAGTGAGAATGAATGTAGGGACAGATCAGGGATTCAAAGACCTTGGCGAAGGTAGACAAAATTGAAATCGGTCTGTAATTTCCCACAAGATTGCGATCATTGCATTTGTGAACTGGCACCACCTGTGCTACTTTCCAAACGTTTGGGAATATACCAGTGGCAAGTGATTGATTGAAGATTTGTAATAAGGGCACTGCCAGCGACGAAGCACACATAGAGACAAAATAAGGGGGAATCCCGTCTGGTCCAGCACCCTTACGACGATCCAGCGATTTCAGCCTATTGAGCAGGGTATCAATTTCGATAAGTGGTGACGTCAAGGGCAAACTGTTAACTAACATGTCCCGCATATATTCCGATGTAGGTGCGATATGAGTCCCATTTGGTTGACTGTACATGGAAGAAAAGTGTGCAGCAAACATTTCTGAGATATTTTTTGCCTCTGAAGATGATGTGATGCCGTCAGTCATAGTTAGGGGATATGAACTAGTTCCACCTCGCTTGTCCTTAATAAAGGACCAAAATCGCTTTGGATCCTTAGTTATTATAGATTCTAGGTTGATAACATATTTATTATAACAAGCGGCCGCCATAACAGAGCATCGTTTACACAGAAGTTTCAGTTCAAGCTCATCCATTGGGTTTTTATAGGTTTTGTATCGCAAGCGTATCTTTTCTTTTTCCCTCACTGTTCTTATTAAGTTTTTGTCAAACCAAGGAGGGTGTGACTTACGTTTACATGTGGTGGGGGGATTTTGCATATCTATAATATCTTTAATTTTACCATAGAATATGTCGAGCATGTCGTTCACATCTTGAGTGCCGTCAAATAATAGGTTCCAATCGATCTCATCTAAGTGCTTACAAATAATGTCATAGTCCAATTTATAATAATTCAATCTTTTATTATTATTATTGTAAGGAAGTCTCATGTCTTTATATGATTTAAAATTAATTTCTATTGGGGGATGCAAAGGGTCAATTATACTAAGGGGATTTAGAGCAGAGCAAACGACACCTGAACTCAAGTTAGTCAACGCAAGGTCAAGTATGCGGCCCGACTTATTTGTTATGTTGTTAAGTTGACATAATTTATTTATGTGGCTAAAGTCTGTCAATAAGTGTCCAATACCAGGAGCCACATAACCACTATCCAACTCACTTACCAAGTTCCAGTTAATACTACTTAAATTAAAGTCACCAACTATACAGAACTTCATACCTGAATGTTCAGATATGGTATTACAAGAGTCTAAAAAGTGCTCTAGGGACGAACGAAGTACAGGTGGAGGTAAATAAACCGCGCACAGAGCCAATTGACGGACAGACTTTGCAATCGAGATGTCTATGATAACCCATAGATCTTCACAGTTGCTTTGCCAATGAACCATTTGCTTTGAATTTATTCCCCGTCGTACGGCAATAAGAACCCCCCCTCCATCTTTTTTCCTGTTGTCCCTATCTCGCCTATAGACTACATATCTGTTGTCAAATAGCTCTGAACTCAATATGGAATCATTTAGCCATGTCTCGGTTAATATTATTACATCATATGTTTCACAAGAAACTTGACGAAAGAAATTATGACATTTAGTGCGTAAACCTCTAGTGTTTTGATAGTATATCCTTAAGTCTGTGAATGCTACTGAATTGTGTGACTGTTACATTGACAAATAGCAGACAAAATGAGAATAACAAAAAATAAAAAATACTAAACTAGGTTATTTAATGTCTCCTTATTCCTAACCAGAATGTGTTCCGATTCTTGTGCCTTCCGCATAAATATCCGACCACCCCTTACCCAGACGAACTGATATCCCAGTTCCTTGGCTTTGATTCTGGCAGCAGCATGGAGTGCCTTGTTAGTGGTGGACAGATGTTCTGTGATATAGATCGGGGATTTAGGCCCTGCGTATCCCAAGTGTGTCGTATTCAGTTTATTGTCTGAATTTGTTTTATTGAATTTTATGGTGGCCGCGAGAAATTGATCACGGCTACGGGGGGAAGCAAGCTGCACTACCACGGCACGCGGGCGGGTATTACTGGCACTCTGTTTAGCCACTCTAGTGCAGTGTTTAATGTCGTTGTCCTGAATACCGCTCCCCAGTACTTTGGATAGTTGTGACACAATTTCTATTAAGTTTTCTTGCTTCTTTTCCGGCAGACACTGAATTTCCACATTGCTCGCCCGGGTCTGCTGCTCCAGTTGGCTTATGCGTGAAGATAAATCGCTAATGCATTCCCTCATCACTGTGTTTTCCTTCCGCAGCTCCTTCATGGTCTCTTCGGAGGATGTGTATTTTTTTAAGAGATCTTCATACTGAAGGTTCATAAATGCCATGGATTTTTCCATACTCTCCATTTGATCCTGGATCGGTTTCAATTGTTGGTTCAAAGTAAGTTTCATATTTTCTATGAACTTAGTAAACATCTCAGTCTGCTCCTTTTTCACTGCCTCTTGGATAAGTTGACGAATGTCGTCCGGTGCTATTGTAATTTCCGCAGGCGCTTGTGGAGGAGAACCAACGGCTTGTCTCTTATTGCCTCTGGTAATGGAGATGTTACGCAAAGGCGTGTTATCGGACCTGCTAGGTTTCGGGCCCACGTTTAGGCATTCAGGGCAGTGCCACTTAACAGGTACCTTGTAATCGTCCGCCAAGGAAAGACATGAATAATGATACGCCTTAAGACATTTTACGCAATTAGCGTGTATTCCGCTGTCAACAGTTTGATCACAACATCCCCATAACGGTTCAGAACTCAGGACCTTAACCGACAGCTCAGCCATTGTGATATGAGTGTTGTTATTGTCCAGTAAATAAGCGATTAGTTTATTATGACTGAGTAATGATTATAACGTAGGGTATATTGCTAACTTGTGTGGCGATCCGTTGCTCTGCGAACGTACTCGGTCGCGGGAAGAAGGTCGTAAGCGCCAGGCGTAACGCGTCGCTTACGCGTTGCGTTGAGACACTGTTCTATTAAAGTCCGTGGTGGTGGATTGCGACTTAACACAATAGTTATTTAAGAATTATGCAGTATTAGTACACTTCACTGATTCAGTTTACACTATAAAGTTCACTGATGACTTTAACTTTGTACTTTTAATCATAAATGAAATTATTAGCGTTTTTAAGCAATTTATATCAATATAAAACACGGAGCGACTTATACCGTGACACCCTCAACAGCAATAATGTGTGTTTTGTTTTAATGTTTGTCTGGTAATTATAATTTTGTCTGGTTCCATATTATACACAGACATATGTAGATATTATGTTTTATACGATTATTACGTTGTTTTCCTTCACCCTTTTTGAGAGCAGTGGTGATGAAAATATTGACACTAAGTACGGATTACTTAGTTTTAATAATTTGTCTGCCTGGGTTCAAACCCGCGACCTACAACTCGTGAGTCGAGGTCGGAGCCCACTACTAAGGGAGGCAGTTACCTCCTTCTGCGAAGGAGTTATGCTCGCAAAGGAGGTGGCGGGATAGGAGAAGGAAAAGGTCCTGCCGTCCCAGCCGCCGCAGGTTACGCTCCGGGCGTCGGGATCCGCGTGACGACTCCCGGTCACCGTAGGCACGTGCCTGCGGACGGTGAGTAATGGGTAGCTCGCCGTCCGATCAGGACCAGGCCCGTGCTGGTCGGCGCGTACTTGTTCCACGCGCGCCTCAAAGAGATATCAGCAATAAGGAAGGGAAAGACCGAAGCTTGCCGGGTAAGCGAGACCGTCCGAAAGGGTTACCGCTATCCCGGAACATAAAGGGCTACGGAAGGAAAATGGATGGTTTTTAGTAAAAGTCTGACACTCCCTTCCGCTCCTCCCAGAGTGGGAGGATTCATATGATGATTTCCCACCCTCAAAATAAAAAAAGGGTCACCACTGCGCCATCACTGCTCTCAGTTTATCTATAAATACCAAACATAAAGTACAGACGCCAGCACATCAAGCTATCCCTAACTGTCAAATTTTCTCAATTAAAAATTAACCTTATGTCTTTGCAATAAAGTTGAAATACTATTAAAGAAATTTGACAGATTGTAGTAACTTGATGTGCTCTGTACATACATCGTTTTTGTTGATATTTCCCGAAACTCTAAAAAATAAAGTCAAAACCACCGCAGGTGTACAACGTGTACAAAGCTGACTTTGTATGGATCATTACAAACACGTGGCGTTTGTAGTTCCGGCCTATCTATTGTTGTATAAAGCCGTTATTTTATATCATAAATAGCATAACCTCTCTATTATCTGAATGTGGACAAAGAGAGGAAAACAGAAAGTGAGTGGTGTATAGTCCCTAACAAAAAAAAAGATTTTATATTTTGTAATCCTATCCTCTGAAAACCCTCCTCTTATTTATTAAGTCTCATAATATAATACGATTAAGTCTGTTGCTTCCTCACAGCACACGGGCAAAAAACAAGTCAAAATGCTAACAAATTCTTGATAGATACCCCTCGGTAAGAAAGACTGACAGACTTTCGGGCTTCTGACTACGTGTAACTGTCAAAGATCCACGAATGACAGCCAGGACCAACGGCTTAAAGTGCTTTCCGAGGCACGGAGGAGTCTTGATATCTAAAGATGGTCACCCATCCACGGACCAACCCCGGCAAGCGTAGCTTAACCTGATGGATCGATCCGTGCGGCTGTTATTACTTAGTGACGAGTTCCACGAGAACACTCGTTCTATTCATTTAAAAAAAGAATGAAACGTGACATAACGCCAACTGTTCAAAAGAATCACGGAACCATTTCGAGCTACTGAAAGACCTCTAAAAAAGCCGGAAAAAGTTCGCCTGTCCGGCCACGCTAATTACATCCGTAGTGACGCGACGACTAAAACTCATTCGGAATAATTAATTTTACGAGAGTTCATGTTTTTCATGCGACATGTTGCAGAACTTGGTTTTTCGTGCAAATGTGGGTAGTTATGACAGCGAATCTAGTTTTCGAGACTAACTGGGTAGTTATTAGTGCCGGTTAGTTAAAATGTGGTGTAGCCGTGACTTAGAGCTTAAGCGGATTTCACCATTTAAACTGAGCGCGATCAAGACATCTAAACCGTGTTTAGGAGACGTCAATGTCAATACTCCATAACAATATTGTCACTCTTAAACGCGGAATAGAATTGTGCTGATTGCGTTCCGGCAAATTGGTGAAATTCGCTCTTAGTGCAAGTTACGGAGACTTAATAGCCCTGTCGTGAACTAAAATACTTCTACGGGAGGCTAGCGCTTACGGTGATTAGAGTATAGTAGGTAGTTGTGGGTTCAAATTTAGGCATAATATTTGTTTCATCAGACTATTTACGGCAGTACCTGGAACAGTTACTGTTAATTTCGCCAGTTACGTTTAAGAGTCAATTGCACCAATCAAATTGAACGTGTTCAGCACATCTCAACTGCGTTCAAGAGTTGTTAATGCCCTCATGTAATAGGGGGTGAAATGTGGCTGAATTATACAAGAGGACTAAGGATGGTTCACCAATGAGTTCAAGAGCTGTCACTGTCATAATTGTTGTGGAATATTGACATTAACGGCTGCGGCTGTATTATAGATAGAGTACTGTAGAGCCTGAGTGAAACCTTATGTTGAACATGGCTGGTAATAATCTGATGGCATTCGAACCTTTAAATTACGTTTAGAATAGTCAATAGGTTTTCGGACAGGTGACAGAAGATCGCCTTGGGCCGCGGAGCTTGACAGATGTATTCTTTATAATATGTGTGGTGTTTCTCGTCCTGTGTGTTTGTATTCATAGCGTAGAAAAAACCAATACACACAAATTACACGCCCCCTCAGTAGAAGGTCTTCAACCTTCCACAGTACCCAGTCACAATTCGCGCATTTTAATAGGCTCGGCAATTATTCGACACTGCCTGACAAATCGGTGAAAGCATGCTGGATGTTATATTTATTTGTAAAAGATAAAAAGAACCACGGAAATTCATGACTTTTTTAAATTGCACAACAATAACAAATTACTAAACTTTGACATTGATCCTAAGTAAGTATATTTGTTCATATAAAAGGCATATGTGTAAGAACGCCTGGGAGTTAAAGAGAGTACTCCATGTGGTAAGAGTGGCCACCCATCCACAACTCAACCACGTCTTAAATAGAAATTAATAATACATCCAATAAATATAAGTTAAGTTATCACCCTTTTTTTTAAGGTTGGGAAATCATCCAATGACTACTCCCGCTCTGGGTGGAGCGGAAGGGAGTGTCAGACTCTTACTGACTAAAACCCATCCATGTTCCTTCTTTAGCCCTTTATGTTCCGGGGTAGCGGTAACCCTTTCGGACAATCCCGCTTACCCGGCAGGCTTGGCCCTAACGGGCCCCTTCATAATGCTGATATGTCCTAGAGGCGCGCGTGGAACATATACGCGCTGTCTGGCATGGGCCTGGTCCTGATCGGGCGGTGAGTTACCCATTACTCACCGCCCGCAGGCCCGCGCCTACGGTGGCCGGGAGTCGTCACGTGAAGTTAA
This sequence comes from Hyppa rectilinea, assembly GCA_951799385.1. Classification (NCBI taxonomy): domain Eukaryota; kingdom Metazoa; phylum Arthropoda; class Insecta; order Lepidoptera; family Noctuidae; genus Hyppa; species Hyppa rectilinea. Next base: position 6,686,421 of record OX637325.1, read on the forward strand.
CACCCAGAAATCGGCATTTTTGGTTCTCGCGCATTTTTATGTTTTTGTGTTATTATTTAAAAAAGAACTTTTTATTTTTGAAAGTCTTAGTGTTTATTGTTATGTACATGTTCATAGACAATAAGTGTCAGTGTTTTGTCTGTGCTCCATCCATTGTCCATGGCCGAGATACAGATTGTCAATTGTTTTAATGGCTCTGAATACGAGGTTTTTAGCTGCTTTGCACGGGTGTATTTAGTTACTAAGTTAATTTTTAAGAAAAGTGCGTTTCATTTGTGCAGAATAATCATTTTAATTCTTTCTGTCAAAGTCAAATCATTTATTTCAAATAGGCACAAGTAAGGCTATTTTGAACGTTAAAATGAACAAGAATTAATAGAATTGATTTTAGTCGCCCCTTCCAAAAGGTAGTTTCGTATGGAGAGGAATGGATAAGAAACTCCACCGTTATTCTTTTAAAATGTTTTGTGTAGATGAATTATAACATTATATGTGACTTACTTTCATCTTCAAAAGCTTAACCTTCCCCGCTAATAAGTACTACCACTTATTAACTGTATCTTAGTCTGGCTGGGCTCCAATTAGAAATAAGGACATTAGGAAGAGATGCCGCACAATAACGGAGCAGGCCAGTACATTCCGTACTACATAGCTCCAATTAGGGGTGTAACACACAAACGATCGCCGTTTCGCAACAAAGGGAATTATTAAAGTTTACCACGGAGTTAGGTGGTGCTAGAAGTGACGGGAGTTTTACGATATGAATTTATTTGACACAAGTGTTCTTTGTTATTTAACACGCGTAATCTTGTACAGACGCCAGCACATCAAGCTATCCTTAACTGTCAAAATTTCGAAATTCAAAATGAATCTTATGTTTTGTGATAAAGTTCAAAAAGTATCAAAGAAATTTGGCAGATTGGGCTTACTTGATGTTCTGGCGTTTGTGACGTTTGGACGATGACAATTGTATGCTTATTATTTCAATAATTCATTGATTAATCAGTTTGCTTGAATTTTTCAATTTTCCTGGCAGTTATTCTCATTTTTCTTCCTTTAAAAACAGGATTTTGACGATGACGAAAATAAAAAAATATCGGTTCTGTTCTCAAGTGATGCGCTTACCAACATACATTAGATGATTTTCATTTATATAGATAGATTAAATACAGGCAAAAGTACGTGTGTATGTGTGTGTTTGAATGTTATTTCTTCACGCAAAAAGTAAACATTTGGACGGATCTAGATGAAATTTGGCACACAGATAGATTAAAACCTTCTTTTTGCCGACGTTCCCGTGGGATAATTTCCGACATCCATGCAGGCGAAGCCGCGACCAGGAGCTAGTTCTAAATATCTGTTTAGCGTTTCTTGCCCGTTCTTCTCCACAGGCACACTACTGCTTTGGAATGGGCAACTAGCTTCGTAGCTAGTTTAATTTAGACGCAAACTCAAACTCAAGGCATTTATTTCAAACAAACCAATTACAGGCACTTTTGAATTGTCAAGGGGTCAGTCAGTCAGGAATGGGCAACTAGTAGATAGTCTACTATCTAAGTCTAAGCCGTACCAAATTCACACCTCACTTGAAACAATTAAGACGCAAACTCAAACTCATAGCATTTATTTCAAACAAACCAATTACAGGCACTTTTGAATTGTCAAGGGGTTAGTCAGTCAGGAATAGGCAACTGGTAGTTGCCCATTCCTGGTTTATTTGAAATAAATGCTATGAGTTTGAGTTTGCGTCTTCATTGTTTCAAGTGAGGTGTGAATTTGGCACGGCTTAGGCTTAGGTTTTTTTATTTTAATTAAGTCATTACTTTAATCATCTTAAGCAAAATAAAAAAATCTATTCCAGTAACTAGACTTCCCTCAAAAAAATCCCTTTCAGCCTTTCAACCCTAACCGCTGTCAAGGGGTGTGTCCCCAACCCTTTTGTATGCGATATAACATTACCAATTTATTAATTGTACGCTAATAGGATACCAATTATAATTTTGCGTTAATCTGCGGGTGTTTATTTTAATTATTATTGGGGTCGTTTTAATAATAATAATTGAGTGAGTTTAGTATTGGTTTTTGCTGAAGATTAAAATAAATTGTTTTGTGGTATTGTCAATAGGTAAATGCTTTTCTAAATGAAACTGTGGGATGATAATGATTCATTTTTTATGTTTTTTTTTGTTTGAATATTGTGTTCGTTCTAACTACTGCTGTGGCTATCTTTGGAGCAGGCCTTCACCTACAGAGGACAGAATTATTTAATTTTATATTAATTTACAGAATGAAGAATAATAGTATAGGATTAAGGAGAAACTAACACAAGTAAACTTAGTTACTAACACGACACGGTTGGCGCAGTGGTTGAGCGATTGACTGCTGCGCACTATGTCGTGGGTTCGATTCCCGCACGGAACAAATACTTGTACGACCTGCAAGTATTTGTTACGAGTCTGGGTGTTTTTCTACCTATAATATGTATGTATTTACAAAAAAAAAAAATGTATATACGTAGTCAGTCATCTCGTTACCATAACACAAGCATTAGGTTGCTTAGCTTGGGACGATATGGCGTTGTGTGAAATGTCCAAGGATATTATATTATATTATATTAACAAAACTAATAATTGTATGTAAGTAAACTAACTTAATCTAATCTTACTTCTTGTTTTTTAAGCTGATAGAAATAAAAGGCTTTTTTTTATTTATTGTGTTCCTTGACCTGGGTCAAATAAATTAATTTCTTTCTTCCTTTCGATCCTTTAAGATCAACATTGTTGAATTTAAGCTAAACGGGCATTAGGAGTCGGATCGGGCCGCAATGCAACGTAACGTAACGTAACGCATTAATTGTTTAAAAAACAGATTCAAATTTTGAATTTGAATTTAAACTGTGTTCAGTCTAGTGGACATAATATATGGGTGGGCCCCGCCTCATTGCACCGCATTGGTTTATAAAAATGTACTGAAGTGATACGGGAGATTTTTTGCAACGCGATGCGATGCGACGCGGACCGCTTGTCTGCACGGGCCTTTACACTATCATTCATAGTGATGTTTGGTAACGATGGTTTGAATCGATATTTATTAAGAGTTTTAACGACTTAAGTTGATAGGCACACTATTATTAAGATAGCTGTTGTCAGAGGAAACACAATTTAAAAAAAAACTTAAATCATACCTACACACAAATACAGACGTGATGTTATATCCCGCAAGGAGTGGTGTAGAAACAGTAATAAAATATATCCATAAAACAGGGCGCCTAGACAAGTGTCAATCGCTCAGTGTCGATTCGATTTTGGAAAATGTCGATCGAACATTATTTTCGTTATCTCAGCGATTCGGTTTTTCAAGAACGCCACTTGTCAACGCATTTTTATGGGAATATTAATCGTTCTTCTAGGTCCCCAGATGTATTAATGTACACGAAGCAAAAGGAGTATGTATAAAGCGTGGCAGGTGGCGTACTATGTATAATATTTTCTACCTACCCCCAATATAAAAAAAAACAAATTATACCTACAATTCCACACATCCAATCTACGCGAAAATTACTGTGGGCATGTGGTTTTCGCCACAATAATTTTCTGTTTTTCCTGTTTTTATCAACGCAGGATCGCCCCTTATTTAGGCATACGATTCTACGCAAATGTAATGTCCCCGTTTTCCGGATTCGAATCAAAGTTGTGTTTTTTTAAATCCATATTATTACGAGTCCAAATGATTGCCTGCAATAAAAAATACGCCGTAGGTATAAAAATATATAAGTGCACTATTAATAAATATTTAACAAAAAATAGGGAGACTAAAGAGGTTTTGGAAGGTAGGTACCGCAAAAGATGGGTTTTTTTCCCGCTCTGGGTAGAGCGGAAGGGTTTGTCAGACTCTTACTGACTAAAACCCATCCATGTTCCTTCCTTAGCCCTTTATGTTCCAGGGTAGCGGTAACCCTTTCAGACAATCGCGCTTACCCAGCAGGCTTCGGCCCTAACGGGCCCCTTCGTTATTGCTGACATCTCTTTGATAATTGACTACATTAATACAAGGTGTTTTTTTAGTATCCCATACTTGGGTATGAATGAGACTATCAAAGAATCGACTGGCATTTTATTATTTTTAATTTATATATATTTTTATTGTTTAAATTTTTCTGTTTTTTTTAATTTATTTAGTATTTATGTACTATTATTCATATTTACATAGTTTATTCATAATTCTAAACGTTTTGCATGTGCCTGCTCTTTAAAGCACCTACCATCTAATCTCTTCACCACCCTTGGTTGACTGATAGAGAATGTCTAAGACATTAAGTCAGCCTTGTACTTATATTACGTGCGTAAAGTTTAAATAATTAAAATAATTCGTCAAAGTCACGATCATTAGGCACTGCTCAATTTTCACACAAATAATGGTTCTTTTTACGTCTAAAGTTCTAAGTACCTAAGGCTATGTCCTAAATAATAATAGGCCCAAGTAAGTAACTTGTAACATAACGTCGCAAACTTATGTCGCAAATAGTAACAGACATACGGTACGAGCAAAGTCTACAACTAAGTAATATTACATCCGTTAGAACGTGATCGTAATTCGGCCGCCATATTGTGACAGTTTCATATCTTGTAAGAATTAAATATCTTTATACTTTTTTTTTTTAAATCATCAAAATCAAAATCAATCATTTATTCAAATTAGGCTGAAGATCAGCACTTTTTGAAGGTCAAAGTTACATAAGACAGTCCCCCAAAAACGCCCACCCTTCACCACTTCCTAGTGCTTTAGCTGGGAAGAAGAAGTGGCGCAACAAACTCCCCAGCAGCACAGCTGTCTGTTTAGTTGGAAGAACTTGACTCTACACATTTATCGTATGAGAAGTAATTAACATTACGAAACACATCACATTAAAATCAATCATTTGCCACATGTCAGCTAGCACACGTCAATATACCAATTAAAACATTAAAACTGACTGTACTCAAGCGTAAGTTTAAAAAGAAAAAAAAAGAGCCTCCAGGTAAAAGTGCGTGCCCGCTTACATGTGCAATGCTGTACTATGTCCATACAGCCGTAACTCGAAGTTACAAATGATAAACTAGGACCATCGAAGTAAAATCAATCAATTAATTGTTAATGAATGATTACTAACTAGGATGAAGATAAATAAATATGATCAACTGTCGAGGTCTCTAGCTAACCACATTTGCAATACAACTCATTAAAAAAAACATGTAATGAGTAGATTATGTCAACAATAAATGGCTAGTGGAAAAATAAAAAAAAACACAATGAAGTGAATACATAATAAAAATAATTTTATGAGGCTAATTCTGGAGAAAGAACATAAACATTGTCTTGTGTTAATCACAGCGACCAACTATTCTTGTCATTTAAGTAGTTGTTGGTAGTATAGTAAGCCTTTGAAAAAAGGATAGATTTTACTTTAGTTTCCAATATCCAATGACTTCTCCCGCTCTGGGTGGAGCGGAAGAGAGTGTCAGACTAAACAAACATTTTAATAAAAATGCATACATGCATGCATTTTTTTGTTTTTAATAAACATTTTTTCTTGCTTTTATTTCAGACTCTTACTGACTAAAACACATCCATGTTCCTTCCGTAGCCCTTTATGTTCCGGGGTAGCGGTAACCCTTTCGGACAATCCCGTTTAAAATATCTTTATACTTACGTGAGTAAAAATATCGCTAGTATTTATCTGTAAACATAAGGTGGAAACCAGCATGTCTGAGAGATATTTCTCTACAGCATATGGAGCTAAGTCAGAGGCCCGTGGGCAGCATAAACTCTGACACCAGGTTAGTCACTAACCTCACGAAAAAGAAAAAGAAGAACAGGCCATAGTTTCAGAGGCAATTTTGGGCGAATTTTACCATTGAAATTGAAGGTGATCAACTTACCTAAACCACATTCAGGAGCTGTCAATTTGATCGTTGTTGTAGAATATTGATACAAATGTCTCACAGCTGTTAAACTCAGTTTAGAGTGATTATGTTTGATAGACGTGGTCCTGCTTGAACGAGTTCAATTATCAATCCATACCATCCAGGAATGCACTGAAACAGACACAAAAAAATTTATCAAAATTGGTCCAGCCGTTATGGAACAATTCAATGATAGACAGACGTACAGAATAATTATAGATATAAAGATAACGGACATAACAGATGTTGTCCTGCCCCAACAGCGCCATCTACCAGGACTAATGGTGTATCTAATCCATCCAGGGAGTACTCAAACACGCACATTTTTTTAAATCAAAATAGGTCCATTCCTTTAGGATGACTTCGCTGACATACAAACGTACAGCAGAACTATATACAGGGTGGAATTTTGTAATGCCCCCTGGAGGGAAAGTACTCTTAATACTGTAGATAGAAAATTTTACTCAAAGGAAACATTCCTTTAGTTTTGAATAGAAAGAAAACTGCATTCAAAGATTTCCAAAAAATCGCTTGCCACACCCGGGAATCGAACTGACTAAAATCTGCAAAAAGTACACACCGTACTTTTATTGCCGCGATCGTTAGTATCAATTATAAGGATGAAATCTCTCGAACAAACTTGATAAATTAAATGATAGGAAAACCATGAAATCTTTAATTATTTACAAAAAATTGTAAACTAATTAATTAGTTGCTCGAAATGGGCTCCATTTTCTTGGATACACAAATGTATTCTTCTAAATAAATACCTTTAATACCTGGATTGGTACAAACGGCACAATCAGATGGCCTGCGAGATCACCAGATCTCACCCCTTTAGATTTTTTTTTATGGGGATATGTTAAAAACCAAATTTACATTAAATCTTATGCGAATGTTAACGAGTTGAGAGTTGAAGTTCAGAATACGATTTATAATATTCACCACAACACGTTATTAAAGGTTACAAGAAATGAATTTGTTAGAAGAATACATGTGTGTATCCAAGAAAATGGAGCCCATTTCGAGCAACTAATTAATTAGTTTACAATTTTTTGTAAATAATTCAAGATTTCATGGTTTTCCTATCATTTAATTTATCAAGTTTGTTCGAGAGATTTCATCCTTATAATTGATACTAACGATCGCGGCAATTAAAGTACAGTGTGTACTTTTTGCAGATTTTAGTCAGTTCGATTCCCGGGTGTGGCAAGCGATTTTTTGGAAATCTTTGAATGCAGTTTTCTTTCTATTCAAAACTAAAGGAATGTTTCCTTTGAGTAAAATTTTCTATCTACAGTATTAAGAGTACTTTCCCTCCAGGGGGCATTACAAAATTCCACCCTGTATATAAAGCTAAGAAAACTAAATAACGCAGAAAAATAAGGACATGTTCGTAATCCGGTCACCATATTGTGACTATTCCTTCACGGAACGTCGATCCTTAAATAATTGACGTCCAGATAAAAAGCTTCTTGACAGTATGTTCATAATAGCTGGGCGAAATGTATTGCTGAAATATTACAAGGAAAATGTCTTCTGTATACAATTTTCTAGATACTTAAGATATTTTTTTCCCCTTGAGGGTAGAAACTTCAAGTGCTTTTAAGTACGTATGGTTGACCTCGCAATTACGCTGCCACTTTTGACAGCAATTTACAGTATTTTAAAACTTGGCTAAGGTTAAAAATATATTATCTAACTGTAACATTAGTGTTGTCGTTTCAACTTATCCGTTGAAATGACAACACTGAAATACTAGTTGTACAGCGGCACACACGGTGCCGCTCAACCGCGCGGTCGGGCGGTGTGCGTGTGTTTGGCATCAACGGATTTCTTAGAGACTAAGGTACGATTCAGACCAACCGGCTCGCATCGGGCCGGGCGGCATTTTACAATACGGTAAAGAACATTGAAATGTATCAACAGTAATTACAGTTCATATTTGCATGCAACGAAATTAATTTTGAATACAACGAATGCATTCTGCGACACGTCGCGACGCATCGGAGGATGCCGACAGAGGTAACTATGCGTAAGTGCGGTGCCGTGTGTAAATCGCCTAAACGGTTGTGAAAAATGAATTATTTTTGAAGTATAATTATTTTTGATTTTATTTATCATACTAAATAATTCGACAAAGTCACTATTATTAATGTCAAACACCCTTACGTGAAATATTCTATCTTTTATTTAGATTTATTTTAGAAAAGCAAGTTACATGAAGAATTATTTACTATATACAACCTAAAACTAAAAAATATATACCTTATTTATGTACAAGTGGTAAAAACGGGGGGAAATAAAGAATATTGAATATTGATGAATAATAATATCCGCACAGATCGATCCATCAGGTTAAGCTACGCTTGCCGGAGTTGGTCCGTGGATGGGTGACCATCTATACATATCAAGACTCCTCCGTGTCTCGAAAAGCACGTTAAGCCGTTGGTCCCGGCTATCATTCATGGGTCTTTGAAAGTCGGTACGGGTAGTGAGAAGCCCGAAAGTCTGACAGCCAGTCTTACCAAGAAGAATCGTATTACCAAGTTACTGACTGGGTTGTGGAGGTCAGATAGGCAGTCGCTCCATGTAAAATACTGGTATTCAGCTGCATCCGGTTAGACTGGAGGCCGACCCAACATAGTTGGGAAAAGGATAGGCAGATTAATTTATTGGTTGCTTGAACATAAAAAAGCATTTTTTTTAAAGACGCGTTTAAGGATCTTTACACGACCAACATAAACAATATTACACTGTTGTGCACACAATATAATGTCACCCATAATTTCCTCAATATTTTATGACCGACAAAGTCCCCCACCACTTATCCACTAATTGTATAAGTAACAACCAATAGATCATAACCAAGGTTTTATGAACGCATAAATGAATTAAGATCTATTGTCATACAAAATGAATGGTCCATCCATTCACTTAGAAATACTATTCAGAGATTGGATGGGGAAAACGATATTGGAAAGGTGCCTAAATTATTATTATTACTCTTGTGAACCTCAGGTTGTTACGGTCTACGATGATTTAGATATAAACGTTCACAGTTTCGTTTTCGAACATGTAAAGAAAATATGTGAGTTTTAGGAAAAAAACCTTTAAAAACTGTACGTAAAGTTAAGTTTGCTCTAAAGTAAATTTTAGTCATTCAAAAATCAATCAGGTTTACAATAGTAGTAGTATTTATAACGCATGCGCTCTACAAATCCAACAGACGGCAATTTAGACATATGCGTTTTTTATTTTGAGGGTGATAAATCATCCAATGACTTCTCCCGCTCTGGGTGGAGCGGAAGAGTGTGTCAGTCTCTTACTGACTAAAACCCATCCATGTTCTTTCCATAGCCCTTTATGATCCGGGGTAGCGGTAACCCTTTCGGACAATCCCGCTTAATGTAGACATTATGATGTCGCGGACTTTTATATACTATAACTGTTTAAGATTATCAGTCCCACAATACATTACTTTTGTGTAACTCTAACGGTTAAGGCAGCGCACGCCAAAATAGCTCTCAGAGGAATTTTGGTGAGTTTTTCGATACTTATTACATTATGGCCAAATCACACAAAGTCTGTAGAAATAGTATCCTATGTGTTGTTCTGATGTATAAGTAGTGGTGTGCGTTTCATAAAGACAAAAAGACACTGCCTACCCTAGTTCTGATAATAGATCTAATATTATTTTATCAATAAACAAAACAACATAAAATTCTTAAATCATAAATTAGCGCCACCTATCGAGTCAGTGCCGGTGTTATCATTAAGATCGTTCAAGTAATGTCGCATCATCGATTCGCGCTGCACTAGCGCCACGGCATTCGGCAAAGACACAAACTATTCGTCTCTGAATGTTTTGTATGTGTGCTCAGTGCAAAGTCGTCAGTTATGCGGATTTTTATGTGTGTGCGTTCCTATAGCTACGTGGGCTTTGCCGACACACAATGACAAAAATCACGCACACAACTGCATGAATAGCCAGTGTCTATCTTACGAAGAATTACGATCCGTACCGAACATTTCCGAAGAAAGTTTGCTACGCAGTGCAAATATTTTAAGAAGTAACATTGTTTCATTGAATTTTATATATTTAGATGGCCATCATTTTTTTGTCGTATTAAATTTTCCTTTTTACTACGTAATTTTAATACTTAATAGTCAATAGAAGCCATATTGTTTTATGTGTGTTGTGTTTGTGACTTGCGCTATCAGATATTTAGGATTTTAACATTGTTATTAGAGTGAAAAATGTATAATATTGTCTGTGAAAGTTGTTTAGATGGTGCGTGTATTGAGAAAATAAAATATGATGCGTTTTCAAAACTATCTTTCAGTGAAAAAAAACAAGTTATCGAGATAGGTCGTCCAACACCGGATTTGCAATTAATACAAACTAAAGGTAAAGTTAATCGTAAATTCAATACAAAACAATATGATTCATATCATTGGCTGACAGGTTGCATACAGAGTAATCGGTTATTTTGCTTCGTTTGTCTATTATTTTCAAATAATAAAACCGTCTGGAACGACATCGGTTACGCCGATATTCATAATTTTAATAGGTAATAAAAATAAATTTTAATTTTACGAAATTATGCAAAAAAAGACATCAGATGTGACTTATTGCATTAAAAAAATTAGGGACTTTGAATCGATTTTGGAATCATTCAGATCTAGGTTTGAATTAATTTTTGAAGCGTAAAAATAAGCACAGGGCCGCCAAAACGAAAACGTAATGTTGTGGACGCGAAAATCAATTTTAAGCGGATTTTTATTGAAATTATAGACAATATAGGTATCCATCGAATGTCGCGACCGATATAAAAATCTGAAAGAGTGGACTACTTTCATGCGAAAATTTCAATAAATATAATGACAATTTTCCGGTTGAATTAGTATCGCAATTCGTAAATGTTTATAAATTATATGACTTTAACTTAGACCGCCTTATCAATGAGCTCAAATGTGTTTATAAATCTGCCGAATTCAAAAACCTTAGTATTTACAAAATTATAGAACATTTTTACGAAAATAACATAAATACAGTTTTTCCCGAAGTACTGCGTTTGGCAAAATTAATTGTCACAGTTCCCGCGAGCAGTGCTCCAACCGAAAGGTCATTCTCGTCGCTAAAACGTATACACACCTACTTAAGAAATATACAAGGCCAGCAACGACTTACAGATCTTTCCACGATTTCAATAGAAAAAAACCTTCTTACGGAAATAAAACGCCTTCCCAACTTTTACGATTCCATATTGCAGATATTCTTACAGAAAGATAGGCGTGTAGATTTAATATACAAATAAAACAATCCTATATACTCAGTATACTCATACCACCATGTTTTCAATGATTTTATTGAAATTTTGCAAATTACACAAACATTACAAAACATCAAACAAACGCGCCGAAAGGCCACTTCGAATATTCGTAAATTGATATGTCTATAAAATCAGTCAATCTATGGATATTTGAGTTGGCATTTAGCAATTACCTACATCATCAATCGACAAGACGACGAACCAAAACCAACGTGTAGTATTTTTGGTGAGTAAAATTTTCTGCCTACCCTGTCTTAAAACTGTGTGCACGCCACTGTCAGTATAAGCTATAGTATTGGGAAGTTTCATCGAAATCTGTTTAGCCGTTTTTACGTGAAAGAGGAACAAACTTCCATACATCCATCCTCAAAAATTTTCGCGTTTGAAATAATTTTACTAATAGAAAATAACCCGACAGTTATGGGATTGGATACGCTCTACGCATCCAACAGAAACTGACATCACCAAAATCCTACATCGCGTAAGCACAGTTTATCGTGCGACTACATCTGCATCATGCTGTTCTTCCCGAGCATCGCCCTAACGTCACAGGGTGCCCTTAGCGTGAAGTAGCCTAGTTTTTCTATTTTTACTAATTTATTGTGGCACAGGCAAGTCCGATTGCACCAGACCCATGTCGCACCAGACCCGTGCCGGACGGCGCGTATATGTTCCACGCGCGCCTCAAAGAGATGTCAACGTATGAAGGGGCCCCTCAGGGCCAAGCTTGCCGGGTAAGCGGGATTGTCCGAAAGGGTTACCGCTACCCCGGAACATAAAGGGCTACGGAAGGAACATGGATGGGTTTTAGTCAGTAAAAGTCTGACACTCCCTTCCGCTCCACCCAGAGCGGGAGCAGTCATTGGATGATTTCCCAGCCTTAAAAAAAAAAAGGCGAGTCCGATTAAGCAGCTGACCACCTCTTAGGTTGACCTGCAAGATGCTATGCAAAAATTCGTACTTACTTTATTTTAGAAAGATTTTTTTTTAAAGAGTTCCAGAGAATCCTCTAAGGTTAGAAAGTAAATAACAATTTATGTAACTCCCATGGTGCAATCCCTTTTTTTTCTCCATCACCTATAAATTATGTACCGGATACCTATGTTTGTTTGTAGTTTAGTATACAGCATGTATCAGAATCAGTGATAGCCTAGTGGTTCGTTCTTCGTGTGGTTAGTGACCAACCTGGTGTCAGAGTTTTTATGCTGCCCATTGGCCTCTGACTTAGATTAACATGCTGAGAAATATCTCTTTGGCATACCGGTTTCCTCACGATGTTTTCCTTCACCGTTTTTTAGGCAATTGATTATTATACAATACGCACATGTATTCGACAAGTTAGAGGTGCGTGTCTTGGGTTTGAACTTGAGACTTCTGACTCACTTCTGACTTCTTGGAGACATATGCGTGCTGTACGTATAATATTATCACTTCCTTAAAAAACTTTTAGTTATAATCAACCATTAATGTTTCCTTTGCTGGAATACATTCCTCGAACTACTAACGAACCCACGACTTACAACTCATAAGTCGGGGCTGTTACCACTAGGCCACCGCTGCCCAATTTACAGACCATCCTACAATAAGCATGATTGTCCAAAAGGGTTACCGCTACACCGGAACATAAATGGATGGGTTTTAGTCAGTAAGAGTCTGACTCTCCTTTCCACTCCACCCAGAGCGGGAGGAGTCATTATTTTGATGACTTCTACATACTAAAAAAAAAATCCTACAATAAACCCGAAAAAAAAATCGTTGTCCTAAACATTTGGGTCGTGAAGGTTTATAAGGGACGAGTGTTATTTTTTTGCGATTATTATGTTGATCCCATGCAGAAAGTTATTCAGTTTCATGGTATTTACAACATACTTTATTTTGGTTACACTTTTCTGAAACACCCTGTATAATACAGGAAACATAAATACACATCGTAGGTATCTATTCAAGAATCGCGTAATGCAATATGTATAAGATATATCGTTTTGCAGCGAGGAGTTACCCTTAGGTTTGAAGTAGCGACAGCATAAAAAAAGGTAGCGACTGCGTACAAATTCAGTACAGTCAACAGCAAAAGTAGACGATCAAAATCAGAAATTCAATACTAATGAACGATGTTCCCGAATATGGCACCTGTAGGTAGTAAATGTTTGGTATAATTTCCAATCACAAATTTTTGACTCACTCTGACACCACACAGGTCTAACGCGAAGTCCGTTCTTTAGTATTGAATTTCTGATTTTGATCATCTACTTTTGCTGTTGACTGTACTAAGTACCTACTTATGTTAATAATATTGTTGTCTTAGTTAAGTAAATGGTAGTTTTTCTGTTAACTAAACATCGGTTGATCTTCTTTTTTTTATTATTTTCACACGCAAACATTTTCACACTTTATTTTCTAAAACATTATCATAAATATGAGAATTAATGTTTTTTTTTTCAGAAAGTATAAAGAAAAACTGCGTCTCGTATGACGAACGTGCGTCACATCCGCGCAAAACGCCCATAGCTCAGCATAATGCTGCGAAACATATGTAAGAAACAGAGTTAGAGAGAGTAAGCACTGGTTTTCAACGACAGCTGGTGTTGACTTGGGCGACGCCGACCGGTGTTCAGATAAAATTTTTAAATTTTCAGATTAACCCTAAGGTTGATCTGAAAATTTATTTAATAAATTAATAATAAATAATTAATATTTTTTTTTTTTTTTTTTTTTTTTTTTTTTTTTTTATTTAGATAAACAAATTCACAAATCAAAATAAATAAATAAGGGAATAATAATAATCACAAAATAAATTATTCTAAGTTTTTGGGCTGCCAAACATTTAACAGATCATAGATACCGCCTTTTTGCGAATGATGGTATGAACGCCATCAGTGCGGAAAGGCGTGAACATCCCCGATGCTGTCTCGTGGCAGCTCCAAGGTAATCATCCAGAAGATATTATACCGGATGCGCAAGCTAAGTATCATGCAATCTTTTGGTGTGGCTGACCCACGGCCATCCCGCTTAAAAACCATCTTCTTCTTAGTTTCGTGTGTTTAGTGACTAACCTGGTGTCAGAGTTTTATGCTGCCCATGGACCTCAGGCTTACTTCACATGCTGTTGAGAAATATCTCACAGACATGCCGGTTTCCTCACGATGTTTTCCTTCACCGAATATTAAGCAAGTAATATTTATATAATACACACAAGAAGCCGTAAAATCAGAGTGCGTGCCTTGGGTTCGAACTCGAGACCTATGACTTAACAGTCAAACGGTCACACCACTTGGCTACCACGGCTGTCAATACACAACGACAGTATGACAATGTGACAATATGTCTCAAAAAGCGTAATCTTAACTTGTTCAATCACCACCTGCCGAACCTTTTTCCGACAATATGGTGTTCAACTTCCAGTCTAACCTAATGCTGCTGAACACCAGTATTGTATATGAAGCGACTGCCTATTTGATCTCCACTGCCCAATTACTGGGTATATAATACTGCTTGGAAAGACTGGCTGTCAGTCTTTCGGGCTTCTGACGACCCGTAACAACTGTCAAATATTTAGGAATGAGACCCCAACGGCTTAACGTGCCTTCCGAGGCACGAAGAGGTCTTACATAGCCTTTTTTTTGAGGGTGGGAAATCATCAAATGTCTCCTCCCGCTCTGGGTGGAGCGGAAGGGAAGATCAGACTCTTACTGTAGACGGTAACTCTTTACCGTCCACGTTAGCAATGTTGCAGCAATTCCAGAGAAAGTCACAGCTAATGCAATATTATGATCCTTGCATTTTTTTGCTAGACGCAAATTAAACAAAAAAGTTTTGCTTGTACCACCCGGAGTGTCAAAGAAAAAAGTGCGCATTGACCATTCTAACGACAAATCTGTTTTTGCTTGAGTTGCAGACATGGCACAGTTTCGCACACGTGAGCGTCTAAAATGGTGGTATGGTAGCTTAATTCTCTTGAGGAGTGGCAAGGGAGGCGCCACGGAGTCCTCATCTACCACCTGGCGCAGGTCCTCACCGGACATTGATGTTTCACGAGGTTCTTGTACATCATCAGGCGGAAGGAAACGCCTGGGTGTCACCATTGTGAGGATCGCCCAGAGGACACGGTGGAGCATACGGTCTTACATAGCCTTAGGTAATAACGATAACGAATTTTAAAAGGTTTCTTATCGAAAAACAAAATAATGAGGCCCAATTTCGTAACAAAATTCCAAGTATCTTATTTAAACGGTACTTACTTCAGAAATTTCTCAAATTGAGTTGTTGATATTTGTTAACTTTATGCCTCGCATTGACAAAGTAAAAATAGATTCGAGATTATTTAATGGTAAAAGGTGATTTTGTATTAAAATGTAAATAAAGCAATTCTGTAAAATAACCAACTTGTCAATAGTGTGTAAGGTAGTGTCTCAATAGACTAATCATTGACATTTGGCAATCTATAAATTATTTATGGTCATAGACTTACCACTGTTGTGCAATGGCACAACACACTACTATTGTAATTGGTAGTCTGCTCCACTATAATTACGGTAGTCTGTAATTATTTTAACACTGAAAACTATTGTACTGCCACACTACAGACATACTATCGACACACGACTTTTTGACGGCACGGTTGGCGCAGTGGTTGAGCGATTGACTGCTGCGCACTATGTCGTGGGTTCGATTCCCGCACGAAGCAAATATTTGTACGACCTGCAAGTATTTGTTACGAGTCTGGGTGTTTTTCTATCTATAATATGTATGTATTTACAAAAAAAAATTATATAAGTAGTTTATCAGCTATCTCGTTACCATAACACAAGCATTAGGTTGCTTAGCTTGGGACGATATGGCGTTGTGTGAAATGTCCAAGGATATTGTTACACTACTGAGCCACTACTGAAAGGCTGTTGAAGTTTCTGCACAATATCAAATTTGCAACAGACGCAGTCTGTAGTGTGTCGATAGTGTCAATGTCGTGTTTTTTAACTCAAAGTTACAGAATTGGGCCTCTGTTGTCTAGTCGACTTAGATACTGTTTTTAAGTTACAAAAATACTTTTTATGGGTTGTATAAAAAAAACAATTTATTATAATAATTTAACAATAAAATATTCAAGACATGTTGCCCCCTTGTGGCTACGACAGTATGTAAGTGACCATTTTCGACCACCCGTTATTGGGTGTGCAAGTCACTACTTATTTATGTAAAACTTTCCTGCAAAATAACTAGAGGGCCTAGACAAGTGTCAATCGCTCCGTGTCGATTCGATTTCGAAAATTGCTGATCGAACAATTCGTTATCTCAGCGATTCGGATTGTCAAGAATTTTATTTAATCGCATTTGTATGGGAATATTGATCGAGTTTCGTCACATAATTTGACATTGTCTAGCTCTTTGCGATCGACAACGATTGATCACGTGACATTTCGAAAGCTCATGCCAATTCCATACATTTCGGATGAATCTAATTTCGTCATCGTTAATGAAAATGTGACTTTGTCTAGGCCCCCAGGTCACTTTTTTTTTTTTTTTTAAGGCTGGAAAATCATCCAATGACTGCTCCCGCTCTGGGTGGAGCGGCCCCCAGGTCACTTAAACCACCCAAACCTATAATCCAATATCTTAGTTTCCATAACCTGCAATAGTCCTACAACAACCGAGTGTAGTCCTTGCGTGAACTTGCATAATGTGAGCAGGGATAGTTATTATCGGCTAGTACCTCATGTAACGGTCCTCTGCGAGTTGGCTTTGGCCCCTTGTGTGCCTTCCAAAGGTCCTGGACACCAGACAACCCTTTTTTTCTCCTTGAAAGACATGGTGACATCTAAAAACCTACCAAGCGGGTGGGAGACTGGCGTCCTTTGCTGAGACGTGTGTGTTCTAGCAGTGGGAACATTTAAGGCTGATTATATAGGGAACGTGCAACCGAGATAAATAGTATTCTACTTTTAATCCAGATCATAAACAACCTCTGTGCCAAGTTTCATCCAGACCCATTCAGTTGTTTGAGCGTGACGGACGGACAAACATACAAACACACACACACTCACTCCCTCACAAACTTTCGCCTCTATAATTTTTAGTGTGATAACGAATGTACAGAAATGAGAAATGATGTATCATATTTTAATAGAAAGCCAATTAAACTGAAAAGACAGTTTGAAATACTCTTAAAAATATACTTAGTAGAAACGGGATAACATCCAGTATCCGCATACTCCACAAAATCATACTCAGTATAATGCAAAATTTGGGGGAGACGAAACGAACGACCCCTCTGAGAGAGTTTATCAAACTGGTCGCCGGACTAACGTTGGACAATCAACAAGATTGCACTGCACCCCAGTATGGCTCAGGGGTGTACGCTGCGACCACGCATACCTACACGATGGATACAAAAGGCCAGCTCCTAACAAAGCATGAAAACGCACTCACACGCACGTTTGATATCTCCGTGCATCTATGTGTGCGTGCGCCGGTTTTCGCTTGTTTTATCGGCCTTCTACAGGGTAAAATTGAATTCAGACGCAATATTTTAAAGAATCATTGCACTCATCAATATGAAGAACTTTTACTATGGAAAACACCTGAAATCGCGAAAAACAAATCAGCTGTTCCATACAGCTCGCATAACTTTTCAAAATGTAGGGAACAGCTGATTTGTTTTTCGCGATTTCAGGTGTTTTCCATGGTAAAAGTTGTTCTTAACCCTCTAACCGCCCCAGTCGGATTAATACGACAAATGTTGTCGTGCCCGTGCCGCCTGAGTCGTGTTTATACGACTGAGAATCTATGTTCGGATTTCGTTGTTTATGTAATTGCAAGACCATATTCGTCTGAAATAAAAGTTTTTTTTTTTATGAGTTGGGCGCTGGGGGCACGCCAACTGATACTTAGTCGGGCGGTTAAAGGGTTAATGATGAGTATAATGACCCCTTAAAATGTTGTCTATGAATTCAACAAATTCACCCCATATTTTGTGGTACTGGGATGTTTTTTGTTGCAACCGCACGGAAACGTAGATACGGACAAATGGACTTCAATAGTAACAGTTGAAACCAAAATCAACCTTACTACCACGAAATAAAGGTGCTGACATTGATGAAACACGTATGCACACGCTATATAGTGACTTGAGGGTGTTTGTGAGATCGCACTTACCCTATAGTGGTTAGTAGTTATAGGTCTGTATAAGATGGCTATTGAATTTAAATGGTGATATTAAAATAGTTGCAAGGGTGTTTGTGATTGAAGAGCAGTGGTGGCTCATTGGTGCTGGCCGTGACATACGAGTTGTAGTTCGTAGAATCGGACCCAGCCAGGCGCTTCACTTTGTGTAAATTGTTTCACTACCACTGCTCTCAAAACGGCGAGGGAAATCATCGTGAGATATTTCTCAACAGCATGTGAAGGTAAGTCAGAGGCAGCATAAAAACTTTGACACCAGGTTAGTCACTAGCCAAAAGAAGAAGAGACCGTTCATTATTATCGGCACGTCCTAGAACCTAAAATTCAAAGACATGTGACATCTACTAACCCGCAGGATGGTCACGTGGTTGATTACGGCCCATTTACTCTCACAGAGGGGAGGTCTGCATCCCAGTAGTGGAAACATCATAAGCTGATTGATTATTCTTTCAAAAGATTCTGGAGTGACGACCGCGTACCGTAGACGTAAGGACATGATATGTAACTGAAAATAGAGAGGTAAAAAGCGCATTTTTCGACGCCATATTTTAGTTTATTAGTTTTAAATACTTGTCCATAATATTTTATTAATAGTTAGCGGGATTGTCCGAAAAGGTTACCGCTAACCCGGAACATAAAGGGCTAAAGAAGGAACATGGATGGGTTTTAGTCAGTAAGAGTCTGACACTCCCTTCCGCTCCACCCAGAGCGGGAGTCATTGAAAGATTTCCCACCCTAAAAAAAAAAACAAGGTGCCTTGGGTTTGAACTCGACTCCTAAGACTTGGCAGTCCGACGGTCATACCACTAGGCTATTACTGGATAAATGTTATGTTTAGGTAAATATTCTAATCTAATTTCCATTGTTTTGGTACTTATAAATTCCCGTATTGTATGTGTAGCCATAAATAACATCACCCACCTACAACTATACAACGTGGCGCTACAATGGTGACATTAATTTAACACACATATACGTTTTCACATTTTCGTTTCATGAAGACACTATAGTGCCATAAAACGTTATTATTTACGGATTTAATCAAAATGATAGAAAAAAGCATCTTAGAGCAACCTGTACTTAAAGAACTGTCGCACAGCAGTCATTTTCCGGGGTCACGGATTATAATATTGCATCAATGAAATTAAAAGGAATAAGCAATACTATTAGCATGAAACAACTGCAAAAAGTAGGCGAATTGATTTAATTATTAAGTTTGTTAGAAAAAAATTTTTTTTTCAATTTGCGACTGTGTTTAATGTGTTATTTTCGAAAAGAGTTTCTTAAATAAAGGAAGTAAGCAACAATGAATGGACCTTTGAATATTCTTCCCCTAAAGGGGTAATTGATTTGCGATTTATTTAAACCTTTATATGATTAATGGGCACTAGTCCTACTCGTGTGTTAAATTAATGTCACCATTGTAACGCCACGTTGTATACTCTCAATCGACGCGACGCTGCACCCTCACAGACATATTTCAACAACTAAACATATTCGCAGGGAGGGTCGGTGAGGGCAGAGAGTGTTAAATAATTAGTTTTGGTCTGTAATAGTTTGAGTAAACAATGTTCGGTTGTATTGTGTTTGTATGTTAGGTTCATGGTCATGGGTGGAATAAATAGGTATCTCTGCTGTATCGTTTACAACATATTTTTTTAGTCTATGAAAAAGTCGACTAATAGGAAAATGTACTGTATGTACAATGTACATTATGAACAACTTTTACTAAGGCTTTCCAAATGTGAAGCAATATTAAAATAACACTGCTATAAAAATAGTAGTTGGCCCCTTGTTCATTATAACTCGAGCTCCATCCGTATCCTCAGAACCATATGAAACGAAATGCTTCAAGATACCACACCATAGGGAAAATGAGACGATTATGAAACGTATTCGCAATAATGATCTGATTTTCCTTGAAGAAAACGTGAAGAGGGATGAAAGATTGTGTTGGATCATCATCTGCCTAGCCTTTTCCCAAATTTGTTCTGGTCGGCTTCCAGTCTAACCGGATGCAGCTGAATATCAGTATTTTACATGGAGCGACTGCTTATTTGACCTCCATAACCCAGTCAGTAACTGGGTAATACGATACCCCTTGGTAAGACTGGCTGATTGTGTTGGATATGGCAGTGAATTTGATATGAAATAGATTATAGGTCAAAGAAAGTCCATTTACTTTTAGGCAAGGTGAATTTGAATTCATGGGTAATATTTTAAGGGGTCTTTGTACTCAACATTATGAACAACTTTTACTAACACACCAGAAGTCGCGAAAAAAATCAGCTGTTCCCTACATTTTGACAAGTTATGCAAGCTGTGTGGAACAGCTGATTCGTTTTTCGCGATTTCAAGTGTTTTCCATAGTAAAAGTTGTTTATATTGATGAGTGCAATGATTCTTTAAAATATTGCCCCTGAATTCAATTTCACTCTGTAGAAGGCCGATAAAAAACTTTTTTACAAAAAATAAAACCGACTTCCAAAAAAAACACTACAAAGTGAAAAATAATTTTGATTTCGGAAGTCGGTGTGTGGTTTTCTGGAGTGTTCCCATTGTAAAAGTTGTCTCACTTGAACGTACCAACGGGATAAAAAGTTTCTTATAATATATTTTAATCCACGTTATAATCTACATATATCATCTGCCTAGCCTTTTCCCAACTATGTTTGGGTCAGCTTCCAGTCTAACCGGATGCAGCTGAATACCAGTATTTTACATGGAGCGACTGCCTATCTGACCTCCACAACCCAGTAACTGGGCATTACGATACCCCTAGGTAAGACTACGACCTTAATAATCTACATATTATATATCTGTGCAAAATTTCGTTCAGTCGTTTTTGCGTGAAGTAATAACAAACACACACACACACAAACTTTCGCTCAAAAAATCAAAACAGAATAAAATTCTTGAACAAAAAGAAACCTTATAAAAACCGTTTTCTTAACAAATGTTGGTATAACTTGACTTTGCGTTTCAGATTTCTCGTAAGCAGGGGCGAACGTTTTCTGATGAACTCTAAAACATCGATCGTAGGACATCCATACTGCGTGGAGTTTTTATAGGATTTCTCGAGGAACTTTGTTGGAATTTCGCTGGAGTAGGTAGTGTACAACTTGGAATGTTTATGTAAGTGAATAAAAAAATACATATTTAGTACTAGTTTCTACCTGCGGCTCCGCCCGCGTGTATGTCGTAAATTATCCCAAGGGAATACACTACTGGGATAAGTAAAGTATCCAATGTGTTAATCCAGGTCATAAACTACCTCTGTGCTAAATTTCATCCAGATCCGTTGCGCCGTTTGAGCGTGAAGGACGGACAAACACACTCACAAACTATCTCCTTTATAATTTAGTGTGATGTAATATATTTCTTGGTTAGTATTAAAGCTAGAAGTGATTTATGTCATATCCATCAAAGTTCCTAATTTACGATGTTGCACAGTCACCAGCACATCAAGTTACATTAATCAGTCAAATTTCTTAAAAAAAAAAATTTAAACTTTATGACAAACTCATAAGGTTTTTATTAAGTTAAATCAATCTTTATTTTAGCATGTTGCTGGGAATCTAAATGAACGTGTTTGGCGCCATCACCAGCGTCCATCAGTTCCTGTAACGTGCAGACGACAGGACACGCAGGACACGAGATTCAGTGTCCTATCGTTTGTGGAACAGCACCACATTTAAACACCAAGGCGGAGTTGTCTATGAATTCGATCTGGGTGGAGCGAAAGAGAGTGACCGACTCTTACTGACTAAAACCCACGCAAGTCCCACCTGAGCAGGTTAAATCTAATAATAAAACCAATTACTTTAAACAAATCGATCGATCAAAAACTTGAGGAATTGAGCACCAAAAGAACCTGAATGATAAAACATCAACCCTCCATGATCTCCGTTAAAAAATATTGCAAGACGAACTTGTTGACGGGCCGCCAACCTTCGACACATCGTTTATCAACGTCTGCCAGAAGAGCGGGGTATTATTAGCAACGACAAATGGTTGGCGATCGCTTATCTATTGATTCGAACATCCATTCGGTAGGATGTGTTAATATTGTGTTGGTTTTTTAGGGATCCGTGGGGTTTTGTGAATGTGGTCAGGGAAGATATATACTATTTACCGTTATATTTACCGTTTACTGTCTTGCATGGTTGCAGCATAATGCTGAGCAATAGCCGTTTTGCGTGGATGTGACGCATATTTTCACCACCCTTTTTATATATTTTTTTATATTGTCTATGTTCTAATTGCATGCGTCATGTATACCGAAAATAAATGTTTTTACTTTCTTTCCTTTCTTTCTATATTAACGTAGTGCTTCTATAAAACCAATTCCTAAAGTAAAATTGACTTTTTCTCAGCTTAACTGGATGATAAATGACAGTAGTTAATCGCCTTACACAAAACCTTTTCTATGAATTAAAGGACGTTTTTCAGTCGCCAGTTAAATTTTATGCGATGATTTTGGTTGTTTTTGTATGTACGAGTACAATCTGTCTTGTCATCACATTTTTATTCAATGATGTAAATGTAACCAATTTTTTGCCAAAATCAACATATTTTTTCACATATATTATCTATTAATAAATATTCATACCTAAATAAGTCTTGATTTTATAGAAATAGGTGGTAGTACAATCGAGAAGAAACTAAACCAAACTATGAAAATAATATTTGTATACTGAACCCGAGCAGCAAAGCACTGTTGTACATAATCACGTGACCATTTTTTTATTATCCCCACGAACCGAATATTACGATAACATATTGTGGCCTAAAGATATCATTTTTATGGAAATTCCTTGTGTTAATATAATATTTTACGAAATACAGAAAATATTGTGCGAATATTAAACACATAGAAAAAATAAGCTGAAATATTTTTTTGGGTTTCGTGTTAACACGAGAAAAATCTTCGCTTTAAGAATGGGTCTATAAAATAAAATGTGTTTTCCTTGTACGTTAGTTAAGGTGTTTTTCTTGAAAATAACTTTTGTTTTTTATATTGAAAAGTATCTTGGTTCGTTACAAAGAAAATTGACATTATGGATTAACTTTTACAGTAATAAGCAGTGATAGCCTAGTAGTGTGTTCGTCGGATTGCCAAGTCATAGGTCTCGAGTTCAAACCCAAGGCCACTGATTTTTCGTATTCAAGTGCGTATTGTATAATAAGCACTTGCTTAAAAATCAATGAAGGAAAACATCGTGGGGTAACCGAATGCCTGAGACATATTTGTTACGAGTCTGGGTGTTTTTCTATCTATAATATTTCATTTTCATTTCATTTATTCATAACAATTTTTACATTGTGTCGAATATTAAAGATTTTACAATTAAAAAAAAAAGTACATACAAAAATTACATGCCACTTAATTACTATGAGGGAGAGTAATAATAATAAATAAATGTCATTTAAATAAACAGATTATTAAAGTCACAAAAAATAAAAATTATAATGTAGCCATGTCAGATGTTCACTGTCAATTACTTACATGGTCATGAATGCAAATTAATTATTTAAAAAAAAAATATATATATACCAGTAGTAGCAGCAATAATAAACCTAATAAATGTCTTAGTATCATATGTAGATAATTATATTATGTTTACAATTTAAATGTCATTAATTGAATAATAGCAGCCTTCCAGTAGGTAACGCTTCAATTTAGTTTTGAAGTCCCGTTTGTAAAGAGATAATTTTATATCATCGGGGAGTTTATTGAACATTTTCACTGACATGTGACCGGTACCGTGTGCGACTATGTTGAGTTTAGGAATATTTATGCTTTTAAAATCTTTTCTTCTCGTACTCTCTCTAATCTTTCTTTCTTCTTCAGTCTCAAAGTGATGTACATATTTAGAAAAATGAAAAATTATGAAAATATGTATGTATTTACAAAAAAAAAAATTGTATATAAGTAGTATATCAGCCATCTCGTTACCATAACACAAGCATTAGGTTGCTTAGCTTGGGACGATACGACGTTGTGTGAAATGTCCAAGGATATTATTATATTATTATTATTTCTCAACAGCCGGTAAAGCTAAGTCAGAGGCCCATGTGCAGCATAAAAACTCTGACACCAGGTTAGTCACAATTCACACGAAAATGAAGAAGATTGTAAAAACAATCTGTCTTACCTTTTTCTATGTATGATTTTAGGTGATCTAGTTGACGGACTAAAAAAATAATTTTAATCTACATCCCTATTATGACGAAGAACTAGCCACCATTAGAATACAAGTACACAAGTATACAGCCTTATGACAGAGTGGACACACGGACGGCACAAAGCGGAGGCTTGGATATAGGAAAGGTTTGTACCAGCCTTTATTCTCAAGAATATTCACCACTTCCACGAAGCTTTTTCATAAACTACTTTTATCTCTTTTCAATATCAGGCTACTGAAGCCGTGAACATTATCGAACATCGCTTTAAGCGCTTAATGTACACTCACACGGCGCTGGACAAAGCGTTGAAAGTATTGCGGTTTGGATATCAGCGAATGAAATGTTGCAGCGAGGTAAAGCGGGCTGAATTTAATCAATGAAACACAACAGCTTTTACGCAAAGGGAGCGATTACATGACCACTCAGGATGGGGTTTCCTTTTTTTTTGGGGTGGGAAATCATCAAATTACCCCTTCCGCTCTGGGTGGAGCGCAAGGGAGAGTCAGACTCTTACTGACTAAAACCCATCCATGTTCTTTCCTTAGCCCTTGATGTTCCGGGGTAGCGGTAACCTTTTCGGACATTCCCGCTAAGATGGGTTTCCCTGCAGGTTGAAACAAAATATTTTTGAATGGGTCGAGGAATTAAGAACTACTTTAATACCAGACGTACTGCAGGGCCAGCACACCAAGTTACCACAATCTGTAAAATTTCTATGATAGTATTTCAACTTTATTGCAAAGACATAAGGTTCATTTTGAATTGAGAAAATTTGACAGTTGGGGATAGCTTGATGTGCTGGCGTCTGTACATAGTATATTCTTTAGGTTTATTATTAAATTAATGTATAATAATGTAATAATTATAAAGATGTAAATAAATGATCATGGAAAGATATAATAATTGAGACCGGTCTCACCCAAATAAGGGGGCTTTTAAGGCCCTGTCTCACCATACACGATGCGATGGTTGATCGTGTGGTGGTAACACACTGTAATGCGTCTCCCTCCCCTCCTGCCCCCCTCATTTGCACGGCCTGAACGGGCGATCTCAGCGCTCCTGCGGTTTGTTAATCTTTTAATGGAATTAACCCACGCCCGCCGATGTCACTAGCAAAATAGCGGTGGAAAGAGCTAAAGTGCTGGATGTGGTAGGTCTTAATCTTGGTTTTTAGGATTCTGAGTGTCTTGCCAATCCAATTATGGGCGATAATTGCGTGGCATACTTCGGATTATGTGAGTTTTGTTCAACTTACAAGTTTTATTAGACCCTTACAGGTTGCGGAGGTGTACTAAGAGATTCTTATTTCGATTTACCACTGAATTCTAACAAAGCTTGGAACTGTTCTGGATAGCAAATCTACCTTGATAGGTTTTTCAAGTATTTCATAATGGTAGGAATGGGATATACCTTTTTTTATTTCCAGCCAGAACGCTGTGATTTTTTTTCGAAGTTAAATTTTGTGAAGGTATAGAGTTTGTAACTAGCATTAGCACGCAGCTTCACCCGTGTGGATTTCTGAGATTAGCCTGCTGGAACGTTCTACCGAGATTAAAAGTATCCAATGTCCTTACCCGGGTAATGGTCTTCTTTATGCACTAAAAGTCATCAAAATCCGTCCAGCCGCTAAGATGTGAAAAGATAGAAAATAAAAATTATTAAAAAAAAACTAAAAAACACGATTTTTATAGAAAACCGAACTAAAAAATAGAAAATAAATTTTACTTTTTAAAAAGCGTGGAGTGCTTTTTAAGATAATATTCACCACCACCATGCACCCCGTGTAAAAGCGTGTTTTTTTAAACTATTTTTTATTTCCTACTTTTTAGTTCAAATTAATGTCCTCGATAAATCTACAAAGTTTGAACGAAATTTGACCGTTTAAAGTGGGTGAAAATCGCGTCTATAGGAGTCGGTTACAAACATACCTACATACAAGTGAAGCTAATAGGAAGCGTGTAAAAAAGACTACGATAAGAGGTAAACTAAAAAAAGTTTAAAAGCAGACAGATATAGTTACTCTGATTTTTCAGATTCATGTGCGTATTGTATAAATTATCACTTGCTTAAAAAACGATGAAGGAATCGTGAGGAAACCGGCATGCCTGAGCGATAATTTTCTCAACAGCATGTAAAGCTAAGTCAGAGGCCCATGGGCAGTTTAAAAACTCTGATACCAGGTTAGGCACTAACCACACCAAAAGAGAAGACCTCTGACTAACCTTGATGTCATAGTATGGAAGTATAACAATAATTGTTGGTAGTATTTCTTGGAAAATTGAAGTTTAAATTATACAGGGTTTTTCAATAAGAGGTGTTATTTTGATATTTAAAGAAAAATGACATTTTTAATATAAATGATGTTTTATAGTGATAATGTTTATCCACACTAATATTATAAATGCGAAAGTAACTCTGTCTGTCTGTCTGTTACCTTTTCACGCCTAAACCACCCAACCGATTTTGCTGAAATTTGGTATGTAGATAGTTTGCATTCATGAGAAGGACATAGGCATATTATTTTTTGGAAATTCAACCCCTAAAAGGGGGTAGGGTAGGGTAGGTAGGGTAGGTAGGGTAGGTAGGGTAGGTAGGGTAGGTAGGGTTGGTAGGGTAGGTAGGGTAGGTAGGGTAGGTAGGGTAGGTAGGGTAGGTAGGGTAGGTAGGGTAGGTAGGGTAGGTAGGGTAGGTAGGGTAGGTAGGGTAGGTAGGGTAGGTAGGGTAGGTAGGGTAGGTAGGGTAGGTAGGGTAGGTAGGGTAGGTAGGGTAGGTAGGGTAGGTAGGGTAGGTAGGGTAGGTAGGGTAGGTAGGGTAGGTAGGGTAGGTAGGGTAGGTAGGGTAGGTAGGGTAGGTAGGGTAGGTAGGGTAGGTAGGGTAGGTAGGGTAGGTAGGGTAGGTAGGGTAGGTAGGGTAGGTAGGGTAGGTAGGGTAGGTAGGGTAGGTAGGGTAGGTAGGGTAGGTAGGGTAGGTAGGGTAGGTAGGGTAGGTAGGGTAGGTAGGGTAGGTAGGGTAGGTAGGGTAGGTAGGGTAGGTAGGGTAGGTAGGGTAGGTAGGGTAGGTAGGGTAGGTAGGGTAGGTAGGGTAGGTAGGGTAGGTAGGGTAGGTAGGGTAGGTAGGGTAGGTAGGGTAGGTAGGGTAGGTAGGGTAGGTAGGGTAGGTAGGGTAGGTAGGGTAGGTAGGGTAGGTAGGGTAGGTAGGGTAGGTAGGGTAGGTAGGGTAGGTAGGGTAGGTAGGGTAGGTAGGGTAGGTAGGGTAGGTAGGGTAGGTAGGGTAGGTAGGGTAGGTAGGGTAGGTAGGGTAGGTAGGGTAGGTAGGGTAGGTAGGGTAGGTAGGGTAGGTAGGGTAGGTAGGGTAGGTAGGGTAGGTAGGGTAGGTAGGGTAGGTAGGGTAGGTAGGGTAGGTAGGGTAGGTAGGGTAGGTAGGGTAGGTAGGGTAGGTAGGGTAGGTAGGGTAGGTAGGGTAGGTAGGGTAGGTAGGGTAGGTAGGGTAGGTAGGGTAGGTAGGGTAGGTAGGGTAGGTAGGGTAGGTAGGGTAGGTAGGGTAGGTAGGGTAGGTAGGGTAGGTAGGGTAGGTAGGGTAGGTAGGGTAGGTAGGGTAGGTAGGGTAGGTAGGGTAGGTAGGGTAGGTAGGGTAGGTAGGGTAGGTAGGGTAGGTAGGGTAGGTAGGGTAGGTAGGGTAGGTAGGGTAGGTAGGGTAGGTAGGGTAGGTAGGGTAGGTAGGGTAGGTAGGGTAGGTAGGGTAGGTAGGGTAGGTAGGGTAGGTAGGGTAGGTAGGGTAGGTAGGGTAGGTAGGGTAGGTAGGGTAGGTAGGGTAGGTAGGGTAGGTAGGGTAGGTAGGGTAGGTAGGGTAGGTAGGGTAGGTAGGGTAGGTAGGGTAGGTAGGGTAGGTAGGGTAGGTAGGGTAGGTAGGGTAGGTAGGGTAGGTAGGGTAGGTAGGGTAGGTAGGGTAGGTAGGGTAGGTAGGGTAGGTAGGGTAGGTAGGGTAGGTAGGGTAGGTAGGGTAGGTAGGGTAGGTAGGGTAGGTAGGGTAGGTAGGGTAGGTAGGGTAGGTAGGGTAGGTAGGGTAGGTAGGGTAGGTAGGGTAGGTAGGGTAGGTAGGGTAGGTAGGGTAGGTAGGGTAGGTAGGGTAGGTAGGGTAGGTAGGGTAGGTAGGGTAGGTAGGGTAGGTAGGGTAGGTAGGGTAGGTAGGGTAGGTAGGGTAGGTAGGGTAGGTAGGGTAGGTAAGGTAGGTATCATAGTTAAGACAGGACAACGTCTGTCGGGTCAGCTAGTATCACTATAAAACAAAGTCGCTTTCTCTGTCCCTATATCCCTATGTATGCTTAAATCTTTAAAACTACGCAACGGCTTTTGATGCGTTTTTTTTTTTTAATAGATAGAGTGATTTAAGAGGAAGGTTTATGTGTAATGTGTAATTTGTCGACATATTATGCGGGCGAAGCCGTGGGCGGAAGCTAGTTTCATTATAAAGAGGAAGCAGTGGAAAATAACATCAGAAAAATGACCACCACGACCACGTTTACAGGACTAAATCACCTAAAAAATAACACCTCTTATTGGAAAACTCTTTTTTAAGGCTGGTAAATCATCCAATGACTTCGCCTGCTCTGGGTGAAGGGAAAGGGAGTGTCGACTCTTACTGACTAAAACCCATCCATGTTCCTTCCTTAGCCCTTTATGTTCCGGGGTAGCGGTAACCCTTCCGGACAATCCCGCTTAATTGCAAAAACCCTGTAGTTCGGGTCACAACGCTATAACAACTTGATATCTTTAAAGCCAGAATCATAAGGCATTTTCGAAGCCACTTCCATTAGCGCTAACTCCATACATTTGCCTAGTAGATTATTTCGTTCCTTGCATAATTACTTACCTTTTGTTACTTAATTACAAAGAGAGGAGTGGGGTTTTTAGTACAATGAGATGAACGGTTAAAAGGCTGATTTATATTATTTACAACAACATTAATATTGGTGTACGACTAACTTAAACGTCTAAAGAGGTAACGAAACTTTTGGCTTATGTTTTCCTCGAAATCTTATAGTTTTTAAAGAAATGAAAAATAAAGGAAAATAGGTTTATTTGTCACAGATACGCGTGATTGCATCATAACGGGATTGATCCTTCAGGTTAAGCTACGCTTGCCGGGATTGGTCCGTGGAAGTCCGTAGTCAGAAGCCCAAAAATCTGACAGCAAGTCTTACCAAATTGTAGCGTATTATCCAGTTACTGACGGGCTGTGGAGGTTAGAAAGGCAGTCGCTCCATGTAAAATACTGGTATTCAGCTGCATCCGGTTAGACTGGAAGCCGACCCCATCATAGTTAGGACAAGTCTAGGCAGATTGATATATTGAAATGGCGGTTAACCCCCCGATTAGATCGAACCACATTCCAAGCTTCCGATTCATGAGCAAAGTGGATGCCAAAGACAATTAACAAACTCTTGGAACAGAATATCTGCCAACCGGTCTAAGTTAAACTAATACCAGAAAATTACAAGTCGTAACTTGTTGTGAGACAAACTTTAAGTCAGCGTGTGCAGGTAAGTTACCAGCTCGTCACAGCCGCTTAGTAAGCTAATCTTTAACTTAAACAAGCTATTCTGTTTAAGGAGTTTGCGTATTCAGTTTTGGTTTCTTGAACACCGAAAATGTGTCGTAATTATTGTAGCTATAATTGTTTTTATTAGCTGCACGTCTGTAACAATAGAAGGGTTTTTTTTAGGTGGGAAATCATCCTGTGACTCCTCCCGCTCTGGGTGGAGCGGAAAGGAGTGTCAGACTCTTACTGATTAAGGCGGTTCTCACACTGCCCCGCATGATGCAGCGTAGCACGTGGATGCGTGTTCTTCCGTTGCTTGTAAGTATCTCCGTTTGTATGGAAAACACGCACAGTCTAACACACAGAAAATGCATCCACGCGCGTTCATGCGGATCACGTGCATACACGCGGAGAAACATGCACCCCCGCGCGTAGGTGCGGGGCGAGACGCAAGGTATGGCAC
The DNA here is from genome assembly GCA_951799385.1 of Hyppa rectilinea. Classification (NCBI taxonomy): domain Eukaryota; kingdom Metazoa; phylum Arthropoda; class Insecta; order Lepidoptera; family Noctuidae; genus Hyppa; species Hyppa rectilinea. The sequence goes on from OX637325.1 coordinate 6,717,065, forward strand.
ACCGAATCCCGTAGTGCCGCGCGTGAAACTATCGTGATGCTCCGTACTGCACGACCACCACAGAGAACGGCGAATAAATGAGAGCCGCCGTGCGTGAATCTACCCGCACGATGATGCAGATCTGCACTCCCGCAGGAACGCGCGTAGGTGCGTCGACACGCAATATGCAGCATGATGCGGGGCAGTGTGAAAATCGCCTAAAACCTATCCATGTTCGGACAATCCCGCTTAAATAGAAGGAGTATGCAGAAGTCTATGGTATACCTGGTGTTTCAGTGTTATTGTCCGAAAGAGTTACCGCTACCCCGAAACATAAAGGGCTAAGGAAAGAACATGGATGGGTTTTTGCCAGTTAGAGTCTGACACTCCCTTCCGCTGCAACCAAAATGGGATCAATTGATGATATCCCAGCCTCAAAAAAAAAATCTCCTGCCGTTGGAAGGCATCCTACAAGGTGGAATGACGACCATGCAAAGCAGGAATCCGCTGCATACGGGAGGCACAGAACTGGACATCGAAGCTAAGACTACATTCTGAGTAAAACCAATAATATTTTCCTGCTTAATCAACCTTATTTCTTTACTTATTGAAAAACTTATGATGTTGCAACATGTTAAAAAAAAGTTGCGTTTTTAAATGATTGCCCTTTCTTCAAATAAAACCCTTCTTTTCAAGCCAAAAACCTTTTTGACATCGCCTAAACACAAAATCAAGACCTTATTCCCGAACAATAAATGAACATTTCTTTTGAACACAAACGTCAACGCCAAATGAAAATAAATGTATCTTTTATGAAAAGAAAAAAGACGGCTAATGTTATCCCTTTTTCCCGTATCGTAAAGTGGTACGGTTCAATCAATTCACCTAATTTTATTTCGCGTTCATTCCTACCACATTGAATAGAAATGTCTAGGTAGGGCGATGCGGGCGGTGAAATGAATAATGAAAATAAGTATGGTGGACTTATGTATGTTCTAATTTCACGTATTTTTTTTTTAATATAGAGGCCAACAATCCCTGCGGTGAGGTTGTCTTTATTTCAACGTACAGTCGCCAGCACATCATTCACTTAAATTTTCTCAATCGATTTTGAACTTAACCATCAATGTTTTAAGGTTAATAAAAACTTTTGGAGAAATTTGACAGTTTAGTATAAACTGTCAAAGCCAGTCGTTACGAGTCGTCAGAAGCCCGAAAATCTAACAGCCACTCTTACCAAGGGGTATCGTATTACCGAGATATTGGGTTGTAGAAGTCATATAGGCAGTTGCTCCATGTAAAATACTGGTATTCAGCTGCATCCGGCTAAACTGGAAGCCGACCCCAACATAATTGGGAAAAGGCTATGCAGATTTTTTATTTATTATAGGTGTAATAGTTGGTCTAATGGTGACTGCCTTTTGGGCTAGTGGTCTGCAAATAAATAATTAAATAGCAACCTTACTTAACTTGTTACCTTAAGAAATGAAAAGGATTGTCCTCTAGTTACTAAATGGTTAATAATTTATGAAAACGTTGGTATCACAGCATTGCTGTCATATTAATTGGATGCCGTTGGATGATATCAAAACAATCATTTATAAGCTACTAGCTTCTGCCTGCGGCTTCGGCCGCGTGGATGTCGGAAATTGCATGTTATTATACATATAAACCTTCCTCTTGAATCACTCTATCTATTAAAAAATCCGCATCAAAATCCGTTGCGTAGTTTTAAAGATTTAAGCGTACAACGGGTATAGGGACAGAGAAAGCGACTTTGTTTTACACTATGTAGTGAAGCTGAAAATCAGCACTTTTTTAAATGTCAAAAATTACATAAGACCTCCCTCAAATCGTCAACCCTCCACCCCTTTCCGGTTGTTTAACATGGAAAAGAAATGGCGCAACAAACTCCCTAACAACACAGCTGTCTGTTCACATAGAAGAACTTGATAATTATTGACATTACGAAACCCCAAACATAAAATTAAATTATTTGCCATAATAAGTCAGGCAGCACACGCCAATATATCAACAAAAGCATTGAACCAGCTATACTCACGTAGAAATAAAAACAACAAAAACGGAAACAAAACCAAACAAAAGTGCCCGCGGTTATATCTTTTGAATTGGTAATTAATTAATACCACTAATCAATAGAGATTATTTTATTTCCTCAAAAACAGAACGTCCATACATTTCCTTAAAATACAAGATGGCGGCAATAGTGCTGATCACAGAAAAACTAAAATAAAGTAAAACGGGGCGAAAAGGGGCGCAGGGGTGAATCGGGACGAATCTTTAAAATCGATTTAAGCATTAATTAACATAGTTTGTGGCCAAAAGGGACTCGTAATGTGTTTACTGTATGATAATTAATGATGAATTGTTCTGGATGGCAAGAAACTATATTATTTCAATGTTAAAATCCATTTATAAGTTGTGTTCCGATTCACCCCTGCGTCCCTATTCACCCCGTTTTACCGTACTAGTGCTGGGCCATTTATGAAGTGTAATGACACCCGCCAACAACAGAGTGCAATGACAGTACATGACGTACTACAGCAAACATAATAACATCCTCATATAGCATATCACCTGCCCAAAACCTTACGTACGTAATCCTTATCACCCGTCAAGTGGGCCTTTTGTACCTTTCATGGCCTTGTCAACCCCCCGCCGGTCATGCAGACCGAATGAATTAATTCTCCTCGCCGGACCACTGAAGGGTTTAAAGGTCTGTCAGGGTAACAAATTCCTCTTAATTAGATGGTCTCATCATGGGCCTTTTAACTTTTTCGCTCGACTTCTGAGGGGCGCAGGAACGCTTGACGTAAACTTAACATTTTAATAAAAAATACATAACATACGCCATAATCAGCCTATAATGTTCCCAATGGCCACAGGCCTCCACTCTAAAGTTGCGATTCCACCAAAATTGTGTTCAGCACATTTGTTCACGAACATTTTGTGCTGAACTCCAACAGTAATAATAATAATAATAATTTATTCAAAAAAGTAAAGTGGTAGAATACAAAAATAAAAACTTAGGAAAAACAATTGGTAACATAATGTTAAATATGCGTGCACTAGGATATACCTGTGTCGCAGGCGGTAAAAATGCTTATAATAATTAGTCCCCAAAGGAAAATTGGATTCTAAACAATATTTAAATATAACAAGTAAAATAAATAGTGACAAAAATTGAAAAATTAATTAACTTAAAACTAAATTAAAATGATCTACATAAACAAACTAGGTTAGAGTGTATGTTGCACAAATTATACAGTGCACATGCTGAGATGCAAATCCGTTTCCACCGGCCAAACTGTACGTATTTTTTTGTAAGCGTAAAGTGCAGCACATTTGTAAATGATTACTTGAGTGGGTCCACCGAAAGAAACATTTCTGCCGTACACTGCGCATTACTGTGTCGCACGGTGCCGCACGCTGGTGGAATAGTGGCATAAGAGAGTGTGGGCCTTAATCCACCGCGGGAGAGTGCGTGTTGGCTAATGTCACACGTCTTCGAATTTTTGGTTCTAAGACATGCCTGATTCTTCACGATGCTTTCCTTGAGAATTTGTTTCTATAACACTTTAACACGAAATTCTTATTTAACCTTTCTTATCTATACTAATATTATAAAGCTGAAGAGTTTGTTTGTTTGAACGCGCTAATCTCAGGAACTACTGGTTCGAATTGCAAGATTCTTTTTGTGTTCAATAGTCCATTTATCGAGGAAGGCTATAGGCTATATAACATCACGCTACGGCTAATAGGAGCCGCGCAGCGGGGGTGAAACCGCGGGGAACAGCTAGTTAAACCATAAAGATGTTTTTCATTTGACAATTGAAGTAAACTTTACTACTTATTATTTTGTTATGAGATTTAAAGCTGAAACCTATTAAATGCAGATGAATGTGTTACTCTTGCTAGGGAATGATTACATAATTCAACGTAAACAGTGTTTGTTTATACTTTTACCGGTTACTTTTAGAACGGGTTATAGTTACTTTGAGTCACGTGCAGAAAAAGTTCCTTACAACACGTGCCATTTCTGTTTTCCCCTCAAGGACATTTTCTTACGAAACTAAATACAGAAACCCATAACATTTCCCTTTAAATTGACCAAAGAATGTCCAAGAAATTTTCCTCCAACATTAAAAAATATGACCGCCTTTTAATTAAAGCCCACCCCGTGATCGACGTTTAATTTTTTACCCGGATTTGATTTTGACAATTAAGAATAATGATGTTAGTTACCTACCCTTACATTATGTAAAAAGTTTTGATGACTAAAGGGACGACAGTTGATTGATTAAGTGACGTTATCATTGATAGGTGGCAGTAGAAATCCATTTTGTTTTTTTTTTTAAAGGCATGTCGGCTTTTGAACTAAATTAGTTTATGTTAGAAAATGATGACACCAAAATGCAAGTATATTAGCACTCTTCTTCTTCTTTTATTGTGGTTAGTTACTAACCTGGTGTCAGAGTTCTTATGCTGCCCATGGGCCTCTGACTTAGCTTCACATGTTGAGAAATATCTCTCAGGCCGGTTTCTTCACGTATTTTCATTCACCTATTTTTAAACAAGTGATAACTTATACAATACGCACATGAAACCGTAAAATTCCGAGGTGCGTGCCTTGGGTTCGAACATAAGACCTATGACTTGACAGTCAGACGATTATACCACTAGGCTATCACTGCTTTTTTAAATAATACCTAGGATAAATATCTCTTATCTTATCGTCTTGGGTTCGAATCGTTCAATCTACCAAGGCCACTGATTCTTTATTCAGTACTAACCCAGTGACCTGTCTGAGACTCAAAAGGCTTCATTCAAATACAATGCCCCACAATCCTCTAAGACATTATATGTATGTATGATGAATTTCACAGAAACTAAAATTATAAATACAAAACAAAGTTTGTCAGTTTGTTTGTTACCTTTTCAAACCCAAACCACAGAACCGATCATACTGAAATTTTGTATACGTTGTCAGGTGTACAGAAAAGGACATAGGGTATCTCTTATCCCGAAAAAATTAAGTTCCCGAGTAAAACAACAATAACTCTCTTATAGATGGCGCCACGTGTGCGTTCTATCCTGAGCCCATGATTGCAACGGCTAATCAACAAGCAGAATGCACCCGAATTGATATTCAAATTCTAAATTAACGCGAGTGAAGCCGTGGGCAACAACTAGAACGTCATAAATGTATTAAGTTAACGACATCGATCCACTTTTTAGGGAAAGAAAATTTCAAGAAATGTGAAATTTCTGTGAAGCCTGTAAAAGTACCGTACTTTGAAAGTATATTGTTGGTTTTCAAGTTTTCATGTTAGGGATCGAATTTCTAAGAAACCTTTTCCTTTTGAATCTTGACGGTTTCTATAGAAACCAATTCCTAAGTGTATTTATGTACAGACGCCTGTACACGAAGCTATCTCAAACTGTCAAATATTCCCGATTGAACATGAACCTTATACTTTCGCAATAAAGTTGAAAATCTATTACCTATTAGATGTACGCCTATTAGAAGCCGTTTGCTTATAAAAGCTCAACGATTTATACGGTTATATTTATTGTCGTTTAGAGAGAATTTTTATTATGAATCTATGGGGTTCATACGACATTTGAGGGGTTAAAGAAATTTGACAGATTGGGTCAGATTGATATGCTGGCGTTTGTACAGACGCACATCAAGCTATCCCTAACTGTCAAATTTTCTCAATAAAAAACGAACCGTATGTCTTTGCAATAAAGTTGAAATACTACCAAAAAAAATTGACAGATTGTGGTAACTTGATGTGCTGGCCTCTGTACATGGCTGGAGCGTTGCACGGCAGAGGTGACATGCATCCGTCGACGCTTCTACGGCTGTTGACGACGCGTCTCCAGCTGCAGTTGACCCTCTCGCTCAAATTGGTTCAAAATCTTTAAAATTTTCCTTGATACAGAAAAGCTAATAGTCTCAAAACATGAGTAATAATATGTCAATCAATCAACTCAGCCTATCGCAGTCCACTGCTGCGGACATAGTCCTCTCCCAGGCTGCGCCACAACACCCCGTTCTCCGCCTTCCGCATCCAGTCTCTCCCAGCCACCTTCTTAAGGTCATCGTTCCATCTAGCTGGGGGCGTCCCGCACTACGCTTGCCGTGGTCTCCACTCCAGGACTAGTCTGCTCCACCGGCCATCGGTCCGACGACAAACATGGCCAGCCCACTAATAGCCAATAATATGTGCAAGTATATAAAACTAATCATATGGCATTTAAAAATTCATCTACATCGCTGTCAATTGGAGAAGTTCCCAAAAGGCTGACAGCATTGCCGCGTTGTATAGAAATGCTGATTTTTTTAACCAAAAAATAGGCCAGCCCTCTGGTCAGTGCTACCACGGAACATAAAGGGCTAAGGAAGGAACATGGTTGGGTTTTAGTCAGTAAGAGTCGACAGTCTCTTCCACCGAGAGCGGGAGGGGTAATTTGATAATAATAATAATAATAATATTTATTTGCTTAAAACACGGTATAAAAAGGTGTTATATAGAATAAGATCATACATGTTTTGCTTATAATTAAAGCATGCAAAATTGTGCTGTCAATGTTAGTGTTTTATAAACTCTTTAATACTGTAGAAATTATTATCTTTCAACCAGTTATACAATTTTATTTTAAATAGTCTACAATTCAATACTTTTAATGTCTTTGGCAAATTATTAAATATACGTACACACATAGCTACACAATTTTTATTATATTTAGCATATCTAGGCAGCTCGTCTAATACAAGTGTGTATTGGTCACGCCGACTTCGTGAACATACCTCTTCTGCTGTTTTAAACAGTTCTTTGTGTTTCTTTACGAACATACACACCTCATATATATATAATGACGGTAACGGTAGCAAACCAAGCTTTTTAAATATTGGTTTACATGATTCATCGGATGGAATCCCGTATAAAGCCCGTATACATTTTTTCTGGGCGATAAACGCTCTATTGTGGTCGGTACTATTTCCCCATTTTATTAGTCCATACCGCAACAAGGACTCAACGTATGCTCGATATGACATTACGGCCGTTTTTATATTTGTTACCTTTTTTATTTGTCTAAGGGCATATACAAATTTATTTGTTTTATTGCATACATGCTCAACTTGCGCCTTCCAGTCTAACTGTTCGTCTATTACTACACCTAAAAATTTAGTTTGTGTAACATGCGTAATTTTTGGTATGTCCATTTTAAAATTAAATTTATTATTATGATATTTGTTAAATTGTAAGTATACAGATTTGTCAAGATTAATAGATAGATTATTATTATTTAGCCAATTAATTAGAATGTCAATTGTATTATTTATGTCAGTTTCATGGTCGATAATTGAATTATATTTTTTGTCAGAACTAGTCAGAAGTTACAATTATAGAAATGTCATCCGCAAAAAGAAAGCATTTGTGATTAGTCATAATATCAACTATATCATTTCCCATCATCAAAAAATTGATTGATTGATTTGATTGATTTCCCATCATCAAAAAAAACCAAGCCTCTGGTCACGCGAGGAGTCGACCAACCGCTTGGCGGTATTTTGTTATTTACCTTTTATTTCAATGGATTAAAGACCAAAACTGGCTTATCTGTGATAAACATAAACTACACCACCGTTTAAAACTAAAGTTATTTTTATCTCTTATTTCTACGAGCACAAATTCAGACCATAAACGGTTCCTCAATATTTTTACAGGTGAAAATTAAGCAGTAGTGTTTTATACCAAACAAAAATAACCACTGTAACTTAGCACATAGGAACCATTTTGACTTAAACAAATAAACGGAACGCAATACTACGCTTTCATATCGTATACAACGGATAAGTTTTACTTGTCAAACAAAATGAAACCCTATAATTTCAAAATTAAGGTTGATTTTTTTATGTCCGAGCATGAATCATTGTTCGTACCAGATAACAAAGGATGAATTTGCATAGAAATAAACAAGGGTTGATTTCTAACGATTTATGGGTACAGCCTGAAATAGGCTTTGTTTTGATCTAACTAATGTCAGTCTTGCCTCAAGCTTGTAACAATTTTAACCTGGTTTAAAGGAGGGCTGAAATTATTAACGGAGGGACTCGGACATTTCTTATTTTCATATTGAAGATGTTTATGATGAGTAGGGACTGGTCATCTCTTAGCGGCTATGGCTTGTTTTAATTTAATTTTTGCATCTTTTTACATATTTTATATCAGATGCTTTTTACGTTCTGCATCGTTCTCATATGTGTAATATACACATAAACCTTCCTCTTGAATCACTCTATCTATTAAAAAAACTGCATCAATATCCGTTGTGTAGTTTTAAAGATTTATGCATACATAAGGATATAGGGACAGAGAAAGCGACTTTGTTTTATACTATTACTAGCTTCCCCCCGCAGCTTCGCCCACATAATATGTCGACAAATTATACACATAAACCTTCCTCTTGGATCACTCTATCTATTAAAAATATAATATCTCTTTCTATCTATTAGTACATAGGGATATAGGGACAGAGAAAGCGACTTTGTTTTATACTATGTAGTGATGTGACCAATATTTTGTTTAAAAGAGTGTTCTTGGAGTTTCTTGCCGCTTCTTCTTCATAGGGGCCTACTGCTTTGGAATGGGCAACTAGCTTCATCTTTATGTTGACCAACCCCTTGACAGTTCAAAGGTGCCTGTAATTGGTTTATTTAAAATAAATACTTTGAGTTTGAGTTTGATAGTGAATAGCTGTCTCCTCGAGTAATCTTTGTATCAAGTAATCTTCATTTTTCCGATAGAAATTTGCCTCAGGATTTTTAACCATAGCTTATCCTTTGTGGCCTGCTATGGACGTAATAATACTATCTTGACAGGAGAAAATCTTTTTTTGTCCTTTGCACCAGAATAATCAAATTCCAACAAACGTAATCCTTCCTATCATTGGTCTTCCTCCACCCCATGCCTTTTTAATAATGAACCTAAAGTAGATTCTTTAGAATTCTGTTTTCAAACACAATAACTATGTTAGTTATCATATTTTTCTTACTTGACACTGTAATAACATTATCTACCAACAATATAAACGAACTTTAAACTAAGCCAACGTGTGTTTTAAATATGTTCAGCCACCAGCACATCAAGTTACTACAAACTGTCAAGTTTTCTCAATCGATAAATTACTTAAAAGACAACGTTTTAAGGTTTAAAATCATTTGGAGAAACTTGACAGTTGGGTATAACTTGATGCGCTGATGACCATACCTATGAGGTAAGCTTTAGATAATAGAGACTCCTCCGCGCCTCGAAAAGCACGGTAAGTCATTGGTCAGTCAAACGTCTTACAACCGGTCTAACCAAGGAATATAGTAAATAACTGAGTTGTGGAGGTCAGATATTTATGCAGATACTCTACGTAAATTACTGGTTTTCAGATATATACCGGTTAGACTGTAAGCCTACTCCGACATAGTTAAGAAAAGGCTCGGCAGATCAATATTGAATGAAATAAATTTAGCTATCTCTCAAAAGGAATGAATAAGAAGGGTGCTAGCGTAAACGCGGGAAGGGAAAACACACATTGTCATATTATATAGTGATGGCCTTCAAAAAGGTTTTCTGCGTAGTAGTTACCCACTCACAAACGGTACGCGTGTCTGCTCAGTTGTATAAAAGCTGGACAAAAGTCTCTCCCAGGCCGCGAAAGATGCTGCGGGCTGACCTCCCTGACGGCGTCAGCGTAGTTTGCTACGCTGACGACACGCTGGTCCTGGCGCAGGGGAGGTCGCATCAGGCGGCGGCCGACGCGATGACACGCGGGGTTGCGACAGTCGTTGAGAGGATCTGGCAGTTGGGTCTCGAGGTGGCATTGCACAAATCCGAGGCCATGTCCTTTCATGGGCCTCGGAATAGGCCACCATCGGGATCCCAACTTACGGTAGGAGGGGTTCACATCGGCGTCGAGACCACGATGAAATACCTAGATCTGGTCCTCGACAGCCGATGGAATTTCGTGGAGCACTTCCGACGTTTGGCCCCCAAGCTGGAACGGACTGGGGCCGCCTTCAAGCGGCTCTTGCCCAATTTGAGGGGGCCAAACGCCTCCTGCCGGAGGCTTTACGCGGGAGTCGTGCGGTCCATGGCCCTTTACGGGGCCCCGGTGTGGGCGCGTTCATTGCGGCGGACTGCCGCCGTGGGATCTGGAGGCGATAGTCCTCGCGCGCCTGTTCGAGTGGCGCGCGGAGGTACTAAGCCGGGGAGAAACTCCGTTTCCGCAGCAAATTGCGGTGAAGCGGACGGACCTCCGGCGCGATCTCATGGCGGCCTGGAATCAGCGACTGTCGCAACCCAGCGCAGGGCACGCCACGATAGTGGCGGTAAGGCCCCTCTTTGAGGAGTGGCTAGAGAGGCGTCACGGCACTCTCACCTACCGCCTGACGCAGGTCCTCACCGGACATGGATGTTTCAGGAGGTTCCTGCACATCATCAGGCGGGAGGAAACGCCCGGGTGTCACCACTGCGAGGATCGCCCAGAGGACACGGTAGAGCACACGGTGCAAACCTGCCCCGCATGGGCGGAGCACCACCGTGTCCTCGTAGAGGCGATCGGCGGCGGCGACCTCTCGCGCCCGGCCCTGGTGCAAGCCATGGTCCGGGGCGAGAGGGAGTGGGAGGCATTCACCTCCTTCTGCGAAAAAGTTATGCTCGCGAAGGAGGTGGCGGGATGGGAGAGAGAAAGGTCCTCCCGTCCCAGCCGCCGCAGGAGATGCCCCGGGCGTCGGGAGCCACGTGACGACTCCCGGCCACCGTAGGCGCGGGCCTGCGGGCGGTGAGTAATGGGTGACTCACCGTCCGATCAGCACCAGACCCGTGCCGTACGGCGCGTATATGTTCCACGCGCGCCTCAAAGAGATGTCAGCATATGAAGGGGCCCCCCAGGGCCAAGCCTGCCGGGTAAGCGGGATTGTCCGAAAGGGTTACCGCTACCCCGGAACATAAAGGGCTACGGAAGGAACATGGATGGGTTTTAGTCAGTAAGAGTCTGACACTCCCTTCCGCTCCACCCAGAGCGGGAGCAGTAATTGGATGATTTCCCAGCCTTAAAAAAAAAAAAAAAGGCCCCGAAAGATTGTCCGGAAGGGTTACTGCTACCACGGAACATAAGGAAGGAACATGAATGGGTTTCAGTCAGTAAGAGACTGACACTCCCTTCCACTCCACCCAGAGCGGGAAGGGTCAATGGATGCTTTCAGACCCTCAAAAAAAAAGGCTGCGCTACAACACTCTATCCTCTACCATCTGCCTCCAGTCTCCAGCCAGCTTCTTAAGGTCATCGGTACATCTTGCTGGGGGCGTCCCACACTACGCTTGCCGATACGCGGCCTCCACTCCAGGACTTTTCTGCTCCACCGGCTATCGGTCCTGCAACAAACATGGCCAGCCCACTGCCACTTCAGTTTGCTTACTCTGCAAGCTGTGTCAGTCACTCCGGTTCTTTTTCGGACTTTTCCATTCCATGGCTCATTATTTTCATTTCGCATCACGTGGCTTAGGTATATAAAAAGTACTGTAGTAGTAGTAGTAGTAGTAAGTATGTTTTCAATCCCACTGCGCTTTTGTTTTGCGGGGGTTTATCCAATGACTTCTCGCGCTCTGGGTGGAGTGGAAGGGAGTGTCAGACTCTTACTGACTAAAACCCATCCATGTTACTTCTGCAGCCCTTTATGTTCCAGGGTAGCGATAACCCTTTCGGACAATCCCGCTTACCCGGCAGGATCCCACTGCGCTGAAGGAAACATCGTAAGGAAACCATAAATGATCTTCGAACCCAAAATTCGCACTGGTCTTTGTGGTGGACTATAGCTCAGTCCTCCTCACAGAGAGGAGGCCTGGTTCTCAGCAGTGGGAATATTAAAGAACTGATGACCATGAAAAGCTCTAGGAAGTGGTGAAGGGCCGGAATTTTTTGGATACTGTCTTATGTAACCCTTTTTGACCTTCAAAAAGTGCTGATTTTCAAGCTAGTTTGAATAAATTACTTTTGATTTTGAGTCGTGTAGACGTATTGACGGCAAATGTAAGGTAGGACACCCTTTTGCCAGGTGGAGTGACGATTTTCGCAACGAGGCAAGCAGCAGCTAGATGAATGGATTCCTAGTCCAATGGTGTGCGATTAGATAAGCCAATATCCAGCTATTAACTGTAACTATAGATTGATGATAATAATGTAAACATGCTACCTCTAATAATTAGACAAACTCCTAACGAAGTATCAAAGTAATTTCCAATCAATATTTTTTATGTCCTCAGTTAAGAAACAAATTGACTAACATTATCTCTAATGTCATCTTTACCACAGTTATTTTATGTTACGTAACTGGCCATCCGTGAATATAACGACGATGATATCGAGTTGATGCAGAGCTTATGTAGACAGTTGTCATGCCAGACGTGTAATATAGGGAGCGCGGTTACCTGAAAGGGATAGAAAAATTTAGTAACAAAAATAAAGAGCAGTGATTTCCTAGTGGTGTGATCATCGCACTGCCAAGTCATAGGTCTCGAGTTCGTGTCTAAGGCACATACCTCCGACTTCTCGGATTGATGTGCGTAATGTATAATTATCGATTACTTAAAAGTCGGTTAAGGAAAACATCGTGAGGAAACTGGTATGCCAGGGGATATTTCTCAACAGCATGTGAGTCAGAGGCCCATGGGCAGCATAAAACTCTGACACCAAATTAGTCACTAACCACACGAGAAAGAAGTTACAAAACGGTATATAATACAATATAATAAAATGTGAATACACATGGCAAAAGCAGTAGAAGATGTCGGCATAATAGATGGGATCGGGTCTAAATTGGGAAGGAATTGCGAAACATAGGTTCAGTGGTGGAAGATATTCGGAAGAAGCCTGTACACACTAATCTAAGAGATATCAAAATAGCTGCGTAGGAGGCGACAGATAAAGAGGAAGTTTCCGCCGCCTCCTTGCAGCTATTATTTCTTTAATGGCAGATAAGAGATGGCCAGTCTGAAATGACGCCCGCGCACTGTGTGCAGTTTCCCAGGAATTGAATATTCCACAACACAAGTTTACAAACTTTTCACCCAATCTATAGCAGACACACCAAGGGAAGGGATCCCGTCGTTAATTCGGGGATTTATCAACATAATATATAAACTTTATTGGAAGGCTCTATATTTGAGCCGTTTCGGGTTAAAAAACTAGAGCCTAGTGCTCATTGAGTATTTCGTTACATCGCCCGCATTTAGTTAACTCTACACGTGTCCAGAGGGTTGGTCAGTTTTTAGGTCAAAGAATCAGCATTGCCATCCAACAGCAACACTGCCAGCCTTTGTGGGCAATTTTCTCACTGACACCGATGTGGACGAATTCTATGATGCCCAATGAGCTCTTCCCTTTTTTTAGGTCTTGTGCAATTGTGCAATATACAGTGTGTTAAGTTAAACGAGGGACATACTTTCAGGGATACTATACTTATGGAAAAAAAAATCGTCAGAATGTATGGAACAGCTGATATTCTTTTTTCATATTTCAGGATTATTTTACGACTAATTTGTTGATTTTCATGAGTACTATACAACCTGAAAGTATGTCCCTCTTTAGCTTACGCCTAACACACTGTATATTTTTAATTAGGAGTGAGGTAGTAGATTGTTTTTTTTTAAATTGTGGTAGGGGAAGGCCTGCAGACGGGTTATGTGTGGAAAGGAACATAGATGCTGGTAAAGAGTTCCACAGTTTGGCTGTGCGTTGAATAACTATGTGAGAAGCATTGAATACGACCGGTCAGGATATCAACCAAGTGCTGGCTGGTTTATGTTTAAGATTTGCCGTATTCAAATATAAAATACGTAGAGTTGAATAATTGACTGACAGGGACACAATGAGTCATCATTTTCCTGCCCTTATTTCAATTTATTTGTGGTCGGCGCAACATGTCTTTTTCTTATATACTTCTCATATCGGTAGTTACTCCCTTTCTAGCCATACCATCATCTTTCACTCAAACCATCCATCTTTTCTTTGGTCTTCCTCTACTTGTACTTGTCTTCCTTCCATGCACATTCATGATCAAAACTTTCCTGACGACATAATAAGGGACATTACCTTCAATAAAAGTTTTAACAAGAATTCGAAGTCGATCAATAAAAATTAATTTCTTTCATACCCATACTGATAATTGTCGAATTTGTTCACACGCATCGATTCTCCATTCTGATGCTTATCAATCGATGATTCTGATAAGTAATTATAATTAGTGTGTCTCATATTAATTGACGCTTAACTAACAGGACGCGCTACTGGTTTTGATGTTCTTTTATTTATATTTGATAGGATGTTGATATCTTGATTGTTATAGAAAGTTGGTAGTTTCGATATGTAGAAGTATTTATTGGATGGGAGAAATATCTTACTTTTCCGTGAGATGACGGCTAAATCGTTTTTGTTTACTTAATAGTTAGTAATTTTAATAGAAGTCCGTAATTGGATAACTATTTACTGCTGTTGTTAATAATCTTGGTTTTTTGTACTACTTGTTTCTTTTTTCATTTTAAATTTTAAAGTACAGTGTACCGGCAGTAATTATGATATTTGACCTTCAAGGTAATCATAAAATGACTACTCCCGCTCTAAGTAGAGCAGAAGGGAGTTTCAGACTTTTACTGAATAAAACTGATCCAGATTACTTCCTTAACCTTATGTGATCCGGCGCAGCGGTAACCCTTTCAAACCGTCCTGCTGACCTTGACCTTGAGTTGTTGTCTTATTTACTGAGTTTCTGAAGAATGCGATGCCAGTTTTGTTTTAAGTGACGTGCTATTTTTTTAATGTAGGTACTTTCTTAAACCAAAATAATTAATTGGTGCCAATCAACTCTTTACTAGAAACATACATTTTAGGTTCAATGAAAAGACGCACCAAACTTGATTAATTCAACAAAATAAAAGCGTAGTCATTTTGTAATAATATAACAAAAAAAAAACACTGAAAGGTTTTCATGAAAACACAAATTTTTCACGGCTCTTTTCAATAGGCAAATGGTCCGTTCTGTAAAAAGCGCTTGGAATAAAAGAAAGCTTTATGTTACAAAATTAATTCAGAAGGCAAGTATTGCGCAATGTACGAGAATCTGTATTCGTGTCACCAAGGCCGAAGTCCATCTTGGCATTGGCCTGATTCATAGGTCAGCCATATAAGTTGCTTCACTAAGCAGACTACTGCGTAGGCAAAGTTTACTTTATTACATGACAACAAAGACTAAAATAGCAAAGTCCTATGACTAGTGTACTTCTGCGAACCAGACATGCTCGCGAAGGAGGTGGCGGGATGGGAGAAGGAAAGGTCCTCCTGTCCCAGCCGCCGCGGGAGACGCTCCGGGCGTCGGGAGCCACGTGACGACTCCCGGCCACCGTAGACTGTGGACGGTGAGTAATCACGCCGGACGGCGCGTACGTGTCAGCATTTGAAGGGGCCCGTTAGGGCCAAAGCCTGCCGGGTAAACGGGATTGTCCGAAAGGGTTACCACTACACCGCAACATGAAGGTCTAAGGAAGGAACATAAATGACTTGACATAACGTTACATACAGTACTCCTTCTGTAATTTCCTGCATCATCGGTTCATCTATTGTCATTTTTCAGTCAATTTACTTAAAGTAAGCGTTTTTTGTACAAAATCATTCCCGCTTGATTTTGTTTTGTGTGCTTGTTAATGTATTTTATAATGGTACGCTAATTTACTTTCAAATCAGCGTGTTTAAGATGAATAGAGTGTCTTTTTACGCTGATTATTAGTTAATTAACTCTTCACTCTTATTAATAACTAAATTATATTTATATAGTAAAGGCTGATTATGAAATTACAATATCAGTTGTATGTAAACTGATATTGTAATTTCATAATCAGCCTTTACTAATAGCAGTCCAGTGCCGAAGCCTGCCGGTTAAGCGTGATTGTTCGAAAGGGTTACCGCTACCCCGGAACATAACGGGCTAAGGAAGGAACATGGATGGGTTTTAGTCAGTAAAAGTCTGATAGGTATCTCCAATAACACGCATTCAGCTTGATTCTCGGCAACCCTCATCCAGTTGCTATCAGCCACCCTGCGAGAGACGCTGCAAACACTCTTGAATTCATCATCATTTGTTTTTTGGTGGCGCGTATGTTGGATCATTTAGCTCCCATCAAAATAGTTGAGCTGAATGGTGCTAATCCATGCGTCATGTTCATGAACGGGCGCCGTCAGTAGGGACTGGTCACATCTTAGCTGCCACGGCTTTTTAAAAATTTAACTTAATATTTGAATTGTTTTTTCTAATCTTGTAATTATGGACGCTCTTCTCAGTTCTGCATCGTTCTCACATGTATATTTTAACGAATGATGTAACCCAGTTTTTGTAAACATATTTTGATTTAAAAGAGTGTCCATGGAGTTTCATGCCCGTTCTTCTCCATAGGTACCTACTGCTTTGGAATGGCCAACTAGCTACATCTTTCTGGCGGACCGACCCTTTGACAATTCAAAAGTGCCTGTAATTGGTTTATTTGAAATACATGCTTTGAGTTTGAGTTTGAATTTAAGCCTACTGCAGTCCACTGCTCCATTGAATATTGTTAATACAGCCCTTATTTCATCATCCAACATATCTATTTGTTTCCTTAATTGTATCTCTTTTCCCTTTGTTCCTATACACTTAAACTATGTATACATATAGGTACAGATTTTCACATCTGTTTTCCCCATCAAATTCATATATTTTACTTATCGCCGTTGCGTCACAAGTTCCCGACCTCGCCACCAGAGGGCGCCAGAAGCTCAACTGTCATTCAGACCACGTGACCTGTAATTTGGCGAACGGAAATGTTATCAAACTACGTTTCCGGTTCCGGGTGTTCATATTGGGGCACCGTGTATTGTTTGTTTAAATTATAATTTGTGGGAATAATTGGGGGATGTTGATGTGTGTGTAAGTATGAGTGGATTTTTAATTAAATAATGAATACTACATTGCCTGAAAAAAAAAATTATTGCTTATGTTTTTATTATTCATTAAGTCATTATAAAAACAGCCAAATTTTAAATTACACAATGAATACATTATCTGTTTTTTTTTTATAAGTTTAATTATTAAGTACCGTCATTATAATTACAGTCAAAAGACGTCCACTGATGGGCAAAGGATTCTCCCAAGGGACATCACATTGATCGAACCTATGTTTCTTACATCCAGTAGACCCCGACAGCTTTCACAAGGTAAATTAATAATGCGACATGGCCGATTTACTAAAGACTGGCTTTTCCCTTTTTTTTTAAGGCTGGGAAATCATCCAATGACTTCTCCCGCTCTGGGTGGAGCGGAAGAGAGTGTCAGACTCTTACTGACTAAAATCCATCCATGTTCCTTCCTTAGCCCTTTATGTTCCGGGGTAGCGGTAACCTTTTCGGACAATCCCGCTTACCCGGCAGGCTTGGCCCTAAGGGGCCCCTTCATATGCTGACATCTCTTTGAGGCGCGCGTGGTACATATACGCGCCGTCCGGCACGGGCCTGGTGCTGATCGGACGGTGAGTTACCCATTACTCACCGTCCGCAGGCGGCCTACGGTGGCCGGGAGTCATCACGAGGCTTTTCCCTGCGACTTTGTTTGCGTTGCACTCGTTGTTTATGTATGTACATACAAAAACAAGCCACCTATTTTATATGATTTCTAAATTAATAATTTGAATCCTCGTTACATCCTTTTATGGTTCTTTTGAAATCAGTGATAGCCTAGTGGTGTGTCCGTCGGACTGTCAAGTCATAGGTCTCGAGTTCGAATGCATGGCTCGAACGTTGAGCTATATGTTGAAAGATCAGTCAGTCAGTCGCGGTTTCCTTTTATTTATGTAAACGGAAGACCGGTACGGTTTTTATGAGTCTCATTTTTATTATTTATTTTCATAAATAAAATAAAACATTTTTGCACCAAGCTCTCCTAATCCGAACACGAACCATGATCTGCATTCATTTCACGTGGGTACAGTCAGCAAAAATTCTGGCCCTGCGGTGTTCCGCTGAAAATAATGTATGTATGAATTTCATGACTAAACCTAGAGAAAATCCACAAAGAAATGATGATAATGATACGTACAGGTGTTTCTACCTTTTAAGGAATAAGGAGGATTGCGAGTGGTGTTCGATCGCCTCCGTCGTCGGAGTGTTTTGCCGGTTTTTACACAACTTTTTGTAAAGTTGCAATGGACTGTAGTTAAGCGCTGGTTGTGGCATAAGCGAAAAACAACAAACTTTTGTCATATTTATCTTCTTCTTAGTGTGGTTAGTGACTAACCTGGTGTCAGAATTTTTATGCTGCCGATAGGCTTCTGACTTAGCTTCACATGCTGTTAAGAAATATCTCTTAGGCATGTCGTATTGGGATGCCCGGCAGAAAACCTCCACGTGTGCCCGGGGACTGGAGTTCCTTTCTGGACACGTCCGGGGGGAAGGCCAGTCTTTGGGCCGGTGCATCCTGGGGTGCGGGCAGCGACTTCCCATTTGGGCTATTTCCCAGTGGGTTCTCGCTGTCCGCATGCTAATGTTCTGCCAGGAGGATCGCTCCACACCTGCCGCTCTGAGTAGCAGAGCGGCAACTGTGGTGGAGTCAGAGCGGGCCCGGTGTGCACTTACCCTGCCGCCGGGCAGGCAGGAGGGGTAACCCTCCTGTCACCGCTATAATCTCGTAGCCCCGGAGACAGTTACGGTCATGTCTCTGACTGTTGAAGGGGGTCGAGGGTCTTGGCTTAACCGCCCGGACCGCGAGGAAGATAACCTCTATAAAAAATTCCCCAAACCCCTAAGCGGCGGCGCACCGTGAGAGGGGTTGTAAGCTTGACTGATGGGTAGCTTGGTTCAGTCGCTAGTGCGGACCACTTTATTTGAGCCAGTACAGATTGTAAAATACTCGTGGGAACAAAATGGAAAAATTTATTAAAAATAAACCCAAACCCAAACCCGACGGAGAGGAGAGGAGTGGTGCGGGATCGGAGTCCGATCCCGCATCTGGTGGTGCGAGCACGGGAGGCTCGGAGAGCTCCCGCCGTGCCAAGGAGTTGGCCGCTGCTACGAGGAACCGCAGGTTCTTCGCCAAGCGGCCAAGATCAGAGGACGGCCAAGGGTCGTCATCTGAGGGAGAGCTGGCCTCAGCTCGCAAGATCCCCACCAGCAAACGGGGGGGGGGTCAGAGAGCGAGGCGTGGGGAGGGGGCTCACTGCCCGGGAGGCCACCGAGCTTGAAGAACGTCCCCAGAGGGACGTGGAGACCGGTCAGGCGGTCGCCTCGGGGCCCTCCAGTGACGAGGCGAGTGCGACTGGCGGTCCCAAGGCGGACCGCAAAGACGAGTTTGCGGCGGTCGTGGAGGCCGCTATCCGGGACGTGTCCCTGAAGAGGGTTCGGGCCTCAAGGAGCAAGGCCATCGTCTCGGCTACGGCCTCCATCCTGGCGGCGGCTAAGGAGGCTGGGTGCGCCGGGCCCCCGGCCAGCGAGGTGGCCGATCTGCGGGCGGAGGTGGCACGCCTTTCGGCCGCCATGAAATCCCTCCAGGAGGAGAACGAGAGGCTCCGCGCAGACCTGGCCGGCCTGAAGGCCACCTCTAGTCGCAAAGCCCCCCGCGAGGAGAGCCGCCCGCCGCCTCAGCAGCTACAACAACAACAGCAGGGGCCAAGCCAGACCGAGCCGGCGGAGAACCGGGTCCTGGACCTAGTACGCAAGGAGCTGGCCTCCTTCCAGGCGCAGTTCCGGGAGCGGTTTTCCGTCGTGGAGGGCATAGTCTTGCGTCCCACCCTGGCGTCGAGAAGAACGGACTTGGGTCCGCAGACGACCTCGTACGCGGCCGCTGCGGCATCTCCCGCCCCGAAACCTAGGCAGACAGGTACAGCCCTGGCGCCGGCAAAACCGGCACCATCCGGCAAAGCCCTGACGCCGGCCCAGGCAACAACAACAACAACGGCCACAAGAGGGAAAAAGGGCAAGAAGTCTCCTCCGGCGCAGATGGTTAGGGTCCCAGAGCCCTCTCCCCGGCGCCCGGAGCCTCCCGCGACCGACGCCGAGTGGCAGGTGGTCGGGGAGAAGAAA
This sequence comes from Hyppa rectilinea, assembly GCA_951799385.1. Lineage (NCBI taxonomy): Eukaryota > Metazoa > Arthropoda > Insecta > Lepidoptera > Noctuidae > Hyppa > Hyppa rectilinea. Next base: position 6,737,222 of record OX637325.1, read on the forward strand.
AAGGCGGCCAAGGCAGCGAGGCGGAAACAAAAGAAGCGGCGCCGCAAGGAGATAGCCGTCGCGGCGAGACTCCGCGCCCCAAAGACCGCGGCTGTAGTCATCACACTACAGCCGGACGCGGTCAAACGGGGCGTCACGTACCGCGACGTGCTCACAAAAGCGAGGGCGACGGTGGACCTCCAGGAGCTGGGGATCACCGGGGGCCTCCGGCATAGAGTGACGGCAACCGGCGCTCGCATGCTGGAGATCCCCGGTGCGTCGAGTGGCCCCACCGCTGACGCCCTAGCTGACAAGCTACGGGCGTCCCTAAACGCGGAGGAGGCTCGGGTCTCCAGGCCTGTGAAATGCGCAGACATGCGTATCATGGGCCTGGATGACTCCGTCACGGAGGGAGAGGTGGTGGCCGCCGTCGTCAGGACGGGCGGGTGTCTCGCCGAACAAGTGAAGGCAGGCACCATACGCCCTGACTTCACGGGTATGCGAACCGTTACGGTAAGCTGCCCCGTGACGGCGGCCAGCAAGATTGTGGAGGGCCGAAGACTCCTGGTGGGCTGGGTTTCAGCACAGGTTAAGCTGCTCGAGCCCAGACCTCTGAGGTGCTTCCGTTGTCACGTGGGGCACCATGTCGGTGTCCAGTGCACCTCAGAGGTGGACCGCAGCACACTGTGCTTCCGCTGCGGTCAGCCCGGACACACGGCCGGCTCTTGTAACGCCGCGCCGCACTGCGTCGCATGTGCGGCCGCTGGCAAGCCGGCCGATCACCGGGCGGGGAGCAAGTCCTGCGCCCCGCCTGCCGGGACCAGGAGGAGAGGCAGGCCCTCCGGCGCCACCCCCACCGTCGCCGCCGCCGCTGCCGCCACTGTCGCCGCCGCCGCCGCCACTGACGCCATTGCCGAGGGCCCCTCGCCAGGGACCCAGGGGGGGATTAATATGGAGGAGTGATGGCCCCACTCCGCTTCCTCCAGGCGAACATCAACCACTGCGCCTGTGCTCAGGACCTCTTGCTCCAGAGCATGGCGCAGCGGTCGATCAATATCGCCGTGGTCGCTGAGCCGTACTTTGTCCCGCCCAGGGATAACTGGGTGGAGGACCTGAGCGGCTCAGTGGCCATAACTTCGTCGGCCGCCGCCGGCACCCCGTCGAGGGTGTCTCGAAGGGACAGGGGTGCGTCGCAGCACGGTTCGGAGAGATTGTGGTAGTGGGAGTGTACTACTCTCCGAACCGAACTCTCGCCGAGTTCCACAACTCTCTCACAGAGTTGAGTGTCGTCGTCTCCAGAAGCCATCCCTTCCCCGTGCTAGTGCTCGGGGACTTCAACGCTAAAAGCCTGGCCTGGGGTTCCCGCTACACGGATGTGCGGGGTAGGATGGTGGAGGACTGGGCTCTGGAAGCAGGCCTAGCCGTCCTCAATCGGGGTTCTGTTCCCACGTGCGTGCGGATGCGGGGTGAGTCCGTTGTGGACATCTCGTTCGCTAGCCCCGCTCTGTCACAGTGCGTCCTTGACTGGCGCGTAGTAGAGGAGGTGGAGACCTACTCCGATCACCGGTATATCCGGTTCGACGTCTCCACCCAGACCTCAAGCGCGCCGCCGCGCCGGTCCGACAGGCCCCGAGTGGTCCGCGGTGGGCGCTGAAACAGCTGGACCGGGAGCTCCTCCTGGAAGCCTCGATCGTGCAGGCCTGGGTGTCATCACCGGTCAGGCCTGCCGACATCAACGACGAGGCAGAGTGGTTCCGGGAGGCCATGTCCGAGATCTGTGACGTGGCAATGCCCCGAGTCCGGCCAGGATGCGCCCGACGTCAGGTGTACTGGTGGTCGCAAGAGGTGGAAGCACTTCGCAAGGCGTGCGTCGAGGTGCGCCACCTGTACCCCAGGCACCGCAGGCTCCGCATCCGCCCTCCGGATGCGGCAGCCACGGAGGCGGAGCTGTACGAGGGGTACAGAGCGGCGAAGACCGCCCTCCAGGAGGCTGTCCAGCGGGCCAAGGATGTGGCCCGCGAGGAGATGGTGGGGACTCTGGACCTAGATCCATGGGGGCGCCCATATAAAATGGGCCCCCCCTGTGACGCAGAGTCTCCGCCCTCAGCTGGTGGAGGAGGTGGTGAGCGCTCTGTTCCCTTCACGGGGGGAGCATACTACCCCGCTTATGGCTCCGCCCGAAGCGGACCACGAGGACGACGACGACATCCCCGCAGTGACCGAGGTAGATCTGAGAGCGGCGGTTGGAAGGCTCAAGGCCAAGAATACCGCCCCAGGACCCGACGGCTTGCCGGGTAAAGCCTGGGTCCTGGCCTCAGGGGCTCTCGGGCCTCGACTGGAGGCGCTCTTAAGCGCATGCATGGAGAGAGGCCAGTTTCCGCTCCGTTGGAAGACGGGGAAGCTGGTCCTCATACAGAAGCCAGGGCGCCCTGCGGACTCTCCGTCCGCATTCCGGCCCATAGTGCTGCTCGACGAGGTCGGCAAACTCTTCGAGAGAATTATCGCGGGCCGCCTCGTCGGGCACCTTGGAAGGACGGGGCCGGACCTTGCGGACTGCCAGTTTGGCTTCCGCAAGGGGCGCTCAACGGTGGACGCCATCATGCGCGTTAGAGCGCTCACGACGGGGGACGCGGTGTCCCAGGGTAGGATCGTCGTGGCGGTGTCACTCGACATCGCCAACGCCTTCAACACCCTGCCCTGGAGTTGCATTAGGGAAGCACTCCGGTATCACCGGGTGCCGACCTACCTCCGTCGAATAGTCGGGGCGTACTTGACGGACAGAGCCGTCATCTACCCCGGTCGCGATGGGGAATGGAACCGGCGAGAGATGTCGTGCGGTGTCCCGCAGGGATCGGTTCTGGGGCCGTTCCTGTGGGACATCGGTTACGACTGGGTGCTGCGGGCCGACCTCCCTGACGGCGTCAGCGTAGTTTGCTACGCTGACGACACGCTGGTCCTGGCGCAGGGGAGGTCGCATCAGGCGGCGGCCGACGCGATGACACGCGGGGTTGCGACAGTCGTTGAGAGGATCCGGCAGTTGGGTCTCGAGGTGGCATTGCACAAATCCGAGGCCATGTCCTTTCATGGGCCTCGGAATAGGCCACCATCGGGATCCCAACTTACGGTAGGAGGGGTTCACATCGGCGTCGAGTCCACGATGAAATACCTGTGTCTGGTCCTCGACAGCCGATGGAATTTCGTGGAGCATTTCCGACGTTTGGCCCCCAAGCTGGAACGGACTGGGGCCGCCTTCAAGCGGCTCTTGCCCAATCTGAGGGGGCCAAACGCCTCCTGCCGGAGGCTTTACGCGTGCGTACTTCGTGCGGTCCATGGCCCTATACGGGGCCCCGGTGTGGGCGCGTTCATTGCGGCGACGAGCCGCTCACTATCTGAACGCGCCCCAAAAGGTGGTAGCCATTCGGCTAATCCGGGGGTACCGCACGATCTCGGGCGAGGCGGCAAGCCTCCTTGCCGGACTGCCGCCGTGGGATCTGGAGGCGATAGTCCTCGTGCGCCTGTTCGAGTGGCGCGTGGAGGTACTAAGCCGGGGAGAAACTCCGTTTCCGCAGCAAATTGCGGCGGAGCGGACGGACCTCCGGCGCGATCTCATGGCGGCCTGGAATCAGCGACTGTCGCAACCCAGCGCAGGGCACGCCACGATAGTGGCGGTAAGGCCCCTCTTTGAGGAGTGGCTAGAGAGGCGTCACGGCGCCCTCACCTACCGCCTGACGCAGGTCCTCACCGGACATGGATGCTTCGGGAGGTTCCTGCACATCATCAGGCGGGAGGAAACGCCCGGGTGTCACCACTGCGAGGATCGCCCAGAGGACACGGTAGAGCACACGGTGCAAACCTGCCCCGCATGGGCAGAGCACCGCCGTGTCCTCGTAGAGGCGATCGGCGGCGGCGACCTCTCGCGCCCGGCCCTGGTGCAAGCCATGGTCCGGGGCGAGAGGGAGTGGGAGGCAGTCACCTCCTTCTGCGAAAAAGTCATGCTCGCGAAGGAGGTGGCGGGATGGGAGAGAGAAAGGTCCTCCCGTCCCGGCCGCCGCAGGAGACGCCCCGGGCGTCGGGAGCCACGTGACGACTCCCGGCCACCGTAGGCGCGGGCCTGCGGACGGTGAGTAATGGGTGACTCACCGTCCGATCAGCACCAGACCCGTGCCGTACGGCGCGTATATGTTCCACGCGCGCCTCAAAGAGATGTCAGCATATGAAGGGGCCCCTCAGGGCCAAGCCTGCCGGGTAAGCGGGATTGTCCGAAAGGGTTACCGCTACCCCGGAACATAAAGGGCTACGGAAGGAACATGGATGGGTTTTAGTCAGTAAGAGTCTGACACTCCCTTCCGCTCCACCCAGAGCGGGAGCAGTCATTGGATGATTTCCCAGCCTTAAAAAAAAAAAAAAAAAGGCATGTCGTATTAATTAATGAAAATTATTTAAGTTGATATCCTGAACTTTATTATTCTATAACACACTCTCTGTTCGATGCGTCACAAGTTCTCACCCTCGTCACCAGAGGGCGCCAGATGCTCAACTGTCTTTCAGACCTTGTCCGTGACCTGTAATTTGGCGAACGGAAATAAACTTCGCAAAATCTTCGCAGATCAGCCTTTTCTTTATGAATTTGTATCCAAACTTGAACTAGAATCTGTCAACAATGTACAGAGGCCAGCATATTTCACTAGTTTCAGTCCCATGTAATAGGAGCAAGCCTATTGGCATCCACCAGACACAAATCTAGACTCAAAGCTGCTACTGAGAAATTCCTGGTGGAAACACTCAATAAAAATAAAACTTCCATGATCTGGGAATAGAACCCAGGACCTCATGTGCAACAGTATCGCTTGCGACCACTAGACCAACTAGCATACCAACATAATTATGTATTGTTAAAGGCAATAAAGAGTTTACTCCAGATGAAAACAAACCCTCTTACTATCTTTATTCCGCTTCCTTTTTTTAGTATTTTAGCCCAAACCTTCTAGAAACAACATTATTTCCGGAACCGATTGTCACATTATTTATAAATGCCTTTAGTTCAGCCTGATCGGGGGTTACTTGGAAAATTTCAAAGATAAAAGTAATTTATTGGCGAGATTAGGACCCGGCTCCATTGTTTGGTACTGCGTCAATCTGGACGAGGGAGACTGGAGTAGATTTCTTTTATAATTGAGAGGAAACGCGGCGAAAAAAATTTTATTTTAGAAGATACAGCTGCTGTAGCTGTTCTTTCAAAGTCAAAGTCAAATCATTTTTTCAAATAGGCACAAGAAAGGTACTTTTGAACGTCAAAATGAACAAGAAATAGAATTGATTCTAGGCGCCCCTTCCGAAAGGTAGTTTCCAATGTGTTCTTCATCTTCTTCACGTGTCAATCGTCGTCTAAGTCAAGTGGACTCGGCTCAGAATTTGGCCAAGTTTGTATCACCATCACTAGCGCCCATCAGACCTTGTATTGTCCATCTTCTTCTCGTGTAGTTAGTGACTAACCTGGTGTCAGAATGTTTATGTTGCCCAGACCTCTGACTTAGTTTCACATGCTATCCTACTACTATTATAAAGGCGAAAGTTTGTAAGTATGGATGTATGGATGTTTGTTACTCTTTCACGTAAAAACTACTGTATAGATTTGGATGAAATTTGACACAGAGATGGTTTATATCCTGGATTAACACATAGGATATTTTTTATCCCGGTAGAACATTCCTGTGGGATAATTTCCGACCTCCACGCGAGCGAAGCCGCGGGCAGAAGCTAGTTGAGAAATATTTTTCAGTCATGCTGGTTTCTTCATTGAACTATTAACATTAAATAATTGGGATTTTTCATCAGGAATTTCTCAGTAGCAGCTTTGACTCTAGATTTGTGTTTAGTGGATGCCACTAGGCTTGCTCCTATTATATGGGACTGGTACTGGCAAAATATGGCAGTTATGTTTATAGAAAGAAGTAAAAATATTTAATTCTGCACACGCACAAGAAATACACAGAAATAAAAACAAAACAGAATATAAAAAGGAAAATAACAAATAAAGCAATACTAAAAAAACAAAGATCTGTGCGAGGCCGAAACGGCCCCAATCTCAGCATAATGCTGCGATATTTGCGTCAATTTATTCAGTCTTGGCAGAGGTGGACCGGTATGGTACACCCACATTGCGTCAGTTACGTTTAAGTCCCATTTAATAGTTGGCGAACCTATTGCCATAAACCGGACACAAATCCAGGCTCCGGGCTACTATTGACAGAAGAACCCAGTAAAAGAGAAGAAGCGGACCAAACAGTTTGTCCCACTACTGGACAAAGGTCTCTTCCAAACTTTAATAACGCTTAATTACTTCAACATAACTTTCAAACAAAAAACTCCCCTCAATCAGTATTACAATGAAAAAATAATTGATCCTCCATGTCCAATCATTGTCAATTTTATGCATACAAAAACATTTACATTTAAATTGGGCAGCGAATGTTTGAAAACAAATTGTTAGTGTTTGTTGGGCAAATACTTGATTTTGACTTTATAACTATAAAGTAACATAACATACATAACATCACGACTTGAATCCCCGAAGTGTTGGGCAGAAGTGTACCTAGTATAAGTGTAGTACCTTTTTTTGTGGGGGGAAACCTTTAAAAGGCGCCTGGACTTTCGGAAAAAAGACCAGGGAGTGTGGGATTCTTACCTCACTAAAACCACCCTGGTGATCACCATCTGCACGTAGAAGGGGGCCACGTTACCTCATAAAAGATCACTCCTGGACCCCCTTATACAACGCCTGTTAGGGCACATCCCTTTTTTTTTTTTAAGGCTGGGAAATCATCCAATGACTGCTCCCGCTCTGGGTGAAGCGGAAAGGAGTGTCAGACTCTTACTGACTAAAACCCATCCATGTTCCTTCCGTAGCCCTTTACGTTCCGGGGTAGCGGTAACCCTTTCGGAAAATCCTGCTTACCCGGCAGGCTTGGCCCTGTGGGGCCCCTTCATATATGCTGACATCTCTTTGAGGCGCGCGTGGAACATATACGCGCCGTCCGGCACGGGCCTGGTGCTGATCGGACGGTGAGTCACCCATTACTCACCGTCCGCAGGCCCGCGCCTACGGTGGCCGGGAGTCGTCACGTGGCTCCCGACGCCCGGGGCGTCTCCCGCGGCGGCTGGAACGGGAGGACTTTTCTCTCTCCCATCCCGCCACCTCCTTCGCGAGCATGACTTTTTCGCAGAAGGAGGTGACTGCCTCCCACTCCCTCTCGCCCCGGACCATGGCTTGAACCAGGGCCGGGCGCGAGAGGTCACGGCGGTGCTCCGCCCAAGCCGGGCAGGTTTGCACCGTGTGCTCTAAGGGCACATACCTGGTACCTATAATATCTATACATCCACATGTCGCCAATTATGATCGACTGCCATGTAGCAGGGGGCGAGTGTATTGCCATCAAGCGGGCACAATAAAAACAAACAAACAGTAAATGCAGTGATAGCCTAGTGGTGTGACCGTCGGACTGTCAAGTCAGAGGTCTCGAGTTAGATCTCGAGAGAGATTTTACGGATTCAAGTGCGTATTGTATAATTATTACTTGCTTAAAAATCGGTGAAGGAAAACATAGCGAGGAAATCAGCATTTCTGAGAGATATTTCTCAACAGCATGTGAAGCTAAGTCCGAGGCCCATGGGCAGCATAAAAACTCTAACACCAGGTTAGTCACTAACCACACGAAAAGAAGAAACAGAACAGTTCAATGCAGTTGAATACCAATGTATTACATGTAACGACTGCCCATCTGACCTCCACAACATAGTAACTAGATAATACGATTCCTTGGTAAGACTGTTTGTTAGACTTTCGGGCTTCTGACGACCCGTAATGACTGTCCACGAGCCTCGAATGACAGCCGGAACCAACGGCTTAATGTGCTTTCCGAGGCACGGAGGGGTCTCGGTATGTAAAGATGGTCACGCATTTTCGAGCCGACCTCGTCAACCGACCCGTGCGGTTGTTGTTACTTAGCCACGAGCCCCATAAAAGCAATAAAGTGTCCCAATATGATATTAAGTAAACAAAAAAACACAACAAAAACCGATATTGAACTTCAAACTTTATTACAATAATAAAATAAGCATATCGTTTCGCAATAAACCGAAATACCAGATAAATACAATCCAAACTTGAACTCCCGGAGGGATTTTTGAAAGCAAAAAAAAATAAGAATCGTTAAACTTATTTTTCTTTATCACCAAAAAGTTTGGGGTGACGCATCACTCCCAAATGTATAATTGATCTCGAGGAGAATTCTTTTATCAGTTTCCATGGGGAGACTGGTCGATAAGGCGATTAACACACGGCACCGCTCGCCCGCGCGGTAGGAGCAGTTTGCGGTAGAAACGAGCACCGCTCGAGCGGTGTACGTGTTTTGGGCATCAACGGATTTCTTAGAGACCAATGCGGCGTGAGATCCGCTTCACCGCCTACCGCGGCGGAGCGCGGTGCCGTGTGTAAATCGCCTTAGACATCCACGAGTTCGGAACAAGGTGGCATTCACTTGTTTTGAGTAAGATTAAAATTTTACGTGAATTTATACACTGCGTCGTTCTTCTGTTTCAGGAATGTTGCGGAGTTTCCGGATTTATTTAGACATCCGTACCTACAAATAGAAAGAAAGAAAGAAAGAAAAAACGTTTATTCTGCACAGACAAACAAAACGCACTTTTCTAAAAACAAAATTGCTTAGTAACTAAATATACCCGTACAAACCGGCTAAAAAACCTCGTATTCAGAGCCACGATTGACAATCTGTATCTCGGCCATAGACAATGGATGGACCACTGCACTGACAATTAGTGTCTGTTTACAAACATAATGAACTTATCAACAAAAACTAGAATAACAAAACTAAAAAGTTATTTTTAAAATACAAACATAAAAAAGGCACGAGAAACTAAACTGCCGATTGCAGAGTGATAACTAATATTTATTCTTACAAACTAAACTAACACAATGAAGCCGTGCGTCGCATCTGCGCAAGAACAGGTCGTTGCTCAGCAAAATGCTGTGACCTCAGACGAACCTATCGTCAACAGCGCTGATTTTCAGCAACTACCCCTCGAATGACGTAATGACGTCCCCCTGTGTGACTGAATTATTCGGGTAAGTGTCATATTATTCTTGATTTCCACAGAAACAAATGTGATTCTATCTGCACGTAGTATCTATAAACAAATAATTAATTATAATATTATCTTATATATTGATAGTTATCTTGTGTACCTACTTTAATAAAATGCCTATTATCTAACACATCAATTTGTTTTTATATATATTATGGTAATTGTGAATAAGTCAATTTAAAATGCATCATACTATCTAACCACAGTTGGTAAGTACCTATATGTCATGCACCATGGCAATCGCGATGGCGGCCATTTGCATACGCCATGCACTGGGGCATGGCGCTGGCTGACGAATGCCATGCTTTTCTGCCCAAACTTACAAAATTTGCTACTTGGTACAGCCTGACAGTGATTCTCTATTGCATCTACTAACGTTATTATCATTTTAGTGGCCGAAAGGAAAAACAAAAATGGATCTTTAAATGTACGAAGGCGGAAGGTTTAGCGGCGTAGTTCCCAAACAATGCAGTAGCCAAGTCTCTCAGTGTGTCGTCTTAGGGCACACCCGAATACCCACAGAATACTACAAATCCTCTTGTAAGAGTGACTGGACCCCAAAACAGGATGAATCAGAAACAGGTCACACACTGTTGGAAGCCATATTATTATCTATTGCCCGTAGGCCGTGACCCGCGAGGTAAGTTCATAAAAGAGCAGCTATTATTACTTATTATTATACATACATGTGGTTTGTTGTATCTGCATGAAATATTTCTTTAACATATTTAAAAAATGCCTTTTTGTTCTCAGGCCTCTTACTGGTGGAGGAATATTATTCCAACAGTGTGTGGCGGCATACCTAAAACTACCCCTGAATGCTGCGGTCCTATGCTGTAATGTACAAAGAGGATTTGTAAAAAAACGCGGTTCGTATTTGCTCTGCCTCCAACTCAACTTCTCAAACAAATAGTGTGGCTTTTGTGTATTGACTACTCCAAAAAGTAAACCAGCCAGATGTAGCTTTCTCCTAGCTTCCATTTTCAAGATATTATTTTCATTTATGAAAGGAGTGACATGACTTCTACGAGGTATCTTTACACAGAACCGTGTACACGCATTTTGGATACGTTGTATCAGCTTCCCTGTTCTTACTAGCAGGCAAGGGCCATACACTGTATCGCAGTAGTTTAGCCTTGATAAAATTAAGCTATCCACCAATTGCTTACGTAGATCAACACTCAGGTATTCCCTTATTGAATATAGGAGCTTCAATCTATAATAACAGTTTCTCGTACAGTTACTGATGTGCTTCTCAAATCGTAGTTCGGGATCCATTGTTAAGCCAAGGTTGCAAGCTATTTCTACCCTCTCTACCCTTTCCCCCCTGATAACAATTTCTGGTTTGGCTGACAGTATGGCGCTTATCATTTTTCTGCTTCCCAAGACCATAAATTTTGATTTTACTGGGTTCAAAACTAATGAGTTATTTTCTGACCATACCACCACTCTTTCTAGGTCATCATTAATTAGATTTACTGCCTCCAAAGTATCAGCTGGTTTAAAAGTTATATATAATTGGATATCATCCGCATACATATGATACCTACAATGTTGGAATGATTTAATAATGTCTGCGCTATAAAGTATATACAAAGGGGGCCCCAAAATAGATCCCTGAGGCACACCACGGGTCACCTGACGAGGTGGGGATGAGATCCTTGACCCATCCTCCTTCTGTATTTCAACGAGCTGTGTCCTATTTTCCAAGTAGCTAGCAAACCACTGAATTGTTTCAGCAGTAAATCCATAATAAGCCAACTTGGAAAGTAACAAAGTTGTGTTTATTGCATCGAAGGCCCGTGAATAATCAAGGAGTGCAAGGATTGTTCCCTCCCCTCTATCCCGTGCCTCTAGAATATTTCCCACCACGTCAGAAAGAGCCGTGGCTGTGCCACGGCCCTTCCTAAAACCAGATTGGAGGTCAGGCAGCATATTATTTGCCTCTAAATATATCAACATTTGGTTATAAACCACCCTCTCCAAGACTTTCGATAATAAAGGCAAAATGCTTACAGGACGTAGGTCTTTAAAAGTACTTGGGCTACTAATTTTGGGTAAAGGACGTACAACAGCACACTTCCATAGGTCAGGGAAAGTGTGGGTATCTATGGACTTATTTATTATAGTGGTGATAACTTCAAGGGTGGCTGGCAACGTTAGCATTATCATATCCAGACTCACTCCATCAATTCCCTTGGCATTTGACCCCAAACTCTTAATGACTTTTGAAATATCCTCGGCATTTACATTATGTAGCTTGAATTGTGTTTCACCAAACCTATTTGCATTAAAATAAGACAGCTGCGATGTGGGCAGTATGCACTGCCCTGGTACATTAAGAAATGCCTTATTAATCTGATCTGGGTCATTAAACTGTACGGGCAGCATACCTTCACTATGTTCTGAAAACACATCGGTCTTAAGATTTTGCCAAAGCTTTTTGGGGTTTTTTATATGACTATTTATGTGCTTGTCAAAGTACACTTTCTTTTCCTGCAGTAGCGCTGTGATAGCTTGTTTTTTTAGATCCAAATAATATTTTTTAGAAGTATCCAGCTTGTCCATACGATACTTATTTTTTGCCTCATCTCGCAGCTTAGCCATTAATTTAATATTATCTGTTATCCACGGAGTGGGACGGTCTCTGAATATCTTACTCTTTATGGGGGCATGTAAGTCAAATAATTGTGTGATATAGCTATTAAAATATTCAACCATGCTATTAACATCAGATATTGAGCTAATTTCAGACCATGGCATTAGATTCAGATCCGCTTCAAAGTATTCCGTCAATATATCCTTAAGAGGACGATATACAACCAGCCTAGGTTTGCTCTTTAGCTTCTTTATGACGGTATCGCATACAATAAACGAGTGATGACCTAGTTCACTTGTATGACTGACTAGCACATTACGAACCCCTACGTCGGTACATATCACGTCTATGAGAGTACTACTATTCCCCACAAAATGTGTTGGTGACTGTACTACCTGATTTAGATGGGTATAATTTAGGAATTCCATCATCTCTTTATATTTTGCATTATTTGTGTCCAACAGGTTAACATTGAAATCCCCCAATAGTACCAAATGATCGTATGGTGCCAATGCGCTAATACTGTCAGTCATTCCATCCAGAAATTTTGCCAAGTCAAACCAGGGAGGCCTGTATGCAGTGCCAATCAAAATTTTTCTTCCATTAATATTTAGGTTCAACCACATCTGTTCCACATCAGAATGTTCAGAGTGTGGCCGTACCCGCGCCCTAACTCCCGTTTTAATATAAAACGCTACTCCTCCACCGCGACCCCCGCGTATATTTTCAGGACGGGGCACATGCTTCAACCTATATCCCGGAACCTTCGGCGCTCTTCCCTCCTCCCCCGGCCTTAACCACGTTTCATTGATGGCCATTATATCCACTGAGTGTTGTGACATAGCAATTAGAAACTCGTCCTGGTTAGTTGCCAGAGAGCCCGCATTGAATAAACCAAACTTTAATAATTTTGACTTAGTCATGTTAAGTAAAAATAGTGGACTGCATATATGTATTTATAAATTAATGTTAGTATTTTATTAACTTGTTTATTTTCCTTGTGTAAGTAATTTTTGTGCATAAGTTTTTGTTCAGGTATTAAATAAATAACTATATTAATTGTATTATGTGTTGATAGTAATATATATTTTTTGTGTGTAGTCAATGTTGTAGTTATTGTGTAGATAATAATATATGTAAATTTCAATAATATAACTAAATTCGTCACATTGTTGTAGTACTCACTATGGTACTCCCACCTCCCCAGATCACGACAGATACGACACACAGGCTCCTTGTTTAAACAATACTTACAATGAGATAAACTAATAACTATTAAAAGAATACATTCAGCGTTAAACACAGGTTTATTTGGAAGTGTCCATACATGGTCCAATAATCTGGTGCACATCTTCCACAGATGCAATCCTGTGTGTGGGTTCCCCAGGCTTTTGTCGGACCAAGATGCGTCCGCGCTTCGTCCACACGAACCGCCATCCATGAGTCCCTGCAGCGGCCCTTGTCTGATGAAATAACCGCTGGTTCAACTTGGTCAATCTCTCATTGACAAAGAAGCGTACAGGTTTCCCAGAGAGTCCTAGATTCTCTGTAGTAGCGTCACGCCGCACGCGGGCGCCGTTCAACACAGCGTCCCTCTGATCACGTCGCGCGAGACGCACCATGATAGCGCGAGGGCGGGGCTCCGCTGAAGCCGTAGGGCTTGTCGCCTTGATGTGTCTACCGCCGACTCGCTCCGCGCTAATGATGTCGTGGTCATCCAGAACAACTCCGAGCTTTGTGGCAATTAGCTGGAACAGGTGTGTTGGATTTTCTACTTGCGACTCAGGTACGTTCGCTATCACCAGATCGTTAGCCATCAGTTCCTGATCCCTGTCATTGATGTCCTTCTTGAGCTGCTGAACCACACTCTCCACTGCACTTAAATTACGTGGAAGATCGCATCCGTCATTATATCGCGTCTCTAGCGCCTCCAGTCTGGACTCAATCCCATCCATCCGGGTGTGGCACGAGTCGTTAGCTGCTTTCAACTCCCCTATATCTTTCCGAAGCTCTAAGACCTCAAATCGCAGGGTGCGTAGCTCCTCCACTACCAGTTTTAAAGCAGAGCCTACGTCCTGCGGGAACTCGGAAATCATCCTCGAAGCTGCGTTGTCCGTGTCCACCACCGCAGTCACGATTAAGGGAGACGACCCCAACGGCTCGAGCGGCTCCCCCACCACAGACGACGACGGTGTAACGACTGACCGAGGCGACAATGGTGCGGAAGTCGACTCATTCGTCGGCGATGCGGCCGTTGATAGAGGCGTCGTCGGGTAAACTGATATTGTTGACGCCGTGGGCGTCACTGACTCAAGCGTCGGCACCGATGTTAGCACCGGCTTCTCACCCTGTATTTCTATCACATTACCTCGGACCGGTGTTTCAGCTTTGTTGTCCCTGCGGACATTTTTCCTGCATTCTGGGCAGTGCCAGGAAGAGACTAAGGGGCCCTTCGTAGGTAGGCCGACGCACATACGATGATAAGCGGCGCTGCATTTTGCGCACCTCGCTGTGTCAACTGCCGACAGAAATTTGCCGCATCCACCACACTTCACCGGCATTGTTATATAGTTCAGTGAACCTCTTGATATTGTACACAACGTTTGTTTACTTTTCTGTGACGTTTCCAATTTGACGTTGTCAATATAGACGTTGACACTGTTGACAGTTCAACACGTCAAACTTTGACAGCAACTTATTATCTCTAATGTGGGTATTTAATTAAATGACTTGGAGATTCGGTATTTGTTTTTACAATAATTAAGCAGTTTAGGATAACTCACGCAATGTCACTACACTGTATATACTGTATTGCCTTTGTATACACCTGATTAAAAACTTTTTAACTAGATATCAACGTTATTTTATTTTATTTCCGCGAAAAAACTGACAGCGACCACACCAGTACAAACGTCAAAACGTCACTCCAAATCAATGCGGCGCTCATAAGGATGTTGTTGTGGTTGGAAAAGGATGAATGTAAGGTCGGTTCACATCTGACGGAAAATGCGTCGAGTATTATGGCCTGAAACACAGGTTTAAATTAACCTAGATCGGGCTGGTCGCTACCTAAAATTGCAATTCCGAACAACCATTACTTGCACCTATAATAAAATCTTAGTTTTAGTTTCAGGCATTTTAATTGTATGGAAAACTTATTACTGTTGGCTACATGTACACTTTTTGAAATTAATAATAAATTATAATTATTATCCCTAATATAGTTGGAAATAGGCTAGGCAGATAGGCAGATTGGTGGCTTTTGTCTATTTATTTGATATGATACAATGTTGTAAGAAGAATGGTTCTTCCAAAGGGAAACCGTTTTTATGGAAGCTGCGCCGCTGCTATATTCAGCAGCTATTTTTACATAGTTTTTATGATGAGTTACGTACAATATTTTAAGATTTCAATAACACCCACGGAGGATTTGAGGATGCCTTTGCTTAGTAGAAAGAGCGTGTAGGCTAATTTAAAAAAAAACTCTCGTTCTAGATTCAAATAAATAAATAATTAAAACCTTATCTTCGATTTCCTGACAGAATACTTAATCAAACCGTTTGTTGGTTTCGTTTGAGTCGCTTTATATTCTCGCTCTCATCCTTTTCTAATCCTTATTCCATTTCATTTGGGGTCGCCCCTTCTGTGGGTCTTCAGGTCAATCTGTCCTGGGTCATCGCATACAATCTGCGACTTAATTGCATACAACCAAATTTTCCTTAGATGACTTCCTTTGACTTACAAAATTAGAAACAGCCTTTATAAAGGATACTTTTGTGAGGGAATGTTATTTGATCTCATAGAGTACGATCGATCGATAATAAAAGCACCGATTTAATCGATCTGCCCAACTTTTTCTCAACTATGTTGGGGTCGACTTCTAGTCCAACCGGGTGCAACTGAATACCAGTATTTTACACGGAGCGACTGCCTATCTGACCTCCACAACCCAGTCAGTAACTGGGTAATATGATCCCCTTGGTAAGACTGGCTGTCAGACTTTCGGACTTCTGACTACCCGTAACGACTGTCTAAGACACACGAATGAAAGCCTGGCAGGCTCGGTATATAAAGATGGTCCCATCCACGGACCAACCCCGGCAAACAAAGGCGGCGATCTACTTTCACAACCATAATGGATTTTCGTATAACTGTGCTATGTCTTTAGTTACGACTTTTATCTAATAATAACTAGAAAAAGTTGTTTAACACTGTTTAAATATATTATGACTACTACAGTGATAGCCTAGTGGTGTGACTGTCGGACTGCCAAGTCATAGGTCTCGAGTTCGAACCCAAGACACGCACCTCTGAATTTACGGATTCAAGTGCGTATTGTATAATTATCACTTGCTTAAAAATCGGAGAAGGAAAACATCGTGAGGAAACTGGCATGCCTGGGAGATATTTCTCAACAGCATGTGAAGCTAAGTCAGAGGCCCATGGGCAGCTTAAAAACTCTGACACCAGGTTAATCACTAACCACACGAAAAGAAGAAAAAGATGAACTACAGTACATATAACCGCGCGTCTAGGTAGTAACTTACCTAGATATTATGTATTATCAAACATCGGCAGTACCTAAGAGTGTTTCGGTTGAACCTACAGTTGAGTTTTGGCTGTCGGCCTAAGCACCATAACTTAATAAACTACTGACATGTGGAATAGAGAAGCCCAGGTACCAACAAACATACGATGATTTATTTACTTTTCTAGGTAATATACACCTATTTATCGGAAACAAAAATGCTTGCAAAAATCATCTCTCTCTCTCATCACCTCGTCTCCGAATTAATGTTAGTGACGTGTCGATAGCGGGATCCGAAAGAGTTACCGCTACCCTGGAACATAAAGGGTTAAGGAAGGAACATGTATGGGTTTTAGTCAGTAAGAGTCTGACACTCCCTTCCGCTCCACCCAGAGCGGGAGGAGTAATGTGACCTACCAACCTCAAAAAAAAAAAGTTACGTGTCGACATGACTGTGACAAACTTTATAAGTAATTAACGTTTTCATGAGAAACATTGAACACATAAAAAGTCGGTAAAATTTAGTTACAGAACACAGCTATAACGAATCAAACGTAGTTGCTCACAGGAACGATGAAACATGACGATACCTATAAATCAATTTCGCCAACTTACCCAGAAAAGGCTGCCAGGACACTTCTATGACATATGCTACGAAACTTACACACCAAAACCAACCTTAGAACGTTAAGAATAAGTTACAAAACGTGTTGTCAACTAATCCTGACTTTTTTTCAAAAAAAAGGTCTCAGTAATGGCCAAGGCTCTTCTGATAAGGCATAAAATAGTGCCTGAGGTTGTAATTTAAGTGATTTTGGCAGAATATATTGCCCTAAGGGACGATTCGCTAATACTATTTTATCTGAAATGCTTTATGCGGTAGTGTGACGTTCCTTTTTATGCCTCTCGACTGAGATACTGATGTGAGTGTCGATAAATGTAAGCCGGATGAAGAAATACGACGCACCACAGGAGTTATATGTTTTCATAGAAGTTCCTTAGTGTATTCCGTGCTAAGAAAATGTTATATTGTTGAATAATTGTGACTTGCATGGTTAGACCTGTCCTGTATGAATCAGAGTGTTGGGCCATAAAAGGAATGAATGAAAGACAATTGCAGCTGAGATGAGAATGCTAAGAGACAGGTGAGTGGTGAAACGCGAATGGATAGAATACAGAATGAGTATATAAGAGGAAGTGGGAAAGTGACATCGGTGACTGAAAAGTTGTGCGGAAATCGGTTACCCTGGTATGTTGTGCGGAGGAATGACGAAAATGTTGTCAGGAAAGTTGTGAGTATAAATGTGGATGGCTATACAAGTAGGGAGACCAAAGAAACGATGGATGGATTGTGTGAGAGATGATATGGCTAAAAGAGGAGTCTCTACTGAGATGACGACTAATAGAGAAGTAGGTATGTAACAAAAAGACATGTTGCGCCGACCCCAAATAAATTGGGATAAGGGCAGAAGAATGATTATAAATTATGACTCGAATAAAAATTTTGTGAATCGAAGTCACCATTTTTATTTGCGGGTAAGAAATCATCATATGACTCCCGCTCTAGGTAGAGCGGAAAGGAGTGTCAGACCCTTACTGACTAAAACCCATCCATGTTCCTTCCTTAGTCTTTTATGTTCCGGGGGAGCGGTAGCCATTTCGGACAATCTCGCTTACTCTGCAAAGTATACACTATGTGGTAAGTACTGAAAATTACATGGCATGGACTAGAGGAGGAATATTCTTGATTTTTATGAATTGGCAGAGCTAGAGACAAAGGTATTCTTTTCAAACAATTTCCCTAGCCTATGTTTGGTCGGCTTCCAGTCTAATCGCATGCAGCTGAATACCTGTAATTTTATAATTTATGTATACAAAACATTTCAAAAGAGTAACGGTGGAGTTTCTTGCCCATTCTTCTCTATACGAAACTATCTTTTGGAAGAAGCGACTAGAATCAATTCTGTTTCTTCTTCATTTTGACGTTCAAAAGTGCCTTTCTTGTGTCTATTTGAAATAAATTATTTAACTTTGACTTTGACTTTATTCCGTGCGAAGATAATGTAATATTGTTGAATAAATTAAGACTTGAGTAAATATGTTGTGAATGGAAAATACACATCATGCAGAACTGTAAATCACATGGCATGAACTAGAAGAGGAATATTCTAGATTTTATGAATATAATTAGCAGAGCTAGGGACAAAGGTCTATTCAATCAATTTTCTTTTCAATAATTATTTTCGCTAGCCTTTTCCCAACTATGTTTGGTTCGGCTTCCATTACCATTACCTAACAGGATGCAGGTGAATGACAGTATTATACATGTAGCAACAAAATAGTCGAGGAACAATTCTAATTCTTTTCATCTTCATTGTGTGCCTACGATTCTGACTGAATGTCAACAACTCAGGGACACTTATAACAAATTAAAACTTTAACTAATCGTGACGTCACTACAGGCAATTCAATCAGTCGCCGCCACTTAACCTTAAGTCAATCCCAGTGTTAATTACCATTGAGACAAAGAGTTGACAACTTAAGCCTCACAAATCCAACAGAACAACTCCTAAACTGACGGATTATATCAATGAGAGCTCCTCAAAAATTAAACAAAGTTTCTTAACAGTGTAAATCTGAGTGAGGGTCGGTTTTAAACGGATGAACGGCTCCAAGTCCCGTAACCGGGCGTTGTCCGGCGTAATCCAGGCGAATCGTGGTCGAATTTCGGTGTTGGCCGGTTAAGCATGGGCTACAGGTGGTCAGGTACATCAAGCTACCCTAATCTGTCAAATTTCTTTGATAGGTTTTCAACTTTATGACCAAAGCGTAAGGTTCATTTTAAATTGGGAAAATTTGACAGTTTGGGATAGCTTGATGTGCTGGCGTCTGTAACTTAACTTTAAGTCTTTGAGATTTTTTTGGTGAATAATTTTTGGATATAACATGTCGCTTCTTATCCCTGAAGGGTTAGGTAGAATTAAATCACCCACATCTCACCGGTCCTGTTCACCGTAGGAAACCAGAAAATTTGTGAAACCGATTTTTGTGTTCACCACATTTTAGCCTATTATTTTTTTTATTTATGCTTGAGTACAGTCAGTTTTCATTCTTTTTATTGGTATATTGGCGTGTGGAGCTCGTGGCTAAGTAATAACTGCTGCACGGATTAATTCTTCAGGTTAAGCTACCCTTGATGGGGTTGGTTCGTGGATGGGTGAACATCTTTACATATCGAGACTACTCCGTGCCTCGGAAAGCACGTTAAGCAGTTGGTCCCGGCTGTAATTCGGCGATGGCAGATAGAAAAACACCCAGACTCGTAACAAATACTTGCAGGTCGTACAAATATTTGTTCCGTGCGGGAATCGAACCCGCGACATAGTGCGCAGCAGTCAATCGCTCAGCCACTGCGCCAACCGTGTCGTCAAATATATAGATAACTAGCTTCCGCCCGCGGCTTCGCCCGCATATTATGTCGACAAATCTATACTAATATTATAAAGAGGAAAACTTTGTTTGGTTGTAATGAATAGGCTCAAAAACTACTGGACCGATTTTAAAAATTCTTTCACCGTTGGAAAGCTTAGTTTTCTAGGAGTAACATAGGCTACTTTTTATCCCGGGAAAAATAACGGGTCCCACGGGAAAGACCACGGGAGCGAAGCCGCGGACAAAGTGCTAGTTATACATATAAACCTTCCTCTTGAATCACTCTATCTATTAAAAAAAACCGCATCAAAATCCGTTGCGTAGTTTTAAAGATTTAAGCATACAGACAAACAAACAGACAAAAATAGCGACTTTGTTTTATACTATGTAGTGATAAAATAATTTACCAAAATTTGAAACGCATTAATAATAGGCACTAGTTATTGTACAGAGGCCATCACATCAAGTTACCACAATCTGTCAAATTTCTTTGATAGTATTTCAACTTTAATGCAAAGACATAAGGTTCATTAAATTGTAAAAATTAGACAGTTAGGGATAGCTTGATGTGCTGTCGTCTGTACCTAATAGGCAAAGTAATCCACAATCTCAATGTCAATATCACTATTTTTTTGTGAAGAACTAACTTCGGCCCACAGTTTCATCCGCGTGGGTATCGGAAATTATCCCAAGGGATAAAAAGTACCTATCCTATGTGTTAGTCCAGGTTATAAACTCTCCCTCTGTGCCAAATTTCATCCAGACCCGTTGGGCCATTTGAGCGTGAAGACTGAACAAACATACGAACTCACAAACTTTCGGCTTTATAATATTAGTGGGATACTAATAATTATACTGAAATACACAATGTTTTCTTTAATCCCACGCACAACATTTTTCTACAGGAAACCTGAAAATACTCTCTCTATTTCTATTGTAAACACAATTCAAATGAACCGTCTAACAAAGGCCGCTTCGAAAAAAACATTCGGTCTTAAACGAATACGAACACCCTGTATAATGTGGAGAAAAAAAAAACCGAATAATCGATTACTACAATCAATTAGGGATCCTTGCGGAATCGTATCAATAACATTCATTGAAAAGGTTCCAGCACTTAATCTTGTAAATCAAGAATCCTCGATTGGGTTCCGATTAACTGGAGTTACGAGGAAGAATGTGTTACAGACATGTAAATGAACTTTTGAGATAACATATTTTATTTCTCTTTATTACGTTACTGTTTCATTACATTATTACATTCTGAGGAGCTCGTGGCTAAGTACGAACAGCCACACAGGTAGATCGATCAGGTTAAGCTACGCTTGCCGCGGTTGGCCGTGGATGGGTGACCATCTTGACATACCGAGACTCCTCCGTGCCTTGGAAAGCACGTTAAGCCGTTGGTCCCGGCTGTCATTTTTTGTGCATCATTGACAGACGTTACGGGTCCTCAGAAGCCCGTAAATCTGACAGCCAGTCTTACCTCCACAACCCAGAAACTGGGCAGCACGATACCCATGCTGCCCAGTTTCTGGGTTGTGGAGGTCAGATAGGTAGTCGCTCCATGTAAAATATTGGTATTCAGCTGCATCCTGTTAGACTAGAAGCCGACCCCAACATAGTTGGGAAAAGGCAAGGCGGCATCTGCCTAGCCTTTTAGGCTGAAACAGTAATGTAATCATTTACATTACTCTTCCAGGAGCTGTGGTGGTTCAGTGGTATCGACCCCGTCTTACGAGTTGTTCTTAGGTTTTTTTACCAAAACGGTAAAGAGAAACCCTTTTTTTTTTTTTTTTTTTAAGGCTGGGAAATCATCCAATGACTGCTCCCGCTCTGGGTGGAGCGGAAGGGAGTGTCAGACTCTTACTGACTAAAACCCATCCATGTTCCTTCCGTAGCCCTTTATGTTCCGGGGTAGCGGTAACCCTTTCGGACAATCCCGCTTACCCGGCAGGCTTGGCCCTGAGGGGCCCCTTCATATGCTGACATCTCTTTGAGGCGCGCGTGGAACATATACGCGCCGTACGGCACGGGTCTGGTGCTGATCGGACGGTGAGTCACCCATTACTCACCGTCCGCAGGCCCGCGCCTACGGTGGCCGGGAGTCGTCACGTGGCTCCCGACGCCCGGAGCGTCTCCCGCGGCGGCTGGGACGGGAGGACCTTTCTCTCTCCCATCCCGCCACCTCCTTCGCGAGCATAACTTTTTCGCAGAAGGAGGTGACTGCCTCCCACTCCCTCTCGCCCCGGACCATGGCTTGCACCAGGGCCGGGCGCGAGAGGTCGCCGCCGCCGATCGCCTCTACGAGGACACGGCGGTGCTCCGCCCAAGCGGGGCAGGTTTGCACCGTGTGCTCTACCGTGTCCTCTGGGTGATCCTCGCAGTGGTGACACCCGGGCGTTTCCTCCCGCCTGATGATGTGCAGGAACCTCCCGAAACATCCATGTCCGGTGAGGACCTGCGTCAGGCGGAAGGTGAGGGCGCCGTGACGCCTCTCTAGCCACTCCTCAAAGAGGGGCCTTACCGCCACTATCGTGGCGTGCCCTGCGCTGGGTTGCGACAGTCGCTGATTCCAGGCCGCCATGAGATCGCGCCGGAGGTCCGTCCGCTCCGCCGCAATTTGCTGCGGAAACGGAGTTTCCCCCCGGCTTAGTACCTCCGCGCGCCACTCGAACAGGCGCGCGAGGACTATCGCCTCCAGATCCCACGGCGGCAGTCCGGCAAGGAGTAGTACCCCCGGATTAGCCGACTGGCTACCACCTTTTGGGGCGCGTTCAGATAGTGAGCGGCTCGTCGCCGCAATGAACGCGCCCACACCGGGGCCCTGTATAGGGCCATGGACCGCACGACTCCCGCGTAAAGCCTCCGGCAGGAGGCGTTTGGCCCCCTCAAATTGGGCAAGAGCCGCTTTAAGGCGGCCCCAGTCCGTTCCAGCTTGGGGGCCAAACGTCGGAAATGCTCCACGAAATTCCATCGGCTGTCGAGGACCAGACCCAGGTATTTCATCGTGGTCTCGACGCCGATGTGAACCCCTCCTACCGTAAGTTGGGATCCCGATGGTGGCCTATTCCGAGGCCCATGAAAGGACATGGCCTCGGATTTGTGCAGTGCCACCTCGAGACCCAACTGCCGGATCCTCTCAACGACTGTCGCAACCCCGCGTGTCATCGCGTCGGCCGCCGCCTGATGCGACCTCCCCTGCGCCAGGACCAGCGTGTCGTCAGCGTAGCAAACTACGCTGACGCCGTCAGGGAGGTCGGCCCGCAGCACCCAGTCGTAACCGATGTCCCACAGGAACGGCCCCAGAACCGATCCCTGCGGGACACCGCACGACATCTCTCGCCGGTTCCATTCCCCATCGCGACCGGGGTAGATGACGGCTCTGTCCGTCAAGTACGCCCCGACTATTCGACGGAGGTAGGTCGGCACCCGGTGATACCGGAGTGCTTCCCTAATGCAACTCCAGGGCAGGGTGTTGAAGGCGTTGGCGATGTCGAGTGACACCGCCACGACGACCCTACCCTGGGACACCGTGTCCCCCGTCGTGAGGGCTCTAACGCGCATGATGGCGTCCACCGTCGAGCGCCCCTTGCGGAAGCCAAACTGGCAGTCCGCAAGGTCCGGCCCCGTCCTTCCAAGGTGCCCGACGAGGCGGCCCGCAATAATTCTCTCGAAGAGTTTGCCGACCTCGTCGAGCAGCACTATGGGTCGGAATGCGGACGGAGAGTCCGCAGGGCGCCCTGGCTTCTGTATGAGGACCAGCTTCCCCGTCTTCCATCGGAGCGGAAACTGGCCTCTCTCCATGCATACGCTTAAGAGCGCCTCCAGTCGGGGCCCGAGAGCCCCTGAGGCCAGGACCCAGGCTTTACCAGGCAAGCCGTCGGGTCCTGGGGCGGTATTCTTGGCCTTGAGCCTTCCAACCGCCGCTCTCAGATCTACCTCGGTCACTGCGGGGATGTCGTCGTCGTCCTCGTGGTCCGCTTCGGGCGGAGCCATAGGCGGGGGAGTATGCTCCCCCCGTGAAGGGAACAGAGCGCTCACCACCTCCTCCACCAGCTGAGGGCGGAGACTCTGCGTCACAGGGGGGGCCCATTTTATATGGGCGCCCCCATGGATCTAGGTCCAGAGTCCCCACCATCTCCTCGCGGGCCACATCCTTGGCCCGCTGGACAGCCTCCTGGAGGGCGGTCTTCGCCGCTCTGTACCCCTCGTACAGCTCCGCCTCCGTGGCTGCCGCATCCGGAGGGCGGATGCGGAGCCTGCGGTGCCTGGGGTACAGGTGGCGCACCTCGACGCACGCCTTGCGAAGTGCTTCCACCTCTTGCGACCACCAGTACACCTGACGTCGGGCGCATCCTGGCCGGACTCGGGGCATTGCCACGTCACAGATCTCGGACATGGCCTCCCGGAACCACTCTGCCTCGTCGTTGATGTCGGCAGGCCTGACCGGTGATGACACCCAGGCCTGCACGATCGAGGCTTCCAGGAGGAGCTCCCGGTCCAGCTGTTTCAGCGCCCACCGCGGACCACTCGGGGCCTGTCGGACCGGCGCGGCGGCGCGCTTGAGGTCTGGGTGGAGACGTCGAACCGGATATACCGGTGATCGGAGTAGGTCTCCACCTCCTCTACTACGCGCCAGTCAAGGACGCACTGTGACAGAGCGGGGCTAGCGAACGAGATGTCCACAACGGACTCACCCCGCATCCGCACGCACGTGGGAACAGAACCCCGATTGAGGACGGCTAGGCCTGCTTCCAGAGCCCAGTCCTCCACCATCCTACCCCGCACATCCGTGTAGCGGGAACCCCAGGCCAGGCTTTTAGCGTTGAAGTCCCCGAGCACTAGCACGGGGAAGGGATGGCTTCTGGAGACGACGACACTCAACTCTGTGAGAGAGTTGTGGAACTCGGCGAGAGTTCGGTTCGGAGAGTAGTACACTCCCACTACCACAATCTCTCCGAACCGTGCTGCGACGCACCCCTGTCCCTTCGAGACACCCTCGAGGGACGGGGTGCCGGCGGCGGCCGACGAAGTTATGGCCACTGAGCCGCTCAGGTCCTCCACCCAGTTATCCCTGGGCGGGACAAAGTACGGCTCAGCGACCACGGCGATATTGATCGACCACTGCGCCATGCTCTGGAGCAAGAGGTCCTGTGCACAGGCGCAGTGGTTGATGTTCGCCTGGAGGAAGCGGAGTGGGGCCATCACTCCTCCATGTTGACTCCCCCCTGGGTCCCCTGCGAGGGGCCCTCGGCAATGGCGTCGGTGGCGGCGGCGGCGGCGACAGTGGCGGCAGCGGCGGCGGCGACGGTGGGGGTGGCGGCGGAGGGCCTGCCTCTCCTCCTGGTCCCGGCAGGCGGGGCGCAGGACTTGCTCCCCGCCCGGTGATCGGCCGGCTTGCCAGCGGCCGCACATGCGACGCAGTGCGGCGCGGCTTTACAAGAGCCGGCCGTGTGTCCGGGCTGACCGCAGCGAAAGAGAAACCCTTACGGTGCGAACAGTCTGTCTGTATATTCGTCTGTCATAGCTGGATATCTCAAGAATTACTAATGTTATCAAATTGAAATTTGAAATTGTTTTAGATGACGTTTGCCCAACTAATTTGCCAACAAGATTTTTTTTGCATCGGGGACTGTGTTCCTTAAAAATATGAATAAAAATTTGCTGTTTGCGCATTCTCAAAAAATTTCTCGTTATTTTCGTTTTCAGAGATGAAAAATTTATTTAAAAAAAAGGTTACCCCCCTCCCCGTATCTCCAAAGTTTGCATAGGGAAAAAGCTTGAAATGATTCTGTGTAATCGAAGTTTACGTAGAGAATACAGGAAAATTAAAACGATGTCTCTAAATAGCACACTTTTCAGAAACATTAACTATGGTATTCTGTACCATCGTTGACCTACCTACCCTCAGTGCGCGAGTCCGACTAGATCTTGACCGGTTTTTTGTTATAAGTACCAAGTTAACTAGAATGAATCATTTATTTCTGTACTCAGATCACACGACACTTTTACACGTCAATATTTTAAAACATACATAAAAAAAAATTAACCGCCTCCTATTTTGAAGTCGTTTAAAACGACCATTCATTTACATTTTTTTTTTGTACATTTAAATAATAATTTGTTTTAGTTCATTTATGAAGGAAATAAACATACAACACGAACACAATATAGCATCACTAATAGCCCGCAAAGCGAACGTACCTCCCCTCTATTTACAGATTACAAACGTAAATTTGTTCTTAGTCAACCAAACGTAAATCCATCTTCTAAACAGATTGTGATAGTGAAACGATAATGAGCCTTATTGGTGCAAAATCACGGGCGAACGGCGCCCGTGACAAATTCACTGCGAGAGGCCACGCCGAGTCGACTGATTTACGTTTGTCGCATATTTAGCTTATGCTACGGGCGAATTAATTAATTGTATCAAGATTTGTTTATAACCATTACCGTTACGTTATTTCCTCTGATTTTACTGATGCATGTACGTATTGTATAATTATCACTTGCTTGAAAATCGGTGAAGTAAAACGGCAT
Organism: Hyppa rectilinea; assembly: GCA_951799385.1. Lineage (NCBI taxonomy): Eukaryota > Metazoa > Arthropoda > Insecta > Lepidoptera > Noctuidae > Hyppa > Hyppa rectilinea. The sequence continues at coordinate 6,763,465 of OX637325.1, forward strand.
GCTTGAGAGATATTTCTCAACAACATGGAAATCTAAGTCAGACGCCCATGGACAGCATAAAAAAACTGTCACTAGGTTAGTCACTATCCACACTGTTTAAAATGTTACAATAAAATACCTCCCCACATTCTTGAACTTAATGAAACAAAATTTAAATGTTGTATAAAACGCACACTATGCAGCCAAGCATATTATAAATTGGGAGATTACATTGCTGATAAAAATGCTTGGGTCAATGCTAGTCCAGCTCCACAAGGGCGCATCAACTAATTGATTAGATTACTAAAAACTGTTGGAGCTGCGGAAGATCAACAACATTAAAACAAAACATCTTTGCATTGTATAAATTCAATCTCTTAATATTGTATAATTGCTTAGCACATATGTGAGTACTATGTATCTACTCTATAGCGACCATTTACCGGGTACGTCTTTCATTGACTTGAATGTGCCCTGGCGGCTGAGAGTATGTCATGCTCACATTAATGTCTCGCTGATGGTGGCGTGTGTGTTGGATCATTTAGCTCCCTTCAAAATGGTTGAGCTGAATGGTGCTAATATATGCGTCATGTTCGTGAACGGGCGCTGTCAGTAGGGACTGGTCATCTCTTAGCGGCTAAGGCTTGTTTTAATTTAATTATTGAATAGTTTTTACATATTTTATATCTGATGCTTTTAACGTTATGCATCGTTCTCACATGTATAATACTAATATGATCTATGTAACTAATATTTTGTAACCATATTTTGTTTAAAAGAGTGTCCATGGAGTTTCTTGCCCGTTCTTCTCCATAGGTACCTACTGCTTTGGAATGGGCAACTAGCTTCATCTTTCTGACTGACCGACACCTTGACAATTCAAAAGTGCCTGTAATTGGTTTATTTGAAATAAATACTTTGAGTTTGAGTTTTGAGTTTGACACACAAAGAAGAAAGAAGAAGTCCGTTAAATTTGCTACAATTTTAAATTTAGTGGAAATTTCATGTTTTGTTTTATAATCAACGACGGAGCGACTAGCATCTGTTCCATTTCAAGTTTCAAAAGTGCCTTTCTTGTGCCTATTTGAAATAAATTATTTGACTTTGACTTTGAATCGAGAAAAAAATACGAAAACGTGTTAAAAGCACTATATTATACATGAGATTGACCAATTATATTGTCAAGGTTAACTTTTTTTGCAGCTAGTATAATGCATTTTGTCTCTGAAAAATGAAGGGTCCCGTCGAATAATTTCCTACATACACGCGGACGAAGCTGCAGGCAAAAATTACTAGTAAGTACATATTTCACAAAATAAACACAGAAAATTACATTATTTTATATTTATATTTGCTAGTGTTGAGTCTGTCCAAAGTTTAAGTTTTTAATTTAAAGTAAATTAGTGCCATGGAAAATTCTGTAAAGTAAATTCTACCCGTAAATAAAATTGAGCTCAATATTTGGGTTGTTTATAATTAATTCAATCCGTAAATAATTGTTGTTCATTGTTAACATAGAGCGTAACTGACAGATCAATTAACGTAGAATTATAAAAAAAAAAAAAAAACAAAAATCAAAAGTCATTTATTCAAATTAGGCTGAAGATCAGCACTTTTTGAAGGTCAAAGTTACATAAGACAGTCCCCCAAAAACGCCCACCCTTCACCACTTCCTAGTGCTTTAGCTGGGAAGAAGAAGTGGCGCAACAAACTCCCCAGCAGCACAGCTGTCTGTTTAGTTGGAAGAACTTGACTCTACACACATTTATCGCATGAGAAGTAATTAACATTACGAAACACATCACATTAAAATCAATCATTTGCCACATGTCAGCTAGCACACGTCAATATACCAATTAAAACATTAAAACTGACTGTACTCAAGCGTAAATTTAAAAAGAAAAAAAAAGAGCCTCCAGGTAAAAGTGCGTGCCCGCTTACATGTGCAATGCTGTACTATGTCCATACAGCCGTAACTCGAAGTTACAAATGATAAACTAGGACCATCGAAGTAAAATCAATCAATTAATTGCTAATGATTACTAACTAGGATCAAGATAAATATATATGATCAACTGTCGAGGTCTCTAGCTAACCACATTTTGCAATACAACTCATTAAAAAAAAAACATTGTTATGAGTAGATTATGTCAACAATAAATGGCTAATAAAAAAAAAAAAAAAACTACCAAAACAATGAATTGAATACATAATAAAATAATTTTATGAAGCTAATTCTGGAGAAAGAACATAAACATTGTCTTGTGTTAATCACAGCGACCAACTATTCTTGTCATTTAAGTAGTCGTTGGTAGTATAGTAAGCCTTTGAACAAAGGATAGATTTTACTTTAGATTTAAACTTATTAAAAGGCAATTCTAGCAAAGAAGAGGGCAGCTTGTTATAAAAGGTTATACCAAGCCCCACAAATGAGTTATGAACCTTATGAAGCCGATGAAAGGGAGCACGTAGTTTATCCTTATTTCTAGTATTGATGTTGTGAATATCACTGTTTTTAGTATATAAGTGTAAATTTTGTCTAATATATAAAATGTTGGCGAAAATAAATTGTGACGCTACCGTAAGAATACCAATTTCTTTAAAAAAATCTCTCAGAGATACTCTGGCACCTAGCTGGTAAATTGCTCGAACAGCTCGTTTTTGAAGAACGAATATATTATTTATATCTGCGGCTTTGCCCCACAGCAGAAGGCCATAGGACATAACGCTATGAAAATAGCTAAAATACACTAACCGGGCTGTATCAACGTCAGTGTATTGTCTTACTTTCCTGACGGCATAGGCGGCTGAACTAAGCTGTCCTGCTAGACTTGATATATGTGGGCTCCATTGGAGTTTAGAATCTACTGTTATTCCCAAAAAGACTGCTGTGTCTACAGTTTCAAGCACCTCTTTATCTAATATTATTTGTGGTCCTAGATTTCTGACATTGGGTAAGGCGAATTTTATACATTTCGTTTTCTTCGCATTGAGAACTAGGTTATTAGATGTAAACCAATCCGTTACTGTTGAGAGTGCACTGTTAACATCGTCAAAAACTAGTCTATCTCTGTCTACTTTAAAGATAAGAGAGGTATCATCTGCAAACAGTACAACATCACAGATACCCTTTAAATGGAATGGTAAGTCATTGATATACACTAAGAATAAGAATGGACCTAGTATTGAGCCTTGAGGTACACCTAACTGAACTGGTAGCTCAGTAGATTTCACACCATTAACATCTACACATTGAAACCTATTCTGTAAATATGAATTTATAACGTTAAGAGCTTCGTTTTGAACACCGTAATGACGTAGTTTACGTAAAAGCGTGTCGTGGTGCACGCAATCAAAAGCTTTGGAGAGATCACAGAAAATTCCAATAGCATTTTGCGAGTTCTCCCATGCGCTAAATATGTGTTTCAGCAGAGCAACACCTGCTTCCGTAGTCGAACGACCTTTTGTAAAGCCATATTGTTCATCATGAAGGAGGCTATTTAAATTAAAATGTCTTAACAACTGCTTGAGTATTAATTTTTCAAATATTTTGCTAAATGCAGGTAAGATTGAAATAGGCCTGAAATTGCCAACGTTATTTTTATTACCTGATTTAAATAATATTCGTTCATAAATGATGTTCATTAATTGACATAAATATTAAATTCTGTGAAATTATTTATCAGAGGAATATGCTACGTGATATTTTACCTCTGGTGTTTCAGATTCAATCTCGGATATTTATTATGAAAAGTACGCGGATATTTTCCCTGCACTTTTTTGCTTTCAATAAATCTTAAAACCAATCAGTGTAACGTGTGCTGCAAATAAAAAATATTATTTATTTTATTATTTACTTTTGCCACGGCTTCGCTCGCGTGGCCTGTCTTAAATTTTCCCACAGAAACGTTCTAATGGGATAAAAAGTATCCTATGTGTTTATGCAGGTTCTAAACTATCTGTGAGTCAAATTTCATCCAGATTCGTTCAGTTGTTTTCGCGTGAAAGAGTAACAAACATCCATACATCCTCACAAACTTTTACGTTTATAATATTAGTAGGATGAACAAACAGTAAAATACTTTTAGATACACTTTAATTTATTAATGTATTATTTGACAATTCATGTCAAATAATACATTAATAAAAGCCACAGAAGAGAAGGCTCCTAAATAAATAATTGTTATCCATTACAATCTTCAAGACAATTATGATTAATAACAATAACAAATCTATTGTTAGGAGCTCGGAGGCTAAGTAATATCAGCCGCACAGGTCGATCCATCAGGTTAAGCTACGCTTGCCGGGGTTGGCCGTAGATGGGTGACCATCTTTACATACCGAGACTCCTCCATGCCTCGGAAAGCACGTTAAGCCGTTGGGTTCCGGCTGTCGTTTGTGCATCTTTGACAGTCATTATGGGTCGTCAGAAGCCCGAAAATCTGACAGCCAGTGTTACCGAGGGGTATCGGATTACCCAGTTACTGGGTTGAGGAGGTTAGATAGGCAGTTGCTCCATGTAAAATACTGGAGTCAGCTGCATCCGTTTGGACTGGAAACCGACCCCAACATAGCTGGGAAAAGGCTAGGCAGATTTAATTATTATGGAGTTATTTCAGTGTCAAATACTGATTGTGGCTATATTCCAGTCTGTCCCCTTCTGGCCTCAAAATGCAATTCATTGCTGCCTGAAGTCGGCCAGTGTGAAAATCAACAATTTTTTATATATAATAGTTTTTAATCAAACCTTCGACCTGGTTGGTGTATTTTGACTTTTATTCTCGACACGAAGTTCTTAATATAAAATTGTCAATTTAAACTTTAGTTTGACGTTATCTTTGTAATTAGAACTTTCAACTTAGTCGATAAAAGTTCGGAATTCAAAAATGGTTTCATGATTTAAAACTGGCCCTAAAGACAAAACTTTGTTTTGTAATTAGGCCGTTATTGATGAAATGTATACGTCAACAGAGTTTAAACTATTTCTAAACGAGAAATCGTGTATTAGAGTGCCTGTTACAAATCTAAGCACTAGAATGCTCACGGAAACCAAGGATAATGGTGGCCTTCAAAATGGTTGAGCTGAATGGTGCTAATCTAAGCGTCATGTTCGTGGATGGGCGCCGTCAGTAGAGACTGGTCATCACTAAGAGGCCACGGCTCTTTTAAAATTTAATTTAATTTTGGAATTGTTTTTGATGTCTTTTTTTAATACTTTTAATTATGGACGCTTTTTACGTTCAGCATCGTTCTCACATGTATAATTTCAACATGAATGATGTAACCCAGGTTTTATTACCATATTTTGATTTAAAAGAGTGTGCATGGAGTTGCTTGCCCGTTCTTCTGCATAAGTAACTACTGCTTTGGAATGCGCAACTAGCTTCATCTTTCTGACTGACCGACCCCGACGATTCAAAAGTGCCTGTAATTGGTTTATTTGAAATAAATGCTTTTAGTTTGAGTTCAAATGACGTGGCATAAACTAAGGATGCTCATGCCTTTTATCGTTTTGCATGGCATTCGACAATACGCTAAAATAGAGAGAGCCCCGAATATGGATGTTATGATTTTATTTTCTAACTCCAGGAAATTTTCGTGTCACAAAACGGAAAAATTGAAATGTGTTTTCCTTAGGTTGTTTTTTCAATAAATTCCAAAGACGTATGTTGTTAGCCTTATCGAGGATTTCCTTTATTCATTGTGTTCTTGTATTTGCACGTAATTCTTGATTTTTGTGTTGTATAGCTCTTTTCATGTTAGATTTGTTCGGGAAGAAGGAGGTATTTTTTGTACCTGTTAGTCAGGGATTGTTTGAAAAACTAATTTACCTACGAAGAGTTTAATGGCTTCATTAGAACAATGTACATTTGGACAAGCTATTTGGTATACAGGCAAAAATATTCCTCTTCTCATTTCACTGTCAAAATTCGTTTATGGAACTTGTTTTTCTTATCTTTTATTAATTTTATCGATGAACCCTTGACATTATTGTAAGGAGTCATTGTAATCATGATTATTAACAACTTTCTATGGGAACAAGTCAGAATTCGCAAAAAAAAATCTGTTGTTCCATTCTTAAAATAATGCCCTTTTTTTAGGGTGGGAAATCATCCAGTGACTTCTCCCGCTCTGGGTGGAGTGGAAGGGACTGTCAGACTCTTACTAACTAAAACCCACCCATGTTCCTTCCGTAGCCCTTTATGTTCCGGGGTTGCGGTAACCCCGGACAATCACGCTTAAAAATAATGTCCATGAATCCAATTTCACCCAGTTCCCAAAGGTTCTAGAATATCAACACACCTCATTAATTTCCACCAACCCTGGTACTCATCTGACAGAAACCCGTTCCGTGCAGTTTACCTTGCAAACGAAAACCGATTGAATAATAACATTTTTAAACCGAGTTTGTTGTAAAAATGCAATTTTCATGCGCTATTTTCATTGCGGAGTAATAAATTATTAACGGGAAATAAAATATTATTTTTACAATAGGTAGTTTAAAGGTTTCATAAATAGGAGATTATTGTGTGGCAATATTGCAGTATTGGTTCCACGGAAACATTTTGTAGGTTGAAAGGATATGATTTCGAAGAACAAAAAGCTGCGAAATTATTGTAGTTCATTCGCATTTACGGCACGCATTCTGAGAGTTTTAACATTTTTTTTACAATTTTTAAGTATAACATTGTCTAAAAATAATTTAATTGAAAATATATTTTTGCACGAATCATCAATATTTTCAGCTGTGTTATAATTATGGATTAAAGTATTTCAAGGAAGCCACATGCGCAGAAGTAATTATTGCCAAACTTTGTTGCCTTCAACGTATTCTATAATTATTTATCCTTTTCACCGCCAACGTACAGAGGACACGATATCTCGCCCAGCGCCAGAAGCGCCAAGCTTCATAGCTTGGCGCTTCTGGCGCTGGGCTAAACTATTTTGTTCGTTATGCATTTATATGCATAACGAACAAAATAGTTTTAATAAAGAACTTCATATGAAGTCATTGCGCTGGTAGCACGAAAATTTTGAACTTTTATTAAGTGCTTGGCGTTGAAAAGGTTAATATACTTTTTTATTAAGGATATGTTTGATTTGGGTGGTGGCTTATGAATTTTCCATTGCTAAGTTCTGTAACCGACAACTGGTCTTAAAAGCAGATACCGTTTATGCCTACACTTACTGACTTACACCACAAGAGAAAACCCACTCAGATAACTATCAATTCGGCCCAAAAGCATCCAAACTATAATAATATATAGCTTTTACGAAAGTCCATTTTGTACCCCGGGGACAAATATCTCTAAAAACATAAAGGGTTGGAGCCTTCACTGGCTCCATTGGGGACAACCCTAACATGTCAAACAAGTCATATTTTCGGTAGAAATTGTAGGGTTATGTATTAGTTTTTGGGTTACGGCGTTTTTGGGAATATTGTGCGGGCTGGCTGTGGCGAATTTTAATATTGAGCTGATAGAAAAATAGTGGGATTATCTTTAGAAGAAATATATAAGACCTCTTTGTGTAGAAGTTAAAAACGAAAACTATTTAATATGTTTTATCGAGACAGACGAATCGGTTGTTTGAATACTTACTTAACACAAACAATGCCACTATTTTTTGTGCTATCCTAAGCTCAGTTCCTTCAACACACATACGTGTTTGAGCCAGCGTATGGGTTAAAATATAAAATAATTTTATTTAAAGAAAGTAAATACGATGACACAAAGACAAAACATAAAAACAACAGAACACGTTGGGGGGAAATATTTTTCAGTTCCTTGCAAAGCGACACTATGGGATGGTGCAGTATCTGTGTAAGCTTTTTTTTTCCAAAATCAATGGCTTTGATTCTTGTCTACAGTAAAAACATATGTGAAAATAGAATGATACCATTTTAGGTATGATCAGCACTCGCCCCATGACTTCTTTGAGTGCTTAGCTTCTTAATGTTTGATTCAGATTTGGCCAATATTATTTTACAAGTCTCAATCAATCAGCCTAGCCTTTTCCCATCTATAGGTATTGGGGTCGGATTCCAGTCTAACCGGAGGCAACTGAATACCAGTATTTCACGTGTAGTGACTGCCTATCTGACCTCCACAACCCAGTAACTGGGTAATACGATACCCCGATAACCCTGGCTGTCAGATTTTCTAGCTTCTAACGACCGGTAACGACTGTCAAAGATGCACAAATGACAGCCCGGACCAACAGCTTAACGTGCTTTCCGAGGCACGGAGGAGTCTCGGTATGTAAAGATGGTCACCCATCCACGGCCTACCCCGGCAAGTGTAGCTTAACCTGATGGAACGACCTGCGCAGCTGTTATTACTTAGCCATGACCTCCTCATTCATTTACAAGTCTACTATGAAATTTTATTTTTATTTAACCATTCTTATGCACTCCCACTATTCGTAACGACTCCTACTTGTGCCATAACAATACCGACATCGGCAGAAATTAATTAATTAATTAATTTTGTAATTGTAACTTTGATAATTTTTAAATTTTTATTTTTAATTTTTATTATTGAATGTATTGTTGTCAATATTATGGACTATGTCTGAATTTAAATAAATAATAATAATAATAGAATGCATTCCTGACGACTTTTCTTCCTGTCAGTTTAACAAGATTGGGACCTATTAGTAACTAATATAGTTTAAATTCGTCAAATACGTATTCTTTTGTATCCAACTGACAGGTGAGAGAATCCGTCTAGCACGTCAAGTTACCCCAATCTGTCAAATTTCTTTGATAGTTTTTCAACTTTATGACAAAAGCATAAGGTTCATTTTCAATTGGCAAAATTTGACGGTTCGGGATAGCTTGATAGGGTGTCTGTACAATCCAGAACGGATCAATATAGTATGTACTATATTGTGTATTTGACAACATAAGTCAATTAAGGGAAACCGTTTGATAGTTAGACGGATAAGATGGCCGATGGCTATGGGTCGGGCAATCTGTCACTAATTATGCAGTTAGATCATTGACCCGCAACCTAATTGCTTAGCAAACTATCAATCACAATTTGAATCATTTTGAAGGATATTAATTATATTCCATTGCGTTATAATGTTTGAAAAGTTTGTTTGCTCATCAACGTATATAACGCAATGAATGTTTTTGTACTGTCAAAAGGTGTAATAATGGGATTCATGCTACATTAGCTCCTGCTCACGGCTTCGCTCTAATACTTTCATCATATCAGCAAGCGACAGTCCTGTTAAAATAGGCCGTTTCGGAGAGTAGCGGAAACAAAAAGACAGACAAAAGTTTTAAAATAGTTTTTTTTGTTATAAGCACAGTATATATATAGTTTCATATGAATTTAGTAAAAAAGCTATTATTTTGAACATTATAAACATACACATTTTATTCATTCGTATGGATGTTTAAAGATACATCAATCCGTGTGACCGCGAGGTTTTTCAAAACTACGCAACGGATTTTGTTGCCATGTATGGACAATCTTGGTCTGAAATAAACTATTATTATTTTTATTATTAATAAGCGATTTTATTTCGGAAAGTTTATGTCATATGATTGATAAATCTTGATGTTTTGTCTAACCGTAAAACCATGTAAGACTTGAAATGCAATTGTATACACAGTGAAATTAAATTCATGGGGAATTTTTTAAGGGGTCACTGTAATCAATACAAACCTGAAATCGCGAAAAAAAAAACAGTTGTTTCCTACATTTTGAAGAGTTATGCGAGCTGTTATTTTTTTTTTTCGCGATTTCATATTTGTTCCCATAGTAAAAGTTGTTTGCGATAATGAGTACAATGAACCCTTAAAATAATGCCCATGAATTCAATTTCACCCTAAAGGTTATTTGATTAAAGTACTAAATCGCTATATCTCACTACAAAGGCCTCGCTTTAACCCCTGTCTTGTACCACACATCTCCAGAGGCGCCACGTTTGTCAATGTCTTCATATCTCTCCGTTATGATTTGAACCATCCTCAAAATGGTGACTTATCTCACATCTCTTGTTTTGTACCTAATGCGCTTTAGCTTATGTACTGAATATGAAATAAGTTGAACTTTGGTAGAGTTTGAACAGAAAAAAGGACTTGATGAGCAGCAATCTAAACTCTGCCTAGCCTAGCCTTTTCTTAACTATGTTGGGGTCGGCTTCCAGTATAACCGGATGCAGCTGAATACCAGTATTTTACATGGAGCGACTACCTTTGACCTCCACATCCCAGTAACTGGGTGCATTTTACATGTAAACGTGTCGTAAAAGATCTACTTACAAAAATAAACTTTTCATTTCATGTCATTGTATTTTCAATTTTATTGTCAACTGTTCAGCTATTTGTTCAATTATTAATTCTAATTTCTATTTGTCACATAAAAATCCTTTGCCGTGCCGTGCCGCCAGTGAGTGCAGGCCACGCTATCCCCCACATTATTCGATAAATCGCCAGACGTTTGTTTGCTGAAATCGCTCGGAAAATCTATCGAACGATAAAACTGAGTGCGGTCGAATACCGTACTATTGTATAAAGAGGTGTGAAAGCGTGATTTATGTAGGAACTAGCTTTTGCCCGCGGCTTTGCTTGCGTTAACCTTTTGAACGCCATTTTCACATATACGTGACAAGCAAGCGCATGCCCTGTACGCCAACGACACAAATATGCGACAATGCGGTGCACTAATAACACGAAAAAAACAATTAAACCATTACTTTTGTGTGTCTTTTTATATATAGGTATCTTAAGAATATAAGCTGTCGTACGTATTAAATTGTATGAAACAAATTAAAAGACATCATGGATATTGGGAAGTTCATGATAACAAGAAGAAATAAATTTGTAGCATGGGATGGAGGGTACGCGCGTGCGTTTATGCTCTGGCGTTCAAAATATTCTGATTGTACTCTGGTTGTGGTTTGGGAGTTGCAATCATGGGCTAGGCAGAACGGTATGTAGACGTGGTGCCATGAAAACTTACAGGCGAATTGACTAACACACTTTCCTAAAACAATTTTTAAATATCGACAGAACGTTGAGGGACGGACTGACAGACGGACAACGGAGGCAAGGTTCCATATGGCACCCTCTGCCTAAGGAATCCTAAAACAATACCACCATAATTATAATCATAGTATGTGCTACAATTACCTACACTGGCTCAATTGTTAATTACTAATTCTAATTATTCCTAAAGTATATTTGAAATGCTCAATTTTATTCTAAACTCACAAAATTAATTAAAACAAGCCTACCTTATTATACATTTTAACAATAAAATTGAAATCTCTACAAACTAGGACAAAATTAACAATAAACGTTAAAGACTCAGGTGGTCTTAAATACAATGAAATAAACGATAATTATCTGGTGGAACAAAGTTAATAAATAAATGAACATAACGAACCAACTGTAAATGGTATTCCAATAAAATGAGAAATTTAATCGATCTCTCAAGATGATAAGAAATGAACATTAAGCGGGATTGTCCGAAAGGGTTACGTGAGCTCGTGGCTAAGTACTAACAGCTGCACAGGTAGATCCACCAGGTTAAGCTACGCTTGCCGGGGTTGGGCGTGGATAGGTGACCATCTTTACATACCGAGATTTCTCCGTGGCTCGGAAAGCACGTTAAGCCGTTGTCATTTTTACATCTTTGACGCCCGAAAATCTGACAGCCAGTCCAAGAGGTATCGTATTGCCCAGTTACTGGGTTGTGGAAGTCAGATAGGCAGTTGCTCCATGTAAAATACTGGTAGCCAGCTGCATCCGGTTAGACTGGAAGCCGACCCCAACATAGTTGGGAAAAGGCTAGGCAGATGATGTCTGAAAGGGTTACTGATACCCCGGAACATAAAGGGCTAAGGAAGGAACTTGGATGGGTTTTAGTCAGTAAGAGTCTGACACTCTCTTCCGCTCCACCCAGAGCGGGAGACGTCATTTGAAGATTTCGCACCCTTAAAAAAAAAAATATACGAACATGATTATTGCCTTGGATTTTGTCTGGGTTGACGCGATTGGGTGGGTGGTACTATCTTTACATACCCAATGGCTTAACGTGCTTTCCAAGACAAGGAACCTCTTTACATACCAATACCCCTCCTTATCTCAGCGAGAAGCTCGTAGCTAAGTAATTACATCCGCACGGATCGATCTATCAGGTTAAGCTACGGTTGCCGCGGTTGGTCCGTGGATGGGTGACCATCTTTACATACCGAGACTCCTCCGTGCCTCGGAAAGCACGTTAAGCCGTTGGTTACGGGTCGTCAGAAGCCCGAAAATCTGACAGCCAGTCTTACCAAGGGGTATCGTATTGCCCAGTTACTGGGTTGTGGAGGTCAGATAGGCAGTCGCTCCATGTAAAATACTGGTAGTCAGCTGCATCCGGTTAGACTGGAAGCCGACCCCAACATAGTTGGGAAAAGGTTAGGAAAATCAGGCTGAAGTTTTTTATACCCAGTGCGAAACTCCTATCCGTTTTTCTTATAGGTACTTACAAAATGATAGTATATAATACAGGTATGTCATTAAACTGTTCTTTGAAATATTAACATTAAATTGGTCCGACCTTACCATAATACCAATTATTTAACTACGAAAATGTCAACGTATAAGAAATTATCAATTTAATCGATCTCGTTCGTGATATTTTATGCAAAAGAACGTGAATATTTGAATCCATATACAGGGTGGAATTGAATAAATGGGCATTATTTAAAGGTGTCACTATGGGAACAAATCTTAAATCGCGAAAAAAAAAATCTGCTGTTCCATACATTATGTTCGCATTACTCGTCAAAATTTAGGGAAGAGCTGATATTTTTTATTCGTTAAAGGCAATATAATTCATTAACTGCTGCCTGTGTGTTTGTATTTTCTAGGATAGAAATCCGGAAATTCACAGTACAATGGAGAAAGTTGTTCAGTTTAATTATCCGTGGGTTACCCTTCAATATGACCACCATCTTTCTGATACATGCTGTATAGCGGTTATTCGAGGTATTTTACGGGGGCGTTTATTTATTGGTTGTGGACTTTATTTGTAAGGTCTGTCTATAATATCATATTTATTATATTTTGTGTAAATTAAACAATTGCATGTCCATGTGACGGTAGAACATGAAGTACAAAACATCTAATTTATTAATAAAGGTTCATTAGAAAATCAGTCTCAGGCAGCTTTGTCTGGCATTGAAGCCTTTTTTTTTTAAGGCTGGGAAATCATGCAATCACTGCTCCCGCTCTGGAACGAACCTTTTTGGCGCGGCCGTGAGGCACACTCAGTTATTATTATACTTTTTTTGTTTTTTTTTTGTTATTTGCGTTTTGTGTGTCACCGACTGTGTGCAAATAAATGTTTTTTTTTTCTTTCTTACTAATGCGGTGCGGTGGAGTTTCCCATTCTTTTCCATACGAAACTACCTTCTGGAAGGACTACCTGGAAGGGGCGACTAGAATCAACTCTATTTCTTGTTCATTTTGACGTTCGAAAATGCCTTTGTTGTACCTATTTGAGATAAATGATTTGACTTTGACTTTGAATGATGTGGCTATATTAGCCGTAAAACCGATGACCGTTGGGATCGACGAGTTCTTGAGTGGAGACCGCGAATTGGCAGCATTTTTCATCAAAAGTCGAATCGAAAAAAAATGTTTGAGAATTTGCAAACAACGCTCTTTCATAAGATTGCTCAAGAAGATGATTGCTGAAGATCTTTCAACCTCACTTGCCCTAGTAGCCCCACTTGCAATTTTTAAGAACCACTTTCAGTCGCTGTTAAAAAAGAAAAACATTCTTATTTGCAAAATGACAAACGTCATCTAAAACTATTCCAAATTTCAAGTTAATAACAAAAGAACTTAATGAGATATCCAGCAGACAGACAGGCTGAGTCGCACAATATGGGGTTTTTTACCCTTTGCCTACGGAACCCTAAAAATTGAAAGAGTCGGGGCAAAATTGCCGTCACATCCACGCATAACGGCCGTCGCTCAGCATAATGCTGCGTTGTAGTATCAAAGTCTTCCTCAATCGTTTCTTATTGCTGATACGAGACCATATAAGTGCCTCATATATTGTTCGCCTTACTACCAGTTTAAACGTAGCAGCAGTTTTAAGTTACAATTTAGAGTAGTGGCGACTTTTTAACCGCAGAGGTGAAATTATGTTTTTTTATTCAATGGTTGCCACACACGATCCCATATTGTAAAATACCTTTTTTTTTTTAAAAAAGGTGTAAAGTTATTAAGAAAAACACAAGAGCCTCTGTTATCGCCCAATCTTTAAGGTGCTAGCAATTTATTGGGTGTCAAACTCATAACCATGGTAATCGATTTAAATCGATACAATTTATCATCGATTAATCTGATTAATATCGTCTTTCCTGAGCATCGGATATCTAATATCGATTAAAAATAATAGGTTTAGGAATAATGGGGGATTGTATTTGATATTTACCTACAGGAAATTAAAGAGTGTTAATATTTTATTAAATGTTTTGATTAAATGCCTTTTAGTTTTGATTAAGTAATTTTGAGATAAGGTATTCGTTTAAATATAATATAACACGGGGTGAAATTGAATTGATGAGCAATATTTTAAGGGGTCCTTGTACTTATCATTATGAACAACTTTTAATGAGAACACACCTGAATCCCGAAAAAAATTAACAGTTGTTCCATACATTTCGACGAGTTATGTGAGCATAATTTATGGAACAGCAGATTTTTTTTCGCGATTTCAGATTGTTTTGCCTAGTAAAAGTTTTTTGAATTCAATTTCACTCTGTATATAACTATTGTATTCAGCCACACATAATCGTGTTTATTGTCTCAAACATTCATAAACATTATGCCTTGCTTCCACGAAGAGTTGCTCAGAGGTATATGTACCTATAGTATATCCCCAGTTTCCCAACTGTATTATTCCCATGTGCCTTTTGCCAACAACCGGGCACAAATCCAGACTCAAGGTTGAGACATTCTGTACCTCACCGGCCGATCAGGACCAGGCCCGTGCCGGACGACGCGTTCGTGTTCCACGCGCGCCTCAAAGAGATGTCAGCAGTAAGAAAGGGGTCCGTTAGGACCGAAGCCTGCTGGGTCAGCAGGATTGTCCGAAAGGGTTACCGCTACCTTCCACGGTAGCTAAGAAAAGGGCTAATAATAATAATAATATAATAAATCATTTATTTCGACCAACATAGGATCATAGGCACATACAAAACAAAAATACACATACAATAAAATAAAATAAAAAATGAAATAAAAACACAAAACATAAACATAATTATTAAATACTTCGATTGCGCAATATGTGAACCATACAGCAATGGTTCAGGTACTGGCAATCGAACCTCTGCGCGAATGCCCTCAGGATGCCGCTGGAGCTAGCCCGAACCCTGCGCACCAGGGATGTGCATCGTTTTCGCATAGTGGTATAAAAACAGTCCACTTGCGACTCGGCGAACATACCTGATGCGCTACAGAATCGGGGCAGCCCCATCAGCACCCTGAATGCATTGTTATATTGCACGCGCAAGGCGTTGTACTGCCCGCGCGTGTATGAGACCCACAGGCTGCTCGTGTAGAAAGATGTACAATAATTATGCTCTGAACAATGTTGTTTTCACTTCAGTGGTACAACGAGCAAACCTGCGTGCCATCATATTCGCCCTTACAGACAACGCCCTGCGTTCTCGCTCTATGTCTGCATCATCCTTTAGATCAGAGGACATCATATGTCCAAGATATTTAAAATGTTCTACCCTCTTCAGTGGTGTTCCACATAATTTTATGGCAGGTATTGTTTCGGGACATTTTCCTCTGGCCTGAAAGACCATGCATTCACTTTTTTTCACATTATAAATCAGGCCATGGCTGTGAGCGTAGTTTTCACAGATACCCAACAGTTTTGAAAGCCCACATACAGAAGCACTCAGCAGCACCATGTCGTCCGCGTAACTGATATTATTGAGACATACATCATCAATATGGCAGCCGACACGGGTGCTGCTGAGCTCCTCTATCAGCGCGTTGACGAACAAGTTGAAAAGTTTGGGCGACGTTAGCCCCCCCTGCCTCACCCCACATCCAACCTGTACGGCTCGGAATACGCACTCGACCATCGCACGACATTGACCTGGTTATGATACCAAAATTTAAGGATCCTGCTGAGTTAGGAAGTGAGCTAAGAAGAGTGAGCTAAGAAAGGAACATGGATGGGTTCTTGTCAGTAAGAGTCTGACACTCCCTTCCGGTCCATCCAGAGTGGGAGGAGTCATTTGATGATTTCCTACTCTCAACAAAAAAAAAACAACGTTAAGTGCGTATGCGTGGGCTGTTAGGTTGTGTAGGGCCTTACCTAGAAGAGATTTAAGTTTTCAAGTATTTAAAATATTATTAAAACATTGTACCACTTGATACAGTCTCCCAAACTGCCAACAAAACAGATAAAGCCAATCAAGGCAAGTTCACTCAAAATCAGCTTTTATATCAAACAATAAAGGTTCTGTAATAAACTGAACCCTTAATTATCTAACGGAATATTTGTTTTCGTTAAGATTAGCCTGTTAACGAAGTTCTTACTCGAACTTAGATCGTTTTAGCCTTTTAAATGAAAATATATCTATTCGTTTACGAGTTGCGCTCGATTTAAGGTGATTACTGTTTATAAGTTACCCGTCTTTCCAAGGGGTATTGTTTTACCTAGTAACTGGCTTGTGGAGGTCAGATACGCAGTCGCCCCTTGTGAAATACTGGTGTTAGACTGCACCCGGTTAGACTGGAAGGTGACCCCAAATCTAGTTATCAGTAACAAAGAGGAAGCTGCTTGTCCATTCTTAAGCGGGGATGCTTAAAGAAAGAAAGAAAAATATGTTATTTTAAACACACACAGGAAATACACAGGAAAAAAAATAAGACTAACAATAAAAAACATATATTTACCTGTCCGAGGTCAATGTCAGCATAATGCTACGATATTTAAGAAATAAATAAACACCATAGCGCTGGCAATCTGATAGGTAGGGTCCGCTGTGTTTAGGCAATAAGGCAAATGTTCTTCTTATTTTCGTGGGGTTAGTGACCAACCTGGTGTCAGAGTTTTTAAGCTGCCCCTGAACCTCCGACTTAGCTTCACATGCTGTTGAGAAATATCTCTCAGACATGCTGGTTTCCTCACAATGTTTTCCTTCACCGATTTTTAAGCAAGTGATAATTATACAATACGCACATGAATCCGTAAAATCAGAGGTGCGTGCCTTGGGTTCGAATTCGAGAACTATGACTTGGCAGTCAGACGGTTACACCACTAGGCTATCGCTGCTGTAAATAAGGCAAATGTATAATGTTCATAAACATTTACCTTATTTCCCTAAACCCTCACAGCAAAGAGAAACTACAAACTACAGATGTACTTTAAATATTTCAACCAACCACTCGTTCGCCATGACACTTTGAAACCAAATTCGACCTTTCCCGCACTGAAAGCTGAAATATTCTTTCAGTGAACACTCCAGTTCCATTTCCTAGACTTGGCGATGGCTAAATCTACGCTTAAACCTTTTCAGCTAACTTGACCTACTTAGTCGGGGCTGGCTTAAGTTAGAAGCAAGAATAATGGGATAAAACTAACCAATCAGGGTCAGCTGTCAGTCTAACCAAATGCAGCTGAATACCAGTATTTTGCATGGTGCGACTGCCTATCTGACCTTCACAACCCAGTAACTGAGTTATACGATACCCCTTGGTAAGACTGGCTGTCAGATTTTCGGGTTTCTGACGATCCGTAACGACTGTCAAATATGCACAAATGACAACAAATGCGGCTGTTGGTCCCGGCTGTCATTCGTGGATCTTTGACAGTCGTTACGGGTAGTCACAAGCCCGAAAGTCTGACAGCCAGTCTTAACAAGTGGTATCGTATTACCCGGACTGACTGGGTTTTTGAGGTCCAATGGGCCGTCGCTCCATGTAAAATACTGGTATTTAGCTGCATCCAGTTAGACTGGCAGTCGACTCCAACATAGTAGGGGAATGGCTAGGCAGATTGACTCTAATAAGATTATTATTAAGTTTCTCATAACTTAAACCACAAAATGGCCACTTCCAAAGTTTTCAATGTTGAGTCTAACTTTCCTTTATATATCGATCTGTTGTTTGTTTAATTTTATTTTTCTCTTATATCCATTAATTAGGTTCCTAACTTCGGTTACGCGAAAAAGAACTTAGGTAAGTGCTAAAATCGAAGTTTTGAAAAATACTTAGGACTTAAGACGTGTGTCCCATTAAACTTAACTTTGAAATATTAGAGGGAATTGGAAGTGGTGTGAGCGCCATGTTTTTTTTTCTTTTTCTTCTTTTTAAGTAGAGTATTGTTCCTATGCGACTACAAAGCTGTAATCAAGAAGTAGTAGTAAGGCCGATGCCTGCCGGGTCAGCAGGATTGTTCATAAAAAACGTCACTTATTATGAAATTACTTCATGTTCTGACCCATTTAGAGTTGAAATGCTCGTGGGCCCAAAGCGGGTCTCCTTTGTGTCTTGTATTTATTTGTATAATTGGACATATAATTTGACTAGCGGAATTATCCGACTAACTGCTGCTGGAAAACAAACGATGGAACATGAATGGGTTTAAGTCAGTAACAGTCTGAAACTCCTTTCCGCTCCACCCAGAACGGGAGAAGTCAATTGACAATTTGGGAAATCATCAATTGACTTCTCCCTTCTTAAAAAATAATGAAACTAAACGCGATACAGACACCTTAATCAAAGAGTACAGTAAGTATTAACCTGACACCTAAATGCATTGAAGTGTCAGTGTCAATAATTCCATAACAGCTTTGACATTGACAGCTCTTGAAGTCTTTTTAGACATGTCGTGCATTCATTTTCATTACTGAAATTGGCCCTTCAAACTCAAAGCATTCATTTCAAATAAACCAATTGCAGGCACTTTAGAATTGTCATGGGATCGGTCAGTCAGAAAGATGAAGCTAGCTGCCCATTCCAAAGCAGTTGGTACCTATGGAGAAGAACGGGCAAGAAACTCCACTCTTTTAAATCAAAATATGGTTACAAAACCTGGGTTCACCATTCATGTTGAAATATACACGTGAGAATGATGCAGAACTTAATAAAAGCGTCCATAATTACAAGATTTAAAAAAAACAATTCAAAATTAAGTTGAATTTTAAAACAGCCGTGGCAGCACTACACCCTAACAAGAGAGAGGAGCTCGTGGCTAAGTACTAACAGCCGCACAGGTCAATCCATCAGGTTAAGCTACGCTTGCCAGGGTTGGCCGTAGATAAGTGCCCATCTTTACATACCTAGAGCCCTCCATGCCTCGGCGAGCACGTTAAGCCGTTGGTCTCAGCTGTCATTTGTGCAACTTTGACAGTCGTTACGGGTAGTCAGAATCCCAAAAATCTGACAGCCAGTCTTACCAAGAGGTATCGTATTGCCCAGTTACTGGGTTGTGGAGGTCAGATAGGCAGTCGCTCCATTTAAAATACTGGTATTCAGCTGCATCTGGTTAGACTGGAAGCCGACCCCAACATAGTTGGAAAAAGGCTAGGCAGATTGATGGCAGATAAGATGACCCTAACGAAAGAGAGGTAATTCCCTCTCTTTTGTAAAAAAACATTAAGGTAAGCCCCAATAACTTTAGATGTAGAAAACTAAATGATGAAACCAAGATCACTGCTCACCCCTTTCCGGTCTTAAATCAAGGTGCAGCTAATGAGTGGCGCACAGAAGGATGAATGGCTTCAAATTGCAGACGGAACGAGATCAACTTCGATTAATTGAGAGAAACTTCCATTTTGTTAGGGTTGGTGTTCATCAGCGTAGTAAGGATTTATTTGAAGAGGAGGTTGTTATCTTGGTAGGGAACCTCTTACTTTGACCTGTTGTTGGAGAAAACTGAGAGATTTATAGCGCTGTGTGTTACATTACGTATTTATTCACGAGGGCCTAGACAACTGTCAATCTCTCCGTGCTGATTCGATTTCGAAAATGGCTGATCGAAAAATTCGTTATCTCAGCGATTCGGATTGTCAAGAACGCTACTTGTCAACGCATTTGTATCAGAATACTGATAGAGTTTCACTATACAATTTGACACTGTCTAGCACTTAGCTATCGTAAACGTTTGATCACGTGACATTTTAAAAGGTTATGCCAAATCCATAAATAACGGATTTATCTAAATTCATTATCGAATTTTTGATTCTAAGACGTCATGTCCTCACGATGTTTTCATTCTAGGACATACCGGTTTTCTCACGATGTTATCTTACACCGTATTGAAAAGAGTGGTGATGAAATTAAATACACAAAGTGCCTGGCTGGGTTCTAACCACAGAACAGATAAAGAGGATAACTGTTCTGTGGTTCTAACTCACGATCTACAATGCGTATGTCAAAACTGGAACCACTTGGCCACCACTACTTTATGGTAGGCCTATTTCCCTATGAATAATGCGCAAGTATAGGATTGTATGTTCTCGTTTATATGAACTAGGACATACAATTCCAAGACAGAGACAAAGAATCACAAATTTGAGGGCTTTTCCAGGATCCAATCCCGGACGAGTCCTCAAATTTGTGGTACTATACAGACAAAAACATACAGTCCTACATGTATGAACCATTAAAAAAAAATCGATGTAATCTACATCCACACTAATATTATAAATGCGAAAGTAACTCTGTCTGTCTGTCTGTTACCTTTTCACGCCTAAACCACCCAACCGATTTTGCTGAAATTTGGTATGTAGATAGTTTGCATTCATGAGAAGGACATAGGCATATTATTTTTTGGAAATTCAACCCCTAAAAGGGTTACAAGGGGTGGCAAAGTTTGTATGAGAAAAATATTTTTATTGCACATTTTTGCATAGGTAGGGTAGGTAGGGTAGGTAGGGTAGGTAGGGTAGGTAGGGTAGGTAGGGTAGGTAGGGTAGGTAGGGTAGGTAGGGTAGGTAGGGTAGGTAGGGTAGGTAGGGTAGGTAGGGTAGGTAGGGTAGGTAGGGTAGGTAGGGTAGGTAGGGTAGGTAGGGTAGGTAGGGTAGGTAGGGTAGGTAGGGTAGGTAGGGTAGGTAGGGTAGGTAGGGTAGGTAGGGTAGGTAGGGTAGGTAGGGTAGGTAGGGTAGGTAGGGTAGGTAGGGTAGGTAGGGTAGATAGGGTAGGTAGGGTAGGTAGGGTAGGTAGGGTAGGTAGGGTAGGTAGGGTAGGTAGGGTAGGTAGGGTAGGTAGGGTAGGTAGGGTAGGTAGGGTAGGTAGGGTAGGTAGGGTAGGTAGGGTAGGTAGGGTAGGTAGGGTAGGTAGGGTAGGTAGGGTAGGTAGGGTAGGTAGGGTAGGTAGGGTAGGTAGGGTAGGTAGGGTAGGTAGGGTAGGTAGGGTAGGTAGGGTAGGTAGGGTAGGTAGGGTAGGTAGGGTAGGTAGGGTAGGTAGGGTAGGTAGGGTAGGTAGGGTAGGTAGGGTAGGTAGGGTAGGTAGGGTAGGTAGGGTAGGTAGGGTAGGTAGGGTAGGTAGGGTAGGTAGGGTAGGTAGGGTAGGTAGGGTAGGTAAGTTGGTAGGTAGGGTAGGTAAGGTAGGTATCATAGTTAAGACAGGACAACGTCTGTCGGGTCAGCTAGTATACTATATACTAATACTAGCTGACCCGACAGACGTTGTCCTGTCTTAACTGTGATACCTACCCTACCTACCTACCTACCTGCCTACCTACCCTATCTACCTAGCTACCTACCCTACCTACCTACCCTACCTACCTACCCTACCCTACCTACCTACCCTACCTACCTACCCTACCTACCTACCCTACCCTACCTACCCACCCTACCTACCCTACCTACCTACCTACCCTACCTACCTACCCACCCTACCTACCCTACCTACCTACCTACCTACCCTACCTACCCACGCTACCTACCCTACCTACCTACCTACCCTACCAACCTACCTACCCAACTACCCTACCTACCTACCCTACCTACCCTACCTACCCACCCTACCTACCCTACCTACCCTACCTACCCTACCTACCCTACCTACCTACCCTACCTACCTACCCTACCTACCTACCCTACCTACCTACCCTACCTACCTACCCTACCTACCCACCCTACCTACCTACCTACCCTACCTACCTACCCTACCTACCTACCCTACCTACCCACCCTACCTACCTACCCTACCAACCTACCTACCGTATAGGAGGAAAATCAGCAGCTGATCAAAAAAAAAAAAAATTAAAATGTACTCTTCTATTCAGGGCGGAGACAAATCCAACGAAACAAAAACCATGAAAATTGGTCCAGCAGATCTCGAGTTATAACGAAGGGAACAAACCCGTCTTTCTTTTATATATATTAGATTATAAAGAGGTAAAATTTGTAAGTTTGTATGTAGGGGTTAATCTCCGGAACTAATGATCCAATTTCAAAAAAAAATTCACTGATCGAAAGCTACATTATTCCTGAGTGCTATAGGCTATAAATTATATTTATATCATACATATTAGCCGAGCTATCGCAATTTTCGTCTAGCAAGTCGGAAAGAAATACCTCCGAAAACAGAATTATTTGCATGCGCTGCCTAAACAGTTGTTTAAAATTGAAAGCAATGTATGGCAACCCGGTTCGCCTTAATTATTTCTACAAAAAAGTCCGCGACACCATATTCCTATCTTTTGTATTTTAACTTTTATATTTCGTTTTATGTTTTAAAAAAGTATTTTTTCGACTTACTGCTAATGTTAAAACTAGAAATTTTCCGCGGACGAAGGCGCGGGCAGAAGCTAGTTTTAAAAATAAAACAAAAGCAATCCCGTTGTCTACCCCGGTCCTAAGCTCCGTGAAAAGGTCCGGACACGCCGGCACTGGTTATCTTTTTCTCTAAAAGTCCGTGAGAGCAGAAAAATCTTAGTTCTTCGTATGACAGCCTTTGTGGCTAGCTTCTAGATAAATGTCTGTTACTATATTATTATTATTATTGTTGGAAAATCATTTTGCAGTTACTTAATACAATATTTTTCAAGTAATGGACTAACAGTGGTAAAATAAAGATGTTTATAGCAGTGATTTAAAATCTTTGCATACATTTTATCTTGGTTCATTACCTACTCATTAAACCTTAATAAGGTTATTAATTTGAGTAGTGGTGGCACACTGGTTACGACGCCGACTTCCAATTTTTAGGTTTTGAGTTCGAACCCAGGTACGCACTGTACTTTGTGTATTTAATTTTGTCACCACTGCTCAAACATTGTGAAGGAAGCCGGCATCCGGCCTAGTATAAAAACATCTGACATTTATCAACTTGCACTGGGCTCACGAGGTGGATTACAGCCCACTGCCTCGAGAAGAGAGGAGCCCTGTTTCCCAGCAGTGGGAACACCATAGACTGATTATAAGGTTATGGTTAAAAGAGAGAAAAAGGAGTTTTTAAAACCGTAATTCAACATGTACAGAGGCCAGCACATCAAGTTACCACAATCTGTCAAATTTCTTTGATAGTATTTCAACTTTATTGCAAAGACATAAGGTTCATTTTTAATTGTCAAAATTTGACAGTTAGGGATAGTTTGATGTGCTGGCGTCTGTACTTCTACTTTATTCGTTAGAGAGAATGTTTAAAAACAAAGTACTTCTTGATTTAAAATCTGCCCATAATGAAGTAAATCCCGTGCGGGATGTGGAACGCAAGTGCTAGGGTGATTTTTTTAAATGATTAAGAAGGGTCAAAAGAAAGATGTCCGGAAGGATTTGGGGGAGGCCTTTGCTCAGCAGTGGGACAGTGTAGGCTAAATTAAAAAAAAAAGAAGGATCGCGCCTTAACGCCAGTTCGAATACTTCTATACATGGAAGTTGACACAACCAACGCGAGCATATTTCGTCCCGCATCCCGCGAGCCATTCGCCTCAGTTTGCTCACAGCTTTATAGGATACACGCGATATATAAAATCACGCATTCAGATTCAGATAACCAAAAGGACTAAAGCATAAAGAATACATATAAAACATAAATCCTTATGAAAATATCGTGAAGACGAGAAGGTATAGCAAATACTTTCTGTGTCACTCGCGAAAATGTCGCCGAAATCGCCTCCGAGGGAACAATGATAATACTGAGAGAGCTCTAGGGAGTTGTGTCTACGCGGACAGAGAGACTCGCGTCAAGGTTGGTGGTTTAAATCTCATGAGTTTATTGAAAATAGATTGTGATGATGTAAGCAAGCATCTTAGCGCTGCCCCGGAACACATAGAGTTTTTTAATTTTTTGGAGCGTGGGTAATCATCAAATGACTCATCCCGCTCTGAGTGGAGCGGTAGGGAGAGTCAAAATGTTACTGACTCAAACCCTTCCATGTTCCTTCCTTAGCCCTTTATGTTCCGGGGTAGCGGTAACCCTTTCGGACACAATGGGAAGTGTGTAGTGGAACACATAGGATTGAGGTAGGAACATGGATGAGTTTTAGTCAGTAAAAGTCTGACACTCACTTCCGCTCCACCCAGAGCGGGAGACGTCATTAAATGCATTCCCACCCTCAAAAAAGAAAAGTCTGACTTATACATTCGCAAAATTAATTTTAAAGTCCGAATACTACAACCTTACAACGAGGGCTCTTATGAAGGGTCTACTTATTGACGTGTGACGACAAACGTATCGACGTTTGTCAACGTACCCGCTCTATCTGCGTATATAGCTATTCATATTGTCTTCAAAAGAATACGAAGTGATGCGACTTTTTGTCAACTAGTTCGGTGTATTAATCTTTTTAAGGGGGGAGGCAGAAAAAGAGGTGATGTTGAACCGTTTATATATTACGGGAATTGGGTTTTATAGGCAAGTAAACAGAGAATATATCAAAAAGCAGTGATAGCCTAGTGGTGTAACCGTCGGACTGCCAAGTCATAGGTCTCGACCTCTGGTTTTTCGGATTTATCAGCGTATTGTACGCTCAATCGCGAAAAATCAGAGGGCACTTGGCTAATAATCGGTGAAGGAAAACATCTTGAGGAAACCACCGTGTCTGAGAAATATTTCTCAACAGCATGTGAAGCTAAGTCAGAGGCCCATGGGCAGTCCTCTTGGGATAAATTTAGAAGTTAGTCAGTATCTGTTAAGTCCATGAAAAAGATATGGAGATGGTAGTTGTAATTCTCTTTTCAATAATTGATAAAAAATAACATGTGGAAGCTTGTCATTAGCAAATGTCCTTTGTTATGCATGATTTTTATATTTTTTTATTAGTCTGTAAGCTTTCTTTAAAAATAAATAAAAAAAAATTAATAAATCCATCAGCATTGTCATTGAATTAACAGATTGGTGATTTAGTGTGTGGTCGTTAACAGCTAAAGTAAGGCCAACGAGAAGCGATACGAAAGATCATTAACCTAAAAAACAACTGTGGCGTTGACAATCTAATATCTATCTCTTTCCATCTTGCGCCTTTGTCGTAATGTCTCGTTCTCCCGGCAAAAACATGACAACGTCAAGACGGGTTCGCCAACATTCGGGCGGCCATTTTTTTGCCATTTTTCCATTTACATTTGGTATCGCTTCTCGTTGGCCGTACTTTAGTCAGGTGAGCAGTGGTGGCCTAGTGATAACGGCCGTGACTTACAAGTTATACGTGTAGATTCAAACCTTTATGTAAATAAACACCCCTGCTCTCAAAACGGTAAAGGAAAACATCGAAGGAAAACTGCATGTCTTAGAACCAAAAACTTAAAGACATGGTAGTGGATTACGGTCCACTCTCTCTCAACGAGAGAAGGCCTTTTTTTTGATCGTGGGAAATTATCCCATGACTGCTCCCGCTCTGGGTGGAGCGGAAGGGAGTGTCAGACTCTTACTGACTAAAACCCATCCATGTTCCTTCCGTAGCCCTTTATGTTCCGGGGTAGCGGTAACCCTTTCGGACAATCCCGATTACGAGAGAAGTCCTGTGTTTCAGTAGTGGGAAAATTACAGGCTGATTGGTTTAGTTGTTGATTATACATTAACACCTATGAAGATGCTCATGCAGGTCATTATCACCCATCATTACTCTCACAGACAGTAAGAGAGTGGCTTAGTTCTCATTCAGACTGCCCCCATCTATACTAATATAATAAAGCTGAAGAGTTTGTTTGTTTGTTTGAACGCGCTAATCTCAGGAACTACTGGTTCGAATTGCAAGATTCTTTTTGTGTTGAATAGTCCATTTATCGAGGAAGGCTATAGGCTATATAACATCACGCTACGACCAATAGGAGCCGCGCAGCCGGGGTGAAACCGCGGGGAACAGTAGTAAAAGATACAATCCAAAAGTTAACAAGCAACATCTTTTTTTCCTTTTACCCCTCTAACACTAACAACGGAATGGTTCACTAACAAGAAAGGACCAATTTTTTCGACCAAATCCGACACGCTCCCTGACATTTTGCGATAGTCTTCAAGATTCTGTCCATTTGTCAAAACCGACAGCTTGCTACGTTCCGTCTCGGGACAATTGTGGACATTTTTGCCGTTTCCCGCAGTTTTTTATACATACGTCGGCCATATTGTTTGCGAGGCGAAACTGTCATTGGATTAGTTGTACAAGGTCAGTTTTTGAGACACAATGAGAAGGAATATATATTCCTGTGATTTCTTCATTTACCATAGAATATACCGACTATGTTGGGGTCGCTCCCGACCTAACCGGATGCAGCTGATCTCCAGTATTTTACAAAGAGCGACTGCCAATCTGACCTCCACAACCTAGTCACTGGGTAATACGATACCTCTTGGAAAGACTGAATGTCAGACTTTCGGGCTTCTGACAACCCGTAACGACTGTCAAATGAAAGCCGGGACCAATGGCTTAACGTGATTTCCGAGGCAAGGAGGAGGCTCGGTATGAAGAGATGGTCACCCGTGCACGGACCAACTCCGGCAAGCGCAGCTTAACCTAATGGATTGACCCGGGCAGCTGTTATTAATTAGCCATGAAGGGAAGCCCATACAAGAACCAATAATCAATTATAATATCTATTATCTTCGCAGAGTGGCTGATAGTAGCTGGATGAGAGTTGCCTAGTATCGAGCTAAATGGCAGCAATCGGAGAGGCTTTTGGCTAGCAATGGACTGCTATAGGCTGATGATGATGATAATAGTCCAACCAATTATATTTCTCATCTAGACTTAAGACTACTCTTAGCTTAGCCAACTACAGAAAACTTGAGCTGTGGCTCCGTCTCGCATGGGGTCGAAGCATTATGCTGAGCGATGCCCGTTTTGCGCGGATGTGACGCATATTTTCCCGTAACTTGTTTTTTATTGCTTGTTTTTTTTCTTTCTTTCTTTCTTAACTTAAAGAAAAGAATCACCACACATGCACACTCAGTCATCATCCTCCGTTCAAAACAAATTGTGTCAAAATAAAAACGATAACTTCATTTACCCTCAACAAAAACAATTGAATCAAGTCTTCGTCGATCAAAAATATATTATTTACTAGCTTCTGCCCGCGGCTTCGCTCGCGTGGAGGTCGGAAATTATCCCACAGGAATGTTCTACCGGGATAAAAAATATCCTATGTGTTAATCCAGGATATAAACCATCTCTGTGTCAAATTTCATCCAAATCTATACAGTAGTTTTTACGTGAAAGAGTAACAAACATCCATACATCCATACTTACAAACTTTCGCCTTTATAATAGTAGTAGGATTTAGTAAATAAAAAGGGGAAATAATAAACAATGACCTATTAAGTCAGTTTTACCTGATAAAATAATTAAGTGGACGTCGGGCGTGACGGATCGATATTTAACGTGATGGACTTAAAAGGGTTGGGGAGGGCTGAAATATAGGGGTTAATATTTGTTGCGTGGCCGTTGGGGGTTTTATTTACCTTGTGAACGATTGTTTCAAATATTTTTTGACAGTAAAGGGGCTGGTTGCAGTTAACCATGTGGATCTGTTAGTTAACGAAAGGCCTTAGTTTGTTACCAACTATTCCTTGATCTCTCTTAAAAAAGCAGTGATAACCTAGTAGAGTGACCGTCGGACTGCCAAGTCATAGATCTTGAGTTCGAACCCAAGGCACGCACCTCTGATTTTTCGGATTCGTGTGCGTATTGTATAATTAATATCACTTGCTTAGAATCAGTGAAGGAAAACATCGTGAGGAAAAACCAGCATGCTTTATGGATATTTTTACAGTATGTGAAGCTTGGTCAGAGGCAGCATAAAAATTCTGAAACCTGGAAAAAAAAATTTGATCATCACAAAACTCTTTCAAGTCACGAGAAAGAGCCAATCAGGGCTTAGGTAACGTAACCCTTTATAGATAAAGTCAAAGACATAGTCAATTAATTTATTTCAAATAGGCTCATTGATTGCTTTTCTGAAAAAAAAAGTGATAAGTGTTCTATGCCTATTCTAGTTGATAAAGTTGTAAAAGAACCAAAAATTGAAAGACGTGACATCCACCAATCCTCAATGGGCACGCGTGGTGGATTATGGCCGCCTCCTTTTTTTTTTTTTTTAAGGCTGGGAAATCATCCAATGACTGCTCCCGCTCTGGGTGGAGCGGAAGGGAGTGTCAGACTCTTACTGACTAAAACCCATCCATGTTCCTACCGTAACCCTTTATGTTCCGGGGTAGCGGTAACCCTTTCGGACAATCCCGCTTACCCGGCAGGCTTGGCCCTGAGGGGCCCCCTCATATGCTGACATCTCTTTGAGGCGCGCGTGGAACGCGCCGGCACGGGTCTGGTGCTGATCGGACGGTGAGTCACCCATTACTCACCGTCCGCAGGCCCGCGCCTGCGGTGGCCGGGAGTCGTCACGTGGCTCCCGACGCCCGGGGCGTCTTCTGCGGCGGCTGGGACGGGAGGACCTTTCTCTCTCCCATCCCGCCACCTCCTTCGCGAGCATGACTTCGCAGAAGGAGGTGACTGCCTCCCACTCCCTCTCGCCCCGGACCATGGCTTGCACCAGGGAGATAGAGGGAGAGGAATAGAGAGGAGGCCTGTGTCCCAGCAGTGGGAACATTATAGGCTTTATATGTTTATGCTTAAATTTTCTTTTAACAATTCACGCACATAGCGTTCAATTACGAAATCCGCCGCCCTATACAATCACCCCATGTAAATGAGGGGTCAAACATAAACTTGTAATATTGACTAATTGTTTCCCAAAGACGTGTAACTGTCTCCGACTGTACGAACTTACCCTACGGTGGGTAATTTATTAAATAGTTGTGCAAACTTGCGTAGTAATGATTTATAGTGTCAACTTGCGAATGCTTGCGTGGAGTTACGTATTTCGGGTATTTGAAGGTAGGAGGAACTGTTGGGGGATGATTGATTTGAATTTGTTGATGTAGATCTTGTCTGAAGAACTTCTGAATCTAAGGGAGTTCTTAGAATAGGCCTTGAAATTCTATTCAAGTGACTTTCGAAGAATCATGCGGAAGTGCCTTTATACAGGGTTAATTTGAATTCATGGGCAATATTTTACAGAGTCATTGTGGTCATCATTTTGAACAACTTTTACTATGGGAACAAATCTGAAATCGTTATAAAAAATCAGCTGTTTCCAACATTTTGTCGAGTTATGCGAGCATAATGTATGGAACAGCAGATTTTTTTTTCAATTTCACCCTGTATAGCCTCTAAGTTTTAGGTTTATTCAGGTAGATTATTCGGAGTTGCGTTATAATAATTTCCGAATTTTGCTATGACTATACATTCTAGGAATTTAATTCTTAAGCAAATGGACATCCCACGTTTCATACACTTGTCGGAAAATGACGGCCATGATTTGAAAATACGGACAGTTTAAATAAGAAGTCCGTTGGCTTAACAGTGAATATCCTGACCCTACACGTTTTTGTTTTTCTTGGTGGACTGACGACTTTTCGAAGACCGCAGGAATCCGCAGAACGCGACTTCCACTGGAAGCCGCACCCACCTATACAGAGTGAAATTTTTAAGTGGGTGTGGATGGCTAAATCCGAAACTATGAAGAATAGCAAAAAGTACTTAAAGCAACCGCGGGCTTCATCTTGATGAAAACTAAAACTGCAGTATTGGATTTTTGAAAAAACACACTGTATCATTACACCATTCGATAGTCTCACTAATATTTTTTCCTCGATACATTGTGTTAAATGTGGCATGACGTCACTCTTTTGTAAATTTTATACTGAGTTGTGACCAGCACATCAAGTTACCACAATCTGTCAAATTTCTTTGATAGTATTTCAACTTTATTGCAAAGATATAAGGTTCATTTTTAATTGAGAAATGTTGACAGTTAGGGATAGCTTGATGTGCTGGCGTCTGTACATAAGTAATTTTTTATTCATAAGATAAAGCAAAAAAATACCTGTCTAATATTTTTTTATTATCTTACTGATGGACTAAATATAATTTCTTTTGTTTTCCTGTCATCATCCATATAAGGGACCACGCGGGCCAAGCCACGGGCAGCAGCTACTTCACCAGTATAACTTCATAAAGTATATTAAGAACAAAACTGCAGCAAAGAGTACAAGCTTTGAAAGTAATTAATGCATGGTAAAGTCAAAGAAAAACTTGCCGGGGTAACGTTTGTAACTTTTTTTAATACTTTTTACAACTCTCTGGTTTGACGTCATTTTCTTTAATTACTATTGTTTTTGTTTTTATTATGTAAAGCAGTAGTTTCGACTGTAATTATGAAAACAATTTAAAAGTTTTTTTTTTTTGCAAAGTTAGAAAACTAATTACTTTTATGCGGGATTGTCCGAAAGGGTTACCGCTACCCGCTACGGAACATAAGAGGCTAAGAGAGGAACATACATAGATGGGTTTTAGTCAGTAAGAGACTGACACTCCCTTCCACTACACCCAGAGGGGGTGGAGTCATTTGATGATTTCCCATTCTCAAAAAAAAGGTATCAGTTTTAACCCTATTTTATGAGGCTTTGGAATTCGGTCCGTAATGCTTTAGGTCCCAACACCTGCAAGTATGTACTTAATAAGTTTCCAAATGATTTGTCGCTATTCAACGATGCACGATATCGACTAAAAAATCTTTAGTTCAAACCAAGCCTATAAACTGGTAATAAACATAAAATAATTTTGCTATGGTGTGCGAAACCTGGGGATTTTATTTACTATCCGGAGTCAGCAAACATGGGAACATAAGGGTGTCAATACTGCCAGACATCTTTTTATAAAATCTTTTATCAAAATGTTAATCACCGCGAAGGGAAAATCACCACCCATATTAAAAATACTTTTGTAAACAGTTAAAAAGTTAAGACAACGTTTGAGTGAAGAGATTATTTGCTGTATAACAAATATTATTAAATGTTATGACTTAAAATATTATTTTAAAATGCAAAAATCAGGCTGACACCCAGTTGCAGAAACGATATTTAACTTTTAAAGTCGGCATTAAACACTAATCTCTCTTTAAATTGTTGCAGAAAGCAACATTAGGTTCGATATTAATGGCACTTTAAAATTAATAAATGTAAGTGTCAAACTACATTTTTTTGTTGCACAAAGCGACTTTAGCGCCTAATGACACTTTAAAATGACATTTCGGGTTTTAAATTATAATGGGCCAAGGAATGTCCATTAAACCCAACATTACTGTATTAACGTGGTGAATATCAAGTGATTATCTAGTAATTTTCGGATTTAAAGTTTAACAGTGGTTGTAACATGTCTTTATCGAGCCTGTCGTCATTGTCTGATGCAGAAGAATATATTCCTTGGCGTCGTCATATCTCAGACAGAGAAGATATATTCTCGAAATACGATGGAGAAGATTTTCGAATACGCTACAGAATATCAAAAGAAGCAGCTATACAAATATGCGACCAGCTTGATTTAGAACCAATGACCCAAAGAAATAAGGCAATTGATAGCAAAACCCAGCTGTTGATTTGTCTGAGATATTATGCCACGGGATCTTACCAACAGGTATTCGGTGATTTGGCCAACATCCATAAATCAACGATCTGTCGAATAGTACAGAAAGTAACGTTAAAGCTGGCTAGATTAGCTCCTGTATATATTCAAATGCCACAGAGGGAAGAGTTGAGAAAAGTTGCAGAAGATTTTTATGAAATTGCAGGATTTCCACGAGTAGTCGGAGCCCTAGATTGCACACACATAAAAGTCATAAGTAGAGGTGGTTTCTTGGCAGAAATGTTCCGATGCAGAAAGGGATATATTTCTATAAATGTCATTTTTATGAGATAATATAATGAAATTCACACAGAAATTCACAAATCAAGAACTCAAGCGATTAACCTTGCTTGATTATCGAATTCCGAAATTGCCGAAACGAGCGACACTGACAGTCACAGACAGATGACAATGACAGGCAGAATGATTTGTGCGTTTCGATTATGCAAAATAATAGTATACTTGTAAAAACAAAACGCAAATATTCACTCATTTCGTTCACTAGAGTAATTTGATAAATGGCAACATGGTTTAATGAACTTTAATGCCGTCTTTAGTTAAAGGAACATTAAATAGATTTAAAGATGCTAAGGGCAAGTTTGTGCAACATCATTAAAATAATGAATTCATTAGCGATAATGAGCCTTTACGTAATGACGTTTTAATGATGAGCTTTCTGCAACTGGGTGTATATAAAATAATAATTGCAGATCACAATTAATATTCCTGGAGTTTTTGTAATTTCTGTAGAACATACCTACATAGTATTTATTTGAAAAATTATTAGCATTCAAATGTTTTTGATTTATTAAATGCAAAATAACGAGTTTAATGAGTTTTATTAATTGTTTCGACATAGGAATGTAAGGAGTAAACGTTTTGCGCCGACCTTAACTAACTTGAGACAAGGGCAGGAAAGTGATGTCTGATGATGAAATATTGTTACCAGATTTCACAAAACTTAGCTATTGGCAGTACTAAGGCAGATATCACAACCAAATATGGCACCTTTACCTCCGCCAATGAGGAAGCCAAGAAAGAATACACGGGGGTTGTTTTGTTACTATCGACATTTTACTTTCTTAGTCTCCGCAATATGCGAGTGATATTCGTAGGTGTGCTTCGTGGAATAGGAAATTAATTATTATAATTTTTTATTTGAATCCCACCTACGGGTGTGCTAAGTGGAATACTTTAGGTGTGCGTCGTCTGGGTGTGCTTCGTTTGGGTGTGCTTCATGGAATACCTCTCCGATCCATTTGGTATTTAATGGAAAATTGAATCTAACTTTAATAATAGTACCATTTACCATTTGCTTTAGCGACTTACTCTTGTTTTTAAGAGTTAATAAGTTAGGAATAACAATTCAACCTATCGCAGTTCACTGCCAGATAGAGGCCTCTCCCAGGCTGCGCCACAACACCCTGTCCTCCGCCTTCCGCATCCAGTCTCTCCCAGCCACCTTCTTAAGGTCATCGGCCCATCTAGCTGGGAGGTGCCCCACACCACGCTTGCCGATATGCGGCTTATAATCCAGAACTCGACTGCTATACCATATTGCTGTTCAAGAGAAACATCCTGTAGCAGACGAATGTCTTAGTATTGTATCCCGTTCGAACCCTCTAGGTACGCAACCCTACAAAAGATTTGAAACAGTGTTTTTCAGTACCATATGCAAACTATCAGTCTTTTTGCTGCATTTTTTAATTAGTCTCGGAATAGATAAGTACGTTAATATACTACGGGTGCCATTAAACGGACACAAACTTAGGCAGCTACTGAAAATTCCTGATGTAAAAACTTACACACTTTGCCTGACTTGGGAATCGAATCCCATGCTCTTGAGTTGAGGCCATTACGAGGCAGATATTGGCCGTTTTGTGTGGATGTGACGCGTATTTTCTCAGAACCTGTTTGTATTCTTTCACGCGTAATCTACATACTTAGTGGAGGTTGCTTTCGCACATAACTAGGTAGGATTCATCCTAATCAATCAACTCAGCCTATCGCAGTCCACTGCTGGACATAGGCCTCCACCAGGCTGCGCCACAACACCCTGTCCTCCACCTTCCGCATCCAGCCGGTCCCAGCCACCTTCTTAAGGTTATCGGTCCATCTAGCTTGGGGGCGTCCCACACTGCGGTTGCCGATGTACAGTCATACAAGACTCGTCTGCTATACCAGGGTCGCGGATTTGTGTTTCCGTGACCCCTGACAAAGGCACATGAAGGAACACGGGTTTTTAGTCAGTAAAAGTCTGACATCTTAACCTTTGAACTTCTAGGAGCTCGTAGCTAAGTAATAACAGCTGCACGGATCGATCCGTCAGCTTATGCTTTGCTTGGCGGGGTTGGTCCGTCGATGGGTGACCAGACCATCTTTACATATCGAGTCTCCTCCGTGCCTCGAAAAAGTACGTTAAGCCGGTTGGTCTCGGCTGTTATTCAGGGATCTTTGACAGTCATTACGGGAAGTCAGAAGCCTGAAAGTCTGACCGCCAGTCTTACCAAGGGGTATCGCATTACCCAGTAACTGGGTTTTGGAGGTCAGATAGGCAGCCACTCCATGTAAAATAATGGTATTCAGCTGCGTACGGTTGGCTTGGAAGCCGACCCCAACATAGTTGGGAAAAGGCTAGGCAGATCAGCAGATGATATAGGGATATTTCTGATATTCTAGAATATTTTGAGAAATTAATTAAATAATTTCGAACAAATGATCTCACCATTAGTACGATAATGACAGGAACAGGGCAGAGGTTTTATATTAATAAGAGAAAAACTAATTTCGACATTAAATTACCTTGCACAAAGTTCAAAGTAGCTAATCTGTCTGGGAATTCAGACAAAGTTTTTAAGAAGAAATGGAAACGCCTCTTTGACTTTTGTATTTAATACAAAAAGAAAAACAAACGATACAATATTTATGTAGACTAATGAGCTCTTCAAACTTTCTAATCCATCTTGTTTATATTGTTAAACAAACAATCAAAAACTTTGAAATTCAAAGTCTTTGAACAAAAGTAAGTATTTTTGAATAAACCACTCTGCCTTTCAGTTGTCTCAGTTTGATTTCGAATTTTAAATGCCATTTTAGACTATGGAGTGGAATCAAGTTTGGGTTACTAGTTCATTTATTATCGTACTTTGTGACTATTATTTACTAATTAAATATATTATAGGAGTGAAGCTTTTTTAATCGAAACAACCTATACTTTATTTCTTTTCTTTTCATTTTCGTGTGGTTAGGTTAGCTAGTTACGTTATGTAATTAGGTAGGCTAACCTGGTGTCAAAGGTTTTAAGATGCCCAATTGCCCATGGGCCTCTGACTTAGCTTCACATGCTGTTGAGAAATATCTCTGAGACATGCTGGTTTCCTCACGATGTTTTCCTTCACCAATTGTTAAGCAAGTGATAATTATACAATATGCACATGGATCCGTAAAATCAGAAGCGCGTCTCTTGGGTTCGAACTCGAGACCTATGACTTGCCAATCCGACGGTCACACCACTACGCTACATTCTTACACATTATACCCCATAAAACATAATAAAATTATTCAACAACCATCACTTTACATACAAAACTTTGAACAAGAATACCAAAGTAAAGATCGTCAAACTTACGCCCCGTATGTTACTCAACCTGCTTGTTCGTAGCGGTATAAAACTTAAACTTACTGCCTTAATATGGCTTAAGTTTGACAAGAACGGCGCAAGAGTTGAGGCTTGGTCGAAATTTATGTTTTTAAGTACGTTTTCCTGCTATAAATGATTAATGTTTACTGATATCGGTGAGACTAAGTGATCAGGGAATTATTTTGTTGAATGTGAATGAATTAAACTTGCTCAGCAGTGGGACAGTGTAGGCTAAGTAAAAAAAAAAGGAAAGTGCTAATATTGAAATTTTAATCATCTGTCTTGGTTTTCCCAACTTGGTTCAATTTAACCGGATACAGCTACATACCTGTATTTTAGATGGAGCGACTTCCTATCTGAACAAAACTACTAAACTAAACTACCCAGTTACTAGATATCATCTTAGAGCATTTAACCTAAATGCTCTAAGGATATCATGATAGCCCTTATAAGTTTTCGGGCTTCTGACGTCTCGAAACGATTGTCAAAGACCTACGAATGACAGCCGGAAACAATAGCTTAATGTGTTTTCCGAGACACCGAGGAGTCTCGGTATATATAGAAGATTACCCCTCCATAGACAGGCCTCTGGAAGTGTAGCTTAACCTGATCAATCAACTCTAGGGTGTTATTACTTAACCACGAGATCCTGTAAAGCTAAATTTATGTTGAACTAGCTGCTCTCGCGCGGTTTCACTCGCTACTCGGCTCTTATTGGTCGTAGCGTGATGTTACATTTATAGCCTTCATCGATAAATGGACTATCCAACACAAAAATATTAAATATTAATATTAAATATTTTTTCAATTCGGACCAGTAGTTCCAGAGATTAGCGCGTTCAAACAAACAAACTCTTCAGCTTTATAATAATTTCATTTCATTGGCAATTTTAATTTTTGTTTCGTAAAATACATAACGAAATTAATTTGTACTTCAATTTGAAGCATTGTTTATCACTATAGAATTTTTCCTGTATCATGATTAATGAGTGAGCTTCAAAGCACAAAATACCTGAATCAGAAATGAATACGAATAATAATATTTGTATTTTCAGACGATTGGTTCGACGAAAAGTACTTTTAACTACGTAAGTTTAAACACGCCTCGACTGCCTCAATGGCCGAGTGGTCGCAAGAGCTACTGCAAATCATGAGCATGAAGTCCTGGGTTCAATTCCCTGGTCGTGAAAGTGTTACTTACATATTTACACATATAAAAAACAGACACGCATAGCGAAATAAGCATCACACAAACAAAGGTGATTAGGTGCTTATTTCTAAAGAAATATCTGCTTTCGGGTTTTTCCATAACAGGGTCAAATTGAATTCATGGGCAATATTTAAAGGGGTCATTGTACTCATCATTACACACTTACTCACTACACACACACACACATACACACACTCAGACCTTACATTTATTCAACTCACCGCACAGTTAAACGTTTTTCATGTTGTGTTTTCTTTAGATAGTTTATATCCTGTTTTTCTTTTACAACATTTGCTCATTATTGTAACGTCCCGATCTATTATACTATGGCTTTGTCTTGTTTACTACGGAGAATCACTGACTCCTAAGACACAGGCATATACACCTAGTTTAGGAGTCAGGGAATTAAAATGATTGTGACATAGTTATAAGCCTACATATATGCTTAGTTTTTGTTTCTTGTACGGTGATGGCTTTGGTGAAATAAAGAATTTATTTTATTTAAGTATTTATTTTTATTTATCATTATGAAAAACTTTCACTATGGGAACAATATAATTAAGGCCCATGAATTCAATTTCACCCTGTAAAAATATTTAGCAACAGTCCGAAGTCTGGATATGTGCCCGGTCGATGGCAATAGGCTCGGCCCCTATTACATGGGACATATACAAAACTGGCAAAAATGTGGTTATCTTATAGGTACGCATTACAAAATGAGTTACACAATTAATCCATTCTTCAAAAGGTATTTTAACCTTCTACCCGTAAATACCTCACGAAATATACTCATATTTTACTTATTAATCCCCAAGCTAACCTTTATCGTAAATTACGACCATCTCTTGTGAAAACTGAACTAACATATTTGATACTTAGGGACTATTTAGTTTATTGGGACGGAGATTAGCAGTTTGCCCCTTGGAATTTATTACTCAAAGCCCATTTCCTACCTACTTTTGGGTATAACTTAATCCACTTTTCGCGATTCTGCGCTAATTCTTATTAGTAGGTACAGACGCCAGCACATCAAGCTATCCCTAACTGTCAAATTTTCTCAATTAAAAATGAACCTTATGTCTTTGCAATAAAGTTGAAATACTATCAAAGAAATTTGACAGATTGTGGTAACTTGATGTGCTGGCCAGGCCAAAGGACAACTGAGATGACGACTAATAGAGATGTATGGAAGTAAAAGACATGTTGTGCCGACTCCAAATAAATTGGGATAAGGGCAGGAGAATGATGATTATGAAATCCGTTACTGTAACTAAAATACAAGGAAAATATTAGGAAAACTCGTCTTACATGCATACCAAAACAACAGGTAGGTAATCAGATCAATCGATTTGACATTTAAGCATACAATCTTAGGTCCACTTATTAAAGAAATTACAGCAGTGATAGCCGTGTGGTGTGACCAGTGTCAGTGGTGTGACCATCGCAGTGCCAAGTCATAGGTCTCGAGTTCGATCCCAAGGCACGCACCTCTGATTTTACGGATTAATGTGCGTATTGTACAATTATCACTTGCTTAAAAATCGACGAAGAAAAACATCGTGAGGAAACCAGCATGTCTGAGAGATATTTCTCAACTACATGTGAAGCTAAGTCGTGCCCATGGGCAGCATAAAAACTCTAATATCACTAACCACACGAAAAGAAGACCAACATTAAACACTATTTAAATCACACAAATAAACAGAACGGCTAGAAAAACACCCAATATCCTCGACCCGAATGATAGACTAGGTTCTAACTTGAGGAATATTTCGACGAATTCTGCCAAAGCACAATA
Source organism: Hyppa rectilinea (assembly GCA_951799385.1). NCBI lineage: Eukaryota > Metazoa > Arthropoda > Insecta > Lepidoptera > Noctuidae > Hyppa > Hyppa rectilinea. The sequence goes on from OX637325.1 coordinate 6,802,044, forward strand.
GGGTTGGCTCATTACGCCGACAAGGGTCTGCAGGAGAGCAACGAAGAATTTCTTTAAAATATCTCAACAAATGAAGTGGGAACAAAAAATTAACAGCGAACGGAGGTTTTTTTATTTCCCTCCTGAACTTTGAAGGGGCCTGGAAAGACTGTTTTGTTTATTTCATTTTGTAAGGAGTTAGTTTTACAATTGTGGAGACTCATTTGTTTTTAGTATTTGATATAGTCCGTCATTTGAGAGTCTTTTCTCTGTTATAACAAACATCAAAGACTTTTTTAAATTATTTTATTCGTAAAGATTGTGTTGATGCTGGCTGTCATTCGTGAATCTTCGACAGTCGTCTCTGCCGGTCGGGTCACTTAGGTGAAGTGCACTGTCGTTCCACATAATGCTAAGGATAAATAATAATAATATTAATAACACGTAACAGCCAATGGCCTGATTGCCAAAAGCCTCGACCAACATCTTTCGAGGCTCTCGTTAGGTGGTTGGATCAAGAGCCAGATTCAGAAGGCAGTACTCCCCGATACGGCTCGCATTGTGAGGAGGTTCTTGTCTCTGCAGCCCTAACCACCGGTGCCTTGGACCCTGCTCCCGACATCGGCGGACCACTATTTTTTATATTTTTAAATGTTTTTTTTTGTTTTTTATAAAAATATTTAAAAATATATTAGATAAGAAATGGAATAAATAAACGAATAATAATAATATCCATGGACATTTCCTTACAACGCCATATCGTCCCAAGCTAAGCAACCTAATGCTTGTGTTATGGTAACGAGATGGCTGATATACTACTTATATACGTTTTTTTTCGTAAATACATACATTATTATAGATAGAAAAACACCCAGACCCGTAACAAATACTTGCAGGTCGTAAAAATATTTGTTCCGTGCGGGAATCGAACCCGCGACATACTGCGCAGCAGTCAATCGCTCAACCACTGCGCCACCGTGTCGTCGAAACGAGTCGAGGGATTGACACTATTGACAGCTCACGTTAAACTCACTTCACTTACGTTATCACGGTGAGATTTTTACAGAACAACACTTCTGTTATCATTCGTTCGAATATCTGAGAATCAGTCTTACCAAGGGGTATGGTACACTCAGTCAGTCACTGCATATAAATACTGATAAGTATCCAGCTGCATCCGGTTAGACTGGAAGTGAGAAGAGTGGTACAGAACCTTTCGTTGTGCGAGTCCGAGTCGCACTTGACCTCGTTGTTTATTTCGTTACTAATAATATTATTCACGAACGATCTTAAACCTTTCACTAAGCGAATATTTATTTAAGAAATCCTTAATATGTTATGCATAACTCGGATGTGAAACTTTTTATACGAAATCAATTAAAAGTTACTTATTAGTTAAAACGTAACCTGTTTACTTTTGATCTAATCGTCTGCTTTAATCGGAAGTTAGATTACTTAAACTTTAATATTAATTAGTTAACTGGTAAATATACCTAATTTTCGGAGTTTGGAGCTGATATGATGCGTGAAAACATTCTCAACGGAACTCTTTAATCTGAATCGTAATAGACAGGTTAACAAGAGTGTGTTCTATAAAACTGCTACTTATAACAACAAAAAAAAATAGAAGTTAAAAAAAAAATATGACAAGGAAGAAAAAAGAAGAAAATACAGATACAAGACGCAGTGAAAAAAAACAAGTTGTGGAAAAATGTGCGTCACATTCGCGCAAAATGGTCATCGCTCAGCATAATGCTTCGACCCCATGCGAGACAGAGCTCCAGCGCGGATTTTCAGCGACAGCCGATTTTAACATGATGACGCAAATGCATACAGGAAACGTGTTTCTTACGGGCGGTTAAAAAAAAATAATATTAAAATATTGTATGTTGGTAGGGAACCCGAGTCCGACCCGCACTTAACCTCTTTTCTTTTCAAAAATATATGGGATTTTTCGATATGCTTGGAGCTGCTATTAAAATGGATGCAAATACACACACTACACGGGAATTGACAGTTCACAGTTTTCACGGAGAGATTTTCACAGAATTGGACAGCTGTAATTTACATGGGTTGTTGTAAATTCGTCACAATTCCCAATGTATTAAGTTTGTTTATTGTAAATCCGTCACATCGTTATAATCCGTACCTATAGTAAAAAAATAAACAAAAAGTAGAATAAAAATGTTGTATATTTTTCATAATCACAGCACGTTTTCTAATTTTCCTTACATCTACATAAAAATCACAGTTTTCAAGTCAATGATTTAAATCAATAATTTTGGGTGCAATCGCTACTTGAAGAATAAAATATTTGAAAAGAGGATTTGTGACGAATTTACACATTTTTTAATACGTTTGACGAATTTACTTTTAATGTATGGATTTTTAAAATTATGACGAATTTACTTTGTGACGAATGTACAAAAACCCATTTACATAGGTGGACTATGAAAACCTACTCACCAAAATAAATGCAACAAGAAATCCACTGCCTTGCCGGAGCTGCGGAGGAATGAAAAACGGCTCAATTCACGTAACAATAATCCATAATTCAATCAACAGCTGTTCCCATTAATCATCACCAAATTCTGCACCAATCCGGAACTCGACCCCAATTCTCAGCGAATCCGTAATCCTTAACAAAAATGAATGCACTACAAGAATCTTCGAGAGATATAAATCATTTTCTATTACACCGCGGGCACAAGCTACTCGTATACGCGCAAGCGACAGTGGCTTGCGATTGCAGAGAAAACAAATGAAAGCAGATGATGAGACCATGCCAAGAGTCACTGCAACGCCACCTTATGGAGTGAGGGATGGAAAAGATGACCCTGGGGCAACAAGTGACAATCACTCCGTGTCGATTCGATTTTGAAAATTGTTGATCGAACAACTCGCTATATCAGCGATTCGGATTGTCAAGAACGAAACTTTCAACGCATTTGTATGGGAATATGGATCGAGTTTCGTTACACAATTTGACATTGTCTAGCACTTAGCGATCGAAACCGATTGATCAGGTGACATTTCGAAAGCTTATGCAAATTCCATACATTTCGGATTTATCTAATTTTGTTATCGTTAGTGAAAATGTAACTTTGTTTAAGCCTCCCTGTGTCCTAACCAAAAGCGAAAATAAGTCATTTTAAACCTCTTAAGGGGTCATTGTTGTAACGAGTAACTTTTACTTTGAGACCAAACCTGAAATCGCGAAAAAGAAATCAGCTGTTCAGTACATTTATGTTTGCCTAACTCGTCAAAATGTCCTGAATAGCTGATTTCAATTTAACCTTGTACATCGAAGATCGCGTGCTCGTGCAAAAGTCATCTTCGGTTAAAACACAGCCTGACACACGCGCGTGTCGCCTGATATAAGTCGCGTCGCAAGTCGCATCGCTCGAGGCCGCGAACGTAGCCTTAGATACTATCATGGTGTCAGAACCCATGTCAGAGACACCAGATACGTATTGTGGGTATCTCATTGTAACAGATTATGGAACAAATTGCCTTTGCTGAACTCTTGCGGATTTCGTCTAAGGGTAGCTTTAGTATTGTGTTTTGGAAATTTATCATTACTTCCTATGGTTTTCGTATTAAACTGTTGACTTGAATAAAGTAACTGAAGCTATTGGCATTTAAAAAACTGATAAAATATTTTTATTGATTTCGTTGCTACCATGAAGTGTTTTTAGCCAGTTTGGCAATTGGCACTAAGTTTGGCAATTGAATTGGTGATCACTAAGTTTGGTAATGAATTGGTGATTATCAAGTTTGGCAAATTAATTAGTGATCATCAAGTTTGGCAATTGAATTAGATTGATTATCGCGGAAATTAGAGTAGAATGAATAGTTTGTACAATAATGATGACTTAGTGATGGTCAAAGATATGACCTGTCATCACGCAGAAGGTGATTGATATACTATCGAACAAAGAGGTTGATTTACGGGTAGCTCCTGTATACCAATCTCTTTTGTTCCCCTGTAAATCATTATAATAATGTTGATATTATACCGGATCGGCCCACTCTGGATGCAGGTTGCACTAGATAGAGACAAGTGGAGCTCCTTGGAGGAGGCCTTTACCCGTCAGGGGGTCCCTGTAGAGTAAATAAACTAAATAAGCTACAATATAATATAGATAAATAGATACTAGCAATTAAATTTAAGATAAAGTATTAATAAAATAACACTAACATGCTTAAATAACCAAACAACATACCTAAAATGTACAACACTAAAATAATAATATACTAACAATATATAGATAATAATATACTATAATAAAATTTAAGATAAAGATTGCCAACTAACGATAAAGAGAACTGTAAATGTGTCGTACAATATTGTAAGCTGCCATCTACAGGAAATAAATAGGCTTTTTATTTATTTATTTATACCGGATTAGTCTATTCTGTAAAACTCTTATCGTGAGATGATAGGTGAAATGAGCTGACATTACACATGCTCACTTCACCTAAGTTTTCACAGTGACAATATTAATGAACAGATCAGCTCTTCGTAAGCGGGATTGTCCGAAAGGGTTACCACTACCCCGGAAGATAAAGGGCTAAGGAAGGAACATGGAAGGGTTTTAGTCAGTAAGAGGCTGACACTCTCTTCCAGCGCGGAGGCGAGGTGAGCGGGAGGCGTCATTTGATGATTTCCAACCCTCAATAAAAAAGCATGAGGCCCCTTACATTCCAAATGTACGTACGCAGAACATGGATGGGTTTTAGTCAGTAAGAGTCTGACGCCTCTCAAAGCGGGACGTGTCATTTGATGATTTCCAAACCTCCTTAAAAAAATGTAGGAGGCCCTTTACATTCCAAATGTGCACCTTGACAATGCAATCAAACAAAATCAAATTATATAAAAGTAACTTATAATATTATGATACATGATAATATTACATATTCAATGGCGAAACGGACTCTTGATTCACAACAGAAGTCGACGAAGCTGACGGCCAGGGCAGGGGGGAGGGTACGACGGATCTGGAAAAGTAAGCGAATAATTTGAAGACTTCCCAGTAGCTTATAAGAACAAACTATTTATAGGAACTTCGTTTGATCATTTAGTTTAATTTTTCACCGAAAATATGGTGAAACTCTTTGAAACTCTTTGATATTTTTTGATACTCTTTGATAATATTTGATACTTTTTGATATTCTTTGATATGTTTTGATACTCTTTGATACTTTTTGATAATATTTGATACTTTTTGATATTCTTTGATATGTTTTGATTCTCTTTGATACTTTTTGATAATATTTGATACTTTTTGATACTCTTTGATACTATTTGATACTTTTAAGCAGAAAGTCTGACAACAAGTGTTACTGAGGAGCATATTATATTTTATCTGTGAAAATTGGTTGTAAAACACTTTAGCACGTTAAAAGAAATAATAAAAATTGACATCTAAAAGAAGAGCGACCTCCCCTAGTTTTAAATTTTTAGTACGTTCCCTTCCCGACTGCTCAGAGGCTCATTTAAAGTTCAGATATTATCTTGGTGAGATGTGAAACCATGCTGGAATGGTCTTTTGAGGAAAAAACCACAAAAATAGGCAGTCACTTCATGTAAAATACTGGTATTCAGTTTCATCCGGCTGGACTGGAACACTTATTAAGAATCTTTAGGTGCAAGAATGGCGTTCACATTGTTTTTTTTTTCGAAAAACAAAATGGCAGAGTTAGTTCCAATTTTGGCCCGCTACAACAGCGCTAAAAGAGCGCTGTTGTAGCGCTATAACGAATTAGGACAAGTATACGTACCCTTCAACTCGGAACCCAGCGACGCTATTATACGTCAATAATTCACTTGAAAATATCTGTCTAGTTCGACTATAATTCCTAAAAATAAACCAAACGCATTAAATTCCGTAAATCGAATACAAGATGAAACAACACACGAGCGGGCGTTATATGAGTCTTATTTGATTATAATAACGTATAAATTGGAATGACTGACGCGGGTTGGTGAATGGCATCATCTATAGGTACAGAGGCCAGCACATCAAGCAATCGTAAACTGTCACATTTTTTTTGATAGTTTTTCAACCTTAGTACTAAAGGATAAGGTTCATGTTCAATTGAGTTTTTTTTTTTAAGCAAGCGCTGTTAGCAGCTCGCTGTCCAGTGGCGTTTCTGGCGGCGTGACTATAAAAAAAGGCTAAGAACTGATTTTTTAATTCAATTCCTAAAGGGTGTAACAGTTTGGTCTCTTAATCTATTGACACTCCGTACGCAAGGTCAGGTCAAGGTCAAAGTGGTTTCAAGGTCAATCATGTGGTCAACTGTACTAATGTTAAAAGAAATATTGCCAACCTGCAAAATGGCGAATTACACGATATCTGGTCCAATCTCCACGTAGGAAATAATTTCTTTTGCCGAATAATTTTTACTTTGTTTACTGTTCTTGGGGCGGTACTGCAACAAATATTTATATTAAAACATGATTAAAATTAAAATCGTTATTTATAACCTTAACCCATGATAATTCATCGTATTCGAGTAACTTCTTAACCTTACTTTTCCAACGGAAAGGGTTACCATTGCAATCTAGTGCTTATTTTATTAACTTGAACCTTCTCTAGTTCGCATTAGGTACAATATTGTAAGTCGTGCATTAGGTGGGCTCTAGGCCTTATAATATTGTGCAATAACGGTCAATACATACGGTAAAATCGCACAAAAAAAAGATCGTGTAGGGTTTGTCTTCAAGCAGTCGCAACTCTAAAAAGCGTCCGTCAATCGGAATTAATTCAAAGTAAAAGTCAAAGTATTTATTTCAAACAAACCAATTACAGGCACTTTTGAATTGTCAAGGGGGTCGGTCAGTCAGAAAGATGAAGCTAGTTGCCCATTCCAAAGCAGTTGGTACCTATGGAGAAGAACGGGCAAGAAACTCCATGGACACTCTTTTAAACAAAATATGGTTACAAAATAATTACGAATAAAATCCAAAACTACAAGTGACATGGTGAGTAGCTCGCCATTTGCAGTCGATAAAGCGTTTTTCCACTGGCCGGCACGGCGGTGACACTTGTACAGAGTAACAGCCCGGCAAAGATTGAGGCAAAATGTATGAATTGGAGTCATCGCCGTTACGGGTAAGTGGAAAAACGCGTATTTAAAATTCATACAATTTTGCTTCCACCTTCGTCGTTCCATCGTTCTGCCGTTGTTGAGCAAAAAACACCTAGTCTTCAGAATTCGCTGCCGTCGCTGCTGTGGAAGTGGCGCCGCCGCCGTGCCGTTGTTGAAACAAAAAGCCTCTCATACTAGTCGCAAACGTAACTGACACGACCTACTGTAATATTGAGAAAAAATATTTTGTTTATGGGGGTTGATAGATATCAGAAAGGGTTACCCGCTGTCCCGGAACACAAAGAGTTAAGGAAAGGTTATAGATGGGTTTTAGTCAGTAAGAGTCTGACACTCTTTTCCGCTCCACCCAGTACGAGAGGAGTCATTTGATGATTTCCCACCCTCAAATATTTTTGTATCAAACCACCTGATATAATTAGTAATAAATAGAGTTATCCTTAGAGAACTAACTCCTCCCGCTCGAGTTCTTTGAGGATAGATAATTCATGGCTTAAAAAAAAGTTGTCACATGTCTTCGAAATTTTCAATTGAGTACAAGCTAGGTTCCCCACGACGTTTTCCTTCACCCTTGATCAGTGGTTGTAAAATTATATACACAAAGTGTCTGTCTCGGGTTCAAACTCAAGGTCTAATGCCCGTATCAGAACCTCACTCAACACTCAAGCATTGCTCTCGCCTTGAGTCTCGATCAAAGCCATTTGATTGGTTGAAACTAGTTTCAAGTAATGCTTGGGTCTTGAGTGAGCTCCTGTAATACGGGCCTAAAACCCTTAAGTCGGATCCCACACCACTGGACCACCATTACTCTTGATATTGGCAATGCTTACCTTTATTACGAAAACGGCATGAACATGAAATCTGCACTGGTAACTCTTTTCACCTTCTTCTTGGGTTTAAATGACTTTAAACTTTTAATTTTGCTACGTATTGAAGGAAGATTTGCTTTCATCGACTTGACCGCTTTGAACGCGTTCGTGACTTTGTATATAGGCAGTACTGGTAGGCTTATGTTTATGCTCGTATTGATTCTTGTTTGGAATGGTAAAGCACTGGAAAGACACTTCCACGCTAATCTGCGTACAAAGAAAACATAAGTGTATTAGTGCTTAACATTCCAAACAAGACTCTAAGACGATGAACATAAAAGGCGTTTTTCAAAAACTAGTCACGTTCCAATAGCAATCGTTGAGTTTATGAGTTATTTTTAATGGTTAAAAGTCTTCTAAGTAGGTTGGTATAGACGAACGAGCTATTTGGTATTTAGAGAGACTAATTGCAACTTCTTTTTAACAATGTTGTGAGTGTAGTAATCAATTCATTCTGCGTAGTCGGAGTTTTTTTTCTCTGACTGGATTGTGGAGGTCAGATAGACAGTCGCTCCATTTAAAATACTGAAGTTCAACAGCATCTGGTTAGATTGGAAGCTGACTCCCAACATAGTTGGGAAAAGGCAAGTCAAGATTTTTTAGTAAATGCTTTTATATCACTCTCTGAGTTTAAAAAGTAATTAGGCAGAATATTGCCAGTGTAGCGGACAGGTGAATATTTTTGCTTGCATACCAAATAGCTTGTTCGACTGTACATAGTTTACATGTGCTTTTGATATAATGTTAAACGCCTTATATATGACACTACTAAGCTAAGTTACTAAACCATGCTAAAAGTTACTAACAGTGAAGTGCAATGAACGATACTACGATGTAATGACAAACTATTTACGCACTATAGTTGTCCAAAACATAAATAACGATAAACATATTAAACTTTTTAAATTCTACACCCAAATATTTTAAAACATGATAAAACTATTTCAAAGCTACGAAACTAAAGAAAATAAACACACCTGCTGAAATAACTTTTCTGAATTTTAGGTGGCTTGTACGAGCCGAAGGAACCAAATTTTTTCTTCCTGAAAAATTAAATAGTCCGATCAATCCACACATCTGTACAAATAATCAAATTGAAGGGTTTTTGTAATGAAAAAATGACAGTTTTTTACTAAAAGCATGGGAAAGTACCGTACTTATAACAAAAAATACGCTTTAGTCCCTTGATATGAGTATCATTATCATCATTTCAAATGAATAAAAGAAATCAGCCTATAAGCATGCGCTGCTAGACATAGCCAGAACAGTTCTACAAGCACCGCCACTGCTTAAAAGGATGTTAAAGTGAAATCCCTGTTCTTCTTCTTAGTGTGTCGCTGGCAATTCAAATGGACTCAGCTCAGAATTCGGGGCCATCACTAGCATCCATCAGTTCCTGTAATGTGCAGCCGACAGGACACGGTATTAAATGCCCCATCATTTGTGGAACAGCACCACATTTACAATCCAAGGTGGAGTTGTCTATAAATATCCAACGGAGCAGGTTTTCCTTCCTCGTGCCAACCTGGGTCCAGAGTCAGTTTGAAGTCTTCCAAATTGGCATAGTCTACTCGTGACCAGGTGTGGGATCTTTAGCAGGTGGACCGAATGGTGTGGGTCTTGCCACAGCTTCAGTCTTTCTTCCAATCGTTCGCCAGGTAGTCGGACGACACACTTTAAAAAGCTGTTTAGGATTTTCAGCCTATGTGGCACATGGATGTGTTCATGAATAGAGTGTCTGTTAGAGACCATTTTGGCTCTTTCACTGGAGCTTACCACCGCTCTGTGAACTTCTGGTGGCGCAATACCTTTTTTTTTGTGGGTGGGAAATCATCAAATGACTCCTCCTGCCCTGGGTGAAGGAGAAGGGTGTGTTAGACTCTTACTGACTAAAACCCATCCCATGTTCCTTCCTTAGCCCTTTATGGTCCGGAGTCGTGGTAACCCTTTCGGACAATCCCGCTTAATGGAGCTATACCTGCTGGAGGGTACTGCACTTGTGCTGGAGTCAGGTTTAGATAACCAGTGATGATCACGTTTCATTCAAAGCTCTATCTACTAACTTTAATATTCCTGTTTACAAATACATAGTTTGTATGTCAGATCCAGCACAAATCCTTGAATTTAAATGCCCGAAACGTAAATTGGACGTTTAAAAACTAATTAGGGGTGGTTTATAAATGAATTAGGTTTTACATTAAAACTAGGTAGATTAAAATGTCCCAACGGATTTGAAGGGAAACCACATGTTACGACACTATTATATTTATTTCTGGTTTTTCACAGACGCACCTACTAAATTAAAGCCTAGGTTCATAAAATTATAGAATGATTTTTGATATAATTTAAATAGATCATTTTAATCAAGATAATATTTTGTCTTTATAACTCAAATTGCATTATGAATGAATGTTTATAGGTACTTAAAAAGTGCTCGTGCTAAGTAATAACAGCACGGATCAATTCATGAGGTTAAGCTACGCTTGCCGGGGTTGGTCCATGGATGGATGACCATCTTTACATATCGAGACTCCTCCGTGTCTCGGTAAGCCACGGCTGTCATTCGTGGATCTTTGACAGTCGTTACGGGTAGTGAGAACCGTTAGTCTGACAGCCAGTCTTACCAAGTAGTATCGTATTACCCAGTTACTGACTGAGTTGTGGAGGTCAGATAGGCAGTCGCTCCATGTAAAATACTGGTATTCAGCTGCAACCGGTTAGACTGGAAGCCGACCCCAACATATGTAGATGGGAAAAGACTAGGCAGATTTTGAGGTACTTAAAAGCTAAATACTGGAACAAAGCATTTTAACTAATATAACAGAACTAAATATTGCCCGCGACTTCGTCTGCGTAGAGTTCGGTCATATCGCAATATCGGGCGTTATTTTTTGACAAAAAGTAGCCTATGTTCTTCCCCGGGATGCAATCTATCTCTCTGCCAAATTTTATCGAAATCCGTTCAGTGGTTTAGGCGTGAAAAGGTAACATACAGACAGATAGATTTACTATCCAATTAATAATAATAGTATGGATGGCAAACCACAAAGTATGGATGGCAAACCACAATTATCTTACTTTTGAGGATAATGTATAGTGACTCCTTTTGGTGTCACCTTTTGTTTGCAAGGACCATCATTGCCGCAAGGACATCCCTTCGTAGGACGATATTGGGGCAACGGCACCACTCTGAAAAAAACAGTTGTTTAAAATATAAGACGCAAGAGAATTTGTTCAGTTCAACCATAAAAGTATTCGCTTCGGAAAATTTCGTGTTGCCGAATTAGCGTGGAGCATCGAAATTATGGATAGTGGATTCTATATACATACATTACAGGTATTCTTTTTCGTTGAACCGTTGCACAACTATTGTTCACAATTAGATTTATTCACATATTTAGTATTTGCAGTCATTACAGCCAGTCTTACCAAGGGGTATTGTATTAGCCAATTGCTGACTGAGTTGTGGAGGTCAGATAGGCAGTCACTCTATCTAAAATACTGGTAGTCAGCTGCATCCGGTTAGACTGGAAACCGACCCCAATATAGTTAAAAAAAATGCAAGGCAGGCACAAAGCATAACTTCACGCCTGCCTCCTCAAGGGGTTTGGCAGAAGTGTACCTATAGTGCAGCCATATTTCGCAGCATTCGGTACCGTAACTACTTTAACACTAACTTCTGCCCGTGACTTTACTCGCTTGGATGTCAGAAATTATCCCACTGGAACGTACTAACGAGATAAAAAGTATCCCGTCTGTTAATCCAGTTTACAATCTATCTCTGTGCCAAATGTCATCCAGATCCATTCAGTAGTTTTTGCGTTAAGAGGTAACAAACATACAAACACACACACACACACGAACTTTCGGCTTTGTAATATTTGTGTGATAAAAATTAACTCACTCTTTCTTTTTAAAAACTTTCCATTTTGGTTTCTCTGTTATAACGTAACGTAAGTTGGATAAACTGAAACAGAAAATAAGAACGCTTTATTATGCATCGGAGAGAGGATACAAGAAAAATTCCGCTCGTTAGCTTGGTTGGACTGACAAAAAAGTCCAAAGTCACAGCTGTAAAATATTGTTGACTGGCAATGATATACTAATGGCGGCATCCTGACAAGTATGATGAAGCAAAAAACAAGGAATACTATAATCTAAGCAGATAAAACTTCTCCTGAACTCTTCTTCTTCGAATGGTTAGTGATTAACCTGGTGTCAGAGTTTTTATACTGCACATGAGACTCTTGACTTAGTATCACATGCTGTTAAGAAGTGTACTCAATACTCAATCATTTATTGCATTCCACAATGTATATGCTTAGGTGGTAAGTTAACTTTTGTTGAACCAATCGTGGACCCTGTCGGGCACAGCAATATCTCTCAGGCATGCTAGTTTCCACACGATGTTTTCCTTCACCATTTTTTAAGCAAGTGTTATTATACAATACGCACATGAATCCGAAAAGTCAGAAGTGCGTGAGGTTCTAACTCGAGACCTAAGACTTGGCAGTCCGACGGACACACCACTAGGCTATCTCTGCTGAATTAAAGTTTGTACTTTAAAAATGACAATAACAACCTCTGGGCAACACGTCTTGGAGGTCCAACAGTGGTCGACTTTTGGTTGGGTGATGCGGTGAACCCTCTAATACAAGGAACAGTCCATGGAAGACAAATTGTATTTATGAAAAGGTGTTCCATTTCTCTGAGCACAAACATGACAATTAAAGTCATACAAATTGATTTAAGTTACAATAATATGGTCACCTGGAGTTACTAGTAGCTTCATCTATTTTTCTAAAGTCTTTACTATTTATCATTCCCATTTTTCCAACCTCTTACTTTCTCTTCGAATTTTATGTTTTCCTGGTACTCGTCGATAACTCGGATACCAAGAAGTTTTCAATTATTATTCTCTAAACAAATTCTGTTACGTTTGCATTGACTAAGATGCATTTTGGTGAGGTTTATTTTAATAATTTATTTCATAGTTTGTGTTTATAAGTTACTTCTTGGATTTGACATTTTGTTCATGACAGCGGTATCTTTTCTAAAATTTTGATTGTTGGAAGTATAAGACGTTAGTTTTGTAAGGAGGAAAACTATGAACGTACTTTGTTTAAAAAAGGCTGTATTGTTTTCAAGATACCGATAAAAACCCAGCAAAATGTAAGGAACCGTTGATTTTTTCGATTTCAGATTTGTTCCCATAGTGAAGGTTGTTTATTACGACGAGTACAATAACTCCTTATAATAATGTGCAAGAATTCAATTTTACCCTGTCAGGGTAGGGCAAGAATTCAATTTTACCCTGTCGGTAAAATTGAATTCTTGCACATTATTATAAGGAGTTATTGTACTCGTCGTAATGAACAACCTTCACTATCGCTTAACACAACTGGGCCCTTTTTATACAGATAAAAAGGGCCCAGTTGTGTTAAGCGATCCCGAAGCAAATCTGACGAACATTTTTTAGAGGTTTAATTTTTTTATTGTATTTCTGAGATAATTATGCCATGTAAGGGTTGCAAGGGTACAACGAGACCGCATACGTTCGAAGACCGTCTAAAAATAATACTACATTAATTTATAACGTCTTCGATTGAGAGATCGGATCGTAAGTAGTTTTTACGTTACTGCCTTTTTTTTCTTGAGGGTGGGAAACCATCAAATGTCCCCTCCCGCTCTGGGTGGAGCGGAAGGGAGTGTGAGACTCTTACTGACTAAAATCCATCCATGTTCCTTCCTTAGCCCTTTATGTTCCGGGTTAGCGGTAACCCTTTCGGACAATCCCGCTTTCCCGGCAGGCTTCGGCCCTAACTGGGCCTTTCTATGATGCTGACATCTCTTTAAGGCGCGCGTGGAACACGTACGCGCCGTCCGGCACGGGCCTGGTGCTGATCGGACGGTGAGCTACCCATTACTCACCGTCCGCAGGCCCACGCCTACGGTGGCCGGGAGTCGTTCCGACGCCCGGATACGTTACTGCCTGGATTTTATATTGACGTTTTATGTGTGAAACGCAATTATCCCGAGGATACAGTTAAATGTTTATATAAAAAGCAAATTTTTCAACGTCTTCAATCCAAATCTAAATAACCTTGACATGTAAACGCACAGAACTCCATTACGGGTGAAAACTTCGATGTTTATACACCCCAGCGTTCCCATTGATCTGTAAAGAACAACCGGGTCCTAAGCAAACAAACATAACTCTACGGGAACTTCTAACAAAGAGGGCGCCGAGGTGGATGGATTTTATTCTTCTTGCGTAATATGTGTAGCTTAAGGACAGGGGTTAAATGGGGTTAAAAGCTACTGAATTAATAGCAAAAGTTTTGGTTATGAAGGCAGGTCGTCTGTGAAACTGACAGCAGCTTTGGATGCACCTGTGAATGGAGATAATCTTTAGCCCACTATGAATACAGCCTGGGAATATTTATTTGAATCGGTCAAAAATAAAATATGATATCCTATGGAAAAAGCCCGCTCGTCATTAAAACTTCCATCACCGTAAAGAAATTAAATATAATGCGAATATTTAATTGTTAAATTGAATTCAATGCTAATTAGTATTCCATTTGATTCTAAAAATCTGTGACGTCACATTGTGTTATTTATTTCATTCAAATGACGAACAAATGCCGCGTTTTGACAGTTCAAAAAAAGTAACGTTTTGACTACCCTTTCAAATACCCAATTGGCAGTGCAGTGATGTAGGGAGTGGGAAATTATTCCAGCATCACAATTCTGTAACACATTTTAAATCACATTGCGCAGGATTTTGAAGTCAACTCATAATCCATTCAGCGGGATTGGTGGAAGGGTTAGCGCTGCCCTGGAATACAAAGGCGTAAGGGAGAAACATGGATGGGTTTTAATAAGTAAGAGTCTGATATTCCCTTCTGCTCCACGCAGAGTGGGTTGAGTCATTTGATGATTTCCTATCCCTTAAAATAATACTCATCATTCATTGTTTCATATCTTTGAACAATTTGGATTGCAATTGCAAGTGTAACGCAAAATCCCTATTGCGTACCACAGCCTGGAGGTAAGCCATGGCGGGATGGGAGAGAGAAAGGTCCTCCCGTCCCAGCCGCCGCAGGAGACGCCCCGGGCGTCGGGAGCCACGTGACGACTCCCGGCCACCGTAGGCGCGGGCCTGCGGACGGTGAGTAATGGGTGACTCACCGTCCGATCAGCACCAGACCCGTGCCGTACGGCGCGTATACGTTCCACGCGCGCCTCAAAGAGATGTCAGCATATGAAGGGGCCCCTCAGGGCCAAGCCTGCCGGGTAAGCGGATTGTCCGAAAGGGTTACCGCTACCCCGGAACATAAAGGGCTACGGAAGGAACATGGATGGGTTTTAGTCAGTAAGAGTCTGACACTCCCTTCCGCTCCACCCAGAGCGGGAGCAGTCATTGGATGATATCCCAGCCTTAAAAAAAAAAAAAAAGCCTGGAGGTAGGTTACGCTATTGTCACTTTGGATGATTTTTGCACAAACTGAAACTTCAATAAATATTCAGCCGATCTATTCTGTAAAAGTCTCATAGTGAAAACTAGTATTGTAGCAAGAGGACCAGCGAGGTATGGTCGCCAGTGCATCAAGTTATACCATGTCAAATCTCTCCAAATGATTTTAAACCTTACAGCGTTGTTTTTTAAGTTCAAAAATGATTGAGAAAATTTGTCAGTTTGTGGTGACTTGATGTGTACTAATG
The DNA here is from genome assembly GCA_951799385.1 of Hyppa rectilinea. Classification (NCBI taxonomy): domain Eukaryota; kingdom Metazoa; phylum Arthropoda; class Insecta; order Lepidoptera; family Noctuidae; genus Hyppa; species Hyppa rectilinea. Next base: position 6,817,736 of record OX637325.1, read on the forward strand.
TAACACTCATAAAATGATAATTTATCGCAATGCCTTTAAATTTGACAGCAAAACTACGTTCACTGCGTTGTTTACTTTGCTGAATAGTCGAATTATGACATAATGGGAGGCATTGCGATCGCCATTTTATTTGTGTCACACAATTTCCACGCTGGAGATTTCCATGACATTATTTTGGTTTATTATGTATTAATTAACTGAGTGTTTGAGTTAGTCTGGTTGACAAGAACCTACGGGAGATTCTTGTTTATCTTTCAAACTGGTTTGGTTTGCAGATTACGTAGCATTATCAGCTTTTAACGGTACAACTGCTGGGCCACGGGCCCTCACTGACCGAGAGGGAGTGAGCCGTTATCTACCACGCGGTTCCAGAGACAGTTTGTTGATGTCATATTATTATGTCTTCGAAACTTCGGTTTTTAGACATGCCAATTTTCTCACGCCATTTTCTTTGACCGTTTTGAGAGCAACGATGATGAAATAAAGAATCCTGCCGTCCTGTACGGATCAGAGTGTCGGGCCACAAAAGGAATTAATGAAAGACAATTGCATGTAGCTGAGATGAGAATGCTAAGAGAGATGTGTGGTGTTACGCGAATGGATAGAATACGTAATGAGTATATAAGAGGAAGTCTGAAAGTGACACCGGTGACTGAAAAGTTGTGTGGAAATCGGTTGTCATGGCATGGGCATGATATGCGGAGGAATGAGGAAAATGCTGTCAGGAAAGTTGTGAGTATGAATGTGGATGGCTATACAAGTACAGGGAGACCAAAGAAACGATGGATGGATTGTGTGAAAGATGATATGGCTAGAAAGGGAGTGACTACCGAGATGACGACTAATAGAGAAGTATGGAAGAAGAAGAAATGTTGCGCCGACCCCAAATAAATTGGGATAAGGGCAGGAGAATGATGAATGATGATGATGAAATAAAGAACACAAAGCTCAGATCTTAGGCAGGCGTAAAGCGCCAGCCATAGCGTGGGTTCAAATCTATACAACTCGTAAGTCGAAGCCATTACCGTTAGGCCGCCACTACTCAATGCATATACACCGCGTAATTTTAGTCGTCTTACAACGGCAGCCCAATTCATGTATTCATTGACTACAAATCATTCAAAAAAAAAACATTCAGATCCGTTCAGCCGTTTGAACGCGAAGAACGGACAAACATCAAACTGACTCACAAACTTACGCATTTATTCTTCTACTTAGCGTGTTGATGGCAATCTTAATGAACTCGGCCTAGAATTCGGCAGCGAGTTTGGCGCCATCACTAGCGTCCATCAGTTCCTGTAACGTGCAAACAACAGGACACGAATGACACGATATTAAGTGTCCCATTGTTTATGGAAAAGCACCACATTTACACTCCAAGGCGGAGTTGTCTATGTATCCCAACCTGAGCAGATTTTCCTTGCTTCGGCCAACCTGGGTCCGGGGTCTATTTAAAGACTTCCAGGTTGGCTTAGGCAAGTCGCGCTTAGGAGGGAGACCTTCAGCAGGTGGAATGAATGGTGTAAAGGAAGCACTGTCTCGCCACTAGTCTTTATCTATACTAATATTATAAAGCTGAAGAGTTTGTTTGTTTGATCGCGCTAATCTCTGAAACTACTGGTCCGAATTGAAAAAATCTTTTTGTGTTGGATAGTCCATTTATCGAGGAAGGATATAGGTTATGTAACATCACGCTACGACCAATAGTAGCCGAACAGCGTGTGAAAAAATAAAAAAATAATAAATTGTTTATTACCACGAAGTTCATACATTACACTGTATACAGGATAAAGGTCTTAATTTAGCATAAGGTAGTTAAGTACATAGGTTCAACCCTGCCCCCTAAACTAGGCTAGGCCTGTATCTTAGGGGGCAGTACTCGGCTATGATGCTATTTTGGCAGACGTGCCAGTAGACTGTGTCAAGTGGGTGCATTATTATCTTGTGGTAAGTAGCAATGAAAATGTTCAAAAATACTCGCTACAAGTATATTTATAAGGTTTTTTCTCGATCGCGTTACCGGTTAAGGATACAACTTGAATGAGTAGTGAGCACCAACCTTTAACAGGATATCCTTATTTCTTTGCATACAAAACGCTTCTAACCCTAACAAGGTCGCTCGTAATTTTACACAGTTTGTTATAGATTGTATAGAGATTCGGGAAGTAGTATATTTTGTCGATATTTTATCATATTTTTGAGGAGAAAAGATTGGTTCTCCGGACTATTGATGTTATGATGCAACGTTTAGAAGATATTTTGATATACTATGTTGACTGGCTTGTTGTCTAGTGATCCCAAGCGAGACTGGTGAACATGAGTCCTTAATTCAATTCCCTGGTCAGGAATAAAGGTATACTTAATATGTGTGTAATTGCCAAAGAGAGGTAGGCAGATAATTACACAGATACAAAAACACACGCCTCTTCTTTTTCTTTTCGTGTGGTTAATGACTAACCTGGTGTCAGAGTTTTTTATGCTGCTCATGGGCCTTTGACTTAGCTTCACATGCTGTTGAGAAATATCTCTCAGACAAGCTGGTTTCCTCACGATGTTTTCCTTCGGTGAAGGAAAACACACGCCTTGTATACCTACAGAGGCTAGCACATCAAGCTACCCGAATCTGTCAAATTTCTTTGATAGATTTTCACTTTATTGCAAACGTTCACGGTTCATTTTGAATTGGGAAAATTTGACAGTTTGGGATAGCTTGATGTGCTGGCGTCTGTATCCATGGGGTAGACAGAAACTACAGAACAACAGAACAACACCTGCTATGGTCCTTACATACTCCTTCCGCTACGTTTACATACATACACAGCACCTGACCTTCCTGAAGAACATCACCTTTGAGGCTACCCATTTATACATTTAAATAAAATTGCAGTGTATGTTTGTAAGTACTATGTACCTACTAAAAAGCGACCATTTGCTGGGTACGTATATCATTGACTTGAATGTGCCCTGGCGGCTGAGAGTATGCCATGCTCACTTTAATGTCTCGCTGATGGTGGCGTGTGTGTTGGATCATTTAGCTTCCTTCAAAATGGTTGAGCTGAATGGTGCTAATATGTGCGTCATGTTCGTGAACGGGCGCTGTCAGTAGGGACTGGTCATCTCTTAGCGGCTTACGTGTTCCACGCGCGCCTCAAAGAGATGTCAGCAGTGTAGAAGGGGCCCGTTAGGGCCGAAGCCTGCCGGGTCAGCGGGATTGTCCAAAAGGTTTACCGCTACTCCGGAACGTAAAGGGCTAAGGAAGGAACATGGATGGGTTTTAGTCAGTAATAGTCTGACACTCCCTTCCGCTCCACCCAGAGCGGGATTTGATCATTCGATAATTTCCAACCCTCGAAAAAAAATGCTGCTACTGAAAACCATGTAATATAAAGACCTAAAACGCTTTTTCCGACTCAGGGACTCGAAATTGTTCGAAGTTTGACACATTCTCAAAAAAAAAAAGCCGACACACGTGCTCATTAGAAATCCAGCGTTAGACAGCATCTGTCTAGCATTGAAGGCTGAAACAAACCTTTTTGGCCGTGAGGCACACACTGTCATTGTTTAAAAATCTTTTTAGTTTTATTTTATTTGAATTTTGTGTGGCACCGACTGTGTCCAAATAAATGTTTTTTCTGTCTTTCTGTCTACGTGATTTCACATACATTTTTTCCTGTAAGTTGCAGAATAAACATTTTTTTTTTTTTACCACAAACCATCGACACAGTTTATACATAAACATTAAAAAGCCATAATGTATCTATTTCGAAAGTACTTCATATTACTAAAACGCCAATACACTTAAGACAATCCATTGTACCGTCGTTCCGAACGCCTATTGATTCGTCTGTGTTGGCACTTGTCACCTTATGAGTATGATCGATTGCTACCTATAAGGCACCTGGTGCTTATGCCACAATTTACAAGAAAAAGAGGGGCTTTAAAATACTTTTTCTTTTATAAAATAAATAAGTAAATAAATTCATTCCAATCCATTCGGCCATTCTGGTATGATTCAATAATAAACATCCATCCATACAAACTTTCGCATTTATAATGGTAGCAAGGTATTATAGTAATAAGCGGAATTGTCCGAAAGGGTTACCGATACCCCGGAACATAAAATGCTAAAGAAGGAACATGGATGGGTTTTAGTCAGTAAGAGTCTGACACTCTCTTCCGCTCCACCCAGAACGGGAGGAGTCATTAGATGATTTCCCACCCTCAAAAAAGGGTGTTACAGAAAATAAGAAAACATTGCATGTAGAAAGTCGCCAGAAACACGAGAAACTCACCGTAAAAATTTGAGTGAACTGTGCTGTCATTCTTCTTGACGCTAGCAATTGATACTATTGACAATTCATTTCAAGCTCACTTCGCCTTTTCATGGTGAGATGCTTACAGAACAGAACTTCTCGATGAGGAACGCACAGAACGACCTTTCATTATATCCCATTTCTCAAAAAAAATATTAAAGATGATGACTAAAATTTTTTTTTAAACCGTCAGCTAGATTAGGTGTAAAAAAATGTTGGACACGTATTTTTTTTCATGTAATCAAAAGATAACTAAAATATAAGTAAGACGAAGGGATTCGTTATCAGTGGGTCGCGTCATCGGAAATAACACTCAGAAAACTTTGTAAACACTTTTAATTACTTGGTAACTCGCACTGAATACAAATAGTCAAGAATGGCTCGATTAAGAACTAAGGAACGCGGGAAGTTTAGCGCGGAGTAACGAACGTCCACTCAGCCTGACGGACCGATCTAAAAGTGTCCTCACTCAACTGTCACCGCACACTTGTGCCTCCCCACTTACAGGTTAGCCAACCTACCTGTCAATGTCAGTACCTGTCAATGTCAAATAACCGATTATACTTCCGGATCGACATTTGACTCGATTATTCGCTCGGTGTTGCCATTACTCCACGCTAACCATCCCCAAGTTATTACTTGACGTTCCGAAACGTAAGCTGTCAAATCTAACTACATAGTTTCTCTAGTGAGAGATAGATGGCGTTGATCCAGATTGATTGATATGCGTCAACGCTTCGACAAATAGATACAATGTTGTTAGAATGTGGCATGACGTCACCCCCTTTCGGGGACAACAGTACATTACACCCACTAATAAACTATAATACCTAGTACCAGAAAATATTTTCCCATAAACCTTCCAACCGATTCCAGTAGTTCTACAAATGCTAGGCTACAAGCGTTTTAAAAATAAAATTTTCTTTGTAGTCTCGCAGAGGCTGGAGACAATGGAAGCACTAAGCTATGGCAGTGGGGCACTTTGTGGAAAAATGCTTTAGTAGTTACTATGTCACTGTTCTGTATCGACTATTTACGTTGCATGGAGATGGTGTAACAGGGTAATAAGAAAGAAATTATATTTAGTCCGTCAATCAGATACTAAAAAAAAAATTAGACGCGGTACTTTTTGCTTAATCATATTAGTAAAAAATGACGCTTTAAAGTTGGAGAGTGGGGGCGCGTAACGTCACAACTCAGTTTGATCTATATAGGACTGACGTCATGACACATTTTAACATTATTTTCATTCTGCCTAGCCTGTTCTCAACTATGTTGGGGTCAGCTTCCAGTCTAACCAGATGCAGCTGAATACCAGTATTTTACATGAAGCCACTGCCTATCAGACCTCCACAATCCAGTAACTGGGTAATACGATACCCCTTGGTAAGACTGGCTGTCAGAATTACGGGCTTCTGACGACTCGTATCGACTGTCAAAGATGCAGAAATGACGGCCGGGACCAACGACTTAACATGCTTTCTGAGGCAACGAGGAGTTTCGTTTTATAAAGATGGTCAACCATCCACGGCCAACCCCGGCAAAGGAAGCTTAACCTGATGGATCCACCTGTGCGGCTGTTAGTACTTGGCCACGAGCTCCGTCCGTCAATCAGTCATAATAAAAAAATATTAAACACGTATTTTTTGCTTTATCATAATAATAAAAAATGAGTTAGATAAAACGCATTAAAGTAGGGGAGTGGGGGCGCGCTACGTCACAACTCAGTATAAAATATATAAGTGACGTCATGCCACATTTTTCATCGGCGTAAACTTTTGATTTCGTAGAAAAAGAAAAACAACGTGTCCAATATTTTTTCAAACTCAAACTCAAAGTATTTATTTCAAATAAACCAATTACAGGCACTTTTGAACTGTCAAGGTGTCGGTCAGTCAGAGAGATGAAACTAGTTGCCCATTCCAAAGCAGTAGGTACCTATGGAGAAGAACGGGCAAGAAACTCCATGGACACTCTTTTAATAATCTAACTGTCGGACAGTTAAAAATATTTTAGTCATCATCCCTATTATACATACATTACGTTATTTTGAAATATATCATATTAAAATCTCCTTCTTTTAGTGTGATAATGACTAACCTGGTGTCAGAGTTTTTATGTTGCCTACGGGCCTCTGGCTTAGCTTCTGCTGTTTAGAAATATCTCTCAGACATGCTGGTTTCCTCACGATGTTTTCCTTCACCGATTCTTAAGCAAGTGATAATTTATACAATACGCACATGCTCGCGCAAGTTTTTTATTTATAAGTTTTTTCCGCTTACAACACAGAATTGAGCTAATCATTCCTTTCTCCTTACCCATACATTCCTTATCGTTCGGAACGAGATTGGAAGTTCATTTGCGCGCGACCAAAGTGTCAGTGCGTTCTTCGCATTCAACCGCTTCGCATTCAACCGCTCCGCATCATATCCGCTAATTATAGTGAGCTAGTCTCGTCTAGCTTACTTAAAGTGTAATTTTTGCATTCGACCGCGCCGCTATGTAAACTGACCCGCACCGCAAACCGCAACCGCTTACTCAACCGCAATCGCATCAGGAACTGTATAACTGTTATAAATAAGTGTTGGCCGACACAAGTGTGACATTTAAACAAGTGAGTGTGAGTGACCACAGAGAAACAGGAAGAAAACCAGAAAGCACGTGGGACTTCTGCTGAGCTAGCTGTCCTTGAATCCACGTGTTTTGTCCAGAAGGTTCACAAGTAAGTCCATCCATTCCTATTTCTCATAACCTCATATCCCTCAAGTTCCCCGTTTGCTCAATTCTGTGTGTCGTCCAACAGCTCACCACGCTAAATCTACATTACCAACAAGAATTAATTCCACGCTCCAAGGTCCTTCGAAGCCGCTTAAAACTTATCCACCAGCACATGAATCCGTAAATTCAGAGGTTCGTGTCTTGGGTTCGAACTCGAGGCCTATGACTTGGCAGTCCGACGGTCACACCACTAGGCTATGATAAATGATTTTATTTTTGTTAATAGATTTTTTTTAAACACTTTTATACGTGTATAATATATTGGTAGTCCGACGGTCACTGCTGTTGAATTAAAATGTTATTTTAGATTAAAAAAAAATGAATAGCGAAAAGAATAAAGTTCAAAATCACTTTTCTTCCAGCAGCACTTCCACTCAACTGTATCTCCTTCCAGTTGTCGGTTTCGTTTAAAGAATAAACTGCACTTGTTACTTGAATGGCGATGGCATTTCGCAATGGTCTTGTCAGGCTGTGATATCATGAAATAGATAGGTGCAGAAAGTCGACTCCGCACAACGAGCCAGAACGCACGCATATAATTGGACGCAGTTATGCAAACTAGATCCAACCCACAAAACAGGTGAAGTTGAGTTATTGGTACCAACAGGACCTTCAAATCAACTTTCATAAGTAACGAAATAAACTGACAAATCCTGTTCCGTTATTTCTTGGTAAAGGGAACCATAAAAATGTTTTTTTAATTCATTAATTTGTGTAAAATTAGTAATTGTTTGTTCACGTAAATAAATATAATGTTAAACATAGTATTTTAAAGTTATTTATAGAAATCTAACTAGTTGAAAACGTAAACATAATTCAATAAGGAACCATCAGGATTTTGATAAAAACCGATATAAAATTAATATGTCAAAAATTTAAATACTCTAATTGTCTGTACTGCTGTAGTTGTTGTACTAAAGTTCTTTATCCTATTTATCTCTACACAGGTTAGAAAGAAAACTCGAAAGTCCCTTTTTGTGGGTTAGTTCTAGTTTGCATAACTATATCCAATTATAGACACGATTCATGTAAAGCCAGTGCAAGCGTGTAGTTATCCACCAACCCGCACCAGGCCCGCGTAGTGGATTATGGCCCACTCCCTCTCTTAGAGGAGATGCCTATGTCCCAGCAGTGGGAACATTATCGGCTGATTACAAGTGCACAAGTCATAAGTAATTTATTTCATAACAATATTCATTAATTGTGTTGAAAAATATACATTGGAATTAAATTAAAATTCATTTAAATACATTTAGGCAGTCACTATATGTACAAAGTGGAGCAGGTCGTCCGACATTTTTTTAAACCACGATATGAGTGTCATGTCCTTAACCCGTATACAAAAAATCAACCAAATCCAATAAATACTTTAGCCACAGGAAATTATTTTTCATTTTCATACTTTACAACATGATGTAGATCTGAGTCTGTAATAATAAATAAACATTGTAAGGTCAAGAACCTGTGCAAACACGTACGATTCAATTCTCTACGTCTCAATATCCTTGAAAGACAGAGAAAGGTGTCATACTATTCCACTCTGACGCGCCCCGCCCACTCCCACAAAATAATACAATTAGAAAGAAAAAGAAATATTACTTCCGCAAATAATGCATTAATGGTGCATAAAATTGCGAGTGTGTGTGTGAGCGGAATTTTATCGGCAAAAAGTCCTTGACTCGGTTACTATGTCAGTCAGTAAATAGCGGCGCCCTTTGGAGGACACGCACCTTCTAGTTTTTTATCACAAGAAGAGCCGCGCGCGCATTGTCGTGATTAATTTATGAAAAGTTTTAGTTGTTATTATGTTTAAAGACGATTTATGATAGTTGGATTAGTTCATAGGTCAGTGTGACTTATTGTTAAGTGTTAGTGTAATATTAGTTAGTTGATTAGGCATTTAATAGGTAGCTAGTTTTGTGATTTAGGTTAGGTTTGTAAGTTATTTAGTTTAATTATGCTTATAACTTGTTAAGACGATTCCGTGAAAATTTAATAAGACGATGTCGCTTGTGCATAATGAACAACGGGGGACACTTTGAAAATGTTAAAATTTGACTATTGGGGATTTAAATTCTGATTGTGATGTGATATTATGTGATTAATTATTCAATCAGTGATCTTTTATTAATCAATAACGCACAACTTAGTGAGTTTATGCTGCTGGATTGTTGATCTCCGACTAAAATACCTACCTGCGTCCACCTACGCGCCGCGCCCTGCACCACGCCGCGCGACAGGTCAGTGACTTTTCGTAGATAAAGCGTGTTTACGTTTTATGCAGTTGATTCTGCTATTTATTCTGTTTGAAAATTGCAATTTTTAAATTTTCCATTAACTACTTATCATCGTGTTTTAAAATGTTTCGATGGACTAGTACTGTGCTCGTTTTAATTTAATGTCGTAATTCCGGATCCACATTTTATAAAAACAAGAACAATCAATTAAGAATTTCAGGTACAATATAAAATAGTAACAAATTTCAAGTAATAAAATCAATAACAAGATTCGAAAAATTACCATTAATTAATAATAATATCCTTGGACATTTCACACAACGCCATATCGTCCGAAGCTAAGCAACCTAATACTTGTTTTAATGTAACGAGATGGCTGATAAACTACTTATATATTTTTTTTTTTGTAAATACATACATATTATAGATAGAAAACACCTGGGTGTTTGCAAGTATTTGTTACGGGTCTGGACTCGTAACAAATACTTGCAGGTTGTACAAATATTTGTTCCGTGCGGGCATCGAACCCGCGACATGTTGCGCAGCAGTCAATCGCTCAACCACTGCGCCAACCGTGACGACGTCAATTAAAATTCATTTAAATACATTTAGGCAGTCACTATATAAAAACAAGAACAATCAATTAAGAATTTCAGGTACAATATAAAATAGTAACAAATGTCAAGTAATAAAATCAATAACAAGATTCGAAAAATTACTATTAATTGCGATTTAATAAGTTTAAAAAATTAAAAAAGTCAACTAATATTTGTTTGAGATCACCGTACGTGGCGTATAGTCTCTTTCAAAAGTATCTGACGAAAATGTAAACAAACGGATTAGAAAACGTACCAGTAGATGCCAATTTGGGTTTTGAAGCTGCTTACAATTTGAGTGCTTTGGCCCAAAAGTCAAAACAAAAATTGTTGGAAAAACTAGTGATTTATAAAGTTTAACCCTTCCAAATAAATATGAATGTGTTATGAATACTCTTTAGTGAGTGATTGCTTAAGAATTTAACCTGAATAGGGTTTGTTTATACTTTTGTCAGTTTTTTTTGGGACAGATAATACCTATGTGTTTTATTGAGTCGACCTTCTACACTATTCTGTAGTACTATAATGCATCAGAGTACAAAGTTTCCTAGTGGGATACTCGCTTGCTTAACAGTAGTGGTATTCTGTAAGGATCTCACCGTGAAAATGTTGGTGAAGTGAGTTTAAAGTGAACTGTCAATAGTGTCGATCCCTAGAATTAGGTGAAACGACCGTTCATTTCACTCAATTTTTACAGAATGGACCGACTGGTTTCTTCAGTCTACTTTTGTTTTTTTTTTATTGTAAATTTTGGTGACCGACGTGCAGTGTAAGAATAAAACGGAGAGCGTGTGAGAATGAGACGAAGCCATACATGACGTTTAGCTCCATCTCCTTCCTATCTATACATATAATAAAACAGTAAAAAAACTGTGTCTGTACATTGAATATATTAAATAAATAATAATTGAGGTTTAGAAACAGTAACAGAGCACGAATCCAAAAAAAAAAATGTCTGTTTGTCTGTATGTCTGTTTGTTTGTACACGCTAATCTTCGGAACTACTGGACGGATTGGAATGATTTTTTTTTGTTGTATAGGTATTAAGTCTGGGCAACATATAGGCTATTATTTATCTCGGAAACTTGAACACCTGATGCAGAACCGCAACAGACCAGCTAAACTATAAGAGAAACAAAAATGATACCATAGCAAAAAATGTTCCACGTGATGAGCATTTTCTGCTGAGAGAATAAATTTGAAGATCTGGAACACCTGTTGTGGAACTCCAAGAGCCTAGCTACACCATAACACATATAGGAATGACGTCTAAGCAAAAGTTGTTCAATCTGATGGGCATTTCCTGTTGATTTATAAAAATCGAAGATCAGAAACATCTGATGTGGAAATCAAAGCTATCACTAATTTTACTGTGTAATAATAAAATAACATAAACTGGGAGTACCTGCACGCGGTGAAGGCGGTAACAGTTTAGGACTGATTTTCGATGACGATGGTATATCATTGAAAATTTGACTCTACTGGCCAAAACTCTTATTATTTTTTTTATTTTATCGTATGAATATGCCTTCGGGTTTATGTTGTTTGAGTGTTTAATTTCCTTTTCCATTTATCTTCGTGACACGGTCGCCTACCCGATAACGCAGGGAAGCAGTCATTTTAATTTAGATTTTTATTGATCAGGTATCTTCACAATAAAACTATGACCATGCCTAGAAAGAGGTCAAATCTTTCCCAATGTTCCAAGAGAACTAAAAGATTGAGGATCATAAGATCCCAAGAATCTACCGGAGAGCGTCAGGAGAGACTTGATGCTGTTCGAGAACATTAGGCTGCAACTCGCTCCGTGGAAACCTCTTCGGGTCGCGAAGCACGCCTGCGTTCTCAGCGTATTCATTAGGTCTCTAGAGACCAGTGAAGAATATGATGCGCGACTGACCGCTGATCTTGAACGTCATGTATTGTCTGGGGAGTCAGAGACGTTCACGGAAAGAGAATTACGCTTGAGTTCCAAGCGTATCTACACATCGACTTCTAGGTCTCTAGAGACAAGTCGGGTACGTGATGTGCGACTGTCCGCTGATCGTGAACGTCATGTATTGTCTCGCGAGTCGGAGACGTTCACGGATAGAGAATTGTGCTTGAGTTCCAACCGTATCCACGCATTGACTTCTAGGTCTCTAGAGACAAGTGGGGAATATAATAATGCGGTTACCAAAATGAAAACGATGACAAATGGACTGTTTGTTTTGGTGGTTGTTGGAATGAAATAAAACTAAAGCTCAGTGTGATAAAAGATTTAAATGGGAAAAATGATAAAAAATAACATAAATGGCGACCCCGTTGTCGCTGGCATAAGCAACAGGGTCCGCGTACGAAGTTGCGGGCAGATGCTAGTTGTGAAATAAAATAATACTGCTTTAAGAAGTGGTGGTCAGAATCCTAGACTCCTTCAACATGAACGATTTTTAACAAAAAGAAATGGAAAGAGGGAGACTTTTGCCCTACAGTGGGAAGTCAGAGGCTTTTAAAAATAGCTGTGCTGAGTCTGAATAAAATCTTTTTCATCTTCGCCTTTCTCTATATATTTTGATTGGATGGTATTCGGAAATTAAATTTAACTTGTCGGTTTAATAATATTTTATGATGACATAAATAACAATGATCTATCGGTTCTTGCTGAAAACGTCTGAACCGTATGCCGTACAAGCCGAAATATCTCGTAAATAAATAGCAATCCCAATTTATGACCACTTTGGGAATATATTTATCATCCTAAAATCATGTCACTCAGTGTGGGTTTCTGACGGCCACATCTTGTGGAACTACTGTTGGTATCTAGGGAATGATACATCACTTATACTTGGATTCAGATCGATTGGGTAGACCTATAATTTTCGGCTATTTGTTATTTTTGGAGTGTATTGTTTACAATCTATTACTTAGGAGGGATTATGTTGTTGCTGTCTTTGAATAAGCAAAATTATGGTGAAGGAATAAAAAGAGAAAGAAAGACAAATATTTTATTCTCACACGCACAGGAAATACGAGTACACAGTAATAAAAAAACAGGATATAATAAAAAATTAAAGAAAAAAAAACAAAATCAAAAGTCATTTATTCAAATTAGGCTGAAGATCAGCACTTTTTGAAGGTCAAAGTTACATAAGACAGTCCCCCAAAAACGCCCACCCTTAACCACTTCCTAGTGCTTTAGCTGGGAAAAAGTGGCGCAACAAGCTCCCCAGCAGCACAGCTGTCTGTTTAGTTGGAAGAACTTGACTCTACACATTTATCGTATGAGAAGTAATTAACATTACGAAACACATCACATTAAAATCAATCATTTACCACATGTCAGCTAGCACACGTCAATACACCAATTAAAACATTAAAACTGACTGTACTCAAAGACCTGCAGTACGAGGCTGAAAAGCAGCATAATGCCGGAATAATGGAAAAATGATGCTTGTATAATTTGAGATATCAATAAGGCAATGGGGTATGACTACCCGCTTTGACAGTGTGACCAGAGAGCTGGCCTATTCTTCGGTCAAAGAATCGGCATTCTTGGTGTTTTTCTATCTATAATAATTATGTATGTATTTACAAAAAATATACATAATATGTAAGTAGTTTATCAGCCATCTCGTTACCATAACACAAGCATTAGGTTGCTTAGCTTGGGACTATATGGCGTTGTGTGAAATGTCCAAGGATATTATTATTATTATTTTTTGCATTGCCATACAATATAGTAATCTTGTCTTACATGCGTCAGTTGCGTAAACTACACACGTGACCTTTCTAAAGAACGTCACCAATAAGGTCGTCCTACGTCCTAAAAGATTATTCCAATAAAAATATTTAAGTATCCAAGTTTTTATAGTGAAGAAAATTCTTCAAACAACTTGCTAGACATACTTAACATTTTAAAGCATGAACGCCTTTTTCACCCTGCTAAGTGAACAATACAGGATGTACCAAAAAGTAGTGTGGTCAAAAGCGACCATTTTTTTCGAGCTTTTCTGAAACTTCTGCTAACAAAAAAGTATGGTGCGTGTAATTAGTGCTCGTCATTTGGAGCAATAGTTAATATGGCACTAAAGTTGTAGGATTGCTCTAAGTCAAGTTATGCAAGTTCAAAAAACATTGAACATTTTGAAATATTGTTAATTTAATTATAATTTCTAATAATTTCTTATTTTACACAGTCAGAGCTTTTGTTTATATTTATAATTTTTCTTTTGTCTTTTTTACAGACCAATAACTTGTTTGTGTGGTTTTACACTGTTAATGCATGTTGGTTATAAAACATATATTAATTAAATGTATAAAAATGTCAACCCATCGAAGTTGCATATCTTGGCTGTGAGCAATCCTACAACGTCTGTACCATATTAACAATAGCTCCAAACGAGTATTACAATCCATAAGTAACATAATTATGTATTTTTCGTTGACACTTTCAGCAAAGGCTCAAAAATGTATTGAGCCAGAATGTACTACTTTGACCACATTTTTTATGGTACACCCTGTATTCAATAAAAAAAATCTTATTTGATTTCTGTCTTGTAGCATTATTGGAAATATGTCCTTGACTAGACACTAGGTAAAGACTTGAGTTTTTGTTTTATCTGAAAATTTAATAAAAAAATCGTGTCAAATTAAATCAAATACACTGTCACTTGTTTTTGTTTCTAGTACGTATTTTGTTAGTGACTTTTGGCATTATTGGCTTAAGAATTTAATTTAATTTGATAGACATGTATAAAACGATTTTCTATATTATTTCGCATTTATTCTAGAAAAATAAATTGTTTTAATTTTATTCTAATAATATATCAATAAAAGAACATGAAAGCTATGTAATTATGATTTTAGATAACGATACACACGATTATCAAGCCCTCCATTAGAAAAAAGAAAGAAAAAGTATTTATTAGGACACACACAAACTAAACTAAAATCAATGTCTTCTGATACGGAAACAATTCTGAATCATAGACACAAACAAAATCAAAAGTATTGTTTTTTAATGGTCAACAATAGTAGTATCAACATAATCAGCTTATAATGTTCCCACTTCTGGGACACAATATGCCTAATCGCTTCGAGAGGGAGTAAGCCATAATCCACCACGCGGGTTCAGTGTGGATTGGTAGATGTCATATTTTTTTTTTTTTAAGGCTGGAAATCATCCAATGACTTCTCCCGCTCTGGGTGGAGCGGAAGGGAGTGTCAGACTCTTACTGACTAAAAACCATCCATGTTCCTTCCGTAGCCCTTTATGTTCCGGGGTAGCGGTAACCCTTTCGGACAATCCCGCTTACCAAAAATTCGAAGACATGTGACATCTAGTCACAGTCATGTCTTCGAATTTTTGGTTCTAGGACATTCCAGCTTCTGAAAACTGATAGTAGAAACAGCAATGTAATCTTCAAAAGCCGTCACATCACTTTAACATAATATCCGAAAACCCATCCGATGACAAATGCCAAGTGATTTACGCCCCACATTGCACCCCTACATTGTAACAAAGTTATAAGAAGAGGGATGAAAGGGGGTTGAAAGGGGGGGTGTAAGGGGGTGAAACAAATGTACGCAATTGACAACTCAAAAAGTTTTGATGGATGCACATTTGTCATGCGTATGTTTTAAATGTATTGGTTGGATTGAATGGGAACATCAATTTTTCTAAATTGCATGTCAGATGCGTAATTTAGTTTTGGTATTATGTGGATTTTTTATGTCGATTGTATATGAGGAGCTCGTGGCTAAGTAATAATAGGCACACGGGTCGATCCATCAGGTTAAACTACCCTTACCAGGCTTGGTCCGTGGATGGGTGACCATCTTTACATATTGAGACTCCACCGTGCATTGGAAAGCAGTTGTTTTGAGTTTGTGTTTGAGTCCATGTTAGATTTTTGTTTTTATTTTCTGACTAGCTGCTGCCAGCGGTTCAGCCCACGCGGGTGTCGAAAATTATCTCATGGAAACATGATACCGGGATAAAAAGCATCCTATGTGTTAATCTAGATCATAAACTACCTCACTGCCACGTTTTATCCAGATCCGTTCAGCCGTTTGAACGTGAAAGACAGACAAAAATACAAACTCACACACATACTCACTCACAAAACGCCGTTATAATAATAGTGTGGTTATTGTAAAATCGAATTTACATCCAAAAGGGCTTGAATATTTTAGGGCACTTTAAATACCTGTTGCAAAAAAAAACATTTTATTCTATTCTTAAAGAAGACTATGATATTATGCTTCTATTGAAACACTTATGAATTTTTAAACGCCCTATGAGCTTTTCCCCTTTTTTATCACTTGTACATAATATATATATTTTTAGGTTATATATTGTATTTAGATTTGTGTAATAATTAATTAATAATAAAACGTATGCTGTTCTTTGTTTGGAATATTCGTTAATCAATAACCGCGATATACGCGGTTACACAAAATGATGCTACGGCTACTACGCCGTAGCCGCCGTGACGATATCATGCTACGCTTTCGTAGCAGATATTCGTTATCAAGCTACGCGAATTAGCATTGCAACACTTTAATTTTCATGCGAAATTCAAATTTTTACACGTTTTTTTTTGTAATTTGCAGATTAGTGTCAGGTTGTTAAGCGGGATTGTCCAAAAGGGTAACCACTACCTCGGAACAAAAAGGGTTAAGGAAGGAACATGGATGGGTTTTAGACCAGAAAAGTGTCAAGTTGTATGTTAATCAAAATATAATTTGCGGCCGTAACAAGCAAGCATATACAGAATTTAACCATTTGAATTGTCAATACAACTATCTTTGTAAGATTGGCCCTCCACAGTGATCATTTCATGAAATATTCATTACATACCGTAAATTAAATAACTATCTAACTAACTATTTATACAAATAAATACAAAAACAAAAAAGATACATAGGCGTCGAAGTACTCATCCGCATCGCTGTCGCCCGAAAACTTGCCCAGAAGACTGGCAGCATTGCCACGTTGAATGGCAATGCTAATTCTTTGGCCAAACAACAATCCAGCTCTCTGGTCACGTAAAATGTTGACCAATCGGCGAGAAATTTCCTATAAAGGGAGTAGCGCACTCGGGCCCCATGACCCTAGAGTTTCTAGAGGCTTAGAACTGTAGTTACTCATCAGTTATATTATATCCTAAGGTTAAGAAATTCCATCCTGTATAACATGATCTACCAATTGACATCTACATATAATATAAAAATGAATAGCTGAATGTGTTGCTAAGCGCAAATCTCGAGAGCAGCTGAACCGATTTCTCAATTCTTTTTTTGTTGTGTTTGTTATTGTCAAAAAAATTGGAAACAAAAGTAGGTAGGTAGGTGGGGAAGGTAGGTAGGGTAGGTAGGTAGGTAGGTAGGTAGGGTAGGTAGGTAGGTAGGTAGGGTAGGTAGGTAGGATAGGTAGGTAGGAAAGGTAGGTAGGTAGGTAGGTAGGAAAGGTAGGTAGGTAGGTAGGGTAGGTAGGGTAGGTAGGGTAGGTAGGGTAGGTAGGGTAGGTAGGGTAGGTAGGGTAGGTAGGGTAGGTAGGGTAGGTAGGGTAGGTAGGGTAGGTAGGGTAGGTAGGGTAGGTAGGGTAGGTAGGGTAGGTAGGGTAGGTAGGGTAGGTAGGGTAGGTAGGGTAGGTAGGGTAGGTAGGGTAGGTAGGGTAGGTAGGGTAGGTAGGGTAGGTAGGGTAGGTAGGGTAGGTAGGGTAGGTAGGGTAGGTAGGGTAGGTAGGGTAGGTAGGGTAGGTAGGGTAGGTAGGGTAGGTAGGTATCATAGCTAAGACAGGACAACGTCTGTCGGAATAGCAAGTTATATAATTGTATAACAGAACTGGAGATATGTAGATTACTAACATGATTGCAGATCACTTTATTACCTAATACCTAATTCACTACTGAAATGATGAATCAAGCCTGGACTGATTGCAAGCCATGACTTTGAAATGAGATGTAATGATCAATCTTGAACTATAATTTATAACATGACATCAACATGGGGCCTAGACAAAGTCACATTTTCATTAACTATAACGAAATTAGATAAATCCGAAATGTATGGAATTGACATAAGCTTTCGCAATGTCACGTGATCACTGGTTTTCGATCGCTAAGTGCTAGACAATGTCAAATTGTGTAACGAAACTCGATCAATATTCACATACAAATGCGTTGACAAGTGGCTCTTGACAATACAAATCCCTGAGATAACGAATTGTTCGATGAACAATTTTCGAAATCGAATCGACACGGAGCGATTGACACTTGTCTAGGCTTGCTGATTACTTTAGCCACGAGAATGAAGTAATAACAGCTGTAGTGGCCAATCGGTCAACGGGATTGTCCGAAAGGGTTACCGCTGCCCCGAAACACATAGAGAAGGAACATGGATGGGTTTTAGTCAGAGAGACTCTGACACTCCCTTCGGTTCACCCAGAGCAGGATGAATCATTTCATGACTTCCCATCCTTAAAAAAAGGAGTCTAGTATCGATCTGAATAAGCTACGCTAACCAAGAACGCTCCACTGATGGGTGACAATCTATTCGATACCGAGAGCCACGTTACGACATTAGCCCTGGCTATCATTAAAAGATCGTTGACAGAAGATAAAGCTTAAAAGCTGACAACCTGTCTTACCATCAGGTATCTTACCCAGTGGGAAATAGCAAACATATGGCAATTAACAGGTCAAAAATCTATACTACGAGGGGCTCTAAACACCGTGGAACAGTTTGCTCATCCCAGGACCCTATGCACTGCAGCCACGCTTGCAACAAATAGTCTAATGACGCAAGTCTAAGAAACGACAATTCACTTAATTTAATTATATAATCTCTATTCCATCGAAAACATTATTTTGAAACATTGGCAATAAAAGGGTTTGTATTTTCTCGTAAAATACTTCTAAATAAAATATATTTATCCCTCTGTCAGAGACACTTTAGGGACTTTCTATTTAATTTGAAACTGTCGAACTTTATTTAAGAAAGAACTTTAAAATAACTACGTCAAGAACTTTAAATATCCGTAAGGAATCCCGAATTTTCGATGCCCAAAAACAAATGCTTGGAGAAATTCTCAGTTTATCAAATCGAGTTAGTGAGTTTTCTCTTGAAGAGAAATTGTATTTTAGAATTCGGACAAAATGAAATGGACCAAAAGGAGTGTCTATTATTTTGGTTTCTATGGGACTTCAGGACGTATGAACTAAGACAAAATGGTAAAGATATTATTAAGATGCATTCTTTACGAAACATCAATCAATTCGCCGAGCCTTTTCCCAACTATGTTGGGGTCGATTTCTAGTCGAACAGAATCTAGCTTAATACAAGTATTTTACACGGAGTGACTGCCTATCTGACCTTCACAACCCAACTGGGTACTACGATACTCCTTGGTAAAACTGCATGTTGAAATTACGGGCTTCTGACGACTCGTAACGACTGTCAAAGATCCGCAAATGACAGCCGGGCAATGGTTTAATGTGCTTTCCTAGGCACACAGGTGTTTCGGTATGTAAAGATGGTCACCCATCCACGGACCAACCCCGGCAAGCGTAGCTTAACCTGATGGATCGACCCGTGTGGCTGTTATTAATTAGCCATGAAGTATGTGTGGTGTAGCTGAGGAATAGTGTCATTCATAATCAGAACTTAAAAAAAAAACAAATTTTAATGATGTCCTAAATAACACTACAAAGAGAAAAATAATTTTAACTTCCGAAATGGGTATCTTTGGTTTTGTATTAAAATCCAATAATGCAGTTTTATTTGTCACCAAAATCGAGCACGAGAATCCTTTGAGTACTTCTCGTTATTCTTCATAGTTTCGAAGATAAGTGATAAGATACAATTTAATGCTTAAAACTGAAGATTTGCTCACACTCACATCCTTCTCCTATATTAAAACACTCATTTAAACATAGAACATTACTCTCGGCTGAGTGCAGTGACGTCAGTGAATTCATTCACTCCTGCTAACGCGTCGATTCACTATTTTTTGTGTTGGCAACTGCAATTCGAATCCGTGACGTGTCTACTAAAGAGTTCCGTTCATTCATGTAGAAAGTTTGTGGATGTGGCGTTAAATAGGTACGAGAGGAAATTGCTATCAAAGCTTTTAATCGTAATGAAAATATCTTGTCATACAGAGCACGCGCATCTGACGACAGTCGCATGGCACAGGTCAGCCTCTAGGCTCACTTTCTATTAGTCGATAGAGCTCTTATACGTGGTGCGGGAGATTTCAGTAACGCATGCATGGATCTGAATACCCTGGGGACCTGTAATATAATGTAATGTACGCTCGAGCGCAGGAACTAAAATTGACACATTGTTGCACATTACCAATAACCAATTTGAATTAATCAATTTAAAATGTGATCTAATATTAGTTCCATTGACGCCAGCGTCAGCTTCACCCATTGCCTGGATCAGAGTATACCTGATTCAGCTTCACCGACTGACTGGAGCAGAGTATACCCGATTCAGCGTTTCTGACTGGAGCAGAGTATACACGATTCAGCGTTACTGACTGGAGCAGAGTATACACGATTCAGCGTTACTGACTGGAGCAGAGTATACACGATTCAGCGTTACTGATTAGAGCAATGTATACACGATTCAGCGTTACTGACTGGAGCAGAGTATACCCGATTCAGCGTTACTGATTAGAGCAAAGTATACACGATTCAGCGTTACTGACTGGAGCAGAGTATACCCGATTCAGCGTCACTGACTAACTGGAGCAGAATATACCCGATTCAGCGTTAATGACTGGAGCAGAGTATACCCAATTCAGCGTTACTGACTGGAGCAGAGTATACCCGATTCAGCAATACTGACTGGAGCAGAGTATACCCGATTCAGCGTTACTGACTGGAGCAGAGTATACCCGATTCAGCGTTACTGACTGGAGCAGAGTATACCTAATTCAGCATTACTGGCTGGAGCAGAGTATACCCAATTCAGCGTTACTGACTGGAGCAGAGTATACCCGATTCAGCGTTACTGACTGGAGCAGAGTATACCTGATTCAGCGTTACTGGCTGGAGCAGAGTATACCCGATTCAGCGTTACTGGCTGTAGCAGAGTATACCTGATTCAGCGTTACTGGCTGTAGCAGAGTATACCCTATTTAGCGTTACTGATTAGAGCAAAGTATACACGATTCAGCGTTACTGACTGGAGCAGGCTATATCCGATTCAGCGTTACTGGCTGGAGCAGAGTATACCTGATTCAGCGTTACTGGCTGGAGCAGATTATACACGATTCAGCGTTACTGACTGGAGCAGAGTATATCCGATTCACCCAGTGAATACCAAAAACTACCTACGCTACGATGATAAAACTGACATTGAGCTAGTTGTCTATACTACTAAGTATAAATGATTAATACTAGTACATTATTATTATGATTTAGCTATGTATCTGTAGAAAAATACGGTGTGCACTATTGAATTTATAAGAGCTGTAGCTTTTAATACTAGTCTTTACTGAGTTGATTAAATCTACCTTTTTGTCATCAATATGATAGTGTTGTTACTTTTGGTAATTAGTGTACCACCTAAAATTTTGATTTGTTGACTTCTTTGTTGATTAGTTACTTTACTTACTAAAAATTAAAAAGTTAACTTAAAATAATACAAGTTCTCATTGCTCTTGTTTCCCAAACCCAATACAAAGATAATGCTTCATCGGGGTCGCGAGTTCGATCCCCAGATAAATTCAGATTGGAATATGCTAAGCGCAACAGTGGATTTAAATGCCAAGACTTTCGTACTAGCGTGCCGCGTGTTAGCGACAACGTATTTCGATATAGCGGTTTTCGACTTAATGTTTTTTCGAACTGGCGTACCACTCTTAATTTCTTTTCGAAATAGCTTGCGTCGCAATAACGTCATTCGAATCTTCATATCACTCCCGACTGGAGCAGAGTATACCCGATTCAGCATCACCGACTGACTGGAGCAGAGTATACCGGAACAGCGTCACCGATTGGCTGGACTAGAGTATACCTGATTCAGCGTCAACGACTGACTGGATCAGAATATACCCGATTCAGCTTCACTGACTGCAGCAGAGTATACCCGATTCAGCGTTATTGACTGAAGCAGAGTATAGCCGATTCAGCGTTATTGACTGGAGCAGAGTATACCCGATTCACCGTCACCACCAACTCACTGGAGCAGGGTATAACGGTACCGCAGACCCGTTCAGTTTCTTTCACTGTTCAGATAGAGAGCAAAGTGCCCAAGGCCTAAAGAATTTTTCACTTTAATAAAAAGTATCTCAAATTTAAACTTCTCGCTTAATTTATATATCCGTGTGGTGGGAGCACCAACAATCGGTCGTCAAGTTTGACTGACGCGGCTGCAACTCGTTGCACTACGCCCCTTTGTAACTTTTTCATTTCACCGTGAGCCCCACGTTGACGTAAGTTTTTGAACACGCTTGAAATTCAACGTCAATTTGTATGTGATGCTGCTTTGAAATGTTGTACCTGACGTTTTAAGAAGAAAATATTATTTTGTGCAAGTTTATTTTGCTTGAAAATCTCGTTTTTGGTTCGTATTTTAAATGTTATGCGGGAGTCGGACTAGGAGTTGCTTTGATGCAGTCTTTGCCTTGTTCGTTTTTATTTTTTATATTCTTTTCAGATTACGAGTTTCAAAATTAAATCTTTTTGAAAATCTGATGACAGGTGTCGTAAGACAGCCGGTTGGAACGAAGTCACTTTCACTCTTTCAGTCCTGACAAATGAGAGATAGATCAAAAAAAATATAACATTTAGAACGTCATAACACTTTTATGCCGTATAAAAAAGTGTCATGGCGCCCCAAATCTGATAAGAAATATTTTTAAAGCCAATTTCTTTGTATCAAAAATACAGAACTCATTTTATATTCGCAAAATAAAAAACAACCAGTAACTACGTTCG
The DNA here is from genome assembly GCA_951799385.1 of Hyppa rectilinea. Lineage (NCBI taxonomy): Eukaryota > Metazoa > Arthropoda > Insecta > Lepidoptera > Noctuidae > Hyppa > Hyppa rectilinea. The sequence goes on from OX637325.1 coordinate 6,840,595, forward strand.
AAACACTAATTCCAAAAAAATCGAAAAACAAAATCAATTTTTCAAAACAAATATTACGAAAGCAATCGCTCATAATACATACGGGTGATGTGCAAACAAATCAGCTAAAGTAAATAATATCATGCTTAGCAATATTTGTTTAACTCCACGCTCAGATGAAATGTAAATAAACAGACGAGGGTGACTCACTGTAATTTGGATTCAAGAAAATTTGTTTTCTGGTAAATCATTTCCGTTTTTACCCGAATATCAGCATGTGATGAGAATTGGTGTTTCTACCTCATTTATTTGGAGTATTATTTTAAGTTTCGATGTTGGCAACAACTATTTATTGGAATATTGGTAAAGAGTTTTTCGAAGAAAAAATGAACCTGAAATAGAATAAAAAATAATAGGTATGATCACCTGTCAATCTTGGTGAATACCCGCCTTTGGCGCAGGAGATATTATAGTGCACAAGTGTTTACACAGACACAGGTGAACTCTCTCTACCCTCACTCATGTCCAAGAGCAATAACTAAACTCAGTTAGGAAGAAAAATGTTGAATCTGCAGAAACAAAACGCACATTATAAAAAAGACATAAATCACTTAAGTTATAAGACACGCGTACAAAGTAGCCAAAAACCTCGTATTCAACCAATTAAAAATAAAAATAAAAATTGTCCATTGCCTGATGTCAAGGTCAGCCAGGCACCAAAGACAATACACATTGCGTAATTATACTATCTGTGTTGACAAATTACAACAAACTATCTTATCACAACATAATGGTCAATTGTAACTTCTATCACCCCAACAACAAATAACAAAGTTGTGAATCAATCTGCCTAGCCTTTTCCCAACTATGTTCAGGTCGGCTTCCAGTCTAACCAAATGTAACTGAATACAAGTATTTTACATGGAGCGACTTCTTATCTGACCGCCACAGCCCAGTCAGTAACTGGGTAAGACGATACCCCTTGGTAAGATTGGCTGTCAGACTTTCAGGCTTCTGACTATGACTATTTTCTTACTATTATCATCACTACATAGTTTAAAACAAAGTCGCTATTTTTGTCTGTTTGTTTGTCTGTATGCTTAAATCTTTAAAACTACGCAACGGATTTGATGCGGTTTTTTTTAATAGATAGAGTGATTCAAGAGGAAGGTTTATATGTATAATTTGTCGACATATTTTGCGGGCGAAGCCGCGGGCGGAAGCTAGTTAAGATTATAATACTTCTAAATATACGCTGCAAACTACGTATATTCTCACAATATACAAAGTTAATGTCTGGTAGAAACTATTCCGTTGTTCCCATTCATCTTATGATTAAATTCCTCTCTAGAATCAGGCGTGGCTTAATTTTCGGGTGCCTCGCGCATGTGTTTATAAACTTAGTTTGGGTAATTGTATTGTAGATGCGTTTGTTTTATGTGTGTTTGCTGGATTTTGGTGTTTGTGAATGTTGGATTTGTTTTCGGTTTGCACAAAATCACTGTCACCAATGTAGCTGAACGTGACCGCGTCCAAGAACTGTCAGGTTTGACAGGCCTGACAGGTCATAACGGGGGATTTTAGACTGATCGCGATCAGTGACAATTTCATCGATGAAACTGAACGCGATCAGCACATCTAATACGTGTTCAGGACTGTCAGTGTCAATATTCTATCGGAAAAATACACTACAGCTCTAAAACGTGGATTTTGTGCTACGTTCCAGGGGGCCTAGACAAGTTACAATCGCTCCGTGTCGATTCGGTTTCGAAAATTGCTGGTCGAACAATTCGTTATCTCAGCGATTCGGATTGTCAAGAACGCTACTTGTCAACGCATTCGTAAGGAAATATTGATCGAGTTTCGTTACACAGTTTGACATTGCCTAGCACTTAGCGATCGAAAACGATTGATCACGTGACATTTCTGTGCGTGCATTTCTTTTCTGCACCAAGGTTAGCGCGCTAAGGAAAGTTTTAGCTGAACCATTTTTTGGTGCACCTACATGAGCTGTTATTATTAGCTAATTGTTTGTTTGTGGCATGTTAACCATGAACCATGATGTGTCAATATTTATAATGCTGGTGTGAGAGAGAGATGGTGCTATACGCTCTGTATAGCTTTGTCTCTCTTTTACATCAAAAGTGATGGCTTTGGAACCTCATGGTTGCCCACCAGGGAACGATACTCAATGTTTCTTAGATATCAAAGGTATGACTTATTTTGTAAAATATATTATATATCTTTGCGTTTATTTTATTTGTGAGGGCTTGTAATTAGCAACATAGTTATATATAATTGTGATTAGCTTGTTATTAGTAATTTTTAATTAATTTAATTATTAAATAATATTAAATTTAATTATTTTAGTAACAATAATATACCATTATTTCGCGGACATTGGTGTGGGTTACGCGTTTACCTAGTTTTTAATTTATTCTGTCACACGTTTATTGTAATGTGTAACTGTTTTATGTCCCAATAAAGTAAAATAAAATAAATAAAAATTAGTCTGTAAGCCTTCCGAAAATAAATAAATAAATAAATTTCAAAAGCTTATGCCACTTCCATACATTAAAGATTTATCTAATTTGAATTGGAAACGTGTGTATTAACCTAAACACTCAAGAATCTGTTCTTGAAGACTTTTATGTGACGTGAAATTTAAACTGAAACACGCTATTCAAATCGCAATATCCCATACCGTCTAACAACCGAAATTCAGCGTAATAATCTTCCCAAAATCCTCATAATAAGATTATTACGGTCTCCACTTTGTTCCTTTGATTTCCCAGGGCCAATATCCGTCCCGCGGAATATCTGAGAATTAACAAATAAGATTTTATATTTTAATTTTATATTTTTCGAGGCCAGAAGTATTTGGATTAATATAATTCTCATTTTATTTGAATACATGACGAGGACTTTTAATAAGCCGTAGTAAGTAATATGGATGTTTAATTAATTACCTCTGGTGGACGAATGATGTCTGGAAGGCTGCTTTGCAAAATTTTTTTCATATAAAACCTTTAATAGGAAACCGTTTTGGACTGGATTTAGTATTAGCATCTGTTATGACGGAAGGGGCTTGTGGGTAAAATAAATGACAACGACCGCACGGGTCGATCAAAGGTTAAGCTACGCTTGCTGCGGTCGGTTTATGGATGGGGTTACCGTCCATTACACGTGAGCCCTCCGTACCTCAAAAAGTACGTTTTCAGGCGTTAGTCCTGGCGGTAATCGTAGATCTTTGAAAGTCGATACGGGCACTCAGAAATCCAGAAGTCTGACAAACAATCTTACCAAGGTATCGTGTTGCCCAGTAACTGGGTTTCGGAGGTCAGATAGGCAGTCGCTACATGTGAAATACTGGTATTTTGCTGTATCTGATTAGACTGGAAGCCAACCCCAACATAGTTGGGAAAAGGCAGGCAGGTCTCGAGTTCGAACCCAAGCCACACTCCTCTGATTTTACGGATTCATGTACGTATTGTATAATTATCACTTGCTTAAAAATCGATGAAGGAGATCATCGTGAGGAAACCAACACGTCTGAGAGATATTTTTTTCAAAAGCATGTGAAGCTAATTCAGAGGCCCATGGGCAGCATAATAACTCTGACACCAGGTTAGTCAATAACCACACGAAAAGAAGAAAATTGTTACGGAAATTCGTAGCATAGGTTTAATCAGCCTATTATGTTCCTACAACTCAGACACATGCCTCTGGAAGCCTGGGCTGAAGTAAACCACGAGGGGGTAAGTGGATTTACCCTGTTCACATTGTAGGTAAAGTCAAAATTGTAATGAATCCATTTTTCCATTAAAAGTTTCATTGTTCCGACAAATTCAGACTACTACTTCTACTTATACATTCCTAGTAGAAAAACTCAATAACACTTTTCTCGACCTGATACCCGAATCTCGACCACCAGACCAACGGCAACGAAGCAGTCTTTTGTTACATCTAGTCAATAATTTCCTTCCTATTTATTTAAAAATATTCCAGCATCTCACACTAACACACTTCTCAAAAATAAGGCTCTAAACACACACAGAATAATTTATGTCGAGCACAAAAGAGAACCAAAATAAACAATACTGCCAAAAGATTCCGCTCAAAAGCCTCCGTACAGGGAAAAAAAGTATAAAATATGCAAAAAAATCAAAGGGTGAATTTGTTTCTAAACACCATCCTTGGGATACGAAAGGCCCCCAAGCCCCCAACGTGTTTAAGTGGCACTGTGGCTTCGTAAAAATACGGGTTCTATTATATTTTGTTTACCCCATATTCGCATTTTCATTGACATATAAAGAGGCGAAATAAAAAGATTGGAACGGGATATTTTTGGGGGAAATAATGGAGGAAGCCAACTCAATCTGACTTTGTTAAAACCGTCGTTACTTTATCAGGTACTTTATTACGAACTGTTTGCCTGGGAACTTAGCCCTATGTTGCAAGAATGTCGCGTCTCTTGTTTAGACGATGCCAGTCATTTATTGCTGAACTCTTTTTGTATGCAACTAACAAACAAGTCTCACTATGTAACTGAGCTTTTGGTCTGTTAATTTATCCATCAAGAAGAAGTCTCAAGTCGTTGTTTTGGGTTTTGTATTTTCGCATTTTGCCACCGAATTCAATTTGTATTGATTTTTTAAAGTAGTGTTTTTTAAAGATTATTTTTCACTTAATGGGTCAACCCTACATAAATTCGAATACCACTACCTGCTATGCAAATAACAGTGACACCAAATATTATTATTATTATAACATCATCCGCAAAGACTAAGTGGGAAAACATACGTATTTTTGAAGCTAACACAAAAGGTACCCAACCAAAGTCAATAAAATTTATATAGGACCACCACGCAAGCTTCCTCTACAATTTTTAAAATCAGTCCACAGTTGATGAAAATATCGACGAACATACACAAAAAAAAATACACACAGACGAACGACGAACTTTTTTGATGTCAGTTAAATATGAATTGGCGATCGCCTTTGTGTTTAAGTATTTAAACCCAGCAGTGACCAGTGGTAAGCGGGATTGACCGAAAGGGTTACCGCTACCCCGGAACATAAAGGGCTAAGGAAGGAACATGGATGGGTTTTAGTCAGTAAGAGTCTGACACTCCTTTCCGCTCCAAGTGGAGCGGAAGGGGTTCACTGATGATTTCCCATTATGAAAAAAAAATGCTTGAAAATCCCAAATATATTGACATCAGCTACCAGTCTAACCAGAAACAACTGAATGCGAAATGACTCCTTCATATAATGATTTTCCACCCAAAAAAAAAAGCATTGACCTCTTTTAGCTACCTCAGCTATGAAGTTAAGATATAATTAAGACTGTTCTATTTATGTATCCTTCAAAACTCCAAAGCGAGACGGTAATGTAGGTAATAATAATTTAATTCTCACCTAATGGACAACCTGGAATTACGTGTGGATACGTAATTAGACCGTATATCTACTTAATGAGCAGTCTGCTCATATAATTTGAAACAAACCATTTGCCGCTTAGCAGTTCGTTATAGGATACCACGGGATCCACCCGGATTTTGATTAAAAATATAATTGTTTAATAATCCGCTAATTATTGTTCTTTCTTTCTTCGTGTGGTTAGTGATTAACCTAGTATCAGAGGTTTTATGCTGCCCATGAGCCTCTGACTTAGCTTCACATGCTGTTGAGAAATACCTCTCAGGCATGCCGGTTTCCTCACGATGTTTTCTTTCACCGTTTTTTATGCAAATGATAACTACACGCACATGTATCTGAAAAGTCAGAGATGCGTGGCCTGGGTTCGAACTCGAGACCTAAGAATTGAGAGTCCGTCGGTTACACCACTAGGCTATCACAGCATGGTTTATTTTAATTAAATTGTCGGTTAAAAAAGGCTAATCAGCAATATTTTTAAGAAAATTTCGTGTAGCAGTGACGTCACATACGAAGAATTTTTTCGTTTGTCTTGACATACTTAATTATATTTCGGATTGATTGTAAAATAACTGAACTGATTTGGATGGATGCATTACAATCTTAGCCATACACTCAACGATTCCCTCATCATCAGCATCGCCTTTTGCCATTTTTATTGAGGCTGGCGTCCAGTCTAACTGGATGCAGCTGAATACCAGTATGTACATGACCCTCACAAGGCAGTTACTTGGTAAGACTGTCAAAAAACCACGAATAACAACTGCGACCACCGGCTTAACGTGCTTTCCGAGACATGCAGGGGTCTTGCTATGTACATGGTCACCCATCCAAGTACCAACCGCGGCAAGCGTAACTTAACCTGAACGATCAAGCGAGCAACTGAGAATTTCTCTGTTATTTATTTCGTTTTCTTTAAAACTTGCATCCCAGTATAACCAATTTATAGAAAGGTAGCTGTAAAACTAAATCAAATTAAAATTACCCAGCTTCTAATACAACATGAACCCACATAAAGTCCAAACTGACAAATAAACAACGAGGAAAAAAACACCGACACACAATTTCAATTCCAACACGAGCATACAATCCTACCGTACATTAACTTCGTATAAAACTAATCTCCTCTTAAATTCCGACTCAATAAAGATGTACAGAACATTGCCTGTAGGCCATTACGCTGCTTTTTACATTAAAGACTTGGCAGATGTCCAAGGAGCTGGAATTATAAGTCCTGGTACGGAAAGTTCCAGCCGCTGTAAATCATTGGGTGACTGCGACTGAGTTTGGCCTCTCGAATAGGTCTGGAATATCTGGAGAGCTGGTTTAGAGTTTAATTTTCGAATTAGTTTTGGAAATTAACTCTTGGGGTGTGTTGCTATGAGTGTAAACCCTAAGGACCTTATCACAAAGACGATTTACAAGCGAGTCCAAAGCCAGTCGAGTGCGCCACGAAGACGCCTCGGGCGCAGAACGAGTAACTAGGCTAACAGCAGTGTTTCCTCATCGGAATCCATCATGTCGCTGATTGTATCACAGCAGTGATAGCCTATGGTGTGAACGTCGGACTGCCAAGTCATAGGTCTCGAGTTCAAACCCAAGGCAATGCACCCCTGATTTTACAGATTCATGTGCGTATTTTATAATTATCACTTGCTTAAAAATCGGTGAAGGATAACATCGTGAGGAAACCGGTATGCCTGAGAGATATTTCTCAACAGCATGTGAAGCTTAGTCAGGGGCCCATGGGCAGCATAAAAACTCTGACACCAGGTTAATCACTTACCACACGAAAATAAGAAGACTGATTTTTCTAAATGCAAACAGCACGACGCGAACTCGCTTCGCTTTGAACTCGCCCGCAAATCGCCTAATAGGAAGTCTGACTTAAGCTCCGTTGACAAGTTGCAAGTTCTTACTTGTGCAGCAATTTATTATTAAGTTACCACTAAAATTATCAATTATCTAACTTTTGCCCCAGATTTCTTCCGAAAGTATGTTTCTATAATATAATTTATATATTGTGTCCTTAGATAGTATCAATCGTTCGGTACTAATTGGCTTACTAATGACGTAATAATGGACTTCGAATGACGTTTCATTGACTAAACAGCGCGTTATGTTTGATAGTCTAATCCATTGCCATCCCGCATGACTGTGTTTGTCAATAGTGATTGCAAATCAGGCAGTCGCTCCATGTACAGACTGTCAAATATTCCCAATTGAACATTAACCTTACGCTTTTGTAATAAAGTTGAAAATCTATCGAAGTTATTTGACAGACTGAGGTAACTTGATGTGCTGGCCTCTGTACAATACAGGTGATCAGCTTCATCCGGTTAGACTGGAAGCCAACTCGAGGAACACGTAGAAAATTAAAAGTTAAATAAAGGCTCGCGCAGACAAGTGCGAAGCGGCACTAGTGGAACAATTTATATAAAAACTTCATGGAAATTGCTGTACTAAAATCGCCTCTACTGTTCCAACACGCCTGTCTATGGGAGATTTAAGAAGATTTATTATTTCAGTTATCGTAACTACTCGTAACATAAGATTTGCATCAAACATTCTAAAAAAATAATAATCTGGTAATTTTTTTCTGGATTATAATTATAGGTACAGACGCCAGCACATCAAGCTATCCCAAACTGTCAAATATTCCCAATTCAACATGAACCTTATTCTTTTGTAATAAAGTTGAAAATCTTTCAAAGAAATTTGGCAGGTTGGGGTAGCTTGATGTACTGGCCTCTGAACATTTTGTGTACTTCCGTGCCTTTCATCTTAGTAGGTCCTGTACTTCTTGAGATTTCGTGATTAATCAGTGAGTGAAAGTGTGATTAGGTGTCCTTTAGCTTTTATACAGTGTGTTAGGTTAAACGAAGGACATACTTTCAGGTTGTATAGTACTCATGGATATCAACAACTTTGTCCATGGGACCAACTCTGAATTATGAAAAAAAAATATTAGCTCTTCCATAGATTTTGACGAATTATGCGAACAAAAATGTACTGAACAGCTGATTTTTTTGTCTTGTTTTCGGGTATAGTTCCAGTGTCAAAGTTGTTCATTTTCATGAGTATAGTACGCCCTGAAAGTATGTCCCTCGTTTAACCTAACACACTGTATATTATAGTATAGACTAGCTTCCGCCCGCGGCTTCGCCCGCATAATATGTGACAACTTATACACATAAATCTTCCTCTTGAATCTCTCTCTATTAATTTTAAAGATTAAAGCAAACATAGGGATATAGGGACAGAGAAAGCGACTTTTTTTTATACTATGTAGTGATAGATAGTCTCCTATTTGACTATTTGTCAAACTACCCTCATTTCCATACCACCAACACGGAATCTATACAATCCATGGGGTTATGGTGGAACACACCATAAATTGCGTCGACTGCAGATACCACGCATTCATCATGGTTTTATTGTTTTCAAATAAATTCGAGTTTGGTTTATTTTTTCATTCATTTGCGACCGCCGCCATATCTACGGGACCCTCTGGTTTGTTTCGGCTGCCATTAATTTTAATTGTTTATTTTTGTTTGATTTTATACGGTTACCGTGATGTTTTTTTTTTTGGGGTAGTTATTTATTTTTGTGAGTGTACAAAAGATAATATTAAGTAAAGTTAGCTTCAAATATAACATGATATAATTTTCGAAACACTTAAACTTCATTTGCCAAGCAAAAGTACAATGAATAACAACACAACGAATTATATGACATACCACGAAGATAATTTATAAATATAGGAAATTATTCAGCTATTTCAACATTTTAGTAAACGGTATACTAATAAAATATAAAAACAAAAAGAACACTAAGGCGTCGAAGTACTCATCCGCATCGCTGTCGTCCGGAAACGTGCCCAGAAGACTGGCAGCATTGCCACGTTGAATGGCAATGCTAATTCGTTTGCCAAAGAACAGTTCACCCCTCTGGTCACGTGAAGTGTCGACCAATTGGTGAGAAATTTCCTTAAAAAGGAGTTGCGCACTCGGGTTCGATGACCCTAGAGTTTCGACCCCAAACGGCTCAAATCTTTAGTTACCCGTCAGGTTACTGTATTTACGCCGCTTAAGGGTCTCAGCAGGGACAGCAACTTCATTTTGAGTTCTCAAGATAAAATTAGTGTTAATAAAAAAATAATTGTAAAAATATTAAACTTTTAGAATAGAACATAATAAAATAGACATTTATTTTGCAAATGGATATTTAGGTGACGGTTACGTTTCACCATTCATTTACATATAAACATTAATTAATCCAATTTATTTACTGGATCTCTTTACGGGATCATCGGAATTCATAATTATTTTGTCATAACTATTCTGTCTTTCAAAATGATGCCATGTTTTCAGGGAAATTAATAACTGGTTAACCATTTGCCGTTTTGTGATCCTTTCACACAGTTGTCAGTGAGTGACAATTTATAGTGATTTCAATTTACGAATACCATAAATTGGAATATTAATTCGGTTAACAATAAAGGACCATGCAAAAGATTGTATGGGCGCTGTCCCAACCCACCAACAGACATGGCACTTGTTTCAATATTATTATGAAGTCTCATAAAACACAACTAACAATTTTTAGTCCGTAAATTTATGGGGTAATTAAAAAAAAAAAAAGTTTTTACTTTAAAAAAAGGGTGTATTTTTTTTTAAATAACCTTGTTTTAGACATTTTACCATAGACAATAATTGTTTAACTAAACACTTTCACATGAATTTATTAAAATACATTTTTATAAATTTATCTTATTATAAAAATATATTATATTCTATATTTATATTCTTATTTATTTATAGAAATACTAGAATCCAACTCCATCCGGAAAGACTATAAGCCAACCCCAACATAGTTGAGAAAAGACTATGCAGGTTGATCCAGAATTTCAAATGTTGTCAAGAAACATTAGGATCACAATAATTACCAAACAAATACCTCCAAAATCTAAACGTTCTCACACAAAACCCTGTAATTTCATCTTCTTAACATTAGAGACATTAATTTTAGAGGATTATGAGATATTCTAACAGTTTCATCCAACGAAAATTCTGGTAAGCAGACTTCCTTTGTATATTTAGGTTATGAAGCCTTTCGTTTGGAGATCAGAGCTGTAAGATCATTATCATTAGCTAGAGCAGTGCGGGCGCGTTGGTATCGACATTGAATTACGTGTAGTAGGTCGTGAGTTCGTACCCGGGCAGGCTCTTGTATACACGGTGATTTTTAATTCACTGTTATCTTTCAGGGCATGAAAGTGCCCATCATTATAAGCAACTTTCACTAGAAGTTAAACCCCGAATCATAGTAAAAAAAAACGCTTTTTAACACGAAAATGCAATATTTATCGATGAAAATGTATGAAAGACATGTGTATTTTTTTGCTAATTCGTAGTTACTCCCATAGTGAAAGTTGTTTATAATCATAAGTACTCTTATCTCCTGTACAGCGCACGATTGTTATAGGTATATAATTAGTTGGTTACCGTTATAATTAAAGTTAATTTTAATTCATATTATTATGTTTTATTCCAAAAATCTGTTTTTCAATAAGTATCACCTGAAAAAAGCATTTAATTTTGAATTACATTTTTTTTTTAAACAAACAGTCACATATTCCATTTTGTAGGAAGACATACAAAAATATACGGCCAAATGAGACAACAATATTTTCCACGGAATACACAAAAAAACTTCACAATCCTTACTATTTATAGAAACAAATAAAGAAAATACGTTTATTGGCGGCAAACATGACGCAGTTAAAAAAAAAAAAAACAAGTTGTGGAAAATATGCGCCACATTCGCGCAAAGTAGGTACTAAAACTAAAATACTACAATAATTATTTTTGTATATCATCAACAACAGGTACCTAATTTCCAAACGAAAACTCATTGTTATCACTCTTATCACAAAGCCCTATTATATTCACGATACTACACAACCTTTGTACTTCCCCCGACTCGCCCCTTCAGCCCATAACTCTTCATCTACCATTAATCCTCAATTATTTGTCTGCGTGCATATTTTTGAGATTAAAAACACAATAGGCCGGCTACACAATGCGCGACGCTCGATTCTTTTTACGAAATGAAAGCCGAGGTTATTTACGAAAGCTGCAGTATCGTGAAATTATTGTTTACACAATATCATGGGTTTTTTCGGCAGGGGTAAAGGTGTATGGTTCGGCACTTGCAATAACTGCTTCCCTTTTACGTTTTTGTGTGCGTGAGAGAGACCGAGAAAATGAGAGCGCTTGTTGCGCTGTAGAAGTTTTAACCTTTTTATTTAAGGCTTGGGAATCATCCAATGACTTCTCCCGCTCTGGGTGAAGCGGAAGGGAGTGTCAGACTCTTACTGACTATATAACCCTTCCATGTTCCTTCCTTAGCCCTTTATGTTCCGGGATAGCGGTAACCCTTTCGGACAATCTCACTTACCCGGCAGGCTTGAACATAAAGGGCTAAGGAAGGAACATCGATGGGTTTTAGTCTGTAAGAATCTGACATTCTCTTCCGCTCCACCCACTCCGTTTTTTTTCTTTGAGGATGGGAAATCATTTGATGATATATGCTTCAAAAAAAAAGATGGGTTATGTAACATTATTTTTAATCACAGTTTTTTGTTACCGTTGACTCAATATAATTGACACTCCATGCACCGAATCTTTTTACCGCAATAAAGCTGGCAAGTGGCGACACGCCTGCGACGCGCGGATGAGTGACGATGCGACCGCAACGCAGTTTTGTTGTTCTCAACGTATTCATGATTGGAAGCCGATCGACATGGGTTTGGCAGTGTCGGTGGTAAAATGCTGCAGACGCTCCACTAGAATAGGAGGAGAAGGTTCTTCTGTATGCAAAAGTGATGGAACCGTTGTTATTATGTTCGAAAGACGTTTTCTGATAAACCTTTCTTAGATTTAAGCAGTTACCGTAAGACTAATATAAAGAAAAGATTCATGAAAACGTGGTTTGTTCGAATGCTGTCAGATATTTACCAGCCATGTTCATCATAAGGTTTCACTCAGCCTCTACAGTATCTAATAACAGTATTTAAATAGAGTAGCGACTGTAAAAATGGTAGGATGATGTTTACAGATAAGTCACTCGAACATGCGGGGTGGCTTTCTTTAAGGATCAATACTGTGACAATTACCCCTTCAGGTCTGGGTGGAGTAGAAGAGAGTGTCAGGCTCTTACTGACTAAACCGCATCCATGTTCCTTCGGTAAACTTTTGCGAAAACCCCATTGATCCGGCAGGCATCGGCCCTAACACATCAGCTATGCTGACATCTTTGGAAGAGCGCATGGAACATGAACGCACCGTCCGGCACGGGCCTAGTTCTGATCTATGCGGAGTGGCTTAAGAGAGACAAGATTGTGAAGTTTGGAGGAGGCCTTTGCCGTCTGAAAAACGACCCTACAAAATATAAACAAAGCGCCAAATACGAGACTAAGGACTACACTTTATGTTTTCCGATAAAAAAGCCTTATATAACAAGAACATGAAACTATATACAACAAGCAACACTGCTCCTAATTAAAACGTTTCTAAAATAAAGCCAACCAATGTTATTTAGCAATACAACACTTCATTTTTAACCTAATATAATCCAGTAACATATTCAAAGCGCCAGTTTACCGCCATCAAGCCTAACAGTACATAATAATGTATGCGCATAACATTTGTTTCGGATGTCGTGTTGGAGCCCTATCGGCCGAGTGTGGAGGCCCTAACGCCTATGAAAGTGTTTTAAAATCATAACATAAGGCACCTGTCACACTGCTGGCGATAAACGAGAAGCGAGTAGAACTAGTAAGTATTATCGTCGGCGAGTAACGCGCAGTGAGTTCACTTTGGAGATTTTTTTTTTCCTTATTATTAAGAAAAGATTCCTTAATAAATGATTACAATCTAGCCTAAAAGACTAATAAGCAATTTAACACTAACTTATTATTATACGGTAAAGGTTTTGTTAAAACTAAGAATAGCGTCCTTTAGCACTTTTATACTAGTCCATAGCACTTTCTTAGAGTCTGGTATTGATAAAAACACTTTGTTCATGTGTTATATGCATAGCACAGCAATGATCACTATTATACACTAACTTTAAACACTACACTAACTCAAAAGGTTTAGTTCTCTTTAGTCTACGCACTAGGTCCGTGTTGTCTAACAGCTGAATTGCCTCAACATTCACATGTCGGTGAAGTCTGTGTTCGTGGGCTTCAGCAAATTTTTGAATGATGGTGGTGACGAGTTCTATTTTAAGGTCACGGTGGAGGTCGTCATTTCTGATGTACCAAGGTGCTTTTACAGCATCTCTGAGTACTTTATTCTGGAATTGTTGTATTTTTTTGAGGTTGCTCTGTTTAGTACAGCCCCAGAGTTGGATACCATACGTCCAAATTGGCATCAGAATATGCTTATAGAGTATAATCTTATTATGTATTGATAAACAGGATTTCCTTCCGAGTAACCAATACATACTTTTATAGCGTATGTCGAGTTCCTGTCTTTTCTTTTTGACATGAGCTTTCCATCGCAACTTGGCGTCGAGGGTTATGCCAAGATATTTGGCTGTATTAGAATAAGGCACTTGCGAACCGTTTATGTAGATTGGGTGGTAGTCGCACTGTTTGTTTGTGAAGTCAACGTGAATTGATTTTAACTCATTCAGTTTGATCTTCCATTTTTGTGTCCAGTCATAAACTTTGTTCACAGCAAGTTGAACTTTTTCTACTGCTTCTTTGTGATTCGATCCAGTAGCCATAATAGCAGTATCATCAGCAAAGGTCGCAATGGTGTTGTTATCTAGCTCTGGGATGTCACAAGTGTACAACAAGTATAAGATTGGGCCTAGCACACTTCCTTGAGGTACCCCACCTTTTATCGCTTTTAGCTCGGAATATGCATCTTCTTGTCTTATTCTAAACATTCTATTAGTTAAATACGACTCCAGAATATCTGCAAATTCTGGAGGCAACATACATCTAAGTTTGAATATTAGGCCATCATGCCAAACTTTGTCAAAAGCTTGCGCGACATCTAAGAATACGGTGGCGCAGACTTCCTTGTTTTCGAGCGTTTTTTCAATGACGTTTGTTATTCTGTGTACCTGGTCTACTGTATCTAGTGTTTTTCTCTGAAACCAAATTGATGATTTGGGATAAGATCTTTTTCTTCTATTATTGGTTTTAATCGTTTTAGCAATAGTTTTTCAAATAGTTTTGATAACACTGGCAACAAGGAAATAGGATTATATGATGACGCTTCATGGGGCGGTTTCCCAGGCTTCGCAATCATAATTACTTCAGCTACCTTCCACAGCTCAGGTACATATTTCAGAGTAAACGCAGCATTGATAATTTTGGTCAGCTTTACTATGGCTTTGCGCGGGAGGTGTTTAAGAATTTCACCTGTTATGAGGTCATAGCCTGATTTTTTTGAACTAATATTATTTTGAATTTCTCTCATAACTTCTTTAGGAGTCACAAGCTTAATTTCTTGATTTTGCACTAACTTTTCACACTCAAGTATATCTGTACAGTTATCATTGGGTTGAAAAGTATTTTGTAAGTGTTGAGCAAACCTTAACGCTTTTTGGTCATTACTTATAGCCCATTTTCCGTCAGTATTTCTAATAGGCGGTATTTGTTTAGTTGGCCTTTTTAGGTTCCTTGTCACTTTCCAAAGAGACTAATCCGTTGATTTGTCATTGGTTAACTGCAGAAGGTTGGTGTTTAGGGATTCATCCTCGAATTGTATTATTTTTCTCTTTAATCGCTTAGTCAGATTATTTAATAATGTTTTTTCCCGTGGACACCTTGTTTGCTGCCACTGCTTTCTTTGTTTTCTTTTCTCAGATAGTAAATCCACAATTTATGACTGCTCCCGCTCTGGGTGGAGCGGAAGGGAGTGTCAGACTCTTACTGACTAAAACCCATCCATGTTCCTTCCGTAGCCCTTTATGTTCCGGGGTAGCGGTAACCCTTTCGGACAATCCCGCTTACCCGGCAGGCTTGGCCCTGAGGGGGTTCATATGCTGACATCTCTTTGAGGCGCGCGTGGAACATATACGCGCCGTACGGCACGGGTCTGGTGCTGATCGGACGGTGAGTCACCCATTACTCACCGTCCGCAGGCCCGCGCATAGATATAACCCTTATATTTGCGTTTTATTTGTGGTGTATTGTTCCACGCACATTGTTGGATATCAATAACATATTTGTTTACTTCTGAGTCAAGCTGATCTTGCGTTTTTATCGGAGTTCTTAGGTCGATAATATTATCTAGATCAAGTTTAAAACTTTCCCAGTCTGTTGACTTATTAACCAGGGATATCTGGCTTTCTTTTAGTAAAATTTTTTGACTAAGTCTTAGTACTATCGAGGAGTGGTCAGAGTTCATATGAAAACCTTCCTCCACAGCAACGTAATTAACGGATATGTTTTTGCATATAAAAAAGTCTATAAGATCTGGTATTTTCTGGAGGTCAGAGGGCCAGTATGTTGGTTTCCCTGTGCTCATAACTTCACAATGTGTTTCTTTAACTGCACTTAAAAGCTGCCTTCCTTTTGTTGTTGTAAGTCTCGATCCCCATTGCGTGTGCTTGGCATTAAAATCACCGCCTAGGATGAATCTTTGACCTAACATTTCAAAGAAATGTAAATACCGCTCTTTTCTTATCATGTGCCTTGGAGGACAGTATACAGCAGCTATAGACACATGACAAAGTTTGGTTTTCACAGATATTACTACAGCTTGGATATCTGGCTCTTCATACTTGCACTGCTCGTAATGACTAATATTTTCTTTGATTATGATAGCGCTACCTCCTCTAGCGGAGTTGTCAGGGTGGAGCGAGTTATACACCATATATCCTCTAAATTTGATAAAAGATTGTTTAGTGAAGTGCGTTTCGGATATCAAACACACGTCTATATTTTCTGTATCTAGGACCGCCTGTAACTCATTCTGATGTTTGAGGAGCCCATTGGAGTTCCACGCCATTATTTTAAGAGTGTTATTCATTTTTGATTATTTGAAACAGCTGTTTTGGTGCTGGATTCTAGCTTTTCTAATCTCTTATCAAATGTAGTGATGCACTTTAGTATCTGGTTGATTTTATCCTCCAGGTTCGAAGATCCTCGCTTTGCTGCTTGCGCATAAGAACAAATATTAGTTCCTTGTGTGGGTTTTGGAGTTGCTTGTATCTTTGCTTTCTGTGCTTGTTGCGGAAACTGGACAGAAAACTGTTGCGACGTTGTCACATCAGGTTTCTTCTTAATGTTTTTGTTTTTTATGAGTTGCATCTCTTTAGATACTTCACACCCTCTGTAGTTTGCAGGGTGGGGTAGACCACAGTGGACGCATTTTGGCTTATCTTGCGGGGATTTGGTACAGTCGGCTGTGAGGTGCTTCCCAGTACATTTCACACACCTTGGCTCCCTTTTACAGTATTTATGGGTATGCCCATATGCCTGGCACCTCTTACATTGAGGAATAAGTTTTGGATTTTTTAGTGGGTGTATTTCAATTTTGCACCCTAATATGTATTTGATGCCATAGATTTTGTTGACATCTTCGTCGTTATGGAAAGATAAAACGAACATATTGAGTGGTTCTTTACTCTTCCAGCTCAATTTGTTGTCAACCTTTTCTATTTTTAGCCCTTTCGTTGTAAGATCATCTTTAATGCGATCTGGCTGACAAGAAGAATGTAATTTTTTCACCACAACTCTTATTGGTCTAGCCTGTTTATTCTCATATGAGTGCCAGTGGTAGCTTTTTTCAGACAAAATCTTGGCAATTGCTCTATAAGAGTTTTCTGTTTTGGCGTTGACTTTCACGCAATCCCCATTCATCATTTTGGCGGTGAATGATTCAGCTGGTTGAGTTTCAGTAAGCAAGTCGTAGAACGTTTGATAGTTCTTGACTCCCTCTATAATGATTGGCGGCGGTGGAGGCACTTTTTTGACTGGCGGCTCTTTCGCATGTTTTTGTTGCTGGGCGCTTGTTCGAGGTTGTTGTTGAGGAGAAAGAGAGATGTTAAGCTTCCTTTTTTTCCTGCTTTTGGCCCTAATCCACTCAGTTTCTTTGGCGAGCTCATCCTCGTCAGTACAATACTCAACGTTATCATTTTCGGATTGAGCAAATTTAATTTTGCTCTTAGCCAAGTCCTTGGACTCACAACGTTCTTGACCCTTGGAGCATTGATTTTCTTGATCGCAGTTTTCAAGTTGTTGCTGGAGGCTTTGTACCTGAACCTTTAGGTCATTAACAAGGACTTCCAGCTTTTCTCTCGCTGATTTTTCTCGGAGATAATAGTCATATAACTGCCTCTCCACATCAGTTTTAATTTTAACCGTTGTTGCACACATTGTAAGGTAAGTTAAAACTTCATCTATAATATAATTACTTAATTGCACTTGTTTACACTATAATTAGTAACAAGGTCATCGCGGAGGCCTTGACAAACCGATTCGCTCTTCCGTGATGACGGCGTTTTCGCTACGCCAGCAAATTACTCTAAAGTAGAGCACGCGCTCGCGAATTGCACACGTCCGTTCTCGATGGAAGCCAAACACGGAACTGAGACTTTGGAGATGAGAACTACTCATTTGGTATGTGTATGTTCCAAGTGTGAGTTTTTCAGCAAGTAATGTCATGAAATATTCATTCCATACTGAACTTATTATTATTATGGACTTATAGTAGAGGATTGTATTGATGATTTTAATAATGACAGTTCTATAATTATAATAATATGTACTTGTTATGGCCCCGAATTAAATTTTGATTACCTAACATAAAACTTAATACTGACCCGCAAAATTAATCAATCTGCCTGCCTTTTCCCAACTATGTTGGGGTCGGCTCCCAGTCTAACCGGATGCAGCTGAATACCAGTATTTTATATGGAGCGATTACCTATCTGACCTCCTCAACACAGTAACTGGGTAATACGATACTCCTTGGTGAGACTGGCTATCAGATTTTCGGGCGTCTGACGACCCGTAACGACTGTCAAAGATGCTCAAATGACAGCCGGGACCAACGGCTTAACGTGCTTTCTGAGGCACGGAGGAATCTCGGTATGAAAAAATGGTCACCCATCCACGGACCAACCCCGGCAAGCGTAGCTTAACCTGATGAGCCACGAGCTCCTCTTAATACTGACCTGCAAAAGACTTAAGATAATTTGAATTTCACGGTCTACACTGGCGCATTCACCTTGAGCGAGAAAATTGTTGATAGCTAATCGCTTCCTCGTTGGTGGTGGGACAGATGCCTAAAGCGGCCTACACGCTGGAGACAATATTCATGTTGTCGGAATGATGGACCGACTCAAAAACGTTAGGGTTTAGCAAGATTTTTATAAAATTTTGTAGTCAACGATTCTGTTTTCAAACAAGTTTTTTTTAACAAAAAAACATGTTTGATAACAGTGAATTGTATTATTCTTTTTTTGGAATGTTGCACTGAATTACTGTAGTTATTTAGCGATATCAGAAAGCACAAACTCACAGACTGGCTGAATTAAATTTAAAAAAATTGTTTGTGAGAATTTATGATAAAATTTTCGAGAACCTGCCTGAACTTGTAAAACATTTACCAAAAAAGAAATGGTTACAATGATTCTTGTTCGGCATTATAACAAGGGAATTGGTAAGTCTCTTTTTTATTAATTAAAATATATTATGACCACCAAACTGAACAATTTTTAGTATGGGACCATTTCCGAAATTGTGAAAAAAAATCAGCTGTTCCCTACATTTCAACTAGTCACGTGACCAAAAATGTATAGAACAGCTGATTTTTTTTTGCGATTTCGGAGTTTATCCCATCGTAAAAGTTGTTCAGTTTGGTGGTCTGTAGCATATGCTTTTGTATGTATATACCCTTTCGGTTACACCCTGTATAGCACAGAGAGCTAGGAGAGAAGCGAGACATCGTCTATAATGGATGTGGCTCTGTGGTTCAGGAAAAGATCCCCGCCTGAGGGTTGCATCGGTCCTGTTCTAACCGTGAATTGCAACTTTTTAATAGTGAATTGCAACTTTTTAACCGAGGATTGCAACTTTTTAACAGTGAATTGCAACTTTTTAACCGTGAATTGCAAATTTGTACCCTAGAATTTTTGAAAGCCAAAACAAACTAAAACTACCATTAGAATACTCCGATATTTTAGTAATTACTTAACTGTCACAATAAAAACTTAACCAACACTACCAGGACTGAACTACGAATAAACCCAAGTTATATCTAAGTAGAAACACAGCAATTAAGTAATAATAAAGTGAACTATGCCACGACAATGTAGCTATCGTTAACGCTAGAGCTACAGTTAACTGTAATGGTTACATTTAAAGTTTAAACGTTGACTTTTGTTACTTTGTATGTAAATAGAGCAATATCTGAGACGGTTTGTGTTTCAAATAACATTTAGCTTGTATACCCAAAAGGGTTGGTAGAGGTGTGTCTGCAATGCGTTGTTATTATATTTTTCGTTTTTGTTGAACAGCGGAGTGCACTTGTTTTTTTGGGTAATAGTCGATTGGCACGAATAACTTGCCGAAATGTGCGAATCGACAATTAAAGAATATTTGAAATGTCGATTCGCACATTGCGGGCGAGTATATTCGTGCGAATCGACACTTTAATTATTTTTTTATATTTTTATATATTTTTTTATGTTAGGTCAGGAGGGATATACTTTCAGGGGATATCAGAGGGTCACTATACTCACGAAAATGAACAACTTTTACAATGGAACCATACCAGAAATAATGAAAAAAAAAATAACTACATCATCATCAGTACATTTATGTTCGCATTATTAGTCGAAATGTATGGAACAGCAGATATATTTTTTTCATATTTCAGAGTTGTTGATGAGACAAAATTGTTGATTTCCATGAGTACTATACAACCTGAAAGTATGTCCCTCGTTTAACCTAACACACTGTATAGGCTACTCGTATGAAGTAAATTTCATTTTCTGAGCAAACCCTTTCATTTGACGTTCGTATCATGGAAGTGCATAAAAAGAAATAGTCTGCCATCTTAGGTGGTTTGCCATATTGGATTTAGAATGACGTCACTTAGATAACCATGCATTGTCATCCAAACATGACTGTATGCAAGTTGAATAAAAGCATGGAATAAATAAAAACTCCACGTCAATAATGCATCAGGCAGGGTTCGAACTCCAAACGGGATTGTCCGAAAGGGTTACCGCTACCCAGGAACATAAAGGGCTAAGGAAGGAACATGGATGGGTCTTAGTCAGTAAGAGTCTGACTCTTCCTTCCGCTCCACCCAGAGCGGGAGGAGTCATTTGATGATTTCACACCCTAAAAAAAAAGGACCCCTTGTAGCTTAATACAATGTGTCTGTTTTTAATACCAATAGAACTTAAAAATAACGTACCATTAAATAAACCGTTTAAATGCCCCAAAAAACCGACTATTACCTCGGAATGGTTCATAAGAATTCCGAACGCGCCCCGTCGACCAAAGGCTCGTGGTGTAGCAATAGAACCAGGGTCTACATTCTGGAAACATCTGCCTACTAATAAACCTATCCCGTGACCACAATCTGGGTTGTCAAGGATCTCTGGAATGTTGGGCCGTGATCCCGATAGTAGAGAATAACAGGCATTGTTAGGTGGATCGTGGATGGATGATCAAATTTTGTGTGAGAGAAAAATTATAAGGATTATTTCTCTGTTCGTTTCTACGCTTTTTCGTTGTTAAATCACTTTTTTTATTTATTACTTCTAGCTTCTGCCCGCAACTTCGTCCGCGGAAAATTGCGATATACTGTAACTGTTTAGGCAGCGCATGCAAATAATTCTGCTTTCGGAGGTATTTCTTTCCGACTTGTTAGACAAAAATTGCGATAGCTCGGCTAATATGTATGATATAAATATAATTTATAGCCTATAGCACTCAGGAATAAAGCTTTCTATCAGTGAAAAAAATTTTGAAATTGAACAATAAGTTCCGGAGATTACCCCCTACATACAAACTTACAAATTTCACCTCTTTATAATATTAGTATAGATGTACTACAGCTTAGTCTGTAATTGAATATGTTGCATTTGAGTTCTCAATCCATTTTCAAATCAAGAAGATTAGCAGAATTCCTACCCATATGAACAGTTAACCCTGAGGAATGAGGAGCTCGTGGCTAAGTACTCCTCCGTGCCTCGGAAAGCACGTTAAGCCGTTGGTCTCGGCTGTCATTCGTGGATCTATGACAGTCGTTACAGGTCGTCAGAAGCCCGAAAATCTGACAGCCAGTCTTACCAAGGGGTATCGTATTGCCCAGTAACTGGGTTGTGGAGGTCAGATAGGTCACTCCATGTAAAATACTGGTATTCAGCTGCATCCGGTTAGATTGGAAGCCGACCCCAACTAAGTTGGGAAAAGGCAAGGCAGATGATGATGATTATAAACAGTCAACCTTGTACATTTGGGTAAGAATATTGACCTAAAATGTCACAAGCTCCTTAAATAGTTATTCAATGGAGTACTTTGTACTTACAACTCCATTGATCCTCTCTTTTGAAGGGATGGACGATGTGACAAGGGATGGGACAGAAACAAGTGCATACATAAATATAAATCAAACAAGAAACAAAAAAAAACAGAGTCATATATTTTTGTAATATAGAACATAAATAGTCGGCAGCTCTGTAGAGCTGGAGGCTTTATGATGAAGGCAGCATGATGCTCTGATATGGGGGACCCACAGCACAACCCTGATTGTCAATATTTACCCGAAAATAACGTTGAGTTAAACTATGATAAAATGGCGCGCCGATCCAAATTACTGTTTCAACGTTTGTAGTCACTTTCTTACGAAAAAGTTTGTATGTAGTTTTAAGTATTCGTCTCCAGTAGCAGGCCGGCAGCAACATGCATTTCTTGGTGGCGCTTTGTTAATACTTTCACAAATACTTTCAATTGTTGTGAATTTTTGAGGGGCTGGCCCTGTTATCGCAGTTTATGATTATAAACTGTCCACCCTATTCTTAATACCTCTAAATAGTTATGGAAACCGGGAGACTCGCGAACGTCCGCATGGATTAAGGATCCATCATTAAATCCAGCTTTGCAGCGGGTAACAAGGAAAAGGTTCAGAACCCAAGGCCTAAACAGTTGTGTCACATAATTGTCTTACCCCGTAGTCGAGTGCTATGACAAATGTACCCGGATGTGAGAGCAGCCCCCAAGCTTAGACGGAGATGTTTAGAGATTATGTAGAATCGTTTGTCACATATTTCGTAGAAAGACTAGAGGGTGGGGTTGCATTCTGTTAATCCTACTTGACTACATAGTATAAAACAAAGTCGCTTTCTCTGTCCCTATATCCCTATGTATGCTTATATCTTTAAACCTACGCAACGGATTTTGATGCGGTTTTTTTTAATAGATAGAGTGATTCAAGGGGAAGGTTTATGTGTATTATTTGTCGACATATTATGCGGGCGAAGCCGCGGGTGGATGCTAGTATATTATAAACGTAAAAACTGTGGAATTATTGTTTTTAACTTTTATGCAAAAAGTAAAAAAAAAGAATGAGTAAATTTTTATTACACAAATAATACAAAGGCGATGGTTTGTGTGTTTGTATGTTTAAAATTGTTACCTCTTCACGGAAAAACGACTAAACGGATCTGGCTGAAATTTAGCACAGAGAAAGATTATAGTCTGGAACATAGGATACTTTTATACCGATAGTATGTTCCTGTGGGATAATTTCTGAAGGCAGAAGCTAATAAGATCATGATGTATTTTAGCGTCACATAATTTCACAAAGCCTGTCTCGTTGGTCTCGTGGTCGCAAGCGCTATTGCTGAGCATGAAGTCCTATTATCGATTCCTCCTGTCCTGTATTCGTCTAGGTCGGGTAATGTGTTACTGAGTAAATTTTAAGAAGAATCTGAGCCCGGTGATGACAATAGGCTTTCAGGACTTCAAAATAACTGGCAAAATGTGAGTGTATTACAGGAGCATCAGATCTCTGCTTAACCTTTCGGCGGAAATAGCCGTGATATTATGTTATTCAAAATGTTACAAGAAAAAAATGGTTCATTGCTTCCAAAATCTTAAAAGTATACTGAAGGATATTCATAATTTATTCGCCAATCTTTGCCACGGTTTAAGGATGGTTTAAGCAAGTCTTATCCAAACTTCTTCGCTCGTCGTGTTCTTCTTCAAATTCCCGTGAAGTAATAAAAGTAAACAAGGCAGCGTTCCTTTAATTTCCTCTGTCGCATTACGCAACGTACGTTATCAGGGCCTAGGTGTGGGGCCATGAGAACAGCGGTGACACATCATCTGCCTAGCCTTTTCCCAACTATGTAGAGGTCGACTTCCAGTCTAACCGGATGCAGCTGAATACCAGTATTTTACATGGAACGACTGCCTATCTGACCTCCACAACCCAGTAACTAGGCAATACGATACCCCATGGTAAGACTGGCTGTCAGATTTTCGGGCTTCTGACGACCCGTAACGACTGTCAAAGATGCACAAATGACAGCCGGGACCAACGGCTTAACGTGCTTTCCGAGGCACGGAGGAGTCTCGTTATGTAAAGATGGTGACCCATCCACGGCCAACACCAGCAAGCGTAGGTACGCTTGCCGGGGTTGGCCGTACTAACAGCCGCACAGGTTGATCCATCAGGTTAAGGTTAACCTGATGGATCGACCTGTGCGGCTGTTAGTACTTAGCTACGCAAGACACAAGACAAGTTATACAAGTACAGAAATAAATTCTTCTTCTTCTGGTATGTATAAGCAGATACGTCATTATATTGTCATTTGTAGACACAGATCACAGCATTGTTGGGATGTGTGTATGTAAGGTTTGTTCTTGTATACGTTGATAAACTTTTATTTACATATTTTTTATTTTCTTTTCGTGTGGTGAGTGACTAAACTGATGATGTCAGAGTTTTGATGCTCCCCATGGGCCTGAAAGAAATCAATAAATGTATGACAATGATAAACCATCGACGTTGTATGACTTGGTTGCAGTGTGCGACGTTGTATGACTTGGTTGGTGCGGTGTGTGTCTACTGCTCTAAATGATTAGTACTAAGCACACGTACCATTTTCTTTCATTGGCCACTTTCAGAAAACTCCCAAAAAAATCTCCTTTGTTATTTTTTGTAATGTCAATTTCTAAAAATAAAAATAGTTTCTAGTTTTAGAATAGTCTATCTTCTTCTTCATGTTACTACCACGATTGTATTTAAAATTGTGTTGGCCCAAAACTTCACCATTTCCACAGCGTCATAGCGAGTCGGTGAGAAGACGGTAACTAAAATATTTGCTTTATGGTTAGATAGGTACAAGATAAGTATAAGACATTTTCAAGTTAGTACTTTAAGTAATAAGCACTAGGTTTTCCCCACGACTACGTTTGTGATTCAGGGTGAAAAATAGCATATTTCCTTTTTCAGGTCATGGTCTACCCATATGCCAAATTTCATCTCAATCTGTTCAGCCGTTTTAGTGTGAAAGCGTAACAAACAATCTCACTATCGCATTGATAAAATATGTGGTATGATTCAAATAAAACGCAGAGTTTGTTTGTACGCTAAAACAGATAATATCAAAGGCCTTTTAAATAGTCATAAAACATTTTTTAGTTTATTTGTTTGACAAAATACTGCGAATTGTCCACCTTTGTACAGTAATACGTAGTACTCGCATAGT
The DNA here is from genome assembly GCA_951799385.1 of Hyppa rectilinea. Lineage (NCBI taxonomy): Eukaryota > Metazoa > Arthropoda > Insecta > Lepidoptera > Noctuidae > Hyppa > Hyppa rectilinea. The sequence goes on from OX637325.1 coordinate 6,865,780, forward strand.
GCGGGACTAAGAAATAAAAATGTCGATTGAAGTAAACTAAAGTGCGGACTATGCGAGTGATATTCGTAGGAGTGCTTCGTGGAATAGGAAATTAATTATTAATTATTTTAAATTTTTATTTGAAGGCCACCTACGGGTATGCTAAGTGGAATACTGTAGGTGTGCTTTGTTTGGGTGTGCTTCACGGAATATTTCATTTTTACACAGTCATATGCACAAAGTTTTAATAAATACATTTTTAAATATAGAAAACTGTACCTGATGCTTTACTTTCAATGATTTTTATAGTGGAATTGACTACAGCACCCTAATTGCAATCACAATCTGAATTATTTTGAAGGATATTGATAATCCATTGCATCATACGTTCGAAAAATTTGCTTACTCAACAACGTACATAACGAAATTAGAGTCATTGCTACTATTAGTTAATAACGCAGGTCGATCCATCAGGTTAAGCTGCGCTTGCCGCGTTGGGCCGTGGATGGGTGATCTATACATACCGAGACTCCTCTGTGCCTCGGAAATAACGTTAAGCCGTTGGTTCCGGCCGTCATTTGTGCATCTTTGACAATAGTTCCGGGTCGATAAAAGACCGGAAATCTGACAGACAGTCTTACCAAGGGGTGTCGTATTACCCAGTTACTGGGTTGTGGAGGTCAGATAAGCAGTTGCTCCATGTAAAATACTGGTATTCAGCTGCATCCGGTGAGACAGGAAGGCGACCCCTACTTAGTTGGGAAAAGGCTCGGCAGATTGAGTGGGTTGCGCAATTACCCCGCTAGTCAAAACTTAGTAATAAATCTCCATAGTATGTTTACAAAAAAACTTTAATTGCTGTTTTTACTTCTAATTCTGTCTTAATAAATCATAGTTTACAAACTATCATAGTAAACAACCCTTGTTCTATAAAAACATCGTAATAAATATGAGAAACTAGCCTACCCGCCCCATAGTTAAGTAAAAAAGGGGTTCGCAGTTTAACTTTGATTTACATTCGGGTCTTCCATCCATCAGAACTGGGTTGGGAGTCGAACTACAAACAAACAACACCACCTCTTTAGATGGTGGTAAATTTAACATACCTACCTAACATTCGTTTTTTTCGTCAAAGGAAATGCTTCGTTATGCGGTTTAGTTTAAGATTGTTTTTATGCTGTATAGATACCTACTACATACTCGTTTTTTGCCGATTTTTTTTTTATGTTTAGGGTTTTTTGGTAAAAAAAAATTTGTACTTTACTTTTTAGCTGTGATACCTACCCCACACAAATTTACAGAGCTATTACTATATAAATAACAGTGACAGCACGTTACTATAACATCAACCACATAGACTAAGTGGAAAAATTCATACATATTATTTTTATATAATTGTATTTATTTACATTTTTTTTCAAATTATATGAAACCACCGCGCAAAGAATTTTTGAAAGAAATCGGTCCACAGTTGACGAAAATATCGATGTACGTAAATTTAAAAAAAAATACATACGAACATAGCACCATCTCCTTTTTTAAAACCGGTTATAAATCCGAATAAGAACGGTGGATAAACTTCTCGATTCATTATCAGATTTGAATTTCATTATTGTAAGTGAATCAGACTGAGTGTACCTACATAGACTACCGGTGGCAAACGCAGCTTTACAGCGCACATTAATCGATCCAGACCAGATAGGTTTAGCGAGACTGTCCGAAAGGCTTACCGCTACCCTGGAACATAAAGAGCTAAGGAAGGAACATGGATGGGTTTTAGTCAGTAAGAGTACAACACTCCCTTTCAATCCATCCAGAGCGGGAGGGGTGATTTGATTATTTCCTACCCTAAAAAAGACCAAATAGGTTCGGTCGGATTTTAATCAGCCAGAAACCACACTACACTACTAATTTCATAAGTATTGTATTGTATTTATGTCATTGGAATCTTTTATAATAGCATGTTGTGTAAGCTGTAATGGGTAAGCTGTAATTACATGTAATTGTATGCCTTGCAGGATAATTGTATACTTACAAGATTTCATATTGTAGAAGATTATTGTAATGTATCTCGTTGGTAATCTATATTAAACAAATAAATATTCAGTCAATATAAATACTAGTCAGTCATTCAAATATGTGCTTTGCTTTGTAAATATTAATTTAGTATCTATTGTGAACAGTTAGTTATATATAATTTTTTTACCTACAATAAATAGATATTTATATAATTGCTTAGTAAATCGGTTTTTCAATTTAATATTATTTTAGACGTGAAAATAAAGACAGTGATATAAAAAACAAGATTAGTATTATAGACACGATGTTATTTTCAGTCACTTTCTTAATGCCAAAAAACGCTAATTTAGTGCCCCAGCGCCGCACAAGTAGAACAATCATTCGCAAAATGAAATTTAACACCACAAGCTTTGCCTCTGTCCCTTACGATCTGTTATTGTGAATATTTTGTACAACACTCTGTATATTATGATCCGCCCGCTGCCCAAGAACACAAAGGGCTAAGGAAGGGACATGGATGGGTTTACTCATCATTATGAACAACTTTCACTATGTGAACAAATCTGAAATCGCGAAAAAAATTATCAGCAGCTGTTCCCTACATTTTGACAAAGTCAAAGTCAAAGTCAAATCATTTATTTCAAATAGGCACAAGTAAGGCACTTTTGAACGTCAAAATGAACAAGAAATAGAATTGATTCTAGTTGCCCCTTCCAAAATGTAGTTTCGTGTGTTTTACAATGTTTTGTATACATGAATTATAACATTATATATTATGTGAAGACGATGCACCCCGAATAAAAACACTACACCACAAAAGGTGAAAAGAAAAACACATATAGTAATGGCAGGTAAACTTAAGTATGTCAAAAGTACATGGTGCTCACATATTTACAAACATTCTAAAAGTAATAATAATAAATCAATCAATGTGTGAGAAGATATTTCAACATGTTAAAATAGTATTTTACAAATAAAAAATTATTACCTAATTTACTTAGCAACCAGTTTAATTTTGACAAGACATGCGAGCATAATGTATGGATCATCGGATTTTTTATATTGAGTTGTTGATTATGATGAGTATTGTACTCATCCCCCCCCCCCTTAAAAATAATGCCCATGAATTCAATTTCACCCTGTATAAATCTGAACGAGGCTGGCTTACGCGTAAACTCGCCCAATAGTTTGATGATCTTGGCATCCAATAATAGAAGAGTCTATAATTTATTTTTAATTTTGTATTATACTGTATTTTAATTTAATTTGATTGGTGAGTACTACTCCAATTCAATTTATTATGTTTTAATTTAATTAATTTATTGTAATGGACTTTAATTGAAAATAAGTTAATGTAGTATGTTAGACAGACGTATTTTAGAAATGTATACGATCAGATACAGTACGGTTGACGTATCTTGGCGGTCCTGAAGGAGCTGTTACTGCTTCCCTGTACTTCACTGCCTTATCTAGAAGATAAGGCAGTGAAGCCCTGCAGTGCGATAATATTTTTATTGTAGATTTTTTTTTAATTTATCCCTTAACACAGTGATTTTTTTTTAATCTTAAAAATTTGGCAATGGCGAATTAACTACATAATTGGGATGATGGCAGGGTAAAAAACATATATTTAGTCCGCCGTAAATATTAAAAAAATATTAGACACGTATTTTTTGTTTTATCGTATAATAAATAAAAAGTGAATTAGATAATAATAATTATGCTTTAAAGTTGTTGAATGGGGACGCGCTACGTCAGTCCTCAGTATAAAAACTAATCTACGTTAAAAAAGAAAAAATACGTGTAAAAAAAATTTAACCATCCCTGCTAGCTAGTTTAATTATAATTATTTCCTTATTCAACCATCAAACCAAAATCCTACATCGTAACCCGACCTACTTTAAACCGTAACATCCTGCAACAATTTCTCAGTAATCCATCTGCTGCGGTACATTCGCGCTCACAAGTGCTTCTACTTGAAAATTCCATTTCGTAGCGTCTTTGTCCGCACCACTCTCGCCGACTGTCCGATTGTACGATACCCTGACGGATTACATGAATAATGCTGTACGCGTATATTCTGTATTCAGAAATATTAAAAGGTAAGGAGGTTAGCAGGAAAATGAGTTACGGTTATTTGAATGTAGAACGTTTAATGGTGTATCTGAAAAAAAATGAAGAACGGTGAAGTTGATTATCATTCAGTTGGAAATGAAAGCGGCAGGGGATCACCGGATCTTTATGCGAATTGAATACTGAATAAACAATTTCATCTTTTTCATGTTGGTATCGTAACAGGCGATTAAGGAACATCAGAAAGATGAGTAAAACGAAACGGAATCTGTGCTTGTTTTTAATAGAAAATTTCGATATGCGCCAATGCTGTTGTTTCTTTCATTCGTAAAATAATAACTCGTTAGTGATTTTCGGTTCAGTGTTTTGTAGCATTCAAATTCAAATTAAAAATAATTTATTGTGGACATATGTATGTTAGTTACAGGTAAATTAAAATTCCAGTATGTCCTGCCTAATAGGCATGCAATAATTATGAAGTGGCATTACATTTAAAATTATTTTGCATGTCAAATTTAGTTATTATAAATGACAAAATATCAATATACAGTCAAATTAATAGATGATCAACAGCAATGATTCTAGTAATCTTGGATCGTGTAGTATTCTTTCTCAATTAAAAATCTATGTATTTTTTTTAATACTGGAAGTTCCTTAGTGCTCAGAATGTCAATAGGTATTTTGTTGTATATTTTTTGTAAGAGCATAAATATATTGAACTGAAAATAACGTAATTTGGGTAGATCTCGTAATATGAATGTTTCAAAACTAGCCAAAAATTACACCCAAAAAAAATTTAGTTCTAGCACAAAACCAAAAAGCTAAATTCCTACAAAAAGAACCATCAAATTCGTACAACGTCTGGTAATTACATCGCATTCACCATTTTCTCTCAAAAACCATTTTCTACAAAACGATTATTCACTTAAGACCCTACTCAGTATTGTCGTCGGCATAAAGGTGTAGCCACACTAGTCGAAAGCGACGGCCGCATTATACAATCCGAGTTGGTGCACTCTTGTTGCGTGTAGCCGACGCCTAATAAAAGCTTTATTTTTACATTTTGTGTTTCGAGAGAATAGAAAATATTTTTATTTGATTGTTTTTTTAGATTGTGGATTTTTGTTTGTCGACAATTTTATTTTGGATATTGTTATTGTACGGGTAGTTTTGCTAATGGACAGATACATTTGTTTCAATTTTTTATTTGGTGTGCTATTTTTATGCAAAAACAACTGCTAATCCAAATATTTTTATGGATTTACTTTGACATATTATTTGATTTGTACAAAACCGTGACGAAAAAATAGTCTATTCACTCAAATTGAAAATAAAATTTGTAATTTATTTCTGTGAAGTTTCGCTTATAATTTGGGCCCTGAATTACCACATTGTTAATAGTTACCTTTGAAAACGATCTATCTACACTAAAGCCCGTTCTATAAACATCTAAGAAAATATAAACAGCACTTAATGTCAACAATTGGATAGTAAGACAACCCCGTGGATACCAATTTTTAGTTTTTTTTTAATTGACACCTAATTATTTTGATTTTTTTTGATTATTTTGATACTTAAACCCGAAATTCTTATTTTAAATCACCTTATAGATATTTTTCATTTGACAATTTTGTGGTTTATTTTATGACCCCACTCAACTATTTAGACAATATTAGTTGGATAATTTGGTGAGGTATACAGTCGGAATACAGATGTGTGTGATGTGTGTGTGTCACATGTGTGTGTGTGTGTTGTGTTCGGTTTAGTGAGTAATTGTGTAAAAATTTAACCTATACCGGTTTGTTTATTCTTTCGTCTGATACTTTTGGACCAGACTATGTATATTCTACGCTGGTCGACACAGATATCTGCCGGTATATTCTGTAAAAATCACAAATAGAAAACTAAGATGAAGTGAGCTGTCAATCCTAGGGATTGACAATTGATAACTCACTTCATCCTCACTTCACCTAAGTGTTCACGGTGAGATATTTATTTATTTATTTATTTTCGGAAGGCTTACAGACTAATAACAAGCTAATCACAATTATGTATAACTATGTTGCTAATTACAAGCCCTCACAAATAAAATACACGCAAAGATATACCTATAATATGTTTAACAAGTGATATGATATCTAAGAAACATTGAGTATAGTTCCCTGGTGGGCAACCATGAGGTTCCAAAGCCATTCATTTTATGATGTAAAAGAGAGACAAAGCTATACAGAGCGTATAGCACTATCTCTCTCTCACGCCAGCATTATGAATCTTGACACATCATGGTTACCCGTAAGTTGTTTAATGTAAGTTGATTGCCACAAACAAACAATTAGCTAATAATAACAGCTCATGTAGGTGCATCCTGTACAAAAAATGGTTCAGCTAATACTTTCCTTAGCGCGCTTACCTTGGTGCAGAAAAGATCAATGTCTTGTTCACAACAAATATCATTGAAACTACGACTGGCCCTAAGACAGAAAGCATTACGTCTATAATTTGTGCTTGCATGAGGTACATAAAGAAGTGGTCGCAGTCGCAGTCCCATCTGATTTGTGCGTAACATTAACTTTGATACAAGTTCAGAACAGTCAATTGAACCATTTGCAATATTACACAAGTAACTTAAATCACTAATGTAACGCCTGCGCTCGAGTGGCAGAAAATGTTACCTTCTACATCGGTGATTGTAATCCAATGACACTTGCTTCGCTTTAAAATCAAGATACCTAAGAAATTTTTTCTGAACTCCCTCAATACGAGACATATAAATCCCGTATTGAGGGTTCCAAACTTGTGATGCATACTATATTTACAGAGTAGCACTACGGCATTACGTATTCTGTGTTAGGTCGGCGGTGCATGCGGTGTTGTTGCGTGCACCGACTAGCGCCACCTGAATAAAAATGTTGTACCTACAGACGCCAGCACATCAAGCTATCCCTTTTTTTTTTAAGGCTGGGAAATCATCCAATGACTTCTCCCGCTCTGGGTGGAGCGGAAGGGAGTGTCAGACTCTTACTGACTAAAACCCATCCATGTTCCTTCCGTAGCCCTTTATGTTCCGGGGTAGCGGTAACCCTTTCGGACAATCCCGCTTAATCAAGCTATCCCTAACTGTAAAATTTTCTCAATTACAAAAAAAATGAATCTTATGTCTTTGCAATAAAGTAGAAATATTATCAAATAAAGGGGGATGCCAGGCGGCCATAGTAATTTAGGCCCACTGTGCACACATATAAAAAACAATTATAATGATGGGAGGCAATTCCAATAATTAATTAGTAAAAAAAATGATGTATGTACCAAAAACTTTGCATTTCGAAGTTATTTAAGATTCTGGTTAAACTTTCCTTTACTGGACTGGCATTTATGGGGTGGGAGGGGGAGGGGGGTATAGGGGAGGACAGGGGCTACCCCCCTGTACCATCCCCACCCCGCGAAACCCCATGGTTATGGAGATATCCATGGTTAAAGTTTTTGGTTAGAAAAACAAAATCCATAAATTTCCATCGATTTATGGTGCGGGGATGTCCGGGGCCCCCTCTTGTACCTGCGGGGGGTGCCCCCCTCCACTCTGGCACCACTCCAATGATAAGGTAACTCACCATTTCCGAGAAAAATGACTTTTCCTAACTTAACCTCAAAACACTCAAAAGTTGCTCAAAAAGCGTAGTCTCAATGGTTTAAAAAAAAATAACCCTTCTAACCTAACCTGTCCGAGTCGGGGTAGGGCAAGGCGGTTTTGGGTATTTTTCGGATATTCACAACACTTGCACTTCACTACACTCTTCAGACACAGTACCATAGGGCTTCGGAGACGCCATGGTAGTCAAACGTAAGGCTTACAGGAGTACGTAAAACGATCTCAACTGCAAGTGCAACAAACGATGACTGACACCTGACACTGACAACAACACAAAAAAACGCGGTAAACAAGAGGCAACTTTGCGTTCCGTTCCAAGTGTAAACAAAAATTCGTTATTTTTTGTGTAAAAAAGTCTATGTAATTGCATAATATTAAGAAAAAAATGACATTTGGTCAAATAAAATACACCTTTACTGTAAACGGAACGTGAAATGACAAATTGACGTGTACCATCGTAATTTATCTAACCTAAAAATTGAATTTGTATGGAAACTTTGAATAATGATATCTCGTAAACCGTGAATTTCGCATAAAAAAAAACTGTGTGCTTGCTTTCTATTTGTGAGTATTATCTACAAACAACATAAGGAACTTTCAAATCCCAGTCCAGTAATGGAAAGTTTAGCCTAAACAAATAATTACATCCATACTTAATATTATAAATGCGAAAGTAACTCTGTCTGTCTGTCTGTTACCTTTTCACGCCTAAACCACCCAACCGATTTTGCTGAAATTAGGTATGTAGATAGTTTGCATTCATGAGAAGGACATAGGCATATTATTTTTTGGAAATTCAACCCCTAAAAGGGTTACAAGGGGTGGCAAAGTTTGTATGAGAAAAATATTTTTATTGCAATTTGCAAAAGCATTTTTGCGTAGGTAGGGTAGGTAGGGTAGGTAGGGTAGGTAGGGTAGGTGGGGTAGGTAGGGTAGGTAGGGTAGGTAGGGTAGGTGGGGTAGGTAGGGTAGGTAGGGTAGGTAGGGTAGGTAGGGTAGGTAGGGTAGGTAGGGTAGGTAGGGTAGGTAGGGTAGGTAGGGTAGGTAGGGTAGGTAGGGTAGGTAGGGTAGGTAGGGTAGGTAGGGTAGGTAGGGTAGGTAGGGTAGGTAGGGTAGGTAGGGTAGGTAGGGTAGGTAGGGTAGGTAGGGTAGGTAGGGTAGGTAGGGTAGGTAGGGTAGGTAGGGTAGGTAGGGTAGGTAGGGTAGGTAGGGTAGGTAGGGTAGGTAGGGTAGGTAGGGTAGGTAGGGTAGGTAGGGTAGGTAGGGTAGGTAGGGTAGGTAGGGTAGGTAGGGTAGGTAGGGTAGGTAGGGTAGGTAGGGTAGGTAGGGTAGGTAGGGTAGGTAGGGTAGGTAGGGTAGGTAGGGTAGGTAGGGTAGGTAGGGTAGGTAGGGTAGGTAGGGTAGGTAGGGTAGGTAGGGTAGGTAGGGTAGGTAGGGTAGGTAGGGTAGGTAGGGTAGGTAGGGTAGGTAGGGTAGGTAGGGTAGGTAGGGTAGGTAGGGTAGGTAGGGTAGGTAGGGTAGGTAGGGTAGGTAGGGTAGGTAGGGTAGGTAGGGTAGGTAGGGTAGGTAGGGTAGGTAGGGTAGGTAGGGTAGGTAGGGTAGGTAGGGTAGGTAGGGTAGGTAGGGTAGGTAGGGTAGGTAGGGTAGGTAGGGTAGGTAGGGTAGGTAGGGTAGGTAGGGTAGGTAGGGTAGGTAGGGTAGGTAGGGTAGGTAGGGTAGGTAGGGTAGGTAGGGTAGGTAGGGTAGGTAGGGTAGGTAGGGTAGGTAGGGTAGGTAGGGTAGGTAGGGTAGGTAGGGTAGGTAGGGTAGGTAGGGTAGGTAGGGTAGGTAGGGTAGGTAGGGTAGGTAGGGTAGGTAGGGTAGGTAGGGTAGGTAGGGTAGGTAGGGTAGGTAGGGTAGGTAGGGTAGGTAGGGTAGGTAGGGTAGGTAGGGTAGGTAGGGTAGGTAGGGTAGGTAGGGTAGGTAGGGTAGGTAGGGTAGGTAGGGTAGGTAGGGTAGGTAGGGTAGGTAGGGTAGGTAGGGTAGGTAGGGTAGGTAGGGTAGGTAGGGTAGGTAGGGTAGGTAGGGTAGGTAGGGTAGGTAGGGTAGGTAGGGTAGGTAGGGTAGGTAGGGTAGGTAGGGTAGGTAGGGTAGGTAGGGTAGGTAGGGTAGGTAGGGTAGGTAGGGTAGGTAGGGTAGGTAGGGTAGGTAGGGTAGGTAGGGTAGGTAGGGTAGGTAGGGTAGGTAGGGTAGGTAGGGTAGGTAGGGTAGGTAGGGTAGGTAGGGTAGGTAGGGTAGGTAGGGTAGGTAGGGTAGGTAGGGTAGGTAGGGTAGGTAGGGTAGGTAGGGTAGGTAGGGTAGGTAGGGTAGGTAGGGTAGGTAGGGTAGGTAGGGTAGGTAGGGTAGGTAGGGTAGGTAGGATAGGTAGAGTAGGTAGTTAGGGTAGGTAAGTTGGTAGGTAGAGTAGGTAGGTAGGGTAGACAAGGTAGGTATCATAGTTAAGACAGGACAACGTCTGTCGGGTCAGCTAGTAAATAAATAAATGTTGACCTATACGAGAAATATGTTTATTTGCTCGCATTGCTTTCCCACAATCTATTTAGTAGCACACCCGCGTGAAACGAAACGCAAAATTACACTAGCATGCTAACCTACCTTCGTATAAACAGTTTAAAAATCTCTTCTAAACTGACGAACATCGTATTATGCCCGTCGACCCGCCAATTTCGTAGGAACCAGCCAAAATAATATTAGGTTCCAATTGGCCGTGCCAGGATTGACGGAAAACGAATTTCATTGAATTTCCATAGCGATGAGGTGGATGGAGATTTTCCCAGAAGTTTATTAGGGATGGCAACACTGGTTTATTTGTTTTAAACTTCTCAAAGTTTAGGTTTCAAGTTAATTATAGTTATTACACAATATGAAAACAGAGAAGACGACAGGAACAGAAAATACGTACAAAATTGATGCTTATTTCTAATTATCTTCCAGCATACCTGCGATAGTAAGTAAATAAAAGAGATGTAGAAAAATATTATTTAACTAAAATATGGCGTCGAAAACTGCCTCCGCAACGCCGTCGATTGGTTATGTACCCAAAAGATTAAACTATTATTATATTTGATTATTAAAATGAATATTGTTTAAGAAGTAGGTACTTAGCTAATGAATACAAATAATACCTACAATTGACACTGAAAGAATTTATATATTACCCATTTTCCATGATTGTTATGTCGATATTTTACTGTGTAGAAAGTAAATAATTTAAAGTAAAAGAGCCTTTTTATTCATATTTAATATGTTGCTAGCTATGACGACACGGTTGGCGCAGTGGTTGAGCGAGTGACTGTTGCGCAGCATGTCGCGGGTTCGATTCCCGCACGGCACAAATATTTGTACCACCTACAAATATTTTTTCCGGGTCTAGGTGTTTCTCTATCTATAATATTTATGTATTTAAAAAAATATATATTTAAGTAGTTTATCTGCCATTTCGTTACCATAACACAAGCATTAAGTTGCTTAGCTTGGGAAGTTGGGACTATATGGCGTTGTGTGAAATGTCCAAGGATATTATATTATATTATTTATTTTATTAGGTACACCAATATCTACGTAGATTTAAATAAATACACGCAACAAAAACATCATAACACGTAACAAAAACAACATAGCACACACAAAACAATCAACATCACACACACAAAAAAAACAACACAACTCTACCAACATTTAGAAAAATTAAGCAGATTTATTTATTTTTCACTAGAACTACAGACAACTGTAATACTACCCTCATTCCCTTACAAAAAAACTATTAAAATCCTTATAGATACACAGTTTAAAACACTCCTCGCTGTAATTTGCTCACGCCAGTACTCTGTGATGTTTGCTGTTCAAACATTGTGAGAATCGAGTCCCACAATACTCCTTCAATATACTATAGGTACGTGGTAATAGCTCTTCGCTTTTCTGAGCGCCTGGTACCTCGGTTTTCACGCTAGGAGATGTCTGGTTTATTCTAGTGTCTAGCTCAATAATACAAAGTTTGTTCTAGTACCTTTGAGATAGTGAGGGTACGTAATAGCTCTTCGCTTTTCTGAGCTCCTGGTACTGCGGTTTTCATGCTAGGAAATGATTAGTTTATTTTAGCGTCTAACAAATTCTAGATTCAATTAAATAAGTATTATTATTAGATGTCGACCACATGACCAGAGGGCTGGCTAATTTTTTGGTCAAAAAATCACCATCGCCATCCAACCTGGCAACGCTGTCTGCCTTTTTGCTACATTTCCCACTGACAGCGATGAGGAAGAATTTTATTTCCCTACAAAGAGGTACTTATATCTATACTAATACTATACTACCTATATATTTATTACTATATAACAATATTATAAAGACGAAAGATTTGTACTTATGTTTGTAACGAATAAACTGAAAAACTACTAAACGGGTCTGGATGAAATTTGGCATAAAGATAGATTATAGTCTAGAAAAGCATATTAGCTTACTTTTTATCGCGGATGAATGTATGGTTCCCGTGAGATAATTTCCTACATACACGCGGGCGAAGCCGCTGGCAAAAGCTAAAACATAATAATTATATTGATTGTAGCTTTAGTTTGTACCTATATACAATATACAAACTAATTAAAGATTAGTGTACCTACCATTCAATAAAAATACAGATACTCATGAAAATACTGGTTTGTTTTGTATAAATAAACAGTAAAAAAAGATGATAAGCCTTTTACCTCACATAAATAGAAAAAACTGCCAACTTATATCAAGAATAATCTGATAATTTTCAGCTATATTCTTCATCACTTCATGCACTCTGCATAACCAACAACAAAGCCTTAAAATAAACTCTTCACTTTATTTCAGGGTTCCGCAAACATTTCCGAAATAAAAGGATGATGATACTATAACGATATTCAAATCCGGAACCCAATACCTGTGCCGCAACGTGGATCATCCGTCAAGTGCCGTCATATATTTGATTTATCCTTGTTTGCTCGCGCCTTCTTCATATATTGAGTTTTCTTCACTAAAAATATAAAGCAATTTTCTTGAGGATGTTTCTACGGTCTCGTTGGAAGTAAAGAATGGCGTGTTTGACGCAACAGCTGATTGGTTCAATATGGCTGCCGATTTTTGTTCTCTTATGGAACGCACAGTGTTGATTATTTACTTGTTGTGTTTTAACACAGCTTAATATTCAAGAGCAAATCCAATATTCAGGATAAAATAAAAACAGTAGACTTGCTCTATATAATAGAATAGGTACCTATTGATGACTCAAAACTTTTTAATCCGTTAGCCAGATTTTTAAAAAATAATGGACAGGTATTTTTCTTTTACACATAAACAAAAGACTACGTCGATGGATTTTTTTTATAGATTTTATACCGAATTGTGACGTAGTGCGCCCTCACTCCCCAACTTTAATGCGTTTTTTCTAAGTACTTTTTTAAGGAAAAAATACGCGTCTGATATTTTTTTATTGTCTGACTTACGGATTAAATATGATTTATTTTTTTCTACCCTGTCAACACCCCTATGATGCAGCATCATAGGTTGTTCTTGTCTACTCTATAAATCTCATCGTAAAAATTTTGTTACTATTTGGCATTCAGTTGTTTTTTTCGTGAAAAAATAATTTTAATTTTAAATACTTACCTCACTGTGCCCCACATTAATTCACATACCAATACTTGCTACAAAAACATCATCAATGGGTGGAAATGGATTAAATATCGAAGCTAGTTTACCCAAGTGAGGATTTTTTTTTATTGGACCACCTCTGAATAACCCAATAAACAAAAAAAAATAATCTAAATCAATTCATAATTGACAGAATAATCGCTTATCAAACACAAAAACGTACAGAGGCCAGCACATCAAGTTACCACAATCTGTCAAATTTCTTTGATAGTATTTGAACTTTATTGCAAAGACATAAGGTTCATTTTTAATTCAGAAAATTTGACAGTTAGGGATAGCTTGATGTGCTGGCGTCTGTACATTCGAATTTCAAACCTCCTTCGAAAGTCGTTCGAAAACACTCAAACGTGACTTGGTTCCCAAAAAAAACACACAGGTCCAAAAAGTATACTTTCGTACAACAAGCAGTCCTCCACGTAATAAATACACGGGGAATAATATTTTCCTTATTTGTATGCTAATTCCGTTTTATCGCGTCGCACAAAATTCACGTCATCTACCCGGGAGCGTTTAGTGATAATTTTGTTTAATTTAAAATGTTAATATTGTTTGTGCGAGAGTATTAAGGCAATAATTTGGTGTTTACTGTGTGTTGTTATCAAAATAATGTGTAGAACACATTCTTAGGAAGTCCCGATCTCAATTAAGATGGGATGTGAGAAGTATCATCATCTGCCTAGCCTTTTCCCAACTATGTTGGGTTCGGCCTCCAGTCTAACGGGATGCAGCTGCATACAAGGAGCGACTGCCTATCTGACCTCCACAACCCAGTAACTGCGCAATACGATACCCCTTGGTAAGAATGGCTGTCAGATTTTCGGGCTTCTGACGATCCGTAACCTCTGTCAAAGATGAACAAATGACAGCCGGAACCAACGGCTTAACGTGCTTTCCGAGTCACGGAGGAGTCTCGGTATGTAAAGATGGTTGGATGGATGAGACCCATCCACGGCCAACCCTGGCAAGCGTAGCTTAACCTGATGGATCGACCTGTAAGGCTGTTAGTACTCAGCCACGAGCTCTTCTGGGATGTGAGAAGTATACAGGGCGAAATTGAATTCATGGGCAATATTTTAAGGGGTCATTGTACTCATCATTATGAACAACTTTTACTATAAAAACACCTGAAGTTGCGTAAAAAAAATCAGCTGTTCCATACATTCTACACACTCAACACAACACACATCAACACTCAACACTTCATTAACACAACAACAACACACAACACACACAACACAACAAACAACACAACACACACAACACACAACACAACATACACACACAACACACACAAAACAACACAACACACATCAACACATTCAACACAACAACACTCATTACACAACAACACAACGACACACACACAACAACAACACACACAACAACACATCGTCATCGTCATTCAACACTTTTCGGGCGAGGTGACCGCCTTGACTTACTTTACTTTGGCGCTTTACGTTGTGTAAAATATTTTCATCACCGGTGCTCTCAAAACGATGAAGTAAAACACCGTGTGGCAATCGGCGTGTCCTAGAACCTAAAAACTGAAGACATGTGACATACTCGTATGCCCGCACTATGCCCGCGTGGTAGATAACAGCTCACTCCCTCCCGAAGACAGGAGGCCTGGGTTCCAACAGTGGCAATATTATAGGCTGATTATAAGCCTTAGTTTAACCCTGTATTATAAGAAATACATATTTTTATAAAATTACCTGAGAGAAAGAATGAAGAAACAAAAATATTTAATTCTGTATACGCACAGGAAAAACACAGAAATAAAAAACAAAACAGAATATAAAAATTAAAGCAATAATAAAATACTTGTGCGAGGCCGAAAAATCCCATCTCAGCATAATGCTGCGATATTTAAGAATAAATAAATACCGCAGCGCTGGCATTCTGATTGGGCCCGCTGTGATGCCACGGACACACCTACGGATATCTAATAAACAAAAGGATGTCTTGTCTACTTACAATATCTTGCCTACTTACAATACCAAAATTATATTAACAAAACGAAAACCAAAAATATTCAGCGTAATTTCTTCGAAATATACTCGCTCTTAATCTACGAAGCAATTAAAACAATAACCCGCAAATTGTATTCCCTACAGACCCTTTTATTTAGCTATAAACGTGGTTTTTAATCTTTTTCCCTCTGTTTAATATTAACCTCTTTGTGGGGATTAAGTGGTTAATAACTACGCGTTTTTGAGCATTTTCTTGTAAACGATTTGGGGTTAATGTTTTACTTTCTGGGATTAAGGGTTATGTTTAGCGTCTGTTAATTATTAAGAAATAAATGTTAAAAAAGGTATTTATATAACTTCACGCCAATCTTCTCCGAAGGGCTGGGTAGAGGTGTAGCCTCATTTCGCTAACCCCTCAAATGTTGTATGAACCCCATAGGTTCATAAGAAAAAGTCTCTCGAAACGACAATAAACGTAACCGTAAAAATCATTCTTCTTCTTTTCGTGTGGTTAATGACTAACCTGGTGTCAGAGTTTTATGCTGCCCATGGGCCTTTGACTAAGCTTCACATGCCGTTGAGAAATATCTCTCAGACATGAATAATAAATTGTTGAGCTTTTATAAGCGAACGGCTTCTAATGGGCGAACATCTAATGGGTTAATACAGCTCGTATTGCCATAAACCTCCACTAATTCAGACTCCGGGCTGCTACTGAGAAATTTCGGATGGGAAAACCCAATAACACTTAGTTAAGGCACAGTGCTATTGGAAATCGAACCCAGGATCTTATGCTCAGCAAGAACGCATGCGACAACTAGACCAACGAGGGAAACAAGTTTTGCTGGTTAATTTATAAAAGCGTGGTTAAATAAAAGCACGGATTGATCGGTAAAGGTCAAGCTAAGCTAGCCTCTGGTCAGCCTAGCCTCATCGATGGGTGACCAGAAATTTAATATCGAGACCTTTGTGTGCTTCGAAAATCACGTAAAGCCTTCGGTCCCAGCTGTCAATCGTAGTTCTTTGACAGTCGCAACTGGCAGTCCGACGCCCGGTAGTCTGACAACCAGTCTTACCAAGTTGTATCGGGTAACACAGTAGCTGGGTTGTGGAGATAAGCAGTCGCTCCATGTAAAATACTAATATTCAGTTGCACAAGGTTAGACTCGAAGCCGACCCTAACATAATTGGGATAAGTTTTATTGTTATAATATTGAGTGACATCCACAGCCGGACGAGGTGAAGGAAAACATCGTGAGGAAACCAGCATGTCTGAGAGATACTTCTCAACAGCATGTAAAGCTAAGTCAGAGGCCCATGGGCAGCTTAAAAACTCTGACACCGGGGTAGTCACTAACCACACGAAAAGAAGAAGAGACAGCCGGATAGCCATGTCATATGTATGTAGTTGTGAAAGGTTAGACTAGAAGCCAACTCCAATATAATTGGTAAAAGACTAGGCAGATGAGCAGTAGGTTAAACCCACAAAACAGGCTAACTAAACTGGAATTTTTCTATCTTACTATACCTATTTTCATTTTCAATTCAACACTAATAAAGGTTTTATCGTTACATTAAATATTACTCCGTTTAGATATTATATATAATATCATAAAGAGAGGTATGAAATACACGCCGTAAAATAAATAGATTTACGACTCTCGTAAAATGCTGAATGAATTTCCGACGAATTTTTACTACTCCTTCAGCGTATGCAGGAAGTTTTATCACGTTTAGTGTTAGACTATGGGTAGTCTTACCAATGAAAATCATGCTGCCTAGTTACTGGGTTATGGAGGTCAGGTAGGCAGCCGCTTCATGTAAAATACTGGTGTTTAGCTGCGGTAGTTGGATCAAAGAATATGTTAGGTTGCCGGGTCAGCGGGATTGTCCGAAAGGATTACCGCTTCCCTGGAACATAAAGTGCTAAGGAAGGAATATGGATGGGTTTTAGTCAGTTAGAGTCTGTCACTTCCTTCCGCTCCACCCAGAGCGGGAGGGATCATTAATTCATGATTTCACACTATCAAAAAAAGGCGGCATCTACCACACATCAAAGGCCTTTAAGTGTTATTCTGTAAAAATCTCACCGTGAATGTGCTTGAGTAGAGTTAATCCCTACCATAAGGTTGAATGATAGCTCACGTCTAGCTCACTTCACCTGACTAGCTGTATGGATTGTGTGCAGGATGATGGCCAGGAAAGGGATGACTACAGACATGGCTGGCTGAAAAAAAGGGCCTACAGTTTCCAACAAGAGTTGATAATTAAGCTTGTCATTCAAAAATGCCGAAAGAAATCGTAAGCTTCATTTATTCGTTAATTTACCTAAAATAGCACCTACACACCCCCACGAGGTGCAATTATTAAAAGCAAAGAGCACAACCAACAAACAAGTCGCATTAATTTAAAAGTTGTTATTACCCCCCCGCCCCCCCCCCCTCATTTACCCCCTGTACAACCCACTACACCCCAAGAAATAGAGTCAAAAAACTTGGTTAAGTATTTGTTATACGCAAGGACTTTGGAGTCATGCAGGTGATTCGGTATTGGTGTTGTTTTTAAAGCTTTTTAGGTTAAGTAATAATATTAATGTGAAAGAGGGATGAAATCTTGAACAACCTTTACGGCTAGGTAGTCAGAGGTCTGAAAGTCTGACAACCAGTATCGTGTTTTCCAGTTACGTGGTTGTGGAGGTCAGATAGGGTCGTATAAAGTGAAAGGGCAGTGAAATCTTGAACAACCTTAACGGTTAGGTAGTCTTATGTCCAAAAGTCTAACGACCAGTAACGTGTTATCCAGGTACTTGGTTGTGGAGGTCAGATAAGGTCGTATTAATGTGAAAGGGGAGTGAAATCTTGAACAACCTTTACGGGTAGGTAGTCATAAGTCCAAAAGTCTGACGACCAGTATCGTGTTTTCCAGTTACTTGGTTGTAGAGGTCAGATAGAATCAAATTAATGTGAAAGAGAAGTGGAATCTTGAACAACCTTTACGGGTAGGTTGTCAGAAGTCCGAAAGTCTGACAACCAGTATCGTGTTTTCCAGTTACGTGGTTGTGGAGGTCAGATAGGGTCGTATAAAGTGAAAGGGCAGTGAAATCTTGAACAACCTTAACGGTTAGGTAGTCTTATGTCCAAAAGTCTGACGACCAGTAACGTGTTATCCAGGTACTTGGTTGTGGAGGTCAGATAAGGTCGTATTAATGTGAAAGGGGAGTGAAATCTTGAACAACCTTTACGGGTAGGTAGTCATAAGTCCAAAAGTCTGATGACCAGTATCGTGTTTTCCAGTTACTTGGTTGTAGAGGTCAGATAGAATCAAATTAATGTGAAAGAGAAGTGGAATCTTGAACAACCTTTACGGGTAGGTTGTCAGAAGTCCGAAAGTCTGACAACCAGTCTCGTGTTATCCAGTTACAAGGTTGTGGAGGTCAGATAAGGCATATAGGCATCGCTTCACGCTAAATAAGTACTGATATTCCATCTGCTATCGAATAAACTGGAAGCCGGCCCCTGGGAAAAGGATAACAGTATTACACGTTGAACTGGCAGTGGGCTGGCCATATTTGTCAAAGGACCAGTGGCCGGTAGAGTGA
Source organism: Hyppa rectilinea (assembly GCA_951799385.1). NCBI lineage: Eukaryota > Metazoa > Arthropoda > Insecta > Lepidoptera > Noctuidae > Hyppa > Hyppa rectilinea. The sequence continues at coordinate 6,884,783 of OX637325.1, forward strand.
ACGATTCCTGAAGTGATGTCCGCAATGCAGCAAGAGTAGTGCGGGACGCCCCCCAACTAGATGGACCTTAAGAAGGTGGCGTGGGCAGACTGGATGCGGAAGGCGGAGGACAGGTTGTTGTGGCGCAGCCTGGGAGAGGCCTATGTCCAGCAGTGGACTGCGATAGGCTGAGTTGATTGATTGATCTTGATCCCACGAACAACAGTGTATACCCCAACTGAAGACCCACCCAAGTGACAAGATTAAGGGCCAAAAAGATCTGAAATACAGTCCTGGCAGTGGCACGTGAAAGCCTAGTGGTGTGACCGTCGGACAGCCAAATCATAGGTCTCAAGTTCGAACCCAAGACACGCATCTCTGATTTTACACATTCATGGGCGTATTGTATAATTATCACGTGCTTAAAAATCGGTGAAGGAAAATATCGTGAGGAAACCAGTATGTCTGAGAGATATTTCTCAACAGCATTTGAATCTAAGTCAGAGGCCACGGGCGGCATAAAAAACTCTGACACCAGGTTAGTCACTAACCACACCAAAAGAAGAAGAAGTGGCACGAAGACGAAGAAGAACTGTACTTTTATACCAACCTAACAACAATAAAAATATCATTAGCTACCGAAAAGTGAAACCATTCCAAGACTACATTTATCACCCCACCGCCACTAAACAAAACACACCATTAAACTAAAAACATTTAAAACTAAAACTAAACATAGGTAAGTAGAGCCTTCCATTACCTCAGTATTTAAGCGCGCCTGCGTAGATAAGGCGGAACTAACCGGCGTCGGCTTGTAATTAGAAACCGTAAAGTTTCTGGACTTAGATTTAATGATAACTGGCTTTAAAATTGCTTCTTGAAGCGTGGGGAATCGGGTGTATTTGTTAGTTTTTATGGGGTTAAAAATGTGGGCTGGTTTTGTTGGATGCAAGTGTAAATTTCTCTTCGTTGAGGGAATACTACACTTCATTGCATTACAGTGGAGTGCAATGCAGTTTACTGCTCTGCGAAGTGTGACGTAATGCGAAATGCTTTTTTATCTATCAAGGTACTTAGCGGTACTCGTTACGGGTAGTCAGAAGCCTGAAAGTCTGACAGCCAGTCTTACCAAGGGGTATCGTTTTACCCAGTTACTCACTGGGTTGTGGAGGTCAGATAGGCAGTCGATCCATGTAAAATACTGCTATTCTGCTGCATCGGGTTAGACTGGAAGCCGACCCCAACATAGTTCGGAAAAGGCTAGGTAGATTGATTGATTGAAGGTAACAGACATAGCCCGATGAATTGTCAAATTAAAGTGTCAGTGGGCTATGTGTGTCTCAGCGGGATTGTCCGAAAGGGTTACCGCTATCCCGGAACATAAAGGGCTAATGAAGGAACACGAACGGGTTTTAATCAATAAGGACACTCCCTTCCGCTCCACCCAGAGCGGGAGGAGACATTGATGATTTCCCACCCTCAAAAAGAAAGAAATAAAAGTGGACCATGTGTTGTTCGAGCAGTGTTACATCACTTACATCTCTATATTGCTTGCAAAACATGGCCAAATGGTTCTGGATTGAAAGGTCTTGGTGATTAAGTTTTAAAAACGACTTCGAAGGACCTTGGTATGCGGTGAATTAATTTTATTGGGGTGTAGATTTTAGCGTGGTGAACTGTTGGACGACACAGAATTGAGCTTTCGTGTGGTGATGGTTTTCAGGAATATGGATGGATGGACTTACTTGAGACTTTCTGGACGTAACACGTGGCAAGGACAGCCCTTTGCAGACGTCTCACGTGTTCCCTGATTTCTTCCTGCTTCTCCTTGATGCACTATTCACTTGTTTAAATGTCCCACTTGTGTCGGCCAACACTTATTTTATTAGTTATACAGTTTTTGATGCGGATGCGGGTTGAGTAAGCGGTATTAGCGAAGAGCGGTTTGAGGTTATGTAGCGGTTGAATGCGATGATCACACTGATTATGAGCGGCGCGGTGAATCCAAAGAATGGACTTTTTAAGTAAGCTAGACGAGACTAGCTCACTATAATTAGCGGTTTTGAGGTTATGTAGCGGCGCGGTGAATGTGTAGAAACACACTGACACTTTTGTCGCGCGCAAATGAGCTTCCAATCTCGTTCCGAACGATAAGGAATGTATGGGTAAGGAGAAAGGAATGATTAGCTCAATTCTGTGTTGTAAGCGGAAAAATACTTATAAATAAAAAACTTGCGCGAGCATCCTGCCCGGCTTTGAGGATATGTAATATTCTCAAAAGGAAAGAAATTATATTAAAGCGGACTTATAAAAAAAAAAAAAATATTCTAAGCATATTAACTAAAGATAAATTATGGTTTTAATAACGCGGTGATGTTATTGAGAAGGTAAAGGACATAGTTTGACAACGGGTCTCTTGAAAGAGCCACTGCATGTCTTCACCATAGCAACGCGGGTTGTCCCATCCTTGCCGGGAAAAACTTGGGTGATTATACCCAATGGCCAACGTAAAGGAGGGACATCATCCTGATGTATGAGAACCACTGTACCAATCTTAATATCGTCTGCGGCATTCAACCATTTTTGTCTAACTTGAAGATTATGTAAATATTCTATACGCCACCTCTTCCAGAAACTACAAACCATTTGGTCAAGCAATTTCTTGCGGCAAGTCAGAGACTTCGTCGTTTCGGGAACATTCACGACAGGCAACGAAGTTAACGGAGAAGCCATTATAAAATGAGCGGGAGTAAGCGGTTCTGGGTACGGATCCTCATTCAGGACACAGAGCGGTCTGGAATTTAGAACTGCCTCAATTTCAGTGAGAACAGTCGAAAGCTCCTCGTAGGTAAGAAGCTGAGAACCGATAACACGGTATAAATGTGTTTTAATAGATTTAATGTTAGATTCCCACAACCCTCCAAAATGGGGTGCGCGGGGTGGAATCATTTTCCACTCTATGCGGTAGCGGTTAACAAGTAGTTCTTGTAGTTGAGCCTTGGCTCCAACGAAATTTGTTCCGTTGTCGGAATATAAATAAGAGACAGGTCCTCTGCGGGAAATGAATCTTTTAAAAGCGGAAATAAAGGTGTCCGATGACAAGTCAGTAACCAATTCAATATGAACTGCTTTGGTAACGAAGCAAATGAATAAGCATATGTAAGCCTTCTGACTTCTCTGACCTCGGCGTCTACATAACGTTACTTTAATGGGACCAGCGTAGTCCACACCCGTATGAACGAAAGCTTTAGTCTCCTGTACGCGACAAGCGGGTAAATCAGCCATCTTTGGGCTGGGGTGAGAAGGAGAAATTTTAAAACAAAAGTTACAAGCATGTAATATCTTTCTGATGACACCTCTAGAAGAGAGAATCCAATATTTTTGGCGTAACAGAGAACTAAGCAGGCTCACACCGGCATGACAATAAATGCGGTGATAATAGTTTATTAGAACATGTGTAAAATTATCATGTTTAGGTAAAAGAGCGGGATGCTGAGCTTCATAAGGAAGGTTTGCATTTGACAATCTGCCACCGATTCTAATTATATTATGCTCGTCTATGAAGAGATCGAGTTTTTTAAGTTGTGATCGAAGTTTTTTACTTTTAATTTCGTCATAAATATCTTTAAAATGAAATTGTTGAATACAACGAATTAAATAAGTTTCAGCGGTAGCTAATTCACGGACAGTAATTGTCTTATGTGACTTATCATAAGGAATAATACGTAAAAATCTTAGAATGTATACAGTTATCCGCGATATTTTATTGAATGACGCAAATTTTTGTGAAAGACTATATATTAAATTGAGTTCTGATACGGTAGATACCAATGTTAGAGTTTTATTTTTAAATTCAGGCAATTGTTCGTTGCATGAAGAAACAAAAGGAGTAATAGGCCACTCAGCAACTGGGCGCAGAAGCCAATCAGGGCCATGCCACCATAAATCGTGGTTTAGTAACTGTTCAGGTAGAAGACCTCGAGATAGACAGTCACTAGGATTTTCCTTTCCGTTAATATGATAAAAATGCTTAGGATCAAGATTTTCTTGACATTTAGCGACGCGGTTACTAACAAAAATGTTCCATTTGTGCGGTGACGAATGAATCCAGGAAAGCGTAATTGTAGAATCGGAGAAGGCAAATATATCATTAATAGCGGTACGAGAGCGGTAAGTGTCATAAACTAATTTAATTAATTTAGACAAAAGAACTGCAGCACAGAGCTCTAAACGAGCTAGAGATATGACCTTAACAGGTGCAACTTTGGATTTAGCACACACCAAATTTACGTGTGTGTTACCAATTGTATCAGTGACATGTAAGTATATGACGCAGCCATATGCATTCAAGCTGGCATCAGCAAAACCTACTATATTTGTCACGCAACCCATAGTAACGGCTACATGACGAGGTAATTTTAAAGACGAGAGTACAGGTAATTGCTCTTTAAATTTTTGAAAGAGCAGTATAATAGAATCGGGTGGAGTTTCATCCTCTGATAGCTGGCGCATAGTGCGCATGGCTAGAAAGGGACTAGGTTTAAGACCAAATTCAACTCGATTAAATTGAAATTCGCGAATAGGTTCAGCGATATTAAAACGAAACAATATTTTTTGGTATTTTCGATGCTCATCAATAACAGCAATTCGAAGATACATCTGTTCCATGTAAGCTGTAACTGCAATAGGGAACAAGCGGAATTTTAAAAGTAATAAAAATATGTCAGCCTGTAAATTCGGCCCTATGTGTAACAAGTCATTCAATGACACGCCATTATGCGACTTAGCGCTCGCATCAAGAACGATGCGAACCTTAGTGGTTTGTTTATCATTCCTAATAACAGGGTGATGCGGTATGTAATAACCTACAGTCTGATTAACAGAACTAGGTGTAGTTTCAGTTAAATAATTTTGATCGATATACTCTTGGATTATTTCATTATAACTAGCGCGCAAAACAGGGTCGCGAAGCTTAGTTTTTTCTAAGTTAATTAAACGTCGATAAGCGACAGCATAAGAATTTCCAAGTGAATCTGGATTTTTACAGAATGGTAACGCGGTACAATACCTACCACTGGAGTCACGTGACACAGTAGAAGCGTACAGCTGTTCACACTCCAGTTCAGCAGGGCTCATAAAATGTTTTGAAGGTATTTCTTCAATGTTCCAAAATTTATGTAAGGATTCGTCTAACGACAGAAAACAATGAAAATTATCTATATTTAGCGCGGTAGAAATATATGAAGCGGTATTTAATTCAGCGGGACTATAATTGTTATTAGATAAACTAGCGGGTACCTCACCCATAAGAATGTAACCGAACACGGTTTCAATAGCGGATGGAGCGGTAGGTGAGATAATTTTATTGTGAAGTAATAAATACGGGAACAGTTTTGCCCCTAGAAGCAATTCAACCTCACCAGGTACGTGCCACAGTGGGTCAGCGAGCGGTAAATCAAACAAATGTTGCACTGCAGTCGTGTCAACAAAGTGAGATGGTAAGTTATCTGTAATACTATCGATAACTAGTGCGGTAATGTTAAAAGAATTATTTTTAATTTTAGCAGTAACCTTTATCTCAACGTAACCTATAACAGGCCGCGAAGATGATCCGACCCCTTTTATAACGGAGTTTGAAAGTGGTATAATGTTTAATTGAAGTTTTTTACAACAAGCGGAAGTAATTATATTATTTTGCGAAGCGTTATCTATTAAACATCTCACAGAAACGTGTTTGCTATATTTGTTATCAACATAAACTTGGGCAGTAGAAAGCAGTATCGATGTAAGTGGTTTGTTTACATTATTGATACGAGCGGACGCACACAGCGCCACCTGTTGTGAATTTGCGGCAACGTCAGTTGAAACCGGTTGCGACGAGCTATGTTCTAAATGTAAAAGCGAATGATGTCTTTTATTACACGCCCTACAGTTATGTATAGATTTACACTGTGAAGCAGTGTGCGTTATACTAAGACAGTTTACACATCCACGTTTGTTTTTAATAAAATCCAAACGCGAATTGGCTGAGAGGGATTGAAAGGCTGGACAAGTGTAAAGTTTATAATGATCAACTTTACTGCAATACAAACAACTTTGATTATTATCGCAAGCAACAAAAGTATGCACTGTACTATTACGTGACTGATTACGAGAAGGATTATTTTTATTAGGGTTGTTACTCACTAACGCGGTTCGAGATGAAATAGTGCGATCCAATATTTTAACTTGCGATTTTATAAATTTTACGAAATCCGTATAAGTAGGAATTTCCTCATCTCTCATATGCGCTTCGAATAAATTTACGATTGCGGGGTCTAATTTTTTCAAAGCTAAATTAAGCAAAATGAAATCCTTTAAATCTTTTATTTGTAATTGTTCTAAAGCAGAAACGGACGCGTGAAAACTTTCAATAAAAACATTTAAAGATGCGGAGTTATTAATTGCGGGTTTAATATTTAGTATGTTAGACATGTAATGTGAGCCTAGTGCTCGTTTATCTTGGTACTTTTGAACTAAACTGTTCCAAATAGCGGCATAGTTATCTCCTGAGGGAATAATTCCGGCGGTAATTTGCAATGCGTTTCCCTTTAAATTACCCATCAAATACTGCACACGTTGAGAATCTGTAAGGTTCAAGTTACTATGGATATTTGATTTAAATGATTCATAGAAAACAGGCCAGTTGTCAATTCTACCATCAAAGAACGGAATATGAATAGGTGGCAATTTGACGGTGCCTTTATATTGTTTAGCGTTATCATTAGAATCGCATGTATGTTCTAATGACCTTGAACGGTTCGCGGTGATTAACGAACGCACTCTCTCTATACGAGAATAAACTTCGTAGTAAGATTCCTGACTGCTATAATCAATATTATGATTAGGATTTAATTGCAAGGAATATGTATTTATTTTATCTAAATTGTTACTAAATTCTTGACGAGTTACTGAGAGAGCCTCAGAGTCTGCCATAAATGATTCCACCGAACGAAGCTCAATATTAGTTGTATTTATTTTCTTAGAAGTTTCGTATAGCGATGTTAAATATTTGAGGATTGAATTATTTTTAGCTTGAAGTAATTTAACCTTCATTTTAAGACCTTCCATGTTGGAGTAGTTATAGAAAATATAGCGTACAAAATAATAGGTATAGCGGGTAGACTTAGAATAATTGTTTTATTCTAAGCGGGTATACAAAGAAATAAAGTTGAATAAGTTAGTTATACGAGACCAACTCACGATAATAGGTAATAGCGGGTAGACTTAGAATAATTATTTTATTCTAAGCGGGTATACAAAAGGAATGCGGATGAATATACGTTGTAAGTAAGTTAGACAAGACTAACTCACGATAATTAGCGGATTGAATATTTACCTATGCTATTTCAATGCAGCAGGCGAAATATTAAGTTGATACAGTAATTCTCAATGAATAATGTACCTAGCGGGGAATGTACGAACGCAAGTAGGTTCGTTCAATATGGCGATTTTACGAACGTTGTATTTTAGGTATTTTAACCTAAATCCTAGGTATGACCTATATTAGGATCGTTGATTCTTTGAATCCGACTCGATTGGACCAAATAACTTATGGTGATTAAGTTTTAAAAACGACTTCGAAGGACCTTGGTATGCGGTGAATTAATTTTATTGGGGTGTAGATTTTAGCGTGGTGAACTGTTGGACGACACAGAATTGAGCTTTCGTGTGGTGATGGTTTTCAGGAATATGGATGGATGGACTTACTTGAGACTTTCTGGACGTAACACGTGGCAAGGACAGCCCTTTGCAGACGTCTCACGTGTTCCCTGATTTCTTCCTGCTTCTCCTTGATGCACTATTCACTTGTTTAAATGTCCCACTTGTGTCGGCCAACACTTATTTTATTAGTTATACAGTTTTTGATGCGGATGCGGGTTGAGTAAGCGGTATTAGCGAAGAGCGGTTTGAGGTTATGTAGCGGTTGAATGCGATGATCACACTGATTATGAGCGGCGCGGTGAATCCAAAGAATGGACTTTTTAAGTAAGCTAGACGAGACTAGCTCACTATAATTAGCGGTTTTGAGGTTATGTAGCGGCGCGGTGAATGTGTAGAAACACACTGACACTTTTGTCGCGCGCAAATGAGCTTCCAATCTCGTTCCGAACGATAAGGAATGTATGGGTAAGGAGAAAGGAATGATTAGCTCAATTCTGTGTTGTAAGCGGAAAAATACTTATAAATAAAAAACTTGCGCGAGCAGGTCTTCCAAAAATGACTGACTGGCTGAAGACTTGGTGAAAGCTGCAGGAATGAATTGGATGCGAGAAGCACAGAACCGTCCGAAGTGGTGTGATGCTTCAGGGAGGCCTATGTCCAGCAGTGGATTCTTTCGCCTGATGATGATGATGATAAACAGTATTTGGCCGCGTTGCTCCGCTGTTGCTATGCCGTTGAGCACTATCATACCTTTAATGTATTCTTTATAGTATTTCACTAGCTTCTGCCCGCGACTTCGTACGCGGATCCTGTTGCTTATGCCAGCGACAACGGGGTCGTCAAAATCGAACATCTGAATCACGATTAGCGGTCAATCGCGCATCACCTTCCCCACTTGTCTCTAAAGACCTAGAAGTCGATACGTAGATACGCTTGGAACTCAAGCGTAATTCTCTATTCATGAACGTCTCCGATTCGCGAGCCAATGCATGACTTGCAGATCAGCGGTCAGTCACGCATCACGTTTCGCACTTGTCTCTAAAGACCTCGAAGTCGATGTGTATATACGCTGAGAACTCAAGCGTAATTCTCTTTCCGTGAACGCCTCCGACTTGCGAGACAATGCATGACGTGCACGCTCAGCGGTCAGTCGCGCATCATATTCTTCACTGGTCTCTAGAGACCTGGATGTAGATGCGTAAATACGCCGAGAACGCAGGCGTGCTTCGCAATCCGAAGAGGTTTCCACGGATCGAGTTGCAGCCGTATGTTTTCGAACAGCATCAAGTCTCTCCTGACGCTCTTTTGTAGATTCTTGGGTTCTAACGATCTTCAATCTTTTAGCTCCTTTGGAACATTGGGAAAGATTTGACCTCTTTCTAGGTATGGTTATAGTTTTATTGTGAAGATACCTAATTAATTAAAATCTAAGTGACTGCTCCGATGTGTTATCGGGTAGGCTACCGTGTCACGAAGATAAATGGAAAAGGAAATTAAACACTCAAATAAAATAAGTCCGAATGCATATTATTGATAAAATAAAAAAAATAAATGGGAGTTTTGGTCAGTAGAGTCAAATTTTCAATGATATACCATCATCATCGAAAATCAGTCCTAAACTGTTACCGCCTTCGCCGCGTGGAAGTACACGCAGCTTATGTTATTTTATAATTATACAGCTTTGATTTCTACATCAGATGTTTGTGATGTTCGATTTTTATAAGTCAATAGGAAATGACTATCAGACCGAACCACTTTTGCTAAGTCGTCATTCCTCTATGTGTTATGGTGTAGCTGGGCTCTTGGAGTTCCACAACAGGTGTTCCAGATCTTTGATTTTTATAAGTCAACAGAGAGTGCTCATTAGCCTAAACAGTTTTTGCTAAGACGTCATTTCTATATATGTTATAGTGTAGCTGGGCTCTTGGAGATCCACATCAGGTGTTCCAGATCTTCAAATTTATTCTCTTAGCAGAAAATGCTCATCACATGGTACAATTTTTGCTATGGTACCATTTTGTATCTCTTATAGTTTAGCTGGTCTGTTGTGGTTCTGCATCAGGTGTTCAAGTTTCCAAGATAAATTATAGCCTTTATGTTGCACAGACTTAGTATTGTAGAGGATAGAAGATCCTCTACTGAGGGGGCTCAGTGGTAGAGCGTGTAATGTGTGTATGGAACTTCTATACTATGAAGGGAAACGCGTTAGCAGTTTACACACATAATCTTATATTTTCACTTTGTTATAACGAATACATCTGTCATCAAGTCTCGAATGTACGAAAAACCTAACTATCTTTTAATTATTTGAAAGGTTCGAATGCCGTCAGATAATTACCAGCCTTGTACAACATAAGGTTTTACTCTAAGACTCTACAGTACCTACATAACAAAAAAAAACATTCAAATCCGTCCAATATTTCCGAAGATTAGCGTGTACAAACAAAAATACAGACAATTTTTTTTTGGATTTGTGCTCTATTACTGTTTCTAAACCCTTCTCAATTTTTTTTTTTAATATATTCAATGTACAGACACAGTTTTTTTACTGTTTTATTATATGTTATAGCTTCTGCCCGCGACTTCGTACGCGGATCCTGTTGCTTATGCCAGCGACAACGGGGTCGCCATTGAAGTTATTTTTTATCATTTTTCCCATTTAAATCCTTTATCACACTGAGCTTTAGTTTTATTTCATTCCAACAACCACCAAAACATACAGTTCATTTGTCATTGTTCTCATTTTGGTAACCGCATTATTATATTCCCCACTTGTCTCTAGAGACCTAGAAGACGATGCGTAGATACGCTTGGAACTCAATCGCAATTGTCTAGATCCGTGAACGTCTCCGACTTGCGAAACAATGCGTGGCTCACGATCAGCGGTCAGTCGGAAAAGTCGAAAATCGGTGAAGGAAAACATCGTGAGGAAACCGGCATGTCTGAGAGATATTTCTCAACAGCATGTGATGCTAAGTCAAAGGCCCATGGGCAGCATTAAAATTCTGACACCAGGTTAGTCACTAACCACACGAAGAAGAAGAAGCGGTCAGTCGCGTCAGACCTAATGAATACGCTGAGAACCCAGGCGTGCTTCGCGATGCGAAGAGGTTTCCACGAAGCGAGTTGCAGCCTGATTTTCTCAAACAGCATCAAGTCTCTCCTGACGCTCTTCGGTAAATTCTTGGGATCTTATGATCCTAATCTTTTAGCTCTCTTGGAACATTGGGAAAGATTTGACCTCTTTCTAGGCATGGTTATAGTTTTATTGTGATGACCTGATCAATTCAAATCTTTAAAATGAATGCTCCCCTGCGTTACTGGGTAGGCTACACTCACTAAACACTCAAACAACATAAGCCCGAAGGCATATTTATTCAATAAAATAAAAAAATAAATGGGAGTTTTGGCCAGTAGAGTCAAATTTTTAATGATATACCATCGTCATCGAAAATCAATCCTAAACTGTTACCGCCTTCACCGCGTGGAAGTACTCTGATAGAATACCTTAACAAATAATCGCCGTGTTTCTTTAAATTGACATAACTTTTTTATTTATAAACCGATTGACATGAAATAAACACTAAATGTTAAGTGAAGCTTACTACAATATATTAGTGAAAACCGCATCTAAATCGAATAAGCCGTTTCTGATATTAGCGTGCACAAACACACAGACAAACAGACAAACCGACAAACAGACAAAAAAAAAATTGATTACAATTTCGGGTTTGGCATCGATATAATAACAACCCCTGCTACTTTTTTTAAATATATTTTCATTGTACAGACACCACTTTTCTACAATTTTATTATATGTATAGATTTACGGCTACTCGTACCTACATAGTATGTTATGTTGTATTTACAGGGAAAGTGAAGTGTAGTTAGGGACTAACCTGGTGTCAGAGTTTGTATGCTGTTTGTAACAGCATGTGAAGCTAAGTCAGAGGCCAAATGCCTCTGACTTAGCTTCACATGCTGATGAGGACAAGCTGGTTTCCTCACGACGTTTTCCTTCACCGATTTTTAAGCAAGTTATAACTGTATTTGATTTTTATACAATACGCACATGATCCGTAATGTCAGAGGTGCGTGGCTTGACAGGGAAGCTAGAGGTAGCCATTTCTCGTACCAAACAGTATTGCTGTGTTAAGAATTTACAATAGATCTTCTGTTAGCTCCAACTTAGGTCTTATGATGCTGGGTACTGACAGACCCAGATGTTCAGTTCAGCATGACCTGTTCTTATGGACTATATTCGCACTGACTTTGTTAATTAACGAAAGGCATTCCCGTTAACCCGCAATAGTTTAGCGTCCATATGTGCTGAAAAAAAATTATCATGAAATAATTCGTGAAAAAAAAGCTACTTGTGTATTGCAAATGTATTGACGTTATACTATTGCGGGTTGACTGGATCACCTTTCGTTAAATAACATATTGTATACTAGCTTTTGCAGGCGACTTCGTCCGCGTGGAGTTCAGCTGTTGTATCGCAATATCGGGCGATATTTTTGAGACACAAAAAGTAGCCTACACTGGGATGCAATCTATCTTTTTCCCAAATTTTATCGAAGTCCGTTAAGAGGTTAAAGCGTGAAAACGCAGACAGATAGAGTTACTTTCGAATTTATAATGTTAGTAAGGATTATACTGGACAGTATTCAGCAAAGGAGGCGCGACCAGAATTCCATGAAAACAATTTCTATGAAAACATCATGGAAATTGTCGTGTCCCGGCATTTATAATAAAAATAATAATAATTAATTTATGAGAGCCTTAATAGTTTCCACTATCTTTTTTTTACGGCTAGGAAATCATCCAATGACTTCTCCCGCTCTAGCTGGAGCGGAAGGGAGTGTCAGACTCTTACTGACTATGACCCATCCATGTTCCTTCTTTGGCCCTTTATGTTCCGGGGTAGCGGTAACCCTTTCGGACAATCCCGCTTAAATTTCCACAATCTTAACTGTTGGCGAATTTTAAAAATATGCTTTTTTTTCTTAGACAGTAAAAGTGAAGGAAAACATCGTGAGGAAACCAACATGTCTGAGAGATATTTCTCAACAGCATGTGAAGCTAAGTCAGAGGCCTATAGGCAGCATAAAAACTCTGGCACCAGGTTAGTCACTACCCACAGGAAAAGAAGAAGACACAGTAAAGGTTCCCGCAGACAGGCGCGACTGACTCTAGTAGAACAATATCTATGAAAACTTCATAGAAATTGTTGCGCCCGGCGTCGCGTAGTGTCTGTCTGCGGGAGCATTTACTGTGTTAGATGAACAAAGTACATAAACAAATAATATGCGAGAGACAAACACGGCCAAGACTAGTCAAAAACATATCTTTCTACTTCGCCGCACTTGCAAAGTGAGAAACTTCTATACATTTTATCTGTATCGAAGATCACGACCAACTAGTCTTGATACTTTGTATCTGTTCACTTAGCTAGCAACAGGTGTATATCGAATATTCTTTTTTTAATTTCTTTATTTCAGAATGGGAATTTTGCTCATTGTTTTGAATGACTTATGACCATTTTCTGATTTAAGTTAACTTGCCATGCTATTTATACAGTGGCGATCATTTAATTTGATGTGAGTGTGTTTTGAAACTTGGGAAAGAAAGTTATTATTTTATTGGAAGAGAGAGAGAAGCGTAGAGGAGCTTGAAGTAACTGAAGAACAAAATTTTCGCATCTTTTTCTAATTAAATGGTGGATTGGAGACGAATATTAATTCAGATTAAGTAAAAAATAAACAGCTGACATTTAATCATGTTTACGTGAACGATGTATAGTCGCCAGCACCTGAAGTTACCCCAATCTATCAAAATTCTTTTTTTTTTTTTTTTTTTATAAATTGGCATCTCGCAGTTCAACCAAAGGGTTGTCTACTGCTTAACCGGGCTTGCCTGTGGCTGCCACAAAAGAATTGTACCCTCCAGCCAGGGCTTAATAAAACTAAACCTAACTTACAAAACTAAGCGACTACACGCTAAGGGCACCCCCTGCGGGGTTCGGACCTCGGCTTAGGGCGTCGCTGGGGGGGGACAGCAGGGGACAGCTGGATCGGGGGTTTTTAAAACTACTGGCTCAGCGGCAACGCGGGCTGGCTCGAGCAAGGGTCGGGGGGATGAGAGTGGACAGGGTCGTCGCGACGGGCCTCGACGGCGAGGACGGAACGACGGAAATTTGTGTCTGTGTGTTAATCTAACAGTGCTAGTAGCCGGGCTGCTCTCCTGGAGGAGAGTGGTGGCATCGTCGGGGGCAACGAGGGTATGCCGTGGACGGCGAACCTTACTGATGCGGGACGGGGTGTATCGGGAGGCGGCCGCAATCAGGGGATTGCGGTGCTTTATGGCGGTGTCAAAGAAACGCTTCGAGAGGCGTTTCATGAACTGCTCAAAATTCTTTGCTAGCTTTTCAACTTTAGTACGTAAAAGTATAAGGTTCATTACCAACTGGGAAAATTTGAATGTTTTGGGTAACTTGATGTGCATCAGGTACATTACTCAAGAAATCAGCTCCACGCAAGGTTTTCGCAATTGAGCGCTAGTTTTCGCAAAGAAACGCTGGTTTACTAAGAAAAAAGACCAAAACTATTTCATCCCACTATCCTATTCAATCTCTCCTTCAAAGCATTCAATGTTAAACAATGATATGTTAATACAGAGCACAGGCCCGGACTAAATAATTCATGCCGTGTTCAGGGCCGTACTGAGGTGAAGGGTGCAAAAAATATTACATTGCCAGTTGCCGCGGCTCGCGGTAAAATCATGAATGTATTTTCTGGGAAAAAAAGGCATTGAAAATGTAACTCGTTCTATTTGGTTTTCATTTGTTATGTCATAATGGGAAAAAGGTGTTGGGGTGTATTTTTTATGAGGCACTTGGTATGTTTGGTTTTAGAAGGTCCGTGTTAATTAATCACACTTTATGCTTATTCATGATTGCTGTCAAATTGACGATGATTTTCAAAGGTATAAAGTAGATAATATTCTTGGTTTTTAATCGTGTAATGATTAAAATAACGTCAAGCTGAGGACAATGAAATTACCTGTCCCCTTTTAATTTTGACATCTAAACTCTCGGACGTAAGGTTGGGATTTCGTTAATTTTGGATTTCGATGTTTTCGATTACGATTACAAAGATGTCATTATTCTATTATACAGGATGAACTTGAATTCATTGGTCATTGTAGTCATCATTATGAACAACTTTTACTAAAGGCACACACCTGCAATCGTGAAAAAAAATCAGCTGTTCCCTACTTTTTGACAAGTTATGCGAGCATAATGTACGGAACAGCTGATTTTTTTTCTACTTTTTTACCTACCTTTTATGTATGACCAAAATCTAATAAACATTTATTTAAATAGTTTACCGCTAGAAACATGAAAAAGATTAATATTAACGTAACATTGATATTCACGATCATTTAACGGTAAAATAGGCCATTAGTTAGTCTAGGAGCTCGGCTCCAGGAGCGCACGACATCTGAATATTTCGTTATGCAAATTAATTGAAGTTTATATTCGATTCTTTTTTGTTTTTCTCTTCGTCTGATTTTGTGCAGAGATAAATATTTATTTTATCGCTTATAAAGAACTGGCTCGACCCCGCTTCGCACGATTTTCACGGCTGGACAAAACATCGAGACTTTTTATTTTATTTGTCAATTTTAATATTTATGTATTTATACTCAATCACCTCCGGCATAAATTCTCTAAATGATGGGAAAACTGAATCCACATCAGATGCAGAGTTTAAAAGAAAAACGCAGTCTCTATGAAAATTCGTTATGATTGCCATTTTTCCAAGATAACATGATTACTTCGTGAGGAAACCGCCGTGTTCTAGAACCAAAAATTCGAAGACGTAAACAGACGCCAACCCAAACAGTAGGTACATACGTTGCAATATAGGGAATCTTTCTTACAGCTCCATTAATACAATTCTTTGATAACATAATGATAGATAATACGATACAAAATAAAAGTATATTGGATAAAAGTTAGCATATACCTACAGCACGACAAAATCAACTTCAACAAAAAATATAATATAAATCAAAAACAGTATGAAAGGTCAAATTAGTTCCTTTCAAGATTTAATCCATATATTATATTGATTAAAAAAATACTTAGCTACTAGGCTAAACGCCAGCTAATTAACGTTTCTATTAAGTATTTACAGATTCATTAAAACTGTCAAATGAACTTCAAAACTTTACAAAGAAGTTTTGACGAAGCTTCTGAAATACCTAGTTTGCCTGTTATTTTATGATACAGATAAGCTTTGTTAATGGTTGACGCTAATCACTCTACACCATAATAATATATTAAATACGCAAAACTTCAAAAGTATATAAGATTTATGAATGGCTATCAGAAAATTTGGATTTCTTGACGAACTACAATTCGATATTTTCACAATTTTTCTCAATGTACAGGCGCCAGCTTATTTAGCTATTCCAAATTATCAAATATTCCCAATCGAACATGAAACTTATCCTTTTGTTATAAAGTTAAAAAACTATCAAAGAAATTTGACAGACTGGGGTAGCTTGATGTGCTGGCCTTTGTACATTTCGAAGCTCAGTAGCTCAATTTAAAGATTATAATATTAAATTGCTTACCCATTTACAATTGTTATAAACAAGGTACTAAATTAAATGTCTTTTTTTTAAGGATGGGAAATCCTCCCGCCCGGAGCGGAAGGGAGTGTCAAACTCTTACTAACTAAAACTCATCCATATTCCTTTCTTTGTGTTCCAGGGCAGCGGTAACCCTTTTGGACAATCCCGCTGACCAAATTAAATGTCTATTTACAGAAATAAATACAAAACATAAAGGAGGCGCGTCTTGGGCCCCATGAGCGTTTCAACCCTAAATGGGTCAGAACATGAAAAATGATTTCATTATTGGGGCATCTGTGCGCTGTGTATGTACAGTTGCCGGGTGTCTCTGTGAGGTGGCGTAATTAAGTTATTGTGTGTTTTAGGCTGTTATACTAACATAGGTTAAGGAATACTAACAAATTTATGGGTTATACCTGAAATAAAGATAAATAAATAAAATAATTAGTGAAGGTTTTTTTATTTGTCAATAGATTGAAAGTTGTGTAGAAAATAGTTGTGAAATAATAAAAATCTTGTAAGCGGGTCTATAATCGTCTATACTGGGTGTAACCAAAAGGGTATATATGTACATACAAAAGGATATGCTACAGACCACCGAACTGAACAACTTTTACTATGGGACCAACTGCGAAATCGTGAAAAAAAATCTGCTGTTTCCTACATTTCGACGAGACACGTGACCGAAAATGTATAGAACCGCTGATTTTTTTTTTCGTTTTTGTTGTATATTATTTTTTTGTTTTGGTAAAATTTTGTTAAAATGAAATTTTAGAAAAAATAATCACTCAAAAATCTACTTCCGAGCTCCTAAACTAAGTTGATCGACAAAAAACAGGCCCTAATAATTGGTTTAATTTCCCCAAACATAAATCATGGTGCAGCATTCCATAATGAATCATTTGGACGGAGTGTTGGTACAAAATAAACCAAATTGGTTCAATTTAACACTGCAATTAACAAATTGTGGGATGGGAAGGTGTTCCCAATGTATTCTTGTTTTATTTTTTTGATTATGATGTATTGAAATTGGAACTTAAGAGCGTTTGGTAATACTTCCTGTACGACTTAATTGACTGATAGCATTAAAGTTAGTCTCTTTATTCCCGAATATTCCATCAGGTTAAGCTAAGTATACCGAGGTTGGCCAGTAGATGGGTGACCATATTTTCTTACCCAGACTCCTCCATGCCTCGCATAGCACATTAAGCCGTTGGTCCCGGCGTCCTTCGTGGATCTTTGACAGTCGTTACTAGAAGAATTTAGGATGCAAGAGCGAGCCAAGCGAGCCCGGGACTTAGGGCACCCTGACTTGGACAGTTTAGGTTAGAAGGAGATGCGGGGTCTTCCTGACTCCACCTTATTACACGCTTTATATTAGCTTCACCTGTATGTTTGTTTGTATGTTTGAATGTTTTTATAACTACCAATTTTGGCAGGTGGTTATCAGTTACTAGGTATATCTATTCAGGTTACTGACTAGTAAGGAAATTATCCCACGGGAACCGTACATTTTGCCGGGATAATATTAGTATAGAAGACTAAAAAAGTTTTATGTCTTTTGAGTGGTATATCAAATGATTTTATATTCAATGTATCTTATGCTTATAAAAGTTAATTCTTTTGAAATTATATCAATCGTTTATGATGTAAACTGATGATTATATCAAATAAAATTATGGATTCCGTAGTTATATCTTGTTAATGTTAGAGATTTTATAATTACATCATAATTATATTACTTACCCAGTTACATTTATTGCATGTATGTTGTAAACATTTTCTCCTAACACAGGCATTGTATGCTAAAAAGGAAGCTTCAAACACTAAAACCCTTTTGTAAAATGTAGCATAAACAAAAACTTTAACTTTTTTACTATTAAACACTTTTATTAGCTGACCGACAGACGTTGTCCTGTCTTAACTATGATAACCTTACCTACCCTACCAACCCTACCTACCTATCCTACCTATCTTACTTACCCTACCTACCTACCCTAACTACAGACTCTACATACTTACTTTTTTTTATTGTAAGAATCTTCTCCTGACGATAACAAACACAACAAAAAAAGAATTAGTTCAGCTGCTCTCGAGATTGGCGCTTAGCAACACAATCAGCGATTCATTTTTATATATCGCCCGCAAAATATGTCGACAAATTATACACATAAACATTCCTCTTGAATCACTCTATCTATTAAAAAAAACCATCAAAATCCGTTATGTAGTTTTAAAGATTTAAGCATACATAGGGATATAGGGACAGAGAAAGCGACTTTGTTTTATACTATGTAGTGATACTACCAATACGAACACATGTATACTTTCAGTATGAACGTCCTTTCAAAAAAAAACTATGCCGTTTTTTCTTAGTATTACTAAAATTCAGATAACGAGCCCACTGAATCGAGATACAAAAGTAATCTTTTAAGATTAGAATTTTCACGAATATCTGGTGTCAGGAGTACTTTAAGCAAAGGTGACCCATTGTATTAAAGGTGACATCAAACTCGAATTATACTTTTAAGACGATTGATCTATTATATTCGAGTGCAGTCACGAGTACTTCCAAGAATAATATTCTTGAATCAATCAGTGAAATATTAGGTTTTTTTAAACCATCAAACGATCTGTTGGTGGATGAATGGATGAAGATTTTATTGGCATCTCAGAAGTAATGTGAGAGGGATACATTAAAGTACTGTGATTTTTTAATGTTTTTATCCGAATTTCATATTTTACCTATACTTCACTACATAGTATAAAACAAAGTCGCTATTTTTGTCTGTTTGTATGTCTGTATGCTTAAATCTTTAAAATTACGCAACGGATTTTGATTCGGTTTTTTGTAATAGGTAGAGTGATTCAAGAGGAAGGTTTATGTGTTTAATTTGTCGACATACTTTGCGGGCGAAGCCGCGGGCAGAAGCTAGTATATTATTAAGCTGAAAAGTTTGTTTGTTTAATCTCTGTAACTTTTGGTCCGAATTGAAAAATTATTTTTGTGTTGGATAGTCCATTTATCGAGGAAGGCTATAGGCTATGTAACATCACGCTACGACCAATAGGAGCCGAGTAGCGGGTGAAACCGCGTGGGGGCAGCTAGTTTTCTATATAACGTGTCAATATAATAATAATAATAATAATATCCTTGGACATTTCACACAACGCCATATCGTCCCAAGCTAAGCAACGTAATGCTTGTGTTATGGTAACGAGATGGCTGATAGACTACATATATACATTTTTTTTTTTTGTAAATACATACATATTATAGATAGAAAAACACCCAGACTCGTAACAAATACTTGCAGGTCGTACAAATATTTGTTCCGTGCGGGAATCGAACCCGCGACATAGTGCGCAGCGGTCAATCGCTAAACCACTGCGCCAACCGTGTTGTCAATAAAATCAATCTGCTTAGCTTTTTACCAACTATTTTGGGGTCGGCTTCAATTCTACCGGATGCAGCTGAATACGACCGAGCTGTAGGGATCTGAACAGCCACTCGGTCAGTAACTGGGTAATACGATACTTGGTAAGACTGGCTGTAAGACATTTTATTTATTGTATTTGTTTTAATTAAAGTAAGATAATTGAAATTGTGATCGATTTGTACCTAATAGGCAAAGTAATCCACAGTCTCAATGATCAATTATTACTAGCTTCTGCTAATGAGTCCGCCCACGTGGACGCCGGAAATTATCCTACGTGAATGTATTGAAGGGATAAAAGCATAAGAATATATTGTATATTCTTTGTGTTAATCCAGGTTATACTATATATGTGTGCCATATTTCATCCAGAGCCGATAATTTTTTGCTTGAAGAAGTAACAAACATACAAACAGTCACACAAACACTGACAACTTACGCCTTTATAATGATTAGTGTGATTAATACAGATATTCAGCTGCATGCGGTGTGATGGGACGGCCACCCCAACTTAGTTGTGAAAGGGCCAATGGAAATACATGTCCTAGAACCAACAGTTCGAAGACATGTGACATCCGCAAACCCGCACTGGGCCCGCATGGTGGATGGATTATGGCCCACTCCCTCGTTTAAAGAGGAAGCCTGAGTCCCAGCAGTGTGAACATTATAGGCTGATTATGAATATCATTATACGAATTAGTCCGAATTTGACCTGCAAATAAACATTTCAACCAAACACTCTATAGGCCGACTATGACAACTTAAAACGTGTCTAAACCCTTACTAACCTTGGCTAGAATGCCACCTGATGCCTTATCACTACGGAACCCTTTTCAAAACTCACGCTACCACCACAAAATAAAGTACAGAAAGTCAGCTCCGTACAGTGAATACTAGTGAAAACAGACTTATATAGATATATATATAGACGTGTACAGAGGCCAGCACATCAAGTTATACTTATCTGTCAAATTTCTTTGATAGTTTTTCAACGATTTTACAAAACTTTAAGGTTCATTTTCTATTGGGAAAAATTCCCAACAGTTCCCTAACTGTCAAATTTTCCCAATAGCGTAATGTGCTGGCGGGTGCACCTTCTGAGATCTCAAACTATATTAAACGAATGCAAGTACTACTTGAAACTAATAAGTTTGCACTCATACCTGTGGTGCTTTTCTGTAAAAAATTGGCATAAAAATGTGGGTGAAGTGAGTTTAAAGTGAGATCTCAATAGTGTCAATCGCTAGCATTAGGTGGAACGCCAGCTTACTTTTACACGGTGAGATTTTTACAGAATCAAACCTTGGACATTTCACACAACGCCATTAGTCCCAAGCTAAACCACCTAATGCTTGTGTTATGGTAACGAGATGGCTGTTAAACTACTTACTTATTTTCTTTTTATAAATACATACATGTTATAGATAGAAATAAACCCAGACCCGGAACAAATACTTGCAGGTCGTACAAATATTTGTTCCGTGCGGGAATCGAACCCGCGACATGCTGCGCAGCATTCAATCGCTCAACCGCTGTCGTCGATTTTGTTTTCAATGTAACTTTGAATAACATAAGTAAATAAATTGATAGTTTTGAATAGAGACAGTCGAAAGTGTTCAACACACTTTTGGACTCATGAATTTTATAGTACCTGCTGCCCGCTCTAGACTCCGATGGGGCGATTCTGTGTTCTGTGACACTCGACCTTCTGTACTTTTCTACTTTATGGTATTTCCAAATTAATATCCTTGCTGATAGGCAGGTTGGCTGAGTACCAACCGTGATTTGGATGACAGCCTACTGATTGTAGCAGAGGATTTAATGCTTTGAGGGAAGCATATTTTGAATGATATTTGGCTTGGTAGGTAAATATTTTTCCTTTTAATTATATTCCCACCACATAATGGCCACCTGCCTATTTATTTATTTATCCTTTATTTCAGGCAACGTCGGCCCATAAAACTGAGTACATCAATAAAAATAATAACAATAACATAATTTTAAAACAAACTTAAAAATTACTGCACGTGTTGTGACGGCGGCGCGTCGGCGCGGCTTCGAGTTACGCTGCGAGGTGTCGCGTAGCCGTCCGCGGAAACGCCGCCGCCGATACAGCACAACTTTTGACCTATGTATGTCTGTGCAGTTTACTTGCCTGAATCGTACTTATTCATATAGTCCCGATCCCGATGTTTTAAATGTCAACGTACAACCTGACACTGACCAATAAATTGCAAAAAAACTTAAGAGGTGTCAAGGGACACCCGGATGGAACGAACTTCTTTTTGATTAATTAGTGAAGGAATTGTAATAAAATTTTATTTCTTTTAAGTTATAATAATAAAAAAAAATCTGATCTAAAATTAACCAATCAAAAAACATTGATTAAAAAGACATCATTTTTTATACCCCAAAAAAAGTGTCGTTACAACTTTTGGTCTTAATTTCCGTCTAGCCCCCTTTCGCAACGCGCGATAAGGAACTTCGTTCCAGAACGTCAGAAAATTACAATTTCGCGAACAATCCATACGCTTGCCCCATCTTATCTAGTAAAATATGGATGTCCTATTGAACTATAGGTTGACTTCTGCCTTTTTAGGGTGGGAAATCATCAAATGACCCCTCCCGCTCTGGGTGGAGCGGAAGAGAGGGTCAGACTCTTACTGACTCAAACCCATTCATGTTCCTTCCATAGCCTTTACGTTCCGGGGCAACGGTAACCTACTTCCACCTAACCTTTCGAAAAAACAGGCATAATATACTGAAATTATGTTATTCATCATCAGTTACGTATTTTCATGACAAATTACAGGCGTACAGTGAATATGATACCCAAAACAATAGATTTTGCTCGGGATTCAATCAATAAAGGCTAAATCGCTCATCACGAGGCATCCATTACTGTTCGTGGGTATTGAAGAGCTACGAATTTAAATGGAGTGTCTGTTTAAATTTAACACTAGCTTTCGCCAGCGGCTTCGTTCGCGTGTATATCGGAAATTATCACACGGGAACCGTAGCCGTAAAAAGTAGATTATACGCTATTCCAGACTATAATCAATCTTTGTGCCAAGTTTCATCCAGATCCGTTAAGAAGTTTTTGAGTTTATTCGTTACAGACATACATTCAAATCTTTCCATATTAGTATAGACTAGCTTCTGCCAGACTTCGCCCTCGTAGATCTCGGAAATTATCTTATGGGAATGTACTTCCGGGATAAAGTTACCCAATGTACTATTCTAGACTATTGACTGGATGTTTGTTACTTGTCGTCAATCACGCAAAAATGACTTCACGGATTTGGATGAAATTTGGCAAACAGACAGTTTATATCCTAAGTTAAAACATTTAATTATTATAATTCCTAATAATTTCTTATTTTATACAGTCTAAGCTTTTGTTTATATTTATAGTTTTTCTTTTGTCATTTTTTTACAGACCATTAACTTGTTTGTGTGGTTGTTAATCTGTTAATGCAAGTTGGTTATAATAAATAAATTAATAAATATAATATTTTTTATCCTGGTAGTACCGTGGGCAAAGTCGCTGGCAAAATCTAGTATTTTCTAAGACTTTACCCTAACCCCTCTGGAGAAGGACCGACCCGTCCAAACCACAAAAGCTTACTCCAAATAGATTCGCAGCTCCGTACGCTAACCAATATCGGCTCATTAATAATTGCCACACCGAGAGTGCTGCCTTTAAAGTAACCCGCTTTAGCCACGCTATTTAACCGTTAAATTATTAACCAAACATTTACTGAACCCGTAATAACATGGTACTTCTTGTTGCTCTTAAAAAACAGATTTGGAGATGAAATGGAAAAACAGTACGCATTTTTTTTCGTTTTTTGGGGCAGTAATGCTATACAGGGTGAAATTGAATTTATGGGCATTGTTTTAAGGAGTCATTGTACTCATCTGTATATTATGTTTTTTTTTGCTTGCGTTGGAAGGCCTCGCACAAAGTGGACCCACCTTGAGAAGACCACTGGAATTTGCTGGATACGTGAAGCACGAACCGGTCGATGTGGCAAACCTTGGGGGAGGCTTATGTCCAGCACTGGACGTCTTTCGGCTGAAATGATGCATGATGATGATAGTGGTACACCTATGTAAGTAGATTGGTCAGTAAAATTGACCTTGGCTGTCTGTGGTTAGTTCAATTGATGTGTAGTTATACTTATAACATTGGTACCCTGCGTAGGAGCACTAAAAAGAACTCAAAACTCTTCTCTTCTGCCCTTACAAACGTTTTTTTTTTTGAAGCTGGGAAAACATCAAGTGACCCCTCCCGCTCTGGATGGAGCGGAAGGGAGTGTTAGACTCTTACTCACTAAAACCCTTCCATGTTCCTTCCTTAGCCCTTTATGTTCCGGAGTAGCGGTAACCCTTTCGCGGTAACACATAACTGAGCCTGCTTTCTTGACTCTGTAAGGGCAGTTTTCCTTAAGAATTGCATGTATTTAGAGCTTTTTGAATTCTTCAAAAACCAAGGGCCTATTAAAAAATAAAATTGAAAAGTGACAGGTGACAAACAACAATTCAACCTCTTTACAACTTTCTTCTACATGATCCTCCTAATTACGATCTGACCAAGATTATGCATGATCTTTAAAATAGACTGTGACCTCTGACATTTTTTTCCAATTTCTATTCTTAGTGCCAATTTCACAAATGAAACTGAACGCGATCATCACATCTCAATCGCGTTCAATGTAAGAATATTGACCCTGACAGGTCGGTCAGTGTTAATTTTCTACAGAAAATAATGACAGTGACAGCTCTTAAACGGGTTCATGTGCTGATCGCGTTCAAGTTTATCCTAGTACTGGTATCATACTATGCAATACCTGCATTATTTCTAAGATGTATACTGTATTTTACCAGTTCAATGAATACATTTTATTATTATTAATTTAGTCATTTGACATTTCTATTTCTATAATAACAATTATTTTCATTGGTGAAATTCGCCCTCAAAGTAGTTGAGTAGGAAACAACGAACACATCTGTCACATAATTTATTTTTAACGTGTGAAAGTATTCTACACAGAAAGTAGATCATTTATTATACCATTTCATGCTTACCCTAGAAACGCCACTACAAAAGTACAGTTCATAGAATATTCCATCACTATCCGCCACCTAATTCTCACTTCCAAAACATAAAGGCACACAATTAACGCACATACATTACAATTAAAGATGGAGGAATCTAAATAGGTTTTAGGTGTTAAATTAAATATTCAAAACACGAATTTTTAGTCACAAGACCTTTAGCGAATTAACCCAAAAGCTGTCGGGTTAAGGGGCATTATAAGAATAAATAATGAGTTAGACTTTGTAGCACAAAATAGATAGATACAGAAGGTTGGCTTCATACAACGAGAGAACGAGAGGCCAGCACATCAAGTTATCCCAATCTGTCAAACTTCTTTGATAGTTTTTCACCTTTATTTCAAAAGCATAAGGTTCATTTTCTATCTGTAAAATTTGACAGTTTGTGACAGCTGGATGTGCTGTCTGAACTTAAATTATAGCATATTTCAAAAGTATTTGATGAAAGTGTAAACAAAACGTGTTCAAGTTAGATTCTTAGTCATTCACCCTTTAGAAGAAATTAGTTACACATTAATTTGTAATTAAAAGGTGTGTTCATTCTTGTTTATGGTCGTTAGACGTGTAATTGTAATTGTCAGCTGTTTGGAGTGACAAGCGGTGTTTTAACATTTGAGCACGGTGTTAGAAAATTTTAAGATTAAGAATGTAATATCACCACAGAAAGAATGAGACAGAGCTATATAGTACGATTTTTTCCAATGAAAGAAAATTTGTTATATTTTCATCATATACCTTAGAAACAGACTATACAGGGTGAAATTGAATTCATGAGCAATATTTTGAGGGGTCATTTTACTCATCATTATGAACAACTTTTATTATGGGAACACACCTGAAATCGTGATAAAAACTGTAGTCGCATACGCACGGACCTCTGAATTGAATGCCGGTTGCGATTCGTTTGCACTCGCAGATCAAGCGTGTTTATATGCGCGTGCGTTTCCTCTCGTTGCACGGAGTCGGCCTTCTGTAACTACTTACCTTGTGTGAGTAGGATCACAAGAATTCTCTGTACCCTCTCAATTAAGGTGAAGTTGAAATTAATTTATTCTAACTAGGGGATTTTGGGCAGGAAGCGTGTGTAAGCTGTTATTTTTAAAGAGATCGTTATGATGTTCCAAAGGTGGGTAATTATAATTAATGTGGGTGTGCCTACTTTATTTGATTAGGTATGAGTAGGTATATTTTCTTTTGAAGTGTAATAATAGGAGTTATCTTATTTGGATCATTTACGAGCTTTTGAATTGTAAATGATCCTAAATCTATGATTGCGAATGATTGTGTGGATTTTTAACCGACTTCAAAAAAGGAGGAGGTTATCAATTCGACGGTATGTTTTTTTTTTTGTGTGTTTGTTACGCGATTATTCCGCCAATTGTGGACCGATTTTCAAAATTCTTTTTTTAGTGATTACAATGTTTTTAATAATTACTTGATATGGCAGCGAATCATGTTTTGATCAAATTACACCAGCCGGTCCATTCTGTAAAAATCTCACCGTGATAACTTAGATGACGTGAGCCTAAAGTGAGCTGTCGTTCGACTTAATGCTAGGGATTGACTCAATTAACAGCTCACGTTAAACTCACTTCACCAACATTTTCATGATGAGATTTTTACAGAATATCACTATTGATACTGACATGCAAATTGCAAAAATCTTAAGAATATTTTATTTCGCGGTCAACGTTGTAACTTCATATGCTGACTTCTCTTTGAGGCGCGCGTGGAACATGTACGTGCCGTCCGGCATGGGCCTGGTCCTGATCGGACGGTGAGCTACCCATTTACTCACCGCCCACAGGCCCGCGCCTACGGTGGTCGGGAGTCGTCACGTGGCTTTCGACGCCCGGGGCGTCTCCCGCGGTGGCAGGGATGGGAGGACCTTTCTCTCTCCTATCCCGATACCTCCTTCGCGAGCATGACTGCTTCGCAGAAGGAGGTGACTGACTCCAACTCCCTCTCGCTTCGGACCATGGCTTACACCACGGCCGGGCGCGAGAAGTCACCGCCAATCGCCTCTACGAGGACACGGCGGTGCTCCGCCCAAGCGGGGCAGGTTTCCACCGTGTCCTCTGGTCCTCAAAAGTACCCTGGAGTCTTGATATGTGTGAGTTTTGAAAGTAGATTGTTGTATTAATTTATATTAATCGATTTTAATCACAAATGTAGACTGTATAGTAAGATCCAATAACGCATTAGCCCGATACATCTACAAATCCACTCAAAAACAGTGTCTATGTATAAATTAACAATAATTACAGTTTGAACATGTTAAATCCTCACGCGAATCCAGTAACTGCATTAGTTCACTACTAATCTAGTCTCCAGAGAATATTAGAGATACCTACAGGTTCATTAAAGATACATTAGTACTGCAACAATGATTGTACAGGTTGGTCTGAGAATTATTACAGGTCAGATCAGGGTCAGCTGGATTGACCGAAAGGGTTACCGCTGACCAGGAACACAAACGGCTAAGGAAGGAACATGGATGGGTTTTAGTCAGTAAGAGACTGGTACTCCCTTCATTTCCACTCAGAGTGGGTTATTTGATAATTTCCCAACCTTAAATTAGGCACTGGAAAATACTCGATCAATACCTATAATTGTATTATATTTACTTCCGTTCAGCACCATTTAAAGGCATTACTTAAACAGATTTGGTGATTTATTCAGTATTTTCCCTGGTTCTGGCTCCAAATTTGTAAGATTAATTAATGTGAAATTATAAAAATATATTTTTTTGAACAAACCAAATAATAAAATCAATTCGCCTACTTTTTGCAGTTGTTTTGTCCTAATGGTATTGCTTATTCGTTTTAATTTCATTGATACAATTGTTATAATCCGCGACCCCGGCAATAGACTGCTGCGCGACAGTTCTTTAGGCAGTGTTGCTCTAAGATGCAATTTTTAAACATTTTAAATAAATCCGTAAATAATAACGTACAATGGAAATACTTATAATGTCTTCATGAAACAAATTAAATGACTATCTAACTATACCTAAAACAAAAAGGACACTTAGATGTCGAAGTACCTATCCATGAAGTACTTCTTTGTGTTAAATTAATGTCACCATTGCAGCGCCATGTTTTATACATAAACACTATTTCAATTTGAGCCTACAAAATAAATACACACCCTGTGTAACAGGTAGATTAGTCTAAAACAGGAGCAGTTCATGTGCCTAGTTCTGCAAAATATTGTAACGTGTATTGAGCGTAGTTCAGTGCATAGCCGCCCAAGTTTCTAATCTACACTGCGAGTTGCAAACGTGGCCGTGTATCACACCGTTAACAACTTGCGTGTGTGACGTTTGCTGTGTCTTGCCCTCTGTTGATAAGATTCGGGTATTAAGATACCAGATAGGTTAGTTATTCAAATTCTGTTCTTTTTATTTGATTTGATATTAAGTATAATTAATTTCTAATTAAAACATTACATATCATCATTTTTACATCCTAAAACAAGTACTTAATATATACAACCTAAAACTAAAAAAAATTATCCAATATTTTCAAGTGGTATAAAAGACGAAAGCTTATACGGCGTCAAAGAATTCATCCCCATCGCTGTCAGTGGGAAATGTGCCCAAAGGGCTGGCAGCGTTGCCACATAGTAAGCATAAAGCATATTAAGTTGATTGTTTCTTTGCAGTGGTGGCCCAGTGGCATCGGCCTTTACTTACGAGTTGTAGATCATGGGTTCGAACCCAAGCAGGCGCTTTACTTTGTGTATATATTTTCATCACCACTGCTCTCAAAACGGTGAAGGAAAACACCGTGAGAAAACCGATATGTCATAACCACTTGTACGTCCGCGCGCGCGCTCGCGGATGATCCGCGTCGGAACCGCGTCGGATCACTGATTCAAAGTGTATTTTCTAGCAATCTATTGCAGCTATAGCAAAGTAAAAAATACAAGTATAAAGCTGAATTATACCAAAAATTCGAAGACATGTGGCAGCGCCAACCCGCACTGAGCTCACGTGGTGGATTATGGCCCACTACTTTTCTTAGAGAGGAGGCCCTGTGTACGGTAGAGTTAAAGCTTTTTTTGAGGGTGGGAAATCATCAAATGACGCCTCCCGCTTTAGGAGGAGCGGAAACGAGTGTCAGACTCTTACTGATTAAAACCTATCCATGTTCCTTTCTTAGCCCTTACGTTCCGGGGTAGCGGTAACCCTTTCGGACAATCCCGCTTACCCGAGAGTTACAGCGGCTCTTATTTTTGTCAAATTCCCAGCTTTAAAAACTGATACTCTCATTAAACTTCGCTAAAAAACTTTAACGAACTGTGTAATATCGTGTAATATAGAACTGTGTGCGTGTCTGGTTAGACAACGGTGTAACACGCGGCCGCTGTAAGGTGCTTATACCGCTCAGTTCGCTACTTGCCCGGTCTATGGGTATTAGATACATAATCAACTGCGAACTCTGCCTGCCCCTTTATATTAAACTGTTCGGGCTTCACGCTATTATCTATAAGGGGATAACGAGTTCTAATAGGTTTATCTTTAGTAGTAAATGGATAAGAAAACTGGGGTCTTATTTGGGTAATCTAATTACATGGAGCGGTGTGGCCAACTGTTTGAAAACCTTCCCCCTAAAGCATTTGCAAAACCCACTAAATTCAAACTAAAACTCCCCAACTGTGACACAAGTATATCTTTGAAATGTAAAAGTCTATAAAAAAAAACAATTCTTATATAAACTTTTGTTAAATACAAGTATGGAGTATGTAGAGTAGTGCAAATAAAAGTAAAACACAATTAAAATCTTATCCCTAAAAATACCCCCAAAAAATATTCCCCCTTAAAAACTCCCTGTATAGATTTTTCTCCCTAAATTTAGGGAGAAAACACCCAAGTTGGCATCACTGACATATATGGAGTTCGACTTTCTGACCCGATACGGCACGGTACTGTACAGCCTAGGTTGAAACCTTCTGTTGAACCTGGCTGGTCGGTTAGAAAATAACTGACAGCATTCGAACTTTTAAAATAATATAATGGTTTGATAGGTTTGTTTTTGAGGAGCTCGTGGCTAAGTACCTTTTTTTTTTTTTTAAGCCTGGGAAAACATCCAATGACTGCTCCCGCTCTGGGTGGAGCGGAAGGGAGTGTCAGACTCTTACTGACTAAAACCCATCCATGTTCCTTCCGTAGCCCTTTATGTTCCGGGGTAGCGGTAACCCTTTCGGACAATCCCGCTTACCCGGCAGGCTTGGCCCTGAGGGGCCCCTTCATATGCTGACATCTCTTTGAGGCGCGCGTGGAACATATACGCGCCGTACGGCACGGGTCTGGTGCTGATCGGACGGTGAGTCACCCATTACTCACCGTCCGCAGTGGCTAAGTACTAGAGTAAGTCTTAGAGAGGAGGCCTGTGTGGCCTCCTTTCTAAAAGAGGGTGAGTGGGCCATAATCCACCACGCGGGCCCAGTGTGGGTTGGCGGCTGTCACACGTCTTCAAACTTTTGGTTCTAGGACATGCCGGTTTCGTCACGATGTTTTCCTTCACCGTTTTGAGAGCAGTGGTGATGAAATTAAATACACAAAGTAAATCGCCTGCTTGGGTTCGAACTCACGACCTACAAGTCGTTAGTCGAGGCCGATACCACTGGGCTACCACTAGTACGTACACTTCTACCCTTGTACAACACCCATACTTTTTTTTTAAAGTGAAACTTTTATTACATCGTCTCAAACTTTTTCGTCTGTGTGTTGCATGTCGCGTGACGGTCGGCCGCGGAGTAGGGATAAACTGAAAGGCGCTCGTCAGAGCAACCAAGGCCAATATGGCGGCGCCTATAGTGTCAAATGTCTTTAATGTGAAAAAAAGTTTCAATTTTACCGTAGTTTCATAAAACCACACAATCCTTTTTTTTGTAGAAGTCATTTCAATTTTCCCCCAAAAGTATACATGATTCAAAATCCACGTACAGCATAATTTGGTAGCAAAGTTCGCGTGGCTCAAACCAGTTACGGCCCTCCATTATTTTGTTTAGATAAGATTAGGCCCGCTAAAACATAGATTTAATGTTCAATGAAACGAGCGTTTTATGTATGACGTATGATAGGCGAGGTAATTGAATTAAAATGTAATTTTGGGTTATAGCAGGGTTAATGGGTAAGTTTTTCTTTTATAATTGAGTGAAGTTAAAGGGCAAAGGTAGGCTGTAAGCTTAAGAAGCTTACGGTACTTGGTAAAACTAACTTGTTTATGAACATTTCTGGCCAACTGTTCAACGCTTCATGTGACCTGAGAGATTTTTTTTTTGAGTGTGCGAAATCATTAAATGACTCCTCCCACTCTGGATGGAGCGGTGTCAGACTGTTACTGACTAAAACCCTTCCATGTTCCTTCCTTAGCCCTTTATGTTCCGCGGTAGCAGTAACCCTTTCGGACAATCCTGCTTACCTGGCAGTGACCAGAAGGCTGGCTTGATTTTTGGCCAAAGAATTAGCATTGCTTTTTTTTAGGGCTCCGTAGTCAACAAGGAACCCTTTAAAATATTTTGAATTTGAATATGAATTTAATAGTTTCGGCATGTACTACGTCTGTCCGTCTGTCCATCCGCAGCTTAGCTCAGAGACTCTTAGTACTAGACAACTATAATTTGGGTATACATATTAATTACGATGACAAAGTGGTAAAATAAAATCATGACAATAAAATTTTTAGGGTTCCTCCTGTACATATAAAGCGGGGATGTGTTAATTTTTTGGCCCATGGTGTAGAGTGAATTGTTGAATGGATCTTTCAAAAAATTTGCGATTTTGCCCGGAAGGGTTACCGCTACCCCGGAACATAAATGGCTAAGGAAGGAACATGGATGGGTTTTAGTCAGTAAGAGTCTGATACTCCCTCCGCTCCACCAAGAACGGGAGGTGTCATTTGATGATTTGCCACCCTCAAAAAACAAATGCTTCAATTTATTTTAATTGAACCAATGCTTTGGACTTGTTTTTAAGAATGCACCTCTGCCTACCACTTCTCGGTATACAGCCGTGATGCTATGTAAAGTATTCGCTAGCAGGGGTTTAAACTTAGCGGTAGCGTAGCATATCGTTGGCCATCAATTGTGAAGTATGTTACGTAATTAACCTGCCGCAGCGCTTCCGTTTGCAATTATAATGTAACTACAAACCTATCATTACAGGTGAAATTTCATTTAATTTCTGAATTTTAATGAAGGAGGCTATGCATTACTTGATACGTAAATAAAAAAGTAAATATTTTGAAGTGAATGTATGCGCCTTAATAGTGGATAACGTAGTAAGTACGCTACTTTATGATATAAGTATAGTTTTACTTCACTCTTTACTTTAATGTGCATTAAAATATATTCCCTTTATACATTGTTTGAGATGGTTGTCTGATTTAAAAGACCCTTTCAATTTTTTTATAAGTTGTGAATTTATTTTGGCAATGGGAGTTTTTATCTGCAGTAAATAAATGTATTATTATTACATTATTTTACAATCAAAATTGTAGCTTTTACACTTAAACAATACGCCGCAACGTCCATTGCGTTTTTCCTAGATGTCCGAAAACTTATGACCCATGAAATTGTGCTATGAATATTGTTGAATTGTCAAATTGAAAACTATTGTGTTGCAGACTGGGTTACGCAACGCATTCAGGGTGCATGTTGCGGTCGTCAATTCTGTGAAACAAGTTAGTTACCGAGACGAGAGATAGACTGCACAGTTACGTCAGAGAATATATGCGCTCCGATAATCTTCGTGATTCTGAATTATTCCGAACGCTGTGGTACAGAGTTCAAGCCCCATAGAGAACAATTTTATAAGCTAGCTGCAGCCCACGGCTCCACTTGCGACAATGATGAAAATTTCATACAAACGTCCACCCCCTATTACACCTCTTTACGGGGGATTTTCCTAAAATTATAAACAGACGTTTTCTACTCATAATCTACCTCTGTGCGAAATTTCAGCTTCGTAAGTCTAGTTGTTTTGGAGATTTCGTGATTAATCAGTGAGTAAGTGACCTTTAGCTAACTCTATGGTCATAGGTAATCTCTATATGGTTCGCTATGGTAATCTCTATGGTTGGGTTCCGTCATCCAAAAGTTTTAAAAAATCTTTAGAGTTGTTGATCTGTAATTGTGTAACCATGGCAATCACACTAATATTAAAACGGCGAAAATGTGTGTGTGTTTGTATGTTTGTTACGTCTTAACAGAAAAACTTCTGAAAGGATCTGGATGATATTTGGCACAGAGATAGATTATAAACTGGCATTTTTATCCCGGAAAAATTAACGGTTCCCGTGGGATAATTCCGATATCTACACGCAAGAAGCGGCTTCTTGCGTGTAGGAAGGAGCTAATACGAAGTAAGATAAATACTATAATAGTTGTTACAGCTCTATGTACAGAGGCCAGCACATCAAAGTTGCCACAATCTGTCAAATGTCTTTGATAGTATTTCAACTTTATTGCAAAGACATAGGTTCATTTTTAATTGAAAAATTTGACAGTTAGGGATAGCTTGATGAGCTGGCGTCTGTACATTCGATCTCATCATACGAGATAATCACCCGAAGTTAGGCGATTATTGACGAAGCGCATTCCTTCACTATTTCAACTGTATGTAGTTCTGCAACATCTTGAAATGGCTCTAAATACTCCCGCGTCACGTTGGATATGAAGTGCAGCTGCAGTATCTAGGTACATTTAGTTCGATATGTTATTAATGGCAAGGGATATTGATGACGGTCTGCTAAGTTCATGAAGATTAATAATCTAATATGCAAGGCGTTTATATTAGCGTTTTGTTGAAGTATACAGAGTGCTACTGAAAGGGTATATACAGGGTGGAATTTTGTAATGCCCCCTGGAGGGAAAGTACTCTTAATACTGTAGATAGAACATTTTACTCAAAGGAAACATTCCTTTATTTTTGAATAGAAAGAAAACTGCATTCAAAGATTTCCAAAAAATCGCTTGCCACACCCGGGAATCGAACTGACTAAAATCTGCAAAAAGTACACACTGTACTTTTATTGCCGCGATCGTTAGTATCAATTATAAGGATGAAATCTCTCGAACAAACTTGATAAATTAAATGATAGGAAAACCATGAAATCTTTAATTATTTACAAAAAATTGTAAACTAATTAATTAGTTGCTCGAAATGGGCTCCATTTTCTTGGATACACAAATGTATTCTTCTAACAAATTCATTTCTTGTAACCTTTAATAACGTGTTGTGGTGAATATTATAAATCGTATTCTGAACTTCAACTCTCAACTCGTTTATATTCGCATAAGATTTAATGTAAATTTGGTTTTTAACATATCCCCACAAAAAAAAAATCTAAAGGGGTGAGAACTGATGATCTCGCAGGCCATCTGATTGTGCCGTTTGTACCAATCCAGGTATTAAAGGTATTTATTTAGAAGAACACATTTGTGTATCCAAGAAAATGGAGCCCATTTCGAGCAACGAATTAATTAGTTAACAATTTTTTGTAAATAATTAAAGATTTCATAGTTTTCCTATCATTTAATTTATCAAGTTTGTTCGAGAGATTTCATCCTTATAATTGATACTGACGATCGCGGCAATAAAAGTACAGTTTGTACTTTTTGCAGATTTTAGTCAGTTCGATTCCCGGGTGTGGCAAGCGATTTTTTGGAAATCTTTGAATGCAGTTTTCTTTCTATTCAAAAATAAAGGAATGTTTCCTTTGAGTAAAATTTTCTATCTACAGTATTAAGAGTACTTTCCCTCCAGGGGGCATTACAAAATTCCACCCTGTATATCACCGTAAGATTGTAAACATCGTTATATTACAATCTATCTAGTAAGATTGTAAACTATCGATAGATTGTGAACCGTATCATTATGATTGCAATTTAACGCATCATTTTTCGCTTGATTGTAATCTATCGATGGGAAGAGGTCAAATTGTGAACCGGCGTAGGACGTTTAAAAAAATGGTTAGGTTAGGTTAAAACTGTGACCACCTACGCACGAGCCGAGCGAGCGAAGCGAGCGGTGCCGCGGCAGCGGCTGGCGAGTGCCAGAAACGACTAGATTCTATAGAAAAAAATATGGAAAAAAGAGATTATTTTTACTCAGATTGTAATTTAACGGTTTCACTTCGGTAGATTACAATATAGCGAAGAATAATGAGTCAAATTGCAATCATAATGATACGGTTCACAATCTATCGATAGTTTACAATCTCGCTAGATAGATTGTAATCTAACGATCTTTACAATCTAACGGTGACATATACATACAAAAGCATATGCTACAGACCACCAAACTGAACAACTTTTACTATGGGACAAACTCTGAAATCGTGAAAAATAAAGTATAGAATAGAACAGCAGATTTTTTTTTTGTGATTTTGGAGTTAGCCGGCTTCCAGTCTAACCAGATGCAGCTGAATACCAGTATTTTACATGCAGTGACTGCCTATCTGACCTCCACAACCCAATAACTGAGCAATACGATATCCCTTGGTAAGACTGGCTGTCACATTTTCGGCGACTGACGACCCGTAACGACTGTCCAAGATGCACAAATGACAGCCGGGACCAACGGCTTAACGTGCTTTCCTAGACACGGAGGAGTTTTGGTGTGTAGAGATGGTCACCCATCCACGGCCTACCCCGTCAGGCCTAGCTTAACCTGACGGATTGACCTGTGCGGCTGTTATTACTTAACCACGAGCCTTGATCTCAATAGTTTATCACTAAAAAGACATCATCATTCTCCTGCCCTTATCCCAATTTATTTGGGGTCGGCGCAACATGTCTCTTTCTTCCATACTTCTCTATTAGTCGTCATCTCGGTAGTTACTCCCTTCCTAGCCACATCATCTTTCACACAATCCATCCATCGTTTCTTTGGTCTCCCTCTACTTGTATAGCCATCCACATTCATGCTCACAACTTTCCTGACAACATTTTCCCCATTCCTCCGCATAACATGCCCATGACAGCCGATTTCCACACAACTTTTCAGTCACCGGTGTCACTTTCAGACTTCCTCTTATATACTCATTCCGTATTCTATCCATTCGGGTAACACCACACATCCCTCTTAGCATTCTCATCTCAGCTGCATGCAATTGTCTTTCATTCATTTCTTTTGTGGCCCAACACTCTGATCCATACAAGACGGCTGGTCTAACCATGCTTTTATAAATCTTCCCCTTGAGTTTAAAGGGAATGCGGGAGTCACAAATTGTTCCCGTGGCCTGCCGCCATTTCATCCACCCAGTGTCAATTCTATGCTTAACAGTGCGATCTATTTCGCCATCGCTTTGCACAAGTGAACCGAGATACCGAAAGTCGGAGCAAACTGGGAGAAGCGCGCCATCAAGCGCTATGACCCCAGAACTGGAGAGACCGCCGAAATCGCAGAACATGTACTCCGTTTTGGTTCCACTGATTTTCAGGCCAAAAATCTCCAGTTTCCGTTGCCATTTCTCCAGTCTGCTCTGGATCTCAGATCCATCTACAAGAACGATGTCGTCGGCAAATAGCATGCAACATGGTGCCTCTTCCTGTATGTCCGCCGTAAGAGCATCCATAATTAAAAGGAAGAGGTAAGGGCTTAAAGCCGACCCCTGGTGCAAGCCTACCGCCACATTGAACTTGTCGGTGTTGCCAGCAGCCGACCGAATGTATGTACGAGATTGGCTGTACATAGCACGAATTAACTCTACATACTTCCCTGGCACACCTTTCTCTTTCAAGGCCCACCACACGACATCCCGAGGTACTCTATCATACGCTTTCTCTAGATCAATGAACACCATGTGCAAGTTTTTGTGTGCACGTCTATACTTCTCGCACAATTGGCGGAGTGCAAAGGTGGCGTCCATTGTTCCTCGCCCTGGCATAAACCCAAACTGGTTTGGGGTAATCTCGCTCTCCACTCGCAGTCTTTTCTCTATTATATTCTCCCATACCTTCATACTATGGGACATGAGCTTTATCCCTCGATAGTTGTTGCAGTCCTGTACATCACCTTTATGTTTGAAGATGGGCACTAGCGAACTATTGCACCATTCTTGTGGGATCACTCCTTCTTGCAACAACTTATTGAAGAATAAAGTCAGCCACATACATCCATCTTCTTTTAAACACTTCCATACTTCTACTGGTATATCATCTGGACCCATGGCCTTTCCATTCTTCATACCTTGAACTGCCTTTCTTACTTCATCCATGCTAATTTCCCTTACCAAACCCATATTTGCCTGTACCTCATTGAGCACACCATTCCATTCATTCTCTTCGGTCATTAGCTTTTCAAAATACACCTTCCATCGTTCTTTTATTTCGTCATCTTTAGACAGAACCTTACCGGCGTCGTCTTTCATACACTTAATCTGCACAATATCTCTCGTTCTTTTATTATAAAAAAGACATATTATAAAAAAGACGTATTTCTATAATATCCTTTTAGGGGACCAAAAAATGGATTAATAGACCATTGTTACTTGGCAATCACCGAGAGAATTATAATAGGCAGAAATATAATTATAAAATAGGAAACGTGTCATAATTAAAATGCTTTTTGTCCATTTTTCCTCTTTCTTAGTAACTGCCAACTTCTCAGAAATCAAATCTGGGTGGGTAGGTTTAATTTCAATTAAATCTATAAACATTTTCTTTGGCTAAAAGAAAGATTGCATCCATTTTTTCAAAAATTGGAACACTATTCCTACTTCAAAGTTTAGACCTGGTTTCAACGATGAAAGTGTTCGCGATCAAAATAATCATCTAAACGAAGTTTAAGGTCTCCAACTTCATTAACAATATCGCAGCATTATGCTGAGATAAGGGCCTTTTCGGCCCCGCACAGGTCTTTGTTCAATTTTTGTTTTTGCCTTAATTTTTATTTGTTATTTTTTAAATTCTGTTTTGATTTTAGTTTTTTCGTGTGCGTGTGCGGAATAAAATAATTTTCTTTCTTTCTTTCTCGGTTTGGATGTGCTGATCGCGTTAAGTTTCATTGGTAAAACCAGCCCTTAAACTTTAAAGCAAAACGCTGTTTATTACATCTCGAAACCTCTCTGTATATTATTATGTCATATTTCACACTCTTTCCCTAGCATAAAGATTGCCCGGTAATTTTACACAAAGGCCTAAACCACAAATGCCCAGTAACACACACAATGTATTCCACCGAACGATTCAATGCTTGCCGCACAAAGTTTTTAATTTCCTGTGCCGTTTCGTGCGGGTTTCGTGCTGGGTTTAGTTTAGCTTGTCTTTGGTCCATTTTGATACGTCCAGAGAGCATACAGGGCATTGTTTTAGTTTTCTATGCGATACAGTGAGTTGTCTATTGAATTTCGCAGGTGTGGTTTAAAACGGTCTGACTTTTCGAGCCCGTGTATTGTTCTCGTTTGATTTTTGCGGGAGAAAATGTATGATGGGAGATATGAGATGCTACTATGCTACGGCTTTGTTTTTTGTTCGTTTGATAAAGGGGTGTAAAGTTTCGAATAAACTTCACGTAAGTAAATCGGTTTGAAAATTTAAGACAACTATGAAATAGACTACTGTATTTGAGGAGCTCGTGGCTAAGTACTAACCGCCGCACAGGTCGATCCATCCAGGTTAAGCTACGCTTGCCGGGGTTGACCGTGGATGGGTGACCATCTTTACATATCGAGACTCCTCCGTTCCTCGGAAAGCACGTTAAGCCGTTGGTCTCTGCTGTCATTTGTGCATCTTTGACAGTCGTTACTGGTTGTCAGAAGCCCAAAATCTGACAGCCTGTCTTACCATGGGGTATCGTATTGCCCAGTTACTGGGTTGTGGGGGTCAGATAGGTAGTCGCTCCATGTAAAATACTGGTATTCAACTGTATCCGGTTAGACTGGAAGCCAACCCCAACATAGTTGGGAAAAGGCTAGGCAGATGATGATATGAAATAGAGTACTACTTATTTTTGATACCAGGTATTAAAATAAAAGAGGGTTTCTGGAATTTCTCAGTAACAACCCGAAGCCTGGGTTTGTGCCCAGTTGAAGGTAGCATCGTTCCCTATTACATGGGACATAACTGGTGAAATGTGGTACAAAGGTATACCTCTGCCTAACCCCTTGAGGAGCATCGACCCATTGAACTATGTACAAGAACGAAGTAGGTACCTATATTAAATAGAAAGTATCAACTTAAAGATTAAGTGAAAAATAAAGTAAATTTACATCATAATATAATATGTTTCTTTTAGTTTACAATGTTCGTTGCTAGACAAAAGTTTGGTTTGGTAACGATGACCAACTAATTACTCGTACAACATCATTGCAACTTAAAACTTTAAACATATCTACCGTTTAGCAATTTACACATCACATCAAACTAAAGTTGCCTCATTTATTAATGTCCAGTTGAATGATATGAATTATAATTCGCCAAAAGCACAGACCTCGCAAATAAAACAAAAATGTTACCAGCCACAAAAAAAAACAACATTATTTTTCTGGCAACAATTCATTCAATTTATGTTTGGCCTACCCTCGTTTTTATGTGGCAATGTAAACATGCTTGTCTGAATGTCTGCTTATACAGTCGTGCAAATGGCCGTATGTCAAAATACTACGTGCTTTGGTTTTCAAATTAAAGGTGCATTTCCGAAACCGACGGGCGACGGCAGACTGCAGACGACAGCGGCTATACTGCCCGACGACAGTGACACCGTGGTATGGAAATGCTTACAGGGATGACAATATGCCGTCTGCTGCTGCGGTCGACTGCACTAGTCATACCAGTAGAGCTGTCAAATGAATGAATGTTGGTTAGACAAATGAACTTCGCGAAATTGTAGGACAGAAGTGCCGCTGTTTTTGGATTTTTGTCTTTATAGGTTTCTATGTGTTTATATGACAACCCTTCCACAGAAGGCGACAATACATGGCATGTGATTTTTTTTTTGCTTTTATTTCCCATATAAAATAGTCACGATTACTAACGTAAAACACCAGCTTAACGTAAAATATGACAACGTCGATTTTTCTTAGCTTTAATTATGTATGATAATGAATTAGGTACTCGTATCATTCAATGAAACTTACACAAGATACTTACACATCGAGATAAATTAATTATGATAGATTTGAATTGCTTTGAATCTATGCATTTTTGAATCACATGTTCTAGGACCTTTTGTATTTTTTTAGAATAGAATCTATATTCTGCACTAGGGCTATAAATTGAATTCATTGGCAATATTTTATGGGGTGGTTGTAATCATCATTATGAAAAACTTTTACTATAGGAACACCCCTGAAATCGCAAAAATAAATCAGTTGTTCCCTACATTTTGACGAGTTATGCGAGCATAATGTATTGAACAGCTGTTTTTTTTTCGCAATTTTAGTTGTGTTCCTATAGTAAAAGTTGTATGTCATACAAAAAAATACATTGTATGGGAACCAGTCGTTGTCGTTGTATCATCGTCATCGTTGCCGCTGCGGTGTGCTGTTGCGTTCGGCGGCGTTGTTGGAACTGTACCTTAATGAATTCACCCCATTTGCCATAAAATTGTGAAGTCCCATAGATTTCGCTGAGTTGGTCCGACCCTAGTTGATGTGGTTTTATTTCTTGTGACGGATTGTACATTAAGTACATTTGTTTATGGGTCTGGGTTGTTAAGCTGTGCTGAGACAGCAGTGACTACTTTATGATAGGTAATCTGTTTTATCTGAATTTACACTCGCAATAATAATTATTGTTTAGTTTAATTCTAGGGTATTTATTTTATTTCTTATTTTTAACACATGCGTCACCGGTTTGACGACATCACGTCAATGCTGGTCGTCGATGAAAATCAGCGCTGTGGCTCCGTCTGGCATGGGGTCGAAGCATTATGCTAAGAATTGGCCGTTTTGCGCGGATGTGACGCATATTTTCCCACAACTTGTTTTTTTTTTACTGCGCTATGTTTGCCGCAAATAAACGCATTTTTTTAAGTTTTCTTTCTAATAGGAAATAATGAAATAGAATGGTATAAGGTAATATTTTTTTTAAATAATTAAGTAATTTTGAAATTCTTCTTCTTTGTGTGGTTAGTGACAAACCTGGTGTCAGAGTTTTTATGATGCCCCTGGGCCTCTCTCTTTCTAATTTCGAAATTTGTAATTTTAATTTTTCTTTTGTCTGATATAAATGAATTTTATTTCTATTTAATAGTGCTTCTCGTATCAAAGTCAATGTGGCGACACTTGGGCAGGCCTATTTTGCAGCATTATGCCGAGGTGTCTTTTGACCTAGTTTTGTTTTTATTTGCATTTTACTTTTGTTTTTTTTTATGAGCCTGCTTAGTATACCTAGTTGATTTGAGATCTTCCATTGCGATTTCCAATTAATTATGATGTTTGCGTCAAACTACCAAAAAAGCTTTTAGCAGTTAGTTACCAATCGAAATAGGTCAATTTATCTGCTCTCCAAAGTGCACATTGGTGGTCGACCACCTGAAATGGATGTTATATTACCACCATACGCAAAATTAAATAAATTATCGGATGCGGTGGGCTTATTTATGTGTCTTCAACTGTAATATTCTTCACTACACAAGGGACCCGTGAACAAGGTAATATAATGCAACGTCTAGATGATTAAATATGTATAGAGATACAACAAGTCCTATGTGGCTGAAAATGTATTGTATTTCAGCCTCGCCAGCACTTAAAATAAAGCCAAAGCCACCAGATATGGCAGAAAAAGCGAAAAACTCAGCGAAAATAATACATACCTTTGCCACGCAGGTCCCGTAGAACATAAAATATATTTGAGCACAATAAATACGTGGAGCGCTTTTATTGTTATTGGCACAATAACCGTACGTTACCTGCGACTCGGTTGAATTAACTGTCTGTCGGTACGTAAGGCTAATTGTGGCTGGTTTTTATTGGCCAGCAGTGTAAATGAGACGTTATTGGATTTTGGCGATACATTGTTTTGTGTTTCGTGGTTTAGAAGCCCACTTAAAAACTGACCGCATTGGATATTTTGCCACCACTAGCGCTGGGACCTACTCGTATAATTTATGGGGTCATGAATCTATAAATAAAACAAAATTTTCGCCATCGCTGGCACCTATAATTTAATAATATAATAGGTAATTGAATTAATAAATAAAAAAATAAAATATTTTTTTGTTTATTGCACAATGAACACAACCATAGTTGCACCGTGTAAGGGCGCAGCAAGATAGTCTGGATTATAAGCAGTGATAGCCTGGTGGTGTGACCGACGGACTGCCAAGTCAAAGGTCTTGAGTTCGAACCTAACACAGATTCGGTGAAAGAAAACATCGTGAGCATGTCTGAGAGATCTTTCTCAACAGTATGTGAAGCTAAGTTAGAGCTGCCCGTGGGCAGCATAAAAACTCTGACACTAGGGTAATCATAATTACCTAAAAATCGGTGAAGGAAAACATCGTGACTTTCCTCACAATGTTTACCTTCACTGACTACCTTTTAAAAGCAAGTGATAATTTACAATACGCACATGAATCCGAAAAGTCAGAAGTGCATGGCTTGGGTTCGAACCACTATAATCGAATCGAATAGAGCCACTGTTCGAAAGTCATAATTTGTTCTTCAATTCAAAAGTACAGTCACCAGCACATCAAGTTAGCACGATCTGTCAAATTTTTTCCATCGATTTTCAACTTACCAGTCAACGCGTTAAGATTTAAAATCAACTGCGGAAATATGACAATTTGGTGTAACTTAATGCGCTGACGACCGTACATTTCACCATGTGTAAGTCCCATAAAACAGAGAAACGCACCTATTACCATCGACCGGGCACAAATCCAGACTCCAGGTTGGAACAGATAAGCGGAAAGGGTTACCGCTACCCCAGAACATAAAGGGCTACGGAAGGAACATGGATGGGTTTTAGTCAGTAAGACCGGACCGGAAGAGAGTGTCAGACACTCTCTTCCGGTCCACCCAGAGCGGGAGAAGTCATTGGATGATTTCCCAGCCTAAAAAAAAAAAGGTTGGTACAGAGGAATCCCAAATGGAAAAACCGACTAACACTTTGCTATGGCTAGTTGACTCTTCTCGTGAACAAGGGCTGGCTTTTACCTTGGCTAGAGGCTTAGCATTGCTATACAACGTGGCAATGCTGCCAGTCTCTTGGGTATATTAACAGTCGACAGCGATGCGGAGAAATTTTTCAACGCAAAGTTAGTTATTAGTTTCAAATATGTGT
The DNA here is from genome assembly GCA_951799385.1 of Hyppa rectilinea. Classification (NCBI taxonomy): domain Eukaryota; kingdom Metazoa; phylum Arthropoda; class Insecta; order Lepidoptera; family Noctuidae; genus Hyppa; species Hyppa rectilinea. The sequence goes on from OX637325.1 coordinate 6,927,907, forward strand.
ACATAATACCTATATTTTTTTAGTTTTTGTGTTAGATTATATACTTTAACAAATTATGACAATTTACACTTTGCTCGATCTGGAAACCGAACCCGGAACCTCAACTTCAGCAGTAGCGCTTACGACCACTAGACCAACGAGCAATCTAGAGTATTTGTATGTATGCCAGTAAATTCATTATCTTTCTTTCTTTCAAACCTTGAGAAATAAGCATGATTTTCGAATGAAATTCCAGTATCATTCAAGAAAACATCCATCCCATTACGTCATAATTCCAAATAGTTTCTATCTACACGCTACGAGGCACATCGCTCGAGTTCTTTGCCAAAGAAATTCAATTTCTACTCCATCAGTTCATACCTAGTTTGGATCCCAGAACGTATTTGCATGTTAAAATGAGTTCCCTTACTTAGAGGCTTGGATGGAAACAACAAGGCTGTTTGTTTTGTTTGGTGTTTGATAGCGGTTTTTCGTTTTAATTTTTTGGGCATAGAGCACTGAATAGGTATTTTTTATGTCATCAAATCATAAATTTCCAGATCATATTTTTGTAAGTAATTATTACATAATCTTTCACACTAGTATTAGTACAGTCACGAGCAAACTAGTAAGTACATAAGTAACTATTTAAAGTTTAAATAGTTTCTTTACGAAGAAAATGTTATTGAATATAATTGCTAGGTGTATAAATATTAGTGCTCTTGACTTTACAAAAAATTGGCATTAGATAATGATTAATAATAATGACAATGATTACTAATCATCATGCCTTCAAAGTAAGAGTAAACAGGCATCTTCTGGGCATGCTCGCTTCATCATAGACCTCATCTATCGCTTTCCATCAGGCGTGATCGAGGTCAAGAGCAGGCCAATTCCACACTAAAAAATAAATTTGAAAACAAACCCTTTGGTACACTCAACTCAGCCTATCCAAATCCACTGCTGGACAAAGGTCTCTCCCAGTCTGCGCCACAACACCCTGTCCTCCGCCTTCCGCATCCAGTCTCTCCCAGCCACCTTCTTAAGGTCATCGGTCCATCTAGCTGGGGGCGTCCCACACTATGCTTGTTCGGGCTCTACTGCAGGACTCGTCTGCTCCAACAGCCATCGGTTCTTTGACAAACATGGCCAGCCTTGTCACTTCAGTTTGCTTAGTCTGCAAGGTATGTCGGTAACTCCGGTTCTTTTCATTTGGGGCTATCCTATCTATAATATGTATGTATTTACAAAAAAAAAAATATATAAGTAGTTTATCAGCCATCTCGTTACCATAATACGCTGCTTAGCTTGGGACTATATGGCGTTATGTGAAATGTCCAAGGATATTATTATTAAAGATGAATACTGTCTGTCTCTTACTGAAATTTGGGATTACCTTCATAAAATCTCTGGCCCATATCACCAACCTTGCATATAGTTCACCCACACAGCAAAAACCACGTCAAAATTAAAGGTTAAACGATAAAATTAAGGGAAAACAATCGTAATTAATGCAAAATGAGTGAAAACAAAGGGCGCAACGACAGTCATTACGCCACAATTATGATGGATGGTGAACTGCCCCCAATTTACAGGGGCGCCTTTAAAACAGGACAAAAGGTACAAAAATCGGTTTCCATTAGTAATCGCTGGGAAGTTTGGAGGGTTCCGTCGAGCCTTATTTTAGGAAAAAAGGTGTTCAAGAATATTATGGCTATGGCAGTTTACAAAAGCTTGGGTAAGCTGTTCTTGCCGCGGTCGGCTCGTGGATGGGTGACCAACCATTTTAAATCGAGATTCCTCCGTGCCTTGGAAACTTGTTTGATGTTATGAAATTATTCAGTTCAATTTTATAGCTTTTTTTGATTGATTTGTAAAAAGTGGCGAAGAATGGATCTTCCTATATACTAAACTAGCTTCCACCCGCGGCTTCGCCCGCATAATATGTCGACAAATTATGCACATAAACCTTCCTCTTCAATCACTCTATCTATTAAAAAAACCGCATCAAAATCCGTTGCGTAGTTTTAAAGATTTAAGCATACATAGGGATATAGGGACAGAGAAAGCGACTTTGTTTTATACTATGTAGTGATTAGATCATATGCGCGCTTCTTAATTGCTTTGTCACTGGTAAAAACCAGCCTATATTGTTCCCACTGCTGGGATACAGATCTCCTCTCGTTGCGAGGAAGTGCGATGTAATCCACCACCTGGGCCCATTGCGGGTAGGTAGATGGCACATGCCTAAGAATGTTTGGTTCCAGGACAAGCCTGCTTTCTCACGATGTTTTATTTCACTTTTGAGAGCAGTTGTGATGAAACAATGTTTTTATTGACGACAAGGTTGGCGTAGTAGTTGAGCGATTGACTGCTGCGCACTATGTCGCGGGTTCGATTCCCGCACGGAACAAATATTTGTACGACCTGCAAGTATTTGTTACGAGTCTGGGTGTTTTTCTATCTATAATATACAGGGTGGAATTTTGTAATGCCCCCTGTAGGGAAAGTACCCTTAATACTGTAGATAGCAAATTTTACTCAAAGAAAACATTCCTTTATTTTTGAATAGAAAGAAAACTGCATTCAAAGATTTCCAAAAATTCGCTTGCCACACCCGGGAATCGAACCAACTAAAATCTGTAAAAAGTACACCCTGTACTTTTATTGCATCGATCGTTAGGATCACTTATAAGGATGAAATCTCTCGAACAAACTTGGTAAATTAAATGATAGGAAAACCATGAAATCTCAAATTATTTACAAAAAATTGTAAACTAACTAATTAGTTGCTCGAAATGGGCTCCATTTTCTTGGATACACAAATGTATTCTTGTAACGAATTCATTTCTAGTAACCTTTAATATCGTGTTGTGGTGAATATTATAAATCGTATTCTGAACTTCAACTCTCAACTCGTTTATTTTCTCATAAAATTTAATGAAAATTAGATTTTTCTATGATGTGCCTAGCCTTTTCCGAACTATGTCGGGGTAGGCTTCTTGATTTTTCACATATTCCCATAAAAAAAATCTCAACGGGTGAGATCTGGTGATCTCGTAGGCCATCTCATTGTGCCGTTTGTACCAATCTTCAATCGTCTTATTTAAGTAGTAACTCGTCATTTTCATGGATAAATGACGTCAATGATAAAATTATTTAATACTAACATAAGTAAACAGATGGAACTTTAACTTAAAGAGCTTTAACTTGATTCATTAAATTTATAAGTCCAGATTTCATGGTTTTCCTTTCATTTAATTTATCAAGTTTCTTAGAAAGATTTTATCCTTATAATTGATCCTAACGATAAATGCAATAAAAGTACAGGTTGTAATTTTTACCGATTTTAGTCGGTTTGATTCCCGGGCGTGGCAAGCGAATTTTTGAAAATCTTTGAATGCAGTTTTCTTTCTGTTCAATAATAAAGGAATGTTTTCTTTGAGTAAAATTTGCTATCTACAGTATTAAGGGTACTTTCCCTCCAGGGGGCATTACAAAATTCCACCCTGTATATGTATTTACAAAAAAAAATGTATATATAAGTAGTTTATCAGCCATCTCGTTACCATAACACAAGCATTAGGTTGCTTAGCTTGGGACGATATGGCGCTGTGTGAAATGTCCAAGGATATTATTATTATTATTATTATTATTACTGTTAATCAATCTGCCTAGCCGTTCCCAACCGGCGTTGGTTCCAGTCTAACTGGATGCAGCTGAATACCAGCATTTTACACAGAGCGACTGCCTATCTGACCTCCTCAACCCAGTCAGTAACTGAGTAATACAATACCCCTTGGTAAGAATGGCTGCCAGACGTTCGGGCTTCTGACTACCCGTAAAAGCTGTCAAAGATCCACGAAAAACAGCCGGGACCAACGGCTTAACCTGCTTTCCGAGGCACGGAGGAGTCTCGATATGTAATGATCCACGGACAAACCGCGGCCAACGTAGCTTAACCTGATGAATCGATCCGTGCGACTGTTATCACTTAGCCACGAGCTCCTCCTTTTTAATTACTGTAAAATACTATCAAAAAGTAGTCACGTATCTATTTCGAAGAATCACAAATGATCAGCAATCCTACTAAATCATAATTCTATCGATCCACCTTTCAATTAGCATTTTGCATTCCAGAAATTTAAGCGCTGAAGGCGTTAATATCCTGAAAACCACCATCTTTCGAATCAGCTTGAAAAAGCGGCTTCTCTAGCCAAGAAGCGACAGTGTAGCTACTCAATAATTTGTCTAATTCATTCAATAAATGTCGGCTTCATTGAAAAGGGGTGCGAATAAATCTGGGGGTGTTAAATAATCAGTGAACCGGGGTGTCTGCAGCCCCCCAGGTCGAAGGTCGCCCAGTATTAAATTATTTCGACGTCCACCATCTGTGTGTCTGAATTTTGTAATTGAGACACGAATTTTTGAACCCCTTGGAATTGTATAGTGGTTCATAAGACTTAGTTAACGACTATTAATTTACATTAAGCTATTCCTAACTGTCAACATTTCACAATTGAAAATGAGCCTTCTTTTATTAAAAAAAAGGTTGAAAATCTATCAAAGATATTTGACAGATTGGTAGCTTGATGTGTTGGCCTCTGTACATATCTATACATTTAATATTAGCTTGGGTTTTTCAACACTTGGTTTTCCTTTGTAAAATAATTAAATATTTTTGAAGTTGCTTGTGTGTTCAGGAGCACCAAACGGCATTGGGAGTGCCTACATCAATGCGAAGGTTTAAATATGCTATGAACATAACGAAATGGCATGTTATACAACTGAAAACAAATAAAATCTTGTAGGTACTTACACGGTTCTAATAAATCTAAATTTATTACAAGATCCACATCAATTTATGAAGTTTGTAAAATGACTTGTCAATAACTACAATTACCCATGACACATAATTTTCCACTAGCATTATTCTACCAAGTAAAAATTTTAATATGGAGCGATTCGATCCATAATAGGGATGGTGGTTTAAAATATTTGTTTGTCCGTCGGCTAGATTACTAAAAAATATTGGACACATTTTTCTCTTTTTTTACGTAATCAAAAGATTTTTTCTGACGTCACGTGTATGAAGATTTTCTATCAATTTGTGACGTAGCGAGTCCTTACTCCGCAACGTTTATGCGTTTTATTGAATTATTTTTTATTAAAATCATAAAGTAGAAAATACGTGTCTATATTTGTTTATATTTATTTTTTACCCAGACATCATACCTATTAGACATTTGTAGTATTACCAGACTCTTAAAGCTCAAGCTGGAGGGAATAATTACATTAACAAGCTTCGTAAGTACGGGTTTGACCTAGTTCAATCTATAGGTCATAGGCAAAAATACATAATTGTACATAGTAAATAACATAGTGCGAAATTTTTTTCTTTTAATTTTGTTTATGGGAGCGAAATGACTGACGAGGGTATTTAAAGAGGTCATGATACGATAATAACTTGTCAAAATGTAGGGAACAGCTGATTTTCTTTTCGCGATTCAGATTTGTTCCCCTTAAAATATTGCCCATGAATTCAATTTCACCAAAATGAGTCAAAATTTTGGTCAAAATCTATGTAAGGTAGGTATTAGGCAATGCCAAATAGCATTAAGCCTGCTTTGTAAACCAAACGATGACAAAAATGATAGAAATAAACAAAGTAATTTCATTCTTTCATTTCGATGTTTCAAAAATAAAATCCGTGGTATTACTAGCTCCATATAAATACACACTGTTGCGTGTGACCTAATTGTAGGGTCCGAGAGACCTTCAGCTGAAATGTGCTTTTTTTTCTTTTTAATGTACGAACTTTGAAGTCCTTGTTTTATGTGAATTTGTTTTGCTTATCTAGCTTTGGAGTTTATGTTTCTCATTTTGTAAACATGGTATAGGTAACATGTTTTATATCTGTTTAAGAGACGCTTTTTCTAACATATTATATTCGATATGATAAGTGGTGATTTTGGCATTAATAAAATAATAATAATATCCCTTGGACATTTCACACACCGCCATATCGCCCCAAGCTAAGCAACCTAAATGCTTGTGTTATGGTAACGAGATGGCTGATAAACTACTTATATACATTTTTTTTCTAAATACATACATATTATAGATAGAAAAACACTCAGACCCGTAACAAACGTACCGTACTTGCAAGTCGTACAAATATTTGTTCCGTGCGGGAATCGAACCCGCGACATGCTGCGCAGCAGTCAATCGCTGAATCGCTGCGCAAACCATGTCGTCATTATTGTTTATGATTTTGATATTATTAAGTAATTAACAAAAAATTTCATAATATAATTATGTACTAACACTAGTGTTTAAGATGTGTATGTATTACTAACAAATTGGATTGTGTGATCTGTTAAGTAAATATCATATTTATCTTGTCGGGTCCGTGGTCCGTGGTTGGTCCGTGGATGGGTGACCATCTTTATATATCGAGCGTCCTACGTGTCTCGGAAAGCACGTTAAGCCGTTGGTCCCGGCTGTCATTTGTGATCTTTGACAGTCGTTACGGGTAGTCAGAAGCCCGAAAGTCTGACAGCCAGTCTAACCGAGGGGTATCGTATTATCTAGTTACTGCCTGGGTTGTGGAGGTCAGATAGGCAGTCGCTCCATGTAAAAAAAACTGGTATTCAGCTGCATCTGGTTAGACTGAAAGCCGACCCCAACATAGTCGGGAAAAGGCAGGCAGATATATTGAAGCATTAGTCTCGTATCCAGGATTTTATTGAGAAAAACCCAATAACACTGCCCAACCTGGGTATCAAACCCAAGACCGCATTCTCAACAGACAATGGCGCTTGTTGTATTAAACTAACATATACATACGACAATACAACATAAGTATTACACCCTTGGTAAGACTGGCTGTCAGACTTTCGGGCTTCTGACAACCCGTAACGACTGTCAAAGATCACAAATGACAACCGGGACTAACGGCTTAACGGGCTTTCCGAGGCATGGAGGAGTCTCGGTATGTGAAGATGGTCACCCATCCACGGCGAACCCCAGAAAGCGTAGCTTAACCTGATGGATCAACCTGTGCGCCTGTTATTACTTAGCCACGAGCTCCTCAGTTAATTTAATAAACATAAAAAATATAATTAATACTCTCTGCTGTTATAAACTGAAGGATCGCGTACACAGGCGCAACGCGACAGTGCGACATTTCCTTACAAATTGACAAACTAGAGTCGCGTCGCACTGGCATGTCGCGTACGTCTGCGGGAGCCTTAAAGCTTTTAGCTAATGAAAAGTATGTAGGTAATAATTTTTTTAAAGCCATACGGCGTTATGATTTGTTTAATTAAAAGTCTGTTATTTCAGTGTTAAAATTGCCCTTAATGTACTTTTGTTATGTTGTGTAAAGCTATATTTTAGGTGAAAAAAATAATTATACAAATTAAGACATGGTGAATCTTTTTTTCGTGTTTTTTTTTCACCTACCTAATAGGTACTATGGTAGTCGCGTTTTAGCATGGCAATATCGTTCATTGACTTATCTATATTTTCTAGTATTTTTTTATCTTTTAAATCTAAAATAAAGTCCATTAACGTCCTTAAACAATATCTATCGTGATCTTCAACATGTTTTAATAACAAAAACCATGCATGGTAATATTTTCTGAGTTCCTATGTAGAAATTCACACTTCGATACATAAAGTTAAGTATACAATGTCCAGTATAAGCTGATCTCTCACTGTTTTGAAAGATCATAGTTGTGTACTAGGTATTAAAATAATTTTTCGTCATTTTTCTATTTTTGATATCCTACTCTCAAACCGCACAAAAAATACATCCCGTATAAGTATTTTATTTTTTATGCAAACATTCATAAAATTAGAAACCTATCAATATAATTTATTTGAGTTCCAAATAAATTTTATTGGCACGTCAAATATAAATATTGCCAGTCTCGATTCTCGCATCATATCAAATGCTGATTGCCGCATGAAAAAACGCTTGCCGTTTAAAAATTTCATAACTTCTCGTTTGGATGCTAATTTTCATCAATACTGTGGCTGGATATTGGAATGTCTGTGTGTTGTATGAAAATATATAGATATTCGATAATAAATTTACAGGTGACAGGTTAAAAAAAAGAAATAATATTTAGTACGTCAGTTAGATAATAAAACATGTTAGACACGTATTATTTGTTTCATCATATTAATACAAAATGACTTAGATAAAATTTTAATGCGTCACAACTATGTATAAAATCTATAAGTACCTAGGAATGAAGTGATGCCACATTTTAACACAATGTATCGACGTCTATTGATTACGTAGAAAATAAAAAACACCGTGTCCAATATTTTTCAATAATCTATCTGACGGTCAAATTTAAATATTTTAATCATACCCTATTATATCAGACTGCCAGAAGTTTTTTTACACATAAATAATAACATCATCCTGTATTCACGGAAAAGGAAGGCAGGTTACAATAAATTTACATTAATTGTTTAGAATAATTTCATTTAACAGGGGGCAACTCTATAGCACTATATCTATACCACGTACCGAGCGCAAATTCATAATACAAGCTGCTAAAGAGAATTTACAATGAAAACCCCATTGACATCGCCTGGGGAGTAAACCCACGACCCACTGAGTTCTCGAGAAAAAAAATATTATTTTTTTTACTTTGCCGACAATAACCCCTTAATATTACATTTATTTTATTCTTTGTTAGAAAGAAACTGGTTCTGAGTAGTTAGCTACAATCTAGCGTCTAAGATTATTAAGCAATCTGAATGTAACTTAATTTATTTTGTTATAATCAAGTTTTGGTAAGTAATTCCTATATTATCTACTATCGTAACGTAATATTCATCTTAAATATGGTAATATATCGCGCTAGCAAAGGCTCACATAACAATATCAGTCTGAAAACTTAACCCAACTGAAATACATAATACTCTACACATACTGCTAGTGATTGAATCCTTTGGCAATAATCGGTTTACCTAATCATCTGAGATCAAAGCTTAATGTGAGTAGGTACGTACAACGTAAGGCAACTTGGTAGACTTGCTCGATAAAACTTTTCAATCTTATAGCAAACTATCGATTTTAATTATTAAAGTATTAATATTAACTTGCTATAAGTACTTCATTTATTATAACACTAGCTGCTTCCAGCGGCTTCGGATGTCGGAAATTATCCCAAGAGAAAGTATTACCGGGATAAAAAGTATCATGTGTGTTAAGGTTGTGGTAACTATCTCTGTGCCAAGTTTCATTCAGATCCGTTCAGCCGTTTCAGTGTGAAGGACAGACAAACGTACAAATTCACACACACACTGAGTAACAAACATTCGCCTTTATAATATTACTGTGATTAGACAAATGATGGTAAAATAACGAGTTTTGTGTAATATTCTTGAAATAACTGCAATTTAGAGGTATTTTTTTACTGTAAATGGTAAATACATTACATTGGAAATTACGGAGTTTAATATACGTCTATCGTTACTTGTCTAATGTTATAAATAAATGTAGAATAATAAATATTTATAAATAATATTGTTAATGTTGCGTCTGCTTCGCCGCCTGTCATGTAAAAGTGATTAGATCAGCTGATTACAACGTTCTAGTCCTGGGCTTAAATGCGTGTGTCCTTTACTTACCAAAAAACTAACCCATAGCCGAATGTATGGCTTTTAGTTAGTAAGAATCTGGCACTGCCTTCCGCTCCATGCAAAGTGGCAGGAGTCTTTTGATCATTTCCACCCTCATACAAAATTAGATATTCGACCTTGAAATCGAATATCTAATTTTAGCTTTGAAAATCGAACGTACGTATCTTACATATCTAGCCACTACTATATTATGTAATTGTACTTAGTTCATAAGATAATAAGCAAGAATAATAATTTTGATCCAACAGACATACTATGTGTATAGTTTTGTTGGACATAATGTATGTTATAAAACTTAAAATGTAGGCACCTTTTTTGATAAAATAAAATAAATAAAAAACACCACTAATCTCTCAACTGTTAGATTAATGATTTGCATAAAACAATTTCAAAAAAAGAAAACAAATTCTTAATCAACAATCATTTATTATTCAGCCAAGCAGAGTCGGATACGGAGCTAGAGGGAGAGAGAAAAAAAACAAATACAAACATACGGGTCGGAAAAAGGTTAAAAACGGTCGGCTGATAACCTTAATCACCGAACAGTTAACGACGTGTGAGCCGCGTGGGGGTTTAATCACACAAGGACACTTTTAGACACGTTTTTGCTATATATTTTGTGGAGTCGACGTTTTCAGGTAGAGTTTTCCTTGTAGTTTTCAGTCGGTGGGCCGCAGTAATTCCGATCTGTAGAATTGAATCTACGGGAAGAAATTGGTTTCATGATTTTGAAAAACTTTTACTATAGGAACACACCTGGAAATAGTAGTTAAATTATCACTCTGCAATCGGCATTTTAGTTTCTCGTGAATATTTATGTTTTATTTTAAAAATAACATTTATGATTATTTTGATAATCTTAGTGTTTGTTGTTATGTTCATGTTAGTGTCAGTGTTTTGTCTGTGGTCCATCCATTGTCCATGACCTAGATACAGATCGTCGATTGTTTAATGGCTCTGAATACGAGGCTTTTTAGCTGCTTTGCACGGGTGTATTTAGTTACTAAGTATTTTTTTTTAGAAATGTGCGTTTTGTTTCTGCAGAATTTCAAAACAGTTTTTCTTTCTTTCTTTCAGAAATCGCGAAAAAAGCTGTTTCCTACATTTTTACGAGTTATGCGAGCATAATGTATGAAACAGCTGATTTTTTTTTTACGATTTCGGATTGTTTCCCATAGTGAAAGTAGGGCATAATGATAAGTACAATGACCACTTAAACTATTGCCCATGAATTCAATTTCACCGTGTATATTGTCATTGGCATTTTGAATACTTCTTGCGACCCACGTAAATGTTTTTTCTTCGTCGATCTTCCTAAAATAGGTTTGTACACGGTGATGGACGCATGCATGCTCTCTGTTGGCACGGGTCTACTCGAAACTTCATTCTTTTCGTGTGGTTGGTGACTAACCTGGTGTCAGAATTCTTATGCTGCCCATGGGCCTCTGACTTAGTTTCACATGCTGTTGAAAAATATCTCTCAGACATGCTGGTTTCGCCACGATGTTTTCCTTCACTGATTTTTAAGCAAGTGATAATTATACAATACGCACTTGAATCCGTAAAATCAGAGGTGCGTGTCTTGGGTTCGAACTCGAGACCTATGACTTGGCAGTCCGACGGTCACAGCACTAGGCAATCACTGCTCGAAACTGTAATGGCATTTCTTCAAAAGGCCTTTGCAGACTGGCTCTGCATTTGATACTCACACGAAATCTTTTATTATTTAGTTTGGACTTTAAGAGTTTCGGCATTTCTTCTCAGGGATCTTATACAATAAATGTCATAGATTAACATTGAAATCTGCAAAACATATTACCCTACTTATGATCAGCCTATAATGTTCCCACTGGTGGGACACAGGCCTCTTCTTTAGGAGGGAGTGGGCCATAATTCACCACGCGGGCCAGTAAGCAGTGATAGCCTAGTGGTGTGACCGCCGGACTGCCAAGTCATAGGTCTCGACTTCGAACCCAAGGCATGCACCTCTGATTTTTCGGATTCATGTGCGTATTGTATAATTATCACTTGCTTAAAATCGGTGAAGGAAAACATCGTGAGGAAACCGGCATGTCTGGGAGATATTTCTTAGCAGCATGTGATGCTAAGTCAGAGGCCCACGGGCAGCATTAAAACTCTGACACCAGGTTAGTCACTAACCACACGAAAAGAAGACCATGCGGGCCCAGTACGGGTAGGTGGATGTCACATGTTTTTGAATTTTTAATTCTGTGCATGATTGTTTTCTTCACCGTTTTGAGAGCAGTAGAAATGAAATTAAATACAGAAAGTGAAGTGCCTCTCTGGGTGCGAACTCACGAACTACAACTTGTATGTCGAGGCCGATACCACATGGCCACCACTGCTGCACCCTACTTACAATAGTTCAAACCCAACCAATCATCCCGTGCCGGACGGCGCGTATATGTTCCACGCGCGCCTCAAAGAGATGTCAGCATATGAAGGGGCCCCTCAGGGCCAAGCCTGCCGGGTAAGCGGGATTGCCCGAAAAGGTTACCGCTACCCCGGAACATAAAGGGCTAAGGCAGGATCATGGATGGGTTTTAGTCAGTAAGAGTCTAACACTCCCTTCCGCTCCACACAGAGTGGGAGTAATAAAAAACGGATCATACACCAAAATAGTCGCACAGAACGTTTCATATTTCAAACAAAGCTGGGAGCGGTCAAAGACCGGCGTTACGCCAATTTGTCACTGTAAATAACTTTGGGTAATACGAGTATGATGCGTGTGTTATGCGAATTTGAAAGTCCACACGCGTAATTTCGCATTTCCGGCTCTTATTGCGTTGTGCTTTTGCTATATTTGTCGCATTTAGACGTCCTTTCTATCTATCTTTTACATATTATACAGGGTGAAATTGAATTCATGGGCAATGTTTTAAGGGGTCATTGTATTTTATTATGAACAACTTTTACTATGGGAACACAGCTGAAATCGCGAAATTAAATCAGGGAATAAAAAAAAACTCGTCAAATTGTAGGGAACAGCTAATTTTTTTTTTCGCAGATTTGTTATCACAGAAAAATTTGATAATTTTTGAAAATTTCAGAAAATTTTGTTCGTAATGTTAAGTAAAATTACCCCTTAAAATATTGTGCATGAATTCAATTGAGCATAATGCTGAGCGATAGCCTTTTTGCGTGGATGTGACGCATGTCCCACAACCTTTTCTTATATTTTTGACGTGACAACGTCTTATAAATTGGTTTGCCGGGTGTCACTTCAAGAAACTGCGTTACGCTCCGCTCACGTTATGCGCTCACAATGAGAGCGAGTGAGAGGCACGCGTCCCTTCCACTCGGGCATGGTTAGCCCGCCTAAGAGCGAGAGAGACAGACATAAAAAGTGATCCTTCTTCCTACTATACGAATGAATATTCACATTAAAATTATTTTACCACTCAAAGTCGTTGTCACGTAAAACTTTCGCCCGTATACCGACTTTACAGGCAACCAATTTTTGTTTCTATGTGCTTTTTAGAGTCAGGTTCACCGCCATAAAACGAATTTTCTTTTTCTTTTACCTTGAGGTAAACTGGAATAACATACACAATGGCATAAACTTTTGCCCAGAGAATACCCAACAGATTTTACATCATCCCTCTTGGCACCTCTTCATAGCTTATCACCACTGACAAGTTAGTCTATTCATCAACTTACGGAAACCCATCAATATCACCAGAAATCTTCACCAAATTACTCCTGCAATAACTCTAAGACACATTTTGTACTACAAAGGTTTTCCTGCCATAAGGACGAGCCAATATTTCACATCAGCAATCGATAGTGGCCCGAATAATAGTCAGGATGTTCCATAATGCCTTACAATGTGAATTTTCGTCCCTTTTTCCGATTCAATAGTTTTTTAAGCCCGTACTCTAACGGAACGGTGGAGGTGGAAGGAGAATTGTTAAAGCGATTTCTTTTTTTTCTTGTGTGCCAGTTATTTTTTAGGTGTCTTATGGATTATTTTTTGGTTTTTATCTTGACAATACTTGGTACATGTTACTTGGTGCGATACAAAGACGGCCAGATTAGAAGCTTGACCGTCATAATCAACCTAAACTGTTCTCACTGCTGGGACGCAGGCCTTCTCTCGGTCACCAAAATTTTGTAACCAAGAGTGGCTCTGTAGTTTCTTGCCCGTTCTTCTCCATAGGTACCTACTGCTTTGGAATGGGCAACCAGCTTCATCTTTGCGACTGACCGATCCCTTGACAATTCAAAAGGGCCTGAAACTAGCTGCGCACGGCTTCACCCGCGTAAGTTTCGATTCCATGGGATTATCGGGATAAAAAGTAACAGCATACCTATCAAGTTTCATCGCAATCGGTTCATTCGTTATCGCGTGAAGAAGTAACAAACATATGAAGAATATAATAATATGCACAATAATATAATTTATGTAAAATAATCAAAGGGCATCAAAAAGTTTGTCCACATCGCTGTCACCAAGAAAATTTTCCAAAAGGCTGGGTTTTAGCCCCATTTAAAAGGGGGCGAGCCTATTGGCACCAACCCAGACTCCAGGCTACTACTGAGAAATTCCAGATGGAAAAACGGAATAACACTTAACCGACATGGGAATAGAACCCAGGATGCTTAGTAGTAGCGCTTGCGACCACTAGACCAACGTGGCAGACAAATCCACTAATCACTGTCATTTTAATCGTATAACGTTTCCAAATAAGAATAACATAATTATAAAATCTTGTCGTGCTTCAAGTGTTATAATTATCATTTCAGATTCCAAGAAAACCCAAAAATAGCCCTGAAACGGACTGTCATACCAATTAAGGCAATAAGTACCTTTTCGACACAAAAATAGAACCTCATTCACAGTACCCACTCTGAAAATGTAAAGGTCAATGAATACAATATTATTACACAGTAATTACGTATACTTGACTATTATATATAGGCGAAAGTTTGTGAGTGTGTGTGTGGGTGTCTTAAAGAAAAGAAATAATTAAAGAAAATATATTTATTTGCAGCAAACATGACGCAGTAAAAAACAAGTTGTGGGGAAATATGCGTCACATCTGGATGTTTGTTACCCAATCACGTCAGAATGACAGAACGGATCTGAATGAAATTTGACACAGATATAGATTATAACTTGGATTAACACATGGGATACTTTTTATCCCGTTAGTACGTTCCCGTAGTGTAATTTTCTACATACACGCGAGCGAAGCCGCGGTCAGAAGCTAGTAAAATATGTGTACGTCCACCCTCAACAGACGTCACGTAAGGCCGCAAAGTAGTCAAGGGTGTGACGGTACATGAAAATATATGATAAGTTAAAGGAACCTACAGAGACCTACCAGCCTACCCCTACGACTCTAAGCCCTATAAGCCCTACAGCCCTAACCTATCACATACCTAGTACGTGATAAATAAATATATAAATAAGTTCAGGATGTCTGCACCATGCGACCTAAGGTTGCAGACGGATTGTAGACAGGATTTCCAGGTTCGGAACGGGTGAACTCACTGCCAGTCCCGCAGACTCACGAGACTGATCAGAGGTGGCTAAAGGTGTCTTGGCCACAGTGAGGGGTAATGAGACAAGAATATAAAATTCTAATCTGATTTATTGCTGACAAACGGAGATACGAAGATCCGACTTGCTAATTAATGAATACTAATAATTTTGTAATGAACTCATTATCAATGTGACATAATACTTTGACTAATTATTAATATACGTTTTAAATTGTGACATTTTACTAATTCATTGACATACAAAAAAAAAAAAAAACAAAACAAAACACACACCCATTTTACATACCCATTTTTTTTATTTTTTTTATTGTAATCTGATTGTATTTGAAATTATTAATTGATTCTTATTATTTGTTTGTTATAACCTAATTTTGTACGCCATCTCTTGGCAAAACATAGTGAGCATGTTGTCTAACCATAATTACTATCTGGAAATTAACCTATGTTTTACAGAATAAATGATTTGATTTGATTTGATTTGATTTGATTTATTTACAATATGTTACAGCTTATATACTACTTTTTCTTAACACACACTATTATACAAAATCTTTGTGTCCTATGCATGTAAGATGCAACCAAATCATTTTTATCTGGCCCGCGCGTAAGCCAGACGGATTGCTGAGTCAATGTCCAAAGGTAACATTGAACAATATGTATAAATGTGTAAGTTTGTGATGGCGTTTATATGTTTGTTACTCAATCACACCATACCGGCTGAACGGATTTAGATGAAATTTGGCACAGAAATCGATTATCACCTGGATTAATACATAGCATACTTTTTATACCAGTAGTACGTTCCGGAGGGACAATTTCAGATATCCACGCGGGTGACGCCGCGGGCGGAATCTAATCATAACATAAACGAATCAGGCACAAGCAGGCAGTTTTCCTTTGATGTGTAAATTACACACAACATAACAGAATTATACGCTTTGAAGTCAAGAATGTTGTTCAAATAAGCTGTTCTATGGTATCGTTGAATTTGTGGGTGGTGGAAAAATACGGACCTGTACCTATGTTATGGGTTCCTCGTGTAAGAAGGTTTTTTAGGGCAATTACACCTAAATGAGGTTCCCCAAATACCTTCTTTAATTCGATTTTAGACCTTCACTCTCTTGGTATACCTACGTTTGTAATTAAAGTGGTAGACCAATTCTAATTTATTTTTTGTAAAATAGAGATGTTTTGATGATTCAGGTTTTGTTGATGGGCAGGACGAACCATCAGGTTAAGCTACGCTTGCCGGGGTTGGTCGTGGATGGGTGACCATCTTTGCATACCACCGGAAAGCAAGTTAAGCCGTTGTAATGGGTAGTCAGAAGCCCGAAAATCTGACTGTCAGTCTTACTAAGGGATATCGTATTACCCCGTTACAGGATTGAGGAGGTCAGATGGGCAGTCGCTCCATCTAAAATACTGGTATTCAGCTGCATCCGGTTAGACTGGAAGCCGACCCCAAAACAGTTGGGAAAAGGCTAGGCAGATGATGATGACATATAATGGGCAGGTGCCCGACATCATCAGAATCAGCCATGTCTTCAATAAGTGGTAATGTGAGCAGGCACCAACAAAAGTCGAGTCGCAATCAAAATTTATTTAATCCCACAAAATATCTTCCTTACAGAATCTTACTGAAATATATTCACAAGTAATTAGGTGATCACGTAATCAATCGGTTTTAATTATTTCTGAATAAAAAAGGAACAAGATTACTCGGAACAAAAGCGATACGTTAGATACGTGGCGCGCTTGCCGTTGACGTTTGGAACCAAGTGACCGAAGTGACTTTCAAAATGGCCGCGCTGTCCATCGCCTCGACGCTCGGCTAGACTGACAGTGTTGTCAAATCTCGTTCCAACGTATATCTCAACAGATGGTGCTAGCAAGGCACCGCCACATATTTATATTATTTATGGCCACAAATAATATTTTGATCAAGATACAACCTTTTTTTTGAGGGTGGGAAATCATCAAATGGCTTCTCCCGCTCTGGATGGAGCGGAAGGGAGTGTCAGACTTTACTGACTAAAACCCATCCATGTTCCTTCCTTAGCCCTTTATGTTCCGGGTAGTGGTAACCCTTTCGGACAATCCCATTTACAGCTTGATGCTGACCTTCAAATTGCAAAATACCCATGAAAGTTTGAATTTTGGGAGTTATTCAGCAACGGTAAAATAATTACTTTTTTACCGGAGCTCGACTGCGGACGTCATCTATATCTATACATATAATAAAACAGTAAAAAAACTGTGTCTGTACATTGAATATATTAAAAAAATAATAATTGAGGGGGGTTTAGAAACAGTAATAGAGCATGAATCCAAAAAAAAAAATTTGTTGTATAGGTATTAAATCTGGGCAACATATAGGCTATAATTTATCTTGGAAACTTGAACACCTGTTGCAGAACCGCAACAGACCAGCTAAACTATAAGAGATACAAAAATGATACCTTAGCAAAAATTGTTCCACGTGATTAGCATTTTCTGCTGAGAGAATAAATTTGAAGATCTGGAACACCCGATGTGGAACTCCAAGAGCCCAGCTACACTGTAACATATATAGGAATAACGTCTTAGCAAAAGTTGTTCGGTCTGATGGGCATTTCCTGTTGACTTATAAAAATCGAAGATCTGGAACACCTGTTGTGGAACTCCAAGAGCCTAGCTACACTATAACATTATATAGGAATGACGTCTTAGCAAAAGTTGTTCGGTCTGATGGGCATTTCCTGTTGACTTATAAAAATCGAAGATCTGGAACACCTGTTGTGGAACTCCAAGAGCCTAGCTACACCATAACACATATAAGAATGACGTCTTAGCGAAAGTTGTTCAGCCTGATGAGCACTCTCTGTTGATGGATAAAAATTGAAGATCTGGAACACCTGTTGTAGAACTCCAAGAGCCTAGCTACACCATAACACATATAGGAATAACGTCTTAGCACAAGTTGTTCAATCTGATGAGCACTCTCTGTTGACTTATAAAAATCGAAGATCTGGAACACCTGTTGTGGAACTCCAAGAGCCTAGCTACAACATAACACATATAGGAATGACGTCTTTGACGTCTTTGTTGTTCAATATGATGGGCATTTCCTGTTGACTTATAAAAATCGAAGATCAGAAACATCTGATGTGGAAATCAAAGCTATCACTCATTTTACTGTGTAATTATAAAATAACATAAACTGGGAGTACCTGCACGCGGTGAAGGCGGTAACAGTTTAGGACTGATTTTCGATGACGATGGTATATCATTGAAAATTTGACTCTACTGGCCAAAACTCCTATTTATTTTATCGTATGAATATGCCTTCGGGCTTATGTTGTTTGAGTGTTTAATTTCCTTTTCCATTTATCTTCGTGACACTGTAGCCTACCCGGTAACGCAGGGGAGCAGTCATTTTAATTTAGATTTTTATTGATCAGGTATCTTCACAATAAAACTATGACCATGCCTAGAAAGAGGTCAAATCTTTCCCAATGTTCCAAGAGAGCTAAAAGATTGAGGATCATAAGATCCCAAGAATCTACCGAAGAGCGTCAGGAGAGACTTGATGTTGTTCGAGAACATTAGGCTGCAACTCGCTCCGTGGAAACCTCTTCGGGTCGCGAAGCACGCCTGCGTTCTCAGCGTATTCATTAGGTCTCTAGAGACCAGTGAAGAATATGATGCGCGACTGACCGCTGATCGTGAACGTCATGTATTGTCTCGCGAGTCAGAGACGTTCACGGAAAGAGAATTACGCTTGAGTTCCAAGCGTATCTACGCATCGACTTCTAGGTCTCTAGAGGAGGAATATAATAATGCGGTTACCAAAATGAAAACGATGACAAATGGACTGTATGTTTTGGTGGTTGTTGGAATGAAATAAAACTAAAGCTCAGTGTGATAAAAGATTTAAATGGGAAAAATAATAAAAAATAACATAAATGGCGACCCCGTTGTCGCTGGCATAAGCAACAGGGTCCGCGTACGAAGTCGCGGGCAGAAGCTAGTAATTAATAATATTCTATTTTTATAAAAATCTCTCAATACTTTGTAACAATACGATCAGAGTTCAATTCAGGACATTACTCTAATTGGCCCTTAACAAAAGGTAGGTACTTAACGATCTCATGTCGTCCAATTATGTTGAATTTTCAATTTATTCTTGTTACTACGAGACATGCCTATTACCTGTTTGGCAATTGTGCTGGAATGTTGACAAAGAAAAAATATGGAAATAAACTAACCTAACAAGGAAGTTATTTCTTGTGGGTATTTCGACACCCACAAATTGAGCATTTTTTTCATAATTCGCCGGTTTTGCGACTTCTCACACCTTACTATCATGTTTCTAAGATACCCTTGTTCCACCATCACCATAATTTCGGCGGGATGGTCCGAACGGGTTACCGCTGCCCCGGAACACAAAGGGCTACAGAAGGAACATGGATGTGATTAAGTCAGTCTTACAACACCCTCAAAGCAAAAGTCAACAGGCTTCTTCTAGGCCGTACACCATAATTTCAGCGGTATTGTGCAAAAGGGTTCCCGCTGCCTCGGAAAACAAATGGCTGAAGAAGGAACATGGATGGGTTTTAGTCAGTTTTTATAACACCCTCTAAGCAGGAGTAAACAGGCTTCTTCATTCCATCGTAGATCTTATCCATCGCTTTCTATCAGGCAAGATTCAGGTCAAGAGCAGGCCCATTAGGTAAAACTATCCAACCACAACAAACATTGGCTTCTAACACCATCACTCCTCAGCATTCATTGCCACATTTCAGTGGAGCCAGCGACCGTACAGTATGACGTAGTCGCCCCTACATTAGCGCTGTAAGGTGAGCTTACCAAACGAGCGCATTAAAATGGAATCGTGTTGGGGGAAGCGCACACTGAGATTGGGGGATTTTATTTTTGGGTGGTAGAAATTGGATGAATGAGTATTAACTTGATAAGTTACTTAGTAGTTCAGGCTAATAGAGGTCCTACCGGGTAAGCGGGATTGTCCGAAAGGGTTAACGCTACACCGCAGCATAAAGGGCTGGGGAAAACATGGATGGGTTTTAGTCCGTAAGAGTCCAACACTCCCTTCCGCTCCATCCAGAGAGAGGAGTCATTTGATGACTTAAGACCTTCAAAAAAAAAGGCTAATAGAGGTATGTACTCTATACAAGTGGTACAAACTTCTTGAGGGTAGTGTACATGTGTTCTCGATGTTGCACACTGTGTCGATGGATTCACAGAACAGCTGATTATCTGTTCTGTGGATGGACTTTCAGAATTCGCTCATTCTAAATAGTAGGAAACGTCGCGGTGGCGTCGAACGATTCACGTATTTCATTTTACTTGTGATAACTTCTAAATTAAGTGCCCGATTGTATGAATTAAAAAATATTGGCGATCTAATTAAATTTTAGAATACAAAAGCTGCTATTATGACTTAACTATGATAGTTGGACATACTCCCTCGAGGATTTTTTTGTAGGTCGTATAAGTACTTTAATCATGTAGTACATAATTTTTATGTATTATCAATAATTTTTCAGCGCACGCCAAATAATGAGTTTTATTTCCAAAATTTTGCTACTCTGGATTACACTATTGCAATTTTCTTAAGGATGTCTAAGGTTTTTGGAAATAAATTATAGCCTATATTAATAGGGCACGCCACGATAGTGGCGGTAAGGCCCCTCTTTGAGGAGTGGCTAGAGAGGCGTCACGGCGCCCTCACCTTCCGCCTGACGCAGGTCCTCACCGGACATGGATGTTTCGGGAGGTTCCTGCACATCATCAGGCGGGAGGAAACGCCCGGGTGTCACCACTGCGAGGATCGCCCAGAGGACACGGTAGAGCACACGGTGCAAACCTGCCCCGCTTGGGCGGAGCACCGCCGTGTCCTCGTAGAGGCGATCGGCGGCGGCGACCTCTCGCGCCCGGCCCTGGTGCAAGCCATGGTCCGGGGCGAGAGGGAGTGGGAGGCAGTCACCTCCTTCTGCGAAAAAGTTATGCTCGCAAAGGAGGTGGCGGGATGGGAGAGAGAAAGGTCCTCCCGTCCCAGCCGCCGCGGGAGACGCTCCGGGCGTCGGGAGCCACGTGACGACTCCCGGCCACCGTAGGCGCGGGCCTGCGGACGGTGAGTAATGGGTGACTCACCGTCCGATCAGCACCAGACCCGTGCCGTACGGCGCGTATATGTTCCACGCGCGCCTCAAAGAGATGTCAGCATATGCAGGGGCCCCTCAGGGCTAAGCCTGCCGGGTAAGTGGGATTGTCCGAAAGGGTTACCGCTACCCCGGAACATAAAGGGCTACGGAAGGAACATGGATGGGTTTTAGTCAGTAAGAGTCTGACACTCCCTTCCGCTCCACCCAGAGCGGGAGCAGTCATTGGATGATTTCCCAGCCTTAAAAAAAAAAAAAAAAAAGCCTATATTAATTTCTGATAATTTAACTTCCTATTGGTGAAAAAATTGTACAAATCGGTCCAGTACTTTCGGAGCCTATTTGGTACAAACAAAAAAACAAAAATCGTTCATCTTTATAATATTAGTATATAGATCATTGGATAACCCTAACACTAACCCGTAAACTGCCGACTGTGACCAAAAACATAAAGTCACAGTAAAATTAACTTAGATTGCTGTACGTCACACTTTACTTAACCTCTTGCCACCCTAGAATTCGCAAATTGCAGTGCCAAGCACTTTGCGGCCCTTCCAAATGCTAAGTAATAATTATCCGCGCCAAACGATCTGATTATTGCTTCGAGAAACACTCTGTTAATGTTGTATGAAGAGTATAATTATAGAAGCTAAGTGTGTCTTTCGTAATAACGTGTGCCACCTTTTTGTGGAGGTACTTTGGTAATGAATTCTTGTAAATTATTTTGTTTGAGGTGAAAATTATTAAATTAATTGGATTTGCTTAAATGTTTCATTCGCCATTATGTATTACTAGCTTCTGCCCGCGCCTTCGCCCGCGCGGATGACAAAAATTGCATGTTATTATACATACAAACCTTCCTCTTGAATCACTCTATCTATTAAAAAAACTGCATCAAAATCCGTTATGTAGTTTTAAAGATCTAAGCATACATACAGACATTAGGACGCGGGAAGTGACTTTGCTTTATAGTATGTAGTGATGAAGAGACACTCATAACAACATCACGTCTGTAAAGCATATTAAACAGAGGTGTAAGTACACCCACATTTTGCCAGTGTTTAAGTCCTAAGTAATAGGGAGCAACTTATTCCCAACAAGCGGACACAAGACCAGACCCGGGCAAAGAGAGATTGGTACTCTTGCAAGTGAATTCTTATTCAGGAAAACTCACATTGATAAAGAGATTCTGAAGCAGATCGTAGGTAAAATCACACTAATATTATATAGGCGAATTATTGTGAGTGAGTTTGTGTGTTAATCCGTCCTTCACGCTCAAACGGCTGTACTAATCTGGATGAAACTTGGCACAGAGGTAGTTTATGACCTGCATTAACACATATGATACTTTATATCCCGGGGTCATTCCCAGTTGTCACCACTGGTGACAACTGGGAATGGCCATTCTTCTAGTTCCCAGTTGTACGATCCCTTGGGATAATTTCCGACACCCACGCGAGTGAAGCCGCTGGCATCAGTTAGTATTAAATAAAAACAAGTAATTTTGTAATATAAAAACACCCAGTAAAAGCTTATTTTCATGTAACCTATATTATAATTTCGACCCCAAAATAATAATACGCTTCGAAAAAAAAAACGCCATCATTAATAATCCTGTAACGCAACAAATGTACATTTGGGATACAAAGCTGATTTATCCGGAAATTACCGGTTTGTGACACCTTCATGTCACACTAATGACACGCTGGCCGTAACACGTAACCCTGCGGCTGTAAAGGGGTTAAGTAATGATTTTTTGAATAAATACTATGAAAGTTAGTTTTATTTTTGTGTGGTCATGGTCCCTTTAGGACTTTCTAGCAGAATAGAACGTTTAAATTTACTTTTCCAGCCACGTGACGACTCCCGTCCACCGTAAGCGCGGGCCTGCGGACGGTGAGTAATGGGTAGCTCACCGTCTGATCAGGACCAGACTCGTGCTGGACTGTCATAAATCATTATTAATTTAACTCAATCAATTAGCCTAACCTTTTTCCAACTAAGTTGGGGTCGGCTTCCAATCTAACTGGATGCAGCTACCAGTATTTTACATGGAGCGACTGAATATCTGACCTCCAGAACCCAGTCAGTAACTGGGTAATACCACACCCCTTGGTAAGACTGGCTGTCAGATTTTCGGGCTTCTGACGACCCGTAACGACTGTCAAAGATACACAAATGGCGGCCGGGACCAACGGCTTAACGTGCTTTCCGAGGCAAGGAGGAGTCTCGGTTTGTAAAGATGGTCACCCATCCACGGCCAACCCTGGCAAGCGTAGCTTAACCTGATGGATCGACCTGTGCGGCTGTTATTAGGTACTTAGTCACGAGCTCCTCTATTAATAATAGTAATTTAACTCTATGGCAAAAAAAATCCTTCATAAAAACATTAACCCCTCAAAAACAGCCCTATTTGAAAAACACACACAACACAAAATACGTATAAACTACGTCGTATTATGATATTGCAGGGCAAAGCTCTTTGTGACATGAAAAATTATTATCGAATGGCAGCATTTTTCACCTTTCGCTGTAGGAAATTCGGGAGGTAAACATGAGTTAGAGTACTGGATGGGGCCCAAGATTGATGGGGGCCGCGGATTTTGGGGGCCAGATTTATTGTGGTTGAGAATGGGGTACTCTGATTATGATTGGGTGTGATAAGAGGTGCCGAGGAACGGGTTGTAAAGTCACTAAAGTGTATAATGTTTTGTATATATTGCGAATTGATTTGACACGTTGTTGTTGCCAGTGATCGTTTAACTTTAACTAAATCAATCCATCTGCCGAGCCTTTTCCCAACTATGTTGGGGTCGGTTTTCAGTCTAACCGGATGCAGCTGAATACCAATATTTTACAAGGAGCGACTGTCTATCTGACCTCCACAACCCAATTGGTAACTGGGCAATACGATACCCCTTGGTAAGACTGGCTGTCAGATTTTCGGGCTCAAATTATTTATTTAATTCGGAATATAAATTTAACTGAGTATGGGTATCAAATTATTAATACAAAGAATAAGCTTAGTTAAAAATGTGTTTATCATTAAAAGTTTCTTGATAGTAGTTGAAAGGAAAACGCTTTTTGTTTATTTAACTTTCTAATTCAAAGCATAGGTTTTTTTTGTTTGTTTTGATCACTGTCTTCTTTATCTAATCATTTGTAAGAGAATATATTTCGATGTATTTCTTACGAACTTTTCATTTTTTTTTCTTTATTTATATGCAGAATAATACGCTTATGTCCTAAATAAAAGTATTTTTTTGTGTATTGGATAATGCCAAAAATAAAAATAAAACAACAACCATACGTTCTTCTTTATATCCACGTACAACCATGATTTATGAAACCCACGCCCCGAACATTTCAATTAGGAGTTTGACGAGTCACTCCAAACTGTTAGTATTGATTTATTTCAGTCAATAGCCTACTTATTTACTAGGAAACGCTAGGAAACTTTCTGGCATGTGCCATTCATTCATTTTATTACAGAAGTTTAAAACAAGATCGTGATTTAGATTTTGTGGTACCTAAATCTTGTGGCAGCGGCGAGTGACGGGTTGAGGTGACGAGAATAATATTTTTGTTTTTGTTCTATCGCTGGAACATTTCTAAGGTTGTTGTTTTGCTATGGAAATTATTATTTTTTAAAAGGTGACGAAACCAACAAAGACTTCCGAAATTAGAGTTATTTTTCACTCTGTAGTGTTTTGTTTTTAGAAGACGGTTGTTTTTTTAAATTTTTGTAGAAAAGTTTTTTTTTTCAATTCAGTTTCAGTTATGGTACCTATCCCACAGACCCCACACCAAATCGTATAACACAACTTGCTATGTAAACAAAGGTTTGAACCTTCGTTGTACCCCTCTAGAAATAAGTTAAACTGAAGGAATAATTAAGGCAGTTTGACAGCTTTTGCAGAGAAAATATGTCAAACCGCCATTTTTATTTTCAGCCCAATACGTTCAGTAGTGAGAGCTATGTGTTACATCAGTCAGTCTGTCAGTCACGGTTTCCTTTTATATGTTACTAGCTCTTCCCACGCGGTTTCACCCTCTGCTCGGCTCCTATTGGTCGTAGCGTGATGTTACATAGCCTATAGCCTTCCTCGATAAATGGACTATCCAACACAAAAATAATTTTTCAATTCGAACCAGTAGTTCCAGAGATAAGCGCGTTCAAACATACAGACTCTTCAGCTTTATAATATTATAATATATAATATTACTATAGAAGATATGGATAACATAGAATATTACCGGGTTTATCATCAAGAAGAATCAAAAAGTGAGTGTACAAGAAAAACAAAAAAAAACTACCTATTTTACAACTACTCAATAAATAAAATCAAAATATTAAATTAATATACTAAAGGTAATTCAATAATCCGTATCAAAAACTAAAATGGCGGCTATTATGTAACAAAACCACTAAAAACTAAAAGGTTAGCTCTAAAGTAATTGTTTACGAATGGAGCGTGATAAAGTTTTAATATCAAAGCTGTCTCGAACAGGGCTGCGCTATTTACAAGCTGCGCAAAGGGTACCTAGTGGTCTACAGGGCTGGCGGGAGAAGAAAATTTTAATTTAATGTCGTTACAACATACATCTGGATTTGTTGATGGTAATAGGCTCGCCTCCTATTACATTTGGACTCAAACATAACTGGGAATTGTGTAGGAGTAGGGTACTTCTTTCTTACCCTCTGAGGTCAGTCCGTGGATGGGTGGCCATAACCATCTGATTTACACCCCTCCATGCCTTAGTAAGCGCGTTAACTGCGGGATTGTCCGGAAGGGTTACTGCTACCCGGAACATAAAGGGCTACGGAAAAAACATGGATGGGTTTTAGTCAGTAAGAGTCTGACACTCCCTTACACTCCACCCGGGAGGAGTCAAAAGATGATTTCCAACCGTCAAAAAAAAAAATCCGTGTGCCAAACTGTCATTTGTAGATTTTTCGTCGAAAGTCCGAAAGTTAAACAATGAGTAATTTTTCAGTGAGTATTCGACAATAATTGAAATAATGCAACTTGGTAATAATAATGACAACTGCAAAAAAATTACGAACTTACATACAAACTTTCATCCCCTATTTAACCTTTTTTAACCAGACTCGGTGCTAGGCGTTGTCTATCAGCGAGTAAATTTAAGATTATTATCAAGTGACTGCATCATAAGTCTAGTGGTTGCAAGCGCTACTGATGAGCATGAGGACTTGGGTTCGATTCCTTGGTCGGGCAAAATGTTAGGTTTTACCATGACAAATTTCTCAATAGCAGCCCGGAGAAAATTTGTGTGTAATTGATGGTGATTGGTTCGCCCCCTATTACATGGGACTAAAAACCTGTGGAACATTTACGCTATATGCGCATAGGGACTTCCCAATCCAACGACACAACCACGACTCTTCTGTTCTTCTCCTTGTATATTTCTTATTCTTGATAAAAACGATTCGTTTAATAAACAAGAGATTTGACGATCAATATTACCCGTTAGGTACTCGACTATCTAATTAAAATGAGTTCTATTTGTTGACTCAATAGGCTATTTCTTAAATAAAGTTTTCAATAGATTCTTTAGATGTTATGAAAAGTCCATTTACAACCCGTAAACTTAAAGGAAAATCTCTTTTCTTTTCAGAACTCGTAACCCTTTATTTTGTACATTTTAAAACAGATTCAACTACCTAATAAGTTAAGTAGCATCCCTATTAATTTAATCGGGTACCTACTGAGGAAATGAGCGAGAATCTTGTACAAGGGTTAAAATAAATTAAAGCGTTAAGCTTTTGAAACGAATCGTCGGGCGTGTATTACTGTAGCGTTGTAGGGTTGATTTTTGTATACATTTTAGAGCTTTTCAGGAAGTGTTAAGGTGTTAATGACAGTTGTTTGGTTTTTTGCAAGGGAATTGGTTTATTTGACAGTTTTGGTACTCTTTAATCAATATATTTTTATTCTTTTTTTTTGAGGGTTGGAAATCATCAAATCACCCCTCGCGCTCTAGGTGGAGCGGAAGGGAGTGTAAGACTCTTACTGACTAAAACCCATCCATGTTCCTTCCTTAGCCCTTTATGTTCCGGGGTTGCGGTAACCCTTTCGGACAATCCCGCATACCCGACAGGCTTCGGCTCTTCTTATGCTAACATCTCTTTGAGGTGCGCGTGGAATACGTACGCGAGTCATACCTGTGTAATAACAGTCCCACGGGTTGATCAATGAAGTTAAACTACGTTTGCCAAGGTTTGTGCATGGATGGGTCCATCTTTAAATTTCCCAACTATGTTTGGGTCAGCTTTCAGTCTTCTTCTTCTGCCTAGCACTCCTATAAGAGCGGTGGTTTTTCATCAAGGTATTTAACCAGGGACTGATGATTCGCCTCACCATTTCTCGGCATTTACTCCGGTTTTTCGTGTTTTTAGTATGCTCCAGCTTCCAGTCTAACCGAATCCAATTAAATAGATACCATTATCCACCAGGGTTTTGCGTATTCACCATGTGAGTACTATGTACTTAATACAAAGCTACCATTTACTGGGTACGTCTTCCATTGACTTAAATGTGCTTTGGCGGCTGAGAGCATGCCATGCTCACTTTAATGTCTCGCTGATGGTGACGTGTGTTTTGGATCATTTAGCTCCCTTCAAAATGGTTGAACTGAATGGTGATAATCCATGCGTCATGTTCGTGAACGGGCGCTGTCGGTAGGGACTGGTCATCTCTTAGCGGCTATGGCTTGTTTTTATTCAATTTTTGAATTGTTTTTACACATTTATAACGGATGCTTTTAACGTTCTGCATCGTTCTAACATTTATAGTAATAATATGAATCCAAACTCCGGGCTGCTTCTGAGAAATTCCAGATGGAAAAACCCAATAACACTATGCCTGATCCGGGAACCAAACCCCGACCTCGTGCTCAGCAGTAGCGCTTACGACCACTAAACCAACGGGGCATTCGTACCTTTCCTGGGGGCCGTGACAAGTGTCAATCACTTCAATTTCTCAAATTGTTGATCGACCAATTCCTTATATACAATCTGATATTGTTTAGCATTAGCGATCGAAAATGATTGATCGCGTGACATTTCGAAAGCTTATGCCAATTCCATACATTTCGGATTTATCTAATTTCGGTATCGTTAATGGAAATGTGTCTTTGTCTGACCCACTATTTATGTTTGCATACTTCTTTCTACCTTACTTAACCCTTCACAAATAAGTCCACAATAATAACCCTCTAGCACTCTCACAGTCAACACATTAACAAAATTAATGACGGGGTTGGATTCAATACATTGTTGACCCTGACGAGTCTTTTGACCTTCGACTGTATTTGGAAGGTCGTCTGTTGTCCTTTGTTTGTTAATTTTAGGTATTTTAATCAATGTGGTCTTTTTATAGTTAGTTACGCTGCGTGGTGTCGCGTAGCCCTCCGCGGAATCGCCGATACACGACACCTTTCAGCCAAAACTCTTCCTTGACGAAGGTCTCTATATGATGAGTCGGAGCTCGCACCACAAACGAAATTAGTGAAATTAGTGTTGTGGCGCGACTCTTCTCGACCCTTAAGGTCCAGCTGGTCTTCGCTTGTACATACTCCACGACCTCCTCAACCTTCGTGGAGTGATGTAGCCGGAACACATAGAGCTGCGTCGTAGGTGACCCAGTCCCTCTTTTAGAGAGGAAGCCTGTGCCCCTAGAAGTGGAAACATTATAGGCTGATTATGTAATTAGGTTTCTACATTTACTCAAACTCAAAGTATTTATTTCAAATAAACCAATTACAGGCACTTTTGAATTTATTGTCAAGGGGTCGGTCAGTCAGAGAGATGAAGCTAGTTGCCCATTCCAAAGCAGCAGGTACCTATGGAGATGAACGGGCCAGAATCTCCATGGACACTCTTTCAAACAAAATATGGTTACAAATATTGGTTACATAGTTCATATTATTGATATTATACATGAGATTATACTTCCTTGTGTACTTTTACGAGTCACCGGCAAGTACCCTATATTTCAAGGTATAACACTTATCCCAAATGATGCCCGGAGCATAGTAACCACAACACGTAGGCAGGTAGACCTAATTGCTTAGATTCCAGTCTGGCTAGATTCCAACTGTCATCAGCTTAGTGCACCGGTAATTCCATCAGACGAGCATTTTCCTAGCATTTGCGGATTAGGTTCTATCTAACTTTTGTGGAGATATTTTATTAAAACTAAACGTTTCTTTTGGTTCATACGTTCAACTAGTTCTGGTAATTTATTGATGTTTGCTGTCAATCTTCAGCATTAGAAAAAATTAAAAACTTTTCTCCAAAAACACATTGACTAATAAAGATTTTTGTGTTTCTCACTTTTTAGTTACAGTACAGTTGCCAGCACATTATGTTACCACGAACTGTCAAATTTTCTCAATCTATTTTGAACTTTTCTTGCACGGTTTAAGGTTTAAAATCATTTCGAGAATTATTATACAAAATATATTATGGGAGCACTACGCAAGTTTCCTCTACCAAGTGAAAGAAGTTGGTCTTTTCGAGGGTTTTTTTTTGAGCGTGGGAAATCATTAAATTCTCCCTCCTGCTTCGGGTGAAGCGGAGTGTCAGACTCTTACTGACTAAAACCCATCCATGTTCCTTTCTTAGCCCTTTTCATTCCGGGGTAGCGGTAACCCTTTCGGACAATCCCGCTGACGACGACGGAGGAAAGGAGGGTAAGGAGACCTTTGGCAAACAGTAGGACCATGACATCGGCAGAATCTTTCACCTGACTTAACCCTACCCTACCTACCTAGGTACTTAACCCTACCCTACCTACTTACCCTACCTACCGACCTAGGAATCCTAATATTAATAATAATATCCTTGGACATTTCACAAAACGCCATTATAGCCCAAAGCTCAGCAACCAAATGCTTGTGTTATGGTAACGAGATGGCTGATAAACTACTTATATACATCCATCATATTTTTTTTCAGATTTTTACATCCATTGCGAAATTAACCAACAAAAGCCTTAACACATGCAAGCCTACACAATCTACATATCCAGGTAATTCTAATTGCATAGATTTGGCGCTGGCTGGAGGCCAAATGTCGTCGGGAGGTGGCTACGAGATTAATTACATGAGATTTACTGTTATAGGCCTCCGTAGTTGGCAAACGTTCTTATTTATAGTAGTAATGATTTGTTATGCCCGTTCAATTGTGCAGCCTTGTTGGGGGCTTTTGAATTCGG
This sequence comes from Hyppa rectilinea, assembly GCA_951799385.1. Classification (NCBI taxonomy): domain Eukaryota; kingdom Metazoa; phylum Arthropoda; class Insecta; order Lepidoptera; family Noctuidae; genus Hyppa; species Hyppa rectilinea. The sequence continues at coordinate 6,958,487 of OX637325.1, forward strand.
TTCGTGGTAGGAAATGGGACTGATTTTGTTGTTTCCTGATGATGTAGTTTTGATTTTTTTGGCAAAAAACCGAGCAATGGCAATCGCTTTATAAAACCTCCCCCAAGCACCGCCATTATATTGACTGATTCTTGGCTTCTCGTATCCAGCTGATCTCTGAAGTCTTTACAAGGTCATCGGTCTACCTTGACGGACGGATGAACTTGATGTAGACTTGCTTAAAAGTAACTTCTAAATTCCCAGGTTATAATTAGTGCTACTAGAACAATTACAAGTAATTTACAGTTTATATATTGTATAATCTGACAGCCAGTTTTACCAAGAGGTATCGTATTACCAAGTTACTGACTGGGTTGTGGAGGTCAGATAGGCAGTCGCTCTATGTAAAATATTGGTATTCGTCTGCATCTGATTAGACTGAAAGCCGTACCCAACATAGTTGGGAAAAGACAGGTAGATTGAATTTATCAAAGTAAATAACTAGTAGACTATTCAGCCTTATCCAGTTTACATTGAAACGTACATAGATACATTGAAAGCTACATTTGAATTATTTACAAGAAAATGGCCGGTCTGTCCGTCCCAACATAACTTCAATTAACACTAGACAAAGGATGGCTTTATGCAACATGGCAACACTAACGAATGGAATTACGGGGCGATATTCAGCAAAAGTTATTGGGTGCTTCGATTTTGTGGTCGGCTTTTGAGTTTAGCTGGACGAGTTGGCTGTCTTATTTTGAAGAATTTGAAGTCGATCGAATAAGGCACTTTGCTCGATTTTGATGGCTCAGAAAGAAAAAACATTTTTCCTGGCACACGCGCATTTAGTTTATTTGAAAAAAATGTTTTTCAAATAAACTAAATAGTAAAATCAATTCGCCTACTTTTTGCAGTTGTTTCATCCTAATAGAATTGCTTATTCGTTTTAATTTCTTTGTAGCGCGACAGTTCTTAAAGCACAGGCTGCTCCAAGACGCTATTTTCTGACATTTTAAATTAATCCGTAGGTAAATAATAACATTTACTGAAAATATAATGATTTCATGAAAAGAAAAAATTTACTCTTAACTTGTAGAGTAACGTTTACTTCTACACACATCAAAAGTGTCTAGGGATCAACATATATTTTTGCAATAACTTTTCTCTTGATTGATATTAATTTAAATTTTCTTTAAGGATTCATCAAATAAAGTGTTTTCGTTTGTCACAGTAACGATAAACCAAGTCACCTTTGCATTAATAAAGAAATTTGCCATTTTCCTAATAAAGGGATTTTTGACATTTGAACCACTAACATTAAAGTTCGAAAAAAAGACTGAAATAACAGTTTTCTTTAAAATTTTATTGGGTAACTTAAACAATTAATAATCCGTGTTTCTACCGCGAACACTAACAACACAAGAACATCGGTTTGGCATACTCAAAATGAGTTCATCCAAATCACGCTGTGGAATGGCCGCCCATGTTCGTTGCAACAACAAAAAAAGGTCTTCTTGCAACTGGATACCCTCCATATTCGGCAGAGCTCTTCTCTGTAGCATATCCCATGCATGCTCAATCGGGTTCAAGTCTGGCGACTGAGCAGGCCAGGGCAGGACATTGATGTTAGCTGCGGCGAGAGTCTGTCTTACAACTCTTGCGGTGTGCGGTCGTGCATTATCATGCATTAACTGAAATAAGGGACCGATTTGCACTTGTAGAGGAACGATGACGTCAGATACAATCGTCTCAGCATAAATTTGAGCGTTGAGGTTGCCTCTGATCCAAATCAACTCAGTTCTTCCGCCGATCCAAATACCCGCCCATACCATGATGGTTCCACCACTATAAGGATGGACTTCCTGGCAGGATTTTAATCGCTGTTGGCGTCCAGGGGTTCTCCAGTGTCGTATACGTCTTGTATCCGGTCTCATACCAAAACGAGACTCATCAGAAAAGCACACGAAACGCCATTGTTCTTCTGCCCAATTTCTGTGTTCAAGAGCCCATTGATATCGAATCCTACGATTGTGCATTGCTATAGGTGGTACCCGTAGCGGTCTTCGGGAATGAAGGTTCACTTCATGCAAGCGGTTTCTGACTGTTTGGTCGCTAATTAAGTTCCCTGAAGAGTGATGAAGCCTCACGGCTAACATCGTGGCGAGTTGTAAGACAGACTCTCGCCGCAGCTAACATCAATGTCCTGCCCTGGCCTGCTCAGTCGCCAGACTTGAACCCGATTGAGCATGCATGGGATATGCTACAGAGAAGAGCTCTGCCGAATATGGAGGGTATCCAGTTGCAAGAAGACCTTTTTTTGTTGTTGCAACGAACATGGGCGGCCATTCCACAGCGTGATTTGGATGAACTCATTTTGAGTATGCCAAACCGATGTTCTTGTGTTGTTAGTGTTCGCGGTAGAAACACGGATTATTAATTGTTTAAGTTACCCAATAAAATTTTAAAGAAAACTGTTATTTCAGTCTTTTTTTCGAACTTTAATGTTAGTGGTTCAAATGTCAAAAATCCCTTTATTAGGAAAATGGCAAATTTCTTTATTAATGCAAAGGTGACTTGGTTTATCGTTACTGTGACAAACGAAAACACTTTATTTGATGAATCCTTAAAGAAAATTTAAATTAATATCAATCAAGAGAAAAGTTATTGCAAAAATATATGTTGATCCCTAGACACTTTTGATGTGTGTAGTACGTGCATATTAACGTATACAGATCATGGCTTAAAGACTTCGAAAACTTTTCCTTTTTTTTTTAGTCAGCGATAAATTAACTGAACCCCACTATAGTCCCATCCTACATAACCCTCTCTCAATTAACGTTCTGGTGACAAATTAATGTGGTCAATGTATACCGAGGGCGTGCCGCACTGCCTGTCATACACTACCTTGGCCCATCACGACACGATGTAGTGGCGTATCGTCGTATGTTGCGTATTGATTATAATGTCTAGACAGGGGTTTTGTGTATGTACCGGTTTTTTTTTTTGAGGGTGGGACATCATCCAGTTACTTCTCCCGCTCTGGATGGAGCAGTAGGGAGTGTCAGACTCTTACTGACTAAAACCATGTTCCTTCCTTAGCCCTTTATGTGCCAGGGTAGTGGTAACCCTTTCGGACAATCCCGCTTAGTATTTGTATGGGTGGTGGTAAAATAAGGCAGTAACAAATGTTCTTCTCTAGCTACTTTTTGTCTTTTCCGGTTTAAATAAAAAAAAATCGTCTGGGTTGGTAATGGCTAGATAATAGACTAAGTGGAGATAATCATCATCTGCCTAGCTTTTCCCCAACTATGTTGTGGTCGGCTCCCCGTCTCACCGGATGAAGCTGAATCCCAGTATCAAAAAAAAAACAAAAGTCATTTATTAAAACTAGACTGAAAATCAGCACTGTTTCAAGGTCAAAGTTAAATAAGACAGTCCCCCAAAAGCGCCCACCCTTCACCACTTCCTAGTGCTTTAGCTGGGAGGAAGAAGTGGCGCAACAAACTCCCCAGTAGCACAGCTGTCTGTTCAAATGGAAGACATTGATTCTAAATATTTATCGTATGAGAAGTAATTAACATTACGAAACACACATCCATACATCACATTAAATTCCATTATTTGCCACATGTCACCTAGCACACGCCAGTATACCAATTAAAACATTGAAAACTGACTGTACTCAAGTGTAAATAATTTTTTTTTTAAAGTGCTTCCAGGTATAACGGGCTTGCCCGCTTACATGTCCAATACTGGACTATGTCCATACAGTCGTAACTCGAAGTTAGAAAAGTTAAACTAGGACTAGTATTTTTACAGCGACTGCCTATTTGACCTTTCAATCCAGTAACTGGGTAACACGATATCCCTTAGAAAGACTGCAGGTTGTCATAATGTTATTTCATGTATACAAAACATTGTAAAACATTTTAAAAGAGTAACGGTGGAGTTTCTTGCCCATTCTTCTCCACACGAACCTACCTTTTGGAAGGGGCGACGAGAATCAATTCTATGTCTTCTTTCATTTTGACGTTCAAAAGTGCCTTTCTTGTGCCTATTTGAAAAAAATGATTTGACTTTGACTTATATTCTATTATTTTTAAAAAACGTTAAGCATCCTTAAACATCCATAAACCAACCAAAAACATACAAACAACCAATACAATCATACACGAATAAAAAAATAATAATGCTCCCCTTTACAACGCCATAATACACGGCCTATTTGACGCGATACGCTGGTACTTCATGGCTAGTACAGTAATACCGTAACGGCGAACATAAAACGGTGAGACGAACAAATATTTGTTGATACGCCGTTCTGCTACAGTCTTCGGGTAATAAAAAGGTTGTGGATGTAGCTGGCTGGATGTGGTATCAAAACTATTTTCAACATGGCTGCCTCAAGAACACTGTTAGCGCGGGGAAAAATTAAAGAGTGGACCATATAAATACTAAATGCTTTAATGCCGTCTGATCTTTGACGGCGTTTTGACGATACGGTTGGCGCAGTGGTTGAGCGATTGACTGCCGCGCAGCATGTCGCGGGTTCGATTCCCGCTCGGAACAAATATTTGTACGACCTGCAAGTATTTGTTCCGGTTCTGGGTGTTTTTCTATCTTTTTGTGTATATATTATGTATGTATTTACAAAAAATAAGTAGTTTATCAGCCATCTCGTTACCATATCACAAGCATTAGGTTGCTTAGCTTGCGACTAATATGGCTTTGTGTGAAATGTCTCCGGATATTATTGATCTTACAAAAGATTAACTTTCCCAGACAAACAATTAATAATTAAATGAGAGAGGAGTATCGTCTGTCCCGGTGGAGTCCGTTGAAGCGAGTGGTCTTCGGGCGGAGTCGTGTCGCAGACGGAACAATTATGTTGTGTTTGGTTCAATTCCCAACAAACACGGTGTATTTTAAATATTTAATCATTGAACTTATTAGGTACATTTGGTCTGCCACAAGTACGATTTGTAAGACTTGTGACCATTTTTATTGTGATATTTAATTATCTTTTTTTTAGTCAATGAATTAGTCAATGAATTATGTTAAGAGCACCTAAGCTTGCAACATTCTTGTAGGTTTTTTAAAATTAAATTAAATTAAATTTCATTTATTTCAGGCCCGAGACCCATATAAAACCACAACAGATAGTAATACAAAAGACACCAGAATTGCACTTATACAAAAAAAAAAAAAAAATTATAGCAAGCAAAATAGATTTAAAATAAATTAATAAAAAAAATTTGATAACAACTTAGGCACAGCTATCATCAATCCACACTATTATATTAATTTTATTCTACAACACAAAACTGACCCTGAAACCGCGCCCAACCGCTTCCAGCCAGTACACATCCTAAAAACAAAAGCATAGAGTGTCGGCCCAACACATTACAGTGCAATGCACCAGACAAAGGCCACATTACCTTCAGTCACTCCCAGGAGAACTGTCGCTTAAGAAATAAGGTTATTTTATACTGCCAGCTTTCTTCTGATTATCGCCAGGCTTAATGGCTACGACAGTCCTTTGTTTCTCTTATGGCTAGACCAGCGAAGTGTTCGTCTGGAATATGTGGCTGTTAAGGGCCATATAAACAGTGGTGGCCTAGTGGTGTCGGCCTCGACTTGCGAGCTGTAGGTCGTGAGTTCGAACCCAAGCAGGCGATTTACTTTGTGTATTTAATTTCATTGCCACTGCTCTCAAAACGGTGAAGGAAAACATCGTGAGGAAACGGCATGTCCTAGAACCAAAAATTCTAAGACATGTGACATCCGCCACCACGTACTGGGCCCGCGTGGTGAATTTTGGTCCACTCCCTCTCTTAGAGTGGAGGCCTGTGTTCTAGCAGTGGGAACATTATAGGCCGGTTATATTATAATAATAATAATAATTTATTGACAGACCTTGTAGTCCATAGTGTTAGTAATTACATGGGATGGGGCTTATTTTACTAATATTAGTAACACATACAAAACATAGAGAGACAATAACAAGGATAATACTATAATATAATAGATACAAACACACACTAACAAGAGCCGACCTGTGTGTGTAATTTGACCCAACGGCCAAGCATCGGGCAGTCCCACCGCTCACTCAATACCCTCAACATGCTGCGGGTGCTGTCGTCCGTTCTGCGCCTGAGAGAAGCGCATCGCTTTCTTATGATTGCGTAAAAGTCGTCTACCCTCCCATCGGCAATCATACCCGAAGCGCTGCAACACCGCGGAAGCCCCACAAGCATCCTGAAGGCATTGTTATACTGTACACGCAGCGCGCTGTATGCCTTCTGCGTATACGGTGCCATGCCATGCCTTATGTAAGGGCCATATTTGTAACTCGTACGAGCTCCAAAAAATATTTAAAAAAAGATACGTTGTAGGGTGACGTATCTTTTTTTTAATTTTTGAGCTTTCAACTCAAAAACCTTGTAGCAGTCTCGTACCCTCCAAAAATATTTAAAAAATACGTCACCCAACAACGTATTTTCTTTTAAATATTTTTTGGAGGGTAGGTAAATATATTCCATGCAAATGCTTGCATCTATTTAGTACAGTCACCATTGGCGGCGGCGGCGGCGGTGTGACTATGTGAAGTGTATCAGTCATTATTTTTAAAAGTAGTGCGTTACTGGAACAAACCTCTCTTTCTGTTGTGATTAGCCGCGAGTGCACATTGCGCATGTCCCGTACGCGAATTTTTGTTGCGAACGCAAGCGCACGATGTAATTCTCAACACCTTCTATAAATTGCTTTAAAAATCGAACGTAGGTTGTGTATGTGTGCTGAAAAGTGTCAGTGTGTCCCATTGTGCAGTGCCCTGCTATATGCAGCAGGACTCGACCCTTCTGCCGACGTGGAAGACATTAGTGAAGGTGAATTGTAGGTAAGTGCTGCATGTTTCCAACCAATTTCCTGTTCTTTTTTTAGGGTTTAAAAAGTATATTGCAGTGAAGTTTTAGTAGGGGTTGGCAAAACAGACATTTTCTATGCTTGAATCATTCTTTCACCGTCCTAATTCGCATTGCATTTGCAAGTCATATTTATATTTAAAAGCTAAATATTCATAATAATATGTTCAAAAATAATCAAAGAGAATCAAACATTTTGTCCACATCCCTGTCAATAGGAAAAGTTCCGAAGAGGCTGGCAGCATTGCCGCGTTGTATGGCAATGCTATTTCTTTGAACAAAAAATATGGCAGCCCTCTGGTCACGTGAAGAGTTGATCAACCGCTTGGCGATGTCTTTAAAAACAAAGTGGACACTCGGACCCCATGGTCCTAGTGTTTCAACCCCAAACGGCTCGAATCCAATAAGGTTGGAGCATTTGCGCCGTGTGAGGTTTTCGCCACCTGTAGCGGCTGCTCAAGGACACATACAAATTTGCCAATTCACACATATCATACATACTTTTGCATACTCCGCATGCCCATATAGTCCACTATTTTAAGCAACCATTATGTTTCCACAGTATCATGTAAACAAGTATCAAATTAAATTTTTCGGGCGAGCAAACGCGTCTCGCGAGTAAGTACAGCCAGCACATCATGTCATTGTTACCCCAATCTGTCGAATTTCTTTAATAGTTTGTCAACTTGATTACAAAAGCATAAGGTTAATTTTCAATTGGGAAAATTTGACAGTTAGAGATAGCTGGATGTGCTTGTGTGTCTGTACAACTGAAAAACGTTTTGTTATTCATTGTCTCCATTCGGGATCCGAACTAATTATCTGTAGGGAACTTCGGCTGAAATGATGGATTTCGTAGTTATAAATGGATAATTTACAACACGTAAACGGAATTTTTGGCCCAAAAATAAAAACTTATTTATTCTTCTTCTTTTCGTGTGGTTAATGACTAATCTGGTGTCAGAGTTTTTATGCTCCCCTTTAGCTTCCACAGGCTGTTGAGAAATATCTCTCAGACATGTTGGTTTCCTCACGATGTTTTCTTTCACCGATTTTAAGCAAGTGATCATTATACAATACGCACATGAATCCGTAAAATCAGAGGTGTGTGGACTCGGACTTCGAACTCGAGACCTATGACTTGGCAGTCCGACGTTCACACCACTAGGCTATCGCTGCTGTTACTATAATGGCTATATAGCTGGCAATACTTATTTACACTGCAGATCATAAATACCATAACATCACGCCTGTAATCCATGAAGTATTAAGCAGAGGTATATACCTATTCAGCGGGATTGTCCGAAGAGGTTACCGCTACCCCGGAACATAAAGGGCTAAGGAAGGAACATGGTTGGGTTTTAGTCAGTAAACGTCTGACACTTCATTCCGCTTCACCCAGAGCGGGAGGAGTCATTTGATCATTTCCTACCCTAAAAAAAAGACTGTTATTAATAGTCCAAAACCGGAAATACGTCCGAAAATGCGCCTTCAATGCCCGTCATCCTCATCATCATCCTATAGCAGTCCACAGCTGGACATAGGCATCTCAGCTCGTCTTTTAGCTCGATTATCGGCCAGCCATCTCTCCCATTCAGCTGCTACCAGCCACCCCGCAAAGATCGTCACTCCACCTACCCTTAGGGTACCCTACCTTACGTTAAGCAATTCGCGGTCTCCACTCGAGAACACGTCTTCTTCAACGGTCATCGCCAGTTGTATTTATTTATTTAAAAATGGAAGACTTACAGCTTAAAAACTTAATAGTTAGGTTAGGAACACATACTCATCAGGAAGTCAATTACAAGTCTTCGCTTGTAGAATTAGACTGGTTAATATATTTTGTGGGCATACAACAGCAATACGTAATACATAGTTTTTTTTTAAGATGTTACATAATTTGTCATAAAGCAATTTGTTCACAATAAGAACTTATCACTATCGCTACATAGTATAAAACAAAGTCGCTTTCTCTGTCCCTATATCCCTATGTATGCTTAAATCTTTAAAACTACGCAACGGATTTTGATGCGTTTTTTTTTTAAAGATAGAATGATTGAAGAGGAAAGTTTATGTTTACAATTTGTCGACATATTATGCGGGCGAGCTAGTGTATTATAAAATGAAGAAGACATTATTGTAAGCAATTTATAGTTGTGGCTATTTATATTTGCGCAGATCAAACCAGTCAGTCAGCATTTCTGTAGACCGACCACAACCCATCTTGCGGTGTAGCACTGAGGTTGAAAGGTAATACTAATGCAGACTACATGGTCTATTCTAGGTATTGTCACATTCCTTGGTTTGGTTCCTTGTGGATGGATTTGTGTTAACGGAAAGGAGGAATTTCGCGCCTTGGTAAACACAGCTGCGAGATTGACTGTTGTAATGCGGTTTCGATTCCTGTGGAATAATTATTATTTCCATTGCTTGAACTAAGTTTAATAAACATGTCGCGCCCCTAGAAAATTCAAAACGTTTGAAAGTATATCATTATTCCCCTGCCCTTATCCCAATTTATTTGGGGTCGGCGCAACATGTCTTTTTCTTCCATACGTCTCTATTAGTCCTCATCTCGTCAAGTATTTGTGAAAGTAATTACAAAGCGCGACCAAGACTAACAACGCATGTTGCTGCCGGCCTGCTACTGAAGTCGAATACAAACAAACATACAAACTCTTTCGTAAGGATGTGACTACAAAACATTGAAACAGTCATTATTAGGAAGCGCCATGTTATCGCAGTTTATCTTTACTGTCGGTTTATTTTGTAAATCTTAACGTGGAAGTAGGTACAGTTAGCTTTAATTAAGCTGTCATTGCACCTGATACTATGGTTTGACACTAATGACAGCTCACTTCAAGCTGCACTACTGCACCTAGATTTTCGCGGTATTTAATTTATATTTCTTGTATTATCTACAAAGGTAAGCAGTACATATCGCGCTTGCAGTCATATCCTAGATGGGAGAGGATTTTATAAATCTTGCAGATTTATTTTGTCTATGAGAGCTCTCTTTACCCAGTGCACTCATTTAAACACTTCTTCTTTATACTTTAATTAAGAAGTCAAAAATGTGATGCTGATGTCATACCTTAAAACGTTTGATTCCAAGCGCTACTGCTGAGCATGAAGTCCTGGGTTCGATTCCCAGGTCGAGCAAAGTGTTAACGGATTTTTCCATTACGAATTTCTCATTAGCAGCCCCGAGTCTGGATCTGTGCCCGGTTGATGGCAATAGGCTCGCTTCCTTTTACATGGGACTTAAACATAAGTGGCGAAACGTGTGTGGATGTACTGTGGCCACACCCCTGTATATACTTTCGGGGAAACAAGACGTAATTTTTTATTAATAATTGTCATGGATTTGGTTTAAAAAAGAATGAACCGCTTTTTTTTGCGAACTTAGAAAAAACGTTTATCTTTCCTAAAATGCTTCTACTAGGCTCATTAATCAAAATCTTCACATCTAAAATACTTTTTACAACACATTTAAATCCATTCTCACAACCCTAAGAAAACGTACATATGTCTATACCCTCATCCATACTAATAATATAAATGCAATAGTAACTGTCCGTCGGTAACAAAGCAAATGAATAAATTACTTATGACTTACTTTTTCACGCCTAAACCACTTCAATGATCGTTAAGTTTGACCGATAGGTTACCTGGAACGGACGACCTTAAGATGGTGGGAAAGGCCTATGCCCAGCAGTGGACTGCGATAAGCTGATTTGAAAGATCGAGAAAAAAAAATCCTTTGTCCTTCCACTGATCCCAAGTTATCAACTCAGCTTATCATAGTGCATAGCTGGACATAGGCTTTGCCCAGACTGCACCACAACACCCTGCCCTCCGCCCCCTGCTTCCAGCCTGTCCCAGTTCCCATCTTAAGGTCATCAGACTATCTCGCTGGGGGGCGATCCACAATTGTCGGTACGTAGTCTCCACTCCTAGATTAGTCTGCTCCACCAGCCATCGGTCCTTAAACAAACATGGCCAGCCCATTACTATATCGTTTCTATCTCTGCAAGCTATGACGGTAACTCCGGTTCTTTTCATCCTGGATGTCATTTACCTTTTCACCGCCAAGCACTTGAATAGAAGTTCCAGGTTTTCGTGCCACCAGCGCCACAACTTCATTTTGAAGTTCTTCATTTTAACTTTCTTGTTCGTTGCTGTAACGTGTTCGTTGGTAAAGAAAGGTAAAAAATTATGAAAAATAAAATGCCTGCGTGGGGCAGGCAAAGTCCCGGCCAATAAATAGTACCTTAGACATCTTCACAAAGACACATCGCCATCATTAGTCGTGCGGCCATCAAAAGCTCATTTTGTATTTTTTCTAGCTGTCTGACTTAATAAAAACGGTAAAACTAAGTGAGATGAGAATATTGCAGTTAGTATTTATGTGTTAGTACTAATGTCTGCACCTAAACGGATTTTAATTAGGTTTTCATCAAATTGTTGAGTATCAAAATAATGATCAAGGTATCCGGCTCGAAGGACCAAACGTTGATCGTGCGTGACCACATGTCGGTCGATCGTCATAAAAATTGTATCCTACATACTCAAAAATACAGTCCTTGTTATATTGTGGAATTCAAGTAGTTTCATTACCTAGTCAAGGCCACCAGCAGCACACCTGGAGCTTCATACTCAACATCAATCGATAGAGTCATTCGAGAGGAAGGTTTAAACGTATAGTATAACTAGCTTTTGTCCGCGGCTTGCTTTCGCCCGCGAGATTGTATCTACATTGCAGGATTGAAGCCGGACGATTCGCTAGTACTAAAGGCGAAGAGTTAACCTGGCTAATCTCTGGCACTGCCAGTTGGATTTGAACAATTATTTTTGCATCTAATAGTTCAATTATTGAGATAGGTTATACGCTATTTAACATCACGGTACGACCCTTAGGAAGAAACTCAAAAATAACGTTGAACGAGAATGAAGTAAAAGCGCGGACGGGTGATGCGATGCGATGCGACGGAGAGGAATGGGAAAAAAAGAGAACATTCTCGCGGCCGAAGCTAGTCTATCAATAAAGTTGGAAAATAAATCGAGGCTAGATTTATGGCAATAGGCTTGCATTTGAAGTTATGTTATGTAAATAAAACAGGATTATAATAAAATCAAAAGTTTTATTGTGATAGCATCATTATTCATTCAAAAATAATGACAAATAATATTCGCATGCAAAGAACAAGAACACTGTATCATGCAATATTTTTATACATTTTGTTTCTTTTTTATAACAACAAAAAAAGTTATTTCGCCATTTTTATGCCCATACATTGAGGTGCTGATTTTTCTCGTAAAGCTTGTCCCATGACTTATTCTTTATATTTACATTTTAAATTGAGAGTAAAATTAAAAGTGGCACACGAAATTTAAACTAATATTTTAAAACTATAGATTTAAAAAGGTCGTCACACATTGTTCGGAATCTTAACTATTAAAAATGGAACTATGTATTAAGATGCGATCCTAATTTCTTTTCACTATACAATTATCACAGAAAATATGATTTTCCTACATCATTGACCATTTTAGCTAATTATTTATTCTATCTAAACAAGTTTTCTGTCGTAAAAAGTTTTTATTTAACTAAGCGACAGCATTAGGAGTGTTAGAAATTATTTTGTTCCGATTCAGCACAAAAATGTCTACAACTACATTTTTTTATATAAAATTTATAAAGTATTTTACTTTCAGTCTGTATAGTTTATATAACAAATGAATTATTATACTAAATTGGAAATAAATGGAATTATAAAAAAATCGATACGTATTCGATTCATTTATTGAGCAATCGTAACGAACTAGGTATTCGGATTGGAAAAATTAAAAAAAAATCTGTAAACTAAATAAAATTCACACACAATGCGGATATAATTCTATATACAGATTGTAACAAAAATATTTTAATTACAAAAATTAGAAAAGTTATTTTTTTTTCATGCATTGTATTTACAAAAATATATTTTATTTTATACAAAACACAAAGCAGAGTGTTGTCAACAGAGTTTTACAGTTCATTTTCGATTTTATATTAAAAATCACTTTGACGCATAATAATTAACACTGACAAAGTCGACATACATTTCGTATTTTTCGAAATCCAATAAATTATATTCAAGTAATTAATATTCGAAGTACTTGACTGGATGCGAAACAGAAGAATCATTAAAATGTAATTATAATTCTACCAATACCTTGTTACAAAGATAACTTAGTTTTGATACCAATAAAATATAATTCAAGCAGTAGGCAATGCCTTTTTTCCATTCTTAAAAAAACTTTTTTTTTTACAAAAAAAGGTTTTATTTAGAAAAAAAGGATTTTTTTACTTTTTTCACAAAAAAAATATATTTTTCAGTCAAGTAACAAATTCTTTCGATAATTTTATTAACAAAATAAACAAGCCTTCAGACTTATCCTATCGTATATACACCTCAGTCATTTAACATTTAGGAACATAGTATGTTACACATACAGCGTTATTAAGCCGTATTCGAAATAAATGTCAGTTTTTACATTTAAGCGGCGCATTCTTCGATCAAAGAATGACGTAAAACCGTAAATAAGTAATTGCAATGTAACTCATAACTAATTGTTATAAGAAAGAAATTAGAATGACTGCCGTGAGTTTGATAAAAGTCTCGGCAAACATTTTAATTTATACGTTATCATACTGAGAAACGAATATTGCTATAACCTACTGGTTCTACGTCGATCATCACGCCTTCGCTATACGTGGGTGCCTTGGGAGGGCTGGCCGCCATTACCTGTGAAAAATGAAGACAATTAGCTTAAGTGATATTAGAAAAAAAACCGTTCAAGTTAAAGCAGAGAGTTCATTTATTATTTTTAATACGGAATACAAATTGGACGAGATATTTTATGTAACTAGCCTTTTCCGGCGCGGTGTTAAGTAAAAATTATTTTTAATAAAAGATTTGACACGCTCTTTTAATAATAATGTAAATAAAGTTGTGTAATGGCATTGTTAGTTACTTGGTTTTACAAGATAATTTATGTTTACTCCATTAATTACTGACAAATAACGGTTTTTACCTTTTCGTTCTTTCGATATACAAATATAATGAACTTCTCCACGCAGCAATGAAGGTAATCTATTATTTTAACATTTATTTAAAAAAAAACTGTGCAATAATTTATACAATATAAGGTGTTATAAAATTAACTTCTAAGAATTTCATGGGAGCATTGTATTCATTTTATTGAGTTACGTGTGCATAAATGAATGGAACAGCCCATATTTTTATCCTGTGTTAATCCAGGTCATAAACAACCTATGTATGTGCCAAGTTTCATCCAGATCCGTTCAGCCATTTAAGCGTCAAGGACGGACAAACATACAAACATACACACTCACAAACTTTCGCCTTTATAATTTTAGTGTGCTTATAGGTACAACGCTGCCCAACCCGTCGACGCAAAAAGGCGTAATGTTTGGTGCGTTTAAAGTTGTACAAAATAAACCTTTCCAAGGCCCTGAACTCGAGCCGTCAATACAAAAACCCAGTAGGTACCTCAAGTTACAAGTAGCAAGTTAAGTAAGTCCAATAAATAATTCAAGTCCCACAGTTCGAATGCATTAGATTTATGCGACTTTAGAAACAGGTTGTGGTTAAGATCGATCGTAATTCAAGTTCTAAACACAAACAATTGAGTTAAATTAAGCTCTCGCGAAGGTCTAACTTGGTAATATAACTTTCTAGACAGCCTAGGTACTATTTAGTGTTAAGGTAGATATGTATTCATGCATTTTGGGGCATGATTTCGTTGCGATTGCGGAGTTGAATTTTTAATTTGTTTAACCGTCGTCGTAGTATTATTTTATTGGAGTGTGCAGAAGGTATATTTTATAATGTTCTTGTAACGTTATTTGCGGTAGTTTTTTTTCGGTTTTATGCGGCAATTTGATAGATACTCTATTAACCCTCAAATGTCGTATGAAACCCATAGGTTCATAAGAAAAATTCTCTCGAAACGACTATAAATATAACCGTATAAATCGGCTCTTATAAGCAAACGGCTTCTAATACGAACATCTAATGCGTTAAATTGAAAAAATATTATGATGTATTGTGTTTCATTAATCGATTAGATTTCATAAGTATGTTTTATAAAGTTTAGAATTGTAAGTGTATTCTAATACCTCTGCGTGGAATTAAAATAAGTAATGCATGCCATTTTTTTTTAACTTATTCAAATAAATTGTTTAATCACAGAAAAAAGGAGATGTTTAGAAAACAAAACAAGGTTTCTTAAAAAAAATAAGCTATACAGTATTTTAATTAACGAAAGGCGTTCCCTTTAATCCACAATAGTACTTATAGCGTCCATACGTCATGTTAAAAAAAATACAATGAAAAAGATTCGCGCCAAAAACCCTGACTTCGTTAATTAATATGTATACTGTATATTAGGTCTTTGGAACAGTGTAGGCTAAGTAAAAAAAATATATTACGGTAGGTAATGTTCTCAAACTGAAAGGTAAAGCATTCTCTATAAGGAACACTGCTTACCCGTCACCCCTTGACGTCTATTTACCTGTTGGTAAAACGACTGAGTTTCTGACCGCGGAATAAGGGGGCGGCGCAGGAGTCGATGCTGGCTTGGCTGTGTGTACTTGATTGTTGTAACCTGCATGAAGAAAAAAGTATTCAAGTTACCAAGTTAGCAGCAACGGATTCTAGATTAGAATCCTCAGCAGGAATGCTAGAAAATTGTAGTACAGTACCTATTTTTATATTTATCACGTATTATAATTTAATTAAAAAAGGAATACCTCCATTAAACCAGCCAGTACTTTGTTTAAAAGTACTGGCTGGTTAACGTGCTTACGTTTAATTCATTTTTTGTACAGAGCACATCAAGCTACCCCGATCTGTGAAATTTCTTTGAAAGATTTTCAACTTTATTACAAAAAAATAAGGTTTATGTACAATTTGGAATATTTGACAGTTTGTGATAGCTTGATGCGCTGGCGTCTGTACATAATTCGTGTTTGTTCCAAATTCAAATTCACTCATTTTATTCACTGTTATCGATTAATCGAACACCATTTTTTCCAGTCACCGTTGTAAAAAAAATTATAACGAACAGTTAGTTAAAAAAATAATTGAATGAACTTACCAATATTACTATTCCTCAAGTAAGGGTTGCCGTACGTGGCTGAGTATCGAAGATCCACGTTAGGCTGTGGTTTGACGTTAGGCTGGGCGTATATAGGTGTCGGAGACGCTGTTGAAAACATAATATTTTTTTTTATCGCTGCATTCATACCAAAGACAAAAAATGAGCATTGCTATTTAACGTGTCAATGCTGTCAGTCTTCTGGCCACATTTCCAGATGACAGCTATGCGGATGAGTGCTTCGACTTTTAAAAGTCCTTTTACTTTTGTCATCATCTGCCTAGCCTTTCCCAAATATGTTGGGGTCGGCTGCCAGTCTAACTGGATGCAGCTGAATAATAATAATAAATAATAAAAATCTTTATTCATACAAAAACCTTTGACATTGCTTAAGACTAGGATACATAACTTATTTAAGTAAAGGCCATACGGATAAGGTAAACCCTGACTCCTAAACTAGGTAATCTACAACTAATACTACTATGTTTAGTTCTTTTGCTTTTGTATCAAAATCAAAAGTTATTTATTCAAGCTAGACTGAAAATCAGCACTTCTTGAAGGTGAAAGTTACATAACACAGTCCCCCAAAACCGCCCACACTTCACCACTTCCTAGTGCTTTAGCTGGGAAGAAGAAATGGCGCAACAAACTCCCCAGCAGCACAGCTGTCAGAAAAACTTGATTCTAAACATTTATCGTATGAGAAGTAATGATCATAGTATACCTATTTAGTCATTTAATTTAGCACCCAATTTAAATTAACTGGATGTAACCGAAAAGGTATATACATACAAATGGATGTGCTACATACAACCAAACTGAACAACTTTTACTATGGGACATACACGGGAATCGTGAAAAAAAAACTGCTGTTCCCTACATTTCGACGAGTCACGTGACCAAAAATCAAGTTTGGTGGTCTGTAGCATATGCTTTTGTATATATATTATACCCTTTCGATTACACTCTGTATAGTTAGTTGAGTTTTAAATAATGCAAAAAAAAAACTGAATAAAATCTACTAAATTAACTGAATATAATGTTGAACAATAATCGTACTACACCTCCTTAATATACAGCATAATTTCCAACAAAACTAAAGCTATCAACCACTACTTTGAACTTGCACTTACCGTCACCGACAGGAAGCCCCAAGTTATTAATTGCGTCCGTCTCATCTGGCGACTTGGTCGTTCGTTGTAAGGTATTATTTTGAGATCCATTGCCGGTTGACAATGGGAGTGTTGACGCAGTGTCGATACTGCGCGTCAATGAACCTTGCAAGGACCTGTGGAGTGGAATTATCGTTTAGTTTTGAAGTGTAGTGGTAAGGAGATCTGTTGTCGAGTATTAACATAGGATCCAGATCGGGTTTAGTATTTAGAATTGGAGCTTACTTATACTGCAGATCAGGTGTCAAGTTTTGTAAATGATGTCTTGCATAAGAACTTTGTTAATCTAATAAATGTTTACGACAACTTTCACACTGTATTTCGTCCTTTTTTTTTGCATTATGTTTAACGGACGAATTTCACTCGACCGCGATAAAACAACGGAATCTAAACCGCGTTCAAGAACTGCAAAGTTTTCCACAACAATGATGACACTGATAGTTTTTTATCGAGGTTTAGTAATAGGGTCAAAATCACCAAGGTGGAGAATTTGCTTTGCCAGCAAATAAATGTCAGAATTTAGTTTAGTTAAGCAAACCTCTAGTGTAAATATTATTAACTCTGCTCATATTAACTGTACATCATATTTTATAATGCAAAAATAAAGCACATTCATTATTATTTGATGAAATAACTACAAAATATCATTCCGGGAACGTGTCCTACAAACCAATCTTGAGAAAACAAACTTCGAAAATATTCATAAAATAAAATAAAATGAAACGTTTCTCCTACTTAATGGCCTATAATTTTATCTAATATCAATTGATTGGCATTATTATTAAATAATAATAAAAAATTAAAGCATACGAATTTAAAATATTGTGTCCGGCAATATAAGTGTCATTTCAGTGAACGCAACTTCGATTCTCGATAAAAAATCAGTTTTTGAACGCATCCTTTGGTTGTCTATGGTACAGTGATGTGAACTATGTAAACAAACTGAGTGTCGAGAAAGAGTTCGCCAAAACAATTGAAAATAAGTGGTAAGAAACTTTCAATTCATTATTTATGTAGCGTACATCAATTCGTTATCATACCGGGAATGCGTTTTTTAACTTGGAATATTAAAAAATACGTTTTGTAGTGTTTTGTAGCCAATAGTAACCTCAAATATTTTACAATAACAGATCCAAACAGGATGCCAAAAATGGCTGCCGTCTTAAAAGCGCGCGTTTATTTGAAAAAGTCATTCCGAGAACGGTCATTTCGGGATCGTTCCCGGACTTGATGGAGCGTTCTCGGAATGATGATGGTGTTCCCGGAATGACATTTTTAATGAAATGCACCCTGTTATTATAACTATTTAATAATTTATTCAATGTTTGTTGGCCAAACGTATTTTTTAATATTATTTTAATATGTTTTAGCAATAGGGAGGCTCCTGTCGTTGACAAAAATAAAAAACGTTCGAAAAAGCAAGTTAAAAAAATAGTTCAGCTTACTTGCAACAACGAGAAAAAGCAAATGCGAGAAAAAGGAAATTTTGAGATGACGGAGGAGATAAGATGACGGAGGAAGACAGAGAAATTAAAAGAGCTAAGGATAGAGAGTATTATCAGAAAAAAAAAGCTGAAAAGAAAGTTAAAAGTGTTGGTGAAATGACTGAGAGAAAAAAGCGAAAGCAAAGAAAAATTTGGAAAGAAGCATCAAAAAAATACAGAGAAAAGAAGAAGGCAATATCTAGTATAATAAATAATACTCCGCCCAATTCTGATAATGAATCAG
The DNA here is from genome assembly GCA_951799385.1 of Hyppa rectilinea. Lineage (NCBI taxonomy): Eukaryota > Metazoa > Arthropoda > Insecta > Lepidoptera > Noctuidae > Hyppa > Hyppa rectilinea. The sequence continues at coordinate 6,977,460 of OX637325.1, forward strand.
CTGCAGCATGGCATTCAGTAAGAAGAACAGTGGGAAGAAAAATTGTTCGGAAGGATAGAGCCAAAGCATATCGTAAAATAAAACAGCAAGAGCAAACAATCGCTAACATAAAACGCAAATATGTAACTTTAAAGAAAAGACTAAGAAGGAAAGAAAAGAGAGAACAGGAAAATGTTCAGGAACCAATCACTCCTAACAGCAAAGTAGACGCATTGATTAAAAATATCGACGTGCCTCCTGAAGTGCGCAAGAATCTCTTATTTAACGAAGTACTGACTGCACAATTAGAAGAAAAGGCCTGTACTTGAAGAAAAAATTCCAAAGAAAGAGAAATCTTCCAAAAATGCGTTAGCGGTGACCTAGTAAGGAAATATAAATTGCTTCATAAGACGAAGTCTTTTTTGCCAAAAGAGAAAAGTGCATCGATTCTCAAGTCTGATAAATTCGTGAGGTTGTTTTGACGAAAGAAGTTTGTGGAAAAGTAAAAAATTTCTTCGAAAGAGATGACGTCAGCAGGATGTGCCCAGGTAAGAGAGATTTTGTGAAGAGAAACGGTATTAAGAAGCAAAAACGCCTCCTTTTATTCACCGTTAAAGAACTAACGTCAAAATTTGTTCAACAAACTGGGATAAATTTATCTTATGCAACATTATTAAGAGCAAAACCGTTTTGGGTGGTAGCACCAACATTCAGAGACAGAGAATCTTGTTTATGTGTCAAACACGAAAATTTCAAACTTAAGCTGAACAAATTGAAAACCTTACAACAATTAGTTAATCACGGAAGTATAGAAAAAACCATCGAGAAGTATAGTTGCGACATAACGTCTTATGACTGCATGAATGGTTTGTGTGGTATTTGTAAAAATCCGAAGATCGAGTCACCTGATAATGCAGATTCCGTGACGTATTTCCAATGGAAGTCTGTTATTGAAGAAAAAATTGTAAAAGGCGAGAATAAGAAGTTCAAGATCACAAAAAAGACTTCAATTTCAAGTACAGTGAATGAATTAAAATCGGCTTTTATTCAAGATATTCCAGTAATGAAAAAACATCAACACACACAACAAACAACACAACAAACTGAAAAAAGAGATGAAAGCAAATGCTAATGCTACAATTAATAAATAAGTAGGACGTACACTTTGCTTATTATTTTACTAACGTAAAATTGGATCTATCTAATACCTATATCGTCATTTAGGGAACACAAGCATCATTTCGTGAACATCACTAAAATCACAGATAATACGTTTATTTATTAAAAATTCTTAAAAAGGCTGTGATAATATTAAAATTAAACAAACTTCTTATACCTATAATATGTTTATTTATACATAAGTCAGCGATATTTCTTATATTTGGATCATTTAGCCGTAAAAACAGTAATAATAGCTCCATTTACACTATGATTAGCTTTTAAACATCTTTATTGGCATTTTCCTTACATTTCTTTAATTTTTATATATGAATAGCATACATCCGCTATTGAACAAGGTAAAAAAGAAATACATAAGTAATATTTAAATATCATTATTAACCTCACAAAAACGTTCCCGGAATGATCTTTTTTAGCGATAGCTCACCTTAAAAATTAAATTACAAAAGTAGTAATCAGTTCTATGCTCTGCCAAGTTAAATATGATTAAAACATAAGTTTAGGGATCATTTAGGCTGGTCATCAAAGTAATAGCTGCTTGGTGAATTTATCACAAAACCGAATTTGGAATTCGCCACCTTGGTGATTTTGACCCAATAGGCTAATCGCATTCAATTTCATTGGTTAAATTCACTAAAAGTTGCCACAGACTCTTTGTATGAAAAGAGGCATCCTACACGATTGCCAAAGTGTTATCAGTGAAGTAGACTGACATCAATCAATCTTCCTAGCCTTTTCCCATCTATGTTGGGATGCAGCCTAATACCAGCATTGTACATGGAGTGACTGCCTATCTGACCTCCACAACCCAGTAACTGGGTAATACGATACCCCTTGGTAAGACTGCATGCCAGACTTTCGGGTTTCTGACGACCTGACATGACTGTCAAAGATGCACAAATGACAGCCGGGACCAACTACTGTCAAAGATGCACATATGACAGCCGGGACCAACGGCTTAACGTGCTTTCCGAGGCAAGGAGGTATCTAGGTATGTAAATATCACCCATCGACGGACCAACCCCGGCAAGCCTAGCTTAACCTGATGGACCGACCCGTGCGGCTGTTATTACTTAGCTCCTATTATATATTACAGAAAAATATGGAGATTAAACTCATTCGCTACGAAAACACATCTAGACAATACCGCGACTGGAATAGGATTTTATATTACCTATCCTCGCATAAAAAATACAATTTGAACATTTCACAAAAACTATCTAAACAAAAAATATAATGAAAACCACATTTTTCACCTCGTCCAAGGGTTGTCACACAATGAGTTCAGATAAACTAGATTATTATAGCCCGACCGGTTAACTGACACCGTTCTTGATGTAGCTGCGTGGTGTATAGTTCCCGGCTTTGCGTCGAAAGGAGATATCTCAAGGGTCGTACCATGATAAGGAAACCAGGATCTGATGATGGCACTCCAGAGAAACCGAGGAGAACCTTCGAAAATGGTAGTGGCGACTAGTGCGTTTGTAATTTTTTTTCAATTTTTTTTTTCCTATTATAATTTACTTAGTATCTTTTTGTATGCTCGTGTTTCTGTGAAAAATAAACTTTTTATTCTAAAGAAAACCACAATTTCAACATCTCACATAAACTACCTGTATCTACGAAAAATCTAAAGAAAACCGCATTTTTCATCTCGTCTAAGGGTTGTCACACAAAAAGTTCAGATAAACTAATTAAGTTTATCATTTGAATAAGATAGCTTCAAGTAAGCCCTGTAATAAATGATACGTTGGTTTTAAATTTAAATGTTGCGGGCTTCTCTTTTTAATGTTGCTTAAAAATAAGTTTTTTTTATACTTAGCCTACCCTGCCCCACGGTTGAGCAAAGGCATCCTTCCAGACATCTTTTTATTGAACCACCTCGATCCATCCTTTGCGGTACGTAATGAAACGTCTGGTTGTATGTTTAGCGCCTGGTTTTTTTTTTTATGTAGCGGTAGGGGTAAATAAATTGATGATTTCCCATCATCAATTTATTTACCCCTACCGCTCTAGGTGGAGTGGATGGCAGTGTCAGACTCTTACTGACTAAAACCTTTCTATATTCCTTACTTAGCCATTTATGTTCCGGGGTAGCGGTAACCCTTTCGGACAATCCCGCCGACCGGCAGGTTACGGCCCTAAAGGGCTCCGTCTGGTTGACAACATATTTTTGACGTTTTACCGATCCAGTGCGGTGCTTTGAGGCGACGCCGGCGCCGATTAAACATCTCATAACTTTGAAGGGGAAAGCACGAGGGTAGCGAGCTAAATCACTACATAGTATAAAACAAAGTCGCTATTTTTGTCTGTTTGTTTGTCTGTATGCTTAAATCTTTAAAATTACGCAACGGATTTTGATGCGGTTTTTTGTAATAGGTAGAGTGATTCAAGAGGAAGGTTTATGTGTATAATTTGTCGACATATTTTGCGGGCGAAGCCGCGGGCGGAAGCTAGTTAAAAATAATTCTTACGTATTTTTTGAATTAATTGACCAACACAGAATTGTAGTATTTAAATCATCGATACGACATTAAGATTATATACATAAAAACAAAACTAAGCTAAAAGTTTATACGAGGCCAAAAGGGACCTATCTCAGCATTTAAAAATATGTATCGCAGCTTCAGATACATGAAATAAATATCTTAAAAGCTAATAAGTCTTTTCTTTTTTTACCGTCTTCGATAAAAACAAGATGTAATTACACGATTTTGTTATTTAACACACATTATGTGTGACTTCAGACCAATAACTTATTGGCGTTTTTTTTGGCTGCCAAACTCTTTAATTGACTGTACTTACACAATTAATCTACAATTAAAAAACAAAAAGTTTAAAACCGATTAAAAAAATTAAAGACGAACATAGCGGACTGCTTCTACCTGTACCAGTACCATAGCATGAGGTGGTTGACGACCCTAAATCCCCTCTTAACTCCGACAATAGAGAAAATAAAAATAAAATAATCATGTACTTACCTACTAGGAGGCTCGAGGGGGGGCGACTGTACCCGGAGGTGGGGCGGGGGGGCGTACCCTTGCGGGTAGTCGTACACGTAGCCCGCGGGGCTCTGCCATGAAACATGTAATACCACCTTTATTTTACCGCAGTAGGTTATACTGCAGGATATGTGCAGAAGGACCATAAGGCCAGGACTCCACCAAAGTGGAGACGGGGCGAGCGGAGAGGTGTTTTTTAAACAACCAATAAGTGAAGCTGAGCGGATACGAGATCTGTGAGTAACGAAATTCTATTGGTTGTTTTAAAAGCATCTTCTCTCCGCTCGTCGTCATCTTCGCGTTAGTGGAATCCGGGCCTTAGTATGTGCATGAACACAGCTTGACAATTTGACAGATAAGAGCAAAATATTTCATTCAACCTAATTTTTAGACCGAATCATAAATAATTTACATTGTATTGTCACATGGGGCTGATTTTTCAATCATCGTTCAATATGTCAATTTGACAGCTTTTGCATAGAAATCAAACCGCCTTTTTTGTTCTTCAGATAAAAGTTATCCGGTGATTGATCGTGAAAAATTAACCCTTAATCAACTATTTTACCTTTAGGCAATGTAATTGTTTGTAATAAAAATATGTAAAATATTGGAATTTGAACTTTGTCATGTTGTATAAAATAAAAAATTTAGAATAATATTATTTATAAAATTATAATTACTCAATCTATAGGGGAAAGTGGGATTTCTGCACCTAAATTGTTGTGTTTACATACAAAAGGTATTATCTTATGTTGTAGAGTGAAAAGATTTTATTTTTTGTATGTTTGTAATTTATCAACTCAAAAAATATTTAACAGATTTTTAAAAATCTTTTATTTCTAGAAAGCTACAATAACATCGAGTGACATAAGCTTAAATATAATTTAAAAAAATGAAATCTCTACGAAAATTGGCATAATATCATCTACTCTCCTTTTCCCAGGTATGTTAGGGTCGGCCTCCAGTCTAACCAGATGCAGCTGAAATCCAATAGATTTTTTAGAGCGACTGCTTAACTGACATCCACAACTCATTAACTGGGTAATACGATACCCCTTGGTAAGACTGGTAGCCAAGGTTCCGGGCTTTTGACCCATAATGACGTCAAAGATTGTCAAATATCAGCTAAGGATCAAAGTCTTCTCGAAAAGAGGCTTAAACTGAACGGTTAAAAATTACCTTATAGCATAAGCAGCCTATAATGTTCCCACTGCTGGGATACAGGCGTCCTCTCTTATAGAGGGAGGCAAAACGATCTTGATGAGTATCACTACATAGTATATAACAAAGTCGCTTTCTCTGTCCCTATATCCCTATGTATGCTTAAATCTTTAAAACTACGCATCGGATTTTGATGCGGTTTTTTTAATAGATAGTGTGTTTCAAGAGGAAGGTTTATGTGTATAATTTGTCGACATATTTTGCGGGCGAAGCCGCGGGCGGCAGCTAGTAAATTATATGATGGAACATCACTAACCTTAAAATAAGGGTCACTATACGTAGGGTCGGAGTAATCATTGCTGTACCGGAACTGCATCAGAGGGTCATCATGACGCATGTTCGGTAGGGGCACAGGACCAGCCAGAGGTAGACCTGCGTGCAGCTTGCTGTCTGAACGGTCAGAGCTGGTGTAATCCTAGGAAAGTAAGACCATATTTTTAAACCATGACGTGTGTATTAGAGTAAGTTAGGACCAAATTCATTGAGACAAATATTTTCTTGTGCTATTTTTTACAACCAAATTTTTCGGCAAGTGAATAGACTGCGTAGGTTCTTTTGTATTATTGGCTAAGCTAGTCTGTGTGACTAATTAAGGGTTTGCGGAAACAACTAACTTCTGAGACACTAAAGATTATCAACCTGCAATCAAACCAGAATTAAGCAAGTACTACTCCTGCTTCAGTTTTCTTTTTGTGGTTCGTGATTAGTCTGGTGATGATCTTTTTATGCTGCCTCTGACTTTGCTTCACATGCTGTTCAGAAATATCTCTTAGGCATGCCGTTTCCTTAAGATGTGTTCCTTCACTGTTTTTTAAGCAAGTGATAATTATACAAGACGTGGGTATATGAATTCGAAAAGTCAGCGGTGCTTGGGTTCAAACTCGGGACCTAAGACTTGGCAGTTCGACGGTCATACCACCAGGCTATCACTGCTACAATAATTTATAGTTATCATGCCTGATTTTCCACAAAACCTAATCATCACAACTTTAAAAAAGGTTTAAATCCGCTCAACTTTGTTCACCACAAATTATCATCAGCTAATTACAATACAACATCGATGTACGCTCTTCAGCACATCAAGGCATACCAAACTGCCAAATTACTCCAAATGATTTAAAATCATAAACCGTTGACGATTAAGTTCAAAATGGATTGAGAAAATTTGATAGTTTGTAGTAACATGATGTGATGGCTACTTTCATGAGTTACCTTTTAGTCTTAAGTGTAAATTATTAATTAAACCGTTGCATGTGTTACTTCTCATCTTCATTAATCATATGTTCTGTTCAAAGAGACTGGATCCTGCGACATAGGGTATCCTAGTGCGGGATCCAGTGTTATCCACACTTAAACTCTGTAACCCTTTTTTTATGAGTCAATAAATTATTATTATTATTATGAAAAAACTCACCAGCTCATAGCTCCCATCACTTTGCGGCAACTGCAGCTTCAGGTCACTGATGTTAGAGCTTCTATCACTCTCCTTGTTATAAACATCTCCTGTGGTGACCGTGACGTCAGGCTTCTCATTCATCTGGCCCTTCTTCCGTCTCCTTCTGTGGCAGACCACCACGAGAATGATGAAGGCAGAGAAGATTATGATGCCGGAGGTCACTCCTATCAGGATTATGTAGAGGGGCAAGGTTTCTGGAAAGGAGATTGACTGTCAGAATTTGTCATCGTTTACAATAAGGGTTTTTATTTTTAAGTACGGTATATCATTAAATGATTCATCCCGCTCTGGGTGGAGCGGAAAGGAGTGTCAGAATTTTACTGAATTCTTCTTCTTTTCGTGTGGTTACTGACTTACCTGGTCTCAGAGTTTTTATGCTGCCCATGGGCCTCGTGACTTAACTTCATATGCTGTTGAGAAATATCTCTCAGACAGGATGTTTTCCTTCACCAATTTATTTACTGACTAAAACGCATCCATGTTTCTTCCTTAGTCCTATGTGATTCGGAGCGGTTACCTTTTCAGATAGTCTCGCTGATCACAATAAAGGTGGAAGTCAAACGCGAGCATATAATATCATCATTACTCATCAGTCTTCTCGTCCAATTCAAGTTATTTTTTGCACGTTTCAAAGAGATGTCAGAATTAGGGATCCGTTAGGGCCGAAGCCTGCCGGGTCAGCGGGATTGTCCGAAAGGGTTACCGCTACCCCGGTACACAAAGGGCTACGGAAGGAACATGGATCGGTTTTAGTCAGTAAGAGTCTGACACCGTCCGCTCCACCCAGGAGGAGTAATTTGATGGTTACCCACGCTCCAAAAAAAAAAAACTTCAACTTACTCATAGGTTTCAACATGATGACTCCGTTAGCGTTGCCATACACATTGGTGATACTACAGTTATATTGTCCAAAGTGCTTTGATTGGCTGGCTCGGATGACCAGGCTTGATTTGATCACGCCGTCTGGCAGAGATTCTCGTAGTTTGGCGTAATCCTGTGAGAGAATTTTATTAAAGAATATTGTGCGATAAAACCTATCAAAGCGTTGTTTTGTGTGATAAATTGATAAGAGAAAAAATTAAGTTTTCCTTGATAGCTTAAAGCTATTGATTGGGGGTATGGTAAAGATAATAACCGGCTAAGTGTGACACGGACTCGCGCACGAAGGGTTCTGTACCATTTTCTTTAGAAACGGCATGAACATGTTTAATATTTATTTTATGCTGTTTTTTAGTATTTGTTGTTATAGCGGCAACAGAATTACATCATCTGTGAAAATGTCAAGTGTCTAACTATCTCGGTTCATGAGATACAGCCTAGTGACCGGCGGAAGGACGAACAGCGGAGTCTTAATAATAGGGACTCGTTATACCCTTTGGGTACGGAACCCTAAAAACGCATAATATACGTATGGTACAATATCATGCTTATAAAACCACATGTGTGTGTGTTTCATGCCACAGTAATGACGTACAGCTACAGACTATTACTGTTGCTGCTATTATAACAAAAAAATAAAAATAAAACCGAATAAAATAAATATTTAAAAGGCCTCCCATATAACAGACAAGATTATTTTTGCCGTTTTTATACATAGTGGTACGGAACCCTTTGTGTGTGAGTCGGACTCGGACTTGACCGTTTTTTTGTATGCAGGTGTTTCTGTGGCAATAAAATATATTTTTCTTTCTTTTATTCAATATTTGCACATTTTAAACTACTACCCATCATCTGCATACCATTTTCCCAACCATGTTGCGGTCGGCTTCCAGTCTAATCGGATGCAGCTGAATACCAGTATTTCGCATGGAGCGACTGCCTATCTGACCTCCACAACCCTTTAACTGGGCATTATGATACCCCTTGGTAAGACTGGCTGTCAGATTTTCGGTGACGACCCGTAACGACTGTCAAAGATGCACAAATGATAGCCGGGACCAACGGCTTAAAGTACTTTCCGAGGCACAGAAGAGACTCCGTATGAAAAGATGGTCACCCATCCATAGACCAACCCCGGCAAGCGTAGCTTAACCTGACGGATTGACCCGTGCGGCTGATATAACTTAGCCCCGAGCTCCTCCTACTACCCACTGTTTTTGAATTCGCAGATTTAGTCTGGTATGGCCACTTTCAGTGTTCCCTCGAGGGTCATAATACCTAAGTCAAGAGCTTTCTCGTGTCCAATTCACTGTAGGTATACTGCCAACATGAATTGGTAAATCTAGTTACATTTTAACACAACACGTCGTTAGAGTGCTTGTCAGTTTTCAGGTCAAAGATCCATTTGATTTATTGCCATCCAACGTGGCAACGCTACCAGTCTTTTGAGCATATTTTTACTGACAGCGATTAGGCTCAAATTTTAATGACTCATTTCTTTTTCCCTTCATATAACTGTATCTACACGCTATATACGCGCCTTAATAATAAATTTTGAGCTACACGATCAATGACAAATGCTTGAAATCAAACTCAAACTCAAAGTATTTATTTCAAATAAACCAATTACAGGCACTTTTGAATTGTCAAGGTGCCGCCGGTCAGTCAGAAAGATGAAGCTAGTCGCCCATTCCAAAGCAGTAGGTACAGACGCCAGCACAACAAGCTACACGAAACTGTCAAATTAAAAATGACAAACAATTGAAAATGAACCTTAACCTTTTGTAATTAAGTTGAAAAACTATCAAATAAATTTGACAGATTGGGATAACTTGATGTGCTGGCCTCCGTATCTATGCAGAAAAACGGGCAAGAAACTCCATGGACACTCTTATAAATCAAAATATGTTTACAAAAACTGGGTTACATCATTCATGTTGAAATATACACGTGAGAACGATGCAGAACTTAAAAAAGGCGTCCATAATTACAAGATTTAAAAAACAATTCAAAATTAAGTTAAATTATGAAACAGCCGTGGCAGCTAAGAGGTGACCAGTCCCTACTGACGGCGCCCGTTCATGAACATGACGCATGGATTAGCACCATTCAGCTCATACTGACTCGCACTGACTGGACTGGTCTACTCATACATGTGTGGTCTTTCTTCAAAAAACCATTCCAGACACGAATCTATATGGTCATCACATGATCTCACCCAGATTATGTCTGGACTTTAAAACAGACTGTGACCTCTGAATTTGTTTCGGCCTTTGTTTTTCTGAGGCCCAGCACATACGGCGCAACGCAACTACAACGAAACTGCGACTTCTAGTTACTTTTGAGTTTATGCCATCGACTTCTTTGAGACCGCACATGACGCGACCATTTTGAAACTGGTTTGAAACACAATGCAAATCAGTCAATTGAAACTAATAATTTCAAAAGGGTTTAGTTGCTGTTGCGTTGCGCCGTATGTTCTGGACCTTAAAGTTGTCGGTTAGGAAACCAAAAAAAAAAACGCGTGAATGCCGATACCTATCTTTTTTACAGAATAAACACGTCATTTAACTTGCTATGTCGTAAACTATTTTAAGTAAAAAAGCTAGATAATAATAATTATGATACATGTAAAATAGGCTTACCGGATCTTGAATTGCATCGATCTCGCGACCTTCGAAGTACCACGTGATGTCAACAGGCTTTGGGACCGATCGAGCAGCACATTCTATTCTAACGCTTTCTCCCTCCATGCCGAACTGAGTCCTGTTTGATAGAATCTTTGGTGCACCTAGGAAACAAAGTTATGTGGTTAATAATTTTCAGGATGTTCAAGTTGTATAGTAGCTGAGTGGACCATGGTTTGATTGCCGCAAGAGTTCAATCTGCCGAGTTTTTCCCCAACTATGTTGCGGTCGGCTTCCAGTCTAACCGGATGCAGCTGAATACCAGTATTTTACATAGAGCGATTGCCTATCTGGCCTTCACAACCCAGTCAGTAACTGGGTAATATAAGATTCCCCTTGGTAAGACTGGTTGTCAGACTTTCAGGCATTCTGACTTTCTGTAACGACTGTCAAAGAGTCACTAATGACAGCCAGACAAACAGCTTAACGCGCTTTTCCACGGGTACCAGGTTGTGGACTCAAAATTGTATACAACGCGGCTCCAGTACAAAATAGGAAGCACCGCAGCATTTAAGTTGAGCAAAGAAAACTGGATATTGAGTCTGTTAATTTTGGAAGCATACTATAGAGCCTGAGTGAAACCTTATGTTGAACATGGCTGGTAATAATCTGACGGCATTCGAACCTTTAAATTATATTTAAACTAGTTGATAGTCTTTTGTAGACCGACTTGGGCCGCGGGGCTTGGCAGATGTATTCGTTATAATATATGTGGTGTTTCTCGTCCCGTGCTTTCATAGCGTAGTAATACCCGCTATACACATATTACACGCTCTACCTCTAAGCCCCCTCAGTGGAAGGTCTTCAACCTTCTACAATACACAGAAGCATAATAAGTCTATAATTATTATGTTCCTTTTGCTGGGAAACAGGCTTTCTCTCGGTGAGAGGGAGTGCTTAGTAATCCACCAGGCGGGTCCAGTGCGGGTTGATAGACGTCATAATATGTCTTTGAATTTTTGGTGTGATGAATTTTGTCTGTTATTTCTATTGAACCTTGATTAGGTGCGCTTTGAGGAATAAAAATATAATATTTTTGATTTGAATTTCTGACCGCAACTAATGGTTGCGCTTCGAGGATTAATTTAGTGCGCTTTGAGTATTCCCTATTATTTCTTTTTAATTTAGCCTACACTGTCCTACTGCTGAGCAAAGGCCTCCCCCAAATCCTTCCAGACATCTTACTCTTGAGCCACCTCGATCTATCCTTTGCGGTACGCGTCTAGGTCGTCTCGCCACCTCTTCCTGGGCCGGCCTCGACGGCGCCGTACATCATCAGGCAGCCACCTTGTAGCGACTATTGCGCAGCGGTCACTCCACATGCGGCTAACGTGACCCGCCCAATCCCATTTTAGTTTAGTAAAAATAGTATCCCCAGTATTTACTAAATTTAATCTTTTTCGATGCTAAAGTTACCCCAGTAAAAACTAAATTTTATAGAGTAATAAATTGCCTTTCAAAATAAACAGGGTTAACGCTCCTTGTGAAGTTTCATGATATGAGATAATTAAGTTTACTCGAAAAAAAAATATTTTATTTTTCGTGGCATACAGTAAAGTAATTTATAAAGTCAAAGATAGTTACTGTTGCATGTTACTTTCAAATAGATAAATTAGAAAGACTATTTTTTTTTATTTAAAGCGTACCTAATGCAACCTTGTCATGACAAAAATATTGATCTTATTCTGTTTTATTAATAACCTTTTTTTTGAGGGTGGGCAATCATCCAATGACTTTACCCGCTCTCGGTGCGGAAGAGAGTGTCAGACTTTCACTGACTAAAACCCATCCATGTTCCTTCCTTAGCCCTTTATGTTCCGGAGTAGGGTAACCCTTTCGGACAATCCCGCTTACTCGGTTTATTAATAAGCTATGTTTATCTTATTGAACATACAAACTTTTGCGACTTTCAAGTTAGAATAATTTCTTGGGATGACGCAGATCTCTAACTTCTTCAGGCAGCAAGATATTCCATCATATTATTATCCAAGCCGATTTCATTGTTAGCATAAGCATATCGGCCTATATCCTTCCCAGTGCTGGGACAGAGGCTGGCCAAAGTGGAATTTATTCCCACTTTTTACGTTTACTAATCCAATAAATGAACCGTGAACTTACTCTTTATAAAAATGGTGGCTTCACTCTCGATCTCGGGGTACCCATCCTCGATGGCCCTGCAAATGTACCGTCCAGCTGTCTCCTGGTTCACGTGTACCTTCAAGTTCGGAGCCCTTCCTTTGACCTGCTGGAAATAGCACACGTTCACGTAACACTGTATAAATATTTTTAGATAATACCAGCTTATGTTGTGCCATTGCTGGGCAAAGACCTCTTCTGTGCAGTGAAGACATGAGCACGATTGTTCATCACGCTTGCACAGGACCGGTTTGCAGGTTGGATTGGCTTTTGATTTGTTGCGCGAAGGATCGTAAATTCCCGCAACCCCCAGCGTAATTGAGGATTGGAATATCATGGTGGTTTTTAGTCAGAAAGAGTCTGATAGACCCCTCCGCTCTCCCCCTCCCACATCGACGCCCATTTTTTTAAGAAGATGGTTAATCATCAAATAATTTAAGAAGATGGTTAATCATCAAATAAACCCATTTTTTTTTTTTAAGGCTGGGAAATCATCCAATGACTGCTCCCGCTCTGGGTGGAGCGGAAGGGAGTGTCAGACGCTTACTGACAAAAACCCATCCATGTTCCTTACTTATCCCTTTACGTTCCGTGGTAGCTTTAAACCTTTCGGACAGTCCCGCTGATCTTCGACGCCCGAAGTCAAAGTCAAAGTCAAATCATTTATTTCAAATAGGCACAAGTAAGGCACTTTTGAACGTCAAAATGAACAAGAAATAGAATTGATTCTAGTCGCCCCTTCCAAAAGGTAGTTTCGTGTGGAGAAGAATGGGCAAGAAACTCCACCGTTACTCTTTTAAAATGTTTTACAATGTTTTGTATACATGAATACAAACCCACGATGCACCCAGAATAAAAACACTACACCACAAAAGGTGAGAAGAAAAACACATATAGTAATGGTAGGTAACTTAAGTATGTCAAAAGTACATGGTGCTCACATATTTACAAACATTCTAAAAGTTAATATATAATAAATCAATCAATGTGTGAGAAGTTATTTCAACATGTTAAAATAGTATTTTATAAATAATAAATTATTACCTAATTTACTTAGCAACCAGTTTGATTTTGTCTAGACACTAGATTGCCCTGTGGAGCAGGACCAGCATGTTTCCAAGCATCCTTATCCTTTATATAATCCTCTAATTTGTAATATGCTTGTTTACAAAGTGTATTTTTAATGTGAGTTTTAAATTTTCTTTCATTTAATTGCAGAATGTCACAAGGTATTTTGTTGTAACATTTAACACAGAACCCCATAAAAGATGTATGTACTTTTGATAATCTAAAAAAGGGTTGATCTATTTTATCTTTATTTCTAGTATTAAAGTTATGCCTATCACTTATTTTGTTAAAAAGATGTCGATTTTTTCTTACATACATAATGTTTTCATAAATGAATTGGCATGGTACCGTCATAATATTAATACTTTTAAATAGTTCCCTAAGCGATTCGCGGCGACGTAGATTGTAAATAGCTCTGATGGCTCGCTTTTGCAGAATAAAAATGGATTCAATGTCAGCAGCCCGACCCCACAGTAAAATGCCATACGACATAATGCTGTGGAAGTAACTAAAGTAGACCAAGCCCGCGGTTTCTACGTCTGTCAACTGCCTTATTTTTCTAACAGCATAAGCGGCCGAGCTTAGCCGTCCCGCAAGAGTTGTTATGTGGGGACCCCATTGTAACTTGTCGTCTAGCGTGATTCCCAGGAAAACCGTCTGCTTAGTAAATTCTGATTTCAGAAGATTCTTCAGAAGCCGAGATCCGTACCCCACAAGGGGTGCTCTTAGCGAGTTTTTATACTCTGACTGAAGGCCTTAACTTATTGAAGCCCCTACCACCGACAACCATCAAGGTTGATCTGCGAGATGACATTATAGAAATAAAAAAAAAAACATATTGCAGAACATTTGGATCTGGACCACTCAAAACAGTCTCTTAGTAATGCTACAGTTTCTGAATAATAAGTGATCTAATTTTACCACATGTTTTTGCGGTTTGATTCAATGTTAGTCATCGGCATGATTACTTATAGACTCGACGTGATGGTCCAGAAAGATAAATCTAAAACACTCATTCATCTACATAGCTACAAACTACGGGAAACTGAAAAACCTTATGTTTCATCTCAAAAGATTACTAATTTGATGTGATTAAAGTCGGCTAGGTTACTTGACAGTAAACTGAATTACTTCCAACTAGCTAATGCCCTTAATTTCGTCTGCCATATACATAGGATGAGAAGTCCAAGCCGAAGTCCTTCTCCAGGTCCTGGTCAATTCATGTTCCAATTGCCATCTAAATCCGCTCAGCTGCTTAAGTGTACGGTTTGAGGGTACTCAGCAAGGAACAAGCTATTTTTTTGAGGGTGGGAAGTCATCAAATGATTCCTCCAGCTCTGGGTGTAACGGAAGGGTGTGTCAGATTTTTACTGACTAAACCCATCCATGTTGCTACCGGGGTAGCGGTAATCCTTTCGGACAATTTTGCCGACCCAGCATGCTTCGGCCCTGACAGACCCCTTCCTTACTGATGACATCTCTTTGAGGTGCGCATGAAACACGCCGTCCGGTATGGGCCTGGTCCTGATCAGACGGTAAGTTACCCAATAACCTTGTGAACGCCGGAACATAAACGCACGAGCGTGCCATACACGCCAAGCAATACAAATTTATTATCATGAATTTCCATGTCATTAAATACGAACAAGAGCTTAAATTTTTAAGATATCTATTTAAAAACGCATTGTCACTTAGTTGGGTTGTACAGGGCAGGCGCTTGCTTGTCACGTATATGTGACAGTGGCGTTCAAAAGGTTAAAGGGCCAGGCTGGATCGTCATTTGCAAGCCACGGCGTTTGTTTATAAATCGAAGCCACAATATGCCTTCAACTGATCTCTTGTATTTGGTATTCCATCATGGTATTCACTTACCCCTATCCGTCCCGGTTCGTGGAACAGCCACCTGATCTCTGGTTCTGGCTGACCATCGACGTCACAGCTGAGGATTACACTATGTCCTATGTCAGTTTCTACGTTCTGAGGCCGCGTTCGGAAAGTTGGTGGGTCTGGGGGCAAAATAGATTATAAGTAGGTTAGAAAAATATACTGTTTTACATATTAAAGTACATTCTTCCTTTGTCACAGAACATTCCTCAATTCGTAGACTTATCTGGTTGGTGGCTTACAACAGAATTTACACCTAAGTGAGGTCTCTTCCCCCCTCGACGGCACCAGAAGGGAGTTGCAGAAGTATCGTGTGTCAAAGTCAAATCATTTGTTTCAAATAGGCACAAGTAAGGCACTTTTGAACGTCAAAATGATGTGTGATGTGTGTTTCCACGATCCCCGGCGCAGGGGCGAGAGGGAACACCTAAGGTGTTTTTAGTCAGTGAGACACCCCCACGCTATCCCCAAGATGGAAAGAAATGGTCTTAACTATCTAGAGGCGGAAGAACGATATTAATTTATCGTACGGAATTTGGCTAGGTAAGCTTCAGTGCTCTGACCAACTGACTGATTCTTTGCCAATTCAAAAGTGCCTGTAATTGTAATAAATACTTTATTTTCGGGATGTCACCCAGCGGTTGGTCGACTCTACATATGACCTGACGGCTGGTTATTTTTTAGGGTCAAAGAATCAGCATTGCCATACAACGTGGAAACGCTTTTGGGCACATTTCCCACTGACAGCGATGGGGACGAATGTTTTAACGGCCTATGAGCCCCAACGCCCTCTACTCTTTTTTTTACTACTTTTACATAATATAATTATATATTTTTTAGATTTAGAATATGATTATTTATAAATAAAGTATCAACTAGTATTAACAATAAATGCTTTGAGTTTGAGTTTGATCGTTAAGCATTGTAAATTAATGATTGGTTTAGCAAATAGACTGATACAGAGATGATGCCATTTCCATCCACTAACAAGTTTGTATATACCGACTTTGATATTTTCACTGGATTATATTGTTCGTAAGCGCACTCACAAATTCACCAATTACTCAAATCGTTCTTAAAAAGCAATTTTATTGAAAAAATGGCAATTCGTTTGTTTGACTTTCCCGATCTTCCGATACATTTTTCTGTCAAATCAGTCTTTAGTACGCAGTGACGTCACAGGCTGTGCGCCCGCGCACAATGTTATGGTTGTTGTATCATCGGTATAAACATCGTGGCTATTCTGCTCACTATGAAACCGGGGCATGGCGCGTTTGGGTAATAAAATGTCAATAAAACTGCTTCGTTCGAGTATGTTTGTTTGGATTGAAATCAAAACTAGCAAAGGTCCGAATCTTTCGATGAGAAGTCGCTGATCAAATTGATTATTTGAAACGGTTAAAAAGAAAATATGAAATCACCTAGAAAAAAGACCGCTCGTTTTAAAAACTTCCATCATCGTACAGAAATTAAAGATTATGCGAGAATATAATTGTAAATTTGGATTTGATGTTAATAAGTATTCCATTTGATTCTAACTGTGACGTCACATTGTTATATGTCGTACAAACCACTTACGAATGCCGCGTTTTGACAGTTCATAAAAAAGTACGAATGCCGCGTTTTGACAGTTCATAAAAAAGTGACGTTATTGACTACCCTGTCAAAAACCCATTGCTATATTCCCTTTATTCCTTAAATAGTACCTGGAAGAGGAGATAATAAATGCGAAATATTTTGGCTTATTGGTCGATACATAATTGGGCGAATCTACAATTACAGTAAGTTTTTTTTCTTAACTTTATTACATAAAATTCAAAATGTGCCAATTGGCTTATACGAATTTCGAAATTCGTTAGAGTCGCCTACAGAAAAAAAAATTAAGTCTCAATTTGCCCGTTTTGTGCGCGTAAATTTGTGCGAATTGCCCTTGAGCTGATATTTCATACTGAACAGTTTAACATAACGTAAAATGGAGTGAATAGAGATGCAGGGGTGAATCGAGACGAAACTTAAAAAGGGATTTTAACAGCGAAATAATAAAGTTTGTGGCCAAAAACGGCTTTAATATGTTTACTGTATTTTATTGAACGATTAAGTGTCCTTATTGGAAACCATTTATATTATTTCAACGTTAAAATCTATTAGAAAGTTTCGTTCCGATTCACCCCTGCATTCCTATTCACCCCGTTTTACTGCAACTATAATTTTCACCTCTGCTCGTGCCTATGCAGAGGACAAAAACTTTAAAAATTTTAAAATACTTACATGTAACTTCTAAAGAGATATTTCCATCGCCTTTCCCAACAGAGTTGCTCACTTCGCACCTGACCATGGCCTTATGGTGTTTCCGCGTCACATTGAAGATGATCTAAAACAAATTAATATAATAAAACTAGCTTCCTGCTCGTGATTTCGTCCGCAAACCTTAATAAATTATACACCTAAACCTTCCTCTTCAATTACTCTATCTATTACAAAAAACTGCATCAAAATCCGTCGTGTAGTTTTAAAGATCTAGCCATACATACATACAGACATTAGGACAGACACGGGAAGCAAATATGCTTTTTACTATGTAGTGATAAGATAAGTACTTATCTATCTAAGTATATTATATAAATGAAAATCAATAACTGTTCCTCAGTCTCGCTAAAACTCGAGAACGGCTGTGGCCGATTTAGCTGATTTTGGTGTTGTAATATTTGTCGTAGGGTAGGTTTAAAAGGTGAGAAAAGTTAGATGGGTAGGTAGGGAAGGTAGAAAGTTCGGTAGGTAGGTAGATATCATAGTTAAGACAAGACAACGTCAGTCTGTCGGGTCAGCTAGTTTATAATAAATAATTAATAAAAGAATTTTATATTTTATTTTATATTTAGTCATAATTATATTTATTCATTATATAATTTTCTAACAATGAAAAACACTAGTTAGTACGCACGCATTAAAGTTTAATGACACAGTAAATAAGACGTGCCCCTGTATAAGCACAGCAAAAGTTTCATTTAAAATTGTTTAATTACTTAATACTAGCTTCTGCCCGGCAAAATTTACGGTTCCCGTTTTCTGACATCCAAGCGAGGCCGCTGGTAGAAGCTTAGTTTCTTCAATAATATGTAGGTAATCAATCCCAAATAATATACCAAGCCAATTGCGATAGCCATTCGGGCATGAATCTAGACGGCTAATGAGAATTTCGTAATGAAGCCGACCCAACTCTCATGTAAGATGTCAAACAAGGCAATCAAGAAGGGGTACGTGAAGTTTTCATTTGGAAACCACATCCATAATGCCTGGACGCTCTTTTTTTTATTTTTTATTGTCGCTTGAGTACATGGCAGTCAGTTATAATGTTTTAATTGGTATATTGGCGTGTTCTAGCTGACATGTGTGACAAATGATTGATTTTAAGGTGATGTGTTTCGTAATATATGATAATTGTGTAGAATCAAGTTCTTCCAACTGAACAGACAGCTGTGCTGCTGGGTAGTTTGTTGCGCCACTTTTTTCCAGCTAAAGCACTAGGAAGTGGTGAAGGGTGGGCGTTTTTGGGGGACTGTCTTATGTAATATACCTTCAAAGAGTGCTGATTTCCAGCCTAGTTTGAATAAATGACTTTTGATTTGATTCCCTTTTTAATGCGTAAAAAAATTAAAATTTATTTTAAATTCGCCCAGGGCCATCCATTTTCGCTTATGACTGCAGCGAATATTAAATTTTTCAGTACATCGCATAATATACATAGTTAATGCATGAGTGAGTGAGTCCACATACCGTTTAATTCAGTTGAATTGCTAACTTAACGTGAATTGCTCTCTGTTGCTTTATTAACGAGTACAATATGGCTTTGTTAGGTACTATTGTTGCATAGTGTGTGTCAGGGTGAATTTGCAGCGGGATCGTCCGAAATGGTTACCGCTACCCCGGAACATAAAGGGCTAAGTAAGGAACATGGATGGGTTTTAGTCAGTAAGAGTCTGACACTCCCTTCCGCTCCACCTAGTGCGGGAGGGGTCAAATGATGACTCAAAAAAAAGGCGAATTTCACCAATGAAACTATATGCGAACTGCATTGGAGCCCCGTTTAAGGGCTGTCAGTGTCATTATTTTCTGTGTAATATTGACACTGATAAATCTTGAACGCGGTTTAGATGAACTGATAGCGTTCGGATTTTTTGGCAAAATTGGCCTTTATTTGGTTAAAAGTTGAAATGTGGTAAACCTCGTTCAAGACTTGTCAGTGCCAATAATCCACAGAAAGTCAGTGACAACACTTAAAGGGAGTGTATGTGACGACCGCGTTATGTTCCATTGGTGAAAATCACCCTTAAAAGTCACTTCTATTCACGCTAATTTGAACAACTCATACAAGTTAGTTGACACAATCGGCGAGCGAATTTCGTCCCGGATCCGATGCGAGATTCACCCCAGTTCGGCCAGAGCACAATAGCCTGCTTGACACAACTAAGTCCACTTTAGACATTGTAAACACGCTCTTTACATATAAACTTATATGCTGTTTCACTACATACAGTGTGTGTCGGACATTTATTGTGAAATCTCCTCAACTGTGAAGCGTACACTTTGTGCTGTCAGACATTAATGTCGCAATTTGTCTAGTAAAGTGCTGGCTTAAATAAACCTTTATGTTAATCTTGAGATAAGGATACTACAATTATTTGATATGAATAGTACAAGTGGGTAATCAAACAATAAGAATCGGTAGCGATATCTCCATGCGTCATGTTCGTGAACAAGAGTCGTCAGTAGGGACTGGTCATCTCTTAGCTGCTCGGCTCTTTTAAAATTTAATTCTTTTTTTTTAATCTTTTGATTTAGGTCGTTTTTTACGTTCTGCGTCGTTCTCACATGTATTATTTCAACATGAATGATGTATCCCGGATTTGTAATCATATTTTGATTTAAAAGAGTGTCCACGGAGTTTCTTGTCCGTTCTCCTCAATAGGTACCTACTACTTTGAATTATTTCGGAAGAGTATGTTGAAAGATAATTTATTTCGAAAGGGTTTACATTAATACTAAACTTATATGTAAGTCATTGACGCCACGCAGCAGATACAATAGAAAAACTATTGTTCAAGACACACGGTGGCCGCGTTGGCGTTCAACGTGTCAAAAAAGAAATTTTTATGTTTTCTGAACTTACAAAAGCCGTGAAAAGCCATGACAGGTCGTTAGTAGAAAATATATTATATAAAAGAATTCATCCTCACCATCTCATCAGCATAGTCCCCGACCACCGGGTTGTTGTTCACGTACCACCGGTATATCTGCGCCGGGGGGTTCGCGTCCACGTCGCACCGGACCCTCAACTCGGACCCCTCGGGGATCTTGCTGCCGGCCTGACCGGAGCTGATTGTAATGTTCACTTTTGGCTTGTATTTCACCTGAGAAAAGGAGTTAGTTTAGAAAATAGTTGATTAAATCAATGTTGTAGAAAAATTAGAATTCATGTGCAATATTTTATGGGGTCATTGTACTTATCATTATGAACAACTTTTACTATGGAACTCACCTGAAATCAGCTGTTCCTTACATTTTGACGAGTTATAAGAATTTATTTGATTTTTTTTCGCGATTTATACCTCCTTCCTTTTTGACCCCTTAAAATATTTCCCAATATCCATGGTGTCATTTAATTTGTTTCAAGTGTTTAAATACGTACGAGAGCTTCAAGCTTTAAGATATCTATATAAACACTCACAAAAGTAATGATTTGATTGTTTATTTTGTGTTGTGTACCCGCATTGTTACATAGTTGTGTTGTTGGCGTACAGGGCATGCGCTTGCCAATGGCATTCAAAGGTTAAGGTAGATATTATCATAATTATATCAAATTACCAAAGATAATTACCTCAATATGCACTGTGGCCATCCTGGGAGCCCTATCTGCGGTGTTCTGCGCCTGACAGGTTAATGTCTGATTGTGATGGCCTTTGCTTGGGGTCAGCCGCAAAACTGACCTGCGATTGACAATTAATAATTAGTATATTCTATTAAGTATCTGTTTAATTGGTTAGTCTGATAGGTCGGTAATTTTGAATAGGGTATTGGGTTGTAGATGCGGCACGAAGATTTCAAAATGTGTTATACGGTGGCAGGGACATAAAGACACACTGGTTACATATACAAAAAAAATACAGCTGTTTCATAATATGTCTGTTCGGTTTGTCTGAGGTAGTTACGAGAGTTCGAAAGTGAAAAGTACAAAACTTAGTGTCTTTGGTTTTTACACCGAGTTCCGAAATTAAAGTTATTTTTCACTTTGTAGTGTATTTCTTTTATGAAATTCTGTGAAGAAAAAATATTTGAATACCACTTTTCTTCAACAACTGGGTTAAAAATGCAGACTGCGACCAGCATTACGATTGGGAATGATCCATCTATAATCTTTGTAAGCATGATAATAGAGAATTCTTAGCAGTTAATGTTATATAATTGCTGGTAAGATCGCTGATTGCTGATAGATCGATACTTCAAGCATAAATGTACCGAGACAAACTTTGCACAATACAAATTAAATGAATATAATAGCAGTTATAATTTTTTTTTTCAGTATAATATTAGAAGTGAATACCAACCTCGTTTTATATCTCTGGCCGTCAGGTAACAGTTCCACTGTACTTTTGACAGGCTTCCTGATTACTGATTGGCTACCATCCAGCCAAGTTATCTAAACAAGTAAAAAAATTATTACTTTACATCACTGAAAAACATAATATGAAATCGCAAAGGCTATTGTGAGCAAGTTTAGTGATGTACGAAAAAAATGTAAATGTCTGTATTTTTTTTAGAATAAAAAACATATTAATTAGACCAAATCTCAATTATGTTGCGCTTGACTTCCAGTCTAACCGGATGGAGCTAGTAAAGTATTTCACCAATAATTATTAACTACACAAAAATAGCCAGGTTTAATATTGTTCCGGAAACATTATCTCTCAACTTAGTGCAACAGTTACAGGGATGTTGCACTACTCTATTGGTACTTTCAATGTAAAAAAAGAAAGAATAGAAAGATATTAATAATTAATTTTTAATTATTTTTTCTACGGTAGTTTTTAGGGGTTCCGTACCCATTGGGTAAAAATAAGACCCTATTACCAAGACTCCGCTGTCCGTCTGTCACCAGGCTGTATCTTATGAACTCGAACAGTTAGACAGTTGAAATTTTCACAGATGATGGATTTCTGTTGCCGCTATAACCTTGCGTGAGTCCGACTTGCACCACTTTGCCGGTTTTATATTAGTATTATGATAGCGTTGCCTGAAAAGCTACTAACTATGAGTAAACATACCTCGGATGCTGGTTTCCCCCCTGTAGACACACACTCGATCTCAACGGGCTGGTCTTCTGTAGCGTCAATGAACGCCCCCCTCAGTATCCTGGGTGCTTCTGGAGCAACCAGCACTGTCAGCTGAGCGTAGCGCGATCGGATGGCTGGCTCATCTAGGTAGGAAAAATCTTGATTAGTTTAATTATTACATATTTATCACTACATAGTATAAAGCAAAGTCGCTTCCCGCGTCTGTCCTAATGTCTGTAAGTATGTGTAATGCTTAGATCTTTAAAACTACACAACGGATTTTGATGCAGTTTTTTTAATAGATATAGTGATTCAAGAGGAAGGTTTATAATTATGTATAATAACGAATTGAAGAAGCTTGATTGCGAAGCCGCGGGCACAATATGGTTTTAAATAAATGTACCCAATTGTAAACAGAGTTAAAAAAGGACAATTATCTCAATTCGGTTGTTTTTTTAGTGTTTGTTATATTTTTCATACAAAGTAATTTGACTGGTCAAATAAAAATTGTAAAATAATAATACCCTGACGTGAAATATGACAACGTTGCATTTTCTGAACTCTAAATTTGAATGATTGGTTTAAATGATAATGAATTACTCGTATTTGTCAATTAAACGTAGATACCTACACACATCCATAAAAAATAATTACGATATCTTGGAAACTATGCATTTTTGGATGAACGAATGAAGAATATGTGATATATTCTAGGACTTTTTGTATTATAAATGTTCACAAAGAATAAAACCCTTGAGTTATATATAGGATATTAAAAAAAACACGTTGTATAAGAAACAACTTATTCACCTTATTTACTTTATATTAATGTGCTACAATACACATAAATTGTCTTCGGAAGATTTCTCATTATTACTCCTAAGTGAACCTATAATAATCTTGATACTTTTACCTACGAACAATGACATATCACGGTATACAAGTCCCATATATCCTGACCTCGCTGTGTACAGGGTCAGTTCAAATGTACACAACTTTTTTTGCCAGTGTTCTGTTCGGGCGCAAAGTTGTTCAGTTTTTTATATCCATTATTTAGCTGAAATACGGCTTGTAGTACCTTTAGTAATTTTATCGTGAGACTTCATAAACGGGTTGTAAAACTACCCATTTTTTTTGTACAAATCATTACGAATTGCGAATACCATTTTGATTACAAAGGATTTAGGGACTTTTCCTAACTATTATTCGGTGGAGTTATCTTAAGGGATGTGTCGTCATCTATCTGGAATGCTAAAAGAAGTATATTTGTAACTTAGTTAGTGGGAATTTTTTTTTTTGAGGGTGGGAAATGATCAAATGACTTTTCCCGCTCTGGGTGGACGGGAAGGAAGTGTCAGAGTCTTACTGACTAAAACCCATCCATGTTCGTTCCTTAACCCTTTATGTTACGGGGTATCGGTAACCTTTTCGGACAATCCCACTTACCCAGCAGGCTTAGGCCCTTACGGGCCCCTACATGTACCTACTCCAAGAAAAGATGCAAAACATAATAAAATGCGAACGCATTTTTCAGTAGCAAAGACCTGAAAGTTGGGCAAACTATTTACCATTCAGAATGGCAAAGCTTGAATAATAATTATAATTATGGAAAAATATCGAATGACATTCGTTTGTTGTAAAGCATGGTAGGTGGCTAAGAGTCGTCGAAAATCGAGCTGAATCCTATGATGAGAAGTGTCCTATTGGAGAGGCCTATGTGAAGCTGTGGATTGCTATAGACTCATATGATGATGATGATGATGATTCGAGTTCGCTACCCTATACAGGGTGAAATTGAATTCATGGGTATTATTTTAAGGGGTCATTGTACGCATCATTATGAACAACTTTCACTATGACAACAAAATTGAAATCGCGAAAAAAAATTCAGCTGTTCCATACATTATGCTCTCATAACTCGTCAAAATATAGGGAACAACTGATTTTTTTTTCGCGATTTCAGATTTGTTCCCATAGTGAAAGTTGTTCATAATGATGAGTACAATGACCCCTTAAAATAATGCCCATGAATTCAATTACACCCTGTATATTTATGCTTTCTGTTAACTAGAGGTCCGCTTATACTGGATACGATTACATAGCTTAACGTGTCTTTGTACCTACAGTGAAACAATAATAATTGTCTTGTCATATAGTTTTGTTCTTCCATAATATTTTATTGGAATATAAGAAATATATACATTGTGCTTGTATATTGTTAATCAACGAGTCCTTTTATCATGGGATTCTGATCTTCACTAAATTGGATATCAAACGTTTCGATAATAAATAATAATCACAGTTATTGTGTCGGTAATAGCCTCATTTGAACTAAATAAAAACAAAGTGCCTTGGTAATTAAGCAATAGCTGTTCAGAAACACATTACTTATAATGATAGATGGATCTAAATTGTACTAAGGATACAGGAAAAACTATTCAATACACAACTTATGCTTTGCTGTGCTGTGCTGCGCTTTGTTTGACGATGCTATGTTTTACAAAAATGTGCTTTCCAACTCGATCTTCCATCTATGTCGCTCGCACTTAGAAATTGTACGCATTTCGTAACAACGCAACTTAATGTTCATAGTAGCTTAGCTCAGCATAGCGTAGCACAGCTTAAGGCATGGCACTACACAATGCTCTCGTCCTTCATTGAAAAGGTTATTTTCAAACTTACTGTTATAGCCCGAGCTGACTTGGCACTGATACAATCCGTCATCTTCTAGAGTCACGTCCTTGATGTCTAGAGAGTAATCCCCTGAAACAAAAATACTTATATTAGTTACGCATTCGTATAGGTTTTGTCAGAAAAGTGATAGCAAGGCGTTTTCTTACTACCAAATTACCGCTGTGCAATGTTAAATTAGATTCTAGAAAATGTCAGCGGGATTGTCCGAAAGGGTTACCGCTACCCCGGAATATAAAGGGCAAAGGAAGGAACTTGGATGGGTTTTAGTCAGTAAGAGTCTGACACTCCTTTCCACTCCACACAGAGCGGGAGGAGTAAGTCGATAATTTTCCATCCACAAAAAAAATATATATATATCAATTAAAAACTCTACACACAAGCCTTTTAAGCCCTCAAAAGCAACAACATGACATAACATCACCCCTTATTAACCCAAACGGTTGGTCAGAGGTGTACTAATAGTACAGACGCCAGCACATCAAGCTATCCCTAACTGTCAAATTTTCTCAATTAAAAATGAACCTTATGTCCTTGCAATAAAGTTGAAATACTATCAAAGAAATTTGACAGATTGTGGTAACTTGATGTGCTGGCCTCTGTACATTCACGTTTCACCAGTTATGTTTAAGTCCATGTAATAGGGGGGCAAACCTACTACCATCAACCGGGCACAAATCCCGACTCCATGGTGCTACTGAGAAATTCCAAAAAAGAAAACCAATTGCCCGACATGGGAATCGAACCCAGAACTTCATGCTCAGCAATAGCCCTTGCGACCACTAGACCGACGAGGCAGTCGTAATTAAAAAAGGAAATCAGGAAATATTGAGTGAAGTTTGGCAGGAGTTAGGCAAACTGGGAGCCGCTCAGGATTATTCTGGCTCGCTTAGCTTTCTAAAAGGAGCATAAAAGAAGAGTGGTGTAATAAAAAAAAAAGATACAGTTCAATGAAAAAATCTAAATTTCAATATCCATGAAAAAATGGACTAATTAGTCCCAATATCCTCATTAACGTTTCCCCGTCTGAACAATATTAAACTAATAAAATTATCCTCTAAAAGGCGATGCAGCAAAATCATTTCAACGAGGGATTTCTTTTTAATAAGCTGACAGTACCCGTATTGTTCGGCGTCCGATAAAAATGGATGGAACAGCGGGATTACTCTAGTTCAAATCAAATAATCAAGTACTTTCAGGTGGGATTCAGTTAGTTTTTTAAAAGATCGAATTAAGTTTTTCAGCTGAAGTGTTTGATATTTTAAACACGGCTTTGGTTTTTTATTTCAGTGAGGAATGGGGAAAATGTCGTCAGGAAAGTTTTGAGTATGTATGTGGATGGCTATACTAAGGAAAGAACAATGAAACAACGGATGCATTGTATGAAAGATGATATGGCTAGAAAGAGAGTGACTACTGAGATGACGACTAATAGAGAAGTATGGAAGAAAAACTAAATAAATTGGAATGAGGGCAGGAGAGTTATGATGATGATGAAACACATTGAAGTCCCAGAAGTGACATAGCCCTGCACTGAGTAGTATAATTTGCAATTAATGTATGTCTGTTGGTCGTCTGTCTGTCAGCCTGCATGTCTGTCTATATGTCGAGATCACTGATACCAGTTGGAATATAAATAAAAATTCATCAGCCTAACTGGTCTCTGCGCTGCCACTAATGACGCTGTGATAGGAGCAAAGTTTTGAGTCAACAAAATCTGAAACACAGTCGTGTAGGCGACACGAAGAAAAAGATCCAAACGACACTATTAAAAATATTGGAAAAATTCTAGTAAAAGAATAGTCATTCATGAATCTCAAAACTGCCAAAAGGCTGACACCTATCAAAACATTAAAACTCAAACCCGCTTCTTCATTAATTCTTCTCCGATCTAAAGATAGTACTTTCATAACATTCGAAGTTGAATTTTTAACCCAGGCAGGCTAGAGTTGCGCTGAGTCGCAGTAAAGTGGAGTGCAAAAATAGCTCACTATTTAAAACGAAACACACTTGAACTGTAGAGCTTTGGTTGCTCCCACGGTGCGCTTAGATAAATAGGCGATACATATTGTAACTTCACGACTAAAGAAACGATGGATGGATTGTGTGAAAGATGATATGGCTAGAAAGGGAATGACTACCGAGATGACGACTGATAGAGAAGTAAGGAAGAGAAAGACATGTTGCGCCGACCCCAAATAAATTGGGATCTTCTTCCTTTCGTGTGGTTAGTGACTAACCTGGTGTCCGAGTTTTTATGCTGTGGTGGTGTTTGTTTCTGCTGTTTTTAATTGGGATAAGGGCAGGAGAATAATGACATAACGTAACTTTACGCATGTTTTCTGTATAGAGATAGACAGAGCTAGAGTGATCTGCAGGTATATTTTGCCAGCTGTCTCTCTTCATTAACCACAAATCCGGACAAACTATTAACAATTTTCCCATTTATGGACAACCCAAAAATACTTTGCCCGACCTAAGCATCAAAATCAAGACCTCGTACTTAACAGAATAGAATAGAATAATTCTATTACGTACAGACGCCAGCACATAAAGCTATCTCAAACTGTCAAATTTTCCCAATTGAAAATGAACCTTATTCCTTAGTAATAAGTTTAAAAACTATATAATGCAATGTATGTATGAAATACAGATATAATTGTAGAAAAAATTGCCAATGAGCGGTTTAATCACTGAAAACGTAGCGCTTTGCAATCACAACATAAAGACAGAAGATAAATACCCAAATTAAGTGCCTCATCATTTAATAGGTAAATATGTACCCACATTATCGACAACTCGACAACTCCTTACAGAGCAATGCTAGAAGACCTTCACACTGTAAAACTCTATTTGGCAATTAGACCTTGGACCCGAACAGTGTTCGGAGCTATGTGTTGATAGATTAATCAATCAGTTTTTTTTTTGGAAAAGGCATTTAGCAGTTCTTTTCCTGGAAGGTTATCTACTGCTTAACCGGGCTTGCCTGTGGATGCCTCAATAAATTTAGTAGCAGTGATAGCCTAGTGGTGTAACCGTCGGACTGCCATGTCGTAGTTCTCGAGTTCGAACCCAAGACACACACCTCTGATTTTACGGATTTATGTGCGTATTATATAATTATCACTTGCTTAAAAATCAGTAGAGGAAAACATTGTGAGGAAACCAGAATGTCTGAGAGCTATTCTCAACAGCATGTGACGCTAAGTCAGAGGCCCAAAGGCAGCATAATAATTCTGACACCAGGTTATTAATCACTAACCACACGAAAAGAAGAAGAAGCCTCAATTAATTAAGGCCTCCAACCAGGGCTTAAGGCATCTCTGGGAGGACAGCCAGGAACAGGCTGGATCTGATGATAATCAGTGAGCAACAGTCCTTTTATAATACAGAAGCCAACAAACAATGTCCACAACTAAATTTCATGAAACATCGACCGAAAATGAAGCGTCCAATTTCCTAAAAGCTTTCATCTTAAACAAATAAACTTTAAGGCTTACTCTATAATTAAAACAAAGAAATAATTAATAAGAGCGAACTAACGAATAATTCACGGGCAATTAAAGTTAGAAGTATTTCCACTTAGCTCAGAGAAGTCTCGGAGGCCGCTGACAGCGGTTTTCATACAAACCAAGGGGATAATAATCAATAATAATGTTCCCAGTGCTGGGACACAAGTATATTCACCACGCGGGCCAAGTTTTTTTCTTGTTTTTGTTTGGTTAGTGACTAACCTGGTGTCAGAGTTTTTTTTTTTGTGCGTACCTATTATTGGGGTCCTAGTCGTGACGTGATCAATCGTTTTCAATCGCTAAGTGCTAGACAATGCCAAATTGTGTAACGAAATTCGAGCAATATTCCCATACAAATGCGTTAAAAAGTGGCGTTCTTGACAATCCGAATCGCTGAGATAACGAATTGTTTCATCAACAATTTTCGAAGTCAAATCGACACTTGTCTAGGTTGGTTGGTAAACTGTACAGAGGCCAGCATATCAAGTTATCCTAATGTCAATTTTTTTTGATAGATTTTCAACTTTATTTCAAAAAGATAAGTTTCATGTTCAATTGGGAATATTTTGACAGTTTGGGATAGCTTGATGTGCTGGCGTCTAAACATAGAATGTTTTTGAAAGAAAGTGATTGCTACTAGGTATGCAAACGAGTCTAATGGCAAAAATTTAGTTTTTAGAATTTTTGTCCGTTTGTCTGGATGTGTGATCCGGATTGGCGCAAAAACAGCTGAACGGATTTGGATGAAATCAGGCATACTGGTAGTTTATAAACGGGTTTAAAACAAAGGGTACTTATAATTCCGGTAGAATGTTTCCGTGGGATATTTTCCGACATCTACGCGAGCGAAGCTGCGGGGAAAAGCTCATAGTGTTACTAAGTAATCACCTTCATCCGGTAAGACTGGAAGCCGACTCCATCATAGTTGGGAAACGACTAGGCAGATAATGATGATTAAATTCAAGAAAAACTGAATTTAATACAGACCATTTCTATAGTTTCTGTATGTATTTCCTGTCCCAAAAATACTTTTCCTTTATTTCTTTCTAAGTACAAACATACATTTTGCATAACCAATCACACTGAGTTAGTAAGTGTGTTAGCAGTGGGGACTTAAACAGTAGTGTCAACATTAAACGTGAACTGACCTACATTAAAATGCACACAGCAATAAAAATTTAACTTTGCACAGAAGTACATAGAAAAATTATATATATTTTTCCATCTCACCCGCTCTAGACGGCAATATAACGTGTCGACGGACTGTAGAAATAAGGTAAGTTTCGTTTTAAGGTTCCGTACCCAAAGGGAGCCTATTACTAAGACTCCGCTGTCTCTCCGTCTTTCCGTTTGTCGCGAGGCTGTATCTCATGAACCGTGATTGTTAGACAGTTGAAATTTACGCAGTATGATGTATTTCTGTTGCCGCTATAACAACAAATACTAAAACACAGAATAAAATAAAGTTTTAAGGGGGCTCCCATACAACAAACATAATTTGTTTGCTCGTTTTTATAGATAATGGTACGGTATCTCTTAGTGCGGGACTCCGACTCGCACTTGACCGGTTTTTTAACTCTGTGAAAAGCGCTCCGGTCGAGAAGCCCACTTAAGAATATCTTTCAGCGTGTCTCTAAAATGTTAAAAATACATTTTTCATCGCCACGGTAAAAGGCATAGCGGTAATCTGGGCTATACATCTGGGTATTGTTTTTGAGGCAATCTGGATGGACGTGAGAATTGCCCGTCGTGCTAGATACGGATACTGTGGAAGTGCTTATATACTTATACTATGGGAACAAATCTGAAATCGCGAAAAAACAAAATTGTTTTTTTTTTCGCGTTTTCAGGTGTGTCCCCATAGTAAAAGTCGTTCATAATGATGAGTAAAATGACCCTTTAAAATATTGCCCATGAATTCAATTTCACCCTGTATTGTGGTTGATGAAATTGCAAAGAACAAAAAATGAAATCGAATTTCATTGATTTTTAAACATTTTCTGCACCGGTCGACGTCATCATGTCAACGTCGGCTCTTTTTATTTTTATTTTGAGGGTGGGAAATCTTCAAATGACCCCTCCCGCTCTAGGTGGAGCGGAAGGGAGTGTCAGAGTCTTACTGACTAAAACTCATTCATGTTCCTTCCTTAGCCCTTCATGTTCTGGGGTAGTGGAAACCCTTTCGGACGATCCCGATTACCTGGCAGGCTTAGACCCTAACGGGCCCCTTCCTTACTGCTGACATCTCTTTGAGGCGCGCGTGGAACAGATACGTGTCGTCCGGCCACTGGCCTGGTTCTGATCGGACGGTGGGGTACTCAGCGACCGCAGGCCCGCGCCTACGGTGGCCGGGAGTCGCCATGCGGCTAACGTCAGGTCTGTGTCTTGCATAAGGCGAAGCACTACGCAGCACTATGCTAATGGCCGTTTTGGTGGGTGTGACGCATATTTTTCCCCAATTTTTTTTTGCTGTCGTTGTGTACTTTCTTTGCCTCGTGTTAACCGCAAATAAAACGTATTTTATTCCTTTCAACAAAAAACAACACGACTTTAAAATTTTTAAAAGAATTTCCGGAGATTCTAACCAAAGACACCGACTCCTAGAAATCAAAGTTATTTTTCATTTTGTACCGTTTTTTTAAGAAGTAGGTTTTCAATGATCAGAAAGTCATGAGACTTCCCACCAGTATTAATACCCCCTAATTATGGGCCTACGATACCCACAAGCTTCAACAAAGTTCCGGCCTGCGCATGATTCGATTTTCTTCTAGCGTGGAATACAGTATTACCAACTGCACGCACGGTGTTCCGTGTACAAACCGCTTGCAAAGCCAGAACACAGCAGAAGCTTGTGCCTGTGATAGGCCCATAAGATACCTAGTTGACGCAGTGCGCACGAGTGGATTCCGACTCGCATCCCGCGCGCGATCCCATAGCTTTAACCTTTTAACCGCCTCAGTCGGATTAATACGACAAATGAATTCGTGCCCCTGCCGCCAGAGTCGTGTTTATACGACTGAGGATCTATGTTCGATTTTCGCTTTTATGAGTTGGGCGCTGTGGACACGGTAATTGATATAAAACTAAGCGGTCGATAGGTTAATGTGAATATTTGAAAACGAAGTTCTTTTCCATTTTATTTACTATTGTTTTCTGCCTGCCAAATAAATCGTATATAACCTTGAATCTATATTCCGCGTCCGTCAAATCATTATTGCTATTGCTAGCCAAGATTTCAACGGTCGATGACTTTTGTTGCGTAAAAGTTCTAATTATACATTCTGATGCAGAGATATGAAATGAAAAGTAAGTGCTTTTTCATAATATAAATAATTATGATGCGGATGGGATAAAATATATAGAATAAGTAGAGGCAAAATCGATAAAGAAACACGGACGTCGACGCACAATCTGTTACCACGGATTCGGTACCCCCTCTTTTTTAAGGATGGGAAAGCATTAAATAACTCCTCCCGCTCTAGGTGGGCGGAAAGGAGTGTCAGACTTTTACTGACTAAAACCATCCATGTTCCTTCCCTAACCGTATGTGTTCCGGGGCAACGGTCACCCCTTCGGATAGTCCCACTGATATGGATCCCTTTTTTTTTAAGGCTGGGAAATCATCCAATGACTGCTCCCGCTCTGGGTGGAGCGGAAGGGAGTGTCAGACTCTTACTGACTAAAACCCATCCATGTTCCTTCCTTAGCCCTTAATGTTCCGGGGTAGCGGTAACCCTTTCGGACAATCCCGCTTATGATATGGATACCTTTTTTTTTTTTTTTTTAAGGCTGTGAAATCATCCAATGACTGCTCCCGCTCTGGGTGGAGCGGAAGGGAGTGTCAGACTCTTACTGACTAAAACCCATCCATGTTCCTTCCTTAGCCCTTTATGTTCCGGGGTAGCGGTAACCCTTTCGAACAATCCCGCTTATGATATGGATCCCTTGCGCTAAAATTTTTCGTCGGTTATTAAAAAAAAAACTGCTGTTTCTTTCCAGTTCAAAATGTATGGAACAGCTAGTTTTTTTTCCTCAGACGAAAAATTTCAACGTATTTCCATAATCATGGTTGCACGTCAATGTCCCTGCCTCTTTTATCCTTAAATGCTAAAATTACCGCTACGTAAAGTCACGACAGTATTTTTCCTCCTAATCTCAGAAACGTGTAGCCCGTAGTTCAATAAAACCTCTTTAGAGAATTGAAGCGTAGGCGTATGATCTTAATTCCAAAAGATTATGTCAAAGTCCAACAAAGGCTGTTCTATCGAATAAACTTTTTTCTTAAGGTGAAAGCTACAAGGTGGCCCGCGATTTATTTTTTTAGGTTTTATGCAACTTGCAGGTTATTATCAGGTTATATGTTGATCAAAGTATGATCCTCAGTCGTATTAAATACACATAAGTATTTACAGAATCGTAGTAATTGAAATCAACAATGCCCTCCTCCTCGCCTGATCCTCTAAGCTTATTTTATTATCTTAGGGAATAATTATTTGATAAAATCATAACATTTGAGGCCTAGTCAAACTTAGAGAGCAGTTTTACTGATTAAAATGATTAAAATTCCACTTGCTACGGCCTAAAATTATATTTTGATCAACTTACAAACCGACACAAACCTGCAAATTGCAAAAAAACGTCAAAAAATATTTGCGGGCCACTTTGTAGCTTTCACCTTAACCGTATGGATCTACGATTTAATTTTATTTTTAGTTTCACGCTCAGTTTCCCTTCGGTATTGATATTGTCTGCCAACGAACCGATGTTTCAATGTTCCTTGGAAAGGTTATTAGCTAATAATGTTTAGGAATGTAATTAAATTGGTATTTTATAGGTATGTAGGTGTTTCATAGACTCAAAAGATAAAGTACTGAATGTTGTATTTATTATTTCGAATCAGTTACCTCGTACCTTGTTATGTTTATTTGAAAATACTAGCTTTTGGCCGCGGCTTTGCGTGGATGTCGGAAAATTTCGTACGGTAACCTACTACCGGGAATTAAAAGTACATATTTTATGTGTTAATCCAGGTACTAATCTATCTGTGTGCCAAATTTAATCCAAATACGCTTAACCGTATTTGCGCCAATCCAAAACATACAGAAATACAAACAGACAAATAGAGAAATGGACAAAAATTAATAAATAACTACTTTTCAATAATATTCAATGTACAGTTTTTACTTCGTTACAATTTTATTGTGTGCAAAGATGTTATAGATACAAAAGCATACCTTCCTTTAGCTTATTTTTTTTTTAACATAAATATATTTAATGATAGGTACAATACCGTAGCTTCCCATTAGAGAAAGAATATCCGAAAGTTCCGAACATTTGCGAGTATGTATGTTTCACAAATTGTACCTCTTTGAATGCTAAAATTATGAGTTCTTGAAACAACGAAACATCAAAAGATCGATCATTCAATAAATCGATTAGTTTTAACATCAAAGCATCGAAAGATCAAAATGTGAAGATATTAGTCATCAAATATGATTGTTGTCATAAATACGTATCGGCGCAGGGTTACTTTTGCATTAGTGGTTCAGTAGCTTCAATACCATCAGAATTGAGCTGGATTATAGCAGTTCGTCGTTGACGTGGTACGACAGCGGCTTCTTTTTTTTTTTGAGGTCGGAAAACATCAAATGAATCATGAATGTCTGCCACCCACTCCCTCTCGCTCCGGACCATGTCTTGCACCAAGGCCGGACGCAAGAGGTCGCCGCCGCCGCCAATCGCCTCTACGAGGACACGGCGGTGCTCCGCCCAAGCGGGGCAAATCTCCACCGTATACTCCATAGTGTCCTCTGGGCGATCCTCACAATGGTGACACCCGGGCGTTTCCTCCCGCCTGATGATGTGCAGGAACCTCCCGAAACATCCATGACCGGTGAGGACCTGCATCAGGCGATAGGTGACGCCTCTCTAGCCACTCCTCAAAGAGGGGTCGTACCGCCACTATCATGGGGTGGCCCTCTCTGACATCCTCTCTGTCATCAACACACAGCTGCAGAGCAACCATCAATGCGACGCTCTGCTAGAGTGACTATCACCAGCCAGTGTCATTCTTATCCGACCTTTTTGTTGGTTCCAGTAACTTCGTAACCAAACTAGATGGCGCCACTTGCTGTGCCGTCATCATTTAAATATTATTTAAAACCTAAAGCGCGCTTGCGTCAAGAATTCGTCTGGCTGATTCATCTTCAAATGATTGACAGAAACGGAACGATGTTTTAATTGCATTTAGACCTAAATGCATTTAAAACATCGTTTCAACACGATCAACACATAAATACATCGACTTCAAGAGCTGTCAGTGTCATCAATGTTGTTTAATATTGACAACTCAAAAGTGCCTGTAATTGGTTTATTTGAAATAAATGCTTTGAGTTTGAGTTTGAGTTTGAGTTTGAGTTTGACACTGACAGCTCTTGAACGACGTTTAAATGTGCTGATCGCATTCAGTTTCATTAATAAAATTGTCCTTAAGTATGTAGAAATGACAGCAGCCCTAAATCTTCAAATATAGAGGCAGTATAGTGCCCTTGTTTTCCTTTGAAAGAAATCTGTGCTTTTCTATTTCTTAAATGCTCAACTAAAATTTTTCAAAACTCTCGTCTCCTTCTTCTTAGTGTGACGATGGTTACTCTAAATGGACTCGGCAAAGAATTCGGCTACGTTTTAGCGCCATGATTAGCGTCTATCAGCTCCTGTAACCTGCAGACGACAGGACACACAGGACACGATATTAAGTGTCCTATCGTTTTTGGAACAGTACCACATTTACACTCCAAGGCGGAGTTGTCTAAATTAATCTCCAACTGAGCAGGTCTTGCTTCGGTCAACCTGGGTCCGAAGTCTGTTCAAAGACTTCCAGGTTGGCCAAGACATCGAAGCTCTCATAATAAGAATCAACAAACTGTAGAATTCTATATATAGAAATTAAAAGATAACAAAGGCTATTGATTTCATACTTCCTCGCTTTATTACAAAGGTCGACGATTCATAGGATGCTGTTTGTAAGTAGATGAGCTTTCAGATAACCTATGGTAGATACTCAAGTAGATACTTACAATCTTGATATTGCACTAATGTTACACACGACAAATAAAAAATATAGCTGTATTTTAAAACGTTGACATTATAACCTTACTGGGATAAACTCCCCTAAACCCTCTGGTCACGTAGCTAGCCTATTTTTTATGCTCATGATTATTGCCCCTTCTTTTTTTAAAAATATGTATTTACTTTTATAAATGATTATTATTTTTATAAAAATCAACTTTTTAAAATTACGTATATATTATCTGTTTAAATAAATATTGATAAAGTAAAAAATAAGGCATAAAATAAGCTGAACTTTACTTAAGTTCAGAAGTTTCAGAGAATTTTGAAAATTGAAACACTTATTTCTTTGTATATGGTTGTCAATATTCCGGCAAATAATTAATTTCTGGCTTAGTTATAATTATTTTTTATCGTATGTCTGAATTAAATGAATTGTACTTATCTATACATATAATAAAACAGTAAAAAAACTGTGTCTGTACATTGAATATATTAAAAAAATAATAATTGAGGGGGGTTTAGAAACAGTAATAGAGCACGAATACAAAAAAAAAATTTTGTCTGTTTGTCTGTTTGTCTGTTTGTCTGTTTGTCTGTATGTCTGTTTGTCTGTTTGTCTGTTTGTCTGTTTGTTTGTACACGCTAATCTTCGGAACTACTGGACGGATTGGAATGATTTTTTTTTTGTTGTATAGGTATTAAGTCTGGGCAACATATAGGCTATAATTTATCTTGGAAACTAGAACACCTGATGCAGAACCGCAACAGACCAGCTAAACTATAAGAGATACAAAAATGATACCTTAGCAAAAATTGTTCCACGTGATTAGCATTTTCTGCTGAGAGAATAAATTTGAAGATCTGGAACACCTGATGTGGAACTCCAAGAGCCCAGCTACACTGTAACATATTAAGAATGATGTCTTAGCGAAAGTTGTTCAGCCTGATGAGCATTTCCTGTTGACGTATAAAAATCGAAGATCTGGAACACCTGTTGTGGAACTCCAAGAGCCTAGCTACACCATAACACATAAAGGAATAATGTCTTAGCACAAGTTGTTCAATCTGATGAGCACTCTCTGTTGACTTATAAAAATCGAAGATCTGGAGCACCTGATGTGGAACTCCAAGAGCCTAGCTACACCATAACACATATAGGAATAACGTCTTAGCACAAGTTGTTCAATCTGATGAGCACTCTCTGTTGACTTATAAAAATCGAAGATCTGGAACACCTGTTGTGGAACTCCAAGAGCCTAGCTACACCATAACACATATAGGAATAACGTCTTAGCACAAGTTGTTCAATCTGATCAGCACTCTCTGTTGACTTATAAAAATCGAAGATCTGGAACACCTGTTGTGGAACTCCAAGAGCCTAGCTACACTATAACATATATAGGAATGTCGTCTTAGCAAAAGTTGTTCGGTCTGATGGGCATTTCCTGTTGACGTATAAAAATCGAAGATCTGGAACACCTGTTGTGGAACTCCAAGAGCCTAGCTACACCATAACACATATAATAATGACGTCTTAGCGAAAGTTGTTCAGCCTGATGAGCACTCCCTGTTGACTTATAAAAATCGAAGATCAGAAACATCTGATGTGGAAATCAAAGCTATCACTAATTTTACTGTGTAATTATAAAATAACATAAACTGGGAGTACCTGCACGCGGTGAAGGCGGTTACAGTTTAGGACTGATTTTCGATGACGATGGTATATCATTGAAAATTTGACTCTACTGGCCAAAACTCCTATTTATTTTTTTATTTTATCGTATGAATATGCCTTCGGGCTTATGTTGTTTGAGTGTTTAATTTCCTTTTCCATTTATCTTCGTGACACGGTAGCCTACCCGGTAACGCAGGGGAGCAGTAATTTTAATTTTGATTTTTATTGATCAGGATGACAAATGGACTGTATGTTTTGGTGGTGGTTGGAATGAAATAAAACTAAAGCTCAGTGTGATAAAAGATTTAAATGGGAAAAATGATAAAAAATAACATAAATGGCGACCCCGTTGTCGCTGGCATAAGCAACAGGGTCCGCGTACGAAGTCGCGGGCAGAAGCTAGTTTATTTAATATACTAACAAATATTTTATCCAAATTAATAATACTGTACGACTTTGTTAAACTCTTACAAAACCAATTATTTTTCTCTATCCCGGCTATTATTATATCTTAGCACTATCCCTCGACCCTGTACCAAATACCAGCATTTATCTAGACATAACAATCGGTCAATTATTCTGCAAAAATATCAACGTGAAAACTTCGATGAACTGTCGTTTCCACTATTCTTCTTCTTTTCGTGTGGTTAGTGACTAACCTAGTGTCAGAGTTTTTAAGCTGCCCATGGGCCTCTGACTTCTGTCCCGAGTTCGAACCCAAGGCACGCACCTCTGATTTTTCGGATTCATCTGCGTATTGTATGATTATCACTTGCTTAAAAATCGGTGAAGAAAAACATCGTGTGGAAACCAACATGTCGGAGATATATCTCAACAGCATGTTTCCACTATTGACACCTCACTTTAAACTCAGTGCACTTACGTGAGATTTTTACAGAATAACAGCTCTGAGTGTAGCCGTATTATGGACCAAATATATATACAGCTTGACTACCATAGGTATCTAGGTTCGATAGTTTTTCTGGGGGCGAACACGTGTGCCAAATACTCACGATTTTTTTAATGGTGTGTAGGGAGACGTGTATTTGGAAGTGGGTTCTGTATGTCTAAAATTATTTGAGAAGGTTGGTAAAGTTGACGGTTTCGTGAATGAATATGAGGAGCTGGGTTCGATTCCCAGGTCGGGCAATGTGTTATTGTTTTTTTTTATGTAGTATTTTTCATTGCCACCTGGATTCAGGATTTGTGACCCGTTAATGGCAATAGGCTTGCCCCGATTACATAGGACTTAAATATAAACCTAACTGGCGAAGGGTTAGGTTAAAGTAAAGGTTACTAAAGGTCAGCTCTGCCTAAACCCTTCAGGGATTACAAGTGTGATATTATGTTATGTTAGAAGAATGATAGCTGTATTTTAGAATGATTGATTATTGATACAGTCGATTGTGACAAAATGTTGGCGTAGATTAAAATGAAAATATGCAAATTCAATATCGGAATAGATGCAACAGAGTGACCACTATACATAATGTCTAGATTATAGTTTTAGTATTTGAAGAATCATTTCTATTTTTAAACGACTTCAAAAAGCAGAACGCAATTTTTAAATTTAAGTGTTGAATCCAATCATATTTTATCGATAAGTACTAAATAATTGCAATAAGACAATGAATTTTCAACTTTCCCACAAACGAACCCTAAAGATTTAAAATGGTTTTTATACAATGTTTTCACACGATTACTCAACTTCCAAC
The DNA here is from genome assembly GCA_951799385.1 of Hyppa rectilinea. Classification (NCBI taxonomy): domain Eukaryota; kingdom Metazoa; phylum Arthropoda; class Insecta; order Lepidoptera; family Noctuidae; genus Hyppa; species Hyppa rectilinea. The sequence continues at coordinate 7,016,943 of OX637325.1, forward strand.
TCTATCTACACATAATAAAGCTTAAAACACGTTGTTTGCACACGTTGCTATGTTTCAAAAGTGCGTTTTTATTTACATCTGAGTCATGGCCGAAATGCGTAGCGATGACCGAGGCGAATTTTTTATTTTATTGCAATAAGGAACATTTTGTGCTAAATATTTCAGTTTTACGTAAATTTTGCGGGAAAATCAGAAAAGTTCGACCATCAGCGATTTTGTTAAGTTATCCAGAGACTATAATTATTGACGTGAATCTAATACGAACATAAAGGATAGTGCTAAACCTATATCACTAATTGATGAGTAAATTGATCGTCATTTGTTCCTTGAAAAGCAGGAAAAAACGCAAGTAAACGCCTCACTTAAGTACTATCTTCTCTAGCAATCATGAGTGTAAATGTCTAACTAAGTACTTGGATCAATTTCACTAATGACACCGAACGCGGTCAGCACATCTAAACCGAGTTTAAGAGATGTCAATTTCAGTATTCCATAACAATAATGACAGTTCCTGAATGCGATGTGATGTGGTTGTTGTGCTAATTGCGTTCAGTTGTATTGATACAAGTCACCCTTTTATTTTGAGGGTGGGAAATCATCAGACTCCTCCCGCTCTAGGTCCAACCAAAGTCATTTCATGATGGAAGGGAGTGTCAGACTCTTACTGACTAAAACCCATCCATGTTCCTTCCTCCCCTTTGTGTTTCAGGGCATCTCATCCGCTGACCAATTTGATTGCCTTGACAAATTAATTTAATGAACCGTGTTATGTACAATTCAGTAAGAACATGGAATAAAACAAAAATAAACATCCAATCGGTGGAAACGTTTCATAATTTCAGCAAGACGGTTAACAATAGACAATAATATCAAGTAAAAAAAAAATTGGTACCTTCTTCGTCGCTCCCAATCATAGCGTATCGGTCGTATCCGCTGAGGTTTCGGTTCATACCGAGGCCGAAGTCGTCCTTCGTCCACTGGAGGTTGCCGACCTTGTTCTCGACGCGGCATGGCAGAGTCACTCGCGACCCGACGATGGCACTCTGAGGAGGGAAGACAAAAGTTAAAGCAGACGAATCTTAGTTTAAATTCTCTTTGGATATGAGCAAGAAGAAAAAAAAATGTGTCTCATATGGTTACTTTTACAAATATTAATGAAACATGGGGTTGTCTCGCTCCTTCCCTTATCCCTGTTAATTAACAATATTGAGACCTTATAAAATTAAAGTTAGGAAAGAAGAGAATTATGTTTTTGCATAAGAGATGACAATAAAGTGAGGTAGGTATTCCAATTAGATTGCCTACTGATGTCAACGGCATTTGACCGAATGGCACCTAATGGCACTGATAGGTACATCTTTTTGTAAAGTGCGGTTCGGGGGAAGCTTTTAATAATAGATATTATTTTCATTCCACGAACGTTATCTAGGGTTGTGGAAAGAACATTTTCAGTGAATTTTTTTGCTAGATTTTATTTTGCTAGCCTTTTACTAGTTTTTTTTTAAATAGGGATTTAAATGTACACATTGGTTAAACTTCTTATACTAAATGAAATGACAATCTACTAAAAAATACGATAATAATACTAGTAATTTGTGTCGAATTATCAGTAAAACCGACTTATTAATCTCGCTGCATTCGATTCAAAGACGATAATTTAATTTTTTGTTAATAAGATTCAACATACGATTTTAAAATCGATACATGTACCGAGTTCAAGTTTAAAAAATAATCATCGTTATAATCCAAGGTCTTATTATCGAAATTTATTTTAATACGATCAGTATTAAAATAAATACGTCCATTACGAAAATTTATAAAATTGCATTCACTACTCCATTAAGGGATTCAAACTAATAATTGCCGGTTTAAAATTGTATGTAATAGTGGCGTTATTATTGCTAAATCACATGCAATTTGTGGATAATGTTATAATCAAATTGATTAACCTATGATGTTTGATATGTTTCGTAGTATTGCAATCGTTATTCCAATATATTTCGTAATGGTTTGTGAAAATCGATTACCTACTGAACAATGAACATCTGAATTTAAAAAAGGAACTAATACGAATCAACTGTATTTTGTTTTTTTTAAGGATTCTGGGTGGCCTATGGTAAAATGCAAAATTGACGAAGTAGGTCCGTTGGTATATCTGGACTTTTTCAATTCATAATATTTGTATTCCTGTATTTTATTGTGGTTTTCGAGTTATCTATCCTATGTTGCAACGGGCTAGGTTTTTCTGCATCACCAAAGGTTGACTGGTAGAAAATGCCTCAGACATTAAGTCCACCTTTGTTAGGGTTTTAAATCAATAAATATGTACAGACGCCAGCACATCAAGCTATACCTGTCAAATTTTCCCAATTGAAAATGAACCTAAAGATTTTGTAATAAAGTTGAAAAACAATCAAAAACATTTTGACAGAATGGGGTATCTTGATGTGCCGGCTTCTACTTACTTCGGCTTTACTTTGTAGTTAGTCTTGGCCATGATTGACATCGGCATCGGTGAAGGAAAATATTGTGAAGAAACCTGGACAGTAAAAGTAAGAAACTGCCAACCCTTCTTTAGCAAGAATGATGATCAACGCTCGTGGCTTCTCTGTAGGAGAAGAGGCCATAGAGATATGAGGAACAATGTGTAAAATTAACTCATCCTCCATAGAAATAACGGGTGTTCTTTGATGGGCTACTGCCCGGCAGCCCGACAATTGATATCGGGGTTTTGTGTATATTAAGGCCCAGTTTCCACCAAATCGGAGAGGAGCGGAGACGACAAGAGTTGGAGTTGTGTTTTAAATAACCAATCAGATTTAATTATTTCCACATCTCCTCTTCGCTAAGCTTCAGTGAGAATGGATCTAGCGGAGAGGAATAGAGATAGCTCATCTTTCTATAGAATTTCGTGCCGTGAGCTGGTAAGCGGCTTGGCTTAGCGGAGATGTATGTATGTAATCGGCCAGGCGGCACATCTCCTCTCCGCTTTGGTGGAAATAACCTGCCAGTTACGCAGCACATCTCCCCTCGTCTCTGCACCTCTCCACTTTGGTGGAAACTGAGCCTTAGTATTATGCTAGTCGCGTAATAACTTTGCTTGCGAGATGCAGGATTTTGACATCAGTGGTGACGCTTAGTTTGCATGTGGCGATATCAATGCCGCACCAATTACAAGAGTACAGTCGCGAGCACAAGTTACCATAAACTGTTAAATTTTCTCAAGCGATTATGAACTTAACCAACAAAGTTTTAAAGTATAAATTTATTTGGAGAAATTTGACAGTTTGGCGACCGAAGATTTTTGTCTTTCAAAAACTATTTCTCAATGTACAATTGTCTGAATAATATCTTTTACAACAAGGACACTTACTGTTATATCTGCTGCCATATATGTCATAACTTAGTGCACAAATGCAATCTTGTGATAGCACCACGTGAAGTGCGGTTTTCTAAAGAGAATACTGAGCCTCGTTTTTATATGACATGAATGCAACGGGACTTTGTATCTGAGCGTGGTTTTTTGGTATTAAATAGTGTTTCGTGTAGATGTTTCTTCAACTATACTAAAAATACCCTTAAATTCCTGTTAAATGTGTTAATTCAAATGAAATTAAATTGTAGAATCGTAAGGCCCGTTGCGCACAGCAAGGTCTAACGGTAGAATAACTGTGTGCGCTTAGATATAACACGGCAAACCGGCGCGGGCGCCGCGCCTGCCATATGGCTGCCGTTGAAATAGGCACATGAATGGCTCTTTTATATGACAAAAAGAAAAAAAAGTATTGTTGTTTTTTATTATCTTTAAAAGAAGAAGTCGATATTGTAGATTTTTTTCTATCGATACACACTTGATTTTTTTTAAAGTGCCTGTTTAGCAGGATTGTTGTTGGATAAAAATATAAATAGAACCGAAGTTGTTTGTATTTTCTTCCTTAAAACTTAACTGGAAATTATCAGAAGGTGGTAAGTCCATTAACGTCATAGTTTAAAACAAAGTGGTAAGTTTACAAAAACTGTCACTTTATTTTGAACTAGCTGCAGCCCGAGGCTCTGCCCGCGTCAATTTCGAAAACTTTTCATATAAACTTCCACCCTAGATTTCACCGTGTTACGGAGAGAGTTTCTTAAAATCCTTTTTCAGCTAACGTCTCCTTCTCATTATATACCTTTGTGCCAAATTTCATCTTCGTTGGTAAATTTTGAGATTTCGTTATTAATCAGTGAGTGAAAGAATGTATGAATGAGTGACGTCTCGCTTTTATATTAAACTAGCTTCCGCCCGCGGCTTCGCCAGCATAATATGTCGACAAATTATACACATAAACCTTCCTCTTAAATCACTCTATCTATTAAAAAAAACTGCATCAAAATCTAAGCATTCATACAGACATTTAGGACACACGCGGGAAGTGATTTTGCCTAATACTATGTACTTATGTACTGAAGATAATGCCACGGATTAACACAGATAAAGTTTACCAAGAGTGGAAAGATGTCGTAAATATCGTTCTACTCTCAACATTCGAATTATTCAATGAATTAGTTGACCCTACTTAGTAAGTTAGAGCAGCTGGATCTATACAAATTATAAATAAACTAGCAGCCGCCCCTGCTTCGCACGGGTGCTATGTAGATACTATCACGCAGGCCAAAGTGAGGTAAACTATACGTATAAACCTGCCTCTTGAATTACCCTATCTATTGATGAAAACCGCATTAAAGTCCGTTGCTTAGTTTTAAAGATCGAAGTACAGATGCCAGCACATCAAGCTATCCCTAACTGTCAAATTTTCTCAATTAAAAATGAACCTTATGTCTTTGCAATAAAGTTGAAATACTATCAAAGAAATTTGACAGATTGTGGTAACTTGATGTGCTGGCCTCTGTACAAAGCGACCGACGGCTTTTTCTTTGAAGGGTGGGAAGTCATCTTATGACTCTTCTCGCTCTGGTTGGAGCGGAAGGGAGTGTCAGACTTTAACTGCTAAAACCCATCCATGTTCCTTCCTAAGCTCTTTATGTTCAGGGGTAGCGGTAACCCTTTCGGACAATCCTGCTAACCCGACAGGCTTCGGACTAATGGGCCCCTTCCCTAATGCTGACATCTCTGTGAAACATAACGCGCCGTCCGTCACGGGAGTCGTCACGCGGCTCCCGACGTCCGGAGCGTCTCCCGCGGTGGCTGGGCCGTTAGGCTCTGTCCCTCAACCATCCCGCCACCTCTTTCGTTAGCATGACTGCTTCGCAGAAGATGACTGCCTCCCACTCCCTCTAGCTCCGGACCATGGCTTGCACCAAGGCCAGACGATCTCGAAGTGACTTAGATTTATACTATGCATGGAAGTCGCATTTAGTGTAGTCTTTGTGCTACGCGTTGTTTTTCTAATCTACCCAGCGGATTTTCATTATCATTTAGAAAATATTATATGCCGAAAGGTTTTTGTGTATAACTAAATATTATATTAATATTAAATTTACTCATTATAAAGAAAACTCAATATTTTTTCGACTTTTCGAAGATGGGCGGTTTGCTTACTGCCACAATTTTTTGTGCTATTCTAAGCTCAGTGCCGACAGTGCGACAGCGTATGGGTTATAAACTCATTTTAAAACATTTAAATAAACACATTTTTAAATAATGTATCTCAATATAAAAACAATGTCATACAGGCGCCATATTGAAAACCCGAATATAGCCGACAAAACACGACGAAGACGTTAAGCATTCAAGAAATTAACAGATAACGAGATGAAAAGATTAGAGAATCACTAAACCAGCTATTTGTATTCATTTTCCAATTACTATGTATATCGAACGAACTATGTACTCGTACATACACATATACAACGTGGCGTTACAATGGTGACATTAATTTAACACACGGGTAGGTTGTAATGTTGATAGGTTAAAATGAATCGAAAACTGAAAAAAAAATCAAACAAACTAAATAATAAAATTTATTCGTCTACTTTTTGCAATTGTTTCATCCTAATAGTATTGCTTATTCGTTTTAATTTCATTGATGCGAATATTATGATCCATGACCCCGGCAAATGACCGCTGCGCGACAGTTCTCTAAGTACAGGTTGCTCTAAGATGCTATTTTCTAACATTTTAATTAAATCCGTAGATAATAACGTTTATTGGAAATATAATGTCTTCTTCTTCTTCTATTCGTGTGGTTAGTGACTAACCTGGTGCCAGAGTTTTTAAGCTGCCCATGGGCCTCTGATTTAGATTCACATGCTGTTGAGAAATATTCGCAGACAGCTGGTCATGCTGACATGTCTTCATGAAACGAAAATGTGAAAACTTATATGTGTGTTAAATCTTCTTCTTCTTCGTGTGGTTAGTGACTAACCTGGTGTCAGAGTTTTAATGCTGCCCATGGGCCTCTGACTTAGCATCACATGCTGTTGAGAATTATCTCTCAGACATGCCGGTTTCCTCACGATGTTTTCCTTCACCGATTTTAAGCAAGTGATAACTATACAATACGCACATGAATCCGAAAAATCAGAGGTGCGTGCCTTGGGTTCGAACTCGAGACCTATGACTTAGCAGTCACACCACTAGGCTATCACTGCTTTGTCAAATTAATGTCACCATTGTAGCGCCACGTTGTATACATAGTTGTATTAAATATTTCTTAAATACTGTATTTCAACTTCCGATGCTAATAGAAAGATACGGGCTGGCGCGTCCACAGACTAACAAAATACCAATGCAAATGAGTATGACAATAATTATACATTTAAATTTATTCTGTTGTACATTCCGAGTTATAAGGGAAAAGTGGGACAAACAAAACGCCATAAAACCAGTATATTATGGTCTCGAATTTATAATTTGTGGACATGATTATAGTGTTAGCGAGTTTTAATTATTTTAAGTGCATGTTATGGTAATGTAGAGCTATTTTTTTTTATAGCAGTGACAGCCTAGTGGTGGACTGCCAATTCATTGGTCTTGAGTTCGAACCCAAGCCACGCACCTCTGATTTTACGGATTCATGTGCGTATTGTATAATTAACACTTGCTTAAAAATCGGCGACGGAAAACATCGCGAGGAAACCAGCATGTCTGAGAGAGATATTTCTCAACAGCATGTGAAGCTAAGTCAGAGACCTATGGACAGCATAAAACTCTGACACCAGGTTAGTCACTAACCACATGAAAAGAAAAAGAAGAGCTATTTTTATAGTATTTTTCTTTGCGTATATTTTAGGAAGCCATTTTTATTTTCGTCACCCGAACTTTGCAGAAAGATCGGGGTCTACACTTAATGTATTTATTTTAAGACGCCACAATACCCCTGTAAAAGTCACCCTACGTTTTATGTTACCCAAGTCACGCGTGCTATTTTCGTGTGTATCTATTTTTAAATACGGCTGTTCCTTCCTATCGTATCTGGCTTAGATAAATTATTAAACGGCGAAACAAAACGCAATCAGCACAGGTAAGCGTTTAAAAGCTGCCACTGTCATTTATGATATGGAATGTTAACCTTTTAGATGCCAGAGCAAAAACGCACGCGTACCCTCTACGCCAAACAACAATTTTTTTGGCTGAGGAAAACCTGCTCAGGTGGGGATTCATAGAAAACTCCTCTTTGGAGTGTAAATGTGGTGCTGTTCCGCAAACGATCGGACACTTAATGTCGTGTCCTGAGTGTCCTGCCGTATGCACGTTACAGGAACTGATGGACGCTCGTGATGGCGCCAAACACGTAGCCAAATTCTGGGCCGAGTACATTTAGATTGCAATCGACACGCTAAGAAGAAGATTTCTTCTTCTTATCATGAATTTTCCAATATGCATGGTGTCTTTTAATTTGTTTCATGTCATGAAATACGTACGAGAGCTTACATTTTTAAGATATCTACATAAACACACACAAAAGTAACAGTTTAATTGTTTATTTCGTGTTGATAGTGTACCGCATTGTCACATATTTGTGTCGTTGGCTCACGGGGCATGCGCTTTCTTGTCACGTATATGTGACGATGGCGTTCAAAAGGTTAACACTGAAAGCTCCAGGAGGCGGTTTTTATAATTATGTTCTAATCGTTGGAAGACAACAGTGGAATACTAAGGGCGAATTTTACCAATGAAACTGATCGCGATCAGCATAGACCGCGTACAAAAGTTGTCACTGTCATTATTGTTATAGAATATTGACGTTGACAGCTCCTGAACTCGGTTTAAACATGCTGATCGCGTTCGGTGTCATTAGTGGAATTGATCCAAGTACTTAGACATTTTCACTCATAATTGCAAGAGAAGAGATGGTATGATGCAAGTGTATAATGCTTAGGTATTATTTGCTTTGCACTTTCTATCCAATCACGAGTAACTACCGTATAATGGCAAAGCTCAGTGATTACGATATAAATCATATGTTATAGTTAGATTTCTACTCTTTTGGCTTGAAAGTGTTTCCTCCTATTACGAAGAATTTTTTTAATAAGATAATATTTATCTACCATTTTGTATCTTTGCATCACCCAAAGGTTGACGGGTATAAAATAATTGCCACTCCTGTGCTTAGTAACGTAAATGATTTAAGTATTTGAAGTAAATGTCAAAGCGTTTAAGCACAGAAAAAAATTCTTTAAGCAACACAAAAATAACAGTTGCCACCCATCCCCTATTTGAAAATAAACGTATAATAAACTCCGTTATTTCACGAAAAATACAAAGTAATGTAATCTATTTAACATTTACGTTAAGTTAATTACTGACATCAACATCATCATCATCAAAGACAGGAAATAAAAGTGCAATATGTGTTTTTGTGTGTGTTCTGTCAAGTGCAATAATTTTAATAATATTACAGAATTACTGTCTTTGTTTTTGTACTGCTTTAATAAATAATATCCTTGGTCATTTCACACATCGCCATAATTATTGTCCCCACCTAAGCAACCTAATGCTTGTGTTATGGTAACGAGATGGCTGATAAACTACTTTTTTTTTTTTTGTAAATACATACATAATTATAGATATAAAAACACCAAGACCCGGAACAAATACTTGTAGATCGCACAAATATTTGTTACATGCGGGAATCGAACTCGCGACATGCTGCGCAGCAGTTAATCGCTTAACCACTGCGCCAACCGTGTCAAATGATTATTGAGTATACCTATACTTCTTGTGAATAGCTTCCCTCTCATAGCTTGAATAACTAACAAAAATACCTTGTTTACACATTCAAACTATTTAAAAACTGTTGCCTCTCCATGTTTATATCAGATCAAACCATAAACGTACGTACATTATCTATGTGAGGTTGTGTATCAAGATTCTGCTAATCTGCTTTATCAATATTCATGACGCATTGATTTAAGAATAGGCGTCTACATAATTATAATAAAATATATGACAGATTATTATCTTTTATAATTTATGCATACTGATTTATTTTATCTGTGGTCTCATTAAATGGCACGTGAGAGCCATTTATTAATTTATAGTTTTTTCTTTAGTTTTGTAAATTGAAATATGTTTATTATATTTCAATATTGTGTTTATGGCCTCTTTTGTGTGTATTTACGTCAGCTTTTTTTTTTGACTTAGTATTACAACAGTTTTTTTTTTTCAAAAGTTTTATAAGCCTTAGTCGAGTTACGTAATATTTAAATCTTTCGTCAAATGCCATTTACACCAATAACCCCATGACCATCATAAAACAGATTTGATAAATAAAAAGTCGTTAAACCGCCGTAAAACTCTCGTGTCGCTGTGTTGTTTAAAGTATTAATTAAATAAAAGTTATCTTTACTCATTGCATAATGGGGTCACCAAGCTTTTTAAAAATGCCGCGTATTAAGTTATTTGGAGAGCCATAGAAGGCTTCAATTGATTTTACCAGGACCAAACTAGACAGTTTGAGGGTGGGAAATCATTAAATGATTTAATGAATCCCGCTCTGGGTGGAACAGAAGGGAGTGTCAGACTCTTACTGGCTAAAACCCATCTAAGTTCCTACTTTAGCCCTTTATGTTCCGGGGTAGTGGTAACCCTTTCGTACAATCCCGCTGATCCGACAGGCATTTGCCCTAAGGCACTCCTTCCTTTAAGCTGACTGTACCTTGCAACGTATGTTTTGCAAAATTAGGTACAAATGAATTTCAAATAATTTTTGTCCTTACAATTCTTTTACTTCCCGAAATTTATATTTTTGTCAAAATGTAATGGAACCGCCTCATTTAGCTTAATCAGCGTATAATGTTCTTACTGCTGGGACACCGGCCTCAACTTTTTGTGAGAGGCAGCGGGCCAACTACCACGCGTGCCCAATGCGGTTTGTTGGATGTCACATGTCTTTGAATTTTTTGGTTCTAGGACATGTTGGTTTCTTCATGATGTTTTCCTTTATCGTTTTAAGAGCTGTTGTGATGCATAGTTGACGAAATGTGGGTATACCCAGGCTTCTTCTTCTTCTTTTCATGTGGTTAGTGACTATCCTGATGTCAGAGTTTTTAAGCCGCCCATGGCCCCTGACTTAGTTTCACATGCTGTGGAGAAATATCTCTCAGACATGCTGGTTTCCTCACGATGTGTTCCTTCACCGATTTTTAAGCAAGTGATCATTATACAATACGCACATGAATCTGTAAAATCAGAGGTGCGTGGCTTGGGTTCGAACTCGAGACCTATGACTTGGCAGTCCGACGGTACACCACTAGGCTGTCACTGCTACTAACCCAGGCATGATGGTATGTTCAAAAATCTTAGAGGCCATGCGGTACTTTCAAACATGTCTATTTAATCTTTCACTTTTAGATTAGCACGCTATGTAATAAACTTAATTTACTCAAGATAATTATGTCTGTCAGCATGTTAACTTTTAATGGCGTTATACATTTAACTTAAAAGCGGTTTTATTGCATTTTTTTTATGATTATTGATTTTTAACTGGAAATTTTACAGTTATGCTAATATAAATAGTTTTTATATACGATAAGTAATTGGAAAAATAGATATTATTTTGTAAATAAGAAATTAGTAGGTATATCTTAACACGAAAACGATGGCATTGTGTGAAAGATGATCTGGCTAGTGAGGGAGTGAATGCCTACTGCATAATAAGCCAATAATGTTCCCATTGCTGGGACACTGGCCTTCTAACGGTGAGACAGAGTGGGCCACAATCCACCACGCGGGGCCAGTTCGGGTTTACAGATGTCCAATGCCTTCGAATTTTCGGTACTAGGATACAAAAAAAAATTTCACCGTTTTGACGATGTGAACGAAGTGATGATGATAATTGAACTTTAAATACTTAAGCCGAAAACCTAAAATCCCCTATGCATCAATGCTGATGGTTTTTTGCGAAACCCCAATTCGCCCTTTACTGAATGAAGGCGTAAAAAGTTTTGCTTTCAGTAGCTCATAAAACCCTTCTGAGAAACATTTGTTTATTTATCGACAGTTAAAAACATACCTGATCCTGCGGTTCCATGGCGAACCTCTGTTCTTGGTAACCATGGCAACCGGCAATCAAGACGAAGAACGACAGGAAGCGAACGCCGACATCCGGCCGAGCCCATTTCCGGCGCCTTTCTGTTCTATATTTGAATTCGGAATCAGCCCTGCGCCCGCGCAGCCCTATAAATGGCGTTCCATTTTCAAATGTCTCTTTGTGTTGTGCCGCCATAGTTTATATGTGTGAAGCATATTGATGACTGATGTTAGTTTTTTGGTACATTTGTGTTTATTTTCAGGAATTCTTTGTGAACATTGTATCTGCAACAAAACAAAAATCAAGTTAGTATAATAATAATAATTTTTAATGTTGGTTCCGGCTATATTTTTAGATTGAGTTCATGACCTTTCTGCGACCTTGGCTTTAACCTTCACTTTTTAAATCCTAATAGGTAGGTACTAGTAATAGGTAAATATTATGTGTATGACTTGCCTGTGTTTTAGGGGGGGGGGGGGGGGTTAATGGTATTTATTTGGTTCTTTTTTTTCGTAAAGTTATTCTAAAAAAGTAAACAATAATCGTAAAGCAGCCAATCTCATCTGCCTTCGAGTGTCATGATTAAGACTGGTTGTCAGATCGGGCTTCTGACGACCCGTAAGGACTGTCAGATCCACGACTGACAGCCGGCACCAACCGCATAACGTGTTATCCAAAGCATGGATGGATCAGGCTGTATATGACCATCGGATGTATATGACGGTAGCCATCTTTCACCCATCCAGGATGCGACCGCGGCAAGTGAAGCTTAACCTAATTTCTTAACCACAAACCAATTTACTTAGGGCAAAAAAACATCTACGAATTTCATTGCGTCTTGTATTTTGCCTAATACGTTTATATACAGTTGTTGGCATGGTTGGCATCGTAAAACTAAGTATAGATAATTAAATTTGTATAATCTCCTAATTATTTTAACATTCATTTATGATTATGCCCATCTTCAGTTTAATTTGCATGTCTCTAATAAATTAACATGATCTTCCATGCATGTATTCAGTGCCTCCATGTTTAGGCAACGTAGTTTTTTAATAGTTCGTAGTATAGAAATAAAGAGAAGTGTTAGCCCAGTGGTGTGACCGTCAGACAACAGAGTCATAGTTCTCGAGCGAACCCAAGCCACGCACCTCTGATTTTACGAATTCATGTGCGTATTCTATTATTACCACTTGCTTAAAACCGGTGAAGGAAAACATCGTGAGGAAACCAGCATGTCTGAGAGATATTTCTCTTCAGCATGTGAATCTAAGTCAGAGGCCCATGGGCAGCATAAAAACTCTCACACTAGGTTAGTCACTAACCACATGAAAAGAAGAAGAAGCCCTTTTAGTTCCGGGGTAAAGGTAACCCTTTCGGACAATCCCGCTGACCCGCGAACAAGTAAGAAAAATTTAATTTCGCGGGCTTGATTTTAGCTTTCATCTTAAGCCAGTAAAATAATGTTGACACTTGGGAAAATATATAATAAACTTTTATAAATTAACAGAATCATTGTAAGACGCAGCGCCATGATTGTCAATACAAACTGGTCGCTCTAAACATTATGTGATGCTAAACATCGTTTAGTGGCGCCCCCTGTAGTGTTTTATGCCAGTTTAGACAATTTCGATAAGTTATCGGTATTTCATTGTCCAATTTAAAAGTGTACTTTATTATTGATGTCAATTCTAATTTTTGTTTTTTTTAAACATGACAACAATGACAATGACAATATTTATCGTTATGTTTTTGTCAAAAATGACAAACACTTTTTCTACAACTTAAAATACCTATTTTAATATCAAACGTATCATAACGCCTGTTTCCCTCGAAAGGTTGAGCAGAGGTGTGCCAAATGCACCCATTTTACGCCAGTTATGTTTAAGTCCCATGTAATAAGGGGCGAGTCTATTGCCAACTACTAGGCGGGCTTCAGACTCTGGGCTGCTACTGAGAAATTCTTGATGGAAAAGCCCAATAACACCTTGCCCGGGCTGGGAATCGACCCCAGGATCATGCTCAGCAACTAACTTTATCCTTTATCAAAGAACGATACAAAACAACATTCTAATCAAGAAATCGAGCCATAAATTAATGCCTGCCTCAATAATAAATCACTTTTATTTATGTTGTCTTTACGGTTAATATTTTTTTTTGTTGTAAAAACCGCTTTTTTTTAAATTATAATTAATTAATTCTTGCCTTTACTGGCGCTTCAAATTCTTAAACATAATGGTATGCTTTATCGCGGATCGCAAGTAAATCACTCTAATATTATAAAGGCGAGGGTTTGTGAGTGTGTGTGTGTTTGTGTGTGTGTTTGTGTGTTTATGTGTTTGTTACTTCTTCACGCAAAAACTACTTAACGGATCTGGATGAAATTTTGCACAGAGATAGATTATAACCTGGATTAACACATAGGATAATTTTTATCCCGTTAGTAGTTAGGTCCAGTAGGACAAATTACGACATCCACGCGGGCGGAGCCGCTAGCAGGAACTAGTAGTTCTATATAACATACACCATACTTTAGCTTAGCCTAAATAACACAGCAGTGATAGCCTAGTAGTGTGACCGTCTGACTGCCAAGTCATAGGTATCGAGTTCGAACTCAAAGCGCGCACCTCTGATTTTACTGATTAATGTGCGTATTTTATAATTATCACATGCTTAAAAATTGGTGAAGGAAAACATGCTGAGGAAACCGGCATGCCTGAGAGATATTTCTCAACAGCATGTGAAGCTAAGTCAGAGGCCCATGGGCAGCATAAAAACTCTGACACCAGGTTAGTCACTAACCACACGAAAAGAAGAAGGCTTTTAAAGTCATTATAATTTCTATCATTGATAAGTTCATTAACCTATCTTAAAGTACTCTCTTCATTCATTAAGTGTGAGTACATTTAAGTACAAAAATAAATTACATTATAGAGCGACAATATCGAGACACATGGTTTGAGCCGGCCATGTGTGGCAGTGTCAGTTACATTGATATGACGTTATCTGGATGTGACAGTTTTGAGTATGAGTCTATGATCAGGTGACGATTTGGAAATACGTTGTGGTTGATTGTCTGTTTTTGGGTTTGTTTTATAGCTATATCATTCTGAAGGTTAGACTTAGAAGGTCCTATAATGGATAGGTATATCAAGCTACATGATACACATGGGCATTGATAAATCTTCCTCTAATTGGATGATGTGTTTTTCGGTTGTCTTTTGTTTTTATATGTATATTATAATTTTGTTTTTATATAATAAGTGTTACTTCTAAAATGGTTTTTAAGTTTTTTGTTGTAATACTAACACGCTTGGGCCTGGCTATGGGCCTTCGATGCCTGATAATACAAGATTTTTTTAATATTTATATTTACTTAATAATTGTTTAAAATTGATATTTGCATCAATTTGCGTGCAATAATTTAAAATTCAGTGCTTAAAGCAAATCATGGCTCAATGTAGGTATGGCAAAATCATTGTTTTAAACATTGACTAATCTGTATGGATAATCATCAATAATATTAGCAGGCTTCTTACACTCATTGATTGTTGAGTGCTGAGCACATACCTTCTCCCTTTTATACATTAATTTCCTAAAACCGGAAGAATTTCATAATTTTTTATATATTTAATTATTTAACCCACGTATATAAACAAACATAAAGAAAAAACAGAAAAATACATAAACTGTTAACTAAAAATAATTGATTCTCATACACAAAACTTATTCTAGTACCACAAAATAAAGCATTTTATTATAAAATACTCGGTTTCTGGTTTCCTTTCATCAACTTAACAACCTAACTCAACAAGAACATTTAATACAAAACATTAAACTCCTAGCACAAATAACTAATAAACACACCCTTTGATCATAACACTTTACGAGCATCAAACTACGTTCCACTCCCCTCAAAACTAACACCCTTGTCACTTCCATTAGCCTG
Organism: Hyppa rectilinea; assembly: GCA_951799385.1. Classification (NCBI taxonomy): domain Eukaryota; kingdom Metazoa; phylum Arthropoda; class Insecta; order Lepidoptera; family Noctuidae; genus Hyppa; species Hyppa rectilinea. The sequence continues at coordinate 7,032,363 of OX637325.1, forward strand.
ACATCTTCCAACCACATGGTACTAACAAATATTATTTCAACGCCTCCTTTTTATAATTATGTGTACTTTACTTAATTATCATCTCCCATGGGATCTTCACATGAATTTTTGACGTTTTTTACGTCCGCCATCTTGTTTTTTCTGTCATTTGTTTTACTCTTATTCGATGAAGTTTAGTGTTAGTGTTTTTTTGTCCGTAAAAGCTGTTGTTAAATGTTTATGTTTTAGGAATTACTAGTTACTTGTGTACATTTTTTTTTTGAGGCTGGGAAATCATCCAATGACTTCTCCCGCTCTGGGTGGAGCGGAAGGGAGTGTCAGACTCTTACTGACTAAAACCCATCCATGTTCCTTCCGTAGCCCTTTATGTTCCGGGGTAGCGGTAACCCTTTCGAACAATCCCGCTTAAGGTACTTGTGTACATTGGTTAAGTAACTTGGTTTCGACTCGTCAGAAGTCTAGAGACAGCTATCTTTCTAATCTTTTACCGTCTGGCTGGCTATTCTTCTTCTTCTTCTATTTAAACATAGGTGAAGTTAGCAGTCAATTGTGTCTATCAGGTGGAATGACAGCTCACTTCACTTAAGCTTTCATGGCGAGTTTTCGTTAGAATTGATCAGGTGGGCACGACTTCGGTCTAAGAGGCGTGCGGCGTGGCAAGCGGCGCGGTGTCGGCAAGCAGCGCTTTGTCCATGCCACCGCTTGCGTTGCCACTATGAGCGGCGCCTCCTGTCATGCTTCATACATTTTGGTAAATTTGTTTATACCGCCCGCCTCCCCGTGCTACGCCGCCGCTTATGCCCGGACTCCACCAAATCGGAGACCGGGCGAACAAAGAGATGTTTTTTAAGCAACCAATAAGTGAAGCTGAGCGGAGACGAGATGTGTGAATAACGAAATTCTATTGGTTGTTTAACACAAATACTGCCACAATTTTTTGCGCTACTCTAAGCTCAGCTCAGTGTCTTCAACACACACACGTGTTCATGGCAGTGTATGGGTCGGGCCTTAGACCATCGAGATCGTGGTCAAGTTCTTCAGAACTCAGCTAACGAATAAAAGGCTAAAAATCAGCTGAACGAATTTGGATAAAATTTGGCGTACCGATAGTTTATAACCTGGAACATATAGAGCTCTTTCAATCCTGGTAGTACGTTCCAGTGGGATATTTTCTGACATCCACGCGACCGAAGCTGCGGGCATAAGCAAGTATGAAATATAATGACGTATCCTATGATATTATTATGCGTATGGGCATCGTGGGTGGTCTGTTGAACCTCTGAGCAGAGAGCGGATTGAATATACAAGCTGATTTACTAAATGGATGCGTGTCAGTTGTTATTGTAAACGAAGGTTAAGGAATTTCAGTGAAGGGACTGGTTTAAGTTCGTTGAAAATAATCACTGTATGGAAAGGTAATACCAGGGGTCCATCATATTCATGCCAGAAACGAATCTGAAATGACTTATACAATATAGAGACCGCATATATACAAAAACCACAAGTAATACTAGTCCATAGAAATATGGCGAAATTAAAAAAATAATTATAAAACGTAAATAAGAAAAAAACAAAACAAACAGAGTTGATTTCTCCAAACATGACACGATCTTCGATTCATCCGCCAATACATCACGTCAGGCTTAGCGTCTAAGCCATCGTTGAGAGCAAAGAGTTTCCTAAGGATCTGTTCGACTCAAAAGTCGAAGCCGCCAGTGCACCTGCCAGGGTCGAGGGCTTCTTCGATAAAGTTACCGTGGACACAGGCAACTGAAGGAACACGGGTGGGTTTTAGTCAGTATAAGTCTGAGCCGAAGAGCAGGAAAATTTATTTGAGGATTTCCCACAAAAATATCACGGCGAACGATCTATGCCTCCCAATGGCATTATGGCTGTAATTATACTAGTATTCATATATACCAACGCTTGATGGTAGAAATAGGTTTGACTAGTATTACTTCTCCGTATAAGCTCCTCCTCATTTAAGACTGCCTCGTTGGTCTAGTGGTCGCAATCGTTACTGCTGAGCATTACGTCCTGGATTCGATTTCCCAGTTGGGCAAAGAGTTATTCAGATTTTCCATCTGGAATTTTTCAGTATCACTCTAGAGTCTCCATTTGTGCTCGGTTGATGGCAATAGGCTCGCTCCATATTACAAGAGACTCAAACGTAACTGGCGAAATTTGAGTGTTTTAAAAGTGCAACTCTACGTAACCCAATAGAAAATACAGGCGTGATGTTATAATACTAATAATATCCTTGGACATTTCACACAACGCCATATAGTCCCAAGCTAAAGCAACCTAATGTTTGTGTTATGGTAACGAGATGGCTGATAAACTACTTATATAATTTTTTTTTGGAAATACATACATAATATAGATAGAAAAACACCCAGAGTTCTGCTTTGTATAATCATTTTTCGTGAAGCGTATACGCCGGAAAAACAGTTGAATGACGAAGACGAATACAGAGTACATTTAAAAATAAATTAAAACGTAATGCTAAGATAATGTAATGCTATTGTGTTACGTGGGTACGTGGCGCCACGGATACGACTGGATATAGAACGTCTGACATATGGGCACAACTGCTGAATAAATAGAGGAACTCGTTATGATCACGGTGGTAAGAATATAGCGTGACAATATACAGGGTATAACCGAAAGGGTATTTAAAAAAAAAATCGGCTGTTCTATACATTTTTGGTCACGTGACTCGTCGAAATGTAGGGAACAGCTGATTTTTTTTCCACGATTTCGGAGTTGGTCCCATAACAGATAAGTTGTTCAGTATGGTGGTCTGTAGCTTATGCTTTTGTATGTACCCTTTCGGTTACACCCAGTAGAAAAAATATATAGGTACAGTGAGTTAGGTTAAACGAAGGACATACTTTTAGGGGTAACTATACTCATGAAAACGAACAACTTTGACCATGGAACTGTACCTGAAATCACGAAAAAAAATCAGCTGTTCATTTATGTTCGCATAATTCGTCATTCGTCGTTGTTTTTCATATTTCAGAGTTGGTCCCATGGACAAAGTTGTTGATTTTCATGAGTACTATACAACCTGAAACTATGTCCCTCGTTTAACCTAACACACTGTATAGCAGTATTTCTATAATGCGATTGATCTTATGAATGTTCGACAGTTGCAGCTGTCATCGCAATGATGAATCTATAGGAGGTATCGTAGGTTTGCAGTGTTGCAATATACAGGTAGTAGGTACAGCTGCGTTCAGGTCAAGAATAAAAACAATGAGAACAAGCTATGGGGAACTATGAACTGTTTACGGCCATTGTTTTTGTCGTTGCCAAAATAAATATGAATATGCTTAACGTGTTTTTCGAGGCTCGGAGGGGCCTCGGAAAATATTATGATGTAAATATGGTCACCTATCCACGGACCAACCCCGACAATCATAGCTTAACATGATGGATCGAACCTTGCGGCTGTTATTAATTAGGCAAGAGCTCTGATTTAGCCACGAGCTCCCTTATAAAATAAATGCAAAACCAAAAGCATGTCAAAATTTACTAGCAAAACAGTTAGGATACTGCAGATAAGTATTTATAAGTCAAGCCAAGACAAGAAGGGGACAAGAAGGAGGAGTTCAATGATCGTCCAGATATAGATAGGAATGTTAAAACAAAAGCAGACAAACAGACAGACGAACGTAACAGCTCCTAATGATGCTCTAAGAGAGTTCTGTGCTCACAAAGTTAGTATGGAATTTTTGGAGTTAATAAGTTGCATGAACTATTAAGGGAACCTTTCGTTAGTTTTTTATTATTATTATAGGACTAGCTTCTGCCCGCGGCTTCGTCCGCGTGGATGACGGAAATTGCATGTTTTTATACATATAAACCTTCCTCTTGAATCACTCTATCTATTAAAATAAACTGCATCAAAATCCGTTGTGTAGTTTTAAAGATCTAAGCATACATACAGACTTTAGGACAGACGCGGGAAGCGACTTTGCTTTATACTATGTAATGATTATCTATCACCATGCGGTATTTATTTATTGTTAAATATCGCAGCATTATGCTGAGTATTTTGCTATTTAGGGCTCGCAAAGGTCTTTGTTTTTTTTTTTAAGTATTGATTTATTTAATCCTTTAAGCACAGAAATGTACAGAGGCGATGCCATAGGCATTTTCTACCAGTCAGTCAGGTAATTTTTATTTGTTATTTTCCTTTTTTATTATGTTTTGTTTTTATTTCTGTGTATTTCCTGTGCGTGTGTAGAATTAAATATTTTTCTTTCTTTCTTACCTCTATGCCAAATTTCATGTTCGTAGATCCAATAGTTTTTTGAGACTTGTGTTTTATCAGTGAGTGAGTGAATGCATAAATGAGTGACCTTTCGCTTTTTACACGCTTTATATTAGCTTCACTTGTATGTTTGTAACCGACTCATTTGGAAGCGATTTTGACCCACTTTAAACGGCCAGATTTCGTTCAAACTTTGTAGATTTATCGAGGACCGATGACAATACATTAATTTGAACTAAAAAGTAGGAAATAAACAATAGTTAAAAAAAACTAAAAAACACGCTTTTTATAGAAAACCGAACTAAAAAATAGAAAATAAATTGCGTGGGGTGTTTTTTAAGATAATATTCACCACCACCATGCACCCCACGCTTTTTAAAAAGTAAAATTTATTTTCTATTTTTTAGTTCGGTTTTCTATAAAAAGCGTGTTTTTTAGTTTATTTAAACTATTTTTATTATTTTAAAATACAGCAATGATAGTCTAGTGCTGTGACCGTCGGACTGCCAAGTCATAGATCTCGTGTTCAAACCCAAGGTACGCACCTCTGATTTTACGGATTCATGTGCGTATTGTATAATTATCAAAAATTATCACGTGCTTAAAAAAATCGGTGAAGGAAAACGTCGTGAGGAAACCAGCATATCTGAGAGATATATCTCAACAGTATAAAGAAACTCTGACCAGGTTAGTCACTAACCACACGAAAAGAAGAAGTATTTAAAAATTACGTTATTGTTGCAACGGATCTGAACACACAACTTCTTTGTTTGAGTAAATGATGGTTTATTTTAAACCTACCTACAGTTGCACACCCCTGCCAACCACTCCGGGGTTGACAACTTTTTGTTAACAAAAATCGACTTATTCAGAGGCGGAAAAAAAAGCGTAAATGAAGCGAACCAACTTAGCCATTAAGCCGTACAGCACTCATTAGCATCACCTAAAAGTTGGAGGAAAGGTAAACAAATGGCCAACTTTCAGGTTTCAGCTGAAACAATGTTACACGAAATTTGCTCCGCAGCTTTTTGATGGAACCTATCTTTTTAACTTAATTTAATAAATTATTTTGGGTTTTAACACGAGTTGGCGGAACTTTTGGACACAATTCGTGATTTCGGTAGCCTCATATTAGAGTGCTATGTTTTATATTTAACTAGCTTATGCCCGTGGCTTCGCCCGCGTGAATATGGAAAGCGTAATAATATCCTACATGTTAGCGGGATTGTCCGGAAGGGTTACCGCTACCTCGGAACCTAACGGGCTAAGGTAGGTATCGATAGGTTTTAGTGAGTAAGAGTGACTGACACTCCCTTTCGCTCCACCCAGAGATGGAGTGATCTTTTGATGATTTGCCACTATCAGAAAATAATAATTCTGCATGGCATGTACAGAGGCCAGCACGTCAAGTTACCACAATCTGTCAAATTTCTTTGATAGTATTTCAACTTTATTGCAAAGACATACCTAAGGTTCATTTTTAATTGAGAAAATTTGACAGTTAGGGATAGCTTGATGTGCTGGCGTCTGTACATAACATCACGCCTAGAATACGCGCAGGGTATTAGGTTAGGTTAGCCAGGAATGTAGGGGGCTAGGGGGCCAAGGGGCCAGGGCCAGGGCGCGACCCTATTGCTATCAATTGGACACAAATCCAGACACCGGGCTGCTACTAAGAAATTTTGGATATTAAATCCCAATAACATTCCCCGTTCCGGAGATCGAGCCCAGGACGTCATGCTCTGCAATAGAGAAACACTTAAGATATGTATGTCGCTTACAAAAAAATACACCGTCCGGCGTCCGTATAAATTATTTGACGAGTAGGTACCTACCTAAAATAAATCGCTTCGTAATTTCACTCTGATTTGTTGCTAAAAAACTTTAAGAACATTGCAGGGATATTTACTGTTGATAAAATGCCTCGTAAATTGGATAAGACTGATAATGTAGTTTCACTTCAAAAGATCAACAGAAGGCGTTACAAAAGACTTTAACATTAAACCCACAAAGCCCTTACGTACAAGTAAGCTTTTACATATAAATGAGTACATAACTCGCTGCAACGTGCCACCCCATGCAATTAATTTAACTCTCTGATAGTAACATGTCCTACAATGTCCAGTCCAGCAAGCATATTCTGTATCACAATGTATTCAGAGCCTTTTTCGTGTCGTTAGTGACTAACCTGTGGGCCTAGTCAAATTCACATTTTCATTAACGATAACTAAATTAGATAAATCCGAAATGTATGGAATTGGTATAAGTATAAGCTTTCGACATGTCACGTGGTCAATCGTTTTCGTTCGCTAAGTGCAACTCTCTGATAGTAACATGTCCTACAATGTCCAGTCCAGCAAGCATATTCTGTATCACAATGTATTCAGAGCCTTTTTCGTGTGGTTAGTGACTAACCTGGGAACTTAGACAAATTCACATTTTCATTAACGATAACTAAATTAGATAAATCTGAAATGTATGGAATTGGTATAAGTATAAGCTTTCGACATGTCACGTGGTCAATCATTTTCGTTCGCTAAGTGCGAGACAATATCAAATTGTGTACAACAACTCGATCAATATTCCCATACAAATGCGTTGACAAGTGGCGTTCTTGACAATCTAAATCGCTGAGATAACGAATCAACAATTCTCGAAATCAAATCGACACGCATTACATTACATAAAGTACATTACGGTGGTGTAATCAAAGGAAACGTTGAAAAACGATCAAAAATATAACTACCCGCAAAAAAGTTTAACTAAAAAGAACATTGAAAGCGGACACCAAGTGAATTGCCATGCCTTTCTGATAGCAATTGTGTTCCACAATAAGCCTTGAGTTTATCAACAAGACAGTGAAGCAAACAGCGAATTCTTTACTACTGCGTATAAGGTTTATGTGCTAGAATTATTTAGTGTACAAACAAAAGTACAATGTACAGAGGCCACCACATCAAGTTACCCCAATCTAACAAATTTCTTTGATTGTTTTCAATTTTATAACAAAATCATAAGGTTCATTTTCAACTGGGAAAATTGACAGTTAGAGACAGTTTGATGTGCTGTCTTTACTTAAACTATAGTCTGTTCCAAAAGTATGTGATGAAATTGTAAACAAACCGTGTTTATGTTAGTTTCTTAGTCATTCACTCTTTGGAATAAATTAGTTACACATTCATTCATTTGTATTTAGAAGTTGTGTGTACGAAATATGCTGGAGTCTGCACGAATATGTTAACTAGTAAATAAAATTTCTTTTCAACCATGAAGGTAGAGGTTCTATGTTCATCTGTGTGTATTCTTTACTTTTATTTATGTTCTTCAACACTTTCGTCAATTGCGGACTGAACCCAAAAAATCTTCTTTCAATTGGTAGTAGAAGCATAGCCGGTGGTCCTAAGTACCCAAGTTACGTCAATAAAATGTATATTATTGATGTAACTTGGGTACTTTAATTGACATCAAGTGTCAATTTACTTAATAATGAATTGCCCTGTCTATACCCAAAGAGATTGATCACCCCGGTAGGTACTTATTTCAAGTTCTATATCACGAAATCAGTTAGTAAAGGAAATACTACTTAAAATAAGATAAGACGATATCACGAGCTAAGATAGTTACAATTTATCTACAAACACTTATTTTAAATCATCGATCGTTTAATGATTCTAATGGACCAATTAAATAAAAATAATGGGTCTTCTTGCATTATATTTTAGTGTCTGTATTAAGGCTGCCGTAGACACGCGCGATGCAACTTTTGTAGAACAATTCCTATGAAAAATCCATGGAAATTGTTCTACCAGAATCGCGTCTTTCTGCGGGAGCGTTTAGGAGTTTGACAGCTATAAAAATCATACTTCATTCTTATTTAGGAACCGGTACGCCTCAGCTAAAAACATGTTTTTGTTTTTCTACCTAAATGTGGTTTAACTAGTGCAACACAAATATTTTTTTTAACTAAATATCTTTCGTTGCTGTGTTGAATAAAAAAAAGAATGTAAAAATAAGATTGTATTTTTAATGCCATGACTGCCAGTTATACCGAAAAATTTGCAGCATTAAAATGAGAAGCCAATTCACACCAAAAAAATATTGTTATTATTTTGTCGCTTAAAATACTGTAGCAAAAAAAAACATTCAAAATGTATTATGTAGGTATTAATTGTATTTCAAACTTAATTTAATAATTGCATTATGTATTCACTTTGTTACCAACTTAATTTTATAGTTTTTGCTGTGCCCTACAGGGTCCGTAATAGTACCTTAGCTTAAAGCCTATTGTTAGATCTTCACACATTATGGAATGCAAATAAATATATGAATATGAATTTTGGGAACGTCATCCCGTTAGAGAACAAAAAGCAATAATCCCTTCCTTCAATAAAACAACACAGGCACAAAAAATAGCAAAAAAAAACATTGTCTACCTAAACAAGGCCCAAAACGTAAAATAACATAACAAACGTCAACGATTTTTAATTGAACATTTGCCAGCGGAAACGCCCATACGTTTTATTTTACATATTGTCTCATAAAAAATATTTTTATTGTTCGATAGATTCGTTCTATATTATTTTGAAACGTCATTTTGCTGTTGTTTGAGCACAGAAAAAAAGTTATATTTTTGTAGAATAGTAATTAGTTTACTCCGTTTTTTTTGTTTTGATTTATTTTACTAACTATAGTAAAATTCTATACAAAATTCTAGTTATTTTAAATGGAATTTCTACTTCTATGTCGTTTTTTTTCGGTTAGAACATTCAAACTGAACCACTGACCAACAGCATTAACGTACTTTCGTGGTCCTACTGGTAGGACAATACAGTAGGACCACGAGAAAACACCCAGGCCACGTGGTCCATCCATCCAGAGATCTGCTTATTTCATAAATGAGCATGAGCAATTCTAGTTTCACAATTATAACGTCATTCGGACACAATGTTGTGAAATAATTACACCATCCTTATTATCTGGACACCCATCTTTTTGCTATTGTGGGGGTACCGACAGCATGGAGTTTTTAATGGTATTTTTGTTATATAAACTAGTTAGGATCATTGCTCCGTCTGCGTGGAAATAGGTTGGATATAAATAACCTTATTCAAACAAAAAAATACACAAACAAATGTAGTTAGTTATATAGTTATCTAATTTAAGTATGTATCAGTTGTTGTTATATATTTTTTGTTTTTAATTAGTCATTAAAATAAATAAATAAATTTCGCTTAAAATAAATTTTGATTATAAATATTGATGAAGGCACAATTCCATAACAAAAAAGAATGATGCGTAAAAATTTACTCATTATTAACTAAATAGAACCCAAGTTTAATGGGTGAACTTTTATTTAACAAGGATTTGTCGTACTCCTGACCTGACAAATATATTAAACCAACGAGGATCGGAGATTATAGTTGTCTTAGAGATTTAGGATAAATAGGATTTGTCCACACATAAATTCACCACTTTTTCTTTATTATACTTTCGAGCCGTGGAGTCCAAGTACTCATGGTTTGTTCAAAAGATCTCCAAACGACTGTTTGACACTTCCGTGACCAAAGGCTGCTTTTACCCTGGTCAGAGGCTACATTACCAATCGACAGGGAAGGAAGATTCTAATTTATCTTACGAATTTTCACTATTAGAACAACACCGAAGACTAAAATGTAGGAACTCACGTAACGTACGAAAAATCTTCTTTAGAAGCATCTACAGACAAAGCAAATAAAACATTGTTAACAGACATCATGAAATCATCATATATTCTTAGTCTGAGACTACAGGAAGACGTGTATCCGTTAAGATCTAACATTACACTGAAAATTGAAAATCATAAGCAAAAATCGATTGAATAATCATTGTTATGAAATCTGTCTCTTTCAGACTGACAAGCAAAGAATGGAAACAAGATTTTCATGTCCGTATCCTGGAGCGATATTCTACTTTTCGTGTGGTTTGTGACTAACCGTATTAACAGAGTTTTTATGCTGCCCATGGCCCATCTTTCAGACATGCTGGTTTCCTCACGATGTTTTCCTTCACCGATTTTTAAGCAAGTGATAATTATACAATACGCACATGAATCCATGAAATCAGAGGAACGAGCCTTAGGTTCGAACTCGAGACCTATGACTTGGCAGTCCGACGGTCACACCACTAGGCTATCACTGCTGTAATGCTGGAGAGATACATACTAGCATAGAACTCGATTTGAATCTGACAGATTGATAGTAACTAGTTTATACTGGGAACCATCATCATAATTATTTTTTAATGTGGAATGGACTTGCTGACCTCGATCACGCCTGATGGAAAGCGATGGATGAGGTCTAGGTGGAGCGAGCGGTGCCTGTTCACTCTTGCTTTGAAAGCAGACGAGTTATGTGGAAGGGAGCATGGACGCTGACGTTGTCCCAATTTGGATTCGACGCAAAATGTCTTTTTCTTCCATACTTCTCTATTAATCGTCATCTTGGTTGTCACTCCCTTTCAACCCATATAGCACAGTCCATCCTATTATATATTATTCTTAATATTATCTTTTCTTTGGTATTCCTTTAGGTACATGAATAACAATCATCGCTCAAAAGTGCCTTACTTGTGCCTATTTGAAATAAATGATTTGACTTTGACTTTGACATACTCAAAACTTTCCTGACGACAGTTTCCACATTCCTCCGCATCACATGTCACTCGTTGATAATCTAGACTCGAATCCTGATTTTCGTTTAAGGTACGATAAGATGAATGGTGGCAACTAAAATTCGAGGCGAATTTCACCAATAAAACTAAATGCGATCATCGTTTATCTAAACCGCGATCAATACCTCAATCAATCAATGAACTCAGCCTATCCCAGTCCACTGCTGGACATAGACCTCTCCCAGGCTGCGCCACAACACCCTTCATCCGCCGTCCGCATCCAGTCAGCCCCAGCCAACTTCTTAAGGTCATCGGTCCATCTAGCTGAGGGGCGTCCCACACTACGCTCGTCGATGCGCGGTCCCCACAAGAGCTGCCAGTGACAAAATTGCTATGCAATATTGACAGTAAAAGTTCTTGAACTCTTTTTAGATATGCTGATCGCGTTTAGTTTTATTGGTGAAATCCGCGAATCCACTAAATACGTAAGTCAAAATTTTTCGCACACGTACAAAATAAATCTCCAAAAAGTTTTCTTTTAGCAAACATGTGCTCACATAGTAACACACCAAATTCATACAGTCAGTCTTTCTTTGTTCAAAGTAACTTACAGTTTTTTATTACCAGAGTTTTTCATGAGAAGAACGCGTCCCGTAGACGCTAAAACGGCGCCAAATGAGCATTAAGTTTCCGAGATTCATATTTTATAGACGAGCATAAAAGCGCAAACATTCTATTGAATGAAGAAAATCTAGTATTTTTCTAGAAAAATATTAAAGTCGCCTTAGTCTGCCTCGTTTGTCTAGTGATAGCAAGCGGTATAGCCGAGTATAAGGTCTTGGATTCGATTCTCGGGCTGGGCAAATTGTTATTGGATTTTTCTTTCCAAAATTACAAATAAATCGCTCAAAGCGGTCTTTTAAAGACAACCATTAAATGAATTAAAGATGGAGTTAAAAAACTGCAGGGAGTCAGTGGCGTAACATTTACATACCCATACCATTAATATATTATGCATCCATAAAGCATATGCTTATCTAAGTATACATACATAATATGTATGTATGTATTACATTATTATAGTATGTTACTTCCTAATAATTTAGCTTTCTACTGGTAAAAAAATGGTTAAAATCGGTCCAGTAGTTTCGGAGCTTATTTAGTACAAACAAACAAAACAAAATTTTCCTCTTCTTCATAATAGTAAAAATATATGAATATTTAAATAAAATGACATGAAGTAAGAAACTATAAGTCATGATGATGTTTGTCAAAAGAGGAAACGTTACTTCCAGAATTTAAAAAGTTGAAAGAGATAGCAAGAAGTATCAGTACTGAGAATTTGTAACACATAACTCTGAAAATAGTTTATTATTGTGCGTATTTAGAAATTAAAGAGGTCGGAGCCCGGTTTTTTCAACGCAAATAACATCACTTTGCGTGAAGGTAAATTAGGTTTGTTTACATTTTTCACGCAGCTTCACATACAAATAATATTACGAATTATAATTTTACGCATTCTGAAAATAAAATAAAAACAAAATTGTTATAATAAAACCTCACCTTATATTTAACCCGAAAAATAATCCACACTAGCAACACAATAAACTAAAATTCGATTTTCGAAATTCAAACACTTAAGACCATGGTCGACGAACAAAAGAATTGGGCTCGTTTTCGGGGCTCGGGACACGGGTTTCGGGACCGCGTATCGTGGTGAACGCGAAGTGACTAACCAAGAACGTATTGCGTTTATAATTCTGTGTGTTATATTTTTAGAAAACGCCCCCTTGTTAGAAATGTGCGTGTGCGCAGGGTAACACGTGGACGGTATCCGGTCGAAGGGTTTCCAGATATATTGTTTGTTCTAGAGTATTGACATGCCGTTAAATTTAATTGTTTTGTCGTTTGGTTTTTCAGCTAGAAAGGGCAGATTTTTTCGGAGAAAAAATAAAAACTGTTTATTTTCTATGGAAGTCATAATAGGCATTGACGATGATGATGAGGGGAATAAGACGGTTAAGCATACAAAGAGTAATACCTACTTCTATAGAGTACATACTGTATGTAATTGCCATTGCATGGATGTATAACATACACCCACAAAATCGTTGCATCACAATTATTCAAACTTAACTCTTCATCAGAAAGATAAAGATCGAGAGAACATTTTACTTTTCCAACACCTTCCTACGTAACTCGTAAAAGTCAATTAGGAAAATAGGTTACCTACTCTACGCATTACATATGAAAATTGACGTGAATTGTGAAATACAAAGAATAGCAACATAAAATTCTTGTATTGCCAAAAATCTGGCATTACAATTAAATACTAGGCTGAAAAGATAGACGATGCATGTTCAGAAAATTAGATACCTAATTTTGACAGGCATTCCGAGCTCTCGGCCACATACAGTTCAGATCTTCGCTATAATCAGATGTGACGTAACTATGTTGTACTCATAAATTACCTATAGTGACCATTTCTTTTTTGTGTAGCCCAGGAATTGTACCCAGAAATTCATAAGCAGCTTTTACAATTCCTAGCCAAAAAAAAAACAAGGAAAACATGGTTAAGAAAACATAGTGAGGAAACCGGTATTGTCTGAGAGATATTTCTCAACAGCATGTGAAACAAAGTCAGATGCGCAGCATAAAAACTCTGACACAAAGTTAGTCACTAACCACACGAAAACCAAAAGAAAGAACAAGAATTCCTAGACCAAAGCGCTAAAAGGCCAAAACCCTTTCTAATCTTGCCGTTACATTACTAAAAGAATCGACACAATGTTATTTCTACAGTACAAACCTGAAACAACGTACGAAAAACGCCCAGCGTCGCAGACCTAATTATTTATTTAGCAATGTCTGACAAAACAGTCCATATGGCTGATAATAATTATTCAGTTCCCATTGAGTCATGATAGTTATAGCCCACGTGGTGATCTTAACCAATTGTTACCACATTAAATTATTCATGGTTATAATTAGATTTATTTTGGTGTCGTGGACATTGGCCTTTACCAGATGGTATGCAAATGTTTTGTTTATTGTGAATCTATTATTGGGTGCAATAAAACTTCAGGGTAGGGATATCGTTAATTATTATATTCTTTGCTGTCACTGGCTGTTAATAAATCAACGTTTCTAAAGGCATTACCAACTAGACCAACCAGCGTCGGATAGCATCTGTGTGACACTTAATGCTGAAATGACCCTTTTTGGTGCGGCCGCGGCCATCAGTTATTTTTTAAACATTTATTTGATTTTTTTGTGTGTCACCTACTGTGGTTAAATAAATGTTTTTAATTTCTCTCTTTCTTTTTATTTCATTAAGAAAACTTCATTCTCATCTTACAGTAGTACCTACAAGAAATTAATCAACTTATACATACAATCCGTCAAATTTCTTTGATAGATTATCAACTTTATTACAAAAAGTATAAGGTTCATTTTCAATTGGGAATATTTGACAGTTTGGGATAGCTTGATGTGCTGGCGTCTGTACAATGAACTAAAGTATCACGAAAAAATGTAAAATAACCCATAGAGTCAAAAAGACATTTTACGAGTGCGGAGCCAAAGTCAATATATTGAGCGGAAGTAGAAGAAGTAGGTAGTAAAAGGATAATGGACCACAGATAATAATTATAATTACTACCTATTATTTGCTCGCTTGATATCCTATACATTTCACACATGCTTCCTTTCTCATCCAAACATTCACAACGACATGCTGAGACAAAATTGGCCACAGGAAACGCTGAATCAGAATACGTAAAGACACTGAGAAGGGATGTAATATGTTCCATTTAACATGTGTTGGTCAAAACTATTTACTTTAATAATAACTAGCTTCGGTCCGCGGCTTCGCTCGCGTGGATGAGGGAAATTGCATGTTATTATACATATAAACCTTCCTCTTGAATCACTCTATCTATTTAAAAAAACTGCATCAAAATCCATTGTGTAGTTTTAAAGATTTAAGCATACATACATACAGACATCAGGACACGGGAAGCGACTTTGCTTTATACTATGTAGTGATATGTACTTACAAGCATATAAAAGAGGACGGAAAATATTAATAGGGTATCAAAAACTTCATCCGCGTGGCTGTCAGCAGGAAAAGTGCCAAAAAGGCTGGCAACATTGCGACTTTGTATGGCAATGCTGATTTTTTTCAGCCGCATCCGCTAGACTTGAAGCTGACCCCAACGTTGGGAATAGGTGAGGCAGATTGATTGTTTATAACCTGGATTAACACATATCCCGAACGTAAGTTCCCGTGGGATAATTTCCGACTACCACGCGGGCGAAGCCGCTGTCAAAAGCTAGCAACAGAGTATTGCACATTCTTCCAATTGAAAAAAAATCGCTAGTGTATGTCTAAGTGAAGTGACCAGTGGTAGCCCAGTGGTATCGGCCTCGACTTACGAATTGTAGGTCGTGAGTTCGAACCCAATCAGGCGGTTAACTTTGTGTATTTAATATCATAATCACTGCTCTCAACAGCAGCAGACAAAAAGCAGTGATAGCCTAGTGGGATGACCGTCGGACTGCCAAGTCATAGGTCTCGAGTTCGAACCCAAGTCACGCACCTCTGACTTTTCAGATTCATGAGCGTATTGTATAATTATCACTTGCTTAAAAATCGGTGAAGGAAAACATCGTGAGGAAACCGGCATGCTTGAGAGATTTTTCTCAACAGCATGTGATGCTAAGTCGTAGGCCCACGGGCAGCATTAAAACTCTGACACCAGGTTAGTCACTAACCGCACGAAAAGAAGAAGACTGCTCTCAACACGGTGGAGGAAAACATCGTGAGGAAACCGGCATGTCCTAGAAGTCTGCCGACCCGCACTGGGCCCGCGTGGTGGATTATGGCCCACTTTCTCTCTTAAAGAGGAGGCCTGTATTCCAGCAGTGGGAACATTATAGGATGACTACATATGTATGTATATCTAAAGCAGGCAGTCCCTTCTATAATTTAACGCCAGATTAAAGAATTTTTATATACAGAGTTGATACGACAGAGGGGCTTTCCTTTAAACAGCTTATACTAGGGACCATTTTCAAGCTCTGTACCAAAAATCAATTAAATAGGAGCAGTAGTTTAGTCGCAAATGTTTTTTTAAGTTCTTGCCCCGTTTGAACACGATGTATCTTTCCTAACAGCGCTCCAGCTCGCGCGTCGGTGCCGCTGCGTTACAAGGTCAGTTTTTGTTCACAAAGGGTGGAACGGTTGCGTTTTACTCTGATTTGTAAGCTATTTAGTTTGTTTGAAAAAATAAAAGCCTCATTTTTGGTGCTTTTTATTTTTATACCGTACCGAGTTAATACTAAACACGTATAGTATACGTAGTGTAATTTAATGCCCCTCTGTCATATCAACTCTGTATAAGGTTTTAGATATAAGATTTTTTTTTACTACACTGTCCCAGTGCTGAGCAAAGGCCTCCCCCAAATCTTTCCAAATATCTTTCTCTTGAGCCACCTCGATTCATTCTTTGCGGTATGCGTCTAGATTGTCTCGCCACCTCTTCCTGGGCTGGCCAGGAATTAATAACAGACCTAAACAGAATTTAACCTCACTTATACCGAAATATAAATAATTTCACAATCTTACCTGGCCTTCTTACGTAATGTTCTCACAGTTTATACTTCGCACTATTTCTCACATATTAATCATCGCCTTTAAGATGCGCGTGGGCAGTCATAGCGCACACGAGGTAATAGCTAACAGTGTGTCTAGTATCACTAAAGTGGAGCATGAAACATTGATTTTGGGGAAACAGAAATACATTATTGAATTCTAAAACCTATCTTAACTGAAGTTCAGAAGATAAATACTACTGAATACCGCAAAAGTAAGATGGAGGGCCAGTATTTTGCAAATAACGATATACATATCCTATGACATAGCAATACGGCATAGCAACTCACTCCTGCATTTTTTGGAACGAAGTTCCTTATCGCGCGTTGTGAAAGGGGGCTAGACGGAAAAAATTCTTACGAAATTACAATTCCTTCACTAATTAATCGAAAGAAACTTCGTTCCATCCGGGTGTCCCTTGACACCTCTCAAGTTTTTTTTTGAGGATGGGAGTTCATCACATGCCTCTTCCTGCTCTGGGTGGAGCGGAAGGGAATGTCAGAGTCCTACTGACTAAAACCCATCCATGTTCCTTCCTTAGCCCTTTATGTTCCGGGGTAGCGGTAACCTTTTCGAACAATCCCGCTGAACCCACCCGCAGGGGTAGGTTAGTGCAATTTTTATGACTTGACAAGTGTTTGTCAAGTCATTTAGACTAAACCCCTTACTAATAAACGTATTATATCAGGTGAATAGTTACTCACCGATTTCTTTCTTTCAGTCGTCAGAAATTTGACTTTTGAAAGAAGAAGACAAAGCGTTATGTAACTGTAAAGACGCTATACAACGTTTATTAGTTAGGGAGTTAATGTTTACAACCCTTCGGAATGAATTCTGTAAATGATGCTAATATTAAAAATTCCAAAATTTGGATGGATGTTTGTTACTCAATCACGCCGGAACGGATGAACGGATCTGGATGAAATTTAGCACACAGATAATATAATTCTGGGTTTACGTTCCCGTGAAATATTTCAGAGATCCACGCGGGCGAAGTCACTGGCCGGCTTGTATAATTTAAGTCTTGTATCGCCTATCCGTCTTGACCAGGTTGGTTGAAGAAAGCTCGTGCCTTCTTTGTACTAGAAGAGACCTTTTTCCCTGCAGTGGGACTGTAATACGCTGAAACTATCACACTTATATGATAAAAGCGAAAGATTGTGAGTGTATGTGTGTATGTTAGTATGTTTGTTAAGTCTTAAAACAAAAAGTACTGGTCGGATCTGAATGAAATTTGGCACAGAGATAGATTACAACCTGGATTATCCCATGGGATAGTTTTTTATCTCTGTGGTACAGACGCCAGCACAGCAAGCTATCCCTAACTGTCAAATTTTCTCAATTAAAAATGAACCTTATGTCTTTGCAATAAAGTTGAAATACTATCGAAAGAAGAAAGAAATTTGACAGATAGTGGTAACTTGATGAGCTGGCCTCTGTACGTTCTCGTGGGATAATTTCCAACGAACACGCGGGCGAAGCTGCAGGCGGAAGCTAGTTGTCTATAAAATCCGACTGCAAACAGTCTATACTATTTCCTTTTCCTCCCAAATAAACCAAAAACAATTTTCAGAAACGATTACCTATTTCCGTCTCATTCCAACAAATAAATCTTTCGTTTCAAGCGATAGAGACCACTTCTATTCTATTCTATTTTAAAATTAGAAAAACTGTATTCAATTGTTTCAACATTTCTTCTAACGTACTTTTCTACTACTGTATCTAATTAGGTAAAAATATATTAAAATTACAAAAGAATTTAGCTTTTAACTGCCTAGAATTAAAGCTCACAGTAGCGTGCGGAATAATTGGAATAATTAATCTCTTACGTCCGAACAACAATCCTCTTGAAATAATGATAAGCGATTATAAATTCTGCTTCAGTTATTTTTGGAACATCAAAAGTTAGAAGGTTGCTAATTGGAAATTAATGTTTTTAATATTATAATTTAAAATATATATTTTTAGACACAAAACAATCTGCCTAGCATTTTCCAACTATGTTGGGGTCGGCTTCCAGCCGTACCAATTTTTTACATGGAGCGACTGCCTATCTGACCTGCACAACCCAGTAACTGGGTAATACGATACGACTTAGTAAGACTGGCTGTCAGATTTTCGGGCTTCTGACCCATGACATATAATTTTAGACTCATGGGGTCAATTAGATTGACACGTATTTTTAGGTGAAAGTGAGACAAGAGTCGGGCTGTGGGTTTTTTCAAATCTGGGAGTTCCAGTAGCAGCCGGGCGTGCCTGGGGCCCATTATATTACATGGGACTTAATCCTAACTGGCGAAATGTGGTTGTACTATTGGTACATCTCTGCATACACTTCGAGGACTAGAGGCGTGATGTTATGTTAAAATTCATATTGAAAATACCCAATTTTTCCACAAAATTCCTAACACAACATATACTAAGAGTTATCGACAAAATCCTTTGTTCGCAATACATAAATAATGGCGAATGACCGTTGGCCTACAAATACTTTATTTTAGAATCTGATTTCATATATTTTAGAAATATTTATTTGTTTTAAGCCATATCCAAGTCTATAGGAGACTGTAAGTAATCCCCTTGTACAATAATGTTCATGATTTAAGTGTCTGAAAAATACTAATAGAAGTTAGTCGGTATGTGTGTTTGTCTTGAACAAAATCCACCGAGATTCATACTTAGCACTTCCTATATCAGCTAAGCGCTATTACTGTCACTATTGCACGACTGTCAAACTACAAATGCAAGATAAAGACGGAGATATGTATAAGCCGGAGCATAAGGTTCAAAGAGTACCGCTGACAGGCGCGACACGACAGTACGTCGCGGCTCTAGTACAGTCAACAGCAAAAGTAGATGATCAAAAACAGAAACTCAATACTAGTGAACGGAGTTCGCGTCAGAACTGTGTGGCGTCGGAGTGATTCAAAAGTATATGATTGTAAATTATACCAAACATTTAGTACTAGTACAGCTGTCATATATTCGTGATCAGTTATAACTCCAAAAGTTATAAACACAATTCGCATCAGAACTAAGAAGTAAAAAATAATTTCAAAACTAGTGAACAGTCCACGATTGTTACTTGGAAAGCAATAAAGATATTGAGTATTGAGTACAGTTGAAATCAAAAATTAAATGATGA
The DNA here is from genome assembly GCA_951799385.1 of Hyppa rectilinea. NCBI lineage: Eukaryota > Metazoa > Arthropoda > Insecta > Lepidoptera > Noctuidae > Hyppa > Hyppa rectilinea. The sequence continues at coordinate 7,052,094 of OX637325.1, forward strand.
AACTGAGGCCACGTAATCATGAAGCAAATAATTCTTATTTTTAATTATCCCAGTAATTTTGTTTGTTATGTTTTACGGAAAAGCTGAATTTGATAAAGATTTGCCTATTTAATAATATATGCCAAATTTCATCCAATTGAACCCCGAAAAAAGCTTATGTTTATTAAAAATCATATAATTTAAAAACTTTACTATATTAATTGTTTTTTTTTTGTAACTTCTGTCAAATGTTCAATAGTAGCTGATGTGATACAAAACGATAATTCAATAAATATTATTATCTTTGTATGTTCGCGAATTTATGTCAATGTTCAAAAGTAGCTATACAGTAGCTGCTACAGTATATTAAAAACGGAAGGTAGATTGATATTTTTATCTCTAGTCTAGTCTATTGACACTGCTTGCAATGTTCTAAAGTAGCTGATGCGATACAAAATCATAACTCAATAATTGCTTTTGCCCAGTCGGTCGGCTACTGTTATGCTTGCAATGTTCTAAAGTAGCTGATGCGATACAAAATCATAACTCAATAATTGCTTTTGCCCAGTCGGCTTCAGTTATGATTTTGTATCGCATCAGCTACTTTAGAACATTGCAAGCAGTGTCAATAGACTAGACTAGAGATAAAAATATCAATCTACCTTCCGTTTTTAATATACTGTAGCCGCTACTGTATAGCTACTTTTGAACATTGACATAAATTCGCGAACATACAAAGATAATAATATTTATTGAACTATCGTTTTGTATCACATCAGCTACTTTTGAACATTTGACAGAAGTTACAAAAAAAAACAATTAATATAGTAAAGTTTTTAAATTATATGATTTTTAATAAGCATATGCTTTTTTCGGGGTTCAATTGGATGAAATTTGGCATATATAAGGTGTTAAAAAATTAACTCTAAGAATTTCGTGGGAGCATTGTACTCATCGTAACGAACAACTTTTACTATGGGATGAACCCTGAAATCGCGAAAAAAATATGAGCTGTTCCATACATTTATGCACACGTAACTCAATAAAATGTATGGAACAGCTCATATTTTTTTAACACCTTATATTATTAAATATGCAAATCTTTATCAAATTCAGCTTTTCCGTAAAACATAACAAACAAAATTACTGGGATAATTAAAAATAAGAATTATTTGCTTCATGATTACGTGGCCTCAGTTTCATCATTTAATTTTTGATTTCAACTTGTTCAGCCGTGAACATATCATAGTTACACGCGCCAACAACAGCATCACAGCGTCAGCATAAAGAGCGACATACATTCGTTCCGCGCGCCGGCAACACCAGCACACCGTCAGCGCTAAGAAGTGGCCTACTGAGATCTTCGCTTCATCGGCTCGATACACACACAGCACACATGTAAATAGCTATCAATGTGTATTTACCACAAAATATGTATATAATTAAGTTCATTAGTTGTAATAAATTAGTCATCAAGCTGGAGTCGAGTGTGATTCATCTCCTATACCTCCTCTCACTGTGGCCAAGACACCTTTAGCCATCATCGGTCCTATGAGTCTGTGGGATCGGCAGTGAGAAAACCATTTCCTGTGTACATGGCACGACGTACACGAACCCCTATTCCTACCCAAGTTCCGTCTGTTACCGTAGGTCTCCTTGTAACAGACATCCCTCACGTGAAACGGTTTGTATGGTAGGCTAGGGCGTTAGGTCAACGTAAACTAGGGTGGTAACTGAGTAGGTAACTACTATAGGACTAGGATTACTAGGGTGTTAGGTAGTTACTGTAGGGCTAGGTTTATAGTCAGTCGGGTCTCAGGTACGAACCAGACTCGATTGTCTCGAACCACAGCCACATCGTTCGCACTTGGAATAAACGGCCGTCCTAAGCTGTAAGTCCCGGTGCGTACACAACTGTACTCAATACTCAATATCTTTATTGCTTTCCAAGTAACAATCGTGGACTGTTCACTAGTTTTGAAATTTTTTTTTACTTCTTAGTACTGATGCGAATTGTGTTTATAACTTTTGGAGTTATAACTGAGCACGAATATATGACAGCTGTACTAGTACTAAATGTTTGGTATAATTTACAATCATATACTTTTGAATCACTCCGACGCCACACAGTTCTGACGCGAACTCCGTTCACTAGTATTGAGTTTCTGATTTTGATCATCTACTTTTGCTGTTGACTGTACAACAAATCTAAGACATTTGGAAATAGTTCTACCAGAATCGCATTTCACCGTCCCGTCGCGCCTGTCTGCGGTAAGCCTTTATGTAACGTTTATCAATCCCAAAATTGCCTTAGTATCATGAATATTAACCCAAAAGTGACATTAATTTCCAATGATTTGACTTAATTGCTTTATTCGAATTCTATTTTTTTATTTGATTTTAATATTAGAATTGAATATTACTTGTATGCCCATGCGACGGTAGAATATGGAGGACTAAAGTATCTATTTAACCGCCCCAATCGGATTAATACGACAAATGTTTTCGTGCCCGTCCCGTCTGAGTCGTGTTTATACGACTGAGAATCTGTGTTCGGTTTCCGTTTTTTTACTTCATTGCAAGACTCTTTTCGCTGTAGATATATAGGGGCACGGCAAGTGATGTAAAACCATACGGTCAATAGGTTTTGTAAAAAAGAACCCATGTAGGCTGTTGATTTGAAAAATCCCCGAGCAAACCAGAGACAAGCACAAGTATCCATGTTTTGTTTATTTGTTTTTCCTAAAAAGCATCCGACACCGATTGGTGATGGATAAATAAACGTTTAAAATTAGCAAGTTCAGTTACAAAAACAATCGAATGACGAATCAATATGGCGTTTGAGCGAAATCCGTGTGCAACGGAAACAATGTTTTTTTTTATGGCACTGTTTTTTTTTCAAGTCAACGGAGAATTTCCGAAAAAAATATGCAAAGGCGTCTCGTCCTTGAACTATAATGAGGAAAAATGGCGCCAAAGACGCTGCGTAAAGGCTAGATATTTTTCTAATTAGGTTGCAATCGACATTTGACCTAATTATATGGGTCATATTAATCCTGTGGATATTTAATTAAAAATACTTAGCACCGCTCCTCATGCTTCACAAATAGTACTTACACTATATAGTGTCATTTCATTAACATAAAAGTTTTCCGTCAAGAAAAATAGGTACCAAATAGGTATATTCGTTCGGCATATTTCGGTAAATTACAAACATACTATACTCTTCTTTATTTAACAATATTTTTCTCCGTAACAATCAGTGAACTCAGTGTTGCTCTACATCCATATCTCACAAAAAAAATACATTTCCAGTAAAATACTCTTGAAAAATACCTTCATACCTATTTTAATTCCCGATGTGCTCAGGAAAAATACCTTGAAAAAGGGGTGCGAACGTCTGAGCATATTTTTTGCCTGCTTTTTGTCGTCTCTCGCTAAATTTGTCCGCGGAGCACGCCTTCTTTTTTTTCCTCGAGTCCCGGCAGAATGCAGCACTGTGCAATGCAACCGAAAACTCACTTTATAATTTCTAGAATATGTTCCAAATTTGAATTAGCGTCAGAATTTTTAGACATTCTGATCTGTATTTGCACGGTGTAAAGTTGAATTTATTTCTAAATTTAAATTAAGGATAGCTGAATAACTGAAGCGTCTATTTTTTATGTATCCCTTTAGATAGGACTTTGTTAAGCGTTTCATTTGAAGGTTTATGAGGCATGTTTCTTAGCTTTTTAATGCTCCGTTTTATTGCATTTACACACTGATATCCGACGTAATAATAATGTATATTTTTTTATTTTTGGCTACAAATTGCCCGTATTTGTAGCAGTGTGCGTGGTATTAATAAACGAGACGACTTCTTTGATTTAGTTCATTCAGCTGCTTCCATATGTCTCTTGAAATGCAAGAACAGAAATATATTTAGCGCTGTTTGAAAGAAAGTAATTTATGAGTTGATTAACAGAAGACCTAACATATAGGTATGAATTGAATACTTGACTGTGCAAGATTCATTTCTTAATAACGATCATTAATCTTTTGCCGAATTCATTTGGCGTCACGCGTCGGTGTATTGCAGCATTGTCTCCTCTTCCCATACTTCTTTTTTCATCATCTACGTAGTCACCCCTTTTACCTACCCTTTTTTTTGAGGGTGGGAAATCATCAAATGACTCCTCCCGCTCTGGGTGGAGCGGAAGAGTGTCAGACTCTTACTGACTAACACCCATCCACGTTCTTTCCTCAGCTCTTTATATTCCGGGGGTAGCGGTGACCCTTTCTAACAATCCCGCTTAGACCTTCCCAGCCACATCATCTATCACACAGTCCATCTATCGTTTCTTTGGTTTTCCTTACTCATATAGCAATTTACTTTCTTACTTTCCATTCATACTCAACTTAAACTCAAGAGGAAGATTTATAAAAGCATGGTTAGACCAGCCGTCTTGTATGGATCAGAGTGTTGGGCCACAAAAGGAATGAATGAAAGACAATTGCATGCAGCTGAGATAAGAAAGCTAAGAGGGATGTGTGGTGTTACCCGAATGGATAGAATACGGAATGAGTATATAAGAGGAAGTCTGAAAGTGACAACGGTGACTGAAAAGTTGTGTGAAAATCGGTTGTCATGGTATGGGCATGTTATGCGGAGGAATGAGGAAAATGTTGTCAGAAAAGTTGTGAGTATGAATGTGGATGGCTATACAAGTAGAGGGAGACCAAAGAAACGATGGATGGATTGTGTGAAAGATGATATGGCTAGGAAGGTAGTAACTATCGAAATGACGACTAATAGAGAAGTATGGAAGAAAGAGACATGTTGCGCCGACCCCAAATAAATTGGGATAAGGGCAGGAGAATGATGATTCATACTCGAAACTTTTTTCATAATGTTTTCACTCCTGCGCATTTCTAAACGCAATTTCTGTAATTAAAACATTATGCGCGGACATAAAAAATATATAATCATAATGGCGTCATGTGTCCCAGTTCTTTTTTGTATTACCTAACTACAATAGTAAAGTTTTATTGAGATCTCTGTTTGAAGTTCCATATTGTATGAGTTCGTGTATGTAGTATGTATGTACTTTGTAAAGGTTGTGCAATGTTGTATGGTAATCTGTACTTCACTACATAGTATAAAACAAAGTCGCTTTCTCTGTCCCTATATCCCTATGTATGCTTAAATCTTTAAAACTACGCAACGGATTTTGATGCGGTGTTTTTAAATAGAAAGAGTGTATAATTTGTCGACATATTATGCGGGCAAAGCCGCGGGCGGAAGCTAGTAATATTATAAAGCTGAAGAGTTTGTTTGTTTGAACGCGCTAACCTCTGGAACTGCTGGTCCGAATTGAAAAAATATTTTTGTGTTGGATAGTCCATTTATCGAGAAAGGCTATAGGCTATGTAACATCACGCTACGACCAATAGGAGCCGAGCAGCGGGAGAAACCGAGCGGGAGCAATAGTGCCTGTATACGGTAAAAGGCTTTTCACCACAACCTCGTATTGTCGTATAACCACCACCAGTCAAATTATTTATTACAAATAGGCACAAGAAACGTACTTTTGAACGTTAAAATGAACAAGAAATAGAATTGATTCTAGTCGCCCCTTCAAAAAGGTAGTTTCGTATGGAGAAGAATGGGCAAGAAACTCCACCAAGGAGTTGCGGAGATTATTCGGAACAAACAGATAGACGGACAAAAATTTAAAAAAAAAAAATTAAAGTACCTTTAGTACCTAAATTAAAAGTAGATTTTTGAAAAAAAAATAAAAGTTTTTTACAAAAAAAACAATTTTCTTCCAAAGTAAAACTACATACTTAAAAAATCTTTTTAATTTCGAGAATCGGTGGCAAAACTCAATAATCATAAAACTAAAGACACCTATAATATTGTGCGGTGTACCCTACGTGTGCGAGACCTATGCGCACTTGGCCGCTTTATATTCTTGTATCGAGAATTTTGTCCCAAATCTTGCCTACTGTGGATTGGACATATGAATGGTAACTTGATACTTAGATTCCTAAGTATTGATAAGGCTACAACACTCTCCGGTAATTAAAACTAATTGGCGCGCCGACCGGTTACAATTTATGTACCATTTTTACGATCCTCAAGATTTTAGGTTCAGGTTATGCTAATAAGCGGAGCGATAAGCGGGACAAGTTTGTATAGAAATGGAAAATTAACACGGCATAGTTTTACATAAGCCTAATACTTAAAGAGGTGATAGAAAGATGATAATTATTGTTAAAAAATAGAGAGAAAAATTAAGGCACTTTAATTAATCACTCGCGCATTTTATTTGGGGAAATACTAATATTATGCCAGCCCATTATTGTCTCACTGCAGGGCATGGGCCTTTTTTTATGTAGAGAAGCCCCTTCCCCCAAAAAATAACCCCATGACACCCAGGGCGGACGGCAATAATATTGGTACAAAAGTAATGCTCACCGTGAAAACTTGGGTGAAATTAACTTGAAGTTAGGTGTCAATAGTGCAGCTCTAACAGTAACATGACTGATGAGATGAATGACCGTTCACTTCACCCTCACTTCATCTAAGTTTTTATACATTTTCATAGAATATACCGGTACTCACTCAACAAAGGCCTCAAAAGTAAAGTCGCCAGCACAACAAGGAAATCAAACTGTCAAATTTTCTCAATCGATTTTGACCTTAACTTAAATGTGGGCTCATTTAAAGGTTTTAAATCATTTGAGGTTGACAGTTTGGTATAAGTTGATAATTACTGTCCTCTAGACAAAATCGGAGTCAAGAGCGGACACAATTATTTTAACATTCAAAAGCAAAAAACAAGTTATTCAAGCGATTTTTTGAACCGCTACCGCTGAATTACTAAGCACACACCCTGTTCTGATTAATTAATATAGAAATCAAACACAAGACAGTACAACTTCTGGTTTACATGCCGGTTAGTTTAAGAGTTTAATTATTATTGGGAAGCCATCTTCTCTTAACGAGGATGTCATAAAATTATATCGATTGAGCACTCAATAGTGCTGGTATTTTAAACCGGATCCAATAAACGGACATCCATGGAACTGGGGGTCTACTCCGTAAGCGAGAACTGCGTAGTTTCGGCCGAAGCTATGGGCGTTTCCTACTCCTTGTAACTTACGGCACAGAGCTTCTTTTTTTGAAGGTGGGAAGAAATCATCTAATGACTCCTACCGCTCTGGAGACTCAGACTCTTACTGACTAAAACTCATCCATGTTCCTTCCTTAGCGCTTTATGTTCCGGGGAAGCGGTAACCCTTTCGGACAATCCCACTGACCCGGCAAACTTTTAAAAGACACCCTGCGAAGATGATGATACTTTTATACCACGCTCCAAAAGAACGCATTTTGACGAATTATGCGAACATAAAATGTACCGAACAGCTGATTATTTTTTTCGTGATTTCAGAGTTGGTCCCATAGTCAAAGTTGTTCATTTCATGGGTACTAAACCCCCTGAAAGTATGTCACTCGCTTAACCTAACACACTGTATATTATAATATCTCCTGCCATAAAGCACGAGACACACATTACAAAAACAATTAAATACGCGTATAAATAACGACAGGGTGTATAATACAAAGCAAGCAATTTGGTTAAACGCAGTGACAGAGATGGCGCGTAATGTACGATATAAACGCATTGCGGTAGGGTTGTCACTCATGATTTAAGACGCAAAGTTTTATCATCATCATCTGTCCACTGCTGGGTATAGGCCTCTCCAATTGCCACCATCCAGGTGCCATCAACCGGACACTAATCCAGACTCCAGACTGCTAAAAAACTCCTGACAGATCAATCCAATAAAACCTTTGGCAGTCCTGGAACCTTTTGCTCAGGAAAGACCCAGGACCTTTTGCTCGGTAGTAGTGCTTACCGTAGCATGCATTGCTGGACTTTTTTTTTGAGGATTGGAAATCATTACAGGACCCCTTCTGCTCTGAGTGGAACCGAGGGAGTGTCAGACTCTTACTGACTAAAACCCATCCATGTTCCTTCCTTAGCCCTTTATGTGCCGGGGTAGCGGTAACCCTTTAACATACGCACTGTTTGTGGCAAATATCAAACAAAACCAAGGACAAACCATTGTTTGCAGATGATACTACCGTATTGACAAAAGAGAAAACTCTAGATGACAGTCAAATAGCTACGAATAAAGCATTGACAGATTTAATAAATTGGCTAGATAGGAATAACTTAAAAATAAATACAAATAAAACTAAATTTATAACATTTTTGCCTTATAATAACCACAATAAATTAGAAAATGAAATGAAATTAAGTTTAAAATACAATAATAATGACATAGAAGGAGTTAATAATATCAATTTTTTAGGAGTAGTTATGGACAGACATTGCAATTGGAAAGCTCAAGTAGATAATGTATGTAAGAAAATAAATAAATTCGTATTTGCACTTAGGAGGATCAAAAATTTAACAGACATTCAAACAGCCTTATTGGTATACCACAGCCATGTTTGTTCCGTTTTAAGGTATGGAATAACTATATGGGGCAATTCTACAGATGCCCAGAGGGCATTCATAGCCCAAAAAAAGTGTGTAAGGTCAATTTACAATCTTAAGTGGACAGACTCTTGTAAGCCTGTATTCATTAAGCAAAAACTACTTACCCTCCCCTGTTTATATGTGTTTGAAACCTGCAAATTCGTAAGAAACAATTGGTCGCTTTTTGAAAAAGATGAAAAGGCTATGTCAAAGAGAAAAATAGTACAAAAGCCACTAGTAGTCCCGCGTAATAGACTCAAAGTTTGCGGCAAAAATTGTTATACAATGGCGGTAAAAATATATAACCACTTACCCAAAGAATTTATAAGTGCTTCAGGTATAGAATTTAATAGAAAACTATTTAACTGGTTGTGTGAGAGATGTTTTTATTCCATCAATGAATATTTTTGGATTACAAAATGTAAAATTGATTATTATTTCATTTATTTAATATTATAATAATTATTATGACATCTACATATTGACATTACTTGAATAATTTTGAAATATTTTTATCATTATGACTATATTTTATTGGCATGACATCATTATTATTGATTGCTATTTTAATTGTATTTAATTTTAACTTTATTAATTGCACTGTAATCAAACTTTAATTATGAACCTATTTAATATAATACTATCCTAACTACTAAATATGTACTGCATGCTATATATTTAAAAATTAAATGTAAAATCGAAATATTTGCACGGCTGTAATGCCGAATATAGTGAAACCGATAGATATTAAGAACTGATGTAGCTACCTATATTCTTGCAAATAAATATATCATTCATTCATTCATTCATTCATTCATTCATTCATTCATTCATTCATTCATTCATTCATTCATTCATTCATTCATTCATTCATTCAAAGCTAGTAGATTTTACGTATATTTAGGCACAACCCTATACACATTCGTGTTAAAAGCATTTGCCTAATTGCCGAGATTCGTCTGAGGTATGCCTACAATGCATCTTGAGGAGCGTTTGAACTGACACCTTACTTGCTCTCAGAGGAAATTAATTACAGGCAAGTGCTGAGTTTCATTAAATTTTATTAATATTTATGTTTATTACGTTTTAAATAATAAATTTCCTTGAAGTTGTTTAAATTACTATTAATTAATGTTTGTGTTCTATTAATTTAATAAAATCAATCTGTCAATCTACCTAGCCTTTTCCCAACTATGTTGGGGTCAGCTTCCAGTCTAACCGGATGCAGCTGAATACCAGTATTTTACATGGAGCCTATCTGACCTCCACAACCCAGTAACTGGGCAATATGATACCCCTTGGTAAGACTGGCTGTGTTCAATTAATATAATTGCAGACATTTTACAATCCTCTTCTATTTCTGTTGGACGTGGTTGCATGCTGTTAAGTCAAATAGCTTAGGCGCAACGCCTGCTTATACAAATATTTTCTGCAAATGCTGGGAATGCTCACTAATATTTATCCTGTCATTGCATTACTTAGCTCTAAAACTGACTGATGATATGACCAAGTCTTAAGTTGTCAAGCTTAGTAAAATAATACGCTCCAACTGGAATTTTCACTCGGTATAAATAGAGATACCAACTTAGCGCCATCTATCTCTAACAGAGTGCAACAACCGGCATAACATGTTTTTAAATTCGTTTTATGCTAGCCAAGTAGGTAATAAAGAAGCAAAATCACATTTTTATTACCAGTATATTGTCAAAAGTTAATGACTGATATACATTTTATTAATTTAGAACCTTTAAATCTTAGCTCCTTTTATGTTCTATACAATTTAAATAATAAAATATTTTTATTTAAAACTCGATTTGGCTGACATTTTAGTCGTTATAAATATTAGATTTCATAAATAGACTTCACACGATGTTTTTTTTTCTAATTAAATAACGGTCCAAGTAACAGAATTTTGATTTCAAGAATCAACTCGTGCTTTACTCGTGGTAACTAAGTGTACAGAGGCCAGCACATCAAGTTACCACAATCTGTCATATTTCTTTGATAGTATTTCGACTTTATTGCAATGACATAAGGTTCATTTTTAATTGAGAAAATTCGACAGTTAGGATCGCTTGATGTGCTGGCGTCTGTACAAACACACTTTGTAAGTGTAAGCGCAGGAGTTCTCGACACCGTCCGAAACAATGGCGAAGAAGTGGCGGAAGGCGGAAGTGAGTGTGGGTCTGTGTTATGTGCCCGACGCTACTCGTCTTCATGGCCATATTAATAGCTAGATTGTAGACTTGTTTACCACAAGTAAAGCGCGGGTCGCTTATTGAGATAAAAATACAACAATAATAGCAGCATAAATGGTATTATAAAGCTTTTGTATATAATTAACATAATACTAAATCAATTTTGTAAAAAGATGTCTTAAACTAGTTACAAGCAATATCGATTCTTATTTATTGGAGTTGATTCAGAATTAATACAGACATATTTAAATGAGAACTCAACAGAGTGAATAGTAATCTTTTTGCTACTGACTTGTATATTTTATTAATGGCGCAAATTATTTTACATTTTACAGTTCTGAGAAAATAAATAATGAGGAGACTGGATTGAAAACGCGTCAAGTCAATGACAACTATTAAAATATCTCTTGCATACCTTAATAGCATTTTAATAATAGGTTTTAGTCGAGTGATAATGATATCTAGACGTTGTTTTGTGCGATCTATATCGCGTTCCAAGAAAGATATAATAATTTTCTGAGCTTTTTAATATATTTTTAGTTTAACTCAATATTGAATCGTATATTTTTTTTTCCGTTGTATTCTTTTATAACATTTTTTATAGTTTAAGCATCCATCTAAGCTTGTCAGATTTTGATGTAAGTGAATTATTGAATAAATTATTTAAACATTATCAGAGCAGTTGAATAAAATAGAAATAATATATTTATTTCCAATTCATTTTCCAATAAGGATCCAGTCTAAGGCAATAATAAAAAACAACAGTTTATAGACATCAAGACAAGTACTAAACGCATACATCGCATTCCAGTAACTTATCCGGCAACTGTCCAGTTTAAACGCACCATGGAATTCGCAACAAGACGCAATGTATCGTTTGGTACAGTCACCAACACATCAAGTTACCACTAAGTGTAAAATTTCCTCAATCGATTTTAAACTTAATGAACAGAGTTTTAAGGTTCATAATTATTTGGAGAAATTTGACAGTTTGGTATAATTTGATGCGCTGTACATTACGCGATATATAAGATGGCTCAGACAGTGGCAGTAGAAAGGGACAATACATAGTGAGAGGAAAAAAGAGATAGAGGGTGTTGAGTGTTACCATCAATTATAATTATTAATTAGTATTATAAGAGGGCAGTGTAAGGTAAGTTTAATAATTGCAATTGGTGAGCTTAAGATGGTAGGGAATTGATCATGGAATCTGTGATTTAATAGGCATAGTCATCGAAATCGTGGTTAAGTAATAACAGCTGCACGGGTCGATCCATCAGGTTAAGCTACGCTAGCCGAGGTTGGTCCGTGGATGGGTGACCATCTTTATATATCAAGAGTCCTCCGTGCCTCGGCAAGCATGTTGGTCCCGGCTGTCATTTGCGCATCTTTGACAGTCGTTAAGGGGCGTCAAAAGTTTGACAGCCAGTCTTACCAAGAAGTATCGTATTACCCAATTACTGGGTTGTAGGGGTCAGATAGGCAGTCGCTCCATATAAAATACTGGTATTCAGCTGCAATCCGGTTAGATTGGAAGCCGACCCCGACATGGTTGGGAAAAGGCTCGGCAGATTGATTTTTGATTGAGTCATCGATACCGTGTGCGAGTGCGTGCGTGCGTGCGTGTGTGTGTGTGTGTATAACAATGACATAAGCGACATTAACTATAGGATGGTGAATCTGAATACACAATGGCCTTTGACGTTTTGACGACATTTAGAGATTAGGTACACTCACAAACGCCTGTACCTAATCTCTAAATGATTAGGCAGAAATGCAGCTATATACAGTATGTTTGGTTAAACGAGGGACATACTTTCAGGTTGTATAGTACACATAGAAATCAACAACTTTATCCATGGGACCAACTCTGAAATGTAAAAAAAAATCAGCTGTTCCAGACATCCTGACGAATTATGCGAAATATTTCCATTGTCAAAGTTGTTCATTTTCATGAGTACTATACAGTACCCCCTGAAATTATGTCCCTCGTTTAACCTAACACACTGTATTATAATACACCCATATTTCGCCAATCATGTTTAAGTCCCATGTAAAAGGGAGCAAGCGTATTGCCATGTACCCTAATAGAAATTCCTGAAAGCAAAACCCCATGACATATTGCCCGATTTGGGAATCGAACCCAGGAGCGCATGCTCAGCACTAGTACATCTACCAACCCCCCCCCCCCCCCCCAATCTCTCCGATAGGAAACCAATGTCCCAGCAGTGGTAAAATTTCAAGCAAATATTATGCTTATACATATTCTATCACCCACACAAAGCCATCATTTCCTATACCCCACTAATTACAGCTTCTCATAATCGATCAATTAAGTAACACGGCCAGTGTGCAACCAAGATGTAATCCAGATTAATATAATTGATCGCTGAGTGGTACATTGATGCACGGATTGATTTATTGTCAGTGCTAGATGGACCGATGACCTTAAGAAAGTGGCTGTTTTAAGGCTGGGAAATCATCCAATGACTTCTACCGCTCTGGGTGGAGCGGATGGGAGTGTCAGACTCTTACCCATCCATGTTCCTTCCTTAGCCCTTTATGTTCCGGGGTAGCAGTAACCCTTTCGGACAATCCCGCTTACCCGGCAGGCTTGGCCCTTTTTTTTTTTATGGCTGGGAAATCATCCAATGACTGCTCCTGCTCTGGGTGGAGCGGAAGGGAGTGTCAGACTCTTACTGACTAAAACCCATCCATGTTCCTTCCGTAGCCCTTTATGTTCCGGGGTAGCTGTAACCCTTTCGGACAATCCCGCTTACCCGGCAGGCTTGGCCCTGAGGGGCCCCTTCATATGCTGACATCTCTTGAAATGAAATGAAAAAAAAAATGAAAAAAGCGCGCGTGGAACTACGCGCCGTCCGGCACGGGTCTGGTGCTGATCGGACGGTGAGTCACCCATTACTCACCGTCCGCAGGCAGGCTTGGCCCTGAGGGGTTAAGAAGGTGGCTGGGAGTGACTGGATGCGGAAGGTGGAGGACAAGTGTGGTGGCAAAGCCTGGCAGAGGCCAGCTTTTAAAGATTTGGACAAATTCGCTTGTCACACTCGGTAATCGATCAGGGTAAAATCCGAAAATATAACACCCTGTACTTTTTTATGGCTTTATATTGATATTGATCAATCATAAGTATCGAATCCCTTTAACAAACATGACACATTAAATCATACGAAAACCATAATATATGAATAAATGAAGATATTTTTTATATAATAATATATATGAAGTAAAAAAAATGTAAGTAATCAAAGCCATTTTAATACCTAATGCAACCAATTAATTTGTAACACTGAAACAGATTCAACATCACGAACATCAAAAGATCGATCATCATTATTAAAAAAAACAAACTTCCATTTTTTTTCAATATTGCCGTCACTTAAATAGAAGTGATATTTCCATTACGGAAATGACTTGGCTATAAAATTATAATCTTCAAAGGAATTATCATTACCCATCAAAATCCAAGATCCGGTGACGTCACAAACAAAGATGGATTCCTGTTTAACCATGTCGCCTTGCATGCGTGGTCGTTCGGATAGTATTGTTTAAAAATATAGCTTGACACTTTTGTGAACAGAAACCAAAAGCGTTATTGAAGCCCTAGGGCTACCCTGGGATCTAGGATTTTTATTTTTCAGTTAGAAAATTCTCAGTGACAGCACGAAGTCTTGCCGCCAATTCCTGTAGTTAAATACATTCAAAATCTAGACGCAATCTCACCTCAGCGACAATCTTCCCATGTCAAACACAGGCAAAAAATTAAGGTAAATTAGAGGTATTTTTAAAACTTAAAACAGTGAAAGAAAACATCGTGAGAAAACTATGTTCTAAAACCAAAAAATTGAAGATATGCGACATCTAACAAACCTTTTTTTTTTGAGTGAATGAATTCATCAAATGACTCCTCCCGCTGTGGGTGGAGCGGAAGGGAGTGTCAGACTTTTACTGACTTAAACCCATCCATGTTCCTTCCTTAGCCCTTATGTTCCGGGGTAGCGGTAACCCTTTCGAACAATCCTCCTTACCTGGCAGGCATCGGCCCTAACGGGCCCCACATCACATGCTATCTACCAACCAGCACTGGGCCCGCGTGGCGCCCTGGCTGGAGGCTACAATTCTTTTGTGGCAGCCACAGGCAAGCCCGGTTAAGCAGTAGACAACCCTTTGGTTGAACTGCGAGATGCCAATTCCAAAAAAAAAAAAAGGCCCGCGTGGCGGATTATGGCCCATTCTCTGAGAGGTGGCCTGTGTTCCAGGAGTGTATTTTTGACAGATTGAAATAGGTTAAAATGTGAATATGAAAAACACAGGAATTGTTCCTCAGATTTGTATAGACTTCCTCAGCGGACTCAAATATAACTGGCAACATTTGGGTATACTTCCACCTATGCCTATCTTTTAAGCATATACAGGATTCCTTGTAGCATGGATCTGTCATATCAACATGGCTTAACATCACGCCTTTAATCCCCGAAGGGTCGGGCAGAGGAACACCCACATTTCGCCAGTTGTGTTTAAGTCCCATGTAATAGGGGGCTAGCCTATGCATTCAGACTCCGGGCTGCTACTGAGCAATTCTTGATAGGAAACCCAACAACACCTTGCCCGCCATGGGAATCGAACCCAGGATCTTACGCTTAGCAACTTACTCTTATATCAAAGAACGGGGACAAGCCTATTCCCATCTAATTCCGGGCTGTTACTGAAAAATTCTAGATGCAAAAAACCAATTACACTGACCCGAGAATCAAACCCAGGATCTCGTGCTCACCAGTAACGCTTGCGACCACTAAACCAACAAGGCAGACGTCATATCAATCATAATAAAGTTAACAATGTATGTAGGAGTGGGTTCACGTCAACAATATTGCATTGGGTGGGGTTGGAATACATCATAATATGTCCTCCGGCTCGCCTATCAGTCGCCATAGCTATTTATTATAGATTGGTATTAGAAGATGAAGAACTCGCGGCTAATTAATAACAGCCACACGGGTCCATCCATCAGGTTAAGCTACGCTTCCCGAGGATGTGTCCGTGGATGAGTGACTATCTTTACATACCGAGACTCCTCCGTGCCTCGGAAAGCAAGTTAAGCCGTTGGTCCCGGATGTCATTCGTGGATCTTTGACAGTCGTTAGGGGTCGTCAGAAGCCCGAAACTCTGACAGCCAATCTTGCCAAGGGGTATTACCCAGTTAGTTGGTTGTGCAGTCGCTCCGACTGGTAAAAATACTGGTACTCAGCTGCATCCGGTTAGACTGGAAGCTGACCCAAACATAGTTGGGAAATGGCTAGTCAGATTGATTAGAAGATGGGGGGTTGTTGGCTAAGTCACCGGGACGATCCATCACGTTAAATCACAATTGAGACTCCTTCGTGTCTCTGAAAGAGCGTTGAACCGTTAGTCCTGGCTCTCCTTTATCGATCTTTGACAGTCGTTACGGGTCGTCAGAAGCCTGAAAGTCTGACAGCCAGTCTTACTATGGTATCGTATTACCCAGTATTACGTAATCATTGTAATTTTGTGATAATACATACTTGCTACGGTCGACGACTCATAATTATTTTGTTCAGCATTCAACTGGTTACTGACCTGAAAATTGGAAAAAACGTATGAAAATCTGAATTTTGCGAGCTACCCAGTAGCTTTCACCTTAAAAACACATTCATATAACAATTTGAAAAGTGTAAACTGGTATACATTAACAACCCAATTACATATAATCACTTAAAAAAAGAAATATCTTTCACACCCATTCAGAAATAAATAAAAAGACCATACGTGTAGACGACGAACTTAATCGCCGTCAGATTGAGTAAGGCGGGGGTGTTCGGGCGCTATTGAAACAAGCAGCTCAGAGGAGTAATGTTTAAACAAATGTCTTTATTCACCGGTTCCACAATCAAACTTATCCTAACACACAAACTATTAAAATACATACAACAATAGGATAACTTGACTGTAATAACAACACTATTTAAAACAAAGGAACAACATTAGACATTAAAAACACACGCGAATATCCGAGGACAATAGGCCGCAGTCGACTCGGTACACAATAACAAGACAAGGGTATTAACAAAAGCGAAGACAACTACGAACTACGATGGGCGATTACAAGGTGCCCATATTTATATGTTTGGCTCGGGGGTGCAACTCGTGGAGGGTTGCACCCCGGTTACCCATGTCCTTAGCCTATGATGGCTACTTATATCTATCGGCCAGGTGGGCGAGTCCAACGCCAGGCGGGCGAGTCCAAGGCAGGTTCGGTGCAGGTTTCGACAAGTCGGAACCTGCTCGCTGCTTACACTTTCTGATGTAAACAAACATTTATTTGACCAATCAGGGCACACCTTTATTCGGAGGTGAAAGATACAATGTTTTCGTCTCTGTCTACCAATTATGACTTTACAATGATTGTGATTATCTAATCAACCAACAATATTCAGTCAATAATTAATTAACTGGGCTGGGGCTCTAATTAGTGTACAGGGCTAATTAGAGCCCTCTTTCTTAATAGTATTCTAAGTGGAACGGTAGTTCCAATTGGGGTGCTTCCTTTACATTCCACCCCCTGTAAAAGGGTTCAACCGCCTTACATAAGGTCGGTAGGGAGCACCACAACTTTAGAGACGGGCCGACGCAGGACCCCACTTACAGTCTTTATGTCTACCACTCGAACGATCCCGTCATTCCCATGATACACTTTCTGCACAATGCCCTTGGGCCACACACTTCTATCTTTGTGGTTGTCAGCGATGACAACCACATCACTTGGTTTAATGTTTGGCACGTTGTCTGTCCATTTGCCGCGACGCTGTAGAGTTGGCAGGTACTCTCGCAGCCAGCGCCGCCAGAACATGTCGGCGAGCGCGTTCACACGCCGCCACTGCCGCCGAGAGTCGACGTCCTCGTCGTCTCGCGCGGCGAATGGAGTACTCCCGGACGCAGTGCCCAGAAGTAGATGGTTGGGTGTCAGGACCACAGGTTGGTCGTGGTCACCGGACACGTAGCAGAGTGGCCGGCTGTTCACTATGAGCTCGGCCTCCGTGAGGAGGGTGTAAAGGACCTCCTCACGTGGTGCACGCTCCCTCAGCGTGCTGCGAAGTGCGTTCTTGACAGAGCGCACCAGGCGCTCCCAGCAGCCACCCATGTGTGGGGCCGCCGGGGGGTTAAAGTGCCACTGTATGCCCCGGTTGAGGGCCTCGGTTCTTATTGGACCTTGGTCCAATTCTCTCAGGGCCGCTCGCAGCTCCGTGTTGGCTCCGACGAAGTTCGTGCCTTGGTCGGAGTATATGTGTGATGGTTGCCCGCGGCGCGCAATGAGGCGCCGCAAGGCAAGTATAGCTGAGTCGGCGCTCAATGAAGCAGCCAACTCGAGGTGTACGGCGCGCGTGGTGAGGCAGGTAAACAAGGCGCCCCACCTCTTCTCGCGGCGCCGCCCAATGGTGACTTCCATGGGCCCGAAGTAGTCCACGCCCACACGTACAAAGGCCCGCCGGGATGTGGTTACCCGTGCGGGTGGAAGGTCGCCCATTTTGGGCGGGGCGGGTCTGGCCCTGCAAATTTTGCATAGGTGGCAATTAGCGACCACTGTTTTTACTGATGACCTCACCTTGGTGATCCAATATCGCTCCCTTAGGTTGTTCACCACGGTCTCATGATTGGCGTGTAAAGCCAACGCGTGGTGATGAGCGATGAGTAGCCGGGTAAGAGGGTGCCGGCCCTCCAAAATGATGGGGTGCCTCTCTTCAAAACTGAGCACCTCACAGGCGCTTAGACGCCCTCTGACGCGCAGCAGCCCGTCGTCCATTATGACGGGGTCGAGCGCCTTGACGCTGCTGCTGGCGAGCACGGGCAGACCTTTGATGATGGCGGCCCGCTCGGTGGAGAAGCTGTCGCCTTGCGACAGCCTCAGTAGGCTGTGGTGAGCCGCCTCCAGGTCGAGCCGTGACAGCTCGGGCGAGTCGCGGTGTCTCCGACACCGCCCGACAAATATCAGGACGCGTGCCATGACGCGCAGTAGGCGCGCCCACGATGAGTAGCGCTCGTATTGTATCAGTGGCGCCGCAGGCGGCGCCGTGGTGTGGACCCGCTGTATGCGCTCGAGGTCCGCCTCCGCCGCCTCAGACTCGCGACACACCGGCCACCGCTCCTGTGGATCACGCAGAAACAAGGGGCCCGACAGCCATTCCGCATGATTGTCGGGCCAAGACAACCGGGTTGCTTTATCAGCTGGGTTCACCTCGGAGGGTACCCAGCGCCAGTTGTCTCGACTCGACAGCCGATCAATTTCAGCTAAGCGGTGGGACACATAACGCTGAAATTCGTGAGCGTCTGAATTAATCCATTTAATAACCGTCTTGCTGTCGGTCCAATAGTATTTTTTATTTATTGCCAGTCCTAGCTCTTTTTCGACCGTGTCAGCTAAACGGCAGGCTAACACGGCCGCCTGTAATTCTAGGCGCGGTATGGACACTACCTTCTGTGGCGCTACACGCGCCTTACCCATTATCATAACAATTTCCCTTTCCCCGTCGAGGTTACTTCCTACAATATAGGCTACCGCGGCGTACGCCAACTCACTGGCGTCCCCGAACACATGCAACTCGAGGTTGTCCGGGAGAAGCCCGTACCACCGCGGTATCTTAACCTCGTGTAACCGGTGGAGGTTATTTAGCCAATCGCGCCACACCTTGGCGTCGTTGGGCTTGATGGGTTCGTCCCACTGGACCCCTGATCCCCATATGCGTTGCATCAGTACCCGAGACTGTATGACGCACGGGTACAGGAAACCCAGTGGGTCGTAAATTGACATTATTACGCTAAGGAACTGTCGCTTAGTCGGGATTAACGTCCCGTTTACAATGTCTGCAGGAAGCCTTTTAAATGATAGGTCATAGCTTAGCTCATCTTTACTAGGCGACCACATAAGACCTAGGGTCCTCTCGGTGGCGCCCGCTCCCTTTTCCAGAGCCACTTTTTCTGGTACGTCTACTTTAAGCTTGTCCCTTAATTCTGCAGAGTTGGTAACCCACCCCCGTATAACAAACCCGCCTGCGGCGTGTATGTGGGTTACCTCCTCGATTAGCTGGTCGGCCTTGTCCACGGACCACACACTGTCCAAGTAGTCATCCATATAATGTTTTGTTTGGATGGCCTCGACCGCCTCGGGGTATTTGTGACCGAACTCACGCGCATTCTTGTTTAATATATAAATAGCCGTGGTCGGTGAAGACGCCGCTCCGAATATCATGGAGGTCATGGCGTACGCCTTCGGTTCTATTGTACTGTCCGCGTCCCTCCATAAAAAGAGCTGCGCGGCTTGGTCCTCTGACCTTATTTTAATGCGGAGGAACATGTCCGCTATATCTCCCGTAAATCCTATGGGACCTATACGGAATCTTATTAGAATGCCGAGCAGCGAGTTCAGCAGGTCAGGCCCGGTCAATAGGTTGTCGTTCAAGCTCGTTCCGTGAGCTTTAGCAGCAGCGTCGAACACGAGCCGGAGCTTTCCCGGTTTGTTCGGGTTGACTACTCCGAAGTGAGGTAGGTACCACACCGGGGTACCCTCTACGTCACCTACCACCTGCCGAGCATAGCCCTCTTCCAATAACCTGTTTATCTGTTTGGAATAGGCCTCGGCAAAGCCGGCGTCTCGCCGCATGCGCCTCTCAATACCCGACAACCTTTGCCGAGCCTGAGCGTAGTTATTAGGCAGCTGTGTAGCTTCCTGCCTCCACAGCAAACCTACTTCCCACTGGGCCTTGTCTGGTATACGACGACTTGTCGTATCCAGAACATGGACTGCCCTTTCCACGTCCTGGTGTTTACGAGCGACTTGTGTTATTCCTATCGCCTCCAGCTCGAACTGGGACTTCACCAGGTCGTTCAATTCCGGAAGGGAAACCGTTATATGATTTACACATTCATCAACAACAACATTGCACGAGTTATTAAACGGACCATGTATTACCCAACCTAACTTAGTGAGAGAGGCAACTGGCTTACCGGATCGTCCTTGGCGAAGGTCCTGGTTGACCAGCAGCTCCCAGTTGTCCTGGCCGAGAAGCAGCAGCGGCTTTGCGCCCCTCATTTCGGCGCAACCCAAGTCACGTAGGTGAGCATTATCGCTCATCACTGCCGACGACACAGTCTGAGTGGGTAGGTCAAGATTGACCATGGTACGACACTTCACTTTGTGACACTGACCATTTGGTCCTTTTACGCTCACTTGTACCGCTCGAGAGGTACGGTCCGACACTCCGTGACCTCCGGCGGTTTTTAATGTTAGCGGCATGCACGGTCCCTCTATGTTAGCCGCTATGTCACTGTCTATTAAAGACACGGTTGCCCCATCGTCCAGTAGCGCGTAACAGTCTGTGTTGACTCCGTTATCGTCACTGATGGTGATTGGTAGCACTTTTAGTAAGGCCGTAGCCTTACATTCGCCGATGTTCGTGACACTTTCCGTTTTGTTGTTACTCGCGATCTTTTGTTTCTCGGCGTGCAACAATGTGTGGTGCCCGTATCCGCACTTATCGCACCGCGGTGCGCGACAGAATCGTTTCGGGTGCTTGCTGAACAAACATTTGAAACAGGTGTTCTGTCCTTTTATTACTTCCCACCGTTGTGGCACACTTAACTTAGCGAATGCTTCGCATTTTTCTATTTTATGCTCTTTGTTGCACATAATACAACCGGTGGGCGCATCACTGTGTGTATTCACTCTTTGTATTGGCGACATGTTATTATACCGCGCATTGTTTGCGTAAGGCTTTTGTGTGCCGACTTGCCTTTGTTTCTGGGGCGCTCTGTTTACCCCGCTATCGCCCATTGTTGTTTGGACATAATATGACGCCGATCGCGCTAAATGGGTTAAGAAGTGCGATAATATTTCTAAGTTGGGCGACACTCGTAAATCCACTCCTTGAGTATTGTCCAAACCCATGGCGAAATCTCCATACTGTGCACGCTGTACCGCAGTTAGTTTTCCCAACAATTCACTGACTAACTGCGGGTTGTTCAGATAACCGTCGGCACGTATGTTCTTCATTAGTGAAACACAATTTCTCACTGCTGACGAGAATTTACGCAGTTCGCGGCCACTTTCTGAGACTTTTGGTAAGTCTCTGACCTTTCTCAGCGCATACTGAAGTATCAAGGTCGGGTGCCCGAACTCTTCCTCGAGTGCACGCATAATCTCTGTCGGGTGCGTGCCCGAGCGTAACAAATCCTCCACAGCGACTTTCGCGTCGCCGTGTAACGATGTTTTCAGCCGCGCTAAGTTTTCGTGCGTTTTGAAGTTATAAAGCTCGGCTGTATCCCAATACATATTCTTATAAGAAATCCAGTCTGCCGGGTCTCCATTGAACGCCGGCAACTCGTACGCCTGCCTCGGTACTGGCCGGGGTCGTGCCATATTTGTGATTGCCTCTGCCAATCTGTCTATCTTTCGATCTCTGTCACCGGACGATTCACGCCGCCTTTCTCTTTCATCCTCTCCGTTTCTCAACTGTCGCCGCGTATCCGACTCGGGTATCGAAGCCCGAGGTACGCTAACGACCGGAGTGGTAAAGACGGGGTGACTTTTAGGGGGTAGACAGAATCTTACACCTTCAGACACTGGCGTGTACGTCGGCGCCCTAGGGTCTGGCACCGACGCCACATTTACTCGCGACACAATATTGGGCACACTGTACACATCTGTGGTACTTACATGACCTCCGGCTGCAGCTGTACTGGCGGCTGCGGCCACTTCCATAGGCTCACGCCGTACTGTAGGCGTACACAACACTTCACTTTCACTGACTGGTGGTACCCGCGGCGTCGTGTTGATCCACTGTTCGACCCGCTGTGCCGTACCAACCTCTGAGTCTGAGTCTTCGCTTTCGGCGGCCGCCTCTACTTCGGCAAGCTCCGCCTCCATCCTCTTCTTCACCAAGTTCTCCTTGTCCCGCACTAGGTTTTCTTTGAGCTGTACCAGCTCGCGCTCGGCTTCATATTCGATCCGTTTCCTAATGAAGTCGGTGCTCTTCCTACTAGCGCGGGACGACGTCCTACTCTGCGGCGACCTGTGGCTCCTTCTACCGATCGCCTGCTCTCCCAGGGGTCCCTCTGACGTACTCTTCCCGCTGTAGTCGATCAGACGACCACCCGTCAGAGGGATGTTGAGAGCCGACGTCGAGGCCATCGTCGGTGCCACGGACGGCGAACCCGGTGCCCTGTCCGAGGGCAAACCCGAGTCGGAAATGGCGTCACTCTTCCTGCGTGCGCTCATTTCTTCGGCTAATCTCCTTAGCTTTCCTCGCGTGGTTACTGTACTCCTCTGACTCATGTTTCCACCCGCTCCGGTTCGAAGGACCAACGAATGTAGACGACGAACTTAATCGCCGTCAGATTGAGTAAGGCGGGGGTGTTCGGGCGCTATTGAAACAAGCAGCTCAGAGGAGTAATGTTTAAACAAATGTCTTTATTCACCGGTTCCACAATCAAACTTATCCTAACACACAAACTATTAAAATACATACAACAATAGGATAACTTGACTGTAATAACAACACTATTTAAAACAAAGGAACAACATTAGACATTAAAAACACACGCGAATATCCGAGGACAATAGGCCGCAGTCGACTCGGTACACAATAACAAGACAAGGGTATTTAACAAAAGCGAAGACAACTACGAACTACGATGGGCGATTACAAGGTGCCCATATTTATATGTTTGGCTCGGGGGTGCAACTCGTGGTGGGTTGCACCCCGGTTACCCATGTCCTTAGCCTATGATGGCTACTTATATCTATCGGCCAGGTGGGCGAGTCCAACGCCAGGCGGGCGAGTCCAAGGCAGGTTCGGTGCAGGTTTCGACAAGTCGGAACCTGCTCGCTGCTTACAATTTCTGATGTAAACAAACATTTATTTGACCAATCAGGGCACACCTTTATTCGGAGGTGAAAGATACAATGTTTTCGTCTCTGTCTACCAATTATGACTTTACAATGATTGTGATTATCTAATCAACCAACAATATTCAGTTAATAATTAATTAACTGGGCTGGGGCTCTAATTAGTGTACAGGGCTAATTAGAGCCCTCTTTCTTAATAGTATTCTAAGTGGAACGGTAGTTCCAATTGGGGTGCTTCCTTTACAATACGAACGCCCGTCGATTGTCACTTTCAAAACATATTATTACTACTCTCTATGACCCTTAATTCAAGGTTTTAAAGTTTAATTTTGGTCAGCAAACGTATCAGTATTTTGCAGTACACCGTCTGTTATTACTGTCATAAGCGGCAGTAGTGATTACAGTGTGACGGATAAATCTTGACATTTTGTGACGGGACGGTGCAAATTAATGACATTTGCCTTAATAATAATAATATCCTTGGACATTTCACACAACGCCACATGGTCCCAAGCTAAACAACCTAATGCTTGTGTTATGGTAACGAGACAGCTGATAAACTACTTAAATAAATACATTTTTTTTGCAAATACATATATATTATAGATGAAAAAATGCGCAGATCCGGAACAAATACTTGCAACTCGTACAAATATTTGTTCCGTGCGGGAATCGAACCCGCGACATGCTGCGCGGCAGTCAATCGCTTAACCACTGCGTCAACCTTGACTAGCTGTCAAGGCACAAGTCATGGTAAGCGGGATTGTCCGAAAGGCTTACCGCTACCCCGGAACATAAAGGGCTAAGGAAGGAACATGGATAGGTTTTAGTCAGTAAGAGTCTGACACTCCCTTCCACTCCACCCAGAGCGGGCGGAGTCATTTAATGATTTCCCACCCTCAAAAAAAGGCACATATTTTCCTTAATTATTATTATTAGTATAGCTTTTGCCTGCAGTTTGGCCCGCATGGTTATAGATAAAATCCCATAGTATCGTATTACCCAGTTACTGGGTTGTGGAGGTTAGATAGGCACTTGCTTCAAGTAAAATACTGGTTGCTGCATCCGGTCTGACTGGACCGACCTAGAAATCGAACCCAGGACCACTTGACTCAGCAGTAGCGCATGCGACCACTAGACCAACAATAAAGAATAAATTATGTTTCATTGACGAGTAATAATTATATTATCATAATTTAATACCAAAAATGGTTACCCTTGAATTAGCGTAACTAAATCACAATATTTTGCGAGCATATTTCCGGTTTTGAGATAAAATAAAACACATGACCTAATTTTAAACGAATAATATCTGAGATAATACTTTTAAAACTATTTAATTATTACCAGTCGACAGCGATGCGGAGGAATTTTTCGACGCCATATTTTAGTTAGTTATAAGGTTTAAATACTTGAACATAATACCTATAAATTCTTTTTAGTTTTAGTGTTACAGTATGAAGGGTGAAATTGAATTCATGGGCAATATTTTAATGGGTCATTGTACAGAGGCCAGCACATCAAGTTACCACAATCTGTCAAATTTCTTTGACAGTATTTCAACTTAATTGCAAAGACATAAGGTTCATTTTTAATTGAGAAAATTTGACAGGTAGGGATAGCTTGATGTGCTGGCGTGTGTACTTATCATTATGAACAACTTTTACTAAGGGAACAAATATGAAATCGCGAAAATAAATAAGTTGCTCCATACATTATGCTTATATAACTCGTCAAAGTGTAGGGAACAGCTGTTTTTTTTTCGTGATTTGAGGTGTGTTCCCTTAGTAAAAGTCGTTCATAATGATGAGTACAAAGACTCCTTAAAATATGAATGCCCATGAATTCAATTTCACATTGTATTTATACTACCTGCTCCCGCGCGGTTTCCCCGACTCTTATTGGTCGTAGCGTGATGTTACATAATCTACAGAATAGAATAGAATATTTTTATTTCAGACCGGAGTCCATAGGGTTAGTAACAATTTTAACTTAAATTCTAGTGTTAGTAGGTTACAGGCACGTAGAAATATGCAATTAAATTTCGGCATGTAGCCGCATCCACCTCCGCAACATCGGGGAATCCCACCGATCTACGAACACACTGAGAATACTGTTGGTGCCGCCGCGAACACGAGACATCAGGGATGTAAGGTTATGTGGAACGTGAATCAAACAACAAGCTTGTGTAATGACTGTCGTATATTCCTGTATCGGTCTCATACCACACCGACATTATTCATGTACCCACTTATGAATATCATCACATCTTCCTCCCTCAATTAAAACAAACAAAAAAAAAAAATATCTTATTCTACTAATATACATGCAGCTAATTCCATTTTCAAGTAACAAATCTAAAGATATACATAGATGAGTAGGTATGTTAATAGTATTTTAATATTAATAATAAGTAGGTATGTTGCCCTAATTATGTTACATGCATAATCATCTATTAGAAATCGTTATATACATATACATAAATCTCAATGCTTACAGTGCAACAGTAACATAGTTATTACTGTATCCTAAACATGAGTACATATTTAAACGTATGTACTTTATTTTAGTATTTTAACTTTCACATTTTCTTAGAAAGAAATACATAGTAGTTACATATACCATTTAATTATTACTTTATTATTAAAGTTTCACTCATTTATAAATACAATCTCATAATCATACAAAAATTCATTTAAATCAATTTCGAATACTTATCAATATTGCGTTACCGTTGATAATACGGTTTACATAGTGGTGTTTTGTTAATTTCTCGGATACCCCCATCTATTCGGCGGTCGCACCGTCCTGCCGGAACGAGTAACATAATTAGTATTAGACGACTGCTCATGTTGTTCATTTCTTTGAGACGCTGTATTTTCGCAATCATAGGCAAACTCATAGTCTCGAGGTGGGCAGTGTCTGTGCGAGCGGTCTGCTATCATGTGCCTTCTATTCCTTACAACTACTTTTCCATTTAGTAAACGTACTGCATATGACCTATTTCTCAGAATGCGCTCAACTACGCCTGGTACCCAATAGTTTTTAATTGTATCATAATATCTTACGTTCTGATTTACTTGTAACGGAGTCAAGTTCTTACTACCTTTATCGTAAAATTCTTTTTGTTTATTTTGCCGATTTATTAATTTCTCTTTTATGTTATTATGCACCTTTGGTGTCAATAATACTATGGGTGTCGGAACAATACTTCTTAATTTACGACTTTGTAAAATTTCCGCTGGTGATGCCAGATCACTACCCAGCGGTGTATTTAAGCATTCTAACAATGCTAGACGATACTCCGTATTGTCTTCTGTTGATTTTTTAATAATATTTTTTACTGTTTGAACTGTGCGTTCAATTTGCCCATTCGATTGGGGATAATAAGGTGATGACGTCATATGAGTAAAATTCCAATCTAGTGCAAATTGTCTAAATTCGAATGATGAAAATTGTGGACCACAGTCTGACATTACAGTATGAGGTATTCCTTGATGGCTAAATATATTTTTTAGATGATTAATTATGCTCCCAGAAGTTGTACTATGTAATTTAACTAACTCGAAATATTTACTATAATAATCCACAAGCAACAAGTAGTCCGTGCCTTTATATTGAAATAGATCTACGCCAACCTTAGCCCATGGTCTGTCAGGAACCTCATGACAATTAAGCTCCTCTTTCTGATTATTTTTTCTATGCGTTATACAAATATTGCAACTTTTTATCATGTTTTCTATGTCGTTGTTGATACCGGGCCAAAATATTATTTCTCTAGCTCGTAATTTGCATTTTTCGATTCCCATATGTCCCATATGAATCTTTTTTAACATCTCTTTTCTCATTACTTTAGGTATAATTATTTTATCCGATTTCCAGATTATCCCATTAGCTATAGTTATATCCTCTCTAAATTTCCAATATGGTTTTATATTATCTTTTATCCTGTCTTTATGTTCCGGCCATCCTTGTAAAACGTGTTTATTTAATTCAATCATCTCTTCATCTGTTTCTAATTGTTTCTGTATGTCTATAAATTGAGCGTCCGTTAGATATTCGCATTTGTTTTTCACACTATCGGTCAACGCGCAAACCTGTTCCTTATCGTTACCTATGCCGGTATGTGACGTTCGTTCGCTCACTTGAGACGTCGTTTCGTAAGCACGAGATAACGCGTCAGCAATGTACAAGTGTTTTCCCGGTCTGTAAACTAATGTAAATGTATAGCGCTGTAATCTCAACAGCATCCTCTGCAAGCGTGACGGAGCATCTACGATTGGTTTTTTAATGATACTGATTAAAGGTTTATGGTCCGTTTCTATGGTAACATCCGAACGTCCAAATATGTATGCATAAAAGCGCTCACAGGCGAAGACGGAAGCATACAATTCTTTTTCAATCTGTGCATACCTTTGTTCGGTAATAGTTAAAGCTTTTGAAGCATAACAAACAGGAAGCCCATTTTGCATTAAGCAAGCACCTAACCCTGTGGAACTGGCATCCACGGATATAACTATTGGGGTTTCCAAGCTATAATATTGAAGAACAGGCCGTTTCATTAAACAAGTTTTTAAATAAGCAAAACACTGCTCATGTCGGTCATCCCAATGCCATTCTATTTCTTTTTTAAGTAGTTCTCTGAGTGGCAATGTTTTATCTGAAAGATTCGGAACAAACGAGCCTACGTACGTAATCAATCCTAAAAATCGTTCTACGTCTTTCCTGTTCTTTGGTACTTGCATGTTTGTTATTGCTGACAGATGTGAGTCATCTGGGCTAAGTCCATCTTTTGTAATTCGATGACCTAAATATTTTATGTCCTGTAAGCCGAACTTACACTTATTTATGTTTAATTTTAAATTAATTTTTCTACATCTTTCTAGAACTTTCTTTAAAATTTCATCATGCCTGTTTTGATCTGAGGCATATATTAATATATCATCTATATACATACATACGCCTTCTATATCATCCAAATGTTCATATATTTTCTTATGAAAGACCTCCGAGGCCGAACTTATACCATATGGCATTCGTAAAAATTTGAATCTACCAAAAGGTGTATTAAATGTGCAAAACTTACTACTATCTCCTAATTTCACGTTCCAAAACCCTGAAGCTGCATCTAATGTGCTAAAATACCTAGCCCCTGCTAATTTTGACACAATTTCATCTATAGTTGGGAGCCTGAAATGTTCTCTTCTGATAGCCTGATTTAATTCTTTGGGATCCAAGCAAATTCTTAGGTCACCGTTAGATTTTTTAACCACAGTCATACTGCTGACCCAATCTGATGGTCCCTCTACTTTCGCTATAATACCTTGTGACTCCATTTCCAACAACTTTTTTTTAACGTCCTCACTAATTGCAAATGGCAATTTACGAGGCGCATGCACTACAGGAACGGCGTCGTCCCTCAGTTGTATATTGTATTCTCCCGGCAAACAACCTATACCCTCGAATACGTCTTTATAATCTTGTTTTATCCTGGATTTGATATCTGACCGCTGCACAGACATAACCCTCTTAATTAAGTTCATTTCTACACATGCATGACGTCCCAATATAGGAGTACTATTGACATCTGCTACTTTAAACTCCAATAAATACAACTTATTCTTATGATATACTTTTAAATGTATTTTACCTAAGACAGTAATTAAATCGCCTGAATAACCGCTTAATTTAGTATTAGTTTCCAATAGTTTGTCAGTTATCCCTAATCTGGGCAGGAAACGCATTGGTAACACATTAACATCTGCGCCCGTATCTAGCTTGAAGTTAATGCTATGTTCATTTATTCTTAGATCTATAGTCCAATCACTCAAGTCTTTATTTAATGTAAATATTACCTTTTCATCTGAAGCCTCCACAAAGTACACGCCACACACTTTTGCGAAATGGTTCATTTTCGAGCAGCGTAGACACCTCTTACCATACGCCGGACACGCATTCCTTCCGTGCATACCACCACATCTGCCACACTGGGGAGTCGTGCGCGGTCTGTTTGTCGGCTGCTGCAGCTGACGGGCGGCGTCTGCAGCGCCCCCGCGCCCGTCGCGCCACGCCGCGCCTCCTCGGTCGTGTCCACCGCGTGATCGCATCTTATTGCCGTTCCATGTTCTTGTAGAAGATGATCCACCATATCCTATTTTGTCATTACGCCGTACTGCCCATATCTCGTTTTTTTCTTCTTGAATGCTACTTTCCTGTTTAATGCTGTGTATTGCTTCATTCTCCTTCTTTATGTTCTCTGAATACATTCTTGATACTACCGCTGCTCGACATATCTCCAAAGATCTTTTTAATGTTAGGTCACTTTCACGTAGTAATCGTTCTCTAATTGCTGGGCTTGTCACTCCACACACTAGTCGGTCCTTTATGAGCTCATCATTTAAATTTCCAAACTCACAAGTCTTAGACAGTTTACGCAAATCAAACACATACTGATCTATCGACTCATTTTGTTGCTGTTCTCTTGTAAAGAACTTGTGCCGTTCGACCGTTAAGTTTTTCTTCGTTTTAAAATGTTCATCTAATTTCTTACACGCACCGTCTAAAGTTGTTTCTTTGCTTTGTTCTAATATTTCGCGACATTGCTCGCCAACTATATGCAGAAAAATGTTGAGCTGTACCCCTGGTGTTTTTGTCGACAACTCACATGCGTTGAAATATATCGTGAAGCCTTTCTTCCATCTTTCCCAACTATCACTTAGTTTGCCTGATGCCACATCAATCGAGTTCTCATCATATTTGAACGGTAATGGCGGCGTTAACACTGTTTCCATTGTTATTAATTATTTATGTGTTCTATTTTATTGCCTTTTTCACTTTATTTCACTCACTGCTAATTAGATTTGATTATACTTTATTCTACTGTACTAATTTCCGGCTGCGCCATGTAAGGTTATGTGGAACGTGAATCAAACAACAAGCTTGTGTAATGACTGTCGTATATTCCTGTATCGGTCTCATACCACACCGACATTATTCATGTACCCACTTATGAATATCATCACAAGGGATGCACATTTTTTCCTAATAATAGCGGCAAAACCATCAATATTATTATCTGCAAACATCCCTGACGCACTACATCGCCACGGCAGCCGCAGCAGCACTCTCAGTGCATTATTATATTGAACGCGTAGGTCGCTGTATGCCCTCTGCGTGAAGTTGACCCACAGGCCTATAGCCTTCCTCGATAAATGGACTATCCAACACAAAAATATTTTTTCCATTCCGACCAGTAGTTTCAGAGATTTGCGCGTTCCAACAAACAAACTCTTCAGCTTTATAATATTAGTATAGATATACCATTTTAATGAATTAACTATTTAACAGATCACTATATTTATATATGTATAAGGGCATCAAACATGAGAATGTAAATATGTGTTCACTATACGGTTAGGCAAACTGAAATTCCTGAAATTGCGTTCGTATAATTCTGAGAAGAGCGTCCGTGTGGTTACAGTCCACGAGTCGTAGGACCGCAGCCTCTCTCGGCTAATATAAAGTTTACCAGAAATTATCACGCGTTAGGTTTGATTCAAGGCAACCAAGGAATTACCCTGAAATGGGGTTCAAAAATAGACTCCTCTCGTAACTCCGCAACACACTAACAGTAAAAAGCAATCATCCATCGACACGCTAAGAAGAATGTACAGAGGTCAGAACATCAAGTTACCCCAATCTGTCAAAAGACAATGTCCAAATTGGCCCTGTGCAATAAAGAGTATCAGATTAAACGAAAATTAATCGCCTATTTTATTATTTAAGTTGCAAATACTTCTGTATTACGGACTAGCTGTATTCCAAAATGTACTTTTAATAGAATTTAACGCGACTAATAACATTAGATCGCCATCTATGCCTAATGTCATGTCGTGTCAGAAGTGAAATAGGGATGTCCAATCAATTATAATCGATTGATTGAATTATTAATCGATCGATTGTGTTTTCTTTTCTAAAGTGTATTTTTAAAAACCTAATAAGAATACTTTATGTATGCAGTCATACTCCAATTTAAATAGCTAGTAAGAATAATACTATACAGTAATCAAAACTTTTTATTTCTATACAATCATTCAAACATCTAATTCATTTTTTACGACAATTAGTACAAAAATAACATTTCTTTTTCGGCGTAAAATAAACCATTGTCATACATACTTGTAATGTTTATATGACAAAGGTGATGTAACAGACAGTTTGAAATAATTTAAGACCACAGTAAATCTTAATCGAAAAAATCGATTATTGGTGTGGTGTCGTACTACATCCCTAGTTTTGCTGTGAACGTCACGTCGCGTCGTCCGTTATTGTCAATTTGTCACTTTGGGAAAGTTACAGTTCCTTTGCTGTGCTTTTCCTGTGTTATTTTCTTGTGTTCGGTGTTATGGTGGTTAAAAATCACTCAGAGCTATGAAAAATCGTAGGTACCTACATTTAATATTCGTTGTTATTGTTAGATTATAACCTCAAAATCTGATACTTTTTTTGAAATATATCTTTTTTGCAGCTAGTCCGCTATAAATACAAGATCTTTTAAGAATCTACTAATGATAGAGAATACAATACATAATTATCCGATGCTCTTGGCTCCAGGGCCAACAATGTATGGACGCAGAGCAATGTCCTTTCTCTGATAGATTTTCAACGTTATCACAAAAGAATAAGGTTCATGTTCAATTGGGATTATTTGACAGTTTAGGGTAGCTTGATGTGTTGGCGTCTGTACCAAAAAAAAAGCCATGAGAACAAACTCATCAGCAGACAATGTAATGCTAATATTTCTTCACACAACACATTTGACAAAATACTCTAATTTACCAGCACATTTGCGCCAATTTGTGAAGGTAATGATTGAGAAAATTGCGTCAATTGTGTCCAACGACGCGACTAAATGATGTAAGTTAAGCAGGAATGATGATTCTTAGTTGAATTCTGAAGGTTACAGATTTTCATAAGGGATTCGAAGCCTTGACTTGGCGGCAATTTCACCATTGATTCTGATCGCGATCTCACATCTTATCCGCAATCAAGATCTGTCAGTGTCAATATTTCACAGGAAATAACGGCACCGGCCCTTAAACGGGGTTTATGTGGTGATCGCGTTCAGTTTGATTGGTTAAATTCGCCTTAAAAAAACCTCATAATAAACCTCGTCATTACTTCATTAAGGCTTCTGTAGACAGGCTCGCGGCTCTGGTAGAACAATTTCGATGAAAACTTCATTGATATTGTTTGAGTAAATTGCGTCGCTCCTGTCTGCCTGTCTTGAAGCAAAGCAAAGCTATATACACGAGATCGTTTTGTGTTATACTTATATGTATTAGCACCGGCAGGTAATAATAGGTGACAGACCAAAATCTATAAACTTTTCCAAGCTTATTTCATATAGTTTCTACTTTATTACAACACTCAAATCAATCTGCCTAGCCTTTTCCCAACTATGTTAAGGTTTCCAGTCTAACGGGATGCAGCTGTATACTAGTATTTTACATGGAGCGACTGCCTATCAGACCCTCAGAACCCAGTAACAGGGTAATACGATACCCCTTGGTAAAACTGGCTGTCAGATTTTTGGGCTTCTGACGACCCGTAACGACTGTCAGAGATGCACAAATGACACCCGGTACCAACGGCTTAACGTGCTTTCCCAGGCACAGGATTCTTGGTATGATAAGTTGGTCTCCCATCCACGGACCAACCCCGGCAAGCGTAGGTTAACCTAATGACTCTACACTAAATAATTAATAATAATAATAATAATATCCTTGGACATTACACACAAAAAATGAGTTTTTTGTATCAACATAATTATATGAACAAACAAAAAATAAAATAAAATTTTTGTTTTTGTATATGTAATTTTACATAATTATTGAATGGTGATACGGAACCCTTCGGGTATGAGTTCGACTCGCACTTAGCCGGTTTTGTTCTTAATTACTAATAAATCAAGTTCCACATAACACTCAAAAAGGACCCCTAATACATTAAGTATTAGAATTTATATCAAGTTACATTTTATTAGCAAAATGATTTATTTCATGGCAACTAATTTGTGAACTAATTAAGATGTTATTTTGGACCATAAATAACTCATAAATACGTGTATGGTCATGTCGTAAATTAACGGCAATTAAAAAACTTAAGATGCCAACACTAGGATGTGATTACATAATTAAAAATGTCGATAAAAAATATGTCCGTCGTTAAAAATTATATTAGAAATTATCATTGAATTAGAAGCCATTGATTTATCCATAAAATAATCCATGTAACAGGATTTTTATGATTATGTTCTAGCTATGAAGATCCCAGGAGCGATTGCCAACTCGACCTGAACCACCACTACTTCAGTGTGTGAATGAGATGGAGCTCTACATACTGTATAGCTCCATCTTATTCCCACTTTGAAGTAATATTAAAATAGTACTGCTTCAAAGCGTGCTGGTCAGGCCTCTGATACTTATGACTAGGAGATCCTACTCGGTATTGTTAAGATTGTTGCACTCCTGGTACCGAATCTTTACAGAATTGTATCCTTTGGTGGTGCAGTTTGCTCTAGTTTCTCACAATATTTTCTGGCCCTTAATTTGGCATTATATATACAGAGGCCAGCAAATCAAGCTTCCCTAATCTGTCAAATTTCTTTTATAGATTTTTAAATTTATTACAAAAGCGTAAGGTTTATGTTCTATTGGAAATCTTAAATAATTTGGGATAGCTTTGGTCTGTACTGTCAAACATGACCATTAAAATAATTTATTGATATTTAAAAAAAAAATATTGCGTGTGATAATTTTTTTTTTAAATTACCACGCTTTCTATCGGGACGAGTGTTGTATGAAACAACTATTTCGGGGAATCCCCTGGGATGTCGGAAATTTTTAGCAAGTATTAATAATATTGTTTGATCGTATTTGCTGTATAGGACCAATTTTTTATTTTTTTATGGTTTATTCTAAACAAAAAAAATGTTTTTACGCGCCATAAATGGCAAAACCTGTTATTATATTGTTATTTGATGTATACTCATGTTTTTACAATAAATGTATTCTATTCTATTAAAAAAATATTTTAGCCTTATAGCACCATCTGCCGATATGGTCCAACAAAAACAAAAGAAAAAAAACAAATCGATTCAAATTAAATCGAATTTGTCAACTTAATCGATACAATCGATATCCTAATGTCTCGTTGAGTTAACATGGATTTAGATTACCGATAACGTTAGTTTTATGCTTTGTTGATCGTAAGTTTTTCTCCTTTTAACGAGTTGCTAATGACGCCAGATGGGTTATCTTAACATGGAATGGTGGGAAATATCACATTCTATACTTTGTCTCTTTTTTAGGTGTTGTTATAAATAATTTATTGCAGTTTTATCATTTTTTTGCGATACCTAACTAGTTCTATTTTTTTCTGAAACATTGAAATGATGATTTATAAATATTTTGCATTAATATTACATTTTTGAATATACTGTATTTTGATTTATGACTTCAAACTCGAATAAAATATCAATATAACTTTTATTTAATCAATTCAATATAAATTAATTTCACATTCGGTTTAACCGAACTTCGATATTCGGTCGAATTTCTATTCAAACGCCGAACATTCGATACAAGAAAATGTTAATAGCAGCACCTATATTTTAAACGTGAAATTGATTTTGAACTTTATTACCTACTTACTTCTTTAAATTCACTTATACAGGGTGTAACCGAAAGGGTACATACAAAAGCATATGCTACAGCCCCCAAACTGAACAACTGTTACTATGAGACAAACTCCGAAAACGAAAAAAAAAATCAGCTGTTTTTGGTCACGTGACTCGTCAAAATGTATTTTTAACGATTTCTTTTTCCTTTTGTATGTATGTATATACCCTTTCGGTTACACCCTGTATATACATAGGTACCTATAAAGACTTAAAAGACTTAAAATATTTATAATAACTATGTACAAGTATAAAACTAAAATTTTAATTTCATCTTCTACTTCGCAATACTGTAGCCTCATACAGTATTGCGAAGTACTAATCCAAGACTAAAATAAAAACCGAAGGTTGTCCGAAACAATCGGTTTCGACATATTCGAAACATTCGGTTTTAAAAACCTACTACTACTGGAACTTATACATACAGTAGCAACTTCGAAAACAAGTTTTAAATGCAGGGCAATCATATGCGGTAAACTTGCCAGCAACCTGACGATGACTCGTTGGGTCTAATTATTTTAATAGATACATTTTGAACATGTTCCAAGTAGCCCTCGGTTTACCCCGTTCAAGTTTTTTTATGAAGTTTTTATGGACAGCTGGGAAAGGCAAATGTTATCAGGAATGTTTACAAAGTAGGATTTTTAGTTGGCGCATTTTAAGGCGCAGATATATGCCAACGGCCTTAAGTACATTGCGTGTTTTGTGCTGAGCTCACGCAACGCGTCCTACGTCCAGCCAGTAATGGGACTCGTCCATCAAGGAGCGTTGTCCGAAATTAATCTATTAACCGCTTGGTTTTTATCGATTGCCCCAGCGCCCAACTCACAAATCGACATATAAATTTCTTCGATGAATAGGTTTTGCCATGACGTAAAAACGCAATACCGAACATAAATTCTCAGTCGTATAAACACGACACAGGCGGCACAGACCCGAAAATATTTGTCGTATTAATCCGCCTGAGGCGGTTAAAAGGTTAAATGCATTTTTAATTTTCTATTTTTTTTAAATAACAAATCCAAATCATTTTATTTTGTATTGCAAAGCAGTGGATGTTTTTTTATACTCTTTTGATTAAAAATGGAGGAATAAAATGGTTTCATCTCAAAGATTTGGAGGTGATTTGGTGGTTTTTAAGTGATAGGTACTGATAGAAAAATTATGGCTAAACTAAATTACGTATCATAGGTATCTATCATATACATTTAAAACTTTTTTTCACATGTAAATTCTCTGTAAATGCCGACGAAAAGCTGCTCCATTTGCACGCTTTTTTAAGCTTTATATGGAATATAGCTTAATATGGAAGCAAAATTCATTTTTAAACGCACGCAAATCGACTCGTTTAGCGTAATCGAACATCGCTCAGCATAATGCTGCGACCCTATGCGATACAGTCTAAACTGGTTTTTAGTGACCACCGGCATTCAGGATTTTCTTTAATTAAATTGTATTTTGAATACTTCTTCTAGTACAATGTTAGTTTTTATTCAGCAGTGTTCAAAATGAAGCCGTTTCTATTTGCTCGGGCCTGTCCGATAGCAATGTTAGTTTTTCTCTCCAGCGGCTAGAATTCACGTAACTAGAAATGGAATTTTACTAAAGCTTTTTAAATGAATTCAATCTTTTTAAGCAGTTACGTTGATACATACACACGCGAAACACACACTTACACTATACACCCACACAAAACAATAACACTTATTTTTAAATGTCGCAGCAATATGCTGGATACAGGACTTTTTAAAAACATTTTTGTGTTGTTTTGTTTTTAATTTTGTTCCCTCCCTCCCCCGCCAATATTATTTTCTTTCTCCTTAGTAGGTACTTTCCTTAATCAGATTGGCATATGTTTAAATAATTAATTAAAGTAACCAACAGTATCCCACCCTCGCAATCAGTAGTCACAAAGTATTTTTTTTAATTTTCTTAAAAGTTTAAATAGCTTATTTGCCCAGAACATGTATTTTTTTTTTCATGCTTTTTTTCAATACATACCGAGAATCTTCCGTGCCTCGGAAAGTACGTTAAGCCGTTAGTCCCGACTGTCATTTGTGCATCTTTTACAGTTGTTACGGGTCATCAGAAGCCCGAAAATCTCGACAGCCAGTTTTACCAAGGGGTATCGTATTACCCAGTTACTGAGTTGTGGAGGTCAGGAGTAGGCATGTGTCCCAGCAATGGGAACATTATATGCTGATTATGATCTGGCACAAAACATACAGAAAGGACAAGACAGACGCGTCGCTTTTCCATCTGCATACGATATGCCGCGTCTGTAACGCGTCCTTGTCTTACGTCTTTCCTGTTGCTCCCGCCCCTAAGACAAGTCAGACTTTTGAATATCAGACGACTCGTAACGACTATCAAAGACCCACGAATAAAAATATCTTGCTTTCCCCGGAAAAATGCCTTAATCTTTCTTCTTAGCAAAACAACCCGTAAAAAAACACCATCACTAAATTTTTCATTCTCTTTACCAACCAATCACTTGCTTAAAAATCGGTGAAGGAAAACATCGTGAGGAAACCAGCCTGAGAGATATTTTCTCAACAGCATGTGAAGCTAAGTCAGAGGCCCATGGGCAGCATAAAAACTATGACACCAGGTTAGTCACTAACCACACGAAGAAGAAGAAGACCAACCATTAAACAACTAAGAAAATACAACTACCTAACAAGTTACAAAAACAAGTCGAGTCAGGCCAGAAACTTAACACCGGTTGCTATAAGACGTACCGCAGTCATGCTAAGTTAAAACTTAAAGAAAAATATTGATTACTGAAGCCCCCGAACGTCAGTTATGTAGACTATAGCTATTACAATGACATTTCTATTGAAACTTGAAGTTTTTTTTTAGTAGAAAAAGGTGAAAGAATGGTTGGTAATAATGAATAGCTTTTACTTTGTAGATGTGTTGTAGGTGATGTTGATATGCTTGATTTTAGCGATCGCAAATGCCAGTTTAGTATATCAGAATTTTTAAGATATAAGGTGTTAAAAATTAATTCTAAAATTTCGTGGGAGCATTGTACTCATCGTTACGAACAACTTTTGCTATGGGTGAACCCTGAAATCGCGGAAAAACTATGAGCTGTTTCATACGGTCTACATTTATGCACACGTAACTCAATAAAATATATGGAGCTCATATTTTTTTAATAATTTTTAATTTTTTGACACCTTTTATAATTGTTTTTTTTTTTATATACAAAAAGGTAGTATCCAATACGTCCAAAAAAGAGAACTATATATCTATCTCTTTCTTTATGATCATCAGCCCACAGCAGTCTACTGATGGACACAGCTTTCCAATTGCACGCCATTTCGCTTGATTCTCGGAAACGCTCATAAATATGCTACCCAGCCACCCAGTGGAGGTCATCGCTCCACCCAGCCAGAAAGCGTCCTACTTGCCAAACCGCGGTATTTTCCCATATAATAGGATTTTGATTGCCATTTTACAAACAAAAGAAAGCCGATATAAAGCTCAAACAAAACTTAGAAACAAAATAAAATCGCAATTCGAAATACAAACTCGAAAGAATGCAAAAGCAAACGAACGCAGAATGCATAATTCCTAATTGAGCCATCCGCATGAAACTAATAGTTGGAACTGTTAGCACACCGATTTTTATTGGCAACCAGTGAATTATGTAAAACATATCGGTCGTATGGGTATACGTGAGAAGCATTTTACACATTCTACAAGAATAGGAATAGCAAATAGCATGTCGTGTGTACACTGGCTACACGCGGGAGTCTGTAGTGTCGCACTGTTGGATGAGCAAGTAGTGTTGTGCATCTTGTTTTTTTTTTACAATGGCATCTCGCTGTCCAACCATAGGGTTGTCTACTGCTTAACCGGACTTGCCTGTGGATGCCACAAAAGAATTATAGCCTCCAGCCAGGGCTTAAAATAAACTTACAAACTAAGCGACTACTCGCTAAGGGCACCCCCTGTGGGGTACGGACCTCGGCTTAGGGCGTCGGCGAGGCGACGACCTCGGCTGGGGTAGGACAGCAAGGATTTTGCATCTTGACATTCCCGCTAGCTTTTATATAAAAGCACACCAAAGGTTACATCACCCATTGCACGACTCTTGCTCAAGCCCGTGTTGCCGCTGAGCCTATAGTTGTAAATACGCCTGAGCCAGTCTGTCCCTTGCTGTCCCCCAGCGACGCCCTAAGCCGAGATCCGTACCCAACAGGAGGTGCCCTTAGCGTGTAGTCGCTTAGTTTGTATGTTTTTATTAAGCCCTGGCTGGAGGCTGCAATTTTATTGTGGCATCCACAGGCATGTCCAGTTCAGCAGTAGACAACCCTTTGGTTGAGCTGCGAGATGCCATAAAAAAAAACATCACATATTGCATTTTGACAGTCCAAAAACATTAATTGCGTTATTTACGTTGTTGGGCAGAATTTTTTTCGAACATTTAAAGCAATGGTTTAGCAATGTCCGTTATCCGATTGCCGCAAATAAACGTATTTTCTTTCTATTGTTGACTGGTGACAATTATTTTATTCGGGTAATGGAGGCCAATAAAAGTTGGGCCCATAGTAAAAGTTATTCATATTGATGGGTAAAACACCCCCTCAAATTCTGTCGCATGTTTTCAAAGTAAGCCTGTATACTTGTACATAATTATTATTATTAACATTTAAAGACTTTTTTTGTTATACAATAGAACCGAGGATATCACCCAAAATGCTCGCTGCAGTAATCTACCGTATGTCTTCAGTGTTTTTCTTAAACCCATAGCACTTCGCGTATCTATGCAAATTGCACAACAAACCCTGGTCCCGCCCGTTGTTTTTGTACAAACAATACAAAATAACTTGCGCGGGACCAACAAGACTTTTTAGGCGAAAAAATAGCGAATTTTCCCGCGTCACTTGCAATTAAGCGTTGGGAAATTCTACCTACTTATCTGCAACCGAGGTTTTGTGTTTTCAGGATTGTATTTAGAAGTAGGTGCTTTGGAAATTAAGGTTAAAAATTATAAGTTAAATATTAAAATATTTTTGAATGATTCCCTTCAATTTGTACAGAGGCCTGCACATCAAGGTACCCCAATCTGTCAAATTTCTTTGATAGATTTTCGACTTTATTACAAAAGCAGAAGGTTCATGTTCTATTGGGAATATTTGACAGTTTGGAGTAGCTTGATGTGCTGGCCTCTGTACATAACATACCATCGCGCCTAATTTTCCCCGAAGGGCTAGGCAGAGGTATACCTATATTTCACCAGTCCTCTTTAAGTTCAATGTCTTAGGAGTCGAGCCTAGTGCCATTAACTGGGCACAAAACCAAACTCCGGACTGCTACTGAGAAATTCCTAATGGAAAAACCCAATAACCTTTTGTCCGACCTGGGATTCTAACCCTGGCCCTCATACTCAGATGTAGCACTTGGCCACCGAGGCAGTCTTCAATTGTTATTTTTATGATTAGTCCACAAGATTTACAATTTTCTAATGAGCATCAAGTTATACCAAACTGTCAAATTTCTCAAAATGATTTTAAACCTTAAAACGTAAATGTGTTAAGTTTATAATCGGTTGAGAAAAGACAGTTTGTAGTAAGTTGCTGTGCTGGCGACTGTACATTATGTTTGCCTATTTTGATAAAAAGTATTGAATTGCGTGTTTTTTCTTTTACTTT
This sequence comes from Hyppa rectilinea, assembly GCA_951799385.1. NCBI lineage: Eukaryota > Metazoa > Arthropoda > Insecta > Lepidoptera > Noctuidae > Hyppa > Hyppa rectilinea. The sequence goes on from OX637325.1 coordinate 7,093,148, forward strand.
AACCTTTCCGAATCAAACTTCATAAGCAAAGATCTTGTCGTGTCTTAATATTGTTTCATGTCACAGTATTGTCACGTACGAGAGATTTAACGTTTAAGATATCTATATAAACACTCTCAAAAGTAATGATTTAATGGTTTATTTCGTGTTATAGTGTTTTTGCCATTGTCACATATTTGTGTCGTTGGCGTACAAGGCATGCGCTTCATTATCACGTATGAGCGACAATGGCGTTCAAAAAGTTAAAATAAAAACAAATAACAAAAAATACAAAATAGTAAATACATTTTGATAGTTCAATCAAAAGTGTTTGCTTGATAAAACTTATATGTTCACAAAATAACCGGTACCTACACCGGAAATGAGCGCTGGATTTTTTGAACATTGTGAACAAAAAAAGCTTTGAGTGTGTGTGTGTGTATGTGGACTTTTTTACCGGTCTCTAGTAATGTACAACACAGTTTTACTGCAGAAGAACCACTCTCGGAGTTTTTCAGACACACAGAGAGTCTCTGAAACCCAGTTTAAGAATATAAAAAAATTGGGGTATTTAGTCACAGATATATGCATATAAAAAAACCGGTCAAGTGCGATATGGACGGTCGCACTAAAGGTTCCGTACCATAATCTATAAAAACGACAATAATATCGTGTATTTTATTCTCGTTTAATTTTAACAAGAATTGAATAAAAAAAAATACATTATTTTTTGTTAAGGTGGCAACGGAAATACATCATTGGTGAAAATTTGCTAACTAGTACGGTTCATGAGATACAGCCTGCTGACAGACGGATAAACAGACGGACAGCGAAGTCTTAGTAATAGAGTCCCGTTTTGCCCTTTGGGTCCGGAACCCTAAAAAGCGGTGAAGTGCGAGCCCATTCGCACTTGACCGCTGCGTTGGTCACTCATGGTCACTTTTTAATATCAAGCAATTGTCTCTGTGACAAAAATCCGAAGACATGTGACATCTACCAACCTGCACTGGGCGCGCGTGGTGGATTAGGGCCCGCTCCCTCTCTCCGAGAACAGGCCTGTGTCCCAGCAGTGGGAACATTATACGCTGATTATGCGTATGCGTATATAAAGCTACCATTTACTGAGTACGTCTTACATTGACTTGAATATGCCCTGGCGGCTGAGCTGAGCTGCTCCCTGTAATGTCTCACTGATGGTGGTGCGTATGTTGGATCATTTAGCTCCCATCTAAATAGTTGAGCTGAATGGTGCTAATCCATTAGTCATGTTCATGAACAGGCGCCGGCAGTAGGGACCGGTCACCTCTTAGCTGCCACGGCTGTTTTAAAAATTATTTTTTAAATCTTGTAATTATGGACGCTTTTATTAAGTTCTGCATCGTTCTCACGTGTATATTTCAACATGAATGATGTAACCCAGTTTTTGTTAACATATTTTGATTTAAAAGAGTGTCCATGGAGTTTCTTGCCCGTTCTTCTCCATAGGTACCTACTGCTTTGGAATGGGCAACTAGCTTCATCTTTCTGACTGATCGACCCCTTGACAATTCAAAAGTGCCTGTAATTGGTTTATTTGAAATAAATGCTTTGAGTTTGAGTTATGTTTATGCTTAAACCTAAAAGTTTGAAGGTTCTGTCCGTAGTAGAACTTCTGATATTACTTTTTAGTGAAAGGTGGAAATGACGCAAAAAGGTTGACTCCAAATAAAGTACAGTTATGAAAGTACATGCTTGTTTGTTTCGTGAACAAATATAGGGTTAAAATAAGTGGTGTGAATAATACGGTGTGATGATTAATTTCATTATTTTGAACCGTGGATAAAGCTGACAGCCAGTCTTACCAAGGGGTATCGTATTTCCCAGTAACTGGGTTGTGGAGGTCAGATAGGCAGCCGCTCCATGTAAAATACTGGTATTCAGCTGCATTCGGTTAGACTGGAAGCCGACTGCAACATAGTTGGGAAAAGGCTAGGCAGATGATGATGATTTTGAACCGTGGATGTGTTATTGGCCTACCTTTACCCCTGAAGGGTTTGGCAGAAGTGCAGCTATAGTACAGACGCCAGGACATAAAGCTATCCCTAACTGTCAAATTTTCCCAATTGAAAATGAACCTTATGCTTCACTACATAGTATAAAACAAAGTCGCTTTCTCTGTCCCTATATATAGGGATATAGGGCAGGGTATACTTAAATCTTTAAAACTACGCAACGGATTTTGATGCGATTTTTTTTTAATAGATAGAGTGATTCAAGAGGAAGGTTTATGTGTATAATTTGTCGACATATTATGCGGGCGAAGCCGCGGGCGGAAGCTAGTTTATAATAAAGTTGCAAAAGTATCAAAGAAATTTGACAGATTGGGATAACTTGATCTACTGGCGACTGTACAACCACATTTTTTCGGAAAAGTCTCTTGTAATAAGGGCGAGCCTGCCATGAACCGGGCATAAATCCAAACTTCTAGCTGCGGATGGAAAAATCCAAATACACTGCCCGACATGGGAATCGAACCCAGAACCCATTCATAATTTTGTTTAAGAAAACAATACCTACTTGTAGAAATTAAACTACATTTTTATTGTTAAATTTATATCTTAGAAATAATCAAGACAGTCATTTTAAATACAATATACAATCTAAAACTAATACATATACCTATGTATATTATGTTAAAGTATTTGAAGGCTAAAACTGTAAGAAAATCGTTATAAATGCAAAAGTCTACTATCGTGTAAGAACCGACACTTAGAATGTAAATAACCCTGTTCCCATACTTCAAAAAAAGCCCGGCTTTCAAATCCATCATAGGTTACACGTCAAGCCATGAAAACCATCAAGAAAGACAAGTCCAACTAGTTTTCGACCGACTAGCTATTCTACTAGTTCACATATATGGTAAAGTACGCGCGAAACTTTATGACCGGTCTGAAGTGCGCTATTATCGGCGCAGTACCGCCCCCTCACCCCCGCTGACACATGAATTCGTTATTGCGCAGCGACTCGCCTCATGTTCCGAGAGGCCTTATTATAAAAGGACTGTAACTGACGTCTGCCTAGCCTTTTCCCAATTATATTGGGGTCGGCTTCCAGTCTCACCGGATGCAGCTAAATACCAATATTTTATATAGAGTGACTGCCTATCTGACCTCCACAACCCAGTCACTAACTGGGTAATACGATACCCCTTGGTAAGACTGGCTGTCAGACTTTCGGGCTTCTGACAACCCGTAACGACTGTCAAAGATCCACGAATGACAGCCGGGACCAACGGCTTAACGTGGTTTCCGAGACACGGAGGAGTCTTGCTATCTGAAGGATCGATCCGTGCGGCTGTTATTACTTAGCCATGAGCTTCTCCTATAAACGGACTGTAACTATGTAGTATTAAAACTATTAAAAGCTAATTATAATTGAGTATTTGGAAGGGTAGTCAATAACGTTACTTTTTATGAATTGTCAAAACTCGGTATTTGTACGTGATTTCTATGAAATATAACAATGTGACGTCATAGATTTTTAGAATCAAATGGAATACTTATTAGCATTAAATGCAATTTTACACTGATATCGTCGCATAATATTTAATTTCTGTACGGTGGTGGAAGTTTTTAAGACGAGCGGCCTTTTCTTATGTGATTTTATATTTTATTGACGTTCAAAAGTGCCATTCTTGTGCCTATTTGAAATAAATGTTTTGACTTTGACTTTGACTTTATTTTATTTTAATATTTAATATCATAAATTTTTGGTTTTTAATTTTTTAAGCTTTGATTCGATTTCAGCAAAAAAAATATTGTTTAGAAAATTTATGTGAGAAAATCAAGAATCATTTCAATCATGACACTAATATTGTCAAGGCAAAAGTTTGTGAGTGTGTATGTTTGTTACTTGTTCACGTAGAAACCACAGAACCACGGTAATACTATCTATACAGTATTCCAACTTCATACAAACGGACGAAACGCGAGTTATACCTACGCGCTCGATCTCGGCATGCGCTAGGCACGCGGACAGTCGCGACTGTGCCGCAGCGTCGAACGGACGGTGTATGGTTTTTTGAACCATAACCGAGCGATTTTTTCTTTAAAAATAAGTTCAAGTACATATCTAATATGACGAGTACACACGACAGACAAAGTAGGATGTATTGTGCTGTTTTTGGTTGCATGAATTCGTCAATATCGCATCCAGAGATAACTTTTTTTAGATTACCTAGAAACTCTGAAAGGTAACTTTAAAATAATTTTACTTACTAGTAGATAGGTACATAATGTGTGTCATTATTAATGGATAAGTTTTTCCTTTGATCTCTCGAAAAAAAAGATGTCTGAATTAATAAATAAAGTGAATAGAGTAAAGGAAAGCGATTTAGATAAAAGGTATTTATAGGCGGTTCATGAATCATGATACGGTAGGTACGCTTGTGTTATAACCTAAGGGCATGTGTGCTTTGTTTTGTTAGTTTGTTTTATTTCAAAGCAAAGACGTGGTATTTTATTATTAATAATAGTTTTTTATTGTCCTGTGTATATGAATAATACTAGAAAAAATAAATTTGACCATCTGTCTGTTACTAGATAGTTGAAATTTTCTCAGATTAAGTATTTCTGCTGCTGCTACAAATCTACCAATCAAAAAACAAAACGCATTTTATTGAACACTTCCTATTCAATTCACAAAGTACTTTATTTGTTTATAACTATAAAAAAAGTATATTTACAATCACAACACTAAATGGAAACACGAAGTAGGCAAATGTAATTAAAATGCCGGGCAGCCCTATCGCATGTTTACGTACCGCGCGGCTGTAGGCATTTATTTCTAAAATACGGCCGAGTTACAATACTGTATAGATATTATTACCGTGACAGAACGGATTTAGATGAAATTTGGCACAGAGATAGATTATAACCGGAATTAACACAAAGAATAGTTTATATCGCATTAGTACTTCCCCGTGGGATAATTGCCGACATCTACGAGGGCGAAGCCGCGCGCAGAAGCTAGTAAATTAAAAATTAAAATCATCTAAGTAACACATATACCCTTACCCTTGCGAACTCGCTCAGAAATATATGTTTATCATACATAATTAGTAATATTAAGAATCCTAACTTTTAACCAATATTAAAAACCTAAAACATTTTTAATAACTATGTACAAGTATATAACAGGAGGGAAACAAAATAAAATAAATCAAAGGGCATCAAAAAAATCGTCCACATCGCTGTCAACAGGAAAAGTTCCCAAAAGGCTGGCAGCATTGCCACGTTGTATGGCAATGCTGATTCTTTGACCGAAAAATAGGCCAGCCCTCTGGTCACGTGAAGAGTCGACCAAACGCTTGGCGATGTCTCGATAAAAACATAGTGGGTACTCGGACCCCATGGCCCTAGTATTTCAACCCCAAACGGCTCGAATATATAACTTCCAATAAGGTTGTTATACTTGCGCCGTTTGAGGTTTTCTGCACCTGCAGCAGCTGCCCCAGCACAACCCGCCGTGCAAGGAAGATGGGATACATAATGTATGTATGTAAGAATAATTGATACCTACCACGAGACAATTACCACAACTTAATTGTCCAACTTAACAATGTCTATGAAATCGATAAACATCCCATGGCTTCCCACGGGCGTGAAATACTCGATTATCTCGATTCTCGATTATTCGATAAACAGTTGTCTCTCGGTTCGGCGACTCGACTATGGAGATTACGATTTTACGAGTCGCTCTATTTATTTGATGGTTAAATGTTTATGGTATGGTCAATTAAATTGAAATAAGGCAGCTTTAAGTTATTGAATGTTTAGGTCATTTCAACGTGTGTAGAAAGAAAGAAAGAAGAAATAGGTTGATTGCCACAGAAACACGTGCATACAAAAAGAAAATATTATCAAGAAAATCTACTAATACTATTTCTTGTAGCATTGATGGCAATCTTGAATACTGTAGAGGATGGAAGATCCTCTACTGAGGGGGCTCAGTGGTAGAGCGTGTAATGTGTGTATAGGGAACTCTATACTATGAAGAGAAACCCGTTAGGAATTCAACGTAAGATAATATATTTTCACTTTGTTATAACGAATACATCTGTCTAGCTCCGCTGCCAGACGTCAAGTCTAGAATGTACAAAAGCCTAACTCTATTCTAAATCATTTGAAAGGTTCGAATGCCGTCAGATAATTTCCAGCCTTGTACAACATAAGGTTTTACTCTAAGGCTCTACAATACCTACCAGTTTAACTCACGTCTTATTCACCAAAGGTTAACCGTCTTATCACAAAACGAGTTTTAATATTAGGCTGAGCCTAAAGCGAAGTATTTTTTTTTACTATACACCCTAAAAAATAAAAGTTCGTGTCACCATCTTCTCCTGGGCTTGGTTCTATGTCAACTGACCTTTTCTGGGACCCACGAGGTGGTAATTTTGACCCTCAGTTTTGACCCATGACTCATGTGCCATGCGGCAAATGTGTTCCACTTAACACTTTGAGAGACACTAAACGCCCATAGACGTTAAACAACAAAACTTCTTTTGTGTCTCGTTCAGAGTCCTTGAATGGGTTAAGCTTAGGTGTTTTTTGGGCGACAACGGCTATTAGTGTTTTGGCCGTACTGTGTTCTGACATAGTTCCAAAATACTTACACATATTTTAAAAGCAACAAGTAATGCCTGCTTCTTGACTAAAACCCATCCATGTTCCTTCCGTAGCCCTTTATGTTCCGGGGTAGCGGTAACCCTTTCGGACAATCCCGCTTACAGTGGGACAACCCTGGCTAAAAATAAAATTATTTGGAAGTAGGGTCAAAAATAACTTCAATTCAATACAAATAGATATCAGAAAATAACATACTTTCTAGAAAATAAGTAACAGGCATTTGTAAGACGTCTGTCTGTACGACTAATGTAATAAGTTTTGTCTTAGGTCATTTCAAAGACTTCCCTTTGGTAAATACTAGCCTCCTTACCAATAAACGTTGTATAGCGTCTGTAACGTTACACAACGTTTGGTCTTCTTCTTTTAAAAGTCAAATTTCTGACGACTGAAAGAGAGAAATCGGTGTGTTACTACTCACCTGATATACATACAGAATACCAGCGCTGCGGTATTTATTTATTTCCTAAATATCGCAGCATTCTGCTGAGATTTGGGCCTATTTGGCTCGCACAGGTCTTTGTTTTTTTGTTTAATTGTATGACCTTATTTTTGCTTGTTTATTTTTTTTAGGTCTGTTTTGTTTTTATAATCAAGTTTTTTTTTAAGTAGGTATTTCCTGTGCGTGTCCTGAATAAAATATTTTCTTTCTTCTTTCTTTCTTTCATATAATACGTTTATTAGTAAGGAAGGAAGCGTAGAAGTATCTTCTTTTGACACCTAATTGACAGGAGGGCGTTGAGGAATTGTAACAAAAATTGTATTGACAAAAGAATATGGCGTCGTTAGTTCTAAATTTCGCCACGAGCACCAAACGAATCTTTAATTGGGTATTTGAAAGGGTAGTCAATAACGTTACTTTTTATGAACTGTCAAAACGGGCCATTTGTGCGTGATTTGTATGAAATATAACAATGTGACGTCATAGATTTTTAGAATCAAATGGAATACTTATTAGCATTAAATGCAATTTAACAATTATATTTCATTCCTGTACGGTGATGGAAGTTTTTATGACGAGCGGTCTTTTTTCCATGTGATTTCATATTTTACTTTTGACCGATCGAAATAGTCAATTATGGTGGTTAAACGTATATTTTGATCAACATAAAACTTACTCACTTGCTACATTACAAAAAAAAAGTATGAACCTAGTACTTCCCCTTTAAAAGGCGAATTCTGACGGCATTTAAAGATCTCTACGTCGAGTGATGTCACTCAAGGTACCACATTTAGGTCAAGTTGTAACCTGTAGGAAATCTGAAGGAAAATAAGAACGTTGTTAAGAAAATTAAATTGAAATTCCTGAATTGGTAAAACTAGATTTAATTATAATAATATGTAATATGATTTGACTTCTGTCCTCGTATGGGCAGCCATTTTGATTTTCGTGATGGAATATATTTTATATTTTGTTATAGATATATTGTTATAGAGACGGTCTATGCGAAATTTTTATAGAAATAAAATTAAAGTATTGCACTTAGACTCATATTGATTAGGCTGTATAACAATTCAAATGAGAGTGGGAAGAGAATTTTCAAGAATATTTCAGTGACAACTAAAATATAGAAAGATCATTGATATAGGTATTCTTATAACATTATGTTCAATATTCCTCGACTCGATACAGTGTTAGGTTAAACGAGGGACATCCGTTCAGGGGTATAGTACTCATGAAAATGAACAACTTTGACTTTCGGGTATATTTCTATAGTCAAAGTTCTTCATTTTCATAAGCATAGTAACCCCTGAATGTATATCCCTCGTTTAACCTAACACACTGTATAATAAATTCCCGTCATTCCTCTAAGGGACAAAGTTAACCATCGCGGTATGAAACATTTTAATAAACGTTAATTGTCTATTCCTGCGTGACGCATACGCAACAATTTATTGAAATGCCTCCTGTTTAGTGTGACGGTAATTTATCTTGTTTATGGCGCGTACTTTAGAATGTATGGTGGTCAGACGAATTTTGGTACAGCCACACGTCACTAGTAAAATAAAACTCAGTGTTGTACAGAGGCCAGAACATCAAGTTACCCCAATCTATCAAAATTCTTTGATAGTTTTTCAACCTTATTACAAAATCATAGGGTTAATTTTCAATTGGGAAAATTTTACAGTTAAGGATAGCTTGATGTGCTGGCGTCTGTACGCTAGGCCAACCTAGTGACGTGCTTACCGCATGTCTGAAGTACTCTGGATAGTCAAATAGTGACCTTACTAATCAACTGACTAGTCATATTCTGTTAATCTTTTAAACGCCGTTGTCACATATACGTGACAGGCAAGCGCATGCCCACGACACAAATATGTGACAACGCGGTACACTATCAACACGAAATAAACAATTAAATCATTAATTTTGTGTGTGCTTATAGGTATATGTAGTGCGTTTTGTTTGTCTGTACAGAATAAACGTTTTTTCTTTCTTTCATATGTATATAGATACCTTAAATATTGAAACTCTCGTACATATTTAATGATATAAAACAAATTAAAAGACACCATGGATATTAGAAAATTCACAAAAACTAGAAGATATAGATTTGTTGTTTGGCGTGGAAGGCACGCGCGTGCGTTTATGCTCTGGCGTCTTCGTGATCAAAGTCTGGCCTTCAAAAGGTTAACCACTGCAAAAAGTCTTAGGTATTTTATTTAACAGCTCGTACTGAAACGATAGACTGAAATAATTCGCAAGCTGCTGCAGACAGAAACTAGGCAAATACCAATGCAAGTTAGCTAAAACAGCTTGAATATTTGGCGAGTTGTACCCAACAGTCTGCTTGAAATAGCTCGGTGTAAGTCAATAGTAAAATGTAGAGAAAAGGCATTTTAGGCGTGGCGTCACGTCTAAACGGCTTACGACGACAATGTAGCTATCAATCAATCAAATCATATTATTTCTATGCAAACATGGGTATTTGGTACAGAGGCCAGCACATCACGTTACCCCAATCTGTCAAATTGCTTTGATAGTTTTTCAACTTTATTCCAAAAAGTGTAAGGTTCATTTTCAATTGGGAAAATTTGGCAGTTTGGAATAGCTTGATGTGCTTGTCTGAACAAAGATGTTATTTTTTTTTTAAATATAGCCATCCATATTCTACCGTCGCATGAGCATACAAATAATGTTATATTCTAAAATTAAAATGAAATGAAAACATATAAAGATAAATGTCAAATCACAAAAATTATAAATATTTCAAATTTTGTTAGATAAATGTCATGTTTAGGTTACAAAACAACAAAAATAAAAAAAAATTGGACTGGCCACACTAAATGAAATTTTGTGGCATTCCCAGTATGCATACACAAATTAAAACAAATATATCGAACTAGCTTCTTCCCGCGGCTTCGCCTGCGTTGATATCAGAAATTACACCAAGGGAACGTACTAGCGGGATAAAATGTATTGTTTGTGTTAATCCAGGTCATAAACTACTTCTGTGCCAAATTCCATCCAGATCCCTTCAGGCGTTTGAGCGTGAAGGACGGACAAACATACACACTCTCACACACACCAACTGTCGCCTTTATGATATTAGTGTGATAGTTTAGTCACTATCTTCAGTCAAACTCAAAACCGATCGTCAAAGTCAAAGTCAAAGTCAAAGTCAAATCATTTATTTCAAATAGGCACAAGTATGGCACTTTTGAACGTCAAAATGAACAAGATATAGAATTGATTCTAGTCGCCCCTTCCAAAAGGTAGTTTCGTGTGGTCAACACATGACTATTTAGTTTGTTTGAAAGGATCACATTGTACATTTTTATTAGGGTTCATTTGATAGTTTCAAAATACTGCTATGCATTAGTGTTGTCATGGTTTTCATTTATCGTCATATTATCGTCCCCACATTGTCTAGTGTTAATGAAACTTGCACAAAATTGAGTAACATTTATTTCAACCGTCACAGAATCGTGACAACACAATATAAGAAAGATTTTACCAGAAACAAATAATACGTGAACATCTATTTCGAATCTTTAATCATTCATACAAATACAGTAATAAAACCGGATCGAAACGTGAACGATTGTCACTTCTTGTTAACGTATGAGTGCCTGGTACAATTTGACCCCTCAAGATGGCGCTCGCAAAACAGATAAATAGTTATTTGTTATGCAAGGCTGCAAAGTTGGTTTTTGGCGTGAGTACTTTTATTGAAACCTGAGCGTAGCGAAGGTTTCAAAGGGACAGGTGCAAGAAAACAGGTGTTATATCTTGAGTTTTATTTTGTTCGAGCGTCTCAGATACATTGACTCATGTGAAGAAAATAACAGATACTTCAAAGTCAAAGTCAATGTCAAATCATTCATTTCGCCCCTTCCAAAAGGTAGTTTCGTGTGGAGATGAATAGGAAAGAAACTCCACCGTTACTCTTTTAAAATGTTTTACAACAAAACATCACGCCTGTAAACCATACGGTCAAGGCAGAGTTGTACCTATAGTAAACATACATAGATACGTTTAAGTCCCATGTAATAGGGGGCTAGCCTATTCCTATCAACCGGACACAAATCCAGACTCCAGAAAAGAAGAGCCATTTGATGATTTCCCATCCGTTAAAAAAAAGGTTACTACTAAGAACTCCCTGACGAAAAACCCAATAACACTTGCCTGACCTGGGAAGCGAACCCAAGACTTCAGACTTCTTTCTTTCTTTCTTTTCGTGTGGTTAGTGACTAACCTGGTGTCAGAGTTTTTATGCTACCCATGGGCATCTGACTTATCTTCACATGCTGTGGAGAAATATCTCTCAGACATGATGCCGGTTTCCTCACGATGTTTTCCTTTACCGATTTTTAAGCAAGTTATAACTCAGGTTCAACAGCAGCGACTACTACACCAGAGAGGCTGTCCAATTCATTGCATTTTAATTTAGTACTCACGTTCGTCTCGTGTCAAGATATATCGGCCATCTGTATGAGGTGAAACAAGCATCAATTAACGGACTTTCTCTTTGCTCTTGTCTTTCGAATGTCATTTCCTGCCGATGTTGACGTTTTGTGATAATAGATGGCGTTCTATTGTCGTGGAGTAATTAGTTTAATAATAAAAATATCAATGCGTTTTTGAATTTTGTCTTTTATTAATATTGTGGATGACATTTTCTTTCATGGATATAGTTTTTAAACAAATACATTTTGGTATACCAAAACGCTCTCAATCTCTCAGCATTTAAATCTTTACACTAGGTAGGTAAAATACTAGGCAGTAGGTTAAATAACTAAATATAACTATACTACTAAATCGGTGAAAGAATCAGCATTGCAATCCAACGTGGCAACACTGCCAGCCTTTTGGGCACTGACAGCGATGGGGACAAATTTTTTAACACCCTATGAGCTCTTTCCTTTTCTTACTACTCTAGAGATTCTTTTTTTAAGTTTCAGGTTTTGTATTGTACAGACGCCAGCACATCAAGCTATCCCTTACTGTCAAATTTTCTCAATTAAAAATGAACCTTATGTCTTTGCAATAAAGTTGAAATACTATCAAAGAAATCTGACAGATTGTGGTAACTTGATGTGCTGGCTGTATGTACTAATGAATTGTGTTTAATCCGTACTAATCTAAATTTCAATAATTGAAATAAAAAAACACCTTGAATAGTATTAATAGTATTAAAACAAAAACTAAAAAGTCTGAGTAACTTCACAAATAAATACAAAAATAAAGGAACTCTTAGTGACAGCCCTTAAACAGGTTTCAAGTGCGTTTTTAGTTTCAGTCATTGGTGTAATTCGTCTTATAATAATAAAAATAATAATCATTTTATTTTCAAGCAACAAGACTCATAGTGTTAGTAACAATATACTTACAAACTATGTTAGTAATACAATTCCAAAAAAAAAAGAAAACAGATTGTGACATCACTGCTGCACGGTGACAGGCCCAGCCGTGGTTCACAAACACACAATCAAGCCTGTTCGCTATCATAGACAGGATGCTGTTGGCGCTGCGCTGCCCCGCACCCTACGGACCAAGAATGCGCACCGCTTCCGCATCACGGTGTAAAAACAGTCCACGCGAGCTTCAGCGAACATCCCTGATGCGCTGCAGTATCGGGGCAACCCCATCAACACCCTGAACGCATTATTGTATTGGATGCGAAGAGCGCCGTATGGTTATGGCCTCGAAGTATTTGTAAAATACTCTAAGCTCTATTCACATGCACTGTAATAAGTAATAACATTAGGATGTAACCAATATTTTGTAACCATATTTTGTTTAAAAGAGTCTCCGGGGACTTTCTTGCCCGTTCTTCTCCATAGGTACCTACTGCTTTGGAATGGGCAACTAGCTTCATCTTTGCCTGACCGACCCCTTGACAATTCAAAAGTGCCTGTAATTGGATTATTTGAACAAGAAATCTTTGAGTTCCCATACACGCACTGTATAAAAAAAAATGCATTCATCAACGCAAGCCTAGTCGAGATACTTGATTCCCATAGATGTCTCGCCTTCACGAGATTCTCATCATGCGGGACTGTTCCCTTTATCAAGAAGATTATTGTTTCAACTTCTTGATAAAAATGACATATGGATTTTTAATATGGCACCTGTATTTATACAGGGTCAGATAGACAGCTCCATGTAAAATACTGGTATTCAGCTGCATGCGGTTAGACTGGAAACAGACCCCAAATTAGTTGGAAGGCTAGGCAGGCAGATTGATATATACAGGGTGGAATTGAGTTCATGGGCAATATTTTAAGGAGTCATTGTACTCATCATTATGAACTACTGTTACTATGGGTAGAAATCTAAAATCACGAAAAGAAAATCAGCTGTTCCATACATTATGCTTGCATTATGCTTATTGCTCGTCAAAATGGAAGGGAACAGCTGATTTTTTTTTCGCGATTTCAGGTGTGTTCCATAGTAAAAATTGTTCATAATGATGAGTACATTGACCCCTTGAAATATTGGCCATGAATTCAAATTCACCCTGTATATTTTTACGAACTCTTGAATGTTAAATATGGTTTATAAGATGAATAAACAGAATGTGATAATTCATCACTGTAAGTATCACATGAACAATTTCATTAGCATTTGTATGACGTACACCCAAAAATGTTGATTGGACGGAAAAGCTTGACTCAGCGGTTAATTGGTCCGTCTGCATTTTAATTGTCATATGCATTCACAAAGGGTTTTACAACTGAGTGATTTGTTTCATGTTCCTGGTATGATTTTAAAGGATCATTTATACGAGGAGTTTGTCGCCTCTATGGTGATGTACGAGTATCATACATCACAGAGAATAGACAATACACACCTTAAATGGTTCGTAAGTTGAAAGGTGAAAATCGTCTCACTTCTGAAAATGGAAGCGTTCGGGCACAAAACAAATGGTATTCTAAAGTTTTGAATTCAGAATACAATTCGAAAATCGACTGACGAGCCTCGTACGTCATAATTTTATTTGAATTTATTTATTTGGGACAAAAAACACTGAAATATTACAGCTTTTTCAAGTTTTGTTCTATTACAGTAAAAAAAACGTATTACCCACACTTTTGTCCACGAAATGACATCGGAGTAGGATAACGAACGCAATTGTAATATATTTAGAAGAAAAACACTATAGACGACATAACAAGAGCATCTTATTGGTGACTTGCAAGGAATTGTGAAACCATTTTTTAAGTAAATTTGGATTGTGACACTGCGAAAATATCATAATCAAATCACAAGAGCCTGTTTCTCGATATAGCGTGACCACATCAGTTTAATAAACGGCTTAAAAGTCGTACTTTCGAGCCTTGCGTGGATATTCTCGCTTATCGAACTCGCCTCGTGTAAATGACACTTAACAATATTCCTGGAATGATCGTGTTTTACTTGGTGTCATGTTCCATATTACTATGAAGAGATCAAAGAGCGATATGACTAATGATAATCACTTTGACACTTCGCCAGAATTTGTCGGCTTGTTGAGTTAGGTGATTCCCCACCAGATCTACATTCAGTTTAACTGTATCGAAGGTTTCTCTTTTCTTTTATTTTCGATCAATGTATACTATACATGCTTTTCCAATTCACTAGACATTGGCAGAATGATCGACATCGGCTTTATTACCATAGATAAAAAATAGAATACAATAGAGTTTGGTAGTATGACATTATTTTCAGCCAGCGACATTCGGTGAAGTTAGAAACCTCTTTTACCCATAATAATTATGACAACATAGCAAGTGAAATGGAGATGACTGGCGAAAGGTTGTTGTCTTTGTCTAACCCTTCAGGGGTTGATGAATTCATACTTGCTACGGCCGCGAATTATATTTTAATCAACAATCAAATAAATCAATGTGCCTAGCCTTTTCCCAGCTATGTTCGGTTCCCAGTCTAACCGGGTGCAGCTGAACTCCAGTATTTTACATGGAGCGATTACCTATCTGACCTCTACAACCCAGTTACTAGGTAATACGGTACGCCTTGGTAAGACTGGATGTCAGACTTTCGGGCTTCCGACGACCCGTAACGACTGTCAAAGATCCACAAATGACAGCTTGGACCAACGACGGCTTAACGTGCTTACTGAGGCGCGGCGAATCTCGGTATGTAAAGATGGTCACCCATCCACGGTCAGCGTACCCGATGTATCGACCTGTGCGACTATGAAACTTAATACTGAAATGCAACATGCAAAAACGAAAGAAAATTTGAATTTCGCGGCCTATGACCAGACTCTAACTAAAACCCATCCATGTTCCTTCCTTAGCCCTTTATGTGCCGGGGTAGCGGTAACTCTTTCGGGAAATCCCACTGACCCAGACTGCTTCAGCCCTGACGGGCCCCTTCATTATTGCTGACATCTATTTGAGGCGCGCGTGGAACACGTACGCGCCGTCCGGCATGGGCCTGGTTCTGATCGGACTGTGAGCTACCCATTGCTCACCGTCCGCAGGCCCGAGGCGCTTTCTCCTTAAGGCGCAAAGATCTTGTGTAGTAGAACTACTCGCACGATAACTTTATAACAACTCTTTGTGGGTATTCTAATACCAAGAAATTGATGTTATTTCTTGATATATTATATTGACGACATCCTTGTTAAAAGCAATGATCAAAATCGACCGTTACCCGTAGAAAAAGCTAATAATATTATTTCTTAATACTTCGTACCTAAAACCTCAAGCTTACTTATTTCAAACTTTATATTTATCCACATAAGGTTTAATTTCCTGTACTGTAAACTAAACAACTTTAATAAAGTACACCTACGCACTAACAAAGTTGTTTCTACAAGTAGTTGAAATGATAATAGAAATACAACGACCACTGTAAGTTGATCCGTCACAGTTAGAACACGACGTCATTTTTGTTCTAATTTTGGGCGCTTCTAGAGTTTTACATAAAATGGTAGTTCACGGGTTATTGTTGGTTATAATGGAAGCAAGAAATGCCTACTTTTCAGAAAATAGCTTTAGTATATTAAAGGTCAGTAAGAAATCTATTGTGTATATAAAGCATAGTATTTTATTGTTTATTTTATAGTATGTCCGTGTTGGTCACCTTCGATTTATGTTATGACAAAACAGATCTGAGTATTATTGTACTAGATGTGACACCCCCGTTAAGTTTCGTTATTTGTAGAATGTTTATGAATACTTTACTATGAAGCTGGTAGCAAGTTTTATAAAAAACATCACGCCTTGTTTCTCTTAAGGATCAGGCAGAGGGAGGGTGATTTCGCCAGTTAAGTTTCATAAATAACATGTTTTATTATAAATTAGAAGAAATCTACTTCTGGGTCATTATCATCATTCTCCTGCTGTCATCCCAACTTATTAAGGCTCGGCGCAAAATATCAATCAAAATCAAAAGTCATTTATTCAAACTAGGCTGAAAATCAGCACTTTTTGAAGGTCAAAGTTACATAAGACAGTCCCCCAAAAACGCCCACCCTTCACTTCTCTTCTTGTCTTTATCTTCCATACTCCTCTACTACTCGTAATCTAGGAAGTCATTCCCTTTCTAGCCATATCATCTTTCACACAATCCATCTATCGTTTCTCAGGTCTTCTTCTACTTGTATAGCCACCCACGTTCATACTTAAAACTTGCCTGACAACATTTAACTCATTTCTCCACATACCATGAAAACCGATTTCCAATCAACTTTTCAATATCACTTTCAGATTTCCTTAAATCTGCTTTTGGATCTTAATAGGTTGTAGTTTTTTTTTTTATTCAAATCTTTTCAGTATCTCTATTTGTTATTTCTATCTGTCTATCTAAATTATCTATCAATATTATTTCCTGTAGGTAAGTAACTTGAAAGTCATTCAATTTAAGTAAAAATTAAGCAATTTCGATACTGCACACCTATCATTTGATTGGCTCTTTACTTAATTTTATTTTTATGTAGAGACATTTTTTTAAGTACTTATAAAAAAAATATTTCTTAAAAACAAAATAACTTACTTTCAACAATAATACCTTCATCTTCCAACAATAATATTATTCAGAAAATTCTCAATCTATCTTTGTAGATCTCGTTACGTATTCCAACCCTACGCACTTGACCAGTTTTTTATTCTGGAAAAACCAGACACTGGAATGATGCCCATTCTAGGAAAGATCGAACTACCACACACAACTGGATACTTCGGCCAGAATTAATTTTGCTATCGCTACCAACTTTTTAAAAATCAATTAAAAGAAAAGAAATCCCGTAAGACTGGCTGTCAGACTTTCAGGCTTCTGACTATCCGTAACGACTGTCAAAGATCCACGAATGACAGCTGGGACGTGTATTGCCATAATGTATACTAGCACAGACAGGGGTTGCTCTGTAATCGCACGCAATATGCTCTTGTAGCTAGAGAGCATACTGCATATCAGTACAGAGACAGACTGAAATAAAATACATTGATCTAATCCGTGAGAGCAATACGAGTACAGACAATTTGGCTGCCGTGGTATGTACAATACCGCTTGTCTGAAATATTACAAACCGACACATCAACTAATAATTTAATGATAATTAAAAAATTGAATAAAGTTTTATGTACCATAGAAACCGTAGACCAAGCCAAAAATTTTGCCATTCAGAGAATAAAGATGTGTCGATCTAGGAAAATAGGCGTTCAACCAACATCTGTTTCGAGGAGAAAGGACAGAGGGATCTCTAAAGGAAAAGGGCGCATACAAAGTGGATGAGATGTGAGAAAGAAAAAACAACATAATCTCTCTGAAAATATTAATAAAAATCACCCTAATGCAAAAAAAACATTTAATAAGGTTTCGTTTTAAAAAGTTAATAATATTGATTTATCCTTTCAAAAATAAATACTTTAATGTTTTTTAAATATTGTTTTATTTACATAGCTACTGCATTTTTTTTTTCATCACTCATTACGTGGGAATTATTTTGCGGAGCTCTCGATACAAAAGAAGGAAACGTTTTTCTATTTCTAAATATTTTCCCATTTCCATTATATTTAAGAATGTTATTTTCATAATAAATACCTAGGCTTATACGTTTTATATAGAGAATAAAACGTTTAAACCTAGTTTTTAATTATGTTGATAAACATACTTAAATAGCATAGAGATCGGAAAATCTTTAGAAGAAGAAAAATGTTGTATCCTTTTCTATGGAGGGGGTCGCACGAAGCTTCCCTCAGAGAATATAAACACGTACAACATAGTTATGTTCAATATTGTTACGTAGTACACTGCAACATATAATTAAAGTCTTATGACCCCACATACCCTACAATACAAACAATAACACGGTCACATTTTGCTTTAGACATATGCGAACAAACCGTATACTTATACAGACTGGTCTGTAGTCATACGTAGTTTGCTTTAGAGTTTGTTATTTTTAAGAGCACAAAGTGATCGAGTACAGACTATGGGTGTCTGTACTGATATACACAATGGCAATACGCAGCCGGGACTAACGGCTTAACGTGCTTTCCGAGGCACGGAGGAGTCTCGATATGTAAAGATGGTCACCCATCCACTGGTCAACCCCGGCAAGCGTAGCTTAACCTGATGGATCGATCCATGCAGCTGTTATAACTTAGCCACGAGCTCCTCCGCACGACCAATGCTTTTAAGCATTAAATAATTAATAGTTTCATGCAGATTCTACTTCAAAGACTACATCTAATCCGATAGCAGTCTTCAACGCTTGATAAAAGATGCAAATTAATTCTATAATTAATACCGAGTAATTAATTAAAACAGATCTTGTTTCAGAATTGTATCTTACGCACACAATTAAGACTTATCAATTGCCTTGCAAATAAAGAAAACCAATTAAAGCCAATTCGTACATATTGCTTATCTTACCAAACATGTTGTAGAATTAACTGAAACATATGACAACTTTTTTTATTTTTTTTATTGTGAGAAATCATCATATGACAGTCTGGCAAGGGCATCCCTAGTCAGACATGATGTAAGTATTTACGTAAGATGATTTTAACGTTTGTATTCTTTGAGGGTAAGGCTAAGGATGGAACATGGATGGGTATTAGTCAGTTAAAGCGTTTTTTATTTAATTTTGAGGTTGGGTGGAAGTTATCAAATGGGTGGAATCCCGCTCTGGGTGGGAGGGAGTGTCAGACTCTTACTGACTAAAAACCATCCATGTTCCTTCCTTAGCCTTTTATGTTCCGGGGTAGCGGTAACCCTTTCGGACAATCCTGCTGACCCGGTAGGCGTCGGCCCTAACGGGCTCCTTCCTTCATGCTGACATTCTCTGTGTTAAATAATGACCAAGATACTATTAGTTTACAGTTTTATATCCTTCTAGCTGCTGCCAGCGACTTCGCCCGGGTGTATACCAAAAATTATCCCAAAGGAACGTATTACCGGGATAAAATGTATCTTGAGTGTTAATGTATCTTGAGTGTTAATGTATCTTGAGTGTTAATGTATCTTGAGTGTTAATGTATCTTGAGTGTTAATCCAGGTCATAAACTACATATGTGCCAAATTTCATCTAGATCCGCTCAGCCGCATAAGCGTAAAGGACCGACAGCTTTAGCTCCCTTCAAAATGGTTGAGCTGAATGGTGCTAATCCATGCGTCATGTTCGTGAACGGGCGCTGTCAGTAGAGACTGGTCATCTCTTAGCGGCCATGGCTTGTTTTAATTTAATTTTTGAACTTTTTTTACATATTTTATATCGGATGCTTTCACCGTTCTGCATCGTTCTCACATGTATAATAATAATATGAATTATGTAACCAATATTTTGTAACCATATTTTGTTTAAAAGAGTGTCCATGGAGTTTCTTGCCCGTTCTTCTCCATAGGTACCAACTGCTTTGGAATGGGCAACTAGCTTCATCTTTCTGACTGACCGACCCCCTTGACAATTCAAAAGTGCCTGTAATTGGTTTATTTGAAATAATGTCATGACCAGGGTTCCAAGTAAACTGAATCAAGCAAAGCATTATTAACGAATTTATTATGTGTGGGTATGGTTACTAATTCTACAACTTAACACTAACACCTTAATGACTAGACAATATGAACATAAGGACAAGAATGACATAAACACGAAGTAAAAAGTATACAAAAAAATCAAACCAAAATAAAAACAAATAAAAACAAGAATAAAACAAAATAAAAATTTAAACTAAAACAAAATAGTAAAATTTCGGTTTATCTAAAAGGCACTGCCACCGGCTAGAATCGAACCCGATCCCCAATAATCCCAGTTCTGTACTATGCCCCGAGACCAACTGGCTTCTTGTCGACCGTGGCGAATATGTCGACAACTACTTCGAGTTTGAGTTTTTGAGTTTGAGTTTGAAAAACATACAAACTCACACACACACACACAAACTTTCGCCTTTATAACATTGATGCGATGTTTTTTTGTGCCTTAAGCCGTAGAATTAA
Source organism: Hyppa rectilinea (assembly GCA_951799385.1). NCBI lineage: Eukaryota > Metazoa > Arthropoda > Insecta > Lepidoptera > Noctuidae > Hyppa > Hyppa rectilinea. The sequence continues at coordinate 7,113,683 of OX637325.1, forward strand.
TTATTTTTTATTTATACTTAATAAAAAATATTATTATTATTATTAATCTGTTTGCATGAAAAAATACTGTTTCATCTAAGGTAGGTACAGACTTCAAACAAAGTAAAACGCAAATATGCACAAACGATTCTCACGAAGAAAATAAAAATGTATCGAAATAGCTTTGTATGCTGCATTGCGCAGCGTGATGCATAATGTGTGTACCTGGCTTTAAGGCTTTGAAAACCTACATGCATTTAACATGTTAGATAGGCATTTATTAGTGATCGATGTAGATAGGTGATAAAAGTTGGTTGTGTAAATATGTATAATTCCGTCTTTCTGTTTAACTTCGGTTATCTATATATTATATGTATGTGTATATAGATCGATAACTGAATAGTATAGAGGAGCTCTTGGCTAGGTAATAACAGCCGCAAGGATCGATCCATCAGGTTAAGCTACGCTTGCCGGGGTTGGTCCGTGGATGGGTGACCATCTTCAGATATCGAGACTCGTGCCTCGGAAAGCACGTAAAGCCGTTGGTCCCGGCTGTCATTCGTGGATCTTAGACAGTCGTTACGGCAGTGGCGTAACTAGGTGGTAGGACTGGCAAAATGCCACGGGCCCCCGGCCCGAGAGGCTGCCTGCTCAAAAGTGACCTAACATTTTTAACAAAATTTTGCAAAAATATAAATTTGAGGCCCCATGCAATGGATTCGCCACGGGCCTCAGATGGTATAGTTACGCCACTTCGTTACAGGTAGTCAGAAGCCTGAAAGTCTGACAGCCAGTCTTACCAAGGGGTATCGTATTAGGTACCCAGTTAGTAACTGGGTTGTGGAGGTCAGATAGGCAGTCTTTCCATGTAAAATACTGGTATTCAGCTGCATCCGGTTAGACTGGAAGCCGACCCCAACATAGTTGGGAAAATGCTAGGCAGGCAGAATGAATATCTATAAAAGCGAAAGGTCACTCATTTATCCATTCACTCACTCACTCATTAAACACAAAATCTCAAAAACTGTTGTACAGACGCCAGCACATCAAGCTATCCCTAACTGTCAAATTTTCTCAATTAAAAATGAACCTTATCAATAAAGTTGAAATACTATCAAAGAAATTTGACAGATTGTGGTAACTTGATGTGCTGGCCTCTGTACCTACGAAGATGAAATTTGGCACAGAGGTAGATTTTGAGTAGGGGAGGTCAGCTAAGAAAGGATTTTAGGAAAACAACCCATTGGTGTAACAAAGGTTTATGTTATAAATTAATAAAATAAGTAAGGTTTTCCATACGCATCCCACTAAAATTATAATCGTGAAAGTTTGTGAGAATGTATGGATGTTTGTTTGTTCTTTCACGCAAAAACTACTGTATCGATTTGGATGAAATTTGACACACAGATTGTTTATATCCTGGATTAACACTTAGGATACTATTTATCTCAGTATAGTACGTTCCCGTGAGATAATTTCAGCCATCCACCCGAGCGAAGACGTTGACAGAAACTAGTGTTTCATGTATTTGAAATCAGCTAGAGATGGCAAAAAGCCTCTTGCGTAACAGGTTGCCCATCGCCTGTCTACAATAAGGCTAGACCAGATTGAAACATTTTTCCTAGGCAAGTTTACTCTTGTGGAATAATAAATAACCTGACTTAAGGGATATTATTCTGAGCACAGGAAAGAGCCTTGCGTTTAAATAATGAAACAGCTTTACGAATACGCAGTGTGCGGTTGGCGCAGTGGTTAAGCGATTGACTGCTGCGCAGCATGTCGCGAGTTCGATTCCCGCACGGAACAAATATTTGTGCGACCTATAAGTATTTGTTTCGGGTTTGGACGTTTTTCTATCTATAATATGTATTTATTTACAAAAAAAATGTATATAAGTAGTTTATCAGCCATCTCGTTACCATAACACAAGCATTAGGTTGCGGATACGCCGGCGCATCAAGTTGTACCAAACTGTCAAATTTCTCCAAATGGTTTTAAACCTTAAAACGTTGAGTATCAAGTTCAAGTTTCAATATTCAAAAGCGATTATTCATAAAATAACTATTTCAACGTTGAGATACGTCATGTTCGGTAAACCTATGGATTCGAAAATGCAATGAGTCCATGAACATACAATTTAATTCAATAAAATAACGAGAAAACCGCTTTTGAAATTAGCTAACTGTATACATATTTTTGCTCGCCATTGTACTTTCTACCTAAGCTATAGACACACAAATAAATTACGTATTAATTCCAACAATCACGGGTAGCTAAAATTCCCGAATAAAATGTATCCTCAAAACTGCCTCCCAACCAGATCTCGCTACAAAAATAAGTAAAAATCAAACTAAACATAACAAAAAATCCACCGCCATTGAACACCTGCCCTAATTACGATCCCTAACGAGTAAGTATCAAACCTGTTTATTAAAAAAAAAACATACAAACTTATCTTTTCCATCCCTAAAATGATTTATCGCTCTTAGTGAGAGCGTGTAAGGTCGAAAGTCGCATTTGTTTTGTGTTTTTGATATGTGATATTGTGTTGTATGAAGACTCATCTCGATTCTTGAGATGTCTTGTGTTTTTTGGACACCGACTACTTTATAATGTCTTTTTTATTGAAAGTGTACTGCGGTTTGTTTTAGGCTGAGGGCAGATACGCTGTAATCCAATTTTGGAGGCCATTGATAAAGATTTTGATTGTGTATTCCGAGATTTTGGGTCGAATGGTGTTTTTTGGATAAGATTATTAGAGTTAAGTTTTACGTTATGATGGCATTATCAAGACATAAATTCTGATGTTTCTTTTTCGTTTGGATTAAACAAAATTGTACAGTTAAAAGATAGTTTAATGCTCATTATTTGACCAATTAATAAGTTGAAAACCAAAGCTTAAAAATTGTTTGGTATATTTTTATGTTTTTTTTTTGTATGAGCTAAGTATTATTTAATTTAGAAATAGCGGACAAAAAGCATCGTAATAATACTAAAAAACAAAACTTACCTCTCATCCACGAATAAATTCTCAGAGCCGATGTTTAAAATCCAAAACAGTCACAAAGTCACACCCAAGTCAAACAACACTGTCCACAAAATGTAAAATAAAAAACATACAATTCCACAAAACACAAACACATACAATTCCAGAAAAAGTTTCTATTTAAAACATCCAAAAACACGAAACGTCACACACGATTTGAGAACTGTCAAAAAGAATTTATTAAAAAAAAATGAAAACAATTCTACATTGTTCTCCGAACTTGTTCCATATTTAATTTAAACTATTCCTCACAAAAAGTCAGCACTCGTCAAAAATATTTAATTTTTTATTGAGAGCAAAAAGGTTGTATATTGAAAACGGCGCGAAAGCCGTTGGGCGCGAAACGTCAAAACGACACGAGACGACCGCGTTGGCGCCAAGTTGACACCACACTGTTGGGTCCATTACAATGGATGCAGAATAGTGTGGCTGTACCTTTGATTATACATACCTTTTGGGTGTTTTCGAGTCGTCTGGTATGGTTTTAACATATTGTGTTTGTGAATCATATAGACATGTTTAGAGTTTGGAGATATATTTCAGTTAAAATGTGTGGAATAAAAGCAATTATAATTTGATAGACGAGTTTCTTTCATTAAAACAGATAAAACTAATTACTTACTATTAATAATCTGTCATAAAGCGAGTTTATAGAGGAATTTCGAGAATGAGAGCATGTTTCAACTTAACTTCTTGACTTTTAATTTAACTTTGCAAACATTAAGAAAATGTTTGTTGTTCGTGGCCTAAATAAGTAAATATTAATCTAATAACGCGCTCATCCCTTTCTTTACTACATAGTAGAAAACAAAGTCGCTTACTCTGTCTTTATATCCCTATGTATGCTTAAATCTTTAAAACTACGCAACGGATTTTGATGCGGTTTTTTAATAGATAGAGTGATTGAAGAGGAAGGTTTATGTGTATAATTTATCAACTATTATGCGGGTGAAGCCGCGGGCGGAAGCTAGTACTAAATAATATCGTGTATGGAATTTAACAATCGTCAATATTGTATGTCAGTGTGTATACCTATACTAGATTAATTAAAAAAAAATAACCATGCGTGCTTAACTATCTTTACTATCAAAAATAAAAGAGAACTCCCATAATAAATAATTTGAATTTGAATTTAAATATTTTAAGTTAAACTGTGAAGATGGCTAACAGAGAATTGATTTTATACTATACAAGAATCCATACAGCATAAAGAAACATTGTTTTTTTTAAAATAGGTAGATATTTAATAAATAGTATGATAAGGAAAATGTTTATGTTTGTTATAGTTGTTTTGTAACTGTATAGAATATAGCACTTTGCCCGCGGCTTCGCTCCCGTGGTCTTTCCCGTGGGACCCGCTATTTTTCCCGGGATAAAAAGTAGCCTATGTTACTCCTAGAAAACTAAGCTTTCCAACGGTGAAAGAATTTTTAAAATCGGTTTAGTAGTTTTTGAGCCTATTCATTACAACCAAACAAACAAAGTTTTCCTCTTTATAATATTAGTATAGATATTTCATAGTGCAGACAGCCAGCACATCAAGCTATCCCTAACTGTCAAATTTTCTCAATTAAAAATGAACCTTATGTCTTTGCAATAAAGTTGAAATACTATCAAAGAAATTTGACAGATTGTGGTAACTTGATGTGCTGGCCTCTGTACCTACCTAGTATGAAAGTACTTTAAAACTAATTTTATGCCCTAAACAGGCAAAATATGGACTGTGCATAAACCACAAATTTTAACAACAGGTAAAACCTATATTTTCTGCTAATAAATTATTCTTATCCTACAGAATTTGTTGCATTCTCTCATACCAGGGAAGTAGAAGCTTTGCAATATTATAATCAATGTAATAATATAAGAGTAGAGAAACTGACTGACTGACATATCGAGGCATAGCCGAAACAAGTGGGTCTAGGAAAGTGAAATTTTGGACACGGCTTCCTTATATTGTAGTGCATTAATAAGGGGTTATTGGAAATTCGACCTTTAAGGATTAAAAAGGATTTTTGTTGTATGAAAAATCCGATATCCACACGGTGGCAGAAGCTAGTCGGTGTGAGAGAGAGATAGTGCTATACGCTCTGTATAGCTTTGTCTCTCTTTTTCATCGTAAAAGTGATGGCTTTGGAACCTCATGGTTGCCCATCAGGGAACAATACTCAATGTTTAATTACTTCGATATCATATCACTTATTTTGTAAATTATATGATAATATATCTTTGCGTGTATTTTATTTGTGAAGGCTTGTAATTAACGATAAAAGAAAACCAACACTGACTCATATAGCAACGAATAGCTCAAACCACTGAAAGGATTGGGCTTAAATTTGGCTACAGGCATCCGCTAAGAATGAATTTTACACCCCTTAGGCAGTGTAACCGGGGTTCAAAATTTATATGGAGGAATTGACTTCCACACGAACGATGCCACGGGCAGAACATAGCTAATAATAAATCAGTAAAATAACAAAATAATTTTCTGGATTGGCAACTCGTCAACCCCCTATAGTGCGGTGTTATCGACTTTTAACCCTCTGAATGCATGCCAAACGCGTTCGCAAAGTAGCGCTCTGACACGTATTACTCTGCTTTTACACCCATTATGGATTATAAGTGTGATAGGGGCTATAGAAAGTACCCTAGAAGGGTCATAACGGAGCTTAAGCTTAATGTAAGTGTAAAAGCTTAAGCAGGATTGTCCGTAAGGGTTACCGCTACCCCGGAACATAAAGGGCTAAGGAAGGAACTTGGGTGGGTTATAGTCAGTAAAAGTCTGACACGCCCTTCTGCTCCACCCAGAGCGGGAGAAAAAATTGGATGATTTCCCACATAAAAAAAAAGTGTATAAGCGTCTTATAAGTCAATTCGCACGAATTTACTTCGCCCTAAATGTGCGAATCGACCCTTTTACATAAAATTATTTTTTCTATAGGCAACTCATCATTAGCCTATAGCAGTCCACGCTAATCAGCTCGATTCACGGTAACTCTCATCCAGCTACTACTCGTACCAGTCGCCTTGTGAAGGTCGTCGCTTGATTATAAGTAAATTTTGCTGATACTTTTATTACTATTATACCGTGTACTTTTATTGCATAGAATTCAGTGTGCCAATTTACTAATACATATTTCTGGATTTGTCGATTCCCCCATAAAGACATTAACTACCTAACCTACTGCTTTGGAATGGGCAACTAGCTTCATCTTTCTGACTGACCGACCCCTTGACCACTCAAAAGTGCCTGTAATTGGTTTATTTGAAATAAATGCTTTGAGTTTGAGTTTGAGAACTTCGTGCGAGTCGCCTGCAGAAAAAGTATTATTATTTCATCATCATCATCTCACCCATATCCCAATTAATTTAGGGTCGACGCAACATGTATTGTCTTCACCTACCATACTTCTCTATTAGTCGTCATCTCGGTAGTCACTCCCTTTCTAGAAGTAGAAGTGAAATGTAGTACCTATCATTTAGACGTGCCAATTCGCACATTTCGGACGAGCAAATTCGTGCGAATCGACCAATAAGCCGTAAAAACAGCCATATGCTTATTTGCAGAGAATTGAAAATGCATTTAGATTTTATAATAATTACTAGCTTCTACACGCTACTTCGTTTGCGTAAAAATCGTAAGATACACAACACACTAAAAATAATAGCCACAAAATTATTATTATTATTAATTAAAAAAAACCCTCTTGCCTGCTCGCCTTATTAAGATAAGATAAGATTTCTTTATTTGTTTAAACATTGTATACATACAAGAGCATGCAAGATATTACATCGTTTCGAGTCCAATCATGTTTAGCCGAAAGTATCGGCGTACAAATATTTCCGTAACAATGAATTAAATTAACATCGAGAAAAATATTAAGTGCAATGATTTTAATTTAGCAATTATACAAGTTACAAATTATTTTTATGTTGTAATATCAGTATTGAAAATAAGGCAAAAATCTTTAATGTCAGAAATTACACGCTTTATATAAATAAAAACTAAAACTACAGCCATATTTACATCAAATTAATACTAGTGTCCGGAAAAAGATAAAATTATTCAATCAAAAACCTTTTCGGCTAGAAATTCCGAGACACTATAATATGCTTTTTGCGAAAGAAACATTTTTAATTGACGCTTGAATGCATTACTATTTAGCTCCTTCCAACGTTTAGGCAGTATGTTAAATATAGTAGGCGCCATGCAGACGATACTCTTGCGCACGAGTGCCGTTTTTGCTGGGTAGACTCGAAGAGTGGTAATATCCCGCCTGTTACGCGGTACAATGTCCTGTAGACGTGAGATTCGATTGGGGTTTGTTTTAACAAACATTGCGGTTTCCAGGATATATAGACACGGAAGAGTTAATATCTTGTATTTAATAAAATATGGTTTACACGTATCCATCGTTTTCAGCCCAAACATTGATCTAATGCATCTCTTTTGGGCCTTAAATGCAGTGTTCGCGTCGGTAGAATTTCCCCAAAATATGATACCGTATCTTAGGTGAGACGCAGCTAAGCCATGGTAGGCCGCAATCAAAGTATCTAGATTCACCACTGCAGCTAGAGAGTGCAATGCAAATGCAGAACTACAATTTTTTTTGCAAAGATTCTCGATTTGTGATTTCCAGTCAAGTTTATTATCAATTATGAGTCCAAGGAATTTAGTATTATTCACTATTTCAACAATTTTATTATCTATATTTATGTCCATATTTTCGATAGACAATCGTTGACTAAAGTGTATGATTTTAGTTTTATCCAAATTAATTTTTAAATTATTATTGTTTAACCATTTTATTAGAGATGTCAAGGTATTGTGAATGTCAAGTTTATATTGGATCATGTCATTGTTATTACTAGAAATTGTCACTGTACTATCATCTGCAAATAGAGTCATAGGGTGTGAAATTGATTTTGGCAAGTCATTAATATATAGGGTGAAGAGTGGAGGTCCCAATACACTACCCTGTGGAACACCAAAAGTAATTTGACGCTCATCTGATAAGTATATCTCTTCCTTTTTAGTGATAGTATTAATTCTAGTGATTTCTGTTTTTTGCTTTCTATTGTCTAAATAGGATTTCATTAAATTAAGAACAGTTCCTCTTATGCCATATGCGTCAAGTTTTTTTATTACTTTGTTTTAGCTTAGCGGTCTAAGTGACGTTTGTTTTTATTTTTTGCTCGCCTCCTAAGAGTCGTAACGTGAAGTTTAATAGCTTAAAGTCTTCCTCAAGAATTGGGCTATTAAAATGCAAAAGATTTTTGTAATCTGACTCTGAAAGTTCCAGATATTAGCCACGTTTAGACAAACTCTCCCGCTATACAATATGGAGACCAAATAAGTCCAAAAATTAAACCACAAGTAATACTATCCCATAGGAGTATGGAAAAATTATAAAAACGAATTAAAACCGTAAATAAAAAAATGTTAAACACAATAATTGATGGAATGAAAATTGGTAACGATACACCACGCCTGTAATCCTCGAAGTGCTAGACAGGGGTGTACCTATTAAGCGGGATTGTCCGAAAGGGTTTCGCTACCCCGGAACATAAAGGGCTAAGAAAGGACCATGGATGGGTTTAGTCAGTAAGAGTCTGACACTCCCTTCCGCTCCACCCAGAGCGGGAGGAGACATTTGATGATTTCCCACCCTCAAAAAAAAAACCAAAAAGCAGTGAAACATTAACAAGGTTATAACAAATACGATTTATCAGCCATTTTCGATTTCTTTTGTTTTTCTAGCTCTCTTTTGTCACAGAAATGCAGCCTATTATTGCCAATACGTTGTCACGTCCATCCTATGTGAATGGAAAGTACACTAAAACAACTACCCTATGCAGAGGGCGCCATTCCACATACAAATCACGTAGGCAAACATTGAGACAGGACAAATATCTGTAGGCCGTACAATGTTTGTTTCTATACGGATTTCGTGCCGGTACCGAGGTTTATAAACACGGTCTCGACATGGGTATGCGTTTAAAACCGTGCGACATTATTTTGTTAGAAGTATAAAAAACCGGCCAAGTGCGAGTCGGACTCACGCACGAATGGTTCCGCCCCATTATCTATTAAAACGGCAAAAAAATCATGTATGTTGTATGGGAGCCGCCTTAAATACTTATTTTATTCTGTTTTTAAGTATTTGTTGTTTAAGCGGCAACAGAAATACATCATCTGTGTAGATTTTAACTGTCTAACTATCACAGATCATGAGATACAGCCTGGTGACAGACGGACGGATAGCGGAGTCTTAGTAATAGGGTCCCGTTTTAGTACGAAACCCTAGAAACATGACTGACGAAATGTGGGTATAATAAAAGAGCACCTGCTTAAAAATCAGTGAAGGAAAACATCGTGAGGAAACCAGCATGTCTGAGAGATGTTTCTCAACAGCATGTGAAGCTAAGTCAGAGGCCTATGGGCAGCATAAAAACTGACAAAAGGCTAGTCACTAACCACACGAAAAAAAAGTCAAATGCTGTTAATTTACGTTGAATAAAAAACTCTAGAGTAATTTAGCTCTTAGAAATTCCCTCTTCAGTGAATCAATTGCTTGAATCTTGCCTCTCGTCATGCGGAAAAAGGAATGAGCAACGCATTGATCTCTTCGTTTGCTCATTGCGTTGAAGCGATTCAGATTATTAATCCATATTTTCTCACAAAGTCACTACGTTTTATAGCGTCTTTACTTGCTTAGTGTTTGTCACATTCCTTGGCAGGATTTGAACCCAGCTCGTCTTGTGTTTTTGACTGCCTGCTTCGTTGTTCTTGTGGTTATACTAGACGGTTGGCAGCAGTGATAGCCTAGTGGTGTGACCATCGGACTGCCAATTCATAGGTCTCGAGTTCGAACCCAATACCTCTGATTTTTCGGATTCAACTGCGTATTGTATAATTATACTTGCTTAAAAATCGGTGAAAGGAAAACATCGTTAGGAAACTGCCATGACTCGACATTGCTTGAAAGATATTTTTCTCAACAGTATGTTACCAAACAGCATAAAAACTCTCCAGTTTAGTCACTGACCACTCGAAAAAGAAAGAAAGAAAGACTAGACTTCTGCTAGCGGCTTCGCCCGCGTGGTTATCGGAAATTGTTACATTATTGGAGTTTCAGTAAGGATCCCTAATATTTTTAAAAATATAATATAGCCTATGTCACCCGGGGATAGAGTAGCTTCCCAACAGATAAAGATTTTTTTAAATCGGTTGAGAAGTTTCGGAGACTATTCAATGCAAACAAACAATCAAATCTTTTCTCTTTATTATAATTAATATAGATTGATGTACAGAAGCCAGCACATCAAGCTATCCCAAGTGATAATTATACAACACGCACATGAATCAGAAAAATCAGCGGTTCGTTCCTTGGGTTCGAACTCGAGACCTGTGACTTGTCAGTCCACTAGGCTATTACTGCTTAAGGGGTTGCTAAAGTCTATGATACAGACGCCAGCACATCAAGCTATCCCTAACTGTCAAATTTTCTCAATTAAAAATGAACCTTATGTCTTTGCAATAAAGTTGAAATACTATCAAAGAATTTTGACAGATTGTGGTAACTTGATGTGCTGGCCTCTGTACACAAAAATAACCAGACAAGAACTCATGATGATAAGAACAGAAAAATACGTAAAAAGGTGATGTTTATTTCTAAAGAAATCTCTTCCAGCATACCTGCGACAGGACTGAGGATAAAAAAAAGGTAGACAGTGTGTGAAAGAGAATAAGAGAACAAAACGTTAAAAAAAACACATTTTACTTGTTACCTTGTGTCCAATGTTTTTTTTTGTACGTAGCAAGAGCCAGATTCAGGAATTTTGTAACCAAGCTATAGACTCACCCTAAAGCATTTATTTTTAACTCCATAGGTACTTCCAATTTAAATTGGGTGCCACTACACTATACACTTCTGCCATCTTCGGGAGTATTAACAGGTGTGATGTTAAGTACACTCTATACTGCCGGGTCAGCGAGATGGTCCGAAAGGGTTACCGCTGCCCCAGAAAACTAAGGGCTAAGGAAGGAACATGAATGGGTTTTAGTCAGTAAGAGTCTGACACTCACTTCTGCTCCACCCGCAGCCGGAGGGGACATTTGATGAATTCCCATCCTTAAAAAAAACAGTACAGTCAACCAAACTGACATTTATATTATAATGAGAACTGGATCATGTGCTAACAAATGACCTTGGTACAATACCTAGCGGTAATATACTTCCTTACCGCGTCGTATCTCGCGATCCCATTGTTTTATTCAACATCTCAACAAAGGAGGTTCCCAGTGTTTTTTTCCCATCGTATCGAGAACGTAACACCCTTTCTGACCCTTTTTTTAGGGTACCGTAAGCGCAAATGGGTTATTAGGATTTTGTTCGGGTTCTGAATTATAGTCGGGAGAATCTATAGATCGATTTATTTGGAAGGTGCTTAAAGATGCGGCTAAAGGTTTCAAATGTAAACTTACCACTGAAACTTAAAATTTACCAATATCATTCATCATCATCATTTTATATTCATCATTCTCTTGCCCTTATGCCAATTTATTTGTGCTCGGAGAAACGTGTCTTTTTCTTCTACATTTACTCCCTTTCTAGCCATATCATCTTTCACACAATTTATCCATAGTTTCTTTGGTCTTCCTCTATATTGTGAAGCCATCAATATTCATACACATAATGTACTATATTATTATTACTTTTTATTTTTTATGTACTTTGTACTGAACTTTTGGATAAACTTGAGAAATTTATGCAGTGCCAAACAATCTTCATAATAGAAAGAAAATTACAGCCACATCAGAAACATCATTTAATATCGTTTCGTATAGTTTAATACGTCAATATTAATTTCAACACTACCAACTCCTCCGTGCCTCCAAAAACACTCTAACCCGTTGGTCCTGGCTGTCTTTCGTGGATCTTTGACAGTCGTTGTGGATAGAACGTCAAATAGGCCGTCGCTCCATATAAGATACAGGTATTCAGCTACTAACGGTTACACTGGAAGCCGACCCCAACATAATTTTTGGCGGAAAAAGCTAGACAGACATCTCCGATACTTTAAGCATGTGAAGCTAAGTCAGAGGCCCATGGGCAGCATAAAAAGTCTAGGACCAGATTAGTCAATAACCACACGAAAAGAAGAAGAATACTTTAAACTTTTATGATATAAAACAAACACATGCCATGAAGTTTTTTAACCCCGACACAAATTATTTATGCACTTCGTTACGTAAAATATTAAGTTTTTTTTTTACAGAGGCCAGCATACGAAGTAACCCCAATCTGTCAAATTTATTTGATAGTTTTTCAACTTTATCGCAAACTGATAAAGTTCATTTTCAAATGGGATTTGACTAACAAACAGAAACATGGTTGACGTGACAAAAAATACGTGAAGCAGGATGCAAGAACCTTCGTTTATTAATATTTATGTTATTTTAATTAAAATTGTTTGCATAATTTGTATGATTACTGAGTAAGTCATTAATATTATTTTATTTTTATTTAAGGGAGGTCAATCAATCTACCTGCCTTTTCCTAAGTATGTTGGGTTCGGCTTCCAGTCTAACGGGATGCAACTGAATACCAGTATTTTACATGGAGCCACAATCTAGAAAATGTTTTGAAGAAGAAAATGTGAAACAGATTAAAAAGTAATTCTAATATTGCGCTTAGCAGCTCAAGCAGAAGTAAATAAAACAGTATTAGGACAAACATCAATCTGCCTAGCCTTTCCCAACTATGTTGGGGTCGGCCTCCAGTCTAACTGGATGCAGCTGAATATCAATGTTTTACATGAAGCGACTGCCTATCTGACCTTCACAACCCAGTCAGTAACCATGGGCCAGGGGCACGGGGTAATACGATACCCCTTCGTAAGACTGGCTGTCAGACTTACGGGCTTCCGACTAACCTTATCGACTGTCAAAGATCCACGAATGATAGCCGGAACCAACGGCTTACCGTGCTTTCATAGGCACGGGGGATATGTTAAGATGGTCACCCATCTGCGGACCATCCCCGGCAAGCGTAGCTTAACCTGATGGATCGACCTGTGCGGCTGTAAGTACTTACCACGAGCTTTTTACTATGTGTAAATCCAACCAAATAATGATATGAATTATCGAGTCATTAATATAGGTAATAATATTACCTTCCATTAGTCGAATAATTATCATAAACTCAATAAAAAATCAATGAATAAATGTTAAGAAAATAAAATAGATAATAATAAAGAAAGCTCAAAGTCTTGTAAAAACAGTGCGAAGCGGGAGCGACTCACAAGTTTATTATAAACTAGCTTTTGCCCGCGACTTCGTCCACATGGAGTTCGGTTAGACCACGATACCAGGAGATATTTTTCAAACAAATATAGCCTATGTCCTTCCCCGGGATGCAATCTATCTCTCTGGCTAAACTTTATTGAAATCCATTCAGTGGTTTAGGCGTGAAAACGTATCAGACAGACAGACAGAGTTACTTTCTAATTTATAATATTAGTATGGATGAAGCACACTAGAACTCGTTGTGTGATACTGAAGTCTGCATTAATAACTCAACCCATTTGATGCTCCTCTTAAGTGCCTGTTTGACGTCTCTTGAGAAGATGATTTAAAAATAGAACGCAATTCTAGACTGTACGCCAGCACATCAAGCTATCCCTAACTGTCAAATTGTCCTAACTGAAAATGACCCTTATCTTTTTGTAATTAGTGTTCAAAAACTATCTAAGAAATTTGACAGATTGGGGTAACTAGATGTGCTGGTCTCTGTACCTACTGCTTTGGAATGGGCAACAAGCTTCATCTTTCTGACTGACCGACCCTTTGACAGTTCAGAAGTGCCTGTAGTTTATTTGTTTGAAAAAAATCACGTGAGTTATACGTAGAAAATGTTTTTTTCTGATAACTATTGTGGCAACATCTATCCAAACACATAGGAACTACAATGATAGCGAGCGAAGTGTCAAAAAGCTGACATGTGACGACACTAAACGTCACACAAATCCTACATCGCGCAAGCAGAGTTTACCGCGCGATCTAACATAATTATATACTCAGCCCCGAGAATTGTTGGGCAGTAGCCGGACAGACGCAACACCTGTCTGGTTGGAGGAACCTCCCTTTTCAACGGAGGGACTTTCCACCCTGCTCCTCCATTCCACTAAACTCTCTTAAATTTATTTTATTAGAATTATATTATAAACTAGCTTCTGCCCGCGACTTCGTACGCGGATCCTGTTGCTTATGCCAGCGACAACGTGGTCGTCAAAATCGAACATCTGAATCACGATTAGCGGTCAATCGCGCATCACGTTCCCCACTTGTCTCTAAAGACCTCGAAGTCGATGTGTATATACGCTGAGAACTCAAGCGTAATTCTCTTTCCGTGAACGCCTCCGACTTGCGAGACAATGCATGACGTGCACGCTCAGCGGTCAGTCGCGCATCATATTCTTCACTGGTCTCTAGAGACCTGGATGTAGATGCGTAAATACACCGAGAACGCAGGCGTGCTTCGCAATCCGAAGAGGTTTCCACGGATCGAGTTGCAGCCGTATGTTTTCGAACAGCATCAAGTCTCTCCTGACGCTCTTTTGTAGATTCTTGGGTTCTAACGATCTTCAATCTTTTAGCTCCTTTGGAACATTGGGAAAGATTTGACCTCTTTCTAGGTATGGTTATAGTTTTATTGTGAAGATACCTAATTAATTAAAATCTAAGTGACTGCTCCGATGTGTTATCGGGTAGGCTACCGTGTCACGAAGATAAATGGAATCGGAAATTAAACACTCAAATAAAATAAGTCCGAATGCATATTATTGATAAAATAAAAAAAATAAATGGGAGTTTTGGTCAGTAGAGTCAAATTTTCAATGATATACCATCATCATCGAAAATCAGTCCTAAACTGTTACCGCCTTCGCCGCGTGGAAGTACACGCAGCTTATGTTATTTTATAATTATACAGCTTTGATTTCTACATCAGATGTTTGTGATGTTCGATTTTTATAAGTCAATAGGAAATGACTATCAAACCGAACCACTTTTGCTAAGTCGTCATTCCTCTATGTGTTATGGTGTAGCTGGGCTCTTGGAGTTCCACAACAGGTGTTCCAGATCTTTGATTTTTATAAGTCAACAGAGAGTGCTCATTAGCCTAAACAGTTTTTGCTAAGACGTCATTTCTATATATGTTATAGTGTAGCTGGGCTCTTGGAGATCCACATCAGGTGTTCCAGATCTTCAAATTTATTCTCTTAGCAGAAAATGCTCATCACATGGTACAATTTTTGCTATGGTACCATTTTGTATCTCTTATAGTTTAGCTGGTCTGTTGTGGTTCTGCATCAGGTGTTCAAGTTTCCAAGATAAACTATAGCCTTTATGTTGCACAGACTTAGTATTGTAGAGGATAGAAGATCCTCTACTGAGGGGGCTCAGTGGTAGAGCGTGTAATGTGTGTATGGAACTTCTATACTATGAAGGGAAACGCGTTAGCAGTTTACACACATAATCTTATATTTTCACTTTGTTATAACGAATACATCTGTCTAGTTCCGCTGCCAGTGGCCAAGTCTCGAATGTACGAAAAACTTAAATATCTTTTAATTATTTGAAAGGTTCGAATGCCGTCAGATAATTACCAGCCTTGTACAACATAAGGTTTTACTCTAAGGCTCTACAGTACCTACATAACAAAAAAAACATTCAAATCCGTCCAATATTTCCGAAGATTAGCGTGTACAAACAAAAATACAGACAATTTTTTTTTGGATTTGTGCTCTATTACTGTTTCTAAACCCTTCTCAATTATTTTTTTTAATAATTATATTCAATGTACAGACACAGTTTTTTTACTGTTTTATTATATGTTATAGCTTCTGCCCGCGACTTCGTACGCGGATCCTGTTGCTTATGCCAGCGACAACGGGGTCGCCATTGAAGTTATTTTTTATCATTTTTCCCATTTAAATCCTTTATCACACTGAGCTTTAGTTTTATTTCATTCCAACAACCACCAAAACATACAGTTCATTTGTCATTGTTTTCATTTTGGTAACCGCATTATTATATTCCCCACTTGTCTCTAGAGACCTAGAAGTCGATGCGTAGATACGCTTGGAACTCAATCGCAATTGTCTAGATCCGTGAACGTCTCAGACTTGCGAAACAATGCGTGGCTCACGATCAGCGGTCAGTCGGAAAAGTCGAAAATCGGTGAAGGAAAACATCGTGAGGAAACCGGCATGTCTGAGAGATATTTCTCAACAGCATGTGATGCTAAGTCAAAGGCCCATGGACAGCATTAAAATTCTGACACCAGGTTAGTCACTAACCACACGAAGAAGAAGAAGCGGTCAATCGCGTCAGACCTAATGAATACGCTGAGAACCCAGGCGTGCTTCGCGATGCGAAGAGGTTTCCACGAAGCGAGTTGCAGCCTGATTTTCTCGAACAGCATCAAGTCTCTCCTGACGCTCTTCGGTAAATTCTTGGGATCTTATGATCCTCAATCTTTTAGCTCTCTTGGAACATTGGGAAAGATTTGACCTCTTTCTAGGCATGGTTATAGTTTTATTGTGATGACCTGATCAATTCAAATCTTTAAAATGAATGCTCCCCTGCGTTACTGGGTAGGCTACACTCACTAAACACTCAAACAACATAAGCCCGAAGGCATATTTATTCAATAAAATAAAAAAATAAATGGGAGTTTTGGCCAGTAGAGTCAAATTTTTAATGATATACCATCGTCATCGAAAATCAATCCTAAACTGTTACCGCCTTCACCGCGTGGAAGTAGAAATACCTACCTAGATAGAATACCTTAACAAATAATCGCCGTGTTTCTTTAAATTGACATAACTTTTTTATTTATAAACCGATTGACATGAAATAAACACTAAATGTTAAGTGAAGCTTACTACAATATATTAGTGAAAACCGCATCTAAATCGAATAAGCCGTTTCTGATATTAGCGTGCACAAACACACAGACAAACAGACAAACCGACAAACAGACAAAAAAAAAATTGATTACAATTTCGGGTTTGGCATCGATATAATAACAACCCCTGCTACTTTTTTTTAATATATTTTCATTGTACAGACACCACTTTTCTACAATTTTATTATATGTATAGATAGATAGATTATATTAGAATTACTTTTTAATCCGTTTCACATTTTTTTCTTCATAACATTTTCTAGATTATCAATCGTCATCAAAATGTTAGTCTAAACAAGAAATACTCTACGCACGGAACCTTTTCCATTTCATGAACACTGACGCATTTAAACAATTTATATTATCGTCTATCTTGCTATCTCTATCGGACGATCTCTACGGCTATCGAATGTCGATAAACATTTACTGAACAATTCTTCCCATTAACCTAATACTAAGGGATTATGTTCGTTTGTTCGACTCGATCTCGGGAATAACTACACCGTTATAATATGTAGATTCTATGTTGTTTATGGTGATGAATTTAGTTATCTGTGGGTGTTTTTGTATTATTTACATTTATGTTGGCGAGGCAATCCCATCACAATTCTTTAACTTATCGGGGATGCCTCAATTTTCGTGTTGAATGACAATGTATTTAGAAACAATAAAACATTATTTATGTTGTTTTTAGGACAAGAAAAACGTAATTCAGAAAAACGTAATGAAAAGCAATTACTCACTTTAGATTACCATTGGCCTATCGACTTGGGACATTACTCCACAGCCACTCTGCCTATCCCACAAATAAAGCTCGCGTAATAATAACTTAACCAAGTACATTAAGTCACGAAGCAAACACTTTGAGTTGATTTAATTCTAATGACTTCTCTTCTAACGTAAATTGAAGTAATTAATTTGTTGTTTATCATTTCGTACGGATTCAAACTAGTCTTAAGGTTTAGGCGGTGGGTAGACAGTATCAAGATTGTCTATGACACTGCCCATCAAATCAAATAACAATGAATCTTTCTTTTTACTGATTCTTCTTCAATCTGTGCCTAGCCTTTTCCCAATTATTTTGGGATTAGCTTCCAGTCTATTCGGATGCAGCTGAATATCAGTATTTTACATGGAGCGACTGCCTACCTGACCTCCACAACCCAGTCTCTAACTGGGTAATACGATACCCCTTGGTAAGACTGGCTGTCTAGACTTTCGGGCTTCTGACTGCCCGTCACGACTGTCAAAGATCCACGAATGACAACCGGGACCAACGGCTAACGTGCTTTCCGAGGCCCTCAGACTCGATATATGTCTATCTAGATGGTCACCCACCAACTGATTAACCCCGGCAAACGCAGTTTAACCTGATGGATCGAACTGTCCGTCTTCTTCGTCGTCTTATCAATGACTAATTTGATTAATAGCCCTAGCTGCAGCCCGCGGCTCCGTCCGCGACAATTTTTGTTCATTCAAACTTCCACCCTTATTTCACTCCTTTACAGAAGGAGTTTCCTAAAGTCCTTTCTCAGTTGACGTCTACTACTCATAATCTACTTCTGTGCCAAATGTCATCTTCGTAGGTCCAGTAGTTTTTGGGATTTCGTGATTAATCAGTGAGTAAATGTATGAATGCGTGAGCTTTCGCTTTTTTTTTTTCGCTTTTTTATATAGATAAGCATGTGATCCACTCCAGGACCTGTCTGCTCCACCGGTCATCGACCCTTTTTTTTTTTAGGCTGGGAAATCATCCAATGACTTCTCCCGCTCTGGGTAGAGCGGAAATGAGTGTCAGACTCTTACTTACTGACTAAAACCCATCCATGTTCCTTCCGTAGCCCTTTATCTGCCGGGGTAGCGGTAACCCTTTCGGACAATCCCGCTTTGTCATCGGTCCTGTGACGCCACTGCCACTTCAGTTTGCTTACTCTGCAAGATAATAATATGTCGATAGCTCTGGTTCTTTTCCGGATAATTTCATTTCTGATTTTTTCCTTGAAAGAGACGAGCATAGCCCAATCCATAGCACGCTGAGCGACGAAATAAATAATTATAAAATATATACAACATTATTTTTAGTATATGCGACCATGTTTTTGTACGGACAACCAGGTAACATAACATGCACATAAATTTGTGGTTTCTCATAATACAGCTTTGGAATTTTGTACATAGATTCTTTACATAAAAAGACTAGACACGTGTTTCGGGTTTTGCATTTATTAAAACTTATGTTGTATGCATTGAGAGCTGAAAATCATAGTGAACGGTTTGGAAATATTTCAGAGAAGATTTTTATCAACTATAGGTACGTAGGTAGGTCTAAAAAACGCGGAAGCCTACTCACAAAGAGGTTTGATATCCTTTTGGGAAAACCTTTGCTTAACATGGAAACTGCGTCAATTTTGTACCGAAGGGAAGGTAAAATTCACTTGGGTAGGTACCGTATTCGCTGTATTTTCAACGTTATTACTAAAGGAATAAGGTCGAAACGTGGTTAAACACAAATGTCCGCGATGGTACCTCCCTAAACAAATAACTCAGTTTTTTTAAAACATACAACAGAGGTCACAGCAAAGAAAAAATGAGACACAACGATGGAAAAATCAGAGAACTACCATTAAATTATTTCAAATAGGTACTTAGGAAATTCATGCTCTAAATCTCTCTATCTATCTATCTAATAATGCGTTCAAAACTATAGATAATTCTTTAACAAAAAGTTTAAAGTGCCATATTATATGTATTCTCTCACAAGTAATTTATATACAGGTGAAATTGACTTCATGGGCAATATTTTAAGAGGTTTAATTTGTACTCATCATTATGAACCACTTTCACTATGGGAATGAATCTGAAAAGTCGAAAAACAATCAGCTGTTCAATATCAGCCTGTATTGTAGTATCTAAAATAACTGTGCCAAAACGTCATAATCAGTACCTTTTTTTTTTGAGGCTGGGAAATCATCAAATGACTTCTCCCGCTCTGGGTGGAGCGGAAGGGAGTGTCAGACTCTTACTGACTAAAACCCATCCATGTTCCTTCCGTAGCCCTTTATGTTCCAGAGTAGCGGTAACCCTTTCGGACAACCCGCTCAAAAAAATCATAGAATAGCGATAAATTGCTCCGGCTTCATTTTTTCGAAAATTAAGACCTCGCCGCTGCATGCTTTGTACAACTATGTATCATTACGAGAATTTTATAAATATTTTTTTGTTTTTAAAACTTTTTTTTATTTTAATTTTTTTGTTGATTTATTATTACTTTTTTCTGTTGTATTTCCTGTGCGTGTGCCGAATAAAATATTTTTCTTTCTTACTTTTCTTTTCAATATCCAAAAGCAATGTGGAATCAGCCTTAGGTCAATTGTGCATCAGCCTAAGTTTACTATTTTATATTTTGGTAGTTAATTAAACCTAAACAACAAACTACTCGGTTAATTACTCGTGTAATTAGAGTACAAGCTCACATCTTAACGCCACATTCATTAGAGGCTGGGCAGATTAAACAGTATTGCTTTGTTTCGTGTGTTAGTTTGATCTTTCGGTTGTATTTAATAAATTAATACTTCTTCATTGGTCTGATGATTATAATGCTTTAAATACGTACATACTACAGCCGCGAACCATAGTTCGATAGACATACATCCTGACACTTTTTTTTTTGAGGATGGGAAATCATCAAATGACTCCTCCCGCTCTGGGTGGAGCGGAAGGGAGTGTCTGACTCTTACTGACTAAAACCCATCCATGTTCCTTCCTTAGCCCTTTATGTTCCGGGGTAGCGGTAACCGTTTCGGACAATACCGCTTAAAGAAAACCTATTTTCAGAGTACCTTTCAATATTTTACTCGTTCTAATACAACATACAAAATGTATAACTTCTCGATGCAGTCTGAATTCTAGCCAGCCGTCAAGTCTGCCTGAAAATAAAGTTACCGTCCTAATAAACACAGAAATAGCTCCAAGTTAGGTGAATGATCGGGGGGAGATATTTTATCTTTATTCTGCTTCAGTATGTGCGGTTTATTTGTGGAATGAAAATTCTTACTGTTATTTATGCCCTAACTAATCATATAAATGCGACAGTTAGTTTGTTGGTTTGTTACGCTTTCATTATTACAGTTGAGCGGGTTTCAGACAATCTAAACTGCGTTCAACTGCTGTCAGTGTCACTATTCTCTAAGAACGACAGTGACAGGTCTTGACGCAGTTCCGATGTGTTGATCGCGTTCAGTTTCATTGGTGAAATCAGACCTTAAAACTAGACATTTTTCGATAGAAGATTTTTTTTTAAAAGGTAGGTCTTGTTCTGCTTTTCTTGCCGATGATACTTTTTTAAAAATGTTATCCATTAAATTGAATGCGCCCAGTAGGTTGCCATTTATAGCGGCATCAGTGGCATTCTTTATGTCATCCGAGGTGCAGGTGAACAGGCACTTAGGACACTCCAGCAGGTAGGGCATGGTCTGGTCAGAAGCTCCGCAATCGCACTGGGTGTTGAGTGGATCAGTAATCCCCCACTTCGATAGGTTGTGCCTGCAGCGGCCTACTTGACCACGCAGTCGATTGAGAGCTTTCCATTTAGGCCACTGCAGATCACGTCTGGGAGGCAAATGTTCCTGGGGTTTAACGAAGTCGGATGTGGTGGATGCATTTTAAAGTAGGTAGCATCAAAAGTATTTCAAAATTAATAAAATGTTCTCAATACAAGGTCTAATTAATTAAATAGCAAAACTCCGCTGACTTAATGGGTATTGATTTCCAAACATAAAAATTAAAAAAAAAACGGAATTTCAATTTTAAAAATTCTGTTGTTTTTGTGTACATACTTCACAGATTTCACAGATGTAATGAGTATTGATAAAACAAAAGAAAACAGATTTTCTCAACTCATTATAACAAGTAAAAAAACAACCAGCCATCGTTGACCCCAAAAAAATACCCGGAGTTACCTTTTTTCTCGTATATACACCGATACCCACCACGCCTATGTAGTTTCGCTAGCTAATCGTATATTTACTCAATGCGCCACCGGAATGTAGCTATTTCCACACCAATATACCAATTGGCATCCCCACAAATCAAGCTAAACTACAAAAAACATAGGACTACAGTACTCGTATCCACCTAAGTCTTACTTAGGTACGCGTATTACCAATCCAGGTATTTTCAGCCAGACTGTTTGGCTATAACTCAGTCTGGATCCAGACTATTTTTGTCTTTAATACCCATTTGTTATTCCCGTTAGTCTAGTCCTGTTTTGCAGCTGAAGTAAGTCGGAGTGTGTGATAGATTGATTGGGAGTACCTACTCCATTTTAGGTTGATACTTAAATTGATTGATAGAGTCGATTGATTGAAGACTCCTCTGAAAGCCAGGACTTGAACTGCTAGCTCTAATAGCAGCATTTTTTTTTTTTATATTACTTCCAGTGGGAAAGATATGGAGTTATACGTCCTGTATAGCTCCGTCTTATTATCACACTGAAGTAATATTAAAATAAAATACTGCTATAAGAGGTGGTTTTTGGCTCCCTAGTTCAGTGTAAAGGTTGTTTGTGAAATAAGACCTTGTATCAGAAAATGACTCTGGTAGCATTCGCTCACTTTGGAAATATCTTTCAAAATAAATTAGTGGGTTTTTGTTTCGAAAAAAAAACGCGAGGGTACATAATTGCCAAAAGAAAAAAAAAGTTTTTGATTCACCCGTTTCGGCAGAGTTATTTCGTGTGGACTAACCAATAAGCCTTCTAGAAGCCTACCATAAATACAATGTATTTGAGGTCAACACAACATCTCCTCCTCCTAAACTTTTATAATAGTCGTCGTCAGTCCAAGTGTGACAAGACAGGGTGAGCACCCTGTCTCAGAAGGATTGTCCGAAAGGTTTACCGCTACCCGGGAACATAAAGGGCTAAGGAAGGAACATGGATGGGTTTTAGTCAGTAACAGTCTGACATCCATTCCGCTCCACCCGGGAGGGGTCATTTGATGATATCCCAACCTCAAGAAAAAAAAGAAGTCACCCTCTTTCAAGTCATATAATCTTTAACACAGTCATCTTGTCTTTAATCTTATAGCCATCCACATTCATACTATTTGCCACATCATTAAAAGTAATGTATACAGTAAAAAGTAAATTTTAAACACAATGTTTCGCTAAGTCATTGGCATTTTAGTGTTAAATACAGCATGATGATACAACAGATTTGTTACAAAGACATGATTTTGTATCCTCAGGTGATTAGACGGAGTTTTTGACGCAGTCATTTATCTACGTTAGTCGATAAAAGAATTTATGTACAGACGCCAGCACATCAAGCTATCCCTAACTGTCAAATTTTCTCAATTAAAAATGAACCTTATGTCTTTGCAATAAATTTGAAATACTATCAAATAAATTTGACAGATTGTGGTAACTTGATGTGCTGGCCTCTGTACTTCGACCGCGAGGATGTCGGAAAAAATAAAAATAAAAATAATATCCTTGGATATTTAACACAACACCACATAGTCCCAAGCTAAACAACCTAATACTTGTGTTATGGTAACGAAATGGCTGATAAACTACTTATACAGAGTTGATATGACAGAGGGGGATTAAATGACACTACGTATACTATACGTGTTAAGTATTAACTCTTTACGGTATAAAAATAAAAAGCACCAAAAATGAGGTTTTTATTTTTTCAAACAAACTAAATAGCTTACAAATCAGAGTAAAACGCAACCACCCTTTGTAAATAAAAACTGAACTTGTAACGCAGCGGCACCGACACGCGCGCGCCGGAGCGCTGTTAGGAAAAATACATCGTGTTCAAACGGGGCAAGAACTTAAAAAAACATTTGCGACTAAACTACAGCTCCTATTTAATTGATTTTTGGTACAGAGCTTGAAAATGGTCCCTAGTATAAGCTGTTTAAAGGAAAGCCCCTCTGTCGTATCAACTCTGTATACTTACATTTTTGTAAATACATACATATTACATACGAACACCCATTGTTTCATTATTGGAGTTTTCTCCTTATTTTTTTTGAAAATATAACATAGCCTATGTCACCCGGGGATAGTGTAGCGAACCCAACAGTGAAAGAATTTTTCAAATCGGTTCACTAGTTTCGGAGGCTATTCAATGCAAATAAATAAACAATCAAATCTTTTCTCTTTATAATATTAGTATAGATTAATTCAAACGCCAAGCCATTTGCAAAGATGCATTAAAATTCTTTTACGAAGCTACCAAATCCGATATGCTATAATTTAAATAAATAATGGTTCAGTGCCTCCAAGCTAAGTAAGTTCTTCATCCCTCCATTATCAGCCAAGAAATCAATCTAGGAAGAGTCACTTCACCTAGCCAAAATACAATAAAAAATTGGAAAAAACTGGTTAAAATTCGATTTCGATAAAAATGGTGCGATTTATATTAAACTTCGTTGTATTTTTCCAAATGACACCTCTGTAATTCTGAATCTATACTTATATTATAATCTATACTAGTATTATAAAGCTGAAGAGATTGTTTGTTTGAACGCGCTAATATCTGGAACTTCTGGTCCGAATTGAAAAATTATTTTTGTGGTGGATCATCATTTATCGAGGGGCCGAAAATGAAAACGCGGGTGAAAACGAGCGGGAGCAGTTAGTACATTAATAAAGCTGTCTTTCCTTATATCACCGCAAGATAACTAATTAGCTGAAGTAAGCTTAGGCTATTACAGCCAAAAACCGGACTTCGACTAGGTCCTAAGATGCGCTATCAATGTCCGTCTTCATCATCATCATCATATACCTGTTCACAGCTGGACATAGGCATCTCAGCACGTCTTTTAGCTCGATTCACGGCTACTCTCATTCAACTGCTGCCAGTCACCCCGCATAGATTGTCACTCCACCTCGCCTGAGGGTGTCCTACCTTACAGTTGTAAATATGTGAGCACCATGCACTTATGACATAATTAAGTTTACTTGCCACTGCTACATGTGTTTTTCTTTTCACCTTTTGTGATGTATTGTTTTTATTCTGGGTACATCGTCTTCACATATAATGTTATAATACATGTATACAAAACATTGTGAAACATTTTAAAAGAGTAACGGTGGAGTTTCTTGCCCATTCTTCTCCACACGAAACTACTTTTTGGAAGGGGCGACTAGAATCAGTCCTATTTCTTGTTCATTTTGACGTTCAAAAGTGCCATTCTTGTGCCTATTTGAAATAAATGTTTTGACTTTGACTTGACTTTGACAGTAGCCGATGGTCTTTTTCCAGAGTTCAATGAGCAATATTTATCGCCGGGTACTGTACGTTACACTCAAGAACACGTCTATCTCAACGGTCATCGATTTCAAAGCTAATATGGCCGGCCTATTTTCACTTTAGCCTGTTAATTCTGTAAGAGTTTAGTATTCGGAAGTGGTGACCATGTAGAATCATTTCTATTTCCTGTTCATTTTGAGGGTCAAAAGTGCATTTGTTGTGCATATTTAAAATAAATTATTTGTTTTTCTGACGAATCACTTCATTTCGGATTCAATCCCTCAGGGTGTACTCTAAGCATGGCCTATCAACGTCTGTAACTTCTCTCAAAATAAGCAACAGGCAAACACTGCCTAAACTCATTCAAATGGACAAATAAAGAGATCGGACTTCAAACTATAAAGAAAACCGCCACTTAAAAAAAAAGACCATACCATCGACCCATTCATTCAAATGTTAACACATTAGTGTCAATATCGTAACACAAACGATCACAAGCTACCGTTTACAATACCAAAAACGATATACAATAGGTTATAAATCTCGCTAAAGATATACCAAGTTACAAACACAAAGTTGCAAGTAACCCTTTAAAATCGTTGCACCTTCGGAAGCCTTACAATCTTTCTTATTATAACTGGATTATTAAATAAAACAAGCAAGGCAGGGTGTTTCCATCTCGTTCTCCCGCCACGCGACCGTATTTCCAACCTGCTCTAACTTATAACAAATTCTACATTATATCTCGTTCACACGGCACGCTTATGTCTCCGTCTTTGTCTCTCTGGGTGAATGCACGACACATCCGTTGGAAACTGGTCTGAGAAGTGACAGGTGTAAAAACAAGCTGATCTCGAGTCTCGGAGAGAATTCCTTGACCAGTCCAGCAACCAACAGATGGTCACATAGCCAACCACACAGGTATAATAACTACATATTGTCTTTAATACTTATGCAGAGAGAAGTTTATTTGCATACGTTTTTGCAAGACTGGAAATTGAGTTGGCTCATAATAATGATCGCTTTTAACTGGGAAGTTAAATAGGAATTTTATTATTGTCCCTTTTTAGGAGTTATGGTAATTTTAAGGATACTTGTGTTATGTGGAAAGATTTCTTGGTAAAAAGGAAATTGCTGAATCGTTACTTGGAAAGTAACTTACCTCGTTTTATTAACACGTAGGTAATATTACATCACGCCTGTTATTTTCACATGGTTAGGCAGAGGTGTACCTAAAGTACTGTAGAGCCAGAACTTAAGAGCGTGGTTGGTAAGAATATAACTGACAGCATGCGACCTTTCAAAATAATAGAATAATAATAATATCCTTGGACATTTCACAAAACGCCATGTCGTCCCAAGCTAAGCAACCTAATGCTTGTGTTATGGTAACGAGATGGCTGATAAACTACTTATATACATTTTTTTTTGTAAATACATACATATTATAGATAGAAAAACACCCAGACCCGTAACAAATACTTGCAGGTCGTACAAATATTTGTTCCGTGCGGGAATCGAACCCGCGACATGCTGCGCAGCAGTATAATAGTTTGATAGGTGTGTATAAAAGAAATGAAAAGAAGAGTCTGTCAGTAGCCGTGCTGCTTGACGCATGTATTCGTGACAATCAATATAATTCAATAGCTGCTGCGCCGTGTGTTTGTATTTTGTAGGATATAAATCCCTACAACACACTACACAAATTCTACCTCTGAGCTCCCTAAGTGAAGGTCCCTCTGACCTTCACAGTACACCAACATTTCGCCAGTTACGTTTAAGTCCCATGTTATAAAGAGCAAGTATATTGCCATGAACTGGGCATAAATCCAGACTCCGGGCTGCTTCTGATACTCGTATATTCCCGATGAATAAACCCAAATAACACTTTGCTTGCCCCGGGATTCGATCCTAGAACTTCATACTCATCAGTAGCGCTTGCAATCACTAGACCATTATTTTGGTCCAGACGAGGAAAAATTTTTGCGACCTAAATTGATTCAGCCGTTTCTGAGATTAGTACACACAAAGAATCTAATAAGCCTTAATGCATCATCTACCACCATGCTTCAAATATCACTTAAATATTTCTCAAACTTCGTCTCTAACGCTTGAGTAATAAGTTTGCTTTTTGCATACAAAACATTCTACATATTTTAGATTTTATAATACCTTAGCCTCGCATATAAGAACCAACTATGTCATTATAACATTCTTTTATTATATATTGTGAAACTTATCTCTTCTAAGAATAATTTTCTGTCATATTTAGATTGCTTTTTTTACTAAGATGTCTAGACGTAATAACATATACCTACGTAGGAAGAATGTCTCTCTTACATACACGCTTTTAAAATGAATAGGTCTTATTTTTAGGGTTTCGTACACCAAAAAGAAAAAACGGAACTCATAATTAAAGCATTTATTTCAAATAAACCAATTACAGGCACTTTTGAATGTCAAGGGTCGGTGTCGGTCAGTCAGAAAGATGAACCTAGTTGCCCATTCCAAACCAGTAGATACCTATGTCGCAAGATCGCAAGCGTTACTGATGAGTGTGAGATCCTGGGTTTCATTCTCGGGTTCGGTTCGGTTCATAGTGTTATTCAGTTTTTCCATCCAGTAGCAGCCTGGTTTCTGGATTTATGCGCGATTGATAGCAATATACTAGACGCAAAGATTCAGTTTTCATTATTATTTAGAGAAAGAAAAATATATATTCTGCACCAACAAAACGCACTTTTTTTTAAGATAAACTTAGTCACTAATTAGAATAGAGTAGAACTATTAAAAAAAATAGTTTAAAAAAACTAAAAAGCACGCTTTTTATAGAAAACCGAACTAAAAATAGAAAATAAATTTTACTTTTTTAAAAGCGTGGGGTGCTTTTTAAGATAATATTCACCACCACCATGCACCCCACGCTTTTTAAAAAGTAAAATTTATTTTCTATTTTTAGTTCGGTTTTTTTAACTATTTTTTATTTCCTACTTTTTAGTTCGAATTAATGTATTGTCATCGGTCCTCGATAAATCTACAAAGTTTGAACGAAATCTGGCCGTTTAAAGTGGGTCAAAATCGCTTCCAAATGAGTCGGTTACAAACATACATACAAGTGAAGCTAATATAAAGCGTGTAAAAATAAGGATAATGGGAAACTATTATCAAATTATTGCATTGTCATCGGTCCTTGAGACGTGTGCAAAGTTTCAAGTTGATCAGACTTTTAGAAACCGGTGAAAATTAAGCTCAAAGATTCCGTTACATACATACATAGATACAACCCGAGCTAATAAAAGCGTGTTAATGATGACTTGACGACACGGTTGGCGCAGTGGTTGAGCGATTGACTGCTGCGTAGCATGTCGCGGGTTCGATTCCCGCACGGAACAAATATTTGTACGACCTGCAAGTATTTGTTCCGGGTCTGGGAGTTTTTCTATGTATAATATGTATGTATTTACAAAAAAAAATGTATATAAATAGTTTATCAGCCATCTCGTTACCATAACACAAGTATTAGGTTGCTTAGCTTGGGTCTATCTGGCGTTGTGTGAAATGTCCAAGGATATTATTACGATTATTATTATATGTTTTAGCGAAGGGTCGCTTGTTTTATAAAAAATACCCGAGCTAACGGTTCTTGGGTTACAAGCAAATTAGATTTACTAGTTAATCCGATACGTACCGGTAAACTATGATTACCTACGTGCAGTTAACTTAGCGTTTTATCTCCGCGTTATAAGCTGATTTCGAAACGGTATCGATATTGCGTGTCAGTATTGCCTACATACTAAAGTAGGTTATAATTATCAGTCTCGACTCACTCGCTGGTAAAGAGGAGCTCGTGGCTAAGCAATAACAGCCGCACGGGTCTCCCCCCCCCCCCCCCCCTAGGGTGGAGGACGGACATAAGAGGGAACACCAGGGGTGGTTTTCAGTCAGTAAGAGTCTGACAGACCCCTCCACAGACAGACATCCCTGAGCATTTTCCCCAGGCACAAAAAAAAAGGCTCACCGGGTTTGGTCCGTAGATGAGTGATCACCTTAACATATACAGAGACTCTTCTATGCCTCGGAAAGAATGTTAAGCCGTTCGTCCCGGCTGTCATTCATGGATCTTTGATAGTCGTTATGGGTCGTCAGAAGCCCGAAAGCCTGACAGCCGGTCTTACCAAGAGGTATCGTATTACCAGTTACTGTTAATGAACATGCTAACTTAATAACTTCTTTATGAGTAAATGTCAATAACACCAATTAAATTGAACGCGATCAACATAATATAAATGTAAGAGCTATCAGTGTCATTAGTTTCTGGTGTCAATTCCACCAGTGAAAATAAAGGCGATAAGCACATCTAAAACGCGTTAAAGAGCTCTCATTGTCAATATTCTATAGAAAATAATGACACTGACGCTCTTAAACGTTGTTTATGCGCTGATAGCGTTCTGTGTCATTGGTGGAATCTGCCCTTAATGAAAAATTCTACATAGACGATGACTCGAATGTGATAACACCTCCAATTCTTCCCTTAACAATTCAATATGTAAATCTGACACACACAACAATACTGTTATAGGTACTCACACACACACACTTTATTTGGGCAATCAATACTTGCAATGAGAAGTCTCCGGTGTACAACTTATAAAGACCTATTCACACGGTATTTTTTTGGACACCATAATAAATGTAGAAGACGCAGTAAAAGACATGTTTAAAATGTTTTGAACCAAAAAATAATTAAAGCAACACAGAATGTTTTAGATTTGTGCTCATTATTGTATGTATAATGTGAAACAGATATTTTTCATTTATTACTCTCTACATGTAACTATTATGTGATAGTATTTATATAATAATTATTAAGCCCTTTTTATTTCCTTAATAAAAATTGCAAATTTATAATAATTATTTTATTAGATTTTTAAAGAAACCATTACTAAATTTACTTGAACCTTTTTTTTAACAACAATTCATTTTGAGTTGATAGTTATATTCTTTAATTTATGTACTAAGGATCTCTCTACAGAATAAAGGCCTCCTCCATTTTCCGCCACATAGGAGAGGGTTTTATATCTAGACTAACGATAATTCACTAGGCGGACACACAGCTCGCCTATACAGATTATGATCGCGATATGTGACAGTATCGCGATGAAGTGTGAGTTTTGAACGCGCTTTCCTATCGATATCAGCTCTATCGATGGTGCTTCCCGTCTCTATTAATGCCACTGAACAGCTGGTAGAGATTATCGAGTAGTCGCAACTCTACGAGTGCCAAGATAAATGGCAAAATCAATATACATTTTATTTGAATAGGATTAACAAGGTAAATTAATCTTATCAACTGTTGGGCTGAAATTAAATGAAAACCAATAAGGTTTACGAATGACACAAAGCCAAACTATACACTAAAAGTTTGAACGCCATCTTTTTATTTTTTCTACAAAAAAAAAATTATTATCTTCTTCAGCGATTCAGAAGCACACTCCCCCGCCTATGGCTCCGCCCGAAGCGGACCACGAGGACGACGACGACATCCCCGAAGTGACCGAGGTAGATCTGAGAGCGGCGGTAGGAAGGCTCAAGGCCAAGAATACCGCCCCAGGACCCGACGGCTTGCCAGGTAAAGCCTGGGTCCTGGCCTCAGGGGCTCTCGGGCCCCGACTGGAGGCGCTCTTAAGCGCATGCATGGAGAGAGGCCAGTTTCCGCTCCGTTGGAAGACGGGGAAGCTGGTCCTCATACAGAAGCCAGGGCGCCCTGCGGACTCTCCGTCCGCATTCCGGCCCATAGTGCTGCTCGACGAGGTCGGCAAACTCTTCGAGAGAATTATTGCGGGCCACCTCGTCGGGCACCTTGGAAGGACGGGGCCGGACCTTGCGGACTACCAGTTTGGCTTCCGCAAGGGGCGCTCGACGGTGGACGCCATCATGCGCGTTAGAGCCCTCACGACGGGGGACGCGGTGTCCCAGGGTAGGGTCGTCGTGGCGGTGTCACTCGACATCGCCAATCGCCCTGGAGTTGCATTGGGGAAGCACTCCGGTATCACCGGGTGCCGACCTACCTCCGTCGAATAGTCGGGGCGTACTTGATGGACAGAGCCGTCATCTACCCCGGTCGCGATGGGGAATGGAACCGGCGAGAGATGTCGTGCGGTGTCCCGCAGGGATCGGTTCTGGGGCCGTTCCTGTGGGACATCGGTTACGACTGGGTGCTGCGGGCCGACCTCCCTGACGGCGTCAGCGTGGTTTGCTACGCTGACGACACGCTGGTCCTGGCGCAGGGGAGGTCGCATCAGGCGGCGGCCGACGCGATGACACGCGGGGTTGCGACAGTCGTTGAGAGGATCCGGCAGTTGGGTCTCGAGGTGGCTTTGCACAAATCCGAGGCCATGTCCTTTCATGGGCCTCGGAATAGGCCACCATCGGGATCCCAACTTACGGTAGGAGGGGTTCACATCGGCGTCGAGACCACGATGAAATACCTGGGTCTGGTCCTCGACAGCCGATGGAATTTCGTGGAGCATTTCCGACGTTTGGCCCCCAAGCTGGAACGGACTGGGGCCGCCCTCAAGCGGCTCTTGCCCAATTTGAGGGGGCCAAACGCCTCCTGCCGGAGGCTTTACGCGGGAGTCGTGTGGTCCATGGCCCTTTACGGGGCCCCGGTGTGGGCGCGTTCACTGCGGCGGCGAGCCGCCCATTATCTGAACGCGCCCCAAAAGGTGGTAGCCATACGGCTTATCCGGGGGTACCGCACGATCTCGGGCGAGGCGGCAAGCCTCCTTGCCGGACTGCCGCCGTGGGATCTGGAGGCGATAGTCCTCGCGCGCCTGTTCGAGTGGCACGCGGAGGTACTAAGCCGGGGGGAAACTCCGTTTCCGCAACAAATTGCGGCGGAGCGGACGGACCTCCGGCGCGATCTCATGGCGGCCTGGAATCAGCGACTGTCGCAACCCAGCGCAGGGCACGCCACGATAGTGGCGGTAAGGCCCCTCTTTGAGGAGTGGCTAGAGAGGCGTCACGGCGCCCTCACCTACCGCCTGACGCAGGTCCTCACCGGACATGGATGTTTCGGGAGGTTCCTGCACATCATCAGGCGGGAGGAAACGCCCGGGTGTCACCACTGCGAGGATCGCCCAGAGGACACGGTAGAGCACACGGTGCAAACCTGCCCCGCATGGGTTGAGCACCGCCGTGTCCTCGTAGAGGCGATCGGCGGCGGCGACCTCTCGCGCCCGGCCCTGGTGCAAGCCATGGTCCGGGGCGAGAGGGAGTGGGAGGCAGTCACCTCCTTCTGCGAAAAAGTCATGCTCGCGAAGGAAGTGGCGGGATGGGAGAGAGAAAGGTCCTCCCGTCCCAGCCGCCGCAGGAGACGCCCCGGGCGTCGGGAGCCACGTGACGACTCCCGGCCACCGTAGGCGCGGGCCTGCGGGCGGTGAGTAATGGGTGACTCACCGTCCGATCAGCACCAGACCCGTGCCATACAGCGCGTATATGTTCCACGCGCGCCTCAAAGAGATGTCAGCATATGAAGGGGCCCCCCAGGGCCAAGCCTGCCGGGTAAGCGGGATTGTCCGAAAGGGTTACCGCTACCCCGGAACATAAAGGGCTACGGAAGGAACATGGATGGGTTTTAGTCAGTAAGAGTCTGACACTCCCTTCCGCTCCACCCAGAGCGGGAGCAGTCATTGGATGATTTCCCAGCCTTAAAAAAAAAAGCGATTCAGACAAAGAAAGAAAGAAAGAAAATACGTTTATTTGCGGCAAACATGACGCAGTAAAAAACAAGTTGTGACGATATAATATGCGTCACATCCGCGCAAAACGGCCATCGCTCAGCATAATGCTTCGACCCCATGCGAGCCGGAGCCACAGCGCTGATCTTTTACTTTCTCTAAAGATCCTTTCAATTTCAGCATTACACACTCACACTTCTTACTTTGACAATCATTATACGACAACGCGACTTGACGCGGCCAAAATCGCCCGAAAGAAAACCGTGTATTCGGGTCCTAACTAAGTATGAGTACGCGAACACCTGTGAGGGTGCATCGAACTTGAACATTGCAACAATAGAGTACGGAGAAGTAATAAATATTCACTCTGCTCTCTTTCTAATCAATACAGCCTGGAAAGCGGTATTGTACTGGATAGACGTATGAGCATTATTTTTTGTGCTTTGTTGTTTATCGTTTTGAAAATCTGACAGACAGTCTAACCAAGGGGTATCGTATTGCCCAGGTACGGGGTTGTAGAGGTCAGATAGGCAGTCGCTCCATATAAAATACTGGTATTCAGCTGCATCCGGTTAGACTGGAAGCCAGCCCCAACATAGTTGGGAAAAAGCTAGGCAGATGATGAGTACTCCTAAATGTAGATCCTGCCTCGTTGTTCTAGTGGTCGGAAACGCTATGCTGGGCATTAGATCTTGAACGATTCGAAAGGCTGAGTTATTGAGTTTTTCCTCAGAAATTTCTGTCTGGATTGATGAATAAATAAATCATCATTCTCTTGCCCTTTACCCAATTTATTTGTGGTCGTCGCAACATGTCTTTTTCTTCCATACTTCTCTATTAGTCGTCATCTCGGTAGTCACTCCCTTTCTAGCAACATCATCTTTATCGCAATCCATCCATCGTTTCTTTGGCCTTCCTCTACTTGTATAGCCATCGCCTTTATATTTAAATGTTGACAGCAATCACACTAATATGTATTATAAAGGTGAAAGTGCCTATGGCATTCAGTCCGCCTCTGTACACTTCTGTGCTTATAGTATTAATAAATAAAGTTTGTGATATGTGTGTATGTATGAATTTGTATGTTTGTCCGTCCTTCACGCTCAAACGGCTGAACGGATCTGGATGAAACTTGGCACAAAGATAGTTTATAATCTGAATTAACACATAGCATACTTTCCCGGTATTACGTTCCCTTGGAATAAATTCCTAAAGTACGGCCAACGAGAAGCGATACCAAATGTAAATGGAAAAATGGCAAAAAAATGGCCGCCCGAATGTTGGCGAACCCGTCTTGACGTTGTCATGTTTTTGCCGGGAGAACGAGACATTACGACAAAGGCGCAAGATGGAAAGAGATAGATATTAGATTGTCAACGCCACAGTTGTTTTTTAGGTTAATAATCTTTCGTATCGCTTCTTGTTGGCCTTACTTTACATTCACGCGGGCGAAGCAACTGGCAAATAAAAACTGGCGAAATGTGTGTGCATAGCTGCACCTCTGCCTAATCCTACAGGGAATACGGTCGCGTCTTTATGTTATATTACCTCTGATGTAGGTAATTTACCTCCCTGCAAGACGCTGCTATCCACCCCAATAAAAATATAATAAGGGCGATGCCAACAAGACGACCACTTAATTTGACACAACCCCTTAACGCCTCGCCACCGTACCACCTAATAATAAGGTTGATACAAAAATAAAATCTACCCACATTTACACAAAAAATCTTCACCGGGGTAACAGGTAATTATTTCCCGTGTCGGATCCAAGCGGGGACTTCCCACGCTAGGAGTACCTACCTATATACATGGGTACCTCTGTATGTGCTTACTTATAATCGAGGAGCTGAAGAATTATTAAATAAGGGATGTTTCTTCTTCTCTGGTGGTTAGTGACTAACCTGGTGTCAGAGTTTTCATGCTGCCCATGGGCCTCTGACTTAGCTTCACACGCTGTTGAGTAATATCTCTCAGGATATTTTCCTTCACCGATTTTTAAGCAAGTGAGAATTATACAATACGCACATGAATCAGAAAAATCAGCGGTGCGTTCCTTGGATTCGAACTCGAGACCTGTGACTTGTCAGTCCACTAGGCTATTACTGCTTAAGGGGTTACTAAAGTCTATGTACAGACGCCAGCACATCAAGCTATCCCTAACTGACAAATTTTCTCAATTAAAAATGAACCTTATGTCTTTGCAATAAAGTTGAAATACTATCAAAGAAATTTGACAGATAGTGTTAACTTGATGTGCTGGCCTCTGTACTTGAAAGCAAAGCATCCGCAATAATAATATATAATTGTCATTTTAATAAGTCAATTAAAATCAGTTAGTAATAATAATGTAATTGAGTAATTATGTATTTTACTATTTGGACTGGGTTTGTCTTTAGTTAAATAATAATTAAATAATAATCAATATATTATTATTTTACTAAAAATAAAGTCGTTTATGTAATATAATAAAATATTTTTAAAAAGCTCTAGAGACGGTCTGGCAAGAATCCCAGGTAAGAATCAGGCGTGATGTATTTACGTAAGATGTTGTTAGATGAAGGGTATTAGTCATAAAGATCCTTTTTTTTAAGGCGTGAAATCATCAAATGTCAGACTCTTACTGACTAAAACCCATCCATGTTCCTTCCTTCCTAGCCCTTTTTGTCCCGGGGTAGCGGTAACCCTTTCGGACAATCCCGCTGAGTCCATAAGCGTCTGACACTCACTTTATCATTGATGTCATTTGATGATTTTTTTTTACCTGACCTAGAAAAAGAACCAAAAAACTCAAACCCATGTAAATAAATAAAAAAATCATAACATTCTATTTCCAGGCCCGATTTCACCATCAAAACTAACCTCGGTTTTACGTCACTAAATATACCACTCCATTAACTATGACAGTAACCACAACCACTTCTATAAGTAAAGGATCGCACTACCCGAACTTCGCTGTAAATATATTTAAGCCATCCAAGCGGTTCGGCTTAGCTGAAATTACTATGGAACAGTGGCACACCGAGAAATTCAAGGAAAACAATGATAGTAGAAATATTTTCAAAAGGTTTATAAATGTTGCACGCGAAGTAGAATGTATGTGAATGCGAAGTTGCGACTTGACTTTATTTTTCAAATGTAAGATGTGACTGTTTCCGAGTGGGGTAGACTTTTCGAGTTACGGGTTTAATCATTGACTAGTTTCGGATGTCGGAAATTGTTACATTATTGGAGTTTTCTAGTAAGTATCTTAATTTTTTTTTTAAATATAATATAACCTATGTCACCCGGGGATAGTATTGCTTCCGGCTGTCAGACTTTCGGGCTTCTGACTACCCGTAACGATTGTTTTTTTTTTTTTAAGGCTGGGAAATCATCCAATGACTGCTCCCGCTCTGGGTGGAGTGGAAGGGAGTGTCAGACTCTTACTGACTAAAACCCATCCATGTTCCTTCCTTAGCCCTTTATGTTCCAGGGTTGCGGTAACCCTTTCGGACAATCCCGCTTACCCGGCAGGCTTGGCCCTAAGGGGCCCCTTCATATGGGCGTGGAACATATACGCGCCGTCCGGCACGGGCCTGACCCGTAAAGACTGTCTAAGATTCACAAATGACAGCCGGGACCAACGGCTTAACGTGCTTTCCGAGCCACGAAGGAGTCTCGGTATGTAAAGATTGTCACCCATCCACGGCCAAACCCGGTAAGCGTAGCTTAATCTGATGGATCGATCCGTGCGGCTGTTATTACTTAGCAACACAACAGATGACAGCCACAAAGCAACAATGTTACTACAAAATAAATAAAGGTATCTGAAAAAAATATATATTGGTTAATTTAAATTCTTAATCCCCACCCATAGCGTCCCCTACACTCCGCATGACCCCGCACTATCGACCAGCTTACAGCCACTAAATACGACACCACCGCCAAATGTATGTGTATTCTGTACCGTAACCCATTCAGTTTGCATTTAATCCCAGATTATGAAGGGATTAAGCCCAAACCCTTGAAAGTTTCTACGTCTTTGCGTGGTTATGCGTGTAGGATAATTATTATTTTAATCCTCGGTTTGTGTGGTGTTAGTGGGCGTTTATTGTTAAGCTATCGGTTAGTACAATTGTTGTTATAATGTTATTGTTGAATGTATAGAGTTTTATTATTAGGAACAATATTTAAATACTATTTCACCAAGTTGCAAAATTCGATGTGGCAAAATATCTTTCAGGAATGAAAAAGAAAAAATGCAAATCTATAGGCCAGGATCAAATGGCGGATAGGTACGGTCGGCGATAAAGTCGTAACTGTTGAGTTTCTGAATCTTAATGATTGAGCAAAGTACGTATGTATTTATTTAATAATAGTAATAGTTAATTTGTTTGTCATTATATCCATTTTCAGGGTTTTGTTTAGTTTGTTGGATATAATACTGAATTAAATAAATCATGATAACATATCATTCAAACTTCATATACTTAGTCAGTTATAGAATGTCAAAACTATAAAAAAAAAAAAAAGCAAGTAAAAATGTTTGTCAGTTTGTTTGGATGCATATTAAATGCATAATCCACGTTTATAAACTATCAGTGTCATTATTTTCTACGAAATATTGTCACTGGCAGTGACAATATTTGCTCTTGAACGCATTTTTAATGAGCTGATTGCGTTTAGTTTCATTGGCTGATGTGTTAATCGATCTTTGTTGCTGACAGTACAATGTATCGCGACTTACGTTTAAGTCACCAGAAAATCCCGGCCACGGGATAACGGCTATCCCGGACACCTACAGGCTTAACTATAGTGTATTTTTCTTTAGTTGTCTCATTTGGTAAACAAATGTCGCGACTAATATTTCGATTTCTAGTTAATGATGTGTCTCTGAAGTCTTTTTTTTGTATATTTCATGTCTTATGTGTATTATACAAAGATCAAGACTAAACGTCTTAACTTAAAGTGTATAATTGATATAAAAAATCACAATTTTTGTCCCGTGTTTGTTTACCAAATTAGACATTATAAAAGAAATACACTATAGATCGGTTATCTTGTGTAAAATATAAGAACACGGGATCTATAAATGTTGGTATGCATCATTTTTGTGGATAGGTATAATTTGTATATTTTTTTTAGGGATTGGAAATAATCAAATGACTCCTCCCGCTTTGGGTGGAGCGGAAGGGAGTGTCAGACTCTTACTGACTAAAACTCATTCATTCACCTTAGCCCTTTATGTTCCGGGGTAACGGTAACCCTTTCGGAGAATCCCGTTTACCCGGCAAATCCCGCTAACCCCTGGCAGCATTGCCGCGTCCTATTGCAATGCTGAGTTTTAATTTTGATTTTATTACCAATACTTTACTTTACAATGCGACTGCCTATGTGACTTCCACAACCCAGTTACCGGGTAATACGATAACCCTTTTATAAGACTGGTTCCTGGTGCATATAACGTCAGTATACCATTATAAATTCCACCCAATTACCCCAGAGTACAGCACAAACTCAATGGAAGTAATATAGTTAACAGGTAAAGTCCGTAAGTAAAGTTTCCCCGTACATTTTAACCGTCGGTGTTGCGTGCGTTAATTAGGTAATTAGGTACAAGTGTTCCGTTCAACCATTTACGATGGCGTTCAATAAAAGTTTCAAATAAACACATTTTCAGTATAAATCAGGCTATTTCAAGATTTAAAAAAAAAAAAAACTTATTTCTATCTGGAGGAGCTTGTTCTATCAGGTTAAGCTACACTTGCCAGGGTTGGCCGTGGATGGGTAACCAACCAATATTCCTCCGTGCCTCGGAAAGCACGTTAAGCTGTTGTCCCAGCTGTCATTTGTGCTTCTTTGAGAGTCGTTACGGGTCGTCAGAAGCCCGAAAATCTGACAGCCAGTCTTAACAAGGGGTATCGTATTACCCAGTTACTGGGTTTTGGAGGTCAGATAGGCAGTTGCTCCATGTAAAATACTGGTATTCAGCTGCATCTGGATAGACTGGAAGCTGACTCCAACATAAATGGGAAAAGGCTAGGCAACTTGATTTATTATTTCTGAAAAATGTCTTAGCCTATTACAATATGGTTTTAGCCGCACAACGTAACGTTTAACGTAATCAAATTTAATGGCGATGCCCGCGTGGTCCCTCACTCTTCTTCTGAAATATAAGTAGCCTATGTTACTTCCTAGATCTACTCCCCCCGACCCTTGCTTCCCCCCGACCCTGCTCGAACCAGCACGGGTCTGGTGCTGATCGGACGGTGAGTCACCCATTACTCACCGTC
Organism: Hyppa rectilinea; assembly: GCA_951799385.1. Lineage (NCBI taxonomy): Eukaryota > Metazoa > Arthropoda > Insecta > Lepidoptera > Noctuidae > Hyppa > Hyppa rectilinea. The sequence continues at coordinate 7,152,961 of OX637325.1, forward strand.
CGCAGGCCCGCGCCTACGGTGGCCGGGAGTCGTCACGTGGCTCCCGACGCCCGGGCATTTCCCGCGGCGGCTGGGACGGGAGGACCTTTCTCTCTCCCATCCCGCCACCTCCTTCGCGAGCATGACCTTTTCGCAGAAGGAGGTGACTGCCTCCCACTCCCTCTCGCCCCGGACCATGGCTTGCACCAGGGCCGGGCGCGAGAGGTCGCCGCCGCGGATCGCCTCTACGAGGACACGGTGGCGGTGCTCCGCCCAAGCGGGGCAGGTTTGCACCGTGTGCTCTACCATGTCTTCTGGGCGACCCTCGCAGTGGTGACACCCGGGCGTTTCCTCCCGCCTGATGATGTGCAGGAACCTCCAGAAACATCCATGTCCGGTGAGGACCTGCGTCAGGCGGTAGGTGAAGGCGCCGTGACGCCTCTCTAGCCACTCCTCAAAGAGGGGCCTTACCGCCACTATCGTGGCGTGCCCTGCGCTGGGTTGCGACAGTCGCTGATTCCAGGCCGCCATGAGATCGCGCCGGAGGTCCGTCCGCTCCGCCGCAATTTGCTGCGGAAACGAAGTTTCTCCCCGGCTTAGTACCTCCGCGCGCCACTCGTACAGGCGCGCGACTATCGCCTCCAGATCCCACGGCGGCAGTCCGGCAAGGTGGCTTGCCGCCTCGCCCGAAATCGTGCCTGTAGCTTTAAATACGCCCGATCTAGCTTGTCCCTTGCTGTCCTCCCCAAGCGACGCCCTAAGCCGAGGTCCGTACCCTACAGGGGGTGCCCTTAGCGTGTAGTCGCTTAGTTTGGAAGTTTTAGTAAGCCCTGCCTGGAGGCTACAATTCTTTTGTGGCATCCACAGGCAAGTCCGGTTAAGCAGTAGACAACCCTATCGTGAAACTGCGAGATGTCATTAACAAAAAAAAAAAGGATTGGGTGGTTCTATGAAACCACGGTAAAAGTGAAACTTTTTTTCACATTAAATACATTTGACACTATAGGCGCCGCCATATTGACCTTGGTTGCTCTGACGAGCGCCTTTCACTTTATCCCTACTCCGCGGCCGACCGTCACGCGACATGCAACACACAGACGAAAAAGTTTGAGACGATGTAATAAAAGTTTCACTTAAAAAAAAACCACGATCTACTGATAAAAAAAACCAGCCAAGTTCGAGTCCGACTCGCGCACGAAGGATTTCGTACCATTATCTATAAAACGGCAAAAAAATCACGTTTGTTGTATGGCCCCCCTTAAATATTTCTTTTGTTCTGTTTTTTTTTTAGTTGTTATAGCGGCAACAGAAATACCTACATCATCTTCGAAAATTTCAACTGTCTAACTATCATGGTTCATGAGATACAGCCTTGTGACAGACGGATAGACGGACAGTGGAGTTTTAGTAATAGGGTTCCGTTTTACCCTTTTGGGTACGGTTTTGGGCCATTCATATCCATTGAATGAGAAGCAAGATCCCATGGATTAATTTCGATATTACTGAATACTTTTATTCGAAACAAATGTTGTAAACAAATATAAAAGCCATTTCAACCGTGAAGCAAAAGTAACAGTTTTCGATTTTTACCATTCAATATACATTTACTATATTTTATTTCAGTGAATTATATTTTTGCACACGCAAAAATAAATACACAAACACGCTGCACTGAATTTTCGACCTTTATTTTTAAAAGATACAGTTTATTTTCCAATGAATTGTAAAACACGATGTAAAACCTAATAGAGATGCGGGAAACTGATCGATATCTTGTTAATGCAAGCACCTAAAGCTTAAGTTAAGCGCACCTCTATCCACCCACCTTGTAAATCTTTACTTATATTAGTGCGGGATTATCCTATCGATAAATCCAGGGATTATCGATACTTTGTCGGTATGTTTTCGTATGGTCAAGCGGAAATGGCGTTTGTTTTTTTTGACGTAGGTTAGTGATAAGATATACAGAGTTGATATGACAGAGGGGCATTAAATTACACTACGTATACTATACGTGTTTAGTATTAATTCGGTACGGTATAAAAATAAAAAGCACCAAAAATGAGGTTATTATTTTTTCAAACAAACTAAATAGCTAAAACGCAACCAACCTTTGTAAATAAAAACTGACCTTGTCACGCAGCGGCACCGACGCGCGCGCGCGCCGGAGCGCTGTTAGGAAAGATACATCGTGTTCAAACGGAGCAAAAACTTAAAAAATCATTTGCGACTAAACTACTGCTCTTATTTAATTGATTTTTGATACAGAGCTTGAAAATGGTCCCTAGTATAAGCTGTTTAAAGGAAAGCCCCTCTGTCGTATCAACTCTGTATATAAGAAATATTATATTTTATCTTTTATTTTTAACATTTAGCTTAGTTTGTACAGAGGCCAGCACTCATCAAGCTAGCCTAACCTGTCAAATTTCTTTGACAGTTTTCAACTTTATTGCAAAAGCATTTTTTTTTTAAAGGCTGGGAAATCATCCAATGACTTCTGCCGCTCTGGGTGGAGCGGAAGGGAGTGTCAGACTCTTACTGTCTAAAACCCATCCATGTTCCTTCCGTAGCCCTATATGTTCCTGGGTAGCGGTAACCCTTTCGGACAATCCCGCTTACCCGGCAGGCTTGGCCCTGAGAGGGCCCCTTCATATGCTGACATCTCTTTGAGGTGCGCGTGAAACATATACGCGCCATCCGGCACGGGCCTGGTGCTGATCGGACGGTGAGTCACCCATTACTGACCGTCCGCAGGCCCGAAGCATAAGATGTATTTTCAATTGGGAAAATTTTACAGTTTGGGATAGCTTGATGTGCTGTCGTCTGTACATATCCGTTCCACGAAAATGATGTATTTTAAAGTAGAACATATTGTTCCTTTTATAATTTTGAGTAAGACTTTCCACCATTTCAGTTTATTGGGTATGTACAGACGCCAGCACATCAAGCTATCCCTAACTGTCAAATTTTCTCAATTAAAAATGAACCTTATGTCTTTGCAATAAAGTTGAAATACTATCAAAGTAATTTGACAGATTGTGGTAACTTGATGTGCTGGCCTCTGTACGTTAAGCGTTGGACTAGCAAGCAAAAGACCGTAAGTTCGATCCCTAATCCATTCCTTTCCTATGACAAGCATATGAACGCCAGAGCATAAACGCCCGCGCGTGCCCTCCACGCCAAGCTATAAATTTATTTCTTCTTGTTATCATGAATTTCCCAATATCCATGGTGTCTTTTAATTTGTTAAATGTACGAGAGTTCAATGTTTAATATTATATATCTATATAAACACACACAAAAGTTATGATTTAATTGTTTATTTCGTGTTATAGTGAACCCGCATAGTGACATATTTGTGTCCTTTGCGTACAGGGCATGCGCTTGCTTGTCACGTACAACAATGGCGTTCAAAAGTTTTTAACTATTCTATAGAAACACTATCTAGAATATTCAACCCGCAATGCAATAAAAAAAAAAACTAGATAGTCATCTTCATAATATTTTTCTCTCATTTCCGTTACCCATATAAAAACCCACAAACGAAACGAATCAAAAACAGCCACGAGGCGAAAGCAAAAGATTCTCCAATATTCTTCTTCAAAGCCCATTCACACCACATAACCGTAGTTAAGTTCACACACGTAGGAAGAACCGAATAACCGAGGAACCGGCGAGACGACTCGTAAAATTTAACCGGCGCAGGAGCTGATAACGTGCGATAAGTTAATTTGAATTTAAAAATGAATCCGGCGGGAGACACCTCCGTATGATTCTTTGTGGGGCTAAGAAAATAGCGGAGTGCGGGGAATGAAAAAAGAAATGCCAACGATTGCAGTTAATCTATGGACTGCTCTTAAAAATGAAATGAAAAAAAGAAAGAAATTTATACGTTTTTTTTTGTGGCAAACATGACACAGCACACGCGGTAAAAAAAACAAAGCCACCATTACTGTAGTAGCAGCATTTAGTTTTTTTCAATTTCGTGAAAAATCTAATCTACTATGGCCAAGTTTGCAAGATTCAAATAAAGATAAAGACTAAATTTCTTTCGTCCCTCAGCTAGGTTAAAAAAAATATTGGACACGTATTTTTTCTTTTTTCATATAAAGTCAAAGTCAAAGTCAAATCATTTATTTCAAATAGGCACAAGTAAGGCACTTTTGAACGTCAAAATGAACAAGAAATAGAATTGATTCTAGTCGCCCCTTCCAAAAGGTAGTTTCGTGTGGAGAAGAATGGGCAAGAAACTCCACCGTTACTCTTTTAAAATGTTTTACAATGTTTTGTATACATGAATTATAACATTATATGTGAAGACGATGCACCCAGAATAAAAACACTACACCACAAAAGGTGAGAAGAAAAACACATATAGTAATGGTAGGTAACTTAAGTATGTCAAAAGTACATGGTGCTCACATATTTACAAACATTCTAAAAGTTAATATATAATAAATCAATCAATGTGTGAGAAGTTATTTCAACATGTTAAAATAGTATTTTATAAATAATAAATTATTACCTAATTTACTTAGCAACCAGTTTGATTTTGTCTAGACACTAGATTGCCCTGTGGAGCAGGACCAGCATGTTTCCAAGCATCCTTATCCTTTACATAATCCTCTAATTTGTAATATGCTTGTTTACAAAGTGTATTTTTAATGTGAGTTTTAAATTTTCTTTCATTTAATTGCAGAATGTCACAAGGTATTTTGTTGTAACATTTAACACAGAACCCCATAAAAGATGTATGTACTTTTGATAATCTAAAAAAGGGTTGATCTATTTTATCTTTATTTCTAGTATTAAAGTTATGCCTATCACTTATTTTGTTAAAAAGATGTCGATTTTTTCTTACATACATAATGTTTTCATAAATGAATTGGCATGGTACCGTCATAATATTAATACTTTTAAATAGTTCCCTAAGCGATTCGCGGCGACGTAGATTGTAAATAGCTCTGATAGCTCGCTTTTGCAGAATAAAAATGGATTCAATGTCAGCAGCCCGACCCCACAGTAAAATGCCATACGACATAATGCTGTGGAAGTAACTAAAGTAGACCAAGCGCGCGGTTTCTACGTCTGTCAACTGCCTTATCTTTCTAACAGCATAAGCGGCCGAGCTTAGCCGTCCCGCAAGAGTTGTTATGTGGGGACCCCATTGTAACTTGTTGTCTAGCGTGATTCCCAGGAAAACCGTCTGCTTAGTAAATTCTAGCTTTTCTCCGTTCAATATGATGTCACAATCGCTACTTTTAACATTAGGTAATTTAAATCTAATGCATTTGGTTTTTTTTTCATTTAGTACCAAATTATTTACCGTAAACCATCCAAGATTGGTTCTGAAGAATCCACCGTAAACCATCCTGAAGAATAGAGTTATTCACATCGTCAAGATTTTGTGAGCGTCGATCAATTTTAAAAATTAATGACGTGTCATCTGCAAATAACACCATCTTCGGTTGATTTTGAAGTAATTGGGGTAAATCGTTAATGTAAACTAAAAATAGGAATGGACCCAATATCGAACCCTGAGGAACGCCCATTGTCATTTCCGACCCCAGCGAGTTCACACCATTTACTTGAACTTTAACCTTTCTATCTTTCAGGTACGATCTAAGTAAATCAAGGGCTGTATTTCTAATCCCATAGTGCTCTAGTTTCAGCAGAAGCGTCTCATGTTCTACGCAATCGAACGCCTTAGAGAGATCGCAAAAGATTCCAATGGCATCTTGTGCTTCTTCCCAGGCGTTAAAAATGTTCTTTATTAGGTAGGGTGACACCAGCGTCAGTAGTACAACGCCCTTTGGTGAAACCAAACTGTTGTTCATGCAAGATGGAATTTTTATTAAAGTGACGTAACATTTGATTGAGCATCAACTTTTCAAACACTTTACTGAGAACTGGCAGAATTGACACAGGCCTATAATTTGTTGGGTTCTTTACTATCACCGGATTTGAACAATGGCACTACTTTACTGTGTTTCATAAGATCCGGAAAGACTCCTTGGTCCACACTAGTATTAAATATGAAAGCTAAATAGGGCGCAATGGTTTCAATGATAGAACTACAGACTTTAACAGACATTCCCCAGAGATCCTCTGTTGATTTAATTTTAAGATCTTTAAAAGCTTTTATGACAGCCTGGGGGTTTGTATGCTGAAATGTAAATTCCATAGGACATGCCTTTACATTTTTTCTAAGTAAAGCAGCAGAAAGCGCTGCTGAGGAATTTAAAGATGCAGTAGTTTTAAGAGGAATATTAGCAAAAAAGTTTTCAAATTCCTGAGCTATTTCTATATCTGAGTTGATGCAGCCATGAGCAGTCTCTAAATTAAACTCAGTATTACGCTGCTTTTTCCTACCTGTTTCATTATTTATTATTTGCCAGGTAGTTTTTATTCTATCATCAGCTGATTTTATTTTGTTGCTTATATAAAGAGATTTAGCTAATTTGCACACACTTTTAAAAGTTTTAGAATATTTTGCAACATACTGATGAAAATTTGTATGATTCATATGTTGCTTGAGGCCATAAAGTTCAAAAAGTTTTGCCCTGCTTTTGCGAATACCTGGAGTAGCCCAATCGCTAAATAAAAACTTTGTGAAAATACTTTTAGTTCGTAGTGGAAAAGAGTCATTAAATTGCTTATTTAATAGTAAAAAGAACTCGGTGTAGAACTCACTTGGGTCAGATATGTTATTAAAATTGTGAACACCTAAATTACTGGCCAAAGAGTTATTGAATTTGTTTAAATTTGTACATGTAATTGGCCTAAATCTTATTTGAATTTTTTGTAAAGGTATATAGGAACAAAATGTTATTGTTTGTCCACTGTGGTCAGATGGCAACTTATTTAAAATGTCTTTGTGTAAGTATTCACAGTTACAAAAAATATTATCTATACAAGTGGCAGAAGAAGCAGTGACTCGGGTTGGTTCCATAAAAACATTGGATAAATCAAATGACCTAAAAAGACTTAATAATCTGACAGTATTCGAGTTATTTTCTAGTAAATTAATATTAAAATCTCCACATATGATTATTGACTTGCTACTAGTACTAAGTTTCTTTAACACATCTTCCAATACAGAATCAAACACAGATAGATTCTGGTAATTTGGAGGTCTGTACACATACCTCGACATAATCGTCGATATATTGTGTTAGAATGTGGTATGACGTTACTCCTATGTAGATTTTATACTGAGTTGTGACGTAGCGCCCCCCACTCCCAAACTTTGGAGGGTTTTGTCCGTCATATTTTTATTAAAATGATAAAGCAAAAAATACGTGTCTTACATTTTTTTATTATTTGACTGACAGACTAAATAAATAATCATTTCTTTTTTTTTTACTTGTTATCATCTTTATTTACGATTGCCAAGTTGTCAAGACTCAAATTGTTAAGCTCTCAAGTCTACAGAAATCTGTTCGAAGAAATACTAGATGATAACTATACATTGAAACGCCATCGATAAACATCGATCAGTCGAATGAATCGACTTGAATATTAAATTTCAATCGACGCGGTGTCAATGATCGATTGCCCGTGGATTGCAACTTCGACCAACGTCGTATGAACTTAATCTAGGTTAGTAATTTATTTGCCACTTAATAATCAAGAAGTGATCATGTGAAATACATCTGTTTATGAAAAAGGAAACGGTGTTTGACTGATTTACTGATCTATCAACACATAGCCAGTGCCGGATGAATACTTAAAGAATACTTGATGCCCTATACAATCCACGCCCCCTTCCACCAACCATAAGTAACCCATATGGTAAGGTCTTAAGCAATCCAAGCCTGCGCAGAAAAAAATAATGTACCCACCGTATTTATTACGACATAGATCATTAGAATATTTATGAAAGGCGATAGAGATAAAGGGAGTCGGTATTAAAATAAAAATCTAAGCATTTTTTTTTGGGTTTGGCTTCCCGTCTAACCAGATGCAGCTGAATAACAGCACTTCACATGGAGCGACTGCCTATCTGACCTCCACAACCCAGTAACTGGGTAATATGAAACGACTTCTGACGACCCGTAACGACGGACCAACAGCTTAACGTGCTTACCGAGGCACGGAGGAGTCTCGGTAAGTAATGGTCACCCATCCACGGATCAACCCCGCCACGAGTAGCTTAACCTAATAGATCAACCCGTACGGCTGTCATTAATTAGCGACTGTGCACTGTAAAGATGGTCACCCATCCACGTACCAACCCCGGCACGAGTAGCTTAACCTGATAGATCGAATAGTGCTGCTGTTATTAATTAGCGACTGTGCACTCATTCTTTTACTTAATAATGTCTATCAACCGCCCGCTCATCTCCTAGCCCCAATGGCAAGAATCACCCATTTGAATTGATACGCGCTCCCAGCATTTATTAGAGCAAGGAAAAGATCCTGAAATGCAATCCTATTATGTATATTGTGGGGAATGGTACCCCACGTACCTATACGGGGCTGTTAATGACTTAATGTGGCCTTCAGATGAGCAGTTTTGTAATCAACGAGGGAAATTGAGGAAAATCTTTTGTTTTAATGTGTTTGAGAGATCATTTGTTGTGTATTTACCCTTATTGCATTAATTATACTGGGTGTAACCGAAAGGCTATATACATACAAAAGGATATGCTTTTGCTGTCACCTACATTTCGACGAGTCACGTGACCAAAAAAGTATGGAACAGTTGATATTTTTTCGGTAGATTTTCGGTACATCCCTGTAGTGTTAGATAAGTCATTGTACGATTGTTATTGTGTATTTAATATTGTTGAAATTACTTAACATAAAATCGATCTGCCTAGCCTTTTCCCAACTATGTTAGGGTCGGCTTCCAGTCTAAGTCCAGCTGAATACTAGTATTTAATATGGAGCAACTGCCTATCTGACCTCCATAACCCAGTCAGTAACTGGGTATTCAGATACACCTTGGTAAGACTGGCTGTCATATTCGGGCTTCTGTCTACCAGTAACGACTGTCAAAGATCTACAAATGACAGCAGGGACCAACGGTTTAACGTCCTTCCAAGCACGGAGGAGTCTTGGTATGTAAAGGTGGTCACCCATCCTCGGACCAACCCCGGCAAGAGTAGCTTAACCTAATGGATCGTTCCGTGCGGCTGTTATTACGTAGCCACGAGCACCTCTTATTACTTAAAACATAACATGAGATGATTTATTTAAATGTAAATGTTAAATAGATTACATTGATTTGTATTTAATAATAATATTTTCATTTTCATTATCACTAAGCACTATAAGCACCACTGCTAGCCTAGTGGTGTGACCGTCGGACTGCCAAGTCTTAGGTCTCGAGTTCAAACCCAAGGCACGCACCTCTGACTTTTCGCATACATGTGCTTATTGAATAATTATCACTTGCTTAAAAAATCGGTGAAGGAAATCATCGTGAGGAAACCGGCATGCCTGAGAGATATTTCTCAACAGGATGTGAAGCTAAATCAGGGGCCCATGGGCAGCATGAAAATTCCACCAGGTGAGTTACTAACCACACGAAGAAGAAGACTAAGCTTAGTAGGAGAGGAAGATAGTAAAATACTGCAGCCCATATAAAAAAAAAACATGGATGGGTTTTAGTCAGTAAGAGTCTGACACTCCCATCCGCTCCACCCAGAGCGGGAGTAGTATCACTTTTGATTCATAATATTATTCTTGTCATCGACAACAATAATGTAACAAATAACATAACTTCGTCCATAATTGCACAGACGAAACCTTCAGTTTCCCCAAAAAGGTCACCAAAACGTAACCAGGACACGGACGCTAAGAAATCTACACCGGGCTTATGAAGAACCCGATAGAAGCGCCCGTGAAGCTCCTTGCCTTGCCATATCTCCTTGCGGTCATCGGTAGTCAGTACTGCAGGTTTGCAGTACTGACTACCGATACTTTAACCTATATTTCTGTCAAAAGTGAACTAAAAAGTAAATTCTGAAGCCAAGTACATACAGTTTGGGCAAAACACTAGCGTTATTAAGACGTCGTCGACATCGTCGCATGAAAAATCGCGGTGACAAAGGTTCCGGTAGGTACCGCTTGCAGGAAATTATGTTAGCGTGAATCGGCAACTTTGGAAATATAGGTGCACATTTGCGACTCGACTTTTGGTCGCATAAATTTGATGGAAATGTCTTTCTAGATCAAAGATTTTGTCATGATAGCCTATGAGTTTGATGATAGTACGCGAATTGATGGCTTTATGGTCGATTCGCTCGAATTTACTCGCCCAAAATGTGTGAATGGACACTTTTCTTTTTAAAGCGTCTTGCACGAAGTTTGTTTATTTGCGGGCAAAACATCAACTACAGAAAATCTTGTTAGGCAATTGGCAAATTTTTAATTCTATTCAACGAAGTTAAGAAAAAAGTATCAACGCAATCAAATTGTAGTAAAATTAAATACGATTTTACTTTTTATAAAGGTATACTTGTGGCTAAGTAATAACAAGCGCACGGGTCGATAGTTCAGGTTAAGCAACACTTGGACGAGGTTAGTTCATGGATGGGTGACTATTTTTACATATGAAGACCCTCCCTCCGTGCCTCGGAAAGCACTTTAAGCTGTTGGCTCCAGTTGTGGAGGTCAGATAGGCAGTTATTCAGTTGTGTCCGATTAGACTGGAAGCCGACCCCAACATAGTTGGGCAAAGGCTAGGCTGATTATGGTATAGGTATATATAGGTATGCTTGTATTGGTCTAGCTGTAAATACGTAATTCAAATCAAGCGCACAAAATCTACTCCGAGGCTCCGACTAATAATCGCAACTGCACATCAACTCCTAATTTGACGGGCCATGAATAGCTCCAAGCTAACCATTGGTAGTTCTGTTTGCTAATTACTCAAACTTCGCTTCTGTGTTGGCCATTCACTGGCCTACAATTACATCGATAGCCGGCAAATAATGACGGCTATACCCCAGTCTAGATGCCGACGGTTGACTTAATTAGAATTGGTGGGTAAATATTGGGAATTCAATATGGCGGCTGATTTTGCATTTAATATTTTGTCTGTGCTCAATGGTTGATTCGCACGAATTTACTCGTCGGAAACGGGTGAATTAACACTTTTAAAGATTTTTTTTTTTGTAGTATTAAGCAACTTGCATGAAGTTAATTTGTTGGTGGGTAAATTGAAAACTCCAGAAATAAGTAGTTGGTAATTAGTGCAATAATTTCAACACCGTAATCGGCTTCGCGTTCATTTCCCAGCCACCCTGAACGGTACTTATAAAAAAAGAATTCGTTCAAAATTGTTGTCTGTCTTTTCGGGTTTATCTCCGAAACAGCTAGACCGATTTAAACGGGACTTTCATTGTTAGATAGTTGATGATATAAGGAGTAACTTAGGCTATTTGGTTCACGCGGACGAAGCCACGGGTAGCAGATAGTTTATGTGGTAATCCTAAATGCAATTTACTATACCCCAATGGGAATACCTACATCCTACCATGACATCTCTATCTGCAATCTGCCTAGCCTTTTCTCAACTAGGTATGTTGGGGTCTGCTTCTGGTCTAACTGGATGCAGCTGAATACCAGTATTTAACATGGAGCGACCGCCTATCTGAACTCCCCAACCCAGTAACTGGGCAATATGATACCCCTTGAAGTCTGGCTGTTAGATTTTCGGGCTTCTGACGACCCGCAACAACGGTCAAAGAAGCACAAATGAAAGCCGGGAACAACGGCTTAACGTGCTTTCCTTGACACGGAGGGGTCTTTCTAAGTTAAAATGGTCACCCATCCATGAAATAACCTCGTCCAAGTGTTGCTTAACCTGATGGATCGACCAGTGCGGCTGTTGTTACTTAGCCACGAGCTCCTTCCTACCATGACATCTAGCAACATCGAATATCTTATGCAGAGACCGGTCCATGTGTGTATATTATACCACATAAACCGCAAGCGACGTTCGATACACATACGTACATACATAAACTTAGGTATACAGTTTATACCTACAGGCCAAGCAGAATTATTACTGCAATAAAATATAAAATAAAAATCCGTCAAGTACGGCCGGTTGACAACATTTTAATGAAAGGTTCCGTAGGGAACCTTATATTTTCAGGTTACGTTTATATTTTCAATTGCTGCAAATATTAAAGCAACTATAATATTTATTTAGCTAACAGCAGTGTTAACCTAGTGGTGTGCCCATCAGACAGCCAACTCATAGGTCTCGAATTCGAACCCAAGGCTTGCATCTCCGATTATATAATCCTTACAGATTCATATGCGTATTGTATAATTATAACTTGCTTAAAAATCGGTGATGGAAAACATCGTGAACAAACCAGCATGTCTCAGAGATACATCACAGCATGTGAAGCTAAGTCATGGGCCCATGGGCAGCATAAAAACTTTTACACCAGCTTAGTCACTAACCACATAAAAAGAAGAAAAAGCTAACAGTCTATCAAGAGGGAGCTTTTTTTATTTTAACTTTGTTTGGCGCTTATTTTTCTAGCTTAATGAGTACACACACTTTGTACCATTTTAACTTCTTTACGCCTAGCCATGCATCTGTTGGTATTTCTTTAAAAATCATCAGAAAAAATTATACAAATTATCCCTTATTTATTAAGGGGGTGACCCCTAAAGGGGTAAAATATATTTTCAAAAATCCTTTCTGAGTGCTCACTTTCGTTACATAAGGAACTATTAAGTACAAAATACTGTGCGTTGTCTGATAGTATTGTTTGTTTTACTATTTAAGTTAGATATTCTTAATAATATTCAAAGTGTAATTTAATTTGTATAATCTGTGCAACTATAAATCATTTATTTATGTAATGATCTTTAAATTTCTACAATCTAATACAATAAAAACTTATACATACTTAAATTAAAAGACTATCTAACTAACTATATATACAAATAAATCCAAAAAAAGACAAAAAGGACACTTAGGCGTCGAAGTACTCATCCGCATCGCTGTCATCAGGAAACGTGCCCAGAAGACTAGCAGCATTGCCACGTTGAATGGCAATGCTAATTCTTTGGCCAAAGAACAATCCAGCCCTCTGGTCACGCGAAGTGTCGACCAATCGGTGAGAAATTTCCTTAAAAAGGAGTTGGGCACTCGGGCCCCATGACCCTAGAGTTTCGACCCCAAACGGCTCAAATCTGTAGTTACACATCAGGTTACTGTATTTACGCCGCTTGAGGGTCTCAGCAGCGGTAGCAGCGGCGCCAGCACAGCCCGCCGTGCTAAGAACATGAGATGGTGCAAGGGTGTCGACACAGGTTGCGTCCCACACCAGAGGCCTACCCACCTTCCAAGGCAACAAAGTCATTCCGTCTGGTCGCTTACCATCGTCACGTACCAAGCCGTTTGGTTCTAATACCGCTGGTACGCCGGCGGTGGCAAGGGCTCGACGAATAATGTCGTTGATGCTGGCGTGACGTGATATGCGACCTGCACTCCTGCCGCAGGACAGGCCATGGTGCCCGAGACTGTAAACAGCTTCACCGCAGTGACACCGATGCGGAGCAACACAAGGTGCACCCAAGCGGAGACACGTAGCGAGCCGAAAATATATTCAAAGCTATAATATATAGAGTATTCGTACCGCATTTATCGAAAATAAAAATTTCTTTATTTCAGACCTTTAACAGTCCATACGTTGTTAGTGGTTAGTAACAGATTGTGCTTATATGCTATGTAAGTGTTATTAGTATTATTTGATTCAATTTAATTTATAAACCGATACTTATTTTGACCCAGTTTCTTTGGAATCCTAGCCAGCCTATAAGCTTTGGATGTCTAGGTAAATTTTATATTTTAGTTTGTGACCCCACAAACGTATTTTGCTCTCTTCTCGTGACAAACTATTAATTGTTTACATCTTTTTTTCACTTCTCCTTTCGCAGGTCTGCTGAAAGAAATTTCTGTAGAAAAAACAGTACCTTTGTACTAAGATTATCTTAATGTATTTTACAGTGTGTACATAAATTAAAAAATTAATTATTAAAGTTAAAGAGAAAAAAGCTATTACAGTTATATATTTATTATAGTTTAAATAACGTTAAGATAATAAATGTATTGCTTTAGTAAATTAGGTATAATGCTATGTGTGGAATAAAATAGAAATTGAGATAGTTAAAATTAACTATAACGAAAACGATAACGATTAACTAAGACATAGTAAAAACACAGTAACTCTATGTATAGACATAGATTACACGTATTCCAAATTCCACTACAGAACCCTAAAACCGACCCGCACAAATAAAAAATACACTAACATACTTTTACTAACATCGTTTATTTTTATTTGTACATATAGAGACAAAATTACTTTCCCTTCTTAAATAAAACTATAAAACGGCCATATCAAATGTTACGCTTACTTAAATAATCTGAAAGACAGAAAGCCTTAAACCATGATTATCTCTGAGATAAACCCTTGGGGACCGAAAACACTGGGGACGTATATACCCTTAAGATCGAAATCCTCCAACCCCCTTCCGCTGGGGAAAATTGAATTTATACTTCATTCCCCCATAAAATGCCTATGCCAAATTTATTTTAGACCATTAGCATATTAAAACGCTCTTACCTTTGTAGCGTTAGCATAAAAGTTTTTCGGAATCGAGTTGTTGTTTTTGAAAGTTCCGTTTTGGAAACATGTTCTTTTTGATAAAACGTAAATGCAGTAATTTGATTTTTAATGGAGGATTGGAAATGTATATTATTATCAGAAACTGTGAGTTCATTTTCTTATAATGCTTCATCGTAATATACATAAATTTTAAACACAATATACAACGTGAAACTAAAATTATATAATATATTATTTACATGTATATAGAGTAAAAAAATAACAGTGCTCATTGGGCAACAAAAAATTCATCCGCATCTCTGATGGTGGGAAATGTGCCCATAATGCTGCCAGTATTGCCACGTTGGATGGCAATTCTGATTCTTTGTCCTAAAATTGGTCAGCTTTTTGATCACGTGTTGAGTCTATTACCCGCTGGACGATGCTTCTAAAGACTCTATTAGCATTCCGAGCACGGCCCTAGTTATTTTTTTTTATAGGTCACTTCTGGCTCCTTTTACATATTATTATACTAGTACATTTTCTTTGGCATACGTCCATTATATAAGAAATATGAAAACAAGGAATTTGAAATACCTACACTTACTACCACTGAAAATTAAAATAAGAATTGAAAAAAAGTATTTGAAGCTACAGCTTTTATGCAACTCCGACTGTCATTCCTGGGTCTTTGGCAGTCGTTACGGGCAGTCAGAAGCCCGAAAGTCTGACAGCCAGTCTTATCAAGAGGTATCGTATTACCCAGTTACTTACTGGATCGTGGAGGTCAGATAGGCAGCCGCTCCATGTAAAATTCTGGAATTCAGTTGCATCCGTTTAAACTGGAAGTCGACCCCAACATAGTTGGGAAAAGGCTAGGCAGAAAAAAAATTGAAGTTGCAACTTTTTTGCTGACCATAAAATCGTCGTACTTTAAATAATAAGGCGGGTACTTTTATACGAGGCATAAAAATCTAGATGTGTTCCAAAAGATCGCGCTTAGTACCACTTGGGATGAGTAGAAAGTGTGACGCCAAGCGGAGAACATTTTGTAAAGAAAATATTTAAAAAGTTATGAGTATGACATGAAATTCCTTCTTTATTTCATTTGTTGGTTAACGATGACCCACTCGATGGGGCTCGGAAAACACTTACTATACGGGAAACACTTTCAGTTTCCCGTACAGTAAGTATTTTCCGCGTTACAGTACAGTCAGCTGTTGCTATACCTAAGGAAAATATCGACGCGCTGCCACCTTTACGAGAAGTATTTTTTCTGTTTTTTTTTTTAAACTCACTGTCTTACAGTTTTGTTTCTCTTATATAAAAAAAATATAAATTGATTACAGTTCGCTAGTTTCAAAAGCGGTTTTCTTCTTAATTATTGAATGAAATTGTATGTTCGGTATTATATCACACTCACATTTTCGAATCCATATAGATTTATCGAACCAGTCGTATCTCAAAGTTGAAATAGTTATTTCGCGAGAAAACCGTTTCTAAATATGTCTCGATTTATACTTATTCATATACTTATTTATTTGCATTCAATAATGTGTAAAGATATTCCAATAGGCTTAAAGCTAAAATACTATTACATTATTGGTGCTCGTGACCACACATTTCAGCAGGTAAGAAAGAAAGAAAGAAAAAATGTTTATTCAGCACAAACAAAACCCTCATTAAAAAAAAAAAAAAATGTCCCATGGGAATTCAATTCAATTCCTTAGTATTCGTCCGTTCAATATTACATCCGAAATAATAACCAGAACCTCCATTTATTAATACGTCCTTCAAGATCTATAAATTCCTATTGAAAAATAGCCATTTTATAATAATAATTCACAGTTCTTCCTCCATCAGCTACCGAAAGAACTCTTAACCTGAAGAAATCTTACAGGTGAGAGGTTTATTATAAGAAATATATTCCTTTTAAACAGAGTTCATTTTATAAAATGTTGTAGGGTTCCTGCAATCTGTAAGTGCGAAATGAACTTTCAGTTTGTAAAGTAAAAGTAAAATTGACCTTAAGTAAGAGGTAATACGCATAGCTTGCTGACTAAGCAAACTGAAGTGGCAGTAGGCTGGCCATGTTTATCGAAGAACTGATGCCCGTTGGAGCATACGAGTCCTGGAGTGAAGAGCGTGGTGTGGGACGCCCCCTAGCTAGATGGACCGATGACCTTAAGAAGGTGGCTGGGACTGACTGGATGCCGAAGGCGGAGGGCAGGGTGTTGTGACGGAGCCTGGGAGAGGCCTATGTCCAGCAGTGGACTGCGATAGGCTGAGTTGAATAGGTAATACGGGGTGGTATCCGCAACTCCACGTCAATGCGCGTATTTTGCGTAAGGGAAACAAAATTGATGCAATAAATAATTGAAATTCAATGGAAGCAGACATAAGTTTCATTGTTCCAATTCGTAATGATAAAGAAAAAAAAAGAAAAGAAATGCTCCGAACGTGTGGCACCAATCCATACTCCTCCATCCTATCTTCTAAGCTCCACATCACTTGGAAAATCCAATAACACTTTGCTTGACCCGGATATCGAACCCAAGACTGCATGTTCAGAAGTAGCACTGCGACCACTAGCCCAACGAGTCAGTCTTCCAAACTTCAGACTAATGAAACCTTCTTCTCACCTGAACTTCATCAAAATAACCTGCAATCATAGTAAGGTAGTTAGACACAGTGGGATCGGTAGCGAGCTCAAAACAAAGGCCACGGGCGTCTACACTGAAAATGAGTGTTTTTAACTCACACACACTACGGTATGAGGTGGAACTTCTTTACTCGATAGGGCAAAGAGTGGGGAGGTGTAGGAGACAGGTAAATTTGTATAATGCCACAGGGACGCTAAGGAGTGATGGCCCAGTAGTATTGACCCAACTCATGTTGAAGGTCGCCAGTTCAAACCCCGACAGTCAAACTCAAACTCTAACTCTAACTCAAAGTATTTATTTTAAATTAACCAATTACAGGCACTTTTGAATTATCAAGGGGTCGGTCAGTCAGAGAGATGAAGCTAGTTGCCCGTTCCAAAGCAGTAGGTACCTATGGAGAAGAACGGGCAAGAAACTCCATGGACACTCTTTTAAATCAAATTATATGTTTACAAAAACTGGGTTACATCATTCATGTTAAAATATATATGTGAGAACGATGCAGAACGTTAAAAGCCGATACAAAATTGTAAAAACAATTCAAAAATTAAAGTAAAACAAGCCATAGCCGCTAAGAGATGACCAGTCCCAAATGACAGCGTCCGTTCAAGAACATGACTGAGTCACTTTGTGTATTCCATGTCATTGCATTGCTCTCAAAACGAACAAAGAAAACGTCGTGATGTCCTAGAACCAAATATTCAAGGCATCATCCACCAACCCGCATTCGGCCTTTTTTTTTTAAGGCTGGGAAATCATCCAATGACTGCTCCCGCTCTGGGAGGAGCGGAAGGGAGTGTCAGACTCTTACTGACTAAAACCCATTCATGTTCCTTCCTTAGCCCTTTATGTTCCGGCGTAGCGGTAACCCTTTCGGACAATCCCGCTTACCCGGCAGGCTTGGCCCTGAGGGGCGACTGACTACCCCTGGCCGCATCGCGCTATCTACGGGAGGCTTCTTTCTTTCAGGATGGGAAATCATCAAGTGACTCCTGCCGCTCTGGCTGGAGCGGAGTGTCAGACTCTTACTGACTATAACCCATCCATGTTCCTTCCTTAGCCCTTTATGTTCCGGGGTAACGGTAACCCTTTCGGACAATCCCGCTAAGTCTGGAAACCTAAAACGTACTCTTTTTCCCAGCTAAAGCACGAGGAACTGGTGAAGGATGGGTGTTTTTGGGGGACTGTCTTATGTAACTTTGACCTTTAAAAAGTGCTGATTTTCAGCCTAGTTTGAATAAATGACTTTTGATTTTGATTTTGGTACCTCTTTTGCTACATACGAGTATAAAAACTTTTCTGCAAACTCTTTAGTCTATGCCCTAAACTATGTTTCTATTTTGTGCACAGTTTTAGTCTCGTTTGTTAACAGAAGTCTTTTGTGAGGCACAGTCAAGTTAGCACGTGCACGTGTGTAAATTGCATTTTACAGTACGATCCTCTTTTTGTACTGTCACTTGTCTGTTTTGTTTTAATATTCTTTTGGATTTTAAGATAAGTTTAAACGTGTTTTTTTTTAACATCACAAAGTTCGCATCACGCCTTGTTTTCCTGAAGAGTCAGGCAGTGTCCATAGTAAGTTAAGTCCGATGTAATAGGGGGCTAGCCTATTGCTATCACGAATCCAGACTCCGGAATTTTATGGACAATTCGGACGCATTCATTTAACTTTAAGATTAATTCTCATATATCCTTTAAAATCTTCAACAAGGTGAAAAACCTATGACATATCGTTCCATCACGACCGCGAAGTTTCCCTAGGTAATTTAACTTGACCCTGTGTGTGATAAATGAAACGGGTGAACGTTATAATAAAATAATATAATCTCAGCTTGAAAACTATTTGGATTACATTACAATTTTAAATATCACACTTAAAGGTAGGCCGCGCGGCCTTGACACGCGACCTAATGTTCTTCCCGTTTGGTTGGAGTTGATGAAAAAAGGAACGCTCTGCGTGGGCGCTCGTCTTTTATAGACGCCGCCGCGCCGGCGATGACGAAACGGGGAGCGTGGCTACGTTCCGTTCTCCGCACCCTCCGTTGGTACACTTGCGCGTGTACATCTTCCCAGCCTTGAAGGAGTCAGCCTTCAACAGGTTCTTCTTCACCCGGCAGCCTGACGATGTAGTGGATAGCTCTGCGGACTGTTCCTTTGGATGTGTAGATGTCTACCACCCGGCAAGTGTTGTCTGCGCCCATGTGTAGACGTGTAATGCGGCCTAGCCGCCAGCGTTGCGGAGGCAGATTCTGGTCCCTTATGAGCACCATCTCCCCAACATTCGGCCCGGCAGACCCAATTTTCCATTTGGATCGCTGCTGGAGTTCTGCTATAAATTCTTGAGACCATCTTTTCCAGAACTCAAGGCGTAGCTTGCAGATGAGGTTGTACTTCGGTCTGGAGTCTTCAGCTGCAAAAGAGGGCACCGACGTCAGTGGCCGTCCGATAAGGAAGTGCCCGGGGGTCAAAGGGTTCAAATCAAAGGGATCAGAAGATAAAGGGGAGAGAGGGCGAGAATTTAGGATCGCCTCTATCTGAGTGAATAGAGTTGACAACTCCTCAAAAGTAAGAGAAACATTAGCGGCTGTTCTTTTTAAATGATATTTGGCCGCCTTTACGCCTGCCTCCCAGAGTCCACCAAAGTGCGGTGAATAAGCTGGACTAAATTTAAATAAAATGCCTTCGTTAGCCGTATAGTCAATGACCGAGTCACGACTGGAGCGTAGCACCTTACCTAGTTCATTGTTTGCCCCCACGAAGTTAGTGCCATTGTCGCACCAAATCTCATAGGGCTTACCTCTGCGCGACACGAATCGTCGTAAACATAAAATAAATGCAGATGTAGTGAGGTCACTCACCAGCTCTAGGTGCACAGCTCTGGTACTTAAGCAAACAAATATACAGAGGTAACATTTACTTATTCGATTACCTCTTCCCCTTTTACTAGAGATTTGAAATGGTCCTGCGAAGTCGGTACCGGTAGAGTGGAAAGGGAAAGTAGGTCGCATCCTCGCTGATGGTAAGTTGCCCATTATAGGCTGTATAGTCTTACCACGAAATCTAGTGCATACAACGCATTGTTTATATACTTTGCGCGCTAAGGCCCTCCCACCTACAGGCCAGTACCTTTCTCTTACGGAGGCTAATAATAATTGTGGACCTGCATGAAATAAGCGATGGTGTTCACTTTGCATTAATAAAAGGGTGAATCTATGTTTACAATCTAATATGATAGGATGCTTTTTATTGTAATCAAAGCTTGAATTGTCAAGACGACCTCCTACTCTTAGTAGACCTTCAGAGTCATGAAAAGGATTTAAATTGAATATTTTAGATTTTTTAGGTATTCCTTGACCTCTTTTAATAGATTTTAATTCTGTATCAAATGATTCGAGTTGACATATTTTACATAGAAAGGTATGAGATTTATTTATTTCGTTAGTTTGTAGTGGACCATATAATTTGGTTTTATTCCTACAATTATATAAAAACCGCAATACATAAGCTAACACGCGACTTAAATGATTATACTTTGAATAATTACTAAAATTAATGATAGATTTATGACTGTCGTCGTGAGCTATATTTGTTTGTACATGAACCTTTAGTTCAGGTAAGTCCACTGACTTATGAGGTTGCTGTGGCCAAGCAGATGATCCATCCTTTAAGAAGGAGGGTCCTTCCCACCACAAGGGTTCAACCTGCAGACGCTGAGGATCTACACCTCTAGAAGCAAGATCTGCAGGGTTAAGGTGAGTGGGAACATGCCGCCACGAAAAGCCCTGTGTCAACTCATTAATTTCTATTACTCGATTGGCTACAAATGCTTTTAAAAGGTTTGGTTGTGAATTTATCCAACCAAGTACTACAGTTGAGTCGGTCCATATAACCTTTTGTGTTATCTTATGACATCTAATGGACTGGATTACCTTTGTGGTCAACCTAGCACCAAGTAATGCGCCACACAATTCAAGGCGAGGTATTGTCATAGCCTTCAGAGGTGCAACCCTAGCCTTTGCACACAGCAATTTAACATCTACAATATTTTTATTACTAATTGACCGTAGATAGACACAAGCTCCATATGCTTCCTGAGAAGCATCTACGAAACAATGTAATTCAACTGACATGGGAATATCGCATAGTACATACCTAGGCAAACTAATTTTAGACAGATTATTAATATTTTCTGCTATCTTAACCCACTTCTTTTCAATGTGGGGTGGCACAGGGTCATCCCAGCCTAATTTTTCATTCCATAATTGCTGTAAAATAATTTTAGCTCTAATTATGCATGCACATAGCAGCCCTAATGGATCAAATATTTTACAAGTTAATGATATGATAACCCGTTTAGTAAGTTTCTTAGACATATCCATATCAACAGTGAAATGTAAAGTATCTGGTGACGGTGACCAGTTTAATCCTAAAACTGTGGAATATTTACTCAGATCAAGTGATTTAGATGTAGTCTCTGTTTGCAATGCTTGGGGGCAGTTTGTGCGTATTTTATGAAGAGGGAAACAAGCTGATGATAATATATTAGTGATGTCATCATATATTTCTTTAATTTCTTTTTCTGATTGACATCCTGTATTTAAATCATCCATATAAATATCATATTTTAAAATATTAGAAATTATGGGGTTAGAACATTCATGAGCTAGTTGAATTAGACACCTGGTGCTCAAGAAAGGTGCAGATGCTGTCCCATAGGTGACAGTGTTTAGCTGCAAGACCTTAATTGGCTGTGAGCAATCATCTCTCCACAAAATTAGTTGTAAATGTCTCTGAGAAGGATCAATTTCTATTTGCCTGTACATTTTTTGTATGTCCCCTGTTAAAACATACTTGTAAGTTCTAAACCTTAATAAAATAGACAACAAGTCATCTTGTAGAACTGGACCAACATACTGAATTTCATTTAATGATTTTCCTGAAGTAGTTTTGGCAGAGGCATCAAAAACAACGCGTAATTTTGTGGTTTCACTGTGCTCTCGCAACACCGCATGATGTGGCAAATAATATCCAAATGAAGGACGTTTAATCTCATTTAAATGCCCTAACTCTTTATACTCTTCAATGAATGCAGTGTAACTTAGTTTGAGCTGAGTATTTTTATGTAATTTCTTCTCCAAGTTAAGGAAACGTTTTTTCGCTAAGTAATATGAATCGCCTAGTGCCTGTTCAGGAATCTCCTTGAATGGCATTTTAACAGAAAATCTACCACTGGGAAGACGTTTCATATTTTCTAAAAAATGTTGTTCACACAATTTATCTTGGAGTGAAGTGTTATCAACACAATTAATTTCTTCAATTTCCCAAAACTTTTTTAGGTCATTATGAATTTCTTTTGTGAAGTTACATGTCAAGTGACTACTAAGGCTACATTCTCCTAAACGTCCACTGACTAACCATCCAAATTGTGAATTTTGTAGGATAGGTTTACCTACACCTAGTGAAATACGCTTAGTCCCTACAATGTTCCAAAAAACATCTGCCCCTAATAGCATATCTATGTTAGAGGGATAATTGAACTTTGGGTCTGCAAGCACAATATTTTCTGGTAAATTCAGTTCCTGAATGTTAACAGGTGCACTCGGCAATGTTCCTGTAATTTGTGGAACTACAAGACAGTTTATTTCTAAATTAAATGAATTTAGTCTTGATTTTATTATTATATTGCAGCGCTCGGATATATTAAAAGAAACATTATTAATACCTGAAATCCGTAGCGGTTCAATAGTTTTAGTGGACAGACCTAACTTTCCTTTCAGGTTTTCTGTCACAAAAGAGGATTGAGATCCTGTATCTAATAGAACTCTTACACAGTAAGTTTCATTAGTATGTTCATTAAATACTTTTACAACAGCGGTACACAATAAAACCTGGCTGATGGATACCGCAGACAGTGATACCGGTTGTTGTTGAGTTGACGTAGAAGGTGCAGCAGTAGTATTTTCAGAACTGCTGTTGCTATTAGTTTTATTTACATGTACTAAACTATTATGTTTGTGTTTACAAAATTTACATAAACCCTTCATACGACAACGAAACGAGTTGTGGCCCTCACGCAGGCAATTTAAGCATAACTTTAATTTATTAACCTCCTTAAGCCTATCTTGAACATTCATATTATTAAATTTGAGACATTTTTGGATTCTATGACCCTGTTCGCTACAAATTAAACATAAAAGTTCACTTAAGTTTTCAACTGAAGAGACAAAGGCTTTTGATTTATTTTGGTTAAATTTATTAATATTCCCTTTGTCACTTTGTTGTGATGTGACTGATGTTGTTTCTAAAACATCAGCACGACTACGAATAAAATTAAAAAAATCACTTAGTGTTGGTAAGTCAGGTAAGATATTCCTGTATTCCTCCCAACGTACAACCATACTGGTATCTAACTTCCCAGTTATTATAAATATTAATAGAGCATCCCATTGGTCAGTTGCTAGACCTAAATTGTTGAGCGCTCTTAAATTTTTTGAAATAATATCAATGAGATTTCTCAATTCCTTAACAGAGTCTTTATTAACATTGCCAATGCTACAAAGCGCCTTTAAGTGATTATTAACCAAGAGTTTTTTATTATTATACCTATCATTAAGTAATTGCCATGCAACACTGTAATTCTCAGAGGTAAACTCCAAGGATCTGATAACTTCAACAGCACCACCCTCTAGTGAAGACCTCAGATAGTGATATTTATTTATATTTGGTATAGACTCATTACTGTGTATTAATGAATAGAAGGTATCTCTGAATTCTAACCATTTTAAATAGGAACCATTAAATGTTGGCAATTTAATTGTGGGCAATCTTATTGACTGTAAGCCATTTTGTAGGCAATTTGAATGGGAGCCTTTGTTACTACATGCATCACCAAACTTTTCTTTGTCTGACCCTTGCCTTTCTAAAATGTCCTCAATGACTGACATTATTGAAATAAACTTTGATTCAATGGACTCTCTTAATGTGAGTTGTTCCTCAGTGTCACAATCCTCACAAGTGTCCTCAATTATTGTTTGAACGTCGTTAAATTGACTAAATAATTCTTGACAATTTTCTAAACGTCTACCTAACTCTTTTAAATTAACGCTACTTAAAGTAGATTCTAGGTTTTTCATATCCTGTACATAATCATTTAATTTAGTTAAACGCCCTCTAATATTACCGCGTTTCCGAATTAGTTCACTGAATTTGCACGCATCCTTGTCCATGATTGCACTAAATATACTACACTAACCGAGTACAAACAATGAAATAAGCAATAAATGTGCATCAAACCAAACGCCCGGTTAGGCGTACACTCCAGTCGCAGCTCGCAGCCACGCGTTGTTACGGCAGGCACGCCGCACAGGCACACAAGATGGCCGCTCTGCTATTCTGCGACCGCGCCGCGGTCCGCGGAGCCCTGCTCGCCACGTGGTCGGACGGACGCTAGGAGGCAGCGCGCAGACGCAGCCCGCAGATTTCCTGGAAGTGTTCGGCAAATCTATTTGAAGCAAGAATGCAGTGCAAGGCTTAAGCTTTGTTATTGGTGCATGAAACACGGAATTGGGTATTTAGTACCGGAATATAAACACTAGATGTATAATAAGCGTTCAAAATTATATGCCTTCACTCACAGCGCACGGCACAGCACAGAGGCACGTGTATTATTTTATAACCCATGCGGGCATGCGGGACCTATTGTATGGTCGCCATAAATATATATGCTTAAAATATACTCCTCATATTAGTCTGGAGTTACGACCAAATTATTTAGATACACAACTCACGAGATTTTAAATTTACCACAATGCAATAAAATTCTGTTTGCAAGCTGCCCCTAACCTCGAGGAATACACTCTACGAGGAGGACGCTCTAAACACACAAACAAAGCGGCGGAAATTGGGGACGGAAATATAAAATAGGAACGAGCTCACTTCCCTTCGGCAGACCTCCTGACGCGATGCCCGCTGTATCCAGGTAGATCTTCGACAGCCGTGGTTGTGTAGCCTCCTCGTGTTCCCAGCAATGTCGCCTGATGCACGCGGTTGCGATTCCCGATGGGCAGCGGCGGCGCCGGCGGTTTAGCGCCTGCACGGCGCGCGCACGTGGTCGGTTCGAAGAATCCGGAACACGCTACCGAGTCGCAGTTTTCTCGTAGTTGTGGTTGCAGATTTCTTTTTGCTCACGGTCGCCAAATGTGTGATAAATGAAACGGGTGAACGTTATAATAAAATAATATAATCTCAGCTTGAAAACTATTTGGATTACATTACAATTTTAAATATCACACTTAAAGGTTGGCCGCGCGGCCTTGACACGCGACCTAATGTTCTTCCCGTTTGGTTGGAGTTGATGAAAAAAGGAACGCTCTGCTTTTTTTTTTTTTTTTGATCATGGCATCTCGCAGTTCAACCAAAGGGTTGTCTACTGCTTAACCGGGCTTGCCTGTGGCTGCCACAAAAGAATTGTAGCCTCCAGCCAGGGCTTAATAAAAACTATACCTAACTTACAAAACTAAGCGACTACACGCTAAGGGCACCCCCTGCGGGGTTCGGACCTCGGCTTAGGGCGTCGCTGGGGGGGGACAGCAAGGGACAGCTGGATCGGGGGTTTTTAAAACTACTGGCTCAGCGGCAACGCGGGCTGGCTCGAGCAAGGGTCGGGAGGGTGAGAGTAGAAAGGGTCGTCGCGACGGGCCTCGACGGCGAGGACGGAACGACGGAAATTTGTATCTGTATGTTACTCTAATAGTGCTAGTAGCCGGGCTGCTCTCCTGGAGGAGAGTGGTGGCATCGTCAGGGGCAACGAGGGTATGCCGTGGACGGCGGACCTTACTGATGCGGGACGGGGTGTATCGGGAGGCGGCCGCAATCAGGGGATTGCGGTGTTTTATGGCAGTGTCAAAGAAACGCTTCGAGAGGCGTTTCATGAACTGCTGAACTGTGGGGAGTTTAAAATCTACATGAAGGTCCATGTTACGGACGTAAAAGGGAGCTCCTGAGACCTTACGGAGGAACCGGTTTTGAAGTGTCTGCATTCGATGCAGATACTTGGGTTTGGCGTGCGCGAAGACGACGCAAGCGTAAGTCATGATGGGGCGGATTACAGCCTTATAGAGACGCAGTTTGCACCGGAGTGACAATTTGCTGCGTTCTGTAAGCATGAATTGGAGCCTACCGAGAGCGAAAGCGGCCCGCGAACGGACCTGCTTTATGTGCTCTGCGAAACTGAGGTGCTGGTCGAGAGTGACACCCAGGTACTTGGCATGCTTCGCCCAAGGGATCGGCTTGCCGTACATGGTGATCGGATTAGGGGGGTTGGGGACGGCCCTACGAATTCTCCTAAAGAGAACAGCCTGGCTTTTATCGGGGTTGACCTCGATTCTCCATTTCCGGAACCAAGCGCCGAGGACGTTGGCCGCGGTCTGGAGAGTCTGAGCTATAGCTGGCGGACTGGTCCCTGTGTAGTAAATGGCCGTGTCATCGGCGAATAACGCCAATTGGGCCTTTTTACTCTTGGGGATGTCGCTAGTGAACAGGGTAAAGATTAGGGGGGAGAGAACGGAGCCCTGGGGGACTCCGGCGCGAATCGGGTGGGGGGCGGAGAGAGCGCCCTCGATGCGGTAGCGGAAGGTGCGGTTCGACAAAAAGTCCCGTAAGATGAGCACGAGACGGTCGGGCACGCCGAGATGGTATAGCTTATATATTAAGCCATTGTGCCAGACTTTGTCGAAAGCCTTCGCTATGTCGAAGAACAGGGCGCCAGTCATAGCGCCACGCTGGAAGCCGGCACTGATGTGCTCGACTATGCGGTGCGCTTGCTGGACGCACGAGTGTTGGGTACGGAACCCGAACTGCTCGTCCGGAATCAGGCTCTTCGCCTCGGCATAGTCCTTGAGACGCTTATAAATAAGCCTCTCGTAGATTTTGCCGAGCACGTTGAGCAGACTGATGGGGCGATAGCTGGTGGGGTCTGATTTGGGTTTGCCGGGTTTGGGGATACCTATAACAGAGGCCTCTTTCCAGGCTTGTGGGAACATGTTATTACTCATGGCGCCATTGAAGATGGCGGTCATGAGCATGATCAGTTGGGCGGGGAAGAGTTTGAATACCCTATTGGTAATTCCATCTGAGCCGGGGGCTTTACGAGCCTGAAGACCCTTGATGATGTCTTGCACCTCGTCAGGGGTGACGGGGGGCAGAGGATCATCTGGATCTTCGACGGGTGGGAGAGAGGCTCTACGTTCGACTTCGGCGTCGACTTTGGCGAGGTGCTTTGGGTCGACCGGAAGGGAACTGGGGGAGCATTGGGACTCGAGACTGTCGGCTAGGAGCTCGGCTTTTTCAGAGCTATCGAAAGCGATGCTCTTGTCAGGACGGATGAGTGGAGGGGTGGAAGATTCTTCGGGAGCGCGAAGCTTCCTCTGAAGGTTCCAGAAGGCATGGTGATTGGGCTCAAGTTCGCCGAGTAACTTGTCCCAGTTGTCCGAACGAGCTTCCGCAATGCGTTTCTTTACAGCACGCTGTAAATTGCGCATGTGGGCTTTGTTCGCATCGCAGGGGAAGGAGTCGTAGGCACGGATGGCTGCGTTCTTCTCGGTTATCAACTCACGTACGTCAGCGGGTAGTTTCCAGCGGTGGTCTTCCACCACCGGGACTTCCCGTGAGCAATCCGTCAAAACGGATTGCACGTGTTCTGTAAACGAGGCGATCGCGCCGGTAGTGTCATCGACAGAGACAATGAGGTCAGGAATGGATTCCAGCTGAGGTGACAGAGTGTCGGATTTAAGCTTTTCGCTTACTTTCCTCCAGTCGGTCACCAACTGGGTGCGGGGCGGGTGGTCAGGGTCAAGCGGACCCCCCGTGTAGGGGGTGAGGTGCATGACGACGGGACGGTGGTCGGAGTTAAGCTCTTGTAGCGCCTCTAAAGATTGCAAACGAAGGTTCACATTCTTGAGGAGCGCTATGTCGAGGACATCGGGAGTTTGGTTAGGGTCGCCGGGATAGTGGGTGGGAGTCATCGGAGCGATGACGTCAAAGTTAAGGGAGGCCCCTAAGTTGAACAGTAATCTGCCTCTGGTAGAGGTGAGATTACTGTTCCAGGCGGGATGTTTGGCATTGAGGTCGCCCGCCAGGATGACGGAGTCGCTCAAGCCGAAGAGGAGTGAGAGGTCGGCGGCGATGGATAGATGATCCTCGCTACCGTTGGTCGGTGGGAAATAGCCGGAGATGATGGTGATCGGTTGATGACCGGTCATGGCGAGCCGACAGAGAGAGATCTCCAAGTGAGAGAGGAGAGGGGGGGGATCTAGCGGGATGCAATGGAGAGTCCTTCTGAAATAGATGAGGGTTCCGCCCTTGTGACAGCGTGACCGATCATTGCGAACTATGCGATAGTTGGCGATGTTCGGGTTGCGTATATGGGGCTTCAGAAAGGTCTCCTGAACTAATAGGACGTCAAGCTGATGGTCGCGGAGGAAGGCGGCGATCTCATCGCGTTGACTTTTAACGCCGTTAGCGTTAAAGAAACCTAACTTGAGGGACCGGGGCTTTGTACATCTAGCACCTTTTGTAATATCCATAATTGATATTTAAAAGGTGAGGTTGGAGATGGCGCGCAGTACCCCGGGGTAGCTGTGGTATGCCATGAGGATTTTAATAGGGTCGCCCTTGGCGGCGTAGACCTGATCGGCCATCGCGATTGCCTCCGGGGTTTCGAACACTTGGTTCATAACCGCGAGGGTGTGGACGAGGATCTCCGTCGTGGTGGGCTTGAAACCTGCTGGGGAGAGGGAAGGGACCTTTTTCGGAGCTGCCGAGGCAGGCTTCGAGGGGGCGGCGGGTGGAGTTGCCAAAAGGGCCACGGGGGAGGGGGTTAGCCCAGGGTTAACGGTAACCTTAGGCGCGGGGTTGGTAGCAGGGGGCTGAGAGATGGGGGCCGCGGTGACTGGAGCGTCGCTGCGGAATAAGTTGGCCCAGGGCATGGGTCGTTGGGGGCTGAGTCGCACTGGCAACTGCGCTGAGGGCACCTTGATGGTAGCCGAGGGGCTTTCCCTCTTCTGGCGATCGCTAGCGCGCTTCGCCAGTTTGGGGGAGGAAGCCTTGGGGGCTTTAGGGCAGCCACGGTAGTTGGCTGGGTGGCCAGATTGACCACACAGTACGCAGCTCGGGGGTTCGGTGCATAAAGCCCGATCCTTGGGGCGGGGACAGTCCGCTGTGCCATGGTCACCCAGACACTTGACGCACCTGGGGGTGGCGAAGCAGTTAGACTGCGCGTGACCATATAATTGGCAGCGATGGCACTGGCCAATTATATTAGTGCGGCGGGGTTTCTCAATAGAGATCCCCGATAGTGAACAGACCGACTTGATCTTGAAGATCGGGTGGTGCCCTTCTACAGGGTCACACACCACGAGGACCATGTCGTAGGCATGTCCGTGACGCGCCTTGTGAAGGCGGTGCACCGCTGAAACTGAGATGCCTTGGGCAGAGAGGTCATCTTTGATGTCCTCCGTAGGGATCTCCTTCGGGACTCGGCGGATGACTACGCGAGTCGGTGTCTCTTCCGGGAGAGAGTAGGTGTGGAACGAGTAGTTCCTCGTTCGCAGCATAGCGGTGAGCTCCCTGTAGTCCGCGGACGAGGGAACGGACACCTTGATGCCCTGTTGGGTTGATGTGGCGCTGGTGTACTGGATCTTACGATCCACGCACATCTTGGACACTTCGGTCCATTTGGCCTTGTCTTGGATAAAGACCGGAGGCGGGGGCTTTTGCTTCTTTCCAGAAGCGGAAGCGGGTTTCGCCTTACTGCCGCAGGGGCGGGGAGCCTGAGAAGGGGCAGGGGTGGGGGAGGATGAGGCCGCTACGGCCTTTTTGGCCTTGCTGGCCTGGGATGAAGACCCTTTCTTCCTCTTCCCTCCTTTTCCGACGACCTCGTAGTCGTCTTCCGAGGATGAGGAAGAGGCAGAGAGGGGGCCATCGTCGTCCGAGATCGGAGCGGACGTGTCCATGCTCTCCGGTAGAGCTTGGACTGGGGTGGTGGGGGCAGCCTTTGTCATTACCGGGACAATAGAGCCCAGTGCAGCTGCGGACGGAACAATAGAAGTGGCCGAGACAATGGGTCTCGCACTAATTGGGTTCGCGGAAGCGGGCTCAATTGTCGGTAATGACAATGGAGCCGGAATTCCGGCAAGCGGGTTTGAGCAAGCCGCTTGAATAAGGCCTTGATCGGCCGGCGGGGGCGAGAGCGGGCTGTCGAGCGCGTCGGTGAAGTCGGCGACTGCCGACGATGACGCGGTGGGACTGGCACGCAAAGCACGGGCGGAATGCTGGGCCACGAATTTCGGGTCCGGGAGCAATTCCGTAAGAAAATATTTGACCCATCTCGGGTCGTAGTCCGACATTGTCGGTAGGGAAAAATTAAAACCTAAATGCGAAAACACATGGCATTCGCACCTAACGGCCCTAGAACCTAATTACCCGGGTGGATAGGCCCGGGGATGTGTAGCCTCCCTGTCGGGCGCAGACAGGGAGGTGAGTACCTATGGTGAGCCCTAAGCTTGTAAACCGTTCGCCAATCTTATTGTGCGAACGGGCCCTGACCGGGTCTAGTGCGAAGGGGTAGACACTCCCAACCGACACTAGGTGTGTTGCTGTGGACGAAGTCAGAAACTAGAGTTGACTAGGAGATCCCCCAAGGCCAAACTTCTAGCTCTCGGCTCCAATTGACTGCCTCACCCTGAAGGGGATCGGCGGGTGTGATTGGGTCAACACCCCACTCGGCTTCGTTGACACCGTGAGGTTTCAACCGAGGACCACGAAACTGTGGTTTTACCCAGAGGGGGCCAAGACCGACGATAACGTTTGGACACAATTTCTGTTAAGAAATAGCGACTGTAACTACCTCCTTGAAAAAGGCAGTAGTATACAGGAAACACTTGTAGTCGATGACTACGAAACTGGCGTCGACAGGAACGTCGACCGGAACACACTAGCGGCGAGACAGGGTGCGGCAAGCAGGTAGCGGAGAGCAGGTAGCGCGCGGCACGTCCGTCCGGGGCGAGTGTCGGGCAGCGAATCCGGAACGCTCTGCGTGGGCGCTCGTCTTTTATAGACGCCGCCGCGCCGGCGATGACGAAACGGGGAGCGTGGCTACGTTCCGTTCTCCGCACCCTCCGTTGGTACACTTGCGCGTGTACACCCTGTATAATGTTAAGTGGGCGACAAGCCGTGACTGCGCGGTCACTGAAAAATATTTTCAGTTGAACGTAGTAAAAAGCTCCGGCCAAGCCAGACATATTGCCGGCTTTGTGTAATAGCGCCATCGTTCTACAACAGTTTTATGTTATTGAAACGTAACTTTATAAGTTACGTCATGAATCTGAACTAAAGTCAAAGTCGAATAATTTTTATTTTTTTTATTTATTTCAAATAGGCACAAGAAAGGCACTTTTGGACGTGAAAATGAACAAGAAATAGAATTGATTGTAGTTGACCCTTCCAAAAGGTAGTTTCGTATGGAGAAGAATGGGCAAGAAACTCCACCGTTACTCTTTTTTGTAGTTTGGTAGTTTGGAGTGTGGTAATTCACCCAAAAATTCTTCTGACTTCCTAATTCAAATGGATGGGTTAAAATGCACTCGCATATAGTAATATAATAAGTATACCAGCCTCTGCCCGATGCCCTCTGCATAGATGTCGGAAATTATCCCACAGGAACGCACTTATAACTAGTAACTAATCCACCTATAATGATCCCACTGCTGGAATACATGCCTCCACCTCGGAGAGAGGGAGTGGGTAAATTATCATGCGAGCCCAGTGCGGCTTGGTAGGAACATGGATGGGTTATCGCTCCACCCAGAGCGGGAGGAGACATGTGATGATATCCCAACCTCAAAAAAAAATAAGATGTCTCATATCTTCGAAGTTTTGGTTCAAGAACATGTTGGTTTAGTCACGATGTTGTCCTTCACCATTTTAAGAATGAAATTATTTACACAAAGTAAGCCAGTCTAGGTTCGAACGTAGGACTCACAACGTGTAAGTCGCGGCCGTTACTACTGGACTATCACTGCCTACTCCGAATGTACGATCGCTAGCGCATCAAGTTATACCAAACTGTAAAATTTCTCCAAATGAGTTTAAACTTAAAAATGTTGTTTGTTAAGTTCAAAATCGATTGAGAAAATACACTTTGTGGTAACTTGATGTGCAGACGACTGTACCAAACTCAAATCACATTCGTAGAGACTTAAAACAGCCCAAAAATCTTAAAAAGAAAGTTATTTCATCCTATTTTTACCTTCAAGCGACGCAATCAGATAAAAAACATAATCCAAATAGCAATCACGAGTAATTGGTTGCCTACATCACGAAAAATTCCGGGGACAACCGCTGCCATCAATTCTCTTAAACGGCTCCATTTAAATTT
The DNA here is from genome assembly GCA_951799385.1 of Hyppa rectilinea. Classification (NCBI taxonomy): domain Eukaryota; kingdom Metazoa; phylum Arthropoda; class Insecta; order Lepidoptera; family Noctuidae; genus Hyppa; species Hyppa rectilinea. Next base: position 7,185,624 of record OX637325.1, read on the forward strand.
CAAATTTGTCCTCATTCAAATCCAAGAGGAACAAATGGCAAGTCTTCGTTTCAGTACTTATTCCTCAATGTCTTCCAGATAGGGTGGTACTACTAATGGGTACTTTAGTGACGCATTAGTACCAAGAATTGCTGGCTGAGAAAGGCTTTACTGCCGCTATCATTACGGGAATTCTATTGAAAAGGAAGACTGGCATTAATATTTATTTATTTAACTTTAATTGAAACGGTTACAAACCAATTACTGTAATTAAAGGCACATAGAAAAGAAATGTGAAAAATGAAGAAGAAAATGAGAATAATAATGACTACATGTACACAATTTGTTGGGTTAAACGAGAGACAGCAGTAATAGCCTAGTGGTGTGATCATCGGACTGTCAAGTCATACGTCTCGATTTCGAACCCAAGGCATGAACCTCTGATTTCACGGACTCGTGCGTATTGTATACGTATAATATTATCACTTGCTTAAAAGTCGCGCATCGTGCATGCACACTACTCTTTCATACATTTCAATTTTTTTTTAATAAGCATATCTCCAGGGGCCTATGCAAATGGCAATCGCTCCGTGTCGATTTGATTTCGAAAATTGTTGATCAAACAATTTGTTATCTCAGCGATTCGGATTGTCAAGAACGCCACTTGTAAACGCATTTGTATGGGAATATTGATCGAGTTTCGTTACACAATTTGACATTGTCTAGCACTTAGCGGTCGTAAACGATTGATCACATGACATTTCGAAAGCTTACGCCAATTCCAAACATTTCGGATTTATCTAATTTCGCTATCGCTAATGAAAATGCCACCTTGTCTAGGCCCCCGTGTCTTCTTCGTCTTCATGTCGATGGAAAAAAATAGAAAAAGGTTCTCAATTATATTTACCAACCCAGACACCCAGCAAATAAGGGTTGGGTGAACTAGGAAACCTTATAAGCAGCTTCGGTCCAATAGATTAATACCCCGTCAGACCCCACGCGAAGATTAAGTAGAAAAACTTTAGGGTTAAGTTGCCGCCCGGGTTACGGGTTAACTAGTGTAGTACCAAGTTTGGGTGGAAATTTTCAGCATCGTTAGGTTATATAAGTGCTATGGTGTCAATTTTGGGAAGTGGTTATGTTGTTCGAATAATAATTCTTAGTTTTTAGTAATGGAGGAATTAGGAAAATGTTGTCAGGGAAGTTTTGAGTTTCAATGTGGATGGGTAAACAAGTAGAGGAAGATCAAATAAACTATGGATGGATTGTGTGAAAGATGATATGGCTAGAAAGGAAGTGACTCCCCAGAGACGACTAATAGAGAAGTATGGAAGAAAAAGACATGTTGCGCCGACCCCCAAATAAATTGTCATAAGGGCAGGGCAATGATGAGTTTTTAGAAATCATTATGATGTTTTCTTTAAAGAATTTAATTATTGTATTTGAGGAACTCGTGGCTAAGTAATAACAGCTGCTTGGATCGATCCATCACGTAAAGGTACGCTTGCCGCGATTGGTCTATGGATGGGTGACCATCTGTACATATTTATAAGACAGCTTTCCGAGGCACGGATGAGTCTCGATCCGTGCCTCGGAAAGCACGTTAAGCCGTTGGTCCCGGATGTCATTTGTGCATCATTGACATTTGTTACGGTTAGTTAGACGTCCCTACACCCAGTCTTACCAAGAGGTATCGTATTACACGGTTACTCACTGGGTTGTGGATGTCAGATAGACAGTCGTTTCATGTAAAATACTGGTATTCAGCTGCATCCGGTTAGACTAGAAGCCGACCCCAACATAGTTGGGAAAAAGCAAGGCAGATTGATTGATTATGATGTTTCCTTTATTGATTGTATTTATACAATAAGGTACCTTAAATTAGTGAATTCATTATAATGGATTCCTAATGCATAGTCAGCTTATGATGTTCCCTCTGCAGGAATAAAGGCCTCTTTTAGGTAAGAGGGATTGGAAGTCTATATATATTAAGTTCTAGTACAGACGCCAGGACATCAAGCTATCCCTAACTGTCAAATTTTCTCAATTAAAAATGAACCTTATGTCTTTGCAATAAAGTTGAAATACTATCAATGAAATTTGACAGATTGTAGTAACTTGATGTGCTGGCCTGTGTACATGCCGGTTTCCTCACAATGTTTACCTTCACCTTCTGTTTTTGAGAGTAGAGATGATGAAACAATTTATACAAAGTAAAGTGCCTGTTTCGGTTTGAACCTACGACCTGCAACTCGTCAAAGTCACGACCGTATCCACTTAGCCACTAGTCCTCTCCAGATTCCGTACTCGAAAGTTCGAACTCGAGACCTATGGCTTGGCAGTCCGACGGTCACATCACTAGGCTATCACTGCTGTATCTGTCATTCATAATAAATTCAGTGTGCGAATGAGACGGAGCTTTACGTATAGCTCTGTCATCTGTATCTTAGATAGAGATGAGCGATGACGTCACGATGAAGAAGATAAGTAGATAGACTAGATAGTCTATCTACTTAAGTAAGTACTTAAGTAAGTAAAGTATCTACTTTACTTACTACGATAGACGTAATATTAAAATAATACTACTTTAAGAGATGGTGCCTTGATACTGCCGAATTACTAAGACTCTAATGTATACATAAAAATAAACATATTTATAAGCAGGTGCCGACATTATCAGAATCAGTCATGTCTTCAATAAGTGATAATGTGAGCAGGAACCAACAAAGAAACACTCGAGTCACAATCAAAAGTTGTTTAATCGCACAAAATATCTTCCTTAGAGAATCACGCTAAAATGTATTCACTACTAATTAGGAAATCACTTAATCAATCGGTTTTAATTATTCTTAATCAAAAAGGGACAAGATTACTCGGAACAAAAGCGATTCGTCGGATACGTGGTGCGCTCGCCATAGACGTTCGGACACCACCAGTCCTGAAGAGACGTTCAATATGGCCGCGGTGACCATTGACTCGACGCTCCACTAGACTGACAGTTGTGAAATCTCGTTCCGAAGTATATCTTAACAGACGGCGCTAGCAAGGCGCCGTCATATTAATTTTTTCTTGATCAAAATTTTATCACTATCGTCTACTGGCTACGCTATCCATTACCAACTTAAATTAACTACCCCATAAAAGAACAGCAGCAAACACAATTTCCTAATTACTAATTAGTAATGATACCACGTAGTAATAATTAGCACCTGTGCAAGACGCAGCGTTTAGATTTATCGTCCCGTAGTGCGAATCTTAGAGCGCCGGCGCCGCTAGGAATTGCACTAAGGTCCGATTTATGCATCAGTTAAGGATGTGAGTACAATGGTGCCATAAGAAATAATGGTATCATAGGGCAAAGATCCTCAAATAAATAAAAGACTTTTATTATGTTCAATTTCAATCAATCAATCTGAATAGCCTTTTCCCAACTATGTTGGAATCGGCTTCCTGTCTAATCGCATGCAGCTGAATTATACGATGGGTAATACACCCCTTGATAAGACATGAGCGGGATTGTCCGAAAGGGTTACCGCTACCCCGGAACATAAAGGGCTGAGGATGGAACATGGATGATTTTTAGTCAGTAAGAGTCTGACACTCCCTTTCGCTCCACCCAGAGCGGGGAGAGGAGTAATTTGATGATTTCCCACCCTCAAAAAAAAAGAAAAACCCCTTGGTAAGACTGGCTGTCAGACTTTCGGAACTCTGACGACCCGTAACGACTTTCAAACATGCACAAATGACAGCCGTGACTAACGGCTCAACGTGCTTTCCGAGGTGCGGAGGAGCCTCGCTATGTAAAGATGGTCACCCATCCACGGACTTACCGGTAAGCGTAGCTTAACCTGACAGATCGAACCGTGCTGCTGTTATTACTTTGCCATTCCTCAATACATATTAAAAGGTACAATTTACAGAAACTTATTAATGTAATTAACTTCATTAATACACATTTCTCTACATGTGTAAACCCACCCTTACATAGCAAGGCGCAGTGCACACGGGACGCTCCAGTTCCAACCCGAGACCTAATAATGTTACACGATTTAGCGCATATAGCCATATAGCCTTATGTATAGCCATGTTGCCGGACGACGGAAATTGTTGCTAAACCGATTTTCAAGCAGTTTTGACGCTGTGAACGGAACTTATCGGTGGATTAAGTAGCTTAAACAGCTTTGATACAGTTTTTTGCTTAAAATGTGCTGGAAAATACTTTGGTGAGTAACTTGGTTATCGGGACCAGCTTGAACTGTATCGGGAACAGCTGAAAATTAAATGAGTTGATATTCAGCAATGCTCTGCAGTATTCTTTTCAAACATAACTATAACTAATTAGGTATTTGAAAGGGTAGTCAATAACGTTACTTTTTATGAATTTTCAAAACGCGGCATTTGTATGAAATATAACAATGTGACGTCACAGATTTTTTGAATCAAATGGAATACTTATTAGCATTAAATGCCATTTTACAATTATATCATCGCATAATATTTAATTTTTGTACGGTGATGGAAGTTTTTAAGACGAGCGGTCTTTTATCTATGTGTTTTCATATTTTATTTATGACCCTTTAAAAATAGTCATTTACTGGTAATTTAAATTTAGTTCTTAAGAACTAATTAATCAGGACATGTTGCCCTCCTTGTCGCACTATGTGCTAGTGACAGTTTCCGGGGCCCAATATGAGTGAGCAAGTCACCCCCATTTTAGTCCGTGTACAATAAATCATTGATCAGGTAGGGGGCAGGTCAGCGGGATTGTCCGACAGAATTACCGTAGCCCTGGAACACAAAAGGCTAAGGAAGTAACATGGATGGGTTTTAGTCAATTAAAGTTTGACACTCCCTTCGGGTCTACCCAGAAAAATTGGTATGGGCTTATTTTTTGCGGTCTTATATCACTCTCCCCTACCTTTTTCATTATACTTAGCTTTTAAAATTATGTAAATATTATCCAGAAATAAACTTAAAAATGTTCTAAAGCAATTTTAAATTAGTAATAAAATATAATAATGTTGAAAACGAAGTCTGGCCCGTACGCCGTACTGAAGCCGCACAAAACGCAAGTCGTACGTACCAACATGACAACGATGTACCTACTAAACCATAAAAAATTGGTCATGTTATTTTATTTTTTGTAAGTTTTTAAAATGTGTAGGTAGCTATTCAATATATAATATTAATAATAAATCTGATTGACCCTGTACCTGATACCGCTTATTAATTTTTTTTGGGGGTTGGCAATCATCAACTGAATCTTTCCGCTCTGGGTGGAGCGGAAGGGAGTGTCAGACTCTTACTGAGTAAAACCCATCCATATTCCTTCCTTAGCCCTTTATGTTCAGGGGCAGCGTAACCCTTTCGGACAATCCCGCTTAACCCGATAACACTGGGTTACTATTTTTTTTTTTTTGTTTTTAATATTTAAAAATGTAATTATTCAACTTGAACAAAAACCACAATCAAACACAACAACAACAACATTTTTACAACAATTTGAATCTAACTTCACATTATCTTGTACTAACTGTTGCCCGCAGCTTTATTCATTCAATTTCATCCAAATTCGTTTTAGAGTGATAGAGTAAGAGACAAACAAACTCACTTTCATATTTCCAACTCCAGTTTCTGCCAGCGATTTCTCCCGCGTGGATTTCAGAAACTATCCCATGGGAACTCCATGTGCTAATAATCCAGGTTATAAAATACAGATCCGTGCAGCCGTTTAAGCTCGATTGAGTAACAAACCTTAATCCAAAGTTTCGCATTTATAATATTAGTAAGGATTATAAGGTACAGCTATAGAAACTCTTTCTTAAATAGGCTTGTACCGTAGACACATCCGAAAAAAACTAAGTTACTTCCAGAACTATGGTTTTCACATAACTTAGTCAGCCGGTGACGTTCCCACTGCTGGGACACAGGCTTCCTGTCAATGAGAGGGAGTTAGCCGTAAACCACCTCGCGGATCCAGAGCGGGTTGGTAGTCGTCGGTTCTAGTACAGACGCCAGCACATCAAGCTATCCCTAACTGTCAAATTTTCTCAATTAAAAATGAACCTTATGTCTTTGCAATAAAGTTGAAATACTATCAAAGAAATTTGACAGATTGTGGTAACTTGATGTGCTGGCCTCTGTACATGCCGGTTTCCTCACAATGCTTTCCTTCACGGTTTTGGGAGCAGTGGTGATGAAATGAAATACAGAAAGTAAAATGCCTGCCTGACTTCGAACCCATGATCTACATCGCATAAAGTGATGCAAATCCCTCTAGCAGATGGAACCTGTCTATTGGAGAATGGGTCCTTAAATTCATATTCAGGGATAAAATTGAGATGGATTATCGCTATTTTTATTGCTAACTCAGACGACACTGTTAGTAACATCATTTGACGACCATAGACAATAAAGAGTGTATACTTTTTACAGGAACCTCTCTAGACAAAAGTATTTATTACAAATGCCGTATCCAAAAGTCCTTGCACACTGTTCCGTGACAAAATTTTCCATTAAAACAAAAATATGAGAGGTATTTACACTGTACGGTAGCTCGAAGCCGGACAAATTAACCTTTGCGGCGTTGACCACCGGAATTTCATAGTTGCTACGCGTACCACAGATTTAATAATAAAAATGGTGACACGTATTTTTTTTGAGTTGCTCTTTTGGTTCCGTATATCAGAAAGCCGATTCTAATATTGAAAATGTTTAAAATCAAGTCCTTATCTATTATCATTTTAAAAGTGTCATGTTTAAAAATGACGGTTTTAGAAATATGGGAATTATTTCTTTGCGGGGTGATTATGTAAAACATAAAATGGCAATCGATCGCAATGACATTGCTTTTGACAGTTCAGCCACATACATTGCGTTATTCACGTTGTAACGAAGACGAATTTTTCAAACCTAAGAAGCAATGGATGAGGAATTTCTTACAATATTCTCGGATTGTAAATGAAAGTGTATTACGCAATCAGGGAGGGGGTAAAAATATACCACAAAAACACAAGTGTGTGTGATTAAAACTGACCTGGAAATTACTTCACAGCGGGATAAAGATGTAACTATATGTCCTGTATAACGCTGTCTCATTTGAGAGAGTTCTGATATAAGAGCTCATCAGTGCTTCAGGTCCAGGAAATATCTAAAGGCATATTGCAATATCAGTTCACCTTAGCTTTTGATATAAGCCGTCTAAGGTGTTATACAAACCTGTAAACTGATCTTATCTATACTTACAGAACAGCGGGAGAAACCCCGCGCAGCGAAGCAGCTAGTTATTCAGATTTTCCTTTCCCTGCTTTTTAGATATTAGCCGCTTACACTACTTTTTTTTATTTTGGCTTACAGCACACACATTCTAAATTCAGGATCAAATTATACACATTTTAAGTAACGGAACCCTAAAAATGACTGTAACTTACACCGTATTGTGAGACAAAGGCTTTGAAATTCCATATTCGTCCACGGCTTTATGTTTTCGACTTTACTGTAACATTATTCCTGAAATATTTCATTTATAATAACAGTTTGTGATTGTTTCTCCTCACTCTGCAGTGTTTCTCATGCTGAGAATGTTTTTTAACACATGCTGCACCGGTTTGACGTCATCACGTCAACGCGGGCTGTCTCTGAAAATCAGCGCTGTGGCTTCGTCTCGCATGGGGTCGAAGCATTATGCTGAGCGATGGCCGTTTTGCGCGGATGTGACTAATATTTCCCCACAACTTGTTTTTTATTGCATCATGTTTGCCGCAAATAAACGTATTATCTTTCTTATTCAGTTGATTTCCTGGTTGTAAATAAATAACAAGAATTTATACGTTTTTAATTAATTTAAGGAACGACCCACTACGTACGGTACTGTAGAGCCTAAGTGAAACCTGTTGAACCTGGCTGTTAAATAACTGACAGCATTCCACCTTTCAAATGAATAGAATAGTTTGATAGGTTTTTGAATAAAAGAAGATGATTCCGTCAGTAGCCGTGTGGCTTGAAGGATGTATTCGTTACAAAGCAGCATAAGGTGTTAAAAAATTAACTCTATGAATTTTTTGGGAGCATTGTACTCGTCGCGTCGTTACGAACAACTTTTACTATGGGATGAACCCTGAAATCGCGAAAAAAATATTAGCTTTTCCATACATTTATGCACATTGCGTATGGATTAATAGCTCATATTTTTTTCGCAATTTCCGCGTTCGTTCCAAATTTTTTAACACCTTATACATATAATTGAGTATTACTGCTGCTCGTCTGTTTGTATTTTATAGGATAAGAAATCCCTACAACACATTACACAAGCTCTTCCCTAAGTGTTGGTCCGTCTGACATTCACAGTACCTACCCACTTTAATTAATAAAATAAAAATATTTTTATTTCACTTTTTTAAATTATTGAGCCTCTTCGTACTCTCTAGCCTTAATTCGCAGTCATCGGACCGGAATTGCATTTAATAAAATAATAATAAATTTATTTATTAAAACTTTATGCACAAGTAATAATACCGTACAAAGGCGGACTTAAAGCCTGAGGCATTTTCTACCAGTCAACCCAGTCAATTAATAAATATTTATTCAGAAATAAATTTACATCCAAATTGGTCGCAATGTCGTTTAATTTTTTGAGTTTTTCATAATAAGAGACGCAATCATTATATTACATAGATGATGAATCATATTTTTAGAGGCGCAAAAAAAAATTGAATAAAGCTTCGATTAAATACACAATTTGTCCAACTATCATCATCATTCTCCTGTCCTTATCAAAATTTATTTGGGGCAACATGTCTTTTTCTTCCAAACTTCTCTATTAGTCATCTCGGTAGTCACTCCCTTTCTAGCCATATCATCTTTCACACAATCCATCTATCGTTTCTTTGGTCTCCCTCTACTTGTATAGCCATCCACATTCATACTCACAACTTTCCTGACAACATTTTCCTCATTCCTCCGCATAACATGCCCATACCATGACATGACAACCGATGTCCACACAACTTTTCAGTCACCGGTGTCACTTTCAGACTCAAAAGCTCCAACTGTGTGTGTGTCTATTCGCTTAAAACCCCTACTAATGACGAGTATGATCTGCACAGAACAGCATCTCGTGCCTAATGTATCAGCCGCGAGCTGTGTTCTAGTTACACGTGCGTGCAAATTAATCACCCACCATTATTTGTCTTGCGAAAGGTTTACCTTCGTCATGAAAACGATAAATGTTAGATAACTATGATATTTTAGGCAGACGGTGTTGTTGATTTTTGGATGGAATAACTCAGAAATAGATGGGAAAATATGTCCATTCCTTTTTCTTATTCCAATTATAGGCAGAAGTCATATATGGTGAGAGCGAGCAAGGACTTTAATACTATTTGTAAAGAGTTTTCATTCGACCCATTTATTACCAAATCCTACTATGTACGCAGTCAGTTAAATGCGAGCTTTTTCAAAGGGCCATAATCATTTATTTACGGTAGTTAAACTTATTTTATAATTCACGTGCTTGTTAGATGCTAAGTTCTCTATTACTTTCCTATTTTTATCCGTGGGAACCTGTTATTGGCTCTGTGTTGCATGTTGCCACTGTTATCCATTTGTTATAGCTGTTCTCCTTTAATAAATAAATAAAATACTAGGGACATGAAGAAGACCATATTTCTTATCTCCGATTTTATACTTAAGAATATTCAATTTTCATTGGATGTGTGCCCGGTTTATGACAATAAGCTCACCCCTAATACGTGGAACTCACACCTCTTCCTGACCCTTCTAGGACTACAGGCGTGATGTTACCTGCTTTTATGTAAAACCTTTTATTAAGCAAATGAAAATAAACTCAATAAAAAAAAACCTTTAGCACACCAACCCACGTACACGATTATCGCTTCAAATTCAACTCACCTCGAGAAAAAAAATGGCGCGAATGACCCCAAATTAATTTCGCCAAACAAGTCCCTCGAGTATAATTGACACGAAGCAAATAACAATACGACCCGAATTCGGTACATGGCCCGAAAAATAAACAGTCACTTTCGGGACGAAACTGACCCCTGCAAAGTTTTGACAAACCGTCCCACTGTTTTATTATTCAACGATGGTGTAATAAATTATTGAGTTGGCTCTAGTTGTTTTATGTTATAATCAGTTTATTAGGTTAGTCAGTTGTTCAGGAAAGGGTTATTTGAGGTTAGTTAGGACTACCTGATGGAATAATTTTACGTGAAATAGTGTTGGGTAACAGGTTGTTATCGATATAAAATATTGAGGCTGTATAAATATAATATCCTTTTTTTTTGTTCCGGGGTGGATTACCTCATAGATTTCCTTCGCTCTGGGCGGGATGGAGGGGTATGTCAGACTCTTACTGACTAAAAACCACACCGGTGTTCCCTTTCACATCAATGCCGGGAGTCGCGTGAAAGAACAATCCTCCCGCAACCCCCCACTGGGGCTACATAATTCCTAAACTTACTAAGACTAATAACAAACTAAAATATGGCGTCGGAAAAATTCTCTGCATCGCCGTCCACTGGTAGGCGGTATTGCCACGTTATATGGCAGTACTTAGCCTCTCAGGCATTCTGGTTTCCTCACGATGTTCTCCTTCACCGTTTTTTAAGCAAGTGATAATAGAGACCACGTGTCAGGTGATAGTGTGATATTTCTCAGCATGTGAAGCTAAGTCAGAGGCCTATGGACAGCATAAAAACTCTGATAGCCTTTGGTCAAGGTAAAAGCCCGTAACGTTGGATCACGGTAACTTTCAACCAGCCGTTTGCTGATCTCGTTGAACATCATCATCATCTGCCTAGCCTTTTCCCAACTATGTTGGGGTCGGCTGCCATTCTAACCGGATGCAGCTGAATATCAGTATTTTACATGGAGCGACTGCCTATCTGACCTCCACAACCCAGTAACTAGGCAATACGATACCCCTTGGTAAGACTGGCTGTCAGATTTTCGGGCTTCTGATAACCCGTAACGACTGTCAAAGATGCACAAATGACAGCCGGGACCAACGGCTTAACGTGCTTTCCGAGGCACGGAGGAGTCTCGGCATGTAAAGATGGTCACCCATCCACGACCAACCCCGGCAAGCGTAGCTTTACTTGGTGGATCGACCTGCGCGGCTGTTAGTACTTAGCTACGAGCTCCTCGCTGATCTCGTTGATCAAACCAATATTTAAACAATTGGGTTGGGTTGGTTGAACAAACCAATATTTAAACGTTTGTCATTCCATCTTGTTACATAAAATAAAATAGTATAGCAGTAAATACGCTGAAATATTTTCAATTCACATTTACGACAATTTCAGTGCTCTATTAAACTGGGTCAAAAACTCGAAATTCGAAAAACGCAAATGAAAAGTTAAAACATTGAAGTAAACACAAATAATGCTTTGCCTGACCCAAGAATCGATCTCAAAACTCATTCCATTTCAGCCATTTTTCAAATCAAATTCAAATCATTCATCTCAGACTAGCTTTTGCCTGCGATTTTACTGGCGTTCATCCAAAAAATTACAATCAACTCTGATTGTAATAATATAATTCAACCATGATTTGAAAGACAAGTGGCGCCATCTATTATCATAGGTTATTGTTGTTTTTCTCAAGAACAGTACTTTTTTTCGGGATGAAAGATACCCTATGTCCGTTTCTTTACACCTGGCCACGTGTACGCAAAATTTCAGGATGATCGTTTCTGTGGATAAGGCGTGAAAAGGTGGCAAACAAAATAATTTACTCCCGCATTTATAATATTAGTAAGGATTAGGATACATATTAGGCACGAACGTGAAAATTTCAAGAAAATGGAATTGATTTTAGTTGACCCTTCCAAAAGGTAGTTTCGTATGGAGGTGAATGGGCAAGAACGTCCACAGTTTATCTTTAAAAATATATTACATCTTAAATAGTAGTGTAAATCAGCCTAGCCTTTTCTTAAAACCACGTTGTGGTCGGCTTCCAGTCTAACCAGATGCAGCTGCATAACAGTATTTTACATGGTATGTTAAGATGGTCACCCATCTGTGAACTGACCGCGGCAAGCGTAGCTTAACCTCAACGATCGACCCATGCGGTTGTTAGTCCTAAGTTACGTGTCCCTCCCTTACATATTAATGTAATAGAACTAAAATCTAATACCCAAATATTTCTATGCAATAATAATAACGGTCAATTAATTACGTCCGCCACTGTACTGCAGTCAATTTGTCGAGATTAGTACCGGAGTACACTGGCTGTCAATAGAACATAGTACACTCGAGTTATGAAGTGACATTGTGCCATGACGTCATTTGTAAGCGTTATGACGTCACGGGTGGCTATTAAAATGATTGATACCAGTATAATTGATTAATGTGTCGTGTTGGTGGACAAGTGGTGTTGGTTCGTGGTTTGGGTGTGATCTTATATGAGTAGGTATCGATGGTTTAACTTTTTGTGTATTCTGGTTCCAGAGGAATTAACTGAGTGTAACCGAAATGACAAAAGGATATGCTACAGACCACCAAACTGAACAACTTTTACTACCTATGGGACCAACTACGAAATCGTGAAAAATCTGCTGTTCCCTACATTTCGACGAGTCACGTGACCAAAAACGTATAAAAGCGCTTATTTGTTTTTTTCGATTTCGGAGTTGGTCCCATAGTAAAAGTTGTTCAGTTTGGTGGTCGGTAGCATATGCATTTGAATGTATATACCCTTTCGGTTACACCCAGTATAAGACGGTGCAGATGAACCTGTCTAAAATAAAAAAGAATACGAGACTAAACCGCAACAACTCAATGAGGCGTCAAGTGCAAAATAATTGAAAAACCGTGACAGTAATCATCATTAAAAATTTTACGAAGCTCACTAAAATTCGGAGAGCTTAAAATCAATTTATTACACGACTCTAACTCATTGTAATAAGGACTTAATTTGCCTGGCAGTATTCTAAGAATTTGACCTCGACCAAATTAGATTTACATCCAGAAAACTTGATGCCAAAGTAAAATAAGCTTTAAGAATAAATCTATAAAGGTAACCTTATCAAATAGGACGGCACCACTCCAAATTATGGTCAAGTTTTTTGCCAATAATTGTTTAACCACTGAGGCATATCTAATTAGAAACTAAACAGCCAGAACTATTCAGGCAACCTTTTGCATCGCGAAATTTTATACACTTAAACAAATAGTGAAATAAGACCGTTAGGGTAGTCACTCATTGAATCGGTCCGCAATGGTGTGCAACGAGCGAAGAATTGGTGTGTCAGCCCGTTATAATCAATCCATCAAATAACTCAACCATTTCTGGAAACCTGAACTAGCCTCTGAACAGTAAAATGTCAAAATGTTCACCTTTAAAAAAAATCTTTCGAAAAGACAATAAGTCTGCCTGCCTAGCCTTTTCCCAACTATGTTGGGGTCGGCTTCCAGTCTAACCGGATGCAGCTGAATACCAGGATTTTACATGGAGCGGCTGCCTATCTGACCTCCCTTGGTAAGACTGGCTGTTAGATTTTCGGACTTCTGACGACCCGTGACGAATGTCGAAGATGCCAGCCGGGACCAACGGCTTAACGTGCTTTCAGAGGCACGGAGGAGTCTCGTTATGAAAACCTAAAGTAGCCTTTGATGAAAATATCAAAATGGTCATCCTTAAACCCTCAAATGAACCCCATAGGTTCATAAGAAAAATTCTCTCTAAACGACAATAAATATAACCGTATAAATCGTTGAGCTCTTATAAGCAAACGGCTTCTAATAGGCGAACGTCTAATGAGTTAAAGCGGTTCTGCACTGCATCCGATCCGAATTCGAGAAATGTCCGAAGTAGACATTACTATTTATTTGTATGAGAAGTTGCGCACTAGATACTAACTCTGTCCGTCCGAATTAAGAACATTCCTAATTCGCATTGAAATCGGATGTTGAATTCTGAAAGGACTCTTTAGATTTGTTAGGCTTAGTGTTTGTTGTCACTCATCACTAAGTACAACTTTTACTATGGGAACATATCTGGAATCGCGCAAAATCACTTGTTCCTTACTTTTTGACGAGTTATGCGAGCATAATGTATTGAACAGCTAATTATTTTTCAGATTTGCTCCCATAGTAAATGTGTCCTGCGAGTCCTGCGTGTCCTGTCCTCTGCACGTTACAGGAACTGATGGACGCTAGTGATAGCGCCAAACAAGGAGTCGATTTCTGGGCTGATGCTATGTATTTAGATTGCCATCTACACTCTATGAAGAGGAAATAAATCTGCTGCTAAATTACGTTGAAACTGTTGAGACGGCTAGAAAAATAAATACACGATAGTATACGTTTAATTTCATGACTTTTATTTCAAGTTCTGTCAAAACAGCTGTTTCAGGTTTGACAAATACCATTCCAATATACTAGAATTCTATCCAACTGCTTTATTAATGTAACTATACGTAGTTTAAGCGGGATTGTCCGAAAGGGTTCCTGCTACCCTGGACCATAAAGGGCTAAGGAAGGGACATGGATGGGTTTTAGTCAGTAAGAGTCTGATACTCCCTTCCGCTCCACCCAGAGCGGGAGGAGACATTTAATGATTTCCCACACTCAAAAAAAAATGTTGTTTAAGTTATATTTAAATAACTTATACAGCCTCGTTGGTCCACTAGTGGCAGTCGCTACCGACGAGCGTGAGGTCCTGGGTTTGATTCCCGGGTCGGGCTAAGTGTTCTTGGGTTTTTCCATATGAAATTTCTCAGTAGCAGCCCGGGGGGTTTGTGCCCGGTTGATGGCAATCAGCTGGGAATAAGGTAATACTTTACAAATAAAAAAAAAATGCTTAATTTATGTATGATGTTTACCCAATACATTGGCGAATACCTGTTACAAACATGACTACACTACTGTAGCGACTAGGTATGTATTATATTATTTATGCAATTCCACATTTTGTCGAAAACAACCTACATTGCACGCGCAACGCACAAATTGCCTAGCTCCATCTAAACAGAGCAAAACAAGTAGTTCATAAATTCATAAATATAAAATGTCTGGCGAGATTTCGGTAACCCGACATAGTGTGTACAAACCTTTACAACGAAAAATTGGTTGAGAAGAAATTAATAAAAAAATCGTGTACGCTTAATACCTATGCATTTCTGCTTACGATTAGAAAGCAATGGATAATTTATCCTACTACTATTATAAAGGCGAAAGTTTGTAAGTATGGATGTATGGATGTTTGTTACTCTTTCACGTAAAAACTACTGTATAGATTTGGATGAAATTTGACACAGAGATGGTTTATATCCTGGATTAACACATAGGATATTTTTTATCCCGGTAGAACATTCCTGTGGGATAATTTCCGACCTCCACGCGAGCGAAGCCGCGGGCAGAAGCTAGTATGCTATAAGGCAAGCTTAAAGAGTAGGTAAGTCAGGGCGAATTTCACCAAGGAAATTGAACGTGATTAGCACATAAACTCCGTTTAAAAGTCACAGCTCATTAGAGCCACCCGACACCGTCTTCTGGGGCTAGTATTCTTTATGTGGACTTGTATGGGTATGCGCTCACTACGTCAACACCGTGGCCTCACCGGATCGCCTCGGTCGTAAGGCCTCTACGCGAGGACAGCGGGTGGACCACTCGGTGACAACTCGCTGCTCGCATGCGTGCCTTGCGTTCACTCCACTGCGAGTTGCGAGTTCCACTGGTTGACCGCGACGTTTATTGGTGATAACGCGGCATCCACCCTTGGACCACCTGTCAACTACGAGTGGACGCCGTCTGACGAGGCGGTGTGGGGTGGGTGCCGGGTGGGTTTAATAAGCTGTGTGACCTTTAGTCTAAATCTTATTCTGGTTGTTGACAAAAACCTCCAGCACATTTTGATCTCTATAATTATTATTTTTTCTACTGAACTTTCCTAGTAACGTTAAAATGTTTGTTATTAAAATCAGTTCCATGTGGAATTCTTCAACTATTGTAGTACGATTCTGTATAAATCTGAACGAAGAAATGTAGGTGAATTGAGTTTAAACGTGAGTTGTCAATAGTGTCAATCATGCATTAGGTGGCGGGATTGTCCGAAAGGGTTACTGCTACCCTGGAACATAAAGGGCTAAGGAAGGAACATGGATGGGGTTCAGTCAGTAAAAGAATGACACTCCTTTCCACTCCACCCAGAGCGGGAGGAGTCAGTTGATGATTTCTCGCCGTCAACAAAAAAGAAGGTGGAAAGATAGCTCACTACACGCTCACTTTATCTAAGTATTCACCTTGAGATTGTTACGGAATCGTCGGCTGTTATATACACACATGAACAAACTCAACCATCAATAATGTCAACCTCTTTGACATTATCCCCAAATCAGATGTAACAAAACTCACGAAAGACAAACGTGCAGCCTCCTTTACTATCCCAAAAGCCCTTGATCCAAAACAAAGCTAAGAATAAAACAAAGTCAAAACAAAACAAATAAATCAAGTCATTTTCCTATACTGACTAACCAAGGTAAACTAAACGCAACTAAAATTAAATTCAACAGTATAACTGGCCGCCGAAACAGAGACGGTTCTGTGGTAGCTAGCTCCTACACTATGTCTACATTCATACTAAAATTACGTACGTTTAAGGGGCATGCTTGGCGGAAACAAGAGCTACGTGTGTGCCTTGGAAACAGGCGTCAATCGTCATAACTCTGATAGCGGTAAAGCCAACCTTTTTGACTGTACCTGAGTTAGGCCAAACACTAATGAAGCTGAACGCAGTCAGAACGTAAACCCCGTTTAACCCTTAAATGCATGGAGTATCAATACTGAAAAACTAACTTCATAGCCAACTGTCAGCTAAAAAATTTTCCCGACGTCAAACTCAGTTATCAGTTTTGATACGCCATGCATTTAAGTGTTAAGAGCTATCAGTGTCGTTGTTTTGTCACCGCCTCAAAAAGATGTCAGCAATAAGGAAGGGGCCCGCTAGAGCCGAAGCCTACCGGGTAAGCGGGATTGTCCGAAAGGGTTACCACTACCTCGAAACATAAAGAGCTAAGGAAGGAACATGGATGGGTCAAATGACTCCTCCCGCTCCACCCAGAGTCATTTGATGACTTCCCACCCTCGGAAAAAAAAGCTCTAAAACGCGGTTTAGATGTAGTGAATGCGGTCAAGGTCATTGGTGAAATTTGGCACTTTGTCTCGCTGACTCGACAGCATATAGCTACTGCCTATGTGACAGCCAGAAACCTGCTGCAAACTGGGTAACACGATAACCTTGGGTAAGACAGGTTGTCAGACTTTCGGTCTTCTAACGCCAATCCGAGGCACGGCGAGGTCATCTTACAAAATGGCTACTCAAATAAAATCCTCACAAGATGGCTGACGCTATTTTAATGTCCACACACAGAGTGTACTCAGTCACTATGTTCTGATTACGTTATCGATGTCTGTAGAATCACAAGCAAATAATGCTAGACTGAATGTGTTTATTTAACTAGATATTCTATTCGAGAAGTCTGGATTTGTGCCCAGTTGATGGTAATAATGCTCGCCCCTATTACATGGGACTTTAACATAGGTGGCGGAATGTGGGTGTACTTATTATAATCAGGCTAATTATAAACAGCCGCAGGGTTCAATCCATCAGGTTAAGCTGCGCTTGCCAGGGTTGGTTCGTGGATGGGTTACCATTTTTACATACCGAGACCCCTCCCACAGTATACGATTCTACAAATCTAGATGGACAAATATCTAAAATCAAAATCATTGAAATCGTAGATTTTTAAGCTTGTATCTTAATCTTGAATACCACTGGCAATCATAAAATAAAGGAAACATACCTGGGCGCCGCGACCCTTTCAATAACAAAAGGCAAAGATACCCTTTCAAGAGCAGGTAGTCGGAATACGCTCAGTGCGACCGCTAACGTTAACGTGTTTGCATGTCTCCGAGTGTTTTGTGTGATATAAAGTGCTTTTTAGTGATGGAATCTTCTACTAGAGGTAATTATGGTTTTATTTAATTAAAATATTACACAGAATTCCTTTTTGTATATAATAAAATATGAACTTAAACATACCCTTTTTAATATTTTTCATAACAAATAATTCAAAATGTATTTGGATAAAAAGTATATAGCAATATGCTGCAAACTTGTGGTAATAGTTTTAAATGATGCCTTATTTATTCTATTATTTTAGACAGTTTGTTATATTTTGCGTTTATTTGCGCAAATTAAGTATTTTCGTGTTTTTGTTATAGGTGCCCATATGCAGCGAAAATCTTTGTTTGAATTTTGGCGTTCAATATCGGCTAAAGGGCGAGTTACACAAATGATTAACTTTGTAAAGTTAACATTTGGTGCTCCAGTCCTTAGTAAAGAAGCAGAACGCCTTTTGCGTGCTTTTATGAAGAACGAATGTGAAAAAATTCGTGAAAAATGGGAACGCAAGCAAAGAAAGTTGGACTTGTTTCTACGTTCTTACGAAGAATGGCTAAATGAAGATTTAGTTTTAGATATGGTTCCCGACCCTTCGCAACCAAGTTCCGTTCGTGGTAGACCGCAAAAAAGTTTTGAAGATAGTTCCAAAAGAACCAAAAAACGTAAAGTTCAGCATTTACTTACCGATTATAGTAAAGAACAATTGTCGTATGCTGCACAGTTAAGTGTTCGATCTAGTGGCAGCCGTGATGCTGCTGACTTAATGCAGGAAATAGCCACTGCTTCACCAAGACGTGCTACTACATATAAGCAAGCCCGAATACTTTATTCAACATCCAGAAGAAGTATGATTTCTAAGAAAGAATTACGACCATACACTGCTGAAGAAGCATTAGCCTTGTTTATATCGAACAATTTTACAGTCCACACTTATAAAAATATACAACAAGAAGCTAAAGAAAGGGGATTTCCATTATATCCATGCTACGATCAGTAAAATAGCCCAGCCCATAAAAGTGTGTACAAAAACCATAAAGATTTAACATTTTTGTTAAAAAATCAATAAAAATGGTTTTAAAAATCAAATATAGTTTTAATTTTACTCTTTTGCCCTACATCAATCATTTACAGTTATTCAAAATGCAATACCAGCATTCCTGATTTTTGTCCACCTAGATTTGTCAAATCGTATACTGCCGTGTCACGGAAAGCACGTTAAACCGTTGGGCCCGGCTACCCAAATACTAGGTGGTTGAGGTCAGACAGGCTGACGCTCCACGTAAGATACTGGTATTCAGCTGCAGCTGGTTAGACTGGAAGCTGGCCCCAAAATATTTGGAAAACGGCTAGGCAGGCAGATTGACTATAGGTATACCTCTCCTGTTGTTTTGTTAAAATTACTGTTCGACACAAATGTTTTGTTAATAATATTTTATCTTGATAATGTATGGATTAAAATTGGCAACAGGTAGTGGTGCATGGACAAAAGTGCAAAGCTCCTTTAAACTGTCCATCGTTCAACAGAATACGTTAACGAACTGTTGTGGATAGGTATAACTTGTGGATAGGATCTTGAACGAACAACTTAAGGTTTTGGAACTTATCAACATCGTAGGCAGAAACTTTAGCAGTAATAGCCTAGTGGTGTGACCGTTGGACTGCTAAGTGGCAGTGCGTACCTTGGGTTCGAACTTGAGACCTATGAAGTCATAGGTCTCAAGTTCGAACGCACTTTTTCGAATTCATGTGCGTATTGTATAATATCACTTGCTTAAAAAATGGCGAAGGAAAACATCATGATCGTCTGAGAGATATTTCTCAACAGCATGTGAAGAAAACCTCACCGTGATAACGAAGGTGAAGTGTGTTTAAAGTGAGCTGTCAAGACTGTCAATCCCTAGCATTGGCTGGAACGATAGCTCACTTCACGCTCACTACACAAATGTATTCACTGTGAGAGTTTTGTCGAATCGACCGGCAGGTTAGTTACTAACCACACGAAAAAAAAATAGTTAAAAAAAACTAAAAAACACGCTTTTTATAGAAAACCGAACTAAAAAAAGAAAATAAATTTTACTTTTTAAAAAGCGTGGAGCGTATAGTTAAGTTTTTAAGATAATATTCACCACCACCATGCACCCCACGCTTTTTAAAAAATAAAATTTATTTTCTTTTTTTAGTTCGGTTTTCTATAAAAAGCGTGTTTTTTAGTTTTTTTTAACTATTTTTTATTTCCTACTTTTTAGTTCAAATTAATGTATTGTCATCGGTCCTCGATAAATCTACAAAGTTTGAACGAAATCTGCCGTTTAAAGTGGGTGAAAATCGCGTCTAAAGGAGTCGGTTACAAACATACAAGTGAAGCTAATATAAAGCGTGTAATTAAAAACATCGCAGACGGCGCAAAATCGTTAACATAACAGCAATAATTTCTAAAACACCATCACGGAACACCCGAACATTATCGTCCTGTTTTTTTTTTTGGTGGGAATTCATCCAATGACTTTTCCCGCTCTGGGTGGAGCGGAAGGGAGTGTCTGACTTTTACTGACTAAAACCCGTCTATGTTCCTTCCTTAGCCCTTTATGTTCCGGGATAGCGGTAACCCATACGGACAATCCCACTTAATTATGCTCGTCTGTGTCTAATTTTATCATCACAAAGTTACAAACTTTATAGGAAGTAACAACACTGTGCTTGTTTTAGGAAAACGCAAAACTTTGCAGTCCCTTTCAGTTTTAAAACTATTCCGTTGTAATTGAGTTAGCCAGAATTTCGCGCTAGACAGAATTAGTAGTTCGCTGTTGAACGAACGGGTGTACAGTTTAATCCTCACTTTGTAAAGTTGAAGCACGGAATAAATTGTTACAGAAGGTTGACTCCATAATATAACGAGCGAAAATTAGACACAGTACTGTCCCCCCCGACCCTTGCTCGGGCCAGCCCGCGTTGCCACTGAGCCTGTTGCTTTAAATACGCCCGATCCAGCCTGTCTCTTGCTGTCCTC
Source organism: Hyppa rectilinea (assembly GCA_951799385.1). Classification (NCBI taxonomy): domain Eukaryota; kingdom Metazoa; phylum Arthropoda; class Insecta; order Lepidoptera; family Noctuidae; genus Hyppa; species Hyppa rectilinea. The sequence continues at coordinate 7,206,535 of OX637325.1, forward strand.
CCCCAGTGACGCCCTAAGCCAAGGTCCGTACTCCACAGGGGGTGCCCTTAGCGTATAGTCGCTTAGTTTGTGAGTTTTATTAAGCTCTGGCTGGAGGCTACAATTCTTTTGTGGCATCCACAGACAAGTCGGGTTAAGCAGTAGACAACCCTATGGTTAAACTGCGAGATGCCATGGTAAAAAAAAATCGGTACTGTGAAGGTCGGATCTTCACTGAGGGGGTTCAGTGGTAGAGCTTGTGTTATGCGAGTAGGGATTTGCTATGCAATCAATGCAACGAATACATACGTCGAGCCCCACGGCTACTGACATAATCCGTTTTCCTTTATAAAAACCTATTAAACTATTCCATTCATATTTCAAAGGTTCGAATGCTGTCAGTTATTTACTAGACATGTTAACCATAGGGTTTACTACTAAGGCTACAGAGCACGTACAGCGAGCGTCACCACACTCGCGACTCATATTCGTTTGAGTTCCACCCACGCACGTGTCTATCGTCTGTCCTTCTTCTTCGTGTCACTGTCACGACTGTATTTCAGATCTTGTTGGTCCTAAACTTCGCCACTTCCACAGCCTCGTCTGTGGCAGCGCAGAGATCACTTAGGCTGCATATTTTGTGACACAGAGGGCAGGATAGGAGGTGGAGCACATCCATATCCTTTTTTTTTTTTTTTTTAAGGCTGGGAAATCATCCAATGACTGCTCCCGCTCTGGGTGGAGCGGAAGGGAGTGTCCTACTCTTACTGACTAAAACCCATCCATGTTCCTTCCGTAGCCCTTTATGTTCCGGGGTAGCGGTAACCCTTTCGGACAATCCCGCTTACCCGGCAACATCCATACCCTGCTACCATACCGTCGAGGTAATCCTACTTTACCGGTTGGAGTAACATCTTCACATGAAAGTATAAACAATTCCTATTCAGGTCAAATTCTTACGCAATCACTCACTGTGTAACGGTGGAGTTTCTTGCCCATTCTTCTCCATACGAAACTACCTTTTGGAAGTGGCGACTAGAATCATTTCTATTTCTTGTTCATTTTGACGTTAAAAAGTGCCTTTCTTGTGCCTATTTGAAATAAATTACTAGACTTTAACTTTGATACTCAATTTGTAGAGCCACTATGAATTGGCATCCACATGTAGGTTTTGTTTATGTTAAGCCGTTGGTCCCGGCTGTCATTTGTGCATCTTTGACAGTCGTTACGGGTCATCAGAAACCCGAAAGTCTGACAGCCAGTCTTACCAAGGGGTATCGTATTACCCAGGTACTGGGTTGCGAAGATCAGATAGGCAGTCGCTCCATGTAAAATACTGGTTAGACTGCAACCTGACCCCAACATAGTTGAGAAAAGGCTACGCAGATGATGATGTGCGTTTTGTTTACACTTTTGGCTGATACTTTTGGAACAAACCATATGACGTGTCTGTGCGTTTATTTTTACTAGTTATACGGAAGCACGCCTTCTGCATTTCTCTATTCTTTGGTTGAAGTTTCAAGTTGGGCTGAGTTTGGTATAATACTAGGAAATGTATTGACTAACGTAAGCTGATCTTAGATGGTTCGTACAATTTGTGTGGAAGCGATAGCCGACGAAGTTGTTATATTGATTGACTGAAAGGCAAGTAATAGCAATTAATTTAGTACGGCAGTTTAGTTAACTAAATATTTCTCAGTATTTGCGAGGGACTTTGAAGTTATTTGTTGAGTTTTGCTGTATGAATTTATATTTGAATCAAGAGAAAATGAAAATAACGGGTATTTTCAACGTTTTTTATTAATCAGTTGTTTCATAGAAAAGTGCAACGCAGTGAAAATGCTGTTTTTTTTTTATTTTATAACTGACGAATAATTTCGACGCATGGAGGTTTAGAATCATGCACTAAACCCATGGTTACCGGCTTACCCTGTAATAACCAATCTCATCATCTGCCTAGCCTTTATCAACTATGTTGGGGTCGGCTTCCAGTCTAACCGGATGCAGCTGAATACCAGTATTTTACATGGAGCGACTGCCTATCTGACCTCCACAACCTAGTAACTAGGCAATACGATCCCCTTTGGTAGGACTGGCTGTCAGATTTTCGGGCTTCTGACGACCCGTAACGACTGTCAAAGTTGCACAAATGACAGCCGGGACCAACGGCTTAACGTGCTTTCCGAGGCACGGAAATACTGTAGTAACCAATCTTCGATCAAATCAAATCATATTTATTTCTGAACCAAATAGTTTTGGCGACATTAGTTGGTGATTAGAGCGTCCTGTTAAGCAAGTAAGCCGCCTGTAAGTAGCCTGTGTTAGGAGACTCCGCTCTTCCACAGCATTATACAATTTTTTTCAGTACTTTTGAAATGCACAGTGTGTTAGTGTTTGTGTCAAGTGTAATATTCGATGTTATTTAAAAAGTAAAATTTTAGAAAATTCGTCTACTTCTGAAATGTTTGTAAATATGTGAGCACCATGTGGCTATTACTTAATTTACTTGTCATTGCTTATTTTTTTTTCTTTTCACCTTTTGCGTAGAATTTTTTTTGATGCATCGTCTTCACATATTAAATCAATATTTAACATACATATTTACAACATAACTTTGACGTTTGAAAGTGACAACTTATGTATACATACATAATAAATTATGTATACAAAACATTGTAAAACATTTTAGTAGATCAACGGTGTAGTTTCTTGCCCATTCTTCTCCATACCTTTTAGAAGGGGTGACTACAATCAATTGGGTATTTGAAAGGGTAGTCAATAACGTTACTTTTTATGAACTGTCAAAATGCGGCATTTGTACGTGATTTGTATGAAATTTAGCAATGTGACGTCACAGATTTTTAGAATCAAATGGAATGCTCATTGGCATTAAATGCATTTTTTAAATTATATCTTCGCATAATGTTTAATTTCTATACGGTGATGGAAGTTTTTAAGACGAGCGGTCTTTTATCTATGTCATTTCATATTTTATTTTTGACCGTTTCAAATAGTTAATTATAATTTACTGATAATATTGACGTTCCAAAGTGTCTTCCAAGTCAAATTATTTGACTTTGACTTTCATGTCATCGAAGTTGTAGTTTAAGGCATCTAGTATTAGGTACATTAAGCCTCAGCGGCTACACCCCTCACATAGGTGACGGTCTTGTTCTTCTTCTTTTCGTGTGGTTAGTGACTAACCTGGTGTCAGAGTTTTTTATGCCGCCCACGAGCTTCTGACTTAGCTTCACATGCTGATGAGAAATATCTCTCAGGCATGCTGGTTTACTGCGAGGATCGCCCAGAGGACACGGTAGAGCACACGGTGCAAACCTGCCCCGCATGGGCGGAGCACCGCCGTGTCCTCGTTCAGGCGATCGGTGGCGGCGACCTCTCGCGCCCGGCCCTGGTGCAAGCCATGGTCCGGGGCGAAAGGGAGTGGGAGGCAGTCACCTCCTTCTGCGAAAAAGTCATGCTCGCGAAGGAGGTGGCGGGATGGGAGAGAGAAAGGTCCTACCGTCCCAGCCGCCGCAGGAGACGCCCCGGGCGTCGGGAGCCACGTGACGACTCCCGGCCACCGTAGGTGCGGGCCTGCGGACGGTGAGTAATGGGTGACTCACCGTCCGATCAGCGCCAGACCCGTGCCGTACGGCGCGTATATGTTCCACGCGCGCCTCAAAGATATGTCAGCATATGAAGGGGCCCCTCAGGGCCAAGCCTGCCGGGTAAGCGGGATCGTCCGAAAGGGTTACCGCTACCCCGGAACATAAAGGGCTACGGAAGGAACATGGATGGGTTTTAGTCAGTAAGAGTCTGACACTCCCTTCCGCTCCGCCCAGAGCGGGAGCAGTCATTGGATGATTTCCCAGCCTTAAAAAAAGAAAAAAAGGCATGCTGGTTTCCTCACGATGTTTTCCTACACTGATTTTTAAGCAAGTGATAATTTTACAATAAGCACATGGATCCGTATGCGTGCGTAAATCAGATGTGCGTGCCTTGGGTTCGAACTCGAGATCTATGACTTGGCAGTCCGACGGTCACACCAGACGACGACATGGTTGGCGCAGTGGTTAAGCGATTAACTGCTGCGTAGCATGTCGCGGGTTCGATTCCCGCACGGAACAAATATTAGTACGACCTACGAGTATTTGTTCCGGGTCTGGGTGTTTGTAGTGGTTTATCAGCCATCTCGTTACCATAACACAAGCATTAGGTTGCTTAACTTGGGACTATATGGCGTTGTGTGATATGTCGAAGGATATAATATTATTACTAGGTTATCACTGCCTATGAAGGTGGCGGTGGCGGCTATTAATAAAGCATCTGAATCTATAGTGTGATACTTAAATCAATTGGTCGCATTACAGTAATGGCGCCGTATCGCGGTGCTCGTAATACCTGCCAGATTAGTACTTTGGATGTTGTGGTGTATGTTATAAGCGGTAGAGTTAGCGATATACAACGTGGCGCTACAATGGTAACATTAATTTAACACACAGGTAGGGCTAGTGCCCGTTAATCATATAAATGTTGATAGGTTAAAATAAATCGCAAATTGAAGAAAAAAATGTCAATTAAACTACGGAATAATAAAGTAAGTCTCGAGTTCGAATCCAAGGCACGCACCTCTGACTTTTCAGATTCATGTGCGTATTGTATAATTATCACTTGCTTAAAAATCGGTGAAGGAAAACATCGTGAGGAAACCGGCATGCTTGAGAGATGTTTCTCAACAGTATGTGATGCTAAGTCAGAGGCCCATGGGCAGCATTAAAAACTCTGACACCAGGTTAGTCACTAACCACACGAAAAGAAGAATAAAGTAACTAAAATTGACATCAGTTGTTTCATCCTGTGGCGACATCTATCCAGCCACATAGGAGCTACACCGATAGCGAGTGAAGTGTCTAAAACTGACATGTGACGACACTATACGTCACACAAAATCCTACATCGCGCAAGCAGAGTTTACCACGCGATCTAACTCAGCCCCGAATAAGAGTTGTAAAACCTGTCTGGTTGGAGGATCCTCCCTTTTCAATGGAGGGACTTTCCACCCTGTTCCTCCATGCCCACTAAAATCCTAATAGTTTTGCTTATTCGTTTTAATTATGATCCGTGACCCCGGCACATGAACGCTGCGCGACAGTTCTTTAAGTGCAGGTTGCTCTAAGATGCTATTTTACCCTACTACGAAGTATCACGTAGCTGGCCATATTTGTTCAATCACAATCAGTGACCATCATGACCTTGGATGGTATGGTGATTTGACGGTTAACTTCGTCATTCAATGAGTAAATAGAAATAATAATGGACTTTGTCGGGCACCGCAAAATGTTATTAAAGTAGGAGAGAAAAAGTGTGCTACAATCGTTTTCCTTATTTCTAAATAATTAAATTATTTCCTTTCTGTCTCAATCGCCGCTACCTTGTAACTTGGACCACACAACAAGTCTGATTACACGCCTCGGGTACAATTCATGATAAATATTAGCTGTACCATTATGCAATACATTGCCGGTCGGAGGCAACACTTATCAATTACTGTAGTAACGACTACGCAATATAATAAAAAATTATTAACGATACGAAGCAATTGAATCTCGATTGCTTTTTGTTTTAATTTTAGGGTTCCGTATTTCAAAAGGAGCCCTTATAGGATCACTTTGTTGTCCGTCTGTCTGTCTGTCATGGCCGTTTTTCTCAGGAACGCGTAGAGGTCTCTTTATATCAAATACTCAGACCTGCGCCCTTTTTCAGCTGTGAAAAAATCAAACTTGTAAATCAACACGATCAAAACATAATGAACGTTTATGTCGCATATTTAGCTATTGCACAAGGCAATCGAAAGCTCTAGAGTACTTTGTGTTGACCTAGTATCATATAATGAACGGCAAAAAGCGTCTTACAGCACATGTAAAGGAAAACATCAGACAACTGTAATGACGTATTTTAAAAAAGAGAATTTACTATTAAAACTTATTATATGCGTAAGTGCAATAATCGTGTAAAGATCGAACGACAAAGTTAATTTAGTCCTTTACCTAGTTTGTCTTTTTGCTAGGGCAAATATATTTGTACAGAACCCTCGATGCGCAAATCCAACTCGCATATAACCGGTTTTTTTTCAAGTTGTTTTAAAATTTCTGCACGTAGGTACGTAAACTAGGGTAGGATGGTAAAAATAATATAGGTTTATGTTCACCTTGGATTGGTATTTTGAATTGGCCTTACCTTGTCTTAGTGATTTATTTCGGGATAAGTAGTAGGTATATGTGTATTTTTTTAAATATGACGGTGCAGCAACTGGCGCGTTCTTCTATCACCGAAGAGGTTGGACAAAGCCGCAGTCACAGGGCCCATCAACCGACAGGCCGCGCCAGGAGTTACTACGCCTCTCGAAGCTTGTCATTGCCTGTAACGGCCCGTGTCGAGCATTCCAACGACAGGCCACCGCAGGCCTCATCGGATGCGACAGTTCCCATGGCCTGTGAGTCCGCTTTTTCAGAGGCCGGATCGTGCCAGGCCAGGCCGTGGAACCGCGATTTAGGAGTGGCACTGGCTGATTTATGTGATGACAGTAATCTTCTTTTTTTGTATCTTTTTCTTCTTCTGTAATAATGTCAGGGGAACCGCTGTCGTACCACATCCACGACGAACTTTTTTTTTGTGAAGAGCATCTCGCAGTGCAACCTATGAGGTCTACTGCTTAACCGGGCTTGCTTGTGGATGCCTCAATAAATTAGGGCTTAATAACTTACAGACAAAGCGACTACACGCTAAGGGCACCCCCTGTAGAGGGTACGGACCTTGGTTTAGGGCGTCAAACTTTAAGGGTCGGTACACATCTGACGAAAGTTGCGTCGAGCGTATTATCGGTCACGTCTATTCGGTCAAATAGGGTGTTTCCACTTTCCATATCCCACGGAAGATGCGTCAGCCGTAACTTCGTTTTGCCACATTATTACGCGTCTATTTAGTCTCTGCATTCAGTATCTACAGAGGGGTTTGTTGTGTGATAATGAATACTAAAATTAAGCCAATCGAAATAATAGCTCAAAATACACGTGGCGCGACGTTGCCGCTCTTACGTCGGCCGACAATGCGGAAACGGAACAAACGCTGTACGCTCGACGCACTAACGCATCATCGGTTAAGTGTGAAAGGTTGAATCTTTTCTCATATAATTGTCTGTTCTGGCGTTACGCGACTGATAATACGCGACGCATCTTCTGTCAGATGTGAACCAACCCAATATTAACGCGAGCGAAACCGCGGGCAAATGCTAGTTGAGAAATAATTCTCATAGTACCGAAGACTATCTATATTGCCTCGTGAATGCTGTATGGCTCAGTATCTTTTATAATGGCATACCTATTTCAATCGGAAATTAGTCTAGAAATTCCCATTAAAATTAATAGGAGATCAAATCAACGAACCACATCAAAAAGAGAGAAAAACATAATTTCGAATTTCAATCAAATCGGTTCATTGCTTTTCGAGAAAATTGCTTTTTACAAACATATCTATCAATATTACATTCCCGTATTTTTTAAGTGGATGTTTGAAAATATGACAGTTAATTATGTCATGTAATAATGTTGCCATATAATGTAATGAGAAATGTCTTGTCAATAAGATCCTCAAAGGATGAAGACTGATCTGCGAATTTGATCTTCTTTTTAATAAAATATCTAAAAAAGAAACTGGCAAGTGCGGATTCGGTTCGGATAAGAAGGGTTCCGCAGCCGTACAATATTTAATACATTTAAATATAAAAAAAACGTATTAAAACATATTTCTTGTAAATTAAAAGGGGACACTCTTCTTTAATTTTAACTGTATTTTATTTGTATTCTATGTTGTTATAGCGGCAATAGAAATACACAATCTGTGAAAATTGTATCACTATACCTATTACGGTTCATGAGATACAGTCCGCTGACAGACAAACTGACGGACAGTGGGAGCTAAGTAGTAGGGTTTCGTTTGGCACTCTATAGTAGGATTAAAATATTGTTGATTGAGTATTTTGAAGGCTTTTTTTTGAGAGAGGGCAATCATCAAGAGTCATTTGATTTTAGAAAAAAAAAATTCCAGTTAGCCAACCACCCACCTCTTATTTATAACAGTATCATTAAAATAATTATTGCGTCACATTGGGAAAGAGATGGAGCTATACCTCCTGTATAGATTCATCTCTTTCTCACACTGAAGTAATATTAAAATATAAGGGGGGTGGTTTGCCCCCAGGAATCTTAGTAATGCCGCAAAAGATTGATTTTGGAACTGATTTTTTATTTTTTTAAGGATGGGAAATCATCAAATAAGTCCTCGCGCGGAGCGGAAGGCAGTGTCAGACTCTCACTAACTAAAACCCATCCATGTTCCTTTCTGCGCCCTTTATGCTACGGGGTAGCGGTAACCCTTTCGGACAATCCCGTTGACCCGGCAGGATTTTGAAGCCCTGTGATTCTTTTTCCTAATTTCTTATATGAAATGTAGGTACATTTATATGCACTTATTATTATTTTAAGTTTGTGAGCTTATTCTTCTTCTTCTTCGTGTGGTTCGTAACTAACCTGGTGTTAGAGTTTTTACTGTCTATGGGCCTTTGACATAGCTTCACATGCTGTTGAGAAATATCTCTCAGGTATCCTCCTTGCCTTGGGTTCGAACTAACCCTTAAGCTTTAAGGCTTATTTATATTAAACAACTCTTATATTCCAAATTAAAAAAAAAAACAAACAAACATGGCACAACGTGTATTTTCAATTATAAAGTCGTTCTAATTTACGTCACATTTACTACGCGCCTTCGTAATACGCAGCGTATCCGTTGGTTTTCCCCTTTATAAAGTTTAAACGCAAGAAGGGGTTAGAGGGGGGAGGAGCGGGTACTCAATTCATGCTTAGCGACTGTATACAACTCAGTGTAAACATAGCGTTGTAAGCAGACTAGCTAAACAATACCACAATGTAATCGTATGCCGCCGTCTGCGAGACGAGACGCGACAATAATGTACGGGATGCAGAAAAATTCTTACCGATTTTAATTAATTTCTTATTTTACATCGTCTATTTTTACTTTTGCGAGTTGGTCGAGCTCAGAGGACAAAAATTTAGAAAAAAGGCCAACCTCAGCCTGCATTGAGCTGACTGATTGCCAATCGTATTTAACTTTACTATACCTACCAGACAACGCCATCTATACATTTTGATTTCCTATAGTTAATGCATTTTTGTTTTACAGGTTGTATTAAACGGAAGCTAATGAAGCCAGACAATGGGTCTCAAGCTCGAAATAATGCATTGGCTGAATATTATATTGTTAAGAGAAAATTGTTAGAGAGTAAGTTTGAAAATGTAATATTAGAAAAAGAAAAAGTAATATTAGAAAAAGAAAATATAATTTTAGAAAATGAAAAGTTACGATTAGAAAATGAAAAGTTAAGATTAGAGATGAGGAAGCTGAAGGGAGAGGATTTTTAGAATTAGTAATAACTTAGTATTTTATTCATAATTTCGTCACTTAAGTATTGTAGAGCCTTAGAGTAAAACCTTATGTTATACATGGCTGGTAAATATCTGACGGCATTCGAACCTTTCAAATGAATAAAAAGCTAGATAGGTTTTTACGTAGATTCTAGACTTTACGTCTGGCAGCGCGCCTAGACAGATGTATTCGTTATAACAAAGTGAAAATATATTGATTCGTTGAATTTATTACGGGTTTCTCTTCGTAATACTAGAAGCCCCTCACACATTACACGCTCTACCACTGAGCCCCCTTAGTAGAGGATCTTCCATCCTCTACATTTTGGTGGAGGACGCCAGAGTCTCCACAGAAGACGCGGTACGATCCCGCTCGTTTGTTTTTTGGTGTGTGCAGAACCTTATAATATCTGCACAAGTAAAGAAAATAAAATATAACCAAAATTTCGGTTAAACCGTTTAACGGGCGTTCTACGCATCGTGGTGGATATGACTGCACGAACAAGTAAATGATAGAAAAATACGAAATATAAAGGAAAACTATTTCTACGAGTTGCATCCTGTTGGTGGTGCACAATATAATAAAAACGACGCTCTAGGCGTATATATGAAGCAAAGCGATTAAAGCAGGCGAATGAAACAACGCCTGGATATTCAAAGCTAAGTGGTTTTTATAGTTTCGTAATAATGGTTACCATGGAGACCATGATTATTTATTCCCCCTACAACGGCGTATGCTTTGAAGATTTCTTAGCCGAATTTAAAGTGTTAGCAATAGATAAGAAGTGGATAAAGAGCAATTGGGCTCTGATTATGGGCGCATTTATGCAGGGTCCAGCCCGCATTTATTATTCCACGATATTATATAATGATCAAGAGATCAGTTTCGAGGCAATGTGTGACGCACTGAGGAAGGAGTTCCCGTGCAGAGTGCACAAGGGAGTGTGTGTTCCTGTTGTGCAGGACACTGTAACAAATGTTGTTGTGGAGGATGTTGTCCCACCTAGCGCAACGCAAGAGCTGTCTGAGGAGTGCGGACAGGATAATTTTGTAAATATGTGTGTTGATGCTGTTGTAATTTCTAGCGCAACAGAAGAGAAGGTGCTAGTTATGGAGCCGAGCTGCCTTGTGAGCAGTGATGATGATGATGTTGTTAGCAGCGTTGATGACGACGTTGATGATGCTGTTGGCGCTGACGCGCAAAGCTGCCTAGACAGCTGTGATGTTGATGAGGAGACGGAAGTGTTCGAGTCTGAACATGAGGAAGAACTGGACGAATCGGGTCGGTCCAGTCCTGTTATTAATGATGATTCTGTTTCAGAGCATAATAATGAATTTTACCATGATCACGATGTGGAATTCAATAAAAATAACATCGCTGTTGATCGTGTTGATGAAGTTGGGCGCTCATCCATAACATCTGAGGATGTTGCTATAGTATTAAAGGATGATTTTGATATGCGTGAAGATGGTCTCGTATCCATTTCATTGGATATAAGTGTCCAAGAGTTGGTTGTGGTTGACGCGGAGTCACCTGCATTGAGTGGTGAGATGGTGCAGATGAAGGAGAATGAGCCGTTAGTTATTCCTTCAACGTTAGAGTTTTCGGAGATAGAGGTGAAGGAGAGTGAGCATTTTGTTAGTTCTTCAGCGATGGTGGTGACAAACACTTATCGTAACTTGTTCATACAACGGCGCATGGTTAAAGCTAGAATTAAAACAATTTGTAATGCTAAAAAGAAAAATAAACATAGAAATAAAATTTTCTTGAACGGCTCTGTGACATATAAAAATAATGTCAATTTCAGATTTAGACGTCTTCAGAATATGACTTTGTATGTCAGAAAAATTAAAAGGAAAAAGTTTGTTTCCAAAATTATGACCAAAAGCGGTCATAGGAAAACTCGTAAACTTTTCATAAATAAATTTTCATTTTTACAGTATGGGTTTACACAATCAAATAAAAAGAGGTTTAGATACATTTTTAATAGATGGAAGTTTTCACTTTTTAGAATTATATAATTACGACTCCAAATAGTTTTCATATCATGTCGCTGCATAATTTTTGAGATAAGTAGTAGCGAACAAAAACTTTTTACAGCTAAATAGGTTAAAGACTTTTCTTTTTTATGTTGATAATTAATTGTCAGTTTTAGACATATTTGCCACTTGTTGACATGTCTGTCATGTGATCATGTCAAGCAGATGTTACAATAATGACCGGGGGGGGATTAATGATTATGCGCAGCGACGTAGTCAGCATAATGCTCTAATCAATTGTGCTATAAATAACATAAAAAAGGCGCAAGTTAAGCAGAAAGCTGCTTACGATAAGAGAGCAAAGATAAAAAACTTTGTACCAAATCAGTTGGTTATGGTTTATACGCCGAGACGAGTAACTGATAAGAGCCTAAAATTATGTAGGTTATATAAGGGCCCTTATCAAATAGTTCGGAGATTATCGAATGTAAATTATGTTATCAGATTGAATAGAAGGAGCAAAGACATTATACATGTAAATAGATTAAAACCTTTTTATGTTAGGATTTAATTGGCAATACTTAGATGTCATCTGTCGACATGTCAGTCATGACGATGTCATGTAGTTGTAAACATGTTGGATTCATTATTTTAGCTAAGTTGTAAGATATAGATTATTGATGCATGTTTCTTTGTATTTATTGCATATGGTGATCAAAAATGAATGAGATGCGGCTGGGTGAGCGTGTGGAATGTCACACCTCGCCGCGTCAAAGCGTCAGGGGGAGCGACACTTCGTCTTCTTATTTCTCTAGTGCCTTAGCAGATTAGCATGATCGTGCTCCAGAGCATTTCAACATATTTTATATTTTATTTGTCGTGAGAGAAGGGGTGACACCCGTCCTGAGTTGAGGCCTACTTTGCTAACGGGGCGTAGCCTTGCAAAGTGTGTCAGGTTGACACAATTGGTCTAACTGAGGATGGGGTACCCATATCTTGGTACCCGTATGGTAGTTTCACATCTGGAGTGTGGGCATGAAATGTTTTTATTGGTAACCTTTTCGTCTCAGTCTTTCCCTCTCTCTGACGCAATAGCGTTCGACGGAGTGTAGGATGCCGACGTCTAGTCTTCTTTGCAGTCAACCCCTTCAGGGTCGATATGAACTTTCATATCATTGTTTGTTTTAGTAGGCTGGCTGCACCCTTTGCCCCGGGTTTTGGTGCAGTGGGGTTCAAACTGGCCTAGCGTTAGATTGTGTGCACATTGGCACACATTAATGCATTCATGGACTCTTGTGATGTCGTAAGATTCGCTTTGCCAGAGTTGAGCCTGCCTTTGCAAAGGCCAGACCTTACATGTAGATTCTCCCGGGGTTAGGTAAAATCATGTTAGGCTAGGTAGGGATAGGAATAGATAGATTCGAATGCTAAGAGTAAAAGGGCTTAGTTATTTTAAAACTAAGTGTTCCCTTTTACTCAAGGGGGGCGTAGCTGATGTAGAGCCTTAGAGTAAAACCTTATGTTATACATGGCTGGTAAATATCTGACGGCATTCGAACCTTTCAAATGAATAAAAAGCTAGATAGGTTTTTACGTAGATTCTAGACTTTACGTCTGGCAGCGCGCCTAGACAGATGTATTCGTTATAACAAAGTGAAAATATATTGATTCGTTGAATTTATTACGGGTTTCTCTTCGTAATACTAGAAGCCCCTCACACATTACACGCTCTACCACTGAGCCCCCTTAGTAGAGGATCTTCCATCCTCTACAGTATTTAGTTTTAATGTAAGTAAATGTGCGTGTAGTGTGAATATGTTTTAATTTCGTCACTTAGTATTTAGTTTTAATGTAAGTAAATGTGCGTGTAGTGTGAATATGTTTTATGTATGTAACAAATTAAACAATTTTGAAAAATTTATATTTTATTTCCTGAAATTATCATTGTATTGTAAGACTATTCATACTGTGTAAAATAAATAGTTAATAAGTATTAAAAATAATTTAAAATTAATCCTTGTCTATGTCTGATATCATTTTGAATGCTGTCCGAATTCTCTGATGTCACATTAATGTCACTTTCTTCTGGCATTTCTACTTCGGGGGGGACTTCTTCAATATTATAATTTCTGCAGATGTTGTGAAGAACAGCTGTAGCAATTATAACTGCTTGTATGTTGTATAATGACAACCGCATGGTCAATGATATTACTGGGAAGCGATGTTTCCAGACTCCAAATGTCCTAAACAAAGAAATACATTCTTTCATGATCTTGGTAAATAAAAAGAAAAAACTGGTCCCATAAATAGGAACTTAATCTTAACAATCTCTAATAAAGTGAAAGCTTTATGAAATGGTGATTTTACCTTTCAATTGTGTTTCTAGTTTTTATGTGTGCCTCATTGTATCTGATTTCCTGGCTAGTTGATGGGTTTAACAAAGGTGTGAGCAAGTAAGGCCGGTTTGGATAGGCACTATCCCCGAGTAACCAGCGATTTCCTAGAATACCATCTTCACACTGGGGATATATTAGTTGGATACATCAGAAATTTATATTATTTTAAATGTTATTAGAAAGGACAATAAACCCAATATTACCTCTTAATATAGAATTATTAAAAATAGTAGCATCATGAGCAGAACCAGGCCACCGAGCAACAACATTTAATAATTTAAGGTCTGCATCACAAACAGCTTGGACTTGAAAAGTATCCTTTCCTATTTCTATATTCCTCTCCTATTGTTGAACCTGAAATACAAAATATTTTATTTGTTGTAGCAAATGTACAGCAACTTTCTAAACAATTATTTGCAAATTTTTAATTGATAACAAATCAAGAGTTGTATACTTACATGGAGACTGAATGTGTACATGTGTACAGTCAATAGCACCACATACTCTAGGAAATTGAGCTATGTTATAAAATTTGTCTGTAGTTCTGAAATGCAGAAAAATGTATTTGCTATACAATCTAGCGATAGCAGCAGATATATCTGCCACTATTCTACAAGCTGAGGATAAGGACACTCCAGCAAAGTCAGCCACTGAATTAAGCATTGTACCCAATGCATAAAATCGAAGTGCCAATAAAAGTTGGTGCAATGGTGGTATACCGTTATTCCTGAAAATGATAATTAAAGTTAGGTACCCGTTCTTCTAGGTTATGTATATTGAAGCAATTTGAGTAAAAACAAACAAACTTCTTACCGCCTTGATTTCACTTTAATAAAGGGCATTATTTCATTCAAAACAGATTCAACTGATTCTTTGTTCATTCTGAATCTGAATGTGAACTCTGCGTCTGTTAAACTTGCCATAAAGTTGATTCGTTGAAAAGTTTTGAGGACACATCTCTCTCATGTTCGCTGTCGCTACTATCCCAATCCGATAACTGAGCTAATACTTCACGATCACTATCACTATCACTTGAAAATATTTCCATTTTCACGCGTATAACAGTACAATCGGTCAAAATTTGAGGATCGCAAATAAAGATCAATAACGTTCAAAAATCGATTTGTCAAAATCAGAGATCGGTTATAGAATAAGCATATCTGTCACTTTCATACAAATGTCAATCTAAAAACCCGATCCGCCCTCCCAAAGATGGATTGAAAAAAAAGATCGGGATGACGATCTATCGATCGGTTATTGAAATACTAAAAGTAGGAAATGGATTCAAATATCAATCTCAACCCGCAAATTAGGGATTAGGATTGGTTATAGAAAGCGGCCGTAAGTGAATACATCATATTAAAAAAAAACTACATGGAGTTGACATTTCCTATCTGACTACCCTTGAGACCGACAAACTCATGGATCAAAAGTGTCACACAGTGGGGACATTGGGTCAGGTTGCATGTACTGTAGTAGGTGAACATGCGTTTTTCCTTTTACTTTTTCTTTTATATGTGTGTAAGTTACTAACACAGTATTAAGTTATCTCGATGTAATACTAACACCTTATGGACCGAAAAGTCTAAAATATGTTTTGAATCGATTGAAAAGTACAGGGGATTTTTTAAAAATCCACCTGTATAACTATCAGCCTTTTCGGGCCAAAGTGGGCGACACGTAAGAGACCCAGATAAAAAAATGGGAGCGTTATGTAGAGGCTTAAGGGGAGATTTATAATTTCATTTAAAATAGATAGTGGTTTTTAAGCAGGTGAAAAAATGGGGGCGCAAAAAAATAATTTATTGTCAAATTGGGCAGTAGACAAAATAAGTTTGAGAACCCCTGCTGTAAATGAAAACAAAGTCAAATACAAACTGCTTTGCTATCCCTACATGCAATATAAATAAAAAAGTAGTGCAAGTAAGAAAAGTGCGCGTTTTCCTGTATTTTGTGCAAGAAGCTGAGAGCTTAATCATGCGCACGATAAGCAGCCGAGTCAGGGTTGCCACGTTTTATATTCATACGATTAAGGGGAGACATGTTTGTTCTGCCATTGATCTGTTATAGGGTTGATCGAGTTCCGCGTGATAAGTTAAAGTTAACTTATATTTGTTATCGTGGTGAAAGACTTAGCTTATCGACTGAAGTCGGTTGCCCTAGGTGCGCACATATAGGGCTAAGGAAAGAACATGGATGGTTTTTAGTCAGTAAGAGTATGACACTCCCTTCAGCTCCACCCAGAGCGGGAGGGGTCATTTGATGAATTCCCACCAGCAAAAAACAAAATGGTGCGCCGGACCTTCCAGAAGATCGGAGGGTACGTCACTCGGGGAGGGTCCTTTCAGGACTACAGACAATGGCTCACCACCCACCTAGCACCACATGCCCCGACACAAGCACACGTGAGGACCTAATGGCTGCGTCAGTGAACAGTATTAGCGTTGCTGAAATTTAGGCCAAACAAATTTAAAAAATAAATATACTAAAAGGAGTAAAAATGTACTCAAAGAATTTCGTGGGAGCATTATACTCATCGTTATGACTAACTTTACTAGGGGATGAACCCTGAAATTGCGAAAAAAAAAATGAGCTGTTCCATACATTTATGCACAAGTAACTCAACAAAGTGTATGGAACAGTTCATATTTTTTTCGAGTTTCGAAATTCTTAGAGTTAATTTTTATCATATTATACAGGGTTATTTGTAAAACACCAGAAACCTCTTAAGAAGTCATTGTACTCATAATTATGAACAACTTTTACTATGGGACAAAACCTGAAATCGCGAGAAAAATATCAGCTGTTCCCTACATTTATGTTCGTATAACTCGTCAAAATGTAAGGCACAGCTGATTTTTTATTGCTATCGACACGCTAAGAAGAAGGAGTAGTTAAAATAAACAAATTGCCTTTTCATCTTACTTAAATATACATCATACCGGTATCCCCTTAAGGGCCAGGCAGAGGTGAGGAGAAACTACGATAACATATGGCCCAACCGTTCAAAATTCAAAACGTTTGAAAGTATTTGTGAAAGTAATTACAAAGCGCCACCAAGACTCACAACGCATGTTGCTGCCGGCCTGCTACTGAAGGCGAATACTTACAACTACATACAAGCTCTTTGGTATGGACGTGACTACAAACAACAAACAATGAAACAGGAATTTTGGAGGGGCGCGCCATGTTATCGTAGTTTATGTCTATCTCTTTTACTTTTTATTGTCATGAACCGGCCAAAAATACAGACTCCTGACTGCTTCTGATAAATCCCAAATGGAAAAACCCAATAACACTTTGCCCAACCTGGGAATCGAACTGTGGACGTATTGCTCAGCAGTAACGCTAGCGACTATTACACCAAGGTAGTATATTTACATATGTGTAATATTTGGATTTAGGACATGCCGGTTTCCTAACAATTTTTTCCTTCACCATTTGAGAGCAGTGGTGATGAATTTATTTTGTGTATGTAACAAACGGTTACCCATCCCCGAACCGTCCGCAGCAAGCGTAGCTTAACCTTCAATCAAGCCGTGCGCTTGTTAACATATAGCCAAGAGCCAAACAAAAAAAAAATCCAATCCAAAAATAATGAGGAGGCAACCCTATAAAAATTTGGGGCAGGGCTTTTGTCCCGCACCAATTCAATTTAGTGATAAGGGACAGAAAGACTTGTGATAAACACTAAGACAAATAAAGTGGCCTTCGATTGAAAGACGAGGTCAGGGTGTTAAGGAAAAATGGGGGTCGTGAGCCGAATATTAAGTACTTCATCTTGTACTTCTTATTAATGGCGGTAGACGCTTATCTGGTACCTTTAAATGTATGACTGTCTCCTTGGGCTAGTGGTTGGGAGCCTGCTAAGCATGAGATCTTGGGTTCAATTCCCAGGTCGGGCAAATTTTTATTGGTTTTTTTTCTGAAGAGCAAGGACTACAGATTTGTGCCCGGTTGATGGGAATAGTCTCGCCTCCTACTCGTATTACGTGGGATTTATGCTGGTGAAATGTGGCTATACTTTGAGTACCACGTTTTTTTTATTGAGGGTGGGAAATCGTCAAATGACTCCTCCCGCTCTGGGTGGAGCGGAAGGGAGTGTCAGACCCTTACTGACAGGGCACGTCCTGATAGTGGCGGTAAGACCCCTCTTTGAGGAGTGGCTAGAGAGAAGTCACGGCGCCCTCACCTACTGCCTGACGCAGGTCCTCACCGGACATGGATGTTTTGGGAGGTTCCTGCACATAATCAAGCGGGACGAAACGCCCGGGTGTCACCACTGTGAGGATCGCCCAGAGGACACGGTGGAGACCTGCCCTGCTTGGGCGGAGCACCGCCCGCGCCGTGTCCTTGTGGAGGCGATTGGCGGTGGCGGCGACCTCTCGCGCCCGGCCCTGGTGCAAGCCATGGTCTGGAGCGAAAGGGAGTGGGAGGCGATCACCTCCTTCTGCGAAGCAGTCATGCTCGCGAAGGAGGTGGCGGGATGGGAGAGGGAAAGATCCTCCCGTTACGTAAGTGAAGTGAGTTTAAAGAGAGCTCTCAATAGTGTCAATACCTTTCAAAATGACAACCCGCTTCACGCTCACTAAGACTTCACCTAAGTTATCACGGTGAGATTTTTACAGAATCAACCCACTGTACAAAGGCCAGCACATCAAGTTACCTCAATCTGTCAAATTTCTTTGATAGTATTTCAACTTTATTGAAAAGACATAAGGTTCATTTTTAATTGAGTAAATTTGACAGTTAAGGATAGCTTGATGTGCTGGCGTCTGTAAATTTTAACTGCATTGTTGTAATTTTCCAAGAATAACTAGTAAAGACCAAGAAACCTCCGAAACAAAATAAGAAAAGGGAAGTAGGTACGATACAAAACGGCGAACGTGAACAGAATAGCAAGCACCGTTTATTAGTGTGAGGAATTGAAGCCGGGGCAAGATTACAAAAGAGGTGATTAATAACGATACACGGAAAATATAGCAAAACAAAAGAATACAGGCTTTGGGCAATCAGCGGAGAAGAATTTAGAGGAAAACGGTCTGTAAGTTAAGCTTACATACATTACAACAAACTACAACAATTTTTACGTGTTTCAATCGGATTTAGTGGTCGCTATTTTTTTTTTACTTTGCCTACACTGTCCCGCAGCTGGGCAAAGGCCTCCCCCATATCCGTCCAGACATCTTTCTCTTGAGCCACTTCAATCCATTTGCGGTATGCGTCTAGGTCGTGACGTTATTATTGACGGATTTATTTAAAATGTTAGAAAACAGCATCTTAGAGCAACCTGGTACTCAAAGAACTGTCGCGCAGCGGTCATTTGCATCAATGAAATCAAAACGAATAAACTATTAGGATGAAACAACTGCAAAAAGTACGCGAAATGATTTTATTATTTAGTTCCTCGGATTTTTTTTTTTCAATTTGCGATTTACTTTAACCCATCAAAATTTATAAATAATTAATGGGCACCAGCCCTACCCGTGAGTTAAATTAATGTCACCATTGTAGCGCCACGTTGTAGAAGTAAACAAAGAGAGAGATAAAAACCTTCCAATTGAAATAAAAGGATGGGAGCTCAGTATTTCGTAACAGCGGACCGTGCCACGAATAGAAACTAGTTCTTATTAATGTCCCGGTATTGGGCATATCTTTAGGCCCGGGTCGCATCGGCGGCACGACATGGCAAGGTATTTTAGGTGAACATTTAAATTTCAACTTTATTTCCATAGTATTAAGTTATATTTTTATTCGACACCTAAAAATACCTTGTCATATCGTGCCGCCAATGGCCTCCGGACCTTAACATTGAAATTTGAACTTTATTTCCATAATTTTAAGTTATATTTTTATTCGTCGCTTAAGAATACTTTGCCATGCCGTGCCGCCAATGGCTGCCGGGCCTTAGCATTTAAATTTCAACTTTATTACCATACAGTTAAGTTATATTTTTATTCGTCGCCTAAAAATACCTTGCCATGACGTACCGCCAATGGCCGCCAGGTCTGAACATTGAAATGTCAACTTTATTTACATACGGCTAAGTTATATTTTTATTCGTCGCCTAAAAATACCTTACCATGCCCTCAGTACCTTAGTATGTTGCTTATATCTTTACGCCTACCTTACTTTATGGGGTTTTGTAGCAGAATGGTATACCCTGATTGTGAAATCATGTGTGTGTAATTTAAGTCTTTGTGCTCACGTTAGACTTTATTACAATGAGTCTAAAGAGGATATTTGCTTGTTTCGTGATTTGTAGCGAAATAATACTGCTTCGTATTTGACTTTATAGACTAGGAAGTAGTAAGTGGGATGCATTTTTAGCTGCTTGTCGGGATTTGGAGCTTGATATATTATGATTCTTTCTTCTATTTATTCTTTTTCGTGTGAGTAACCTGGTGTCAGAGCTTTTTTTTTTTGCTGCCCATAGGCCTCTGACTTAGCTTCACATGCTGTTGAGAAATATCTCTCAGACATGCTGGTTTCCTCACAATGTTTTCCTTCACCGATTCTTAAACAACTGATAATTCTACAATACGCACATGAATCCGTAAAATCAGAGGTGCCATGCCTTGGGTTCGAACTCGAGACTTGTGTTTTATAATGATAAAACCATTTTTATTACAGAAAACATGGTTACTGGACATATTATTTCTTTTTCCTTTTAATGTTTTATTATAATACAGCTTAGTATATTACATTTTTGCCAAAAATATAACATGAGTTTTATTATAACGAGTAGTCTGAGGAGCTCATGGCTTAATAATAACAGCCGAATGTGTCGATGTATCAGGTTAACCTACGCTTGCCAGGGTTGATCAGATGGATGAGTGACCATCTTTACATACTAACACTCTTCCGTGCCTCGGAAAGCACATCTAGCCGTTGGTCTCGGCTTTATTCGTGGATCTTTGATTGATTTCGTTACGGATACTCAGAAGCCTGAGAGTGACTGATAACCAGTCTTTCCAAAGGGTATCGTATTACCCAGTTACTGGGTTGTGGCGGTCAGATACGCAGCCTCTGCATGTTATACTACTATTATTCAGCTGTATATGGTTAGACTGCAAGCCGTGCCCAACATAGTTGGGAAAAGGCTACGCAGATTGATAACGATCAGCCTAAATGTACATAATTGCGTCATAAAACTTAATATGCACACTATCCAAGGAACAAAAGCTACCATAAACCATAATTCTCCACCACTCATTAATTTAAACCCGTTACAAAATTCAGAAACAAAACAAAACTAAACGTACCCGATTAATATCGAGTTATCTCGACAAATGTGCGACAATCGGAATGATCGAATGACCCATTTAAATCGACTAAATGCCGAGCCGATTCCGCCCAATAGTATCGAGTTTAATACCGATTGTTTATCGTAAACAGGAATCGGTATTCCAGTCCAGTCGACGATGAACAATGTGTTTCACGATCAGTTGATAGTCTAAAATCGGGATTTAATCGAATTATTAGATTCACGGGCTGATTTCATCGTAAAAGTAATGTTTGTGTTTGTTAAAAATTACACGACAGTGTATGTGTGACTTGGTTCAATTTGGATAGACATTTCATGGGTTTAAGCAGCTCGTGACTAAGTAATAACAGCCGCCCTGGTCGAGCTACGCTTGCCAGGGTTGGCCCGTGGAAGGATGACCATCTTTGTGTCTCGGCAAGCCAGTCCCAGCTGTCATTCGAGGATCTTCGACCGCCGTTACGGGTTATCAGAAGCCCGCAAGTCTGTCATCCACTCTTACTAAGAGATATTGTATTACCCAGTTACCATGTAAAGTAATGGTATTATAGCTGCATCAGGTGACATTGGAAGCCGACCGCAACATAGTTGGGAAAAGGCAGGCAGATAGATTGATTTTATGGGTTTAATTCCGGGTTCAGTAAAGGGAGTTGTGTAATTCTAAAGTAGTCTTTAAGAATATTTCGTCTCAAATGCGCTCTAGGGCATGGAATGGCTATAGTAGAAGATTATAATTGCTATAACGAGCATTAGCAACAACTGGACAAATGCCGGACACACGGCTTTTAGGTACTTAATATTATTATTTAGACCTGATACAACATTTCAACTTGAAACAGCTATACAGCGACGAAAAAAAGATCGCCGTGATAGCCTAGTGGTGTGACCATCGGAGTAGGTTTTGAGATCCAGAATCCAAGGCACGCGCCTCTGATTTTACGGATGAATATTGGATAGTGCGTATTGGATAATTATAAATCGGTGAAGAAAAACATCGTGAGGAAACCAGCATGTCAGAGAAATATATCTCAACAGAATGTGAAGCTAAGTCGGGGGCCCATGGGCAGGATAAAAACTCTGACACCAGGTTAGTCACTAACCACACGAAAACAAGAAGCGACGTAAAACACTGATTCCAAAACCAATCTTTCACCAACAAGAATCTTCGTAGAAAGTACAAAGTCGCGTTTTAAAAACTGGTGTATCTTATTTACGTCCGCGACAGACTCCGGTTTTTTTTGGTCGTCTCGAAACCAATAGTTAGCATCCGTGCTCGGTGGATAATCGCCGGATGTTCGGCCGAAAATCGCGTCGTTAGTGCGCGCCGATACTTAAGAAAGCGGCGGAGAGTGGAGAGAGACTTCGTTCAATGTTTTTAATACATTATTTTATTGAACCTGCAGCAGTGATAACCTAGCGGTGTGACTGTCGAACTGCCAAGTTATAGGTATCGAGTTCGAACCCAAGGCACGCACTTCTGATTTTACGGATTCATGTGCGTATTGTATAATTTTGACTTGCTTAAAAATAGGTGGAGAAAAACATCGTGAAGAAACCATGCCATGCATGCCTGAGAGATATTTCTCAACAGCATGTGAGCTAAGTCTAACCCATGGGCAGCATAAAAACTCTGACACCAGGATAGTCACTAACTACATGAACAAGAAGATTGAACTTATCTATTTCATTAATTCACATATCGGCTTCATTGGACACAGGTCTTTGCTTGTGCTAATTAATCTCCACGCTCCTGTTTAAGCCTCATCCAGGATTTCGAGTGTCCGTGATTTTTTTGCCCGTTTCTGTCAATAGGTACTTACAACGTTTTGGAATGGGCTACTGGCTTCAAAGTCAAAGTCAAAACATTTATTCCAAATAGGCACAAGAATGGCACTTTTGAACGTCAAAATGACCAAGAAATAGAATTGATTCTAGTCGCCCCTTCCAAAAGGTAGTTTCGTGTGGAGAAGAATGGGCAAGAAACTCCATCGTTACTCTTTTAAAATGTTTCACAATGTTTTGACAACAACAACAACAACTCAACAACAACTGACAACTCAAACACAACAACAACTCAAAAACAACTCTCAACTCTTCAATTTCTGACATTCAAAATTGCTTAAAATTGGTTTAAATGAAATATTTGTTGTTAGTTTGAAACAACACTATCGATGACCTATCTTTCTAGCCTTTCTGGTAGACAAAGGTCTCCATCTTCTCCTTGCTATACACTTCTGTTCATTGGAGTCAAACTCTCCTCGCCATTTTAGCCTTGGATTGCCTTAGTCTCACCTAGCTTGGTGACTCTCTTGGTGGTTCCATAGGTGCCTGTATATTGGCTGCAATAACAAGGGCAACCTAGGAGGTTGTCGAATGATACAGGAGTCGGGTCGAGGTGGTTAAGGAAAAAAGTGCAAATATAACTTCGAAGAGAGGCCATTGCCCAGCTGTGGGACAGAATACAAAATAAGCCCATTATTTTAATAATTTCTACAACGCTTAAAAATAAGCCATCTCTACACAATCCAACCATAATTTACTACATAATATATATATGTAGTACCATACGCATCTCAAAAACAGTAGAGCAGCAAAAAATGTGACTCTACAATTTGAAATGAAGGGTCCCGTGTTTGATACACGCTCGGTAGTTACCAACGAATTATTGCTCTACCAAATTTGTAGAGCGTGAGCGAGCTACGAATGGTAGAGTCCATATTTGTTTTCTTTTACTCACAGTTTTAATGTAGAGGCCAATTATGAATTGTTTTGTATGTATTCGTTAGTTTAATTGTGTTGTCCTAAGTTAAGTATGCTTAATTTTAGTTTTGGTAGTTTTCCCACGGGTAAAAATAATATTGGGCTATAAAATGTCCACTGTTGAACATAGGTATGATCATAAACCACTATAAAGCATGGTCATGGGAAAGCAATGCTATAATCACCCCACACTGGCAGCTCGTTTACAAAGGCATTACGAAACTTTGGGCTTCTGGAACTACACTATTGATGAGCTGTGGGCTGTGTGAGTGGTGTGTGGAGCTGCGGCTGCTGGTGCTGGCCGCTAGTTCCAGCTGTCATTCGTGGATCTTCAACAGCCGTTACAGGTCTTCAGAAGCCCGCAAGGCTGACATCCAGTCTTTCCAAGGGATATTGTATCACCCAGTTACCATGTATAACACTGGTATTCAACTGCATCCGGCCAGACTGGAAGCCGACCCAAACATAATTGGGAAAAGGCTAGGCAAATACATTAATGTTCTTATTCTTTTCATGTGGTTAGTGACTAACCTGGTTTCAGAGTTTTTATGCTGCCCATGGGCTTCTGACTTAGCTTCACATGCTGTTGAGAAGTATCTTTTAGACATGGTGGTCATGTCATGACATTGATGTTAATTTTGCTTGTCATAATTGCTCCTACATTTTTACTGTTTGAATTTCCTGTGCGTGTCCTATTTTTTTTTCTTTCTTTTAAGTTAAACACACCAGCTATTTGGTGTTGAGACAGAAACGGTCTACCCTCTTCGAAGAAAAGCACTAGACTTAATAAATAAGTTATAATTTTTTTTTAACACTTATCCAAAACAGCGTAGCTCCACAATACTAACAAAATTTGTGTCGACCGCGCTGTTTTGGTTCAACAGCCTCCATTCGCTTTAAATGGACTGCTTCTATTAGTTTTTATTTCAATGGAAAATCCTTTTTCGGTTTGTTCATTTATTTTGTTTTTGTATAGAAAATAATCTGTATAGCTGTACTGCCTATCAACCTCATTGATTTTAGTCAAACTCAAACTTAAAGTATTTATTTCAAACTAGCTGCGCGAGGTTTCTCCCGCTGCTCGGCTCCTATTGGTCGTAGCGTGATGTTACATAGCCTATAGCCTTCCTCGATAAATGGACTATCCAACACAAAAATAATTTTTCAATTCAGACGAGTAGTTCCAGAGATTAGCGCGTTCAAACAAATAAACTCTTCAGATTTATAATATTAGTATAGAAAAACCAATTACAGGCACTTTTGTATCGTCAAAGGGTCGGTCAGTCAGAAAGAGCAAGCTGGTGAGATTGACACCAGAACCTGATATATACAACATTGAGATAGCCATAATCTGTCTAGCCTTTTCCCAACTATGTTGGGGTCGGCTTCCATTCTAACCGGATGCAGCTGAATACCAGTATTTTACAAGGAGCGACTGCCTATCTGACCTCCACAACCCAGAAACTGAGCAATACGATACCCCTTGGTACCGACTGTCAGATTTTCGTGCTTCTGACGACCCGTAACGACTGTCAAAGATGCACAAATGACAGCCGGGACCAACGGCTTAACGTGTTTTCCGAGGCACGGAGGAGTCTCGGTATGTAAAGATGGTCACCCATCCGCG
Organism: Hyppa rectilinea; assembly: GCA_951799385.1. NCBI lineage: Eukaryota > Metazoa > Arthropoda > Insecta > Lepidoptera > Noctuidae > Hyppa > Hyppa rectilinea. The sequence continues at coordinate 7,232,038 of OX637325.1, forward strand.
GCCAACCGCGGTAAGCGTAGCTTAACCTGATGGATTGACCTTTGCGGCTGTTAGTACTTAGCCACGAGCTCCACACGACATTGAGATAGTGATAAATGTGAATGTTAATGAATAAGCTTAATTTATGTTGAAAAAACTATTCATTAGTGTTATCAAATTAACTATTATGTCGAATTAATTAATACTGTTATCAATATTGTCCACTTAATTTAAAGCAGTTCAGCTACTATTTTTGTTTATATCACACGTGTTTGTGAAAATGACTTTGATTTGTTCTCCAAAAGTTCGCAAAAAACTAATTCAGCAATTGAAGTATGATAAACAATTACACTTAAGACAATTCCGGGAATGATATCCAATTTCTTTCGATACGAAAGAAGAAGAAATAACTCGAAATAATTCAATGGACAAAGGAGTTTAAGGAACAACATAAAGAACATTTAAAATTCAGTGACACCAAGCCGAAGAATAACATGGATGACATAGAATATCAGGATCTTTACAACTACTATGGAATGAATGCCACACTACCAGAAGAAGTTGTCTTCATATACCCCTGGAGTCTTGCAGTGGTGATCATTTTCTTAGCAACCTTAATTGTATATATTGGCATATATTCAAAACTTCCCGAAGAAGTGTACAGATGGCTCGCTTTACAGCATCTAGGGTCAGGCTGCCTACACGTCACGTGTCTCACGTTCTACAATTTAAAATTTGATATAGAATTCTTGAATTCTCTACTAGATGACACATACTCGTCTTTAGATTTAGTTATAACGTTTACAACAGCTTGTCTGTCTTGGATAATATTTTTAAGGGTCTTCCTGTTTGTAAATGGTGAAGAATTGTACAGTTTGAAACAATTGACGATATTTTCAACATTATCCATAGCTGTCATTGAATCGTACGAATGGCTGATGTCTCTAGTTGAGATAGCAGACTCATTGCTTCCAGCGTTAAGATTGACATCTGTTTTGTTGATAATGTCGGTACCTGTTGTTGTCTTTGTATTGTTATTAAAATCTTTTTTAACTCCTTCTTCAGAAGTGCCAAAGTTTCAAGCGTTATTTTTTATGGCTTATCTGTTACTGTTTATGTCAAGTGATGTTTTGTTGTTAAGGTTCAATTTACATTGTGAATCTAGTTTGATGTTACTGTGGAGTATATTTCTGTATCTTAGGTTAGTGGTTGAAATTGTTTTGTATATAACTTTCGATCGTTATCTACCACATTTATTTTTAAACTGATTTGTAAATGTTTTAGTAACAATGCTGTGTTTTAGTTATTCTACTCCTCAACCGAAATATTAGTAATAAAGTTACTATAACTATTAGTTACTATAAATATTACAGATACAGGGTAGGTTTTTGGCTAATTAATAACAGCCGCACATGCATATCAATCAGGTTAAGCTACGCTTGCCGCAGTTGATCCACGGATGGGTCAGGACATGGACCATGGACAGGAATCTGTAAGACTAACAACCTGTCTTACCAAGGGTATCGTATTACCCAGTAACTGGAATGTGGATTTCAGATAGGCAGTCGCTCAGCCGTTTCGTATAAAATACTTGTATTCAGCTACATCCGGTTAGGCACAAAGCCGACCCCAACACAGTTGTAAAAAGCGAGACAGATGATGACGACAATCAATCAATCTGATTAGCCTTTTTCCAACTATGTTGGGGTCGGCTTCCAGTCTAACCGGATGCAGCTGAATAACAGTATTTGACATGGAGTGACTGTCAAAGATGCACAAATGACAGCCGAAACCAACTTCTTAACGTGCTTTCCGAAGCACGGAGTAGACTCGGTATGCAAAGATAGTCACCCATCTATGAACCAACCCCGGCAAGCGTAGGTTAACTTGATGGATCGACCTATGCTGATGACTACAATATATTTGTATTAAAATGGTATAATTGTATTAAAATGTCAAACGTTGAATTTATCCGGTTTCGCAATACAACGTATCACTGTCTTGAATAAAAATAAACATACGCTTCGCACGCACTCCAAACATTCTTTGCCAACACCAAACCAACACACTGTCGTAAACGAAATACCGTAAGACACATATATCACAAAACAAAGGTTGAAATGTTAACAGTTTACGTATAACAGTAAGAATGTTGGGGTTGTAATTCTTCAGGGCACATTAACGATGCCTCTAAAAGTTGTGCCACAAACGCAAACTCTATGGTGGAACTTCCAAGTCGAGTCCGGGAGTGTCGGTGCTAACGATTTATCGATCTTGTTTAAAATGTTGAAATCGGGGTTTCTAAGAGATTGTGGGTCTTAGAGGATTTTATTGTTAAACTCTTTAGTTTTGATCCATAAAGTTTTGTCGTTCACAGCTGGGTATATATTATAATATAAATTCGAACGTTTTCAAAATTTGAATACTCGCTATGCAAACTATATTTAGGAACTTATGACTATCATATCCAATTTAAGTATAATGAGAGACGAGGTGGCATGAGAGACGGCATGAAGTTGTTGCCTTGGAAGGTGGGTAGGCCTCTGGTGTGGGACGCAACCTGTGTCGACACCCTTGCGCCATTTCATGTTCGTAGCCCGGCGGGCTTTGCTGCTGAGACCCTCAAACGGCAAAAATACGGTAACCTGATGGGTAACTACAGATTTGTGCCGTTTGGGGTCGAAACTCTACGGTCATGGGGCCCGAGGGCAACTCCTTTAAGGAAATTTCTCGCCGATTGGTCGACACTTCACGTGACCAGAGGGCTGGACTGTTCTTTGGCCAAAGAATTTGCATTGCCATTCAACGTGGCAATTTTGCCAATCGTCTGTTTTTGTATTTATTTGTATATAATTAGTTAGATAGTAATTTAATATAAGTGTGTATAAGTTGTAATAACCAAACCAACTGTCAGATAAACTCCACACCTATTTTCAGCTTACCAAGTGATCTATGCAACTACAAAAATTAACAATTAACTATGGACCCTGAAATAATGAAATTCTGAACTACCCAGCTGAATATTAATCTGCTAGAATGAACACAGCGTAATAATTCGTTCGTTCATTGTAAGTGGTGTTGCCATCGTCAAATTGTGGCTTTGAATTGCCGTTGATGGTAATTTGATTATTAATTTATTTGTTGTATTGCGGCGATTAAAATGGATTATTTGGCATGATTTTTAAGCTCCCTATATGGGACTCAAACGTGGGTTTACAACAGAGTTAATATGACAGAGGGGCATTAAATTACTCTACATATACTATACGTGTTTAGTATTCGACACGGTATAAAAATAAATAATACCAAAAAATATATTTTGATCAAAATAAAAGCTAATACTGACCTGCAAAGTGCAATAAAATTTGGATGTCGCAGGTTTCTCTGGCGCTTTACCATAAATAATTTCAGATATTACTTAAAAAAATATAGACAGATAATAGGCGATTTGCAGTAGGTAATTTATTGATTACAGCTTTTGCCAGCGGCTTCGCCCGCGTGTATGTAGGAAACTATCCCACGTGAACCGTACATTTTTCCGGGACAAAAAGTAGCTTATTATATGCTTCCAGATTATAATCTATCTTTGTGCCAAGTTTCATCCAGATCCGTTAAATGATTTTTGAGTTTATTCATTACAAACATACATACAAATCTTTCCTCTTTATAATATTAGTATAGACTATCTTCTGCTCGCCGTTCATTCCCATTAGTTCGATTCATTAGCTCGATCGTCGAACTAGTAAGAATTTTTTTTCTCATTTGTTCGACCGTCGAATTAATTAGATTTAAAAATAGTTCTACTACATTTAAATGTTTTACTAATTTCGTAATAAAATAAAAAACGCTTATTTGATTTTTGATTATTTATTATACATATAAACTAATTTTTGTTCTTTCTGGTTAAGCTTGTTGAGATAACCAAGACAGAAAAATATTAGATTACGTTTAATATTTCATTATTACATTATTTTTTGATAGGTGAGGAAGCGAGCTTATAATTTATAAGTTTTTCAACTGTTTATTTGATCAAAGATATGCTATGGATGTACAAATTGTACACGAATATATATTTTTTTACGAACCAAGCGTTTTTTATTTTATTACGAAATTAGTAAAAATTTAAATGTAGTAGAACTATTTTTAAATCTAATTAATTCGACGGTCGAACAAATGAGAAAAAAAATTCTCACTAGTTCGACGATCGAACTAATGAATCGAACTAATGGGAATGAACGCTGCTCGCGACTTCGTCCGCGTGAAATATCTTTTTCCACCGAACTACCCCGTCGCATTGCATCGCCCGTCCGCGCTATTTCTTAGTTTTCGCTTAGCGTTCTTTCGGTTTTTTTGTTTTTGCTCGACTGCTGAGGGTCCCTGTGTGATGTGAAATAGCCTTTAACTTTCCTTAAGAATTAGGCTACCAAACGCAGGAAAAAACTACAAATCCAACCAGTACACTATTAGTATAGATTGAACGCGCGGAAACCACCATTGAACAAAAAGCTTTTGTAAATTATTAACAGTTTTCAATTTTATCATTAATTTGTCACAATGAATGTTCGTGCGTTAAATCGTGGCAATTCTCTTTTGTTCAGGTTTGTTGATTTCATCAGCTTAATCTATGTTTTGTCTGTATTATCATTTCTGCATCCAGGAATGATTTTTCGAATGGGTAAAGGAGAGGGAGGGAGGGGCGGTAGGTGGGGGTTTTCCACCAGCGGCTTCGTCTGCGTGGATGTCGGAAATTATCTCTCGAGAACGTACTACTGGAATAAAAATGTATCTTATGTATGATCCAGGTTATAATCTATCTGTGTGGCATGTTTCATCCAGATCCATTCAGCCGTTTGAGCGTGAAGAATATGATCCAGGTTATAATCTATCTGTGTGACAAGTTTCATCCAGATCCGTTCAGCCGTTTGAGCGTGAAGAAATAACAAACATACAAACATACACTCACAAACTTCCGATATTGTCATGTTTTTTTCAGAATTAATGAACACACAGCCTAACTAACAAACTACTAACAACAACTACAAACAGCAACAACAACAATTTTTTACTATTTGGTACAGAAATAAATATTATCTACTAGCTTCTGCCCGCGACTTCGTACGCGGATCCTGTTGCTTATGCCAGCGACAACGGGGTCGTCAAAATCGAACATCTGAATCACGATTAGCGGTCAATCGCGCATCACGTTCCCCACTTGTCTCTAGAGACCTAGAAGTCGATACGTAGATACGCTTGGAACTCAAGCGTAATTCTCTATTCATGAACGTCTCCGATTCGCGAGCCAATGCATGACTTGCAGATCAGCGGTCAGTCACGCATCACGTTTCGCACTTGTCTCTAAAGACCTCGAAGTCGATGTGTATATACGCTGAGAACTCAAGCGTAATTCTCTTTCCGTGAACGCCTCCGACTTGCGAGACAATGCATGACGTGCACGCTCAGCGGTCAGTCGCGCATCATATTCTTCACTGGTCTCTAGAGACCTGGATGTAGATGCGTAAATACGCCGAGAACGCAGGCGTGCTTCGCAATCCGAAGAGGTTTCCACGGATCGAGTTGCAGCCGTATGTTTTCGAACAGCATCAAGTCTCTCCTGACGCTCTTTTGTAGATTCTTGGGTTCTAACGATCTTCAATCTTTTAGCTCCTTTGGAACATTGGGAAAGATTTGACCTCTTTCTAGGTATGGTTATAGCTTAGCACATATGTGAGTACTATGTACCTACTATAAAGCGACCAGTCTCTGGGTGCGTCTTTCATTGACTTGAATATGCCCTGGCGGCTGAGAGTATGCCATGCTCACTTTAATGTCTCGCTGATGGTGGCGTGTGTGTTGGATCATTTAGCTCCCTTCAAAATGGTTGAGCTGAATGGTGCTAATATATGCGTCATGTTCGTGAACGGGCGCTGTCAGTAGAGACTGGTCATCTCTTAGCGGCTAAGGCTTGTTTTAATTTAATTATTGAATAGTTTTTACATATTTTATATCTGATGCTTTTAACGTTCTGCATCGTTCTCACATGTATAATATTAATATGAACTATGTAACCAATATTTTGTAACCATATTTTGTTTAAAAGAGTGTCCATGGAGTTTCTTGCCCGTTCTTCTCCATAGGTACCTACTCCTTTGGAATGGGCAACTAGCTTCATTTCTCGGACTGACCGACACCTTGACAATTCAAAAGTGCCTGTAATTGGTTTATTTGAAATAAATACTTTGAGTTTGAGTTTGAGTTTGAGTTTGAGTTTATTGTGAAGATACCTAATTAGTTAAAATCTAAGTGACTGCTCCGATGTGTTATCGGGTAGGCTACCGTGTCACGAAGATAAATGGAATCGGAAATTAAACACTCAAATAAAATAAGTCCGAATGCATATTATTGATAAAATAAAAAAAATAAATGGGAGTTTTGGTCAGTAGAGTCAAATTTTCAATGATATACCATCATCATCGAAAATCAGTCCTAAACTGTTACCGCCTTCGCCGCGTGGAAGTACACGCAGCTTATGTTATTTTATAATTATACAGCTTTGATTTCTACATCAGATGTTTGTGATGTTCGATTTTTATAAGTCAATAGGAAATGACTATCAGACCGAACCACTTTTGCTATGTCGTCATTCCTCTATGTGTTATGGTGTAGCTGGGCTCTTGGAGTTCCACAACAGGTGTTCCAGATCTTTGATTTTTATAAGTCAACAGAGAGTGCTCATTAGCCTAAACAGTTTTTGCTAAGACGTCATTTCTATATAAATGTTATAGTGTAGCTGGGCTCTTGGAGATCCACATCAGGTGTTCCAGATCTTCAAATTTATTCTCTTAGCAGAAAATGCTCATCACATGGTACAATTTTTGCTATGGTACCATTTTGTATCTCTTATAGTTTAGCTGGTCTGTTGTGGTTCTGCATCAGGTGTTCAAGTTTCCAAGATAAATTATAGCCTTTATGTTGCACAGACTTAGTATTGTAGAGGATAGAAGATCCTCTACTGAGGGGGCTCAGTGGTAGAGCGTGTAATGTGTGTATGGAACTTCTATACTATGAAGGGAAACGCGTTAGCAGTTTACACACATAATCTTATATTTTCACTTTGTTATAACGAATACATCTGTCTAGTTCCGCTGCCAGTGGCCAAGTCTCGAATGTACGAAAAACCTAACTATCTTTTAATTATTTGAAAGGTTCGAATGCCGTCAGATAATTACCAGCCTTGTACAACATAAGGTTTTACTCTAAGGCTCTACAGTACCTACATAACAAAAAAAAACATTCAAATCCGTCCAATATTTCCGAAGATTAGCGCGTACAAACAAAAATACAGACAATTTTTTTTTGGATTTGTGCTCTATTACTGTTTCTAAACCCTTCTCAATTATTTTTTTTTTAATATATTCAATGTACAGACACAGTTTTTTTACTGTTTTATTATATGTTATAGCTTCTGCCCGCGACTTCGTACGCGGATCCTGTTGCTTATGCCAGCGACAACGGGGTCGCCATTGAAGTTATTTTTTATCATTTTTCCCATTTAAATCCTTTATCACACTGAGCTTTAGTTTTATTTCATTCCAACAACCACCAAAACATACAGTTCATTTGTCATTGTTTTCATTTTGGTAACCGCATTATTATATTCCCCACTTGTCTCTAGAGACCTAGAAGTCGATGCGTAGATACGCTTGGAACTCAATCGCAATTGTCTAGATCCGTGAACGTCTCCGACTTGCGAAACAATGCGTGGCTCACGATCAGCGGTCAGTCGGAAAAGTCGAAAATCGGTGAAGGAAAACATCGTGAGGAAACCGGCATGTCTGAGAGATATTTCTCAACAGCATGTGATGCTAAGTCAAAGGCCCATGGACAGCATTAAAATTCTGACACCAGGTTAGTCACTAACCACACGAAGAAGAAGAAGCGGTCAGTCGCGTCAGACCTAATGAATACGCTGAGAACCCAGGCGTGCTTCGCGATGCGAAGAGGTTTCCACGAAGCGAGTTGCAGCCTGATTTTCTCGAACAGCATCAAGTCTCTCCTGACGCTCTTCGGTAAATTCTTGGGATCTTATGATCCTCAATCTTTTAGCTCTCTTGGAACATTGGGAAAGATTTGACCTCTTTCTAGGCATGGTTATAGTTTTATTGTGATGACCTGATCAATTCAAATCTTTAAAATGAATGCTCCCCTGCGTTACTGGGTAGGCTACACTCACTAAACACTCAAACAACATAAGCCCGAAGGCATATTTATTCAATAAAATAAAAAAATAAATGGGAGTTATGGCCAGTAGAGTCAAATTTTTAATGATATACCATCGTCATCGAAAATCAATCCTAAACTGTTACCGCCTTCACCGCGTGGAAGTACTCTGATAGAATACCTTAACAAATAATCGCCGTGTTTCTTTAAATTGACATAACTTTTTTATTTATAAACCGATTGACATGAAATAAACACTAAATGTTAAGTGAAGCTTACTACAATATATTAGTGAAAACCGCATCTAAATCGAATAAGCCGTTTCTGATATTAGCGTGCACAAACACACAGACAAACAGACAAACCGACAAACAGACAAAAAAAAAATTGATTACAATTTCGGGTTTGGCATCGATATAATAACAACCCCTGCTACTTTTTTTTAATATATTTTCATTGTACAGACACCACTTTTCTACAATTTTATTATATGTATAGATTTTATTTTTGTACAGTCACGACCACCTATATGTATACACTGAGCAAATTTAAAAAGTGATTTTCTCCTTCTGCATTTGTTGTAATTTTATATTGTTATGGACATAGTATTTGGGAACCCATACTAATTATGACATAGGTTCTATTATCACAAAGTTATCGTTATTCCACGAGAAAATCGCTTTTGAATGTTTGTGAGTGTATACATATTGACTGTACAGCCTGGTATCTAGATTTGTGCCGGACTCTCTATTACATGGTACACACGGCTACACATCAAGCTATACAAAACCAGTTTACGCTGGTCTCGCATCGTATGGAAATCCTATACAATGCGAGATCAGCTTAAACTGGAAATGTATAGCTTGATGTGTAGCCGTGTGTACCCACCATGGGTTTACCTCAGCCCAACCCATAAAGGCAACAAGACGTGATATTATGTTAACATCTTGTGACAAAATTATGACAAAATAATTCAAAACCAATTATCAATAATCGTTTTATCACAAACCAAAAATACCCGAACTCTCCCACGCGAACATTTAACCTGACTCCATTCATTAGTGATAAATGAATTCAATCAAGTATACTTTTATGATGGCGCATATATGTAAGGTATGTATTATATAATAATATACATACGTATTCAATATGAATGTTATAGTCTTCGGTGGGGAATGTACCTCTGGCTACCCATTCTAACATCCCACCACTTCTTGTAAAACAGCCAGCAGCCAGCTCAGCCAGTCAGATTCCAGTCTAACCGGATGCAGCTAAATACCTGTATTTTACATGGAGTAACTGCTTATTAAGATAAGCAGTTGCTGGGTTGTGGTGGTAAGAAATATAAAAAAATCAAAATCAAACTTCATTTCTTCAAACTAGGCTGAAAATCAGCACTTTTTGAAGGTCAAAGTTAGACAGATAGATAATAAGACAGTCCCCCGAAAACGGCCACTCTTCACCACTCCCTAGTGCTTTAGCTAGGAAGAAGAAGTGGCGCAACAAACTCCCCAGCAGCACAGCTGTCTATTGAAGTGTAAGTCCACAACTCAGTTACTGGGTAACAAAATAAGCAAATTAGCAACTTCTGTCAAAGACGAATGATAGCTAGGATCAACGGTTTAACGTGCTTTCTAAGTCACAGAGGGGTTTCAGTACGGTACCCGAAATATGCACTTACACGGGGACTTGGCTGCCTAACCAACGTTTAAAAACTCCCACATAATATTAAAAAACAATGTTTTGTTATGCCATAGAAACCGTGCAAAGCGAGTTGCTAGCAATAAGTTAAAGAGAATTGGTGAGAATGGTGCAAGCCCCTTAACATATCCATATATTTGACACGGTTGGCGCAGTGGTTGAGCGATTGACTGCTGCGCAGCATATCGCGGGTTCGATTCCCGCACGGAACAAATATTATTTGTGCGACATACAAGTATCTGTTCTGCGTCTGAGTGTTTTTGTATCTGTTATATGTATGTATTCACAAAAAAAACTTGACAGGTTTCAAGGGACACCCGGATGGAACGAAGTTCCTTTCGATTAATTATTGAAGGAATTGTAACAAAATTTTATTTTCTTTTAAGTTATAATAATCAAAAGAATCTGATCTAAAATTAACCAATCAAAAAATATTGATTAAAAAGACATCATATTTTACTCCAAAAAAAGTGTCGTTACAACTTTTGGTCTTAATTTCCGTCTAGCCCCCTTTCGCAACGCGCGATAAGGAACTTCGTTCCAAAAATGTATAAAGTAGTTTTTCAGCCATCTCGTTACCATAACACAAGCATTAGGTTGCTTGGCTTTTTTTTTTATTATGGCTGGGAAATCATCCAATGAGTGCTCCCGCTCTGGATGGAGCGGAAGGGAGTGTCAGACTCTTACTGACTAAAACCCATCTATGTTCCTTCCGTAGCCCTTTATGTTCCGGGGTAGCGGTAACCCTTTTGGACAATCCCGCTTACCCGGCAGGCTTGGCCCTGAGGGGCCCCTTCATATGCTGACATCTCTTTGAGGCGCGCGTGGAACATATACGCGCCGTCCGGCACGGGTCTGGTGCTGATCGGACGGTGAGTCACCCATTACTCACCGTCCGCAGGCCCGCGCCTACGGTGGCCGGGAGTCGTCACGTGGCTCCCGACGCCCGGGGCGTCTCCTGCGGCGGCTGGGACGGGAGGACCTTTCTCTCTCCCATCCCGCAGGTTGCTTGGCTTGGGACTATAATTATGGCGATGTGTGAAATTTCCAAGGATATTATATCACTGGGCTCGGGTGGGGGATGGTTAAGAGTCCTGAGTCCCAGCAGTGAACATTATAGGCTTTAAATTCCCATTTCATAATAACACACAAGCTTAAAGACGTTTTGCTTACCTCTTCGAATAACACCGTCGTAATGATGTAAGTTTATGTTTTTTACAAGTTCTTAATAATGAAGAACTAGTAGGTAATTGACGTGTTCTGCTGACCTTACATTCGTACAAATGGCGTTTTGTATCCGACGCTTTGACTCGTAACAAAGATTTGGCCTTATTTGGTGACACCTACGCAAATTCTACTAGATTTTTTGTTAGTTGTACGTTGATGATAGTATGGATGTGACTTGATAGTCGTTGTTCTTGTTTTTGAGAGCTTTTGCATAGAAGTTAGATTTTATCTTTCATGTCTGTTTAAATCTACAAGAAGGTAAATACTCATGCCTTTTTGAGGGTGGGAAATTATCAAATCACCTCCCGCTCTGGGTGGAGCGGAAGGGAGTGTCAAACCCTTACATTCATTCCGTGATTCCAGACACAAGAAGACAGTGACATTTACGTACTGTAACTTGATTAGGTGCCTAGGACTTGATATTGAATTCCAATTCTGAGGGAATCAATAACCACCTTTTTACCTTCTATATATAATATTTATGTATTTACAAAAAAAAATGTATATAAGTAGTTTATCAGCCATCTCGTTACCATTACACAAGCATTACGTTGCTTAGCTTGGGACTATATCACAATATAAATATGAACAGTACGGAAACTACGAACTAACGTTCGAAACGGCACACTCACACAAACACGCGAATCGACGAGACCCCTAAGCGGTTGTCGCGGTGCTGCCAGTCGTGAGTGCCGCGTCAAGACGATTAGTTAATGCTCACGCATTTTCGGGTTAACACGTGGTACCTACTATGCGATTGCGTTTTAACTAAGAATAGGATGACCTTGGCCCTATATTAGATAAACAATAATCATAATACGAAAATTACATGAACAAGATAAGTAATTTGCATAAAGTATTTTTTTGTTAAACTTAATTGTTGTCACAATATGGTGCCAAGGTCATCCTATCCTTAGTTGAAACGCATAGACCGGTGCGCGGCCGCGCCGGGTTAATCAGGCATCGGCGCCACATAATTATGCGCCAAGCCGCGCGCCCTTCCGACAAGGATCGCACGAAACGTTTTCGTCTTTTCGCGGCTCACGCCACTTGTAAAAGGTTACGCCATATTGATAAAGCTCACAAGTTGCTGTGTATTGATTTTAAACTTTTCCGTGTTATAAACAATCTTCTTTTACTGGTATTAACCGAAGCCATGAGATTACCTATTTAAATGTTATTAGTAAACAATCGAAAAAACAATCGAGTTGAAATAACTAATTCCAACTTGATTGTTTGAGAACACAAATATTTTAATAAATATAGTTCAGTTTCAAAAACATTAAGAGTGACAACCCTAGTGCTGCAGTGGAGCGTAGGTAATTATTTCAACAAATAGGCTTAGTTTCCATACTGTTCATATTTATATTGTGACTATATGGCGTTGTGTGAAATGTCCAAGGATATTATTATTATTATTTATACTTCCCGTTGAGCTGGTGGTTGACCCCGTAGACTTATCCAAAAGTAACAAATGAATCTGCCTAGCCTTTTCCAACTATGTTAGGGTCGGCTTTCAGTCTAACCGGATGCAGCTGAATACCAGTATTTTACATAGAACGACTGCCTATCTGACCTCCACAACCCAGTAACTGGGCAATACGATACCCCTTGGTAAGATTGGCTGTCAGATTTCACATGATCAAAGATCCACGAATGACAGCCGGGACCAACGGCTTAACGTGCACGGAGGAGTCTCGATATGTAAATATGGTCACCCATCCACAGACCAACCCCGGCCAGCCTAGCTTAACCTGTAGAATCGATCCGTGCGTCTATTATTACTTAGCTAAAAAAACAATCAAAATATAATAAGGAAAAAGTCACAAAAATATGCTAATCGCCAATCCACACTAAACCATCGTAAGCGCTTGCGCTCGCGCCGCTTGGCGCCACGAAGTCGCGGCCAGATCGCAAACACACCGTTATACACGCGACGGACACAAGTCACAAGCTACAGCGGAAGAGGAAGCGGCGATTGATTGAGTAGATATTTATCAAGGACAGGACAAACTAGGTGAATTAAACATGCAGGTGGATTAGTTCTTTGTCGACTAGATTGATTCTTTTTTGCGTGTAGTTAGTGATTGGTGTCAGAGTTTTTATGCTGGCCATGAAAGTCTGACTTAGCTTCACATGCTGTTAAGAAATATCTCTCAGCCATGACGGTTTCCTTATGATGTTTTACTTCATCGTTTTTTAAGCAAGCGATAATTATACAATACGCACTATCAATAATATTAATTATGATAATTATCAATAATATTAATATTTTAATATTATTGATCATATGACAGTTCACTTTAAGCTCACTTCACGTTAATTGACTATTTGAAGCGGTCAAAAATAAAATATGAAATCACATAAATAAAAGACCGCTCGTCCTCATAACATATGTATTTCATACAAACCAAGAAAAAAATCCGCGTTTTGACTAGGTATTCATAAAAAGTAACGTTATTGACTACGCTTTCAAATACCCAATTATCACAGTGAGATTTTTACAGAATAGCTTTTAATCTCTAAAATCTCATTATTGTAAAAAAGTTCGTAACTTACCCCCTCGACCCGTCCAAGTTAGTGTCGATGATTTGTTGAATAGTTTTACATAAGGCTGTCACTTCTGATGCAAGAATTTGAGATAATTGAATGACTGTTATATAGAAGAGATTTATTTGAAATTGTGGAATGGTGTTGAGGTACATTGGTATAGGAATGTCCGGTGGGTTGCGCTTAAAGCTTGTATTACCTTCATTTATTTATTTAAACTTTTCGCTCACAATAAAGGTACAAAGGCGGCCTTAATGCCTTAGGCATTCTCTACCAGTCAACCAAGGGTGGTTAAGAGATTAGATTGTAGGTGCTTCAAAGAGTAGGAACATACAAAACATTGAGAATGAATGAAATGGGTACATAAATAGGTTAAAACATTATAATTATAATTTGTTTACAATACTGTCTTCTTAATTTTAAAATAATGTTCTTACTGTAAACCAAATAACTTTAGACAAATTATGTAACATGTTAAAAAAAAACCTATGTATTACGTATTGCTGCTGTATGCTCACAAATATTAACCAGTCTAGCTCTACAAGCGAAGACTTGTAATTGGCTTCCTGTTGACTATGTGTTCCTTACTATTAAGTTTTTAAGCTGTAAGTCTTCCATGTTTAAATAAATAAATAAATAAAAACCTTAAAATAGCTGTTTATACTATGCAACTACTACGCAACGGATTTTGATGCGGTTTTTTAATAGATAGAGTGATTCAAGAAGGTTTATGTGTATAATTTGTTGACATGTTATGCGGGCGAAGCCGCGGGCGGAAGCTAGTAAGATAGAATCAGCACATAAATCGACAACTCACAAAACTTATAACCAAATTCAATATCCGAACAACAAGCACATGCAAACTTTACCCAGCCTTTAGAAAACGAACCCCACGTTTTAAAAGTAGACGAACACATCCCAATACAGACCCCCAACCCCCCATTCCCCCTACATTGGAAACAAATCCGTTCTACGCAGAGCAATTGTATCCCCCAAGCCCCGACAAATAAATAAAACTTATATTTTTCCATTCAAATCCTACGATGGCGCAATTTAATCTAAACTTGTGGAATATTCGAATAGTATTTTTTACTCTGTTTCATTTTGTACGGAATAAATTAAGTTGTAACGGAGTTTGGTGCATGTTGAATTGAATAATGTTTTGAATTGAAGAGATGAGATGATTTAGGAAAAGATTTCAGCCAATCTTCTCTGTAAAAAGCTCTCCGTGAAAATTTTGGTAAAGTGAGCTTAAAGCGACTCACTTTAAGCTCACTTAACTTTTCAAACTCAAACTCAAACTCAAAGCATTTATTTCAAATAAACCAATTACAGGCACTTGAATTGTCAAGGGGTCGGAAAGATGAAGCTAGTTTCACAATGAGGTATAGTGTCGCTAGCTCTCCACCTTTCACGATAAGACTTCTGTAATGTTTTTAATTTAATTTTTGTCTCGATGTACACTGTTAGTGTAGATAATTATTTATTTGAAAAGCCTTAAAAACTACCATAAGATACATACACAAAATAAAAATAAAACACTAAGGCCCGTAGGGTCCGAGTGCTCATTGAGTATTTCGGGATATCGCGCAACGTTTGATCTACTATAGGTACACGTGACCAGAGGGCTAGTAAATTAGGTCTAAGAATCATTATTGCCATCCAACTTGGCAAGGCAACGCTGCCAGCCTTTTGGGCGCATTTCACACTGACAGCGATGAGGATAAAGGTTGGATGCCCAATGAGCTCTTTCTCTTTAAATACTTGTAGGTACTTACATAATGTATTTATTATAGTTTTTGTTTGTACAGAAGCCAGCACATCAAGCTATCCCTAACTGTCAAATTTTTTCAATTAAAAATGAACCTTATGTGTTTGCAATAAAGTTGAATAACTATCAAAGAAATTTGACAGATTGTGGTAACTTGATGTGCTGGCCTCTGTACCTATATTGTATTTAAGACTATTGTACCATACATATATTCAATAAATAGAATATAACATCTTTAAATCAGATAAATCTTATTATATATGTTCAAGTAATAATTTTGAATAAGATAGGATCTAAAAAATCACGCTTTAACGAAGTTCCGTGTCTCAATACTTCTATAGTTAGCCTCTCTGTAGCCAAGGTCATTAATAATAAGCTGAGATATGCGCCCACGCAGGATTAGCAATACATGTTGTATTGTTATTATTTTTCACTGTCAGTCTCCGAACTAAGCGGGTATTTGAAGAGACTATGATTAAAATGTTATTTTTGACGGTCGGTAAAAAAACTCTTTTGTTTTATTATGGTTTGTAATAAACTGTGTATGTGGTGTTTCGCGCTTCGCATTTTTTTTTTGTTTTGAGGCTGGGATCATCATCATCATCATCATCATCATCCAGTGAGTCTTCTCCCGCTCAGGGTGGAGCGGAAGGGAGTGTCAGACTTTTACTGACTAAAATCCATCCATATTCCTTCCTTAGCCCTTTGTGTTCCGGGGTAGCGGTAACCCTTTCGGACGATCCCGCTTATCCGGCAGGCTCGGCCCTAACGGGCTCCTTCAAATGCTGACATATCTTTGAGGCGCGCGTGGAACATGTACGCGTCGTCCGGCACGGGTAGAAAGTTGCCTATGGCATTAAGTCCGCCTCTGTACTTTAAAATGCATTTATTTATTGAATACTTTTAGCACAAACATGTACATATCTGTGCTTAAATTATTAAATAAATAAATTATTAAGCTGTTATATCTAATTAACAGACATTGTCGACAAAGCCTGCAAGAAGTTTCAAAACCTTAACGGTTTTTGCTCTTTCAACCGTGCTCGACAAAGATCCCTTATGTGCGGACTGCCTCCCAAGTTTCTACTTACCGCTGCCCTAAGTCATACCTTGCAGTACAAAAACAAGCGATACGGTCAAAGGATTCTAACATGTTGTGGAATCGTATTATGTTGGTTTTTGTTTGACGCAACTCAGGAATTTGAGGTTAGAAAGTGCCAAGTATAATAATTAACCCATTAGATGTTCTCTAGAAGCCGTTTGCTTATAAGAGCTCAACGTTTTGTTTTTTGGTATTGGCATCTCGCAGTTGAACCATATTGTTGTCTACTGCCTAACCGGACTTGCCTGTGGATGCCACAAAAGAATTGTAGCCTCCAGACAGGGCTTAAGAAAACTTACAAACTAAGCGACTACACGCTAAGGGCACCCCCTGTGGGGTACGGACCTCGGCTTAGGGCGTTGCTGGGGGAGGACAGCAAGGGGCAAGCTGGATCGTAGGTATTTAAAACTACTGGCTCAGCGGCAACGGGGGTTGGCTTGAGCTAGGGCTGGGGGGATAAGAGCTCAACGATTTATACGGTCATATTTATTGTCGTTTCGAGATATTTTTTCTTTGACCCCATGGGGTTCATACGACATTTGAGGGGTTAAGCGCTAGGTCGGCCCGCAACATTCAATTTTTCTTAGGTTTTTTACAATTTTGCAGGTCATTATCAGGCTGTATATTGATCAAAATATGATTCGCGGCCGTAATAACGTATTTACAGCACAGTAATAATTAAAACCATCAATACATAACCAATTTTATTAGACCTAACTTTTACTACAAAGTTTTTATTAACCTTTAAGATTGTGTTAAAAACACTAACTTCAAGCTCTCCAACTACAGTTCAAAATATAGTAGCTCCTGTACTATAGACAATCACGTTGCCAGAGCAATTTCAACCTTAACTTTAAGAAGGTAAGATTGATTTTCCTTTTACCAGCAGTGACATATGAATCCAGTTTCATTCATTATCTGCCATGACTGATGAAAAATGATGTCTCCTAACCCGTACTTAGATGATGAAAAGGACGGTTTATACGGGATGTAAGCATGAAATGAATGGGCCGACATTTTTCTTTAAGAAGTGTTATAAGTTTTTGTCACATGGAAAAACGGTTGATGTTGGAAATTTTCGGTTTATTTAATTTAGAGTGAAACATTTAGAATGTTGAGGAGGTCGTGGCTTAGTAATAACAGCCGCACAGGTCGATTAATCAGGTTAAGCTACGCTTGCCGGGGTTGGCCGTTATACTCCTCCGTGCCTCGGAAAGCACGTTAAGCCGTTGGTCCCGGATGTCATTTGTGCATCTTTGACAGTGGTTACGGGTCGTCAGAAGCCCGAAAATCTGTCAGCCAGTCTTACCAAAGGGTATCGTATTGCCCAGTTACTGGGTTGTGGAGGTCAGATAGGCAGTCGCTCCATGTAAAATACTGGTATTCAGTTGCATCCGGTTGGACTGGAAGCCGACCCCAACATGGTTGGGAAAAGGCTAGGTAGATGCAGATGACATTTAGAATGCTACGGTTTTTTTACAAATGGGGGATACTGACTGAATAGGTCAGTACTGCTATTTTGTAAAAATTTCTCCTTGAAAATGTAGGTGAAGTGAGTTTAAAATGAGCTGTCAATAGTGGCAATCCCTAGCATGTACTGACGCCAGCACATAAAGCTATCCGTAACTGTCAAATTTTCTCAATTAAAAATGAACCTTATACCGGGTCATTTTTCAAAAAAATCAGCTGTTTCATACAAAATATCAATACCTACTCGACTAAAATGTATGAAACAGCTGATTTTTTTTTCGGGATTTCAGAGTTGGTCCCATAGTGAAAGTTGTTCACATTCATGGGTAGAACACCCTGCGAAAATTTGGATATTTTTTTGGGAAATTTGCAATAAAGTTGAAATACTATCAAAGAAATTTGACAGATTGTGGTAGCTTGATGTGCAGGCCTCTGTACTACGCGTAAGTTTTCTTTTGTTTTTGTATTTTTTATATAAGTAGTTAGTTAGTTGTTCAATTGAATGCCCAGTGTTCATAGTTGGTATGCGGAATTATCCGAAAGGGTTACCGCTACCCCGGAATACAAAAGGCTAAGGGAGGAACATGGATGGGATGGTGAGACACACATCTGATCTGTCTGATACCTTTTCTGACTATAACGTAACACACTAACAGTAGCGATGGCGTCCATTTTGATCGTTCAACAACATTCACTTTCGAACGTATGAAGCAATGGATTTATTTATTTATTTAATAACCAACTTATATTAACAGTGTGCACTAAACATACAAGTTATAGGTTAGATATTAGTACATCGAAATTATAATTTAATGACTTATAGATATTATAATATTATAAGAATCAATGACATTATGCTATGGATTACTTAGCTATTTTTTTTTATGGGAAATTATTGGTAACATTTAATTTGAGGTTCTCTAAAAGAGGAGCAATCATTATAATGATGATACAAGGTTTTAATAACATTTTTAGGAGCACAAAACTCTAACATAACCTACTGGGCGCATTCAATTTAATAAAATTAAAATTAAAAAAATTCCATCGACACGAAAAGACGAAGAAGAAGCGCAAAATGGATTCTTAGAGTTTCGATTAAATTCATATTTATTATCAATTCCCCAAAAATTTCAGGCTTCATATCGGTTAAAGCGGGCCCACCTGACAAATACATGATTAAAGTTACCTCCCTGACACCCGACGAGCCACCCATCCATTTATCAAAGGACTTAACTTCAATACCAACATTGTCGAAGTTATCTTAATTGATGGATTTTAAGTTGGGGAAGTGGAAAATTTTGAGTGGAAATACGATGGTGTTATGGTTATTTTTATATCTCGAATGCCTAGTTTTAAAATTCAAACAATGGTGTAGAAAACTAGGAAAAAAACGTATTGGGGTAGTTTTTTAGAGAATTACTACTTATGAAATGAGTAGTACTTTATAAATACCATTATGAAATGTTAAACTTTAATTTTGCGTTCAATATCAATAGCTATACTGGGCGTGATAAATATGCCTCCTACGGAACCCTTCACTGTGCGTGGGCTGACGCACTTGGCAGGTTTATTAATTTACATTCACATTGTTAATACATGTCACTGAGGAATTTCACATAATTATTCATTTCTCGATATGTCACTCATCCACGGACCAACCCTGGCAAGCGTAGCATTACCTGGTGGATCCATCCGTGCGGCTGTTATTACTTAGACACGAACTCCTCTGACTTGGGTTAAGATCGTGAAACACTATTGAAGAATTGGAAGAAGAATTTATAACTTCAAACACAATTTTGATGAGATTTTCACTGTTTTCCGTACATGTTAGTATAACTAAGTACAGACGCCAGCACATCAAGCTTTCCCTAACTGTCAAATTTTCTCAATTAATAATGAACCTTATGTCTTTGCAATAAAGTTGAAATACTATCCAAGAAATTTGACAGATTGTGGTAACTTGATGTGCTGGCTTCTGTACCTAATCTTAATTGACGACACGGTTGGCGCAGTGGTTGAGCGATTGACTGCTGCGCAGTATGTCGCGGGTTCGATTCCCGCACGTAACAAATATGTGTACGACCTGCAAGTATTTGTTACGGGTCTGGGTGTTTTTCTATATATATATTATGTATGTATTTACAAAAAAAAATGTATAAAAGTAGTTTATCAGCCATCTCGTTACCATAACACAAGCATTAGGTTGCTTAGCTTGGGACTATATGGCGTTGTGTGAAATGTCCAAGGATATTATATTATATTATATTATATTATATTATATTATATTATATTATATTATATTATATTATATTATATTATATTATATTATATTATATTATATTAATCTTGAAGTCAATAATAATTTTGTTTACAAAGCGACTATTACATTGAAAGCCACAGGCCACGGTAATAATGGCTTATTCATCGATTTGCACAAATTTATTCACCCGAAATGTGCGAATCGACACTTTTTATTTACTTTTTAATGGGCGATTCGCACCAACTTTACTTATTTGTGGGTATCTCAACTCTATATCGAAACTAATACATTAAAAAAATAGAAACAAAAAGTTTAGCTACTAACCTTTTAGCTATTTATTCGTTATATGGACAATGTATGTTCTTTTAGAATTAAAAAAGACTCTTCAAACCCAAAAATACGTGTTAGACAATTGACACATATTACTACCACTTTTACTTTTATTTTATTGTGTACTTTTGGCCAATGACAAATGGAAATAAATGTGCCAATTGCCTAATACATATTTCTAGACTTGTAAATTAACCCACTTACAAATAAATTAATGTCGAACTAATCTCCTACAAAAAATAGTTATTTGTTATGCAAGGCTGGAAAGTTGATTTTTGGCGCGAGTACGTCTATTGAAACCTGAGTAAGCGAAGGATTCTAGGGTTGAACCATGAGCGAAGCGAGTGGTTCAAATATAGAATCCTGAGCGTAACGAAGGTTTCAGAGGTACGAGACGCAGAAAAGCTTTCCTGCTGAGCGCAACACACAATTTTTCACCTCACTACAGCGAGGAAACTGCTAGGGTGCAAGAAAACAGGTGTTGTTGAGTTTTATTTTGTTCGAGTGTCTCAGATACATTGACTCATGTGAAGAAAATAACAGATACTTGGCAATGTATCTTATAAGTTACATAGAATATCTCCAAAATTAAATACCCTGTATTTTGTTCTATATCCTACTTGTCCTCTAAGGAGAATGAAAGAAAAAAAGTAATTTAATACAAATAACTAACTAATTTAATTTAATACATATTTATTTTTGCCAAGCAAAGGATTAAATAACATATTATATTAGTATTTATTTTATTTAAAAAAAAAACTTAAATTAGTACACAATTGGGTATTTGACAGGGTAGTATTCTTAAGGCATATTCGAATGTGACGTCACAGATTTTTTAAATCAAATGGAATACTTATTAACATTAATTCCAATTTTACAATTATATCCTCGCAAAATATTTAATTTCTGTACTGTGATGGAAGTTTTTAAGGTGAGCGGTATTATTTAATAGACCGTGTCATGCATTTTCAGTGGACTGGCAGTATAGAAAATTATTAAATAGAAAGGTTCGAATTTTAAAAACTCTTTCCACGCTAGAGAGCAAATATCGATTTTCGGCTCAGATTTCGAATGACAAACAGACTCTTTCCGAGCCTGTGAGGTGGAAATAATATTATTTATAACTGTCAATTCGCACATTTCGTGCGAATTAACAAATAATCCGTAACAATAAGCGAAATTAAATACCCAACAACGCACCACATATTTCCCTCTAAGATTGAGTAATCGCGAACATAATCGAAGAAATATGTTGTTTACTGTTGTTCAACACAATGTTATTGTTTAATTATAAACGTTGATACAGTAAGAATGATAATACGAAACTTATATATAAAGTAACAGATAATTTTGCTGTCAGTGTCCACTGAGATGTGTGCCCCGTAATAGTTCGTGGAACAGTGTCTATTCGACTTGGAATATATAGTGAAAGAAAGGTACTGGTATCTCCTTTATATAATCACTACATAGTATAAAACAAAGTCGCTTTCTCTGTCCCTATATCCCTATGTATGCTTAAATCTTTAAAACTACGCAACGGATTTTAATGCAGTTTTTTTAAATAGATAGAGAAGCTGATGAAAAAATAAAAGAATCTAGGAAACAGTGGGTATTAATATTCTTTCTCTTGACTAATTCATGTTTCCTAAGAATTAAATTTCCCATTTTTTAATTTATCATGTTTTATTAGGTATTCCAGGATTTTTTTACCTAACCTATACATATTTTGCTTTTTAAATAAAGGCGTTGAGACGAGAGTAATCCATTTACCAAATTCTTAAGTCCTTCTAGAAAATTGAAGCCAGTCCTCCACATCCTCCTTAATTGCACGTAGAGTGATTCTGGGGGAAGGTTTATGTGTATAATTTGTCGACATATTATGCGGGCGAAACCGCGGGCGGAAGCTTGCAACAAAATCCGTTGCGTAGTTTTAAAGATTTAGGCATACATCCCTATGTATGCCTAAATCTTTAAAACTGCCCCTATATCCCTATATATTTATATATTTTTCTCTGTCCCTATAGAAAGCGACTTTGTTTTATACTACCTATGTAGTGATGATAAGACCTCAACGATTTATACGGTTATATTTATTGTTGTTTTGAGAGAATTTTTCTTGCGAACCTATGGGGTTCATACGACATTTTAGGGGTCGATGTTGTGGTGTTGTTTGGCTTAGAAAATACTATTATACAACAAGTTAACATCTGTACGTACAGACGCCAGGACATCCAGTTACCCCAATCTGTCAAATTTCTTTGATAGGTTTTCAACTTTATTACAGAAACATAAGGTTCATTTCAATTGGGATTTGTCAATTTGGTATAACTTGATGTGCTAGCGACCGTCCGTCAGTTCGCATACAAAACAACATCAACGTAATATTTCTTACTGCTCCTCCACCTAATTTTAACTATAATTATATCGTTAGCGTTTTCAACCGTGCGTAATTCGATGGATCAGTACGAAAGCTTTTTAATAAATAGGACACATTCTTTCAACCCACCTTCATAAAAAATCATATCAGATTCCCATCCATTAATTTCAACGTATAATCTCCAATATTTTATTAAATTATTACAAATCATTCATAATCATTTATTTCTATTACATTAAATGTATTAACTCCTAAACGCCTCCAAGTCCAACTACATTTATGCTTCACCAAGTATGCATCCACTCAACCACCACTGGAATTCCAAATAAAGATCCACTGCTGTGACTGCAGTACACTAAATACCTGGGCATCATGATTGACCAGCGCCTGCCCTGCCACATGCATACAGAACTGATCATGATAAGGGTTAGGAAGTTAAAATAGACTTTTAAAATATTGCGACAAATTGCTTTAAAAGAATTTACTGTAGAAAGCTTCCACGTACCACTGGCCTAATCAATTCTGACGTACTGTTTACCGGGTGGGACAGCAATAATATGTTTTTAGCACTTGAGAGGTCACAGCGAGCCCTGCTTAAGGTTATGCTCTGCGGACCTAATACATATTGTCCAGTTCCTGATAGCCTATTCAGTTTAGAGGTCTAAGTCTGATTCGAAATGTAATGCTCGCAAAGACTTCAGGCGTCAAAAGATAGGATAGCTAGATTTATAGTCTGGTGGTTTTAAGTTTTTTGTATATGACCAACGCAAATGTCCTGCAGATCTGCTAGTATCGTGTGACGGGTCGTTGAGCTCCTTAAGAGGGACTCTAATCTCGAAGGATTACAAAAACAGTTGTAATGTGAAAAAACTATTGCCGTCGCGTTGCAACGCACCTCCCCACGTAAAGTGCGAAAGTGACAACTGCAGCTCAGGCTGATTTTACCAACAAAAATCTTGACCGAAAGACGTATTGTATTCCGCTGTTGTCTTCTGGAACAGGTCTACTAGAATCCGTAATGGCACTTTCTTCATAAGGCCCTTCTAGACATAGCCCTGCGTTGTTAGACTCACATAAAATTGATATAATGTTTGGATTTTGAAAGAGACCATGGCTTTTAGTTTATTTCTTATCCAAGATCACTCAGCTAGGAAATTCTAGGAAATGCTGGCACCATCAAGTTTTTAAACATTGCATGTACATGTTACACTTACAGAAGTAAAAAAACTCGGAGCAATTCTCATCATCTTTAGCTCTAAAGCTTGCTGTTCTTAAGCCTCTTTTCCTTTGCACCAATTTCCACTGATCTGCAAAGATCGCAGAAAAACCTATTAAAATAAAATTCAATCAAGATACATTAAAGACTTACTTACGGGCCGAGGTAGGGGAAAACATTATAGGAACAGTCGAGCGTTAAATTTTCACCGCGTAGGCTTCCTCGGAGAAAATTAACAATGTGTATAATTGAAATTGTATGGTTCTATCCCGGGTTTACGTTACGGAAATCATGACTAAACACGAGGTAATTACTTACTATACGTGGAGTAAAACGGTTGAATATGAAAATATTACAAACTGATTTAAAAATAACAATGCAAAACACAGACGAACTGACTATAGCAAACCTAACATCACACTTTAAGGGTTCTTGAAGAGTTAGACAGAAGTGTACCTATAGTAGGTAAACCCACATTATTTTGTCCAGTTATGTTTGAGTCTCATGTAATAGGGGGCGAGCCTATTGCCATCAACCGGGCACAAATCCTGTCTATAATCTTTCTTTCTTCGTTTGGTTAGTGACTAACCTGGTGTCAGAGTTTTTATGCTGACCATGGGCCTCTGACTTAGCTTCACATGCTGAAAAATATCTCTCAGGCATGCCGGTTTCCTCACGTTGTTTTCCTTCACCGTTTTTTTAAACAAGTGATAATTATAGAATACGCACAAAAGTCAGAGGTGCGTGCCTTGGGTTTGAACTCAAGACCTAAGGATTGACAGTCCATCGGTCACAGCATTAGGCTTTCATTGCTTGTTAAAAAAATCGAATAAAATGTTTACATTACTCCGTTTAATTTCAGATGGAGAAACTAATACTGATACTCCTGTCAATAGTGACAACGATCAGCTCCAACCCAGTGATGACCAGACAACGACTCGAACAAAAGACTACAAGGGACACCTTCTGTGCAAACCTCCTCAATTTCAACAACTTCCATTACTCTTTAGAAGAACAAAGAAACGTTACAGGCATACCAGCTGACATGAGTATTCATTGGAAGACTGGCAAAGTCTTTTTCACTCTTATAAGTGACGAAATGAAAATGAGTTTGCAAGTAATGCATCCGAGCGGAGAATTCGAAATCATAAAAGTCGCCGGACTCGGTCAATCGACTTGCGTTGATAACCTAAACGACATCGTGTATTTAGCCACTGATAACGGCGTCTATAAGTACAAAGATGACAGCTCTATCGAACTATACACAGCTTTGGGTGAAGATGTGATGTATATCGCAGTGAACAGCGACGGCAGTGCAATGTATATAGCAACATGGCCTCAAAACCGAGTCCATAAGATCACGAATGAAGGGCAAAAGCAGGAAACATTTTCAGCTATTCCAAACGGTCATGGTTTAACTGTGGATCCTAGAAATAACTTGTATTTTGTGGCAACAAAGACGTCATATATTCTTAGGAATGGAAACACGATACCAATTAAAATCAAAGGATTACCCAATGATAAAATGACAGGGGTTTTTGTCAGTCGATCTGATGAAGTATTCGCCATGGATGAAAATAGCAACTTATACGTAGTGGACCCTGAGAACACAAGTGCTAGGCGTCTGGGATCCTTCGGCATCTCTGGAGTGAATTCCTTTGCAATGGATTCAGCAGATAATGTGCTTGTGGGCATAAAAGGCGCCATTTTAAAATTCAATGCATATGAAACGACTCCTTGTCCGGAACATGAAAAGTAATTTAAGGGTTTTGTGACTAACTGAACTGGTTGAATTGTTGTTTGTAAATAAATTAATGTAGTTATTAATAACAACTTAATTTCACACTACTGTTTTTCTTTAACCTATTTTTGTTGAAATTCTTCTGCGTCAGGTTTTAACGCTCTTTCTTATTAATTACTACCCTCTTAATATGTATCAGGTGGGATCCCACTTTATTTGAAATGTGCTACAATCTTTAATGAATTATTTGATTCTTCCAACTGTACAGACAGCTGTGCTGCTGGGGAGTTTGTTGCGCCATTTCTTCTTTCAAGCTAAAGCACTAGGTAGTGGTGAAGGTTGGGGTTTTGGGGGAGATAATTTTGACGTTCAAAAAGTGCTGATTGTCAGCCTAGTTTGAATAAATGACTTTTGATTTTAAATTAATACGTCATCATAGAGTAGCTCGTGACTAAGTACTAACAGCCGCACAAGTCGAACCATCAGGTTAAGCTACGCTTGACAGGGTTGGCCGTGGATGGGTGATCTTTACATTACGAGACTCAGCACGCTAAACCGTTGATCCCGGCTTTTATTTGTGCATCTTTGACAGTCGTTACAGGTCATCTGAAGCCCGAAAATCTGACAGCCAGTCTTACCAAGGGGTATCGTATTGTCCAGTTACTGGGTTGTGGAGGTCAGATAGGCAGTCGCTCCTTGTAAAATACTGGTATTCAGCTGCATCTGGTTAGACTGGAAGCCGATCCCAACATAGTTGGGAAAGGCTAGGCAGATTTTAATGATTTTAAATTCATGTCAATTATGCAAGTCATTTATTTAGTGTTACAGTTCTATTAGTACCTACGTGCCTGCCCTAATTTATTTCTAAAAGGATTAATTCTACTTCTTTCTATCTCTTCTTCCATAATAAATTATTATGTTTTCATTCGTGCGTGTACTTCTTTTTTTATTTTCGTGTAGTTAATGACTAACCTGGTGACAGAGTTTTATGCTGCCTATGGGCATGGACAGCTGCACTCACATGCTGTTGATAAATGTCTCTCTAGCAGGCTGGTTTCCTGACGTTTTCCTTCACCGTTTTTAAGCAAGTGTCAATCATACAATACGCACATGAATCCGAAAAGAGAGAGGTGAGAGGTGAGCGTGTCTTGGGTTTGAACTTGAGACCCATAATTTGGCAGTCCTGGGATAAATAGGTGGCCACATTAAAAGGCAGGTTCCCCTTAAAAAACCTTAGGTAAGTCTATTAAACGGGTTAATGAATGAAGGTAACGTCACCTTGTTAAGACCTACTTAATATACATAAAACGGGATATTTAACAAATATTTTCTTGGGAAGAGCTTCCGATATTTCAACGATGGATGTTGCAAAGGTCTTCTTATGTACCTATTCACGGAGAAACAAAAGTTATTAGCAGACTAAACTGTTCCTTTTGTGGCCCAACAGTCTAGTCTATACAAGACAGCAGTTCTAACCTTTGTTTTTATAAAACTTTCCCTTAAGTTTGAGGGAGACGCAAATTATTCCAGTGACCCGCCGCCATTTTATACATCCAGCGTTAATTCTGTGCATAACAGGCGACTACAGATCTTCTTTCCTGATACGCGTCATACAAATTGAATAAATATTTTATTTTTTACTTAGGATCACCAAGAAAGGCAAGAGACACAGTCGCAAGAGGAAGTCCAAGAAACGAACCACTACCACCCCGGAACCCAATGAAGAAGAAGACGAAGAAGAATAAAATATTTTACTCATAAAATTACTATCTTTCTTTTTGTTACCACAGTTAAATATATGCCTCATGTTAATGGACGCTACTTTATTAATATTATTGTCGCTGCTAAAAGAAGCTAGAATCTGTCGAAATAAAATTATTTTTGACAAAAATTGGTTTCAATGACATCTATGTATTTTAGTAAGAACTATTTGCTTTGAGCGTCTTCAATTGCCCTCTGTTACATACATTGAAAACGAATACCACCGAGCTTCTAAAATTGCTCACGAGGTGGCAGCACTTAGCTAAGTGCGATTAGTTTTTGCCTCTGTAAATAAAAAATATTCTCTAAAAGACTACGATTGAACTTGATGACCATAATATTTTTGAAAAGAAGTTCTTTAGTAAATGTAGTGTAACGAAAAAAGCGTTAAGCCCTGTTAGGATTAACGCTTTTTTCGTTACAGTTTGTATGTATAAATAGCTTTTTACACTTGAAATAAAAGTTCATACTAGGTGGCTCTGTAGTATATACAAATAGGTGTACATTGAAAGAAACGTAGTTCCAAGAAGGTGTTCTACGAAATCTCTCGACTGTTTTAATTTTTATTCATAGAAACTTTAAAGTTAAAATTATTCATGATAAAATCAAGCCCAAAAAGTTATTATTGTAAGCAATATCAAAACGTGATAACCGCAATATTGCCAGACCAAAAATGTAAACTGCGAAAAGGGAAAATTCAATTCACTGGAATAAAATGTTGACTAAGATTGTGACTGACTATTTAATTTTTTAATTACACTTGAGTTTAATTAAAAGGGCAGAAGAATTACCAATGATATTGGTTAGCAACATCAACATAAATAAGTATTTGAAACAATTCCTTTGATCAGCGTTATTATCTGTAATAGTCTCAGAAAGAACTTGATCATTTGTGTACATACAATGTGTACATCTACATCAAAAACATATTCGTTTACCGATTTATTTTTGTCTGTTCATTGTACTATACTATAGTCTGCTGTATCGAATCAGTTATACTGAAAAATTACATTCACACATGTTCATTACATGTCAAGCCGAAATAAAATGTCAAACTGACAGACCCTGAAAATTTATTTTAAAACGATTTATGTTTCATAAGCTGGCCAGGCCATTGAAAAGGTTTTAGATTTATGGCAACTCGACATTGGTCAAAGTTGTCTGCTATTTTGATATTTGTTATCAAGGAATTCAATATCCTCGTCTCGTAATGGCTTGAGCAATAGTCTCCTCATTGCCGTCGCTTCAAACGTTATTGTATATCCTGACTTGACCAACGAATAAATTTGAAAACTGACGAGAATATAACAAACTCAATCCAGAAAACTTTTGATTTGCCTCTTCCTGAATAGAGTTAATGTCTTGTCTTCAAAATAAAATAAGCAACCAACTTGGTTTGATTTTAATTTGTTTCGTTGGGTATTTTATAATTATGCTTATCTTCTACTTAACTTTTCGCCCAGTTCTTTACAGTCCTGTTAAAAAGTCGCTAAAAGGGACTCAAATGAAGAAATTCTTACAAAAAAATAAAATAAATTACAGTTATTTTTGACCGATTGGGGCTGAAACGCTAGTAATGGGAATTTGTCCTGCCCCTCAGGTCAAACCATAGTTGTGTAAGGTAAATATAATCTTTCAACTAGCAACCCCAACTCGTCCTCCAAACCAACCTATTTTCTTTTCTGTCACTTGGTTCATTCATTCATTCACCTATTTGTCAAATTGTCATACGCGTCGCCGATGTGTCAGTGGGCGATCGTTGTATAGCGTGTTATTTGTGTCGTAAATGTGGTTCGATTATGTGATAATGAGAAGACACGCGCTTTACAACATTATAATTAAGTGATGCATGTGTTTTAAGTTAAGTGTCGTGTTAAAAAACGTTGTTTTCATTTGTATGTCATCGGACTCTTCAATATGGCGGCCCCTCGTCACAAATCACAACAGAAAAATATATCTTCGATATTTTCGAAGTTGCACGGGGCGTTCTCGGACGCGGTATGCCCTACTAAACTTGCGACCGATAAAAGGACATTGGATAAGACTTGGAAATTGATGGATAAAGTGGTGAAACTGTGTCAGCATCATAAGATGAATTTGAAAAACAGTCCGCCGTTTATCCTGGACATTTTACCGGATACATATCAGCGTTTGCGTGTTATATACTCAAAGTACGAGGACAACATGCAGGCGTTGAATAGCAACGAACATTTTAACATATTTATAATTAATTTGATAAGGAAATGTAAACAGGCTATTAAGTTGTTCAAAGAAGGTAAAGAAAAGATGTTTGATGAGAACTCTCACTATAGACGTAACTTGACGAAGCTTAGTTTGGTGTTTAGCCACATGTTGAGTGAGCTGAAGGCGATGTTTCCGAACGGTACGTTTGCCGGAGACCAGTTTCGAATTACGAAAAGTGACGCTGCCGAGTTTTGGAGGACCAATTTTGGAAACAGGTGAGTCTTACCAACCATAAACGAAATAAATAACTCTTAACATATGTAATTTCACAAAATAAATGTAAATTGCATATATGCTGGCAACTGTTTTGAGGAAAAAGTTTATGCAACTACATATGGAATTCCCTGTGGTCTCATGGTTGATGATAACTATTGACTGAATATATTGTATGGTCCTCTAAATTATTGTTTTAAGAGCTGAAGGAGGTAGTGCCTGGATGACGAAGGCGGGAGATTGTGCGCTGCGGCCCTCCGTGGGGGAGGCCTATGTCCAGCAGTGGCCTGCAATAGGCTGAAATGACAATGTATAATATAAGTAAATGTATTCCGAGAAAGAAATTAGCTGCAACCATTGCTATTCCATTATAAGCATACAATTTCTTATGCATTATTAATGACCAGGCTGAATCCATATTGATTTTTTACACCAACAATGTAGACTAGGCTTTAGAATAATAAAGTTAAACAATTTGGCTACTAGCTTAAATTTTTTTTTTTTTTTATGCGTGTGTTTCAGTGACAGTCTTATCAAGGGTTATTCTATTATCCAGTTGCTGTGTTGTGGAGGTCAGATAGACAATTGGTCTGTGTAAAATACTGGTATTCAGCTGCATACGGTTACACTGGAAGAGGACTCCAACATAGTCAGGAAAAGACTATGCAGATTTATTGATATTGTTTGACAGTCACCTTAAATGGCTTTTTCCCCAATTATCCGAGTTATCACAGAAAATAGAATGGAGGCATTAATTAATTTTACTGACTACATATCTTGTTGCAATGTTGCCATTATCCTACAGCCCATACTTGTCAATTTCTCCCAATAAATGTAGATAGTTTTCGTTTATCCGTAAAAGTTCAGTTGCAAACCAAAAACAATAGTATGAACTCATTACAGGAATAAATAAGTGTTTATCAGGATATTTATGGTATTACTATCACACTTTCCTCCCTGTTATTTTTATTTTTGAACATAAGTACCTAGGTACTTATTTGTAAATAAGTACGTAAGTAGTACGTAGTAGTTTGTAAGTAAGTAATTTGTCCTACACAGCCAAAATACAGACTGCATACACCTCCAATTTTGACATCCGGTAAACCTATATTTTCATTAAAAAAAAATTAGTTTTATTCCTTCTGTTTGTTTGTTTTGACTTGAGCAAAATATACTGACATACAGACACTGAAAAGGTTTTCGGTATAGGTCAGTATAATCTGCTTCATTTAAACTAACAATAACACTGTTGATGTCCTCCTTGTGGCATTTTGTAAACCACAATGTCTGAATTTTAACCATTGAAGGCCGCCATGGCCCACGTACAATGGTTCGCCTAAAGGACTGAGTACGGAAACCATAACCCTTAACATAGAACAAGTCTGAATTTATCAGGTCAATAAGGGCTGATTTTTCAATCTGCTTGATTACTTTTATCTGAATAATAAAAATGCCAGTTTGAAATAATTTCAATGTAAAAGTTGTTAAACTGCCATATAAAACCATAAACTTGACTGACTATTGAAAAAGTAGAAAGTCTTACAACCAAATACCAATCTCTCCAGGGGTTTCTGTGTTACCCAGCAACTGGGTTGTACAAGTCAGATAGACCGTTGCTCCATGTAAAAATACAGCTGCATCTCATTAGTCTAGAAGCCGACCCCAACAAAGTTGGGAAAAGGCTAGCCAGATGATTGGGAAAGAGATGAAGCTACATGCATGGGTATAGCTTCATCTTTTTCGCCATCATCACTGAAGTAATATTGGAATAATGCTGCTCTTTGAGGCGGTACTTGGCCCCCAGTGCTCAGCAACTTTTTGCAAACAACCTATAAAAAATTTGCAGATCAGCCTGCATCACATTCACAAACTGAAATGGCAATGGCGTGACCTATGTAAAACCATTTTCCTTGTAGCCAATGGTTTTTCCTTCTGCATTGCAATTTTATATGAGGAAAGTATTCACGAGCTTACAAAGTATGTTTCATGTTATTGTATTTAAATTATTATGTAAAATTGATTGACTAAGAAACTCCCCAGTAAATAATTGCTTGTTTACCTTTTGAACGCCATTGTCACATATATGTGGCAAGCAAGAGCATGCCCTGTATACCAACAACCCAAATATTATGTGACGACGGCGAAACACTACACTAAACAATTAAATCATAACTTTTGTGAGTATT
Source organism: Hyppa rectilinea (assembly GCA_951799385.1). Classification (NCBI taxonomy): domain Eukaryota; kingdom Metazoa; phylum Arthropoda; class Insecta; order Lepidoptera; family Noctuidae; genus Hyppa; species Hyppa rectilinea. The sequence continues at coordinate 7,264,383 of OX637325.1, forward strand.
TATACAGATATCTTAAAAATTGAAGCTCTCGTACGTATTTAATGTCATGAAACAAATTAAAAGACACCATGGATATTGGGAAATTCATAATAATAAGACGAAATATATTTGTAGCGTGGAGGGCACGCATGTGCGTTTACGCTCTGGCGTTCAAAATGTAATAAAACTCAATAAGTTAAAACTAAATAGGTAACTAATCATTAACAATTTGTTCAAGTCAAAAGTTTGAATTGGTAACACATCTTTTGTCATGACAATAACTCCATAAGTAATATTCTCTTCCTAGTGCATGTAATAAGAAATTGCTACTTATTTAGCTGTCTTTACTACGCTATTGTGATAGAATCTCTCCTACAATTAATACTGAGCCACAGTATAGCTAACAATGGGAGTATTAATTTCTCACATGCCATGCCATACTTCCTTATTGAATGTCATAGCTTTCTCATGGAATAAAAAGATGTTTTTTATGTATAAAACTAGACTTGGAAATCAGGCTATGTTATGTTCTTAAAGAATGTTAAATGGGTTATTTTGTAGTAGTAGCTTGCAGGTTCTTATGTGAAAAATGTTTAACATTTGCTGGCTTTTTCTCAAATGTGCTAGGGTCAGCTTCCAGCCTAAATAGATGCAGCTTAATACTAGTATTTCACTTGAAGTGACTGCCAGTTGGACTTCCACAACCCAAGGTTACGATACTCTTTGCTAAGACTGGTTATCAGATTTTCGAACTTCAGAAAAAGCGTAACAATTGTCAATGGTCTATAAATGACGCCGGAACCAACGGTTTTTCGTGCTTTTAGAGGCACGGAGGGGTCTCGATATATAATGGATGGTCATCTACCCACGTACAGATCTCAGCAAGCATAGCTTGACCTAAGATCGACCCGTGCGGCGGTTTTTATTTAGCCACAAGCCTCTAAGGGCGTGGACACATGTCTGCGGTGCGGCGCCGGCCACCGTGTAACGGCACGGCACCGCTACCGCGAGGCGGCACGGCGTCGTGTCGCGACACGGCGCCTTGTGCGGTGCAACGCGGGCACAAACAGTAACCATTGTTCAGTTTTTATCTTGATATGGACCGCGAAAGACGTATCATTTTGCTCCTGTTACTAAGACGACGAATGAAGAAGAAACAGAATCAAAGAAAATATTGGGTGAATCCATATCTTTCTATAATGAACCATGATGGAGGTCATTTTGAGAGGAAATATGAAGCGCTGAAAAAATGTGGTGATGAGAAATTTTACGAATATTTTAGAATGTCTATATCAAGATTTGAAGAACTGCTGACCAAAATTGCACCTCGTATACAAAAGCAGTACGTGTTCAGAAAACCTGTGGAGCCTAAGGAAATGATAGGTTTAAACTATACGGTAAGAAATAAAAGAATTTTACATTGATATATTTTTTTATTCAAATCAAAAGAGTAATAATTCGAATGATTGAGTATATTATTATTTAAGAAAAGTCGTATTCTGATTCTTGTGTATCCGTGGTATTGGATAGAATTTCTTCCAAAGGCGAGATTGGTGATGTTTGGTGACGATTTATGCTTTGAATGGATGAATTATAAGCTGTTTGATAAGTGTCATAAGACGTTGTAGCTTGTGGTGATCGTGTAGCTTGGTGATAATTAGTGTCGTAAGAAGTTGCTGTCTGGTATCCACTCTGACACGGTGGTCGATGGAAATCCGTTAAAATCTTTAAAACTCCACTTTGAAACATCAAAGTCTGGTGGTCATCTAACTTGTTTAAAGATGGCAAAATAGCTTTAAAAAATGACAGATGTCGATTTTCTGAAGTACCTAAAGTTTCAATAATTTGCCTCTCAAATTCATCACTACTTGGTTTTCGCTGCCGCGTAGTTGTACTGTATGGCTGATATCGTGATCTCGTTTTTGGATTTTGAAATCCTTCTTCTATGCTGTCGTCGGTTACATTTGGAGCATTTTTTTGCAAAAACATGAGCTGTTTGTACAAATGGTATTCTTTTATATGTTTTGCACCAGCTCCAGATTTTTTTGAAAGTTCTATCTTCTTCATATATTTCATAAAATTATCTTTAATGTTGGTCCACTTTCTAATTACGTCATTACCTGTAACAATCATAAAAAAAATGTTTAGAAATATGTAATTAAATAGTTGTTTTTTAATATCTCTGTAAAAGTTAATTAAATATCCTATTTACAGGTTTTTGGCGACAGGAAATTCATTCAGAGATATGGAATTCACAGATTATCGTGGAAAAAGCACAATCGGGAAAATTATACGAGAAGTTTGTCGGGCTATATGGGACATCCTTTTAAGAGAAAGCATTCCGAAAATAACTAAAGAGCTAATAGAACAAATAGCTGAAGATTTTGACATAAAAACTAATTTCCCAAATTGCATGGGGGCATTGGACGGGAAGCACATCAGAATTTGCAGTCCTGCCCACAGTGGATCTCTTTTTTTCAACTATAAAAGCTATAATTCTATAGTTTTGCTGGCATTGGTAGACTCTAGATATAGATTTGTATATGTCGATATAGGATCGTATGGGAAGGAATGCGATTCCACGATTTTTCATAATACAAAATTATACGAATTATTATTACAGAATCGACTTCCAATACCAGCGCCAAAACCTTTACCGGGGCTTCAAAATTCAATTCCCTATGTTTTTATCGCAGATGAAGGTCTACCGTTAATGAACAATCTAATGCGTCCATACCCAGGGAAGCATCTAAGTGTAGAACAAAGGGTTTATAACTATCGTTTAAGTCGAGCAAGAAGATATGTCGAGTGTGCTTTTGGTATCTTCGCAAATAAATGGCGAGTATTTCACCGGCCTTTAAATGTTCAATATAATTTTGCGACAGACATTATTAAAGCATGCTGTGTCTTACACAATTTTGTTGTTACTCGAGATGGAGTTAGAAAGTCTGAAGAGCTATGTATTGATAACACTCTTTTAAACATTCAACAAACAACAGATGCAGATTCTTTATCAAATCCAGTCGATATAAGAGGCGAATTTTGTAAATACTTTAATAGTGATGTCGGTGCGCTTAGTTGGCAATTAAGCAAAATATAACTAAAGCTCGGTCCCGGAACAAACAATTTTCTACCTGCTTTTTGAGCCGACTAACAAAGCCAAAGTGTTGAGTATGTGTAAAGGATGGCAATATATAATATTGTGCAAGTTAGACAGAGTGATACAATGGTTATCACTGTACGAAATTCGCTTTGTTCTGCGTTTGCGACTGAGTTTTAGTTAAAAAAAAAACTCGACAAGTTGGCATATTGAACATTAACGCATTTTATTCACATTTAAATGTTTATTGTATTTTAAACTTTTTACATTTAAATTTTCACCTATTATTATGTCAAAAAGATAAATGAATAAAATATGTACTCACCGAGACTTGTTTTTTCTTTATTGTCCTTCTCGTCGAAAGATGGAAAAATATTTCGGCATACATCTTTCCACCCTTCAGTTTTCAAATTTTTATCCTTATAATTCTCCTTTGTCTTGTCCCAGAGAACGGGACGTGCTTCCACGAGTGAAATTAAAAAGTCGACATCTAAATCGGCAGCCATTATTATGCATTAAATAACACGTGCAGACTAAACACCAACAAAACATTAACTAGCGAGCGGTGCGCTCCCCACCGTACAAGGCGCCGTGTCGCGACACGACGCCGTGCCGCCTCGCGGTAGCGGTGCCGTGCCGTTACACGGTGGCCGGCGCCGCACCGCAGACATGTGTCCACGCCCTAAGAAATCATAGTTTTTTAACTGGAAATTAAATATTAGAGAAGACCTTTTGTATACTTTTGTCGTTTTTATTCAACCACATCCAGTGATACCACCACATCGAAGTGAACTTGTACCCTAATGTGATGCCCTTGGTGTCTCCACTCCCAACACTTCTATTTTCAGGATGGGAAATCATCCTATGACTTCTCCCCTCTCTGGGTGGAGCGGAAGGAAGTATAAGACTTTTACTGATTAAAACCCGTCCATGTTCCTTCCTTAGCTCTTTATGTTCCGGGGTAGCGGTAACCTTTTGGGACAATCCCTCTTACCCTTCAGGCTTCGGTCCTTCAAATGCAGACATCTCTTTGATTCGCGCGTGGAACACGTACGCGCCGTCCGGCTCGGGTCTGGTCTTGATTGGACGATGAGCTACCCATAACTCACCGCCCGCAAACCCTGGTTCATTATTTTGGAGTGCATCGTGCACATTACAATTCAACCAAATCGCAGTAGTCGTAGTACCCGTCACCTAGTTTGAATTTCTTGTAATTGAATATGAACCTTCTCCTTTTGTAATAAAGTTCTAAATCTATCAAAGAAAATCGACAGGTTGGGGTAGCTTCATGTGCTGGCCACTGTACTTACTACTTTTGAATTCTATATATTCATCATGTCAACGTCAACAAGCCATAGAACATGGACTGCACTGCAGTATGCCAACTCATCTGCCTAGCTTTTTCCCAACTATGTTGGGTTCGGCTTCCACTCTAACCGGATGCAGCTGAATGCCAGTATTTTACATGGAGCGACTGCTTATCTGACCTTCACAACCCAGTAACTGGGCAATAAGATACCCCTTGGTAAGACTGGCTGTCAGATTTTCAGGCTTCTGAAAGATGCACGAATGACAGCCACGACCAACGGCTTAACGTGCTTTCCGAGACACGGGAAAAAACTTAAAGAAAAGACTTCATTTTCGGAAATTGATGAACAATAGCTTGCAAGCAGGTGGCATGCCATTATAACAACTCATCACAGTCATTACTAATCAGAAATTCTTTGATGAAGCATTCAACCTACTTGCATACCATTGTGCAAGGCATGACGTATCCTCAGCTTTGAGTGGTGATGAAGCTTGCTGTAGTATATGCTTGCTTCTTGCTTCGAAGTTACCCCTTCACTTGCAAAATAATTATACCAGCTAGGAAAATCACATTCTTCAGTTAATAGTTCAGTTCTAACCTAACATTTACATACAAATATTTCATAATATTTCAATAGAAGAATCCATTTCAAACCTACCAATCTAATCAAAATTTTAAATGACGCACCAAACTTAGATAATAATAAATTCATTAATAAAAAAATCCCCGAAAGGAAACAACTTTCATGAATGGGCCGAATTATCAGTATTTTTATCGGACAAATCGACAAATACTTTTTATCAATACCGATTGATCAAACGCCCTTAATTCAGAAAGAAAATGCGCACAAAAAATATTGTCACAGCGACTAGCCATATTCACAATAAAAAAATTATAACGCTTTAAAAGTAATAGCAAGTATTTTAATCATTTCCTCTGATTAATCTTATCAATATACCAAATGCAGTCCCTAAGTAAGTAATATATTGTTGTGTTCATTGAATCGCACTTTTTTTCGTCGTATAGATATTTCTGTTTTAAGGCCTGGATTAACACAGGATACATTTTATCGCTATCGCGCGAAGCCGCTGGCAGCAGCTAGTCTTTCATAAATTCTACTCATCGTTTCGTAGTTTCCCCTAATCCATTGAAATTCATAAACATAACTTTTGCCTATTGAAAAATAGGTACCAAGACAACAAATAAAAAAAAAAAAGACAACAAATTCAGGATTCTCTGCTAAAAAATATTCAGGTCTATTAATCCTCTAAGTAATCTCCTATTCACAATACCACAGTATTTATTATACTGTGCCAATAAGTTTAATTGAATTGCACCAAAAATGTCGCTCAAAACAACAAATAAAACTAACTGTTTAAAAAGCTTTCCGTACCGCAAATTCCACAATTTGGAAGCTCAAATTTCGCCGAAAAATGTTTGGTTTTCCAGTTGTGGTATTCGTTGTTCGAGTTAGTTGTTTGTTGTACCTACCCTCTCTTAGTATAGACCTGCAGTTAGTTTTTTAACCACACGAATTCAGTTAAAGTTCAGAATATTTAGTTTAAGTTTGACCTTATTTTAAATACTTACATATTTTAATCTTCCCATTTTATTACATTAAAGCTTCCTTATTAAAGAGATCGCAATTCCAGAGAGGTGGGAAGAAAGTAGGGATGTCTTTGCCCAGCAGTGGGACAACGATGTCAAATAAAAAAAACACGACCACATAACTGACTACTAACAAATCTCGTTGGTGGTAATATTGCCGGTATTGGTAACCAATCTATCGCGCAATGAAACTATTTAAGAAAACAAACGTAAAAGCAGACGTAGAAGAACATTTTTTACGAATAAAAACATTTTCAGGGTAATATAACGATTTACCTTGATGATCTTCTCCTAGCTCCTCGCAAATGGCTGTACACGAAATGCCTTAAGAGATACCCCAAAATGAACTCGTCTTTCAGTATTTGATAAAGCAGCTATGCTACATTTATCTACGTAATTTAGGTATTTAAGACCCACACAAATCTTCCCACTCGATTTATAAATATAAAAAGAAATATTATTTGATCACAAATTATGTAACAGAAATGTATTGATAAAATTTGTGAAGGGAGGGCAAAACTGTAGGTTTCGTAATTTTGCTGCGTAGATTCAACATTCGTGTTCACAACATCAATGGAATCAAGAAGTTTCTTTTTGCATTTCGGACGATGGAACTCAAAATTTATCTAACATTACATAATATTTCGACTGGAAATGAGGACGGCATTATCCGGCCTACAATCATTATAATGCAGGGTAGGGGATGTGCCGGGTAAGCGGGATTGTCCGAAAGGGTTACCGCTACCCCGGAACAAAAAGGGCTAAGGAAGTAACATGGATGGGTTTTAGTCAGTAAGAGTCTGACACTCCCTTCCGCTCCACTCCACCCAGACCTGGAGGAGCCATTTGATGATTTACCACCCTCAAAAGAAAGGGTCAACGTTAGAAGCAGATTCGGTGTCCAAAAGTAAGGCCAGGTCTTCGTGAGGTCTGGTATCAGTTTAGGGGACGTGTAGGGCAAGTCGAATAAAATAAAAAATAACGGTTAACAGTTGCGCCGCTCATGGTTCAAAATCGCTTGTCACTTAATTCGTCTAATATTGACCTGTTCAAATAGGGTGTTAACCTAGCCTTATTCCCAAGGTAGACCTGACAGACACTAACCGGCAAACGAAAAAGGCCCTTGAGATTGCTTCTTCTTCTTTTCGTGTGGTTAGTGGCTAACCTGGTGTCTGAGTTTTAATGCTGCCCATGGGCCTCTGACTTAGCTTCGCATGCTGTTGAGAAATATGTTAGATTACTACATGGACGAGACGCTTTACAACTCCACATCAATCCTTCCACCTGCTACATTATATGTTTCACATTAAGTAACGCCACATAATCCTATACAGCGGAAACCAGTTAATACATTACTGTTGTTCGAGCTCATCCAACCGAGTCGTTTCCAATCCAGTGACACAACTCCACACACGTTAATGTTGGTTTAGATACGATAGTACTTTGGATATTGTAAGCTGAGCAACGTGCGATAAAATGCCTTTGATACCCCAACCCCATGACTAAAAGGTCTACTTTTAGTTTTGGCAGGTGTAGGCAGATTGTATCCAGAATATTCTAAAAATAAAGATGACGAGTACAAGAAAATTAGATTTCATTTCTCGTTTACCCAGTCCCTAATTACCTTTTAAGTACCTGTAAGAATGGAACGCAAATCTGTATAATAAAATTTGTTTGTTCTTGTTCAATACTTTGTAGGTAGAGGAGACAATTTTAGAGCAAAATTCCGAGAAAAATAACTTTATTGTTTATAGTCACGTTTTAATGAAAAGGAACGAGACAAGATAAGTCAATGATCACCAACTTATTTCAGTAACATCCAGTATTCCTTGTACAGATTGGGTATATGTGGGTGGCCGTGTGCAAAATTCATTTGCACTTTTTCGCCGTCTCCCGGCAGTCTTAATGCATGGTATTTCGTGCAAGGTGCAAAGAAAGCCTATTAAAAATGTTGTATGCTCAGCAGAAACCTTTTTTTGTGTCGAAGAACTTACCTGCTGCGTAATAATCTCGAGTGCAAATATCTAGCGCATAAAATTATGTTCGAAGCAAATAATTCCCAAAATTTCGTGTATTTTCCTGACACGCCACCAAAAGCTTATTTTACCTGAAATTTAATTTGGAAAGAGGTCTTGGTTCTACTTGCAAATGTATTTCATTATGCTTTCTCTCTCTCTCTGTGTGTAACATGTACGTACCTAAACATTAGAAGTGATTGTCAGAATCCACACGACATTCAAGATCCCGAGTTGGAAAAACTTTCGGCATGTTTCGAAGCAAGAATTCCGTAGCGCAGACTCCTAATATTCCTTTAAATTATTAAACGAGTTCCCATGAGTTATTCACTGAATTAGAAATAAAGTCAACACATTCAGAATCCAATATAAAAAGCTTCATTTTACGAGATGAAACAGCGTATGTCATAATCCAAATAGGTCAAAACAATTAAGCTGAATCAGGAAAATCCAGTGAAGTCTTGAACATTTTGGAATTTCTCGGCAATGTTGTACTTCAATTTTGCACGTTGTAAGGTCATTAACCAGTAGCAACTCGAAGCATGACGACCCAACCGTTAGTTTTTGCAATAAGTCATTAAGGAAGTCTTAAGCAGGATGACAGGTGTACTTTGAACACCTTTGTTTCTAGAGGGTTATAACGCTCCAAACCTGTTCGCAAATAAATGAAAATATAAAAATATCAGCGGGTTCATTCCCTTTTGAACTATTGAAGTTTTTACGTATTCAAGACGTTGAGAGAATTAATGCGATTTTTTCATCGGTGGCACGTGATTGTTGTGGTAAACAGTGAAATCAATTCAAGAATCTTTTTGTACCGTTTTATCGATGTCTTGGGAATTAAAGAATATATTTTTATAGTTGATTGATACTCTGACAATGTAGGTTTGTAGTTTATGTAAGTTGGAAAACGTGTCAAGATGATAATTGTACCTACATAATTGAAACAAATTATGTGAACGATTGTTTGTCTCAATTTTATAAACAATTGTCTTATAATCTTATAACAAACTTGTGAGGAATGGCTAATGGCAAAAAGGATGTTAATGACGGATGGATACGCGGACATTCCAAACATGTCTTTCTGTCGTTGCTTCCATAATGCTATAGTGTTTCACTGATTCAAGTGTTAAATTATCGTCGGCTATAATTTCCTTTAGCATTATTATAATCTTTACAGCCTTTTTCTGTTCCTCAGTATCCTGCTTCTTTAATGCGATTCTTCTCTATTATTTACCAGTCGTTTTTCCATTATAGAAATCCACTTAGTCATCTATGAATATTGGAAAATGTTTAAATAATGGAATGGTAATTTCACTTTAAATATTTACCACAGATTTACCCGATACATCCCTAAATCCGTTTTTAGATAATTCAAAAGCAGGGAACATTCGTGAATACTTTCTGACTTATTGTTCATCTAAAGAAAACAGCAACTGTCTTTGGAGTATTCCATCTGCCTAGCCTTTTCCTTACTATGTTGGAGTCGTCTTTGGAGTATTCAATCTGCCTAGCCTTTTCCTTACTATGTTGGAGTCGGCTTCCAGTCTAACCGGATGCAGCTGAATACCAGTATTTTACATGGAGCGACTGCCTATCTGACCCCCACAACCCAGTAACTGGGCAATACGATACCTCTTGGTAAGACTGGATGTCAGATTTTCGGGATTCTGCCTACCCGTTACGACTGTCAAAGATGCACAAATGACAGCTGGGACCAACGGCTTAACGTGCTTTCCGAGGCACGGAGGAGTCTTGGTATGTAAAGATGGTCACCCATCCACGGCCAACCTAACTACAAAATGTCAGTGCAACTGATAACTAACGTTATACGCATTAGCAGATTGAAAACAGCACACACAATCGATAGAACTCCTTAGAGAAGTTAAAGCACGTCGCTGATTGTCGTGCTTTTGCGAACTTTTTTCTTTAAATGGTTTTTGCATACACTGTGTGTTTAATTTGTTATTGTCATTTATGCGTCATGTTTGTAGCGCTTGTTTGTTTATATTCTGATATTGGGTTTTCAAGTGTGAAGGAACCAAACATATACCTACTTTATATTGTGGTTAAAATTTCTGTGGCTTTTCTTTTGTTTATCAACGTTTACTTCTATTGGTATAGGTCTACTCTATTAATATCTCCTCAGTTTTGTCGCCTTTGCAACAGGCTTTGATCCGATACCCTTACCGTTGATTATTATGGTCGAAAAGCGATGTATTATACTCGCTGAAAATAAAACAACAAACATGTCCACACGTAATTGCACATAGCTGCCTCCATCACCCGTTGACGGCGGATGGGATAATTAAAGGTATGTTTATTGTCCTTAAAGGGCAAAAATGGGGTACACAGTCGTCCCATTAAACAGTGTCACATCTCTATTTTTGGCTCACATTTTTATTTTAATAAACCATGCGGCATCTCTATTTTTGGGTCTGTATTTTTATTTTCCACGTTAAGTTTTGCTTCATCATTTTAATGACATTCGTAAATTCGTTTTCGCACGCAAGGTTTACGCCTACGCTTACGTTTAATCTCGAAATATGTAGGTACTTATGATGTTTTTATTAGGCACATTAAGGTAGGCTTTTCATTTAAAAATACTTTACATTTATCACAGAATTAAACTGTTCCCTTCTGGTAGATAAGGATATATAACAAAACTTTATGCTATAATTTGTGATTTACCAATTTTTATACTTCTATATCGATGTGTTTTTGATGTGAGCACGACATTTCACAACATTTTGTGCACATTGCATGAGTTTTATTCCGAATAAAACCTATTCGACCCTATATGTTACTTAGGTCAGTATTTTTCCTTCAGAATCAGGAGCTTTATCTAGTCCATGTGTATGTTTCGGTGAACGACTTGTACATTTTCACAACACTAGCTTTTTTCCGCGACTTAGATATATATTTTTATATATTTTAAACTAAATGGAAAAGCTTTCCAACCCAAGCTGTAGCAATTCAATGAAATATAAGAACAGCGTAGGCGATGGTACAGCCGCAGTTTAGGTATAATGGCAGTTTTGTGCAATACCTATATTTACACATGGTATGGTGTCTTCAAGGGCGTAAAAACGTTCTTGCGGTACTCATTCTTTCGGCTTGCAACGGTTGCAACCATCTTCCAAGCGTTGGTACAGAGAGTTCAGGATCTAGAATATTTTTATAAGATCATTTGCAGTCGCTGATGCCGACATGTTTCAACGTAGTTCACAAATTGCAGGGTCAAATCAGAATCCTGACGTCACACTAACGATCGTCCGTGTGAATGAGCTCGTTAAGTCTGCCGGATGCACGGAGTAGAAAACAAATGGAGAGCGAACTTGCGTGCTATACAAATACTTTTTGACTTAGTGCTACAGTTTATTAGCATAGAAGTGCCGTATCATGTGTTACGTACGTTTGTCCAATAAGAAGTTAAGTGTCTACTCCATTGCGAACTTATTTAAATATATTCTCTTATCAATTGGATCTGCTCACCGATAATCTTCACACCAGGCTTGCTGTGCTATTAGCAAAGCGAAAAAGGCTGTGTTCTTTTTTCCGTACTTCATCCATAAAAGAAGGAATTGATGACTCAGGTACAGCTGATCCTCTCAGAAATTGTCTATTAGCATTTTATTTGTTTTCTTCTCCGTGGCCGGATGTTTTGTGCGGATAGCACCCGGACGGATTCCGTCAAGATGCTAGTTTAAGATGGTGTTTTATTTTTAGTGTTCCGCACCGGAATAGGGTAAACGGGAACTCTTCTCGGCGTAAATAGCTAGCTGTTTTCTCTAATTTTTGTTAATGGTTTTAGAGGATTTGAATCAGTAGGTAAAATTATTTGAAATACGTTTCTCGGTTCTAAGTCTTCTTCTTGAAGTTAGATGAGATTCTGAAGACTGGGACATGGGTAGCTTGACTGACAGTATCCTTCATCATAATGCAATTGAACAACGACATATACGGATATAGGGTAATCAAGATGTATTTTTATTGAACTAGTGAAAACCTTACCAACTAGGAATTAGGACTTATATTCTATTATGGTAATAACGTGACAACCTACTGATTCCAAGCACCACCTGTCAAGACATACATCGATACGAAAGAAGAAGGTAGTCTATCGAAGGAAATTACCGTTTGATTTACTTTATTTGATAAATATATTGCAAACAAGTTTTTCGCCAATATATCTACCCGTAGCTCCAGAGGACGAAAGGTTAAAGTTATAGCTGTCTATTGGGTCGTGGCAAGAATGTTGAAACGCGATATAGATTGATGCTACTCTTGGTAAACAGTGTCAGAATTTTGGCGAAGACGCCGCTGACGGTAAATTGCCTGTCTGCTAAAGAATGTTTATTTTTCTTAATTAGATTGATGTTTACTTTGCCATTAATCATATTATACTGGCGAGAGTTCGTTGCTCACGGGTAGAATCACGTTAAGTTATAAAATTGAAGGAACGTCTCTTATTTCTCGTATCCCACTTACGGCTAAGATGGATCTATATAAAGCTCTTTCTTCTGAGACAGTGGGTACTATTCAGGTAACTGTATGTAATGTTCTTTGCATTTAGATTAAACAAAGTAAGTATCCACAAACTTATCCCCACACAACCAGTGTTGTACCGGATGTTCTTCTCTCATCGATCGATATTATCTAATACCTGGCTATACAATTTAATCTACCACAATTTACAGTTGCTAACCCACTTAGATTGAAATCGCAATCGTTACCTACCTACCCAGATGACATAACTTCTACAATTTCCCGGTAGCATCCAACGCAAATATTAGATTCTAGCGCAATCAGCTTCAGGAAATGAAGCCCTTGAAAGTTATGATGTTATTTGAGCTTCATTGCCTCTGATTTCTTTTTCGAATCTAGGTAGCCACTTTTCTAGTTCATTGCACAGGAAAATATAGCAAGAATTTGTTCATATGAGTCGATTGAAGTTAATTATTCATTTTTAGGACCATATTTTAACTTATTTATTTTAATTTATCAATTTTTTTATATTTATCAGAATCGCAATAGAATAGAGAATTTTTAGACGAATTTCATAGGGTAAGTAAAAACTTTACTTGAAATCTAGTGCTAGCAGGTATAGGCAGGTAGTAATGCTGATCTTGATTTTGTTAATTTCATGTTTTATTAACGACGTTTTCCTTGCGAAGCATGTGGTGGCGTGACTATGAATAGGCTGAAATTATGGATCAGGCAAGTGTGCGGTTTAAATGAAGATGAAAAAATTGAAAAGAATATGCTTAGAAGGTTTGCCTTATTGAGAGGATGAATGAAAGGCGATCAGCAAAAGGCAATTAATGTGATTGTGGACACCCGGAAGTGACGCTTTAGGAGGACATATTAGTTATGTTGGTGCGAACGGTCAGGTGCGTAATACTCGCAACCGGCGTGCGTGTTTGAACGAACACGGAGCAATAGGAGAAGGTATGTAAGGACTGTAGGAGGTGGCCTACTATAGTTTCTACCTACTGCCATGGAATGAAGGCGTGGGCTTATGTAGGTATGTACTAACGAATTTTCCCAAATTAATCTACCAAACGAATTCTTCGTAATGTTTTCCAACTTCGAAGTACGCACTCCAATAAGACTACATAATACCTAAAGTGGGCGTCCCTTACTGTTTCGTTTTATTCCAAGGCTTCAACTGCGTAGAAAATATAACAAACGAAGTAATTTATCGTTAGGATATATATTGTTATCTTGTTTGTTCAGCTATATTTTTGTTAATATGGTAGGTATACAAAAAAATGCCGTGTTTGCGTAACGCCGTCTACCGCTGGGATGCTGTCGAGAAAATTGGCTGTTCGCTGGCCCGATATATTTCTGAATGACTATGCTTTAAAAAGAAAATAGAAATTGTACAAATATAAACAGCGGGAATAAGAAAAGGGACCTTAATCCCATAGACACTGTAGATAAGGAAGCCAGTAAACCGAATCCTTTTGTGGGTTGTGTGAACGTTGTACGTGGATGCGATGTGTTGTCATTGCGGCAAATAAGCAAGAAAAAACATCATAAATAATATGACAATACTGAAATCATAAGCATACTTATTTCTGGGCCCTTGCGCAATAAGATGACAATCAACCTTTAGTACAAATTGATATAGAAAAGGCAGGTGACAGGTCTTGTCACTTGATACATCTTAACAAACCACAAAATCAAATAAACAACACGTCATCTAACCTTACCAAAATTTTCTTTAAATTACTATACAAACAAGTCGTCGCCACTAGGACTGCCGTTGAACTTGTCAAAGTTTGACACTTGCCAACTTCAAACATGTTCTCATCGTGATTACTTGGAGCTTTTGATGCCAAAATTTATGACAGTCTTGCCTTAAATGCTGCATAGGCATACTTTGTACCTATCTGTTAATTATGTTTATGTCTTGTCATCTCTGACTTTAGGTTTATTAAAAGATCATTTTCGTCTGTATTTAATGACTGGTTGGTTAAAATCCTTTGTGCATGTTATTAATATTATCATAACCCCTTCGGGTGTATTTTTTTGTATTAACAATATTGATTGAATGGAAACTTGAAAGAGGTTGTATATTTGCATTGATGACTTTCCGATTGCAAGTTCACATCCTGTTGTAGATTTATTTTTGGCTCCTCATGAACTTGACTTCGTGTAAACGTAAACAGGATTCAAATACATGAATCGAACACGGTATTACGATGTTGCTGTTAATTTCAAAGTTTAGAAGGTTGCGGTGGAAACTTCGTATAACTTAACATGATTTACAACCCAGATTTCCGTGGCTTAAATTCGGACAAGCGAAGTGAAACAGTAAACATGGAAGATATAACAATACTGATATTGGCAAAAATATTAACCATCAACTTCTACTACTATTACTATTTTATTGACTCCTCAAACAGTTAAGTTATGAAACGGTAACTTGCACGTCATAAGTTATTATTGGAGCGATTTTATAACGCACTAAACATTAATGGCGCTCGTGATCGGGTAAATGTCAAGTTGTGTGCTGATGCTGACATTTGAGATCGTCCAGTCGCTCGGGAAATGTTGGATACATCGATATGGTTTAGTGTTCTCAAGGCTTTGTCTTTTGAGAGGCTAGCGATGGCTTTATTAAGTTCTCCTCTGTAGAATGCTTCTTCGGCTATAAGGTTACACCTTTCTCATCTTCTTTATGAGCTGTGACATTTATGTGAACATAATAATATGTATCTTCTTCATAGAAACTTGTAAAAGTACTTTCGGTTTATAGAGACCACGATACGTTATGAGACTTAACGTGACTAGAAGAGAATGTAAATGAGATAATGTTTGCTGATATACAATTACATATTATTATTCCACCTCGATTCTCTAAAATGGCGACATGTCATAGCCTCAATCTCGGGTGAATCTTTGTCTGCTGCAATAATTCTACTATACAATATACTATCCCTCCCACACAAAAATCATTGTAAATGTTACAATAGGTTTCTCATGTTATGTACATTAATACCCCTTTCGCAGAAGGACCCGCCTTCGTAGGAGATGGCAACATAATCAGATTTGCTTGCAGATATGAATAGGTGGAGACACGACTATAATAATTATGTGAATACCTACATTCGATAGATATTTATGTACGGAACTGAAAAGAAAAAAAACTAGTCTAATCGGATTACTGATCTAATTTGAAAGAAACTTAGGGAAATAAACTATTTAATGAAATTAGTAGACGACGACTTTTTCTTTTCTGTCTTGCTAAAACTGTTGTAAGAATGCATTAAAAACATGCGCTTATCGACTGAAGATGAAGTAACTATCCTACACTTTTTAGGATTTCAAAGTCTTCTTGAATTCAAGTTTTCAATTCTGCATCATCATCATCATCATCATATCAGCTTATAGGAGTTCATTGCATAGGAGAAGTTTCAAAAACCTTTCCTGCATCAACGGTTCATATAAAATAAAACGATAAAAAGACCCAATTCAAAGTATTTCGAAAGCTATAAAAATAGCAAAAATAACCAACTCAGAATAAAACTTTTTTAACGTATCATCTGAATTGTTCATTCATAAAGCAGCTATTGATAAAATTCAAATGAAGTCCTTGATATTGGCATTCGACCGGGAGGGATTTAAACCGTTTGATTACTCTGTTATCCCATCAATTGATTCCGGATGGAAAACAATTTTAGCTCCTTTATCCGATTTGTCGATTTTATTTCGTGATGTACCATTTTTGTATTTGTTTTGGAGTTTTGGTGTACCTAATTGAAAACGATCCCTCTATTTAATAAATAATTATATTTATTTGGTTAGATTACGCCAGGATCCTGTTCTGTAGTTATTTGTTTTAGATTATTCAGCTGCATTTTGATTAGCATATTTGTCGATGGTCTTTTTTTTGAGGCTGGGATATCATCAAATGACTCCTCCTGCTCTGGATGGAGCGGAAGGGAGTGTCAGACGTTCCTTAGCCCTTTATGTTCCGAATCTGTTACCCGCAGGCTACGGTCCTTACGAACCCCTACACCTATGCTGACATCTTTGAGGCGTGCGTGAAACACGTACGCGCCGTCCGGCACGGTTCTGGTCAGACGGTTAACTACCCATTACTCACCGCCTGCAGAGCCGCGCCTACGGTGGCCGCCGATACGTCTCCCGCGGCGGCTGGGACGTGAGGTCCTGTCAGTCAGACATCTCGCTACCTCCTTTGCTCGCATGACTGCTTCGCAGAAGGAGCTCGCTCCAGACCATGGCTTGCACTAGGGCCAAACTTAAGAGGTCACCGCCGCCGCCAATCGCCTCTACGAGGACACGGCTGTGCTCCGCCCAAGCTGGGCAAAACTATACCTTTTGCTTCACCGTGTCCTCTGGCCAATCCTCGCAGTTGTGACACCCGGGCGTTTCCTCCCGCTTGATTATGTGTTGGAACCACCGGAAACATCCGTGTCCGGTGAAGACCTGTGTCAGGCGGTAGATGAGGACGCCGTGACACCTCTCTAGCCACTCCTCAAAGAGGGTCTTACTGCCACTATCGTGGCGTACCCTTGTCGGTCTAATCATATCCATCGTTTAAGCCTACATGATTGCAATTTTCGCCTTAAACTCCCATTAAAATGGCTCTCAGTTTTACATATTTTGGGGTTTTCTCATTAACTATTGGTAATTAACATCATATTATGTTGCAAGCATGAAAATAGCTCTTTGTTACCAGTTTGTTATCAGCATTTCATTATAGGCTCATGTTAATTCCGTGTTAAACTCGATATTTTAAGTACTTTGTATTAATTACTTCAGTATCACTTTCATTAATTGCGTACCTTTGGCGGGAAAATGCTTTTTATTATTCGGTAGGTCATAATAAAATTATATCCTTTTATATGTTTTGGCGTTGAATCCTATTTATATGGATGAATGTGTTTAGTTTTGTCATTGTTTAAATTAAATTCATGAAGACATGCATGACTTTCATTAAGCAATGCAGGCAGATAAAGCACGGTTGGTCGGTTAATCATACATGCACTACTAGTGTATATTAACATTTAAATGCTGACCATTGTCAAACCAATAATTTTCCTCTATTGGCTTCCATTCAATTCGTATTCCTTTACGTTTATTTTCCTTCGCTGAAACGAATTGAAATAAATGTAAATAACCCTCCAGTGACGTTATGACTTACGTCATACACCTTTACGGCGCAATAAATTCTTTTTTGCCATAATGTCTTTGAATGTGGCAGAGAAGAATTTTTCCCATGGGTGTCGTATGAGGCGTCTGGGTGTAAGAGAAATGATAAACGAATAGGCAATAGGAACAATCCAATAATGTAATGCTATATTATCATAATTCTGGTAATGGTGCCAACGTTTCTTGACGATCGATCAGTAACTAATGTTCATCAGAAAGGTTTTACGGCTCTGTTATATTTCTGCAATCATTCTTCATGTAATCCCTCCATTTCCAAGCTCAATACATGGCCGTACATCCATAGTTAAAAATATCATCGCTATGTCCCGCTAAGCAATAAACCAATTGAGTTCGCCTGTATGAACTTGACCCCTCGTCAAATTGTAGCGATACGCTCTGCTTGCAAGTTTTGAATCATCCTATTGTCATTCGAATGTCGTCTTTGTCTCTAAAAGATTAAGTTCGATTTAGGATGAAGCTTATTTCGGGATTTCGGTCCAGAGCTCATATCGTGCTATTCCCGACCTTATCGCTAGTGAAATTCTGTTTAGTTTCAGTAGTGCCAAGTTGGCGTTCATTGATTCCTTTATTCCACCTTGCGTCTTGAATGGAATATTTTTGCTACCACTGTGGGTAGGTACTTCATGGTCGTACTGGACTCGTGCCAAGAGATTTCCGTTATCGAATACAAACGCCACTTTTATATTTTTTTAGTTTTCGTTAAGTATTTATGTTTATTATACCTACTCAATTCGCGATTTTAGTGTGTGAATAAATGTGAAATGTTTTAAAAAAAAGGGACTGACCCGGAGAAAGTCGGATGAATGAATTAGTTTATGGTGAATATAAATAATTATGACGGATATTTTCCCGTACCTCAAAAAGAAAAAAAAAACGGAACCCTTATAGGATCACTTTGCTGTCCGTCCATCTGTCTGACAAGACCATTTATTTTTAAATTTTGTAACTCAAAACATCAGAACATCCTTGAGTTGCTTTTTCGCTCAAAGGAACTCCTTAAATATTTACATCAGCTCATGCAATTTCACCAACTAATCATAATATGCAAAATATTCTAAAACTTTTAAAAGTGTGTGCAAAATAGCTAAAGCTCTTTATATTAGCAATAAAATAAAATCAGCTGATGATAAAATAAAAACTACCTGGCAAATAATAAATAATGAAACAGGTAGGAAAAAGCAGCGTAATACTGAGTATAATTTAGAGACTGCACATGGCCGCATCAACTCAGATATAGAAATAGCTCAGGAATTTGAAAACTTTTTTGCTAATATTCCACTCAAAACTACTGCATCATTAAATTCCTCAGCCGCGCTTTCTGCTGCCTTACTTAGAAAAAATGTAAAGGCATGCCCTTTAGAATTTACATTTCAGCATACAAACCCCCAGGCTGTTATAAAAGCTTTTAAAGATCTTAAAATCAAATCAACAGAAGATCTCTGGGGAATGTCTGTAAAAGTCTGTAGTTCTATTATAGACACCATTGCGCCCTATTTAGCTTTCATATTTAATACCAGTGTGGACCAAGGAGTCTTTCCGGATCTTATGAAACACAGTAAAGTAGTGCCATTGTTCAAATCCGGTGATAGTAAAGAACCCAACAATTATAGGCCCGTTTCAATTCTGCCAGTTCTCAGTAAAGTGTTTGAAAAGTTGATGCTCAATCAAATGTTACGTCACTTTAATAAAAATTCCATCTTGCATGACCAACAGTTCGGTTTCACCAAAGGGCGTTGTACTACTGACGCTGGTGTCACCCTAATAAAGAACATTTTTAGCGCCTGGGAAGAAGCCCAAGATGCCATTGGAATCTTTTGCGATCTCTCTAAGGCGTTCGATTGCGTAGAACATGAGACGCTTCTGCTGAAACTAGAGCACTATGGGATTAGAAATACAGCCCTTGATTTACTTAGATCATACCTGAAAGATAGAAAGGTTAAAGTTCAAGTAAATGGTGTGAACTCGCTGGGGTCGGAAATGACAATGGGCGTTCCTCAAGGTTCGATATTGGGTCCATTCCTCTTTTTAGTTTACATTAACGATTTACCCCAATTACTTCAAAATCAACCGAAGATGGTGTTATTTGCAGATGACACATCATTAATCTTTAAAATTGATAGACGCTCGCAAAATCTTGACGACGTGAATAACTCTATTCTTCAGGTCCAAGATTGGTTTACGGTAAATAATTTGGTACTAAATGAAAAAAAAACCAAATGCATTAGATTTACATTGTGAAAAGTAGCGATTGTGACATCATATTGAACGGAGAGAAGCTGGAATTTATTAAGCAGACGGTTTTCCTGGGAATCACGCTAGACGACAAGTTGCAATGGGGTCCCCACATAACAACTCTTGCGGGACGGCTTAGTTCGGCCGCTTATGCTGTTAGAAAGATAAGGCAGATGACAGACGTAGAAACCGCGCGTTTGGTCTATTTTAGTTACTTCCACAGCATAATGTCGTATGGCATTTTACTGTGGGGTCGGGCTGCTGACATTGAATCCATTTTTATTTTGCAAAAGCGAGCGATCAGAGCCATTTACAATCTTCGTCGTCGCGAATCGCTTAGGGAACTATTTAAAAGGATTAATATTATGACGGTTCCTTGCCAATTCATTTATGAAAATATTATGTATGTAAGAAAAAATAGACATCTTTTTAACAAAATAAGTGATAGGCATAACTTTAATACTAGAAATAAAGACAAAATAGTTCAACCATTTTTCAGATTGTCCAAAGTACATACATCTTTTATGGGGTTCTGTGTTAAATGTTACAACAAAATACCTTGTGACATACTGAAATTAAATGAAAGAAAATTTAAAACTCATATTAAAAGTACACTTTGTAAACAAGCTTATTACAAATTAGAGGATTATATCAAGGATAAGGATGCTTGGAAACATGCTGGTCCTGCTCCACAGGACAATCTAGTGTCTAGACAAAATCAAACTGGTTGCTAAGTAAATTAGGTAATAATTTATAATTTGTACCATATTATTTTATTATATTGGTATAACATCTCACACATTGATTAATTTATTATTGTTAACTTTTAGAATGTTTGTAAATATGTGAGCACCATGTACTTATGACATACCTAATTTAGTTTATTTTTCACTGCTACATGCGTTCTTCTTTTCACCATTTTGGTGTATTGTTTTTATTCTGGGTGCATCGTCTTCACATATTATAATATTATAATACATGTATACAAAACATTGTGAAACATTTTAAAAGAGTAACGGTGGAGTTTCTTGCCCATTCTTCTCCACACGAAACTACCTTTTGGAAGGGGCGACTAGAATCAATTCTATTTCTTGTTAATTTTTGACGTTCAAAAGTGCCTTTCTTGGGCCTATTTGAAATAAATGTTTTGACTTTGAAAACTTTGAAACTTTTATGATTTCTAAAGGACCATACAGGTACTAAGAAGGGTTATAAAATAATGTACAACCGATTTCAGTATTACTGATCGGTAATAAGGCTTAAACCGCAATAAACGTCTTGAGTACAGGTTTATGGACAATAATCGCTTAATGGAGGTGCTCTAAGTGCAGATCCAGTCTATATTATTAATAGTTTACCAAGTGAAACTAGGATTTAGTAAGGCAGGTGATAATTTAGGGTCCTAGTCGATTGAGGGTAAACACAAGGTCATCCAGACTGTTACTTGGAAGCTTAGTCTATGATAAAGATTCATCCGAAAAACAGTTTGGGCATAAATGCAACTGTCTGGTGAACGTTTTCTCTCTCCAAGAATATTTTCGATAATGTTATTTATGAATACAGGTTGATAATACAGTCCATCCATACATCATGATCATATACCACACCCACGGGCATCTTATTATTAGCCGAAAGCCAAACTGCTGGATTTTCCGCAGATCTTTTTCATTCTTCAAACTACTGAGATAAGCGGGATACACAAATATACAGATTATGTTTTCGTTCATTTCTCTACGTCAAAACATTCTAAGGAAACATTTATAACCTTGTTCCGAACCAAACAAACTAAGAATTATTTGAAGCCAATATCTACTCGGAAGACTTGTCTAAAAATACTCACGTTATATTGTGCTTATAGTAAATAGCTATCAATGTTTCACTCTTGTTTCAGATCAGTATATATGCTCCGAAATAACCAAATGTGACGTAATAGCTACGTAAACAAAATAAAGAAAAATGCGCATATAAGATAACGGGGATGCTGGAAAATAAGTTGTGCTAAGCTATATTTGAGCCTAATGTACGTATATATTAATAGTGGCAGGAAACATGTCTATCGTACTCGCCCTTGAATCGACTTTCGCGGTTTTGAACGCACGCTTGCTCATGAATGGTAGAGTTTCATTGATACTAGCGAATGGGCGTGTCTTGTGTATTAATATCTTTTATTCGACGCACCCATATCACTTAATGTTTATCATTCATTCATTTCCATTCTGTTATGCAACGTTGTTGTTCTGGACACGATCTTTGTTCTGAAATTTTGATTCCGTCCTGTCTCGTTAATAACTTTCGGGAATAATCTACCTCTCCGAAGAATACATTGATATGTTTCGCCAATTTGGTTTTTATTAATTTGTTTACTCTGAATGGTAATCATGTTTGCTGTTTATTTACGAGAAATTTTTATTTGGTCCTAACTTTTTGTATAATTCGGAATAAATCAATCATTGTAATGTATGCCGATCTTTTTCCCTTGGGCTTTGTAAAACAGCGAGCAATCAGAGTAAAACTGTGAAAAGGAAAGTTTTGTGTGCTGAGGCTTGGGCCAAAAACGGTTTATCCATTCGTTGTGAAAACTTCAGTGTTTGTGGATTTGTGGTGGTCAGACGTAGGCAGTTTGATATTTGAGAATTATCTACCGCATAAAATAGTCCTTATGCCTTTACAAGAACTGATCTCTTTTATCATCACCACTCTCTCGAATCATCTGCATGGCTAGTCGAAGTATTTCATTTTGCTGGGTACCAATAAATTATAATAAGTTCTGTTAGGTATGATTTTTATCGTTGGCTCTCTGCCTAGAATAATCCACTGGATTATAGAATATCGCAATAGCATTCAAGTGCTTACCGATAAAGTGATAAGATTGCCCACGACTTTCGAGTGCTTGACTCACTTCCGTTTAGTCAACTTTCCTATTGACAATGGGCTGATACAATATCCTGTACACTTTCGCGTTTACAGTCCAATACATAACTGTCATTATTTGCTTCGTTACCTTGTTGTATTAATTTTGCTAACCCATTATATCATTTGGGATTGCCCTACACCAGTATTTAACTGCGATAGATTATTATTGTATGTTAATACTTATCAACCTCCACCTGCACTTACCCATATCCAAAGTCTACTTGTTAAACTCTTGCAGAATGATATTGTTCGTAGATTTTTTATATCTGAGTTCTTTCGGTCTCTATATTTGTTTAATCCCTTTTATTATGAAAAAGATATTTGGCTGCCTACCTCTCTCCTCTTGATATGTTCCCTGACTATATCAATTCATTTTTATTCGATCCTGCTTTGTTTTCTCCTTCTATAGATGATAAGTTTGGACGAAAGACACGTGTTCTTTTATTACTTACGAAATGCAGAAGTATTGTTTACGGAACAGTACTACCCATATCGTCTGTTTTATTTAAAAAAAAAACAAAACAACATGTTTCTTTGATATTAAGTACGTATCAAGGTTAATACAGTTTAACATAAATCAGAGGTAAATCTCTGAAATAATGAATGCAACGAACTTTTTGTTTTATTTCTACTAGTAGTAATGTTGTTTCTCGCTCATGGATCATTCTGAATATTTCCTCTTTGGGTTTTTACATTATTTTAATGTATTTTTTTGTGTTGTGAATATACGGGGGACTTGATGGTAGATTAATGCAGTGTAAGTAGGTGTTTTATTTATCAACCTCCACCAATACGGGGAATACTTAATTTTGTTAAAACAATAAAGCACGGATGCAAAAGTTCAGCTTACAAAAAATTTATTGAAAATAGCCCTTCCTGCTCTATAAACTCGTTGAATATTGATTTACAAAATAATCAGTGGCACGATCGAATGACTTCATACGATAGCGACTAATTAGTTTCCATATTAATTGTGATAACATTTTATTTAAAAAGATACATAATGACACCTAAATCGATCAGATATAATAAGTATTTAAAATTCATGAATCACAATCGTGGCGAAGATAAAGATTCATTCACAAACAGATTACTTAAGTACTTTTTAGTAGTCATAAACTCATTCATCTATGTAATATCATCTCGTTCGATTACTATACGTTATACAACATCAAACAATTCTTATAATAGAACGCTCTAATAAAAGGTTGTTAGAACAACTATGACGCGGGAGGAAGTTGATAGGAAGTAGGTCCTCGTCCGTGACCTAGTGGGAATAAAATATAGCACTGTAGATTGTGAAACTGGCCGAAATTAAAACCTGATCCACGTCCTTGGCACGCAAAAAATTTGAACGATATGTGGAACTCTTATTGGGCAAATCCTACGCCTGGAAGAATGGAACTGCCGAAGCCCCGAAGGGTGATTTAATTAACTATATGACTAGAGTTATTCAAATGCCATAATGTGTGTCTACATGGGTCATTGACAGTCAGTACGTTTTAGAACCTAAAGTGAAAAATATGACTTCTATCATCACCAGATTAGCCTACGCATCGACGTCATAATCTCGTAATATCATTGTAAAACCATGAAACAACCACATACTGTTGTGGTATCAATAAAATTTCGGATGTTTGGAATCAACCCACACTAGTTTATTACCAGTCCAGGATGTTACTATTTGATAAAACGCAACTACGCGCGTGGGATATCGTTTGATTGTTTACGTCCTTTAGCGACGCCATCTTGGATTTTTGTTGTTTTTATTTTCACGAGTGAGTGAGCGATTTGGATGAATGAACGGGTGAGTCATCGTGAGAATTGTTTTGAGCCAATTGAAGCAATTGAGTTGAATATTTTTTGCACTGCTGCTGTTGCATTATGACGTGGCATGATTTTAAAAATGTTTAACGATGAGAAGGATCAAGTCAACTATGACCTTGACAAAGATAAACTAGGAGTTCTAAGGTAGTCTGTTCATCTGTTCCAAGGTAGATCGATGTACCATTTACTTATTCATGAGCGTCTCTTCAAAGAACAAGAAAACAATTAAAACTCCTGGCTTTATTCGAGCAAATGCTTAATTTAAAAAAGTGAACTGAAATAGTCCGGACATTTCTGCTACAATCCGGGGCTTAATAGAAAATGTTTGCATTTCAAGCTCGTTTGCGAATGAAAAGAAAAACAAAACGATTCTTTTTTGTTTCCAAACCAGCGGAATTAATTTGGTCGCTCTGGTCTAGTGAACAACAATGGAAAATCAATAGCCCAGTTCCTTACAATTTACAAAATGGTTTTTATTTTTTACGTTAATCATTCTTGAATACAACTTCAGTATATAGTGTCCAGTGCACTCCCTCCCACCGGGAGGTGGCCTGTGTCCAATCAGTGGGTACTTTATAAGCTAATTATGCTTAGGCTGTTTCGAGTTTCAGAACCAAACCGTTTTATAGAATCATCGGTACTTCAATAATGTTCTGAGGAATCTCACCGATCATCTATGACAACATGGCACTTCTTAAAGTAATATATTTCCCACAGCATAAAACTAGTGGGCGAAACCGTAGCGGAAGTCCATTAAGAACAGTATCAATAACATTCCAAAAGGTGATTGATTACAATCTACACATCAAAAAGCACGTGCTATCTAATAATACACCAGCAGACTACCAGTAGAAGTCTAGACTAAAATTCCTTCTCCGTATGAATGGTCCTACGCCACACATTCGTTGTATTGTGCGCCTAACCTTGCTCGAGAAACTCGCCAATCGGATGTTACTATTTTAGTTAGTAGGTCATTAAACGAACGCGCAGACGATTCTGGCACGTTTTTGGGGTTGGTAAGTATTATTATGACTGTTGTTATTGGTAGAAGCAGATAAGTCTTGAATGAATGTATTATTAGGGTTAGTAACGATGGAGTGACCTGTGCATTTAAAAAAAATAGCAGTTTTTAGCAAGTGAGGTGTGATTTACTGCAACTGATAATGATGGAAAAAATCGCGGGAAAAGTGGTGTTGGCCGAAGGAAAAAAAATCTAGTTGCGAAACATTTGTGATTGGACCACAACTAGTCACGAGTGCTGCTGAGCTGTTCCAATTTGCAAAGCACAAGGAATTGTATTTGGGGTTGATGGTCAATCCTCATTTATTATTATAGAAGCAACAGCTGTAGCAGTAAGTAACAGCTGATTATGTGTTTCTGCGCAATTCTGTGTGAAGTAGTGTATTAAAATAGTCACATGGCGATGTAGATACCTTTTAGCTGGCTTGGGAAAGTGTGCTGGTAGTGGAAAGCAACTGGTTACTGGTCTTCTCAACGCTCTAAATCGAAGTAGGTTACACGTGCAAAAAATTATGACATTTGCACATTGAAAGTACTTCCGTCTCATGTGCTATCTCGACAATTAACATATGATTTTATGCTAAACACTATGACCATGACTTCTGCGTTAACGTGCTTATAGCATGACTAATGTCGGTTAAGGTTTACACGCGTATAGGTACTTCAATTATTAAAACTTTCGATAAGCATTTCACCATCTTACGAAATTTCCTCGTTCACTTCCGTTCTAACAATTTCCAAGTAGGAATTTGGCACCTAGAAGGAGATGCCGACCGATTTAGCCAAATAAGTGTCTTCCTGTTGGAAAGATACGAAAAGGTCGGAATGAAACAGTTTCCTTTTCCAAAGGTCAGGGAGGTGAAAACACATTTTCGTAAGATTTCCCAAGTAAGGACCAATTTGATTTACCCTGATTACAGTTTAGTTCCAAATTCGTATTCAAAAAGTTTAAAAACGAGCTTGCAAACTCTACGATCTACTCTTTAATTAGTGTCTACTGTTGAAATACAGCTCCAAAGAGAATTAATTGAACCGAGACTATCCAGAATTAAAGCTCAAATTGGCACAGTTTTTATAGTACTTATTGACATGCGAAATCAAGACCGATTGATTCCCACCAGTCCATTCAAACGTTCCCGAAAGAACCACAAAGAGTAAAAAAGGACAATGGAATACAGCAATTTGTGTGTCGATGATAAACGCAGCGTATTTAAAAGGAAATAAAATGAAACTGCGCCCCTTGTGTTTGGTCTCACGCAGCCAGACAGACACGGAACGCTTTCCAATTGAAACTCCGTGTTGCTGTTCGTAGTGAAGTTGTCTGTTTAGAGACTCTGTTTGAACTAGTATTTGCTCTTGTAAATTAAATAAAAGCAATACTACTTGCTAGTTCCTTTGAGTAGAGCTTAGCAATTCAAATAGACTAGGAGCTGTGGGGATAAGGTAGGAGCTTAAATCAATTGTCCAGTGATTCTGAATGTTCACAATCCTCTTAGAATATTTTAAACCAGATTACGCTATGTTTAGAGTAACTGAGACGCCCCATCAAGCATTCGGTTCCCTGACATAATATCTATATATTTTTGTCTTTGTAACCTTTACCCACAATCCTATTTCGTATTACACACATTCAAGCTCAACTGCTCTTAATTTAACCAAACCTTATAAACAAAAAAAATCCTCTCACATTCATTCACAAGCTTCAACACCGAAAAAAAAACAAATAAATACGCCGCACTCGAAATAAACACATTGCAACTCATCGTAACGCAAAGGTCACGCACTGCTCAGCCTCCCGCCAAAAGAGCAAAAAGGCGCGAGCGGTAATGGTCGCGTTCAGAGTCATCTGCTCGACGCTCGCTGTTTCCGCCGCGGCCATGTTGGATTTATGGTGGCTAAAAGTGTTAGCATCCGTGTAGCTCTTGTAAGTTCTGATAATTGAATTGTTAGTCATTGAAAATGAACTTCCAAAACTGCAGCAAAACAGATTGTGTTGTCTTTCGAAACACCTTGGTATTATGTCCTAATTAAAAGCACAGATATACCAAACGGATCATTTAACAGTAGCACTTAATAAGCCCAATAACAATAAAGAATGTTCCGCCACAAGATCAAACATACCTGTGTACTAAATGAGCTGTTCTATTTGAAGAGAGTGTCATCGGTATATCAGTGCCTAATGACCCAGAAACTAAAAAAGCTGTGTGCACAGTTTCCCGCCAAAAGAAAAAAAAGATGACCGGTAATGGATGCGTTCAGCGTCATCTGTTCGGCGCTATGAACGCATACGTCCGGTTCCGCTGCAGCCGTATTGAGTTTATGGTGTTTTCATGATGGTTATCCTGTATCACGTCATCAGATCTCAGGGATAGGCACTTTACATTTTCATTTCGAAATTATGGCTTGTAAATCTATTTAGCATTTTGAGAGCACTAGATAGTCAACAGTGCCTTGCAAAATATATAAGAGGTTTATGGATATTATTCTTTAGCACATAACACAGTAATATAACCTTTACAATAAGCACTCTTTTCAGACCAGTCGCTGAGGTTTTATGTCAGACCAAACATTATGTCAGAAGTTTTATGCTATTTGAAACAAGAATTATTACAATAATGCGAAGTTTACAAGCATTGTCTTTGACAAAAAGATTTAAAAAAAATTGCAATTTTCTCCTTCAATCTCAAAATAAATCGATTTCGTTAACTATGTGAACTGAATCGCGTGTTGGATGTTAGCGAAACGATGCTTTGTTCGAATATTAAGTATAGAGCTCTAATTAGAATCGTTTCGCCGGCAATAGGTATGTTGCATGATTGTTCTCAGAACAACGAAGAGATGTTTATTTTTTTGTTCGTCATTCACGTCTTTGTGTTTTTCGGTTTGCACGTAGTTATATGAATTTTTGTGAAAGATTGTATGTGTGGACTGTGGAGCAATTATTTTATTGGTTGTATGCTTTTATCAACTGATTTTATGGGAATGAGAATTCATGGGAACGTGTCGCTGTGATGAAAATTTGCACGGCTAAATATCTAGTTTTCTGAATTGATCTGTGCTCCTGGTTCTTATCCTAATTTAATTTGGGTCAGCCCAGTATGTCTTCTATGTCTTGACCTTCTTCTTCTTCTCTATACTTCTCTATGAACTGTTATTTCAGTATTGAACTATTCTACCATTTATAATCATTCGTTTAGTTTAGAAGTCCAACAGTTAAATACGGTAATTCCCATATTAGACAGGGCTACATTACTAAGTATTATGACATCTCAGTTTAATTCATACTGTAATAATGTGCAGAGCTCGGTAATTTATCGCCGACAAACGTTTACCGTATGAGTAATGGACTCTTGCAAATGCAATTCCTTTCGCAGATGATACAATTGACCTACATATATATAATTTCATTCTCATTAACAAAATTCGTTGACTGTGAGATTTTCAGTAAGGGTATTGTGTCACCATTTGTTCGGATGCCTGAAGGTGACTAAGGGATTACAAGACAATGGACAGAAAGATCCACCTATAATCAGCAAAGTTGATTAAAAGAAAAATTCCCTTACTGCACAAAAGCTTTTTTTGCCACGTAGCGTTAAAGTAAGAGGCTCGTGTTCAATGTCCTTCGTTAAGATGACCAAAACTCGTGGCTCTGAAGTCTCAAGGATCAGCCCAATCAGAAGTAGACATCTAATTAAATGATTCATCAACAGCAATTAAAATGCTATGTATGCAACGTAGCAGCCGATCCAAGGTACAAGCAGCCTTTGTTACAAATGCAGTTGCATCAACACCACAAGGTTCTTGCGCAAGTGCTAACTAATACTGCCTACTTAAACACACTTGTATATTCTTGCACAAAATTATTGAACATCCTGAGGCTTCTGGTTAAGTTTTCAAATTGTCATTCTAAACGTTCATCTTCTCTGTATTTACTTGCATACACTAACATTATTTAACGTATTAACAAACGCTTTTTTTTTAAGGTAGGGAATCATCAAATGACTACTCCCGCTCTGGGTGGAGCGGAAGAGAGTGTCTCACTTTTACTGAATAAAACCCATCCATGTTCCTTCCTTAGCCCTTTATGTTCCGGGGTAGCGGTTACCCTTTCGGACAATCCCGCTTACCCGGCGATAACACTGCATCAGCTTCCTGTTTATTGTATATAAATCCTATTTAATAGTTATTGAGATATGTTATACTTCGAATTAAAAGTAATTTCAAAGCGACCTACTGTACATTTTACTTGTTGGTCTTAGTCGACTCGTACCGGATGCAGAATTTTATGGAGTGTATAAAGCGCTGTCCTAGAAAAAGCCTCTTAAATGCACAAGTCTAATAAAAATGTTTTATGGACTCATCAGATTGTAATAGCCAAGGCATTGCAGTAGAGAAACCCATTACTATTGCAATCCGTATCTCGATGCAAAGTACCACATCTCTAAGTGGTATACAAGGTCCTTTGGTACCTACAGCCATTTGAAATTCTGTTCATACACTATTGATTGACCATACATAATTAAATTAGTAAACATTATCATGTTCATTAACTACACACATCAAAAGTGTCTAGGGATCAACATATATTTTTGCAATAACTTTTCTCTTGATTGATATTAATTTAAATTTTCTTTAAGGATTCATCAAATAAAGTGTTTTCGTTTGTCACAGTAACGATAAACCAAGTCACCTTTGCATTAATAAAGAAATTTGCCATTTTCCTAATAAAGGGATTTTTGACATTTGAACCACTAACATTAAAGTTCGAAAAAAAGACTGAAATAACAGTTTTCTTTAAAATTTTATTGGGTAACTTAAACAATTAATAATCCGTGTTTCTACCGCGAACACTAACAACACAAGAACATCGGTTTGGCATACTCAAAATGAGTTCATCCAAATCACGCTGTGGAATGGCCGCCCATGTTCGTTGCAACAACAAAAAAAGGTCTTCTTGCAACTGGATACCCTCCATATTCGGCAGAGCTCTTCTCTGTAGCATATCCCATGCATGCTCAATCGGGTTCAAGTCTGGCGACTGAGCAGGCCAGGGCAGGACATTGATGTTAGCTGCGGCGAGAGTCTGTCTTACAACTCTTGCGGTGTGCGGTCGTGCATTATCATGCATTAACTGAAATAAGGGACCGATTTGCACTTGTAGAGGAACGATGACGTCAGATACAATCGTCTCAGCATAAATTTGAGCGTTGAGGTTGCCTCTGATCCAAATCAACTCAGTTCTTCCGCCGATCCAAATACCCGCCCATACCATGATGGTTCCACCACTATAAGGATGGACTTCCTGGCAGGATTTTAATCGCTGTTGGCGTCCAGGGGTTCTCCAGTGTCGTATACGTCTTGTATCCGGTCTCATACCAAAACGAGACTCATCAGAAAAGCACACGAAACGCCATTGTTCTTCTGCCCAATTTCTGTGTTCAAGAGCCCATTGATATCGAATCCTACGATTGTGCATTGCTATAGGTGGTACCCGTAGCTAACTGAGACGATTGTATCTGACGTCATCGTTCCTCTACAAGTGCAAATCGGTCCCTTATTTCAGTTAATGCATGATAATGCACGACCGCACACCGCAAGAGTTGTAAGACAGACTCTCGCCGCAGCTAACATCAATGTCCTGCCCTGGCCTGCTCAGTCGCCAGACTTGAACCCGATTGAGCATGCATGGGATATGCTACAGAGAAGAGCTCTGCCGAATATGGAGGGTATCCAGTTGCAAGAAGACCTTTTTTTGTTGTTGCAACGAACATGGGCGGCCATTCCACAGCGTGATTTGGATGAACTCATTTTGAGTATGCCAAACCGATGTTCTTGTGTTGTTAGTGTTCGCGGTAGAAACACGGATTATTAATTGTTTAAGTTACCCAATAAAATTTTAAAGAAAACTGTTATTTCAGTCTTTTTTTCGAACTTTAATGTTAGTGGTTCAAATGTCAAAAATCCCTTTATTAGGAAAATGGCAAATTTCTTTATTAATGCAAAGGTGACTTGGTTTATCGTTACTGTGACAAACGAAAACACTTTATTTGATGAATCCTTAAAGAAAATTTAAATTAATATCAATCAAGAGAAAAGTTATTGCAAAAATATATGTTGATCCCTAGACACTTTTGATGTGTGTATTATTATATGTGCGTTGGTAAACGCATGGAGGTTGCGTGTCCGTTGCGCTTGTTAGTCTTGATTCTGCAATACCTGAGTATTATCTGCAATTTTGCCTTATCATCTACCTTATACAAATTCTCTACCATGTCTAACGACGCAAAATGCTTCAATTGACAATTTTATTGCGAATCTTGTCTCTTGTTATCATTTCTTTGCGGGTAAATTGAGATACGAGGAAAAACATTTTAGGGAAATTCTAGGGTTGCCAATGAATTCAAAATCTAAACATACTCATATTATAAATTCGCTTTTTGTGTCTGTTTGTGTGATCAGTGATCACGTTGTCCTTTAAAACTTCGCAAATAATTTTCATGGGATTTTCACTATCATTTAGAGGGGTTATCCCGGAAGGATGTTAACATTATACATGAACATTAAGCTAAAAACTAAAAATAAAGAAATCTCTATGTTTTGTCAGTCGTAAAACCCATGCGAAGCAGCGGTGGGTCGCTAGTAAGTGATATAAAACTTGAAAACGACATTGATAAATGTTCTTTCCATCCATTTGTGCTTAATTATTCTGAATATGGGAGTTATTGACATATTTCATCTTGTTCAAGTTTTAGAACAAGTAGTAAAATTCTCTCTAATCTTAACTCAAAATGTTGCTTGTTTAAACAAAGATGATTTTCTAAGACAACGCTGAATAACGAATCAAAGACTACTTGTTAATTAAGCAGCCTCTCGGGGCGATGAGTGTACGCCTGTTATCTTTGTTAATATTCTCGTCTGGATTTTATGAAATCTGAACTTTATCCTCCATTACAAAGAATTTTGTTTTGTTTGATGAAAATTTATTTAGGAGAACGTTACATGAATTTTCTTTTCTTACACTTTGACGACTTAATCCTATGTTGGTTAGAAGTTGTTTATTGCCCAGAAGTTGTCAAATGTCACAGTAAATGCTTGTTTTATTCCATAATTAAAAACAGTGGTCGCCGAAAAAAATGTTGACGCCAAACCTAATAAGCATGGCTCGTGTTGAAAGAATTTAGCGGGACTGTCCGAAAAGTAAACCGCTGTCCCGGAACACATAGGGCTAAGGAAGGAACATGCATGGGGTGTAGTCAGTCAAAGTCTGAGACTCCCTTCCGCTCCATTCTCAGCGGGACGGGTGGCGAGTGGGACGGGGAGCGGGTGAGGTTATTTGATGATTTCCCATTAAAAAAAAGGTGTTGAAACAATAGATCGAAATAATACTACTGTAAGGGTAAAATACGGTCACATGGTTTCATCAGCATTTGTAATAAATCACAACATATCACCAGCGCAAATATTGCAAAATAAATAAAATTACTTCACCCTTGGAGCATTGTGGTCCTGATTCCCAAATTGAAAACAAAACTCAATATTTATTCAAGCGTGACGAACGAGAATTGACTAATACAGCTTAATAGTGTTCTTGTTCAATTTATTCTGTTACCGTAACGAGTAATTTCTGTCCCCCAGAGCGAACATATTCCCAATGATTTCTCCAGAGGATCCAAAAAGCTTGGGGCAAGCGACTGTGAAATTTATCTTTGTGATTTATTTAGCGATTGTGTTCAATAATTCTGGCGCTTTAAGCGCTGTTGGGCGTTTAAAGGAATTGAATGTTAGTATTTTTGGGGCTTGGATGAACTTTTACTAATTGTTCAATAACTTATGATTATCTAATGAATCGGTACAACAGTCTCTTAAAGTAATGTAAAGAAATAAATCTTTCATCAACTTCAAAAAAGAATTCTATTTTCTGTATGTATTTTTATTTGTATATTCATCGATATTTTACTCACTTGTGGACTGATTTCGAAAATTATTTTCTCATTTGGTAGAAGGAGATTGCGCGGTAGTCCCGTAAAAATTGTATCGACTTAGCAAGGTATTTTTAGCGCTTCAATAATATTTTATTTGTATTTGCTTAGTCTATGTTGATGATGTTATAATACCTTCCTATCACCGTTATCCACGTAGCTGGCAATGATAATCGAATTTATGTAAGGAAGATACCAGTACTAAAAAGTGACAAATTAAAACTTATTCAGTTCTTTTTTTTTAAGATTCTAATGTTGCTTTCTCTATCTGTTTCAGGTATGTCCACATTCACATCAATTAAAAACAAGCGTTTACTTCAGTTCTTGAGAAAGGAGTGAGTAGTTTAATTTAGCCAAACGTTACTTACTTCCGCCGATTTTTGTAAAGAACCGTTCTTTGTAGTTCTTTTTGCTTCTTTTTTTTATCTAAAGCTAAGAGCTCCAGTCCTCAGGATACATTAGAAAGAACTGCTATTATTCTTGACGAAAATTCTTGTGATTATAGTCAACTTTTGTACCATTTCACTATACCACACCCTGTTCATGATTGAACTATCAGTGTTTGAACACGAGCTTCCAAGTTAAACGTTGTACAGCCAGGAACTGTACCATGTATTGTCGATACCACACGCTCCACGTCAACGTGCAACTTACTCCACTAACTTTGTGATGTTGTTCCAGCAGTCTTGTCGGGAACATGGTTAGGTAGGTAATCGTTTTATGTGCATGAGAAGATTATTCGAAGCTTAATATTATGGGTACTGTATACTTGCATAGTCAGTATAATGTGATGTTTAAAGTAGTAGGAGCGTTAGCTCACAATTTAGGTACTTCGAAATTGAAAATTGTGCCCATGGATTTATTTTGCGGCTAGGTAGTCTTTCCAATCAAAATCAATCCGCCTAGCCTTTTCCCAACCATGTTGGGATGGGCTTGCAGTCTAACCGGATGCAGCTGAATACCAGTAGTTTACTTGGAATGACTGCCTATCTGACCTCCACAACCCAGTCACTAACTGGGTAATACGATACCCCTTGGTAAGTACTTTCGGGCTTCTGACTACCCGTAACGACTGTCAAATATCCACGAATGACAGCCAGAACCAACAGCTTAACGTGCTTTTCAAGGCACGGAGATGTCTCAATATGTAAAGATTGTCACCCATTCACCGATCAACCTCGGCTAGCGTAGCTTAACCTGATGGATCGATCCGTGCGGCTGTTCTTACTTAGTCACCGAGCTCCTCAGGATAGATTAGGCAATGTGAGGAGAACTTTCTTAATCATCATTATGATTAACAATAGATTGATTAGTCCAGGGTTGATCTTAACATTAAAGGATGATTGAATTGTTTAATTGTTTTTTTTTTAATGATGGACTTTTTGTTTTTTTTTGTTTTTTGAGTTTCTGCGTTACTTAGTTTAGTCATCTGATGATTATGTCTCCAACTCTCCGTATTTGTTCACATAAGAAAAAAATTGCTTTGGGCTCTACAAATTACAAGCATTCGACCTACTCTGCATCTTGTCAAATGTCAAACGTAGTATCAAATCACAATTCCCTCCTCTGTTAACATTGTTACTGCAACACAATGCTACTGTTGACGTGAACATAAACTGAATTACGCCGTGCTGTGTGAAGACTCAGCTCAAGTTGGTCTGTTGATACAGCGTTGTGTAACCCCCCTTTATTCATTAACGTCTTGTAAGTTCTTAACTTCGTTGCTGTTAACATAGTTTGGAATATTATGTTCTGTGTGTGGTTTATGAAGATTGGTAGCAGTCCTTTGTGATATGTCACCTCTTTGATCATTATCTATAGTAATAATAATGAGTAATTATGTTCTTTTCTAGATCTTGCATTTTGTAGCCTAATTCTTAAGGAAGGTTACAGGCTATCTAACATCACGCTACGACCCTTAGGAACCGTGCAAAACCTAGTAATATATAACTCAGAAATAATGCCAAGCAAAAATGAAGTAATAAGCAGACGATGGATGGCGATGGGACGGTTTTCCCTCGCCGAAACACGCGGATGACATCGTGGGCAGAGCCTATAAATTGCTATGATTCGAATTTGTTTCACTTGATATCATCAAATTACATCACACTGTCTTCGTTTACGAAATTGTGTGATTCGAATTTCGTGTTATTACTTACTATCGCGACAAGATCTTTGACAGTCCTTAACGGGTCGTTAGAATCCCGAAATTCTAACAACCAGTTTTACTAGCGAGTATCTTGTTACCCAGCTGCAGGGTTGTGTATTGTGTTGTGGTCGGATAGACATTCGCTCCATGTAAAATACTGGTATTCAGCTGCATCCAGTTAGACTAGAAGCCGACCCCAATACAGTTGGTAAAAGAAAAAGGCAGATTGATTGATCGCGACTGTTTGCAAGCATATTCCATGACTTTCGTTCAAAGTTTTAGAGTATAGCTTCGATTCTATAGGTTTAGCTTTTCATAATGAAGTCTATTTTATTGTCCTTGATCTAAAAAAAAATGTAGAAAATTGTTCCAAAGTCGTAAAATGTCTTCTAATTTCCTTTACCCTACTTTTTCAGTTTGCTACCCTGATCTTGTTTGTTAAATTAACTGTCTAACGACTTTAACCTCTCTTTAACCTATTTTCAAAGCTTTTTTTCCGTTTTTCCTTTGACTCATTAAACTCTCGTTATTACAGCCGACCTTTAGTTAAACAGTAACGTTGTTTGGTTCGTTACAAAAATTTCATATTCTCTTTTGTACCGTGTAACATTTTCTCTGAAACCCTAAATTGCTTCGGGGTTTTTTAGTACCACAGATTAAAGAATTACGAACAGAAGGAACGACTTATGTTGCTGGGAATTTGTTATTCGCAAGATTTATCTTCAAGTGGATATTAATAACGAAAAATTTTAATGCAAGCTAATTTTTATTGGAACAGTACCTACACGTTATCGCACTCTTGAAGCTCTACGATTCGAGTATTATATTATGTCGCTTCTAAATAATTAGCCATGCAGTATCTTCTCACGTCATACATAATTATAATCCTACTAGTTTCTGTCCGCGGCTTAGCCCGCGTTGATATCGAAAATTATCCCACGGAAACGTACTATTGAGATAAAAACCATCCTTTGTGTTAATCCGGGTTAAACTCTACCTCTGTGCCAAATTTCATCTAGATCCGTTGAGTAGTTTTTGTATATAAAAAAAAGAAACTAACACACACACTCACCAACTTTCGCCTTTACCTATAACATTATTGTGATAAGGACATAGAGGTTTTAATCTGTGACAATAATTTTATCGCTCGCTTGCAATTTTATCACGCACAGCGCTGATCTCATAGAATTTAAATCGTAGTTGATAGGTTAACTAACTTTTTTCTCTTTATGTAGTTTAGACTATACAGCATGTGGTATAAACTAGGAAAATATTATAACGAAATATTGTATTTTATCACACCTGTTAACAAACTGTCAGAGACACGTCCACTTGTATGCTTGTTATCATCAATAGCTTCACATTGTTCTTCTGCAACATACTATTCTGTTGTTACGAAAGTAACTTGTAATTTGTCAGAATTTCCACAGGTATAACAATATTGTGGTTGTATATTATTTTATATGTAGTTTGAATCATTAGGCTTGCCTTAATCCTTTGTTGTAGGCATTTTGTCCGGTATTTTCCTGGTGTTCTAATTTTTAAAATGTTGGTCAAAATGAATTCAGGTTAAGCTGAACGAGATTAGGACTACTAACTAGAATTCAATTTCCGCCCCGCTTAAAGTTTATAGTCAGAACTTTAAATTGTTTTTGTCAACGATAGCTTTAGCTAAAGTTAACAAACAACTTTAGCTAAAGCAATCGTTAACAAAAACATTTTAAAGTTCCGACTATAGACTTTCTTCTTCTAGGAATCGACTTCAACCCCGCAGAAACTTACACCCGTTCAAAAGTAGGTCACCAGTAAGTACTCCCAGGATTCAAAACCAATAAACACACTTCGCAAGACACGTATACCCCGAGCCCCGCAATAGCAATATCGCGACATAATCCAACTGTCTCCTTTCCCAACCTGACACTAGTGACACTTACTTATACTATAAGATAAGCTCTCGATACCCCGTTTTTCATTCCGACATCTGCACGGAAATTCGTGACTGTCGATTACCCCATAATACCCTTATAAAGCTATTATGGTGACGTAATGTTGGTACTAGTTTTGCACGGAATGTGGGGGAAGTAACCGCTGTGATGTCTGTTTTAGCGGGGTTGTCCGAAAGGGTTACCGTGCCCCGGTACATAAAGGGGTAAGGAAGGAACATGGATGGGTTTTAGTCAGTAAGAGTCTGACACTCCATTCCGCCCCACCCGGAGCGGAAAGAATCATTTGATAATTTCCCAAAAAAAAAACTGTTTTAAAGTTATTTTTCAGGGAGAATGCAGGGTTGACAAAACAGAGCAGAATAACCAGTTTCGTTATTCTACGCTGTTTTGTTGACAGTGTAATACAAAACTCAAAAGGATATCCAAAACTTTCTCACAGCGGTTTTCGTGGGATCCTCAGATCTTGATCCCCTTCCGTGTAAACGAATCCTAAACTAGCTTGACATAGGGATGGCGCTTCAAAATACCTGTCTTCCAGAATTCATAATACGGGCCCACTTGGTTCTTGGGATGGACGAACATCTTCACGTGAACAATATCTACGTAGTGCATAGTTATTCCGCTAGTTTATCTTACAAAGGCTGCATAGCACGCTCTAACAACAGTAACAACTTTTGCCAGCAAAATAAAATCCGTGTCATTGGAGCGTTAACTTTTGAACCAAAAGCATTTTCGCCATTTTTCTTGGTCGGGAAATCACAAAAGCGTTTATATATTTTCTCTTGTCGTGAATGTGTGTGGAAAATAAAACCGGTTGCTTGTGGATTAATAAACGTGGCTAGATTATCCTATTCTGCGTGGGCGTGAGTGGTATCAAAGGGTTTTCGAGGCGGCAGACTGACGGATTCCCCTGAACCAGCTTTATAAAAGTTTTCGGAATTCAAACAGCAGAGATTAGTAGCGACGGTATTTTTGCTTCGCACCTTTTGTGGTGTAGTATTTTTATTGTAGGTGCATCGTCTTCACATATAATTTTATAATTCATGTACACATAACATTGTAAAACATTTTAAAAGAGTCACTGTGGAGTTTCTTGCCCATTCTTCTCCATACGAAACTACCTTTTGGAAGGGGCGACTAGAATCAATTCTATTTCTTGTTCTTTTTGACGTTCAAAAGTGCCTTTCTTGTGCCTATTTAAAATAAATGATTTGATTTAGACAAGACATCCTCTGTAAAAAAGTAAATTACAGTTTTCACAGTGTCTATTGGAACACTAATATACGTTCATAACCATAGACGGTCGGATAAAACTGAAAACGCTGGTATATCCAGTAAACCTGTAAATTATGTACAACCGCCTGCACCTGTTAGGATTTAAACGGAGGCAATGCTAGAACTGTCTTGCGGGGTAATTGCGTAACTCACTTCAGTAGCAATTCATTCATTATGACAATTATCCAACATTAATTGCTTTATTTACGTT
The DNA here is from genome assembly GCA_951799385.1 of Hyppa rectilinea. Classification (NCBI taxonomy): domain Eukaryota; kingdom Metazoa; phylum Arthropoda; class Insecta; order Lepidoptera; family Noctuidae; genus Hyppa; species Hyppa rectilinea. The sequence continues at coordinate 7,303,654 of OX637325.1, forward strand.
GTTGAGGAAACTATTTTATATATATGTATATACATTTTGATACATATGAAGCAATGGCTTAGCATAGTATACCTAGATCTCCTATATACCTAGATCTCCTCTCTTCGAGAAGGAATGGGCTGAAACACGTGGCTTTGCGGGTTTGTAGATGTTACAAGTCTTCGAATGTTTGGTTCTAGGTCATGTCTTTCACGATGTTTCCTTCATCGTTTTTAAAGCAGTGGTGATGAATTTATTTACTCTTAAGTAAAGCGCCTGCCTGGGTTTGAACCCACGACCATTAGCACGCCATTGCTCACATGGATGAGCAAATAACCTTCAAAATCATTCAGATTGTGGCTGAAAGTGTGTGGTACAGGCTACATGCTGGTCGAAAAAATGCTGAGTCGAATCACAACGCAACATAGAAGAAGTAAAACTCAAGAAGAAACAATAAATAACATTTGATCAAATCAATCACGAACATAAACAGAACAAATCCCACCCCAATTTCCTCTCTAACCTGAATGTGTCTCAACGACCACTTTCCGCGTTAAGTGGGTGACACACAATAGACAGTCTTCCTTGGTTGTCAATCCACCGAAATTGTTCCAAGTAATTACTTTCACTTCCCTGATTACGCTCTGTTTTGTAACAAATAGTGCCGGATTGGTGTTGAAACTAATTTGTGACTGACGAGGATCTTGGAAAGAGAGGGGAGGTAAAACATTTGCGTGGAACTTTTTGAGTTTATCTAGGACATGCTGACATCGTTGAAGCATGTCGTGAGTTTTTTTTTGTTTTCGAGGGGAAACCTTCAAAAGGCGCCTGGTCTTTTGGGCAAAAGACCAGGGAGTGTGGTATTTTTACCTCACTAAAACTAACCAGGTGATCACCACATGGAAGTCCAAGTCGAAGCCCCTCTCTGCAATGCCTGTTAGGGCACATCCCTGGGGAGATTGCAAAGGGGTCTCTCCAGGCTTCGCTGTGCACGGCAGCACGTGATCGCTGTGCCACTGTCTTTGACGTTATTTTACTTTATTTTTAGAAATATGCTTGTTCAAATTATGGGATTACAAATGGCAGTTTGAATTGGCCCGCTCATTATTTGCATGTTTCTGAGATATTGACAATGGGTAAAAAAAGGCATCGCAGCACGTGATCGCTGTGCCACTGTCTTTGACGTTATTTTACTTTATTTTTAGAAATATGCTTGTTTAAATTATGGGATTACAAATGGCAGTTTGAATTGGCCCGCTCATTATTTGCATGTTTCTGAGATATTGACAATGGGTAAAAAAAGGCATCGAGCGCTGTTGCTAAGCTGCCTATTATGTCGTTGAAAATTCTGCATGTCCGCGGCTCTGTCTTATTCATACTGATTTCGAAAATTGTATATTCGAAATGTCAGCAGCGAAATGGCATTTCATAATTTAGTCTAGATGAAAACAAATTTTCCGTTGCGTAGTATTGTTGAATGTAGGATATATGTTACAAAATCCCTGGAAATTGTAAATGCAGTGAATATAGCGCTACAAAGCAGTCATTTTACGCTGCATCAATACCAGTAATTTAATCGCTGCACGCTGAATTGAATGCCTCCCATTGAAGCTTCATGCCAGCCTTTGCAATATCGCACAGGTATGCCTGTGGAATTCTTTAGCAGTACCTTTCTACCGCAGAATGTGAACTAATTTTTTAAATTTAGCTTTGTGCTTCTCTATTATATTTATGGTGTGTCAGTGGATTTTATTACTTTTTGAATATTCACTGTGATATTTCGCGTACTTTCTGTCTCTTAGTCTCAAGCCTTTCAATTATTTCGGTCTTTAGTGGTTTCTCGCAATATATAGGTTAAAATAAAAAGATTTTTTGTTAAAGTAGGACTTTCTTATGCATCCAGAAAAAAGACAGCTCAATTTTATTTATTTATAAAAACGAAAAAAGCTTTCTCAAGAATTAGAAAATAACTTTATATTTTACTCAGCCTTTATTGTTGCCAACCCTACTGATCTAACAGTAGATCAACTTTTTTTTTAGTGGTATCTCTTTTTTTTCTCTTCTTGTCGTCTAAACTTATACTGTTATTTGTACTTAAGGCGCCAACAGAAGTAAAACATAAAAAATAGTTGTTTCTTGCATTTTGTGGGTACACCCATCTATTGATTTGGTGTAAACATAAAAAATAATCAACCATTATTGCTTAAGGTATGCGTTCTCGGATTTTAAAATTATTCTTTATCTTAAGCCAGACAATCGAATTACTGCTCAGAAATTGCTATTTACTAGGTTATTAATTTGGTAGGCTTGGCAACACTGCCCAACATTTGGATAATGCCAGCACATTTATGGAATCTTACCTGGAGAAAACATTTCATTGCGACCTCGCTTTTCTCAGCCCGTGTAACTTTAGCTTTAGTGAACTTTCGCTACACGTGTAGATTGTGCCTATAATATTTATTTTTCAACCTACTTCTTTTATTTGAATTAACAGGAATTAATCGGGCGATTTTCTTTATCTCTGATAAAAACAACGAAATTAAAACTAGCTGCTAAAACGCGGAGATCACAATTGCATCGCTCCTCACAACACGCCACAAATTAACTGCTTCGGGAAGCTAGCAAAGCCAACTCATACACTTTTTTTTCAACTAATTTGTTGTAGGTAGGAAGTGTTTCTCATTATCAGCGAAACCTGCATAGTAACCTACTGCCTTATTGACAAAGAGAAATTTATAGGTCAATCATCATTAAAATCGACACTGAACATTTTATTTTCAATATTAAAACCCATCAATTAAGATTAAATATCATTAACGTCTTCGTTAAAATGACGTAATACCAAAAGAAAATCCTTTCAAACCCTTTTATTCTTAATTTGACGACGGCTTGTCGAGTTAACAAAAATTTATTGCGAGGAAGGGCTCATTAAGAAATTATTGCTACAGCAGTAAATCAAAACGTAACTGTGGCGAGGTGAGATGACAAGGAATTAAGTACAGAAAGTCCAACTTGTGGCACAACGAACAGAGAAGAAAGAAAAGAAGAGTTTGCTGCAATAAAGAAAGGGATGGAAAATTTGACAAAGACCCTACTAACAGAAAAGTTACATGTTCAGACTTATATTCATAGACCAGTGTCAACATGGCACCTGAGATTAAAATAAGTCCTTTTCTTTGGTTCTGAAAGTCTCGAAACTGATGTGCTGTGATTGATTGGGCATAATAACGACAGCCTATCGTTCGATTTGACAGCTGATTCAATCAAATAGACTTCCAGGTAGATCCCTTTGGTTCTTTCTGATATATTCAAGATTTCCCTCGATCAGCATCCATCAACTCAAATCAAATGTAATTTATTCAACCAGGCTGAAAATCAGCGCTTTTTGAACGTCAAAAATACATAAGACACTCTCCTAAAACGCCCACCCTTCACCAATTCCTAATACTTTGGCTGTGAAGAAGAAGTTGCACAACTAATTCCCCAGCAGCGTAGCTGTCTTGTGATCCTTCTGTATATTGTGGGCCTTAAGGAGTGAGACTTCTTCACCAATATTTTTTGTGGTGAAACCTAATGAAATCTTATGTTGCCATTTAAGAGTGTAATTGAATTCATAGTCGCTTGGAGTGAACGTAAAAGTGTCGTTTCGGCTTTATTGAGGTGCATTTTGTTCTTTTATTAAAGCTTCATTTTGTTTGTTATGACGATTGCCTTGTAGATACACACATCAAAAGTGTCTAGGGATCAACATATATTTTTGCAATAACTTTTCTCTTGATTGATATTAATTTAAATTTTCTTTAAGGATTCATCAAATAAAGTGTTTTCGTTTGTCACAGTAACGATAAACCAAGTCACCTTTGCATTAATAAAGAAATTTGCCATTTTCCTAATAAAGGGATTTTTGACATTTGAACCACTAACATTAAAGTTCGAAAAAAAGACTGAAATAACAGTTTTCTTTAAAATTTTATTGGGTAACTTAAACAATTAATAATCCGTGTTTCTACCGCGAACACTAACAACACAAGAACATCGGTTTGGCATACTCAAAATGAGTTCATCCAAATCACGCTGTGGAATGGCCGCCCATGTTCGTTGCAACAACAAAAAAAGGTCTTCTTGCAACTGGATACCCTCCATATTCGGCAGAGCTCTTCTCTGTAGCATATCCCATGCATGCTCAATCGGGTTCAAGTCTGGCGACTGAGCAGGCCAGGGCAGGACATTGATGTTAGCTGCGGCGAGAGTCTGTCTTACAACTCTTGCGGTGTGCGGTCGTGCATTATCATGCATTAACTGAAATAAGGGACCGATTTGCACTTGTAGAGGAACGATGACGTCAGATACAATCGTCTCAGCATAAATTTGAGCGTTGAGGTTGCCTCTGATCCAAATCAACTCAGTTCTTCCGCCGATCCAAATACCCGCCCATACCATGATGGTTCCACCACTATAAGGATGGACTTCCTGGCAGGATTTTAATCGCTGTTGGCGTCCAGGGGTTCTCCAGTGTCGTATACGTCTTGTATCCGGTCTCATACCAAAACGAGACTCATCAGAAAAGCACACGAAACGCCATTGTTCTTCTGCCCAATTTCTGTGTTCAAGAGCCCATTGATATCGAATCCTACGATTGTGCATTGCTATAGGTGGTACCCGTAGCGGTCTTCGGGAATGAAGGTTCACTTCATGCAAGCGGTTTCTGACTGTTTGGTCGCTAATTAAGTTCCCTGAAGAGTGATGAAGCCTCACGGCTAACATCATGGCGGTTATTGTTGGAGCTCTTCGAGTTAAGATTTGAATGTATCGGTCTTGTCTCCGTGTGGTGCAGCGATACCGTCCTTCATGGCGCTCAGCCACGGTACCAGTGCTTCGGTAACGTGTCCAAAGTCGACTGATAACACTCTGACTTGTATTCAGAGCTAAAGCCACAGTACGTTGCCGGGAACCAGCTTCTATCATTCCCACGGCTCTGAGCATTTCTTCCCTGCTTAAATGACGTCGCCGCTCCATAATAACGTTGGTTTTAATCAGTAGTAGGGAAACAGTAGCACTAATAATGTCTTCAATGCGTTGTATGTTTTTATAGGGAAAATATTGACAGCTGATTTTCATCTTTTACTCGAATTTGATTGACAGTTCCTGTTTCAAATTATGAAATGCACCAAAAAGGATCCATATAAATTTATAAAATCATAAATTTATTACAAAGCCACATCTCAATCTCAAGAAATCCGCATAAAAATGCTTGATCCCTAGACACTTTTGATGTGTGTAGTTTTAAGGAACTAATTTCGAAGTTTCGGAGTTTTGCTAAGATCGAATGTGTTTGTGGCAATCATACGGTTGACCCTAAAAACTTCGTGTTGCTTCAGTTGAAGGATGTCTAAATCTAAATATAAAGATGTATATAAATATATTTTTGGTCTAGCTTGTCAGTACGTTCACGAGTTTGAAATGTATCCAGTTAACTAAAATGCATAAGCTAGATAAGTTTCTAGTCTCCCATATCGCAGCATCAGTCAATAGCCTTCAAGGAATGTGACTTAATGCCAATATCCGGTTTGATCAGTCGCTGACACCAAAAATGTCAAACTAAAAAACTAAATACCTAACGCTATGCATTTAAAAAGCAGTTTTGTTTTTTTTTTTCAGATTATTATTAGCTATTGTATCTGAAGCTGTTCACGGATATACATTCTAGAGCGCATTTTGATGTCCTCGCGACCAAGAACCTGATTGTAAGAAAATCATTGAAGGCTGTAGATTTATTCAGTGAAGACTTGATGAGGAGTTCACAAACAGGGGATTTTGGTGCAATGCCAATGTTGAGTCACTCAAAGAATAACAGGGTGCTTAGACAAGCGTCAATCGCTCCGTGTCGATTCGAAAATTGTAGATCGAAAAATTCGTTATCTCAGCAATTCGGATTGTCAAGAAAGCCTCTTGTCAACGCATTTAAATGGGAATATTAATCGAGTTGCGTTACACAATTTGACATTGTCTAGTATTTAGCGATCAAAAACCATTGATCACGTGAAATTTCAAAAGCTTATGCCAATTCCATACATTTCGGAATTATCTAATTTCGTTATCGTTAGTCAAAATGTGACTTTGTCTTGAGCCCCAGGATAATCTTAGTATCACGATAACAAAAAAAAAACAACTAAATTTATTGTTTTCTTGCTCATGGATAGGTGCTAATATAAAGTTGCAAATCAAACCATGTCTAAAATAAAATTTGCGATAATTTTTGGACATGATCTGGTGTTTTTAGTAACCATTGCATAACCACAAAACTGTCTAAGAATTTCAAAACTCCATACAAAAATAATAACTTGATACAATGTACTAATAAACCTACTTACTTAAGTGAACGTTGAGGTTAGCAAGCCGTTGTATTAGCCAATGATATGACTGACATCCTCTTGACCGCAAACCGCGACATGAACGGATCAATTTTAATTAATACTGATCTGAATATCTGTGGAGTAGAATTTGTTTTGAGTGTTTTGTTTTCGGAAACATAAACCCTCTTATTTATAAAAGCTTAATCGTCCTTCCCCGTCTTTACTCACTATTTATGATAAGATACTTAATATAACAATAAGTAGGGAAGGACTCTTGTTGTGTTGTTTCTAAAGATCACACCTTATAGACAAGGAATTGTTTTTCGTGAGATGAATAAGAGAGCATCGCAGGAGGTAGGCATCTTCATGTGTGATGCCTCATCAATCTATGCTACTTCTGTTTCTATCACGTTAATGGTCTAAAGTAAAATCTTATATCCTTTTACTTCCTTTGCCCCTATATTGAATTATTGACAGCACATACCTGCGCACTATCAATGCCTACTGTGAACACACACAAATATTGCTCGTTTAATACACCAACAGGATTATCAACTATCATAGCTTTATCATTTACAACATAACATTTCAAAAGCCTGCCAATTATCTTTAAATCATGTACCATAACTGGTATCATCAAGTTGTTGACCGCCTCTATCTATTCCTGTCGCAGTTGCATCGATTGCCAACTACCCATCAGACCTACCTTGCAATACCAGTTTCCTTGCAAGTCTAACTGTGCCATCTTTACCGTTACCCACCACAATCCAATATGGGTTTTATTACTTACAATTTACGACAACAATTTGCGTACAACCGTATTGGCTATAAAAATTCGCGGTCTACACGAAAGTAATTGAGTTTATGTTTTATTGAAACGGTTGGTTTCGTTGTTTTCGATTTAAAATAAACTGTCGTGTCGTGTCTCTGATCCTTTGAAGGTTATGGAGAGCTCGTTTCACTTAGCGGAATTCTAAAGAAATTCTGGCTCTGTCTGCAACAAGAGATACATACAATAGTACCTACCTCAATTATTGGTGGGTATCTAAGGCACACTGCACGCTTCACGACTGACTCACCTTTTTTTTTTTTTTTTTAAGGCTGGGAAATCATCCAATGACTGCTCCCGCTCTGGGTGGAGCGGAAGGGAGTTTCAGACTCTTACTGACTAAAACCCATCCATGTTCCTTCCGTAGCCCTTTATGTTCCGGGGTAGCGGTAACCCTTTCGGACAATCCCGCTTACCCGGCAGGCTTGGCCCTGAGGGGCCCCTTCATATGCTGACATCTCTTTGAGGCGCGCGTGGAACATATACGCGCCGTACGGCACGGGTCTGGTGCTGATCGGACGGTGAGTCACCCATTACTCACCGTCCGCAGGCCCGCGCCTACGGTGGCCGGGAGTCGTCACGTGGCTCCCGACGCCCGGGGCGTCTCCTGCGGCGGCTGGGACGGGAGGACCTTTCTCTCTCCCATCCCGCCACCTCCTTCGCGAGCATGACTTTTTCGCAGAAGGAGGTGACTGCCTCCCACTCCCTCTCGCCCCGGACCATGGCTTGCACCAGGGCCGGGCGCGAGAGGTCGCCGCCGCCGATCGCCTCTACGAGGACACGGCGGTGCTCCGCCCAAGCGGGGCAGGTTTGCACCGTGTGCTCTACCGTGTCCTCTGGGCGATCCTCGCAGTGGTGACACCCGGGCGTTTCCTCCCGCCTGATGATGTGCAGGAACCTCCCGAAACATCCATGTCCGGTGAGGACCTGCGTCAGGCGGTAGGTGAGGGCGCCGTGACGCCTCTCTAGCCACTCCTCAAAGAGGGGCCTTACCGCCACTATCGTGGCGTGCCCTGCGCTGGGTTGCGACAGTCGCTGATTCCAGGCCGCCATGAGATCGCGCCGGAGGTCCGTCCGCTCCGCCGCAATTTGCTGCGGAAACGGAGTTTCCCCCCGGCTTAGTACCTCCACGCGCCACTCGAACAGGCGCGCGAGGACCATCGCCTCCAGATCCCACGGCGACGACTGACTCACCTAAGCCTAAGCCAGAGCAGAGCTCAACTTCTCCGGAATTCGTCCCAGGTGATCCTCTAGGGATTCCAGACACGATGCTTTAATACACGTATCTTCATATCCCAAAATTTATACACAAGAAAAGAGGATTTTATCTTCCACAATAGCACTTTCTCAACAATGTAATTCCGTCACTATACTTTTCATCTCTTTCTTTCTCTCTCATTCAGAAGGAGACAACACAATACTGTACCTGTTGGCTGGTTTACGCGAGTTTCATGGCTGGCACGATTACATGCGTTTTACGTCTACATGAGAGTTTTATTGTTTTTGTCTTGTAAAAGGGGTTTACTGCTCAATCTTATTTTTATTTTCATGCCTTTTCTCTTTAAGAGGAAAAATATAAATATTTTTCGAGGACAATACTTTCTACAAAACGTTACGTTTGTCATAAAACGGACTACCTATCATTTCGATTGATTCTAAAATTGGACTTGTATTAGATTTTTATGTTCTTAGCTCTTGGTTCTCGAGAAGTGTTCAGATAGCTGGATATAACTGTAGTGATTATGCATACAACCTGCTCTACAATCGTGTTGATTTATTTCAGAAGAATTTGGTACTGCAGTACTGTTGATACTAACGTATCTAATTTTAATATCAGATGTCAAACATTCATGTGCTTAGATTCCGGATCTTCTTCAGAATAATTTCTCTATCTCGAAACCGCCTAGCCCTTTTAACGTACTTAAACCGAATAAATTAACAATAATTCTTCTCGATACAGCCTTGTTTGCATACCGTTAGGAAATTATCATACGATTAGTGCGGTCCATGTTCGTTCCGTGTTCGGTTTTATCAATCGATTTCAATCACATTACCGGCACTTTGCTTTATTGGGATCTCTAGTTACATAATTAAAGAGGTTTGTTTGTTTTGAATAATCGATTTGTTTTCGGGATATACGAGCTTGAGAATTCTTAAGTGTATCTTGTTTATTACTTTGAGGAGCTCGTGGCTAAGTACTTACAGCCGCACAGGTCGATCCATCAGGTTAAGCTACACTTACCGAGGTTGGTCGTGGATGGGTGACCATCTTTACACACCGAGACTCCTCTGTGGCTCGGAAAGCACGTTAAGCCGTTGATCCCGGCTGCCACTTGTGCATCTTTGACAGTCGTTACGGGTCGTCAGAAACCCGAAAATGTGACAGCCAGTCTTACCAAGGGGTATCGTATTGCCCAGTTACTGGGTTGTGGAGGTCAGATAGGCAGTCGCTCCATGTAAAATACTGGTATTCTGCTGCATCCGGATAGACTGGAAGCCGACTCCAACATAGTCGGGAAAAGCCTAGGCAGATGACGATCTTGTTTCTTACTTTAGTACATTTTGTTATATTCGGCTACTCTTTTCTAACAACTATGGACAGTTGTATCTGCTAGAACTTTATATTCCGTTGTTGACGTTCAGGGGACTAATATCAAGCTACGAACAGCATAAGTCTAAATATGATCGCAAAATCCTACGTCTGTCAGAATTTGTGCATTTCAATTCCGTTCAACCGGAGGTCCCGGTTGCGCCCATCGTTATCTGTTGGGGGAGTGGGGAGAACGGCCAACGCTGCATCGTTTCGTTTAAGCCCGATATTTCCCTCCACCTCCCCTAGTCGGTTGTTATACAAATTGATATTATCATACTTGTTCCAATAGGTTATGTGAACTAGCACTAGAACATTAACTGCAACTTTATCATCATAATGCGATATGGTAACGCGAAGATGATGCTTTCAAGTACCGTACTTCCTCGTAACAGTATTCACTTATAAGTACAAAATTATTCACTCATTAGCAAAATGCTTGTCACGAAAAATCTCAAGCTCCCGTTAATATTTAACAGTTCAATTAAGCTGCTGATTCATCCTTATAATTTCTTTGAGATAATTAAATGAATATTCAATTTCATAAAGATTTTTTATTTTTGTGATCAGCATAAGATATCTTACTTATTTTCTGTTGGTTCAAAAGAATTAATCAAATAAATTATGGGATAAATCCATCATTATTAAGTTCTTTTATACGATCTCCCAGCCCAAGATGAATCTTGGCACTCCATGTGGGTGTCTCTAAAGGCAACTATGGAATCTTCTAGCAAGGGACATATCCACTTACTGAAATAGTTTGTTGTAGAGCAGTTTGCATAGAATGAAAAAGAAACTTATTATAATGTAACTTCGTCTATGAACGATCACATTACAATATGGAGCGTCTCTCTTTTAACACTTCTCTCCGTCTTCAGGCTGGTTTCCGAAACGTCATTTTGATTACTATCTTGTCATCATGGCCTTAACCTATTAACGCTCTAGGCGCCGGTGTCGTAGGCTTGTCTCTGGACAAAAAAATATTTGCTATCATCCCCAGAGTCCCCAGCACCCTTCAAGAGCATGACAGCACGTGACCACAGTGTTCTACCGTCGTCTCCACGTGATTCGTATTACTGTCTCCTGCCAATGTGATACTATTCCCCTTACAACGTCAGAGCCACAACATTCATTTCAAAAAGGCTATCAATAGGCAGTCAAAATGTACAATAAAATAGAATTAATTCTAGGTGTCCCTTCCAAAAAGAAGATTCGTATAGAGAAGAATGAGCGAGGAACACCATATTAACTCTTTTAAAATGTTACTTTTTTACGTTTATTATAATTATTTTTTTGCGAAGACAATAGGTACAATGTAAAAAAGTCATGAATTATCTTCTTCTTTTCGTGTCGAAAGTACTCCTCCTAGACGTTATTATATTGATTTAGCCCAGTAAGCCATACTGATAGCGGATTCGCGGCATATGTGGCGTTCTTTAGGTCATTCAAGATCACCACCTAGTGCGTGTTGAGTGGGTCATAAATTCCCCATTTAGAAAATTGTGCTTACAGCGGTCTGCTTGGGTACCCGATTGACGGCTTTCTAAATAGGTCAATGCAGATCACGCCCGCCCGGGAGACAAATTTTCCCGGGATTTAACGAAGTGGTTGATGGTTCTTCTTAATAGATCTATTCATAATATAAATGTTAGGTATATATAATTTAATAAATAATACATATATCACTAATTTTCAATAGCCCGATTCAAACGTTTTCCGTTCTCCTTGTTCTACCGCCATTCCCAACCTGTGGTTTACCTACCAATCACGTAGTAAGTGTGCTCGTGTTTCGCAAAATTCTCACTTAAGTAATGTTGATTGTTATTGTTCCCAATGATAAGCAAAAGCGTTCGTGGAATACCGCGGGATGTAATTAAGAATACATAAGCGAATACATTCGTGTAAATCTCGTTTAATTACTGTAGTTCAAGGATTTCTAGTTAACTCTTTCAACTGAAGCGGTTTACTTAGAAATTCTCGAGAGTTTTTGAATTTGTAACTGTATACGTAGCTTGCAAGTTGCTGAAGGCATTTGTCAAGACTATATTGACTTTTTATGTATATGTCATTTAAATTATTTAATTATTTTTGACTAGCTTTTGCCAGCGGCTTCGCCCGCGTGTATGTAGGAAATTATCCTACGGGAATGGTACATTGTTCCGGGATAAAAAGCATAATATGCTATTCCAGACTATAATCTATCTTTGTGCCAAGGTTCATCCAGATCCGTTAAGTAGTTTTGAGTTTATTCGTTACAAACATACAAATCTTTCCTCTTCATAATATATTAAGTAGGCATAGATTTATATAAATTTGCAATTCTTATTATTATTATTATAATGCTTATAAATGCGCATGTTATACGGTACAATTTACTGGATCGAATTGTATTTAACTTTCTTTTTTGAGGGTGGGCAATGATCAAATGACTCCTCCCGCTCTGTTTGGAGCAGAAGGGAATGCCAGACTCTTACCGACTAAAACCCATCCATGTTCCTTCCTTAGCCCTTTATGTTCCGGGGTAGCGGTAACCCTTTCGGACAATCCCGCTTACTGTGTATATTGTATTGTACTAACATCATAATTTTGTTACCTACATTCTTTGCAATTGAATGTTCTGATTCTGAAAAAAGACTAGGCGGCATCATAAGAGATCTTTAAATCCATCCGGCACATCCTGCTAGTTCCTGGTAGATCATTCCCATCTGGGCAGTTAGGAACCTCACTAACTACCTCATTATATTAACCACAGCCTGACCCGTTTACATACATCTCGTGCCGCCGTATAGAAAAACAACAACCTCACCATCTTATCGACAAAATAATATCAAAAACAAGTTTCATCCTACGCGTTAGGACAACTTGTAGAGACCTTACAACTTCAAGTTATCGCAGACTGACGCGGAAACATGTATATTCAGCTTATGCTACGCTGATTACGTGGGGCGTGACAGAGACCTCAACTAATGGATTACGTTCGTTTTTATTATTTTGTGTTTGTCTTGCATTTTTTTTTACAAAGGAGTACCAAAAATTGTGAATTGATTGGATGGAATAATGCGAATTGTGGGCAATCCTAAACAATATTATTTGTTTGGTGATTTATGTCAACGTTGAGACAAGCGAACACAGCCAATAAATTAGGAGAGGGAAAGATGTAACAGCTGAATAATAATTATTGGTTTCAATGATTTCTAAGATTGTTCTTGACGCTCGACAGTCGACACTATAGAATTGTGATTGTAAATAAATCCGAGACCAAGTAAAAAACAAAATAAAAACGACTCCAACTAAGAGGTTGAATTCGAGATCACTTTTCAAACAGTCTGAACCATTTGATGAGGTTATTTCAATTTAATCAGAGATTTGATGCCACCAGTCGCATCAGGTCCCGCACGGTGCTCGATAAGTTGACTATCTAACACAAAAAGAATTTTTCAATTCAGACCAGTAGTTCCAGAGATTAGCGCGTTCAAACAAACAAACTCTTTAGCTTTATAATATTAGTATAGATTAATTTAATATTGCTTCACATTGGAAAAGTAAGTTCACACTGAGATATGTTGGTGGTTGGCCCCTTGACTACTTGAAAAGTAAAGTGAGAACCCTGTCTTTGCTATCACGCAGTCACGTTAAATCGGAGACATAGTGAGTTGTTAACTGCAGGACGTACAGATAAACAACGATAACATGGCCCGCCCCTCCACAATTCAGAACGTTTGAAAGTATTTGCGAAAGTAATTACAAAGCGCCACCAAGACTCACAACGCAGGTGCGTTGTGAGCAACCTTGCTGCCGGCCTACTACTGGAGACGAATACTTACAACTCAATACCTACATACAAACATCTTCGTCAGGATGTGATTACAAACATTTAAACAATAATTTGGAGGGGCGCGCCATGTTATCTTAGCTTATCTATACCACAAACGTACTGCACACACATTAATTTTATTTTTTTGAAAATGGCATTTCGCAGTTCAGCTATAGGGTTGTCTACTGCTAAGCCGGACTTGCCTGTAGATGCCACAATGAATTGTAGCCTCCAGCCTCTATATTAAGCGGGATTGTCCGAAAGGGTTAACGCTAACCCGGAACATAAAGGGCTACGGAAGGAACATGGATGGGTTTTAGTCAGTAAGAGTCTGACACTCCCTTCCGCCCCACCCAGACCGCGAGAAGTCATTGGATGATTTCCCACCATCAAAAAAAAAAGCCCGGCTTATAAAAACGCACACTCATCCACCCAGACCTAAAATATAAATACAAAACCAAAAAAGGCCTTTGGGGCTTAAAACGGCCACGGCTCTCAATCAGGTAACGCCTGCTAGGTATACCGTTCGAGATGAAGCGAGATGCGCGCATAACGGTGCTTAACATTAATTGATACAAGTAAACGGTGCCGTCGAGCGGAATCGCGCGCTAAGCTATAATGCGCACTGTAATACGGTAATATCTGTAATGTTCTGTCTGTATTGTTTCTCAAGGTAACGGGGTTTGAGGAGTTGGTACTGTGAGGGGATATGTTTCTTTGTTCCGCTCTGCATCTAGAGTTTTCCTAAGTTACGATTGTAGTCCAACTGTCCAATGCGAGGTGTCTTTTGTTTCACTGGAACTATACGTAGTATTTTGATATAGGTATATTTTGTTACATAAGTTAGACGGGCTTTTGAACTGCTGTAAGTCAATAACGGGCTGATATTACATCTGCATTTGTGTGTATATCATCATCAGCCTACCGCAATCCACGGCTGGGCATACGCCTCTCTCTCTCTGTTTTTCGTTCAGCTCAATTCTCTTCAACTCTCAATTACCTGCTACCTCCTACACTGCGATGATCGTCGCTCTACTTGGTCTGAGAGACTGCGCATCGGCACACATAAGGTTAAGGTAAAACGGTGTGTTTATCCATATGTTTGCCGCGGTCTCTATTCAAGAAAACGTCTACCACATCGGTCATCAATTCTACTGCAAATATGACCGGCCCATTGCAATTTCTTTGCTAACTGTCCTCATTGAATAACCCTTCTTGGCAGTCGAGTAAAACACTAGATCAGGTGTTTCCAAACTTATTTTGTCTACTGCCCTTTTCAGCGGCCCCATTTTTTCACCTACTTAAAAACCACTATCTAGGCGAAATTACAATAAGCGGGATTGTCCGAAAGGGTTACCGCTACCCCGGAACACAGGGCTAAGCAAGGAACTTGGATGGGTTTTAGTTAGTAAGAGTCTGACACTCCCTTCCGCTCCACCCAGAGAGGAGCAGTCATTGGATGATTTCCCAGCCTTAAAAAAAAAGGTGAAATTACAAATCGCCCCCTAAGCCTCTACACAACGCCCCCATTTTCTGGGTCTCTGCCCCCTGTTAAGCCTGCAACGCCCACAAGGGGGTTTTATCGCCGACTTTGGGAAAGGCTGTACTATGATGCATACTGCTGTAAATAAATTAATTCAATAACATCGACTTAATTCAAACTAATCGTCATAATAAACAACACTATTATTATAAAACACTCAAAAACGTTAACAACTTAAAGTTAATCATAACATACCACTTAACCGGCAATTAATCTCTTAACGCCCTGTATTTAAACAGACGTGGATATACGGGTGTAATGTGTTTCTAAGTACATAGTCCAACTAAGTTACTAATTATGAATGACGTGTAAATGAGTTAAATACATATTAGTGTTAGTGGCTCAACGGCTAGCTTGAACTTTCGCTCGCTTGGTCAGTAGGATTTGACCTCATTGGTTTATATTGATGCGAAATAGCAAGTGGGTACTCCTTGTAGATATGGAAATGGGGTTACTTTACTATTACTTATGCTATTTACTAGCTTTCACCCGCGACTTTGCCCGCTTGACGGTCGGTAATTATCCCCCGAGAAAAATCTGTTCCGACGTTTTAGCGTGAAAGCGCATTTATCTATACTAATATTATAAAGCTGAAGAGTTTGTTTGTTTGAGCGCGCTAATCTCTGGAACTTTTGGTTCAAATTGTTTTTTTTTTTTTGTGTTGGATAGTCCATTTATCGAGGAAGGCTATAGGCTATGTAACACCACGCTACGACCAATAGGAGCCGAGCAGCGGGTGAAAACGCGCAGGTGCAGCTACTAATATTATAAGTTAGGATTCGGAATTCGTAATTACTAAAATACTTGCTAAACTACTCCTGAGCTAGGTACGATTCCAAGGTCGGTCGGCTAAGTGTTATTGGGGTTCTATGTACGGGTTTTCCAGTAGCAGCCCAGAGTCAGAATTTGTGCCCGGTTGACGGCTGGCTCTATAATTTGGCACTTGACTGCCTAAGAAGGTGGACACAAGCCACTTGATTTAGATCAAATCTGCACGTGTAAATGCGATTAAGGACCATTCCATTATGACGATGTGATGCAAATGAACTTTTGCCCGTTGACTTTTTGATATTTAGAGCAGGACTAATATACTAGGACTATAGTTTATAGTTTCAGGTTTACTGATAAATCATCAAAAACTAATTAAGCAGATTCTATTGTCGGATCTTGTGATTCTGTTAGTATCAAAGAGGCCTTTATGCAAAGTCCCTACCATTACAGACAAAAGAACAGTCCCATAAAGAGGTGAAGATAAAATCCAACTATCAGGGGTCACAGCTAGGTTTTCTTTCTATGTCTTCAACCATGACAGACTCATCATTCAAAGTAAATAACCTAGTGTGTCCATTAATCATGCAAAGGCATAAATATAAATAAAAAATGCAAAAACAACAAGTTTCACACTTCTTGCGTTTATGGTGGAAAATCTATGTACTTACTAATTAAATATTCTAATGGTATGCACATTGCAAATATGCATGACATTTTGTTTGTTAGTCATATAATGCGTGTTTTACTGTGTTTAATTGGCCAAGGCAGGGCTTGTCAACTGTGCTTATGGTATGTTTCTGCTTCCTCCATTAGAATGTAAGAGAAAACTACTGTTGTTTGTACTTTAAATGTAGAAATCGGGTATTCAAAAGGGTAGTCAAAAACGTTACTCTTTATGAGTCAAAACGCGGAATGTGTACGTGTTTTGTATGAAATATAACACTGTGACGTCTCAGATTTTTAGAATCAAATGGAATACTTATTAGCGTTAAATGCAATTTTACAATAACATCTTCCCATAATATTTAATTTCTGTACGGCGATGGATGTTTTAAGTGGTCTTTTTTCTATGTGTATTCATATTTTATTTGTGGCCGCGTCAAATAGTCAATTGCATCTGTACCAATAGACACAGTTGACCTTTCTTACAACCACACCCTACGTAGCACTTCGGATGTCTATAAGATGTACATTTCCCTTTTGAAACTATGTCAAAAGAAAGAAGGAAGGAAAAACAACACAGCTATTGAAATACTCAATGTAGAAATGTTGTAAGGACAAATACACAACTACGCCTGCAGAAAGTTGCACGAGTATCAGACAAGCAGTTTCGTAGTAACAAATTGAAATACAGACGTTCCAATTTATAATAGGAGGCCATGAATTATTGCAGCCATCAATATTATTTATGCATTCGCTAGTTTAAACTAAGGTGTGGTGGAGATGCAAATACCAGGATGTTATTTAGAAGTCTCCGTTATTTATTGCGTTTCTGAAGTGAAAGCAGAAATAACTGTACGTGTTTTTTATTCCTTAGGTATATTAAAAAAGAAAAGGTCTCATAGTGGATACGGTGAAGGGATTTTTACAGGTCACTGGGCAGCAAAATTCACCTGAAAAACGGGATAAAATCTATTGTTGGTAGCTTTAATAAGAGACCCAATCAGGCAAATGTAACTGGTGTAAAAAGCTAGTAAATCTGCTTGCAAGATTATCGTCATAGCAATATAACTGATGATTTTATGACGACATCAAACCAACGTACATGTTCGCAAATCCTATGTATCTCACAATTTGGAACTGAAATTCGTGCATTATAATATGTAATAGTATCTGTTTATACATTGATAGTGTCATCTGCAAACACTAGCCACATTTCATCTCTGTTTCGATCGACAAACAGCTGTATAGTTGGCCTAACACATTCATAGTCGAAATCAGTGTACCACGGCTTATCGCTTCGATGATTACAGTCTACACGGTTATCTATATTGTACGGCATGCAGATATTAAACGCCGTAGACACGATGACATAATTACTCTATCTGAGCTTGTTGGAAAGACCTATTTAAAAAAAAACATGGACAAAACCTTAAACTCCCGCAGAGGAACGAAAGAGACTGGATGCTGACGAAGCAGTATGTCGAAGAAAGTTGATGGTCCTCTTTAGGACGATGACTTAATGTGTATGATAACTAGAGATCGGATATTCGGATGCATATTTACCTAAAGTTAGTTTTCGGCTATGAAATTATGGAAACGGCTTCTTCAAATATTTTTCTCTGACAAAAACGGCTATGAAATGATGGAAGCGCCTTAAAAAAAACAAAATAACTACTTACCTACTATAAAACACTAGATAGATACGCATCCGATTGTACACTGAGAAAATACACAAAATATTGACGATTCTGAAGATGACTTAATGTGTATGATAACTAGAGATCGGATATTCGGATGCATATTTACCTAAAGTTAGTTTTCGGCTATGAAATTATGGAAACGGCTTCTTCAAATATTTTTCTCTGACAAAAACGGCTATGAAATGATGGTAGCGCCTTAAAAAAAAACAAAATAACTACTTACCTACTATAAAACACTAGATAGATACGCATCCGATTGTACACTGAGAAAATACACAAAATATTGACGATTCTGAAGTCGAGAGATTTACGATCGATACAAAAGTGCATTCCGTATTAGTCAACTCCTGAACGTAATTATCACCGATTTTATAATCAGAACAGTAAATTCATCGATCCTGGAATCATGTGATTTATCGATTCAAAAGTGCATTCCATAATAACCAACACCTCAACTTTAGGTAAATATGCATCCGATTATCCGATCTGTAATGATAACGAATAAACTATGGAGCAACTTCGTTCTTCTTATTTTTCAAACATTTTTCGTCGGCATACGAGTATTTTTTGCTCCGCTTGATAATTGATTTTCCCGCATCTGGCTCCTTTAGAAATATTTCATGCTTACGTTTTTGTTTCAGGTAATTCATGAATTTCACATTCTGCTACCCCGTGGGCATTGTAATCGAGTCCTCGGTGAGTTTTTGTTTCACCAACCCTTTGTCCCAGTAATTATTTTGGGGAATATTACGGTATTATAATAGCGAAACGACGTGTTTAGTCAAAAAAGTTTAACCAAAAACATTTGGGACCTTATGATACTTTATTTGTGGTAATAACTCGCAAGATAGCCTAATGCAATATTATTTTAAATCAAAGACTGTTTTAGAATCTACCTTTTAATGATAAAGGTGTATGTGAAGAGTAAACTCAAAAGCAGTTCAACAAGCGGCATCCTATCCATATAACGGTACAAACACCTCATTGAAAATACGAGTGGTATCATAATTTCGAACTACGTGCTTCCGTAACCATTCGACGGATTAAAATGCTAGTTATTTGCTACTGCTACAATCTGTTAAAATTCAGGTCGAGTTAACGCGTTCGTAAACTAATGTTTTCCCACCTTTTGTTTTGTTATCGCTACTGGTTCACCTTATTGCGTGTGCCATAAAGCCGTTGTGTAAAAAAAAACAGTAAGACAAATTTTAAGTCAGACAAAATCCGTAGAGTACGATGCTCTATACTTGCCAATAGTTTTTGTGACAACAATGGAATAATCCCCTTAAGGGTGTAATCATAAATTATAAGGAAATGAAACGGCTTAGTGCCAACGCTTCTACCTTCATCATCATCATTCTCCTGCCCTTCTCCCAATTTATATGTGGCCGGTGCAACATGACTTTTCTTCCATACATCTTTTTTAGTCGTCATCTTGGTAGTCACTCCCTTTCTAGCCATATCATCTTTCACAAAGTGCATCCATTCGTTTAGTTGGGTTTCCTCTATTTGGAAAGCCATCCACATTCATACTCAAAACTTTCCAGACGACATTTTCCTCATTCCTCCGTATAACATGCCCATCAACGCTCCTAACTTGTTTGAGCAAAATATTTTAGGCAGCCGTAAGGAAAAGCTCGTTTTCAATGATTGTATTTATGATTTAACGGTGCAAACCTTCTGTAGATTTTTATTTGATGACAAAACCAAATCAGAGTGGGAGGTTTTACTATTCTGACGGGTCTGACAGTATCCGGAAATTCATACATGTCTTGTTTATCGATAACATCATGACATTTTCCGATAAATGTGGGTAGTCAAACACTTATTTATTGTCTCTGCGTGTGTCTGACAGGCATCCCATTTCGAAAGGTTATGATGGGTTCCAACTATTACTTAGTTTAGTATTTTGTCAAATTATGACCTGAGTTGACAGCCTCATATTGGCAAGCCTTTATCCCTATAGAACTTGTAAACAAGATGATAACAAAACAATTAACACAGATTTCATATTCACTGCCGTTGGTTCTGGGTTCGATTCCAAGTGTTATTAGATTTTTCAGTCTATATAATACTTTACATGTAGAGGAAGACCGAAGAAACGATGGATAGATTTTGTGAAATATGATAAGGCTAGAAAGGTAGTGACCATCGAGATGAAGACTAACAGAGAAGTATCTTATCTATACAAATTGGGATAAGGGCAGGAGGATGATGATTACATTTATCGATCTGGAATTTCTCAGAAGCAAAATTTGTGCTCGGTTGGTGGCAATTGGCTGGCCTCCTATTACATGACTTAAACATAACTGGCGCAATGTGAGTTTAATAATGTAGTTGCACCTTCTGCCTAACCCTTCGAAGAATACAGAAATAATATTTTATTACGTTTATTTTCAAAGACCATTGTCAAATAAACGATTCAAACAACATTTTCCGTATACGAGCGGATCGATGGCATTTTAGAGAAGCGCTTATGTATCGCACTCGCTGTGTGGCTCTTAATTTATTTATTGCAAAAGGCTTTGCCCGGTCGGTTTTATAAAATGTGTTGAATAAACCGTTTGTTTTTACACGGTAGTTATTTTTTTGATATGGTTGAAGAGCTATTGGTAATTCGGCTAATCCATTGAACCAAGCGGTTAAAAACTGTTGAACCTACATTTTGCGGTAATTCGTTGCATCATCTACAATTATAAACACATAAAAATTTGTGTTTCATATAGATGGCAATGTATTAGTGATCCTCATATCCTTGCGGAAGTCTTTTGGCCTGAACCTTTCATACAACCTTCGAAGAATTTCTAACAGCCATTGGAAAAGCCAGTCAAAGTCTATTATTAGACGTAAACCACATTCCTAAAATAGTATACCCATCCAACCATAATCTTCCACGTGCTCACATCTAGAATATTGAAATTCCACTTGATACCAAACACTTTTGAGACAATCTTTGGAGTTCAGACCTATATCTATATAACTGAATATAGCTTCAGAAGAGAGCTAAGTTCTTCATTATTTTTTGATTAGCTTTGATATTCCTAAATTCAAAAAATAATAAGCCAAGACGAACGCGACGAAGTCTCATAAAAGAAGCTTGGAAGCCTACATTGAATCCAGCAACCGACAGATACCGATATTCTAGTTTTTTGGTCATTAAAACAAGTATGTCAAACACCAAGATAATTTGAATATGAAATTTTCAGCCGAGCTTAACTCAAAATTATGTTCTTCAAAGAAAAAAGTCGTAAGAATTCATACTGTTAATTTAATCATCTATTGATTTTAGATCTAATAATGTTTCTTTTGCTCAATTTCTTCTCACATAATGTTATTTCAAATGTATAGCCAAGGCTTCAGAGAATCACCTACGCGTTGCTCCCTACAACCTCTCCACATAAGATATTTTCGTAATTATGGAGCAGTTTTAACCTTACCTCCGGATAGCTAAATAGATTAAGCTATTTCTGGCGTCATCCACTGTTCTATGCTCCCGTAGAAATACCCTGTAATCTTAATATTATTTTACCTACACCGGGCAAAAATATATATATTTATGGCCTTTTACAAAGAAATACATTTAAAAAAAATACTTAGTAGTACCAAGTTCTTAACAGATTATCTTAAATACTTATATAAAAGCTAGTTTAATTAATAATGCGGAAGATGAAAGACTAGTACTTTGAAAGGAGTAGTACAGCAAGCTGATAGCACGCTGACGATTATTTTACAATTGAAGATGACAGATGAACAATACCATACATCTAACAGGCACCAGCTCTCAGTGTGAATTTATTTTCATAGTTAAACCTGTGACGTCATTCCGAAAAAAGTTATCTATCTTTGTTTTACTACCTTGCCGTCAGCAGCTATGCGAAAAGCCCTGAATGTAGTAACCAAAGACACGGATAGACTGATACATGATAGCGGTGTATATAACCCAGATTCCTTATATCACTCAGGCCCTCCAGCCTACCAGCGAGTCTTAACACCGTTCAATATTCTAAGGCTCACTTCAAAAGCTAAATATGGACCTGCCAGTTCCAAGTCTCTGATACAAGTTTTTTTTTTGTTGCATAAATACTTTTTGCGACAAAGTAAGTGGACGAGATCAGATTGTTAGCACTTTGTATTTTATGGAACTAGCATAGAGATAAAACTGCAATGTCCGAGTACTTGTTGATATCGGTTTTCATGCGCATGGCGCCATGCCAAACGAGGCAAGCACCATTTACATTTTAATGTAGTCAGGGATTTAAAAAAATACAGGTGCGCGCGCATTGTTTCACTAAATGAGGATTGTTGGTTTGTACAATGTTTAAGGAGTTTCTCTTCATCACAAGGGCCACCAATGGTGGTGAATTAAAGCTATTTCAAAGCTTTTGATTAGGTATTCGAAGGCTAAATATACCTTTTCTTCCATACATCTCTTATAGTCGTCATCTCAGTAGTTCGTTGTCATGGTTGTTTTTTTGGTGTACAGTCTGTCTAGACCGGGCTTTCTTAGAAATTAATATTTACCAAATTGTAGCTAATTATAAGTCAGTACCAATTGCCTCACCAAAAACGGTCTTTTGTCGCTTATTTTTCTACAAAATACTAAGAAAAAGAGCTTAATTACCGTCAACATTTTGTTAGTGCCCTAAAAATGAAAATTTTCCATGACAACAGCTTTTAAAACTTGCGACAGCTTTATCTCTTATTTCCAACCACTGAACTTCTAAGCACTACCTTTCCTTTACACAGCAACTTAATACTTACGTAATTACCATAATCGAACCTTTAATTACCTTAAAACTAGGAGTGGCTATCGTCATCTACGCCCTAAGCTAAGAAAGGTGTTACCATAAATTACGATACATTTTCACCTAATTAGCTGGTAGGTAGGTATCATGGGAGAAATTTGCGTAGGCATTACACATGTTTTCCTTTGTGAACATAAACCTACGCGATCCTTAGTTAAATTGCTACACAGTATAAAAAGAACAGAATACAAACTCTAGAATACTGGCTTGAAATTAAAAAAGCTGATTTCTGGGAAATCGACCTTACATCTTTTGACTACCTATCTTCTTCTTCTTCTTCTTTTCGTGTGGTTAATGACTAACCTGGTGTCAGAGTCTTTTAGCTGCCCATGGGCCTCTGACTTAGCTTCACATGCTGTTAAGAAATATCTCTCAGACATGCTGGTCTCCTCACGATGTTTTCCTTCACCGATTATTAAGCGAGTGATATTATACAATACGCACATGCATCCGTAAAATCAGAGGTCCGTACCTTGGGTTCGAACTCGAACTTGGCAGTCAGACGGTCACACTACTAGGCTATCACTGCTGTCACTACCTATTACCCTTATGATGTACCTATCTTTTTTTATATAAGAATTCTGCCACCTATTTTGACGACTCAGGAAATATTTCCGGAACAAAGAAGCCTAACGCAAAGATTAGTAAGCCCATCTTTCAGCTGTTTCGATTCAATCGAAGCTGAAAATGTACAAATTACAATGTATGTCGAAAAAATAGATCTTCCATCCCTATATCCTACAATATAATGCAATAAAGTATGACAAATCAAGTCCGCCATACTTGATTTTATGACTGGATTTTACGTATGTGGCTTTATGACTTTAGCGATGGACTGATGCGAGAATGTTGTTAAAGAGAACTCATGCTGCGATTGTGTGGGTGTTACTTAGGTTAACATAAGTACTAGCTTACGGGTTACGACTCTATATGTACAGTCAAACAAGCTAGTTGATATACTGACAGCTGACTAATATTGTGAGTGTGTTGAGTAGCCAATTCTTTTACATCACCCTCTAAAGTATCAAATCTGCCTATCCTTTGCCCAACTATGTTGGGGTCGGCTTCCCGTCTAACCATATGCAGCTGAATACCTATATTTTACATGGAGCGACTGCCTATCTGACCTCCACGACCCAGTCAGTGATTGGGTAATACGATACCCCTTGGTAAGACTGGCTGCCAGACTTTCGGTCTTCTGACTACCCGTAACAACTGTCAATGATCCACGAATGACAGCCGGAACCAACGGTTTAACGTGCTTTCCGAGGCACGGAGGAGTCTCGATATGTAAAGATGGTCACCCATCCACGAACCAACCTCGGCAAGCGTAGCTTAACCTGATTATCGATCCGTGCGGCTGTTATTACTTAGCCACGAGCTCCTCCTTTTTTACATAAGTATGCCATTTTATTTTGAGGGTGGGAAATCATCAAATTACTCCTCACGCTTTGGGTGGAGTGGAAGGAAGTGTCAGACTCCGACTGAATAACACTTAATCTGAATATGGATATTGCTAATAATTCCTCGATTCTGCCCCCAAGTTTAAGTAGGTTAGTTAAGGTTTAGAAGTATATAAAAAAAGATAAATAAATATTTGTTTAACTTATATATTTAAAAAAGGGGAAAAACTAAATAACAGCATGCCTTGTCTTCCCGAAGGGTTGGGCAGAGGTGTACCAATAGTATAGAGGCCAGCACATCAAGGTATCCCAATCTGTCAAATTTCTTTAATAGATTTTCAACTTTATTACAAGAGTTTAAGGTTCATGTTCTATTGGGAATATTTGACAGTTTGGAGTAGCTTGATGTGCTGGCGTCTGTACATCCACATTTCGCCAGTTATGTTTAAGTCCCATATAACACGGGGCGAGCCTACTGCCATCGACCGGGCATCACCGAGATGCTACTAAGAAATGCCCGATAATAAAACCCAATAACACTTCGCTAGACCTGGGAATCGAACCCAGTACCTCGTACTCACCAGTACCGTTTCTGAACACTAGACAAACGAAGCAGTCTTTAATGAATACTCAGAAAATAAGTGCAATATCAACACTAGAGGTACTTCCCGAGCTACCTCATCCATTACAAAGTAGAGTTGTGCCTGAAGTTTCAAATTTATCGATAAAGTTCTAAGTAGAAATGTTCAATTTAATTAGTTTTGTTGTTGATACGGTTTCCTAGCTTTAATTAGCTTTTTGTAAAGAAATCAACTTAATTGCCTAGTGTTATGTAAGCTAATGTACTTCAAAGTCATAAGGAAGTTGCGAGTTGTGTGAATTGGTACAATGATTATTGCATCGTTAGATTTCTTGGATAGTAAACTTTTATATTATAAATCAAGAAGAAGTGAAATTTATAACTAAATTGAAGGATATAGCAGTGAAAGAAAATGGTGTGACCGTCAAACTGCCAAGTCATAGGTCTCGAGTTCGAACCCAAGCTACGCCTCTGTCATTTTTGGATTCATTTGCGTATTGTATAAATATTATACAATACCACTTGGTTAAAAAACTTACTGATCACTAATTGCGTAATTAACAGCACACCCTCAATGCAATCGCTTTTATATTAACAATAAATGAGGAACATCGTGAGGAAAACGTTATGTCCTAGAACCAAGAATTCGAAGACATGTGACATCTACTAACTCGCACTGGGCCCGCGTGGTGAGTTAATGTATTTATTAGGTATACCAACAGCAGTACAAACAAAAAAGAAAACACAATAATAAAAGTACTGGTATGTAAGCCTATTATAGGTGTACACAGCATTTACCACAAAACAACGTCGTAATTATCTAAAAAAAAATGAATACTTATATATGGAAACAAAAGAAAAGAAAAACTCCTAACTCTACTTTAAAAAATTTAAAAAATTAAATAAAAACAAAACGTTACCAAAAAAGGTGGTAATGCACTTCCGTACCTCAGAGGCTGACCATCTAAACCAGTGGGCCCACTCCCTCTCACAGAGAGGAGGCCTGTGTCCTCAGTAGAGGGAACATTATAGGCTCATTATGCATTGATATAGTTGTCAACAAACCAATTTCTCAAACAAATGAAGCAATGGATCTGTAACAAAGTCACGCAATCCGTCACTTTGAATACATCGTGAATCGTGGAGGCACGACAATTTTCTTTGTCATTTGTCACAGTAATAATTTTGCCTCATTCATGTGGAAAATCATGCAAAACAGTAAAGACAACGTGTTGAGATGCAATTTACTTAATAAATTCCATTAAAATCCTTGTAGCGTAGCGTACATCTGCCTCATTTGGTATGGAAATCATGTGTAAATTGAATGAAACTTAGGAAGTAACATGAGTGGAGCGAATAAAATATACCGTATTTTCAATATCAATGAAGTAAAAATCTGACAGCCAGTCTTATCAAGGGGTATCGTATTGCCCAGTTACTGGGTTGTGGAGGTCTGATAGGCAGTCGCTCCATGTATAATACTGGTATTCAGCTGCATCCGGTTAGACTGAAATCCGACCCCAAAATAGTTGGGCAAAGGCTAGGCAGATGATGAATATCAATGAAGTATCAATCTAATGGAATGAATCAATTGTTTCTTCATTAATTTCGGAAAGCTATTTTATCAGTTGTCAATTTATTTTATTAATTGTATTTGGTCAACCATTTACATAGGGTTGACAAGTTACTATTATTCAAGAAGGGCTTGTGGCTTAGTAGTAACAGCCGCACGGGTTTATCGACGGTTAAGTTTTCGTTTGCCGAGGTAGGTTCGTGGATGGATGACCATCTCTCACTTATCGAGACCCCTCCGTGTCTTGGAAAGCACGTTAAGCCATTGGGCCCGCCTGTTATTCGTAGATCTTTCAGAGTTGGTACGGGTATCGGCCTACCAGTACGAGAAACCAAACCCATTATTCAACTTATGATGGGTTCAGAAACAGTTCGGTTTGTCCCAACGAGTATTTTATTCTGTATCTGACGATGGCGACCATAAGTGTAATCGTTATTAAGAATAGGGTTGATGACTATAATTAGAAATGCACTAACAAATTATTTTATAGATCTACCCATATTATAAGCACATATCCCATATTGCGGTTAACAACCCAGTTTTCACAAAGAAACATTCTTTTCTACTAACCTATTTACCGATATTTTCTCGTTTAAGTCAACCCCGTAATGGACCACTATCGTAATAAACATTTATCGACATGTCCCAACCCTCTTTCTGCTCGTGTCAGATGTCTAAAGACACCCGTGTTCAACATTAGACCCGTTGACCCATTTCGTACCGACTTGAAGTGCTGTAGCGTTTTAGAAACTGATCCTGCTTCCCACTCCTGCGACAACAGATTTGATTGCAAAATGGTTAGATGATCTTTGAAATGCGATAATCTAGTTATTAATCTCGTAGAATTGTTTTTAGAAGAGATCCCTTGGAGAAGGTAACCAACATGGCCTGTGCTTGAGGGAGGCCTATGTTCAGCAGATATGACATCGTGCGGCTCGAAAATCATCAATAAATCAAAAAAATAAAAGTGCACAGATAGGTCTACAATCCATCCAATCATACAATTTCAATTTTGGTCCATACAATTTTTCTACCGATAGATACTAGCATTTGCTTATGAAAACACCAAAAGTGTTACAGTTCCTTATCGATACTTCCCAACCCTTTCATCAGTGTCGGGTGTCTTCCAACTAAGCGACACCGTGTCGCTGATTAGACGCTCTGACCCACTTCTCCAACCAAGAAGTTGACACTGCAATTAATAAGCCAGCCAATTTGTGTGTTATTTTATTTTTATTGTTGTTAACTGAGAATGTTCTCGTTAGACTAACAAGGTCTTTTAAGTACGATAGTTATGCAAGGTACAAATTAATTGTAGAATGTACCTCGTTGTTAAGTTATGAAATTTTTAGTGTTTGCATTTTTTTTTTATTGCACCATTTCTTCTCTTTTCTTCGTCCAGCTGCAGTTCAAGTTACTGCTTTCCCCACCTGGACACCGCAGAAAGGAAGATAATAATGTCGCATACTGCTCTCGTAATTTAAGTCGACTAGATATTCATTATCTTTGTCCCGACATAAATAATGAATATTTATTACGGTATATACGTATATCTAACTATCCAATTTTTTTCCATCTTAAAATAAATCATTTATGGCTTCATCAATTACATGTTCAATACTCTCTCCATTTTATTAAAACCCTTTGCGAACCAACCGAGGAGCTTCCTAAGAACGTCTCTAGCAATTTAAATTCAAAGGTACAACGTCAATTCCAGCTTGAATGGAAACTTTCCCAGTCGTATTCGCGACCAAGGAAATCCCGGATGGAACGTCTAAAAATGTGTACTAGCAATTCAAAAGGCTCGGAGTAAAGACACTCGATAGTTTGGAAAGTGGGTCAAGCTCTGTATTCTGGCGTTGGATCACACTTAAAGCTCCTCAATGTGCAAGTTCTGGACACGTTATTCGATTTCTGTGTATATCTTCTAGCTCGAAAGTCTGACAGCCAGTCTTTCCAAGGGGTATCGTATTACCCAGGTACTGGGTTGTGGAGGTCAAATAGACAGTAGCTCCATGTAAAATACTGGTATTCAGCTGTATCCGGTTTGCCTGGAAGCCGACAAAAAGAAAAGGCTAGGCAGATTGATTTTCTGCATCTTTTAGTCACTTTTGTGGGAAGAAAACGCTGTTGATGTCTTTAATTACTTTGGAATTGGACCTCATTTAGCAAAGCTGTTCAGCCGTTTGAGAGATTAGCAAACAAAAATTTTGATAATTGTTTTGGTCTAAATACCGTATATACTTTCATATGCATTTAGTAAAAAACCTGTTATTTTAACACTTCGATTTCATTCATTTATATAAATGTACTGCTATAAGTATACCCAATAAATAGATAAGAAGACCAGTACCAATATACAAATTGTAATAATACCTGCAATAGAATATGAATGAAGACAGTTGTTAACAACACACCTAGTAACAGGACCCACCATGTCACTTATGACGTCTTCTCGAAACTAAATATCTCCCATCATACCATCCTCAT
This sequence comes from Hyppa rectilinea, assembly GCA_951799385.1. Classification (NCBI taxonomy): domain Eukaryota; kingdom Metazoa; phylum Arthropoda; class Insecta; order Lepidoptera; family Noctuidae; genus Hyppa; species Hyppa rectilinea. The sequence goes on from OX637325.1 coordinate 7,332,747, forward strand.
CTCATATCCATACAAACTTGCCCCATATTCAGAATAAGGCACACTAAAGAACGTGCAATGCAATCCTTCAGTGCATTTCATGTAGTATGCTAATGCAGAATACATTATCTGACTTGCGTAACTTCGCCTCGCGTAGATTAATACCTCGCATTCGCCTCGACGTGGCCTGATTAATCTGCATTTCAATGATATGTTGCTGAATTTGAAGTAAGATCTTTTGGATTATGCTTTGGTGGTATTTTGACTGTTACTTCTGCTGTGGGGTTTTCGAAACTGTTTCGGAGTTTTCTTTTTTTTTAATAGCTTTAATATGGTGAGGACTTTTCTTCTTTAGGGTCTGTAGTGACACAGTCCTCTTTTTCTTTTCGTGTGGTTAGTGACCATCCTGGTGTCAGAGTTTTTATACTGCCCATGGACCTCTGACTTAGCTTCACATACTGTTGAGAAATATCTCTCAGACATGCTGGCATAGTAACTTCAAAGGAGACTTCATACAAACTACTAGTCTTTTTAAAGACGTTTGCTTCTCTGTTTCTTCGCGGATTACAAATACGTGGTAAGGTAAGGTAAGCTTCATAGGTATGTGATAACTGTTTGGAGGTATGTGTATCGAGTTTACGGTAACTGTCACTGGTACTGTGTCATTACATGTTTTTATTGTCTTCACTGCAATTCAATGTATCCGTCCGTCCGTGTTTTTTTTAACGTCTCCCCGGATATACTTGCCATAATCTTCGAAATTAATTCCTTCGTCGTCCAAATTTTTTCCTTAATAACAGGTATCAATTCTTCTACTATATGTGCATATATGAACAGCTCTAATAAACGGCCATCAGTGGATCGCCCTATCATTGCTCCTCTTAATTAAAGCACCTGCCTTCTAATCTCTTCACCACCCATAGTTGACTGGTAGATAATGCCTAAGGCATTAAGTCCACCTTTGTGCCTTTATTATGTGCAAAAAGTTTAAATAAATGGATAAGTAAATAAATTATGTTAACCTGTTAATGCTACACTTTATCCTTTATATAATTGAATTGGAGACCTGTCAATACCAAAGCAATATCAAATTGTGGTCCTGCTCCCAATACGCAAAAACCTTTGTATCATTCTGTGTAGCGACCCATTTCCCTATTGTTTTCCTCATACAAACTCAAATATTTTTATATTATATTTTCTCGTCAATGTCCAGTTTCTTTTGATGCTCCCCGAACTGGGTCAGTACTCCCGGGAACGTTGGAGTAAAATATATTGAAAGCATCCTTAAGACAATAGTCGAGATTTTTTTTGTTATTTGCAGGTTTTTTGTGTGAGAATATTTTATAGGCTCGCTGTCGTAAGTTCATCTTTTTGAAATTTCGTGTAATTAATGTGGTACTCTTCTGCCAGCGGCTTCGCTTGAGTGGATGTTAGAATCCCACGGGAATGCACTAGCTGGTTAAAAAGTATCCTATGTCTTAATCTAGGATATAAACTGTGTGAAAAATGTCATCCAAATCCTAGTTTTTGCGTGAAAGTATAACATACAACCATCCATCCAAACATCCTCAGCAACTTTCATGTTTATATTATTAGTAGGTTTTTCAGAGTGTATTTTTGCATATTATCCTAATCACTTCCCTGCAACGTCGCAGTAATAATTTCAACTGTTTATTAACACGTAATGAAAACGTTATATTCGCTTATTTTGACATTATGGATCACTCACTCACAGTTTAGGTTAATTGACAAGCAGATGATGCTGTATGCAGTACCAGCCCGGGGTCTTGATTTGTGCCCCATTGATGGCTAATATAAGCTTGGGAATTCATATAGCTCCTTTACATGGGAATTCAACAAACCTGACGAAATGGGGGTGTACTATTAGGCACTCCTCGACCATACCCGGGGAGTACAGGCATGATGTTATTCAATGTTATGATGATATCCATCCTCTTGTCATTAATTGCGCAAATCTTCCTCTAATTGATGACGCACAGCTAAGTTATTCAATCCACGCACCCAACTTGTCAGGTCATTTTAAGCTTACTCCATTTGCATAAGGTACTTAACTCCTTGAAGTTTTGCATAACTGTCGTATTTTCGGAACCGCTTGGCATATAGCCAAGGACGGATGGAAACTTGACGGGGTCACACTTATCGTCATAGCATCCACTTTAAACTTAGTTGCTACGTATATTTGAGGATGTTTTGAATATTTTAAAGGCACCTAGTTGAAAGTCGTCTCGTTACTATCGACGTTTGCATTGCTAGTGATAACATCGTTGATAGCTATTCTAAAAATAGTCTTTTGTTTAGTGCCGTCTCTATCAATCAAAAACAGACTTATTGTCGCTACATCTTTTACTAGCTTCTGCCCGTGAGTTTTGCTTTTATTTTCCATGTCTTTTATATTGTAACTACGTGTGATTTAGAACTACACCTTAGTACGTAAGTGATGTGTAGGTACTTCCATAAGTGACTAATTCACCATAATTTAAACCAATTTTAGTCTCATTATGTGTATGTTTTTAGTGGATAAGTCGGTTGGAGTATAAATAAGTTTTGTCCGCCTTAACACCTTTTACCGTTTTACACAAAATATATCCTACGACACTCAACAATACTGTAGCTTCCCATTAGTAAAAGAATTTTCGTAATCGGATCAGTAGTTCCGAAGGTAACCCCCTATATACAAACTAACAAGTTTCACCTCTTACATAAGTATTATTAACAGATGGATTGCCTACACCACTACAGCCCTAGTGAACGCAAAACATTGAAAAACAAACACGAAAAACGGGCATAACTCACAAATTTGAGCGGATATTTGTATCCACAACGTACATTGTTTGGAAAACACTCAGCATTCCCGCCTATTGGCAATGTGGCATCGACATTCGTATTGATGATTGTCAAGTATGTTTGACAACTGTCCTGCCAATGGCTTTAGAAAACATGTTGGTTTATGTTTTTCCCTTATTTGCTTGCGAATTGACTGCACATACCTATATACTTATTTAAATATTGTTATTTTTCAAAGGCAAAACGCCATCTGTCGTTATTATACTTACACAGCGTCTGAAGACGAAATCCTCGACGTCATTTAAAGAAATATTTTTAACATTCAAGTTATAGCTATTCCAGCCGATCTTTCTGGAAAAATCTCACTGTCGAAATTTAGATTCCTATCATCAGGTGGAATGACAGCTTCCTATAAATTGACTGTCCTGTGCTATTCTAAGCTCATTACCTTCAACACGCATACGTCTCGCCAAAATCCTTACTGAGTGCCTTCAACACGCATTGAAATGTATGGACATAAAAACACATACATTGGACAATGAAGGCACTGGCTTAGAATGAATCAAAATGTATTGATGAGCACGTATGTGTGTGCAGGCCACTGTGAGATAGCACAGAAAACACACAGCTGTGTTCATAGCAGTGTATCGTGGTCCCACTGAGGGCGACTAGAATCAATTCTATTTCTTGTTCATTTTGACGTTCAAAAGTGTCTTTCTTGTGCCTATTTGAAATAAATGATTTGACTTTGACTTTGGAAATGATGGACTGCGAACTTCGATCTAAGTCCTAGCACACACAAGCACAAGAACGCTGCAGAACAAACTGAATGACCGAAGCGGTCGTGCGAAACCCGTTCACTCCTTAAATTCGTATAATCGTTCACGTTTAGCCGATTTGATTGGGATATTCACACGGCACACCGGAACTGATCAGATTATCTGCGCGATTTGGTATACTATGACACATCGGTTGCTGGGCCAATTCGTGCGTGACTAAATGGCACAAAAAGGTATGCAGGTAATGTTGTGTTGAGGGCATTCATCTGTGCACCTGCAGGCTTGGTACCCAGTACCGCGACAAGTGTCACATTATTCGTGTGTTGTTTCTGCGACTTACTACCTCTTTGTTGTGCTTGTTTAGTCATATACAATGTGTTAGGTTAAACGAGGGACATACGATGAGATTGTATAGTATTCATGAAAATCAACAACTTTGTCCATAAGACCAACTCTGAAAAATTAATCAGCTGTTCCATATTGACGAATTATGCGAACATAAATGTACTGAATAACTGATATTTTTTTCGTGAATTCAAGTATAGTTCCATAGGCAAAGTTGTTTATTTTCATGTGTATAGTAACCCCTGAAAGTATATGTCCCTCGTTTAACCTAACACACTGTATACAGCAGTTTCAGCTGCAGGCTGGGTAAGCATAATTTTGAGCATTAATTTTTCATGTTTTGCAATACAGTATAATAGGTATGTCAGTAACTTACTGGCTTTAACAGTCTCTTAAGAGCTTTAACTACCGAAAGTGCATTAAGTGTCAATTTGCCCACCCGCTGCGCAAACGTACCATACCGACTTGACCTAAAACCAAATAGCTGTAAAAACAATATCATTCTTTTTCCAAGTACAAAAAAAATACCTTCACATTTCTTATCTTTTTCTCAAGTGTCGAAGGCGATTAGCGATCGTTACGCGTTTCTGCGACACGCTTCGGCTCGCTGCGGTCCGTCATCAAGCTTACGGCCTTAAGGTCTTACGTTCATTCACCTTAACGCTTTATCGCCTTGTAAAACCGAATGGATTAGACTTAATCTGGATCATTGAATGTGCTGAAGTACCATGTGAGTATTTACCATTCTGATTACTCTTGTTGCTCTTAAAACGGTTAAAGTGAGTAAACCGGGATGTGCTAGAACCAAAAATTTGAAGACATGACATCTACCAACCCGCATTCTCAAACTCAAACTCAAAACATTTATTTCAAATAAACCAATTACAGACAATTTTCAATTGTCATAGGGTCGTGGTCGGTCAGTAAGAAAACAGCTAGATGGGCTAAGATAGACTGGTGGTAGATTACGGCCCCTTCTCTCACCGAGAGGAGACCTGTGTCCCAACAGTGGGAACATTGGATGGCTGATTATGATGATTACTCTTTAAGTAACTTCATCATTGGGTGTTTGGATTGTTCTTCGACAGGGATGAAATCTACCGGTGGTTCCAATTTTCCAACTATGTTGGTGTCGGCTTCCAGTCGAACCGGATGCAGCTGAATACCAGTATTTTACATGGAGCGACTGCCTATCTGACCTTCACAACCTCGTAACTGGGTAATACAATACCCCTTGGTAAGACTGGCTGTCACATTTTCGGGCTTCTGACGACCGGTAACGACTGTCAAAGATCTGCAAATGACAGCCGGGACCAACGGTTTAACGTGCTTTCCGAATCACGGAGGAGTCTCGGTATGTAAAAATGGTCACCCATCCACGGCCAACCCCGGCAAACGTAGCTTAACTTGATGGATCGACCTGTGCGGCTGTTATTACTTAGCCACGGACTCTTCCTGTTTTTAACTTACACGCAATTTGTCGTAATAAATAAATATTAATATCCCAGCAGAATTGTATCACAACCAGTGCAGTTCCTAATACTTTTACCGCTACATCATCTTACTACCTAACATCATCTGTATCAACCCGACCTTCGTACCCTTATCAGTTCTCTGATAAATACTTAATATCACCATTCATCTTCAGCTATCAATTCAGATAACGTATCTCGTTAATCTCTGTTACGACCCTCACCTCAGCTGTTTTATTATCTTGGCTTGTAAAAGTCCATTGAGAACGTTGGATTTCGATATTGATAATCCGTTTCCTTTGTGATAGTGATGTATGAATGATAGTGATACTTTATAGCGTGTATTATTATTGTTGTTTGCGTAATCAATAATATGTACAGACGTTAACACACCAAGTTTCTGTCAAATTTTCCCAATTGAACATGAACCTTATTCTTTTGTGATAAAGTTGAAAAAGTTAGCACACCAAGTTATCCTAAACTGTCAAATTTTCCCAATTGGTCATATTTATCTTCCTCCTCATTCAGCTCTTAGTAAGTGGAATTGATTTGGGCTATCGAAAAACCTCCGCTCCTTTTGCCTTTTTCTTGCCTACCTTTTTGTAACCGCACGTATTCTGAAAGAAATTGGCGATTCATCGAAACGTCACTTGATTCATTAGTCATTGGGACTTTGGGTGACCATCTTTACATATCGAGACTCCTCCGTGCCTCGGAAAGGACGTTAAGCTGTTGGTCCCGGCTGTCATTCGTGGATCTTTGACAGTTGTTACGGGTAGTCAGAAGCCCGAAAGTCTGACAGCCAGTCTTTCCAAGGGGTATCGTATTACCCAGTAACAACTGGGTTGTGGAGGTCAGATAGGCAGTCGCGCCATATAAAATACTGGTACTCAGCTGCACCCGGTTAGACTGGAAGCCAACCCCAACATTGTTGGGAAACGGCTAGGCAGAATGAATGAATGCGACTTTTATAGTAGAAAGTAACATCCGTTTATGGATACTGGTCCATCATATTATTACAAATGTATTCTGCAGGGGCCATGAGTCAATCAAACAAATATTGTTTGCATTCTTTACGTAGCGTAAACCAGCACGTGTCATCGACTATTTTTTTTAATGGATGGGATATCATCACATGACTCCTTCCGCTCAGGGTGGAGTGGGAGGGAGTGGGAGTGTCAGACTCTTACTGACTAAAACACATTCATGTTCCTTCCTTAGCCCTGTGTTTTCGGTCATCGGTTACCCTTTCTGACAATCTCACTGATTGGGACAATCCCACTCAAAATGTTATGGACTAAACGACAAAATTTGATGGAGTCCTTTAGATTGCACTGTATGATAAGTGCTGACTGTTTGATTGACTTATCCTGTGCTCAATCTTCGAATCATTCTCACAACAGCCATATTTTGCCAAGAATTCGATTTCCAATCCAAAAAATTCAGCTTCAACCGTGAACAGAGCTATTTACAAATATTAATTGGCTCCGAACATTTCACACTACATGAGTCACGGCTTTGCAATACGAATCTATGTCACGTTGTTTCTGTATAAGGTGCTCTGCATTAGGAATTCATACAATACTCCTTGACATGCCACTGAGTGGTGAGTGAATGGAATGTTTAACACAAGGTGGTGGGGACAGCGACGAGAAATGTGTAACCATGATTTCAGCATACGATTCTACATCCCTTAGAGAACTTTTCGTTGGGACAGAATTCTACATGCCTTTTCGTATTAAAAAAGATTCTGCTATGTCATAGAAAAGTGCAATACCTACGCGGTCAAAATATATGGAACATCATTTTTTTTTAATATGACGAAAAATTTCAACATCCTTTTCAGTGTCATGTCCACGCGTGACGTCCGTGCCTCCTTGTATAGTCATTCAAAGTTTTTCTCTGACTCGTTTACATTTAGTAAAAGCTACGTGTCTGATGGAGCAGTCTTGATCAGCATCACCAACAATACCGTAAGAAAGCTCTTACTATATGATTTGCGGCTTGCAGCTTCACAATTGTCACAGCAACTATATAAACAAGTAACTTAACAAGCTGAAATTAGCCGATAGCAAAGACTGTGCAGGTCGTCATCTGCTTAGTGGAGAAATATAATTGAATACATATTTTTCAAAACTCAAAGCATTTATTTCAAATAAACCAATTACAGGCACTTTTGAATTGTCAATGCCCGACCGCCCTTGCCAGTCAGAAAGATGAAGCTAGTTAGTTGCCCATTCCAAAGCAGTAGGTACCTGTGGAGAAGAACGGGCTAGAAACTCCACGGATAGTAAAAGGAACACTAGCTAGATCGCGAGTAAAGATTACATTACATGCGAATACTCCCAATCAGCGAGCGCCTTAAGATTCCATCTACTCCCTCCTCCGTTCCCATCCATATACAGTCAGAGTGGGCTGCTTGTGCAACAATAGTCGTCGGATTAATATAACGCAGCTCACAATGCGATATTATACATGCAAACTGATAAGCCAGCCAGTAATGTATAGTGTTTCTATTCGTTTCGCGTGTTAGAATAATATGTGAATTGTGAATGCAATTGACGGGATGTTGCTATAGCATGGTAAATGGTAATTGATGTAATGGGAAAATTGAGAAACATCGACAGTTTGTTTGAATAGCTGCGAGATTTGAAGCATTATAGCCTTGTTGGTCTAGTGGTCGCAAGTGCTATTGCTGAGCAAGAGGCCCTGGGTTCGATTCCCGGGTGGAACAAAGAGTTATTGTGTTTTTCCATTTGGTATTTTTCCGGTAGCAGCCCGAAGTCTGGATTTGTGCCCGGTTGATGGCAATAAACTCGTCCCCTATTACTCGGAACTTAACATAACTTGAGAAAGGTGAATAGGTGTACTACATTCTGCGAAACTAGTCCGGGTAAAGCTAGTGCTTTATAGTAAGTGCATATCCGCCTAACCCTCACATAATACAAGTGTGATGGTAAACTGAATGTGATGAATGAAGTGGAGCTCGTGGCTTAGTTATAACAGCCGCACAGGACGATTCATCAGGTTAAGCTACGCTTGCCAGTTGGCCGTGGATGGGTGACCATCTTTACATACCGAGACTCCTCTGTGTCTCGAAAAGCACGTTAAGCCGTTGGTTCCGGCTGTCATTCGTGCATTTTTGCCAGCCAGTAAACTTAATGTGATGAAAAACAATTTATTATGATTTTACCAGCTAAAGACATCTTTATTGTGAACTTAATTACAGTTGATTACCAAAACACAAACCGTCTATGAAGCTTTACCAATATTATCAATAAATAAAATATCTTCCGTTTCAAAATAATATTACCAAATTGAAAAACGCTGAATAATAGCAGAACTGTCCTTTATTGAAAATTGCTCTACTGTGAGATGGTTCAGCCAATTCAATACATTGGCTATTGTAACCTAACCAGAACATTACGCTTTGTTTCCCCAAAGGGTAGGGCAGCGATGTACCTATAGTATACCCATATTTCGATAGTTATGTCCCATGAAATGGCATCAACCGGGCACAAATGCAGACTCAGTAGAGTTGAAGCAAAGTTTACCAACTTCGCTTCAACATTTTCAAAATACAACTTTACATCACTCGTTGGGTAGTAGCCCACCAGACACAACACCCTTCTGGTAGGAGGATCCCCCCTTTTGAGAGATACTAACTGTCAATGGTTTTAATGTTTCTGAATACGAGGTTTTTTAGCTGTTTTGCACGGGTGTAGAATATGACTTTTTAGTTTATTTTTATAAATGTGCGTTTTGTTTGTGCTGAATAAACATTTTTTCTTTCTTTCCTGTAGGGAATGAGTGAACTTTATACCCTTTTCCTTTTTATAAGCAAAACTATCAACGACATTTCGTATATTATTATCATGTCATTGACACATCTTGGTATCCTGGGTTCTGACATTGTAAAGATTTGACTGATTTCTTCCAGAAAATGGCTAGTCATTTATTGCTAAGTAAATCTTACAAGTCCTCACAATGAACACCGTTACATTTTGATATTACATTGTTTTTATATTGTTAACAGACTTTTGTTGCTACCCCGCATAAAGAGTGACATTTTCAATTTTATTTTCTTTCACCATGATCGCGTATTCGTATTTCCTAGTCCTTTTCACAAACGAGGTATAAATACAGAACCCTTCACACATGCAGTCAGAATACTAATATTTCGAGTAAAATTTTCATCTATGATGGATGAAAATTTAAATTGGAGTGGGCGGGAGCCTACGCCTCTACTGTCCACCGTAGTGTCGACACGTTTTAACCTGTGTGAGTGTACAGTCACGAGCAAAACTATGTATACACTTAGCTAATTTCATAAGCGGTTTTCTGCTTAGTTATTGAATTAATTTGTATGTTGTCACACACATTTGACACATTGCACATTGAATCCATAGGTTTACCGTACAAGTTGAAATAGTTATTTTATGAGAAAATCGGTTCTGGAAATTACTAGGTGTATACATATTGGTGCTCGTGACTGTACCTCGCAACGATATATGTTTTCGTAAAATGTATGTTTGTGTACATCGTTTCGTCGTATGGTGGTGTAAAAATGTGTGTTAGTGTGTGTGCGATAGCTTCAATTTTTCATTTCTGAGGACAGTTGTGGTAATTGATGCATCGCGCAAACACTGCACGTAATGAAGGGAGTCGCTGATTTATGATGTTGTCGGGACTAGACTGCTTTCGATTCAATCAATCTGCCTGGCCTTTTCCCAACTATGCTGGGGTCGGCTGCCAGTCTATCCGGAAGTATTTTACAAGGAGCGACTGCTTATCTGACCTCCACAACCCAGTCACTAACTGTAAGACTGGCTATCAGATTTTCGGGCTTTTGACTACCCGTAACAACTGTCAAAGATCCACGAATGACAGCCGGGACCAACGGCTTAACGTGCTTTCCGAACCATGGAGGAGTCTCGATATCTGAAAATAGTCACCCATCTACAGTCCAACCCCGGCAAGCGTAGCTTAACCTGATGGATCGATCCGTGCGGCTGCTGTTACTTAGCCACCACGAACTCCTCTAACATAGCAACATAATATGAACTCTAATCTATGAAGTGTATTCACTACCTATGTTACGCAAATAAAAAAAAATATTATGAATATGACGAGTTTGATACTCAAATAGGAATTTTCCTCGACTTTCTAAGAAAAATATTGAGGTAGTCCCATTTGTAAACGAAATCACACGTCGGAATAGTGATATGACAAGAATATTTTATTATTTTGCCGGATTAACCTGGATCGTATTGGTGAATCGTAGTTCGGAACGGCACGTAGCCCGTACGTACCTATCACTTTGCGCAAACTCGACAGTAAAAATAGGTATTTTGTTGGTATTTTATACGATATAATTTAGTTTTTTTTTGTGGTTTTTGGGGCTCTCAATGCTTACAGTGTGTTTTAGCAGGTACATAGGTACTTTTATGGAAACTTCAGTCGATAATCATCTCTAAGGTAGTCCACTGCTGGACATGTACCCAATTGTCACAACATTATACTAGATCTAAAAGAGATAATATGTAAATCGCAGAAAAGCAGCAAAATTATTCTCACCTATTTACTAATATAAATCTGAAGATTTTGTTTGTTTGAACGAGCTAATCTCTGGAACTACTGATCCGAATTGAAAAAATATTTTTGTGTTGGATAGTCCTTTTATCGAGGAAGGCTATAGGCATATGTAACATCACGCTACGACCAAAAGGAGCCGAGCAGCGGGTGAAAGCGCGGGAACTGCTAGTATATTATAAAAATCAATTGCTGTTCGTTAGTCTCGCTAAAACTCGAGAACGGCTGGGCCGATTTAGCTGATTTTGGTGTTGAAATATTTGTCGTAGTCCAGGGCAGGTTTAAAAGGTGAGAAAAGGTAGGGTAGGTGGGTAGGTAGGGTAGGTAGGGTAGGTAGGTAGGTAGGGTAGGTAGGTAGGGTAGGTAGGGTAGGTAGGGTAGGTAGGTAGGGTAGGTAGGTAGGGTAGGTAGGTAGGGTAGGTAGGTAGGGTAGGTAGGTAGGGTAGGTAGGTAGGGTAGGTATCATCGTTAAGACAGGACAACGTCTGTTGGGTCAGCTAGTATAATAAAAAAATATTTGATACGTATTTTTTACTTTATCATAATAATAGAAAATAACGTAGATTAAAAAGCATTAAAGTTGGGGAGTGGGGCTCGCTTCGCCGCAAAGTATAAAAACTATATGATGACTTGTGACGTCATGCCACATTTTAACTCAATGTATAGACGTAATGTTTGGATTACGTAAAAAAAGAAAAAAAACGTGTCCAATATTTTATAGGAATCTAGCTGCGGACTAAATAAAGAAAAAAGGAATCATCCTTCCATTCTTTCAGGCTATGTCGGGGATGCCTTAGTTCTCCTGTGGACCTCTTCTTTTTAGTGGTCTTTTAGTTATAAGTCTTTCGGCTCAAATAAAAATATATTCAATCACTAAAATCCTTGGTTAAGTCGTTTTGGACACATTTTGGCCGACGCGTTACCACCATTGTTTTATTTAATTTATCGTTAGCCGGAATATTTGTATGCAAATTAATTTATTATAAGGGTATAGGCATAAACAGCACCTAAAGTAATTGAATTAAACATGAATACCGCATTTGTTAACTCATAAATTTTATAGAAAAGAGTTTTTCGTACTTAATTTGTTTCCTTATTTATAACTTCCTCCTAAAGTAATGGTATATATATAACAATGAAAACTTACCTATGTAAATAATACCTAATTTTCTCTGTAAATTGAATCATTAATTATTTTAGGTATTACCTGCTGAGGTTAAAGGCTGCGTATCCACCAGAGATGTGCGAGGCAGCTAGTCGGTGTGCGAGAAATAAATCCACCAATAGGATGCCTTTATTTTCATAGCTTTATTTTTTGTGGGTGAGAAATCATCAAATGACTCCTCCCACTCTGGGCGGAGCGAGTGTCAGGCTCTTACTGACTAAAACCCAGCCATGTTCCTTCCTTAGCCTTCTTATGTTCCGGGGTAGCTTTCTGACAATCCCGCTGATCAATTTAGACCTAAGCTGTTTTACGCACATTACGTATTCTCGCACAACTCTGTTGGTAATGCAGCCTAACCGTTAACCAGCTTTGGCTTGGCGAGGCTAGGCTATCACTGAGATTCTCTCGCTCGTGGGAATAGCTCATATACCTACAAGATGTAGACAACAATAAGATCATTAACTAAACTGCGTATATCTAATGCCGTCCCCAGCTTGCATACGAAAATTTTCAATCAAATAGGTATATCCATAAGTTTAGTTACTATAGGTAGTCAAAGATTGGCAAAACATAGTCGGCCCATCACTATTAGACGGGACCAACGGCTTAAAATGCCTTCCGAGACACGGAAGGTCCTTGGAATATAAAGATGGTCACCCATCAAAGCGTAGCTTAACGTTATGGTTATTAATTGGCTACAAGCCCTCAAAGTTATAATGATAATAATAAAAAAATGGAAAAAAAAATATGGACGCCTGCACTAATTAATATGGCAAAGACACAATAGTCTTATTATATGTCCCTAGTACGTTCCATCTGTCATTGTCTATGTGCAAACATTGTCCGATATAACATAATCTTATATTAAATTAGTTCTATAAAGTTAATTGCCCTTGTTTTCATTCTATCAACACTCAATAATAAACCTGTTTAGTTTCGATTACATTATAAAAATATTTATGTAATTTGTAATGATTTTCCTGAAAAGTATCCTCCATTTCATGAAAACATTGTCTAGAAATAGCTCTGTTGACCAACAATAGATTCAGTTAATTACCTGCACTCAGTGCAGGAAAATTACCCGCGCTTTAAGGATAATAGCGAACTGTTTTTGCAATACAATTGTTTTACTCTATGCTTCTAACACAATTCATTTCACACGTCAATTTCCTTTTTTAAAGTTCCGTGGGTCCGAATGAAAAAACGGAACCCTTATATAGTGTATTTCTTTTACAGTGTTCAATTTGGTAAACAAACACGGGACGAAAGTTCTGATTTTTCGTATCGATCAAACACTTTGAGTTAAGCATAAACGTCTTGAACTTTGAATAATACACTTGAGGCATGAATTATTTAAAAAAAATGCTTCAGAGACACATACATTACCTAGAAATCTTAACATTAGTCGCGACATTTGTTTACCAAATGAGACAACTAAAGAAAAATACACTATAGGATGACTTGAGTTCGACAGTCACAACCATTTTTGCTCCGAATCTAAAGACCGATTAAGTTGAAATTACTTACACGTACAAAAACTTAAATAAATGACTTTTGAATTTGTGAACCTAATAAGAAATGTTCAAAAAAAGTTTTCTTGTCTTGTTCAAAAAAAAAGTATATATAAAAGAAAGTCGTGTTAGTTACACTGTTTATAACTCAAGAACGGCTTTACCGATATGGCTGAAAATTGGTGAGGAGGTAGCTTAGAGCCAGGAAAAGGACATAGGGTAGGTATGGTAGGTATCATAGTTAAGATAGGACAACGTTTGTCGGGTCAGCTAGTATTATATGAAACCAGCTTTTGTCCGCGGCTTCGCACGCGTTAAATTCGTTGTGAAACAATTCCCCTTCCCCTATATTGTGAAGATTTCCTGCTATTTTTGGAATATCTAAATTCATATACTACATTTTACGATTTCGCATTAGAAATCTTGAAATTATCAGTGGTTCTCTAATTTATTAAGCATGTTATTATACATACAAACCTTCCTCTTGAATCACTCTATCTAGTAAAAAAAACTGCATCGAAATCCGTTGTTTAGTTCGGATCTAAGCATACATGCATACAGACACTAGGACAGACGCGCGAAGCGACTTTGCTTTATACTATGTAGTGATGAAAAGTTTGTACAGTTTTTTTTTTAAATCAATATTAATAGCTTAAAGGCTATTTAAGAAAATAGATGCGAATTGACCACTTCACCTTATCTCTGAAACTAGTGAGCCTGCAATTTTGAAACAAATACTGAAAATAGTTCTATAGTTGATAACAAGGTAAACCTCACAATATTAATAATAAACAAAGAACACATGGTTTTGTAATCGTCTGCAACAGCCCAATTTAATTTTCACTATGATAATTAGATTTTAATAAATTATTAACTTCTGTGTTGCTATACTGACAAACTAGAGAGAACCACTTTCCAATTGGATTTTGACCCTTTTGTTTTACTGAAACCGCTAGGGGCAATTAAATATTGTAGGGACATAAAGAACTATACTGATTAACCACCAAGGCTAGAGCTATTCCGACTTTGTGCCCTAAAAAGTTCGCCCTGTAGTTGATAGCATTTATAAACGAGGTTTGCTGACAAAGTAGGACTGGGGAGTTTTAATTTCGGTCGTACTAAAAAGGTTCGACTACGTTTAATGCTTGTTCTGTATTTAAAACTTTGGCTAAGTAATAACAGCCGCACTGGTCGATCCATCAGGTTAAGCTACGCTTGCCTGAGTTGTTCCGTGGATGGGTGATATTTACCTAAACTTTTCAGTGATTTGGAAAGCACGTTAAGCCGTAGGTCCCGACTGCCATTCGTGGCTCTTTGAAATTCGAAGACATGTTACATCCACTGGGCCCGCGTGGTGGACGGTCCGTTCTCTCTCACAGAGGGGGGGAATGTGTCCCAGCAGTGGGAATATAGACTGATTATCCTTGTTTCCCCAAATAGTCGGACTCATGTAAAAGAGGGCGAGCTTACCATCAACCGGGTATAAATCCAGACCGCGTCGTTGGTCGCAAGCGCTACTGCTGAGCATGAAGTCCTGGGTTCAGCTCCCTAGTCGAACAAAGTGTTATTGGGTTTTTATTATCTTCCTTATATATTATACACCCTTAGTAATAAAACAATAACAAAATTCCAGTTTTATAAGACCGTTGTAAACATAGGCTTGTTTAAAAAAAAATACATCAACTTTTCAATACACTTCCGCGTCAGGAACCCGTGTGATCCGACAGCATGCATCGTCAGCTCGAAATCAATACACGCCGATGCATATTCAATGGGAGATGTAACAGCCACACTCCCCCCATTTAATATGCAAGCTGAACAAAAGTTCACGCTGCCGGCCAGGGGAGCTCGTGGAACAGTTTTCATTGTGTTGTGTAATAGTTTATTTAACTGGCTTTCCGTGACAGCTATGAATATCTTTATCTATACCTACATATTATTTAAAGCGGATTTTGTTTCCGGGATTTTGATGCGGTTTTCATTATCATTTGGAGAAATGAATCCGAAAGGTTAACAACAAGGTGTATAATAGAATAATATTAATTAAACTTAAATTTAAAAAAGAAGGCGCTGGTCGTTAATATTTTAATTTTCAAAATATGTGTCAGAAAAATCTATTTCAGAGTTGATCATTGATGGTCATTGTTAAAATGTTATTCTTCATCTTCTTCTCTCGTGTGGTTAGAGATTAACCTGGTGTCGGAGTGTTTATGCTGCCCATGGGCCTCTGACTTAGCTTCACATGCTGTTGAGAAATATAAAAAAATATGTATAAAATTATATTCAGTACTCTTACACATTTAAAGTGAAAGATTACCAATAAATTCAAAAACAATCTGTCTGGTATTTTATTCAGTAAGTCAGTTAAATGCATTTCTAAAGAGAATGCAACTACTGTATTACGTCCTTTCTCTAGAGAAAGCTATCTTAAATCGAATAGTTTATTTACCGGACAAAGAACGAGAAAGTATTTTTCTGTAGGTATCAATAGCACCATATTCCCGTAGCAAATTCTCTTTATAACTTTCTTCACTGTGGTACCGCAGACCTTGTCATCATCTCTGATAGTAAAATAAACTTCTGTCTCAACTCCGACGCCCACAACAGCCATACAAACAAGCCCATTTCATTCAAACACATACACCCATACATTAATAAATAATCCCCCCTCACATTCGAGGGGATGCCCAAATAATCGTTACGTCTGCCCACTGTCAATGCCAACCACTCCCCTCAATCGAATATAGGAAATTAATTCGGGTAATTGGAAAACACGCGCCGTCCCACTCCTATTAACATTTTGTATGGGGACGATTGAATGAGTAGGTGCAGAAGGTCCTTATTATATTGAAGATAGAAATGAAAATGCTTGGAATATACCTACGTCATACCTGAGAACGTGGTCTTTAAGCGTAAAATGCAATTTGTAAGGATTCCTAAGCGCGTGAAACAATGCATCGCAATGCATCGTGAGCAAGATTATTAGCTTTATCTTACGTATTAGCAAGAGTTTATTGTGCAAGCTAAAATCCTAACAGCTTAACTAATATAATCATATCACACTAATATAAAGGCGAAAGTTTGTGAGTGAGTGTGTGTGTGAGTTTGTATGTTTGTTTGTCCGTCCTTCACGCTCAAACAGGATGATGGGATCTGGATGGAATTTGTCACAGAGGTAATTTATGACCTGGATTAACACAGGATACTTTTTATGCCAGTAGTACGTTCCCTTGAGATAATTTCCGGCATCCACCCGGGCGTTATTACCTTTGCACACCTAAACCTCAACTGATCACCCTGAAATTTTGCATATACGTTGTCAGGTGTACAGAAACGGATAAAGGGTACCTTTTGTCCCGAGTACTTTTCCCGAAAAAAACAACAATAACGTTCTTATGATAATAGATGGCGCCACGAGTAGCGTGTATGTTCTGTTCTGAGGCCATGATTGCAACGGCCAAACAACAAGCAGAGTACAACCATAATTGATTGTAAAAATCTAGATTAACGTTAGCAAAAGTTTCATATACATGAAACGCCAACACTTGGCGTATGAGAAACCACGTCTTTGGTCTTATTGAAAATCATCTTACGTGTCATAGTGTTCTGTCCGACTTGAAACTCAGAATCCTGTCATCATCATCATTCATCTGCCCTTGTCCCAATTTATTTGGGGTCGGCGTAACATACATTTTCAGAATCAGAATCCTGTCATCTAAATTCTAAATGCTAAATAGGTCTTCCACCTCAGCAGTTGCATGCGAATATAGCTCTAGGAGTCGACCTTCTTTTGTTTTTGTCTAATACGCCAATATCAGCAAAGCGCGGTCACGTTTCGACTTATCGATTACCACTTATTCAGACCTAGCGTGATGTTTGACTTTGTAATTGTCGCGGCTCCCTTTGTGGACACGATATCTGCATAATATTATGCGTTTGGCCCAAGGGAACGGTTACCCTCTTCTTGAAAACAAGTGGTGTTGGATATTGGTGACTACGGGAATATTTATATCAAGATGTTGAGCTGGAAAACCCTTATCCATCAAATCTTACGTGTAGAGAAGAAAGTTGGGTGTTTATTTTCTTAGTCATGACAATCTCGAGTCTTAGTAGATTTTGCTATCTTCTTAGTATTGTATGAACTCAAACTCAATAACTAAGCATTAAAGAGGAGCTCGCAGCTAGGTAATAACTGCCGCTCGGATAGATCCATCAGGTTAAGCTACGCTTGCCGCGGTTGGTCCGTGGATGGGTGACCATCTTTACATATCTAGACTCCTCCGTACCTCGGAAAGCACGTTAAGCCGTTGGTCACGGCTGGCATTCGTGGATCTTTGTTAATCGTTACGGGTAGTCAGAAGCCTGATGAAAGTCTGACAGCCAGTCTTACCAAGGGGTATCGTATTACCTAATTACTGACTAGGTTGTGGAGGTCAGATAGGCAGTCGCTCCATGTAAAATACTGATATTCAGCTGCATCCGGTTAGACTGGAAGCCGACCCCAACATAGTTGGGGTCGGCTTCCCAACTTTGTTATCATCTTGGTATTGTATGAACTCAAACTCAATAACTAAGCTTTCCAAGCCTAGTCTACCGGAGAGGTTTTACGAAGAGCGTCATCTTTCACACAGTGTACGACGCAGCGAGATTACTCGAGCTTCACAGGCTAAGCCAACATAGATTAATGCCGCGAGCTTGCTAGCTCTCCGGTTCTTTCTTGGAGAATGTACTTTAGATTTTGTAGTGTACGCTACATCATATTTTCTTTCACAAACTCTTTGATGTGCAACACGGTTCAAGGCAATATCAATCGTTACCATAACACAAGCATTAGGTTGCTTGGGACTATATGGCGCTGTGTGAAATGTCCAAGGATATATTATAGAATCATTATACTGATCTGAGTAATCCGTAAAGTCGTACGTAGCCTTTAATAATTTAGGGACAGTCAAATGTGTAGCCTGATACAATTTTAGTTCTTTTTCCAAATTAAGCTACCATATAGATATTAGTATTTAGGTCGGTTCCCCCTTTAATGTACAAGCGGACAGCTAACTGGGTGCATTAATTTTCCGGGTGCATAGTTTTTTAGATTTATGAAAACAGAAAAAAGCAATTGAAGCATTTTTTCTTCGAAATCCAATGAAGTATCAAGATGGGACGTCGTTTTGTGAATGTTGACATCGCGTAGCGACACGAAGTCGCAACGTGACACGATGCGACGTCGTATGTGTCGGCCTATAGGTCGCGTCTCCTTCAAACATCTGTCAAAATATATGGTTCTGGGAGATCAATACTAATATTATAAAGCTGAAGTGTTTGTTTGTTTGAACGCGCTAATCTCTGGAACTACTGGTCCGAATTGAAAAAATATTTTTGTGTTGGATAGTCCATTTATCGAGGAAGGCTATAGACTATGTAACATCACGCTACGACCAATAGGAGCCGAGCAGCGGGTGAAACCGCGCAGGCGCAGCTAGTCTTAAATGTAACTAACCTGACCTATTCTCTTGTCCACAGCACCCTGGTCCCATGGAAGATCTTCAGAGAGGAGCTCAACAACGTGCATCCCATATCATCAGGGTTGGAGACGATGGCGTTGAAAACCACCATAGATCTCACGTGTAACGACTTTATATCTAACTTTGAGTTCGATGTGTTTACAAGGTGAGTCCTACTCGAATAACTTCTTAGAGTACCAAGATAATCGCCAAGGCTTAATTCCTACCATAAGGGGATGGAATGAGGTAACTCGCGAAATTAAAATTTTCCTTTTTTTTTTGTCAAATGTGGAACTTTTTACAAACAACAATATCACGTAATATTTTTAAGATTCTAAATTATTTACTTCTACATTTTCGTGTGGTTATTGACTAGCTTGGTGTCAGAGTGTTTATGCTACCTACGGGCCTCAGACTAAGCATCATACACTGTTGAGAAATATCTCTCAGGCATGCTTAGGTGTTGCCGGGTAAGCGGAATTGTCCGAAAGGGTAACCGCTACTCCGGAACATAAAGGGCTAAGAAAAGAACATTAACAAGGTTTTAGTCAGTAAGAGTCTGACACTCCCTTCCGCTCCACCCAGAGCGGGAGAAGTCATGGATGATTTCCCACCCTAAAAAAAGGCATTGTGCCGTATCTACTTCTAACACCCAAAAACTGCCATGACCACGTATATGTATTCAAGGCACTAAGCATAGAAAAGCACAAAAAACAGTGGCAGCGTTTGTGTTAATGCTCTTACTCGTCAACTAACACTTCTCATTAATCATTCCAGATTATTCCAGCCCTGGAGCACGTTACTCCGTAACTGGCAACTGCTGGCAGTCACACATCCTGGATACGTGGCGTTTCTCACGTATGATGAGGTCAAGGCGAGGCTCCAGAAGTATATTCATAAGGCTGGCAGTTACGTGTTTAGGTGAGTTAAGTCTTAAGCTCTTAGAATAAAAAGTATATTTTATTTAAATGGTGTCAATTTATTAATCAAGAGAACAGGGTAGGGTGAAAGGGACATCGACGCGAAGCCGGTTACCGTAAATTCAGTACAACCTCCCAGCGTTAATATTTAACGTCAGTTGAAAAATTGGCTGTTTCATAGAATAGTGCAATGCCTACGCAGTGAAAATGTTTGGAACAGCTATTTTCTTAATAACCGTCGAATAATTTCAATCATGCACTGTGTTCAGAAGATCCTCAACCAGAATTTAACGATAAATGCTGTAGAACTACTTCCGATAGAGAGATAAAGCAACGTTAAGCTGGGTACTGACCGGCGTTACGGTGCGTAATGTAACGTGTTACACAGCGAGCATTCGTGCAATCAGTACGTCGTGTTACGGGGAAACCAGCGAGCAACGAGCCGCTCGTTGCTCGCTTTGAGTGCTCCACCCGGCTGTCGGTTTTTTAGCGAATCCTTTGACTGTTACGCGGTTACGAAAACGGAGCACAGAGTTTTGACGAGCATGTTACGCCGATTTTAGAACATAGCGTAAACATGCTCGATGCGTAACACACTGGATGCGAATGTTACATTACACCTCGTAACGTTGGTCAGTACCCACCTTAAGAGGAATTTATTCGCAGTGTATCCTAGGAGGCCTGATTTTGATACCTTTTTATTTCTTAGAAAAAGAGTTTTGTTTGATTTTATTATTAACGTGGTAATCAGTAATCTCAACTACCAGTCGGATTGAAAGTATTTGATAAATAACTCAATTCTTCGGGAAGGTTATAGGCTATTTAATATCACGCTACTACCCTTAGGGGCCGAGCAAAAGTTCGAAAGAAAGCTAAGCTAAAACGAAGGAAACAGCACGGGCAGGCGAGACTGTGTATAATGTGGCTGTTATACTTTTATATAAAAAAACAATTGCTGTTCGTTTGTCTCGCTAAAACTCCAAAACGGCGGGCCCGATTTAGCTGGTTTTAGTTTTGAAATGTTTTTCGTAGTTCAGGGAAGGTTTAAAAGGTGAGAAAAGGAGGTGTAGGTAGAGTAGGTATGGTACGTAGGGTAGATAGGGTAGCTAGGTCCGCCGTTAGATAAGTACTTCTACCCGTGCGAAGCCGGGTAAAGCTAGTTTTAGATAATTGTATCGACTTACACCGAAACGAAGACGAAGCTAGTCCTACTAATATTATAAACGTAAAAGTTTGCGGGGATGCTTGGATGTTTGTTAGTCTTTCACGCAAACACTACTGAACGGGTCTAGCTAATATTCGGTACACAGATAGTTCATAACCTGGTTTGACATATAGTATTTTTTTATCCCTGTAGTACGTGATGGTGGGATAATTTCAGTCATCTACTCGCGTGAAATCGCTTGCAGAAGCTAGTTTAGTACTATAATCAAACAACAATTCAAAAATGCAACAATATACCTACACATGACAAACCAATTACTTTGAAATCTCATCGATAGATCGTTTAAAATTCGCTTTGCCCCACGATCACAACAATTTCACCGAAACATGAATAATTTCAGTTTCCCAATATACCTAGTCCATTCAATGAAATCCGTTATCTAACTGAATGACACCTGTGTTGAGTTGAGTCGAAAAGCCTACAACAACTGGATGAAATTTGTAACCTATGGTCCAACAAATAGGGTCCAAATTGAATTGAAGCTTGCGGTTCACGTATGCAAATTTGCCTTACGCCTAAAATGCACCGGTGATACCAAATAGGTTGGAGTCGGTTTGACCTTTATCCGTGTTTGTCAATGGATATCATGTGACAAGCGTGGTGATCACACGTGCCTTCTCTATATGAGAAGAGGTCTTTGCTCTGAAGTGGAACAAATATACTGGTATTCTGTAATATAAGTCTGTCTAGTCGAATTTATGCAGTGAGAGTAGCTCGTGGCTAAGTAATAACAGCCGCACTGGTCGATCCATCAGGTTAAGCTACTCTTGCCGGGGTTGGCCGTGGATGGCTGACCATCTTTACTTACCGAGAACTTCCGTGCCTCGGAAAGCACGTTAAGCCGTTGGTCCCGACTGTCATTTGTGCAAAGTCATTTCTTTTTCAAATAGTGTACCTGTTTGAAAAAAAAATGACTGAATGAGCAAGGCACTTTTGAACGTCAAAATGAACAAGAAATAGAATTGATTCTTGTCGCCTCTTTTAAAAGGTAGTTCGTATGGAGAAGAATGGGCCACCGTTACTCTTTTAAAATGTTTTACAACGTTTTGTATACCTACATGAATTTTAAATTATATGTGAGTCGAAGTTATACAGTGTGTTATGTTATACTAGAGACATACTTTATAAGAGTGAAATACCATTAAAAACCACCTTGCAATATGGAACCAACTCAGAAATATGAATAAAATAACTAAGTGCTCCATACATTTTCGTTCGTATAGTTGGACATCTATCAAAGACATCTGACAGATTGGGGTAGCTTGATATGTTAGCATAATAAGGAGCATTCTATTCTTTTGTACGTGTTGTAATATTAAGTATGCCTTTTTTGTGCATAATTTTATTTTTGTACAAACTTACCTAAACATAATTTATCAGCAGTCAGTGGCTTTCTACTAATCTGCCGTCAACACCCCAACGCCTTTCCAATCGACCATATTTTTGACCAATCACCATCTGTTTCCAGGTTATCATGTACACGGCTCGGCCAATGGGCAATAGGCTACGTCACGGTGGACGGAGAGATTCTACAGACAATACCACAGAACAAGAGCTTAGTGCAAGCGTTGTTGGACGGATACCGAGAGGGATTGTAAGTTTATACCGATTGTTACATTTTTATACAGTTTTTAATGCGGGGTTGCCAAGTTTAAAAAAGCCTGGGAGTCAACCACTACTTTTTGAAGCAGTGATTTTTAAACAATACTTCACAGTGGGAACGGGATGGAGGATACGTCCTTCATAGCTCTGTCTCATTCTCACACTGAAGTAATATTAAAAAAAAACTGCTTTAAAAAGTGGTGGTTCAGGTCGAGGGGTCATGTTAGAGAGTTTATTGTTTATGTTCTGGAAAGTGATCTCTTTCCTATTGGTATATTGGTATTTTTTTTCGTCACAAAAAAAATGTTTCAACACTATAGATCTTATGACCATCTCCGATGACTAAATTGGCTGTTGTAAGTACCATGTTTGGACATAAGATTTGTCGCCAGATAAAATTGAATAGAATGACAATTAATCAATTGATTTGCCATCAAGAAACGATATGTAATGGATCACTCACTTTTTATACGATATGTAAGGAATCAGCATTTCCAACCAACGCGGCAACGCTGCCAGCCTTTTGGGCACATATCCCACTGACAGCGATGGAGATGAATTTTTTGACACCCTATTAGCTCTTCCCCCTTTTTTACCACTTGTACACAATATAATAGATATATTTTTTAGTTTTTGGATTTATCAACCACTTGCCGTAGGTACTTCCCGAAATTAGTTTTACCCGATATCCATCATACCTTATGCATCAAACCCTCGTTTTCCTAGGTTTTCAATGAAGTACCCAAGAAGTTAAGTATACCAACATAATCGGGATAACCCTAGCATTAAAAAAAGGCCATACTATGCTTTCAGCTACCTATATCCGGACGGACGGGACGTGAACCCGGATTTAAGCAGCGCCATCATATCACCGGCTGAGGACCATATCACCGTCACCCAGGAACAGTACGAGTTGTATTGTGAAATGGGTTGGTAATCCTTTTAACGTGACCTACAGAACCCACGTAAATGGTAAAAAGAAGACTTTATCATCGATACGAAAAAAAACGGACCCCAATTTCTTTTTTAAATGTGATGGCTTTGGCTTTCAAAGGCTGTCCTTTTTGGCGCGGCCATGAGGCACACACTGTTTTTATTTAAACTCTATTTAAATGTTTTTTCTTTCTTTCTTATTACTAATACTGAAACTGAACGCGATCAACACAACTAAACAGAGTGCAATAGTTGTCAGATTCAATATTCCCAAAGAATTATGACAGTGGCTGCTTTGAACGTGGTTAAGATGTGCTGATCGCCTTCACTTTCATTGGTGAAATCGGCCCTAAGGCTAGAGAGGCTAGAGAGGCTCTAGTGATGGCGCCAAACACGTATCCGAATTTAGATTGACATTGACACGCTAAGGTGAGAGGCCCGCGTGGAACACTACAAACTAACTCATCCTCATTATCAAATGTTGCAGGTAGCACGTTCCAGTTATGTAAGATCTGTGCGGAGAACGACAAGGACATAAGGATAGAACCGTGCGGACATCTGCTATGTACACCCTGTCTAACAGCGTGGCAAATTGTGAGTATTATTCTTTTTTTTTGTGAAGGTCATGTCGCATTTGAACCTAGGAGGTTCTGTTTAACAGGGTTTGCTTGTGGATGCCGGAATCTCTGGCTTCCAGCCAGGGCTTAAAAACTTACAAACTAAAAGGCTAAGGGCACCCCTGTGAGATACGGACCTCGGGTTAAGGGGGCGCTGGGGGAGAACAGCATGGGACAGACGAGCGAATGAATGATTGCTTAGGGACGAATCTAAAGTTGCAGGCTACTGAGTAGCATTATTATGTTTTTTTTTACACTCCCACTGCTGAGCAAAGGCCTCCCCCAAATCCTTTTAGACATCTTTCGCTTGAGCCAACGCGATCCATCTTCTGCGGTCTGCGTCGAGGTCGTCTCGCCACCTCTTCCTGGGCCGGCCTCGACGACGCCGGCCTTCCTCTGAACATCATCATATTATGAATCAATTTAAATAGTTAACATGGCAAAATTGTGGCTTTATTTTTCAAGACTGGAGAATACACAGAGCACCTAGCTTAATCAGTGTTACATGTTCTCACTGCTTAGGAATATGCCTCCTATCCTCCTCCATCAACCGGGGACACAACCAGACCCCGGGCTGCTATTGAGAAATCTCTAATGATAAAACCCAATAACACTATGCCTAGGAATCCAACCTAGTGTCTCATGTTCGGCAGTAGCGCTGGGGACTTCTAGACCCAGTCTTCTAGAAGCAGTCACACAAACACTCACTCACACACACACAGTGTGTGACACACGTTTTGCTGTTTATTCAACTTTAAAGCTAAAATGTAGAATTTCAAATAGGTGTTAACAACATTCCATCATATTCCAGGACTCGGAAGGTCAAGGCTGTCCGTTCTGTCGGGCGGAAATCAAAGGGACTGAGCAGGTCGTAGTAGATGCGTTTGTACCGCCTCGACCTCCTACAGACAAGTAAGTTCTTACTTTTTTTTTTTTTTTAGAATGGGCATCTCGCTTTTCAACCAAGAAGGTTGTCGACTGCTTAACCGGACTTGCCTGTAAATGCATCAATAAATTATGGAGGTTATAATTTATTGAGGCATCCACCAGGCTTAAAAACTTACAAACTAACCGACTACACGCTAAGGGCACCCCTGTGGGGTAAAGACATCGGTTTAGAGATGAAGCTATACAGGAGGTATAGCTTCATACTACACATATTTTCCCCAATGTTTAGCAGTCCTTGAATAATAACAAGGGGCGGCGGTTGGCCTTCTGAAAATAAAAAGGGACCATCCCCCCAGCTAATAAAACAAAAAAAATTAGAAACATTCCGCGAAATCATCAAATGACTGTTCCCATTCTGGGTGGAGCGGAAGGGAGTGTCAGACTCTTACTGACTAAACCCATGCATGCTCCTTCGATAGCCCTTTATGTTGCGGGGTAGCGGTAACCTTTTCCGACAATCCCCCTTAGAGTGGTTGGGCTATAGTATAGAATACAATTCTCTTTATATTATGTCATTCTGAAACTTGGAACAGTCACCGAGCATGTATGTCTTGAGTTCGATTTCTAGTCTTGGCAAAACAGCACTTTTCCGAACGGTTCTAATTTAATTAAACATTATTTACAGGAATACAAAGACTGTAGTGAAACCGGTGTCATCCAACTCGTCCGGTTCATCCGGCTCATCTGGTTGTAATGGATCCAGTAAGTGCCTTTTATACTGACCACAACACTAGGATTAAAACAACATAATAACGTTCAATTTAATAAGCAGTCCTTTGTTCCAAACAAATGTTATTGCAAAAAGTTTAAATGAATAAATAACAAACAGAAAAAGTACCAACGACACGAATCCATACTTCCATACTATATATATATATATATATATATATATATATATATATATATATATTAATATATATAATATTATAAATGCGAAAGTAACTCTGTCTGTCTGTCTGTTACCTTTTCACGCCTAAACCACCCAACCGATTTTGCTGAAATTTGGTATGTAGATAGTTTGCATTTTGCATTCATGAGAAGGACATAGGCATATTATATTTTTTTTTTTTTAATGCACATTATATGTAGGATAGGTAGGGTAGGTAAGGTAGGTATCATAGTTAAGACAGGACAACGTCTGTCGGGTCAGCTAGTAGAAGAATATAAAGAGGTAAAATTTGTTGAGTTTGTATGTAAGCGGAACTACTGATCCGATTCCGACAAATCTTTCTCTAACGGGAAGCTACATTATCCCTAAGTGTTATAGGCTATATTTAATACATAAGATACCCCTTAGTGAGACTAGTTGTCACATTTTCGGGTTTCTGACGGCGCGGTACGACTGCCAAAGATCTAAGAATGACAGCCGGGACCAACGGCTTAACGTGCTATCCGAGCCACGGAGGGGTCTTGGTATGTAAAGAATATTACCCATCCACGGACCAATCGCGGCAAGCGTAGCTTAACCTGATCGATCGACCTGTGTAGCTGTAATTAGCCAGAAAGTGGGATATTACGTATCTAACATAGATGCATTGTCTTCCAGGTGTGGACGTGACGATATCTGGCAGCGCGAACGGTTGGGCGCACAGAAACACCACGTTCAACGGCCTCACAGATGACATTGATGATGCTGAGGTAAATACTACGTTTGTTTTTGTAGACTTCATTGATATATAGACGAAATGAGTGTCTTTTTTTAATAATACAATGCACAGGCTGTCAAAAAAAATACTTATCTAGTCGTCGGATTGATCAGAAAAGACAAAAGCTTTGAGGGACCTTACACAGCAAACAAAAACAGTTAGAAGGCAAAAAAACCCTACTTAGAAAAAAAAACGAAATAATTTGCTACAATATTATATTTGCTCTGATAGACTGCAGATATAACATCATCCTGTATTCCCTGAAGGGTTAGACAGAGACCTTTGCCGTATATATAGTAGCGCATCATAGAGTTATAGTAAAAGTTAATAGAGTTTTAGAGCCTCGACTCTGCCACTCCTGCGCATGTGTCCGTCTCTTTCTAAAGCTTGATGCGTTATATTTAAACCCAAGTTCTGTATTCTCTTTTGTAACCACAAGGTGTAACTTCATGCAACCATTTCAGCTTATGTGAAATTAAAGTTAGAGCCCGATCGCTTGAATGAGATAAAAATGCAGTATTTTTATCAATCACAATCATTCATTCAGATTGTTGTTAATGTCAAAATACTGCATAACAATCTTATCAATCCAATAATCCCTACTTCCGGCGATAAACAGTTATGAATGAAAATCGTTATCTGATTATAATATCTTTTGACTTTTATGAATGATCTGACTTGTATCATTTCGTCTGTATGTCAAAATGACCTTAATACTATAAATGCCAGTTTCACCAACGAAATCAGCGATCAGCACATCTAATCTGAGTTCAAGAGCGGTCAATGTCAAAATTCCCTTAACAATGTTGCCACTTACAGCTCTTAAACGCGGTTTAGATGTGATAATCTTGCCCTAAGATGTATAAGTTCTTCGCCGAAAATAAAAATGAAATTAGTGTATTGTCATAATCACCACGAATGCCAAAGGAGTTGATCATCGCAGTATATATTACGGTGCGACCAATAGCATTGAGATCAATAGAAACAGATGGAAAGCCGAGAATTTTGACGGCAATAATTATTTATTTGATTTGTTTCGCGTTACAAACCTTTCTATACAGGTTTCGAAGTAAAAATAATTAGTGAATTTAATTTTGGAATGTAAAATGATTGTAATTTTTTCCATTTTCCGTCAAACTCAAACCAAATTAGCGCCATCTTCGGCATCTTAAAACCTCGAGCAGAAAAGTTTTTTGAGTGAGAAATGGGAATAGAATTGTGTAAACATCTCGTTTAGCCAAGAAGTAGTAAGTAGTACAGTTGTTTACACTATACAAGTCACACTCACAATATTTCAACTAAACGATCGGATTAAGAATAGGGTTTAAGTGCAAATTTCACCCATGAAACTGAACGAGATTAGCACATCTAAAAGGCGTTCAATAGCTGTCAATATTCTATAGAAATTTCTTTCATTGACAGCTCTTAAACGTGGTTTATGCTTTGAGCGCGTTCAGTGCCATTGGTGAAATTAGCCCTAAGGTAGAGACGGATATACAGCGTGATAAAAATTTGTGGTCAAATTTAAGGTTGTGGTGCAAATCATCTAGCTGAACAGCTCTTTGGCACCATCATCATAATCGAGAAAAAACTATCCAGCCGTCCCATACATTTGAGTCGAATATTTTGGATATTTGTAGGAGATAGTTCAATTTTTTCTTGCGATTACGATGTTGGTTCCATAGAGAAAGTTATTCAGTTTGACGGTCTGTACCAAAACCACACCTTTTTGAAATACGCTGTATAAAATACTCTTTTTTATGTACACCTTATAACTCATTTATAGGTTATGTACAACCTATAAATATAATAAAGAGTATTTTAAAAATGAGTCTTTTAGTTGAACATGACATCACATTAAAGCTAGTCTTCTATTCTTAATTTGATCGTAACAATAGGTTTTTATTTTTATTACCTTTTTAAATCAAATCATCATGGTGTTTCCACATAGCATGGTGTGCATTTTGTTTGTTTGGCCGTATGGCATGTTTGTCGTCGTTTGAGCTTATATCTATGCGTTTTGTATCATTTATCTGTTATTTATTTCATTTATTTTAAAGGGTCGGCGGTTATCTGTGGTCTTTCATAAATATTATGTCCTTCTCATCCATTAAAAACAATGATTCAGTTTCAATATACTTGTGCAAGTTTTCAATGTTAATCAGTTTGCACAATACCTTGACGGTTTGCAAACTGCCTTTCACAAATAATTAAATTATCTTTTGTCTGCATTTAATACCAACCTTCGTGTTCAAGACAAGTGTTGTGAACTCGATTTAAAAAGTAAGTTATTTTCATTTCAAGAATTATTCAACCTTATACGAGGTCACTTTTTTACAAACTTTATTTTGTATACTTAAACAAAACATTTATTGGTTTGCAAACATGAGGAATTATTAAATTTCATAAATTATTTTATTATATGGATACTTTATGTCCTATCGTCACATTTTATTTACACGAATTTAAATATATTAGAGTTTTAAATCCACCAACCCGCACTGGGTCCTCGTGGTGGATTATGGCCCACTCCCTCTCGCACAGAGGAGGCCTGTGTCCCAGCAGTGAGGACATAATTAGGCTGATTATAATGACAATTATAATTTTTAATAATAATTAGGAAAATGATAGGTTGTAGAGATAGAGGTTGTACCTCTGCCTCTGCCTAGCCTTTTCCAACTATGTTGGGCTCGGCTTCCAGTCTAAATGATATAATACAACAAAAAATAAAAAGTACCTACGTTTTTTTTTTTTTAAATAGTTTAATGTCATAGATAACCACCGTCCCATGCATGGCATCCACATAAAAACATAATGTATGTTTGTTTTGCAGAGACAGCGGCGGAAATCACCGCATGCTTAGCTTGCTCGGGTTGTAATGTTTGATTGACGAAATGTCGTCGGCTACGCCACGGATAACACATCCCTTTTGTTTTTAATGTAATGTTGGATCATTAAAGGTGTCGGAAAGTGGGCGGGGCGAAGAACGAACGTTTCGTTTGAAATCTTAAGTGAGATGCGCAGGAGTGACCCGCGAAATTCAAAAAATATTTTTGAGGGCAATTCCAATTTACAGAGTTATATCGTTAATTTTAACACTTTTAGCGCCAGTGTATCATCATTTTTAAAGAGGAAGCTATTGGGTAGCCTGCAACAAACCCAGCCGCTCAGTGTGACAAAATTTGAATTTTCTTTAAAAAAAAAATCATCTCCTATAAAAAGAAAGTACAACCGTAGTTTATATACACATGCGAATCCAAAAATTATACACTGACACTGAAAGTGTTAATGATTGATTCTGTAAATACATTCTTGCTACGGCCGCGAATCATAATTTGATCATCATAAAACCGACTGGACTGCAAATTGCAACTAAACGTGAGAAAATTTGTATTTCGCGGACTATCCTGGTGCTTTCCTTAAGATTTTTACGGTGTGACCTTGTGCTTAAATTTTAAAATTGGTCATGTTTTTATGTGTAAATTTCTGTTTAATTTTTGCGAATGTTGGCTGTCCAAACATCTTTTAATTAGTTTTTCAACTTTATTACAAAAGTATAAGGTTAATTTTCAAATCGGGAAAATTTGACAGTTAGGAATAGCTTGATGTGCTGGCGTTTGTAGAAAAAGTTGCTTCTATTCCATTCCGTGACGTTGTAAATTAAACTTTAATGTCACCGATATCGGTTTTTGTTTTATGGCAACACATACTCACAAAAAAAGTCCATTTTCAAATTTCTATAAATATCTTTATTACATTAAAATCTACTGTAAGTACATAAAATATATATGTATATAAAATATACTATCAATATTAAAAAGAGAGGATTACGACCTTTTTTATCTTTTAATTAAACGCTGTTCGTCTACGCCCCGCCTTTTCCACGATGCGCGCTTTAGTTTGTGAAGCATGAATTTTGTGAATGTTATAATTTTATTTAGAAATATCATCATGGTTAGATGTTTGTCGCCTGTGATTCTAGGTTAGAGTTGTGATAGCGGAAAAGCGTCCCAGTAACATATATGTATTTGCGCACATACTTTTGATCAAGTAGTCCAGAAGCGATGTAGAGGCCCGACGACCACAGCTTACAGCAGAATTCTTTTAACCCATACCACTGCCACGAACACGTATGTGTTGAAGGCACTGAGCTTAGAATAGTACAAAAATAGTGGTTGTGTGTTTGTGTTTATAATAAATCACAGTGGGAAATAGATGGAGCTATCCGCCCTGTATAGCTCCGTCTCGTTCTCACGTTGAAGTAATTTTGAAATAATACTGCTGTAAGCTGTGGTGGCTCAGGTCCTGAACTTTTCATGCAATTAGCGTGTATGGAAAATTGCTGCTTAGCTATCAAACAAGCGGTTGAATAAGGAACTTTACGCGCGTGTAGCGAAAAAAATTTTTTTATTGTATTCCAGGGATGAAGACAGGCTAAAAAAAGGCTGAAAAGGAAATCATATTTAGTCTGTCAATCAGATAATAAAAAAATATTATACACGTATTTTTTTATTTATCATATAAATCAAAAATGACTGAGATAAAACGCATTAAAATTGGGGAGTGGGGGGCGCGCTACGTCACAGCTCAGCATAAAATCTACATAGAAGTGACGTCATGCCACATTTTAACACACTGTATCGAAGTAATCTTTGGATTACGTTAAAAAAAGAAAATAGACGCGTCTAATATTTTTTTAGCAATCTAACAGACAGACTAAAAAAAAATTGTCATCATCCATATTCTACTTTATACTATACGTTTCCGCCATCACAACTCTATCCCGCTTATCAATGTACTGTTGTAACAGAATTTCTTTGTCAGTATATTGTAAGTAATTGGAAATTACGTTACAGTATAGTCATTATTGTGTTTTCGTATTAAGTGACTTTTTGCGTTTGGATATGGGTCATGCACGTATACATCTAGTATTTCAGCTTGGTAGGCCCTATTGTGACATTAAAAAAAAAAAGTGTTATCCGACTATTGCAGTCCCCTGTTGGACATAGGCTTCTCCTAGGCTGTTCCATAACACCTTCGCGCATCCAGTCTGTCCCAGAAAGTTTTTTGTGGTCGTCAGTCCATCGTATGATCGCTGCAAGTAACTCCAATAGTCTAAAATAGAATGTATTCGCTGAAAGAGCACAACATAAAAGATGATAGTGCTATTAAAGAATATAAATAATATATATAATATCCTTGGACATTTCACACAACACCATATAGTCCCAAGCTAAGCAACCTAATGCTTGTGTTATGGTAACGAGATGGCTGATAAACTACCTATGTACATACAAAGAAAAAGGATGACTTTTTTTAATGACGGTTGGAACTTTAACTAAATTCAATCTGCCTAGCCTTTTCCCAACTATATTGGGATCGGCTTCCAGTCTAACCGGACGCAGCTGAATACCAGTATTTTACATGGAGCGACTGCCTATCTGAACTCCACAACCCAATCAGTAACTGGGTAGTACAATAAGTTTCAACTAAATTAAATTGTTAAAATTCGGTAAAATAAAGTTAATATTCTTGTCTTTTAAGTTCGGTTGTGTTTGCATGGTATACATAACACGTGCTTGTCCTTGTCCTTGGGAAGTATTTTTGATGAAATCATTAGTTCTATAGAGTCAAATCCTTTATTTCAATCAGAATCCTAACGTTCTATAGATAATTTTTTTTTAAAACCTTCGGTCCGATGTACAAACATAAAAGTCACTTATAATTTGGTGCAGTTGTACTAAATATAATTTATTGGTAAACACGCTTGTTGCAAATGTGGTATAGTACATGCTTTGAGTTTTATTTATTTAACAATGGTTATTATTTTCTTATTTAAAATTTTTTTCCTTGACAGAAATTGAATTATGTTTTCTTTTAATTATACCACTTTTGCATCCAATAAAAACAAATATTTATTTTTATCATTTAAGTCACTACATTATTTGTGTGTTAGGATTTTTCCTATACAAATTATGTCAGAAATTGTTTAATGAAATTAACCCTTTTTTTAATTGATAAACCTAATGCAATAGTATTAATTAAATTAATTATTTATTATTATACCCGTGACTTTTCCCGTTAAAAAAATGAATTTCGGGTAATTTGTATATAAAATTATTGTAAGTCTTTATTTGATGTAGTTTTAAAGTTTTTTTTTTATGGAAATATTTTCCTAAATTATATAAGTAGGGTTAATAAGACTGCTTCAGTGTTTAGGAAAATTCCACACTGCAAGTTATTATCGTCCATTTAAAAAAAACGTGAAAGATCATACAAGTTAAATGAACTAAATCGGGTTCCTTCCCTATTTATTTGGTTTGTCAAATAAAAGAGTGATCGATTCAACGTCACGAAAAGGGAACCTTAGAAAATAGTATTGTTTTGTATTTTAAAAGTATTTTGATTATCATGTTTCCGCCCGTTTTATTAAAGATATTAAAAAAAAAAATATATTCCAGACATTTTGTTATGTTTACGCTTAGCTCGTATTATTTGACATTAAGTTATAATTTAATTATTATTATTTTTCGTATTATTATGACGATCTAATGATTTATTTATTTTGTAAGTGTATTTTTTTTATGTTGAAAATATACGCTTGGTGATTATGTGCTTTTGTTTTTTTGTTACCTTTGCCTGTTTTTTGGTTTTTGCTATATTTTATAAACACAATACACTAATATCATAATGATCACATGTAATACAGTGCATGCATATCATTTATTTTGGAATGACATTGATGTTAGTGTCTTATATGATTTTGACTTCAATTTTTTAAGCGCCCCAGTCGGATTTATACGATAAATGTTTTCGTGCCCGTGCCGCCTGAGTCGTGTTTATACGAATGAGAATCTATGTTCGGTTTTCGTTTTTTTATGTAATTGCAAGACTATTCGTCTGAAATAAAGTTTTTTGAGTTGAGCGCTGGGGGCACGACAACTGATATGTATTCGGGCGGTTAAAAGGTTTATTTATCTTAATTCGCATGGATTCATTTAATAATTCATTACCTACCTAATGGGTATGTTTATTTTCCAACTGTTGGTCAATTTAAATAAAATTCATAATTACATTTCACTTCGGGCTGATTTTCCAATTTGTGAATTCAGATCATTTTTAGCTGAAGAATAAAAGTGTCTGAGTTAGTATATTTTCCATACTAAAGCTGTCAAACTGCAATGTTTATTCTTCAGATAAAATTTGTTTGATTATTAAAAAATCAGCCGTAAGGAAGTTGGTTTTTTGCCATAATATTGGAGTACCTTTGATTTATAAAGGTATTTGAAGTTCAGTAAGTAATTATCACATTTCAAAGCGTTATTTCTAGAGAAATTAGATTGATATAACACCACAGAAAGTCAGTTGAATAACTTGAGTAAGTATCCGGGTATACAATGAAGATTTTTTTGACGAGTTTTTTTTTAAGAGTAAACAAAGAGAGATTTTCTTTACTGCCATAGTTGTTCTTATATGTTACTGCTGAATATGGTTGTTTAATCATAGACCATTGGTTATTATCACCTCTATATTATTATCTGGTAAGTATTTTAAGAAAAGTTAAATTTCGTCTTTTTCTGATCACCAAGTTAGGTGGTAAGGGTGGTGATTATGACAAAATATGCTATATTTGTAGCAAATAATTAAATGTATGATCTAACAGTATACAGGCTGTAATCGAAAGGGTATATACAAACAAAAGCATATGCTACAGACCACCAAACTGAACCACTTTTACTATGGAACTAACTCCAAAATCGCAATAAAAAAAACAGCTGTTCTATACATTGTTGGTCACGTGGCTCGTCAAAAATATAGGGAACAGCAGATTTTTTTTCACGATTTCGGAGTTGGTCCCATAGTGAAAGTTGTTCAGTTTAGTGGTCTGTAGCATATCCTTTTGTATGTATATACCCTTTCGGTTACACCCTGTAGAAAAGAATGCACCCGTAACATTGGCCTGACCTCCAGGACTGGGCCGAGTTCAACGCGGCCACGTCCACGATCGCGGCGCTGCGGCCCGTGCGCTCGCCGGGCCCGTCGCCCGGCCACAGCCCGGCGGCCCGGCGGCGCGGCGCGGCGGAGAACGCGTACGGCGAGCTGGCGCCGCCCCTGCCGCCGCGCCGGGGCCCGGCCCCCGGGCCGCTGGGCGCCGGGCCCCTGGGGGCCGCCTGCAGCGTGCAGGACATCGCCGCCGCCAGCGCCGCGCACGGTGAGGGCCCAACGGCTAATATCTTACAAGAACATATCATTCATTCTAGTTACCTCTTCTAGTAAAAGGTAAAAAAAGAATGAGTGAGAAAATCCCAAAACTGTTAATACCATTGCTTGGCTTAATCATGGTTCGATAAAATATCGACATAATAGGTATATACGGTAAAATTCTCTCCAACTTCACTTAAAATATACAAAATGAAATGATCTTTAAATAAAAAGACCTTCAACAGGTCTAGATACACAATATGAGAACGGTACATGAGACAATGACGCACCGTGCTTCGCCAAAAACTTAAAAAAATATCGCTATTTAAATTTTATATGAACTACCGACTCCAACATAGTTGGGCAAAAGCTAGGCAGATGATATATGAACTCGCACGACAACGAAGCTTCAATGCCTGCCTTGTGTCTACCACGGCGCTGTCACTTTCCGTCCCGGGCATGGCCATAAAACACTGACTTTTATTACCATAGATAAACTGACCGACTGCCTCTGAGACTGAGTGGTAACAACCTTTTGTGGTAACTACTGAACAGGTGCTTATATGTTGATTCCCTCATTCGGTAAAATGGTTTTCCATTACGCACATCCCGCGCTCACCATCATAATTGACTATTTGGAACGGGCAAAAATAAAATATGAAATCACATAGAAAAAAAACCGCTCGTCTTAAAAGCTTCCATCACCGTACAGACATTAAATATTATGCGAAGATATAATTTTAAAATGGATTTAATGCTAATAAGTATTCCATTTGATTAAAAAAAACCGTGACGTCACATTTTTATATTTCATAAAAAGCACGTACAAATTCCGCGTTTTGATAGTTCATAAAAAGCAACGTTATTGACTTCCCATTTCATATTATCATTATCTCAGCAGCGGAACCCAGAAGACGATCATCGTTAGAACCAGAGCCAGACTCGCGGCACCGACTGACGTCCATCATCACAGGATCTACGGAGACCATCACCGGGGTCATCGACACGAGACACGAGGTACTTATGGCGTCCAGTCAATCCTTACTAAATTGTTTATAACACTATTTTTGTCTACTAAAATTAAATTGGCTTTTGCTTTTAATCAAAAGCATCAAGCTCAAGATTATGAAGCACCTTCCATTTAATTGGGTGTTTTTCTATCTTTATTATGTATGTATTTACAAAAAAAAAATATGAGTAGTTTATCAGCCATCTCGTTACCATAACAACAAGCATTAGGTTGCTTAGCTTGGGACTATATACCGTTATGTGAAATGTCCAAGGATATTATATATTAATTTTGTTAATTTTCAAACACACATGATCGACTATAAAAAGTAAAACCTTTTGAGCATTTGTCTATATTGATGATAGCTTCAGAATGCAACAAATATAAGTAATCTCAATAATAACACTTTTCGTCGTCACCGTCAGGTGCCCCCCGACCCCCGCGCCTTCGAGAAGCCCCGGCGAGCGTGCACCCCACAGTCCAACAGCCGGCCGCTGCCCGCGCCGCCGCCCGAGCGGCCGCACACGCCCACGCCCACAGAACCCAAACCGGAACCCCGACACATGCCCGACAACAGATACAACTCCGAAAGACCCGACCCGCCACCGAACAGACAAGACAAACCACAGGAAAACAGACATCTCATGCCAGAAAACAGGCAAAACGACCGCCACGTCCCTGAAAGACACGTGCCAGAAAGAACGCAAGAACGACATGTCCAAATCACGCAAGAGAGGCCAGAACGCGCCGAAAGTCGACAAGAACGCCACATACCCACCCCAGATAGGCAAGAAAGGCATATACAGCAAGATAATAGACACGAAATTAGGGTAATGGACAATAGACAAGATAGACACGTCCCTGAAAAAACAGAAAGGCATTTACCTGTATCGGACACTCGGCATACAGACTTTCGGCTCCCCCCCGAAAGACCGCCGGAAAAACCCGATAGAGTTATAGAATCTAGGTGTAGTTTTGACCGAGAAACCAGGTTAGAGAGCAGGGCACCACCTAGGCAAAGGTCTTTGCCCGCCACGACCAGTGGGAGTATAGACCAGCCTACAAAGTCCACCACTATGCCCAAGTTTCCCTCTGAAGATGCAAAAGACCCGCCATATGAGAATGTAGCTGTGGAGAAGAATGAGCTGGCTGTTCTACGTGAGTATTGAATTATATTCTTCCATCAATTAGTTTATTTATGTATTGTTTATTGTTAATGAAAACGGTTACACCAATTACATTAATTAACAAGTATTAAGTGAGTTCCTAGCAACGAAAGACGATTAACA
This sequence comes from Hyppa rectilinea, assembly GCA_951799385.1. Lineage (NCBI taxonomy): Eukaryota > Metazoa > Arthropoda > Insecta > Lepidoptera > Noctuidae > Hyppa > Hyppa rectilinea. The sequence continues at coordinate 7,370,287 of OX637325.1, forward strand.
CACTATAAGTGATTATTTTTTTTAAATTAAAATCGGATCAGAGGTACTGGAAGAATAGAACTCTCAGTCATTAAATGTAAAGCTGAAGAAAAGTAGTTCATATTTATGAATTACTCAAAATTATTCGATTTCTTCTATTTTAATGATGTTAATGGTCCGTGGTAGGCTGTAAGGTAGCACCAGAGTAGCCTCTGAAATTTAAACTTTCCTAGGTTTTTTGAAGTTTACGACATCAACATGCAGTCAGACACAGAAAATGACTGCATTACATTGCTTTATTCTAATGAATATTCATGCGAGTTTCGTTGCTGACCGTACTACGCAGAAGTAAAAACCGGCCAAGAGCGAATTGGATTTGTACACGAAAAATATCGTATTGCCGTACAATTTTTAACACTAGATTTCTTTTTAATACTTGAGTTGAGAGTGAGAGTTAATAGTTTCTGAGAGAAAAATACACGTTGCTTATTTTCCAATCCATAAAGGCATAAGCCCCTCAAAAATTGTATCCTTTTATATTTGAATCCTCACTTTTTTTTACAATTTTATTTTCTCATTCACAGCTAAAAAAATCAACCCACTGACACACGACAAACATGGTCGAAAATACGGCGACAACGTGTCGTATGAAAACATAAATTTAGACTACATTGCACGCTTGGTTGGCGAAGGATACCCTAAAGACATAGTCGTGCGCGCATTGGGCATCACACGGAATGACCTCGAGATGGCGTGTGACATACTACACGAGTTTGGATCTAAAGTACCTAATAACTGTTAATTCTAGGTAGTTTGTTCTTTAAATTATTTCGTTTGGTGAGGTCAGTGGTCTTTATGATCAGCCTATAATATTCCCACTGCTGGGACGTCCCCTCTCTGTAATAAGGGCTGTAATCCACCACGCAGGTGGTTCACATATCTTCGAATTTTTGGTTCTGGGACATGCTGGTTTCCTCACGAAGTTTTTTCTCTAACGTTTTGAGAGCAGTGGTGATGAAACAATTCACACATAGAAAAGCGCTTGTCTGCGTCCGAACCCACGACCCGCAACTACCTAAGTCGCGGGCGGCACCATTGGACCACTGCTCTCAAGTAAAAAATAATTAGTTAACAAGTTAAATAAATTCTATATTATAGCTACTTTATACAGTGTGTTAGGTTAAACGAGGGACATACTTTTAGGGGGTATGAGTACATTTATTTTCGCATAATTCGTCAAAATGCATAGCTGATGTTTTTTTCTGAGTGGGTCCCATAGTCTAAGTTGTTCATTTTCATGAGTACCCTGAAGGAATGTCCCTCGTTTAACCTAACACACTGTTTAACTTAAAACAAATGAATTGTCATAGGAATTATTTATTTTACCAGTCATCACATAGTTTAACTTAGGGCGGATTTCACCATTGAAACTGAACTCGATCAGCGCGTAAACCACGATTATGAGCTGCCTACGTCATTATTTTTCGTGGAGAACTGACACTGACAGCTCTTGAACGTGGTTTAGAGGTGCGGATCGCGTCAAAATTCGCACTTAGTGTATAAAATAAGCATAACTCAATATTCTATGCATTTGTATGTCGCAATATAATTTGAAAAAGCTGATCTCCGATCGTAGGATCTTCTCGAAGATTCGATTATTCAAATGACCCTCTATCAGTCTAACAAATACAATATTTTCAAATTATACAAATGAAATTGAATTCACAGGCATTATTTTAAGGGGTCACTGAAGAAAAAATCAGCAGTTCTATACATTTTGACGAGTTAAGCGAGCATAATGTATGAAACAGCGGATTTATGTTTTGTGATTTCAGATTTGTTCCCGTAGTGAAAGTTGTTCATAATGATAAGTACAATGACCCCTTTAAATAATGCGCATGAATTCAATTTCACCGTGTATGGAAATAGCATTTCGCCCGCGTGGTTTTTTTTTTTAAATATAGCCTATGACTAAGAAATAATGTAGCTTCCAATTAGTGAATGAATTTTCTGGATCGGTTTAGTAGTTCCGAAGATAACCCCCTAAAAAAACCCACAAAAGCTGGACCCCCTACATACAAACCTACAACGTTTACCTCTTTATAATATGAGTATAGACCACTTGCTTCACCAAATCGACCCTACAATTTTAGAATTCGTACCTTATGAACTAAATATAAGTCTGATTTTAACGTGTACATATTTCAGTGTCATTGTTTGTTTATGTGACATAACTTTACATAGGAAATTGACCTTAATAACGCTAAACATAACCACCATTTTACTTTGTACAATAGCAGTATGTTCCTATAGTCAGTAATAAAACTACGGGTCTAACATATTTGAGCAGAATCTGGTTGATTTTCTTCGGTTTCCGGGATTTTAAACCATTCTATAATTTGTAAATCAGCTGTTGTGATTGGGTAACAACAGCCAATCAAATTCTTTGAACTATAGGACTAATTCAATCAGCAGAAATCGAGAATTGTCAAAGCCAAATCATTTATTTCAAATAGGCACAAGAAAGGCACTTTTGAACGTCAAAATGAACAAGAACACAACAACACAATTGGTATAGTCTAGCCCATGCGCTGCCATGAAGACGTATGTGTGTTGAAGGCACTGAGCTTAGAATAGCACAAAAAATAGTGGCAGTGTTTGTGCTAACCAAACTGTCAAAAACATTAATAAATGCATAACTTTATCAACAAGTTTTCATATACAGGATGGAATTTTGTAATGCCCCCTGTAGGGTAAGTACAGGGATAGCAAATTTTACTCAAAGGAAACATTCCTTTATTTTTGAATAGAAAGACAACTGCATTCAAAGATTTTCAAAAATTCGCTTGCCACACCCGGGAATCGAACCGACTATAATCTGTAAAAATTTCACCCTGTACTTTTATTGTATCGATCGTCAGGATCAATTATAAGGATGAAATCTTTCTAAGAAACTTGATAAATTAAACGAAAGGAAAACCATGAAATCTGGACTTATAAATTCAATGAGTCAAGTTAAACTCTTTAACTCAAAGATCCATCTGTTTACTTATATTAATAATTTATAATTATCATTGACGTCATTTACCCATTCAAATGACGAGTTACTATTTAGATAAGACGATTGAAGATTGGTTCAAACGGTACAATCAGATGGCCTACGAGATTACCAGATCTCACCCCTTTAGACTTTTTTTTGTGGGGATATGTGAAAAATCAAATTTTCATTAAATCTTAAGCAAAAGTAAACTAGTTGAGAGTTAAAGTTCAGAATTCAGTTCAGAAGCATTTCGAGCAACTAAATAGTTTGTTTACCATTTTTGTAAATAATTCAAATAATTTAAGATTTCATGGTTTTCCCATCATTTAATTTATCAAGTTTGTTAGAGAGATTACATTCTTATAATTCATCCTAACGATCGATGCAATAAAAATACAGGTTGTAATTTTTAATGATTTTAGTCAATTCGATTCCCGGGTGTGGCAAGCGAATTTTTGAAAATCTTTGAATACAGTTGTCTTTCTTTTCAAAAATGAAGGAATATTATCTTTGAGTAAAATTTTCTATCTACAGTATTAAGAGTACTTACCCTCCAGGTGGCATTACAAAATTCCACCCTGTATAATAAAAGTGTTAGTGTTGGAAGTATTGATAGCCGGAATGCACATATTTTCGCCTAAACATAACATTAAAGAAAATATCGTGAGTCATTTTGTGCGTTTATGATTTTTAACTTGACGATATTTGACTATCCTTTACTCAACTATGTTGTGTTTGGCTTTAATACCAGTTTTTTACATGGAACGACTGCCTATCTGAACTTCTCAACCCAGTAACTGGGTAATACGATATCACTTGGTAAGACTGGTTGTCAGACTTAGGAGATTCTAACGAGACCTAACGCCGGTCAAAGATTCACGAATGACAGCCAGGACCAACGGCTTGACGCGGTTTTCAACGGATGTAGGTCTATAAAATATATGCAAAAGGTTTCGTGGCCGGAAATTTAAAGCGTCTTCATACATTTCCATACATTTTATTTCCTTGTGTCATCCTGATGTCGCGGATGTTCGAGATAATATCGTCAAGTTAGAAATGATAAAAACGCCCATTATCTCAAACTCAATACATTGTCCACTTTGCAACATACGACTCAAATTGAGAGTGCCCAAAAAGTTGGCGAGTTTCATCTCTTGTAAATCGTACAAAAACTAAACGATATCTTGTTATTATTCCAACCCCCCCCCCCTTGGCACAATATATTTATTACTTAATTTAAGTGACCCATTTTTCTTTAAAATCTTTACATTTCCGGAAAAATAACAATTATCATTAGAATAGGTAAAATAATATCACTAAGTTGAATTTGTTGAAAACAACCATTATACTATTATCTTGTAAGTGAAAAATTAAAGTTCTATAACATAAAATTAATTTGAATAGTTAATTAATTACTAATTGATTCTTTAGAGTACCGTCGGAACACCAAAAGTGTTACATTATTGTTATTGCTAAAGGCCGGGCAATGTGAGCTTTGTCCGGCCATTGTCGACATTGTCTCGACTTCCTGGGTATATGAAGGATTGTCTAATTGCGGTAAGCTAATACAATTTGGGAATTATGAATGCCCAGCTATGATGTTTTGAATATTTACTTTGCCTGAGTAATATTATAAGGCATAATTTATCCTAGACCATGGCGGGTCACGGACAATACACGGATCCAAAACTTCAAGAACATTTTATATGAAGTTATTCCACACGTGCGACGGCCAGCATGGTCTCGTATAAATCATCTCTTATACAACTTTATATGGCTCTCATACACCATAATGAATAAGCCAATGGATACAACGAATGTGTCCAATAGGTCCGTGTGTATACAGGAGCCTGTCAAAATTACAGTTTGACAAACTGTCATCACGGATAGGCAGTGTTCATGTCGCCATTAATCGCCTACCGAAAGATCCTGTCATTTAAAAATCTAAAATCGTGTGATAGTATTATAGATTAATAAATAAAGAAACTTAATTTTAAGGCACATGTAATGTATTTATTTCGCATCATTTTAGTGACAGTGAAACTTTTATTCCAGTGTTTTTTTTTATTTTATTTTAATCAGTATTCATTTTAACTCAATATATTTTTCATTAAATAATAGAATGCTTTGTAAATAAGTACTTGTACGAATGAATATTGCCTATATTTTCATATAAAATCGCTGTCATGTTTACTTAATAGTGGTTCATATAGAATATATTTTTTCATATTTATGTCATATTTATGTATGGAGATAATACAAATTTTGACACTTCGACTTATGACACTTGCAATATTTAATGTCTAGTATATAACACTTAATATTGTTGATGTAAATAATAATTCATATTTATATTTTTTTTTGGAAACAAAAAAACTCGTACGTGTTGCATTGATCTTCCTTTTTGGTATAATATTAGAAAAAAAAAGATGTAGGTAGTTTGATAAGTTTTTACTAAATAAAAACAATTCTTTTGTAATTCGAAGAGCTTACAATGGCACCAACGTTTACTATCGTTCTTCGTATTTTTCTATATAAAACATATTTTGTAAAAGTGCAATTTTTCTAATTGTTCGTCGTTTCTTTTTATATTGCTTATACACTTGTAAGAAAACTGCTTCAAATCCCAATTATTATGTGTTTTTTTTAATTCAAATGTTAATGTTTTGTTTGATCTTTTCACCGTTGATTTTCAACTGAATTTTGATGCAGTTTTTTCAAGACAATTAATGTGCTTAGTGAATGACTTGACTGAATTTTTAGGTTATAATCTATCTAGTCTTAATATTTCACTTTTTGGCTAATTTCATCAGTTCGTTTATAATAGTTAATTAAATGAGGATGCTATAAATTGTAATTAGTGCCAGTAATTCTAAATATTACAACTGTAATTAATAGTTCGTAGTACCCACTGACATTTTAGGTACAGACGCCAGCACATCAAGCTATCCCTAACTGTCAAATTTTCTCAATTAAAAATGAACCTTATGCCTTTGCAATAAAGTTGAAATACTATCAAAGAAATTTGACAGATTGTGGTAACTTGATGTGCTGGCCTCTGTACCTATTAATTATGAGTGAATACATATCCACCACACTACTAGTCAAATTTCACTTTTTATATAAAAATGTTTTGCATATTTTGCGTATACATATTTATCTAAAAAGCTGTAATGTTAGTATTTTGTGATTTTAAAGTTGTGTGTACATTTAACGATTTAAAGTATTAACACGTTATATACAATTATTTATATTATGCACGACTATAACGTAAATCAATTAATAAAGCAGGGATAATCTCGTATTGTATATAAAATAATAAGTAAATATGACACAAGACATTACATTTCAGAATATGTGACACACACAAATTAATCTAAAATCCCACAAACATTTAAATCATAAAGTGTACACCAATTTAAATAAATTGTAATTCCCTTATAACTTAAATGATCGAATACGCAAGCTGTAATAATTATAATTTCATTTAAAAGCGCGTATTGCTTCTTATTATATTAGTTATACTACGAAATATTAGTAATTATTTATATTTAGTCAAATAATTGTTTATAATCTCACGGACATCACAAAACATGATTTCTTTCGAGTAGACAAAATAAATGAATTTTTTATTAATCGATTTCTTTACTTTTCAACTGATTTCAAGAAGAATACCAAACAGTAACGTATGTCAGTAGTGACCGGTTATTATACGAAATCCAGATTTGGATAAAGTGAGACATTGTTATTAAAATTACTATACTACGGTTTTCTAGAAGAGCGGTAGTCGCTACATAACGGCCGCAGTGAATAGGGATGTTGACATTTGTTTTGTAGTCCTTCAGCTAGATTATTAAAAAATATTGACACATATTTTTTTTAGTACGTAATCAAAAGATTACGTCGATACATTCTGTTAAATTGTGGCATGACGTCACGGGGTGTAGATTTAATACTTACTTGTTACGTAGCCCGTACTCCCAACATTAATGCGTTTTATCTAAGTTACTTATTTTTTAATTATATGGTAAAGGAAAAAATATGTGTCTAATATTTTTTTATTATCTGATTGACGGACTTAATATAGTTTCTTTACCAAGTCATCATCCCTACCGGGTTTTGCGGTATCAGAAACTCTCTAGCGCTTACACTGCCACTACTTTTTATCAGGTGCTATTCTAGGCTCAGTGCCTTCAACACGCATACGTGTCACCAAAATCTGTACTGAGTGCCTTCATCACGCATTGCAATGTATCAAAATCAAAAGTCATTCATTCAAACTAGGCTGAAAATCAGCACTTTTTGAAGGTCAAACTTACATAAGACAGTCCCCCAAAAACGCCCACCCTTCACCACTTCCTAGTGCTTTAGCTGGGAAGAAGAAGTGGCGCAACAAACTCCCCAGCAGCACAGCTGTCTATTTAGTTGGAAGACAAACACACATTTGTGATAAAGGCACTGGCTTAGAATGGATCAAAATGTATGTAGCACGTATGTGTGGGCACTGTGAGAGAGAACAGAAACACACAGCTGTGTTCATGGCAGTGTATTGGCTAGGGAGATATCAATTTTATTTTATAAATATCGTTTCAGTAGCGTCATTTGACGGTATGTCTCGGACGCTACGTGGCGGCCACCGCAGTCTAAATAAACCTTAGAAAGAGTGTTGTTACTGTTAAAATCCTTTTTAACAAGAGAGAGACACAAAACTAGTAGAATTTCATATCATGGGACAATATTTTGCGGTTGCCACAAACCTTGATGTACAATGCACTTTTACCAGTGTTAGTTGTTACTGGCTAATGTTGTTAATATTAAGGGGTCTGGAGAAAGTGCGTAGCGGAAATGGTAGGTATTTGACATTGTAGGAATTATTTCAGATGTGTTAGGAAAAAGATGAAAATAATAAAAATTATATTGTGCGTTATTTGGCTGTACCTACGATTTCATTATTTTAAAACTAAAATTATCCATGTTTTTCATAAAATTAATAACTATGTAGACACTTCTGAAGATTTTGTAATCTTTTTTTTTGGTCAAAATATCACTTTGTTATTATTTTGTTTATATGCGTTATGCAGTGATGTTTCTTTTGGTGGATTGTATGAATTATATAGAAATGTAATTAATAAATTCAGTAATGCATTAATGATGAAAATGTAAACTAATATTTTTGAAAACAACGCCATCTATCGAATGAATTGTCAACGGAATGTTTTGGGGGAGGCTACGTTTTGTTTTACGCTTTAGTAAAAATACGTTGCTAAATATATTTAAGTAAAATTACATTTGTGTCTTTTTATTCAACTTATTCCTTATAAACCCGAAGCGCACGTCGTTTGTACTAAGTAGACATTGACAGCGCTTTATATCGTAGTACTAAGGGCGGTATTATACAGAGTTGATACGACAGAGAGACTTTCCTTTAAACTGCCTATACTAGGTACCATTTTCAAGCTCTGTACCTAAAATCAATTATGTAGGAGCAGTAGTTTAGACGCAAATAATGTATTTATGTATTTGTGTTTTTGCTCCATTTGAACACGATGTGGCTAACCTGGAACTAAAGTGGTCTATGGTACAAAATATTTTCTGTTATCAAACGAAACACGTTTGAAGTCACTATGTACTTATGAATGTATGTTAAGTTGCTGTTAAACATTTATAGCAAAGCTATGCTAAGCTAAGTTATGCATTTAACTATCGAAATGCATAACTTGGTTATCCATATGTAATTCGGATTCATTTATTGTTTTTAAGGCATTGACTGCCACGCAGCAGACACAATAGAAAAACTATTGTTTGTCGGACACACGGTGACCGCGTTGGCGTTCAACGTGTTAAGTACAAAAATGCTCATAGATAGATTTTGCCATAAATGTTACATAGACCACTTTAGTTCTAGGCTAGCCATGTATCTTTCCTAAAAGCGCTCTGGAGCGGGCGCGTCGTTGCCGCTTTGTTACAAGGTCAGTCTTTATTTACAAGGGTGGTTGCGTTTTACTCTGATTTGCAAAATATTTAGATTGTTAAGAAAAAAAAAACATTTTATTTTTATACCGTATCGAATTAATACTAATCAGTTAAACATAACTGGCATAGAGAATAATAATGCTTATTCTGTCCAGAATCGTGGATTTTGGTTTCATTTTTTTTCTACTAATGTCGATGCCACAGAAAAAAATCAAATGGGCACAGCTATGGGTCACACGCAGGAAAGTGGTTCGTATTGCACTACGAATACCGTATACTATACGTGATTAATAATAAATTATTGAGCTCTAGGCCTAAATTGACAGCGACACAAGAATCAGTGTTCTAGCTAAACACGTTTTGAGATATATTTAAAGATACGTAATGTGACGTAATAGGCAAATTATATCCTGCATCCTTATTCTCTACTCTCTAGCATAGTCACCTAGTTAGGGTCATCATCATTAGGGTTTCCGCCACCCCGGAACAAGGCTAAGGAAGCAACATGGATGGGTTTTAGTCAGTAAGAGTCTGACACTCCCTTCCGCTCCACCCAGAGCGGGAGGAGGTATTTGATGTGTTCCCAAACTAAAAACAGAAAAGGTCATCACCATGTATTAAGGGCTGAAATCTTGAAAGTTTTTGTCTAAATAATAACATTGACCTCGAGTAATTTCAATACACCGACCTAAAAGATGTTTTCACGTCAACATTATTGTGCATTATATTATCCGACATGGGAATCGAACCCAGGACCTAATCAAATTAAACGAACGAACCTAGAAATACATTGTTTTTTGTAAAGCGGTCTTATGCCTATATATTTTATTATTATTAACTTTTAGAATGTTTGTAAATATGTGAGCACCATGCACTTATGACATAATTAAGTTTACTTGCCACTGCTACATGTGTTTTTCTTTTCACCTTTTGTGATGTATTGTTTTTATTCTGGGTGCATCGTCTTCACATATAATGTTATAATACATGTATACAAAACATTGTGAAACATTTTAAAAGAGTAACGGTGGAGTTTCTTGCCCATTCTTCTCCACACGAAACTACTTTTTGGAAGGGGCGACTAGAATCAGTTCTATTTCTTGTTCATTTTGACGTTCAAAAGTGCCATTCTTGTGCCTATTTGAAATAAATGTTTTGACTTTGACTTTGACTTTGCCCGAAGTGTCACTGTATTCTGCCTGCAAGCAAGCGTGCAAAACCTCATGGACCTTGCTTGACGCTTGCGATCCACACTACAGCATATCATTTGATTTAACCTTTGGAACGCCAGAGCATAAACGCACGAACCCACGACGCATAAACTCACTCCCCTCCACGCCAAGCTACAAATTTATTTCTTGCTATCGTGAATTTCTCAACATCCGTGCTCCGTGGTGTCTTTTAATTTGTTTCATGTCATTCAATACGTAAGAGAGCTTAAATTTTTAAGATATATAAACACACACAGAAGTAATGATTTAATTGTTTATTTCGTGTTATAGTGTACCCGCATTGTCACTTAATTGTGTCGTTGGCGTACAACAGGGCATGCGCATAAAATAATAAGTTTTTTTTTTTTTTGAGGCTGCGAAATCATACAATGAGTTCTCCCGAGGTAGTGATAAATATAATCTACTGCAGATCACGAGGTCCTGGGTTTTGTCTTTTGGTTGCTACTGTCAGAGGTAAATAAGATGTGAAAATCGACGGGTGGCGGACCACAGAGCTGCTGCCGGGACTGCTATTCCTGCTGTGACTGGCACTAGGGTTGACCATCATCATCATCTGCCTAGCCTTTCCCAACTATGTTGGGGTCAGCTTCCAGTCTAACCGGATGCAGCTGAATACCAGTATTTTACAAGGAGCGACTGCCTATCTGACCTCCACGACCCAGTTACTGAGCAACACGATACCCTTTGGTAAGACCATATAACCAAAACTAGGAGAAGGTAGGAAGGTGGGGGAGGGGAGGGGGAGTAAATCTGTTTTCTTCATTAACACAATCACATGAAAAAAAGGCATTTTATTAAAAAAGAGGAAAAATAAAATTACATAGAACACAGCGCAACATTTATAAATAATAATAATAGTATATTCTTATACGGATCCACATAAAACACTATGCGTTAACAATCTTAGTATACAAAGATACACTTATGGTTTGTCATGTATTAATTAATATGAACCTTCCTTAAAACTTAAAAAAAAAACATTTTTTGCTACAAATATTGTGTACTGGACTCTAGAGAACAACACTAATCGACTAGGAATCATAAAAAATAAACTAAACTGTAAAGTATTCGATATCACTTAGACCAGTGTAAATTTAGTCGATTAAAAAACAAAACATGATATTGAGGCACACCCTGGCAATATAATCGACAAAAAATCCGTAGTGTAGTTAAGTGCAGTTCATATTTAGTACTACAATGATTTTAGGCTTATACTTAGTTAGTTTATGCCTATATTGGCCGGGGAACTAAGGCACAAAATATTTGTAGCATGACATTACAATCAGTCACTCTAATGAACAAAAACGAACATTACGCGTTCTTATTTCTTACATACGAGAAAAATTCTAAATGGTAACTGGAGATTGAGAACGACATGTTTTTAAAATGGTCCACGTTGCTTTTTTCAAATAAAAGCTTTTTAGTTTGATAGTTTAGACTATTAAATGATCAAAAGATTTGTCCCTTTTGTTGGATCTGTCAAAATGTGTGTTGACTGACAATTTTTAGCAAATGTCAAGTTATATTTTGACAATTCTGACGTTATGTTTAGTCGATTAATTTTTAGTAATAAGTCTGTTTATTATTTCAATCTCCAGTAATAGTTCCAAAAACTACTAGGTGGTCACTGTCAAGTTATGGCCAAATATTAATTTCTAAGATAGTAAGGTATAAATTTGAAAGCTCAAAGCGCGTGTTTATTATTAAATATTAGACTTATTGCACATTCGACGATTACAGATCACAATTTTGTGCGAAAAAGCACATTCATTAAAACTAAAAAATAAATATTTCGAGTTAAACAATTTCATTTAAATAAAACATTCAGTGTTTTCAACAACAAAAAAACAAGAGAAAATAATGGTAACTATAAATTCTTTAAATATTGTCGTAACTTTGAAGAAATGAGGTAGAAAATTTTGTGTGAAATTCTTAATTTTTGGCTGACATTTAATATAATTATTATTATGTGGTAATGAAATCTAATATTTGCTTTGAAAATTGGCTTTGATGGTGGGCTCTAGCGATACCTAAACTAATTCTATTAATTTAATGCCAAGGGAAGTTGATTTAGTCCGACGGAAGCGGCGCAACAGTCGGCCATCTTTTAACTGTCGAATCTGTCAATATTTTGTCAATCATTCAACAGTAGATATATGTATTTCTCATTAATATTAAATATTTTGTCTTTATTCCATTACATCTGAATAAAACGTTTTCCAACAGTGATTTATTAAGCGGGTAACATTTTTAAAGATTTTAAATAGTCAGCGACGCTTAGAAATCCTACGGTTTACTTATCACTAATTTTTAAACTTCATTTTTTCATATAAATATATGTAAAAAAGCTTATATATTGTATAATATTTCAGCGGGGTACATAAGTGTTGTACTTATTTTTAATAATTTAAGTAGATTTTTGAAAACGATGCTTTGTGCATTTCGCAAGCTTTTCTATGAATAATCACAACATTCTTATGTTTTTGTCTGTGTACGGAGATGCGATGTAAGTCCTGTAAAAGAAAAACGAAATTAAAAGAATATACAAAAAACAAATACAAAAACAAGTAGGAAGATAAGTATTATACAGGTGAAATTGAATTCTACATTATGCTCGCTTAACTCGTCAAAATGTAGGGAACAACTGATTTTTTTTTCGCAATTTCAGATTTGTTTCCATAGTGAAAGTTGTTCATAATGATAAGTACAATGACCCCTTAAAATAATGCCCATGAATTCAATTTCACCGTGCATATTTGAGGTGGTATATTAGCTGAAGAAATGGCAGTTCCCAATGAATGATAAATTAATACAACTACAATATACCTACGATTTTGTATATTTATCCATATGATTTATTATCTGCGCACTTCAGCCAAAGTAACACCTCTTCTGTAAACAAATATATAAATCTGGCTAAAATCTATTTACTACATCAAAACAATAAACATATAAGTACAGATATTGCATTTCACAATTCACAATGTTTACCTTATAGCAATGACGTTAAGAGTCAAGACGCATGCTTGAGAATTGCATTATCTATACGGCATGCAAACGACATCAAATAAAGAGAAAATAATATACATAAGAGAAATAATTCGCATCTTTTAATAATCTAACGAAAATAAGTGAGTTTTAAAATAAAGCTACGTTTAATTAAAACATTTTCCTTCAGCGAAAATAATATATCCGCATTTTTAATAAATAAAAAAAAGGTTAAAGAAATACGCAGGTATTATTTAAAAAAAAGTGCATAAAATCTGCAATAAATCACGAAAAAAAAGCAATAATTAAATACGTTCTATTATTTTTTTTTAGTAAGACTAATGCAACAAAATTAGAACTCCATGCAAAACACACAAAAACGCAAAATAATTAAATATTGACGACTACAAACTTCAATAGTTATAAAGAACCTGAGTGAAAATTGCTTGTAATATTTTTTTTTGTATTTTTTTTATATTTTTTCTTGCAGTCTTCTCGCTTAGCTTGACTATTCACTTAACACAGGGAGCATGGATCTAGAAACATATTATTTACATAAGTTAATAAATTATACATATTATAATTAATTATATCGTACATAAATATTTCAAATGTTTATTATTTATCTACACTTTTTACTATATTTTCTTTCTTTTAACGTTTTTTTATTATTAATAGTGTAGATAAAAAAATAACCTTTTATGAACAGTTCATAAAAATAAATAAAATATATTATTTAATAACTAATAAAAGATGAATTCTAAAACCCTAATTTCTTTCAAGGAAAAACTATCATGATTTTTTAAATTTATGATAGATACATACATTTTATAAGCAAAGCGACTTAAAGTGAACATGTATGGAAAACACATTTAATTTATTGCTGATATATTTTATTAAGTGCTTTTTGTTTTTATGAAGTCGTCTTTCATATGGAAAGACTATGTCTACTACTTTTCTGTGCACCATTTTTTTTAAAATCATTTATATTTTATGCAAGTTGTGACTAATAAATAAATGGCGCGCGTTATTGCCAGCCTCAAAAATAACAAAACGTAGGTTGGGCTTCCGAAAAAAAAATTGGTTTCTAATGATTATTTAAAAAAAATGAGATATTTTTACAACTACACCTACAGGAACAATGGGTTTAGAACAGTTTTTATAAAAAAAAATCTTTTCAATTCTACTTTAAAATAATATCACTTTTCAGAAACCCAACCGCATGAGCTAGTGACAGCTATAAGAATGTTTAAAAATGATAGAAACTAAACGAGTACCTTCCATTTCCAAAGCTATGGGAATGGGACCTTGGGCAGCGTAAAAAATAAAAATACATATAAGCAATACAGCAATGAAATCAGTTGAGCCGACCAAAAATTATAAATTACATAACTCCTTGTTATTTAAAAATACTTTCCCGTGTATATAGCAATAAAATTGCGTGTTGCATGCAATTTTATTGCACTAATTTGAACTAATGGCATTCGATAGTAATGCAATTTAATTGCTGAATGTGAATGTGTAATTTTAGGGTCGTCTTTACTAGAAACAACTTGTCTTTTAATACTTATGTACATTTCATTCGAAAAAAACTGTACATTTTTTTTCAATAAATATTTTGGTAAGTTTTAATTTCAAAAGTAATTTTGGTCGGCTTTTTATGTTAAATATGACTAAGAGCAAATTTCACCAATGTGACTAAGCGCGATCAGCACGTAAACCCTGTTTAAGGGCAGTCAGTGTCATTTTTTTCTGTGAAATATTGACACAGACCAATCTAGAACGCGGTTTAGATATCTCATTCAGTTTCATTGGTGAAGTTGGCACTAAGTAGATAATTGCGTGTATACTCTAAAATGCATATTTTTACTTTAATCAGAAAGTTTGTTTTTATTTTAAGCTCATTCTTAAAAGGCTTATATTTATTTTATTGTACATTTCTGATAAAAGTTTAAAATATAATGGAATTTCGAACGCCATAAGCTTTTTTTATCTTTTTTATTTCATCTAATTTTGAAAGGCAGTATATTAGCAGCTTATGTTTCGTATAAAATATACCTAAATATAATAGAATAATATAATAATTACAGAACTAGTGTAACTACAGATGTCATGAAAGATTATAAGGATTGTGTTTGTAAATGTGATAAGGACTTGTGTGATTTCATTCAGTGTCTTGTTTGAAACTTTTGAATGATCTGAATATTAAAAAAAGACATTATTTTTAGCCAACTCTGTATTTTTATGTATCACTTCAGTGTTTTCTACAAAAAAAACGATAAAACTATTTTTTTTATGTCCAAATAATAATTAAGTTTGTATGTTTGGCACATTCCTAGTGAATTATCCGTCCATCCAAGCAATGAAGACAATATAAAAATATGTTTGATTCCTCCTTTGGTATGAGACTGCGGTGTTTTGATATTAAAGGAATATCAAGCGAACGTATTGAAACAAGTCCTTATTTATTATTATTATTACACACCTTGAAACTTTACTGGTCCTCGAACAGAATAGGAGGACTATAAAACATCAAAGTGTATTTAAAATATTATAAAATTATTAAGTGTGAAAACCTTTAGCGAGATTCATATTGTAAAATAATATAGACAATGAATCTGGGAATCAAGTTTTTTTTTTCATTTCAAAAACAAATGTCTATGTTCATATTTATGTAAAGAAAGAAGAAATATGAAAATTTGTCATTATTTCCCAGGTTGACTGTGCCCTTAAAACTATTTGATAAATATTTGTAAATATCTCTAAATGTAATAATTGAATACCTAATTATTTCGTGTAAATAATTTCCTAGCTACAAATTAAATATAATTTGTAAACAAAAACTTTCCAATTACGTATAATTACTTACCGTAACGGTGAAAAATAATTAAATATATGGATTATTAAATGGCGCCAATTCTTGCGTTAGTGTTGCCTGTTAATAAATTTCATCTAAAATGGTATTATCTTAGTGAACTTTAGATGCAATGATTCTGTCAAGTAGCGATGAGGAAATAAACTAAATTAAAAATACGTTACCAAATTTTAGTCTAAATATAGACTGAGGAAATAAACTAAATAAAAAATACGTTACCAAATTTTAGTCTAAATATAGACTAAAATTTGGTAACGTATTTTTAATTTAGTTTATTTCCTCATCGCTACTTGACAGAATCATTGCATCTAAAGTTCACTAAGATTCTCTCTGTATTTTCTACATAGTTTACTTGTTTATCTTGTAGTTACTGTAAATTTTGTATAGTGAATATTGTTACTATGAATAAACTAAACTTACAGAGATGTAATTGTAATCACTAGCTCTGCCAAGTAGATAATAATACGGAAATGTAATTTCAGTATTTTCAGTGACCTGTTTAGTAAGTGTTCTATGTAACCGAAACACTGTTCTAGCTTTCCAAAACCCCTACAAACATCGTGTTATCTACACTTATATTATAAAGAAGTTTGTTTGTAAATTTTGGAGGTAATCTTCGAAACTAATCATCAGAATTGATAGAAAGCTAAGTTATCCCTGAGTGCTATAAGATTATATGGCATAATTGGCTGCCACTCAGACGAAGTCGCTGGCATAAGCTAGTGTTACATAAGTAGCCAACTTACAGCTCCATATTGTGCACGGTGGAGCGGGGGCAGTTGGTGGCCACCTTGACGTGGCAGTGCTTGTGGCAGCGCAGCATACAGTCG
This sequence comes from Hyppa rectilinea, assembly GCA_951799385.1. Classification (NCBI taxonomy): domain Eukaryota; kingdom Metazoa; phylum Arthropoda; class Insecta; order Lepidoptera; family Noctuidae; genus Hyppa; species Hyppa rectilinea. The sequence goes on from OX637325.1 coordinate 7,387,204, forward strand.
CGGCACTCGTAGCCTTGCTTGCCGAGCCGCCGCGCTATAGTCTTGGTGCACACCTCGCACACTGTGCCACTAGAAATTTTAAGAGTAAAGGGGTTAAGTTGATTCAAATCATGTTTATGGTATTATCTTAAATCAAATTTGCTTAGCCTTTTCGCAACTATGTTGAGGACAAATCCCAGGTCCCAACATAAAGGGCTGAGGAAGGAACATGGATGGGTTTTAGTCAGTACGATCTGACACACCCTTCCGCTCCACCCAGTGCGGGAGGAGTAGTGTTGCCCAAATGCAAGACCAAGACGAGACTTAGGCCAGTCTTGGTCTTGGTCTTGCGTCAATACACCTGGTCTTGGTCTTGGTCTTGGTATTGCGCTCTCAGTCTTGGTCTTGGTCTTGGTCTTGCAGCAAGAGTCTCGCAAGTCTTGCAAGTCTTGCAAATACCTATTAGCCTATTGCTATTTATTGAACACGTTAGTTTAGAATGAGTTTGACTTTGAAAAAGTCATTTTTTTTTTAATTTTTCCTCGACCTTTATGAACTTGGAGAGTTGTATTGATGATTTTGATGATTATAATTCTGTAACTACATACGTCTTACAGCGCGAATAATATTGTAATCAACAAACAATCTAGCACTGGCTTGCAAATTGCAAAAAAAATAAGAAAATTTGAATTTCGCGGGCTATCTTGGAGCATTCACTAATGTACAATGTTAATCAACCAATAATAGAAGACTACAGGCAAAGCCTACCTATGCGGCCAAAATAAGGAAGTGCGTGTCGTGTTGAGATTTGCAGATTTCATTACAGTGTGCGTAGGTACATTTTTTAGGCAATTTGTCGTACTCGTGTCTGGCGCGCTTTGCTATACCTACGTAGTCTGTCATCGTTGAACATGGGCAGTGGCGGCGACCTTTGATATGAAAGCGGCGGCGGCGACACAAAGTCTAGGAGCGGACTAAATTTTTACCTATTTTGGTAGGGTTGTCAATGTTGGCATTAGTACAGAAAAATATAATTAATTAAACACAACGTTTATCAACTTTTTAATAACTAGGTATCCACGATAGAAAATTTATTCTACTAATTTCCTAAGTAATCAGTCTAAATATATTTTTCATAATTTTTATTTTTCAATAATTTGTTGTGTGTAATTGAATGGTAAACTCTAAATCTTACTTGAGAGCTTTTTTTAAAATAAAATTATGGAAAGCCCTGACATGACATAATTATACAATTTTTAATCTTGCTGCTCACATTTTAGTACTTACCACTCACTATCTATCATTTACCGATATTAACAATGATTATTTCGAAATCAAAATATTTGCAATTCAATAGATGCGATACCTACTTAGTTATTAATTATCATCTCGCCCGACAGCTTTAAACGCTGTAGTGTTCGAATTCGAGCCAGTGTGAGAATGTATTTATACAAGAAACTCAAAGCATTCAATTTATACCTACCTACTGCTGAGACATCTTCAAGGTCATTTAATTTTATCCTCCTGTACCAACCCTACCAAAATAGGTAACAATTTTGTGTGCCTCTGTCCGTACTCTTTGTCGGCGAATGCGGCGCTCAAACAGTGTCAAATGCTGTGATACACTTGTTGCAAACCGCGGCGTCTTTGTCGGTAAATTATCAAATAAGTAGGTATATAATACATCGACCGACCAACAGTTTATTCGCGGAACGTCACATTATCCCAATCAACCTTAACCTTAATTCTTTAGCGATAAAGTTCAAAATCTGTTAAAGAAATTTGACAGATTGTAGTAGCTTGATGTGCTGGCGTCTGTACCATAACATTGGCTGCCGTAGAAACTGTTACTAGACCTACTCGACTCGCTGTTAGTTTTAAATTTTGCTGAATAAGAATAATAATATAAACTTTGAAACATAAGTAGGTACCTACATAATGTTTATATAATTTTGTTGGCTATAATTTTAAGCACATACCAACCTACTAACGTTACATCTGCACATTAGACATAAACAAGCATAATATATATAATTATAGGTAGATACCTACAAGGTATGAACTTTGCTAGCAAGTTATTCTAGGTACATTTAATCACATGGGATGATGGGAACAGATTTGTGAGTATTAACACGCTACCTACTTAATAAATAGTTGAAATGTAATAAGTACCTACCTAATCAATACAATACCTTTTAGGGTTCTTTCAGACGAGCGGCACGTTGCCAACTGCAGATACAACTACAGCCCTTAGTTTAGTGTTATGACGATACGGTTTTGATACTGGGGAACGTCTATCAAAATCGGGATTAAAACCAAAGAGGTACCTACTTAATAACGCCCAAATTTCAAATTGTCTTAACTGCAAGACGCAAGAGTCTTGCAGGCTTAAGTCTTGTCTTGCTCAAGTCTTGCAGGGTTTAGTCTTGGTCTTGGTCTTGCTACAATAAGGCGGTCTTGGTCTTGGTCTTGGTCTTGCGGAAATGCAAGAACAAGACCAAGACTGCAAGACCAAGACCGATTTTGGGCAACACTAGGGAGGAGTCATTTGATGATTTCCCACCCTCAAAAAAAAAGGTCCCAGTCTAATCGGATGGAACTAAATACCAGCATTTTACATGGAGCTACGGCTTATACGAACTCCACAACCCATCATTGTCATGATAGTAATAAGACGTCTTAAGCAGCTTAAATTTGAATTAAATTATAAAAACTACTCAACTCACCCACTAAGATGTTTAGCAATAAAAGTATGCTCATTATAAATATGCAGCTTAATGCCCTTCCGCCTCCATCTTGAACGCTGGGCGATTGTAAGCGGCACCAGATAGTGCTTCTTGATCCCAGCCTCTATGGTCTCCAGGACCAGGGTCGAAGCCTCGTGGATGAAGGTCCTGGCTGATGCTGTACTGAATCCCGAGACCTCGCTGAGAGATGACCTTGAGGGTTTAATTTTTTTTTCGAAGTTGGGTTGGATGGCAAAGGAAGGGATGTCATGCAGGATTATATGTCAAAGTAGGTGTATAGGTGGCAGGCCAAACAGGTGAAAATATTTTATAGGAATGCCAAAATATAGTAGTACATTTGTAAAAAAAAAAACACAAAGTACAGTAAAAAAAACAGTAAAACAAGAAAAGAAATCAAAAGTGCAAAAGCAATGAACAGATCATAGTAAAATCAAGCATTTTCATTCACGCATACAATGTAAAAATGTAGGTAATGTAAAAATATTTTAGTATGAAAAACCGGTGTTACCAGATTGCAGAGTGCCATTACCCCCAGCGCATTGTGAGTGTTGACAGATGGAAAAAAGAGAAAAATCTTTTATTAGTTTCGATGTTGCCATACTCTGAACGGTTTCGAAAATACTATGGCAAGACAGCATTATTTTAGTAAAGCGGTGAAGTTAGTATTAACTAAAAATATATAACTTTAGAGTAAAATGTTGTTAAAATTAGAAATAATGTAGTCTTGCCAAGCATCTACGCTTTTAAGGTATTACCCAAGCAACTTTTTGAATACGTTTTTATTTGTGTAAGCTTGGGTTTTGCCAATCAGTTATTTAAGCTAAATCCAATTAGAACTTAACTTTTACACACACAAAAATAGGTACCTATAGACAATTACATTTTTTCTTTTTCGATGAAGGAAAATATTCTTTACAGTATATCAACTCTATCTCTTCTTTTTACTCTAAAATGAACATGATCATACACAAAATAATGATCGACTTGTAGTTCCCGAAGTCAAACCATGTCGAAATGGATGACACTTAAATGGAAATGAGAAAATAGTATATGAACAATTCCCAGAAGCTCCTATGTAGGCAGAACAATGCTCCCAACCACCAAAGTGACAAGATGTAAAAAAGTCAGTTTATAATTTATTTGAGAAAAAAAAAGATGGCCTTTACTAATAAGTATGTGTATAGTATACAGGTAGTGATTTACTAGGAAGAAGAGGATGTCAAACTTATTATTATTATTTTTTTTTTTAATATATTACCTGAATTAAGTATAAGTTCTTATTAAGATGATAATAAACTTCAGTTAATAAATTGATTTTAAGGAAAAATTAATAGTTTTAACTGTCTGGGTATTGTGTATTTTTGACCCATTATTTATGTTTTATTGTCAAAAAGGAGATTGTTCTAGACCGCCCTATAACCAACAAACATTTGACGTGTACGTTAATTTTAATTATATTTTAATATGCTTTTTAACAATAATAAATTCAAGCGGACACTGTTTAATTCTTAATAGGTTTTTAAAAGTGATCTCATTGATTTTATTACCAACTGAACTCGCCATCTTTCAAGGAATTGTCAATGTGAATGTCACAAAAGATTTGACAGTGTCGCTCTCGCTCATATTACATAAATATCGATATCGACGACGATGTCCATAATATCTAGTGATAAATAATGGATGTTCGATATTTATCACTTCCAAAACATTGAAAATGTGCAACATAAAAGTTTTTCATGCATATTTTTTTGAACATTTGAACATTTTAATGGATCTTATGATGAATATGGCCTAGCACGATTATGCTGAAAATATAATGAACAAAACAAACTCACAAAATCTACTTACTAGTCGAATGAGGGATTTTCTCACAAGTGAGAAAATATTAGTTCAAAAGAGGCGTTGGTAAAAAATACGTCACTGTCTCAGGTTTTTGACATCAAAAATAAGCTTTCTTATTTACGGATCTTGTTTTTGTTATCAGTAGCCAGTAAAACAAAGACGTATTTTTTACCCACGCCATCTATTGAACTATGTTTTTTCACTTGTCAGAAAATCTCTCATTTAACGATTGAAATGTCATTTACGACGCAACTCTAGTGAATTATTCTCATAACCATTTCACGACTTCAATAGCCATATTTTTACTTTTTAAGTACTTAAACTCTATTTTTAAATGACGCAAACTAAAACGTTACACATTGTTCGTTGGGAACAAAATATTTTATTTTAGCATTAATTTAATCGAAGTAGAATCGTAGCAACAACGTGTTTATGTTTGAAACGGAACAAATTAATTTACTTTTGACATATTGATCTGTCATTTTGGTCTACTAAATTAAAACCACAGATTAAATAGGTGGTCATTGATAATCGATATACAATGATTGATCTCCCAGAGAGCATCTCTACGTCACTACGTCAGTCGGAGCGTCTCACCGAGACGAACCTGTGGCTGTGTTGTGTTGTTGTGACTACGTATTTTATTTGGCGATTTCTTTTGGCGTTTTTGATTTTGTTTCTGTTTAACGGACTACAATTTGGATTGCTTTCAACGTGACCTGGCTTCGAATAACTGATTCTGTGATCTGCTTAAACGACACCTTAGCATTTTGACAACGGATAACGGACTTCGCTTAAAGTAAACTTCAACCAATAAATAATAACTGTACATAACAGGCATAATACAACTGTATGTACGGTAATATTTTACTGTATTTGAAGTTTAATGCTTTGTAGAAACCAGAAATAGCGATTTTAGAAGGAATTACTTACGTTTTCTTTTATTAAAAATAACCTCAAAATCGGTTCCTTTTCTTTAAATAAATCTTTTCTCTAAAGTGTCCGTCAAGAAACTTTGTTCTTATGGGCTAATAAGGGCAGTTTACAAATAGAAAATGATTTTTTTTATGCCGTTGGCTCCAGGGCGAACAATGTATGGGCGTAGAACAATCTCCTTTAACAAAGTCCTTAACATGTCATTGAAACTATACAATCCCTATAGAAATATCTAGGTTCAAGATGGTTAGATGAATATTTTTGCCTGTATATCAAACTGCTGATTGATACTGATTATCACCTATAGTATCTAAAACAATACGAAGTAGTGATGATCATACCTCCTGGAGGTCCGAGACTCGTCTCCGGACTGCGCCGGCGACGCGCCTGCTGAGTACACGTTCCTGTTGGGGATGGATAGCGCTTTCTCTGTTGGAGTAAACATCGAAGACTTGCATTTAAAAGTTACCATTAAATGAAAGCTGCGAGGATTTGCTTAAGGCAAAAAGTTATGATAAGACATTAGTTATTTGTTATGCAAGGCTGGAAAGTTGATTTTTGGCGCGAGTACTTCTATTCAAACCTGAGTAAGCGAAGGATTCTAGGGTTGAACCATGAGCGAAGCGAGTGGTTCAAATATAGAATCCTGAGCGTAACGAAGGTTTCAAAGGTACGAGACGCAGAAAAGCTTTGCTGCCGAGCGCAACACACAATTTTTCACCTCAGTACAGCGAGGAAACTGCTAGGTGCAAGAAAACAGGTGTTATATGTTGAGTTTTATTTTGTTCGAGCGTCTCAGATACATTGACTCATGTGAAGTAAATAACAGATACTTGGGAATGTATCTTATGAGTTACATAGAATATCTCCAAAATTAAATACCCTGTATTTTGTTCTATATCCTACTTGTCCTCTAAGGAGAATGAAAGAAAAAAATAATTTAATACAAATAACTAACTAATTTAATTTAATACATATTTATTTTTGCCAAGCAAAGGATTAAATGACATATATTATTATATTAGTATTTATTTTATTTAAAAAAATAAACTTAAATTACTACACAATTGCGTATTTGACAGGGTAGTATTTTTATGGCATATTTAAACGTGACGTCACAGATTTTTTTAATCAAATGGAATACTTATTAACATTAATTCCAATTTTACAATTATATCCTCGCAAAATATTTAATTTCTGTACTGTGATGAAAGTTTTTAAGGTGAACGGTATTATTTAATATTTTATTTTAGATCGTGTCAAACATTTTCAGTGGACTGGCAGTATAGAAAATTATGAAATAGAAAGGTTCGAATTTTGAAAACTCTTTCCACGCTAGAGAGCAAAAAGCGATTTTCGGCTCAGATTTCGAATGACAAACAGACTCTTTCCGAGCCTGTGAGGTGAAAAATCTTTTGTATAGATGTCTTTACGAGACATGAACTTTGGCTCTGTGTAAGGGTAAGAATACAGTTAGAAGAATTTGAAACCCTGAGGATGATAAAGCTACTAAACCAACATGTCTTATTTGACACTTTAGCACGAATTTCACCAATGAAACTGAACGCGATCAGCACATAAACCCGATTTAACAGCTATCACTGTCACTTTTTTCTGTGGAAAATTGACACTGACAGGACTTGAACACGGCTTGGCGTACTAATCGCTTGCTGTTTCATTGAAGAAATTGGCACTTAAGCACGAATTTCACCAATGAAATTGAACACGTTCAGCACATCATTAACCGTGCATATGAGCTGTCAGTATCAAAATTGTTGTAGCATATTGGAACTGACAGCTCGTTTAGAAACCCTGATCGCGTCGGCAATCATTGGTGAAAGCTGGATTAAATAAAGTCAAAATTAAGTTTTCACTGCACAGCAGATTCATTTCCTTTTACTCGTATAACAGATTTTTTTAGTTACTAGGCCCTAAAGATCTCGTTAAGCTGACTACCTATAGTGAGACATATTGTCACTGTACTAGAAACATAAACTCACCATGTGCATTCCTCTCAGCGCTGATGCTGCGGATCCGGCTCTGGTTCTCGAGCTCCGAGTCCGTGAGGTCCAGAGAAGTGCCGCGAGTGCGGGACCGGCCCAGTCTGGAAACAACATTAGTTTGTATGAGCTTCTCGAAGTGAAAGACAGTATAAAGTCTATCAACAACCAAACGTCTGTTATCTTTTTGTGATCAAATTTCAAACATACAGTGGATTATTTATTGCAGAGCGGCATTCTCTAAATCACGTTTTAAGAATTGATTTCTACGGATACGTAGTTCCTGTGGTAATTCTTCAAAAGCAGTCGATGTTTTCTGTCGCTTTTACTAAACTGCGATCACATCAGTCTGCCATGGCATGAAAATGGCACAATTCATTCAATTAATGCAGCTTTTGAAAGGTTTACTTTAAACACGTTACATTTGTTTATTTTCACCTTTTGTGGTGTACATACAATTTTATAATTCACGTATACAAAACATTTTAAAATGTAACGGTGGAGTTTCTTGCCCATTCTTCTCCATACGAAACTACCTTATTGAAGGAGCGACTAGAATCAATTCTTTTTCTTGTTCATTTTGACGTTCAAAAGTGCCTTTCTTGTGCGGTGTGAATTATCTAAAAGTGCCTTACTTGAAATAAATGATTTGTCTTATGGCGAAAGGTCCAAGTTTTTTATTATAAGAGCATTGTTGCTTACCTTCTCTTAATAGTTCCAAAGAAGTCCCTTCTCCTCTTCCGAGGCGCAGGCTCCGGTGGGACGTTCTCATTCTGCTGCTGTACGTAGTCACCCTGCTAAAAGGATAATTATATTTGAATTGAGACTTAAACACACACGCACTTGAAGTTAAGTCAAAAAGAAAAAATGATATATTGTGTGATATTTAATAAATACATAATAGCAAAGTGGAGTTTTATTGGGCATTGTAATTAAGTGATAAAATAAATATTTAAAAAATCCCCAAATCAAAAATAATTTATAATTTTTAAACCTTGCAAGTAAAAATAGGATACACAAAAAAAAAACTATTCTACCAAAAAAACTGTGCACAAAAACAAAGGAAAGTTAATATATTTTAGTATGTAAAAAAAGAAAAAAAAAACACAAACAATACGTTACCTCTGTATCACCATTAGTTTTAGCACCATTCTCCTTTATTCTCACCGTCTTGCCTGGCGAGGCATTAGGAGTGACAGTGACAGGCATATTATCTGTCTCATTCTCACTCTCATCAATCGTGTCACTCTCATGAGGTACTTCGGAGTCCACTTCGGCTCTTTCCACTTCGATGAATTTTCCGGAGTCGGTAATTTCCATCTTTTTGGGTAGATTTTTTGCGGGGTTAGTATGGCAACACAGCACACGGGGTAGTGGGAGATGTTATGTGACACTGACAATTGATTGGCAAATGAAAAGTTTTTGTAACACTTTAACACTGTTCAAGTCGTTTTCAAATTGTTCTTTGATATACTTTTTTTATTAATATTTTTATTTTCACTTTCTAACGAATAACAACAATTTAATTTCTATCGAAGTTGTCATGTACCATTATTTACATGATTAGAAAATAATGAGGACGGTCAGAAAATATCTCCCAAAATAAAATGATCGTGCTTAGGATAATTAACGTATATACAACATAGTTTTAAACTAGACTCTGTAGCGCTAAAAGCTACTCTAAGCGTTAAATTCTAACGCAGAATATATATATTAGCGAATCTTAGCAGACAAAAACTTAATTATGTTCTAAAAGCACTAAAATTGTTATCTACCTTTTATTTTGTACAATATTAAGATATTGGTTTCTACTTAGACCACACCTAGTTCAAACTAGTTTATTCATGTCCTGATATATTAATTTTAAGATACGGTGTAATAAACCTAAATACTTTCTAACAATAAAAAAATTGTCCTCCATTTCGCTGCCGACTGGTAATGCACCCAAGAGACTTGTGGTTTATATTAGGTAGTCCAGTAAGTCTGCCTAGCCTTTTCCCAACTATGGTAGGGTCAGCTTCGAGTCTAACCGGATGCAGCTGAATACCAGCATTTTACATGGAGCGACTAAGTCTGCCTAGCCTTTTCCCAACTATGGTGGGGTCAGCTTCCAGTCTGACCGAATGCAGCTGAACACCAGCATTTTACATGGAGCGACTGCCTATCTGACCGCCGCAACCCAGTAACTGGGTGTAACCAGCAACAACCCAGTAACCCCTTGGTAAGAGTAATAATAACCCCTTAGTGGTTTTTATTAGGTAAGGTTACTATTTTTAATCTCATATTTATTTATTTAAGCTCTTGTCTATTAAATAAAGTACTCTCTAAAACTCAGACCTTATGCCTTGTTTAAATGGATCAATAAATTAAAATGTTGATTCTAATTATGGAATTCAACGGGCATATAAATTCCTCAGCATTTGTTTAGTACAGATGCTTTAGTTTGTGATATTAATTAAAATTCCAGTAATTTAACATTTAATTGAAGTATGCTTTCTATTTTAAACCTTTTCTAAGGTACCGGACATTTTCATAAACAAAATTATGTGCGTCAATTTCTCGATACTAATCTAGTTGGTAGACTTAAAACTAAATAAAATCAGTAAAACATCTCACCTTGATAGATCTCTTCGGTTCCTATGTTATCACAGCAAACGCACGCAATGTAAAGGAAAACCAAACAACTTGTTAATGTTTAGGTACATTTTGTAAATGGGGACATGATGGGGACCACAGATATAGATAGACATAGATAACGCAAGTATCACGATCTGTATCAAAACTAAGCGTGCCATTTTTTGACTACCTATTACGACGTCACAAGCACTATTTAGTGATGTATGATGATCAAAAATCAAGCGTGCCATTTTTTGACTACCTATTATGACGTCACAAGCACTATTTAGTGATGTATGATGATCCGACTAGCGCTGTATACCGATGCAGACTGAGCGCGAAAGTGACCACTTACGATTTTTGTACGTAAGCTAGGCACGCGAAGTAGTTGCTCTTGCGTTATCTATGTCTATCTATATCTGTGTTGGGACCTTTTGGGACACACTATTTACAAACGGTGTTTTAAGTTTAGGCTGTTGTTTAAGAGAACGCTTTTTTCGATAAAAAAAATAAAACTACTTTTGAACGGCAATAAAAGCCAAACTAAATATTATGAAAAAAAAATATGCTGCTGTTTTCTACCATTTTAGTAGAAATTCGAAAAAAATATTTTTGTGAGCACTAACCACAGCACAGATTAACAGTTCGTAAGCATTTTTTTTCATAAGTTTAACATTTGTATAATGTTTTCTATCAAACGTTGTTCTTTCAACTTAAAAAAATATACTGTTTTAATATTTAGATTCATTCTAATGAAGCCTACAATATGCGTTCTCTCAAACAAAATGACGTACAAATGAAGTAATATCTCATTATTACTCTTAGTTCTAACTCCCAGTCGGTGTCTGTACGACTATAAAACTCAAAAGTACACATCAAAAAGTGATAAAGGGTGTAGGCTACTAGCGACATCTATAGATGCAAAAACCTTTTGCTTAATAATCTTTGCACCTTATGTGTTATATAAATCTACCTATGCATACCAGGTTTAAAAAAAAACCAAGTATTTTAGTTTGAAATGGCAATCACATTTTCACAGCCTTTCAGATGTTTATTCAACTAGCCTCTGTAAGTTATTTGACGTATGTATATTTTACGGTATACACGTCAATAATCTATACTAATATTATAAAGCTGAAGAGTTTGTTTGTTTGAACGCGCTAATCTCAGGAACTACTGGTTCGAATTGCAAGATTCTTTTTGTGTTGAATAGTCCATTTATCGAGGAAGGCTATAGGCGCTACGACCAATAGGAGCCGCGCAGCGGGGGTGAAACCGCGGGGAACAGCTAGTTTATTATAATGCTTAAAAATGTAACTTTCGCATTTCGTTTATAATAATTTTTTGCATTTACTTTATTTCAATAAGTACAGATGTCGCTTGTCACCCAAACACACTCCTAGAGGTGTGCTATAATAAATGGTATCTCACCCTCTGCACAGAGTGTATGATGAGAGTGGACTTGTTGGCTGCGTTCGTGGGGCTCAGCTCTAGTTCACGGAGCGCTGATTCTGTCAGTTGGGAGTTGTCATGGCCTGAAACGGGTAAAAAGGTTATTATTATAAAATTCGTCATGAGATGTCAATGTATGGTCGAAAGATGATCGGGCATGCCGTAACTGCTTCAGCGATATTTCGGGGTCTAAAGTCGAGTGATGAGGCACAACGGCACAGGGTCCACTCAAAGTATATTTATGTTAGCATCGCCTTTAGTGGAAGCCTCTTGAATGCACCCATGTACAAGCTCGGCTGCTTTGTCTTCAGAAATACTATGTAAGAGTGTCATTAGAAATATCGTTTAGGACCCCAAAATTGTTGCGATTGGAGACTTTACAAGTGAGCATGTCTGCTGGATGCGAAAAGCGTGACTGTGTTTGGGGAGGCCCAGCAGTAAAAGTCTTTCGACTTAAATGATGATGATGATGATGTCCACGTGAATTTCTAGGGCCGAGACTAAAAGAAATGTGGGTCAAGATTAAAAGAGGTTTATTTGATGTCACTCTGCCTAACCTTATCCCAACTAGGTTAGGGTCGGCTTCCAGTCTAACCAGATAAAGGTGAATACCAGTATTTTACATGGAGCGACTGCCTATCTGACCTCCACAACCCAATTACTGGGTAATACGATACCTCTTGGTAAGACTGGCTGTCAGATTTATAGATGCAACCTTAAAAACAAGATTTTCCTTCCAAACTTCTATAATTTTTCTACAACGTGGTCCACATACCATTTTGTTTGAAGATAGTCTTAGTTGTGGTAGTGAGGTGTCCGTGTGGGGACACGGTGCGGAGACTCTCCTTGATCTTGACGGGGCGGGAGCCTAAGTCCGGGATGTCGGCTCCTTCGATGAACAGGAACTGTGGAAGAAATTAATTGAAGACATTAGTTGATTTATAATATTAAAAAATCTGTCACAACCAACCTTAATTTTCTTGCAATGTTTGGCTTTACGTAAGGAATTAGTTTTTAGCATTGTAGCGGTAAATTGACCGACTGCTCATTTAAGTGGCCGAATAGCCATCATACGTCTCTTGATGATGCATTTGAAAACTAATAGATAAATAAAATACAAGAAAGAGAAAGAGATGAAGCTATACAGGAGGTATACCTCCATCTCTTTCCCAATACGAAGTAATAATAAAATAATACTGACATAAAAGGTGATGGTTGGCCCTCTGGGCTTTAAAAGTTAAAAAACTAAACTACTTTACGCTAAGGGCACCCCCTGTGGGGTTCGGACCTCGACTTAGGGCGGCGCTGGGGGAGTGCAGCAAGGGACAGTTTGGAGCAGATTAAGGAGACTATCAATGATACTAAGAAAAAATATATAGCAGACATAGTTACCTCAACAGTAAGTGTGCCACTGACGTCATGGTCCTCCATGGGTCGCGTCTGTAGAGCGATCTGTTGTCGCTGTGACGGGGCAGCGAGCAGCTCGTCTATGCCCACGAGACCAAGACCAAGGAACCTGCGGGAAGATGGGGTTTTAACTAAGAATATTACAGTCGGAAGGCTACGATTACTTTGAAATGTATGTATTAAATAAAGCTGTTTTGAGATCGTAAAATATGTATAGGACAAAAATGGTTATTGAAACCAATTTTTAATACTTGCAGTCAAATCTTAGGAGTAGCGTAAAATTGGGGCAGTAAAAATCCGGTACCAGGTGTCAAATTACTTAAAATGTTGGTATTTATGGCCTAAATATAACAACAGCCAAAACTAAAAGATGCGTTTAAAGAGTATTTCTTCCTCCAAGGTTAGTAAAAAGGAAATATTTACCTGTTCTGCGAGGCTCCGCCACCGGGTGAGGGTGGACCAGTGCGGTCGTACACCTCGAATAGGAGCTCCGCCGTCTGCGGCGACAGGTCGCTACGGATAAGGTGACAAGAGGTTAATTATCACTCCATGTAAAACAACACTAATATTCAGCTGCATAAGATAAACTAAGTCGATCCCAGCATAGTTTGGAAAACTTGACAGATAATGTTAAAAAATTGCGCGATGAAGGTGGGAATCGGCCATATATAATAATAATGCCTTCCGTGTGCTGCTGGGGCTTCCACGGTTCTGTAGCGCGTCGAGCATGTTTGCTGAGGCGGGCATAGTTTTGAGCCTATCATGCGTAAAAGGGCGGCCTCCTTGATGCGTAGGTACGTGGGAGTTCCAACAGCATCCTGAACGTTACTGCTGAGAGACCAGACTGCCCTTTCCTGACGCACTGGTCCCGTAGGCATGCCTGCAGGCCCGGTGCGAAGGGAAAGCTTATGAATTAAGTTTTTATTTTTTGTGATTTTTAATTTAATTTATTTTACTCAGGTTACTAACATAGTTGTAAGTTTTTCTGTTACTAACACATTATGGATTTTTACTCATATCCGAAATAAATGATTATTATTATTAAACAAGTCAAAGCACGTAAGTTACGTTTATCAATTTCTTTCTTAAAAAAAAACTTATGAAGTAGCAACTTAGCTGCCTGTACACTTATTTCTTTGTTTGGCTGTACTTCGAAAATAATGCCACACACTACTTACAATAGGAAGTGTTCCTCCCACTGTGGGCTGGTGGTGTCCTTCTTGAAGGCCGTCTGGTTCTTCTGTGGAGGCTCATCCATCTCCACCACGCAGTACGGTGCTATGCAGCCGGTTTTACCTGAAATACACAGACAGGCAGGTAAATTCCCGCTCTAGAATATTTTGATGAATTGTGTTTTAACCTTTAAACCGCCCCAGTCGGATTAATACGACAAATGTTTTCGTGCCAGTGCCGCCTGAGTCGTGTTTATACGACTGAGAATCTATGTTCGGTTTTAGTTTTTTATGTCATTCTTCGCCACTTCCACAGCGTCGTCAGTGGCACCGCAGAGATCGCTTAGGCTGCATTTTTTGTGACATAGAATAGTCGGCAGGATAGGATATGGAGCATAGTTAGCGACATAGATCCACATCCACATTTTACTGCAGTACCTTCGAGGTAGCCCTATACCAGGTCGGAGTTACATCTTCCCACTAGTGCCCGACACATCATTAATATATTGCGACCGAGAACTACAACTTCTTGGACTCCACAAGGCTTTAATCTTTTCTTTTGCTTAGATGAAGGACCCTTGTCTTGTTTTTAAGCCACTAAGACTCGCACCAAAAATGTTACAAATCGCATTTCAATACTTCATGAATTACGGTTTTCCCTTTGACAATCCCTAGAATAAATGAGTAATATACCTCAAATTACGAAAAAAAAATCAGCTGTTGCATTATGTTCGCATAATTCGTCAAAATGTATGGAACTGCTAATTTTTCTTTTTTCATATTTTAGAGTTCGTCCCATGAACAAAGTTGTTATTTTCGTGAGTACTATATAACCTGAAGTATGTCATTCGTTTAACCTAAAATACTGTAGGATGTACACTAGGTTATGCTGTTTGTTTGTTACATTATATTCGGCCTTCCGGCTTTGCAAGTATTAAGTCAAGAATAAAACTATAGAAGATAGTCAATATCCTCACCTCCCAGGTCCTTGGCACACACGAGCTTAACAAGCAGCCTCTTCTCTCCGTGCAGGGTGACGCCACCGGTTGTTGAGTTAGGAGTCGAAGTGTACATATGGCGGTCCTGTTGCAACTGGAAGATCATGTTATCCTTTAGCATCGGGATTTTCAGCGAGAAACAGGAATAATTAAAAAACATGGAACCGACAGAGGACTGTAGAATAAATTGACACAGAGGACAATGTTTTCAGTAATACAAAATATTGCGGAATTTGGTTTTGACGGTCTTATCCCGTGCCGAACTTACCCCACATACTCTATCAGATAAAAAAGAAATAATTCAATGAATCTGCCTAGCCTTTTCTCAATCATATTGGGATCGGCTTCCAGTCTAACCGGATGCAGGTGAATACCAGTATTTTACATGGAGCGATTGCCTATCTGACCTCCACAACCCAGGAACTGGGCAATATGATAAGACTGGCTGTCAGACTGTCGATGTCGGGCTTCTGACGACCCGTAACGACTGTCAAAGATCCACGAATGACAGCCGGGACCAACGGCTTAACATACTTTCCGAGGCACGGAAAAGTCTCGATAAGTTAACATGGTCACCCATCCGCGGACCAACCCCGGCAAGCGTAGCTTAACCTGATGGATCGATCCGTGCGGTAGTTATAACTTAGCCACGAGCTCCTCAAAATTGTAATAATAAAAATAAATAATAGGCTAGAAAATTAAAACAATAGGTCTTGCCCAGTAGACTTCTAGTTGATAAACTTACCATAGCATCATAATGCAGTGGCAGCCTCGGGCCGGGGGTCTCGACGTATCTGCGCAGGCGCGGACAGGTGGGGTAGTGCGCTAAATTGAACTGCAAGTTGGTACTGCGCAGCGCGTTCACTACTATGTCACTGGTATGAGGAGAGTAAAAGTTGTTATAAATTAGGGTAAAATACAGGGGATAAATTAAAGAAAAAAAAGAAGACATATCATCATCATTCTCCTGCCCTTATCCCGATTTATTTGTGCTCGGCGCAACATGTCTTTTTCTTCCATACTTCTCTATTAGTCGTCATCTCGGTAGTCAATCTCTTGCTAGCCATAAATCATCTTTCACACAATCCATCCATCGTGTCTTTGGTCTCCCTCTACTTGTATAGCCATCCACATTCATACTCCTAACTTTCCTGACAACATTTTCCTCATTCCTAGGCATAACATGCCCAAAAATGAGACATATAAGGTGTTAAAAAATTCAACTCTAAGAATTTCGTGGGAGCATTGTACCTACTCATCGTTACGAACAACTTTTACTATGGGATGAACCCTGAAATCGCAAAAATATATGAGCTGTTCCATACGTTTATGCACACGTAACTCAATCAAATTTATGGAACAGCTCATTTTTTTTTCGCGATTTTTTGCGTTAATTTTTTAACACCTTATATAATACTTTGTATGCTTTCTCTGGGGTCTTTAATTCCTGCTAGCTGAATGTAAAACTGCTGCTTCATGTTGCTGAATGTAAAATTAGTATTGACTTGAATAAATTGTTCCATTCGGTCATAGAGTTGGGTAATTGAAAGGGTATCAAAATACCGTTAC
This sequence comes from Hyppa rectilinea, assembly GCA_951799385.1. Classification (NCBI taxonomy): domain Eukaryota; kingdom Metazoa; phylum Arthropoda; class Insecta; order Lepidoptera; family Noctuidae; genus Hyppa; species Hyppa rectilinea. The sequence goes on from OX637325.1 coordinate 7,403,922, forward strand.
TCTTTATGAACAGTCAAAACGCGGAATTTGTACGTGATTAGTATGAAATATAACAATGTGACGTCACAGATTTTTAGAATCAAGTGGAATACTTATTAGCATTAAATCCAATTTTACAATTATATCTTCGCATAATATTAAATTTTTGTACGGTGACGGAAGTTTTTAAGACGAGCAGGCTTTTTTTCTCTGTGATCTCTATTTTGTCTTTGACCGTTTAAAATAGTCAACTATTAGCGCCAAAAAACAAAACTCAAATTAACAACAAAAATGTCTATATTATTGTATGCTACTGTCTAATTTACCTCCACGACAACGGAGAACCTCACCGATCTGCGAACATTGTTGTTGGTGTGCAGGACGCGCATCTTTTCATATTAATGGCGGCAAAACTATCTAACTCAAACTCAAAGTATTTATTTCAAATAAACCAATTAAAGGCACTTTTTTACTGTCAAGTGGTCGGTCAGTCAGAGACATGAAGCTAGTTGCCCATTCCAAGGCAGTAGGTACCTATGGAGAAGAACGGGCAAGAAAATATGTTATTGTTGTATTCTTTCAAGAACACAAACTAATTTCTTAACATTCTTCATATTTACATACCTAAAACATTATTAATAACTATGTACAAGTATAAAACAGGAGGGAAAAAAATAAAATAAATCAAAGGGCATCAAAAAATTCGTCCACATCGCTGTCAACAGGAAAAGTTCCCAAAAGGCTGGCAGCATTGCCACGTTGTATGGCAATGCTGATTCTTTGACCGAAAAATAGGCCAGCCCTCTGGTCACGTGAAGAGTCGACCAATCGCTTGGCGATGTCTCGATAAACATAGTGGGTACTTGTTGTATTGTGTATGTCTATGTTATTAAACTGCAAAATAGGTACCTGACAAGTTGTTGCAAGTTGCTCTCTGTGGCATTAGGCCTCAGTGCTCCCACTGGCGCCAATGCCACCTTCACTTCAGGCCACCCGTCGCACTTCAACTCGCCCGTCAACTTGTCTGTCACGCAGACCACGTTCAAACGGGCCCTGAACCTGGGAAATTAAATGGAGGAGAGTTAATATAAATAATATTATAAGTTTTAAAGTAAATCTATTAATTGTAGCGTTAAATTGGAATTATTTAATAATATAGCGCACAATTGCATTTTTTTTTTAATTTGACATATTATTCAATATGACAATTGTCAAAGACTAACAAGGTTTTTTTTCAAATCGAATTCAATATTTAAATTGGAATGCTATCAAGAAGTTTTATTGGTTTGTTATATCTACTATGACCTTAGAGCATTTAAGGTTAAATGCACTAAGACTATGACGGGCACAAATCCAGACTCCGAACTGCTACTCAGCAGTAGCGCTGGCGGCCATTTCTTTCTTTCCTCGTGAGGTTAGTGACTAACCTGGTGTCAGAGTTTTTATGCTGCCCATGGGCCTCTGACTTAGCTTCACATGTTGAGAAATATCTCTCAGACATGCTGGTTTCCTCACGATGTTTTCCTTCATCGTTTTTTAAGCAAGTGATAATTGGGTATTTGAAAGGGTAGTCAATAACATTACTTTTTCTGAACTGTCAAAACGCGGAATTTGTACGTGATTTGTATGAAATATAACAATGATTGATTTTTGGAATCAAATGGAATACTTATTAGCATTTAATGCAATTTGATAAATATATGTTCGCATAATATTTAATTTCTGCAGGGTGAGGGAAGTTTTTAAGCGGAGCGGTCTCTTGTCGATGTGATTTCAATTTTTTTTTACCGTTTCACATAGTCAGTTATACAATACGCAATAAGTCAGAGGTGCATGCCTTGAGATCGAAGTCGAGACCTTAGAATTGGCAGTCCGTCGGTCACACCACTAGGCTATCACTGCTTGCTGCCACAAATAATCATGAAACTCACCTATTAACGTTCACTCTGTAGTGGGAGACTTCCACTTTCTCCCCTCGTTGACTGAAAGCCTTCAGCTGGAAGGCCGGGGTAGCTTCACAGTCACATGTGATTGTCTGGAATTACAATAAAAATAATTTGAACATACCTAAATACACACGGAAACAATGATGAGCCAAGCTTTGTGCAAGGATTCCCGTTTGGGCCGAAGCCTGCCGGGTAAGCGGGATAGTCCGAAAGGGTTACCGGTACCCCGGAACATAAAGGGCTAAGGGAGGAACATGTGGGTTGTAAGAGTTAGAGTCGGACACTCCCTTGGAGAAGTCAATGTATGATTTCCCACGCTCAAAATAAAAAAAGTGTTGTGGAACAAAAGGAAAATATATTTCTTGTTTGTACCCTACTTTTTAAGTTCGTCAACGCTCTCATATTATATACAGGATGAAATTGAATTCATGGGCATTATTTTAAGGGGTCATTGTGAACTCATCATTATGAACAACTTTCACTATGGGAACAAATCTGAAATCACGAGAAAAAAACCAGCCGTGCCCTACATTTGATTTCATTTAATGTCACTCTGCGTAACTCGTCAACGAAAGACGGGTGTTACCAGAGCTGAGATACAAGCCTTCTCTATGAGAAGGAATAGGCTATAATCCAATACGCGGGCTCAGTGCGAGTTGGTGTATAGCTGGGGTTGGTGGATGTTCATTCCCCCTATTGCTAAGGATTGACACTATTGACAAATCACTTCATACTGACTTTACCTGAGCTTTCACAGTGTGACTTTTACGGTATAGCATTGTTCATCTCAATTTAAGTACAAAATCATCTCTAATATGGAGAAGGAAGAAGAAGAAATAGATAATTATGAGCAGCTAAATTACGATTCGACCCTTAAATTCAAGCCACAATTCGCCCAAAAACCGTATTTTCATATTCTGTAAATATTTTTCATAAAAATACTTTCCCCAAGATAAACCAAGACCAAAACTATAAGGATAAACTAAAATAACTTCCCATTACATCCAAATATCAACAAAAGAAAATAACATCCTAATTTATGGTACATACTTCCATTTACTAAAGAAAACAACAAATAAAAGAATCCCAACGAGAATTCTTCAGATAAACAAGTTCAATGACTTATGATATCATACAAACAACTATTTAAGAAAGACCTTTCTTTTCAAACAAATTGATAGGTCATTGGAAACAAATGAAGAGCTCCAACAATACTGGTAGTTCTCATATCTACCCTCCTACACAATGTCAGTGTCGGAATATGTGCCCGTATTTGTAACTAAATTCCAACGGGGATATAGCTCAGTGGCAGAGCAATCGACTGCAGATCGATAGGTCCCCGGTTCAAATCCGGGTGTCCCCTTAATAATCCTTTTTGTATTTTAAAGGATTTTTACTAAAGATTTTCAACCTAATTCAAAATTTTTCAATGGTGCTACGAATTCGCTACAATAGTGCTACGAGATTGCTACGCCAGATAACGTTTATTTTTTTTTCGTATTTTAACTGTTTTACCTTCATTTTAATATTGTCCTAACCTTTTATTACCGGTTTTTATTATTTATTAACTTTTTCGTTTTTCTTTAGAATACAGAAATAGATCGAAAGAAGGTAAGACAAGTATAGTAACACGTAAGGATTAAAACAATCAACCGATTTTAATCTAAGGGATTCGTGAGGGCTACCGTCGGTCCCCGACTAATGACTTTGGCATGCAAGGGTTTTCCAAAATTCTCCCAAATCCATACGAGTAGGTACGTAGATATATGTAACGTCGTCCTGCATGGGGTCCGTACCCGAGAGGTGCCAAACGGAACCCTATTACTAAGCCCCGCTAAGCTATAAGCTGCTTTACGTTACAATACGTACTGTTTAATATTGTACATAGTACGGAACCCTTCGTTTGTGAGTTCGACTCGCATTTGACCGGTTTTTTTATCCATGTCTGTTACAATGTCGTTAGTCGCCGTCAGATTTTTGCGAAGAAGCTTGCATTCGGCTTTTTTATGATAACACTACACTATAAGCTTTTCAATTCACAGTTTCAAAACCGAACCGAAACACAGTTTCAAAAATTCAAAATATCCTTCTTGGTTTAGTAAAGCGCTCATAAAAATATTATCTGAAAAAGAAAAGTACCGTAATAAATTTCGTAAATACAAAAATCCTCGAGACAGATTAAGCTACCAGTTACTTAGAAGCCGTTGTCACACAATGATCAATCAAAACTACAACGATTACAAACACCATATTGAGATTGAAATAACAAAAGATCCTAAAGCTTTTTGGCGCTACATAAAAAACAAACGAAATAGCAAATCATCAGTTCCAGCCACTATGCACATGGATGATGAAGTAGCTAACAATGGAACTGATATTGCAAATCTCTTTGCTTCTCATTTTTCTTCGATTTTCACCGACCCAAATAGTAGTGTAACAACAGATGTCCAAGAATCATTCGGCGTTCTAAGTAACATAAAATTTACATCACAAGAAGTTCTAACAGCAATTAAAAAACTAGATACCACTAAGGGTGCCGGTCCTGATTCTATTCCACCAGTTTTTGTGAAATCATGCGGGAGAACGCTTGCCGCGCCACTATCTCTTCTATTTAATCGGTCCTTAGAGTCAGGAGTATTTCCCGACGAATGGAAAAAAGCCCGTATAGTGCCTGTGCATAAAAAAGGTGACTCTAGTGACATCAAAAACTACAGGCCGATTTCCATCCTATCCTGTTTTTCCAAGCTCTTCGAATGTCTCGTTTGTCCCATCATTACCAGTTACTTGGATAGTAAACTTTCTGATTGTCAACATGGATTTCGAGCTGGGCGATCTACCGAGACTAACCTAGTCCGATATATATCTGACATATCTGCAGCGCTCGATGACAGACAAGAAGTCGACGCAATATACACGGACTTCAGTAGCGCATTCGACAAAGTGAGCCATTCACACATGGTAGCAAAACTCAAGCTTAGTGGTGTCCATGGATCGTTGCTAAGATGGTTCGCGTCCTATCTTATGAACCGCTCCCAATTCGTTGCTATCAATGGCTATAACTCCTACGTATTCCATGCACGATCTGGAGTCCCACAAGGCTCCCATCTCGGCCCAGTTTTGTTTTTGCTCTTTGTCAACGACATCACAAGTCAAATTAAGTACTGTCAAGCTTTGTTGTTTGCTGATGACTTAAAAATTTATCGGAAAATAACGGGGCCTGCTGACACTAAGCTCGTTCAACACGACTTGTCTAGCATTGAAAACTGGTGCGTAGCTAACAATATGTCCTTAAACACACAAAAATGTTTTTTTATTCGATTCTCTAGAAAAAAGTCATCCTTTTCTACCACCTACACCCTATGCAACACCACGCTGTCCAAGTTACATCAAATACGGGATCTAGGCATTTTGGTCGACGATAAACTAAGTTTTAAGCCACACATCAACGACATTGTAAAGAAGTCGGCACAGATGCTGGGTTTTGTAAAACGTAACACTCGGGGCTTCCAACTAACAAAGACCAGAATAGTCTTGTTCAATGCCTTGGCGCGAAGTCGGTTGGAATACGCTAGTGTTGCCTGGAATCCTTTTTATGCAGTTCACTCGCAAAGAGTTGAGAGAATACAAAGAGCATTCACCAAACATCTAGCCTTTATGTCCAAGAAAATTAGCCATCGCTGCCCATATGAGCAGCGCTTACACTTTTTCAATATAAAGACACTGCGAGACCGTCGCCGTTCGCGTGATCTAATATTCCTGTACAAAGTTGCAAACGGGTTAGTAAAATGCAGCGATCTTGTAGAGCGTATCCAGTATTCAGTCCCTTCAAAACTTCCCAGACATCCCATCACCAGGTTGTTTCACATCCCTTTCAGAAATACTAATCTCGGTCTCAACGCTCCCTTGCTCCGAATGTGCAGAAACTACAACAGTTTCTGTAAATCGCCAGAAAACGATTTACACGGAGCATCACTCAACAAGTTTAGACGATCAGTCACTGAGGTACGGGACTGCATTAAGTAACCCTCCACCTTGTTTGGTAACATTTTGTTTTTACTGTTTTTTAATTATTTTTTTTAAATTTTGTTTAGAAATTGTTTTTATTTTCTTTCCTTTTTTTCCATTTATAATTATACATTTTTTTTTTTTTAGATAACGTAGTTGTATTGTGGTAAATGCTGTGTACACCTATAATAGGCGTACATACCAGCACTTTTATTATTTTATTATTGTATTTTCTTTTTTGTATGTACTGCTGTTGGTGTACCTACCTAATAAATAAATAAATTCAAAACCTACAATCAATCTGCCGAGCCTATACCCAACTACGTTGGGGTCGGCTTCCAGTCTAACCAGATGCAGCTGAATACCAGTATTTTACGAGGAGCGACTGCCTATCTGACCTCCACAACCCAGTAACTGGGCAATACGATACCCCTTGGTAAGAATGGTTGTCAGATTTTCAGATTCAATCTGAACCTACAAAATAATTATTATTCAAAATGAGAGTTTCCTAAAATGCTTTCTTAACTGACGTCTTTTACAGATAATCTACTTCTGCGCCAAACTTCATAGGTACAGCAGTTATTAAGATTTCGTAATTAACAAGTCAGTGAATGATCTTTCGCTTTTATGTACAAAAGTTTAACATTTCTCCATACTCTACCACTTAAATAAAACAGTCTGTAATATTTCGTAATAACATGAACTGACCTATCATAAACTAACGTAATAACATTTTATGACTGCGTTCCGTTTAGCGCAATCACAACATCCGTTCAACCAGTTGAGATTAAATTGCACTGATCCGAGTGTACAGTACGATGCGAAGTTAATGGCCGCTCGGAACATGAGGCGAGTCGCTGCGCAGTAACTAATTCATGTGACCGCGGCGGGAAGGGGGGCGGTACTGCGCAGTGTGTAGCGCACTTCAGAGCAGCTATAAAGTGTGACGCGTACGTATAATGGACGCTGCATGTTGATGTCTGATGTAGATTCAGTAATAAAATGCGAGGGCGTAAACCCAAAATCGAGTGAATCTAATCTTACTTCATTTGAGTAACCCTTTCATAGTCTAGATTTTCTGTTTTCGTAGTACGTTACCTACTTTAATTTTTAAGTACCTCCTGGAACTCCCTCCCCCCCTTAAAATAATTTCCATGAATTCAATTTCACTCTAGCACAGATTCTTGCTTCCAGTGCATTCAAATTTAGAAGAAAATTGTATGGGAAGTATTTTAGCGTAACGCAAAGCGATAATTTTTGTGCCTAGTGGGATACGGGAAGTATTTAGTAGTAACACAACCCCCCGCATCGAAGCGGCGTGCGCGCAGTCCTTTAGTTAGTTAGCACACAAGTTTCTACATTAAAAATAGATAAAAACGTATTTCATCTACCTAATTACTATTTTTTTACTGTAGAGTAATTAATATAATCTATACTAATATTATAAAGAGGAAAGATTTGATTGTTTGTTTGCATTGAATAGGCTCCGAAACTACTGAACCGATTTGAAAAATTCTTTTACTGTTGGGAAGCTACACTATTAAAAAAAAAAATTGGGAACCTTATTAAAACACCAATAATGTAACAATTTCCGACCCCACGCGGGCGAAGCCGCGGGCAGAAGCTAGTCAATTAATAAAGAAAAACAAATATAAATTATTATTATTATTAAATATATTTTGTTATAAGAAATCTCACCCTGTCTTCAGTATAAGTAATAGATCGGCAGGATGTAGTCGGTAGGATATCGGCAGGTCTAGTATTCTAAAATTTCTCCACGGATAAGAGGTGTATACGCAAACAACAATTACTTACGACATCATCCTTGGAGTCGCACTCACAGAAGACATTGGAGATGCTGGGCGGGTTGCTGTCGAGCGCACGCACCAACTCCACGCCAATACCTTGCTGGAACAAAAAAATCAACATGTTAGCATGGGATATTCAAAATCAAAAGTCATTTATTCAAACTAGGCTGAAAATCAGCACTTTTTGAAGATCTAAGTTACATTATACATTCCCCAAAAACGCCCACCCTTCACCACTTCCCAGTGCTTTAGCTGGGAAGAAGAAGTGGCGCAACAAACTCCCCAGGAGCACAGCTGCAGCTACTTATTACCAGGAACAGCCCTGTTATGTAGCTTTAAAGTAGAATAGAAGTGCTACACCAACAAGCACCAGCATCATCACATCAGCAGTCGATCAATCCCAGCCTTTCCCAACTGTATTGAGGTCGGCTTTCAGTCTAACGGGATGCAACTGAATACTAATATTTTACATGGATCGTAAGACGACGTAAAAAAATATCCGAGTCATTTTGCGCGTTTATTATTTTTAACTTAATGATTCTGATTAGCCATTTCTCAACTATGTTGTGTACGGCTTTAATACCAGTATTTTACATGGAGCGACTGCCTATCTGACTTTCACAACCCAGTCGCTAACTGGGTAATCGTTACCACTTGGTAAGACTGGCTGTCAGACTTTCGGGCTTCCGACTACCCGTAAAGACTGTCAAAGATTCACGTGTGACAGCCGGGACCGACGGCTTCACGTGCTTTCCGAGGCACGAAGGAGTCTCGGTGTGTAAAGATGGTCACCCATCCACGGCCAACCCCAGCAAGCTTAACCTGATGGATCGATCTGTGCAGCTGTTATTACTAAGCTTAACTTACGTGCTTGCCGAGGAACGGAGGAGACTCGATATCTAAAGCCACACCAGCAGAATTAATTTAATATTACTTCAGTGTGAGAATGAGACAGAGCTATACAAGACGTATAACTCCATCTTACTCACTGTGAATTAATACTAAGAAGTGGTGGACGGCCGTGGACCCTCGGTCTTTTCATAGAAATTGTTCTACTAGTGTTGAGTGGCGCTGTCACGTCGAACCTAACTCTGAACCTTTATTCAAAGACAACTCAATGATAGCCTAGTAGTGTGACCGTCGGGCTGCCAAGTCATAGGTCTCAAGTTCGAACCCAAGGCACGCACCTCTGATGATTTATGTCCGTATTGTATAATTAGCACTTGTTTAAAAATCGGTGAAGGAAAACATCGTGAGGAAACCAGCATGTCTGAGAGAAATTTCTCAACAGCATGTGAAGCTAAATCAGAGGCCCATGGGAAGCCTAAAAACTCTGACACCAGGTTAGTCACTAACCACACGAAAAGAAGAAGAATAGACATCTCCGCCTTGGGAGTGTAAATATGGTGCTGTTCCACAAACGATGGGACACTTAATATCATGTCCTGCGTGTCCTGTCGTCTGCACGTTACAGGAACTGATGGACGCCAGTGATGGCGCCAAACACGTAGCCGATTCTGGGCCGAATATATGATTGCCATGGACACGCTAAGAAAGACGTGAAGACCTTTAAGTCATGTGCAATATGAAGTAATATACCTATCAGGTCAGGCTTAATAGTCTTTTATTGGATAAGAACCCGGATAAACATTAAAATCGAATAAAAACATTAAGGTTACCGAGCCGATTCGACTATAAATCGATTAAGCATAATGTTGATCAAGACATTATTGAGGTTACCGATTATTTTAACCGATTTTTTAATGAAATGGTACCTATTTATCTGATTTCTCTAATTGATTTATCGATTATCTCATAAATTGATAAGATGGCGATAAATGAAGAGCAAATGGTTTTTTCATTTGTTTTGATTAAGTTCTTGATATAAAATGATAATATTGATTCGAGTGGGCGTGAAATTAGTGTAGTCGGTGTAAAAAAATGCATAATAAAGCCGTGAGTCACTTGTTCTTACCGTCCTTTTATTCGATTTTTTACAGAAAACTGGAAACTGATTACGAAGATATCATAAATATCAAAAAACATTTATTTCTCAATAATCCATTTAGATCATAATATTTATATTTGAGTATGAAGTATCTTTATACTATGTACAAAAATAATTAATTAAACAATAATTAAAAAAAAACAATTAGATTAAAAATTATTATTGAAAATCATAATAAGTACTTCTATACTTTCTTTTGTCACGGCAACACACGTTGTATGTACCAATTCAAATAACCCAATCAAATAATTATTTATTGACATAATAGATTACAGAAACTTTTTTGAAGCCTCGAAACTAAGTTTTCTGTCGCTTTGTGAGAATGCCAATGGACTTTTGGTCGCCACTGTACCTGTCAGGACTCAAAGTTTCAGCGGGATTGTCCAAAAGGAAAACTACCCCGGAACATAAAGGGCTAAGGAAGGAACATGTATGGGTTTTCTGCAGTACGAGTCTGACACTCCCTTCCGCTCCACCCAGAGCAGGAAGGGTAATTTGATGATTTCCCAACCTCAAAAAAGAGGACTCAAAGTTACAACTGAACTTTAACATGTTGCGTCGACACCGAATAAATTGGGATAAGCGCAGGAGAATGAATGAAGCATTACCTAGAGGGTGGGGTACAAGCGGGATTGTCCGAAAGGGTTACCGCTACCCTGGAACATAAAGGGCTAAGGAAGGAACATGCATGGGTTAGTCAGTAAGAGTCTAACACTCCCTTCCGCTCCACCCAGAGCGAGCAGCATCATTTGATGATTTCCAACCCTCAAAAAAAAAATGGAGGTAGGGTACCACAGACCACACACCAAAACAATTCATTTGGCAACAGCCATTAAAACTATATAACAACGCACTATGGACACGTACTCCAAATAAAATAAACCATTACCTACGACAAAAAAGGGACAACGCAATTCATTAACGGCACTTTCTCTTTCACTGTAGCAATGTTTACAACTGTTTAGAAAGGGACGACGCTATACAAAACCTATATTTTACCTTTTCTATTCCATGAAGAATCGTGTTTGATTTAGCATAGACAATCATTGAGTATCTTTTTATTTTCATGATGTAATTCTTTTGCTTGGAAATATGCTGGTCCTGCTCCACAGGGCAATCTAGTGTCTAGACAAAATCAAACTGGTTGCTAAGTAAATTAGGTAATAATTTATTAATTTTAAAATACTATTTTAACATGTTGAAATAACTTCTCACACATTGATTGATTTATTATATATTAACTTTTAGAATGTTTGTAAATATGTGAGCACCATGTACTTTTGACATACTTAAGTTACCTACCATTACTATATGTGTTTTTCTTTTCACCTTTTGTGGAGTAGTGTTTTTATTCTGAGTGCATCGTCTTCACATATAATGTTATAATTCATGTATACAAAACATTGTAAAACATTTTAAAAGAGTAACGGTGGAGTTTCTCGCCCATTCTTCTCCACACGAAACTACCTTTTGGAAGGGGCGACTAGAATCAAAATTCTATTTCTTGTTCATTTTGACGTTCAAAAGTGCCTTACTTGTGCCTATTTGAAATAAATGATTTGACTTTGACTTTGGTGTCAGTCAAGCAGGGTAAAGTTTCTTAGTGTCATTTCCTGAATTTTGGTAAAGAAAAGGTTCATATGTATTTAGTACTTAAGTGCGTATTTTGCGTAAATTTGTTAAAAGAGTATGTAGACGCCAGCACATCAAGCTATCCCTAACTGTCAAATTTTCTCAATTAAAAATTAACCTTATGTCTTTGCAATAAATTTGAAATACTATCAAAGAAAATTGACAGATTGTGGTAACTTGATGTGCTGGCCTCTGTACAGTAGTGGTATTCTGTAAAAATCTCAACGAGTGGACTTAAGTGAAGTGAGTTTAAGGTGAGCTGTCAATAGTGTCAATTCCCAGCAGTAGATGGAATGACAGTTAACTTCACGCTCATGTCCCCTGAGTTTTCACGCTGAGATTTTTACAGAATCGACCGACTGGTTAGTGAGCAGTGGTGGCCCAGGGTAACGACCGCGACTTACAAGTTGTGAGTAGCAGGTTCGAGCCTAGACAGGCGCTATACTTTGTGTAAATACATCACCGCTGCTGAAACGGGTAGGTCCTAGAACAAAAAAATCGAAGACCTTGACATCTACCAAACCACACTGGACCCGCGCAGTGGATTACGACCCACTTCCTCACGGAGAGGCTCGTGTCCCAGCATTGGGATTATTACAGGATGATTATACTTTAAACGGGATTTTCCGAAAGGGTTACCGCTACCCCAGAACATAAAGGGCTAAGGAAGGAACATGGATGGGTTTTAGTCAGTAAGAGTCTGACACACCCTTCCGCTCCACTCAGAGCGGGAGACGTCACTGGATGATATCCCACCCGCAAAAAAAATGTTAATTATGCATATGCAGGTTCTTATAAAAAAAAAAAGTTAAAAAAAAAAATTACATTCTTTCCCACAACTATTTCCGCTATCCTTCACGTTAAACATCAATTAACACTGCTTCTAATTATAACTCTCTGTTGAAACCCACGCACGTCTTGCCAGTTTACTTGTATGTTACATAAATATCGCATTATTCGCATCAAACAATCGATTGTCGCGACTTTCTCAAGGTCAAGGGCGAGGAATCGAAGCCACATTGACACACACATCTGATACACGTGCTGTGATAAGCACTTTTCTTTTATTGTTTAATTTATTTTTAAATAGGTTATTTTCTTCTGACAGCTGACATATTCCGTAAAAACCTCACTGTTCAAAATTTGGTGAAGTGAGCTGCTATTTCACCTACTGTATAGGTCAATCTCACCGTAAAATTTAGGTGAAGTGAACTGTCATTCCACCTGCTGTGAAATATCTCACTCTGAAAACATACTTAGATGAAGTGAGCTGTTAGTTCACCCACTGTCAAAATCGCAACGTGAAAACGTCAGTGAATTTCACTTGCTGTAAAAATCTCACTTTGAAAACATACTTAGGTACATAGATGAAGTGAGCTGTTAGTTCACCCGCTGTCAAAATGTCACCGTGAAAACGTAGGTGAAGTGAAATGTGATTCTATCTGATGCTAGGGATTATTAACAGCTCACTTCACTTAAGATTTCACAGTGAGTATTTTACTGCAGACGAAATGACAGGTCACTTCACTTAAGATTTCACAGTGAGTATTTTACTGCAGACGAAATGACAGGTCACTTCACTTAAGATTTCACAGTGAGTATTTTACTGCAGACGAAATGACAGGTCACTTCACTTAAGATTTCACAGTGAGTATTTTACTGCAGACGAAATGACAGGTCACTTCACTTAAGATTTCACAGTGAGTATTTTACTGCAGACGAAATGACAGGTCACTTCACTTAAGATTTCACAGTGAGTATTTTACAATCGATAAGTAGTATTTTTTTGATCATGATTTGATATCGATACGATAAGACGTCTGTGAAGTTAGTAGCAATTTCATTGAAATGATTTGACTTTGAATAGAAATAAGTTAGTAAGAAGAAATTCTTTGCTTGCGTGTCGGTCTGAAAAAAATTGAAAAAAATCCACTTTCCACAAAAGTGTGGCAACACTATTTAGATTGCCAGACTAAATAATTGTGTGTGACTTAATTAAAAATTGAAAGTAACACAAAAATTATAACAATTTAAAAGAAAACGAGTCCGCGTTTTCTTTTAAATAATTGTCATGATCGTCTGAGAATTTGAGCGAATGCATTGTCGACATATTTTATTAGATTCGCATCGTGCACGATATATAATGACAGCTGTCATTTCTATTAAATAACTATTAATTGAAGACTGTTTACTACCATAGAGTTTATTTTAAGTATGTGTTTACACGTGCTCTTCCCACATAATAATATTTAGGCACTTGTTTTTTTCTGTTTCTATTTTGGCAGGCTCACAGAAATCGTCAATTAGGTACCAAATAGGTCATTGGTTGATGCCGTTGGCGTCTTTCGAATTTTTTTTTTTTTAAGGCTGGGAAATCATCCAATTACTGCTCCCGCTCTGGGTGGAGCGGAAGGGAGTGTCAGACTCTAACTGACTAAAACCCATCCATGTTCCTTCCGTAGCCCTTTATGTTCCGGGGTAGCGGTAACCCTTTCGGACAATCGGCGTCTTTCGGCTGAGATGATGATGATGCATACGCGTATTAACCCTAATCATTCTACAAGGTGTCTTTTTTGATATCCCATAGCTGTAGGGTATGAATGAGACAATGTCAAATAATTAACTTCGGCTGAGATGATGATGATGCATACGCGTATTAACCCTAATCATTCTACAAGGTGTCTTTTTTGATATCCCATAGCTGTAGGGTATGAATGAGACAATGTCAAATAATTAACTTCGGCTGAGATGATGATGATGCATACGCGTATTAACCCTAATCATTCTACAAGGTGTCTTTTTTGATATCCCATAGCTGTAGGGTATGAATGAGACAATGTCAAATAATTAACTGGCATAATATGAATAAGCTATAGCTAAGCTATTAAGCTTTTTTAAGGCTGGGAAACTATCCAATGACTTCTCCCGCTCTGGGTGGAGCGGAAGGGAGTATCAGACTCTTACTGACTAAAACCCATCCATGTGCCTTCCTTAGCCCTTTATGTTCCGGGGTTTATTCAAATTTTATCGAAATCGTTCAGTGGATTAGGCGTGAAAAGGTAACATACACGAGAGAGACAGAGTTACGAGTACTTTCGAATTAAAATTTTAGTATGGATTTTTCAATTAAGTATTTTTATAGTGTTATAATTTTTCATACCAAATGATTTCGATAAAGTCACGATTATTAATGTAAAACACCCGTACGTGAAATATAACAACAGCGCATTTTCTTAGCTTTAAATATGAATGATTTGTTTGAATGAAAATGAATTACTGGTATTCACAATAAAACATAGATACCTACATAGAATGAATAATATATGATATCTTCAAAACTATGCATTTTTTACGACAGTTAAATAGTTAAGTGTAGGTAGTTTTATAACCAATAATTATGTTCAAAGAACTACTTTGTCATGTACCATAAGTACTAGTTATAAACTGCGACATCATAAGATATACAGCCTTATTTATAAAAATTACAGCCCTTGCCCGTCTATTATCTATGGCTGTGCATTTTCTATAGAAAACTACTTTGTACACATTCGTTTTTACGAGAACATAAATATTCATTTGTTTTGTTGATGTTCGATCATGATGTTTCTTTAAATTTCGAATGGTGACAATGTGCGAATCCGCTATGATTTTGTTTAAAAACAAATAAGTTCACTTTCTAGTAATGTTCGCTGACTTGAATGAGGTTCAAAGTGAACTTTACTAACTAAATAGCATTATGGTTCAGGTTCAACCACAAAGTGTTCGTGTTCTAGTAATAGGATGTAACCACAGAAGCGGTCAGCGAGATAGTCCAAACGGGTTACCGCTATCCCGGAACATAAAAGGAACATAGCTGGGTTTTAGTCAGTGAGAGTCTGACACTCCCTTCCACTCCACCCAGAGCGGGAGAAGCCATTTGATGATTTCCCACCCTCAAAAAAAAAAGACAGCTTCACCTACCAACCTAATTGCCGCCTAGCTTTTCTACCACAACACTTTTGCATATTCCATAGCAACAAGAAAAAATAATGAAAAAAATAATCATGCACGCAGAAAAATAAGTGGAAAATTTCCCTTGTTAACCCGTCAATAACTGGCACAAATTCGACAGTTTTCATCACCTATTTTTAGCCACAGAATCAGCTATGTACTTGAATATCCATGACATTGATTGAACACATAGATAGACAACTTTTTATATGAAGCCACAATTTGTCGTGGCAGTACTGTCAACCGAGTGTCTATGGTAACAATTTGACATTGACAGCGAGTTTATTTCGTTGTGTTGTGGGTGATTTTGGTAGTTCTTACTAGCGGCTGACTGTACTACTGTTGGCAAGCTATATAATTATGCTGGCACGATGCCAAACTCGTATTGTTGCTAGTATATTGTCTTGTTCGCTGTCAAACTTGGTAAATAGGATCGTTTCTATGATTTTGCTGGCTGGGATAGTATTGATTTTGCGTTTGGCTGATGTCCTGGTGGCTTTATGGCAGAATCTTAGCCCGATCTCTGTTTGACTACCGCTGTCGAATAAATTAAATGTAAGCACAGTTTGGAAGGTGGACCGAGGACCTGGTAAAGGTCGAGGGAATCCATTGGATGCATTGGAAGCACACGACCTATTGCGGCAATACTTGGAAGTGGCCTAAGCCCGTAGACATCTTTCAGATGAATGATGATGATGATGATGAAGTCTTATTGAGTTAACATTCCCAGGAACTGATTCTCTGAGCCTCCTTAATCAAACCCTACAGTAATGCGACCAAAATCATACCAGAAGAAGCTGATATATCTACATTCCTTATCTTCTTCTCTTCTTCTTGGCATGGGCCTCTGACTTAGCATCACATATGTTGAGAAATATCTCTCAGGCATGCCGGTTTCCTCACGATGTTTTACTTCACCAATTTTTAAGCAAGTGATAATACATACGCACATGTACCTGAAAAATCAGAGGTGCGTGCCTTGGGTTCGAACTCGAGACCTAAGACTTGGCAGTCCGACGGTCATACCACTAGGCTATCACTGCACCTTCCTTATGATAGATGTTTTTTTTAAATTATTCTCTCACTGCCGAGTACCTACCTAAACTACATCCTTTATCTTTTTAATGAATGGTCAAGTTTTAATTAGACCACAGACACAAACACAACATAATCGAGAATCTATATTTGAATCGAGTGAAAGTAATCGAGAACGCATCACGCAAGCCGGAGATCCGTGTTCTAATTTTAAATTCTCGCGCCAATCGACCTACATTCCCAGTTCCTGAGGGACGGGCGATTTGACAGTTAATTTTTTTTTATAAGTCCAATGAACTCGGGAAACGCGGCGTAAATCTTACGTCGGAAAATATAAATTCTCGTAAATCAAATCATAACAACCTGTAATAGTGATTGATTTCACGGTATTTTATATTTTCAGGATATTCTGTAGGATTTTACAGCGGTATAAACCTAGAAATGTTTTGAAGTTGTCTTTGTAATAAAGTTTTGAAACGAAAATGAAAAATCCTGCTCGTTCTAATTGAAATGAAATCGGATTGGTTCTACAAGACTTGTTCATTAATTTCAGAGTTTTCATTTGCTAGCACATATTTTCATGATGGAAGTAGCAGTCTTTTGAATAGAGATAAGCTAGGTACTATATGATTCCAGTTTGTGAAAATTACCACATCATTTAAAGTGTAAAGTGATAAGCAAATTGACGAGTGATTAAATAGATATTAGATAAAAGGTGCTTAAGTTTATTCTTTAAGTTATGCAGGCGATGATTATGATGCACTATGAAACGCCATGTTTACATTATATTATGTACAGAGGCCAGCACATCAAGTTACCACAATCTGTCAAATTTCTTTGATAGTATTTCAACTTTATTGCAAAGACATAAGGTTCATTTTTAATTGAGAAAATTTGACAGTTAGGGATAGCTTGATGTGCTGGCCTCTGTACTAGCTACTGCCAGCGGCTTGACCCGCGTGTATGTATGTCGAAAAATTATCCCGATGGAACGTGCTACCGGGAAAAAGGTATCCTATGTGTTAGGGCATAAACTATCTCTGTGCTAAGTTTCATCCGTATCCGTTCACCGTTTGAGCGTGAATAAGAGACAAACATAAAAACACTCACGTACAGAGGCCAGCACATCAAGTTACCACAATCTGTCAAATTTCTTTGATAGTATTTCAACTTTATTGCAAAGACATAAGGTTCATTTTTAATTGAGAAAATTTGACAGTTAGGGATAGCTTGATGTGCTGGCGTCTGTACAAACTTTCGCCTTTATAATATTAGTGTGATAACTGTAAGTGTTACTAATAGTAAATAATCTGTATGTAAAAAAGTTACCGTGACTGACTGACTGATTTATCAATCAAAGGACGAAGTTTTTAAGAGCATATTATGTCGGACGACTCATATGATTTACGACAGTAAAAATTTTCACAAAATAATAACCATAACATTTATCAATATATACGTAAATCTGACGGGTCAGAGGTTCAATATCATAAAAACCGACTCGTTCTTCGTAACGTTTTTTGTCTTAATTAAAAAAAAACGACTCCACAGCACAGGAGACTAAATTATACTTCTATCTCAGTCTCATGTTTACCCATCGTTAATCTTAATTAGCGGGAAACAGAACCCGAACCTCTAGTGTCCTGTTTTTGACAGGGTTTTGCCAGCGGAAACCAAATGCATACCGTTCGCCACACATCTCTTCATCTTAGATCTCCGGGCCTAGACAAGTGTCTGGCGCTCCGTGTCGATTCGATTTCGAAAATTGATGATCGAACAATTCGTTATCTCAGCGATTCGGATTGTCAAAAACGCATTTGGGAATATTGATCGAGTTTCTTTATACAATTTGACATTGTCTAGCACTTAGCGATCGAAAACGAATGATCGCGTGACATTTCGAAAACTTATGCCAATTCCATACATTTCGGATTCATCTAATTTCGTTATCGTTTTATCGTTAGTGAAAATGTGACTAAAAGGTCACATTTTCAATCCCAATCGCTGTTCTCTTTTAGCAATCTCGCGTAGATTTCAGTGAAATCTACGCTTACGATAATATCTATAATTTTATGTCTACAAGTACCATAAAAATCCATTTAGCATATTTAACACAGCAGGCGTGCAGTCGTTGCATTTTATGATAATAATCCAAGATGGCGTACTACTTAATGACTCTTGCAAACAATCATATCTGAAGTGTGTAATTCGTTCATTCGAATCACAATTTCTTTTCCCGTTTTGCGTTCGTGTGAATAAGGTTTATTCTTTATTAGCTAGTCATTTTATCTATCTTTTACACATTACTCGTCATTTGATGCAGCTTATAGGGTAGTCTTCATATCTGGGCAAAAAATATCAGATTCGATTTCACTTTTAGAATGATTTTTCGACCAGTGTTGTGGCTCTGTCTCGCTCGGTCTCAGCACTATGCTGAGGGATGTCCGTTTTGCGTCAATGTGACGCATTTTCCTTCAACTTGTTATTTTTTGTGTTTCTGTTTTTTCCTCGCCTAATTTTTTACGACAGTTAAAAGATATTTTTCTTTCAAGCATCTAAATAATTATTACGTTTTTTACCACCAAAAATGATTGTGATTTCTACACTTCGTTACGGTTATTGCTATGAAATTCCATCTCATGTCAATACGTGAGATGGAATTTTTTGCCTGCAGTGGGACAATTCCCACTGCAGGGCAGAGGCCTCCCTTTTCCTCTTTCCACTCAACTCGATCCTGAAGCAATATGGTCCAATCCCTCCTATGGGCGTCAAGTTCGTCCCACCATCTACTCCTGGGTCTTCCCCGACGGATGTTTTCCAAAACCCATGATGTGGTGGTCTTAGTCCATATTGCATCAGATCTGAGGCTAACATGTCCGGCCCAGTCGCATTTGAGCTTGGCTGCTATATGGGTGACGTTTCGCAGCATTATGCTAAGGGGCTTTTTCGGCCTCGCACAGATCTTTGTTTCTTTTTTAATATTTTTGTTTTTGCTGGTTTTTAGTTGTAGTTTTCTGTGTATTTCCTGCCAGTATAAAATATTTTTCTTTCTTTCTTTACCATATTCCGTAGATATAAGTAACTTTGTATTGTCACAGTGCTATACCTAGGTATTAAGTACGTGTTATCTTGTTAAACCATCCCAATTCCGTAAGTACCTAAATCCTAATCCCCTGACGAACCATTAATTCTAGCGATATAATACATTACGAGTCATGTCATAATATACACTTAATCCTACTAAAATGGGCACGTGGATATAATTACAATGTAAGCGGTCAAGGTTTATGGCTCACGATATTTGATTACGAAAGGACGAAATATTCTGCAAATAATAGTGATATCTTTAGCAGATTTCCCGTGGGGTTTCTTGGGCACTACAGGACAGGCCATATTATTATGCCCATGGGGAGATATTATGATAACAAATAGTACCTACTGGCACACTATTTTGGCATATTTATTAAGGTTCCGTATCTCAAAAGGGCCCCGTATAGTCCCACTTCCTTGTACCTACGTGTGTCAAGACTCTTTTTCTCAGGAACGCTTGGACGTATCCATTCGGAATTGATAAAAAATATTTAAGGCTACAGTCCCTTGGAGTAGTTGGCATCTTTTTTAAAGTTCTGTATCTCAAAGGACCCTGCATAGTCTCACTTTGTTATGTGTCAAGACACTTTTTTTCAAGAACGCGTCGACGTTTCCAGTTGAAATTTTTAACAAATACTTAATGGTCCCTTGGAGTTGTAAAATGCTTATAAGTCAACACGATAAAAAAGTACGGACATTTATGCCGCCTATTTAGATTAATAAATAAAAACCTATAGAGAACTTCGTGTTGAGCTAAAATTATGTAATTTCGCACGAAGCATGGTTTTTCAGGTTTATTTATTTTGCTGGAACGACTTTGTTTTAAAAGGACTATTTCGAGAAATGCTTTGATCAACAAAATTATTTTTGGGGCCGCTTATTTCAGTTAAGTACCGACCACGTTGAATCGCAATGCTAATTTTTAGAAAACCATTGACTACAAGTATCACTTTAATCTAACCAAATTATGCCATCTATTCTAAATTATGACAACAACCAATAACTAAATGATTGATGATCGATTTATCTCGAGATATCTCGCGTCTTGAGATTTATCGATCATTCAAGGAATGTTGCGCGTGAGTGCGTCCATGTGAAATGTGATAGATTGTGTATTATGTGATCGTTCGCATAGATGGGATCAATAACATGCCATGTTAATATACGAGTGAGATATCTAAGATTTTGCTCAAGGAATTGCAACGTTACCGCACAAAGTGCTTATCGTAATACTTTTTATTCATAGGTACATTCGCCAGCACATCAAGTAACCACAAACTGTCAAATTTTCTCAATCGATTTTGAACTTAACTATCAACGTTACAAGGTTTAAAATTGTTGGTATAACTTGATGTGCTGGCGACAGTACTTTTGATAAAAGACCTGTATTTCTTCAGAAAGGTTTCTTTGATCATCATCGTCTTCATCCTGCCCTCAACCCAGTTTATTTTTAGCCAGTGCAGCATTTTTTCATATCTTTTCCATTTGTCAGTTTATTCATTCCCTTTCTAGCCATACCTACGTACCACCTTGCACACATCAATCCATTTTTGTGTTCGTCTTCCACTAATCTTAAAACACTCACACTTAAAACTTTCCTCATGACATGTATTTTAATCTTCGGCATCACTTAGTCCCATAATTCATTGGGCGCACTTATCTAAAGTAATTTTGTATGGTCAAACATATATAACACGTAAGTAACTATACCGCTTAGCCAATAAAACTTAATGAAGACACGTAAACACGGAACTAAAAGCCATTCGTTTCCTGTTTTAGCAGTGATTTGTAGCGTAAGGAGTGCTACAGCGATCTTCGGGTCGTTTCATTCGACTTAGAACTATTTATATTGGTTGAACAACAAAGCCCACACCAAGGAATCCTTATGTAAACTTATCCATGGTTTTTTTTTTAAGGATTGGTAGTCATAAAATGACCCCTCCCGCTGTGCTTAGAGCAGAAGGGTGTGACAGACGTTTGCTGACTCCTTTAGGTGTCCAGGGGAAGCTGTTATCCCTTCAGATAGTCCCGCTGACTTAGCAGGCATCAGTCCTGACGGTCCCCTTCAATAATGCTGTCACCTCTTCTGTCAGTCCGTTTCTAAGCCAAAGTTAAACTGATCGCTATTTTTAAAAGATAGACAGCCTAGTACCTGGAGAAGAACATAGTCTACTCTCATCTTTCTTTTTGTATGACAATATGATGAAAAACAAAATGCACACAAACAACATCCGGGCATCAGCTAGGTAAAACACATAATTAACTTTTATTCGGCTCGTACCGATCGGAGAACTCGGAGAACAGAAGGCAATAGAGCCTAGACGCCGAAAGGAGTTCTCCGATCGGTAAGTCATGAGATAGCAGTTGATTTGTGCCGCCCTCACTGCTCAGCGGCTTTTTCTCGTGCATATCTATAGATATCCGTTTTGAATGCTCGACTGTGCCGATTAATACCCGCTTAATTAACATCATGAGGAAACCAGCATGTCTAAGAGATATTTCTCACCAGCATGTGTAGCTAAGTGAGAGGCCCATGGGCGGCATAAAAACTCTGGCACCAGGTTAGTCACTAACCACACGAAAAATAGAAGAATACCCGCTACTACTGTATGCTGCTGCTGTGTGCTGTATTAAGTGTGCAGCATGCCTACGGCATATGTTACGCTACACACGTAACGTAGGTACGACGTAATTGTTGTTACAAAAAAATAATTAATCACACTCCTTGTGTAACGCACTACCAATCACAATAGCTTTCTTATAATGTTTGTAATACATATATCATATATGATTGTAAATGCCATCCATCCATTTCTGTGGACTTTGGCAAGTAAAGCTAAAAGGCCCACATGAAAGGAGCATCTTTATACACAAGGACATCTTTATGGACAAGCACCGTTATATGTTGGACATAAGACCTTAAAGAAATTTATTTTATAAATAAAATTGGGAACTGAGCCCTGCGGGACACCTCTTAAAGAGAATGACAAGATTAGATAGATATTTTTGATTTATCGTCTACTAGTCACAAGATACACCTGAAAGTTTGCATCACCAGTCTTCAGTATCGTGTCTTGTAACCTTGGCTGCTGAAATACGGTTGAAAATGTATTACAGCCTTCGATTACAGCAATCAAATGCTTCATGACAAACAATTTTCATTAACCCAATGTTCTAAAATTCTGACACAGCGCGAAATGTTGCATGGCAGTTGTTAGTTGGTAGCATAATAGCTACATTGAGTAACTCGTCTTAAGAAGATGAAAACTCCACTTGTCGGGAAGCCATCACTGTTTAATAAAGATGGCGCCACTGCCGACGTTTCAGATTGACACACAAATATACACACTGAAATCCAGTACTTTTATGATTGACGGAAAAATAAACCAGTTTATGCATTTTGTTTATTTTTACTGGACGCGGAAGGCCGTAAACTGGGTGCTGTTGCGTAGCTTGGGAGATGGAGCTTGAGCAGTGGACTACGATTTGTAGAGTTGGTTGGTGGATTTACTTTGTTACCATAAGTAATAAGTTACCAAATTCATCTACGTTTAATTTCCTATAACATATTCTTGAGG
This sequence comes from Hyppa rectilinea, assembly GCA_951799385.1. Classification (NCBI taxonomy): domain Eukaryota; kingdom Metazoa; phylum Arthropoda; class Insecta; order Lepidoptera; family Noctuidae; genus Hyppa; species Hyppa rectilinea. Next base: position 7,426,993 of record OX637325.1, read on the forward strand.
GAGACCGTAAATCAGTAATCCTAAGGAGAATCAAGCTAGTTGGCAATAATTCTTGAAAATGTTTTTCTTTATTCCCTGAATTACTTAATAAATATCACTTCTGTAAATTTTATCATATTGTTGAATGACTTTCATTCAGAGGAGCTCGTGGCTAAGTAATAACAGCCGCTCTATCAGTTTAACCTACGTGTGCCGGGGTTGGTCCGTGAATGGGTGACTATCTTTATATACCGAGAGTCTTCCATGCCTCGGAAAGCACGTTAAGCCGTTGATCCCGGCTGTCATTTGTGCATCTTTGACCGTCCTTACGTGTAGTCAGAAGCCCGAAAATCCTATAGCCCGATAGCCAGTTCTACCAAGGGGTATCGTATTACCCAGTTACTGGGTTGTGGAGGTCAGATAGGCAGTCGCTGCATATAAAATACTGGTATTCAGCTGCATCCGGTTAGACTGGAATCCGACCGACAATTGCGAAAAGGCTAAGCATATTTTTCTTTTTTACTGGGTTTCATTATAATCTTATTTATTGTAGCTATTACATGTACAGACGCCAGCACATCAAGCTATCCCTAACTGTCAAATTTTCTCAATTATAAATGAACCTTATGTCTTTGCAATAAAGTTGAAATATTATCAAAGAAATTTGACAGATTGTGGTAACTTGATGTACTGGCCTCTGTACATAATAATAATTGGTTAGGTTGATCATGAGCATCTAAATCTTAACTAAAATTATGACTATTACGATATAAAAACTTTACCGGTAACACGATGAACAACATTTAACACGTGTATATAACAATTTACCATGATTGTAGGCAGCATAACCCTGACGTTTCTATACAGTAAGGTATTGATTGATTGATTAATTAATTACAAGGTAGATAATGCTAAATGACTTCGCCGAAGGCACCACTTTGCACATAAGTGCCCTCATTATATTATTATCGAAGGCAACAATAATCTTCATAATTTAGAATTGTCTATGGGACCTCTGCAAGTTGGTTTCGGCCCCTCGTATGCCTTCCAAAGGTCCGAGACCCCAGGGTCCGGAAAAGAAGGGTCCCCAGAAATTATTTTTTATGTAACATTTTTTAAATTATAATCTTTAAATATTTATTTGACTATAAAAGTATACATATACAGGACACTTATTTTAACCGCGGAAATAGCCATAAATTATCAATGACTCCCGTGGCAGGCAAAAACCTGTGTTTTATCATCCAAAATGGACGGATGTATGACCACAGGGTTCATACATCCGATAATAAATCAGTTACTAACAAATTAGTTACGTGTAAATAAACTAGACAACTAAATTTAATTTTGAGGATAGAAATATAAGAATAGAAGTATTATAATAAGTACTGCAGAGAATCCTACCCTATTCGGTTTATATAAAACCTTTTCTAGTTATTATGAGATCAACGCCATTAAGTTGACATAAAAAATAATAAGAATCGATTTCAGCTACCACAGCTGATAACAGACAAGAAATTACAATAATGCATGTAAAACGAATGATCTCGGAAAGTTATGCAAACTCCTAATTGAATTGAACCCCTACCATAAGCTCCGCGGGAGCTTACAGTACCTACTTTAATAACAATAATGTCAAAGTCAAAGTCAAATTATTTATTTCAAATAGTGAAATATGAAAAGCACTTCAAAATTTAAAAAAAAAAAGATATTTGAGATTTCTAAAATCTAGCACAGTGAAGAATGGGCAAGAAACTCCGCCGTTACTATTTTAAAATGTTTTACAATATTTTATTTATACATAACTAGCTGACCCGACAGACGTTGTCCTGTCTTAACTGTGATACCTACCCTACCTACCTACCTACCTGCCTACCTACCCTACCTACCTAGCTACCTACCCTACCTACCCTACCTATCCTACCTACCCTACCTACCCTACCTACCCTACCTACCCTACCTACCCTACCTACCCTACCTACCCACCCTACCTACCTACCCTACCTATCTACCTACCCTACCTACCCTACCTACCCTACCTACCTACCCTACCTACCTACCCTACCTACCCACCCTACCTACCCACCCTACCTACCCTACCTACTACCCTACCTACCTACCTACCTACCTACCTACCCTACCTACCTACCTACCCTACCTACCTACCCTACCTACCCACCCTACCTACCCTACCTACCTACCCTACCTACCTACCCTACCTACCTACCCTACCTACCTACCCTACCTACCCACCCTACCTACCCACCCTACCTACCCTACCTACCTACCTACCTACCTACCTACCTACCTACCTACCTACCTACCTACCTACCCTACCTACCTACCTACCCTACCTATGCAAACATGTGCAATAAAAATATTTTTCTCATACAAACTTTGCCACCCCTTGTAACCCTTTTAGGGGTTGAATTTCCAAAAAATAATATGCCTATGTCCTTCTCATGAATGCAAACTATCTACATACCAAATTTCAGCAAAATCGGTTGGGTGGTTTAGGCGTGAAAAGGTAACAGACAGACAGACAGACAGAGTTACTTTCGCATTTATAATATTATTAGTGTGGATAGTGTGGATTATGTATACATTAGGTATACAACTCTCACTATGCCATAAAGAATTGTCTGTTCCTAGTCGAAAACTAGTTAAGATCCCCCGCAATTTCGACATCACGCATAAAAACCTTTAGGTGAAAACATCGTGAGGAAATCAGCATGACTGAGAGATATTTCTCAACAGCACGTGAAGCTAAGTCAAAGGCCCATGGGCAGCATAAAAACTCTGACACCAGGTTAGTCACTAACCACACGAAAAGAAGAAGACCTCTAGGTTATATAAAAACATTACGTACAAATCTTAAAAGGTTTTATGTTGGTGAGAAACACACGATCACATAACAGTCGCATTCACCAGTCAGGAATGCAGATAGATTATCTGTGGATAATCTTACGTCCATAAGATGTAACACTGTTGCTAAGACGAGATAAACTAAGATAAATAATAAGTTATCAGACTCAAAGATGCGTTATGTCGTGTCATGAAATATTTCACGAAGATTTTACCTGATATTTGTAAGTATTGTGATCTTCACAGTATGGACCGACTGGTCACACAAAAATTTGAAAGAAAGAAAAATATTCTGGACACGCACAGGATATACACAGAAAAAAAAAACAAAACAGAATAATTTTTAAAATTTTAAAGGAAAAAAATAAAGCAAAACAAAAAGAATGAAATGTGAAAGACCTTTTTTAAACTCAATACTCAAAAAAAAAAACATGTTCGAGGCCAAAAAAGCCTTTATCTCAACATAATGCAGCGATATTTAAGAAATAATTAATAATTACCTTACTCGTATATGGACACTTATTCCTCTTAAAACTCATTCTACACCACCTTTTCTGTTTTGCATATTATAACCTGTAACAGTTTCACCACCTAATGACGTCACCAATGACCTCATGATGGCGTCATCATCTCAAACTTGCGTGGTCGAGTATTTATTTATGTATTGGTAATGGAAACGCCAAATGGAACCTGTCGATTGAGTGACTTCGTAGGAAGAGCGGAGGTGGGTCTTCGAATGTATGATGCCACTAGGTGTTACTCACGCTTTTGTTTATGTTTAACTAGCTTTTGCCTGCGGCTGCAAACGCATTAAATTCGTAGTAAAACAATTCCCCTTTCCCTATATTGTGAAGATTTCTTGCTATCTTTGGAATATCTAAATTCATATACAACATTTTACGACTTCGCATTAGAAATCTTGAAATTATCAGTGGTTCTCTAATATATTAAGCATGTTATTATACATATAAACCTTCGTCTTGAATCACTCTATCTATTAAAAAAAACTGCATCAAAATCTGTTGTGTAGTTTTAAAGATCTAAGCATACATACATACAGACATTGGGACAGACGTGTGAAGCGACTTTGCTTTATACTATACTAGCTTCCGCCCGCAGCTTCGCCTGCATAATATGTCGACAAATTATACACATAAAACTTCCTCTTGAATCACTCTATCTATTAAAAAAAACCGCATCAAAATCCGTTGCGTAGTTTTGAAGATTTAAGCATACATAGGGATATAGGGACAGAGAAAGCGACTTTGTTTTATACTATGTAGTGATAGTGATGCAATCTTAGTACAATAATTAATAATATTAACAGTAGCAATTACTAGTTCAGGGATCGAAATTCGAAAAAACCTTTATGTTGTGCAATTGTTCTTAAGATATACGTATATTATAGAGATAAGCATAATCAATCTTCAATGTACCCAGGCCTTCTCTCATGAGAGGGAGTTGGCCATAATCCACGCCTGGCCCAATTCGGATTGTTAGATGTCACATGTGTTTCAATTTTTGGTTCTTGGACACGCCGGCTTCACGATGTTTTCCTTCACCGTTTTCAGATTCAGATTCAGAATTTCAGATAACTTTATTCGCTCAGACATGAGTGTGCATACATACAATACAATGCATGCAAGTATACCCAATTCACTTTAGCGTGGCAATAGCGGTCATTGCCCTTTGCCTAATATCTGTCCGTAGGAGTAGGTCTCCCAATTATTTAACTATGCATGGTTTTTAGTTATTGGAACATTTTGAATATCACAATAGATATTGATTCAGCATGTTAACGGACTTTATTTCAGTTTTTGGAATAAAGAATGCTAGAAAATGTAGGTGGGTAAATGACCGCTATTGCCACGCTAACGTGAATTGGTTATAATTATAAGTAGGTACATGGAGTTACTGCTGCTACCATGTTTACCATATGTCATGGTGTGCAAATATTAATACAATTAAAGAATTACAACAATTAAAAACAACAAGTCAAATTTTCTCGATCTATTTTGAACTTAACACCAACGTTTTAAAGTTTAAATCGTTTGGAGAAATTTGACAGATTAGTATTACTTGATACTTTGGCGACCATACATCGTGGCACAACCCAACCCTAGACTAGTCTCCCTGCAAACTTTGTCTAGGTAATCTTTTCACCACATCATGAGCTCATAACAAAAGAATAGCGCCCTTTCCTTTTCTATAAATAACACATTTCTATACGGCCTAAGTTGAGGCCATTCAGCGAACTATTAGGCCACTGGCAGTGCCTTGTCACGGCATGATGTAGACGAGTTATGTCACCGGGTGTGTCTCGAGCGTGTCGGCACGACCGCGACAGTGATGGGGCTATTATTTTTAGAATAGACTAGAAAGGTATCATTAAGTTGGTAAGAAAATATTGAATAACTAACCTAAAATAATACCCAATAGAGTCCTTTTTCAGATAAAAATTCTATTAAGGACAAAATTCTTTACGTACAGGGTATTTTGGAATGTGGATTAGTTTTCAAAGCGTTTAATCATATATTAGTTAACAGGAAGGACTGAATAGTTTGCAAAGAGAATATAAAATAGTAAATTAGCAGTTTTTCTTCAGACAGATACTTTAACAACCTCTGATGTAGCTGGCACCTACTTATGTTCAATCCCAAGTTTAATGAGGTCCAATTTACAAATTAACTTAACGCGCTAATCATTGGAAACAGCAGTTTGAATAATTTTTTTTTTTTGCATTTGATAGCCTACTTCTAGAGGAAGGTTATAGAATGTTTAACATCACGCTACGAGTCTTAGGAGACGAGCAAAAAAAAAAAAGTCACAAAGAATGGTTAGCATAAACTCGCGGGCGATGCGATGCGGGTCGGGATCGAATTTACATCCAGACAAAGTCACTGACAGAACCAAGAGAATATTAACAATAAAATTCCATTTCAGTAGTAACAAACGACCACAAAATTAGGTCACCCATAATTAATAGATTAGTCATAATTATTTGACCAAAAACCGTCTAGACAAAGCTTATGTACCTAGAAATCTAGCCCAGTAGCGTTTTACTAGAGTAATTTGATTAATATAGTACAGACGCCAGCACATCAAGCTATCCCTAACTGTCAAATTTTCTCAATTAAAAATTAACCTTAATGTCTTTGCAATAAAGTTGAAATACTATCAAAGAAATTTGACAGATTGTGGTAACTTGATGTGCTGGCCTCTGTACATACTAAAACTTTGGTAGTAAATGGATTCCGGCAGTTGACGGTGGTTAAACTAACTTAAAGAAATTAGAAATTTTATAGAACAGTGCAGGGGTAACGCAGTTTAAGCGGGATTGTCCGAAAGGGTTACCGCTACCCCGGAACATAAAGGGCTACGGAAGGAACATGGATGGGTTTTAGTCAGTAAGCGTCTGACACTCCCTTCCGCTCCACCCAGAGCGGGAGCAGTCATTGGATGATTTCCCAGCCTTAAAAAAAAAAAAAAGGGGTAATGCAGTTGTCGTAAAAAATAAATTTATGGCATTAGTAAGTAATTCTACTAAGAGCAGTAACTGTAGTGGCCCAGTGGTAATGGGCATAACTTACGAACTGTAGGTAGTAAGTTGGAACCCAGACAAGCGCTTTACTTTGTGTAAATTGTTTCATCACCACTGCTCTATAAACGGTGAAAAAAACGTCGTGAGGTAACCGGATTATCCTAGACCAAAAATTTCAGAGACATGTGACATCTGCATCGTTCTCACATGTGTATTTATTTCAACATGAATGATGTAACCCGGTTTTTGTAAACACATTTTGTTTTAAAAGAGTGCCCATGGAGTTTCTTGCCCGTTCGTCTCCATAGGTAACTACTGCTTTGGAATGGGCAACTAGCTTGATCTTTCTGACTGACCGACTCCTTGACAATTAAAAGGTGCCTGTAATTGGTTTATTTGAAATAAATGCTCGACTTTGAGTTTGCTTTGAGTTTACAAACCCGCCCTGGGCCCGCGTGGCGGCCCATTCCCTCACACCGAGGGGAGGCCAGTGTCCCACCAGTGGAAACATTATAGGCTGATTATGCTTGTAATGAAACTAATATTATGAATGTGAATAAATCTGTATGTATTTTTTCAAACACGCATTAAAACGGCTGCACGGATTTGCACGTTTGGCGCACAGATAGTTTATTACCTGGATTAACACAGAATGATTTTTATACCGGTTGTACATTCCCGTGGGTTCATTTCTGACCTCCATGATGGCAAAGCCGCGGATACTTGCAATCAACTGGGCACAAATCCAGACCGGCTACTATTGAGCAAATTCCTAATGAAAAATCCCAATAACACTGCCCGACCTGGGCATCAAACCCAGGACGTCATATTTCAGCGGGATTTTCCGAAAGGGTTACCGCTACCCGGAACATAATGGACTTAGGAAGGAACATGGATGGGTCTTAAGTCAGTAAGAGTCTGACACTTCCTTCCTTATCGTCATTTGTGACTTTCCACCCTCAAAATAAAAGGGTTTGTAAACTAGCTTTATATTATGACTATCTTTAACCCAAGACTTCGTTCGGAAGTCGTAAGACAACACAATAATTACGCTTCATAAAAAAAATTGCCACATTGCCCGCTCGTTTCCCTTTTAATTCGAAAAAACCTCATGCTTAACAGTAGCTAGACCAACGACGGCGTCCAAAAACTGAACCACCTCGCCATATTAGTAACGTATGTCTATTAATAGTTGTTTGTATGCACGTAGCATCAAATAATCATCAATGTTAATTACCATGTCGACCTCACCGCTAGTCGGAGCGTCACACAAAGGTATTTGACGCACGGTAGTCCGTAAAATATCCGATAAAAATGTATGCACTATACAGGGTGTATGCTTAGTTATGGTGATGTTTAAACTACATTAGAAACTTCAAATAAAGAAAGAAAATACATTTATTTGCGACAAACATGACGTTGTAAAAATAAAACAAACAAAAAAAAAGATTAAAAAAAAGATTTTAGTAACTAATAGATTGGTTGAGAGCAAAAACCCTAAAACCAAAATCACTTTACGAAATCAGTGTATTAAGTTAAGTCATATGAAATGACAAAATTATAGGGCGTATTTTTCGTTGGTGACAGTCTCATGAGATGGTGCACGCGAGTGAGCGGCGGACTGTCCCTGACTGACGGTAGTTCCTTGTGCGAAAAACACTCGCACACAAAATAATAATTTCGGCCCAAAACACCGAGGTATAAAGAAAAGTGTGCAGAAGAGGAAAGATATGGTTTAGGTGTAATCAATCCAAGGTGGATTAATAACATATCCATAACATAACCAGGTGGCTCTTAAACCATCAGATGTTCGCCTATTAGAACCCGTTTGCTTATAGGAGCTTTTATAAGAGAACGATTTATACGTTTATTTTTTCGAGGGAATTTTTCTTATGAGCCTATGGGGTTCATACGACATTTGAGGGGTTCAAAGTGGTATTATGCCAGCCCCATGTCCAGTAGAAAACTAGAATTTAGGAACAAATGACTGGTTGTGATATCACACGTGTTTTTACGTTGTAGAACAGCTATAAAGATAATGCTTTACTGATTAAAGTCTTGATCAGGCTTTCAGGAAACAGTGTCTGTATAATCTCGGCGTTCAATCTTGCTTCTGTTATTAATACATCCTGTACATAAGCGAGTACACAGTCACGGCCGGTACGTTCCGTGTACGACATGCCAGAAGATATAAATTAGCGGCCGATAGGGTTGTCAGAACCAAAAATTCTAAGACTGATCACAGCCCACTCCCAGTCGAAGAGAGGCCTGTCCCACCAGTGGGAACATTTAGGTTGGTTATGATGAGGGTTGTCACTGTACACATTTACAAGTATTTATTTATGGGCAATAAATTAATAGTGACAGGTGAGAATAAAAGGAATAGATAACACTAAAAGACACTCTTTAAAAAGTAGAAAATAATCTTTAATAAGTTTAAAGCGTGTGGTGCATTTTACGGTATTTTCATAATTGCTCGACTTTTCCAATTCAAAGTTAATAAAATATTTATAACAACTGACATCAAGCACTATATACGTTTTTTACGTTTTTTTTTTGGTTAATCACTCTATTCTATTTTTAAACTTATTATTAAAGATTATTTTCTACTTTATAGTTTAGTTTTCTATTAGTGTGTTTGTAGTTTTTTCGTGTGTCAACCCTGAACATTGCCTACACATTACGTAAGCAACCCTAGTGCCAAAACCGATGCGCTGTGTTACTAAGCTTCAGTTAGATAACAATTATGATGTTATTGTTTATATCGCATTAAGAAAAATAAGTGTAAAATGTACCTCGTTGGTCTTGTCGTTGCAGGCGCTACTGCGAGCATGAGGTCGGGGATCGTGGGTTCGATTCGCGGGTCGTGCAAAGTGTTATTGGGTTTTCCATATGGAATATCACAGTAGTATTCGTCGCTTATTAAAAATTAATAATTGCTGTTCCATACATTTCCACTGCGTATAGGTATTACGCTTTTCTATGAAACAGCAGCTTTTTTTTCTTGTAACCGTAGAAAAATTTCAATGGATTGTCCGAAAGAGTTACCGCTTCCCTGTAACATAAAGGGCTAAGGAAGGATAAATGGATGACAAGGATGGGTTTTTTAGTAAAAAAAAGGAGTTTCAGAATCATGTACTGAATCCATGGTACCCAGTTTCGCGTCAGTGTCCCATCCACCCTGTAGGATATTGGCAACAAAAACTATGTCTCATTTAATGTTGTGGTGGTGATCCTATAAAAACACAACACTCATCACTACGTGTCAATCATTGTCAAATAAAGCTATGACCTAACGGCTAACACATTACATCATTTCATATCGAATTCTACTCACAGCTTACATTGTAATCATGTAAAAGATGTTAATTAGAAACTATTTGTAATAGTAGACACTACTATTACACACTATTACGATACTACTACACTACCTCACAAGTGTGGAGTCCTAATTATAACCTTTTGAATGCCATTGTCACATATACGTGACAAGCTAGCGCATGCCGTGTACGCCAACGACAAAAATATGTGACAATGGCAACAAGACTATAGTCTATAACACGAAATAAACAATTAAATCATTACTTTTGTGAGTGTTTATATAGATTTCATAAAAATTGAAGCTCGTGCGTATTTAATGACATGAAACAAATTAAAAAATACCATGGATATTGGGAAATTCATGATAACTAGAAATAAATTTGTAGTTTGGCGTGGAGAGGATGCGCGTGCGTTATGCTCTGGCGTTCAAAAGATAATAATAGAGCTATAATCGCGTAGTGTTGGGACCGAGTGAAATTAAAAGTATTTTCTACGTTTCTTGCAGTACAAAACTAGGAAATTTACACCTAATAACATATCACGATGTCTTTACACATCTTCCAACGGCATGAGCGCACGCGCAGTGCTGATATGACCTACACATATAAAATTTCAAATTGTATAAGTAAGTAATGTAATAGCAACTCCAAAATCGCCAAAAAAAATCAGCTGTTCTATACATTTTTGGTCACGTGACTGATTTTTATTGACGATTTCGGAGTTGGTCCTATAGTAAAAGTTGTTCAGTTTGGTGATCTGTGGCATATGCTTTTGTATGTATATAGCCTTTCGGTTACATCCTATATCTATCATACTAAATACTTTTTAAATCTTTTTGTTTTGCCTTATTATTATAATTTTTTTTCATACTTTGTTTGGTTTTTTATTTCTTTTTTTCGGAGGTATAGGTTATAGGTCCTGTGCATGTCCCGAATAAAATATGTATCTTTCTTTCTTTCATACAGCACTCTTAATAGCCTATTCAAGGTCTATTACTAAAGCCATTTATGTGTGTAACTACGTGACTTACATATACATACAACTGACACGATGCTAGTGCAAATACTTCCAAATATACAAACAGACAGACAATGTTGTAATATAAGCAACGTTGAGGTTAAGAAAACTTTACAGGTTTGTTTACGTTTGTAGCACTGCGCGGGTTATTTTAAGGAGCTCAGCATAAGTTCAGGCTATACTTAGCGCAAGCGGGATTGTCCGAAAGGGTTACCGCTACCCCGGAACATAAAGGGCTAAGGAACATGGATGGGTTTTAGTCAGTAAGAGTCTGACAATCCCTTCTGCTCCACCCAGAGCTGGAGGTGTCATTCGATGATTTCCCAACCACAAAAAAAGGCTAAACTTAGCGTTATGTATTTCAGCAGCTTGGCTAAAGTTATAGTAACTAATAAAGATGTCCTTTACAAAACAATTGCAAACACAATGACAATAACTTTTTTATTTACGACTACACGAATACGCCTATACTTTTTTTCTAGAAGACACAGTTTGCACAGTGGTTGAGAGATTGACTGCTGCGCAGCATGTCGCGGGTTCGATTCCCGCTTGGAAAAAATATTTGTACGACCTACAAGTATTTGTTCCGGGTCTGGGTGTTTTTCTATCTACGTATATAATATGTATGTATTTACAAAAAAAAATATATAAGTAGTTTATCAGCCATCTCGTTACCATAACACAAGCATTAGGTTGCTTAGCTTGGGACTATATGGAGCTGTGTGAAATGTCCAAGGATATTATTATTATTTACTTCAATCATAATCTGGATTATTTTGAAGGATATTGCTAACCCCTTGCTTCATGTACGAAACGTTCTTTTCAACTACGCAACGGATTTTACTGCGGTTTACATCAAAAGATTAAGTGATTCAAGAGGACGGCTTATATGTATGCACCCGCGCGATAGTATCTACAGGGTGAAATTGAATTAATGGGCATTATTTTAAGGGGTCATTGTACCCATCATTACAAACAACTACACCAGAAAAAAATTACATACACAATGTCGTCAAAATGTAGGGAACAGCTGATTTTTTTCCGCGATTTCAGGTGTGTTCCCATAGTAAAAGTTGTTCATAATGATGAGTACAATGACCCCTACAATATTGCCCATGAATTCAAATTCATCCTGTATATGCACCCGTGCAAATAGCCAATACAGCGCGTCGCTAGTACAGTCACGAGCACCAATATGTATACACCGAGCAACTTTAAAAAATGATTCTCTCCTTCTGCATTTGTTGTAATTTTATGTTGTTACGGACATAGTATTTGGGAACCCACACTATTACGAAATAGGTTCTATTCTCACAAAGTTATCCGTTATTCCATGAGAAAATCGCTTTTGAATCTGTACCTACATCTATACATATAATAAAATTGTAGAAAAGTGGTGTCTGTACAATGGAAATATATAAAAAAAAAGTAGCAAGGGTTGTTATTTTATCGATAACGAACCCGAAATTGTTATTAATTTTTTTTTGTGTTTGTCGGTTTCTCTGTGTGTTTGTGCACGCTAATATCAGAAACGGCGTATAATATTCGTTTTAGATGCGGTTTTCACTAATATATTGTAGTAACATTTAGTGTTTATTTCATGCCAATCGGTTCATAAATAAAAAAGTTATGTCAATTCAAAGAATCACGGCGAACATTTGTTAAGGTATGCTGCCTGAAAAGTCACTATTCCACGCGGACGAAGTCGCAGGCACAGCTAGTCGATATATATAAGTTTAACACCCAGACGAGACGCTATTCAGCATTGTATTATGAATGGGTCTTCAGTTTGTCGACACCATTCAAATGAATCAAATCAAGCCCACGTGTGGCAACGCCCCGGGTCGAAAGATCAAGAGTAATCAGAGCACGAATAAGCAGACTAATTATTTTAATTTATTAAAAACGATGTCACGATTAATTTAGACACATATGGCTGTCATTATTTTTGGTGGTAGAGCTTTAAAACTTTAAAATAGCTCGTCAAGATCTACAGTTATAAGTATTTTCCGACTATGTTAGGGTCAGGTTCCAGTCTTACCAGAGAATACCGGTTTATAAAGTTTTTCATCTGATTTTTTTTTTCACATTTAACATGCGTTGGTTATCATTATTCCGATGTCACTTCGTGGACAACATTGTGGTTTATACGTTTTTTCGACCGTAATAAAACTACTTTTTGTAGAAGCTATGACGTATAACGACGTATGACGTTTTTTATCCTAAATAAATACAAAAAAAATATATCAGCCACAGTTAGCAACATAAAACTAACTCAAACTCAAAGTATTTATTTCAAATAAACCAATTACAGGCACTTTTGAATTGTCAAGGTGTCGGTCAGTCCGAGAAATGAAGCTAGTTGCCCATTCCAAAGGAGTAGGTACCTATGGAGAAGAACGGGCAAGAAACTCCATGGACACTCTTTTAAACAAAATATGGTTACAAAATATTGGTTACATAGTTCATATTAATATTATACATGTGAGAACGATGCAGAACGTTAAAAGCATCAGATATAAAATATGTGAAAACTATTCAATAATTAAATTAAAACAAGCCTTAGCCGCTAAGAGATGACCAGTCCCTACTGACAGCGCCCGTTCACGAACATGACGCATATATTAGCACCATTCTGCTCAACCATTTTGAAGGGAGCTAAATGATCCAACACATACGCCACCATCAGGGAGACATTAAAGTGAGCATGGCATACTCTCAGCCGCCAGGGCATATTCAAGTCAATGAAAGACGCACCCAGAAACTGGTCGCTTTATAGTAGGTACATAGTACTCACATATGTGCTAAGCAGTTATACAATATTGAGAGATTGAATTTATACAATGCAAAGATGTTTTTTTTGTTGTTGTTGATCTTCCGCAGCTCCAACAGTTTTCAGTAGTCTAATAAATTAGTTGATGCGCCCTTGTGGAGCTGGACTAGCATTGACCCAAGCATTTTTATCAGCAATGTAATCTCCCAATTTATAATACGCTTGGCTGCATAGTGTGCGTTTTATACAAGTTTTAAATTTTGTTTCATTTAGTTCAAGAATGTGGGGAGGTATTTTATTGTAACATTTTAAACAGTACCCCATGAAAGATGAATCTACTTTAGCCAGCCTGAAACCTGGTTGAACTAATTGGTCCCTATTTCTAGTGAAATAGTTGTGTCTTTCACCTCTTTTACTAAAAAGATGCAGATTTTTCCTTGCGTACATGATGTTTTCATAGATATATTGACAAGGTACAGTCATGATGTTAATAACCTTAAACCGTTCCCTTAGAGAATCGCGCCTACGAAGATTATAAATGGCTCTGATAGCTCTTTTCTGCAGAATAAAAATAGACTCGATGTCTGCAGCTCGTCCCCAAAGTAAAATACCGTAAGACATAATACTATGAAAATAACTAAAATAGACTAGCCTCGCGGTATCTACATCAGTATACTGACGGATCTTTCTGACAGCATATGCTGCAGAACTTAGCCGTCCTGCAAGAGATGTTAAATGAGGACCCCATTGTAGCCTTGAGTCGAGCGTGATCCCCAGGAAAACAGTTTTATCGACAAATTCTAGTTTCTCTTGATTCAATACTATCTCACAATCACTACTTTTTACATTTGGTAAAGAAAATCTAATGCACTTCGTTTTTTTTCCATTTAATACTAAATTATTTGCAGTGAACCAATTTTGGACCTGCAGTAGGGCGTTATTTACGTCGTCAAAATTTTTTGCACGTCTATCTATCTTAAAAATTAAAGAAGTGTCATCAGCAAATAACACCATTTGTGGTTGATTTTTTAGTAAATGGAGAAGATCATTTATGTATACTAAAAAGAGGAAAGGACCCAATATAGAACCTTGTGGCACACCCATTTTTACTTTTAAACCGAGTGAATTGACACCTTTTATTTGAACTTGCTGTTGTCTATCGTTTAAATAAGATTTTACCAAACTAAGCGCAAGTTTTCCAAGTCCGTAATGCTCTAGCTTCAACAGCAAGGTTTCGTGATCAACGCAATCAAATGCCTTGGAGAGGTCACAAAAGATTCCGATGGCGTCTTGAGCCTCTTCCCACGCATCGAAAATTTGTTTTAATAAGGTCACACCAGCGTCAGTTGTACAACGGCCTTTGGTGAAACCATACTGTTGATCGTTAAGTATTTTATTCGTGTTAAAATGATTAAGCATTTGATTAAGCATTATCTTTTCAAAGATCTTGCTGAAAACCGGCAACACGGATACGGGTCTATAATTATTGGTGTCTTTACTGTCCCCGGATTTGAAAAGTGGTATTACCTTGCTGTATTTCATTAAATCCGGGAAGATGCCTTGATCCACACATAAATTAAATATGAAGGCTAAAATAAGGTGCTATCGTCTCAATGATCGAGGTACAGACTTTACTGGACATTCCCCAAAGATCTTCGGTCAATTTGATTTTAATTTGTTTAAAAGTTTTAAGTACTATTATGGGGTTAACATGCTTAAAGTTGAATTCAATTAGGCAGGCTGAAACGTTTGCCTTTACTAAATCAAAAGAGAGGGAAGGCGAGGAATTTAGAGTTTCAGTAGTTTTTAGGGGAATACTGGTAAAGAAATTTACAAATTCTTGAGCTACTTGTTTGCTATCACAAATGGAACCACATGACGTCTCCAGTACGTAATCAGAACTATGTCTTTTGCTCCTGTTCGTTTCGTTATTGATAATTTTCCAAACCGTCTTTATTTTATTTTCAGCTGATTTAACCTTGTTACTAATGTATTTGGCTTTAGCTGCTTTACAAGTGTTTTTAAAAATTCTTGAGTAGGTAGAAACATACTTATTCAAAGATTCTGTGTTAATAAAAGGCTTAAGGCCATAAAGCTCGAAAAGTCTTTCCCTACTTTTCCTGAGTCCTTTAGTGGCCCAGTCACTAAATATAAATTTAGGGTTGATACTTTTAGTGGTCTTCTAGAAACAATTATTAAATTCGGTTTGCACTACCGTAAAGAATTCTTTATACAAAATATTAATATTTTTCAAAAGAAATTCCTGATCGCTTAGCTTACAATTTAATGTGATATTAAATTTATTTAAATTAAAAGATGTTATTGGTCTGGATTGTATTTCGATTTTTTGTATTGGTGTGTTGGACTGAAAAGTTACAGTTTGACCACTGTGATCAGAAGGGAGATA
This sequence comes from Hyppa rectilinea, assembly GCA_951799385.1. Lineage (NCBI taxonomy): Eukaryota > Metazoa > Arthropoda > Insecta > Lepidoptera > Noctuidae > Hyppa > Hyppa rectilinea. Next base: position 7,442,896 of record OX637325.1, read on the forward strand.
ATTAATGATGGATTTATTTAAATAGTCGCATATTCGTTATCATAATATAACGATGCACGGTTCAAACATAAGGTCTTTAAGTCACAGGTCAAACATAACAATGATAGATAAATAAATGCCTATTATGAATCACGGACACTTTAATTTATAACAAGATACTAACTGGATGAAATGAGTAACTTCTATTAATAATAAACACGTTATTATTTTGTCATCAACAAATTACTAAATTATACAAAAAACAACTATAATTTTTGCGAGTCTAGTCGATTGAAAATGGACATTTTGTCTGTTTGTTTGTGCACACAATTAGCTTATATAGCTTTTTTTTTATTTGAGTAAGTTATTAATATGGGACCACTGTGCGACTTCCTCTACAAAATGCAAAAATTGGTGAAAATATCGAAGAACTTACGTAAAAAAAAAACCGGCCAAGTGCGAGTCGGACTCGCGCACCGAGGGTTCCGTACAAACCTGACAATCGAGTCATAGTTATGGTATTTTTATATTTTGAAAAAAAAAACATTTTTTTTTTATTTTATGATGTAACTAAAAATTTACGGTTTTCGCAATTTTTCCTTTATCTGTACTATAAGACGGTACTTCGTACCAAATTTCAAGATTCTAAGTTCACGGGAAGTACCCTGTAGGTTTTGATTCCCGTGCGAGTTTCGAAAATTTGCGGAATTTTGCGGCTTTTGATTGCTTTGGCTTCGAAGTTTGATTTTTTCACAGCTCCAAGGGACAGTAGACCTGAGTAGTAGATATGTATAAAATTCAGTTTGATACCTCCACGCGTTCCTGAGAAAACGGTCTTGACAGATGGACGGACGGACAACAAAGTGATCCTATAAGGGTTCCGTTTTTTCCTTTTAAGGTAGGGAACCCTAAAAATAAGGAAAAAGAACCTCATACTTTTTTGAAGGCATTTAAAAATGGACGATGATGTTCGCTCCGACAATATTTTAAATGATAACTATACATATAATAGTAGTCCTATGAAAATATCAACTGACTTCGTATATTTAAACAGTTAGGCCGTTGAATTATACAAAGTTACCATAATAAAATCATTTTATTTGGAATGCATTACAGCTATTCCACATGATTAACTATATTAAAACAAGAACTATAAAAATTCTTTCCTATACAAGATGTAAAAATGTTATCTGATTTGAGTGACAAAAAAACCGGCCAAGTGTGAGTCTGATTCGCACAAAGTTGAAAATCTATCAAAGAAATTTGACAGATTGGAGTAGCTTGATGTGCTGGAATGATAAAATAAAATTCAGTCAGTGTCAGGTTGACACTGACTGAATTACGAAAAAAACAATGAAAAATTGAATTTCGCGGGCTACCCTGAAGGATCCCCCTTAATATCTTGTCCTGCGTGTCCTGTCGTCTGCACATTACAAGATCTGATGGCCGCTCGTGATGGCGCCAAACACGTAGCCGAATTCTGGGCCGAGTCCGTTTAAAACAGCCTCTTGTATGGATCAGTGTTGGGCCACAAAAGGAATGAATGAAAGACAATTGCATGCAGCTGAGATGAGAATGTTAAGAGGGATGTGTGGTGTTACGCGAATGGATAGAATATGTAATGAGTATATAAGAGGAAGTCTAAAAGTGACACCGGTTACTGAAAAGTTGGGTGGAAATCGGTTGTCATGGTATGGGCATGTTATGCGGAGGAATGAGGAAAATGTTGTCAGGAAAGTTGTGAGTATGAATGTGGATGGCTATACTAGTAGAGGGAGACCAAAGAAACGATGGATGGATTGTGTGAAAGATGATATGGCTAGGAAGGGAGTAACTACCGAGATGACGACTAAAAGAGAAGTATGGAAGAAAGAGACATGTTGCGCCGAGCACAAATAAATTGGGATAAGGGCAGGAGAGATGATGATGAGGATTTTTAAGTAGGTGAAAAAATGGGGGCGCTAAAAAATAATTTATTCTCAGAGTGGGCAGTAGACAAAATAAGTTTGGGAGACCCTTGATTTAGATTGTTATCGACACGCTACGATGAGTTTATACTTTTGACGCTATACTATTAAGATGTTTTAAAAACTGCCAGTCATAGGCATAAAAAGAATGAATAAAATTGCAAGTCAATGGACCTTTTCAAAACTATGGATACGAAACCAGTTACTTATCGCTTTAGCATTAATTCCAATAGACTAAAGAGGAGGGCGATGACCCACCTAATGGAAAAAAATAAAGAAGCTGTCGACGCCTTTATGCAACTATATTAACTACCAAGAAGTTTTCGGTATCTGCTTAGCATAAAGACAATGTTGAATACATAGGGCTTTTTTGTTTTTTGAGGGTGGGAAGTCATGAAATGACTACTCCCGCTCTGGGTGGAGCGCAAGGGACTGTCAGACTCTTACTGACTAAAACCAATCCATGTTCCTTCCTTAGCCCTTTATGTTCCGGAGTAGCGGTAACCCTTTCGGACAATCCCGCTGAAACACATAGGGCTAAGGAAGGAACATGGATGGGTTTTAGTTAGTAAGAGTCTGACACTCCCTTCCGCTCCGACCACAGCGGGAGGAATCATTTGTGAGTGATTTCCCAGCCTTCAAAATACCAAATATTCTATTTATTGCATATTTATAGTTATTTCCATATGTGCCTTTGACCCAATAATGGACAACCTAACCCTTGTTAAACCTAAAAATACAATTCACACGACCTTATTATGTACCAACAAGGTCTATTTTGGTGCTGAATCTATTTTCAGAGCCGCAAAATGTATTATTGTCGCAGGATATGATGTCAACACTGTGTTACTGAAATGTGAGTCAATGTTGTTGGATTGGAGTATTTTTTGTGCGTTACAGGATGTATGACTAAATAGACTAATCTAGATATTTATTGAGATTATAAACTCGTGAAAGAGCACGTGTTTAAGTAATAACAGCCGCACGGCTCGGTTTATCAGGTTAAGCTGCACTTGCCGGGGTTGATCCGATCTTTACACATCGAGATTCCTCCGTGACTCGGAAAGCACGTTAAACCTTTAGTCCCGGCTATCATTCGTGGATCTTAGACAGTCGTTACGGGTAGCCAGAAGCCCGAAAGTCTGACAGCCAGTCTTACCAAGAGGTATCGTATTACCCAGTTAATGTGTTGTGGAGTTCAGATAGGCAGTCGCTCCATGTAAAATACTGGTATTCAGCTGCATCCGGTTAGACTGGAAGCCGACCCCAACAAAGTTGGGAAAAGGCTAGGTAGACTTTATTTAGATTATAAACGTCTTACCTACCCTTCCTGATTATTGACTGCCGGAGGGCATGAAGTACTGGCCAGTAGTTTCGGCACGCTAAACGGGATAAAATCAGGACTATAGAAATAAAAAATAATACCTAAGATGCTGTACCTCTACGGTATTTCTGTTTATCTTGATAGCTTGTCATAAAATGAATAATTACTACGTACTAAATATTAATTAAACGCGATTACCGCTACCTGCTTTTCATCTTAATTTTGTTAGGAATTTAATTGCTTTCTTGATTATCCGCTAATGACAAGGCTATATGACTCAATATTTGACGAGATGCGGAAGATTTTTGATTAAATTCTTATTGATAAAGATTCCACTACTTATAATGTGTTTATTTTCGAATACTTAGCTCTCTTTTGTTTAATACGATACAAATTATATATGCCGTTAATGTCTCTGTAATAACTCACAAACTATAAAACTAGTACATATTTTAAAAAAATACTTTTTAAAAAGCGTGGAGTGCTTTTTAAGATAATGCACCCCACGCTTTTTAAAAAATAAAATTTATTTTCTGCTTTTAGTTCGGTTTTCTATGAAAAGCATGTTTTTTAGTTTTTTTAAACTATTTTTTATTTCCTACTTTTTAGTTCAAATTAATGTATTGTCACCGGTCCTCGATAAATCTACAAAGTTTGAACGAAATCTGGCCGTTTAAAGTGGGTGAAAATCGCGTCTAAAGGAGTCGGTTACAAACATACATACAAGTGAAGCTAATATAAAGCGTGTAATAATGTTCTAAGTTTAAAAACAGCGATGGCGCGCACACTCATAACAAGACTCATCCAAGTTTAAAAATCTATTGACGGAACTCCAGAGACGAATAAAAGATGGAAATGAAACAAATAATTCGAAATACCACTACGATTACAATGCGATTAATAGGAATTAAATCAGACCTTATTTTTTTCTCGAATTGGTACGAGCTAAACGAAAACGACAAGCCAGTCAACAGATTACTCAGCTGTCAGCGGGATTGTCCGAAAGGGTTACCGCCACCCCAAGACATAAAGGGCTAAGGAAGGAACATGGATGGGTAAGACTCTGACACTCCCTTCCACTCCACCCAGAGCCGTGGAGGAGTCATTTCATTCCCAGCCTAAAAACAAAAGTCTACAGATTGATAAAGAAGCTGATTGCCCACAGTTTTCTGGGCGGATCCTCATCAACACGTGGCACTTACTGGCAATGAACAGAGTACATAAAATTAAAACAACACAAATATAAAATTTTATGCACTAGCGGTTAGAACATATCGTCGTGAATCTAAATCGAGGCAGTCCATTTGTTTCGCCAGACGCGTCACGCGGCCTCCTATCAAAGCCTGAGCAGCTTGTTTTATTATTGTTTATATTCATTACTACAACTCGAAACCGTGGAATTATAGAAAGCATGGTGTATAGAAAGAAATAAAGAAAAATACGTTTATTTGCATAAAAAATAGATCATCATCATCTTCCTAGCCTTTTTCCTAACTATGTTGGGGTCGGCTTCCAGCCTAACCGGATGCAGCTGAATACCAGTATATTACATGGAGCGACTGCCTATCTGACCTCCACAACCCAGTAACTGGGCAATACGATATCCCTTGGTAAGACTGGCTGTCAGCTTTTCGGCCTTCTGACGACCCGTAACGACTGTCAAAAATGCACAAAGTCTCGGTGTGTAAAGATGGTCACCCATCCACGGCCAACCCCGACAAGCGTAGCTTAACCTGATGGATCGACCTGTGCGGTTGTTAGTACTTAGCCACGAGATGCTCTCATAAAAAATAGATGCAATAAAAAAAATTGAAAAGGTTGGGGGAAACATGCGTCACATCCATGCAAAACGGCTATTGCTCAGCATTATGCTGCGACCCTAAGCAAGACCGAGCCCCGATGCTGATTTTCAGCGACAGCCAGTGTACCAGTCTTTAAAAAACCACACTTACTGAATAAAAGTATTTCCTATACCTATCTATGCGTTATGCATAAGCTATTTTCATCCAAGGAGTTTCGTTTTACTGTACATTTGACCTACTTTTATTTTATTGGCTTCCTGTTCTAGCGGATTCATTCAAACATAATCTGACACAAGAGATTTTAACTCTTCGAGTTCAGTTTGACGACATGGTTGGCGCAGTGGTTAAGCGATTGACTTCTGTGCAGGATGTCGCAGGTTCGATTCCCGCACGGAATAAATATTTGTACGACAGGTATTTGTAACGGGTCTGGGTGTTTTTCTATCTATAATATGTATTAAAAATTTTAAAAAAAATGTATAATTATAAGTAGTTTATCAGCCACCTCGTAACCATAACACAAGCATTAGGTTGCTTAGCTTGGGACTATATGGCGTTGTGTGAAATGTCCAAGGATATTATTATTATAATTAGAGTCTCACTATGCAGTTAAAATAAAAATTATTTCAAGAACGATATTTTGTTTGCCAATTCTGAGCTTTAACCCCTTGAAGTCAAGACCGTGATAAAAATCATGGTCATTTGTCGAGTTTTTCCCCAACTGAATTAGTTTCGACTGTCAGTTTAACTGGATGCAGCTGGATAACTGGATTTTACATGAAGAGACCGCCTATCTGAAGAGCTATTCAATAGTGTCAATCCCTAGCATGTGGAATGACAGCGCACTTCACGCTGACATCATCTTATAATCATCATCATCATCTTTATCTTAGATTTCACGGTGAGATATTTACAGAATCGACAGACCGATCCCACCTCAAAGCAGATTAGAGATGTTAAATAAATGAAATATTCAAAAAGTAACTGTGAATCATCGTGTCGGGTAGAAACAACGCCAAATCGTCAGAAAGTCAAGCAGAGACATTCCCGCGTCGTCTCGTTCAGAATCAACGAATGTTAATGAGACATTACTTTGCTGGCACCACATTTGAGACCGTTTAAAACTATAAAGAATTAAATAAAATGTATGAAAAGCAAAATTCGGTACTAAAATAAATAATAAGTCAATATTTGGGGGGTATTATTAGAGCAAAAAAACAGCCAATTGCGAGTCGGACTCGCGAACATTCATAGAATACTCTCGCAAACGACATTATCTATAAAAACGGCAAAAAAAACCCGTTTATTATTTGGGAGCATCCTTAAATATTTATTTCTGTTTTATAGTATTTGTTGTTAAACCGGCAACGGAGTTACATCATCTGTGACAATTTCAACTGTCCATCTGTCACGGTTCATGAGCCTGGTGACAGACTGACAGACGAACGGGCGGATAGCTGAGTCTTAGTAATAGGGTCCCGTTTTACCTTTTGGGTACGCAAACCAAAAGAAGATGATTAATGTGTTTTTGTTGATGCTTGTCGGAGGAATGCGTGAATGAATAAACTCGTTGCTGAAAAGCGAGGTTCTTCTGAATATAGAAATCATGACGCATGATAAATATGTTGGTACTAAACAGAACGCCAGATAATATAGACGCTCAAATATTATTGAGGATAAACCGAAAGAAAACTCCTGAAGATCCTGTTACTGAAAAGACAAGTATAAAAAGCTGTAATATAAACTTACCTCTTCGACGGACTTCTTGGAGAACTCGTTCATGGACACAATCCATTGCTGCACGAGCTCATTCACAATAACGAGATCATTATATAACCACGTCAATAGGTCGTTCACCCATTGCACACTCGGCGGGTCGGGTCCCGTACACGTCGGTATTAAAACGCTTTGGTGCTTTTTTAAAGTCAGCTGCTCTGGACCCGGGGACATGCGACCCAGCCTCCTCTTGTTTGGTGGAGTAGCTGGCACGAACCCAGTAGGCTTTGCAGGCTTAAACGAGGCACTTTTAACTTTAGCACTAGTAGCCAATACACTATCAGCACTGTTTATGATTTCGTTCGATGTTTTTTTCGTGTCATCAGTCGTTGGCTTTTGTTTTGGATCGACCTCCACCACTTTATTTGCAAAGCGAGCGTACGCCCACTTCGCTATGCCGAGGAGGACGATGGAAAAGAGAATCCATATGAAAATTAGCATGACTAGGTTGTCCATAGCTGTGTCCATATAATCGAAGCTACATATGAGGTCGTCAACTGCTTCGGCTAGGTCGGCCATAGCTTTCCATGGTGTTCTCCACCACTGCGCGGCGACCGCACCCGCCGCGTCTTTCTCGGTAACTGATTGGGAGCTAGGCATTTTTTTTCTATTTTCGAACGCACTATTTTGGGACGCAGCTCTGTTTCGCTATGTCTGTCTCTTTCTATTTTGGATGCGTTCAGCTGTTAGTTTTAGTTTGAACACATTTCGTTCGTTCGTGTTTTTCGTGGTTTCAGTGTTCCCCTTTTCTCAGCATGTTTTTGAGATTCTGTAACAATGAAAAACATATTTCAGTAAATAATAAAATATGTAATTTTATATTCTCACTTTATGCAATGTGGTACTCAAACAAACAATAGAATTGTTTTATAAATAAAATCTACTTTTAATTTAAGGAAATCGTAGGTTATAACAGTAAATGCTAGTGTTTTAAGTCAACAATGGATCATTAACTGCAATAAATCCCTAGACTAGAGTTCTGTTAATATCCTGTGCATTGAAAATATAAATCGAAGTAAATATTTTCCTGGTTATAAAATATTTATCATAAATACCAAAATAATGTTCAGAGAACATTTGTTTAGCATTTTTTTGACGGTGAGAAATCCCGCTCTGGGTGGGGTGGAAGGGAGTATCAGACGCTTGCTGACTAAAACCCATCCATGTTCCTTCCTTAGCCCTTTATGTTCCGGGGTAGCGGTAACCCTTTCGGACAATCCCGCTGACATTTTTTTAGCATAAGTAGCCTATAATGTTCCCACCACCGCACCGTTGGGACACAAACCTCCTCTCCGTGAGAAGGAGTGGGCTGTAATCTACCATGCTTGCCAAGTGCGGCTTGATTGAAGACACGTCGTAGGATTTTTAGTTCTTGGACATGCCGGCGATGCTTTTCTTTACCGTTTTGAGAGCAGTGGTGATGAATTTACACAAAGCATTGCGCCTGACTAAGTTATAACCTACTTCCTCGGTAAGTCGCGACCGTTACCACTAGGCCACCATAGCCGCCGCACAAACTGCTATCAACGATTGTTTATTTTGGCAAAACCATAATTATGTCAACTCTGTAATGATTTATTAGCTAAATGTAGTGTTCTTCGTGTGGTTAGTGACTATCCACTCGAAGAAGAAGTACAAAATGAGATCCCGGAAAAATCTATCTAAATTGTTTTTATCATGTACAACATTTAAACATAAATTATTATAGTTAGTTTAAATACTTAGGTAAGGAAAGAAAAGCAGGTTTGTAAAAGCATTTTGAAAATCAAAACATTATATTCTAAAGGTTTTATTACCTTGGGTTTTATTAAGGTTTTATTAAGTAACAATGCAGGGTCATGTCTTTTTTTTTTTTGAGTGTGGTAAATCATCATAATATATGTATGACCCGTCCCGCTCTGGGTGGAGCGGAAGGGAGTGTCAGATTCTTACTGACTAAAACTCATCCATGTTCCTTCCTTAGCCCTTTACCTGTTCCGGGGTAGCGGTAACCCTTTCGGATAATCCCGCTGACCGTTACTCTAGTTACATCCTGAAACCATGTCTGAAAGGGCCTTTTGAAGAAAGTGTCATTACAGTGTCAAACAAGAGTTGTCATATCCCAAACGAGAGTGCATGTGTCAGTCATCGTATAGCTTAACCTGTTTTAGGGAGCTCAACGACCCGTCACACGACGCTACCAGATCTGCAGGACATTTGCGATGCTTCTCCAAGATCCTCATTACCTATTAAAGTCAATTTCCTGTCAAAGTAACAAGAAAATCTTCCATCTTGAATGAAAAGAACCTTCACTGCGCCTCCGTGTAACAATGTACGCTATTCTCCTAACAATGGGCCATAGACTATTGTCTTGCTAATACATACTAGTTATCGTTACTCAGTATCGGTCAGGCATGACAGCACTGGTGATGTAACTACGCTTACTTGAGAAGTCTATGGTTTGGAATTCAGGGTGATAGTGTTTTGTTTTTGTTTTGAGGAGCTCGTGGCTGAGTAATAACAGCCGCACGGAACGATCCATCAGGTTAGGCTACGCTTGCCGGCTTGGTCCGTGGATCATCTTTACATACCGAGACTCCATCGTGTCCCGGAAAGCACGTTAAGCCGTTTGTCCCGGCTGTCATTCGTGGATCTTTGACAGTCGTTACGGGTCGTTAGACGCCTGAAAGTCTGACAGCCAGTCTTAGTAAGGGGTGCCATATTACCCAGTTGTCTGGTCGTGGAGGTCAGATAGGCGATCGCTCCCTGTGAAATATTCAACTGCATCTGGTTAGACTGGAAGCCGACCCCAACATAGTTGGGAAAAGGCTAGGCAGATGATGATCCGGGTTAGACTGGAAGCTGACTCCACTATAGTTGGAAAAACATTTCATTAGATTATACTATGTAGAGACGTTTGCCGTGGTGGCAGGAATAGCAGTAGGTGATTCAAGGAAGAAACTGATCATGGCGAAGAGTGGAAGTAAATAATAGATACGCATCATAGATAATAGATTAACGGAAGGCAGAACTCCAACACTAACTTTTCGCGAGACAACAAATCTTTTCGCCATAAGAACGGAGGCGCCAGACTATGCGTCAAGCATAAGCTTCATAATGATTTTAACCTTGTTCAGTTCTAATGTAACAGATTGTTTAATTGGCTCAATGAGAATTGGATTAGCTGCGGTGATTAATTGTTATAAAACAAACACTGCTTACACGGCACTGAAATGAATATTGGAGGCACGTCCGCCTTTGTACCTTCATTATGTGCGATGAGTTTAATTTAAATTAATACATCACTACATAGTATAAAACAAAGTCGCTTTCTCTGTCCCTATATCTCTATGTATGCTTAAATCTTTAAAACTACGCAACGTATGTTGATGCGGTTTTTTTTAATAGATAGAGTGATTGAAGAGGATGGTTTATATGTATAATTTGTCGGCATATTATGCGGGCGAAGCCGCGGGCGGAAGCTAGTTAATAATATTTCAGTCAATCCCCATTCTATCATTTACTAATAAACTCGATTTATTATAGCATAAGAATTAGCAGTGACAGCCTAGTTGTGTGGCCATCGGACTGCCATGTTATGGGTCTCGAGTTCGAACCCGAGACACGCACCTCTGACTTTTCGGAGTCATGTACAGACGCCAGCACATCAAGCTATCCCTAACTGTCAAATTTTCTCAATTAAAAATGAACCTTATATCTTTGCAATAAAGTTGAAATACTATCAAAGAAATTTTACAGATTGTGGTAACTTGATGTGCTGGCCTCTGTACGTGTTGGGTTATAACTTACTTAAAAATACGGTGAATACATCGTGAAGAAACCGCGGCATGTCTGGGAAATATTTCTCTCAACAACATGTGAAGCTAAATTAGGGGCCCATGGGAAACATAAAAGCTCTCTCACACGCAAAAGAAAGATATCATTCTTCTTCTTCGTGTGGTTAGTGAGTAACCTGGTGTCAGAGTTTTTAAGACATCATTGATAAATCATAAATGTTGAAAAAGGGATTTGACTCTTGAATGTCGGCTTAACGTACTTTTCTAGGCATTAAGTGATCTTGATATAATGGAAGCGTCTGCTGCTTTAATGCTGATATGAACCTTTCTGGCGCAGACGTGAGGCACAGAGTGTAATAATAAAAATAAAAATAAATGTTTTTCATGGCTAAGTTTAGTAAGCCACGAACAACAAAAGTAAAGTAGCCGCACAGGTCGATCCCTCAGGTTAAACTACGCTTGCCGGGGTTGGCCGTGGATGGGTGACCACATAACGAGACTCCTCCGTGCTTCGGAAAGCAAAGTTAAGCCGTTGGTCCCGGCTGTCATTCGTGCATCTTTGACAGTCATTACGGGTCGTCAGAAGCCCGAAAATCTGACAGTCAGTCTTACCAAGGGGTATAGTATTGCCCAGTTACTGGGTTGTGGAGGTCAGATAAGCAGACGCCTCATGTAACATACTGGTATTCAGCTGCATCCTGTTAGACTAGAAGCCGACCCCAACATAGTTGGCAAAGGTTAGGCAGATGATGTTTTTTTTTGTTATTTGTATCTTGTGTGTCACTGACTGTGTCCAAATAAATATTTTTTTCTTTCTTTCTTTCTAAGATCCACTCGGCGAGTGTTGCCAGTTGCCATCGTTATAACCATAATCAATTTAGTCAGCTGTTCCACCCAGCTTATCAGCTGATTCACAATGCCTATTCACAAATTGAGTCATAGTCCAGGAGTCCAACTGACACGTTTATGTCATGCCAGACTAAATGACCCAATTGTGCTATCGCAATGTCTCATTTGACCTCACCCAAATATCCTACTACCAATTAGGTTGAACTTCGTGGTTGTCTCATTTTAAATTTGATTGGGAGATATCTTTATTACCAATAAATGGTCATTTATTAGATTATGTTTAAGAGGGAACTCTATTGGGCTTTTCTCCATACAAACGCATTCCACTGCTTTCCTTCGCCGTTTTGGGAACAGTGATGATGAAATAAAATACAATAATAATAATAATATCCTTGGACATTTCACACAACGCCATATCGTCCCAAGCTAAGCAACCTAATGCTTGTGTTATGGTAACGAGATGGCTGATAGACTACTTAAATACATTTTTTTTTTTAATTAAAATTGATTTTGAATTAAATTTGAATTAAAAATGAAGCCTGCCGGGTAAGCAGGATTGTCCGAAAGGGTTACCGCTACCCCGGAACATAAATGGCTAAGGAAGGAACATAGATGGGTTTTAGTCAGTAAGAGTCTGACACTCCCTTCCGCTCCACCCAGAGCGGGAGAAGTCATTGGATGATTTCCCAGCCTTAAAAAAAAACCGTTGGTCCCGGCTGTCATTTGTGCATTTTCGACAGTCGTTACGGGTCTGACAGCCAGGGGGTATCGTATTACCCAGTTACTGGGTTGTGGAGGTCAGATAGGCAGTCGTTCCAGGTGTGGAAACCGGCATATCCTAGAACCAAAAATTCGAAGACATGTGACATCCATAACACGGTTGGCGCAGTGGTTGAGCGATTGACTGCTGCGCACTATGTCGCGGGTTCGATTCCCGCACGGAACAAATATTTGTACGACCTGCAAGTATTTGTTACGAGTCTGGGTGTTTTTCAATCTCTAATATGTATGTATTTACAAAAAAAAGTGTATATAAGTAGTATATCAGCCATCTCGTTACCATAACACAAGCATTAGGTTTCTTAGCTTGGGACGATATGGCGCTGTGTGAAATGTCCAAGGATATTATTATTATTATTATTATCCGCCGACCCGCACTGGACCCGCGTGGCGGATTATGAGTATGACCCTTAGAGCATTTAACCTAATGACCCAATCCCTTTCTTAAAGGCCTGTGTCCCAGCATTAAGAACATTATAGGCTGGTTATATACTTAATACGGCCGCGAATCCTATTTTGATGAAAATAATCAAAGATGTCAAAATGTCAAATGAATGTCAGCCGGGACCAACGGTATAACGTGATGTCTTTATTTTTTTTTTATGAAGAAAAAAACATACACTTTATACATAAAATTTGGTGCCAACATAAACTCATTCGAGTTCTACCGTGCACGAATAAACACCGACTACATAATTTAGGAAAATAATTGTAACTTGACAAACAGTAATGCATTGTGTGCTCACGCAATTTGTCATAATTCTAAATGACGTTATTATAACCCGGAGTCTAGATTTGTGCCCGGTTGATGGCAATAGGCTCGCCACCTATTACATGTTGCTCAAACCTAACTGAAAAAATGTGAAAACCTATGCTTAACCCTTCGGGTATTAAAGGCTTGAAGTTATGTATATTTATGTAGGTATGGTAAGAAGTTTAAATAAATAAATAAAATGTTATAATTATTACAGACTTCGAAATAACACTTAGGTCATACTGTCTATAAAATAAGGCATGTTTAAGTCATAGATTGTGAATCAGGCAAGTCACAAGCGATACTCATTCCTGCCAGACTAGCTCTTATTAAGTATAGCAGATTACTTAGATGATTTGATTGCTATGATGAATAATTAATAGGAACTAGAGGCCTTGGAAATCATTTTACCAATTGTAAAGAATTTTTTTAAGATTTCGGGCTCCGGGCCGGTCAGCTACTGAACTATTCCTGGTAGAAAATCCCAATAATAAATTGCCAGAATTTTCAATTCTTAAAAAAAAATTGCTAAAGTTTATTTGTAACCATTAACAATTACAAACAGCGAAATTTAATTTAACATAATTTGTCATCAGAACAATAATAATTATGTTCATTAAATTTTATTCAAAATTAACATTAAAAAAAGGTTAAAACATTTTGCTCGATCTTTAAAAACAAGTTTTTGTATATTCTCGAAATTTGGAGTCAAGGTAAGCGTAATTAGTTACTTTGTCATTTACAGACTTTTTCGAGAAGAAAAGAAAATTATACTTACCATTTTTTGTTCTATCAAATACACCAATGAACAAAATTTTAGAACCCTAAACTAATTAAACAATAAGTATAGATACAATAGCAATTTATTATGTCAACCAACACTTGCTATTCCCATTCCAATACTTAATTCAGCAGTATCGGTCGACCCGACCTTGAATGACATCACCGCGAGGTCATCGATAAACAGCTGAATTTTTAATCTATGCGCACTGAATTTTAATTGTATTCTGTCTGTGGAATATTTAAACATGACTGTTTGATGTTCTCTGAACTTTGAGCTTAGTCTATGTTGCCTAATTAAGTAAAATTCAAGTTGGTTTATGTGTTTGTCACTGTGGTGGCGTTTTTTTTATAAACTAGGTAGGTACGCAAATACATTTTATGCCGTTGTCACCATTATTCAGACAGCACTGTAATGCATTACAGATTTTTTTTTTATTAAAATTAACATTAGATTATACTTAATCATAAATTTTAGCAACCTATTCTTGTCTCATTTATAATCTTATGTTTTTCTTTTCGTTAATTTATGATTTCACTGGCGTTGATATAGGAAAAAAATTGTGAATTTAAATGATGATGAAAATATAGTAAGGAAGCCTGCACTATGTCACAAATTTCAGGTGAAATAATTATAAAGTATAATTACTATAAACAAAAGAAACATAAGTTGGCAAAACAAAAAAAAATGTTTTAATTTTATGACACAATCAGCATACTAGTGAAGTTAATTTAAATGAGTTTTCTTTAATTTCATCTTATTTAGATATTGATGCCTGTAGGTACATCAGGGGTGACGCGACGACTTCATACAATCCTATTCTTTTCGACTTTCGAAGTAAAGCTGTCGCGACGGCTTTACTTGTTTTTAAATTGTGTGTTCCTGGTTCCCGAGTAAAACAACAATAACTTTCTTATGGTTTTTTTCTATGTTTTATGCTAATTATATTCGATCGCAATGTAAATTGTTACTGAATAAATAATTTAATTGAATTGATAATAGATGGCGCCACGTGTCTTTGGAATCGTGATTGAATTATGGTAATGTGTACAACTTGAAATTGATTGTAAAATTCTAAATTAACGCGACTGAAGCCGCGAGACAAGCTTAATTTTTTTTGCGGACCTGTCCCGGCAATATTGTAGTATACCTGATGGATCGACTCGTCCTGCTGTTATTAACATGTGACAGTGGCAACAACACTATAACACGAAATAAACAATTAAATCATTACTTTTGAGAGTCTTTAAATAGATATCTTAAAAATTAAGCTCTCGTACGTATTTAATGACATTAAACAAATTAAAAGACACCACATACATACTGGGACATATTGGGAAATTCATGATAAAAAGAAGAAATAAAGTAGCTTGGCATCGACGGCACGCGCGTGCGTTTATGCTCTGGCGATGGCGTTCAAAAGGATAATATAAAGTATGTATTACTTACTGATTTTGGTTTGCAGTGACGTAATATTTCAACCATGAAGTTTATGCTAAAAATAGGTCTTATGTAGTATAGACCTTTGTAATTTGCACATTTAACTATAATGCGATCTGGTTAGCATCAATTAGGTACTCGTAAAGGTTTTGGTTAAAAAACAAACAAAGGTTTTTAAGATGGTAATTTGAGAAGAATAATTAACAGTTGTTTTTTAACCCAACCTTGGAGATTATCGTTCAGTTATGCTTATTAGGAGTCAGTAAGTAGGTACACACTGTTGTTAATTTTAGTCATTTTAAATTTTAAACTCAGTTAATGAGCTGGTTATTTACACTATTGTTAGCAACAATTGCTTTGTTTTGATACGGTTAGCAGCTTTTTTTATCAAGGACGATAATATTGGTTGAAAAATAAAATATATTTTTGAGAATCGCACCCAGGGCACTGATGAGCGAGCGTGCCTACCTCAATCTGCCTAGCCTTTTCCCAACTATGTTGGGGTCGGCTTCCAGTCTAACCGGACGCAGCTGATTACTAGTGATTACATGGAGCGACTGCCTACCCGACCTCCACAACCCAGTCAGTAACTGGGTACTACGATACCCTTGGTAAGACTGGCTGTCAGACTTTCGGGCTTCTAACTAGTCGTAACGACTGTCAAAGATCCACGAATGACAGCTGGGACCAACGGCTTAACGTGCTTTCCGAGGCACGGAGGAGTCTCGATATCGTGCCTGCCTACATGAGATCATCGGGATTCATCAAGGTCACACCATCATTTCGCCATTTATGTTTAAGTCCCTTGTAATAGGGACCGAGTCTATATTACCCAGACTCTGGATTCCTACTGAGAAGTTTCAAATGGAAAAACTTAAGAACACTAATTGCTCGACCTTTTTTTTATGTTTTTTGATGGCGGGAAATCATCAATGACCCTTCCCGCTCTGGGTGGAGCGGAAGGGATTGTCAGACTCTTACTGACTAAAACCCATACATGTTCCTTCCTTAGCCCTTTATGTTCCGAGGTAGCGGTAACCCTTTCGGACAATCCCGATGACCCGGCAGGCTACGACGGTATTGCTCGACCTGGGGTCGAACCTTCTGCTTAGAAGTAATACGTCAGTACTTGTGTCCGCTAGACCATGGCAGGCAAATTACGAGCGTCATGAAAAATCAATTGAAGTGTCGGATGAATTGAATGAATTGAATCTGATTGAAATAAAAGTCTCCTAGTGTTAAACCGTGTCTAGTATGTACGGTAATTTTCCATGGTAATACTCAAGTTTAATCGCCATTGGAAAATAAACTAATAATTCGCTGAACGAACAATTTCCCGATAAGAATAATGGTTGTGATATCAGCCAGCTCTGTAGTTTACTTGATTTTGTACCCGTAATATCAATGTTATATAAATCTACTATACAGCTGTACCAAATGAGGCAGCTCGTTGATGATCGCAACTCCGAAATGTCACTTTGACACTTCTTCTTCGTTTTGTGTCGATGGTACTTTTTTATTAATGGTATTAAATTGAATGCGCCTAGTAGGTTGCCACATTTATCGCGGCATCAGTGGTATTCTTTAGGTCATCCGAGGTGCAGGTGAACGGGCACTTAGGACACTCCAGCAGGGGCATGGGCTGGTCAGAAGCTCCGCAATCGCACTGGGTGTTGAGTGGATCAGTAATCATTTCCCCCACTTCGACAGATTGTGCCTTCAGCGGCCTACTTGGGTACGCAGTCGATTGAGAGCTTCCCATATAGGCCACTGCAGATCACGTCTGGGAGATAAATGTTCCTGGGATTTAACGAAGTCGGGAGGTGGCGGATGCTTCTCTTCCCATAATTTCCTTCTCTCGTTGGGTGGTTTGTCCTGGATGGACTGTGTAGAGCGTAGGAAGCTTTGAGCGTAGAAAGCGGACTTTGACACTGTCATTTTTTTATTTATTTATAATTTGTTCACCGTCAGAACATAATACATAATTTAACATCAATTCTGTATACCCACAAGTGTAGGCTGCGGTGTTATAACACATTCACATTGCCAGTAATGTAAGTGAGGAAAAGCGAGAGAAAGTCTCTGCCGAGTCACATTTCAAGCCCCGAAATTTCTCGTGGTAAAAAAATGATACTTGGCCCAAACTAGAGATAGACCTAGGGACCTAGTGCTCAGAAGACATTCGGAGACATCGGAGGTGTATTTGCGACATTTTATTCATTTTATTTTACAAAAACTAACCGCTCATACGCCGTAATTACAGACACAATTAAAAAGCCATTGTGTTTCGCCTAGATCTGTGTTCCATTCGAAGGGTTATAACACTTAAAAATCATTCGTAATTACAAAAATTGCGACCAATAGTCAAAGTCGTTCAGCAGCTCGTTCTATTTTTATGGCAACCAGAGCTGATGTCGTTGATTCTGCCAATGTCTATGATTAATTGTAAAAGTGTGAATTGATAGAAAAAAAAAGAAAAATCAACTATATTGTGCCAAATTGGGCAGCTCGTTGTTGATCGCAAGCGCAACGCCGAAATGTCACTTTGACACTGACACTTCCTTATTTATTTATAATTTTGTTCACTTGCAGAAATCAAGGCTAGACATCGGATTAGATTAGGATATTAATGCTTATACCCCTTATCAGTGCAATAAAATACTACTCGTTATCTATGCACTTAACACAAACTTTGTTGACATAAACTTGCAGGGACGATAGATAGCAACTGATATTATTAAACAGCCTTCATTGATATAATCGCATTCATAAACCGTGACGAAGTGTTATTAAATAGAGTACAGTATGTTCATTTTACGATGCTCGTAATGACATAAACAAAAACGAGCTTTTACGGTTTATTGACATACTAGCTTTGCACAAAAAAATTACTCTTGTACAAATCGTCTCTGATTTAATTTTTTTTTGGAGATTATGTTTTAATCTTTCCTTAGTAACTTTAGTCATGGAAAAGGAATACTATGAAAAATGTCATGCTTCTAGATCCGGAGTTTTAGGATGTGGTTTGTGTGTGTAGTTGCAGCTGACAAAAAAATTACAGGGGTCCCAGTTGCCTGACTTCATAGGTAAACAGCAGCACATGCTACATAGATTAAATTGTATTTTTTTTTTTACTGACCCAATATCGCTCTTGAAGTTTTTCACCTAGTGACAAGAAGAAGAAAGATGATCACTGTTTAGGTGAAGATTCATAGACGTCTCCGCCTTCGAGTTTAAATGAGGTGCTGTTCGAGTTCGATAAACAATAGGTCACTTAATATTGAGCCCTGAGTGCGAGTTACAGGAATTAATGGACGCTAGTTATAGCACCAAACACTTGCAATTTTGTCGACGATGGGATCATCAAATGACTCCTCCCGCTCTGGGTGGAACGGAAGGGAGTGACGACTCTTACTGACTAAAACCCATCCATTCCATTCTTAGCTCTTTGTGTTCCGGGGCAGCGGTAACCCTTGCGTACAATCCCGATGAAAGCAATAGATACACTGAGAGGATCATCGCAAAAATGACCCAAAAAAAACACAAAACAATTACTTACTAAACTGTAACACCCAAACTTATTAACAAAAAGACAATCGAGAATCTTACCTCTATTCCGAGTAAGTCATCGACGAATTTAGTAATTTTATGTAAACAAACACAGATTCGCACATAACATGACTGTTCGCGGTCGATCGCGCGGGGAGACTGACTCATAAGTAGGTATCGACTATAATGCAACTTACCTAACCTCACTTTTTTAAGTAAGAGGTGTACCACACGCACTTATGACCAACGGGTTGGATATTTGAAAGGGTAGTCAATAACGTTACTTTTTATGAACTGTCAAAACGCGGAATTTGTACGTGATTTGAAATACATATAAGAATGTGACGTCACAGATTTTTTGGAATCAAATGTATTACCTACTTATTAGCATTAAATGCAATTTTACAATTATATCTTCGCATGTTATTTAATTTCTGTACGGTGATGGAACTTTTTAAGACGAGTGGTCTTTTTTCTATGTGATTTCATATTTTATTTTTTACAGTTTCAAATAGTCAATTGAGTAAGACACTAAAGTTAGCCATGGCTTTCAAGTTGACAGTTCAACAACATACATTGCGTTATTTATGTTGTCGAGCAGATTAATTATTTGAATTTAAAAAATGAATTAAAGAAATGAATTAGCAATGTACTTAATTGAAAAATAGAAAGGGTGTACCTGATGACGACTAATAGAGAATTATAGCTAGAGAATAAAGACATGCTGCGTTGACCGCAAATAAATTGGGATAAGGGCAGGATAATGATGATGATGAATACTCTAAGTGCTAGACTATGGCCTGGTGCCGTCCATCCTCAATTGAAGCCGTCTCCAGGGCGAGCCAAACGGTATTAAACTATCATGAAAATATTTTAAAACGCCACGTGACCAGTGAAAATCTGAACAGACCTTAAAACACTTCCCACGATAAATTACATAAGCTTCAATTTCGCACGCCAATTTAATCATTATCGTCTTCAATATAAAGATCGGAATACCTTGCGATATCAAAACCAGACATGGATACATTGTATCGTGTATGAATGTAGTCATTGTTGGCTTCCTCGCTTTCATGAACAGACGAGTGGCCTAAAATGTTTTCAGTCACTAACTGTAATCTTTCAGTTATGCTGTAAAGAAAAAGCAACAACGGATTGAGTGCGTACAGAATCATCGAAACGTAACATACTGAAATGTTAAAATAAGTTCAGGATTCAATTACTTATGGAACTGATAACCGGTCAAGTGCGAGGCGGACTTGTACACAGAGGGTTCCGTATCATCGTTGTATCTAATTAGTAGGTTTCAAAAGATACAGCGATTTTACGTGCATTGACTTTTTTTTCGTATTTTTCTCGTTTTATTTTTATATTTCATTTTTTGTTATTATAGCGGCAACAGTAATACACACTGAAAATTTCAACTAATAACTAAGTAGGTATTTATTTTTTTAATATAACGGTACTTAGTAACAGGATCCCGTTGGCACCTTCTAGGTACGTAACACTTTAAAAAAATGCAGTAAAAATGTCTTTTCCTACGGTAGATAAAAAATGTAAAGGTTTTAAGTGATTGCCTGTGGACATAATAATGCAATCCAATCTCAGTCTGCCTATTCTTTTCGCGTCTATGTTGGGATCAGTTTCCAGAATAACCGGATGCAGCTGAATAACTGTATTTTACATGGAGCGACTGCATATCTGACCTCCACCAACCAGTCTGTAACTGGGTAATACGATAACTTAGTCAGGCTGTCAATCTTTCGGCCTTCTGACTAACCGTAACTACTGTCAAATATCCACGAATGACAGCCGGGACCAACGGTTTAACGTGCTTTTCGAGACACGGAGGAGTCTCAATATGTAAAGATGGTCACCCATCCACGGGCCAACCCCGGCAAGTGTAGCTTAACCTGATAGATCGATCCATGCGGCTGTTATTAATTAGCCACGAGCTCCTAAAATATCCGAATAATGCAACCCATCATCCCAAAAACAAGGAACTAGAGCAAAAAGATTTGATATTTATGGTGGACGTAGGCTTCCTCTCTTCGAGGGTCTTTAGGGTCGGCTGCATGAGTGGGATTGTCCGAAAGGATTACCGCTACCCCGAAACATAAAGGGCTAAGCAAGGAACATGGATGGGTTTTAGTCAGTAAGAGTCTGACACTCCCTTCCGCTCCACCCAGAGCGGGAGATCCCTCATTCAATGATTTCCCACCCTCAAAAAAAAACGAGTCGGCTGTCAATCCACCACCTTGGGATTTGTATAGAGCCCTTGCTTGCGGTTCTGCTCAACCTTCAAGCCATAACAAATGGCTACATACGCGCTAATTACTCACTCTTTAACACTCATTACAGCCCATAAGCATGATATCACCCATGTTAATGATGCCAGCAATCAATGCATGATCCCATTCACACTACAATCTTGATAATATTCAACAGAATCGCTAATTTCTTTGCCCTTGCGCTGCTTACTTGCATGAATGGGCGCCTTTAACCTAGATTAAACATGTTTTTTTGGTGTTACTTTCTGAGTATTGTGTTTCGTATTCGGAGGACCTCGTGGCTAAGTAATAACAGCTATATGGGTCGATCCATTTGGTTAAGCTACGCTTGCCGGGGTTGGTCCGTGACCATCTTTACATAACGAGACTCCTCCGTGCCTCGGAAAGTACGTTAAGCCGTTGGTCCTGGCTGTCATTTGTGCATCTTTGACAGTCGTAACGGGTCGTCAGAAGCTCGAAAGTCTGACATCTAGTCTTAGCAACGGGTATCGTTTTATACAGTTACTGGGCTGTGGAGGTCAGTCGCTCTATGTTAAATACTGGTATTCAGCTGCATCCGGTTAGACTGGAAGCGTGACTTTCTGAGATCATATTTTGGTCAACATGCAAGATACAACCTGGCACTGACCTGCAAATTGCAAAAAAACGTATAAAATTTGTTTATTTCGCAGACTAACCTATAACCTAACCTACCCTTTTTTTCTGAGGGTTGGAAGTTATCAAATGACCCCACCCTCTGGGTGGAGCAGAAGGGAGACTCTTACTGACTAAAACCCATCCATGTTCCGTCCTTAGCCTTTTAAGTTCCGGGGTAGCGGTTATTCTTACGGACAATCCCGCTGATCAAGCAGACTAGCCAGGCGCGCCACTTACCTACAATATTCACTCAAGTGAAATCTCAATTACTTAAAGCTATGAGCACTTGCCAAGTCTCACTTTTCGTTGAATTTGCCATATCATGCCTAAAGCCAAGCAACCTGTGGAGGTTCTTCTTTAACTATAATAGGTAGCTACAGCACATCTAGTTACCACAAACTGTCAAATATTCTCCATCAATTTTGAACTCAACTGTCAACGATTTAAGGTTTAAAAAGATTTGTAGAATGTTGCCAGTTTGGTATAACTTGATGCGCTGGCGACGGGCAGTAATAAAATGGCAAAATAATAACAGCCGCAGGATTCTATGGAAGGCTAAGCTACGATTGACGCTGTCCGTTCCCGGATGGGTAACCGTCCGTTACACATCCAGACCTCTTGACACAGAATTATAATCATGAGAATCGTCAATACAACTCTCTAAGCTCTAGAATTGAGCTCCAATGTCATGATTTCATGAAATAGTCATTCCGTAAATCCGTAGGGTAGGTAAAATCACAGAACAGATAAACCTCTTTTATCTGTTCTGTAGGTAAAATGAACTAACTAACAAGACTGTATCGGTGAATTAATGATTACAGTTCTGTAAATACGTACCTACTATGGCGGCGAATCATATTTTGATCAACATAAAACCTAATACTGACCACCAAATTGCAAAAAACATAAGAAAATTTAAATTTCGCGGTATACCCCGGCGTTTTCACCTTAAGAATTAAGGTCAAATCATAACCTAACCTCCCTTATGTTATGTAAGTATATTCGATTTTCGAATGATCGAATCGAATCGAATCGAAAAAGTTACGAGAAAATCTCGTTTTTTTTTATACCGACTTAATCTCGTGACTGTTCAATATACTTTCTGCTACTTATATTATATTGCTATATATTTTGGTACTTATATCCGGATTCCGGATCTGATTACTTCAGAAAGCTCCAACAATTTTTTAAATCTCCAATATAAGGATCAGAGCCAGGAAACTGTCAGGGACACACAGGACACAAAGGATTTACTACGAAAATACATAACTTAGCAAAGAACAAACTGGCACTATGCCAAAAACGCTAAAATGACAAATTGAAGTAAGAACTCATTCGAATATGGGACGGTTTTTATCCTGCGGCACTATTCTGCAAAAAGTGGTTGTCAACCTCTTTTTGTATCCGCATCCGCAGTGAAAATTGGAAAATTGCTACTGTTTTGAAATTGACAGGTCGAATATAAGGTGAGTTCTTATTCATAATTGGCATTGTATAGTAGCTTCCATTTTTAAAAGAGCAGTAATCTAAATTGTGATTTTGTTCGTCAGTATTTACAAATACATATTATCATGTCACGTTCAAAGTTTTAATTTGCTTCAGTTCAAAAGTCACGATTTATTTAAAATTCAATAAAAAACTACTCAGATATTTTTTAATAAGGCACTTCTTAGATTGGTTTCCTATAATCAAAATAAATAATAATAACAGCTCATGGTCATGCCATAGGCATAATGGCTATCTTAGCTCCATCAAAAAAAAAAACGCGCGCGCTTCAAAGGTTACGTAAGAAATGACATCATTGCGGACAATGACGTCACAATGGCGGGTTGATGAGACAGAAAGGCGTTCTAAATTGATTTCTTGCCCGCAAATAACCATTTAATGCGGATATTACACTACTTTCACTTTGGGGTAACATTTGAAAATATTGACACTTGACAGGCGGTAAACTACGGAATACAAAGAAAAATATTGGCAAAAAAATAGGTGACCACAGACAATATCTTACATTTATAGACACAATTACACATTGCACACCACAATGTTTCGGTTTGACCGCTGATCCAAAAACTAGAGGGCAGGGCTTGAGCAGAAAGAAATATGACAGTTTACAGGGCTAAATGATCCACAAAACACAAAAGGTGGCCACCATTGCTAACTTAAAAAATTAAAAGTTAAATGTGATAAACTCTGGTACTGGGAACGCGATGCCCTCTCCAATTCTTAATGTGAACGACATCCTTGCGGCCAGTCGATCTTGGTGATTGCCTGCCTATAAAATTAACTAGCTTCTGCCCGCGGCATTGCCCGCGTGTATATCTGAATCGTGTATATGAGAACGTAGTACCGGGATTAGGATTAAACCGTTTGTGTTAATAAACTAACTATAAAAAACTATCTGTGTGCGAAATTTCATCCAAATTAATTCTAAATATTCAGAGGGACAGAGTGAAATACGGCTGGGAGCGACCTTGTTTTCATACTACGTAAAAAGAAAAAAAAAGGAAAGAAGAAAAAAAAGAAGTGTATAGTACGTAGGTACGTAGCTTTAAATTGTAGATGATGTAACTTTATTTTACAAATGACACCACATATAAATTGCAACCGTGCGTATCGGGGCGGGCCGATATTATATTATGAAACTAAAGGGTAGTTAATAGGTCTTAAGGGGCCCCGAGACGGTCAAACGGTTTGATTCAAACTTTACGTGTTTGATGAAACCGTTTGATGTCGGTTTGAACGGTTGTCAAACGGCATTGCGCAGTTTGGTTCGGTACGCCGCCATAATTAGACTTGTGTGTGATGCAGAAAAGAAGCGTTTTACCCACGAACATCTACAGAAAGTGCTAGAAACTACCGCTCCAGATGATTATAAGAATTTTCTGAGAATGGATTTTGTTCGACACACAAGTTCACGCTTCAAAATCCAGCTCTAAACTAAGCAGAGTTTGTTCAAACGCGTTGGAAGACGATCAAACGGGCGCGTCAAACACAACAAAAATATGAAATTTCATCAAACAAGCTTCAAACTCGTAAATGTTTGACAAACCGTTCAAACTAGCTATGTAAACGATCAAAATGGTTTGAGTCAAACCAAAATTTACGTGTTTGAATCAAACCGTTTGACCGTCTTGGGGCCCCTTTAGGTAACTTGGTCACCCTCTACCACCGCACACAGCTTGGATGTCACGACCGATCAATAGATTATGAAAGAAAAGGGCACATACAAAAGACTGAAGTAGCAGTCCCTCTCAATGCTTGAGTGTCCCCTTCAAAATGTATTAAAAAAAAGAAAAATAAAGTAGCAGATACTTGACAGTGCTGTAAGACTGGTTTTGGCAAAAGAACTAGGCTTGCCAAAACTATATGCACGTAATCAGAAACCATTATATTACTATTTATATGTTGATTGGTCGATCCATCAGGTTAAGCTATGCTTGCCGGGGTTAGCCGTGGATGGATGACCAAGACCATCTTTACATACCGAGACTAGTCCGTACCTCGGAAAGCACGTCAAGCCGTAGGTCCCGGCTGTCATTTGTGCATCTTTGACAGTCGTTACGGGTCAGAAAGCCGAAAATCTGACAGCGAGCCTTACCAAGGAGTATCGTATTGTCCAGTTACTGGGTTGTGGAGGTCAGATAGGCAGTCGCTCCATGTAAAATACTGGTATTCAGCTGCATCCGGTTAAGACTGGAAGCCGACCCCAACTTTTTTGGGAAAAGGCTAGGCAGATGATTATGACTAAGGTGTATCCGTAGAGGCGGGTTGTAACTTGATGAAAATATGATTCGTGACAAAAACAATTAGGTATTAACATAATTATAACCATAAGAATTCATTAATACACCTCTCTAGCTTAAATTTGTTAAAAGATGGAGAGAAAAAGATTACAAACTAGAATTAGATTTGAAATCTCTGACAATCTATACTCTACGCGTTCACTGGTCCTTGGATTTCATACAAAGTTCTCGTGTATCTTCTTTCTTTTTCGTTTGGTGACTAACCTGGTGTCAGTTTTTATGTTGCCTTTCAGCCTCTTACTTAGCTTCACATGCTGTTGAGCAACATCACAGTTTCACAGGCACGATGTTTTCCTTCACCGTTTCTAAGCAAGTGACAAATTATACAATATCTACGCACATGAATCCGAAACGTCAGAAGTGCGTGCCATCTTTCATCGTCACACAAATTTTGTCCAAGAGCTGCCCCGATGAGCTCTTTCAAAAGCCCTAATCTATATATATAGATATACTATAGAGTATAAATAAAAAGCAATTGCTGTTCATTAGAAAATAACTCGAATACTGTCAGATTATTAAGTCTTTTTGGGTCATTTGATTTGTCCAACGTTTTTATGGAACCAACCCGAGTAACTACTTCCTCTGCCACTTGTATAGATAATATTTTTTTCACCTCACAGGCTCGGAAAGAGTCTGTTTGTCATTCGAAATCTGAGCCGAAAATCGATTTTTGCTCTCTAGCGTGGAAAGAGTTTTTAAAATTCGAACCTTTCTGTTTAATAATTTTCTATACTGCCAGTCCACTGAAAATGCATGACACGGTCTAAAATAAAATATTAAATAATACCACTCACCTTAAAAACTTCCATCACAGTACAGAAATCAAATATTTTGCTAGGATATAATTGTAAAATTGGAGTGAATGGTAATAAGTATTCCATTTGATTAAAAAAATCTGTGACGTCACATTTGAATATGCCATAAAAATACTACCCTGTCAAATACCCAATTGTGTAGTAATTTAAGTTTAATTTTTTAAATAAAATAAATACTAATAGAATATGTTATTTAATCCTTTGCTTGGCAAAAATAAATATGTATTAAATTAAATTAGTTAGTTATTTGTATTAAATTAGTTTTTTTCTTTCATTCTCCTTAGAGGACAAGTAGGATACAGAACAAAATACAGGGTATTTAATTTTGGAGATATTCTATGTAACTCCTAAGATACATTGCCAAGTATCTGTTATTTTCTTCACATGAGTCAATGTATCTGAGACGCTCGAACAAAATAAAACTCAACAACACCTGTTTTCTTGCACCTAGCAGTTTCCTCGCTGTAGTGAGGTGAAAAATTGTGTGTTGCGCTCGGCAGCAAAGCTTTTATGCGTCTCGTACCTTTGAAACCTTCGTTACGCTCAGGATTCTATATTTGAACCACTCGCTTCGCTCATGGTTCAACCCTAGAATCCTTCGCTTACTCAGGTTTCAATAGAAGTACTCGCGCCAAAAATCAACTTTCCAGCCTTGCATAACAAATAACTATTGTAATTGTGAATACTTACATAAAGATATCTTAAATAAGTTGCCATCTGACCACAGTGGACAAACTATAACATTTTGTTCCTATATGTCTCTACAAAAAAATTCAATAAGATTTAGGCCAATTACATGTACAAATTTAAACAAATTCAATAAGTCTTTGGCCAGTAATTTATGTGTTCAGAATTTTAATAATATATCTGACCCAAGTGAGTTCTACGCCGAGTTCTTTTTACTATTGAATAAGCAATTTAATGACTCTTTTCCAATACAAACTAAAAGCATTTTCACAAAGTTTTTATTTAGCGATTGGGCGACTCCTGGTATTCGCAAAAGCAGGGCAAAACTTTTTGAACTTTATGGCCTCAAGCAACATACGAATAATACAAACTTTCATCAGTATGTTGCAAAATACTCTAAAACTTTTAAAAGTGTGTGCAAAATAGCTAAAGCTCTTTATATTAGCAATAAAATAAAATCAGCTGATGATAAAATAAAAACTACCTGGCAAATAATAAATAATGAAACAGGTAGGAAAAAGCAGCGTAATACTGAGTTTAATTTAGAGACTGCACATGGCCGCATCAACTCAGATATAGAAATAGCTCAGGAATTTGAAAACTTTTTTGCTAATATTCCTCTCAAAACTACTGCATCATTAAATTCCTCAGCCGCGCTTTCTGCTGCCTTACTTAGAAAAAATGTAAAGGCATGCCCTTTAGAATTTACATTTCAGCATACAAACCCCCAGGCTGTTATAAAAGCTTTTAAAGATCTTAAAATCAAATCAACAGAAGATCTCTGGGGAATGTCTGTAAAAGTCTGTAGTTCTATTATCGATACCATTGCGCCCTATTTAGCTTTCATATTTAATTCTAGTGTGGACCAAGGAGTCTTTCCGGATCTAATGAAACACAGTAAAGTAGTGCCATTGTTCAAATCCGGTGATAGTAAAGAACCCAACAATTATAGGCCGGTGTCAATTCTGCCAGTTCTCAGTAAAGTGTTTGAAAAGTTGATGCTCAATCAAATGTTACGTTACTTTAATAAAAATTCCATCTTGCATGACCAACAGTTCGGTTTCACCAAAGGGCGTTGTACTACTGACGCTGGTGTCACCCTAATAAAGAACATTTTTAGCGCCTGGGAAGAAGCACAAGATGCCATTGGAATCTTTTGCGATCTCTCTAAGGCGTTTGATTGCGTAGAACATGAGACGCTTCTGCTGAAACTAGAGCACTATGGAATTAGAAATACAGCCCTTGATTTACTTAGATTATACCTGAAAGATAGAAAGGTTAAAGTTCAAGTAAATGGTGTGAACTCGCTGGGGTCGGAAATGACAATGGGCGTTCCTCAAGGTTCGGTATTGGGTCCATTTCTCTTTTTAGTTTATATTAACGATTTACCCCAATTACTTCAAAATCAACCGAAGATGGTGTTATTTGCAGATGACACTTCATTAATCTTTAAAATTAATCGACGCTCACAAAATCGACTTGACGACGTGAATAACTCTATTCTTCAGGTCCAAGATTGGTTTACGGTAAATAATTTGGTACTAAATGAAAAAAAAACCAAATGCATTAGATTTACATTACCTAATGTTAAAAGTAGCGATTGTGACATCATATTGAACGGAGAAAAGCTGGAATTTATTAAGCAGACGGTTTTCCTGGGAATCACGCTAGACGACAAGTTGCAATGGGGTCCCCACATAACAACTCTTGCGGGACGGCTAAGCTCGGCCGCTTATGCTGTTAGAAAGATAAGGCAGTTAACAGACGTAGAAACCGCGCGTTTGGTCTATTTTAGTTACTTCCACAGCATTATGTCGTATGGCATTTTACTGTGGGGTCGGGCTGCTGACATTGAATCCATTTTTATTTTGCAAAAGCGAGCGATCAGGGCTTTTTACAATCTTCGTCGTCGCGAATCGCTTAGGGAACTATTTAAAAGGATTAATATTATGACAGTACCTTGCCAATTCATTTATGAAAATATTATGTATGTAAGAAAAAATAGACATCTTTTTAACAAAATAAGTGATAGGCATAATTTTAATACTAGAAATAAAGATAAAATGATTCAACCATTTTTTCGATTGTCAAAACTACATACATCTTTTATGGGGTTCTGTGTTAAATGTTACAACAAAATACCTTGTGACATACTGCAATTAAATGAAAGAAAATTTAAAACTCATATTAAAAGTACACTTTGTAAACAAGCTTATTACAAATTAGAAGATTATATCAAAGATAAGGATGCTTGGAAACATGCTGGTCCTGCTCCACAGGACAATCTAGTGTCTAGACAAAATCAAACTGGTTGCTAAGTAAATTAGGTAATTTGTACCATATTATTCTATTATATTGGAATAACTTCTCACACTTTGATTAATTTATTATTATTAACTTTTAGAATGTTTGTAAATATGTGAGCACCATGCACTTATGACATAATTAAGTTTACTTGCCACTGCTACATGTGTTTTTCACTGTGATGTATTGTTTTTATTCTGGGTACATCGTCTTCACATATAATGTTATAATACATGTATACAAAACATTGTGAAACATTTTAAAAGAGTAACGGTGGAGTTTCTTGCCCATTCTTCTCCACACGGAACTACTTTTTGGAAGGGGCGACTAGAATCAGTTCTATTTCTTGTTCATTTTGACGTTCAAAAGTGCCATTCTTGTGCCTATTTGAAATAAATGTTTTGACTTTGACTTTGACTTTAGTCTCGCTAAATCTCGAGAACGGCTGGGCCGATTTAGCTGATTTTGGTGTCGAAATGTTTGTCGTAGTCTAAGGAAGGTTCAAAACGTGAGAAAGTTAGGTGGGTAGGTAGGGTTGGTAGGTAGGGTAGGTATCATAGTTAAGACAAGACAACGTCTGTCGGGTCGGTTAGTAAAAAATAAATCTGTTTCCGCAACCTTTGGAGTTCAAGGTTCCCCCAAATACTAGGCTACTGCAGGAAAGACGTAAGTTATCGAACACTTACATCAAAATACCCCATTCCCCCTCCTGGTTACCACTCCCCCATAGTAACGAAGGCACAAACATTTACCTTGGACTCCTACACGTCATTACATATTAATGTAATCAACAGAAGTATATAAATAATTATATTGCCGTGTGTTTTATCACCCCGCGAGTGGCGTTAAGTGATTAAAATGTGACTGAAGGAAAGCTTAGCAAATAAAATACTGTGGTGGTATTCTGTAAATATCTCACCGTGAAAATGTTGGTGAAGTGAGTTTAAAGTGATCTGTCAATTGAGTATTTGAATCGGTCAAAAATAAAATATGAAATCACATGGAAAAAAGCCCGCTCGTCATAAAAACTTCCATCACCGTGCAGAAATTAAATATAATGCCACGATATAATTGTTAAATTGCATTTAATGCTAATATGTATTACATTTGAGTCTAAATATCTGTGACGTCAAAATGTTATATTTCATACAAATCACGTACACACGGCTACACATCAAGCTATACAAAACCAGTTTACGCTGGTCTCGCATCGTACGGAAATCCTATACAATGCGAGATCAGCTTAAACTGGAAATGTATAGCTTGATGTGTAGCCGTGTGTACAAATGCCGCGTTTTGACAGTTCATAAAAAGTAACGTTATTGACTACCCTTTCAAATACCCCATTGTGTTCATCACTAGCATTAGGTGGAACGCTCACTTCATGTAAGTTATCACGGTGACTTTTACAGAGTCGACCTGCGGTTCGCAATATCAATGTGATTTGAATTTGACATTTTTGAATGCGAAAATTTCAGTAAGACGGGATACCGGAATATTTATGTACCAATTTTATTCATAAGTCTCAATGTTTTGTATGTTCCTACTCTTCACCTACCATCTAATCTCTTCACCACCCTTGGTTGACTGGTAGAGAATGCCTGAAGCATTAATGCTCCAGGCACTGGACTGGACTTAAGTCCGCCTTTGTACCTTTAATGTGTGCGATAAGTTTAAATATTTTTGACACTTAGTTTAACCTCACAACATAATGGCTTTATATATTTTGTTGAATAGTCGATTTTATCAAACTTGTGAAGCAATAGATTAAGAATTTTGTTTATAAGCGCCTCGGATTGGGATCGAAAACGTGTTATGGGATGAAGATGTATGTGCTTAGAATTTATGGGGATGCCTAACTTTTACTGACGAGTTTTTGATAATCACACAGCATCCATTTTCGTCTGATAGTCAGCAATGATGTGTTCGACGCTGTAGCACGCTTGCCTAAACACTCGCAGGATAAAGCTATCGAGAAACATCCTTTCCTAAGCAGCACATTATTAGCGATTAAACATTATCCCCAAAATACAATTCAAAGTCAAAGTCAAATCATTTATTTTTTAGTGAGAACTGGGAATGCAGGAACAGAGTGGAAAGTTCCTCCATTCTTCTTCTCCTTCGTGTGGTTAGTGACTAACCTGGTATCAGAGTTTTAATGCTGCCCATGGACTTAGCATCACATACTGTTGAGAAATATCTCTCAGGCATGCCGGTTCCCTCACGATGTTTTCCTTCACCGATTTTAAGCAAGTGATAATAATACAATACGCACATAAATCCGAAAAATCAGAGGTGCGTGTCTTGGGTTCGATCTCGAGACCTATGACTTGGCAGTCCCGCGGTCACACCACTACCTAGGCTATCGCTGCTTTTTTGAAAGTTCCTCCATTGAAAAGGGAGGATCCTCCAACCAGACAGGTGTCGCGTCTGGCGGGCTACTGCCAGTCGGGGCTGAGTATATTTATGTCAGATCGCGCGGTAAACTCTGCGCGATGTAGGATTTATGTGACGTTTTGTGGCGTCACATGTCAGCTTTTTGACACTTCACTCGCTATCAGTGTAGTTCCTATGTGGCTGAATAGATGTCGCCACAATTTCAAATAGGTACAAGAAAGGAGCTTTAAAACGTCAGTTCAGGCACTATTCTGCATGATCTGACCTAGATTGTTTGGACTTTAAAAAAAGCAATGACCTCTGAGTTGGTTTCGACGTTTCTTTTCAGAGTAGTCGGTTAGGAAGCATTATCTGGGAGCATGGCAGTGCCCCTACCAGGTTAAATCAAGTGGGTTATTTCTTTGTGTGTTACCTAATTAGGGTGTACGTTACCCTAGCAAAATCATGTCGAAAATTGCCACTTAAATCTTATAGATAATTAGTTGTCCCATTTCTGTAATTGTTTGACTGAATTGGTAACGTTACGTTACCCCAGCAGAAAATGTTTTTGTTAAATAACTAAAAAACTATAAGTGCAACAAATTTAAAAATGTGCGCAACAATTACAGAAATGGGGCAACTAATTATCTATAAGATTTAAATGGCAATTTTCGACATGATTTTGCTAGGGTAACGGACACCTAATTAGTTAGGTCTTTGTTTTTTAAGGAAATTTCTCGGCGGTTGATCGACACTTCACGTGACCATAGGACTTTTTTTTTTTTTGAGGGTGGGAAATTATCAAATGACTCCTCCTGCTCTGGGTGGAGTGGAAAGGAGTTTCAGACTTTTATGTTCCGGGGTAGCGGTAACCCTTTCGGACAATCCCGCTAGAGGGCTGGATCGTTCCTTCGCCAAAGAATTAACATTGTCATTCAACGTAGCAATGCTGCAAGTCTTCTGGGCATGTTTCCGGATGACAGCGATTTTTTCCATAAAGTTATGTTTTTTATGGTTTCTAGTTTTTAACCCGACTACATTTACACTTCACTTCACCATAAATAACCTTAAAAACCTAACGATTGACAGATTTTGCTTATCACAGGGAAATATTCACAGTTTTCCTCCTAAACTAAATATAGTAATAGCTTCAAGGAAGCTAATTATCATTTGCCATACACGTTACTATGACCGTGACCCACAGTGAATAGGTAAATATATAGTAATACCATAGTTATTGCATTTATTTGTCAACCTTCACGCTAAGTACACATAATATTATCTTGTTTTACCATGTTTTCCCTGTTTTAGATGTTATTAGTGACTATTAATACTTCGTTGAAAATCTTTAGTTATTATCTTCAGCTTATAGCAGTCTACTGCTGGACATAGCCATCTCCAGCTGCACGCAGTGGCGTAACTATACCATCTGAGGCCCGTGGTAAATCCATTGCATGGGGCCCCAAATTTTTTTTTTTACAAAAGTTTGTTAGAAATGTTAGGTCTTTTTTGAGCTCAAAGGCTCTAGGGCCGGGGGCCCCGTCAGGCCGGGGGCCCGTGGCATTTTGCCAGTCCTGCCACCCTATAGTTATGCCACTGGGTGCACGCATGTCTCCATTCAGCTTGATTCTCAGCAACTCGCACCCAGCTGCTACCAGCGAAGATCGTCGCTCCACCTAGCCTGAGGATCTAGACTATAGTTACTGGGACTATTTGAATACCCAGCGGTATTTGTATCCGGGTGGAGGCAATAAGCTCGCTCGCAATATTACAAGGGACTGTAACATGGGTTGGTCGTTGGTCCCGCTTGTCAATCATCCATGACGACCTATACCTACCGACTGTCAAAGATCCATCTTTGACAGTCGGTATAGGTCGTCAGAAGCCTGTAAATCTGACAACCAGTCTTACCAAGGGGTATCGTATTACCCAATAACTAGGTTGTTGCTAAGAAAGAAGCCCATGGGCAGCATAAAAACTCTGTCACCAGATAAGTCACTAAGAACCACATGAAAAGGAGACGAAGACGTCAGATGGGCATTCCAGATTCCAGTCTAACCGGGTGCAGTTGAATACCAGTATTTTACATGGAGAGACTGCCTATCTGACCTCCACAACCTACATTGCCTGACGAAATGAGGGTGTACTCTGTCTTTTCTTTAGGGGAAAATAAGTAGGTTCGCTGTTATTTTATCGGAACGTTCTGTTTAGGGGATAAGTGCCATAATCTTTTCATAACGCTAAAGAACATTCTGCTATAGAGCCTCTTGACCCGCTTAGCAGCTTTATACGACCGATATTGTACCTATTTATACTTAAATGCTTGCCTGCTGCTGTAGCCAAGAAAACAGCTAT
This sequence comes from Hyppa rectilinea, assembly GCA_951799385.1. Classification (NCBI taxonomy): domain Eukaryota; kingdom Metazoa; phylum Arthropoda; class Insecta; order Lepidoptera; family Noctuidae; genus Hyppa; species Hyppa rectilinea. The sequence continues at coordinate 7,476,943 of OX637325.1, forward strand.
CCATAGACCATAGGTACAATAATAATTTTAGAAAATAATTCAAATACGAGTAGATTATTAAATTTGTTTAAATCATTTAATTTGTCAAATGTGTTTGTAGAACCAACCCGAGTAACTATGTCTACTGCTACATGCATTGATAATGTTTTTTGTTGTTGCGACTATTTAAATAAATCCATCATTAATTATCTCCCTTCTGATCACAGTGGTCAAACTGTAACTTTTCAGTCCAACACACCTATACAAAAAATCGAAATACAATCCAGACCAATAACATCTGTTAATTTAAATAAATTTAATATCACATTAAATTGTAAGTTAAGCGATCAGGAACTTTCTTTGAAAAATATTAATATTTTATATAAAGAATTCTTTACGGTAGTGCAAACCGAATTTAATAATTGTTTCAAGAAGACCACTAAAAGTATCAACCCTAAATTTATATTTAGTGACTGGGCCACTAAAGGACTCAGGAAAAGTAGGGAAAGACTTTTCGGGCTTTATGGCCTTAAGCCTTTTATTAACACAGAATCTTTTAATAAGTATGTTTCTACATACTCAAGAATTTTTAAAAACACTTGTAAAGCAGCTAAAGCCAAATACATTAGTAACAAGGTTAAATCAGCTGAAAATAAAATAAAGACAGTTTGGAAAATTATCAATAACGAAACGAACAGGAGCAAAAGACATAGTTCTGATTACGTACTGGAGACGTCATGTGGTTCCATTTGTGATAGCAAACAAGTAGCTCAAGAATTTGTAAATTTCTTTACCAGTATTCCCCTAAAAACTACTGAAACTCTAAATTCCTCGCCTTCCCTCTCTTTTGATTTATTAAAGGCAAACGTTTCAGCCTGCCTAATTGAATTCAACTTTAAGCATGTTAACCCCATAATAGTACTTAAAACTTTTAAACAAATTAAAATCAAATTAACCGAAGATCTTTGGGGAATGTCCAGTAAAGTCTGTACCTCGATCATTGAGACGATAGCACCTTATTTAGCCTTCATATTTAATTTATGTGTGGATCAAGGCATCTTCCCGGATTTAATGAAATACAGCAAGGTAATACCACTTTTCAAATCCGGGGACAGTAAAGACACCAATAATTATAGACCCGTATCCGTGTTGCCGGTTTTCAGCAAGATCTTTGAAAAGATAATGCTTAATCAAATGCTTAATCATTTTAACACGAATAAAATACTTAACGATCAACAGTATGGTTTCACCAAAGGACGTTGTACAACTGACGCTGGTGTGACCTTATTAAAACACATTTTCAATGCGTGGGAAGAGGCTCAAGACGCCATCGGAATCTTTTGTGACCTCTCCAAGGCATTTGATTGCGTTGAGCACGAAACCTTGCTGTTGAAGCTAGAGCATTACGGACTTGGAAAACTTGCGCTTAGTTTGGTAAAATCTTATTTAAACGATAGACAACAGCAAGTTCAAATAAAAGGTGTCAATTCACTCGGTTTAAAAGTAAAAATGGGTGTGCCACAAGGTTCTATATTGGGTCCTTTCCTCTTTTTAGTATACATAAATGATCTTCTCCATTTACTAAAAAATCAACCACAAATGGTGTTATTTGCTGATGACACTTCTTTAATTTTTAAGATAGATAGACGTGCAAAAAATTTTGACGACGTAAATAACGCCCTACTGCAGGTCCAAAATTGGTTCACTGCAAATAATTTAGTATTAAATGGAAAAAAAACGAAGTGCATTAGATTTTCTTTACCAAATGTAAAAAGTAGTGATTGTGAGATAGTATTGAATCAAGAGAAACTAGAATTTGTCGATAAAACTGTTTTCCTGGGGATCACGCTCGACTCAAGGCTACAATGGGGTCCTCATTTAACATCTCTTGCAGGACGGCTAAGTTCTGCAGCATATGCTGTCAGAAAGATCCGTCAGTATACTGATGTAGATACCGCGAGGCTAGTCTATTTTAGTTATTTTCATAGTATTATGTCTTACGGTATTTTACTTTGGGGACGAGCTGCAGACATCGAGTCTATTTTTATTCTGCAGAAAAGAGCTATCAGAGCCATTTATAATCTTCGTAGGCGCGATTCTCTAAGGGAACGGTTTAAGGTTATTAACATCATGACTGTACCTTGTCAATATATCTATGAAAACATCATGTACGCACGGAAAAATCTGCATCTTTTTAGTAAAAGAGGTGAAAGACACAACTATTTCACTAGAAATAGGGACCAATTAGTTCAACCAGGTTTCAGGCTGGCTAAAGTAGATTCATCTTTCATGGGGTACTGTTTAAAATGTTACAATAAAATACCTCCCCACATTCTGGAACTTAATGAAACAAAATTTAAAACTTGTATAAAACGCACACTATGCAGCCAAGCGTATTATAAATTGGGAGATTACATTGCTGATAAAAATGCTTGGGTCAATGCTAGTCCAGCTCCACAAGGGCGCATCAACTAATTTATTAGACTACTGAAAACTGTTGGAGCTGCGGAAGATCAACAACAACAAAAAAACATCTTTGCATTGTATAAATTCAATCTCTTAATATTGTATAACTGCTTAGCACATATGTGAGTACTATGTACCTACTATAAAGCGACCAGTCTCTGGGTGCGTCTTTCATTGACTTGAATATGCCCTGGCGGCTGAGAGTATGCCATGCTCACTTTAATGTCTCGCTGATGGTGGCGTGTGTGTTGGATCATTTAGCTCCCTTCAAAATGGTTGAGCTGAATGGTGCTAATATATGCGTCATGTTCGTGAACGGGCGCTGTCAGTAGAGACTGGTCATCTCTTAGCGGCTAAGGCTTGTTTTAATTTAATTATTGAATAGTTTTTACATATTTTATATCTGATGCTTTTAACGTTCTGCATCGTTCTCACATGTATAATATTAATATGAACTATGTAACCAATATTTTGTAACCATATTTTGTTTAAAAGAGTGTCCATGGAGTTTCTTGCCCGTTCTTCTCCATAGGTACCTACTCCTTTGGAATGGGCAACTAGCTTCATTTCTCGGACTGACCGACACCTTGACAATTCAAAAGTGCCTGTAATTGGTTTATTTGAAATAAATACTTTGAGTTTGAGTTTGATACAAAACTGGTCCACAAAACAGAATTAGGGCGCGAAAACGGCGACACAATCATGACAAGTGAACTTCACTCCCCTATGTCCATTTTGATGAGGGTCCATCCCAAATGAGCATTAAGGTTTTATGGATGTTAATATTGCAGACCTGCCTGAAGGGCCAAATGTTCTATTTTTGTAAGTTCTGTTTCGTTTGAATGAAATATCAATTATTTTATTTGGTTCTACGCAACTAGGCACCTCTTCGAATAAACATTAACCTAAACCATTATTTAAAAGCTTAGAGCATTTAACCTATGGAGATGGCAAGCGGCGAATCATCGAACAACTTTTTCTGCCACTTTTTGCGGGGGGCGAGCAAAACACATACAGCACACTTCTTAAATTTGACAACCACACACAGAGACATGCTTCCTATTGCTACAAACGCTCACAAAGAAATTATAGACACACAGTGAAAAAACACATACACATTGACAAATTTGTGCGTATCTATGCAATTGTCCTACGACAACAAACACAAACTACTAGTGTTGAGGCACACGGAATGAGTGGTATTTCATTTCATGAATGAACGAATAAAAAGTTCTGTTTTCTTTTTTTGGAAAAAATACGTTTAATGATTAGTGCCTGCGAAACTACGTAGGTAGCCGCCAGTAATCACAAAACAATTTATAGTGCTATAGAAAAAGAACGATTGTATTTATTTTTATAGTAATTTTTTTTTTCTTATTTAACAATAATATTATATTGATTGCATATCATTCTGCATTTAGGGTCGGCAATTCGGAATTCATACCCCATTCTTTAAAACGGGCTTTTATTTATATACACGTGTCAAAAATTTAGGGGGCAATATCAATACATAGTATAAAACAAAGTCGCTTTCTCTGTCCCTATATCCCTATGTATGCTTAAATCTTTAAAACTACGCAACGGATTTTGATGCGGGTTTTTGTAATAGATAGAGTGATTCAAGAGGAAGGTTTATGTGTATAATTTGTCGGCATATTTTGCGGGCGAAGCCACGGGCGGAAGCTAGTAAATAATAGAATAAGACAATCAAACAGATGTACTTTTATTATTTTGTTATGAATGACAGTTTTACACGTCGGTTTTATTGTTTTGCAGTCCGGTGTTGCAAAGCTAAATGATGTCAAAGTTAAAGTCACATCATTTATGTCAAATAGGCACAAGAAAGGCACTTTTGAACGTGCTCACATATTTACAAACATTCTAAAAGTTAATAATAATAAATCAATCAATGTGAAAGGTAAAGTTATTCCAAAATGTTAAAATATGTAGTATGGTACAACATTATATTAATATTATTTTCACCTCACAGGCTCGGAAAGAGTCTGTTTGTCATTCGAAATCTGAGCCGAAAATCGATTTTTGCTCTCTAGCGTGGAAAGAGTTTTTAAAATTCGAACCTTTCTATTTAATAATTTTCTATACTGCCAGTCCACTGAAAATGCATGACACGGTCTAAAATAAAATATTAAATAATACCGCTAACCTTAAAAACTTCCATCACAGTGCAGAAATTAAATATTTTACGAGGATATACTTGTAAAATTGGAATTAATGTTAATCGTCACATTTAAATATGCCATAAAAATACTACTGTAATTGTGTAGTAATTTAAGTTTAATTTTTTAAATAAAATAAATACTAATATAATAGGTATGTTATTTAATCCTTTGCTTGGCAAAAATAAATATGTACATATTAAATTAAATTAGTTTGTTATTTGTATTAAATTAGTTTTTTTCTTTCATTCTCCTTAGAGGACAAGTAGGATATAGAACAACATACAGGGTATTTAATTTTGGAGATATTCTATGTAACTCATATGATACATTGCCAAGTATCTGTTATTTTCTTCACATGAGTCAATGTATCTGAGACGCTCGAACAAAATAAAACTCAACATATAACACCTGTTTTCTTGCACCAAGCAGTTTCCTCGCTGTAGTGAGGTGAAAAATTGTGTGTTGCGCTCGGCAGCAAAGCTTTTCTGCGTCTCGTACCTTTGAAACCTTCGTTACGCTCAGGATTCTATATTTGAACCACTCGCTTCGCTCATGGTTCAACCCTAGAATCCTTCGCTTACTCAGGTTTCAATAGAAGTACTCGCGCCAAAAATCAACTTTCCAGCCTTGCATAACAAATAACTATTATTACCTAATTTACTAAGCAACCAGTTTGATTTTGTCTGGACACTAGATTGTCCTGTGGAGCAGGACCAGTATGTTTCCAAGCATCCTTATCCTTTATATAATCCTCTAATTTGTTATAAGCTTGTTTACAAAGTATACTTTTAATATGAGTTTAAAATTTTCTGTCATTTAATTGCAATACAATTCTGTTATTTTGTTTTTCCGTGTGTACTTCACGTAGTAATATTTGTTGATATTTAGTACCATTTTGTTATCGTTACACCATCGACTTAACGCGTCGATATCGCTTTGTATAAGTTCAGTATCGTCACTAGACTCGAAACTCTAGAGAATTTGAGATCGTCCGCGTATGTACATATTACATTCCGAATATTTGAAGCAGTGCTGGCGATTGTACTACGTTTTTTAACAGCGTGTCTACGCGGTCCGCGGTGGATTATTAGATTTCGACGTCATATTTAGCTATCTATTTTAATTATTGTTTCTTTTTCAAATTGCATGAGCTACAAAAACTCACTCCGAAACGAACAAACTATTATTCTTTTATTATCCTAAACATACAATGAAAATAATTTAAATCGACTTCCAAAGAACTTTTATAGTTATTTTTTTTTTATTTCAAGCTGACTTGTCCAGATACATACACAAAAAACTGGTTACTGAACCTATTGACTGAAAAATCATTTAATTGGCAAATCATTCATTCGCGTTGTCCCAGCACTATGCAAATCCGACCCCTGTACTACTTTAGCGCTACCTACGTACCAATGTATTTTTTCTATCGTTACGTCAATAACGATTACTTCGACATTGTACGTAATTAAAAATATTTTAATGTATAATTTATATTTACAAGTGATAGGAAACACCATAGTTTCGAAAATTTTAAGTGGCAGCTCGCTTTTTGCACGAGGATACTGCACAATTAACCATTTCTTAGGAGGACTTCCTTGCGACACAATACGATACATAATGGCGGCGGTTGGCGAATGAACTAGTTTTATAGAACGTGTATGGCCGTATGACCAATCGGTCATGGCAGAGGGGTACGCTTAGCTATGCCATCTCCATAGGTTAAATGCTCTAAGTTTAAAAGTAATAGCTTACAAAAAGATAAACGCATACCAAAGACAAGATAAACTCTACTAACGATGACAACTGACAAGTGAATGCATACGGGGTCAGTAAAAAAAAAAGTAGAATTTCTGGTTATGGTAACCTTTCGTTCGTGTCCACGTAACCTCTGTTTTTGGACCAAGGTCGTGACGTCACCTTTTGAATAATTTTAATTTTACACGAATTGCGTGTGTGATAATCATTTGTAATTTATATTTTTGTGACCTATGAGAAGTACTTAAAAGTGATGTTCCCATGCTTAATTTGATAAGTCATCATAATAGTAGCTCTGCTTGCTAACAAATTACAATAGAGCGTCTAATTTTATCTCATCTCTACTAGCCATGAGCCACTGCAACAAAAATCAAAGATAGGTACCTAGTTATTTTTTAGGAAATTGGTAATGTTTTTTTCTAAAACATTTCAAGTTATCATAGTTTTAAATTCGTTCGTTTATTGTTTAACTTAGTCCCGTATTACAGAACCTCACTCAAGACCCAGGCATTACTTAAAACTAGTATTAAGTAACCAATCAAATGGCTGTAATCGAGACTCAAGCAATGCTTGAGTATTGAGTGAGGTTCTGTAATACGGGCATAAGTATCAATGTCACAATATGGTGACATTAATAGTACCTAAGTTAAGCAATTATTTGCTTTTTGCCACTATTTTATTTGAAAAACAAAACGACCACTAATAAGTAACCATCTTTTTTCGGCCATTTTAATTTGGTAAATTTACGCGGGAAAAAAACATTTAAATAAAAAATGTCAATTAGGTATTTCTGAATGCCAATTATAAAGAAAAACTAACTTTACAACGGTTCAAAATAATAATTTTAACGTCATTTAATAACTTAGACTGAGAAAATATAAATTCTCATAATAATGGTGGCTACTTCTTATTTCAAGGCTGAATAAACTTGTTCCCAATGTTAGGTTAGAGCTGTTAACAAAAACTGCCGTAGTCTATCTACGGAAATACATGGTATTTTTTGCTGTGACATACAAGTTTTTTTTTGTTGTTGATCAATGCCAAAAAAGAGAATATAGCGGTTTTTATCCGCTATATTCTGTAGAAAATAATGTACGATTTCTTAAGGGTCCCAGTAGCAAACTGGCGCGACGCGACGGTCAACACGTTCTGGTAGAACAGTTTCAATGACATTTTCATAGAAATGGTCCTGCTAGGCGTCGCACCTGTCTGCGGGAGCATTAAAGCCCCCCCCCCCCTACCCTCCCCTTGATGACATCACCGACAGAACCATCTTTAGCACGTCCTTTCCTGATAGGGCTATAGGATACTAGCACAGATGGAACCACGTTATGATCAAACATTATACGTGTTAGAGTGATCACGGGGTTTGTAGGTACCTACCTACACGATAAAGATCGATTACTGCCTTACTTTGAAACTCTTTGAAGGTAGTATTTCATAGTGACTAAATAATAGAAAATTTTCGCTCATGTTTCTCATGGGAAAACCAAATAACATTTTATTGGGGTGAACTCGTGTCGCTAGATTAACGCCGCACTACAGAGGTAACATTCAAAAACAACAATAAATACTTTTTCATCCTTGCGTCAACCATGGAATTAGTAAGTACTAATAGTATGCGAACAAACATGTGGCCAACAGTTGCTTAATTTAATAACACCGACTACTCAGTTATTCGCAGCAATAATACCTAAAACCTACGTAAAAAAACCATTAAAATATGTCTATAAGCAGTAGTTATGTAATTTTCCTTTTTTACGATAAGAATGTACCTATGTGTGTAAATGTTAATGTTACCAATTCGATTCGTGATATTACATCACGTCTGAAGCACATGTTTTATAGTAGGTACCTACATCATTTTATAATAGCCTACTATTCTTCGATAGTATTTTTGTTAAATAAAAAGTTAATTTTGTAATTTACGTGTTCTAGTGATGATAGCTCGCCGATTAAATTATTGGACTGGCGATCGAGCGGTGAAAAGTTCTCTCAAGTTGCATATTAAAATCATTTTTTTTTACTATGGAGGAAGTTTAAAAACGTTTTTATTAATAATAAACGTACTTATCATATAACAAAATCGGTACAGTCGGCTGCATGCCATTGGAAACACTTTAACCATGAGCAGGGGAGCAATACGGAATTTCAATAGAATAAGAGGCCAGCAAACTGCACTCTACCTGCGTAACACGCTGTCAAAAACAATCTGAAACATTTTGTAGGATATTGGATATCCATTGCTTCTTAGGTTAATATTGTTAATAATAAAATTTATTGTTTATTTATTTCACAACCCACCCGAAATCTGGATCTTTGGCAATAGCCTCGCCCCTTATTACATAGGCCTTAAACATGATTTACGAAAACTGGGTATACTCAGCACATCTCTGCCAAACCCTTCAGTGAAATAAGGCGTGATTTATAAGTAAGATAAGTTATGATACAACAAATCCGTAGGTATATATATACAGACGCCAACACATGAAGCTATCCGATACTGTCAAATCTATCAAAGAATTTTGACAGATTAGGGTGACTTAATGTGCTGGCCTTACATAGAAAACTCGGCACTTATGCCCGTATTATCTCACTCAATACTCAAGCATTGCTTGAGTCTCGATTAAAACCATTTGGTTGGTTAAAACTAGTTTTAAGTAATGCTTGGGCCTTGAATCCTTGAGTGAGGTTCTGTAATACGGGCCTTAATCTTGGAACTAACCCTAACAACAACTACATACAATCGAAGTCCACAGATTATCAACAAAAAGCATTGAGACTGAATTATACGCATTACGATATACAAGTCGTTACAGTGGGTATATTTAGAGCATCAATGAGATGTTTGCTACGGATTTTTTAAACAGTAACCGCGATTTTATGTGTGTACGTAGCTACATAAACTTACCTCACGAAATGTGATGTCGACATAACCTACACTGTACAATTCTGCCTAACCTTTCGGCGAGAACAAGCTTCATGATTTGTCTGTATGTGTGTAAAGTTTCAGGTTACCTACCTGTAATTTTAAGTCATCAAAACTTTTGGATAGAAATAGTCGATAGCGATGCGGATAATTTTTTCACGCCATACGTTAGTTGTTAATTTATATTTTAAAATCTGGCCATAGGGATTTGGCTTAACCTAGGATTTAGCGACCTAATCGTGTTGTGTAGTCAGTAGTGGCCATAGTGTGGTAGCTTACGCTAATACCGGGTTTACACGGTTCAATTTTAGTGGATTATCTCCTACTAAGTCTAAATCGATTTGTACCACCTGAACAAACTTCCAATCAAATTGATAGTCAAATTCGAAGTATTTTTCAAAGTAGTTTTAAACAGGACAGTGTGCACCCCCCCCTCCCTAAGGTTGCGGGTACAATTCCCGAATGAAGTAAATAGTTTCGTTCAAATATTTGCCTTACGATGAAAAAGAATGACAAAATTAAGAATTTTAATTATTACGTACCTCAGTACCTACGTAAGTGTTTTAATTTAAATAAATGCTATTGTTTTTACATAATGATACTGTGAACATGATGTAACTTTTACTTTATCACTATTTTTATGAATTTATGAAACTTTTATACCCAAGATATACCCAAGAAGTGTGTGGACAGGCTTTCAAACTTTTTTATCGAAACATAAAAAAATTAGTAGTCTATGAATGTTTTTTGAAAATCGAAGGTGTAATGTTTTAGGGATGGGGCAACAAAACACGCTTTCGTTATCGATTTAAATTAAAACAAGCCAACAATCAATAAATACAATACAATCCACGAAAATTAAGGAATAATACATAAATCTCACCTTATTTTACTCCAAAAACCAGTCCATTATCACCGCACATAACAGCAATGTTTTTTTAGCAAAACACAAAATTTGAATAGGTATAAAAATTTAAAATAAAAATGAAACCACGACAACATGCAAACTTAGTACGAACTAGTAATTTAACATTGCATTATTTGTCACGTTTTCCGTCAAAAAACATCAAAATAACACTGTGTCATTCACTTCCGAGGAAATCGATAAGCAAGCGCGCGTGAACGTCCCCGTCTGAGCAATGCCGGTGCCCGCACTGACCAGCACTGACAGACTAACATACTAGTCAACTTACAAAATGGCGTACTTATTTGAGTTTGCGCAATGTGTGCTTGCTTCCACTTATGTGTTACGTAGTAAAAACATCTTAATCCAATTAAAAATCCCATAATCTTATTAGCCAGGACAGTTTTGTAAAAGTAATGGCTACTAATAGTCCCTTAATCACCTCTAATGCTCAGAGGGGTGCGTTGAAAATCAATATTTACATATTTTGTCTTTGTTGTGTTGCGGTATTTTTAGGTCAATGACCTATTAGGCTATTACCTAGTGAAAAAGATTGCGGTTTAATGTAGGTTTCTTAGCTATAATCTTGATTTTGTTATTTACAACACAATGGAAGATGGTAAGGTAAGTAACTAGAGGAAAGACAATGGAAGATGTTAAGTAAGTAGAGTGAAAGATCTAAGACGACCCACTGACCAAAGATCATTGCCAATACTTAGTAAATAAATAAAATAGACACTAAATAAAATACCTACCTTTATCTATTTTAGAAGGAAGTTTATCCTAATGCTGCTAAAACGTGACTCGAGAAAGCATCCGTAAAATTAACGAGCGTTTAATTTTAATAATTCATACTACTAATAAATAAAACATACAGTAAGTGGTTAAATAAGTAAGTACATATAAGATGGAACAAGTCATTATAACACCACACGGTAGCGCGGTATAATTGGGGTAGACAGAAATGCAGGAGCAATAAATGTTCCGATCACAAAAGGACCCTTTTTGATCTCTCACTATCGCATAGCTGACCTTTTTGAAGGACATCAATAACATACTAGTGTGTGTCCTTACTTCGTCCCCTCGCATTCATATTAATTTACACACATAAAGCATTTCGTCAGTCGACTTTCATTCAACCTTTCCCTATTGCATAATTATCTGTTAAAAACTGGGATTTTTTAAATTTCTTTATTTGTTGTTGAATGGGCCTGCTCTTGATCTCGATGACGCCTGAAAGAAAGCTATGGATGTGGTCTAAGATGGAACTAGCGTGCCCAGAAGATGCCTGTTCACTCTTGCTTTGAAGGTAGACAGGTTTTAAGTGGAAGGGAACACACGCTGGCAGAGATTTCCACGCTTTGGCTGTTCGCATAATAAATATGGAAGAGAAGCGCCGAGTACGACTGGTCGAGATATAAACCAAGTGCGGATGATACTTACCTTACTGTACATTTGGTATTCCGGATGTCAAGTTGTGGAGCTCCTGCGCACACTCTCCGAAGTACTGTCTGTAGAAGACCGACAGGCAAGCAACACTACGTTGATGAACCAGGCTGTGAAGCATAGCACGAACGTATCGTAGCCTATACATAAGACTTTTTGCTCTGCGTTCCACGTAGTGTAGTGCAGCAAGCTGGTATTTCACTCAGCAATCTCATAAGTGGCTCCAATACTTCATACAAGAACGGCCCTGAGCTTTGTACAATGTACTTAAAAACTGCCCAGATGTAAAGTATCGCCTCACCTTAATTAGGTTCATAGATGATGTTATCAAGATAATCTAAGTAACTTCTGAGTAACTTATACGATGTAGAACTAGAAGACACAGATCTACATCGTAACATAGGTGATCTTTGTTCTATTGGTCACCGGAAAAGATTGAAACATGCATGAACTGCTACACAATAATAATAGCAATGATCGTGTAGGGATGATTGCTATTGGTACTTTTGTGTTCATTTTTAAAATGTCTATTGGGAAATATCAAGTACACAGTCATGTAGTCAGTACTATTTACAGCTAGAAACAGAACTACTTCACAGATACGATATTAGTAGCTAATCTTCATAAACTGATTGACTCGGTTTTTATTTCCTGATCATTGTATGTTTTTTGGTAGTTATGACGCTTAGAGCATTTAACCTATGGAGATGGCATAGCTGAGCGTACCCCTCTGCCATGACCGATTGGTCATACGGCCATACACGTTCTATAAAACTAGTTCATTCGCCAACCGCCGCCATTATGTATCGTATTGTGCCGCAAGGAAGTCCTCCTAAGAAATGGTTAATTGTGCAGTATCCTCGTGCAAAAAGCGATCTGCCACTTCAAATTTTCGAAACCATGGTGTTTCCTATCACTTGTAAATATAAATTATACATTAAAATATTTTTAATTACGTACAATGTCGAAGTAATCGTTATTGACGTAACGATAGAAAAAATACATTGGTACGTAGGTAGCGCTAAAGTAGTACAGGGGTAGGATTTGCATAGTGCTGGGACAACGCGAATGAATGATTCGCCAAATAAATGATTTTCAGCCAATAGGTTCAGTAACCAGTTTTTTGTGTATGGATCTGGACAAGTCAGCTGAAATAACAAAAAAATAACTATAAAAGTTCTTTGGAAGTCGATTTAAATTATTTTCATTGTATGTTTAGGATAATAAAAGAATAATAGTTTGTTCGTTTCGTAGTGAGTTTTTGTAGCTCATGCAATTTGAAAAAGAAACAATAATTATAATAGATAGCTAAATATGACGTCGACATCTAATAATCCACCGCGGACCGCGTAGGTACGCTGTTAAAAAAACGTAGTACAATCGCCAGCACTGCCTCAAATATTCGGAATGTAATATGTACATACGCGGACGATCTCAAATTTTCTAGTTTCGAGTCTAGTGACGATACTGAACTTCTTCAAAGCGATATCGACGCGTTAAGTCGTTGGCGTAACGATAACAAAATGGTACTAAATATCAACAAATGTTACTACGTGAAGTACACACGGAAAACAAAATAACAGAATTGTATTGCAATTAAATGACAGAAAATTTTAAACTCATATTTAAAGTATACTTTGTAAACAAGCTTATAACAAATTAGAGGATTATATAAAGGATAAGGATGCTTGGAAACATACTGGTCCTGCTCCACAGGACAATCTAGTGTCCAGACAAAATCAAACTGGGTGCTTAGTAAATTAGGTAATAAATAATTTATAATGTTGTACCATACTACATATTTTAACATTTTGGAATAACTTTACCTCTCACATTGATTGATTTATTATTATTAACTTTTAGAATGTTTGTAAATATGTGAGCACGTTCAAAAGTGCCTTTCTTGTGCCTATTTGACATAAATGATGTGACTTTAACTTTGACATCATTTAGCTTTGCAACACTGGACTGCAAAACAATAAAACCGACGTGTAAAACTGTCATTCATAACAAAATAATAAAAGTACATCTGATTGATTGTCTTATTCTATTATTTACTAGCTTCCGCCCGTGGCTTCGCCCGCAAAATATGCCGACAAATTATACACATAAACCTTCCTCTTAAATCACTCTATCTATTACAAACCCGCATCAAAATCCGTTGCGTAGTTTTAAAGATTTAAGCATACATAGTTTTAAAGATTTTATACTATGTCTTGATATTGTCCCCTTTCTACATTTTTGACACGTGTATATAAATGAAAGCCCGTTTTAAAGAATGGGGTATGAATTCCGAATTGTATGATATGCAATCAATATAATATTATTGAGAAATAAGAAAAAAAATTGACTATAAAAATAAATACAATCGTTCTTTTTCTATAGCACTATAAATTGTTTTGTGATTACTGGCGGCTACCTACGTAGTTTCGCAGGCACTAATCATTAAACGTATTTTTTCCAAGAAAAGAAAACACAACTTTTTATTCGTTCATTCATGAAGTGAAATACCACTCATTCCTTGTGCCTCAACACTAGTAGTTTGTGTTTGTTGTCGTAGGACAATTGCATAGATACGCAGAAATTTGTCAATGTGTATGTGTTTTTTCACTGTGTGTCTATAATTTCTTTGTGAGCGTTTGTAGCAATAGGAAGCATGTCTCTGTGTGTGGTTGTCAAATTTAAGAAGTGTGCTGTATGTGTTTTCCTCGCCCCCCGCAAAAAGTGGCAGAAAAAGTTCCTTTGTTCGCAACGAGTCACACTAAATCGTGTCACCGTGTGACTGGTTGAGAAAAATATTCGCATGGAGTAACAGTGTGACTCAATGCGAATTTTTATTCTCATCTAGTAACACTAGTACACGAGTAGTGTTACTCGTTCGGAAAACCAAATCGCATGGAGTAGCAGCGTCACTCGATGCGAATTTTTATTCTCAACTAGTAACATTTTTCAGAATGTCTATTTGACAACGATAAAGTTAAATAAAAATTATAAAATAATGTATGAGTTTCTGATATTTTTTACGCACCGATCTGGCAACATTGCTTCATGGTGAATCGTGCAATGCGTGTGACAAGTTCAGAATCGTGCAATGCGTGTGACAAGTTCAGTACAGCTCCGCTGTCATTCAAAATGGAAGCTACGTCTGGTTCGTCAAACAGTGTTGATTTAGTTTTTGTTAATAAAAACGGTGGCACTGTTCTTCTTCGAGCTGGTCATCAATATTACGCCAGGAAAAAACATAAAAGTGGATTGATTGTGTGGGCGTGTACAAAACGAAAGGTGTGCAAAGGGCTTGTAAGAATAAAGGTAAGAAAACTATATTACCAAAATGTATTCCATAGCTTCGTTGTATATAATATTATTGATTTATATGTTAAATGTAAAAAAAATAAAATGTAAAATAGTGATTGTATATAATCATGTAATAAATAATAATACTGCATCTTGAAAAACTTTCCTCGCGTCCTTTAGTGGCAGCCATTTTGTTTTATCACGCTCACTTGAGATTTGTTGAAACCACAGTGACGTATTTTGGGTGCCTAAAGCTTTGTCTTGATTTATTTATAGCTTTACAACTAGTTTTATATAAACATTAGCTTATTGAGAGAACAGGCTTTTTAGTATTAACCAATATTTTACCAAGAGAACAGGCTTTTTAGTATTAACCAATATTTTACCAATATTTTATTTTACTAATATTCTATCCCATTTTACTATTTTAGGAAGAGCGTATATTAGAAGAAACTCCTCATTTATGTACACCAGATTTTGCGAACAACGAAATCCTGAAATCTATCAAACATTTAAAAAAAGATATTAACTACGCAGGAATTTCCCAGTGTTCCTCAAAAATACAATGCCATGGTCGGAAAGCTAAAAGATGCGGGAATAGACATAATTACTTCAATACCTAAATTTAGTTCCATTAAAGACACGTTATATAGAACACGTAATTCAGCGGCTCAAGTACAAAAACTACAACATAAAAATGTGCTGGAAGTCGAAGTCCCACCTCGTTATCAAGATTTTTTGTTAGCGGAGTACACATGTGATGATACACGAATACTAGTATTTTCTTCTTCCGAAGCAAGGCAAACTTTGTGCGAGCTAGCAGACTTTTATGGCGATGGAACTTTCAAAAGTTGTCATATTCCATTTACGCAACTATATTCAATCCATGGCGATATCGGCAGCACGATCAATCACACTAATATAATACCTCTAGTCTACGCTTTGATGAGTCACCGAAACACAGAAGCCTACGTGATTCTGTTCTCTATAATAAAGTCGCAGTTACCCAATTGGAATCCAATAATATTTAAAGTAGACTACGAAAAGGCCGCCATGCGA
Organism: Hyppa rectilinea; assembly: GCA_951799385.1. Lineage (NCBI taxonomy): Eukaryota > Metazoa > Arthropoda > Insecta > Lepidoptera > Noctuidae > Hyppa > Hyppa rectilinea. The sequence continues at coordinate 7,492,958 of OX637325.1, forward strand.
GCAATTGCTACAGTTTTTCCTTCAATTGCAGTCAAGGGCTGCTATTACCACTATAATAAGGCAATTTTTAAGAAAGGCCGTGAATTGCATATAACAAATACTCAAGACCCAAAGAAGAAACGCATGGTAAGCCTAAGCGCAGTTCTACCACTGTTACCTCAAGAAGAAATCATGAACGGATGGGCGTATATTATTTCGCGATATGATGATAATGACCCACAAATCCAAAAATTTGTGAATTATATGAAAAAGCAATGGCTCCACGAAGATTTTTTAAAAGTCTGGTGTGCTTTTGGGGAGACTCATCGAACCACAAACTTCATTGAAGGCTGGCACCATAAATTGAACAAAGCCGTCGGTAAGAAGAACCCAAATTTGATGCAGTTGTTGCTCATACTTAAAGAAGATTCCCAATTATACACCGTTCGCAACATTCAACATCAAAACAATACACAACCATCCAGAAAACGATTATCAAAGTCAATACTTAATGATAATTTTATACAAGATGCTCAGATGGATTTCGTAAATGGTACTATTACGATTGGGACCCTCCTGGAGATTTTACGACACTAAACTTACGAATGGTCAAAAAGCGAATATTTCTGAATAACTGTTGATTATATTGTGATAAAAGAGAGACTGATTTTAAAGAGAAATTATTAATGTGATATTAGTTGGTAACTAATCTTAATATATAAATGTGATTATTTTGTGTTATAAAGAAGGCTGATTTTATAGGAACAATTATATAATAGTAGGTAAAAAAGAATTATTTACATTTTGTACTGTAACCAGGTTGTTTTTTTTATTATTACATCTAAGTACAATTAGACAAAAACACTTTGTTTTAGATTAAGAAATGATTTAAACTAATCTTAATAAATAAGTAGAAAACCTGATCAGTTTTTTCTGTTACGTCCCTACCTACTAATATGTTAGAAATTCAAACATTATTTTATAATTTTTATTTAACTTTATCGTTGTCAAATAGACATTCTGAAAAATGTTACTAGTTGAGAATAAAAATTCGCATCGAGTGACGCTGCTACTCCATGCGATTTGGTTTTCCGAACGAGTAACACTACTCGTGTACTAGTGTTACTAGATGAGAATAAAAATTCGCATTGAGTCACACTGTTACTCCATGCGAATATTTTTCTCAACCAGTCACACGGTGACACGATTTAGTGTGACTCGTTGCGAACAAAGGAAAAAGTTGTTCGATGATTCGCCGCTTGCCATCTCCATTAGGTTAAATGCTCTAAGTTATGACGTCGTGTGACGTTGGTAGAAAATATTACCAATCGAGTAACATCACTGATCTGTCAGTGTCTAGAACCTTAGTCTGTTGTCAATGATTGTTGCTGTCTGTCAACCGTCAAGCTGTCATAGTCAGTCTGTCAGTAGTGTCAGCAGTAATTGTCAAAAAGTTTTGGCGGTTTCCATTCCATGTTTCGAGCAAAATAATAAAATTAAACAAAATAATGGCTGAAAAACTCGAGGACCTGAATCTCCCGATGACTGTTGTCACGAGGATAGTCAAAGAAGCGCTACCCGAAGGAGTTTCGATATCAAAAGAGGCGCGAACCGGGCTAGCAAAAGCTGCATCAGTTTTCGTTTTGTATGTGACTTCGGCAGCTACAAACATTGTGAAAACCAAGAAAAGGAAGGCTTTGACTGGACAGGATGTGTTAGACGCTATGCGGGACATAGAGTTCGATAGATTTGTGGAACCTCTTAGTGAATCTTTAGACCAATACAAACAGATGGTCTCCGCTCGGAAATCCAATGCTGGTAAGAAGAAGGACGAAGGAGAGGAGGTGGAAATGATAGAAGACGACTAATGTGATATTTTTACTCAATAGTGTTAAGTGTATTTAAGTATTTTGTTAATAAATCGTGTTGAAAACATCCTCTGTTTCAGTTCATAACCTAAGTGTTCATTGTGTATGAGATAAATAGTTCTGATCTTGCTATATATTATGGAGTCCATCTCTGAAGTCTATTCCTCATTGCTGATGAGTGTGGCTCTATCTGTTGGAGTCCCAATACCTTACTAACCTACAGCTTCGTCCAATTTTGATCTGACCATCTAAATAGAAGATCACTTCAATCCTTCGGAACTTGCTGTAAACTAAGGAAAGGTAGCACCATTAAAATAAACAAACAAAAATATTTTTGTTCGTCACTTTATTCAGGAATAAAATCTGTTCAGAAACAATCATGAAATAACATTGAAACGACATTTTATTACACCTCAGGACACGCTACCTCTACCTACAGCGTATATACAATCTTCATCTTCGCCAATCCTACCTACCATCTGTAATAACGAAAATAAATATCTCTAATTTTATCATTTCAAATGCTATTATAATCTAATTTATAATTTCCTCTGGTTATAATTCTTTTTTTAAACTTTAGCATTAATACTATGAATTTTATTGGAGAAAAATCGAAAGACCTTATTCTAAAATAAATTGTCATAATTTTTGTACGTACTATTCATAGAAACTACAGGAAGCGAAGCTAAAAACTGAACTTTAAGACAGTTCCCACCACAGTAAAGGAGGTCTCTTATACAACCCATAACTTATTGCATTCTTTAACAATAGGCAGAGATATCAAATAGGTACATACTTATTGGCTGAAGACATTCCTCATCTCCCCATGTGGAAAACATGCCTAACAAAAATTTTGAGTTACACCATCTGTCAAAATCAAAAAATAAAGAAAGCCTATTTTGACAGATAGTCTATGGGTGATCCCATTGCAGGCATTTTTTTTAATACTTGTATGTTCAATTTATAATATGTAAGATTTAATGCCCACTAGGAAAATATTTTTTGTTGAGACTTACATCCTCAAAATTCGGTTTTTAGAGTTTCTCTACAGTTCATATTTAATTTCTAAAGATAGATTACTTGTTACTATTGACTACCAGCTACATTTTCACTGTTCCTATTCTTGCATTGAGACCACAAAACAACTAAAAAAACCATAAACAATACATAAAACAGAATACAAATGCTGTTGACATCTAGATTATTTTTTAGCACAAACCAATAATTATTCGAAAACATCTCGCAGCTCTACATGCATGAAAACAAAAATGCAATATTCAAGAGCATTTAATGCTAATTTAAATGTCTACAATTTATAATTATTGTTTTAATAGACTTTTAATGCCAGACTTTGTTTATTAATATATTTTATTTTTTTAATTCTAAAGAGCAGGTAATTATTATCATCAATATAATTAAGTTTTATTTTATTAGTTACATGTCAAAGTGGGAGAAAGAAGCTGCATCTATTTTTAAATTTAAACACGTTTATGAAAGAAAAATTTGTTTTAGGTGCCACTAAAACATACATGCGCTTGTTTTATACGGGGATGGGTAGGCACGATTCTTATATCTCCTTTGCACTTTTCCTAGCATGTAACTAACAAATAAAAATGCATATTAACTTCAGTACTGGTGTTCTAGTGTTCCTTTTAATCTATTATATCAAAGTATACCTACAAATACATCTATTACTAAACGGGACTATAACTTTAATTAATTTGATCAATATTTATATGCTACCAAATTTTTCATATTACAGCCATTCTCAGTCCAACTGCCAAGTGGTTTGGCATTCTCCATATTTAAAACAATTATATTAACCAGTTTATTATTTATTTTTATTTAACGATATTAATTGGAAATTCGTGTATTCAGGGATGAAAGCCCCTCGCACACGGTTGTTCGCGATCTTCACTAGTGGTAAGCTATAGTCATTTTTCATAAAATTAGTGACCATATCCACCGCAAATGTATGAAAACTGTTCGTTCTATTATCGTTAAATTCTAGTGGTGGACATTGGTACGTATGCGGATACATTAATACGCATAGTAAGATTCAGATTAGATTAAATATACCTATAAGAATGCCTGACAAGCGAAATATTACTACTATTCATATTGTTACTTTGTATTTATTGACTGAAAATATAATAAACTAGTTAATATAAATGTATGAGAATAGAATGACAGAGAGAGTCGAAGCAATGAGGAAATACATTTCATCATTGCATATATTAGTTTGGCAAACGAAACTAACGCATTTACAGGCATTTGCAAAGCCAAAGCCTTTCTGTAAAGCAATTAGCATTATCAGTATTCATGAGCGCAGCCAGAGAATTAATACTATATACGATAAAATGACGTCTTTGTTTCTCTGGCTTCGTACATTTTTTATGAACATTATGATAAGTGGGGCATAGAAGCGATCCTTTTTTTACTAAGTTACTTAATTAGTTATTCTAATAGCTATTGCATCAACCCCTTTACAATTAATGCTGAATTGTTCAAGATGTATCAGAATATAAACCATGTTGATCCGTAATATCTATTTTTTAATACAACATAATATATTTCTAAGAATAGTTTTCTAATGACAAATATGTAAACTAAACCAATAAATGTAAGGATCTTAAAAAAAAAATAGGAACCAAAAAAAAAAACAAAAAATGTACGAAATAAAATTTATTGGAAAGTATATAAATAAAAAGGATCATTAAAAAAAGCTACACATAATGCATTTTGTTTAACACTCGGACAGCGAAACTAGTAAATAAAATTATCTAGCACTTTAAAATAACTTGCTATTTCATAAAAAGCAATACTTTCCGGCTTGAAAAATGTCCTGTGCTAGAATACTACAGTAAGTATAAAGTATTTATACATATATAATACACCGTTATACAACAAAAGTAAATAAACTGAGTGTGTAAAAACTGAATTTCATAGTGTTTCAATCAAAATGGCAAAGCTGGTCATTTGTTATTGATTTTAAGCATTGCACCAATATTTACACCAATCAGAAAAAAAAACTTCATACAGTGCAAGGTCTATGACAATAAGAGACCAGCTGTTTGACCAGTCTTTCAGACGGATCACTGAAAGTAAAATTACAGCACAACCATAATTATAAAAACAAAATTCTGACTTGAAATAACATCCCGGAAGCATTCATTGAAATAAACACAAGTCAAACAGACAGTAATTTAACCATCAATATTAAAATAATCTCACAAATCACTGTCACAAGAGCACTGGATACAAAATTATTCGCCAAAAATCACGTACAACTCTGAATAAACAACATTTTTAGAAAGAATATTAAATAGTCAGGTTTCTACGGCGTAAACTAAAATTGTAGTCGTATAAGTCTTTTAGTCTTCCACTGACAGAAAAAATAAATAAAGCATTATTGAAGCTGTTACTTAAGATAGGACCTCGCAAAGACCAAAAAACACAGCTCACTTGGTCGTAACAACCAAAAAAGTAGCTTAGTTGGTAGCAACGACCAAAGAAAAACTTTTGAAGATAATTTCTAGTCGTAATGACGAGTGGGGTAATTGCATAACACACAGTAACAATAAATTTCACTTTGACAGTTCAACAATATACATTGCGTTATTTACTTTGTTTAGCAGACAATTTTTTCGAACATTATGAAGCAATGGATTAGGCATATCCTTCAAAATCATTCAGATTGTCATTGATACTGTGTTTCGCACGGTACGGTGTCATGGTCGTAAAATCTAGCGAGATCTTAATTCCACTGCAGGCAAAGGAAACCATTTTCAAAGACATATTTTTATATCGCAATGAAATATTTAATGTACCTCTCAGCGGAACCAGCCTTTAACTATCAAAATCGCGATTACAAAAAGAAATATTTTTTTTAATTACAGTAACTAACGTCTAACGATATTATACAGTTCCACTAAAAACTAACTGGAATAATTATAATATTTACAAAAAAAAAACAATATTACAGAAGCGTGTTTTCTTCGAAATTTCTATATAATAAATGAAAATTGTCTTTTATATATTTTTATCGTTACACGGTACAATCACGTTGTGGTATTAACAACATAACATAACGCCTTGTTTCCCTCCAACGAGGTTGGGTGTATGTTGTAATATTTAATATTAAAATTAAACAATGAATAAATAAGGTACTATTTATATTTAAAATATAGTGTGTAAAAAGATCTGTTAATATTTTCGTTATGTTTTTATTGGGACAAGAAGTGCCCCGACTATAATCATAAACTAAAATATGAATTGTAATTGGAAATGTGCTGAATAAGGTTTCGACTTTTGACAGTCAAATAATCCATTATAGAACATCGAATTATTCTTATTCGATTTCTACTTATTCAAAACCCTATTTAGTTTTCCAAATACTATGATATTTCATACAATCATGTTTAGTAAAAATTCCTTAACAATGCGATCACAGCAAATAAATGTAAGATTAGATATTAGAAATAAATGTTATTTCGCATATTCCGTTATATTTCGTTTATTGCATTACTTTTTATACTAAGTAATATCGAATATTTGATAATTATTTGCAAGATTTGTTTGAAACTCCTTACATAGTTTAATCAGAGGTATCCTATTCTTTAAATGGGCCATGGCAGTAGTTTGCAAGCGAAAAAACAACTCGCATTTTTCGTCTCTGCCTCAACAAAACATTACGTCGCGTTTGTCGCTAACAATTGGCCAATACACGTGACATATCTCACACTTGTGCGAGAAAGCCCTAAGAAAATGTTTAGGTCAGGGATAATCAACCTTTTTCATTACACGTTTACTTGCGACATTAACCTTTTGAACGCCCTTCACGCCAAGCTACAAATTTATTTCTTCTTGTTGTCATGTCACATATTTGTGTCGTTGACGTACAGAGCTTGCTTGCTTGCTTTTCACGTATATGTGATAATGGCGTTCAAAAGGATTATACGAAAGATATATCATCACCTGCGTTGCGTGATTCCTTTTTCCGAATATTCAGCAATGCCAAAAACGGCATACATTATGTTGTGTATCCCTGACTTATAACCTATCTATTGGCAATTAATATTACTAGCGACGAAATTATATAAATTGCTTGTATTGTATTTGTTTTTATTGAAATTTAATAGTGAAATAACTTGGATCTTGTAATGTTGTGAATGGTTTCAGGCAATAAATAAAGGAAATCTCGTCTCTTTTCCACGGGCAGGTAGAAACTACAAGACCCCGCCAGCTGCGAACCTTAAACACATCTTTTGCTTCGCCTACGTTGATACATGAGGAGGAGCTCGTGGCTAAGTACTAACAGCCGCACAGGTCGATCCATCAGGTTAAGCTACGCTTGCCGGGGTTGGCCGTGGATGGGTGACCATCTTCACTCACCGAGACTCCTCCGTGCCTGGAAAAGCACGTTAAGCCGGCTGTCGCGGCTGTCATTTGTCTTTGACAGTCAGAAACCCGTAAATCTGACAGCCAGTCTTACCATGGGGTATCGTGGGATTGGGGAACGTAGGTTGTGGAGGTCAGATAGGCAGTCGCTCCATGTAAAATATGAACTATGATTAATTATATATTATCCATGTGTTATTGTATTGTTTGTTGTTGTTAATCGCTAGTAATTTAAAAACTACCAAGAGATAGGTTATTGAAACCGTAATACGATGTATAGAAGGGATACGTTACAAAAAAATGGAGAATACTGTCCCTATATAAACAAAGGGGAATAGAAGAAAGACATAATAACATTAATTATATTTCGTTTGCTAATCAAACTTATTGCTTTTTTCAGGAATGACAATCTAAAGACTTCTCACACAGTGACCCATAATTTTTATGCGGCCTTGGTGTATTTGTGCAAATATTCGCGACATTTTGATAGTATAAAATGAACCGATTCTGTTCGACATAGGGTATATTTTATATTGTCAGAATATTTGAACAATCGGGCAAATACGCCAAGTAAAGTGCAGTGCATTAAGTGCAAGTTAAAAACTTGTGCCTCAGCGAGGGGCGAGAGATAATTATATTAGCTCATTCGTTCTTCTCTCTTATCGCTAAATACAGAGTTGATATGACAGAGGGGCATTAAATTACACTACGTATACGTGTAGTATTAATTCGATACGGTATTTATATTTTTTCAAATAAACTAAATAGCTAATAATACAAATCAGACTAAAACGCAACCACCCTTTGTAAATAAAAACTGACCTTTTAACAGAGCGGGCTTTCCTTTAAACAGCTTATACTAGGGACCATTTTCAAGCTCTGTACCAAAAATCGGAGCAGTAGTTTAGTCGCAAATGTTTTTTTAAGTTTTTGCCCCGTTTGAACACGATGTATCTTTCCTAACAGCGCTCCGGCTTGCACGCGTGGGTGCCGCTGCGTTACAAAGTCAGTTTTTTTTTACAAAGGGTGGTTGCGTTTTACTCTGATTTGTAAACTATTTAGTTTGTTTGAAAAAATAAAAACCTGTTTTCGGTGCTTTTTATTTTTATACCGTACCGAGTTAATACTAATTACACGTATTTAATGCCCCTCTGTCATATCAACTCTGTATAACTTCTTTTTTTTTATCTGGGCATCATCACTATTGTAGTGCCAGCATAACAAGTAAAATAATTACAATCGACGATGCTATACCTTTTCTATCAAATCATTGCCTCAATCATGGGTCACGGTGTAAGAGATTTCAAATGGCAGTGACGGGAATATTTTATACGACAATTTATTTATAATATTAACTAAATATTACCTTCTACGTTCACGTACATATGGGATAGTAAAATCGTTGATTGAATCCGCCATATTGGATTTTAGAATGTAACGCAATATTGCTTTTTAACGGCTAGTGGTGTTCTTGACTATTTGGTAAACTAATCGACTAATTGGCATGTTCACTAATCGATTAATTCCGATAACCGATTTTTAATAATTTGTTCCTTTTTATAATTGGACACATGAATTTGAAGTCTACCTTAAAATTATTATTTGTCCAAATGAATCATTTACGGTCGTTAGCGAACCAAGTTACACCAAATACATAAGTAAGTAATAAAAAAGTCAAATATCTCTAAATGATTTTAAACCTTAAAGTGTTGATCGTAAAGTTCAAAATCGATTAAGACAACTTGACAGTTTGTAATAAATTGATATGCTGACGACTGTAAATGGATTTGCGCGTAGTTCTTTTCATGTTGTGATCAAGTAAATGAATCTAAATCTTTACTAACCGAATGAATTGACTTCAATGATTGGTATTTAACTGGATATTATTTACTTTGACTATAATGTTGATAGGTAATACTTTTATAAATACATAAAGTTCAAACTGGCTTCTATATTTTATGCTCGAGGGTTTGGTCTCCGTAGTCCTTCAGGTGAGGCGTTGTCCTTGGACCTTGACCTTGGGTCATTCCAACCAGCCCACCATCCAGAAATTGATAACGTCTCCTGGTTTGTTTTGGTTTGTCTAACTGGCATTTCAAACGTTCAAAAGCGGACCAACTTTCCTGGTCATAAACGTGTAAGTTTCAACACATACCCGCAAAACCAACCAATAAAATATTAAAACTGATTTATCGACATTTCTCCACTCCAGTATCATTAAACAAAACGTAACCATGTCTTACACACCAAAAAACAAATCTCCTTTGAAAAAACAGTCTTTTTTAACGTTCAATCCGTTGTTAGTGTCAACGTGACACTTTACTCTCGTGGTACTATATGGTACCTGTTTGTGGCACTATCTAGTGTCACTGGTGCCTCAGTAGGACGCTTCGTGGCCTGCTAGAATGTAGAGGTCGTTGCCATCTTCGCCGGATAGTGTGTTGTTTTGAAGGACGTGCGATTCTAGGACTACGACTCTGGAACAGAAGTTTTTTAAGACACATATTATTATCATCATTTCAGCCGAAAGACGTCCACTGTTGGACATGGGACTCCCCCAATCACCGCTACTTGAAGTGGTTATGTGCTTCCCGCAGTATTAATAACTCCTGAATGCCTCAGCATGCTTAAGAGGTTGACTTAACTCTGACACTAGGTTAGTCACAAACCACACGAAAAAGAAAAAGAATAACTCCTGGATTATCAATCACACAGTACCTATACCTAGTCAGGAGTTGTGTCATAAAATGGGCAGCATGGTCATATTTCATACAAATCACGTTCCAATGCCACGTTTTGACATTCACTATCCGTTATTGACTATCCTTTCAAATACCCAATTACTTTTAAGCGTTTTGAATCTTCGAGGGGCGGGCCAATGTATCGTAGTTTATCCAAGCTGGAGCAGATTGAGGAGACATTGATATCCAGCAGTAGCTTATACATACTTGTCATGCGGCAATAGTCTGTAGGCTCTGGACGCGTCAGTGATCTCCTGCGTGATCTCTGCGTTGCGTAGAGAGCGGCCCTGCACGCCGTGCCGGTGGAACGCGAGCACGGAGTCGGCTAGACATACTGGAACATACAAGATTTCATTAATATAATGTAGGACAAGCAACAATAGTTATTTGTTATGCAAGGCTGGAAAGTTGATTTTTGGCGCGAGTACTTCTATTGAAACCTGAGCGTAACGAAGGTTTCAAAGGTACGAGACGCAGAAAAGCTTTGGTGCCGAGCGCAACACACAATTTTTCACCTCACTACAGCGAGGAAACTGCTAGGTGCAAGAAAACAGGTGTTGTTGAGTTTTATTTTGTTCGAGCGTCTCAGATACATTGACTCATGTGAAGAAAATAACAGATACTTGGCAATGTATCTTATGAGTTACATAGAATATCTCTAAAATTAAATACCCTATATTTTGTTCTATATCCTACTTGTCCTCTAAGGAGAATGAAAGAAAAAACTAATTTAATACAAATAACTAACTAATTTAATTTAATACATATTTATTATTGCCAGGCAAAGGATATTAGTATTTATTTTATTTAAAAAATTAAACTTAAATTACTACACAATTGGGTATTTGACAGGATAGTATTTTTATGGCATATTCAAATGTGACGTCACAGATTTTTTTAATCAAATGGAATACTTATTAACATTAATTCCAATTTTACAATTATATCCTCGCAAAATATTTAATTTCTGTACTGTGATGGAAGTTTTTAAGGTGAGCGGTATTATTTAATATTTTATTTTAGACCATGTCTTGCATTTTCAGTGGACTGGCAGTATAGAAATTTATTAAATAGAAAGGTTCGAATTTTAAAAACTCTTTCCACGCTAGAGAGCAAAAATCGATTTTCGGCTTAGATTTCGAATGACAAACAGACTCTTTCCGAGCCTGTGAGGTGAAAATTATATTGGAGGTAAGATCACCTACAACCAAACCGAAGTTCCTGGAAACGGATATTTTAAATAGCAACGCTGTCGTTCGCCTTAGAAATGCGCGTCGTGGTGGGGGGGGGGGGGGGGGGACTGCGTGTGCGCATTGGCGAGTGATGAACCTACAATAAGGTCGGCTTTCAGTCTCAACCGGATGCAGGCGAATATCAATGTTCATATTTATATGAAACAACTGCCTAATTGATCTCTAGAACCCTGTTACTGAGTACCACGATACCCCTTAGTAAGACTGGTTGTTTGACTCTTGGGACTTCTGATGACCCATTACAACTGTCAAAGATGCACAAATGACAGCCGGGACCAACGGCTTAATGTGCTTTCCGAGGCACGGAGGAGTTTTGGTATGTAAAGATGATCACCCATCCACGACCAACCCTCCTCAGCAGCTTAACCTGATGGATCGACCTGTGCGACTGTTATTACTGAGCCACGAGCTCCTCTATAAGCTATCAAGACATTGATAGAATTTAAAGATCCAAGAACGACAGCCGGAATCAAAGGCTTAACGTGCTTTCCGATGCACGAGATCGCTCGTCTCGGTAAGGAAAAACGGTCAGCCGTCCGAGGACTGACCGCGGCAAACATTGCTTAACCTGATCAATCGACCAGTAGAGCTGATGTTACTTAGCCACGAGCCTTTAGCGACTACCTATCGGTATACTTACATATACTATCGATGTTAAAGTCGAACTGTATCCTAGAGAGCAGCTTGTGTCTTCTCTTGTCGTCGTCGTGTCGCCATCGTGTCGCGTCGATACTCGCGGGTAGTACGGGGATTATGTCAACTACATTCTCGTGACATACTAACACCTGGAATCAATAATAATGAAAGAATATTGAAGCTTATATATTTTTTGTATATGGCTGTCAATATTCCAGCAAATATTGTACGGGCCATGTGCCTGAAATAAATAAATAATTTATTTTTATACTTTAATAGTTCGTAATAAAAATTTCCAATCAGCTATTACATGGGGACTGACTGACCAGACGGGTGTTGTCTGGTTGTGTATACTGCCCGACTATATGATAGTATTATAGTGATGTTGTATATATGCTAGTCGCGCGGTAAACTTTGCTTGCGCGATGCAAGATTTTGCGTGAAGTCAGTGTGACGCGTAGTTCACATGTGGCAATGTAGATGCCGCGACAATCATAACAAACATGTGTAAAAAAGAATTAATTAATTGTTACCTGTGGCTGTGTGTGTTGTTTTAAAATATTAAGATGCCTTTGGGTTCTATGCGGACGAATCCGAGGGTAGAAGCTACATTACAACTATGCGTAATGTAGTTACTTTGCGATGATGGAAGTCGCAAAGTTCAACGCGTTATCACCAATAAAAGTCACGCAGTCAACCAGTGGACCTCGCAACTCGCAGTAGAGTGAACGCTAGGCAGGTATGCGAGCAGCGAGTTGTCACCGAGTGGTCCACCCGCTGTCCGCGCGCGGAGGACTTACGACCAAGGCGATCTGGTGACGCCACGGAGTTAAAGTAGTGAGCGCATAACCATACAAAGAATACTAGCAGCAGGTGGCGAGGCGGTGCGGAGTGGGTGCCGGGTGACTCTAATGAGCAAACGCACCTTTACAAAACAACAAGAATGCAAATCTAAATACTTACAGAATCCTTATTAAGCTGGTGCACAGCTCTTAGCGTGTGCAACCGCTCGGGCCGAGGTATCACAGTGTTGGAGCCTCCTACGCAGACTTCCAGTTCGTCAGAATGGAACCACGACGCTCCTGGAATGTGACAATTATTTACATTGAATTATGGTCGAAAATGTGAATAATATAAATATTGGGTTACCTATAACCCAAAATCCAAAATCATTCTAAATATTGCATTGTTATAAAAAAAGGTTACTAAAATTTGTTTGGGTCGGCAAAACGGCAGGCTCCCATAAATATTAATTTGAGAAAGTGAAAAATACGTGTCTTATATTTTTTTATTATCTTACTGACGGACTAAATATTATTTAATTTTTTTTCCCTGTCAACGCCATTGTTATACAGAGGCCAGCACATCAAGTTACACACACACATCTGTCAAATTTCTTTGATAGTTTTTCAAGTTTATTACGAAACAATAAGGTTCATTTTCAATTGGGAAAATTTGACAGTTAGGGATAGCTTGATGTGCTGGCGTCTATCTCTATCTACCTATTATGGGTACACTTCTGCATAATTCTTAGAGGAAACAAGACATGATGTTATTATGGTTTTTTTTTAATCATATAAATCTAGATTATTCTCTTACCGGAGTTAATATTGAGCAAATTGAGCCTCATAGGTTTCCTGGTAGCCCCGACGCATAACAGAGGGTACTCTAGCTCCGGAGTGATGATCAGTTCGAAGACTAGCAGCGGGGATGGTAGCACGCATTCTATGTTCTGTGGATAGGACAATATCAGGGCGAATGTATTTACACCTTAGGCGAAATGTGGGTATACCTACTATGGGTACACTTCTGCCGAGAGTGGGAAATCATCAAATGACCCCTCCCGCTCTCAGCGGGATTGTCCGAAAGGCTTACTGCTACCCCGGAATATAAAGGGCGAAGGCCTTCCTGAGCCCTTTAACATGGATGGGTTTTAGTCAGTACACATCCTTCCGCTCCACCCAGAGTGAAAACGAAATGACACAAGTCTGAAGTATTGAGTGTCAATGAAAGAACATTTTTTCTTTATTGAAGATAGTCTTCTAAAATAGTTTGCTCTATAATTTTTGGTGAAAATGCGAATTTCATCAATGTCTTGCTAGCTTATCCTAGTAAAATGTAATCCTTTTAAGTAAACATTATGAGGACATAAGTTGCCAAAGTATATTCAACCTTATCGTCCTTACAATAGTGTCGACATTTTGGTTGTGTACATTACCTTGAGCAGCATGAACTTCCGCAGCGGGTCGTACCACTGCATGAGGAACAGCCCGGCGGGCGTGGCGCCGCACAGGTACTTGTACCCGTTGTACGGGTTGCGGGCCACGGCGCAGCGCATGCAGCCTATAGAGAAAAATGTAATAGTTGAATATAGCGTACACAACTACTTAAAAAGAAAAGCCGGACACAAAGAATCCGAACAATACGTTTAAGGTCATAGCTTATTAAAGCCACCCGGCACCCACTCCGCACCGCCTCTTCGCATGGCATCCACTCGTTGTCGACGGGTGGTCCACGGGTGGACGCCGCGTTATCATCAATAAACGTCACACGATCAATCAATGGACCTAGCAACTCGGCGTGAAGAGAACGCAAGGCAAGTATGCGAGTAGCGAGTTGTCACCGAGTGGTCCACCCGCTGTCCACGCGTGGAGTGCTTACGACCGAGGCGATTCGGTGAGGCCACGGAGTTAAAGTAGTGAGCGCATACCCATACAAGCTCATACAAGTAATACTAGCCGCAGGAGAAGAGGCAATGCAGAGTGGGTGGCTCTAATGAACTGTGACCTTCATCCTTTTGAACGCTATTGTCACATATCAACTGACAAGCAAACGCATGCCCTGTACGTCAACGATACAAATATGTGACAAAAAAGGTTCATACGATGCACTTTAACACGAAATAAACAATTAAATCGTTACTTTTAAGTGTGTTTACACAGATATCTTAAAAATTGAAGCTCCCATACGTATTTAATTGCATGAAACAAATTAAAATACACCATGGATTTTGAGAAATTCGTAATAACAAAGAATGAAATTTGTGGCTTGGCGTGGAGGTCACGCGTGTGCGTTTATGCTTTGGCGTTGAAAAGGTAAAAAAAAACACGCTTCTTGTTTCCACTTTGATTTTTTGAAGTTTATTTCTCGTCATCTAGTCCGAAGAAACGATGGATGGATTGTGTGAAGGATGATATGGCTAGGAAGGGAGTGACTACCGAGATGACCACTAATAGAGAAGTATGGAACAAGAAGACATGTTGCGCCGACCCCAACTAAATTGGGATAAGGGCCGGAGAATTATGATTTTTTTATGTTAATTTCTCGCTATTCTAGTGACATAGTAAGATACTCACCCCGTGTGTCAGGTACCCTGGTCGTGAGCGCAAACCTCCTGGGCAGAAGCCGGGGCGGTAACACCCTGAGGGACCGGCCTCCGCGCGCCGAGCCTATCAGCGCGAGCAGCTCGTGACGGTACAGGGATGGGGTTTTACCTGCGAAACAACAATACATAAGTACAAATAATATTTAAAAAATGGCTAAGTAATAACAGCCGCACTCCTCCGTGTCTCGGGAAGCACGTTAAGCCGTTGCTCCCGGCTGTCATCTGGCATCTTTGACAATTGTTACGGGTCGTCAGAAGCCCTAAGGTCTGACAGCCAGCCTTACCAAGGGATACACATAATAAAGGTTAAATGGCTACGCATGAAGCTGCGACATGAGACAAAAATAAGTGTCCCAGCACTAGTATTCTGTCTACGATGCAAGTTCTGAAGCGCAAGCACACGTTCAGTTTTTTTGTCGAAGTATAGAATTAATGAATTCTAAGTTTAGAAATTGAGATACAAGATTAGTTCATCGAAATATGTCTCTTAAAAAAATATTTAGATTACGTTTAAGTTGTGTCAAGTTTAAATCTTTTAAGTTTATTGGTTCAGTTTGAGTTCACTTCACCTATGTTTTTATGGTAAGATTTTTACAGAATAGCACTTAAATTCTTCGTAAAATTATCTTTAACAACACATAACTCACCAGAAAGCGACATAAGGACGTCTTTGATGACATGCATCCATATAGTGCGACGTGGACAGAGTTGGTCCATCGCGGTCTCGTGGAGTTCGTTCAGGTTCAACGTGTATATTCCTTCTTCAGCGCCTAGAAAACACAAACATAATGTACCTTATGTCTCAAGAACGGACCAGTGATTGCTGAACTGCAGAACCAATTGAGTATTTGAAACAGTCAAAAATTAAATATGAAATCACATAGAAAAAAGACCGTTCGTCTTAAAAACTTAAATATTGTCATTGTAAAATTGCATTTAATGCTAATAAGTATTCCATTTGATTCTAAAAATCTGTGTCTTCACATATAATGTTATAATTCATGTATACAAAACATTGTGACATATTTTAAAAGAGTAACGGTGGAGTTTCTTGTCCATTCTTCTCCATACGAAACTACCTTTTGGAAGAGGCGACTAGAATCAATTCTATTTCTTGTTCATTTTGACGTCAAAAAGTGCCTTTCTTGTTCCTATTTGAAATAAATGATTTGACTTTGACTTTATGGATCACCATCATTTCTTGCTAACAATTCACTTACCGATAAGTATGTGTTGGTCTCTCGTGTCTGGATGTATCCATGAGGCTGTACAATTAATCCGTAGTGGACATCCGTTAAACACCTGCCGACAAAAGTTTTTTAAATCATGTGTGTTTAATTTTTGATTACTGATAGTGACTAAAGAAATGAGTATTGTAAGTAGTATTATTTAAATCGTAATCTTTTTTTTTTAGGGTGGGAAATCATCAAACGATTCGTCCCGCTCTGGGTAGAGGGGAAGGGAGTGTCAGTCTCTAACTGACTAAAACCCATCTATGTTCATCCTTTATATTCCGGGGTAGCGGTAACCCTTTCGGACAATCCCGCTGACCCGGCAAAAATCGTCATTCTGCGGTTTGAATACATTCGTGTCAGCGTTTTGTCTTTATTTGACTAATTGCAGTGATTATTATACGCATTGATTGCGTATTAAATTTAAAAAAAAATCCAGGAAAAGACACATTATTGTGCTTTACGTGAGAGATGTATTTTGCTAATATAAAATTGGGACGAGCGTAAAGATTCACTATCACCATTTGGCTAAATACCAGTAGTGCTATTCTGTAAAAATCTCACCCTGAAAACATAGGTGAAGTGAACACGAAGTGAGCCGTCAGTAGTGTCAATCCCATGCTAATCAGGTGGAATTATAGCTCACTTCACCTTAGTTATTACGGAGAGTTCTATACAGGATACACCGGCAGTTACTTGATGAATCGGGCTCAGAATCCAGTATATCATTAACACTGTTG
This sequence comes from Hyppa rectilinea, assembly GCA_951799385.1. Lineage (NCBI taxonomy): Eukaryota > Metazoa > Arthropoda > Insecta > Lepidoptera > Noctuidae > Hyppa > Hyppa rectilinea. The sequence goes on from OX637325.1 coordinate 7,510,192, forward strand.
TGCCGTGCCTCGGAAACTACTTTAAGCCGTTGGACTGACTCCTAATCTCTCCTTGGTCGTGTTACCGTCTCATCGGACTATGAGAGTAAGAAAGGAAGGACTGCATCTGTATTTGCATACATACTCTAATTTTTTTTTTGAGGGTCAAAAGAATCATCTCATGTGTCCTACCCTCCCGCTCGGGGTGGAGCAGAAAGGAGGAAGGGAGTATCAGACGCTTGCTGACTAAAACCCATCCATGCTCCTTCCTTAGCCCTTTATGTTCCGAGGTAGCGGTAACCCTTTTGGACAATCCCGCTTACCCGGCAGGCTTCGGCTCTATCGTTTCCCTTCAAGCATACACACGCCTGCACTATGGTATTTCCAGCGCCGAAGCTGGTTGGTCTCCGCTGGTAAGCCCTAGCCGAAATTCGGTTTGGAGGACTTATTTAACTCTGTTGTGATGCACCTACCTTAGAGAAGCAAGCCCCCATGTGCACCTTGGGCGTGGGCGGCAGGCCGTTGGGGGCCGCGCGCCGGGGCGGCACGGGCGGCGTGCCCGGCGCGCCCGCTAGGGGGGGACACTGTTGTGATGCACCTACCTTAGAGAAGCAAGCCCCCATGTGCACCTTGGGCGTGGGCGGCAGGCCGTTGGGGGCCGCGCGCCGGGGCGGCACGGGCGGCGTGCCCGGCGCGCCCGCTAGGGGGGGACACTGTTGTGATGCACCTACCTTAGAGAAGCAAGCCCCCATGTGCACCTTGGGCGTGGGCGGCAGGCCGTTGGGGGCCGCGCGCCGGGGCGGCACGGGCGGCGTGCCCGGCGCGCCCGCTAGGGGGGGACACTGTTGTGATGCACCTACCTTAGAGAAGCAAGCCCCCATGTGCACCTTGGGCGTGGGCGGCAGGCCGTTGGGGGCCGCGCGCCGGGGCGGCACGGGCGGCGTGCCCGGCGCGCCCGCTAGGGGGGGACACTGTTGTGATGCACCTACCTTAGAGAAGCAAGCCCCCATGTGCACCTTGGGCGTGGGCGGCAGGCCGTTGGGGGCCGCGCGCCGGGGCGGCACGGGCGGCGTGCCCGGCGCGCCCGCTAGGGGGGGACACTGTTGTGATGCACCTACCTTAGAGAAGCAAGCCCCCATGTGCACCTTGGGCGTGGGCGGCAGGCCGTTGGGGGCCGCGCGCCGGGGCGGCACGGGCGGCGTGCCCGGCGCGCCCGCTAGGGGGGGACACTGTTGTGATGCACCTACCTTAGAGAAGCAAGCCCCCATGTGCACCTTGGGCGTGGGCGGCAGGCCGTTGGGGGCCGCGCGCCGGGGCGGCACGGGCGGCGTGCCCGGCGCGCCCGCTAGGGGGGGACACTGTTGTGATGCACCTACCTTAGAGAAGCAAGCCCCCATGTGCACCTTGGGCGTGGGCGGCAGGCCGTTGGGGGCCGCGCGCCGGGGCGGCACGGGCGGCGTGCCCGGCGCGCCCGCTAGGGGGGGACACTGTTGTGATGCACCTACCTTAGAGAAGCAAGCCCCCATGTGCACCTTGGGCGTGGGCGGCAGGCCGTTGGGGGCCGCGCGCCGGGGCGGCACGGGCGGCGTGCCCGGCGCGCCCGCTAGGGGGGGACACTGTTGTGATGCACCTACCTTAGAGAAGCAAGCCCCCATGTGCACCTTGGGCGTGGGCGGCAGGCCGTTGGGGGCCGCGCGCCGGGGCGGCACGGGCGGCGTGCCCGGCGCGCCCGCTAGGGGGGGACACTGTTGTGATGCACCTACCTTAGAGAAGCAAGCCCCCATGTGCACCTTGGGCGTGGGCGGCAGGCCGTTGGGGGCCGCGCGCCGGGGCGGCACGGGCGGCGTGCCCGGCGCGCCCGCTAGGGGGGGACACTGTTGTGATGCACCTACCTTAGAGAAGCAAGCCCCCATGTGCACCTTGGGCGTGGGCGGCAGGCCGTTGGGGGCCACGCGCCGGGGCGGCACGGGCGGCGTGCCCGGCGCGCCCGCTAGGGGGGGACACTGTTGTGATGCACCTACCTTAGAGAAGCAAGCCCCCATGTGCACCTTGGGCGTGGGCGGCAGGCCGTTGGGGGCCGCGCGCCGGGGCGGCACGGGCGGCGTGCCCGGCGCGCCCGCTAGGGGGGGACACTGTTGTGATGCACCTACCTTAGAGAAGCAAGCCCCCATGTGCACCTTGGGCGTGGGCGGCAGGCCGTTGGGGGCCGCGCGCCGGGGCGGCACGGGCGGCGTGCCCGGCGCGCCCGCTAGGGGGGGACACTGTTGTGATGCACCTACCTTAGAGAAGCAAGCCCCCATGTGCACCTTGGGCGTGGGCGGCAGGCCGTTGGGGGCCGCGCGCGGCGGCGAGTGGCGCCGGGCGCGCGCGCGCCGGGGCGGCACGGGCGGCGTGCCTGGCGCGACCGCTAAGGGGAGAGACATCAAACAATTTAAATCAAATTTTCTAAGCATAAACGATCATAATTTCGTCAAGGTTGACATCAGTTTCAAGAAAACTTGACTGATCCAAAACACAGAAGCTATTTGGTTTTTGTAATGCTGGGAAGCTGTTCATTTACTACGTAAGGCAGTTTGAACGATTTTAAACCCATCCCCAATACGTAAGAAAAACATTAACCCCCGTCCCCCATTTTTAATATTAGCGAGAAATCGTTATTTAAGCCGAGAAGAAAGTATCAGAACCGTGTGAATGTTGAAAGCTGGTTCTCGGTAACGAGTTATGATAATTACTCTAGGCGCTACGCAGAGCGTTATAAGTCGACTTTGAATATGGTACCGCGTCACTGGCAGCATGGGAGGGCTACATGGAGGACGAGCTCGCTTTACCACCGAGCACTGACAAGATGGTCACGTAAAAATTACTCCTAGATGAAAACCTATCCGGAATGATGTTGGTTATGAGACTTCATCGAGACGACGGATGCTAATAAACGATCAAATTATAAGAAATCGCTTGCACGAAGTCAATCTTGTCAATCAAGAAAAATGGCTTTTCGTGTGTTTTTCTGATGAATCTCGCTTTGGTATGAGGCCAGATACTTACCGACCACGGTATTTGAGGACCTATAGACGCCAAGAACGTTTCAAATCATGCCAGAAAGTCAATGCATATAGCGGTGGAACGATCATGACATGGGTGGGCATTTGAGTCGGCGGAAGAACCCAACTGATTTGTATCAGAGGCAAAAACAATGCACAGAAATATGCTGAAACGATTGTATCAGATGATGTTATTCCTTTGCGGGTCCTTGGTGCTGCGTATCTGCTTATGCATGATAATGCACGTACACACGCTGCCGGCATCGTTGGAAACACACTTGCTGCAGCTAATAACAACGTCCTACTGTAGAGCCTAGGTGAAACCTTATATGGAACCTAGGGCTGGTCGATTAGAAAAAAACTGACAGCATTCTACTTTTGAAAATGATGAAACATTTTGATAGGTTTTATAAAAGAAATGAATAATGGACTCGGTCAGTAGCCGTACTATTGAGCGCATGTATTCTTTAGAGTAATATAATTCAATAGCTGCTGCCCCGTGTGTTTGTAGTTGTAGGATTGTAATTCCTACACCACAACACACTACATGAGCTCTACCACTGAGAGCTCTCTAAGTGAAGGCCTATCTGGTCTTCGCACTACCTTGCCCTGCTCTATCGCCAGACTTGAACTGCTCTGCTAAATATGGATCGATTGTGTGAAAGATGATATGGTTAGGAAGGGAGTGACTACTGAGATGACGACTAATAGAGAAGTATGGAAGAAAATGACATGTTGCGCCGACCCCAAATAAATTGGGATAAGGGCAGGAGAATGATGATGATGACACAAGAAAATCTTTTTCGCCTGTTACAACGGACGTGGGCGGCCATTCCGCAACGACATTTGGATGAACTAGTATTAAGCTCAAACTCAAACTCAAAGTATTTATTTCAAATAAACCAATTACCGGCACTTTTGAATTGTCAAGGTGTCGGTCAGTCAGAAAGATGAAGCTAGTTGCCCATTCCAAAGCAGTAGGTACCTATGGAGAAGAACGGCCAACAAACTCCTTGGACACACTTTTAAACAATATATTATGGTTAATAAATATTGGTTACATAATTCATATCATTATTACACATGTGAGAACGATGCAGAACGTTACAAGCATCCGATTTAAATATGTAAAACCAGTTCAAAAATTAAATTAAAACAAGCCATAGCCGCTAAGAGATGACCAGTCCCAACTGACAGCGCCATATCCATAGTTTTTTTGTGTGTTTCTGGTTTCATACCCTAATAAAATAAACTTAGAATTCAAAACATGACAGATTTTACATTCATCTCTTTAAACTGAATAAACTCACCTTTATTATCAACTTTGGCCTTATCCCTCTGGCTGTCAGACAAACTCCGTTGCCTCTGCGTAGACTTGACCTCTTCGTCGACAACCTCCGCCTTAGCGTCGCGCCCGTTTTCATCCACCATTTTGAAAATTTCATCAACGGAAGACGTTTTTCTTTTGACTTCAAGCTCACATTGACAAAACTGGCTTAGATCTATCCCAGCAGTAACAGAGTCTGAATGATGTCTATTGTGCTTTTTCCTATGTTCGAAAACTTTATCCTCCATGTTCATACTCATATCGATGTCTATTTTCCTACATAAATCATCGTCTGTGGCGCCATTTTGTAGTTTGTCATCTTCGGAAATTCTTAACCTATTTGCTATTTGTAATGCTCTGAAATTTGATACTGAGATTTTTTGCTTTTTACAGTTTTCGCAGATTACTATGCCGGAGTCCGTGTTCTGGTTTGAACAATTTCTGTAGTAGCTTAGTATGTCCCCGTTGGAGTTGCAGACGTCACAAGAACATTTTGCTACGGACCTCTGTAGGTCGCTCAAAGTGTTATTGTCTCTGGGTTCCGGTTTTGGGCATAGACCACATTCGCAGTTCGCGTTCCTTTGTAAATCTAAATGGTCGTTTTCTTGTTGATCCACGTACATTATGTCTTCGCCTATTTTCCTGCATAGAGGGTCGTCGATGGACACTCTAGAAGCACCTATAGGACTTTGAAAAGTCGAAGTGAGATTTTGATAGATATTCGCGGTAGAATTGTTCAAAAAGTTTTGTTTTAATTGAATACATTGCGATAAGTGTTGGTCGTGCATTGATAGCGCGGTGTTGGCACCCTGCGCCATGTTCGCGGTTTCCGCTGTTAACGGTAGTGTTGCCCTGTAATAAAATTTACAAATTACCATTTTGGTAGAATATTTTTGGTAGTTTTAGTAGCTTTTATGGGGGGTATCGCAGTGCTGTTAGGTTTTTTAAGCTATTTCGAGTGCTGTTAGACACAAATGTGGGAGGGACTTATGTTAGGGTGTCACGTAGACAAGCTATAATATTTATTCGTGTTAAAATAACAAGTGGTGCTGGTGGGATATAAAACCGTTTTATTTTCAAAAATATTGTAAGATTCGGACATGGTTTACGGATTTTTTTAATATACTCTTGTTTATGTTTACACTTTACACATAATGTTTAAGCTGCAAAGCTTTTTACCATGCTTCATGCTACGACTACTCTATAAAATGCCAAATGCTGTTTTTACTTAATTTTGATCGCTAATAATTACAGACTTTTTATGTAACCACCATATTATAACTGTGGGTCTTCGTTCAACACTCGCGTGATTTTTGCTATACGATTAAGGGCTTTATTGGCTCGTTTTACAACAATCGTTTACTTATCGCCTTTGATTCTACATTACTCAGTCACTTCATATTTTTTGCTTTCGTTTCTTTTATCATAGACCGCCAATAAACAGTTAAGGTTTTCCTGTTCAAACAATAATTTATTTAACGAATATTCCATTGATAAAAGAACGTGCAATTTTATGAAAACTAGAAAATTTGCTAAGACTTTTCAAATTTTTCTGTACATAAAATCCTTTCGGACTAATACGAAAATTTTAAAACCCCAAAATATAGCTAAATCGGTCGAGCTGTTTACAAGTTATGTTATCGTATTGTAGTATTAGGAAGCGGTGAAGAAGTTTCAGTAAATTTAGTTTACATGAGGTTTCATTTAGTTTTTTTCTTTGGGTTCCGTAGCTCAACAGGAATAAACTGAACCCTTTGTTGTCCGTCCGAGGTATCGAGTTAAAATTAAAACCATATACTTAGGTCTACAGCCCGTTGAAGGTGTGAAAAAATCAATAAAAACGCTGTGTAAACGTGAATAAAAAGATACGGCCGTTTTTGCCGGAAAAAACTTATTTTTCGACTCTCCAGGGAATCAAAATTTATAAGGTACGTTGACCTAGAACTATGAAATTTGGCAAATAATGTCGTCATAAACTACAAGTACAGGGAAAAATTTGACAACTATTTTGTAAGTAAATCATAAAAATATAGTCTTTATTTAAAGTACGTAATACCAAGAAGTTTGTACGGAACTCTCTCGCACTTGTCCGGTTTTTTAATAATAAAAAGTCTGTATAACGCACCCGTTAATTTTGCAGCAAAATTGTTTAAATAAACTGAAACTACTTTACACATTAATTTAAACTAATCTAATTACAAGCTGCTCGGAATATCCATACAATCTATTAAAGCCATATTTCAGTACCTGGTCCTTAATGACACATCAAGCTTTAGAAAGAGACAGTTACATTGGTATGAGTGACAGAGACGACGCTATACAAAGCCCAACTTTTTGTAAAATCCGATGTGTCATATTTAGACTTTTTACTGTTAGTACTGTACATCCCTAGATACTGATGCATAGCCAATCGGTTTTCAAATTACAGCCCAACAATATTTTAGTTTTTTTTTACAACCTAAATTGATTCAAATTAATAAAAACCGCTAATTTTTTTTGTTCATCTAATAATTTGGTCAAATCAACTAGCCCAAACACTGTCACAAACACGTACGTGTGTTGAAAGCACTGGGCTAAGAATAGCACAAAACATAGTGGCAGTGTATGTGCTAGCCTATAGCAGTTCACTGCTGGGCATATCGGTTGATTCAACCAAATTCAAAGACAAAAGCGAACCGTGTATTTTTTTTTACCCAATTTTTTTTTTTGTTATTCCGAACAACGTGAAAAGCTCTAACACAAACACAGATTACATGGTAATGATATTTCATGTTGCAATGTGTACATGCAAACTTAAAATCTCTCCGTTTACCTGAGCATTAACTCTTCATCGATATATTGCAAGAGGCTCCTAAAACAACAGAGAATACTTACAGATGATACTCACTTCAAACGGTGTAGTTTTACTTAACTAGAAAATCGTCGAAGCGCTACGTTTGCGTTTATCATGGCCATTTTTAAATTAAATAGGGATGTCGACAGGGTAAAAAAAATTAAATTATATTTAGTGCGTCCGCGTCAGTCAGATAAAAAAAAATTAGACACGTATTTTTTGCTTCATCATATTAACAAAAAAATACTGAGATAAAACGCATTAAAGTCGGGGAGTAGGGGCTCGCTACGTCAAAAGTAAGTATAAAAACTACATACTCGTGCCACATTTCAACTCAATGTATCAGCGTAATCTTTGGATTACGTAAAAAAAGAAAAATACGTGTCCGCTATTTTTTAATAATCTAGCTGACAGACTAAAATCTAGGTAATGACAGTTAAGGACATTATATATCACGTGACAATTTTTTGTTTGTCTATAGGTATAATATCGTGGGACGCCATTTTGAAAAATAATCAAAATGGCGAGCCGGCACGAGGCCAGTCTCCATACAAAAAGTTCGATCCCATTTTTCATATTTCTTTCATTCTTTTTGATCCATCTGTTTGAATCACTCAGAATATAAAATCATATTAGCATAACATAATCATAATCAGTCTATAATGATCCCACTGCTGGGACGCAGGCCTACTCTCTTCGAGAGGGAGTAAGCTGTAATCCACCATTCCCCAACACTGGTTGATAGATGTCACATGTCTTCGAAGTTCTTTCCTCACGATGTTTTCCTTCACCGCTTTGAAAGCAGTGATGATGATAATAATAATAATATCCTTGGACATATCACACAATGCCATATAGTCCCAAGCTAAGCAACCTAATGCTTGTGTTATGGTAACGAGATGGCTGATAAACTACTTATATACATTGTTTTTTTGTAAATACATACATATTATAGATAGACAAACATCCAGACCCGGTGCAAATACTTATAGGTCAAATACAAATACCTACAAAGGTGATGATGAAATTAATTACACAAATTAAAGCGCTCTCAAAAACGGTGAATGAAAACATCATGAGGAAACAGAGTCCTAGAAGGCTAGAACCAAATTCAAAGACATGTAATAGCCACCAAAGCCCGCGAGGTGCTAATATGACCCATAACTACATATATTGTTTCTATTAAGACCTCAAGGAGATCCATTGATTCGTGTCACTATGAAGCAAGGAACTTATACAACATTATTTTTAGTATATGCGAAACCTGAATATAGTTTGTACAAAATGAGGAACTGAATCTATTCCAACAATTTTTACACCATGTTATATTTTTTCCCAAATATATTTAAAAAATGTTACAAGTTGAACACCGAACATTATCAATGAGCGCAAGACGATGCTGGAGGCGTCGCTCGCGTAGTGACCATGTTATTGTACGGACAACCAGGTAACATAACAAGCTTATAACTTTGTGGTTTTTCATAATACAGTTTTGTACATAGATTCTTTACATAAAAATTCTAGACACGTGTTTCGGGTTTCGCAATACTAAAACTAATGCTGTATTAACGTGGATTCCCGTGTCTTCTTTTATTTAAGTTATTATCATAGACTTTCTGAAGCAGTGAAGTATATTCACAGCCACTTTTCTTATCTTTCCTTATGTCATTATGGGCGCGAATTTGAAGATATATCAAAAGTTGCGACAATCCAATGTTGGCTGTATTGAAGTCTCCTTACTAAGGTCTAAAGTTGTATAACATTATTCTTGAATACAATTTTATTTATAAAAATAGTTTGTTTTGCTTTTAGAATTTGTTACTACATATAACTTTGGACCTTATATAACATACTTTTAAAACACACTGAAGGCAACAACAGAGCGCCATAGACAGCGAATAAAAACGTCTTACCTCTTCATTTAAGATATAGACCATACCATAGAGAACCCATTAAGCCAAACAGAAAATCAACGCCCAAATCATGCACATATTCAAAAGTGTAACTATACTATCATATTGTGCATCCACACAACACTCAGAAAAAATCATTTTAAAATATTTAATACAAAATTACAAAAAAAACTTAACAAAAAGAAAACCTCCACCACAAAATTATTAGCACACGGAAAACCCTAACTGTTAGAAAAAACAAAAAAGAAACGAAAAAAAAAAAATTTTTTTTCGGTCAAATAATTTTATGCTTAATTTTTTTTGGCCAAAACATGTACCTTAGACTCATTCTCAATATATCATCACCCGTGATCACCCGACACCACTTGCTATAACATAATATATAAACGTATAAAAAAACAAAAGCGAGAAAAGTAACAAAAAATCTAAATAATAATAAAAATCGTTGGTTTACTTACTTCTCGCTAGAGGGCATGGTGTCTACGGAGTGGTCTTGTAAAGGATTGTGCTTCGGACAACTCAATAGTGAAGCGGCAGTCCAATCTTCACTAGATTGTCTGTGGTACGCTGTAAAAAGGAATAGACAAAATGTAAATGAGTAACATGTAATAACCCTGACCACTGGCACGCATGAGAGATATTTCTCATCAGCATGTGAAGCTAAGTCAGAGGCCCATGGGCAGCATAAAAACTCTGACACCAGGTTAGTCACTAACCACACGAGCAAGAAAACCCTAGACCCAAGTTTTATCGGTGTGCGATAAATGTTACGCCTTTTCTTTATGTAGCGTACGGAGTTTAGCAGAAGAAAACATGTCTTTAGTCATAAGCATGCGGGATTGTCCGAACGGGTTACCGCTACCGAGGAACATAGAGGGCTAAGGAAGGAACATGGATGGGTTTTAGTCAGTAAGAGTCTGACACTCCCTTCTATTCCACACAGAGCGGGAGGAGTCATTTGATGATTTGCCACCCTCAAAAAAAAAAGACATTAGCATTACAAACTGGGCATATTTTAGGCTGTATATCGTACACATTCGGTCTTCTTAGCGTGTCGATGGCAATCTAAATGTACTCGGCCCAGAATTCGGCTACATGTTTGGCGACATTACTAGCGACACACACGGTAACACACACACACACACATTCGGTAAGAACGACTGTCGAGCATCCTTATATACGCCGAAGAATCACCGAGTTTGTATGATGCCTCTAAAAATTTCACGGGTTACCTTGCAGTTTTCCTCTTAAGTACACACTAGTTGATATAAAAAAAAACATGATATGAACTTACCATTCCTCTTAATAGTATCACCATCACAACTTCTATTAACCTCGGCACTAAAATTAATAACTTTCGGCATGGACCTCACACTCAAATCATCATCAGCATCCAAGTCCACGATTGGCGAATCATCGTACACTCCCGACCTCCTATTGGCCGGATCCCTCCCTTCGCCCGTCATAAGTCTCACGCGATTGGCTGTTGTGATGACGTCTTCGTCTAGTAGCGAGGTAGGGCGCGTGCTATTGGTCGGGACGACGTGGTCGGTGAGCAGGCTGCGCGGGCGCACGTGGTTGTTTGAATGGCGAGAGTTTTGTGCTTGTTCGGCCAACACCCTGCGGCCGCCGCGGCCCGTGTGCTTGGAGGCTATGCGCTGGGGGACGTTTGACATTGCCTGCGAACAAATACGTATATTAATAGATGACTCCTAGGTTTGGAAAGGTATAGTTTTTTGACATTAGTACGACCAAAAGAGGTGATATTTTCCCCAAATTTTCGCTTTAAAGATGATGAATTAAAAAGGGTGTGTGGACAGTCCTCTGTGCGGAGCCTGCATGGAGGAAACCGTCGCGCACGTACTCTTTGAGTGCACAGGCGTCACACAAATCAGAACAGAGACCCTCGGAACACCTAGATCTTTCACAGATGTTCTACACAGGCCAGGAGACGTGATCAACTTCTGGAGGGAGGTGGGCTGGTTGGAATAACCACCGAAGGCCGCCATGGCCCACGCACAATGGTCCGTCTAAAGGACTGAGTGCGGAAACCATAACCCCCTAACATAGATAGAACATAGGGTATGCTCACGGTATCCTCATCGGGTTCATTGTTGCAGTGGCTGGGCGGGTTGGAGTACTTGTGGAGCAGTTCTATAGCGAGGCGCTTGCTCATGTCTTGTTGGAAGAACGCGTGCTGCGAACAGAAATGTATTAATTGGAATTTGTAATATGGATGCGCTAACATTATTAAAGCAGTGCCAAAACTATGGACATATCATCTCGCCTTCCCCTAAGGGTCGAGAAAGGGTGTTCCTATAGTACAAGCACATTTCACCAGTTATGTTTACCACCAGCCCCACGTAATGGAGGGCGAGCCTATTGCCATCAGACGGTCACAATCCGGACTCCGGGCTGCTTCTGAGAGATTCCTGACGAAAAACCCAATAACACTGCGCGAGCCGAGAATCGAGCTCACGACCTCATGGGTGGCAGTAGCTTTTGCGACCAAAAAAACAAAAAACAATTAAATAAAAGGTATAGACCATGACTGTGTTCAAGATGAAATTACAAATCGCCCTCTAAGTCTCTACACAACGCCTCTTTTTTTTTCTGGGTCTTACTGCACCCCGTTAGGCCTGCAGTGCCCACAAGGGGGCGCTGTCGCCAACTTTGGGAAAGGCTGATTTGGATGATCGGATGCATAACGTCTCGTATGCTTGGAGATGCACCAGCTCCTATTTTTAAAACATGGTAGAGGAATACATGACGCATTCTAATCTCGCTCTAAAACTATTTATACTTTTGAACGCCATTGTCATATATAATACGTGACAAGCAAGCGCATGCCCTATACGCCAAACAAATATGTGACAACACTATAATACGAAATAAACAATTAAATCATCACTTTTGACAGTGTTTATATAGATATCTTAAAATTGAAGCTCTCGTACGTATTTAATGACATGAAACAAATGTAAAGACAACATGGATAGACAGAATTCATGATAACAAGGAGAAATAAATTTGTAGCTTGGCGTGGAGGGCACGCGCGTGCGTTTATGCTGAGGCGTTGAAAAGGTTATAAAATCACCTGTAACAGTTTATCAGCTGTAGGCCTCTTTTTCGGGTTCTTCGTGAGTGCCAGCTTGAGGAAGGCGTGGAACACGGCGGACCAGCGCTCGCGCTCCTTCAGCGACGGCGGCTTGAACCCCGATTTGGACATGAGGAACAGGACCCTCATGGGGTGCAGCTCGAACATCGGGGGTTGGAGTTCGGCTAGCTCTGGAAATGGAAAGCAAAACAGTGTTTCTAGCAGGATCGAAAAGTTAAGAAGCTATTAAGGTTGTGACCTTAAGAAGCTATTAAGGTTGTGACCTTAATAGCTTCTTCTTCGTTGTGATCTTAATAGCTAATCGGCAGCCATTCCGTAACGCCTCGCCTCCTGCGGCTAGTATTCTTTGTATGGACTTGTATGGGTATGCGCTCACTACTTCAACTGCGTGACGTCACCGAATCGCCTCAGTCGTTAACCTCCACGCGTGGACAGCGGGTGGACCACTCGGTGACAACTCGCTCCGCGCATGCTTGCCTTGCATTCACTCAACTTTGAGTTGCGAGGTCAACTGGTTGACCGCGCGACGTTTATTGCTGATAACGCGGCGTCCACCCGTGGACCACCTGTCGACAACGAGTGGACGCCGTGCGACGAGGCGGTGCGGGGTGGCTATAATGAGCTGAGACCTTTAGTCAGTTTTTCGCATCAGCGTGAACAATCACATTGCGCTCTGGTGGGGAAAAAAGGGAGGGAGAAAGTTTCTTTACTTACCGAAATAGACTAAAACTTTTATCCACCAGGCTTTTAAGATTATACTATACTAGCTGCTGCCAGCGGCTTCACCCGCGTGCATATCGGAAATTATCCCAAGGGAACGTACTACCGGGATACAAAGTATCCTATCCAGGTCATAAACTACCTCCGTGCCAAATTTCATCTAGATCCGTTCCGCCGTTTGAGCGTGACGAAGTAGCAAAGTCACACACAAACTCACTCACAAACTTTCACTTTTATAATTTATTATAGTGTGAAAAACTTAATCGCAGTCGATTAATTTATTGTTAAGTTACGAGTGGGACATGGGTGAGGCTGGCAGAGGAGCCAAAATGTCACAAAAAAAAGAGACGCCTATAAGTGAAAGAAAAAAATATCTGCAGAATCAAAACGCACATTTCTAAAAATTTTACTTAGTGAAACTTACAGTACTTATTTATTTCAAATAAACCAATTACAGGCACTTTTGAATTGTCAAGGCGTCGGTCAGTCAGAGAGATGAAGCTGAGAGATTGTCCATTCCAAAGCAGTAGGTACCTATGGAGAAAAACGGGCAAGAAACTCCATGACTCCATAACATCAACTCCGTGACTTCGTGAGCTTAGTGTGTATCTAAGTGGTAAGGTTGGGATGTGGATGATGACGGTCATTTAAAGTACTCACCGATGGCAGTAATCCCACACGCCCATATATCACAGAGCTGGTTGTAACCGCCCTTGCGTTCCACTGCCGCCACCTGAAAAGGTAAAAAAAAGTATTTACTGTAGGCAGGTAGAGAATACAATCCCGAGCATGTTCTTCGATCCCGGGATCACGGGATTCTTGATGCGATTAGACTTTGTGGTTCCTAATAAAGAAAATGAGTCATTTCTTGAAATATATTTTATTGCACAACACAAATCACAATGTTATACGTATCATACATTCCTCAAAAGGTTGTTTTTTTTTGGCGATGTGTAATAAATGCTATAAATATAATCTAGGCAAGGTCACGGCGCAACGGACTACGGAGTGCATATTAGACCTGTTTGTGACAAGTACAGTCCAGGGATTTTCAACGTCGGAAGACGGCCTCAATCACGGGATTGTATTCTCTGTATGCAGGTGGCTTTGTTTCAGAACATTCATAAAAAATATAACACACGGCGCGTGGTACACTGGATGAAACTAATAAGAAAGATACAGTGAAGCGGGTGACGCGAGAAAACCACAAACATTGTATTTTAAGGAATCGTAATGATCGTTGTAATTATTACGATAGTTCAGAAACTACAGCACGCATCAATCAGGTTAAGCTCTGCTTGCCGGGGCTTGTCCGTGGATGGGTGACCATCTTTACATATCAAGACTTCTCCGTGCATCGAAAGCACGTTAAGCCATTGGGGTCCCAACTGGCATTCGTGGATATTTGACAGTTGTAACGGGTGGTCACAAGCCCGAAAGTCTGACAGACAGACTGACCAAGGGGTATCGTATTACCCAGTTACTGACTGGGTTATGGAGGTCAGATAGGCAGTCTCTCCATGTAAAATACTGGTATTCAGCTGCATCCAGTTAGAGTGGAAGCTGACCCCAACATAGTTGGGAAAAGGCTAGACAGATTGATTTTTAGTAAGTACAGACACTGAAGTATAATGTATCTTCCCAGTTCCCATTAGTAAAAGAATTTTCGGAATCGCATCAGTAGTTTCGAAGATTACCCACTACATACAAACTTACAAACTTTTAGAATGTATAATTAAATAATTCTCTGAAGTTAACAATAGATAGGGTCGCCAGCGCATCAAGTTACACCAATCTGTCAAATTTCTTTGATAGATTTTAAACTTTATCACAAAATAATAAGGTTCATGTTCAATTGGGAATACAGTTTAGCATAGCAATCGTTACAAAATTGAGAATTAATTAAGTGACCGAATCAATGGCAATAATAGTTATGTGCGCGCCGCCGGTAAGTCTTTCTAATAATTTAGCATGGATTTACCTCAGGAGCCATCCAATAGGGCGTCCCTATAAAAGACTTCCTCTTGTTGATGGTGGCTGTGATCTGCGCAGACACGCCGAAATCCGCCAGCTTCACGTCACCGCATTCTGTTAGGAGGATGTTCGCGCCTTTTATGTCACTGAAACATTTTATTTATTTATTATATTCGGGAGAACAAACAGTAGTATATTACGCATAAAATCGGACGGTGAGCTACCCATTACTCACCGTCCGCAGGCCCGCGCCTACGGTGGCCTCTAGCATATTGTTATGTAGTGCAACGATCGTTAATAAAATGTATTACAACCACTAACTGCATGTTTGTAATATTAATATGTGGTTTATACAGTCAGCTTCGGTATATAAGCATAACATCGTTTAACAATTACCAAACCATATGATTTGATCTTCATGTGACCTTATTAGGCTGTGTACGTAAGATTTTATTTATGCTTTTGGTCACCAATCCTTTGAACATGGGTAAACTTCATTTGTTTTAACATTAAACAAATAAGGGCCTAATAACGACAGTTATTGCGTTATATTGTTGTAATGACTGCACTTTACATTTATTTATTTTTATTTAAATGGTAAATTAGATAACATTGATTTGCACTTATCGTGAAATAACAAAGTTTATTCTACGTTTTTATCGAAATTACGATAGGGTGAAAACTGTTATTTTTCTAAAGTGATAAAAGGTATAATATCTTGCCATTCCAGACACCAAGTTAAAATGACTCTTAATGACACCGACACCCATACTCTTTAAGCTAAGACACAGCAACTGCTTAAAGGCAGAGAGAGGTTGCGAGGTATAAAATCGAATGCATGGTACAGATTTCCTAGGAAAACTATGAGCTTCGGCAATCATCGTCGATTTTCGGAAACACGAACGCGATGATGAGGTCTAATATAGAGTTGTTACAACCACGGAAGTACTTGCCTATTTTGTTGCCAACTAAATAACAAAATTATAGATATACAACTCTATGTAATTCCAAAAACACAGTCTGGCAAGGAAACTTATTGCCAATATTCTCTAATCAACTCACCGATGCATCTTGCCCATCATGTGCAGATAAGAGAGACCAGTGAGCGTTTCCCGGCACATGTAGGCGATCTGCAGCTCTGTCAGCGGTCCCGTGACGTGGTATATGTCCTGAAATATCGAGATTAAAGTTAAGTAACCGCAATACAAACAAAAAAATAAAAGAGTAACGATGGAGTTTCTTGCCCATTCTTCTCCAAACGAAACTACCCTTTGGAAGCGGCGACTGGAATCAATTCTATTTCGTGTTCATTTTGACGTTCAAAAGTGCCTTTCTTTGTGCCTAATTGAAATAAACGATTTGACTTTGACTTGGAATGACGAAGGTACTGTATTAGATTTTTGATAAACGATTTTATTCCTTTAAATAAGTTTTACCGAGACTTTTTCGTACTTCGGAAAGCACGTTAAGCTGTTCGTCCCGGCTGTCCATCGTGGATATTTGTCAGTCGTTATGGGTCGTTAGAAGCCCGAAAGTCTGACATTCAGTGTTACCAAGAGGTATCATATTACCCAGTTACTGGGTCGTGGAGGTCAGATAGGCAGTGGCTCCATGTAAAATACTGGTATTCAGCGCATTCGGTTAGACTGGAAGCCGGAACATAAATGGGAAAAGGCTAGGCAGAAATAGGTTTTCAAAATAACTTTTATACGTCAATAACATTTATTAAAACTAGGTGACGTCGACGTTTCCTATCTAACTACTCTCAGAAGAAAAGCCGAAACAAACTTAGAAGTCCAGACATAATCTGTTGTTATCAGAAATAGTCTTTTGTTTGAGGAAAGAACCCAAACAGATTGAGTGGACCTGCCCAGTCAGTGCAACTTAACGCAAAACTTAACTAAACCTAACTTTAAAAGCAGATACCATAAATCTTCAAGAAAAAAACAATAAAGATGAATTACCTGCAAACTCCCCCCACCACAATACTCCATAGAGATCCACAGCTTGTCCCTTCTGAGATACGAGCCATAGTACGCGACGATGTTCGGATGCCTACAGTCCTTCATCATCAGGATCTCCTGCTGGATGATGGCGAAGTCATCACCCGGCTCCAGCTTTATCACCTTGATGGCAGCAAGGTCACCATTGCCGTTGAGTCTTTTCGCCTGGAAAGATGAGAGGCAGTAGTGAATAGATGGGAAACTTTAAACATAAGACAACTGCAGGTCTTTAAAAATACCGTTTGATTTTAAAAGCAATACCAAATTTTTTCTCCGTTACTATCATGTCACAGAACATTATAATTTCCCTATTACTTAAACTTAAACCTAACTTAATTAAGAATGATATTGATGCACTTTAGAATTAGTTTTTCAATGTAACTGGTAAATAAATTACATTGCTTTGTATTTAATGTGAAATAACGGAGTTTATTATACGTTTCTGTCAAAATAACGAGAAGATGAAAATCATCGTTATTTGTCTAGTATAGTATAATTGTTTATTATATAAAAAATGTTGGAGGGTCATGACCGCTATTGTCACGTTAAAGCGATTCGGGTATAGCTTAATAACATGTAGTCACAAAATCTATTAATAAAAGTATGTGTATGACAAATGCATGTACGAATTATTAGAATATGAATCATCTAACTACATAACATAATTTGTAAGTTTGTGGTCATTGTCAATGGCGCGTGTAACTAAAGACATTTGTATAATATACTTTATTAAGATTATTGTTGTATATTTTACTAGCGACTCGCCCAGGCTACAGTCGGGTGCAATGTAGATACTATCGCGCGGGCCACGGGTGAAAGCTAGTTAAACTATACGCATAAACCTTCCTCTTAGATCACTCAATCATAAAATAAAATCAATAGATATTAAATAAAAGACAAGCCGTGCTCCTTAACAAATTGCTTATCGACAAAAATTACGAGCTGCCATACAAACTTTCATCCCCTTTTGAAACCATTTAAGGTGGATGTACCGCCCCTCCGTCCATACATTTTTGAATACATTTATACACTAAACACAGACACTCTTTCATTAAAACTAATCATTTTATCACTTCTCTACAATGAAATGTGTCCGCGATCGACCTTTTTAATCAATAACTTACATTATTTACTTAGAAAAACAACAGTGAAATACCGGCAAAATTTGACACTTCTACAGTAGTGTGCGTGACTTTTGACAAGCAAACGAAAGGCGATGTTTAAACATTGACGCGCTAGATGTCGTGCGCGATCGCGTTCATTATCTTATAATTCTAATAAATCAAAGTTCTAACTGCAATAATTGAGTAATTTCATTTCCAATCGTTCAAAAAAAAATTACAATAAATAAAATAAAACTAATGACCTTAGAAATCTTTGTCTTTTTTTTGTAAACAATTTTATTACTCATTATTGTTGTGTGGCAACACTGGCAACTCGTAGCGTGGTCGTAGGTCTGTCTGTATTTGTATGTAGGTACCTGACCAGTGACCTCTATTAGTCTAGAGGTCAATGTATTGTCTAGGTACTTTTACTTTGGTCGACTCGATATAAAATTACATTCTTGATTTTCATTGCTACGCGCTATGATTTGCGCGCGGAATGTCTTGTGTTGAGAATTTATTTTTGTATGCTGTGCATTTTAATTGATTCAAATTGCAATATTTCTCTAGTATGCATTTGAGACTATATTGTAATTTATCGTAGGTATAGTAATTAATTATTCTAATAACGCAATTATATTTTCGGTGGGATTGAAAACAACAAACTGGCCCGTGATTTTTCTGAAATATCACCACATTGCTAATCACATCAATCATACACACGTATGACGAAAGTGATTAGTATTGTGGCTAACATTGACTCATCAGTTCATCACTGAAACCAGTGATAAATCAGTGTATCATATTTGAATGTGTTTGAATATTTTTTAAACAACGATATATACAATTATTATAAATCGGTAAACTACCAAAGTAGTCACAAAATTAAACTTGCAAACATTGGCACAATATGCTTTTCCGAATTTTCAGACAGACACACAATATTATTAGTTTGTTTTATCAAAGTAGGTACAATCCGTGCACCGCGCGCTGGCGCGCGACTCGGTGCGTTCAGAAACAAACATAATTCAGTTACTTACAATCCTTTTTTTTTGTTCCGTAATTTATTGTTTAAAAATAAATCGCTGAATCTAATATATATATCTATATTCGTCGGCCAGTTCTACCAGGTGTATAAAGATAACATTGAAATATAAAGATAAGTAAATTTTAGTGTTATATTTTATTTTCTTAGATTTTATTTCAGAACGCAACTCAATCATAAAAGATTGATAGATCTTTCAATGCATGTGACTTACGAATTACGATATTTATTTTATTCATATACTGAGTGTCTAAAAGGAACTTATTCTTTCGTTTTTCATTTGTTTTTCTATATTTCTGATTTAGATTACGTCTACAATGTCTGTTCGAACAAGCAAGGCGTCGTACAGACAACACGAATATTCGGGGTCGCGCAAATCTTTGAAACGAGTTCGAAGTGGAAGAAGGAGATATTATGCTGAAGGGAGGTAAGTGAACCTGCATAATACAACTAATTCTGTATCCGACTTCTTCGTAAACACGAGAAATCGTCTTAGATAACTCTATAATGTATGTATCAACATGGTTTATTGTTGATCGTAAAAGGAACACTACGTGTATGTAGGGTCAGTAGGTCGTCATGTGGGCTGCTATAATCTAAAACCATAAGATGACGTAAAAAAAACCTACGAAATATTGAGAAAGGAGAAAATAGATCTAGGATATAGGTATTATACTTTTATTATGGTAATCACAATTTGTTATTTTTTCTTTCAGTACCCAGAACATATACAACCAAGAACATATATTCGTGTAAAACCGAAAATCCGCTTAGAGGCCACCTACAGTGCTCCTAGTAGTACTAGCACAGTGACAGCTGAACCTGTGGTTGAACCTTTAGAGATTAATTGGCCGCAACCTGATCCGAAAATTGATTCATTTCAAATGATTGTGGAACCTGGTCCAAATAAATGTTTATCTGGAATATCTGGGTATCGCATTGTGGACTTGAAGCATGTAATACAGTGGGCATTTCTTATGGAAAGACATCGAAATATGTGTGAATCTTCACAAATTGAATTTGTTAGTGAAAGACTTGATGGATTTCGAAGTGAATTAATTTTCAAGTGCAGTATGTGTGATAAAGCGTGGAGGCATTTTACGGAGAGCAGTGATAAAATAAATACTGCATTTGTGTGGGCAACTGTCACTTCTGGTAGCTTCTACACTCAAGCAACTCATATAACAAGTCTTATGGATATTCCAACAATGTCAGCTAACAAATTTCGTCGTATTGAAAAAAAATTAGGCAGTGTGTGGTTTGAACATTTGACAGAGGAAATTAAAATAGCTGATCAACAAGAAACATCAATTGCAATACAAAAAGGTCATGTGTCTTCAGACGGTGTTCCATTTGTTACTGTATATGTAGATGGAGGATGGTTGAAAAGGTCATATGGGCATAACTTTGATTCATCATCTGGTATGGTAAGTTAATATTTTACTAAAAACAAATTTAGTTCTTTATGACATTTTAATTACCTATGTGCATTATTTTTTCAAGTGTTGCTTTTCATTTCCAGGCCTGCATTATTGGTAAAGAAACTAAAAAATGACAATTTCTTGGTGTTAGAAACAAATATTGTTATACATGTCAATATTATGAGAGGAGAAACCTGGATATGAAAGCACATAACTGCTGCAAAAATTTTACTGGACCATCTACAGCAATGGAATCAGATATTATTGTGGAAGGTTTTCAAAACAGTGAAGAAATACATCAACTTTGCTATTTGAGTTTTATTGGTAACGGAGACTCCTCTGTGTATGCAAAATTGAAAGAGAAAGTGTCATATGGGAACATAATAAAAAAAATTGAATGCAAGAATCATGTTATCAAAAACTATACCAGTGCACTCTACAAGGTAAATTAATAAGTCAAATTTGTAAAGTCAATTCAAGATCAGTGAAGCATATTATTCTGTATTTATATTTTGTGCTTTTTAGATCTTGGTCAACACTAAACTCCCTCTTTCTGGGCGAAATATTCTGAAGCCGAAGGTGATGAAGCTTACACTAGTAGCACGGAAAATTATCATGTGTAGCAGTGAGCATACTGCTATGGCAGCAGAATTGAGAAATGGCCCGCTTCATGTATTCGGAGTACATGAAAACTGCAAGAATTATTACTGCAATGTCAATAAAACATTAACAGATGAAAGTGAAAAGAAGGAAGAAAATCATGTAGAAAGTCTGAAAAATAATGCTCCAGAGGTGTGGGCTCTGATTTATGCAGCCAATGAAAAAATTGCTTTGAAGGCAGGTTGTTTGTCTAATGAGACAACAAATGTGGCAGAAAACTTTATGAGCGTAATAAACAAATTCAACTGTGGAAAACGAATAAGTTTAGGAAAAGGGGGTTCTTACCAGCGGCGTGTTTATGTGGCAGGTAAATATACAGTAATAACAGTCAGAAATTATTAGAACCAGTAAGAAATTCTTTGATTGTGATGGAATATCATCATTCTCCAGCCCTTATTTATTCCAATTTATATGCAATAATGCAACATTTCTTTTTTTAAATATAACATTTAAATATGTTTTCAGGCCTATCACTTGCTAAGGGACACAAATGGCATGAAACTGCATGGAAAAAGCAGACCACACAGAGCCCAGGGACACATTTTAAAAAGTACATAAAACGGAAGGAACAGAGCAGAATACGACAGCAATCTTTGACACGCAAACGATTATTTGCTCGAAGAGAGAAATCCCAACCGGATAAGCACTATGGACCCGAAGCTTGTGATCCTATTGATATTGACGAAGCACAGTTGAAAATACAGTGTGAAGAACGGCTAACAGAATTCCAAAAGTCACCAGAAGACATTGCTTTGATTGAAATCTCCACTGTAGGACAGCATGATAATGATTTATATATGTAATACTCATAGGAGTGACCGTTTGACTGCTAGTTTCAAGGCAGAGGGTGAAATCAACAAGTCAAATGATTTTTGTTCTAATTGTATTTTGGTAGTAGTTTGTTTAGAATCTGAAAAAAACAAGTCAAATGATTTTTGTTCTAATTGTATTTTGGTAGTAGTTTGTTTAGAATCTACATAACCACTGTATATTTCTTTTTATTTGTATTTACTGTAAAATCAGAAGTTGAAATAATACTTCATTAGGCATACATGCTTACCTATGTTTTACTAAAAGCTTTTGAGTGCGTCGAAATCGGAAATATGTTTTTCACCTTCCTGGTCATTATCACCTAATAAAGTGTTTTAGATTTGTTGTTGTATCTTGTTTATGAATTATTCTTACGTGTTGGTTATGAAATGTTTAAAATAATATTGAAATAATTGTTACTGTTACAAATCATTAGTGTTACTAGTTTTGAGTGAATAGGCATGGATCAGCATATTATAATTATGCTACTTCAAATACATGTTTTGATAAAAAAACATGTAATAAAATAAAACTGCGTTTTATTGTAATCAATTTTGACATTATTTATTTCCCAAAATTATTGATCAATAAAATAGTTTACGCCAACAAATATAAGTTTTATTTTTATAACAATCTTTTAGAATATAAAACATAGCAGGTGGTGTTCTGAAGTTCTGTCTACCCATACAGAAAAATGGAAAACTTGTTTTTTACATTCACGCCATCTAGTGTTCAATTTTAGTAAACATTTTTGTATACGTCTGTGTGTGTAAACGACCCTGTATGCAATGGCAGATGTTAAAATACATCTATTTACCGAATTGGGTGGATTTTAAGGCAATGATATGACATATTTCAATAAATTATAATATTTAGTAACCGCGAACACTACTCCTACGACATAATAGTTTTCCAATTACGCAAAAACTCAAATAAACTAGAAATGTAGCCTTCAGCGCCATCTAGCGGGACATTGGCTGGGAACAGCCCGTACCAATCGCCTTAAGGGATGAATTTTCATAATTCCTTTGTTACCGCTGCTCTCTTTCGTTATATTAAGAACTCTTGTGCAAAATTACATGATTCAGCAGGCCCAGCGGTTTAGGCTGCGTGTTGACTGTAAGTAAAATTAAGTAATTTCATTAAGGCGATTGGTACGGGCTGTTCCCAGCCAATGTCCCGCTAGATGGCGCTGAAGGCTACATTTCTAGTTTATTTGAGTTTTTGCGTAATTGGAAAACTATTATGTCGTAGGAGTAGTGTTCGCGGTTACTAAATATTATAATTTATTGAAATATGTCATATCATTGCCTTAAAATCCACCCAATTCGGTAAATAGATGTATTTTAACATGTGCCATTGCATACAGGGTCGTTTACACACACAGACGTATACAAAAATGTTTACTAAAATTGAACACTAGATGGCGTGAATGTAAAAAACAAGTTTTCCATTTTTCTGTATGGGTAGACAGAACTTCAGAACACCACCTGCTATGTTTTATATTCTAAAAGATTGTTATAAAAATAAAACTTATATTTGTTGGCGTAAACTATTTTATTGATCAATAATTTTGGGAAATAAATAATGTCAAAATTGATTACAATAAAACGCAGTTTTATTTTATTACATGTTTTTTTATCAAAACATGTATTTGAAGTAGCATAATTATAATATGCTGATCCATGCCTATTCACTCAAAACTAGTAACACTAATGATTTGTAACAGTAACAATTATTTCAATATTATTTTAAACATTTCATAACCAACACGTAAGAATAATTCATAAACAAGATACAACAACAAATCTAAAACACTTTATTAGGTGATAATGACCAGGAAGGTGAAAAACATATTTCCGATTTCGACGCACTCAAAAGCTTTTAGTAAAACATAGGTAAGCATGTATGCCTAATGAAGTATTATTTCAACTTCTGATTTTACAGTAAATACAAATAAAAAGAAATATACAGTGGTTATGTAGATTCTAAACAAACTACTACCAAAATACAATTAGAACAAAAATCATTTGACTTGTTTTTTTCAGATTCTAAACAAACTACTACCAAAATACAATTAGAACAAAAATCATTTGACTTGTTGATTTCACCCTCTGCCTTGAAACTAGCAGTCAAACGGTCACTCCTATGAGTATTACATATATAAATCATTATCATGCTGTCCTACAGTGGAGATTTCAATCAAAGCAATGTCTTCTGGTGACTTTTGGAATTCTGTTAGCCGTTCTTCACACTGTATTTTCAACTGTGCTTCGTCAATATCAATAGGATCACAAGCTTCGGGTCCATAGTGCTTATCCGGTTGGGATTTCTCTCTTCGAGCAAATAATCGTTTGCGTGTCAAAGATTGCTGTCGTATTCTGCTCTGTTCCTTCCGTTTTATGTACTTTTTAAAATGTGTCCCTGGGCTCTGTGTGGTCTGCTTTTTCCATGCAGTTTCATGCCATTTGTGTCCCTTAGCAAGTGATAGGCCTGAAAACATATTTAAATGTTATATTTAAAAAAAGAAATGTTGCATTATTGCATACTAGCTTCTGCCCGCGGCTTCGCTCGCGTGGAGGTCGGAAATTATCCCACAGGAATGTTCTACCGGGATAAAAAATATCCTATGTGTTAATCCAGGATATAAACCATCTCTGTGTCAAATTTCATCCAAATCTATACAGTAGTTTTTACGTGAAAGAGTAACAAACATCCATACATCCATACTTACAAACTTTCGCCTTTATAATAGTAGTAGGATAAATTGGAATAAATAAGGGCTGGAGAATGATGATATTCCATCACAATCAAAGAATTTCTTACTGGTTCTAATAATTTCTGACTGTTATTACTGTATATTTACCTGCCACATAAACACGCCGCTGGTAAGAACCCCCTTTTCCTAAACTTATTCGTTTTCCACAGTTGAATTTGTTTATTACGCTCATAAAGTTTTCTGCCACATTTGTTGTCTCATTAGACAAACAACCTGCCTTCAAAGCAATTTTTTCATTGGCTGCATAAATCAGAGCCCACACCTCTGGAGCATTATTTTTCAGACTTTCTACATGATTTTCTTCCTTCTTTTCACTTTCATCTGTTAATGTTTTATTGACATTGCAGTAATAATTCTTGCAGTTTTCATGTACTCCGAATACATGAAGCGGGCCATTTCTCAATTCTGCTGCCATAGCAGTATGCTCACTGCTACACATGATAATTTTCCGTGCTACTAGTGTAAGCTTCATCACCTTCGGCTTCAGAATATTTCGCCCAGAAAGAGGGAGTTTAGTGTTGACCAAGATCTAAAAAGCACAAAATATAAATACAGAATAATATGCTTCACTGATCTTGAATTGACTTTACAAATTTGACTTATTAATTTACCTTGTAGAGTGCACTGGTATAGTTTTTGATAACATGATTCTTGCATTCAATTTTTTTTATTATGTTCCCATATGACACTTTCTCTTTCAATTTTGCATACACAGAGGAGTCTCCGTTACCAATAAAACTCAAATAGCAAAGTTGATGTATTTCTTCACTGTTTTGAAAACCTTCCACAATAATATCTGATTCCATTGCTGTAGATGGTCCAGTAAAATTTTTGCAGCAGTTATGTGCTTTCATATCCAGGTTTCTCCTCTCATAATATTGACATGTATAACAATATTTGTTTCTAACACCAAGAAATTGTCATTTTTTAGTTTCTTTACCAATAATGCAGGCCTGGAAATGAAAAGCAACACTTGTAAAAATAATGCACATAGGTAATTAAAATGTCATAAAGAACTAAATTTGTTTTTAGTAAAATATTAACTTACCATACCAGATGATGAATCAAAGTTATGCCCATATGACCTTTTCAACCATCCTCCATCTACATATACAGTAACAAATGGAACACCGTCTGAAGACACATGACCTTTTTGTATTGCAATTGATGTTTCTTGTTGATCAGCTATTTTAATTTCCTCTGTCAAATGTTCAAACCACACACTGCCTAATTTTTTTTCAATACGACGAAATTTGTTAGCTGACATTGTTGGAATATCCATAAGACTTGTTATATGAGTTGCTTGAGTGTAGAAGCTACCAGAAGTGACAGTTGCCCACACAAATGCAGTATTTATTTTATCACTGCTCTCCGTAAAATGCCTCCACGCTTTATCACACATACTGCACTTGAAAATTAATTCACTTCGAAATCCATCAAGTCTTTCACTAACAAATTCAATTTGTGAAGATTCACACATATTTCGATGTCTTTCCATAAGAAATGCCCACTGTATTACATGCTTCAAGTCCACAATGCGATACCCAGATATTCCAGATAAACATTTATTTGGACCAGGTTCCACAATCATTTGAAATGAATCAATTTCCGGATCAGGTTGCGGCCAATTAATCTCTAAAGGTTCAACCACAGGTTCAGCTGTCACTGTGCTAGTACTACTAGGAGCACTGTAGGTGGCCTCTAAGCGGATTTTCGGTTTTACACGAATATATGTTCTTGGTTGTATATGTTCTGGGTACTGAAAGAAAAAAAAACAAATTGTGATTACCATAATAAAAGTATAATACCTATATCCTAGATCTATTTTCTCCTTTCTCAATATTTCGTAGGTTTTTTTTACGTCATCTTATGGTTTTAGATTATAGCAGCCCACATGACGACCTACTGACCCTACATACACGTAGTGTTCCTTTTACGATCAACAATAAACCATGTTGATACATACATTATAGAGTTATCTAAGACGATTTCTCGTGTTTACGAAGAAGTCGGATACAGAATTAGTTGTATTATGCAGGTTCACTTACCTCCCTTCAGCATAATATCTCCTTCTTCCACTTCGAACTCGTTTCAAAGATTTGCGCGACCCCGAATATTCGTGTTGTCTGTACGACGCCTTGCTTGTTCGAACAGACATTGTAGACGTAATCTAAATCAGAAATATAGAAAAACAAATGAAAAACGAAAGAATAAGTTCCTTTTAGACACTCAGTATATGAATAAAATAAATATCGTAATTCGTAAGTCACATGCATTGAAAGATCTATCAATCTTTTATGATTGAGTTGCGTTCTGAAATAAAATCTAAGAAAATAAAATATAACACTAAAATTTACTTATCTTTATATTTCAATGTTATCTTTATACACCTGGTAGAACTGGCCGACGAATATAGATATATATATTAGATTCAGCGATTTATTTTTAAACAATAAATTACGGAACAAAAAAAAAGGATTGTAAGTAACTGAATTATGTTTGTTTCTGAACGCACCGAGTCGCGCGCCGGCCGGCGGCGCGCGGTGCACGGATTGTACCTACTTTGATAAAACAAACTAATAATATTGTGTGTCTGTCTGAAAATTCGGAAAAGCATATTTTGCCAATGTTTGCAAGTTTAATTTTGTGACTACTTTGGTAGTTTACCGATTTATAATAATTGTATATATCGTTGTTTAAAAAATATTCAAACACATTAAAATATGATACACTGATTTATCACTGGTTTCAGTGATGAACTGATGAGTCAATGTTAGCCACAATACTAATCACTTTCGTCATACGTGTGTATGATTGATGTGATTAGCAATGTGGTGATATTTCAGAAAAATCACGGGCCAGTTTGTTGTTTTTAATCCCACCGAAAATATAATTGCGTTATTAGAATAATTAATTACTATACCTACGATAAATTACAATATAGTCTCAAATGCATACTAGAGAAATATTGCAATTTGAATAAATTAAAATGCACAGCATACAAAAATAAATTCTCAACACAAGACATTCCGCGCGCAAATCATAGCGCGTAGCAATGAAAATCAAGAATGTAATTTTATATCGAGTCGACCAAAGTAAAAGTACCTAGACAATACATTGACCTCTAGACTAATAGAGGTCACTGGTCAGGTACCTACATACAAATACAGACAGACCTACGACCACGCTACGAGTTGCCAGTGTTGCCACACAACAATAATGAGTAATAAAATTGTTTACAAAAAAAAGACAAAGATTTCTAAGGTCATTAGTTTTATTTTATTTATTGTAATTTTTTTTTGAACGATTGGAAATGAAATTACTCAATTATTGCAGTTAGAACTTTGATTTATTAGAATTATAAGATAATGAACGCGATCGCGCACGACATCTAGCGCGTCAATGTTTAAACATCGCCTTTCGTTTGCTTGTCAAAAGTCACGCACACTACTGTAGAAGTGTCAAATTTTGCCGGTATTTCACTGTTGTTTTTCTAAGTAAATAATGTAAGTTATTGATTAAAAAGGTCGATCGCGGACACATTTCATTGTAGAGAAGTGATAAAATGATTAGTTTTAATGAAAGAGTGTCTGTGTTTAGTGTATAAATGTATTCAAAAATGTATGGACGGAGGGGCGGTACATCCACCTTAAGGGGGAAGCGCTAGGTTAGCCCACGCCATTCAAATGTTACTACAGTGAACAATGTTATTGGATTTATCCATCAGCAGGTCAGAGTTTATATTTCTGCCCGGTAGATGGGTATCGTGTTACCCAGGTTTTGAAGTTTTGATAGGTAATCGCTTTATGCCAGATACTAGTGTTCGGGCGTCTCCGGGAATCATCGGCAGCGGCGACACGAGATGCGGCGCGCGGGTCGACCAACGACCACGTCGCAACGATCTCCATCGACGACACGCGAGCGCACTTCTTATTGTTACCAATCGATATATTGTAAAACCTATTTTGAGATTATAATGATTACTCTAATAACATTCCACTGTTTTAATTTTAAAGTCCTGAGATAGGTTCCTAACAACTAGCATTCAGCTGCATCGGGCTAGATTGAAAGTCGACCCCCAACATAATATATATACCTAGTAGGGAACAGACTAGACAGACGGAATGGGCTGCATAAACATACTGGCGAGATGTGGGTGGCGTTGCATGGCACATCAACGAACTGTGGGTAGTAATAGGTGTATAAACATACTGGCGAGATGTGGGTGGCGTTGCATGGCACATCAACGAACTGTGGGTAGTAATAGGTGTATAAACATACTGGCGAGATGTGGGTGGCGTTGCATGGCACATCAACGAACTGTGGGTAGTAATAGGTGTATAAACATACTGGCGAGATGTGGGTGGCGTTGCATGGCACATCAACGAACTGTGGGTAGTAATAGGTGTATAAACATACTGGCGAGATGTGGGTGGCGTTGCATGGCACATCAACGAACTGTGGGTAGTAATAGGTGTATAAACATACTGGCGAGATGTGGGTGGCGTTGCATGGCACATCAACGAACTGTGGGTAGTAATAGGTGTATAAACATACTGGCGAGATGTGGGTGGCGTTGCATGGCACATCAACGAACTGTGGGTAGTAATAGGTGTATAAACATACTGGCGAGATGTGGGTGGCGTTGCATGGCACATCAACGAACTGTGGGTAGTAATAGGTGTATAAACATACTGGCGAGATGTGGGTGGCGTTGCATGGCACATCAACGAACTGTGGGTAGTAATAGGTGTATAAACATACTGGCGAGATGTGGGTGGCGTTGCATGGCACATCAACGAACTGTGGGTAGTAATAGGTGTATAAAGCTGGTGATCCTCTACATACGTAAAAACTTTTCTCACGAAATGTCCCCCTCATTTGTCTTTCTCTTAAAAGAGCGCTGCACCATTCCAAATAGCCACATCAATCATAAATCAGACGTGTAGAATATCCACTAAGGGCCTTATCATACTAGCGGATTGCGAGCGTCTTCAAAGCGGAGCGGGCGCGCAGCGAATGCGTCGCGAACACGCCGCGGCTGCTCAGCGAAGACGTCGCGGACGTGCGGCAACTTTGCAACGTGTTCGTCGCGTGTTTGTAGCAAGTTAACGACGCACAATACACTCAGTAACAAAATGGATTCTGACGAGGAGACACTGCTGTTGGCTTTGTTACTTCGAAGACGCCGGAGACAAAAATGAAAGCATCAAAGAATTTGGGAATATCCATTATCCGCAACGAATTCGCTGCGCATGCGCGGCGTGTTCGTTGCGCGACCGTAACGTATTCGTTGCGCGCCCGTTCCGCTTTGAAGACGCTCGCAATCCGCTAGTATGATAAGGCCCTAATTCATATTACACGATTCCAAGTTGACAGTTCTCCCCTTCTCACATAATCATAAAAAGTTCAACGATTCATTGATTTAAATGGGCAGACGGCGAACCGACAGATTGGCGGAAGCGACAACTTGCTGACTGAAGGATGGCAGACCGGTCAGCGGGATTGTCCGAAAGGGTTACCGCTGCGAGTCATTTGGTGATTTCCCACCCTTAAAAAAAGGTAGCTACTACCCAAGACTTCGTTCGGAAGTCGTAAGACAAACCAAGTACGGAACCAAAACTAAACTTCCTCTTCTTTTCGTGTGGTTAGTGACTAACCTGGTTTCAGAGTTTTTATGCTGCCCATGGGTCTCTGACTGAGCTTCACATGCTGTTGAGAAATATCTCTCAGACATGCTAGTTTCCTCACGATGTTTTCCTTCACCGATTTTTAAGCAAGTGATAACATACAATAAGTACGCACATGAGTCCATAAAATCAGAGGTGCGTTGCCTTGGGTTCGAACTCGAGACCTATTACTTGGCTATCACTGCTATATCGTTACTCGTTGATACTGTAGTTTTCTATAGATGAAAGAATTTTTAAACAAATCGATGCTTAGTAAACACGGTTGTGAGGTTTCATCATTAAGAATGGCAAAAAAAAAATTCGCAGACTTACGCGAAAAATATAATGCGGTCCATTTTCCTCAACTTTTCTCATTTCCACGTAACGATATAAAGTTCAATGTATCATTGATTCAAATGGACAGACGGGACAGAGTGACGGTAGCAACAAGTAGCATAGTTAGGGGTGGCGAAGACTTGTTTCAAAAATAATTCAGATTTTTGCGCAATATAGCTTTGGAAAAAATAACTTGGTGGATTGTGTGATGGATCAAATTGAGTTCGTTTTTTTAAGCTTTACTGCTGCAAAGTTTTATGGATTTTGGAGGGAGAATAGAGAGAATATTCTTTATTATGTAGATACACAATAAAATTACAGAGGTAAATTTAGAAAAAACTTACGGGTGTGACACAATAGGCGGTCTTATCACTAAAAACTAAAAAGTAATCTTTTAATGACAATTTTTGGATGGATTAAGGGAGAAAGGAAAAATAATACAGTAGTTAACAACAACATTAGTAGACTTATCCGTAGCCGTAAAAGATGAACACTGTTGTTCATCTTTTACGGCTACGGATTTTAATGAAACAGACCCATCGCTAGAAGTCTAACGCTATTTTTTTTTAAGTGGCGTTGAAACAACTTATTTAACAGCTATTTTCCTTCTACTCTGGCGAATAAAGAGTGCCGACTAAGCTGATAGACAGCATTTTCTGCGTTTCAGCTTTTTGACATGGGCTATTTATTAATTTCAGCCTATTGCAGGCCACTGCTGGACAAAGCCTCCCCCAAGGAGCGCCACAGCGCACGAACCCCCGAGTTTTTCATTCAGTCACTGCCAGCTACCGTCATTGGTAATCTTGGGGATCTTAAGGACTTTTTTTTTTGAGGGTGGGTCATCAAATGACCCCTCCAGCTCTGGATGGAGCGGAAGGGAGTGTCAGAATCTTATTGACTAAAACCCATCCATGTTCCTTCCTTAACCCTTTATGTTCTCGGGTAGCGGTAACCCTTTCGGAAAATCTCGCTTACCCGGCAATCTTGGGGACTTAAAGGAATATTTTTCACATCCATGTTTTAGTGTTCCGATGTCCATTAGAATACTTTCGCCAACCCTATCAAGTCAATGAGACGTCTGAGTCAAGTGTCTGCTATTGTTCCCAAGTCCCAACACTTTGTTAATTGTGTACTTACAGCACTTAGTAAACGTTTGTGTCGATTTAATAAGATACAGTTTGTCAACAGAAACGTTGGCGGCTTTCCTGTGTTGTAACTGTTGTGGTATTTCTTGACCACCGTTTTAGAAGCAGTATTTTTTGGGAGGACTTAATTCAGGAGTTTTTGGATTTCCAACGATTGTAGCCGCATCTTATATGTAGGCCCGTCTGATGGTTAATACTCTTACCGCCATGTGATACGCCGGCCGTAAACATACATTCTAGTGTTGATTTTTGGGAGGATTTAGTTCAGGACTTTTTTGGACAACTAACATGTAAGCCTATCTGATGATTAACAGTCTCATCGCCATGTGGTATGCGCGCCGCCCACATCCATTCTAGTAATGATTTTCGGCGGTGAGTTTGAGCACTAGGACGTGGTGAAGAGCGGGCGTTTTTGGAGGAATGTCTTATGAAAAGTGCTGATTTTCAGCCTAGTTTGTTACAAGTTAATACATTAAAAAAATTAGAGTCTATCCGAGCGAACTTGCGGGCCGCAGCTAGCTAGTAAGTAAGTATTAATAATACGACCACAGAAATCAATTTCATAAATAATTGCCCCTAATTAAAATATTGTGACGATCTGTGTTAATTAATTTTTGTTTGTTTGAATGAAATACTTTCAGATAAGATGAAATATATTCTTCGGACTACTGACACACTTTAAATTGCCTTATCATCATCACACATTGACGTATTTTTAGCGGCACTTGCATAACAGGAACGTGGCCGTTGTGGATTTGATGAATGGCAACATTCGTTTATTTTTGTACTAACTTCTGCCTGCGGTTTCACCCCTATTTTATGTGTTAATCCAGGTTATAATCTATCTCTGTACCAAATTTCATCCAAATCCGTTTAGAAGTTTTTGCGTGAACAAGTAACAAACATGTTGTTGCAACAAACACACATACACTCACAAACTTTCGCCCTTAAATTAATGTATTATAGTGTGATTTTGCGTGAACAAGTAACAAACATGTTGTTGCAACAAACACACATACACTCACAAACTTTCGCCCTTAAAATAATGTATTATAGTGTGATTTTTCTAGCAGGCAAACTAAATAGTTATCCGGAATCTTTTTCTGCACGGTAACTGCGGTTCTTACCGGAGTTTCTAAACTAACGGATTTTAATGGGGTTTTCATTATACGATAGAGTGATTCAAGAGGAAGGTTTACACTGACTTTCGCCCGTGCGTTAGTACCTACATTACACCCGTGCGAAGGCGGGGCGTGTCGCTAATACAGCAATAAGAATCACCCTTCCTCTCCACTGTAGTTGGGTATATAGCGATCAATTGGTAATAAGACTAGTTCACGTGAGATCATGAATCCAAATCCCACTCATGGCCCTATTGACGTGAACCTACTCTTAGTACAATCATATTTAGCTCAATTAGAGATCAACAGGTCAGCAGGATCTACTAATACTACAAAGAGATAAATAATTTTGAGTTGGTATGAACTACTGATCTGACTTCGAAACTTTATTCACTAATGGGAAGCGACAGTATTGCCTTGAAGAGCTCATGGCTAATTAATAACAGTCGTACAGGTCGATCCATAAGGTTAAGCTACGCTTGCCAGTGTTGGAACGTGGATAGGTGACCATCTTTACATCCCGAGACTCCTCCGTGCCTCGGAAAGCACGTTAAGCCGTAGGTCTCGGCTGTCATTCATGGTTCTTTGGCTGTAGGCAGAAACTACGGGTAGTCCGAAGACCGAAAGTCTGACAGCCAGTCTTACCAAGGTGTATCGTATTACCCAGTTACTGACTGGGTTGTGGAGGTCAGATAGGCAGTCGCTCCATGTAAAATACTGGTATACTGCTGCATCCGGTTTGACTGGGAGCCGACCCCAACATAGTTGGGAAAAAGCTAGGCAGATTGATTATCGATTGATTTATTGATTGATTTATTGATTGATAGCAGGATCTACTAATACTACAAAAAGGTAATGTTTTTTTAGCTTGTATGTAGGGGTATCTTCGGAACTGCTAATCCGACATTTTATCACTAAGCAGCAGGAAGTTACATTATTGCATTGTCGTGTAACTAACCTGGTGTCAGAGTTTTTATGCTGCCCATGGGCCTCTGACTTAGCTTCACATGTTGAGAAATTTCTATCAAGCATGCTGGTTTCCTTACGATGTTTTCCTTCTCCGTTTTTTTAAGCAAGTGATAATTATACAATACGCACATGGATCCAAAAAGTCGGAAAAAGGGCAAGGCTTGGGTTCGAACTCGACCTATGAATTGGCAGACCGTCGGTCACACCACTAGGCTATCACTGCTTTTAAAGTGCAAATTTAACTCTTCTTCTTCTTCGTGTGGTTAGGAACTAACCTGGTGCCAGAGTTTTTAAGCTGCTAAATTAAATTAAAACTTAAAATGATTAGGCATTGCAGAAGATCGCTTGTGTCAGACAGACTGACAGCGAAGTGAATACCTACAGTCACCGTCTGCAGTTTATATTCAGCCCCAGAGCTCTGACTACCCCACAAGGCCTAGAATCCCGTAACAACAGTTATCGTTGCCCAAACGCAGCGATATTCGACCACTGGGCTAATTAGTAAAACTTGCGGTTGCCAGGTTACTGACCCCGCGACAAGACTACTGTGTTGTTTGTAATAGTGACAGGAATGCGTGAATGAAATATTTTTCCATTGTGTAGCAAAAAAAAACAATTCTATTAGTAAAATAGCTTGTTTGTTCAAACAAGCAATTTTTAGCAAAGGTTTTGTAACCATATTTTGTTTAAAAGTGTTCATGGAATTTCTTGCCCGCTCTTCTACATAGGTACCTACTGCTTTGGAATGGGCAACTAGCTTTATCTCTCTGACTGACCGACCCTTTGACAATTCAAAAGTGCCTGTAATTGGTTTATTTGAAATAAATACTTTAGAGTTTGAGAAACACACCAAGTTCTTTTTTTTTCGGGATCTTTTTATGTAATTTTTTTTTGCTCGCTAAAATGATATAAACTGACTTGAATACTACTTCCTCTAAATATTTTATTTAATTTAATAAACTACATACACACTTTACGACATTTATGCTTGAAAAAAGTCATATGTAACGACTTCTTTTCAAGCATCAATGTCGGAAGCTGGATGCACGGTTCTGATTGATCGTTTCCTACAGTCGCCAGCACATCAAGTTGCCGCAAACTATCAAATTTTGTCAATCGATTTTGAACTTAACTGTCAACATTTTAAGGTTGGAAATCATTTGGAAAAAATTGACAGTGTAATAAACTGTCAAATCTTCTCAATCCATTTTGAACTTAACTGTCAACATTTTAAGTTTAAAAATCATTTGGTACAATTTGACAGGTGGTATATAACTAGATGCGCGGGCGCCCGTACAAAATCCGGCTAAAACTTCAATATTGCAAAACACATTCTCCCAAAAATAATCTACGCATCAACCTAGACCTCAAAAACCGGTTTTATCCAAAAATCGTATCTGCCGCCGTCTTCCAATTACGGATATTTTAGTGTTCCACTTTCCATAAACAATAAATCGCGGCTCAATCTATTAGCATTTCCTTGATAAGATTTAGAAGAACTTTTGAACTTCAAACAAATGACTGTGCAGCCGGAAACCAATTAGAATTTATTTTTGTATCACATTTTCCCAAAGAAAAGGAAAAGAGTATACTTAGATGACATGATGATGATGATGATTTTGTTGAGAAGGACAACGAAAGAAAATACATCTAGGTATTTGCGGCAAACGACGCGACGGGACGTTTTCTAAATACCGACTTATAGTATACACTAAAGAGTATAAGTACGTAGTAGGTATGTTTGATGTGTCAGATGACGCATTAAAAAGAAAAAAAAGCAAGTTGGGGAAAACAGGCGTCGCGGGATAGTCTGGGAAGGAACATGGATGAGTTTTAGTCAGTAAGAGTCTGACCGCCCACCGGTGTCTTCCGGTCCACCCAGAGCGGGATTTGATGATTTCCCAACCTCAAAAACAAAAAAAGGAAATATATTGGTGATGTCCCTCAGAAAAATCAGGGTGCGTAGTACGAAGTAAAAGGAGTATGTAAGGATGCAGGAGGCATCTGTAGTTTCTGTCGACCTTCATGCGTGAGTTTTTGTAAATGATAGGAATAAGGTTCATGTTATCCTAAGAGAAGACTAATGCCCCGTATAGACCTGAAGGTCATCTAAAAGCTCTTTAGCTGCTTCTACTGTCAAAAATCATATATCACACACTTGTCTATATGAACCGCCAAATGATTTCTATAATTCAAGAGAGACTTGGTAACAGAGGATTCTACTTCAAATCTTCTTAACCACCTAGCACACTATGCGACATGCGACTGCGACAGCTCGACGATGAGGCACTGACCTGACGCATGCGACTGTCATCCAGAGTGCGCGTGCACCTTGCATCTAGACAGACGATGCGATACGAAGCGTGCGGCTCCCCTAGCCTAACGTTGCGACTCAGCAACTAACTTGATGCAAAGTGTGCGGAGTTCTGAACTAAATATATTATGAAAATTGGCGGCCGCATCCTGTCGTTGCGTTTAGTCGCAGTCGCATGTCGTATTGTATGTGCCATGTCTTCATCTCTCTGTCGTACTTTTTAATCTATTTTGTAATGAAACTTTTACTTTCATACGAGTTAAAATAAATCCACTTCAGCATCAATTTCCAATTCTTCATAGTTACATAACGAGCATTCTTTAGAAAACGAGTGCGCGTGAGTGGTATACGATCCGAGATCTCGAGACGAATTGCTTGAATTTAAAGTCTAATAAAAATCCTAGCGCACGCGACTTGTAACATTCAACAAAGATTTGAGTCTTTAGTATTATGGAGCTTATTATGTTTTATTGTTATAATTGAACAGAACTTTTCTACCCATTTTCTTTTTTTTTTTAGGGTAACAAATCATTAAACTGTTTGTCCGAAAGGGTTACCTACCACTGCTCTAGAACGCAAAGGGCTAAGGAAGGAACATGGATGGGTTTTAGTCTGTAAGAGTCTGGCATTCCCTTCCGCTCTAACCAGAGCGGGAGGAGTCATTTGATTTCCCATATTAAAAAAAAAAACCTGTCTGCATCCTTTTATGTATCCTGGTATGCCTGTGTATATACAGACATACCAGGTTCCACCAGACTCATACGAGAGAGTTTGTTTTTAACCGACTTCAAAAAGGAGGAGGTTCTCAATTCGGATGTTTGTATTTTTTTTTTTTTTATGTTTGTTCGCGCATAACTCCGTTGCTTGCCAACCGATTTGAAAAATTCTTTTTTTGTTGGAAAGGGTATACTTTCCAAATGGTCCCATAAAATTTTTATCGAAATCGAATAAGCGGTTTTTGAAAAATCAACAAAAATCTTAAAAAATCCTACTTAATATATGTGGATGATGTTCTAATAAGTTCCTGTCACTGTAATTTACATACCAGGTAGTGGTATTACAATTTTGGGGGGAGGGGGGGGGTGTAGGTAGGTACCACAACTAAAAAGTGAAAAATAAAAACTTTTTTACAAAAAATAAAACCGACTTCCAAAACAAACACTACAAAGTGACAAATAATTTTGATTTCGGAAGTCGGTGGCAAAAAATGAAAATACAAAACCGAAGACACCGACTTCCGAAATCAAAATTATTTGTCACTTTGTAGTGTTTGTTTTGGAAGTCGGTTTTATTTTTTGTAAAAAAAGTTTTTATTATAGACTGATGAACACTGTCCGCGACCTCGTAAAAACATTCCTACGTCTAGAAACTTGAGGTTCAGGCCAACCAGATATTATACTAGCGTCCTACTGCCCAATTTCCGATTTCGTCATCACTATTGCAAGCATACATGACATAAATGAACTAATTAAGTCACGCGACCGACAACGCTTTCCCGATATCACAACACATGATATTATCGATATTATCTATGCAAACTGGAATAGCTTAGATTACATACACTGATAAGGTGGTGTGCAATTGATTTTTTGCATTCGTTTGAAGAAAATGGTAGAATACAATACATGTTAGGTACACGTCATGATTTTTTTTAACACTTTTACTTTGTTGTGTATATTTTTGAGGGAACTAATTATAGGAACTGATTATGTTGTACTGCTTAACCTCTCAAATGTCGTATGAACCCCATAGGATCATAAGAAAAATTCTCTCGAAACGACAATAAATATAACCGTAAAAATCTTCTAATTAATAGGCGCATCTAACGGGTTAACAGGTAACTAAAAACAAT
This sequence comes from Hyppa rectilinea, assembly GCA_951799385.1. Lineage (NCBI taxonomy): Eukaryota > Metazoa > Arthropoda > Insecta > Lepidoptera > Noctuidae > Hyppa > Hyppa rectilinea. The sequence goes on from OX637325.1 coordinate 7,548,324, forward strand.
ACTTTCCGATACTTTTCTTTTTAAAGTTCCGTATCTGAAGGATGCCGTATGGAACAGTGTTTCTGTATGTATTTCATCCGTCGGTCCACTCAGTCTGTCAGTATATAGTGTTAAATATTGTACGGTGGTACGGAACACTTCGTGTGCGAGTCCGACACGCACTTGGCTGGTTAGTATCCTTTTTATCCTGGCACTTTTATCCAACCGGATACTCGACGACGTCTACGAGAGACCGAACTCCAATATTGTAAGGAACAAACCTTCTAACATATGTATAAATATAAAAGATAATAAACGTATTATTAAAATCCTTACATCCCCCTAACATCGGGTTAACAACCCCAAAATTAAGGTTCAATGTGTCTACAAGGATGGAGGACATGAACCTCTCAAAAAGACGAAGTTATTTGATATGAGAAGCAGTAAAAATACTCTACATATTTTTTTTTGAGGATGAGAAATCATCGAAAATCCTCCCGCTCTGGGTGGAGCGGAAGGGAGGGTCAGACTCTTACTGACTAAAGCCCATCCATGTTTCTTCCTTAGCCCTTTATGTTCCGGGGTAGCGGTAACCCTTTCGGACAATACAGTTGAAATAGAGTAGACCTTAACAACATTACGCAAGGAAAACCTTGAAAAATCTCATCCAAAGAAATTGAAATATTATGGACCAACTCAACATCCAACAACATTTTGCAATGACCGAAAAGTCTCATCCAAAGAAATTAAAACATTATGGACAAAATCCCACCCCGTCTTCTGTCTACAACACTACACCCAACGCACACCACAACTAAAAAGTGAAAAATAAAAACTTTTTTACAAAAAATAAAACCGACTTCCAAAACAAACACTACAAAGTGACAAATAATTTTGATTTCGGAAGTCGGTGGCAAAAAATGAAAATACAAAACCGAAGACACCGACTTCCGAAATCAAAATTATTTGTCACTTTGTAGTGTTTGTTTTGGAAGTCGGTTTTATTTTTTGTAAAAAAAGTTTTTATTATAGACTGATGAACACTGTCCGCGACCTCGTAAAAACATTCCTACGTCTAGAAACTTGAGGTTCAGGCCAACCAGATATTATACTAGCGTCCTACTGCCCAATTTCCGATTTCGTCATCACTATTGCAAGCATACATGACATAAATGAACTAATTAAGTCACGCGACCGACAACGCTTTCCCGATATCACAACACATGATATTATCGATATTATCTATGCAAACTGGAATAGCTTAGATTACATACACTGATAAGGTGGTGTGCAATTGATTTTTTGCATTCGTTTGAAGAAAATGGTAGAATACAATACATGTTAGGTACACGTCATGATTTTTTTTAACACTTTTACTTTGTTGTGTATATTTTTGAGGGAACTAATTATAGGAACTGATTATGTTGTACTGCTTAACCTCTCAAATGTCGTATGAACCCCATAGGATCATAAGAAAAATTCTCTCGAAACGACAATAAATATAACCGTAAAAATCTTCTAATTAATAGGCGCATCTAACGGGTTAACAGGTAACTAAAAACAATACTTTCCGATACTTTTCTTTTTAAAGTTCCGTATCTGAAGGATGCCGTATGGAACAGTGTTTCTGTATGTATTTTATCCGTCGGTCCACTCAGTCTGTCAGTATATAGTGTTAAATATTGTACGGTGGTACGGAACACTTCGTGTGCGAGTCCGACACGCACTTGGCTGGTTAGTATCCTTTTTATCCTGGCACTTTTATCCAACCGGATACTCGACGACGTCTACGAGAGACCGAACTCCAATATTGTAAGGAACAAACCTTCTAACATATGTATAAATATAAAAGATAATAAACGTATTATTAAAATCCTTACATCCCCCTAACATCGGGTTAACAACCCCAAAATTAAGGTTCAATGTGTCTACAAGGATGGAGGACATGAACCTCTCAAAAAGACGAAGTTATTTGATTTATGAGAAGCAGTAAAAATACTCTACATATTTTTTTTTGAGGATGAGAAATCATCGAAAATCCTCCCGCTCTGGGTGGAGCGGAAGGGAGGGTCAGACTCTTACTGACTAAAGCCCATCCATGTTTCTTCCTTAGCCCTTTATGTTCCGGGGTAGCGGTAACCCTTTCGGACAATACCGTTGAAATAGAGTAGACCTTAACAACATTACGCAAGGAAAACCTTGAAAAATCTCATCCAAAGAAATTGAAATATTATGGACCAACTCAACATCCAACAACATTTTGCAATGACCGAAAAGTCTCATCCAAAGAAATTAAAACATTATGGACAAAATCCCACCCCGTCTTCTGTCTACAACACTACACCCAACGCACATTACAGCAGCACCACTTCAAGCGTATCGGCTCAGACATGCACCGCGTATCACTTTCACTTATTTTGTCACAAGACCTTGCCTGGGCATCGAACTGGTGCCATTGACAGTGTCACTTGAGTAACTAACCTTAGGTTAAGAGTATTAAGTTATGCGACATTATGTGAGAAGCTGGTTATGTTATTACCACACTGTATGTTGTGGTACTTGAATGTGGTAGCGTCGATTTTTTCTGACTCGATGCTTATCCACTGCATAAGCATCGAAGGAAAAAGAAAGAAATATTGTTTGTGTATTTAATAGTGTCTCGAAGGCACGCCTGATTTTACGGATGCATGTGCGTATTGTATAATTATCACTTGCTTGAAAGTCGGCGAAGGAAAATATCGTGAGAAAACCAGCATGTCTGAGAGATATTGCACACATCATGTGAAGCTAAGTCCGAGGCCCATGGGCAGCATCGAAACTCTGACACCAGGTCACTAACCACACGAAAAGAAGAAGATAGTGGCTCGCCCCGGCTTCGCACGAGTGCAATGTAGATACCATAGATAGAAACAATGTGGTGTCAGGGCTATTGGTCGATTCGTACGAATATGCTCGGGCAAAACGGGCGGATTGACGATTTAAAATTTTATTATTTTGTCTAATGGGGAGGAGTTTTATAATGAAGAGAGAATAGGAGTTGTCGATAAGCAAACAAATACATTACCGTCGTAAGAGTCACTTACAGAAAAAAAATTAAGTGTTCATTCGCCCGTTTCAAGTGAGTTATTTCCTACAAATCACCAACAAGCCGCTGCTGCAAAAAAATAGTAACGGTGGAGTTTCTTGCCCATTCTTCTCCATGCGAAACGAACCTTTGGAAGGGGCGACTAGAATCAATTCTATTTCTTGTTTATTTTAACGTTAAAATGTGCCTTTCTTAAAAATAGGCACATCACTACATAGTATAAAACAAAGTCGCTTACTCTGTCCCTATATCCCTATGAATGCTTAAATCTTTAAAACTACGCAACGGATTTTGATGCGGTTTTTTTTAATAGATAGAGTGATTGAAGAGGAAGGTTTATGTGTATAATTTGTCGACATATTATGCGGGCGAAGCCACGGGCGGAAGCTAGTTTGAAATAAATGATTAGACTTTGACTTTGCTACGCCGACTTGAAATAAACTGAGACAACAGGCAAGGCAGGAGAAAGACGGTGGCGAATTTCATCTCCTAGAAGCAGTTAATACTAACATTGCGATCAGAAACTTAATAGCACACCATTAAAAAATAACTTATACTGCTTAGAAATAAAAGAGTTTAATTGTAGGTACAGAAGCACATCAAGCTACTAAGCTACCCCAATCTGTCAAATTTCTTTGATACATTTTCAACTTTATTACAAAAGCAAAAGGTAGGTTCAATTGGGAATATTTGACACTATCGGATAGCTTGATGTGCTGGCGTCTATACAAAAAGATCACAGACACATAACGTGCTGTTAAAACAAAACGGAATAACATGTGCTCAACACATTGTTATTAAATTATTGTTATTTGAACATTTGTGTATGTTAAAATCTATTTTTGGTTCGTGATAATTGTGAGTCGGAGAGAGTTTACAATGGCTGAATTGCTTTGATATTGTTTAATAACCTTTCTAAATATATTTACTCGTTGAGTCTTTATTTATATGTTAGTCGCTGTTTTGTAACAAAATCCACGTTACTTATAACACAACCCACAAGAGGTAAACTCAAAGCATTTTTCTTTTTCAATTAAACCATTAACTGGCACTTATGATCGGAGGAGGATCAGCACAGGAATCTTCAGTTAGACAGAAAGTAGCCCGACCGCTAACTGAATAAACCGTGACTGAATTTCCTTTTTAATTTTAATATGGGTTAAAGTTACCTGAAATAAATGAATTTAATTTAATTTAAATAAAACCGTTCCTGAGGTAGCTGCTGAGGTGAAACTTGTCACAAGTTGACGAATCAGTGAGGTCTCGCGTCTTAAAGTGCGAAAGGGACAACTGCAGCACAGACTGGTTTAACCCACACAAATCTTGATCAAAAGACGTTTTGTATTCCGCTGTTTTCTTCTTCAAAACTGGACTGATATTAAAAAATCTTATTTCAAAATTTAGAGGAAATGTGTATCTATGCTTCTATTATTTCCTTTTTTGTGAAAAACTTATCAATTTTGTCTGATAGTCGTCTGAACATGGCGGTAAAAACGGACTGGCGAAATATGGGTGTGTGTGTTATGTTAATATTTTGCGATTAATTTATAGTAAAGAAGAAGATCCTAGTATCTAACACCCTTTTAATTTAAACAGGTTTTTTTTAAACTTATGTGACGTTGGGGAAACAACTTAGTTTACGCAATTTACTTTCTTTTAACAGAAACATTCTAAGACGAAAATAATATACAGTGTTTTCCCCCTAGTTTAATTAATTTATACAAGGTCAGCTTGTATTATAAACGTTAATAAAATGAAGTCTTCCTATAAATAAGTTGGCTATAACACCTGCTATCTACTCCTACAGCTGCAGCTTAAGGGATTACAATTAACTAGCGACCCGGCTTCGCACGGGTGCAATGAAGATACTATTTCTTGGGCGACAGCTAGTTAAACTTTAGGTATAAACCTTCCTATTGAATCAATTTATCTATTGATGAAAGAAAGTGGTTTAAAAGATCTAAGCGTACAGAGGGACAGACGGCGCAGGGAGGGGCTTTGTTTTATAACATGTGGAGAAGAGGTCCAGCGCTTAACTTAGGACCCTCTCCAGAAATCGCCAAGTAAAGATAAGTAAAAAAACTGTTGAAAAAAATATATATGCAAAGTAAGTAAGTCATTGTCCTATTATTCCAATGAAACGCCAACCCAATAGTTAACGCTATTATTATAACAGCTGCAAATGAAATAAATATAAAAGCCATACAAAATCCAGCCCAGAATGTTTACATGAAACCATTTGCGAATTAAATTTTATTACGTAGTAATCGGTTTTTCATGTTGACGATAGGATATCGCGAAAATCCCACAACGCGTCATAATTATTGAACAAGAAACGCGTCATATTCTCCTTTTAGAACGACTAGCACTTCGCCTTCGACTTCGTTCACGTGTTGTTTTTTTTTTAATATAGCCTATTAAACAAACGTCCATAAACAAAAGAATTTTCAAAATCTGTTCAGTAGATCCAGAGGGTTCTACAACCACACAAACTTCAACTCTGTATAACATTAGTATAGACTATAGATGAATCCATAGAGCAAAGAGAGCTAATGTCTGATTTACAGTTTTTTTATGACAAATCATCAAATAACCCCTCCCGCAGCCTTACACTCTCTTCCGCTCCTACACCCATAGGAGCGGAAGAGAGTGTAAGGCTTTTACTGACTAAAACCCACCCATGCTCCTTGCTTAGCCCTATGTGTTCAGGGGCAGTGTTCCTTTTCAGAGTCCCGCTGTGATTTACACAGTGCAATGAAATTTATTATCTGTGGCATACAATAAGTTGAAACAACAATAAAAGTTGCACCACCTAAAAAGGTTTTAGACAAGGCATTTGATACTTTTATTCTATTTTAAGCCACAGGCAAAAAACTGGCACCTTCTGCCGTCTAAATGCGATTTAAAGCATAGAAAGAAATAAACAGGAAAATGTTACAATGAATAAGACCGGATTTTACAAATTACAGAACAAATTAAGATCAATTGGCACAACGGTGTGAACTCAGTGACCTGTCATACCAAAGAGTTTCCAATGCGTTACATAAAGTTAAAGATAATATATAAGATACTAGCTTTTACCCGCGGCTTCGCTCCCGTTTATTTAAAATTGACAATCAATTCGGGTTGTACTCTACTTGTTGTTTGGCCGGTGAAGGTACCCCATGTACCTTTCATCCCGAAAAAAAGTACTGTTCTCGAGGAAAACAGCAAGTAAAATTTAATTGCTGTTTTGCTTGCTTATGATAATAGATGGCGCCACGTGTACGTTCCGTTTTGAGCCCATGATTGGCTCAGTTACTTGCAGTTTTCCTCGAGAACAGTACTGTTTTTCGGAATGAAAGGTACCCCATGTCCGTTTCTGGATACCTGACAACGTATATGGGTCAAAATCAGAGAGGTGAGCATTATGCTTCTGACAAACATTTCTGAATAAAATAACTCGATACTACTAAAAGATTTATTTCAAAATAAAGGTTCTGTGCATAATTACACGGCACTTAGCTTATTTATCTTTCTGTACTAATGTTTTATTTGATTTTAAACAAAAAAAGGTGGAAATAGTCATTCCGGGAACGCGTCCTTAAACCATGTTTCATAGTTCAAACAAGTCAAAAATGTTTATAATTAAGACTTAAAATTGTCATATTTTAATTTTAACTTTGAAAATGATTAAATTAAGAATATACGTATAAAATACATTAATAGCAGTTTAATTTATTCATATTTTGACTATTCAAATGCTGTCTGACGTTTAATAAATCATTCCGTGAACGCAGTCGATGTTGATCGATGTAAATAAAAGAAAACACGCTAGGTGGCGTTAGCGAGCAACAGTGTGAAGTTCGCTAGTCAAAGCAAAAGGCGTGTTTCGTGTTTACGGAAAAAAATAATTGATTTTGTTGGTAAGTACCTTTTAAATTGATATGTGTGAAGCGTACTTTAATTCTCTGTCACTACGGGAACGCTGTTTGATGATTAGTTTTTCGAAAATTTGCATATTTTTTGCAAAAATCTTATAAATATTAGAGCTCACTTGTTCATAACCTCTAAAACCTATATCTAAGATGGCGGCGTCAAGCGTGACAACAAAATAATTATCAAATAGTCATTTCGGGAACGGTCATTTCGGGAACGTTCACCTATATGACGGGCGTTCCCGAAATGATACACCAATTGAAAATTTATGGAGAGTACTTTGAAAAATAAATGTTTTCAATAAAAAAATATATAAATTAACAACATTATCCGATTTAGAAACAGGTTAATTACAATTTCTTAAAGGTGATACTTAAATGCGTTGGTTATATTATTATTAAAAAAAATAGTAAAAAGTGTTCCCGAAATGACTTTTGTGCCTGGCATTTTTCTTATTAACTGGTAGAATTTCTAAAATATACATTTTTGTGCGTACCTTTTCACAGGAAAGGTTCATGACAAATGACACAACAGACTCCACTTGTTAGTTTTCTTCAAAAGAAAACTTAATTTTTCAAATATTTGAAAACCTAAGATGCTCACCTCTTTGATTTTGACCCATATGCAAAATTTCAGGATGATCGGTTCAGTGGTTTAGGCGTGAAAAGATAACAAAAAAATTACAGATACTTTCGCATTTATAATATTATAGTTAGGATAAAAAAAGATACTAAGTTACCGCTACCCAAGTCGACCCTGTGCTGTAAAACTGTAGAAATAGTCTAGGATTTATGTGGGTAAGAATCTTTAAGCAACAGATACCCAGATTACAGATTTGATCAGCTCTCATACATTTACAGGGCTGGGCAGGCAGTTCAGAGCAACATTAATCAAATACTTATTATGCAACACAATGCACAATGGAACCGAAATTAACTACTCATATGATACACATTAGAGGAGCTCGTGCCTAAGTACTAACAGCCGCACAGGTCGATCCACCTGGTTAAGCTAGACTGGAAGCCGACCCCAACAATGTTGTGAAAAGGCTAGGCAGATGATGATGATGATACACATTATATCTGAGTAGGTATTTCCTCTTTTTTTTAGGATGGAAAACTATCAAATGACTCCTCCCGCTCTGGGTGGAGAGGAAGGGAGTGTCAGAGTCTTATTGACTAAAACACATCCATGTCTTTCCTTAGCCCTTTGTATTCCGGGGCAGCGGTAATCCTTTCGGACAATCCCGCTGACCCGTAGGTATTCCCTCTGGGATTAACCATGAACGTGCAATGCCTAGCAATGTTATAAGAGTGAAATTATTGAGAAAATATGTCTTGTAAATTAGCCATCTGAATTATTAAACCTTGCTGTTTCATGTCGTAGATAGTGATAGCCTAGTGGTTTGAACCCAGACAACTGCATTATATTGTTTAAATTATTTCATCACCACTGCTCTCAAAATGGTGAAGGAAAAAATCGCGAGGAAACCGGAACATCCTAAAACCAAAACTTCCAAGAAAAGTGACATCTACCCACCCGGACTGGATTATAGCGTACTCTCTCTTCTCTAATAGTTTTACAGCTGACGTCTTGGGACTTCGTTGTTAGGCGCAATGATGTAAACAAGTACCTATCTATCAATTAAATACATCCTAATATAGTTTTATATAGTTATGCCCCGTAATACAATTATATCGAGCAGCCCTGTGCTCAAGTGTGAGGATCCCCTGAGTTCTTGCAGTAAAAGGAAAATCCGCGTAGTTGGCATATTTTCAATAACTTCCGATGAGTTTAAGGTGATGGCTCTCTGACTTCCTTATTAGAAAACAAACATTATAAACTAAACGGGTACATAATATTGGAATTACCTAAGTGGGAAAAAACTACAAAAAAAACCCCACGCCAAATCTGAGAAACCAGAACTGTACAGAGGCCCGCACATTAATCTACCCCAATCTATCAATTTTCTTTGATAGATTTTCAAATTTATTACAAAAGGATAAGGTTTATGTTCAATTTACAATATTTGAAGTGCTTGATGTGCTGGAGTCTGTACATTTTAGACACAATAATCAGGGACAAGCGTAATGCTCCTAACAGTATAGCACAGACTTGGACAAGAATGATGACAGTAGATTTTACCGTCAGCACTTTCCATTAAACCGATATTATAGCCTCAAGGATCAGTTTTAATTTGACAAAAAATGGAAACTCATTTATTCGAATTCGGCTGCGTGCGCGTCATCACTTTCTCAACGTCAAATCAATCTGCCTAGCCTTTTCCCAACTTTGTTGGGGTCGGCTTCCAGTGTAACCGGAAGTAGCTGAATTTTATTACCAGTATTTTATATGGAGCGACTGTCAATCTGACCTCCCCAACCCAGTCAGTAACTGGGTAATACGATACCCCTTGGTAAGACAGACTACCAGCTGTCAGACTACCAGCCTTCTGACTACCTGTAACGACTGTCAAAAATCCACGAATGACAGCCGGGACCTACGGCTTAATGTGTTTTCCGAGGCACGGAGGAATCTCGCTATGTAAAGTTGGTTACCCATTCACGGACCAACCCCGGCAAGCGTAGCTTAACCTGATGGATCGATCTATGCGGCTCTTATTACTTAATTACGGGCTCCTTTCTCAACGTCAAAAGTTACAAATTGCATTCGTGACACCCAACCTTCAACCCTTTCTACTATTTGAGCTGGTAAGAATTTGTGCAAAAAATCTCTTCAGCAATATAAATTGCTGACACAATTTACCACCACTTCAAAATTGTGTACAGTCCTACTAATATTATAAACGTGAAGGTTTGTGAGGATGTATGGACGTTTGTTTATACCCCGGTAGTACATTCCCGTGGGATATTTTCCGACATCAACCCGGGCGAAGCCGGTGGCAGAAGCTAATATAATCTATATATATAAAAATCAAATGCTGTTCGTTAGTCTCGCAAAAATTCAAGAACGGCTGGGCCGATTTAGCTGATTTTGGTGTTTAAATGTTTGTCGTAGTCCAGGGAAGGTTTAAAAGGTGAAAAAAGTGGGGTAGGTAGGTAGGGTAGGTAGGTAGATAGGGTAGGTAGGTAGGGTAGGGTAGGTAGGTAGGGTAGGTAGGTAGGTAGGGTAGGTAGGTAGGTAGGGTAGGTAGGTAGGTATGTAGGGTAGGTAGGTAGGTAGGGTAGGTATCATGTTTAGACAGGACAACGTCTGTCAAGTCAGCTAGTATAGTATAAATAATGGAAGTGTTTGCCATTCCAAAGAAAAACAATCACCACCACAAAACATGATTACCGAACTCACTTAGGGTGCGTACAGACTATGTAATATAACATAAAAACATTTGTTATCTATCACGTCTACATTATTTAAGCTTGCTCACCACTCTATACAGTGTGTTAGGTTAAACGAGGGACATACTTTTACTCATTAAAATAAACAACTTTGAGTCAAGCTAAAAAAAAATATCAGCTGATCTTAGATACATTTTGACAAATTATGCGAACATAATGTAATGAACAACAGATTTTTTCTTCATATTTCAGAGTTGGTCCCATAGCGAAAGTTGTTCATTTTCATGAGTAATATAACCCCTGAAAGTATGTCCCTCGTTTAACCTAACACACTGTAGAAATATGTTATATAACTAGGTTTTATATCATGTCATGTTATACAGTGTGGACGCACCTTAAGATAAATCAACACCACTATTTGGACAACATATTTAATAACAACAGCCATATATAATTATTTGTTCATTCAATCGTCAATTTACAAGATAACTGGTATAGAGAAGTCGAGAACTTTCTCTACGTTCGAAAAATTTCGTATGTGTGTCGAATTAAATTATGAGCATCAAGAGCTGATCGGAGCAGAATTATGGTAAAGCTTTCCTCTATAATCATAATTCCGGTTTAACAGGTCCTTCTATTTCTTGATACAGGTTGATTTTAATTGGATGGTAACGACGCTGATGGCCTGATGGTTAGCGGCCAAAGTCACCTGTGGATATCGGCAATACAAAGCTATCTCGTGTCAAACAATCAACTCAACACAATCAATCAACAATCAAGACATAGGGGTCTCCCCAACGAATAAAGCGGTAAGCGGTTTTGTCCGAAAGGGTTACCGCTACCCCGGAACATAAAGGGCTACGGAAAGAACATGGATGGGTTTTAGTCAGTAAGAGTCTGCACTCCCTTCCGCTTCACCCAGAGCAGGATTTCTCCTGATTTTTCTCATTGGATGATTTCCCACCCTCAAGAAAAAAAAGGGGTCTCCCAAGCTGCGCCACATCACCCTGACCTCCACCTTCCGTATCCAGTCCTACCTTTTTAAGGTCGTCTCGTCGGTGCCTATAAGCCTGGAGGCTCATATGCTTAAAGATTGCATTATACCAACATCGTTTACTGATTGCATGACTTGTACAGACGCCAGCACATCAAGCTATCCCTAACTGTCAAATTTTCTCAATTAAAAATGAACCTTATGTCTTTGCAATAAAGTTGAAATACTATCAAAGAAATTTGACAGATTGTGGTAACTTGATGTGCTGGCCTCTGTACAGTTTGCCTACTGGAATAAAGTCGTTCTTTCACCCAAACGATCTATTTGCGGATGAATGGACTAAGATTTTATTGGCGTATCAGAAGTTTATGAAAGTATTGCAAATTTTTATTGTATGTTTGTTTTTCTTTACTATGTATACTATAATTGGTTTGTAACCGTAGTAAAAAAAAAAACATTGTTACGGATGCGGATAATTACCGAAACTGCAGATTGGACAAACAAATGCCGTCACTCTCAGTCTTATATAAAGGGTGGAAGGGGGGATAAAACTAGCCACAGTGTAACAGATCGTTGGCTTTACATTTGTACATTAGCTGGTTACAAATGGGTTTGACAATATTTGCTGGTGATTCATAGAGGTTCATTGAAACTAGACTTCACACCATCAACCTTAAAACGACAGCTAACTACAAGTGCAACGACCTTAGCTAAGTACATATTTATTGTAGGGGTATTTAACCTATCGCTTTGTCACGCAAGGCTGTATTATGGATTCCAATAGGTCAAGCCATCTGTACTTGCGGACGGCTAAAAGCTCAGGATGGCCAAACCTGCTTATCGAGTCAGGTTGTGTTATCTTCAAACGGAGTCAACAATCTTTTGAAAGAAAAACATCTTTTGCCAAAAAAGGGGAAATTTTATACTTCCATCGAATACAACACTCGCCAATATGTCAGAATAGAGTGATAATCCATTCATCCAATAATTTATCCCTATTGAATCCCCCCTCAGCAAGGAAAACCTGCTTATTTGAGGATTCATAGACAACTCCGCCTTGGAGTGTAGATATGCTACTGTTCCACAAACGATGGGACACTTAATATCATGTCCTGCGTGTTCTGTCGTCTGCACGTTACAGGAACTGTGAGACGCTAGTTATGGCGCCAAACACGTAACTGAATTCAGGGCCGAGTCCATTTAGATTGCCATCGACACGCTAAGAAGTAGAATTCTTCTTCTTCTCGGTGTAGCACGTAACTAACCTGGTGTCAGAGTTTTTATGCTGCCCATGGGCCTCTGAATGGCAGAACAAATCACTAAGGAACTTAGCCTTTTTAGTACATAAAAGACGGGCCTCCCAAAGACCATGGTTGGAAAATTAAAATATGAACAAAGCAGTCACAGCTGCCGCCGCCTGAGGAAACACCTATTGTTAAGCAAAGGAAGTATAAATGTAATACAAATCGTCGTCACGCGACTCTTGGAGTCATAAATATGATCTTCGGTAGGTATTAAAAGATTGTATGATGAACGATGACTAAGGAGAGCCGTTTGAACTAGTGAGTAACTGAATCATGAGGTAAACATCGATGATGTAGTTAATGTTACTGTTGTAAACTACTCTCGATCTTTTTAAAGGCATATTTAGTTATTTTACGAATGAATTGCGGACGGAGTCGCTAGCACAGCTAGATTAAAATATTTCTATCAGAACTTAATACATCATCAAAGTTAATTGATGTGTCTGGGCATTCATTATTAAAATACTTCAACTGCAGAATAACTTCGAAGAACAAATATGAATGCGTGATACTAATATTCCTACATCGTCGGGATATTTGCAATAATATATTGCATGTCTTGGGCACACGCTATGGGTAGATTTTAGCATTTTTATTGGTGCTTTCAAGCTGTACCGGGGTACATGTTTAAGGCATTATATTTATAGGCCTGTTATGCGGTATTTTAGCAGTTATGTAAAAGCCACGGTGCTCTTATTTTTAAGCGAAAATAAAACGCCTCCGTAGCGTGCTGAACTTGGAAAATAACTATAGGAAAATGAGGGGATTTTGGCTGTCAGATACAATATAGTTGAGATCCGGTTATTGGCGAATTAAGGATATTATCAAGAGCTAATTTCACCAATGAAACCGAACGGCACATCTCAACCGTGTTCAGGAGTTATCAGTGTCAATACTCCCTAAGATTTATGACAGAGGCAGCTCTTCAACGCGAATTCTGCATTGTATGCCTGAAACCAAGTAGGTACTGGTCTCTTAAACCATTTAACCCGTCAGACGTTCACCTATTAGAAGCCGTTTGCTTATAAGAGCTCAACGATTTATACGGTTATACTTATTGTCGCTTCGAGAGAATTTTTCTTATGAACCTATGGGGTTTATACGACATTTGAGGGGTTAATAGTTAATTAACATTTACTTCTAATCAAGCGTGGTGTTTATTTAAAAACCTTGTGTCTACATGAACCCAAGTTCAGTAGTGGACTTGCTTTGTAGTTACTACAAAATAACGCCGCCATGGCATGTTTCAACACCATCTACCACAAAGATTAATATTTAGTGAATCATTGTAAGTAGTTAAAAAGTTTTTTACGTCATGCAAGCAATCCAAATTAACAATAGAATTAACTTGGTCACTAGCGCTTAGCTCGCGACATCGGTCGACCGCGTGAAGTTTTGATTTATCTATCCAAATGTCAACACCCCTTTTCGTCATTTTAAGAGCTGTTTTTTTTTCACCATCAACCACTGCACTTCACTACTAGATTTTGCTCGGCTCATCCAGCTGATACCAGCCGCGCTGCGAAAATCGTCGCTTCACCAAGCCTGAGGGCGAACCTTACGTTTGCCGATTCGTGGCCTCCATGCAAGCATAAAAGCATAAGTCTACCCCAACAGTCTTCGGTCTCTCATTTAAGACAGTCCCCCTAAAACGCCCACCCTTCACCACTTCTTAGTGCTTAAGCTGGGAAGAAGTGGCGCAACAAACTCCCCAGCAGCACAGCTGTCTGTTTAGTTGGAAGAACTTTATTCTACACATTTATCGTATAAGAACTAATTAACATTACGAGACATATCACATTAAAATCAATCATTTGCCACATGTCAGGTGCCAAATTGCCACTTCAGCTTGCATTTTTATTAAAGCTTGGTTTTTTTCTTTTTTAAAGTTGAGGTTATGGTCTAAACAATTTTACTTATTTCATCAAAATCAGTTCAGCGATTTCTCCGTGAGAGCGGACAGAACACTTTCGCCTATACGGTAGATATGTAACATTGTCCCGCGTATTCGTTTACATAGTTACTAAAGAATTTATATTGTAGGTAATTTGTAAAAAGTTAATTGTTTCATTGTTCTTTAAAGATACATTGTGGTTCTATATTACATTTTTTGATGTCGAACTAAATGTTAAACAAATTGCGGATGATGGGGAGTTGTTGGGTTGTTACTTTTGTTATAGGTATGTTGTAGTGGTGACATTCTTGAATGTTTTTTTTTTTTGTTAAATACTTAGCGTTGCGTTTCTCCATTACTTTTCTAAGTAACCGCCAGACGTTTTTGCGATCAGTCTGCGACGTACGCATGCCTGCATTAATTGGTCACCCCTTTTGTTAGCATATTCGTTTGCATGAAGGGATCCCTTAATTGGGTGGCCCTCAGACGCGAAGGTGTCTGTAGGTACATTGTGTGACATTCTTTTTCAGGTCGTATGCGTATAATTCAATGTCATATAGCGCGACTCTCGAACTATGATAGTTGTAAGGGAGATATAAATAAATAAAATAAAAAATAATAAAATAAAAAAACTCTTTTCTACTCGCTAAACAACGATTCGACTAATATAAAGCTACTATAAACATTTTTTACGTTCAAAACCGTGAAAAATGATATACTATATAATATGTAAAAGAAAAAAAAATACTATATGTAAATGTAAAAGAGATACTATATAAGGTGTTAAAAAATTAACTCTAAGAATTTCGTGGGAGCATTGTACTCATCGTAACGAACAACTTTTACTATGGGATGAACCCTGAAATCGCGAAAAAAATATGAGCTGTTCCATACATTTATGCACACGTAACTCAATAAAATGTATGGAACAGCTCATATTTTTTTCGCGATTTCAGGGTTCATCCCATAGTAAAAGTTGTTCGTTACGATGAGTACAATGCTCCCACGAAATTCTTAGAGTTAATTTTTTAACACCTTATATAATAGTTGATCGCGAACCGTTCACATCGCCGGCGAGTCTCGCTTGACGGGCAGAAAGCTAGCTGAGAGACTCACGTTTGATGCTTGGTACATACGCATACCAGCCAGTTATCGCTCGTCGCCGTCGCGCACTCGCTGCCCGCCTACTCATTTGCAAGCTTTTATTATATTTGTTCGGATCAAATTTTGCAACTGAATTTTAAAGCAGTTATCCTCAACCGATTGAGCTGAAATTTTGTGAACGCGTTTAGTTTGGATGACAATGCAAGGTCAGCTTAGCGACGTCACTTTAACTAAATCCAAAATTACGATCCACCCAAGATGGTGGACTAGTTATTTTTTATGCACTTCTACATATGTTACGAGTATCAAATTTACGGGTTTGCTGAAAATTTGGAAAAAAAATGAAAAGAAGCTTTTCAAGAACTAAAAAACTTTAAACATAGATCTTTAATATTTTTTTAAAAGCTTAATGCGTAATGTCTTCCTCACAATTAAAGATAAGCCTCAAAATTGTTTGATATTAAAAATATTCGCATCTTTCTTCTCATCTATCCGCACTTTTCAGTCCATTAGAAGCTTGTTTCTTTTTTTTTAAGAGTATGTAACTACTAAATATATATTTTTTGTAGTTAGCTCTACCCTGTATTCATTAATCGTCAGCGCCGGAGGTGAGTCAGGCGTCTAACCGGGCAATGAACGTTCCTGCTATCCTAACTTGCCAACCTTGTCACTAAGATGACAAATTCTAGATCATTAAAAAAAACGATTTTATAAATAAGATTTTCTTTCATATTTTCTTTGTTATGCCTCCGTGCACTATATTATATTTAACAGCTCTGAAGCCCGTCGCTCATAAATTATAGTACACGAAATACTTTTCACTTTAAATCGTGCACGTTTATAATGAAAATAATCACGTTTGGCAGGCGTGTCGTGGACTGAAGAGGTCATTACTTATATACGATAAGAGGTTTTCTTCGTTCTCTTTTGCAGAAGAACATTTATTATTATTTTAAACTGGCTTTTATCTGCGGCCTCGCCCGCGTGGTGGTCAGAAAATATCCTATGCGTTAACCTAGGTTACAAAATGTATATGTGCGTCTGTCGTCCAAATCTGTTCAGCCGTTTTTGCTTGTCTCTTAGCAAAAGTACTGCCACTAGTTTTTGTGCTATTCTAAGCTCAGTGACTTCAACACACATACGTGTTAGTGGCAGTGTATGGGCTAGAGACGAGGCCTGTGTCCCAGCAGTGGGAACAATATAAGCTGATTATGATCTTCAGCTAGGTTACAGTATATTATTTGCCAGTGAACCCCATACTAGACAGTTATTCTGTATCTTGGGCCTCGGGTTACGATATCCCGAGTGCGAGACTAGAGAGATGATTTTAGGTATGGTATAGTGTGTCTGCCAATCCCGCTGACTATGGTATGTCTGCCTGTGTAATGTTCGCGTGATGCGTGTATGATTTGTTGTGAGTGCGCTGTATGGCGTGCAGTTGGAGAGACCTATGTCCATCAGTGTTCTGCTGAAGGCTGATGATGAATCACAGTAGGCCGTTAATTAAAGTGTTCCGATTTTTCTCCGAGAAACGTTTGTGAGTTATTTTATTTATGTTTCCCCTTGAAACTAGATGGTATAATTACTGTTACTTTTATTTGATCTTCGATAGCTTGACAGATATTCCACGAAGATATTCATAGAACTGCTATGTACTACTATCTATACTAATATTATAAAGCTGAAGTGTTAGTTTGTTTGAACGCGCTAATCTCTGGAACTACTGGTTCGAATTGAAAAATTCTTTTTGTGTTGGACAATCCATTTATCGAGGAATGCTATAGGCTATGTAACATCACGCTACGACCAATAGGAGCCGAGTAGCGGGTGAAACCGCGCGGGAGCAGTCAGTATGTTTATATGACAACAGTTTGTGATTGAATCAATGCGGCCTTGTGGTGCATAACCTAATGATAATTAATGATCGGTACATACGGGAAGTCTTGTTGCCATTTTGGGTCATATCTAGAATTTTCCGGTTACATTCATGTTCATCATGATCCCACCTTTATCCCCATTTATTTGGACCCGCCCAAAAGGAGGGTTTATGTTAATTGCAATTGGTTCAGTAGTTTACAAGGAAAAACATAAATAAAGGCAGTTTTTTAACTGTAGGAATATTTATGATTATTATTATTTTTTTGTGTTAAATTAAATAATAATCAAATTATGCCGATGTACGAGTACCTAATACAAAAAGCGAGTTACAATGTTCCCACTGAAGACGAAATTATATGTACATAGTTAATACTAGCTGTGCCTGCGACTCCGTCCGCGTGGGATAGTGACTTTTCGGGCAGCATACCTTAACAAATGTTCGCCGTGATTCTTTAAATTGACACAACTTTTTTATTTATGAACCGATTGACATGAAATAAACACTAAATGTTAAGTGAAGCTTACTACAATATATTAGTGAAAACCGCATATGAATCGAATACGCCGTTTCTGATATTAGCGTGCACAAACACACAGACAAACAGACAAACCGACAAACAGACACAAAAAAAAATAATTACAATTTCGGGTTCGACATCGATAAAATAACCACCCCTGCTATTTTTTTTTTATATATTTCCATTGTACAGACACCACTTTTCTACAATTTTATTATATGTATATGTATAGATAGTATATAGTTGATATAGTGACATATAAATGTATGTAGGTATTACCCAATACACATAACGTAAACAGTAAGTAAAAACAAACACTGATCGACCCGTGAACCCATCTTCCCAGAGGCAGTGGGATGAGCCGCTCTGCAGGTTGGTACGGAATAATCTTATTAATACGTCCACCAATACTACTGAGCGTGCCCGCGTGCTGGCTGTGGGTGAGTGGGAGTCGGGCCTCTGGCTTCAGGCACTACCGTCACCCAACATAGGTACCATGCTGTGTGACACCACCTTCCGGGTCGCTACCTGTCTGCGTCTAGGCGCTCCTTGCGTGGCTCCGCATCGCTGACGCAGCGGTGAAGATGTCGACTGCCTCGGACACCATGGCCTATCCTTTTTTTTTTTTTTTTTTTTCTATCCTGCATTAAGAGTGCAGGCCGGTTAGCACGGCACGCCAGCATCAATGACATCATCCGTCGTGCTTTTGTCACCGCCGAGGTACCAGCTGTTTTAGAACCTAAGGGCTTGGCACGCGACGATGGGAAGAGACCAGACGGAATGACACTGATGCCTTGGAAGGTGGGTAGGCCTTTGGTGTGGGACGCAACGTGTGTCGACACCCTTGCGCCATCCCACCTTTCTAGTACGGCGGGCTGTGCTGGTGCAGCCGCTGCAGGTGCAGAAAACCTCAAACGGCGCAAATACTCCAACCTTATTGGGACTTGCATGTTCGAGCCGTTTGGGGTTGAAACACTAGGGCCATGGGGTCCGAGTGCACACTACGTTTTCCGAGACATCGCCAAGCGGTTGATCGACTCTTCACGCGACCAGAGGGCTGGCCTATTTTTTGGTCAAAGAATCAGCATTGCCATACAACGCGGCAATGCTGCCAGCCTTTTGGGAACTTTTCCTGTTGACAGCGATGTGGACGAATTTTTTGATGCTCTTTGATTATATACTTATTATTTCTGTATATATTACTATGAATATTTAGCTTTTAAATGTAAATACAAAGAGTTGTATTACTATTATTAATAAATAAGATTTTAGTCCGTCAACAGTAAGTTGATATGACATCATTTATGAATGATTTATCCGTTCACAAGTTCATTAGAAATAATTCTGAGAACTCACACACAACTCCAGAAACTGGACCTTTCGTCTCTTATGGATGAAATTAATGGAATCATTTCGTCAGATATGTTTAACGACTCACGCAGATTTGCGAAGGCCGCAACGCATTACAGAAATTCTCCTACATCACTTTCGTCCATTTTCGATGCGCTGCGACGCTGTGCTGCTATGTGCGCTTAGCTTTAGTCGCCCGAGTAATAGGCGTGCCTATTGCCTATTGCAATTAACTGAGAACAAATCCATATTCCGGAATGCTATTGAGAAATTCCTGATGGAAAAACCTATCATGTAATGTATGGAAAAGGTGATCGTAAAAGTTGAACTAGAGTGTATTAGACTATAGGATAGTATTCCCTTGAGGACTGAAGGAGTATAAGGCGTCCCGTGCAAATCCAATTCTATCATAGCTAGACCTAGTACCTTTTCATACGCTCCGACTGCTGTAACAGAAGTTTGACTGAATAAAATACGTAGTCTTTTAAACAGAGTTACGTTCTTAGCAAAGTATATTCTAAGAAACAAATATTTTCTACCCTATTTATACTCTTAAAATTTTTGTCGAAATACAATCAAGTAAAATAATCGTATTAGAGAATCCCTATATATTCTAATGTGATACTAACTCACTACATTCTTCAACATAACCGACGGATGCCTACGTGGTGTTGCCAGCAATCTTTAAAGAGTAGCTTGGATACATTTTGCTGGTTCTTTCAACAAAATAATTAGTTACTAGCCAACATTTTAGTTAGTCTTCATCTTTTTCTTAGCGTGGCGATGGCAAAAATAAGACCTACATTTTTTTTTTAATGTGAATAAAAAACAAAAAATAATATTAGTCATTGATTGAATTGATCATTGACTCGAAAGAAGAAGAATTGCTAGAAAAATGGATCCAGGAATTCGATCGGTGATCCATTAAACGGTTTCCGGATTGTCCGAAAGGGTTACCGCTACCCCGGAACATAAATAATTAAGTAAAAAAAAAAAATAATAATAATATATTAATAATTATGTATTAGTTTATAGTTATCATTTTTTTTTTTAATACTTGTACTCTATTTTATGGGCCTTCGTTGCCTGAAATAAAGGATAAATAATAATAATAATAATAATAAAGGGCTAAGGAAAGAACATGGATGGGTTTTAGTCAGTAAGAATCTGACACTCCCTTCCGCTCCACCCAGAGCGGGAGAAGTCATTGGATGATTTCCAACCCTCAAAAAAAAACTGATATGTGATTTCCATAAGTCAATTTTTAGTAGAAAGCTTTAGTGTACACACAAAGACAGATGGGATTTGGATAAAACTATTATTTTTAATAGCCTATTTTACTTACATTCAATTTTATCCATTTAGCCTTTTTAGGGATCTCATAGGAACATTTTTCTCAAAGAAGAACCACAAATTCTAAAATAGAACATGGCTGCATCAAAAATTGAGTCAATATTTTTCACCAAAAATGTTAATCCTACTTTATGGCTTTACATTATTATCAGTCAAAATACGAAGATTATCTTAAAACCAAGAATGTGAGTTTTATTTTATTGAGGTTAGATAGAGCTGTTTTATAGCTGGCAATGTATTTTTTTAAGCCACCCACGAAGGAAAGCTCATCCGGATCAGCACGACTTTCTGAAGGGGTAATCGCTGCCCCAGAACACATAGGGCTACGGAAGGAACATGGATGGGTTTTAGTCAGTAAGAGTCTGACACTCAGTTCCCTTCCGCTCCACCCAGAGCGGGAGGAGTCATTTGATGATTTCACACCCTCAAAAAAAAACCGAACCAGTCCTAGATAAGACCTGTGTCGTTTTTCTTTACAGCCACTCTCGTGAATTTATTTTGCATGCTCGGTGCAAGTGTCTTGCGTAATATCGTACACTACTTTGCATGAAAGTTTGCTATTGAGATTAAATGGCTGCCTACACGCAAACGTGAATGTAAGCAACTGTATTATGGAAACAACCATCTATGCACATAAGACTAAGGACACATTTTTGGGACCGAATTTATGAACGATTTCTTGTTCTCCGACCGACCCTGTCGCATCGCATCGCCTGCCCGCGCTATTACTTCAAACTCAAAGCATTTATTTCAGCACTTAACCAATTACAGGCGCTTTTGAATTGTCAAGGGGTCGGTCAGTCAGAAAGATGAAGCTAGTTGCTTATACCAGTAGCAGTAGGTACCTATGGAGAACTTCGTTTAAGCTTAGCATTTTTTCAGACTTTTATTTTCGTTTTCATAAGATAAAGTGTGCTCGCAATATGACTCAAAGGGTTATTTAATTATGTACAAAGTTTAATTGAATGTCGCAATAGCGAGCCGCTCTGGTTTTATACCGGCGCAATGTAGATACGATAGCGCAGGCGAAGTCGCGGCCGAAAGCCAGCTCGAATCACTCATCTATTGATGATACAACCGCATTAAAATCCATTGCGTAGTTTATTGACCGTATCACAGAACCTCACTCAATACTCAAACATTGCTTGAGGCTCGATTAAAGCCATTTAATGGGGTATTTGAAAGGGTAGTCAATAACGTTACTTTTTATGAACTGTCAAAACGCGGCATTTGTACGTGATTTGTATGAAATAATATAACATTTTGACGTCACAGATTTTTAGACTCAAATGGAATACTTATTAGCATTAAATGCAATTTAACAATTATATCGTCGCATTATATTTAATTTCTGTACGGTGATGGAAGTTTTTATGACGAGTGGGCTTTTTTCCATGTGATTACATATTTTATTTTTGACCGATTCAAATACTCAATTGGTTAAAACTAGTTTTAAGTAATGCTTGGGTCTTGAGTGAGGTTCTGTAATACGGGCCTAAAAGATCTAAGAATCTAAGTGTGCGTCCACACTGAATGCGCGGTGACTGGAGCCAAGGCGGGCGCGGCGAGCGGGGGCGTGCGGTGGCCACACTTAAACCAAAGACTACAATATGTATAGGGACATAGACAGGCAACTTGGCGTATTTTTCAATGCTTCACGATAAGCGCCATCTAGTTCATAGTTAGTTAGATAAAGCTATTACACCTACACACACAGACATATCTGCATATCTGCGTGTGTAGGTGTATTCGTTCTACCTATAATATGTACCTATGCAGCTATTGCCTGTATAGCTATCGTAAAGCAGGGTGAATCGGGACGAAACTTTAAAATGTATTTTGACATTGAAATAATATACTTTATTGACAAAAAGGTCTCTAATGTGTAAACCAGTGCACATGAAAAATATCCAAAACTTTAAAATTGCAAAAATGCGCAGGAGCAAGTACACAACCAGCTAACCGACATTTGCATTTAAAGTGTTGCTATAATGCAAAGAGAATCTGCATGTTTATAAAATTCATTTACGTAGTAATATTTTTCTACACTGCGGTTTCATATCTCTAAATGCTGGAAAACATACATTATACCTACTTTGTAATATTTATTAGAATATCAACCATTTACAGTTTCATAATCACACTTTGTGGGGACTTTTTTTCCACCATTGTGTTTTATGTATTCAATATAGCAACATCGACCTTTATTTTACTCTAACTATGAACTAGATGGCGCTGTTTTAAAGAAAAAACATGAATATTTCTGTAGTTCGCAGTTGCCATAGCATGACTTAAACGCGAGCTCTTGTAGCGGTTCGACGTATATCAGGTGTTGCAAACATGGACGAGGACCTGCTTTTTTTACTAGACAGTCCGATCCTGAGATGTGAGGTGTTGAACACTAGAGATTGTGTGCACGAAATTAATAAAAACAGAGGAATATGTGGTGAATTTTTTAACTTATATGAAGAACTGAGATTATACCCTACAAAATTCTTTGAGTATACGCGAATGCCCATGTCAACGTTTGACTGAATAATTAGATTGAATGGCACTTATAAACAGTTCAGTATTTATTGACATTTTATTTACAAACAAGCACAGACGCGCATACGCCGAGCGACAAAACCGAACTGGTTTGTTACCCCCGCCACCCGCGCATTGGGTCGCTCGCTGACTAGGCCCGTAGTGCGGCCAGAACGCGCGGACAGGAGCGTTTGAAAAATACGCGCGCTGTCTCGCTCAGTCCCGTCGCACTAGGCTTCCGCCTTAGTCACTACAATATGGACGCAAAGGCGCGTTTCATATGTTTGATACTTCGCGCCCGTCGTCGCAACCGCGCCAGCCTCGCAGTGTGGACGCACACTAAGCGTACAGAGGGTCAGAGGGCGGGGAGCGACTTCGTTTACTATATTATGTACAGAGAGAATGAGAGAGAGATTGTCGTTACAACCTAGTAAAATAACTCTAATTCAACACTATAGGTATTCGTCACACATAAAAACAAAACAGACAAAAAAAAGACGACATTGACCAAAAATCGACACTATCATTTGAACAATAAAATATCAAAATCACTAACAAGGTCGCTACACCTGACGCGGGAATCGAACCGAAACACCTGTGTGACTCACGTGACACTGACTCATGTGTTTTGAACTTAGCTGGCTAGTCGATGTTTCGTAATGATATGAGAACATCGATCTTTGAAGAAATGAGACATTCTCTGATAGTGGCCGCGCCGTTATTCTTTGAAGCGGGAGGCAGAGAGTCCTCGCTTACACGTTTTGGACTACTCGACGGGATATTCGATCAAAATCTGGCTCCAATCTTGTTTCGGATCGTATGATACTTTTACTCCAAGCTGCGTCGTTGGTCTAGCGGTCTCAGTCGCTAGAGGTCCACGGTAAAATTTCTGGGTCGGGCAATTTTGGATACTTATATTTATTTACCGTTCAATGGGAAAACCTATGATATGATCTGTTGCATGCCTGAAAGTGTCGACAAGCCCTTCCTAAAGACTTATGGCCGTCTGAATGCTGATTGAGATACAGATTAAAAACAATTGGTGCCAACAAAACTTATTTGGCATAACTATAGTAGCACAGACCTTGTGACATGCACAACATTCTATTGTATCTGGTTTGGCTAACCAATAACAGCCGCACGGGTCTAATAACAATCGATCAGGTTAAGCTATGTTTGCCGCGGTTGGTCCGCGGATGGAGTGACCATCTTAACATGCCAAGCAATCATGGAGGGGTCTCCAGAAGAAGTCTCAAACTAGAGGTGAAACCCAGTAGGAAATAAAGTTATTTTTTCTATGAAGTATATATACCTATACAGATTTTGTCAGGGAAGTCTCATTAATAAATTTAAAGAAAGACCTATAAATTTAATAGCTTCTAGGTAAACTCAAGTTATTATTTTTCAGGAAAACACAATTAATTTGATGTCAGCGAAGAAGAAGGAAAATGCCTAAGATTAAGGACAACTGCCCACACTATTTACATTATAATCAAGAGTAAATAATTGAAACAATTCATACTATTAAAGAGCGAGTTTTGTAAGTTTATGTATATTTGGTGGGTTATCTTCAGAACCACAACCCCATTTGAAAAATTCTTTCTTCATTTGAAAGGTACATTATTCCAGATGGCCATAATATACAGTGGCATAGGTTAATTAAGGGACATACTTTCAGGGGGTAATATACTCATGAAAATGAACAACTTTGACTATGGAACTAAACCTGAAATCACGAAAAAAACAACTGTTCAGTACATTCATGTTCGCATAATTCATCAAACTGTATGGAACAGCTGATTTTTTTTTTCATATTTCAGAGTTGGTACCATGGACAGTTGTTGATACAAGAAGGCATACTTAATAATGGTCATGAAATACTATCTTGAATTCATGCATGCCTAATACTTTTTGTTAGGTTACTGATCAGAACTGGTGCACAACATATTGTAAACAGTATATATGTTTTCACATGTAAATTATTATTGCACCTGTGCGAAGCCATGGCCAGTACAATAAAATAAAACAACAATAAACAACTAAACAATAAAATACATTTCTCTAGAAAGTGTAGAAAACAATAATATAACTATTTAAGTTATACCTTAGGTAGGTAATATGGACTGGTGTCTGCTGAAGTAGCTGCGCGGTGCCGCAGGGGTAAGGTGACGAGGCAGGAGAGCTCACTGATTCGTCAACTTGTGATAACAGTCACCCCTCCTGTGTTAAGGGTTGGGCTTTTTTTTTCAGTATAGGTAATCATCATTCCTTCCACTCTGGGTGGAGCTGAAGGGAGTGAGATTTTTACTGACTGAAACCCATCCATGTTCCTTTGTTAGCCCTTTAAGTTCCGGGGTAGCCGTAACCCTTTCAGACAACCCTGCTTTAGGAGTTGGGCTTTAACTAAGACTTTGCAGAACTACTCATCAGTAAGTAATGGTTGGACATGTTTCAAGAGGCGAAATCCTATATTCATTATTCAGCAGTCCACTACTGTGCTAAATAATGAATGAAGAACATGGTAATTGGTTACTCATTTTACTTAGAGTATTTGTAAATGTGAGCCATTACCCAATAAATGTACTGTTTGTTTGCTCTCTCATTTTGTTAAGATTTGCAAGCTTAATATGATTCTAGATCTCTTAAACTTTGAATAATACTAAGGTGTCATAACAATATAACTTCAATTGTGTTAGTGTCCTTCAACTTGTTAACAGGATAAATCTTTGAAATAGTTTAATATGAATTGAATTTGGATCTCCAGGAAATAAAGTCCATATTTCTATCTATCTAATCTATTTTATTTGCAGTTGCAAGTCTTACGGTTTATGATTTTACTGTTGTACACAACGATCATGTCACTGTAAACCTACCAACAATTTTTTATAAAATTCTGTCTGTCCGTCACCTTTTCATGCCTAAACCACTGAACGGGTTTCAATTAAATTTGCCAGGGAGATTGATTGCATCGGGAGGAAGAACATAGGCTATTTTGTGTTTCAAAAATATCTCCCAATTTGCAACCTACTATAACCGAACTCCATGCAGATGAAGTTGCGGGCAAAAGCTAGTCATTTATAAAGGTCTAGGCTAGGCAGATGACAATAATGATTGTTATGACTTAACTCAAATGAATGAATGTATAATTGACACAGACACTGGCTTGTAAGATATTAACATGGTTTGGGCTTAATTACCAAAACTTAGTCATATTTTAGTGTAAAATACACTTAGGGAAAGGATCTATTTGTGTTACTCATATGGATTTACCTGTAACAAACACTTGACAACTTATTGTGCAATTGAATATGCAACTGTCAAATCTATAAATAAGTGTTGAAAATGTAGTTTATAATCTAAAACTATGTTTCTAAAACTTGTTAATTGTGAAGTTATAGGTTTTAAGTTTTTTATTTAGCATTGTGGAACTTCAAGGTGTCGAATTGCACTCAAAACACATAAAATATTATGTAAAAAATTAGGTCAATCTTAAATAATCAACAGAAAAATTATTGTTTTTACTTAAGCAAATATTTATTATGCAAAAATTGCTCCAGCCTTAATTACTGGCAGTTTTCATAAGTTTTTTAAATAAAGAACAGTTACAGAACAAAGAGCTGTGATGTGTTTTGAATATCACAACACCTTTGGGTGTGTTCAACACTAATTGGTAGACCAGACTTGTCTTGCACTCAAGGTCATTAGTAACACGTGTTTTTTTATGACAAACACCACCCCACAAACAATACACAACGTGAAATGGTCTTTTTGCAACTAATTCTGATAATTATCAACATTTTTTCTGCACAAAAAATATTTTGAATGGCAAACGAGATTTACATTGCCATTTTTTGTGACGAAACGCCCGAGAAAGTGTTTTATTCATGTGTATATGGTCTTAAATACACGTAAATTAGAGAAATGAGTATTTTAGAAAGGCCCCCTACCTTGTATACATCACCGTAGGTCCCCGAACCGATTCTCTGAATGAGTTCATACTCATCTTGTGGATTCCTCCGTGATATATCCGAACTCAAAACACCACCACTATGCGCCATAATCACTATTGAACACTATACTAACATTTATCTACACTTTCATCTCATCATTCACATAATTATTAACACAAAACGTCGTGATATTAATTATTTTTCTATCACTTCACTCGACATCGTCTGACGTTTGCCACAGTGCCACTCTTGGTGTTACCATACTATGTTTTAAATTTACTACTACAAAATTGTTCAAAACGCATGTCATCGTTTTCAATGCTATCACTACAGGCAGTGATGAGTAAATGTTTATGGATTGATAGTGAGGGGAGGGAGAGAGGAAGGGCAAAGAAAATATGGATGGATTGTGTCAGCGCGACTGGGGGGAATGGAAGAAGAAAATGTGTTGTGCTGACCCCAAGTGACATGAGACAAGGGCAGCAATTTGATGAATGTAGTCCCTTATCTACTAAACATGTCGGTTAGTGCTGACAAGTACTTATTGCATTAACGTATCTGTAATATCCATTGCTTATCACGTCTTTTACAAGATCTTAACTATTAATAATTAAAAGTTCTCTCGAGCACACACAACAGGAAAACCAAACAAAATCAAACTATTTATGAGTAGTACGATAAGCTGCATGTCAGTAACTCACTGCTATAAAATTAGAGACCTAATAATTGAACCAAATATTAGGGACGTCCAGTTGACAAGATTAAAATGTTTTTTTTTGTTGGCTATAATTTTTTGGTTTAGAAGTCCACCAAAATAGACGTTCTTTCACTGTAAGCAACACTGACTTTCACTGTCATAATTCCGTTCTCTATACTACGCCATAGAGGTGTAACTACATTTTAGGG
This sequence comes from Hyppa rectilinea, assembly GCA_951799385.1. Taxonomy (NCBI): domain Eukaryota; kingdom Metazoa; phylum Arthropoda; class Insecta; order Lepidoptera; family Noctuidae; genus Hyppa; species Hyppa rectilinea. The sequence goes on from OX637325.1 coordinate 7,576,379, forward strand.
GGATGCGCCAGGGTAGCCCGCGAAATTCAATTTTTCTTCCGTTTTTTGCAATGTGCAGACAAGAAGAAATTAGGTTCATATTTTTTCTTATAGCGGCAATAGAGATACACAAAATCTGTGAAAATTTCAGCTGTTTGTCTATAACGTAACATAATACGTTGAGTAAAATTGTTACTAGGCCTTTCCTTTTTTGAGAGTGGGAAATCATCTAATGGCTTAGAGCATTTAACGTTGAGTAAAATTGTTACTAGGCCTTTCCTTTTTTGAGAGTGGGAAATCATCTAATGGCTTAGAGCATTTAATGCTCTAAGTCTAATGGCCTAGCCCTATGGACTTAAATAAGACTATTCTATTTTATTACGGTTCATGAAATACAACTTGCTGACTGACGAGACGGGGGGGCGGACAAACAGTGATGGCTTAGTTCGCTGTAGGCTTCCGTTTGTCACCCTTCGAGTATGGAAGCCTAAAACAGCACCCACATACCTATTCCCATCATATTCCCGATTTTTGTACCACGTAAAAGAAAAGGTAGGTAATGGACTTAATAAGTTAACATTGGGTGTGCAATTGTAATAAGACGGTCAAGACAAGACGCGTCACCGCGCCGCCGAATGTAGTTCCACTAAGGCCCGGACTCGCATCAAAGCGGAGAGGAGATGTTTTTAACCTTTTGACCGCCACGTCAAAAATGAAAAAGCGTGCCCTCAGCGGTTAACAACCAATAAAGTGAAGCTGAGCGGAGACGAGATGTGTGAATAACGAAATTCTATTTTTTGTATAAACAACATCTCCTCTCCCTTCATCTCGTCTCCGCTTTAGTACAGCCCGGGCCTAAGAAACAATTTTAACTCATCTCCAACGATTAATAAAACAAATAAAAATAATGTTAAAATGGTATATTTATTACAATCCAATATCTCCAGCCGGCATCATGTAACGTCTTACAAAATTTGTTTTACGCCGACATCAATAATAACTTCTAACACTTTATTATAAAATTATATAATCTTTTGGTACAATCCATTTAAGTGCACTTTTACAAACTTTACGACTTATGTGACGTAAAGGCTACTCGAGTTAAGCTTTCGGGGAAATTTTTAATTTCCGAAACAAAAAAAAACATCGTAATACGCGTCGGCACTACGCGGTTTTTACCTTTGCTTAAATCATGGTCGTCTTTTGACTGGCTGTATACATTGAAAATCTTTGCTTTAAAACATTGACTATGGATAAAATATCAATCATGTAAGTTGTATAAGAAAATTACATTGGATTGCTCATAATCGTTTGTAAATTGCAACAATACGGATTAGTTTAAGTACTTCCACGTTGCTTTTATGGTTTAAATAATACTACTACTGTTAAGGTATTTTATGGACTCAACTAACGTTAGCAACCCCATTAAATATACCCTTAGAAAAATCGATATACTCGTCAACTGTGAAAGTACTTTACACTAATAAAACATTTGTATAAGCTATATAATCTAATTGGGTTTAATAATATATATTTGAGCTAATATATATAACAAAATTGAGGGCATATACTACATACTATATTCACAATTTATTTCGTCAATATTAGGTACTATGCAAATCATTTCAAACTTAACGGCAATATTTCGCTAAACCTTCGTGAACCTTCGTCACTCACGAATATAACCGAAGTTAATTGCATTGTGAGTGAATGAGAGAGCGGTATGCTCGATCTCGTTTCCTTGCAAAGTACAAAGGATTTAGACGAACAGCCGAAATGCAATAAATAACATTATTATTTGTTATAATTTGGCGCACATATTTGTCTTTAACAACAATTTCACATTAAAGTTTAACAGCATGCAACAATTTTATTTATTTGTAACTAAAATTCTGAAGTTAAAACATACAGACAAGCTCAATCAGCTAATATTATAATAATTATTCATCAGTGCCATAACGTATCACGATTGAACAGAGTAACATGCAAGTTGTCAATTCAGACTATTTACTTCTTCAATTTAATTATAAATAATTTTTTTAAACTCTTCCACCGAATTTGTACTAAATGCTATCATAGTATATTTACAGGGAAGTGAGCCGAAAACAATATAGTTTTTATTTGGTAAAAGCGATTATAACGACAAAAGAATTAGATTAGGATTGTGTATGGGTTGTTTAATATTTTTCTTTTTTTATGTTTAATAATAATTATTATAATAAATAGCGAGATAGTTTGATCATAGAGAAGATACGAGTCCCAAAGTAGATATAGAAAACTAGTAGACGGTATTGTTTATGTATATTCGTAATATAAAAACTCGAGTAACTGAAACCTGGCGCAGATCTTGATAAGGAAGAAGAATAGACAAGTAAATTACCAAAGACAATAGATACAACGCTTTAAGTCCAGTACCGACATTTTATTAAAAATAAAAATTTATTTTTTAACATTTTTAAACAACCCATATACAACATAGGAAGTATTTAGTCGTGATTTTAAACAATTACAAATAATTTTGAATGCGTAATATATAAGCGGAATTTCCAAGCATGCTTTGGCACTTTCACCATAAATAAATATATATTCTTTTTTTTTTACATTTTTTGCAAAGTGGAAGAAAGAAGTATTGTAATACAAACGACTATTATATCGAAGGGAACATTTACAAATTTAACCTATTATCCTATTCAAACAAATATACACACACAAACAAAGTAATTCATTTTATAGTTACTGAAAGAGATCTGTGAAGGATTTTTTTTAATTTTCGTAAATTTCATTTGGTGACGGGACATTTTGAGTGATTCTATGAAGACGTGTTCATATGAACGATTTTTTATGATGCCGCGAATTTAATACATTTTGGTCTTATATCCAGTGGATTAAATCGTAGGAATCATACTATAAAACGCCTATAGCGATACGAATCGCCCATGTGAACCACTCACGACAAAGAAGCAAGATAGTGTAGCGCTGTGAAAGAACAAATTATAATAATTCACAAAATAATTTTACTCTCCATCTACTAAGAAGTGCTCAATCACACCAATTTAACTACTTTTTAATTAATTATTTTTTTAATTATTCTAATCAAAAAATACATAATAACCAACTTTAAAGAATTAATTCTAATGGTAATAATAGGGGAAAAAAGTATCTTAAAAATTAATAGTAACATTAAATAAAAGGATTAAAAAATAAAAACAGGTCTAACGTTATTATTTTCACGAACTAGTTTTCAGAGGCTACCTACATTTAAAAAAAGAAATATAACTTACTCTTTTTTCTCGTTGAATAAATAATTTCTTTCCTCTGTTGTCTATGCCTACGCGTGAGCAAAGCGTCCATAAAATTTTATTGCATCACTATTTTGTCTCATTTGGAATTTGAGGTTAGCTGACGCCATATTGGGGAAATTTAAAACTAGAATATAGTTGCCGTGAGGCGCAACAGTCTATTAATTGTCTATATATGATAAGAGATGGCGCTGATCGTATTTGGGACTCGGTTATTGTGATAGGAACGAGTGTTTTCACCTCCGGTTGGCGCGTGTGCGCGTGGCTCGAACGGGTGTCTTTTTAGCTTTGCTAGCCTTCGGGGCCTTTGCTTTCGCTTTGGCGTTGTCTTTGCGTTTGGCTTTGGTATTCGCGTTGGACTTGGCGGAGCGGTTGCTCTCGACGGAGGTGACGCGTCGGTCGGACTCGAACGAAAACGCGGGGACCACGTTCTTGACCTCAGACGGGGACAGACTGATCTCGAGACGTCGCCGCCGCGAGCGAGTCATGCGAACGTTCTGCGCGTCCTCAAGGTCTAGCTTCAGGGGTACATTTTTCGTCTTTTTAGCGCGAATTACTTTGCGTTCTTCGACGACGGGTTCGGGGCTTGCCTTGCGTGACGAGCGGCCATTTTGTCCCTTTTCTCTCAGCACAGGTTTGGTCACTTCTTCGTATTTCCTCTTACGCGTGACTCTAGTCACTACGGTTTTCTCATTCTCTATAGATTCTTTTGTGGCCCTGCTCTTCTCTGTCACACTTTTACTCCTAAGCACACGTTTCTGGACCTTAGTCTTTCTACCGCGGGTGCTATTATCTACTTTGCTACGCAGTTCCCTGTCTCCATTCACCTCCTTCGTGTTTTGTCTAGTCTCAACTTTTCTGCGTTTCCTAGGTACTGGTGATTTAGATTTCTTAGCGCGACTAGTTTTAGGGAATGCTACCTCTGTTCCATCGAGGCCTTGACTGCTCTCGATGTAGATGTAATCGTCCAGCTTAGATCTAGATTTAGCGTATGTCTTTTCTACTGGTTTGACAGGAGGGACTACGTCATCATCTATGTCTGTGTAGGCAGGTTCTGATGACTCAGTTACAGGTGTTTCTATAGTGTTAGCTTTGATGAGTTCTACGTCGTTCTCTATGGAGTTTTTGTTCATTCTGTTCTTGAGATTGTTGATCGTGTCTATTAGGGAGGTTTCTTTTTCCTCAGCTTCTTCTGCGATGTCGGATTGGGAGGTACCAGCCTCTGAGGCGCTGGATTCTCGGTGTTTGTTCTTGTATCTGCGCTTGTAGAGGTCCGCTTTGGTCATGTCCTGGGGGCAAAGGGGCTTAGTTAGTCTCATGTGAAAAGGAAGAAAAATGAGTAGTGTTGATAACCCTCCTTTATTTTCAAATAAAACACAAGGTAGTGGTGAAGTAATACACACTTGTTTGGGTCACCCATAACTTGGCATAACCGGATAGCTGATAAAAGATTAATATTTGTAATAATTGCTCCGGATCGACTGTATTTTTCAATAATTATTGCCGAACGAAATATGCCAACCTGAACAAGCTAGTCCCCTTAGAGAATTTTTGTAACTTTTGACATTCAAAAGTGTTGATGTTCAGTCTTAATTTTCCTACCGATTATATTATACTCACACATAGTCTGAAGCTGTTATCAACCGGGATACTGATTCCTAGGGCGGCCAGCAGCTCGTCAGTCCCGAAGCGTCGCAGCGGGTCCACGGCGAGTAGACCCAGGACTATGCGCTTGCTTTCGTTTGATATGTTCTCCCAAACCGCTCCTGTAGGTAAGAAATTTGAAGGTCAGTCATGATGTTACTATATCGCATGCTTAAAGGGTTTCCAAAATCATCTGCCTAGCTTTTTCCCAACTGTGTTGGGGTCGGCTTCCAGTCTAACCGGATGCAGCTGAATACCAGTATTTACATGGAGCGTCTGCCTATCTTACATCCACAACCCAGTAACTGGGCAATACGATACCCCTTGGTAAGACTGGCTGTCAGATTTTCGGACTTCTGACGACCCGTAACGACTGTCAAAGATGCACAAATAACAGCCGGGACCAACGGCTTAACGTGCTTTCCGAGGCACGGAGGAGTGTCGTTATGTAAAGATTGTCACCCACTTTCCAAAGGGTGTCCATCTTTACGTACCTTCCAAATATGTAATGTAATTTTGGCTTTAACAATTTGGTATTGTGTACTGACGCACTGATGGCCCAGTGGTAATTGCCTCAACTTAGGAGTTGTAAAGTGCATTACTTAGTGTAAATAATTTCATCACAACTGCTCTGAAAAATATGAAGGAAATCATCGTGAGGAAACCAGCGTATTCTGGAACCAAAATGTTGAAGACATGTGATCTACCAATCCTCACTGGGCCCACGTGTGGGTTACCGCCCACTCCCTCTCACAGAGAGGAGGTCGTGTCCCATCAGTGGGAACAATATCAGCCGGGCACTGTAGGAAGCACCTCGTGTAAATAATACTGACCATCCATAGTAAAGTTGCCAATTCTGATTCTGTCCATGAAGGCGGTGATAGGTTCTTTCTTAGATAGAGGCTGGAACGGCGCCTTGCCGCACAGCATGTAATACTGGAAATAAAAGATTAATTGTTGGTTTTATTTTTCAATGTTAATTATAGTCATATCGTTTGTGTCTCAGTCATCATTATCATCTGCTTAGCCTTTTTCCAACTATGTTGGGCTCGGCTTCCAGTCTAACCGGATGCAGCTGAATACCAGTAATTGTGTCTCAGTAAATAGAAAGTCATTACATGCTGGTGTTTGGATTAAGAGAACCACATTCAAGAAGTGGGATTTATACAGGGTGTAACTCTGCAATGTTCTGTAATGATAGTTTAAGTTATTATAAGTAAATAAATAAAGTTTTTCTGAAACCGGAGATCTTTTCTGCTCCTGGGTTTAACTATATCGTTATATATACATAACTACTCATTACGTCATAGGCAGCATCCTAATGGACATCTCTGGCGGTAGACCCAGCGGATACTCACATAAACAACCCCGAGGCTCCACAGGTCGCACTGCGGCCCGTAGCCCGGTGCGGCCGCACTGCGCGCGCGGGAAACGACCTCTGGCGCTGCGTACGGCAGGCTGTAAGGGGACAGGATTCATTATATTGCAGGTTTAATTAGTAAATTGAAATAGACGACGACAGGATAGGCGCAGTGGTTGAGCGATTGACTGCTGTGTAGCATGTCGCGGGTTCGGAACAAATATTTGTACGACCTACAAGTATTTGTTCCGGGTCTGGGTGTTTGTCTATCTATAATACGAATGTATTTACAAAAAAAAAAAATGTAAATAAGTCGTTTATGCAGCCATCTCGTTAGGGCACATGCATTAGTTGCTTAGCTTGGGACTATATGGTGTTGTGTGAAATGTCCAAGGATATTATTATTATTAATGGAACCGGTGATAAGTGACTAGATCCAGTTTTCAGGAAACCGACTATGATTGCCTTCCTTCCATCCATACTTTCATCAAATGACTCCTCCTGCTGAGTGGAACGGAAGGTGTGTCAGAATTTTACTGAATAGAACCCATCCATGATCCTTCCTTAGCCCTTTGTGTTCTGGGGTAGCGGTAACCCTTTCGGACTACCCACCTGTTCCATCTATACTAATTTTATAAACGAAAAAATAACTCTCGTCTACCTGTGTACCTTTTCACGACTAAACAACTGGACAATTGTATTGAAAAAATACAAAATACATACAGATAAAGTCATGGGCAAGTGCCACTAAAAAATGGATTCGATGAAATTTTCATATTTCGTCCTTCGAGCCAATCTTTTCGGTCCTTCGAGGTCCATACAATCCCTAAAGACTAACAGACAGAGAAGGTTGTTTACCTGAAGCAAGGCGTCATCATGCGAGGTCTCTCCTCAGCACATTCGGGCGTCCGTCGCGCGAAGCCAAAGTCCACCACTTTAACTTTTGCTTCGCTGAGGCGAGAAGTTGACAGGAGAATGTTCTGTAAATAGGAACATGGATATTTGTTATTAATATATGAATAACTAGCAACCCGATACTACAGATATTATCGCGCGGGCAAATGCTAGGTGAACTCTACGTATAAACCTTCCTCTTGAATCACTGTATCATCATCTGCCTAGCCTTTTCCCAACAATTTTGGGGTCGGCTTCCAGGCTAACCGGATGCAGCTTAATACCAGTATTTTACATGGAGCGACTGCCTACCTGACCTCCACAACCCAGTAACTGGGCAATACAATACCCCTTGGTAAGACTGGCTGTCAGATTTTCGGGCTTCTGACGACCCGTAACGACTGTCAAAGATCCACGAATGACAGCCGGGACCAACGGCTTAACGTGCTTTACGAGACACGGAGAAATCTTGATATGTTAACATGGTCACCCATCCGCGGAACAACCCCGGTAACCGTAGCTTAACCTGATGGATCGATCCGTGCGGCTGTTATTACTTAGCCACGAGCTCCTTTGGCTTTGACTATGTCTAAGTCCTCAATCACATATAAATGTGGCTATATTTACCTCAGGCTTCAGATCCCTATGCACGACTCTCCTGGCATGCATGTGCCTCAGAGCGAGCGCCAACTGAGCCAACAGTCGTCGCGCTGTACGTTCTTCGATGCCGCCTGATATTTGAGATGCTAACTCGCCGCCCGCTGCTAGCTCTGTTACTATATAGGTGAAGGCCTGCGGAAGAAGTAAAGGTATATTTAAAACACAACAAAAATTTGCAAAGCCTTTTCCCAACTATGTTGGGGTCGGCTTCCAGTCTAACCGGATGCGGCTGAACAACAATGAACAAGAATAGAAGATATCAATATGAACTCAAAAAAGATAGGGTGTAGAGAGAGTGCCCATGGAGTTTCTTGTCTATTTTTCTCCATAGGAAACTAGAAACTACTACGTTTTGGAATGGCTAGCACAAGGACTAGCTCCATCTTTTAATAATAAGTAATTTTATTTATAGACGCATCGTCTTTACACGTAACTATATTATTAACATATAAAAAATATTTAAAATGAGTAAAGGTCGAGTTGCTTGCCAATTCATACACGAATACGAAACTACCTTTCAGAAGGGGCAAAATTTACAAGAAAAATAAAATTTATTCTAGTTAAATTTTATTTTTCTTTCTTTTCTAAATTATGGCGTTCAAAAGTGTATGTGCCTATTGATGTAATCAATCAATCTGCCTATAGTAAGATTATTCATTCGAGTCAGTAAAATGACAAGTGCAACTGTCACTGAAACAAAAAAGGGTGACCCGCTACAATAGTGAAGTTCGGCAATCGATAGACTTAGACATTTAGTCATGCTTTATTTTATTAGGTATCAAAGCGTTTTTTTATTGTAAATATGTAATACATACCGTATTAAATAATACGATTTTAGAAATATGGACCTTACCAGCATATTAAAATTTCTCACTACAACATTATTACAAAAGCTGGGAAAAAAATGTTTAGAGATTCAGAGGAATTAACACTAGAAAGTCGGGAAAATACAAGTAATTTTATACGTTTTTATTCATTACGGTTGCTATTGATTCCGATTCTGAATCGGTATATTCAGAATCGGAATCGGAATCAGTTACATTTATAATGAATGAATCCACATTATTCATCTATGTGGTCAAGTATTAAGGCTTTTATGGCATGGTTGATGCACTGTCTCCAATTTTTAGGCGTCACTTCTTTCAGGCCTTCTTCAAATAATTTTTTTACGTCTTTTAATTTAAAATTTTTATTGTTCCTGGCGACGTACCCCTTTGCTTGAGCCTATATGTATAGAAATTTTCAGAAATTGATATATGAATTGATAGAAAAGTTGGTGTATTTTATACAAAGAATGAAAAGAATTATCTAAAGAAGCAAATCATAATTGTTTTAACAACTCCTAATAGATACCGGACTGTTTGTATTTCGTGCGACAGAGATAGCGCTCTACGAAGCCGAAATTAGCCGAAGGTCGATGTGCAATATTTATCGCCGGGTACTGTACCTTGGCAATAGTTGGAGGGTCCTTCGCATAAAAGAATTGGTGAACTTTACGACGTATCGCCGAAAAGTAAAAATCATCAATTTAAAAAAAATGGAATCTCGACTAACTTTTAATTGTAAAACCTCGATTTACCACATCACTATTTATTTGGGACTAAAAACCTGCAACACTGGAAATGTCATTTTACTGACTGGAATTAATAATCGTACTTTAGTCTTGTCTCAATTATGTTGTGGTCGTAGTAGTTCAAGTATAACTGGATGCAGCTGAATACAAGTATTTTACATGGAGCGACTGCCTATCTGACCTCCACAACACAGTAACTGGATAATACGATACCCCTTGGTAGGGTTACTTACAGACTTGCCTATTGAAGTATGTAAATGATTAAAAAAGCACTTCTCTTTGTAATATTCTGTTAATACTTACTGAGTCATGGAACACTTCATGCAGAGTGATGATGTAGGGGCATCCTTGACACGTCTTCAGCAGTTCTATTTCTTGTTTTATATCTTTCTTCTGGGTCGATATTATCTGTTGGACAAAATATACAAGGAATGTTAGTTTTTGTGTGTGTCTGGTTGCCGACACCTTAAGCAGTTATACAATACTATTATCTGCATAACATCACGCCTATAATACTGATGGGTTTGACAGAAATGAACCTATTACTAACATTATGGCAGTTATGTTCGAATGCCATGCAATAGTGAAGAGCCGGGCGCTTTGGGGAATCTGTCTTATACAGGGTGAAAAAAAATCTGCTGTTCCTGCTGATTTTCTTTCGCGATTTCAGGTGTGTTCCCATATTAAAAGTTGTTTATAATGATGAGTACAACGACGCCTTAAACTATTGCCCATGAATTCAATTGCACCCTGTAAAATTTCACCTCCAAAAAGTGCAAATTTTCATCCTAATTTAATTAAATTACTTTTGATTTCGATAGGGGGCCACTACTACACAGTACCGAACTATTATACTCACTTTAACAGCATACTCCTTGCCAGTTTGCCGGTGTATGCACTTCCGGCACACAGAGTATGATCCATCGCCGAGGAGTGGGGTGCTAAGCTCCACTGCGTATTTCTGGAAGAATGGCGAGTCCTGGAAACAGAAAGATACGGTGAAGATATTGAAGGCGATTTTTTGTCTATTTATATGTATTTGATGATGAAATGATTAATAGGAAAACGATTAAAGGTCACAGCGAGTTGCGATGTCCACTGGTTGACCACGGGACGTTTATTGGTGAAAACGCGGCATCCACCCGTGGACCACTGTCGACAACTAGTAGACGCCGAGGCGGGGTGGGTGCCGGGTGGCCTTAATAAGCTTTGACCTTAAACCGTTTCGGTAAAACAACGCGACGAGCCTAGTAGCCTGCTACAGGCGAACTTGAAAAACTATAGTTAGATATTTACCTTAGCGACCCATCCCTTGAGCTTGTCATTCTTCTCGCCGGACGCCTGCATCCATATCTGATCGGCTATTACGTTCTCAGAGAACAGTATGCTCGGAGCCACGTATGAGTAGCCTGGAAAAAAAGTTATAAACATTAATTATAAAGAAAATTTGGATACGGGATAATTCATGACGGGCTACCGCTGTCGATAGCTAAGGAAATTGCCAAGATATGGTCGATTGCCCGAAAGGGTTACCGCTACCCCGGAACATAAAAGGCTAAGGAAGGAACATGGATGGGACATGGGACATGGGCATCAAATGGAACCACCCAGAGCGGAAGGTGTCATTTGATGATTACCCACCCTAAAAAAAAATGGGTCTTTTTTTATGTGACTAACAGCCGCACAGGTCGATCCATTAGGTTGTGGAGGTTAGATAGGCAGTCGCTCCATGTAAAATACTGGTATTCAGCTGCATCCGGTTAGACTGGAAGCCGACCCCAACATAGTTGGGAAAAGGCTAGGCAGATGCAAAGTTAAAGTTGTACTCACCAAGGAACAGTTTGTCGTGATGCTTGGGCGCCTGCGCGGGCGAGTCAGTGGGCGGCATGCGCGTGAACTCGTCCGCGAAGTTGCACGTGTCGGCCGCGTGCGTCAGCACGGGCACGAAGGGCGCTGAGATCTCGCGCCGGGCTACTGCTTCCCAATCTAAGGTCTGGAGTGTATGGAAAGTGCTGTTAGAGCCTAGATTCATAGTACTGACGCTAGCACATAAAACTACACCTGTCTACTAAATACACTTTATTACAATAGCATAAGGTTCGTATTCAATTGAGAATATTTGACAGTTTGGGATAGCTTGATGTGCTGGGCGTCTGTCCGTGCATAACATCACGCCTTGTTTCCCCAAAGGGTTGTGCAGAGATGTACCAATCTTACACTTACATTTTGCCAGTAATGTTTAAGTACTATTTAATAGGGTTCGAATTTATTGCCATCAACCGGGCACAAATACAGACTCCGGGCTACTGATAAATTCCAGATAGAAAAAACCCAAGAAAACTTAACGCGACCTGGGAATCGAACCGATCGCGATCATCACATCTAAACTGAGTTCAAGAGCTGTCAGTGTAAATATTCCTCAAAATTTTGACACTGACAACTTTTAAACGCGTTCAGATTTCATTGATGAAATCAGCCCTAAGTATTTATTTTCAGATTTTTAACTAATAAAGCTGAGGTTATTTGCAAACTAACCTCGGAACATATAATATCTAACCTGGAAAAACGAATGCCTCTTGAGCTCTTCAGCGTCGAGGTCGCCTCCACCGAGCCGGCGACGGGGGTCTTTTACAAGTAATCTGCGTGAAAAACATGGATTTATTTATTTAAGTAACATGGGAGACTTACAGCTAACACAAACAGATCAAGGACAGTGCAATAGTCAGAAAGCCAATTACAGGATTTATTTTATTTGCTTATTTATTTTAAAAAGACAATGTTGTACTGTAAGCTAAATAGAGGCACACTGCCAAACCGTCAAGACCCCTAGGACTAAGAGGGATTGTCTGAAAGGGTTACCGCGGAACACAAAGGGCTAAAGGAAGGAACACAGCTGGGTTTTAGTCAGTAAAAGTCTGACACTTCCGCTCCACCCAGAACGAGAGTCATTTCATGATTTCCCATCCTTAAAAAAAACCCCAAGCACAATCTCTCTTGGTTTTTGTGGTCAAGTCTCTACAGAACAATAACAATTTCGATTGAATTTGTACTTTGTAGTGTTAACTCTGTTTTTATTTGACAGAACTTTACACACTTTTGATGGAGGTTCAAGAAGAATATGAAGACCTATTTTTATCGGATAATGCAAGATCTCAACTCCGATAACATTGCCCGCCCATGCAAAATTCAAAACATTTGAAAGTACTTGTAAAAGAAATTACAAAGCGCCACCACGACTCACAACGCATGTTGCTGCCAGCCTGCTACTGAAGAAGAAATAAGGGTTTCTTACAACTCCATACAAACTCTTTCGTAAGGATGTGACAACAAACATTGAAACAGTAATGACAGTTGGAGGGGCACGCCATGTCGGAGAAAACCCGTTAGATGTTCGCCTATTAGAAGCCGTTTGCTTATAAGAGCTCAACGTTTATTTTCGTTCCGAGAGATCTTTTCTTATGAATCTATGAGGTTCATACGACATTTGACAGGTTAAACTCACTTCCTAATAAAGTCCTGTACTTCAGGACTGACATCCGGCGGCACAGGGTAGCTGCACCTGACGATGCGCTTGGTGATCTCCTGCTGCGTGTTCTTCTCGCCTTCCACGGTGAAGGGAGACGCACCGGTTAGCAGCTCGTAAGTTAGCACGCCGACTGACCACCAGTCTACTGCCTGCGGACAAAAGAAGAGAATAATTTAGTAAAAAAATATGAAATAAAATATGTTTTCCAAAATTATTATCTTGAAATTATTGGCATTCTTATTGTGCTTTAACCCAACAGTAGTAACGTCAATATTGAACAGTTTGCACTAAAATGTAACTACTTTTTTTTTAAATATCATGTTTATGCAAATATTTAATATTTTTCTTATTAATATTTGAAGGCTACATTATGCTCACATTTGAATGAGTTAATTTTTCATTCCAGAAGGCGAAACTTAAAGAGACCGTAGCCTTTTGGCCCCATTATCAAGTTAAACCAAAGTACCTATAAGTACTTAAGTTATTTTTTTAGATCGATGTTAGAATATACTGTTTTTTTTGTTTCTAAGATTGATAAAGTAATCCTAAAGGCCAACCACAACCTCAACACGCAGTATTATATTAATATTACTCCAGTTTGACAAAAAGAGGAAGCTGTATTGGAGTTATAGCTCCATCTCTTGGCGAATGAGAAACAACATTTATTTAACTTTAATTTAAAACTGTTACAAACCAATTACAATATTATAATATTAAAGGCACATAGAAGATAATATAAAATTATTATATTAAAATAATCCTGCTATAAGGGGTGCCAGACTGGCCTCCAGGTCAGTACTATTATTTATTCTGTGCCCTAATGACGGTTCTACCCGTATAGTTCGGTAATTTACCTGTACCCGAACGGAAACATACATTATACAATATGGATCTCCACATTTTTTACATTATCTCGCATAATTCAAAAAAGAACATTTCCATACAATAACCTCGTCTTAGGAAAAGGTAAACCCCCATAGCAATACAACACATAGTCGTTCGGTCATTACCAAGAGCGTATAAAACAGTTTGATCGATAAACTGAAGATCGACCTTCGATAAAATAAATGAGAATACAGCGCGCCGTTTCCTATGGCATTATCGTGAATTTACTAATAAGTATGTATTTGTACACGTGGCAATTTTTTGTTGTTATGAAGAAACATTAGGGATGATATATTTTGCAATTATTTCAATTAACGCGGCGTAGGATGTCTTCTTAGATACCCATCCATCCGATCCTTAAGATATAAATTAACTCTAGTTTGGGTCTAATAATACTTTGTAATGTTTTAAGGCCCGGTCAGCGGGATTGTCCGAAAGGGTTACCGAATTTACGTTAAGCTACCCCGGAACTTAAAGGGAGGAAGGAACATGGATGGGTTTTAGTCAGTAAGAGTCTGACACTCGCTTCCGCTCCACGTAGAGCGTGTGGGATGATTTGATGATTTCACACCCTCAAACAAAATGGGAAAGCGCCCGGGTAGTACGCCAAATTTAATGGGGGGGAGCCTATTGCCATCAATCGGGTACAAATCTGAGAAATTCCTGATGGAAGATCCCAACACCACTTTGTCCAGACCTGGGAATTGAACCTCATGCTCACGAGTAGCGCATGCGACAACTAGACCAACAAGGCATTCAAATAACGTCAAGTCATAGAATAAACATGGAAGAAGATGACTTGCTTCAGCGTCCTCCGTGAAACCCATTATTGTATAATGGGTTTCACGAGGAAAGATACATAACTGTATCAATGTACCTATATCCGGCGAACCTTGAACAATCAACCTTGCTACCACCTTGCTGACTGGCTGAAATATACCACGACACGAGCTTAATTCTCATTTACCAATAACCTATGTATTATAGCAGAAGTTGAACAGTTCGTGCCGATACTAGAGAGGAACTTTTAATAAATGAAACGTGGTATTAATTACCGAATCAGCATAAAGTTATATCTCCGCGTCGCAACAGACATATTAATCATGTTTATGTAGATATGTCTCCTTTGAATTTGACATTGGTATTCACGTGTGGTATTGAATCTAAAATAAACACATAGATACAGAGAAAAAAACACGTGCCAACTGAAAATACTAGCACGTTCAGTTATCTAATAAATGAAAGTAAATATTGATACGATTTACATCTGAATTTTAGCATCAAAATTAACCATGTTAAAATACAGCATGCATAAATCGTACATTTAAATAGAACTGAAATATCAAGAAAATAATTTTCCCAAGACAAATGTCTTTTTTCCACGTTCCGCCGGTCATTACCGAGAGTTCCCGATGTTTGCCGAGTACACACGAACGCGCGCACGAGTCGGTTTCCGCAGGGACCTTGGCGACCGACATTAACATCGCCACACAATATACGGTGTATTGTAAACAACTTTTTTTAGTACTCAATGGATAGAAATAACTTTTACTTGATTCTTAAATCAAGTTCTAAAAATCCCAGTTTTATTCATAGCTATGACAATCGCAGCACCCAAATTATTCAAGAAATATATAGGATGATTACAATCTGACCTAATCATACGAAAAAATAGAGACTGTTCAAACAAGCGATGCTAAATTACAGCCTATTTTAGTCACCCCTTTTATCATCACGACCTCTCTTCATAATTTGTCCTTTAGATAAGACCGTGTTTCTATATTTAGATGTGAATATTATATGAAATGTTTATTTTGAGTGTTGCACGTTTATGACCCGACTCTTCTTCGAAGTGTTTACTTTTTTGGAAAGGTTAAATTATGATCAGTATAGCAAAAAGTCTATTAGAATGTCTTAATATTAACCAGGAAGTAATCAAGCATTAAGATAAGGGAATCTTTTTAAAACTAAACATTGTACAAACATTGTGTTTCTATGTCATGTCGATTATACATAAACATGCTTGTAATAAATTTGTAAAGTTTAATTATGTTTATAATAAAATCTAATATAATCATCTTCTTATATGGATACTGAATGAGTTTGGATGGACTAGGAAAGTATAGATCAAAAGGAGGGAGGCATATACTTAGTAGTGGGTAGCACAAAGCCGTCACTGATGGTGGATGGATGATTAAATAAAGTAGCCGAAAGTACTACCGCCAGTAAAATTGTTCCAGCCGTTTCTGAGATTAGCCGGAACAGACAGACAAGTGTTTTTGCTGTTATGTTGTACTGCATTGTATACATTTACTAGCATTTTGTTAATTTGTTGTATGTAAAAACATAAATGAGTATTAAATTTCCTAGAACAGATAGTAATCATAATAAAGAGGTTTTAATTGTTAAATTGTTGAGAACTTTAAACAAAGTTACAACACTACAGACTTGAGATTTGTGTCAAAGTCAAAGTATTTATTTTAGAAACAAAAGTTTGTTAATTATTTTGATGGACTATTACTTAGTTTATTTCGACCTATGGTTGAATAACCTCCTATTATGGAAATTATTGGATCAATAACTAAAGGTTGTAACTTGGAAGTAACTGTTCAGTACAACCTACATGAACATATAAATGATTTGGTTATTCCTGGCCACTTATTTGTCTATGGTCTAAATTAGTTTTTATGTTTCTATATAGTTGTTCTTTTTTGAATGAGTTCAATGTGCTCCAACTGCTAATTTAATTGAATAAATTAGTTGTTTTTTTTTTTAATTTGGAACAGCATTTTTATTTCTGTGCTAAGCTGTGGTAGCACATTCTTTAAATGGTATTATCAAGACTGTATTAAAAAAAGGGCTAGACAGAAATGTAAATCCCAGCCACATTTCGCCAGTTCTGTTCTAAATTCAACTAAAAGCTACTCGTAATGTCATTAATTGCTTCGACCAGTTACATTTCGACTGAAACAATTCAAATAACAATCGACATTGGTTTCTTAATTGACCAATTAATGAAATAGCAAATTTATTTGGTTCTATTTCTAGTTTCATGCATGTGTCAACTGCCAAGGATATAATTAGTTTGAACCTTAATAAAGAAATTCCAAATAGTTCGAGTATAGTAAGTACAAGTATAGTTAGTCACTATCTACACGAAAATAAGAAAGAAGAGTGAGTTATTTCTTAGGCTCGCCTCCTATTATGTGGGACTTAAACATAAGTACACCTCTGCCGAACCCTTCGAGGTATACCGACGTGATGTACTGTTTAATAGACTTTGCATTGCTGATTTTTCATCGAAGCTCCATGTCAAGTCTTGTTCTCATAAAGGAAGTATCAGAAAAGAATCTCCCATAACGGTATTCAATCTCCCATAACAGTTCCATTTCTATGAACCCAAGTACAGTAGCAACTAGGTATGTATTAAAAAATTGTAGATACTTTTTTTGATTTTGACAGATGGCTAAATTTGCGAACCGTTACCAGCGCAATACAACAGTTTTCTCCAAGTTTGATAGAGTAATGATAAACTAAACCTTAAACCATTACAAACAGAGTTTGTTTTAGATTGCGTGAAACGTCTAGGAATCAAACCTTGAACGTGGAAGGAGCGAGGCCACAGCAGCAGTCTTGCGGAAGGTTACACTACTACAATGCAATCATACAAAAATATACTTTATGAAAAACGTAAATAAAGTCGACATTCCTTTGAATTATAAAACAGGTAGTTTCCACATAAAAAAATGAACTTTATTACGTGGTAGTTAAGGTTGGAAATACGATGTGTTGTGATGGTAAAATCTAGGTCGTTCGGTACAAGTTTTTGGCAAGTTGGTTGGATGGTAACAGAGTAAATTTACCGGCTGCGCGGAGAACGAATGTTGAAGAGATTGCTTGTTCTTTTCTTTTTAACATTGCGGGAACTTAGCATTACTGTCACGCTTTTAGTCCTAAGGGGGGTGGGTAGACGTGTAGGTTGTGTGCTATTGAAGAAGCTTTGTTTTCACCATTTGATGTCAGAAAATAGTTACTCCTATAATTCTGTAGGGACAAAAGCTAGGCCTTGGTTTATCAAATACATTATTAACTCACCATAACATTTAAACCGTTTCTATTTTGTTTACGAAACTTATGCAAAACAATAACTAACTCATTTGCATAACTGCAGTATCTTTTGCCATGATTTAGTAATAAGTTCCTACTTATGCATTTTA
Organism: Hyppa rectilinea; assembly: GCA_951799385.1. Classification (NCBI taxonomy): domain Eukaryota; kingdom Metazoa; phylum Arthropoda; class Insecta; order Lepidoptera; family Noctuidae; genus Hyppa; species Hyppa rectilinea. Next base: position 7,594,416 of record OX637325.1, read on the forward strand.
TTAACTATTCGTGCTTGGTACCAGTTCTAGTACTGCTTTATTATCAAATAAAATTATATTTCAAAGATAATAGATTTTCTGCAAGACTACTTCTGCTTCTTCTTTGCCGATTTCTTCTTGAATTTAGAAGTTAAATAGAAATTAAAATAAGCAATGTACGAGTGGTGATAATACAAATATGTCTGCTAGCGTAGCACTATTACCACGTTTGTGGGTTTTAGTGTAATGTTCTACTTATATCTGCTTTCGGCTTTTACTCATAATCAGATCGGAACTGGATAGTGTATTTACGAATGAGCTATTATTATCAAGTTCGGTAAAAGAGAAGATATTTAAAGACTGAAAGGCACCTTAGGCACTATGTACGTGTCTATGTGAAGCCTGCCGGTTAAGCGGGATTGTCCGAAAGGGTTAGGGCTAAGGAAGGAACATGGATGGGTTTTAGTCAGTAAGAGTCTGACGCTCCCTTCTGCTCCACCCAGAGCGGGAGTCATTTGATGATTTCCCTTGTCAAAAAAAGGCAGGCTTCCCTTCGATTAACATAGGTTTTAAAGTGCTACAAGAGTGGGGATGATGCCCATAAATTTTTGAGCATTGTTCTTTGACAGATTGAGGTAGCTTAATGTGCTGACCTTTCTAAAAAGACCCTTCCAATAACTTTCACTGCCAATCGAACCAATGGCTGTCGAAGTATCGACAATTAGATGTAATTATATGTAATAGAGATAATGTGTTTATCGTTATCGCATACTGCTAATGCCATGTAACCTTTATAGTAGAAAACGTGAGTTTTGATATACATTTATAATCACGCGAGGATTTCGTAGTGTCTGCAGTAGTTTTGAGCTGTGTTCTAGAAAGATTCATTCATGAATCGAGAATTGAAAACTGTTTTTATCGTTTATTCAAATCGTGCATCGTTCTTTAAAACTGGCCGTAGATTAGAAAAAGATCTATCAGATTTGGGTAGAGATCTCTTTGTTTCTTTTCTTTTTCAGAATTTGCTTTTAAAGAGCACTTGAAACCAGCACTTAATAAATTGAGAAATGCCGTTGTATTCATTAAATATATCGGAAACACTGTTGCTTCCGATTAGCGAAAAGATTTCGGACTCCGATCAGTAGCTTCGAAGATTACCCACCCCCAAACGAACAATTTTACCTCTTTAGATGACAAGTTGAAATAGGTAAACTTAAAGTTACTAAGAATAAAAATTAGAACACATTACTCATGAAATAAGCCAAAAGAAGACTCCATTAAAGATTGATGAAACATAAATATCTACATAACCTTTTTTTTTGAGCGTGGTAAATCATCAATGAGTCCTCCCGCTCTGCGTGAAGCGGAAGGGAGTCTCAGACTCTTGCTGACTAAAACCCATCCATGTTCCATCCGTAGCATGTTATGTGCCGGGGTAGCGGTAACCCTTGCGGACAATCCCGCTGAATAAACATAACCCTTAACCCTTAACAAAATAATTATAATTCTAGGTAAGTAATACAAGTACTAGCAAAATAGTAAATACGACAATTATTCACAAAAACCGGGTTAACGAACACACAAACATACATAATATGTAAGTACATAATTATGTACTAAATACTCGACAGAGTTAATGTTTGTAGGTATGTAATAATGTGTATTTGACTTTTAAATGAAACAAACTTCCTTAGTGAGTGGGCACGAGAAAATTACTGGAAATGGCGGAGTTAATGTAGCTTTTCGGGGTTATTTTTCACGAGAACAGGACTGTTTTTCTTATGGGTGTTGGAAAAGCGACAGGTTTTCTTCTGTCTTATTATCAGTAAGGCCCGGTTTCCAGGAAAGAGGAGGAGATAATAGAAAATTAGATTTTGTAAATTACTAATAAGATATTGTACAGAGGCCAGCACATCAAGTTACCACAATCTGTCAAATTTCTTTGATAGTATTTCAACTTTATTGCCAAGACATAAGGTTCATTTTTAATTGAGAAAATTTGACAGTTAGGGATAGCTTGATGTGCTGGCGTCTGTACCATCGTATAACGCTATCTTATTGATCGTTTACAAAACATCTCCTCTCCGCTCATCTTCTTCGAAGTGTTAACTGGGCCATCGTGAGGAAACCAGCATGTCTGAGATATATTTCTCAACAGTATGTGTAGCAAAGTCAGAGGCCCATTGGCAGCATAACAACTCTGACACTAGGTAGTTCACTAACAATACGGAAAAAAAAACTGGGCCTTTACACTATGAAGTATTTAAATAGTATAATTTCAATTCGCCAAACGCGGTGGTCAATATGTTTCCGTTTTATAAACCTCAGAAACGTAAGGATTTTTTTTTGTGCGATTTCTAGAAGGGGTGAAATCAAAAACTTCGCTCGTGGAACCCCTCAGCTAGCAATGAAGGGTATTTTAAAAGAATTTCCAAGCTTTCCATTCGGCCTTCACTTCAAAGAAAGTACCTATTTATGACACAATAAAAAGAAATATTAGAGGACATTCCTATAATTCAAAATGCAGGTAAAACTTACTCGTGATTTCAAAGTTATAAATCAAAGTAACCTTCACTGATCCAATTTACTTATATTAACGCGAAAGTTTTGACAGTTCTAAATTACTTCTTTCTCTATCTTAATTTTCGCAACAGACAAAGACAACAACATTTTTCACGCGTCGCCGCTGCGCAAATGCAGAATTTGCGCGATTTTCGTTCATATTTTATGTTTTCAACTCATGAAAGTACAGAGGGTAATTCGAAAGGCTATTTAACTAGAATATAATACATGAGGCAATTTATGTGAGCAGTTTGGCAACGTCTGGTTAGTCTCAATGCCAGGCAATGTGAAATAAGAAAGTAATAAGTGGTTAGTCTTCACTGTTGTAAGGATTGGCGCACACTAGCGTACTGCGCCAACGTAATACAAGCTGGAACGTCGCATAATAGCGTGTACTAGCTTTATGTGATGTGATGTGTCATATTTATTGGATGCATTTAAATATAAATAGGTTTGTCGAATTAGAAAGATGATGGAGTTGTTTATTTGGTTTCTAAAATCATTCTTTTCAATGATAGTTATTAAATCTTTATTAATGAGAAGAAGAGTCTAGAAGCATAAAAATGGTACAAAAGTTCCTTTTTTTATGAGTACTTAAGTAAGGGCGAATTTTTTTAATTCTTCTTCTAATGGGGTTGTATGGTATGTATACGTCAGACATTTTTGTCGAACGAAATCCCATCATCATCATGTCATCTCATAGGGATGACATCTATACATATAAATAAGCAAGCTTGCTTTAACTGGGCACGAAGATAAATAAAGACGAAACATTTTCAAGCAAAATGAATAAAAAAAAACAAATCATTTCACCATATATTGTAATATTGAATGCAAAATGTATGCGTTCGCATTGACCCACTGACCCGTTTTTAGAAAATGACCGAATGCGACATGAACACACGAATTCACACTACTTATCTAATCAGTAATCAAATCAGGAAAAGTTTTTAAATTCAGTTTAAAATCCATTAACAATAATGAGAATTTTTGAAACCGTCAAAAAGTTCTACATACTATATTATAGTAACTCCAAAACTGCATTCATCACAGACTACACTTAAACCCAGATCGAGATCATTGAAGTCATCATGACCTACACCAACCATACATACTTAATCCACAAACAAATACAGATTTCAAGACCAAAGACCACTTGCACCAAATAAAACACGAATTCAAGTCAGACGAATTGAGATTCCTTATAAATCTGATAATCATAAATAAGCAAACTTCCTCCGTACATCTTGAATACGCATGCCGTTATCATCCAAGCAGTGGGCGTGGCTGTACAATTTGCATGACATTGAGCGGCCGTGTTTCACTAAATTATCGTCAGACAAGGTCAGCCATACGTAGACTCGCGTGATACCGTTGATATTGTATTCAAAGTTTATTGTTTGTTTTGTTTTGTAGATGATTTTTAATAAGATGAATATTATAGTAGAGCCACTTCAGCATTAGAAGAATCAGTCGTTACAGTTATATTTGACGATCATGATGATATGGGCGAATAGATGTTTTAAATTCGCAACATCATAGTCAAGGCGCCCGTAGACAGGCGCGTCGCACCTGTCTGCGGGAGCCGTTATTGATCGTAACTTACCTAACAAAAATCTCGCCTGTATTTTTCCGTGGGGTTAGTCAGAGGTGTATTTATATAGTACAACCCCCACATCGCCAGTTATGTTTAAGTCCTATGTAATTGGGGGCGAGCTTATTGCCATCAATCGAGCTCAAGTCCAGACTCCGGGTTGCTATTGTGAAATTCCAGATAGAACAACCCAATAACACTGAGCGACCCAGGAATGGATCTCTGGACCTCATACTCAGCAGTGCGCTTATGACCAGTAGAGCAATAATCAAGGACCAATAAAGCTATTAGTACCTTAGCTAGGTTAGCAGCAAGCACTAAATTCGTTGCCAAAAAATCAAAATCTGTTCAGCCGTTTGTTAGCTACGATGCCAGGGACAGACAGATACATACGTTAAGCTTATAACACCCCCACTGACGGACAGTGGGGTTAAAGAATAATGAGTAATAACAATCAGGTCGTGTATTTAGAACTGTCACACAAACCCACATACAGGCGACTAATTACAATTTAATTTAGATCAGATTGGAAGTAGGGCGTTTAAGTGCAGAGGCCAGCACATTCAGTTACCCCAATCCGTCTATTTTTCAACCTTGTTACAAAAGCATACGATTCATTTTCAATTGGGAAAATTAAACAGGGATAGCTTGATGGGCTTTTTTCTTTTGAGGATGGGAAATCATCAAATGACTCCTCCCGCTCTGGGTAGAGCGGAAGGGAGAGTAAGACTCTTGCTGTCTAAAACCCATCCATGTTCCTTCCCTAACCCTTAATGTTCCGGGGAAGCGGTAACACTTTCGGACAATCCCGCTTACGCTTGATGGACTGGCGTCTGTACAGAGCTGGTAAAGTGGACTAGATTGTAACGCATTTTCAAAAAGGAACTGGAAATATAAGTGCAGTTTTTGTTAAAAAACAAAAGATTTTTGTTGAAAGATTAGTTTGATACTTTCGTAGACGAGAAAGCAAGTACAAAAATAATACAGACAAACAAATATGAATAGATGTTTTCGTATTACGAAAGCAGGGGTAACAAGAATAATAGTACGGCTAAAAACAAACCACATTTTTACGTTACGAAATCACGGCTATTTCGGAGTATATTTTCTTTCTCCCCTTTTCTTTTGAAACTTTGATCAGCGAGTTAATTGCGGAACACTGGAAGAAATGGTTTACATTTTCACATTTTAGCAACATTCATTGCGTTATTTATGTTGTTGGAAGAAAAATTTTTGGACCTTAAGAAGCCATTTCCTAACTATGTTGGGATCGGCTTCCAGTCTAACCGGATGCAGCTGAATACCAGTAATTTACATGGAGCAACTGCCTATCTGACCTGCACAACCCAGCAACTGGGCCATACGATACCCCTTGGTAAGACTGGCTGTCAGATTTTCGGGCTTCTGGCGACACGTAACGACTGTCAAAGATGCACAAATGACAGCCGGGACCAACGGCTTAACGTGCTTTCCGAGGCACGGAGGAGTCTCGATATGTAAAGATGGTTACCCATCCACGGCCAACTACGCTTGCCGAAGAAGCCATGGATCAAAATCATTTAGATTGTGAACTGTTATACAATTAGGGAGCAGGTGTAAAGAACCAGACTGTTTTGTTAACAACCCTTTTAATAAAGAACAAAACATCTGAACACCGAACAATTTGTTGACTTGTACCGGCTTCTTGTCGAGAAGCCTAATAAAATTCAATTGTCTCTTTTTCTTCGCAAACTTCTACATCAATTTCCATAAACAATACCATTTTCCGCCATTATTGCACACGTGCCGGTTTACCAGTACAAAGGTTCAAGTTCATAGTTGTTTATTAAAAAAGAAAAAGTTTACACGTGGCTGAAAAGCCTCGGGGTTTGAAAATTAAAAGGCAATCCGTCGGAATATGGTTCCATAATATAGTAAATGCTCGTCTATTTCAAGCTAAAATTGATTTCTGTTATGGTATTAAGTACTGTAAGCAAATATAAATAGCTTGAAATGAGGTCGAGAAATATAACGTGAATATACCTAACGGCATGGAAACTTCAATTGTTGACACTGAATTAAGGGTAGGTGCATTTGGTAGTGTTTCTAATGCATTTAAAAGAAGTAATTAGAAAATGACTACACCATTAAACATCTTTTCAAAATTAGGTATTTATAAGAAAAATATTTTGCATGAAGCATCATTTTAAAAACACTACAAAATGAACCTTTGTTTTACTTTCTCTACGTTTTAATATCGAGTCCTTCCTCCTGTAGCCCTGTAGCTTTGTTTTTTTTTGAGGGTGGGAAATCGTCAAATGACTCCTCCCGCTCTGGGTGGAGCGGAAGGGAGTGTCAGACTCTTACTGACTAAAACCCATCCATGTTCCTTCCGTAGCCCTTTATGTTCCGGGGTAGAGGTATCCTTCGAACAATCCCTCTGTTCCTCCAGTAGTCTGCTATAATGTTTGTGATACCAACTTTCGGTATGTCTACCCAAGGGGCCTGTACCGCACTTCTAGCAGCTATTTAAGTACTACCTTCATAGTAAACCACCATTGAAAAAACATTAAAGCTTTTGTTATCGCAAGTATTTTCAAGATAGGCCAAGATTCCATCCCGCTGAGTGTATTTTGTAGGAAACTGCTAAAACTTAAACTGCTTTCTCGTCCATATATTCTATATGGACGAGAAAGCAGTTTAATTTAGAAATAAGTAATTAGGTCGCACAGATCACATTTTAAGATGAAGAATTTTAAGTAGTTGGTTTATTTTCGATTTGTAATTAGTCCACATGTGTAGCGTATCTGAGAGTTTCTGAAATACCAGAAATACTTTCAATTTTCAGTCATCCAGTATTTTTGTCTCACGAAGCGACACGCGTTTTACTTGTGGTAACCAAGTGTACAAACAAGCTATGGATATGCTCCAGAGATGGTATAGGAAAGTTTTTCATGACCTAATTGATTTTTCTAAGACCAAACAAAATACCTAGGCTAACAAAATTCCAGTGCAATCTATAATGTTTACAGACATAGCTGGTTCACGTGACTGCGGCGACGGTCGATGGCCACGTGAGGCCGGCACGTTGCCACACACACAACCAATAGCTAACTTGTGTGTGTGTACGGAAGCGGTATTGGTCCGATTGTTGTTATGAGAAATACGCATTTGGATATGAATGGAAATAGAAGTGTATGTAATGGTGTGTTTTGGTAAAAAGGCAAAGTGTGACTCCAAATCTATACTAATATTATAAAGCTGAAGAGTTTGTTTGTTTGAACGCGCTAATCTCTGGAACTACTGGTCCGAATTGAAAAAATATTTTTGTCTTGGATAGTCCATTTATCGAGGAAGGCTATAGGCTATATATGTAACATCACGCTGCGACCAAAAGGAGCCGAGCAAAGGGTTAAACCACGCGGGAGCAGCTAGTTCATCCATATTCAGGATTGGATGTGAGTGGGGATGGAGGAGGGAGTGTTTAATAAAGATATCGGGATTTAAAAAGGCCTTCGTGAGACTTCAAATTATGACTCTATGTGATAATTTCAATTCAATTAGAAAAAAGGTCAAAATCCTGCAGTTTTACTGGAAGGCAGAAGTATTCATAATTTGTCGGATATGAATGCAGATGTAAGGTGAATGTGATGGTGTGTTAAACAAGGATTTTAGAATTGAAGAAGGTCAAGGTGTAAGTTTAATACGGATTGTCTGAAAGGTGGATATCTTATATGATATGATCTTATATGATAGGATGATCTTGTTATGGATATACAGGAGAATGATTAAAGCTCTTGTTTTGATGAAGCAGTTTTGAACTTTGTTCTTAGCGAAGATAACAAAGTTGATGTTTAGCTTTCTCTCCTCCACTTCTTGAAGGATGTCGAAATAAGGATCCTTATTTCAACAAATCCTAGAGTTGAAAACCTGTCCGTATTTATATAATTTTTTATAAGAATTGAAATATTTAAAAAAACGTGCAAACCAAACAATAATAAGACACAAAACAATCACGTCCGTGTGCAAGTGTCTCTTATCTATGGTTTAAAAATAAAGGCTGTGTCATTCTTTCTTCTTTACAAAGTATTTATTTTGTTGATTGATTTATGTTAATTGAATTGTCACACGTGGGGGTCGCTCCCGAGGTGGATAGATGAATAACCTGAAGAAGACTGATATAGACCATGAAGGTGATAAAACCAGATAAGTATATGGAAATTTGGGATACTGCCCCACTGTGATATGTTTTGACTTTCGCCTTTGACCAGCGTATCAAAAACAGACAAATAATGTTGTAGTCTTATATTGAAGCATAGTTTTTTAAACCCTATTACTAAGAAGTTACGTTTTAATTTTCTATAAATATTATTGATCTTATTTTAAAAATAAGTTTACTTTTCAATCGAAGTAGTAGATCTACTTATTGCAAACGATAACAAACTTTCTGTTTGAGTGTTAAGGTTACGTCATATACAATTTATATAATATATGAAATCTCGGCCACTTGAGCTGTTTTCGTTCCTAATCCTTAGTCTATTTATTTATTTATTATAACATAAAACGGCCAGGGTCAATTACATTCATTATACGTTAGACGGTAATAGATTTTCCATTGTGTTTCCAATATTTTAAACACATTACATAAATGCAGTAACCATGTATACAATAATTTAACAGTCAAACGCTCATCCCACAGTACTCTAAACATACTGACAAGATCTTCTTCCATTCATCCGCAAACACATCGCAGTCAGGCTTAGCATCCAAGAGAACGTTGAGAGCAGAAAGTGTGCGAGGGACTGGGCTCGAGCGGTTCGGATTCGAGGCGCAGCGAACAATCTGTGGCTCCTGTTACGGAGATTGATCTAAAATTTGACTGCATTGCAGTACTTAAATTGAGGAGCTCGTGGCTAAGTACTAACAGCCGCACAGGTCGATCCATCAGGTTAAGCTACGCTTGCCGGGGTTGACTGTGGATGGGTGACCATCTTTACATAACGAGACTCCTCCGTGCCTCGGAAAGCACGTTAAGCCGTTGGTTCCGCTGCCATTTGTGCATCTTTAACAGTCGTTACGGGTCGTCAGAAGCCCGAAAATCTGACAGCCAGTCTTACCAAGCGGTATCGTATTGCCCAGTTACTGGGTTATGGAGGTCAGATAAGCAGTCGGTCCATGTAAAATATACCAGTATTTTACATGGACCGACTTCAGCTGCATCCGGTTAGCCTGGAAGCCGACCCCGACATGGTTGGGAAAAGGCCAGGCAGATGATGATATGATGCAGTACTTAATTGAATTACTAAATCTTTCTCCTCTCCTGATATATATACCGTTCAGAAAACAAAACTTAGTTAACTTGAAACGTATCACGTTGTATCAAGGGAGCTGTTTAATATTCATTAGATCCAGACTTATTTCAAGGACCTCGTCTCAAGGCTACGTCTATCTTTTTGATCCGTCTTGGAAGATTATGTTTTATAATGTATGTATGTGCGGTGGCTTAAAGTCTACGTTCTTCTTATTGAAGTTTAGAACCATCACAGCTTTTATATCCATAAGCCTTTTTTTGGCGTTTGTATTTATGAAATCTGCAATAAGTTTATGTGGGGATAATCTGCTGAAATTTTCTTCAATAAAACTGCTGGTTTATTCTTAAATTTCGTATTTTCTTCTGTCACCTTTTTCTCTTGTCTTTTACCTTATCTACATTTTTAACCTTCACCTCTTTGAATCTTTCGTACATTCCTCCCTGTCAATCGTTCATGCTTCAAATCTGTCGTTCATCATCACGTCTCATTTCATTATCCTATCATAGCGTTCCAAGCCTCCAGTTATAAAATAAATTTCAGTTTTATCTGTTCTCAAAAATTCAAGGTACTTATTTTGATCAGTCACTTCATTAGGGTTTTATATCATTTCACTCGTGTCATAACTAGTTATCAATAGAAGCTCTACCTAATTACAAGACACAGACAATGTCTGATCTCTGACTTTAGGGAGACAGACATGCAATCAGCTACCAGGAGTCATCTGACTGATTGATAAGTGATGGATGGTAACAAGTTAACAACAGATAATACACGTCTTGCAACTGATCGTGGCCAGTCTTGTTCCAATGGAATACTTTGGCAAGCGATACTGAAACCTTTATTTTTACATGGGCTAGTTTCTTTCAGATTTCTTTTCTCGTCTTCAAACCGTGCTTCCAGAGACATTCGTGTTTTTATTTGTGTGAGATATAGTAGTGTCGGTTTCTTTCAGATTCAAACAAGAAATGAACCAACGTTATTGTTCTTAATTCAAATTTTAGGTCACATATTTATATCCTGGCCTTAATATTCAGTGAAATTGTATTGGGTAGTAAAAAGCTCGACTTTAAAAGTTTGAATGCCCCTGACTTCGATAATCGATATTATGTTACGACAGACAACCGAGTACTCGACTCGCAATTGATTCGCGGCAATGTCATGACAATAGTGAAAGTTATTAAACATTTTGTAACATGTTCCGAAGTGTTACAAATGTAATGATGTGTCAGTCTTCTTGACAGGTAAAAAATTACAGCGAAAGTAATTGATTTAGCTATTCCTGTTGTTGACGAGTCATTATTTGATAGTTATCAAAGAAATTGATATTTGAATTGTTCATGAACGAAAATTTAGACATGCACTGATGTAATGAAACAGATTTATAGCGAACTCAAACAAATTTTAATTAAAATAAGACAGACATCAAAAATATTTTCAGTATATTTTACGCCAAACAAAACAGTCAACAAAAAAAATCATTTTGCTTTTTAATTGAATTTTCTAACCCTAAATTGCCACCGCAGTTCAAAAATCGACCGCTGTACATTATGTCATATACACATGACATAACATAGCAAATCCCAGACCAAGTTCAGGGCTGGACGACCGGTCGGATCCGCGAGGCACACTTACGCTGGTGGCCTACTGACCCGCTTGTATGCGGCCTCGTGCGTCGGGGGGGCACAATGACAACAAACAATTACCTACTTTATTTTTTACAGCCTAAAGTTGAGTTTACATTGTACACAACGCGAGGATAACGCCGCGATGCTACATTTTAGTCGCGTTCTTGATTTTAATCAAAGTTAATGATTTATTTTCTACTGAAACTTGGGTATTAACATTTCGGGGTTTTAAAGGCGGCTTTGGTAATAAAGAAGGATAATGTAAGGAGGATACAATACATTTTATATCAGACGCTCGTTTTGTTATCCTCTTTGGAATAATAAGTTTATGTAAACAAGCCGTTTTATGCTTAAAACCAGCCATAAGTACGTACCATATAATAATACCATTACACATTATGCTAATCATGTTAAATATTCAAGGCTTTTGAAGAAATAGTAGAATTTACAGAATATTCATGATGTCTACCACATACAACTTATAACATATTACAAATACCTTGGTCTGTCGTATTTAAAAGACGTATTAATTCTTCAGACATACATATCTAGTCGTATGTTACACAGGGTTGTCTACTCAAAGATTATCTAGTTCTAAAGAGGCCTGCAAACAAGTCTGATTTGAACCAAAAGACGAACTACCCTACTGACGTCAAACAGCTCATGTATTGAAATAGGGCTGTCACAAGCATGGTGATCTAAAAATATAATATAAGCGACAACAGAACGCCCACTGAGCAGTAGCGGCCGAATGAATATTAGTATTTTTATATAAAGACACTTTTATTTCATAAATATTAAATTTTATCTTGTTTAACGGACTGTTTTTATAAATTGGGACACGCGCGACTGAGTTTAAGGGTTATTTTATGACAAAACCTATTCAAGTATTGCTTGAGCTTAGTCTAGTTTAATATAATACCTTTACAAAAAAAAAGCAATTGTACAGAAATATTGACGTCATAATTCACCGAATATTGTTCAATCATTTAACTCCAGACAACTCACGAAAGAAAAACATTTCACTCCATCACTCTTTCTAAGAAACTCGACAAAAATATTCCACATGAAATAACCGCTTGTAATATCCACAACATAAAACAAACACGTACAAAGTTGCACCCGCGATACACTCCAACCTTTATTAGCGAAGCCGTCAGAAAACCTTCGGGCAACATTAATAGGTTGCAATATTCACTTGTTGCCCTTTCTCGTTAATGTTCCGGGAGAATATATTTAGAGTTTTCCTTCCTTCATAATTAATATTTCCTTGAAAATGTTCAGAACTGAGAAAAACAACCAAGGACGGGGAATGTTGAACAGTATTCTAATTAACGTCTTGATTGGTTGTGTGTATAAACAAATATTTTTAAAGTCAGGGGGTACGGTAGCTTCCAATATGGAAGTAACTGAAAGGGGTTCAAAAAAGCTTCAAAACGTAACTTGGCAAGAATATTAATTTGTTTCTTAAACAAAATCATTTTTTGAAATTTGTCTTTTAAAACCTTCGCTATTAGGGGGTTAACGTGTTTTTCTTTTTATGTTCCTTTATCAACCCATTTCCAGTAAGTATCGCCCTAAATATTATGCCGAACCTGTTGGTTGACACCTGACCGCAGGTCCAGGTATTGAAAGCAAGCAACGATCAAGATTAACCTAACCCACCGCTGAGGCCCCTACCGACGAGGTTGCGACCAACTAACCTAGATACGCACGCGCGCTTCACTGTCGCCGCGCTCTCATTTGACTTATAGATGATTCATATTGTTTTATCCTTTAATTTTGTTTTCAAAATACACATGCCATCTGGAGGGTTGAATTGGATACATTTTTAACCAACAGTTTTCTTTTCGGAGAAGGAAATAAGAAACCTGATGCTTCATCGTGATACGACAGAAGTTTTTGACTACATAAAGTAGTTTTTGTTTATTAAAACCAAATTATCAAGAGTACTGGGTGATATTCAATGAACGAAAGAGTATGTTAGTAATGTACAGTTATAAAATATAAGTGAAGACTTGAAAGAGGTAAAACACTTAGTTACAAACATCCGGTAATTTTGTTATTATTATTACAAAATATTGTGCAATTCGCTAATTATCTTGAATACTTTAAAAGAGGATGTTTCTATTATCTGTATCAAACAGATAAAAAAAATTAAAGTAACACAAACAACTACAATGCTTCCAAACTAAAAGACGACAGAAAAAAACAGCCACATCATCTTGAAAAGAAAGAAAATGCTTCCATAATGGACGAAAGAATGTTCCAAATACTTTTATGAGCCGACTATAAACTAAATTGAGTTCACACGGAGCAAAATATACCCTAGTTTACCCATCAATCATACTAATAATAAATCCGGACACAAAAATAGCTCATGGAAAAATAGCATCAAGCTTCTAAGACCTAGACTATATTGTAGACCAAGGTTGAAAAGATTCCCTAAACGATTTTATCCCAAAGGAATAATGATTGCTCGGCCAAAGACGGTAACATTTAGAAAAGTAGGCTAATCTTTGAATAACATTACTAGTGATTGAGTTAAAGAAAATCATCCTTTTGCGGGAGGGAACCCCGCGACGTTTTAGAGATAATTTGAAGCTTACACGAGCGGCTTATTTCCTCGTTAAGGATTTGGAGGTAATCAAAGAAAATTTTGACCACAATTCCATTGAAATGAGAGAAGCGAAATCCGGAAATTGCTTCCGATCAAAAAGGTATTTGACCATGACTTGCACAGATGTCGACTGTGACGTATTGTTTTGGAGATAAGTCATCTGATAAGGCGTGGATTGCTTTGATAAAGAAGACCGAGGGTCTGCATTTCAGTGCCCATCTCCAGGTAGACAATGTCTACCAGATAATTGACGAAACAGAACTAGTATTGAACCATACGGTGAGATAAGTTTACCGGAACTTGTAAAAAAAGTGTAAAAACAGGCCATAACCACATTAAATTGTCTACCTAACACCATAGAAAGAAATGAGTGGCAGGTGAGTTCAAAACAAACTCACGTACACACACATCCGTGCCACATACTGGTAGTGCACAATCAATAGGTGAAATTAGGTTAGGTTGACACCGTTGTTATTTCCTGGTATAATGACTTATTACTTTTTAGTTTAATTAAGGGAAATGAGCTGTGTAATTAGTGCAAAAAGAGAGGTTCGATTAGGAAAGGTACATTCATAATGGTTTTGTACTGTTGTCGATGAAGTGATGAGGATGCAAGACTGGGTAAAGGATGCAAGACTGGGTAAAGGATTCAACTTAAAATGGATACTGCTACAGATACAGTAACTAGAAGAACATACAAAGTTTACATTCTAGTTAAACAACGAGAGCAAAATTCCTAAAGAACCTTCGAGAACAACTAGAGAATGATCTATAATGATCGAGATGCCAAAAAAAGTTCGCACAAAAAATCTCAAACATCTAACCGGCTGTAACCTCTCACTCCTTCCCCGATCGCGATTTTTTACGCCAATCTTGAGCAAGTTGCGCCACTCTAAACCATCCGTTTCACTTTTGCCCAAGCACTTTCACTGCTAACGGTACGGGCGTACCACGCTTGAATTACAAGCGAATACAGACTCTACCATAGACATCTTCGCTTACAGTTTTCATTGTCAACATTTCCGCGTTTAATACTTTATGGATTATGAAAATGATGGCAAAGGAAAATCTGTTGTCGCAAGATATAATAAAGACCAGAATTAAAGTGTTTATGAAGAGTAAGGATCCGATGTTACCCGAAGACGGGCCGAGCGTGCACCGAGCGTTAGAGCAATGGCTTTCGTGCGCGTGAGTTTGAAAGTCGAATGCGCCCCACCGCGCGGGCTCGGGTACCGTAACCGCTTGTGTCATCCGTTACAGAGCGGTGAAACTCTTGTTACGTTGGTGGGCCGCTATGTTACGCCTTCGAGCAGATGACGGAGTATCCAGAGCATTGTTCATCCAAGTTGCTCTTAATTCAAACTATCGGCACAACAGAAATAGGGTCACCAAAACATTTGGTACATAAATATAGAGAAATACATTTCAAGGTGTGATTAATTATGAAATGAATGCGTAAGCCACAGGTCAAGATTATGCCGAGGAACAATAAACGAATAGTGGAAGCATTGAATTCAAATCAGTCGGAGACGGAAATGATAGGGATCTGCATGACACAAATAGTTTCGACCTTACTGGACTGCGATTGTTACCAAGCTATACCACGGATGGGTAAGTATTTTAGTATTATGTGAAGAGAAACTGTGATGAATGATTTAAGTTAATGAGTATCGGATGACCTCGTTATCAGTTCGGTAGATGGTTTATTAGCTGCTGATAATGGCAACTTAAATACGCACGACATTAACAATATATGTCTCACCCAGAGAAGATAGCAAAATAAAATCAACTTAAGGACAAAACCAGTCCGTCACAATGTCTGGATAGCAAAATAAACAATATTATTATATTAATAACAACGTAAGATAAGGCGATCATTAAATAATAAACCGTAATAATCTATTCGAGGTCAGCACGGGAGTAAATATTCCAAGTAGATTATCTACCAGCAATATTGTTTTAGTATTCAGTAGCAATAGATATATAGAAGGATGGATTGCAAGACCGCATGGCAAGTGTGATGTTTTTGTTGAAATTAACTAAATAACACTTGTTGAAGAAATCAAAAGAAATATAATGGTTGTAGAAGATAAACATCAAAATCTAATCAGTGGAGAGACAGAAAAATCAAATTAATCTTTTTGCAAAAAAATGAATGCTAGGTGTGTACAGGATTTATGTTATTGGGTTGTGGAGGTCAGATAGGCAGTCGCTCCTTGTAAAATACTGATATTCAGCTGCATCCGGTTAGACTGGAAGCCGACCCCAACATACTTGAGAAAAGGCTAGGCAGGCAGGTGTGTACAGGATTTGCTTTAGACATGAATAAGTTAACAAATTAATGTTGTCTATTACTTAATCCTGTCATAATAATTCTCACATTCGTTATGTTTTTCTACGAAATAATTGTAGAAGTAAACATAAATAAAATAAATACATATTAGATCTCATCCAATTTAAATTATAATGATGGAAAATTCGAGCTTCATATTTTGCTAACTACAAACCACCAAGGGTCATTAACATGATCAGTCACAGTTAGAACATACAAAATTAAAATTCCAATGATCTGTAGCCATAAACTGAAACGACACAATCTCTACCATAGAAAGGGAGACATCGTAAAATGGCAATGTCAAGACAACAAGAGTTTTATAAACACCCTTACAATAAATACTGAAAGATTTTGAACTTTAAATCGAAGAATTTAAGATTCAATATCAAGAAATGATCAATTCGCATGTCGTCGAAGGAAAGTGGCCTCGTGATACGGGGAAACCCGAGCCGTGGCACGCGAATCTACCGAGACAGGTTCGTTTGTATTTCTGTCTCTCTCTTTTGATGGAGGTTTATGTGGGAGTGCGAGAGGGATGGAGGAGGCACGAGTAACGGAACTTATCAGTCTCTATTTATAATTGGTCCGATGCGATACCGGAGTAATAACAGGACCGCGAATGTGTCATTTGGGTTACCGCTTGCGGGCCGATAAGCCAACTCTTAATGGGAGAAATGCAGGACGATGTACTGAAGACCTGGCGTGTTTTGACTGGAAACACTTTAATAGAAATAAAATAACAAGATCACATAAAACTACTACACTATAGCGTAGAGAGACGAAGAACTATTAACAAATAATCACATATAAAATTTTACGACCCATCAAAAAGCTGTCAATTCTTTTAAAGACATTACAGATGAACTCTACTATTGTGCAACAAATCTCGTTAAAGAAGAATTTGAGATTAGAAGTGCAATAATAGTGATAAGACAAACAAGAATAAATAAACTTTATAAAGAACTCGTTTAGATAGTCGCAACATTATGAAGCTCAACGAATTCGAAATTGGAGCCTAGCCGGAACTGAAACCGGAAGTTTTAGACCGTACAATGAATGTTCTAGGTTCGGTCAGATAAAGAGTAACGACTGACAGTGAAAGTACTATGTATCAAAACCCCTTACTGACAACCAACATTTAAAAAAAATTGGAACACGCTGACCTCATTCCGCACGCGCTTTTGGGAGAGAGCGGATGACCGGGTGGTAGTGCAAAAATAAATGATTTTAAAATTAGCGGCAATAATAATATTCATTCATTGCATCTTTGAGGGGACAGTGCTAGGCGTTTTGTCAATGAAGTACATGACGAAAAGCGTTCCGCTCTGATAAGCGTATTATTTGGTCGGCTTTCACTTCTCTTGGAAAGGAATTCGCGAACCGTTGTGAGCTGAGACCCAATAGACTTGTTTTGTAACAGTATATAAAATATACATCATTAGTTGGTTCGTTGGGCAACTGAATAATATAATGAAGTGATAAATAATGCAGTTGAAGTACCAAATGAGTTGTTTACGTGCAATTATTTTGTTTAAACGTAATGCGAGCTGGGTTTCGGTAAAACCGATTTGGGACATTCCTTGTGAATGATTGATTTTCATTGTTTGTCAAACATACGAGAGGTAAGCTATAAAACAACGCTGTTGAACATGCCTATTAAAAGAATTGTACTGGGGAAACGGAATTGAGATTTTTGCAAGCAATTTCGCATGCATGGCTTACGGAACTGAAAAAGTGAATTGGAACTCCGTCTAGTCATTAATGTAATGGTATATTCCGAGAAAGTTTGTATTTACAATGGAAATTAATGTTAATAAAATATCAGCTCAAGACTTTGCTACTGGACACGAAGCCGCAATTATTGTTCGAACAGACTAATCTGGGCGAGATAATGCTTCAATTACTATATTTGGCAACTGTTAAGATATTGAAATCTGATCGCTCATAAGCATAAAATACCATAATAATACCATCAACCATCTTAATTAATCTTAAGATGATGATAAAAAGCTCAAACCAGCCCAGAATTGTGTAAACAGAGATGATGTGCGAACTGCAAATGCATGCACTTTTCAAATACATGGAAACTGTTATATTTCAAGATAACATAAAACGGTGGGTTTATGATGATTAAATAAGTTTGAGAGATCGACACGAAGATAAAACTAACATTCACCTATTTCGTTCATTAGAGTCAAGACCATAAGTTTTATATAGCTGAGAAGTTACTGCAACAGACTTTATGATTTACTGGAAAATTTATTTCTGATATTTCAGTCAATAATTCTAGAAAACGGGATACTAAAATAGGCATTAGCATTACGAGGTATCCGAAACAGATATAAATTGGGAAAGAGGGACTTTTCACAACCAATAAATTATATCCTCTCACGCATAAAAATGAAATACTATACACGTTTAGTTCTCTCCTGATGTTATGAAACTATGTTGTAAGGGTCTTAGCAACAAATAAACAATACCATTTAAATGATTTTATTGCTACGAAAATAGTTGTACACAAAAACGGTTAAACCAGAAAGATGCAAAGGCATTTGATTTAAAGAAAAGAAAGTGAAAAGATGCAGAAAGTAACTTGATGAGTCACAATGATCGTTTTTACATGAAAGTAATGTTATAAATAGGTGGTACAAAAATATATAAGAAGATTATAAGGAGAATATTGTTCTTATATTACAAACACACTACAAAATGCTTAACTATTAAAGGTTTGACATTTATCGCTCTTTGATCTCGGTAAAAAAATTATATATAATAATTATAGATACCAAGCAAATTGTTAAGCAGCTTTAAAACCGACAAGCCATGATGATTTGATTTCTCAGCGACCAAGAATGACAGAACTGTAACCTGAAATAATAATGAACTTCATGCTAAAATACTCTTATTTGTTTAAACACTTGCTTAAGTTTAAAATGTATTGATTGAGGGACATAGATTGTCGTTGGAAGTTTAATCATTATTTATAATCATCGTATAACATCGACCGCTGAACTGTATCTTGATAATATGTCATAAATGATAAGCTTCTTCACCTATTTCACCTTTGAAACTTATAAGGTTAACAGATTTTTAGGGAATGGTATTATCATCATTGATAAATTCTGCTGCCTTCTCCTGTTCAAACCTTTTTGAATCTAGAACCGCAATGAGGATGATCGGGGAGCCTGGACTAATGTCAATCGCTCAGTGTCGATTCGATTTCTAAAATTGTTGACCGAAAAATTCGTTATCTCATCAATTCGGACTGTCAAGAACGCCACTTGACACCGCATTTGTATGGGAATATTAATAGAGTTTTCTTACACAATTTGACATTTTCCAGCACTTAGCGATCGAAAACGATCACGTGACATTTCGAAAGCTTATGCTAATTCTATACATTTCGGATTTATCTAATTTCGTAATCGTTAATGAAAATGTGACTTTGTCTAGGCCCTCAGGTCTATTTTGCCTTCGGGATCACAACTAGAAAATAGAGACACGTAGTAGTGGAACACACTCATATATCAATTTCTAGTATTTTTGGCACTAGTAATATTCACGCTAGTAGTAGATCACTCCCAAAGATCTCATTGACGTTAGTGTAGTAAGCACTAGTTTAGGATCCCTTGGTGATGTTTATGTCGCTATCCCGACCCTACTAGGACTACAGCTGAACGATGCTCTTGAGCATTGGCATAGGCTTGAATAATCCTACCTCTTTACGCACGACTTAAAGCACAGAACTCGTTTGTAGCACAAATTATGCTTTACCCGTTCCTTTTCACATTTCTCCGATTACGTTACATTATGTCCTTTCCAAACACAATGCTGTTATACTCAAATATTCTGCCTAGATACATTGCAAATGTTCCGTTATGTTTTTATACATTTATCTTAAAGTCAAGGCCGCGTTTTTATACAAGGATATGACATTGAAACTATAATTACGATAAACGGTGACTGGCTAACTTTATAGCAGTTTTTCCACCAATATTTCTGAGAAGGCCTCAAATTGTTTGTATAAAGAATAATTTAGTCGAAATTACCGTTATTCTCGCCCTTGACGAAGAATTTTCAACACTTATAGTAAAACAAATATTAATCATGTTGACTTATAAAATACTGAATACAAAACTAAGTAAAACATTGCAAACTTAAGTCAAATTGGTTTCGGGTTTAAAAAATTCGTAAGAGCAGCCACCGAGGCACCGATTGCCGTGACCTACATACAGCGGCAGCCATTTTGAATATTGCGCTCGCGCCGGTTTTGGTGGCACATTTCACATGATACCCGGCTTATCTGCGTCGTGTTTTCTTTTTTTGTTTATTTAATGAGATTCGTTATTCCTTTCGAATGTTCTTTTAAACGATCTGAGGTTATTTAAGATAATTCGCTTTAATGCCTTTTGGCGTTAAAATTGACCTGATTCATACGGATCATGATGTTGTCGTCTAGAGTACATTAAGCCTATTTTGGATTGTTAAATTCGGATTATTATAGAATTTAGGTCAAGTAGCGAATAACTGTTGATCGGATAGAGCGATAGTTCAAATTAAAGCATTAGTAATGTGCCATAACAAATATTATAATATGGTATGACTAATAGCCTGCCCCGAATCAAATATTTAGGTTGCGTACCGTAAACCGTTGATTCAACAAATAATACTGATTTCATTCGGTAAAATTCTCTTCGACTTCGACATTGGCATATATGAAAGGAATTACTTATCTGCCTTTTGAATTTGATTTCAGAGATGTAAGTCTATCATTAGAGGGCACTTCTTCTATCTAATCAACTCTACCAAACATCAGTGACACACTTACTTTTACATTCAAATTATTATCATGTTTAAGTACATATTCATCTTCTTTACTATCAAGCATTATTTTCAAGTCCTATTTTAGGATTTCTTGAATATTAAGTTCCACGAAATCTGTAGTAGGTACCGTTACCATTTTACCTATGTATGACATAGATAATATTTCTATTACCAACAAATATTGCATTTATTAGCCCATAACCATTGTTTCATCCTGTTTACATACGAATTACGTGATGGTCAATGATTACGCTAATTGGAAATTGTGAATCATACTGTGAGTGAAATGTTGTGCAAGTGCACCGCTCGGAAGTTGGTTGTTATGAAAACCATCAATTAGAGATTGTGCTTTGTGTGGGTTATCGATAATTTGAGGCATATATTATAAATCGAGAGGACATCAATACCGAAGATAAAATATAACATAAAAAGAGGGTAATAGGTTTCGCTGAAACCAAAGAATAATCTACTTTACCTGATATTACTCCTAAAAGTCCTAGGGCTCATATAGACAGACGAATCCTGGCTTAAATCGAAATGAATAACGGTACAGGAGTTCATATGACATACCCATTTCTTTTACATATTTACTAAAAGACTCATATCCGAATCCAATGAGCCTTAACGGGAACAAACATTATCATATAATCAAGGTCCTTATTAAAATATATGGGCATAACTTAGACGAATTTAGATCACGCAAATAAAGTATGCAAATGCAGAGTAAAAATAACCTTACGGTGGAAACAAGGACGCATGAATATTTTGATTGATTTACTGCTCGCATTTCTCTTCATCTCTTTCACAAGATTTATTTTTGAGGAATGTGGAACATATTTTTCTTGATTTTCGTACGAGTTTGAGTATTTACTCAAAAGTGTTTTCTATAAAGGTTTACAGAGCTCAGAATTAGTTTTTGTATGCTTAACATTTTCTGGTAAAGGCTTATGAACATGTTTATAAAGCAATGGTCCCCTTTTACCGTCGGCTCTACCCGATTATCATCATTAATAATAATTATATCCTTTTCAGCCAAATGTAGTTAAAGTATTTTAAGAAAGCCTTTACTTTCTAAAAGTTTAATAACTCAAGCAGTAAAATGTAAAACAATTAATTGCAGTAAGGAAGCTGTTACATTGAGTTAACTTGAATTGCGCAACGGATTTGAGAAAGCCTTTGGCATGGCTTCGGCTAATTCCGGAATTCACGGAGATATACGAACTGTCGCCATTTTCCTGGGGGTCTTTAGTTTGGCAGTGCAATCTTTTTTAAATGACGGAAATTAAAATGATAAATTAGAAAAGTTAAAAGGGATAAGCTTTGTTTGTGTATTTGAAGATTATTTTGATGAAAAGCAAGAAAATAAACGGGATTTTACACTAACATTTTGATTAAATAAATACTAATGTAACTAACCTAAACTGAACGGTTATTCTGAATTCCTTTGAAGAACACAGGAACAATTTCAATGGAAATAGGCCATACATATTCCATGACCGCCGCGTAATCCAGTACATTCAGCCAGACATCAATAACAAAGATAAATAGAAAACAATCAGCTACATGCCATTCCGGCAGACACCGATAATACATGTCTGTCTCTTTCGCACAGTTATGCGCTAATAATAGCGTCCCGCTCTATTTTAACGGGCGCAAGAGTCCCGAAGGTGACACATTAATAAACTTGAAAATTTACGTGGGTACGCGTAAGGTGTAGCGGCTGGAGGCTCATTGATGGGAGTTTAATGACTATTAGTCTTTGTTCTAGTGTTTCTGAAACGAATAACGAGCTCTTTATAAGTCTTTATTGAAGGTAACAGAAGGAATTTACGGGCGAAACCAGCTCATATACTCGTATATGTGTGCTAGAGATATAGCTTCTTAAATTATTCGTTTGCTGTTGGAACTTGGAACCTAGTACTATTTGCACTCTGCAAGTTTATTATTGCCTGTGGCATAGCATAAAATTGTAGCAACAATTGACTGGCACCATCTAAACAACACGTACAAATGTTGCACGATACGGGCAAGTTAGTTGCCGTTCAAAACTAGCATAGGTCTAAACAGCACGTACAATGAAATTGAACGTACTATAAAAACGCACGCACAATAAAATCGCATTCAATTCTGGCATGAAAATTTTCTATCTTTCAAACATGAACGAACGAAACAAGACGTTTATTTGGCGGCGCAAATACAGGTAATGGTACTAGGACGTGCAACTCTGTGTTTAGACGAGGCAAAACTTGCATGCAATAATCGTCTTGCAATTTTATTGAATAGCAAAACTTGCATTTAATTGTTGTTTGCTATATAATGAAAATCGCACGCGTGTAAACACTTGCATGCAATTCTTGAATGGCAATTATTGAACGTGCTTTATGACAGGCGATGATTGCTCTTGAACGTTGCAGAAACTTGCACCATGTAATTGGGGCTTTATGCCGTAGAACTGGACACTAGCTTATAGACGGAGATACAGTGTTTAGGTTAAACGAGAGACATACTTTCAGGGGTTACTATACTCATGAAAATGAACAACTTTGACTATGGAACTATACCTCAAATCACGAAAAAAAAACTGCTGTTAACATTTATATTCGCATAATTCGTCAGTAATTCGTATGTATGGAACAGCTGATATATGTTTTTTTTTTTCATAATTCAGAGTTGGTCCCATGGTCAAAGTTGTCGATTTTCATGAGTACTATACAACCTGAAAGTATGTCCCTCGTTTAACCTAACACACAGTATAACTGACACTGCCTTTAAACTAAAAGGTTGTTTTTATTTTTATGAGATATAAAACGTAATTCAGTTATTTCCATCTTTTAGTATACTTTGTTTGTCTTATAAATATTTTATTAGTCGATTCAATAACGATACTTTCCAGTTTTGGATAAGCTTTCTTTTGTTATTTTTGCTATATCACAAATTACTCTGTGGGCGTGGCGCTTATGCCAAATTCCTTAAAGAGTTCTACCGTTAGCCTTTTCATATATAATTATTTCCTACAAATTATGTCCAATTCTTTTACAAAGTATAATAGGATATTTTTTTTCTCTTTGACGTTTTATTCAACATGAGATTTTAATGCTAGGTAAGTAGATGATTCCCTATGGAGTGGAGCTTTTCCCCTCGTAAGAAAACGTGATTGTAATGTTCAAGTGTTTATTTGACTTATTTTCCCTAGTAACTTTTCCATTATATGAAAAGATGAAGAGTATTGATTTATTTCGTTTCATCAAAATTACTTGCAGAATCTCAAGTGAATTCTCCAATTGTATTTGGTATAATACACTAATTTACTTTAACAAAAGATTCATTCGTTATATTAATTGCATTTTTATCACTAACCCAATAATAATATTATCGAAAAAAGACCTTATTTTTCAGAACATTTAGGTTCAATTTCATTTGATCGTTACATTTCGGTATTGTTACCTTCTGTTCGACACCGTTTTTTAAGCGGTCTATAACTTGAAATCGATCGATTTTGAACTCTGTGCCTTTAACAATAGGTTGTGGTGTACTTTTTCTAGCTATTTTAGCATCAACACCGTAGGATCGGTCAATGACGTTTCCTTACGGTTGAATCGCATGCCTTCTGTATTTGTCATGCGTGCCTTCTTAGGACGATCGCAGAAAAAAACATACTTCGTCTTTACAATAACAAAGCATTGTACTTCGCCATATAAGTACATCTTTCTGTGATTTTGAGTCGCAAAGATTGGATTATCTTGCTTATCATTTCGTTTAAGTGAGAAAGAATGAGATAATACTGATATAAGATGATAGCCATTTCACTTATGTTGCCAACCAATATGATTTAGTTACCTTACGATATCTGCCCGAAAGTCTGACAGCCAGTCTTACCTTGGGGTATCGTATTACCCAGGTACTGGGTTGTGGAGGTCAGATAGGCTCCATGTAAAATACTGGTATTCAGCTGCATCCGGTTAGATTGGAAGCTGACACCAACATGATTGGGAAAAGGCTAGGCAGATGATGATCTGTATCACCCCGCAGTTGACTTGCGAAGATCACAATAACATGTGCCTAGATAGATGTGCATGCCACAATAATTGCCAGGTTTGACGAGTACAGTAAACTACGCAGAAAAACAAACAGATAAACGTAGAGGGGGTTTAATACATTCTTGACGATTCAAGAAATAATAAGGCACTGGGAAATTGTAAACACAGCTTTTAGTGTTAAAGTTTTCCTATAGCACATATCAAGGCTAACATATTGGAAATACTGATATTCAATTGTTCAGTTTTATATCTCTTTTCATCTTGAATTCTTTTCCGATTCTCAGATATTCATATTCATATTTTGTACCAAGTGTACCTTTCTGGTCATTCGTTTCGTTATTACCAGCCGTTGTTAGGACTTCATAGATAAAACAGAAAACGTCTGGATTGGCTTTGGCTTTTAAACTATCACGAATACCCTGCACATTAATTTGAATTACTGCTATGTTCGTTTTAACTTCTGCAATGGTCTATGGAAAGTCTGGGTCCTTCAATTTCCTGTAACCCCTTTTAGGTGATATATTCATATGATACAAAACACTGGCCGGTTTTACATAACATCACACTGTAATACACAACTATAAATAATTCTAAACAGCCAGTGCATGGAGCAGTTTTCCCATAGGCTGCGCACAGGCAGCCTTGGTGACTAACTCACAATGTTATTGTGTAACGTTATACTAAGAGATTGTAATTAGTTCATATATCGCTTTGTGATTGAATATGAATGACTATATGTTAAATATGGTTATATTATTGTTACGGTATGGTTGTAGGAAGTCAGGCATTGTAGTTTATGGTAGTGCCAAGCTAGAAATATATTGAAAGAGACAATTTCTGATGCTCAGAAGAAGAACAATGTATTAAATGCGGAAACGATTCTAAATCTAAGTCTCGGAAAAGGGATCGTTTTAGTTAATGAAAATAACCGTTAATTTTCCGTCTCCCAAATAAAGCAATAAATGCTGGCTAAAACAATTTATTAAATTAAACATTACTATGAAACCTAACTAGGTATATTCCTATAATCTAAAAAAAATATTTTTATCATTAAACACGATAAGTAAATAGGTCAACACGTTTAATCATAAATAGGTCAGTTATGTCTCCTGCATTCGAAAGTACTTATTTAGATAAAATGTTGATAATGGGCTAATAGATGATAATTTGGGTACACGAAATGATTTTGTAATTAATGAACTAAACTAAGTCAAAAATTTGGCTATTGCCGTCAATAAAGAAGCGCTCAAAGCAGAGCACAGACCTAATAAGCTGTCGGAGCATGCTTGAACCACAAAGCTATTTCAAGGATGACAGCAAATCTAGACAGCTTGACTATGGCCATGAACTTTAACAATACTTCATGTATTTACGTAGAAGTTATTGCAGACTCTTCTTTGTTTTTTCGTGCCGATGGTAATTTTTGGATGTTATTAAATTGAATGAGCCCAGTAGGTTGCCACATTGATCGCGGCATCAATGGCATTCTTTAGGTCATCCGAGGTTCAGGTGAACGGGCACTTATTGATGATGATAGATGATAAACTGAATTGAAAAAAACCAAGACTTGAAGTAATACCGGGTACGTATAATCAGCTCTTTTTACAATTTATTCTGTACTCTAGTAAATGAACCAATATAATTTTCTATTACTTCTACAAAACTCCAGATGTAACAAGTGAATTTCATTTTCTAGTTTAAATTTATGGCAAGTCGGAATCCCTAGGTGAATTTTCTAGTTGCAACTTCTAGGCCAAGGTCTTATAGTCAAGTTCTAGTGTGCTAGAGCTTAGTATATGTTGTGTTTCTACGACGTTAGTTCAGGGAATTGTAACTGAACCATTTTCTTGGAAAAATACGAGATTTGAAATAGAAATGAGTTACATTGAGGGGAAAATTGGAACATTCATTTATTGTAAACTGGAACTTTCTAGTGAATTTCACGTAACCTTATGTTTTATTGACTGTACGGAAGCTACTCTCATATGGATTGAATAATTTACTCATGTTTATATCCATCACCAGTCGTTTGTTTTTTCTGAGCCTTTCTTTAGTAAGTTTAGCTTCTAACCAAACTTCCCATAAAAAAAAACAAAAGTCATTTGTTCGAATTAGGCTGAAAATCAGCACTTTTTGAAGGTCAAAGTTACATAAGACAGTCCCCCAAAAACGCCCACCCTTCACCACTTCCTAGTGCTTTAGCTGGGAAGAATAAGTGGCGCAACAAACTCCCCAGCAGCACAGCTGTCTGTTTAGTTAGAAGAACTTGACTCTACACATCCATCGTATGAGAAGTAAAAACTCATCACATTAAAATCAATCATTTGCCACATGTCCCCTTCTTGCAATTCAAAATTGACTTCAGTTGCCTCTTCCACGAGCTCCATTCCTCCGGCTACAGTACCAAATACATCTATAACTGACTCGTAATCAACTGATTCCAGCATTCTACTAAATATTCCATGAAACCATCACCCCTCACAGGCTCACACTACGCAGTACATATTTGCCCGACGCGACATTGAAAGCGAGGACAAAGGAGTTTCTAGACGGCACTCTTCCTTGTTACGGTGAATTCATAGCGTTTTTTTACTATTAATGGCCTTTGTTTGTTGTTAGTTGTAGAATAGTAGCAGATTTCAAGTTTACTTTTAGCAACGCGAGATTGGGCGGTGGAAGGAGAGAAGAGAGGCGTTTTTCCAGCAGTGGGACTACAATGACTAATATTTCTTTACTTTATTTAGCTATCGCAGTGTCGCAAGTTTACGATCTAGCATATTGATGGACTAGGCAGTTTTCTCATTGCTTTGACAAAATGGACTTGCTGCTTTTTGTAGTCTCTTGAGAGTTTTGAATAATCCATGTAAATATAGCCGAACATGACTTCTTGCCTAGTGCTTTCGAAGAAAGAATACAAACATCAATATAGCGTAGTAACACATTTCCTATATCCATCAAGATGGTATGAGGTTTCAATGTTAGAGCAAGCATATCGGTTGGGCACAGTTCCAAAACCAGACCTGGACAATTTATGATACAAATTCAATTTCACGGTGGCTCAACCGTGTGTGCGAATCCAAGACTGTACAGTTGGATAAGTTGCCTAGCTTTGTAGAATCATAATCATTATTTATTTGGAATCGGCGGCACATATCTTTATCTTTCATACTTCCCTATTAGTCGTCATCTCGGTTGTCGCTACCTTTCTAGCCGTATCATCTTTCAGATAATCCATCCATCGTTTCTTTTCGTCTTTCCCTACGCTTCTCTTACCAGTAGATAGAGTGTTGAATAGTCAATTTGCAGATACTACATTCATCATTAATCCTTGTATTGTCTTTCCTATAGTTTTCGGGTCTACTCCCCTACCCAGATACGGCCTATCATTAAGCAATTATTATTTTATGACATAAATATGAGTCAGTCTTTATTACACTGTACAGAAAATAAATTATTAAAATAATTTAAAACATGTACAAATTTTCGTGTGCCAAAACTATTTTCAGTTGTAAACAAAACGAAGTCTGCTAATAATATATCCCTCGTGACTACAGACATCATTATTACAACAAAAAGTATGTTTAAAGATATTTTAAGAAAATAGGAGGCTATAATTTAAAAAGCTAAACTAAATACTAATGTTTACGGGGACCTGGTCAAGACCCGCAGAGACCAGGGAACCAACGGCCAGAAGAAAGAGGAAGCCCATACACAGTATTGGTCGGTACAGACTATCAATGATGCTAATAACGACTAACATGCCCTGATCAAGCGTATTAAAGGGCAGAGGGACAGAACATGAATCGACACGTGAACTTCAAACCTAGGTATTTTGATGGCCAAGTAAAAAAAATAAGGAAGAGAAGTTAAAAAGAATAACAAAAGACAGATAAAATTGGCAACACAGCACATAATACACAGCACATAATATAAAAAATCATCAAAATTTATCTATCACTTACACAAAACTATAACATAAAGTATAGTAGGTAAGACCTCCCGCCAAAACGACAAAGTCATTACGGTTAAAAAGCAGTGAAAGTTGCTCATCTCCCTTCGACATTCAAAGAAACCTTTCACAATACACAACTGTTACGTTATGTATATTAGCTTAAAAAAAATCGTACCGGTGGACTGTAGAAGTCTCAATATTAGAACTGAATCACTTTGCATTATGGAGATAATGATCTTAGAGGGTGTAAAAGGAAGGATTAGAGGTCAATCCTTGATTCTCTTTTTCTCTCGTATCGGCGCAGACTGTAAGAGAATCTCATGCCGTAGTAAAAATATTATCCAGTCAGCAAGGTAGATTTAAGCTTACAGGCTGACTTGTAAACAGCAGCTTTTAACCTACTTTAAACCGGGTCTAGATTCATGGCCTGCGGACGGTAAGCAATGGGTAGCTCACTGTTCTCAGGACCAGGCCCGTGCCTGACGGTGCGTTTGTGTTCCACGCACACTTCAAAGAGATGTCAGCATTAGGGTTTAAAACTTTGTCAGCGGGATTGTCCGAAAGGGTTACCGCTACCCCGGAACGTAAAGGGCTAAGGAAGGATCTTTGGACATCAGCAATATGTACTCAGCGACAGTACCAGAATTAGCGCAACATCGCCACGACCATGTAGGTCACGGTCTAAGCCGAAAAGAGACAAAAGATGCGAATTTATATGAAGTTCGACAAAGATGCTTGACGGGTACAGCTTTCAATAATGCGAAAATGTTACCTGTTATCATCATTTATGACTAAGTAATTGAACTGTTATTTGAATATGTTTTGCGAGTCGTTGCTTAGGTTGCATAAAATAAATAACTGTGTCAAAAAATCAGTTCAAAATAAGTATTATAAACATCCTCGTTAAAAAAGGTCGTATTTCTAAAATTGGTCGTTGAAAAGAGGTTAAATTTCCGAGTTAGACGCCTAGGCTCCAAGAAACTAGCACATAGGTATTACAACATTACAATACTGGCAAGTAAGTCAGCTTCGTAAGTGGGTTACCAGTGTTTGTAGACGATAGGGCTCTTAAATAGGGTTGCCAAGTTCCATATTTTTCAATGACCGACTCTTTTAATGAGGGCTTGAATAAAAAGTTTCTGGAAAATAACTGTCACAATTCAAATCTGACTGTTAACCTGCCAAGTTATCAAAAAAAAAAAACTACACATACACATTTGTATTAGAAAGGACAACTGCTTCACCTTGATATTATCAAATTGATATATCACAAACAACTTGCTAATTGAATTTAACTTGATGTGTAAGATAAGAGAAAAGTCTCGCGAAAACCTGACCATAGACAACTCTGACTGAGCCACTTTTTTTTTTTAAGGCTGGGAAATCATCTAATGACTGCTCCCGCTCTGGGTGGAGCGGAAGGGAGTGTCAGACTCTTACTGACTAAAACCCATCCATGTTCCTTCCGTAGCCCTTTATGTTCCGGGGTAGCGGTAACCCTTTCGGACAATCCCGCTTACCCGGCAGGCTTGGCCCTGGGGGGCCCCTTCATATGCTGACATCTCTTTGAGGCGCGCGTGGAACATATACGCGCCGTACGGCACGGGTCTGGTGCTGATCGGACGGTGAGTTGACTGAGCCACTTAAGGCTGTCATTGTCATCTTGGTATACTCTTCTTAATAGCTCATTATATTCCTTATTTGGTACTTCTTACGTACCACTTAAAAATATGTGGCAAGAGTTTGCACCTATTTAAATGAGCATCCATCACACCTTGGCTGGTAAGCCCTGGTACCAATTTGCTCACTGTCTATAATTTTCATCACGCCCAGTAGCCTCTCGCATAAAGTTCCTGTCGATTCGGGACCCAAAAACTTTTCAAATCAGAACCAAATCTTTTTCACAGTATTTAGTACTTTTAACGACAGTTCAAAACTACACAAAACCCCAACCGTGAAAGAAACACATAATTGTAAGCAATCAAGCAATTCACACGTACGCATCTGCACGATAAACCATCTTTGATTCAAACTGTACAAGCTAAACTAACCTCTAGATTATAAACATAGAGATGATAATACTGTGGTATATTCAGACAGGTGATAATGAAGAATGTGTCCGCGTTGTATACTTTCTACCGTTAATACGTTTTCATTGTAAGAGAACAGCTGATTCTAATTTATTGTTGACAACGGTAGTAATTGGCTGCAAAAATTGTGATTGTAACATAATGAGCATATTAATTTACTTTTTCTTAAGAGCTGGTGTTAAGTTTATTATTGACCACTATTTGATCGTCATTTTCATTTTCAAATCTTAGGGAGCAATGTCTTCGGAGAATTAGCCACTCAAAATCTTAATTCATTCAACCATAAAACAAACATACGTAGATAAGCTATTTACGCATCTATCCATTTCATATCAACAATACAATAAATAATCAGGCTCTAAAACAAAGAACAAATTCCAAAAATATTGCAGAAAATTTCACAACATCTAATCGAGGAAATTTCACAATATTTTGCCACGCTATTGATGGATCAATATCAAGCTAAGTGCACAGATTAAAAAAACATTGCAAGACTCCTTTAGTTTCCCAAAAATCCTTTCATATTTGATCAAATAGATTTCAACATATTAATCTACTAATCTAGTCCATGTATATAGCCTACAGCACGAGATAAATCGGATGCGTCACAAACAAATCCATACTTGCATTGGTCTGTCGATATGTTGCAAAATGCTTGCGCAATCCAGTACCCTATTACTGCAAGTCTTTGTTAAGGAGTCCAGGTAAATGTAACGATGCCTTATTTGTATAAAACCTATTCAGGACAAAGGAGGACAAAGAATTAAAGTGACCAAAGAAGTTATTGCTATAGGAATTTAGATATTGTGGATAATTTTTGACAGCGGTTATTCTACTATATCTTGTAAGTATGGGGCATTTGCAACAGCAATAATCATTGCAAACCTACATTAGATAGCTGGACTTAATTACATCTACTCAGATGTAAGCGTTCGCATTCAGCTTAAGGTGATAATTACTCGAAACCATATTTAATAATCAAACACCGCTCTTGTTGTAGGAAAGACTATCGATTTTTCCTTAGAACAGCGTCATTCTTCTGAATAACGAGAATTGCATCTACGATGCACATGTTTGTCGGTGGAGAAGGTGATGGAGCTGAATTGGCATTACCCGAATGATGACCAAGAAAAACTGGTAAAAGAAAAACTTGCAGAAACAAAAGAAGAAGACGCAGCAATGGATGGTTCCAGATATGAAATGATGAAGCTTCATCAAATCTATCAAGTCTTTCATTCCAAATCCCTCAAACAATATACCAATTCAATTTACCTTTCAAAACACAGTGTACGTGAGTGTGACATTAGTATAAGTATAAAGAATACCGTCAAAGTGTTACGTAACTGATGTCCCCGTTATCCCCTCCAACTAAGCTAATTATGCCCGTGGAGTCGCTACGATAACTCAACTGGGTTATATGCTCAATTTTATGGCAAATAAAATTCCATGCTGACACTTCCACGGTAAAAGGATAATTGAAGGTAGTTTTAATGTGATGTGATAGCTAACTTAATAATGGTACCTATGTAATTACGGCGAAGGAACAGGCAGCTTTACCGTTAATCTATTTGCCTGTGGGTAATGGCTATCGATCTACGTAAAATCCATACTAGAAACCTTGTAAACACTCTTCAACGTTTCAGTCATGTTAGTTAGTAGTTTAAAGCAATATATCGTTGGCCATAGCCTTCACTTTCACTGCCAAGCACCCGGCTCCCGGGTTCAACGATAATTTGTTCCGTTCGGCGTCCTACATATAAATTGATGTATGTATGTGGCTTATGACCATGCCCAGCACCCGCCTACCGGGTGCAAATCAAAACGTGCTACAAGGGTTGCCAGAAATAAGTTGAAAATAGTTTGAACTGGGCAGTGAAAGTTAACACCGAAGACATTTTCAAGAAAATTTCTGACCAAATAATTTTGAAACGCGAGTCTTAAAACGAGTTACGTAAATCATGCTTTAAGAAGTCATGAAACACACGACGATTCTTTCCGAAAGTAACACTCTAAAAGACACTTTTCTTACAAATTTAAATGCCCGAATGAAGTTCCTATAAAAAACAAAGATAGTACTTACAATATCATGCCCCTGACTGCCGCTCCTGACGACCTCAGGTGCCATGTACTCGATAGTACCGCAGAAGGAGTACGCCCTGCTTTCACCGCCACAGAACTCCTTGGACAAACCGAAGTCTGTCAGCACGATGTGGCCTTCCGCATCCAGGAGAATGTTTTCAAGCTTGATGTCACGGTAGATAATGCCAAGCTGGTGGAAAAATTGATGGTTAAATATTGCCTATACATTGAAAACATTTGCCTATAAAGTGATGGGGCTAGTATAAGGCCCAGTTGATTGGCACGGTTTTAAAATTTGACGTATATTTTCCCACAACTTTTCTTTTTTTTTGTGTTTGTGTGCTTTCTTTGCATCATGTTTCCAGCAATTAACATAATTTATATCTGTTTTAATTTAAATATCCATAATAAGTCATATGCGAACTGAAGTACCCAAGAATAAACACGTACACAGTTCTTATTATCAACAGCAGACCCAACAAAATTGAAACAACGGGCACCATATCGACCAGCTTCACGTGTGTCAGAGAAGTTACCTACTTTTCTCTAAGCACTTAAAACAAAAACATAAACAGGCGGACCTTGACTCCATATTAAACTTTACATAAATAAAGTACAATTCAAAATAAATAATAACATGATTGTTTTAAAAGAAACGCTAACAGAACTATTTCTACTAGAAATCCAAACAAAAGAGTTTCACAAAGCGACTTAAATAAATATCAATACGTTCCATAAATAGAGATCTAGGTGTTGTTATTATGGTCGAACAATGAATTTGACCTATGCAGCCTGTCTTGTTATGATTAAGTCCTAGTCTGTTGCCTTTAAGCGTTTATCCAGGTGTTTTAACGCATATTTCTTTGCTAAGTCAACAAAAAGTCGTTGGAACCTATGATTAATACGACAAGTATGAATGGTATTTTAAAACTTGCAATGACAAAAAATTACTTGACACTTGTGGGAAAGTTGCTGGTAAAAAGTTCGTTGAAATCGATTTGCGACTTCTGATTTGTAAATATAATGATTTTGAATCACTGCAGGTCAACGGCCTTTCATACAAGGAAAGGGCCAGCCTATCAGATAATTTGTACTCGTTTTCCTCTCAATGTTTTCTGTTTTCAGAAAGTCATTAGTCAATCATTATTGAAAGCGGCTGTCCGTTATATTAAGCATTTCACTACCCGTAGTGGATTTCAAAAGCCTTTGAGACACACGTAGTAGGCGGATCTCTCAAAAAAATTACTATTCTGATATCCACGGAGGAACTAGATATATATAAGATACAGTAACCGACATACCTTATGCAGTTGCTCGAGGGCGAGTATAATTTCAGCTATGTATATTCTGACTTCGTTCTCGTTGAAATGCTCTCGCTGGTAGAGATGGGTGAACAGCTCACCACCAGCCACATAATCTGTGAAAGAAGAAGACAACTATTTAAAAAACTTGGTCAACATGTCCATTCAAATCAAAGACGATATTGTTCATCAAAATTAAACTAGCTAGATAGGAGGTTGAAGGCAGTAACTTGGGGGGAGGCCTTAATACAGCTAGGGGCTGAATAATACGTAGTTGGAAACAATGAATGAATAAGAAATGCTTCGTGGTCACACGCAAAATTCAGAATCATGTCAGTAAAACTTTTGTTAAACGTAGTATATCCAGCAAGCATAAACGTGATAGTTTACCTAACGTAAGAAGACGAAAAATAAAACTAATATACCTAGGAACGCATAATTACATCCAATAGAAGAAAACTATACGTGTATTACTGAAATGGGTATAAAAACGGACCGTATCAAATTCCGCGTATTACAATAGAGGTAAAAGTTTAATAATTGGCCCGTAAAAACAAAATTGAAATTCAGCTAATTTCTCCTACTATTCAGAAAGTATGTCAGCAATAATTCTTCCTAGCGTGGACTACGAATTACTCGAAAGTCGTGACTAATAGCAGTTTAATCAGAAGCTCAAATAAATCAGAATACTGTAAACTAGCTCATTAGAGACGGATTGATGATGATAATGATGTTATTTGTCATCTTGTGTAAATTCACCACGCTCTATTACTGGAACTGGAGAATCTATTAGTCAGTAGGAGTGCAAGATGCAAGTGCTCTTATTAAAATCATCACGATATCATCCGAAAATATGTTTCCAATTATTTAGGCTTGAAAAAAGCAAATAGTTTTTTTTTTTTTTTTTGAGGTTGGCCAATCATCAAATGACTCCTGCCGCTCTGGGTGGAGTGGAAGGCACTTTCAGACTGTTACTGACTAGAACCCATCCATGTTCCTTCCTTAGCCCTTTATGTTCCGAGGTAGCGGTAACCTTTTCGGACAATCCCGCTTACCAAAAGCAAATAGGTGTAATCACTATTCTGTAAAACTGATGACTGACAGGTTGTTTTATAGACCCCAGCTGTCTAGATGAAGAAATTTGTACTTTGACAGGTTTATTTTTAACTGTAACTTCCACCTACGACTTAGTAGATATCCAAGCTATTAATACTGATACTTATATTATAGTAGGACTATTGAAGACGTCGAAAACACAGTAACATCAATTAAATCTATAATAATAATTGAACGGAATATCAATTAAAAAAGGGGCGTGGTACATAATCTAGTTAGTATACGTAGGCACAAAATACCAAGTCTTTGGCCTACATTTCTGCCTAAGATCATAAAAGTTCTCGAGATGAATGCTAGCTAGTATTAGTATTGTTAATATTAACGGAGAATTACTATGCTCTGCTTCTTTACCCAAGCTTGTTAGGATACGTTATAATAAAGTAATCAGTTATTATTCCAAAAAAATAAGATATGGAATGGGTATGGTAAGATGCGCGCATATGGAATACAGCGTCAGAAAAATTGTGATTCCATCTGGCCATTTAACCAAAACTTTACCATACTATCATGTTTATTTCTCTTCTAAGGCTACTGCATAATCAGGCGATCGCCCTTCCCCTGATCACCCTTCTCGCAAAAGGATGATCCGAGTATTTAAAACAAAATGCGATCACCAACCAGTCTTCTGCTAACAGCTGCTTGTAAAAAGGAAACTTATCAATACATGGGGTCAAATTAACACATAATGATTATGCTAAACATGCGTCTAAAGAGTACCTATATCTATATTTGGAACGAATAGCATCTCTTATCCATGTATGGTACACAATTTTACTATCTGTGAGCATTTGTTAATGTTTTATTACCCAAAGTGAAAGTGTTCAAGTGCGGGTGATATGATTGGACTGCTTTTTATTGTGCGCGGTTTGTTCTAGATTAACAGGTAGAAAACTGCAAATTGAAATTTGGGTTTTAAGATCCTAAGCCAATGGTAGGTGGAGGCCCAGAAAGAAGTAAGGAAGTATAGGTTAACAAATATTGACGACGAACTGAAACAAAATTGCTAGAAATTCTATAGGTGATTAAATTCAAAGACATCTCATTCGCGAAATATAAGTAATGGAGTATGATTATACAGATGACTCGTCACAAATATTGCTGAGAGTCTCCCACTTTTTACCATAAAGTATTTGGCTGGACATTAATCTATTGCATCAACACATTATAACCATGAAGCTACCATCTACGTTCTTAATTATGTAGCTTGGGCAGAATAAATAATTGAAATAGGAATAATTTGAAACTACGGATTCACAGTAAAAACAGTCATAGACAAAATCACAAAGTCATCTAGATAAAGCAGCCGCCTTTTTCGTTGTATAGCGGTAATAAATTCACAGATGTAATAATATAGTCTGGCATCTAGGTCACAGAGGCGGCTAGAGGTCTATTATGTCAAAACGTTGAATTCATAAATAATATTGTCCTTAGGCAAGTTCAAGTAAATTGCTGGGGTATAGAGTATATGAATCCAGGAATGAGTAGGTCAGTGTCAGGTTGTATCTTGATTAACCTTTTGAACGCCACAGTATAAACGCACGCGCGTGCCCTCCACGCCAAGCTACAAATTCATTGCCCAATCCATGGTGTCTTTTAATTTGTTTCATGTCATTAAATACGTACGAGAGCTTTAATTCTTGAGATATCTATACAAACACTCACAAAAGTAATGATTTAATTGTTTATTTCGTGTTATAGTGTTGTTGCCATTGTCACATATTTGTGTCGTTGGCGTACAGGGCATGCGCTTGCTTGTCACGTATATGTAACAATGGCGTTCTAAAGGTTAAAATACCTAATACAAATATTAGTTTATGTTATCATAACCTTAAAGAAAACTTTAATTTCCCAGGTTATGTCTGCGCATTCAGCTTACGTTGAATGGAAAGTATGAAGGATGATATTGTTGGAATGCGTGAAGAAATGAAAGACGAATAGTGAGTGACTATACTTCATTTTTGTTACGATAATTATTTGTAACACTAAATAGGCTACTAAAACAGCTGTTATTTTGATTGCCGTATTAAAATCAAAATGTTTTGTTATCCGAGAATGCTAGCGCCCACTCTCTCATGATTTGCAGTGCCTGGAATAATTCGGTATTTTTGGCATTTTGCTCGGAATATTATGATTGACAATTATATTATTAATACGTTCGTAACATACTCCAGGGAACGCAACTTTAGTTATAATCTGATTCCACAATATCAACGAAAAGTGAAATAGTATAATTACTCTTTCTCTCTTTACAAGCAATGAGAGAGTCGAGGCTAAAACATGACCTACGTCATATCTTTCATTTACCTTAGGACGTAGTAAGAATGACGCAATACGGCGGGGACTTCAAGCCTCGTCATCAGTGACGTCACGGCTTGTCGCGAAAGCCTTGCTAAGAGTTTTGACATTTACTGGCCAAGACCTTTTTACATAAGAAAGATTTTTATAAATGTCGGAGTTAATTACGTCGGCGTATTTGAATTTCTCTTAAGACTGGTTCTGATAGAAGTGTATACTGGAGACATTTATTCAGCAGACGCACTTTGCGAATTATTTGAGAAGATTTTTAAAGATGCAGAAAATGAAAGGAGGAGGCTCGATACAAAGCTGGCTTTATCTCTAGGGATAACAATTAATAATATAAACAGATAATGAGGACTGAAATAGAAATCAATACGAATAAATATTCAGAACTATCGTGGTCGCTTATCAAAACGTAATATTGTAATCAATATATTGAATGAAATCGAAATAAACAGTAACCTAATGATAAGTTTACGTACAATCCAATGAAATGTCCCAGTTATTATATTATTATAATATCAGTAGGATTCGGTAGACGAAATCCATTACCCTTTGTTAGCTCGGTGGAGGTCATGTCTTCGAATTTTCGGGTCTTAGGATATGCCGATTTCCTCACGATGTTTTTTCACCGCTTTGAGAGAAGTGGTGATAAACTAATTTACAAAAAACTAAAGCGCCGGGAAGAGTTCGAACCTAGATCTACAACTCGGTAAGTCAGAGCCACCATTGCACAAAAGACATAATGCTCCACAAAACAAGAAAGCTCGTACCAATACAAGAAAGCAAATACAATCTTCGTAGCAACCTGACCGTATCGAGTATCAGCTCCATTACGATATTGTATTATGTCGAGCGTTTCCCAATCTCTAGTGCTGCTAGTGGGATTTGGTACAAGTTATAGGACATGGAGGGTTAATATGCCAAGGTTAACTGCAGCATGGATTTGTGCTGATATGATACCTATTATGAACCATCAATCTGCCTAACCATTTCTCAATTATGATGGATTCAGGTTCCAGCTGAATTGGTATTCACTATTGGTATATACTGGTGTACATGACCATATGATGGAGAATTGTGACGGGGGAAGTTAGACTGTAGCTATTGTACTTTATATGTTTCCTTAGACGCAAGAGACTACAAGTTCCCGTAAGGCAGCGAAGGTTAAACTGACCTGTGAAATCAAGAGCGATGATCATAAAGATTGTCGAGAAAAGACTTGGATTTAAATCATTAGAATAAAAACGGCCTGTATAAATATTCATGTTTAGAAAGCATACTATTGTATTTTTTTTTTCAAAAATCAACGTTGCATAATAAGCTGTCATGATCACACTAACCAAAACCAGGATTTTGTACAAAAAAATTCACCAACAATATTCTCAGCAGCCAGCGCTAAAATCTATAGAATTAGAACGCCATAGAACAGTAGGTTGTGCACGTGCAACAACTAACAATGGATTACAAACACTTCAGTAGGGGAAAAAGCGCAAACGTCCGCCGGTGTCGGGTCAAGGCAAGAAACGCTACGAAACTGCAGTTATTGCTTTAAACTGTATTGATTCTAATAACAAATTACTATAAGTCTAGGTAATTGTATTGAATGATGGATTTATTTATATTAAAATTTAAACGGAAGAGATTAGAAAACAACAATGGGAGGCCAAAATTATCAGGCCTGATAAGACTTAGTAGATAGTGTGGCGCAATCACAGACGCATTTGTGGACAGCAATGGGCGACTTGCACAAAAAACACTACAAACGAGAAAGATCTAATAAAGAAACTGAACGTATTAAAGTAAAATGCACAGTTTTCCAACCAATCAGTCTAACAAAGGACGGAACAAAAGACTTCGCAAATGGTTTCTTTTCAAACACCAAGCAAACAACACGTGACGAAGAAATTACACATAATTGATGTTCAATGACGGCAACTCTGGACTTTTGCACAACAACAAAACCTTTTTATCATAGGCAAACAGTGAACGACATCCAATTTAAAAATTTGATTGACTCCAGAAGTATCATATTGATGTAACAAGTTAATTTATATAGAGTTTAAAACTTTCAACAATAACAATTCCGTTCTGTATCAGGAAAGTTGCCAAATATCAATTAAAATCGATGTCGACAATGTAATTAATATGTAGCTGACCTTTTTACAAGTGATTGTGGTGCAGGTGGTTATGTATGAAGTTAACAATAAACAAATTACTGCTTTCTATTGTGGAATTTAAGAAGAAGGAAAAGTTATTAAGAACCAAATTGGTCTAGCAATAAAATAATTCAATAAGTGTTAACGCTTGCATTTCTTTAATGGATGCTTTTTCTTTAACGACTCCTGAACATAGTTGACTTTTCGCATGAAGATTGATAGATTACTGAGTACGAAGGTCTTACAGGTATAAGAATGTCACTATTGTTGCGCTTAGGACTTGGCAGGCGGCAAGTTTCATAACATAGTAACATTATATTGACCGGTTTCTAACACTCGACTTACAAACTTACGACACACACGGGATGGTAATCGACAATCGAGATCGGAAAGAAAACATAGATAAAAGAAGCGTGGTTAAAACAATGAAGATGCAAGCTGATATGTCAAGGTGAGAGATGCAATCAGTGGAACAGAAACTGTTATAGTTCAAAAGATTTATCATTAATTATTAAAGTTTGTGCGGGCGTGAGCTATTAGATTCTATAGAGGGGCAGTGGGTCAAGGTGCTGCAAAAGTAGGTCTCAGTACTGTTTGGCAATCACGTTCTCATGTAAATGCCGTACTTTTTTTAAAACTTTGAATATGCAGAAATATTCTCTACACGTAATTATAGTATTGTCCACGGTGATTGAGGTTTTGACACGACTCGTAAGAACGGATTTGAATGTATCATGGTTCGCGTGTCGCCATTTCTATTTCGCAATATCAACTCTGAACTTTGTGTGTAAAATATGAACATGTATGGCATTCTCACTTTCTATTGTGGGTTGAATTGAACTTTAAGCAGCAATGATGTCGTGATGGGATACTTAGAAGTAACTCTTGTGTGATATTGAGTTTAGATTGAGAAACCAATCTTCATTGTGATCATGTTAATCAACATTCGTTTACAACATTCAAAAACTTTTAAAGACATATTTATAATGCAATTCAAGCGCCTCGTGTCAATTCCGCGAACGACGGAAAAAGATATTTTAATTCTCAGTATATTAAATCGCTTTACTTGTAGAGTCTCTAATTTTTCACTGGATGACCTTTAAGAGGTCCCGAAGTAAAGGAAGGGGACTTAAGAATTATATCATGCGAAAACTTTCTTATGGACACTTTTATTAATTTAATACGTCAAAGATGCGAAGCAGACAGATTGAATAAAGGTAAATGCCGTCATAGAAACGTAGAGAAAATGTGGAAAAATTACAATATGATTTCAATATCAATGAACGAGAACAAACAGTACTTGAGAGAATACATTGACTTCGACCCGACTATTGATGGGTAAGGTCAATGTAGGGTATAATTACTTTGAAACATTAGTTCAAGTTAAAATTACTTAAGCCTTATTCCAATCTAGCTATTTTCCAGGTTGTGTTCTACTTGACTATGTCATTTGTTTGAGCGATATTTCACTGATCCGTGATTGGCTAGTGTCTGTTTTAATGGTTCTACCAAAAACGACTGCGTAACCTTTTTATCGAAGTCACGAATTATTTGTTCTCGTGTCGCTGTGTTGTAATTTAACAAGGGTAACATGATCATAAACCACAGGCGAAGTCTACCCACCCCCGCACCCTAACTGCATACAATTCCAATCACAATAATTTATAATTGTGAATAATTTTTACGAATATTTATTGCAAATCCATTGCTTCATATGTTCGAAAAATATATCTGCTGCTGCTTTTGAACTGTCAAAATGCAAGCCATTGCTACTGTAAGTTTGTTACGCAATTACTACTCCACTACCACGTGTCATAGATAGAAATTCTTATTCTTCTAACCTTTCCGTGCTAATATTGAAAAAAAAAATAGTTAAAAAAAACTAAAAAACACGCTTTTTATAGAAAACCGAACTAAAAATAGAAAATAAATTTTACTTTTTTAAAAGCGTGGGGTGCTTTTTAAGATAATATTCACCACCACCATGCATGTTACCCCACGCTTTTTAAAAAGTAAAATTTATTTTTCACCTCACAGGCTCGGAAAGAGTCTGTTTGTCATTCAAAATCTGAGCCGAAAATCGATTTTTGCTCTCTAGCGTGGAAAGAGTTTTTAAAATTCGAACCTTTCTATTTAATCATTTTCTATACTGCCAGTCCACTGAAAATGCATGACACGGTCTAAAATAAAATATTAAATAATACCGCTCACCTTAAAAACTTCCATCACAGTACAGAAATTAAATATTTTGCGAGGATATAATTGTAAAATTGGAATTAATGTTAATAAGTATTCCATTTGATTAAAAAAATCTGTGACGTCACATTTGAATATGCCATAAAAATACTACCCTGTCAAATACCCAATTGTGTAGTAATTGAAGTAAAATTTTTTAAATAAAATAAATACTAATATAATATGTTATTTAATCCTTTGCTTGGCAAAAATAAATATGTATTAAATTAAATTAGTTAGTTATTTGTTTTAATTTAGTTTTTTTCTTTAATTCTCCTTAGAGGACAAGTAGGATATAGAACAAAATACAGGGTATTTAATTTTGGAGATATTCTATGTAACTCATAAGATACATTGCCAAGTATCTGTTATTTTCTTCACATGAGTCAATGTATCTGAGACGCTCGAACAAAATAAAACTCAACATATAACACCTGTTTTCTTGCACCTAGCAGTTTCCTCGCTGTAGTGAGGTGAAAAGTTGTGTGTTGCGCTCGGCAGCAAAGCTTTTCTGCGTCTCGTACCTTTGAAACCTTCGTTACGCTCAGGATTCTATATATGGTTCAACCCTAGAATCCTTCGCTTACTCAGGTTTCAATAGAAGTACTCGCGCCAAAAATCAACTTTCCAGCCTTGCATAACAAATAACTATTCTATTTTTAGTTCGGTTTTCTATAAAAAGCGTGTTTTTTAGTTTTTTTAAACTATTTTTTATTTCCTACTTTTTAGTTCAAATTAATGTATTGTCATCGGTCCTCGATAAATCTACAAAGTTTGAACGAAATCTGGCCGTTTAAAGTGGGTCAAAATCGCTTCCAAATGAGTCGGTTACAAACATACATACAAGTGAAGCTAATATAAAGCGTGTAAAAATAAGGATAATGGGAAACTATTATCAAATTATTGCATTGTCATCGGTCCTTGAGACGTGTGCAAAATTTCAAGTTGATCAGACTTTTAGAAACCGGTGAAAATTAAGCTCAAAGATTCCGTTACATACATAGATACAACCCGAGCTAATAAAAGCGTGTTAAAAAAAGAGAGAGTGACAATGAAAAAGCATTAACGCAAGTTTCAAAGTAATTTTACCTGCATTATTTTAATATTATTCTTTGATAATTTTTTGACTGATTTCAGCCTCCTCAATGCTCTTTAGCCTTGCCTTGACGATGCCACTGCGATTTTGCAAGAACATTTTCGCTTGCCAGGGTCGTGGTTAAAATATAATGTTAAATAATAGCTAACATACTTTGGCTAGCATTTTATTTATATGAATTTTGCAATATTTCGGTGCTGTGTGCTATTTTCGGTTAGTCTTGCAATTTATCATTCGAGAAATACGTATTGGCTTCTAGTTTAATATTCCGCAGCTTCTAAGTACACTTAATGTTGACATTCATCAAGTTTTAAAGGCCATGACATTGCATCCAATGTCAAGGTCAAAGTAAAGATTTCGTTGAATTTAATATGGCGACGAGTGATTATGCCAACTGATTTTGTTTTATTTCCCGAAACATTATTATAACACTAAGTTCATTGCTCTACTGAATCTACGTAATATATCGAGGGAAGGATACTCTTCAATTGACTTGAAGACTGGTTATCATCAGATTCTACCAAATTTCACACCTCAATCATGAGTTCAACAAGACGCATAGAAACTGTTTACAATTCCACACTAGTATCGACCTCTGCGAAGTCTTACACTACAAGGGCATACTATTTGCTTGCCTACTC
This sequence comes from Hyppa rectilinea, assembly GCA_951799385.1. Taxonomy (NCBI): domain Eukaryota; kingdom Metazoa; phylum Arthropoda; class Insecta; order Lepidoptera; family Noctuidae; genus Hyppa; species Hyppa rectilinea. Next base: position 7,638,250 of record OX637325.1, read on the forward strand.
ATTCAGTTGTATTTGTTTATCTCTATTATCCGTAATATTTCCTTCTAAAGTTCTAAAAATATTTTAAAGTTAGTTGCTCATGATTTACCCTTTTTAAGTTTATTTAGGTTTCCTTTCTTACTGCGAGATGCTTATTCAGAATTCCACACGTGTTGCCATTAATGATTCTGTTTGGGTTCAAAATCATACTTTTGTTTGACTAAAAATGATGATCAATTTTGATGAAAATACAATTTAACACGGAAAAGTGTCCAGCATTTTCGTTATGTAAGTCATGAGACAAATAACAATAAGTCTCACACCACACAGCAGCTATCTTGCTTGACAACAAATACAGTAGCAGTAGTTTCAGACGACATTTTAAGAGTACAGGAGCCTTTAGCGTGGGCGTTCCAAATCTAAAGTGGGTAGATGGAAAGAAAAATCTACAAGATCTGCCAAATCGGATGACTGTTCAATTCTTAATTGGCAAATATTTTTCAAATACTGTTATAATGATATGGCATTTGCTATCTGCTAATTGAATCGTATGTATCTCATTGCATGACAAATTTGCTGTTTCATTGTGGGATATGGAATTGAATAGATTGATTGTGTTTGTCAGAATAGATGACAGTTTTTCTTTCAGTAGGATGAAAGTATTAAAATGAAATATTCCTAAAATTACCGAAAAGTTTTACCAAATCTGCAAGTTTTTATGGCATCTCCATTAAGCTGTAATTAGCAGCATAAAATCAAACATCGTTACGTACGTTTTTATAATGTCAATAACAAACTTTCCTTTTCAAAGTTCATTCATATAACATTTATTAATTTAAATAACTTGTATAACATTTTACAACAAGACCTCTCTCAAAATCTTACCTCACTATAATAATTTCATTCGATTAATAAGCAAATAAATCGATACATAACCTCTCGATTTCACGAGCCGCTATTTAGAAAAGAGTGCAATGGATAGAAGACCTAATTTCTTTTACAACAAGGTTTAAAATAAACAAATGTAGTTCGTTGCGTAAGGAACGCCGGTATCCCCTTGACACGCATATGTCCGAGTTAGAGTTAGATTCGTACATGAATCGAGTCAATTAGTCATAGTATTGATGTATGATACTTTGGCAATAAATCCTATATTAAGGTCGCTATGGTTGTAGAGAAAGTTATTTAAGATAACTTATCCGACTTGTGATCCTCAGAGAGGTGAGCAGTGGCGTGGTGACCTACATTCACAGCAAGCCGATGCTATTATATGAAAGGAGATGATCCTATCGCTTTTAGCTAGTGCATTATTAGAATATAATATTAGAAAAAGAAATGCTAAGCCAACCTTGCGAATCAGACTAGACTACGTTGTTTTTAGCGTGAGAAATCATCAAATGACCCCTCCCGCTCTTAGTGGAGCGGTAGGGATTGTCAGACTCTAACTGACTGAAACCCATCCATGTTCCTTCCTTAGCCCTTTATGGTCCGGGGTAGCGGTAACTCTCTCGGACAATCCCGCTGAGACAATCCTGCTGAGCTAACATGTGAGAAAAGAATCTTCTTTTTTTTCGTGTGGTTATTGACTAACCTGGTGTCAAAGTTTTTATGCTGCCGATAGGCCTCTGACTTAGCTTCACATGCTGTTGAGAAATATCTCTGAACCATACCGGTTTTATCACGAAGTTTTCCTTCACCGATTTTTAAATTATACAAGAGAAGAATGATAGAGAATTAGATATGTATGGAAAAAGGCACATGTGAGTTGTGATAAGGACAGGACAGGATGTTGAGACCAACACTTGAATCTCACTAAATACTAAAAAGTTATACTAATCGAGACGTCTAAGATATAGAAACGTGACTCCCCAAGTAGATTTCTTCAGTAGATGCCAGCGATAGGACCTTTAAAGAAAACAGTATTTTCCAAACAAACCTACCAGTACAGGGAGTAATAGAATCAACTGAAACGAACCAAGAAAGACCTAATAAATCAGCTATATAACCAGAAACCAGTTGTAACCAGACGAATTAATCCAATCTAATAGAATTTCAAATTGTTCGTCTTATATGTAACGGCATTCGAGCATCGGTAGCCATGGTACATTTACAATTAAAAATACACGCGTTGCATCTTGCATTTGATGGTACAGTCAATCGCCCATCATTTGTGGTTGATTATACATCTTTGGTTAATCATCTGTATATATTGACTTCTGTAGTGATGGAAGCACTTCAGAAAGAACATTTTAACTTCATTGTATGGTTAATAGCTTGATCGCTTACATTGTTTAAGATTGATTATTTGTTAGTTAGTTGCTTTATTTGAAAGGTATTCTATTCCTCCACTCATGTGCAATAAAGAAGAAGTTAATAATGATACTAAAACGTAGGGATTTGTTGGTTCAGCATGCTGTAGTGTTACATAACTAGGCTTTAAAGGAGACGCATAAAGTGAACTTTAACAATGATGGATCGATAGTACGGACTAGAAAGTCTTGTGGAACTTCCGAGTAAGAGTGCAATGTCTTCAGTCGTCCCGTCAATTTAAGACGCCTACTTAAACCACCGGACACTTTTCCCGATGGGATATGGTAAACCATCTCCTTTCTTACACCTAAGCTGTCTCAACCTCTTCCTATTTCTTTAGGCTTATTCAAAGAACTAATGGTAATCAGTAAGTGCGTTGAATTTGAATAATATTTATCTTTTATGTCACCCTGCTTCAACACATCTCTCAATAAATTACGCAACATACGACCCTTATGAACTTTAAACCAACGAACGAGGTTGGCATGTCAACAGAGGCCGTCGACCTTACCTTCAGGCGTACCCCAGCATTACACAACAGGAGCAGGTTGAAAGAACTTAAGGTCTGCGACTCGGCTGGGGCGAAAGGACTCCATGCCCGGGTGACATTGGGCTATCGATTTAGACTGGAGGCTAGTGTACCGTTTTTTTTTCGAAGTCTAGAAATTGTCTGTGGATATAACTTGGCACGTGGAAGGTTGGGTTTCGAAAGTCTAAGTGCTCTGGCTCACTGTTTAAGTATTTGAAGGGCAGACAGACACTTAAGCTTTTTTCTAACCTTTCTTTAACAATTCTTTTCTCAAAGGAACCGAAATGTAGGCTCTATATTATAATTGAGATGAAGCTTGCCATAACTAACTTGTACCAACAATTTTACACACCTATCTATAAAATTGATAATAATATTTTAATTAGCACGATAGGTCGTTGCGGAACCAGCCTCTTTGCGGTGCGATAACAATAGTGATAAGTTTCCAACTTGTATGAGCTTGTCGACGGTCGTGAGAAGCGAAGTGCGCCACTTACGAACTATAAATTGTGCCACTTTCAGACATCAACTTCGTATTTTCCTAAAAACAAATGTTTGTTTTTATTAAATAAACTCAATTTAATAAAAACAAACATTTGTTTTAAACAATTTTAATATTGCCTAATTATATAAAATTGAGCTAATATTCGTTTGGAACAAAAGTTATTATAAAATTATCTGGGATTGTTTAAAAACATTCCAAGGACGAAATTCGAACAGCAGCCACCGAGCCACACAGCCAACTCGAACTTTGGTCAAGCTGTCTGGAGTCTGGATAAACTAGATTCTAACCTAGAGGCTGCCTACGGGTATACAGACAACGTATCAATAAATAGTAAAGATTTTCATTTTACTGTAACACTTAAGTGGAGGAGCAGACGATAAAACAGTAGTAAGTATATAAATTTACATACAATTTACCTCAGAGAAACGTGCGCACATCTATGCGCTTATTTTAAAACTGTTTTTTCATCGAACAAAACCTAAGGATATTCAAAACTAATTCTAAATTCGCTTGAAAGATCAAATGCAGCCAGATTTAAACCTACCACATCATTTCCAATGGTAACATTGACTATAGGAATCATTCAATGAGTAAGTGGTTTTTAAATTACGCGGTCATGAAAGATGTTTTATATTTACACGTGGCTTACCTACTGCAGTAAAATAATGCATAAATTATAATTGTTATTATGGCTTATTGATGGATTCGCACGAATTTACTCATCCGAAACTGGCGAATCAACACTTAAAATAGTCGACTCGCACGAAGTTTATTGATTTTAGGGCGAATCGACAACTCCAGCAATACTTAGTTAGGCAATTGGCACATTTTGAACTTTATGAAATGGATTTTAATAATCCATTGCCTTAAAGTCCTACGGATTGTGATAAGAAAGTGTTTTACGCACTGAAGAGCTGGAATCTAGCCTCAGTCAGCATACAAGGATAGAATGCTCTTTATTGTATATCTTATTCATTATAACTTGAAAATCTTACAAGACAGGGACAGAGACTATAAAAGAGAGAGAGAGAGTGAGAGAATATGAACTTAGTGAAATTGTATCAGATCAACACCACCGTCTCCCGATATGTTGTCATTCGTCATATAGGTAAAGTAGAAGCCGCATTTAATCCCATTACTTTGTAGGTAGGTTCCAAGAGTTCCCACTAAAGCTATATAGCTGATGCATAACGAGCGATCAATGCTGTTAAATCATTGGACTATGATGAAGTATCAATTATTATAATGAAGATATTCACTGATCTACATTCATGGTTAATGGATTGAAAAATGAGATCACAATTTGTTTAAAATGACAGTTAATTGCGTACTTATAGATTGTATGACAATCATGCTAATCTAATTAATTCATAGGTTGAGAATAAATTTGTATTGATTTATGGTACTCTAATACGAAATACAAACCAATGAATTGAAAATAAAACCAATTCTAAAACTGTGGAATCCGAACCGGCAACCGCGAAGCGTTTGTTTTCCCTATCCACCCAGGTTATCTATTTACAGCACATAGTATTTGAAATTGAACTGTACTCACCAAGTATAAGGTGTAATTTGGAGTCAGTCTGGAAGGCATAGTGCAGTGTCACTAGGAAAGGGCACGCCCTCACAGCCTCCAGGACCTGTTGAATTCGTTCCATTTAACATACATACGATAGATATTTCAATTCGCTATTGGAAAGAATTTAAATACAAAGGACCTAGACTTGATCCCTGAGGCACGCCGGAATAAAAATGTTCTTACTGAAAGGAATGTCCGGCAGTCGTGTCCTAGATATCCTAGTCACGTTATAATTAAAGTTCATAAAAATGGTCTGAGCATTGGCTTTGGATTTTAGATTAAATTTTATTTTTTATTTATCTTTTATACAAATTATCAAATGATTGCTACCGAGAATCCTTTAAGTCTGAACATTCCGCGAATTTTTCAGTTATCTAACAGAGTAATCCAGAAAAGCCTTTCCTAACGTTAAGGGACTTTACCTCTCTTTTGTTATATTAATGAACAGAATCTTTCGTAGATAATTATTTACTTATTAATGTATCTAGTATTACCACTTACGTCTTACATATGTTTTTACAAGTACCCAATACAACAATCTACTCCCACACTCAGAGACGTCACCCTCAAACCGATTAAACAGAACCGCCAACAAAAATGAAATGTTTTGAAACTGGTATAATATTTTGACTGACAGGATCCAAATGTATAACCTTTTGATTAACGTGGAGGATTATTAACAAGTCCCAAGTAACGACTCCGAGAACTAGTTATATAGAGGACATACAATATGTCAAGAGCCACCCTCTGGAATTCTGCCAAAAAGCAATTCAAGATAATATAATTATTCCTTAAATTACTATAACAAAATGATTATTTACCTGTCTTTCAGTCCTAGTATGCTCTGCAGTCTTCAATTTCTGTACTATCGATGCTTTTTTCAACACCTTCATGGCATACAACTTGCCTTCGTCGATGCCGACTTTTTTCCTAACTAGAAACACTTTGCCGTATGCTGAAACAAAAGAAAGACAATCATTAGTACTTGCATACTTTAAAGTACGAAAATATACCTCGAGATCGTGTTTAACACAATCAATGTTAAAAGTCCCATCAGGAGCATATGCCATGATTACCAGTGCCAAGTATAGTGGCGTTGACAGCACCAAGACAGACAACTGTCTCTGCTTTGTCTTGACACTGTCTCGCCACTGTACCCAGCTCAGTAAGTGTAATCAAGACAACATTAACATCAAGTACATCAGTATTTATTTTGAGTTATATTTATATCGCAGTTACTATTCTTATTGCGTTTACCACTCTCTATTCCCAATCAAATTGTACAAAATATCCCATTCATGTAAACTGGAGAGATTAATTCCATAGGATAATTGAAATCCACATGGAGTCGCATAACGTAATAACGTAAGTATCAAAGTCACGAAGCATGTTGGATCTAGGATTACAAACTAGTGCAGTAGCTGGAAACAGAATAACGTTTAAGACCCATGTACTAAGAATCCTTGTAGCGTGAGCACTTAAACTAATCAGTTTTTGAATTCTAGATTGGTTGCTTTGAGTTTCAACCTAATTTTTAATGAATTTGCTGTGTAAGCTGCATTATGTTTTAGTATACCAGCTTTTGTGTACCTTTGATAACTTTATGGCTAATTGCTATTTTACTTGATTAAACGTGACGCACTATGTCGTCTTCTACAATATACATCTCTAGCAGCCGTCATCCCAGTGTTTAAATTAACTTCAAAAATATGACTTTTTTAACCATGTATGTACACAATACATGAGGAGACAAGAATAAAAAAATTTATACAAAAGCAAGTTATATCGTCTTATTGTATTTTCATCATCATATCTGTCAATAACATCGTTAAAATGTCCTCTATTTTCTGCAACAACATCTCGAGTAAGCTTTTAACTTTAGCCACGTCATCTACAAGGCCCAGTAAAGTGTAACGAGTAAAGGTTGTTATTATAATTGTGAACAATAGCGTTTTATGGGTCACTCTCATGTTACAAGTGGGTCACTTACGTAGACCGTACAAAAGCACGATTGAGATAGTCATACTATTTACAGTAATTTTACCTTTTGACAAAGAGTTTGTTTAGGGATAAAGGCTAATTGTTTTGAGTAACAAGAATTGATTATAGACAAAGTTGACGGTAAAATTCTAATAACTTTAAGGCATGTCTTGTTCTTTGAAGCCAATTGTTTTGGTCTCAAATAAAGCACTCCTGTAGCGGACGCATTCATTTTAATCTCTTTGATGATATAAGAGATGTAATGAAACATGACAAAGTTTCAATGAAATAAGTTAGAGAACAGTTCAAGACTGAATATGAAGAGTAATGGGCATGGTGCAGGAATTGACACAATTTACTACCAAGAACAACAATGACAAAGAAATACAAAAACAACTATAACCTTGACAGGCAAGAAAACTCAACGTTTGCTACCAACAGACGTGTTTTCAACACAGATCACTTTGTTTCTACGGTTTACCAAGAACCAAACTGCCATTGTTCCAAAGCTTATTGGTAGAAAAAGAAATGCGTAAACGAACAGTTTCCTTTCCGTTTTTAACAATGTTGTTATGGGAAGTCGGCAGGTACGGTCGGCAACGGCGGCAGTACAAAACAATGATTAGATAGGTGAGCAGAATTGAAAGATAGAGGAAGGACTATCGATTGCGACAGAAACGGTATGAATGGGTCCTACAAATGACATATTTGAAGCATATACTTGAAGAAGTCAATTCTATAAAGTGGGTATTCCACCGATAACTAGAACAGACGAGGAAGAGTATTATCAATCATGTAAATATAAATACCGCAAACTGAACGATAACTTGGATAGTAACTAGTATTTTGTACAGAGCTATTGTCACTAGAAATTCTCTAAATACTACAATATATAGAACTATAGCTGCAGGATGCCTGCCGCATAAGGATAATAGAGCATAAAAAATACGAAATCTGATATCTGTACCACTATTATTTGACACTTCCTTCCTTTAATATTATTATTTGGAATTATTGGTATTCTCATTAAAATCGATAACATTTGTATTATTATGTTCCCAAAATCCGTATTCGCAGCAACAAATATTTATAACCAATGCAGGTAATTCTTCCGATGCGGCATTGAAACCGGAAATGTCGACCACAGAGTTTATGGACGAATACTTTATTCTGTTGTAACGTTTTGTTTGCTACTTTTGGTTATTATCATTAAAGTATTGTAGCCTGTTTCTTTAATTGATTAGTGTCAGCGTGTTACATAGTTTTCGTATACTTAAACCACAATTACTAATTTCGCCATCTTCTTGACTTTAAATCAAAATTCGCTTCAATTCCAACCGAATGCGGTTTGCTAACATACAATTTTCTGTACCCAAATTGTACTGTAAGTAATATCCATCATATAAAATTTCCCGTTGCTATGCGTGGTTTCGTTCCCTCTAATTTGCAAACTAATTACCACGAACTGGTTCGATGTGACCGCAACCATTGCATAGATAGGTGCAGAAGGACGGGTCAGTACAACGAGCGTAAACATACACTCATGCTTAACGTACAGCAAGTGCAAGCGCACTCGCGACTGGCATTTGTTTCCAACAGTTCGAAATCTCTGTACGCACGTTCGCGTATGTGCGCGTGCGACTGTTTATGCTCATTGAATGTTCTATGGAGCAGAGCGTCTGCATCTATCTATGTATTATGTTCCGCGATCGTTACACACTTAATTACAACTAGCTGATCTAATCACAATTAAGTTCCATTACGTAAAATTTAAGCTAAAACTAAAATGGACGACCGGATTTTTATGATGCAATTTCGTGAGGTATTCCACGAAGCGCACCCAAACGAAGCACACCCAGACGAAGCACACCCAGACGAAGCACACCTAAAGTATTCCACTAAGCACCCGTAGGTGGGCTTCAAATAAAAATTTAAAATTATTAATTTCCTATTCCACGAAGCACACCAACGAATATCACTCGCATAGTGCGGAGACTAAAATAAAAATGCCGATAGTAACAAAACAACCCCCCCGTATTCTTTCTTGGCTTCCTCATTGGCGGAGGGAAAGGCGCCAAGCATATTTGGATCAGCATAATTGTTCCATGGTACAGCTGTCTTGTAGTCTTTTAAGTAGCACCTTACTTGAAATCGGGGGGCCTAGACAATCACATTTTCATTAACGATTATGCTTGTTGTTACGGGTAGTTTTGTTACGATCGACATTTTTATTTTAGTCTCCGCTCTATGCGAGTGATATTCGTAGGTGTGCTTCGTGGAATAGGAAATTAATAATTTTAAATTTTTATTTGAAGCCCACCTACGGGTGTGCTTAGTGGAATACTTTAGGTGTGCTTCGTCTGGGTGTGCTTCGTTTGGGTGCGCTTCGTGGAATACCCCAATTTCGTGGTAGACTGATTTGATTAATTGTCAAAAGAGCAACAAGAGTAATGGTATGAACGGGTTTGAAGACCAATGCAATGGCATTATCTCCTGATGCAGAGGAATTTGTTAGGGACATGCCGTGAGGACTGTTTTGTGTGTGTTGTGGCTGTGGGAGTGGGAACAGACCCAAGAAGCTAAGAATGTGTGGTTTGAAAGATGATATGGCTAGAAGGGGGATGACTATTGTAATGGCGGCTGACACAGACGCATGCAAGAAGAGAACTGATGCCGATGACACGCAACTAAATTCTGGTAAGGGTAAGATCGACGACCAATACTAGATACTAACTTTTATGAAACACCAAAGCTCTCAATAGCAGCACTATGTCAACAACATTTCTTTAGTTAAATATAATTATCAGCTTGCTTCGTTAGAATGTTGTCCAACCTGTTATAATAAGCAAAATGCATTCATAAGGCAGTGGCGCCAACATAATGCACCCAACGCACTAATGTCTTAACCGGTTTTTAATGTTTTAATTCAAATTATACACTAATGATAGTTTACTGGATAGTGAAAAAATATTGCTGTTCATAAAATAATAATTAGAAAAGGTGGGATTACAGAAATAGAAGGAACTTCAACCAACATCTGCTTATTAATATTATGTTTAACAATACGGAATGATGTAACTATGGAACAACAGGAAAACAATCTATTAGAACTGATAAAACGCCTGGCAAAAATCCCAAAAATAAGATATTTTTCCCCGTATATTGATTACGGAAACAAAAAACCAATTGCAGCAACACAGATGCATGAAATGGTCAGCCTTGATGATATCCAATTATTTTGTTACAGGAAGATCATACAAAAATAGACGCTTTCTTTTTAGTACTTCCTTATGTGGTAACAATGGATTTTAGGTTTGAATCGGCTCAAAAAATTGCTAGGGGTTATCTTCGCCACATTTTCACTTTCTACCACCCATTGGTAATTATTGACATCTCCATAACCAGTCTACTGACCAACCTTTTAGTTCCACAAGCGGAAATGTTACCACCGTAAGTATACATACGTGTCCACAATTTTCCCACAATCACCCTAAGCTACAAGGATCAGGTGTTTCCTACTAAACCGAATGAGTACATACTTCAGTCCTTTTGTTAGCGGTAGCTACTGAGCGGCTGGCCACTCGTTACACCGGACGTATTCTGTTACCCGTCATCGGCAGCCGACAGCTGGCGTACTTAGGTTCATGATTTTCTAATACATGGAGACATGTGTCTTGCGACGTAGGTAATGGGTTAAGTTTATGATGATCATTGTGTTGTATTGTATTCAGTGTGGTTTGTTTTTGAATGAACTCCTCAATATGATGATGCTAATGATCCAAAGTCTAATCCGTTTAAATGTAACGTTGTTCTTGTGGTTATTTTAATACAACTTCATTAATGTTATTTTCTGCCACGCAACAAGTCTTAGACATTGCCGCTACGATACTTGCTCGTACAATCCTGTTGTCATCTGCTGCCCACTATTTTTATCCACACAATCTTGTCAGCCTAGTCGTCTCATTTCAAAGGTTTGTTGGTCAACCAGTCGCACTGTCCTACTCTCGTTTCATTACTCAACTCGGGTTTAGCAACGATAGAACGATATTTGCAAGCTTTAATGTTGATCAAATATGTGAGTATGCCACCCGAAAATATTAAATATTTTCTGTTTTCATAAAAGTTTTGAATATCCACCAAGCCGCTCTGGTGGATTATATTATGAGTTTATGACCCACTCCCCACATCTTCTCACAGAGGTTTGGGACCCAGAAATGGGAACATTATAAGCCGATTATAATATTTGTAATAAAAGTTTTATTATTTGACCTAATTCAGGATAAATAAAATAGAAATAAAGTAGCCGTGATAACTCTAGGTAGATAAATAACAAACTGCGTTTATTTTTAGAAACCATAAAAAATAATAGCGAATAGTATATAATACGTTTTTACGACAGTGTTGTAGGAGGATAGTTCAACAATAAAAAACAGTCAAGGAGAGAAATAATTCAACGGATAAGATGTGATTGAAGTAAATGAAGAACCATATCTTGCTATATGTGAATAAATGAAAACGCAAAAACACGAAGAAATCATAAACATCCTGAATGAAGCCGTTTCGTACTTTCCAGCTCTGAATGCACAAACGACCTAGGCCGGTCGATGCTCCCGATAGCAGTCCAAGTAAATAACAGCGTTACTCCAAAAATATAACACCCGAGTTCTCATGTAGTCTTTGTTACACACATGAGTAATAGGTAGTTAATCATAAATGGTATAACTTTCATTTTGATTGCCAAATGCCAACACATTTCGAAGGAATCCAGTGAGCTTTGATGCCGGTCAATCCTCTTCGCATAAATTCATAAAGGCCGATCAGTGATCATGTTCAGTGAACTGGAATTATCTATATTTGTGTTGATCTGTGAGATCTTACACCTACGGCGTATTGAACTGAAAATAGAAACAAAACAAACGAATCGAAACAGCCACGGCCTAGTTCGGCACAGACAGTGAAAAATTCCGAATTACCAAATCAAATGAGTAATGAGTGACTGGATGGCAGGTGATTACCGCTGTTGTTGAGAAGCCGTAAAAATAAGCAAACAGAAATAGAATACACATAGGAGCTGGATTGTAACAACAAAGACGCCAAATATTTGAATTTATGAAAGAACTCAGTTGTGAGCTGTATAGGATAGTAGAATGGTAGAGAGACTTAGTCTGTAATTACTTTTTACCGTCACGCGTTTTTCTTATGGTTATCAAGTGTACAAACGTGTGTGTAAGCCCAAGAGCTCTAGATACCGTCCGAGACAATAGCGAAGTCGGAAGTGCGTGCTTGTGTCGTGTTAGTTTTTTTGATATCCACAAGTAAAGCGCGTGTCGTTTCATCCGACAACCAAAAATAAGTCATCAATAGAAGAAATTAACATTCGACGCGTATTGAATTAGCAAACTATAGAAGCAATAAACGTGATAATTGCAAAAGTAAACACTGTTAAATTATTGCTAATAAATAAAATGAATAAGGGTCGGTAGTCGGTATATATCACCAAAATATTTACTACTGCACGTTTCAAGGATACTGACGACCACGCCAGAATCCCACGTGTGTGTAAAGAATTTTTTCATACTATTTCTCGGTAATTTGAGGAATACCATGGAATAGCCACATTTTCCGTTCCCGGAAAACTGAGAGAATCTATTTTTGAAATTGGCAAATACCCCAAAAATAACATCGAGCCAAATATTTTCCTAAAATCAATGAATCTGTAAATAGACGTGGTAATTCTTAAGAAAATGTACAAAGCCCATGTAATCGCAGACGTCCTTTGGTGCATTGAACTTGTAAACGAGGCGTGTCAATGTATACGAAGTTCGGTTTGATTTGTTTTCAAAATAGGTACATTTATTAATAGAAGTTAGCGCGAAATTCGGTTCAGGTCAAGTTCACTCGTTGATGGACAAAGAGGCGATTGCGGTCGATAATGTATTTAATACTGAGCAAGAGGAAGCTGGTGGGTTTATTATAGAAGTAAATTGTGAGAACATAGATGGACATTATGGACATAATATAGAGGCCGACGTTGAATAATCCATGGCTTTCAGAATAGGCCGATAAATCAGTTTGAATGCTAGCAAACACATACAGTCAAATTTTACAACAACATAGTAACAGAACGGAAAAAGCAGACTAACAATATCAAACTTAAACATCATGTCTACACATCTATTAGCACCTACAATGGCCTAAAATTGTCTACGGATAATAGACAAGGTTTACTAACCGAAAGCAAAAATGCCGCTAAATCTTTATCACGAACCAAATAGAAAGAAATTTCTCGAAAGAAGGAAAAAAATATATTGGGTAAAATCAGATGAAAAATATGAACTGTCACACTATAGGAAAGCAATTACGGCGCCTACTGGTTTGAAAACAAAATATTGTAACGGAAAATGATCTCGCGAAGATCAGAAGAATATTATTTAATTGATTTCACTTCTCGGAAGCTTTTAAAGCGCTTGGGGTAAGATTGAAAACAAGATAACTTCGTTGCAAACTTACAGCACTCACTGCCTTGAGTTTTAATTCTTTATCTAGGTATCTATATCTATGAATACGTTGTTGAGATTATTTTTAGATTGTTGTTTCAGACCATTACCGACGAAGCCACGTGTAGTAGTTAATATTTTAATAGTATGCTATTATAGATTTTTGCGACGACAACAACTTTTGCCTACATATTGACCTACCTACGCCTTAACCTGGATATCACTACATAGTCTAAAATAAAGTCGCTTTCTCTGTCCCTATATCCCTATGTATGCCTAAATCTTTAAAACTACGCAACGGAATTAGATGCGGTTTTTTTAATAGATAGAGTGATTCAAGAGGAAGGTTTATGTGTTGTAATTTGTCGACTTATTTTGCGGGCGAAGCCGCGGGTGGAAGCTAGTATAATTTAATTTGCTTGACTCATATCCACAAGTTCAACGGAAAGTTGTAAATCATGGGGGAATGGACGACATTTGTTGACATTGCGAAGATTTTGAAGGTAGCTTGAAGTCTTCATTTTCCCTGTACGAGTAGAAATTGAAACGATACTGATAAGTAGTCAAATTACATTGTACTACATAGCCAAGTAATTAAAATAGATAAAATTGGTTAAAACAGTGTGTCGCCTGCGATCATAACGCTACTCGGGTTCAGAGACCCATGTCAATCGTTTAGCGAATAAAACGGTTCATCGATTCCGTTTTACGTGCAAATAACTTTTAAACAGGCCAACATTTTTTGTTAAAACTGGTCTGTGGGATTAATACTAAAATGAAGGCTCGATCTGTTTTGAATACGTGTAGGTCATTAATTATATGTTGTTTAGTTTATGTTACAGATTCATCACAAGCGTCATCTTGGGCTAGCTATTTAATAGGATCTGTTTTCATCCTGCACCTAACTTCAGTGCGGGTCTTGAGACTCTTGTATGATCAAAAATCATCATACGCTTTGTTATTGCAACAGTATAGTCGTCTGAATTTATTATGGTGATTTACATTATTTTCTAGTCTTTCCGCCTCGTCTCTTATACTGCGGAGTAATTGAGTTGCACATGACATGGCAATTGCTGGTACTCCCTTTCATTATGACAGTACAGCCACGTTCATTGCGTTATTTACGTTGTTGAGCAAACGAATGTTCAAAGCAATGGGTTGGGAATTTCCTTCAAACCCTCGGGTCGGGATTGAAGCTACGCAGTTGGGGCCTTAGTGTTACCTTTATTCTACAACAGTCATCATCGGCTTTCCAGAATACTAAGGTGCAGCTTTTTTCTTTTTTGAGGGTGGGAATTCATCCAATGACTTCTTCTCGCTCTGGGTGGAGTGGAAGGGAGTGTCAGACTCTTACTGACTAGAACCCATCCATGTACCTTCCCTAGCCCTTTATGTTCCAGAGTAACGGTAAACCTTTCGGACAATCCCACTTAAAGATGCAGCTTAATTCTATAAGACACATGGAGCGACTGTATCTGACCTCCTCGTTACTGTGTACGCTTTCCCCTTAAGACTGGACATCCTCTACAATGGTGTAACTTATAAAATGACCAATAATCCTAAGACTTGTTCAAGAATCAGCTGCTAATCTAGTAGCATGAGTTCACTAACTCCTTCTGTAGCAACCAAACTAGTTTCATTAAGCCTGCTAAATATAGTAGGCATATTAATTTAATAATTATCTAAACGCTTAATCAGCATGATTAGTTTTTAATTTATGTGTGAATAAAGATCTAGAAACTAAATAGTTTAGTAGATAAAAATCCGTTTTTAGTATATACTAAAAACGGATTTTTATGTCAGTATGAAACCAGGAAATCGTGAATGTATTAACAATGATTTATACTGCGGCTGACAACAATATAAGGTGTTAAAAAATTAACTCTAAGAATTTCGTGGGAGCATTGTACTCATCGTAACGAACAACTTTTACTATGGGAACATTTTATTGAGTTACGTGTGCATAAATGTATGGAACAGCTCATATTTTTTTCGCGATTTCAGGGTTCATCCCATAGTAAAAGTTGTTCGTTACGATGAGTACAATGCTCCCACGAAATTCTTAGAGTTAATTTTTTAACACCTTATATACATTGTTAACATTTGACATTAATTGACTCTGACCTAACAAGTACTGATATGAAATCTTTCTGTATTATCTCAAATGATACTGAAGTTTCATTTTCTGTCCAATTATACAAATCGAATAATGCATTTATTGCATTATTTGTAACCATGTGACTGTTCCTAAATTACCCCAGGCTGATAACATTTTCGTTTTTCCTAACTTCGTTAATATTAATGTTTTGGGTCGGTTCCCCCTTCTATACAAAAACCAAAGGTCATTCATTCATACATTCACTCACTTACTGATAAAACACGAAATCTCAATACTGGACCTACGAAGTTGAAATTAGGCACAAAGGTAGATTATGGGCAGGAGAGGTTTGCTTATTTGTTGTTTAATCTGAAGACGAAGAATGGACAAAATCGTAACACAAACTACTTTTTTTATTTTTTGAGAGTGTGATATCATCAGGTGACCCCTCCCGCTCTGGGTGGACCGGGAGTGTCAGACTCTTACTGACTAAAACCCATCCATGTACTTTCCTTAGCCTTTAATGTTACCGAGTTGCGGTAACCCTTTCGGACAATCCCGCTTACCTAACACTGACTACTTGACTTATTCAAAACAAAATTATCCCATACCACTTAAAAATCTACCATTCAACGATATCTTAAAACAATTTGCTGAACATTCAGAAGCTTGTGTAACAATACAGTCGGGTCGTTGATAAAATGCAAATTTAGCGAATATTAGCAAGGTTGTCGACCTCAGACGTAGAAAGAACAATGAAATTAAAACATGTAGGTACTTGGAGACGGCGACATTATAATTTAAATCATATGATGACGTTTTTTGATAACAAAAAAATAATAAAAGCGTTTATAATTATCAGAAACAAACGACCAGTGGTCCAAATTAGCCATTGTCCTTTGCCTAGCAGTGGGATTAAAGTGATTTTTTTTCCTTTAATTTTAGATTAATATAGCTACTATTTCAAATAAAAGCATACTTTTCCTATTTATTAAAAAAAAAGTTTTTAACTTAATTTTATCGTTAAATACAGCTACAATTTTACATCGGAATTCGATTGTCAATGTTGGAAAATTCATTTGAATGTTAAGATTGCTATTTCTTAATAAATGACCGGAATGGGTAAACGTGTGTATAAAAGTAATCCAATTGACATAGAATATTGACACATCATTTTTTTTTTCATGTAATTATACAACGTGGAAACTACAATACGATCATAAATTATACTGCGTATATTTAATGCTGTCCCCAGCCTGCATACGAAAATTCAATCAAATATATCCAATAGTTAAGTCACTATAGCTAGTCAAAGATTGGCAAAGCCCATAGTCGGTCCACTACTATTATTTAGTTAGTTTGAAAAAAACACTTTTTAATTTCGGTGTTAGGATATATTTGATAGTTCCAAAATACTCCTATTCATTAGTATTGTCAGTGTTTTCATTTATGGTCGTATTGTTTTCTCCACATTGTATACAGCTAATATTTAAATAAGACTTTCTAGTAGCAAAAGATCTAAAATAATTATTGTAAAGAGGCATTTGGTGAATTTAAAAAAAACCGGCTATGTGCGAGTCGGACTTGGCCATACCATTCCTTATAAATAACGAAAAAAAAATCACGTTTGTTGTATTGAGAGCCGCTTTAATACTTATTTTACTGTTTTTTAGTATTTGTTGTTATAACGGCAACAGAAATACATCATCTGTGAAAATTTCAACTATCTAAATATCACGGTTCATGAGATACAGCCTGGTGACAGACGGACTGCGGGGTAATAGGGGGGACCCTATTACTAAGACTCCGCTGTCCGTAATTTTTTGGGAACCCAAAAAAATATTAGAAATTGTAGCCCACCGGTATCGGAAAGCAAGCCAAGCTACTGGTGGTCACGGCTCCAGAGAGAGGAACCTCCTAACAAAGCGAGCAGTGCCAAGGAGTACCGCTTTCTGAATCAAGCTCTTAATCCAGCTCCTCAACGAGAGACACCCTAGGTGTTGGTCTAGAGGGCAATGATATAAAAGCTACAAAGAGGTTGCATATAATTACATGGCTAAGTACTAATAGCCGCACAGGTTAATCCATCAGGTTAAGCTACGCTTATCGGGGTTGGCCGCGGATGGGTGACCATCTTCATACTGAGACTCCTCCATGCCTCGGAAAGCACGGTAAGCCGTTGGTCCCGGATGTCATTTGTGCATCTTTGACCGTCGTTACGGGTCGTCAGTAAGCCCGATAATCTGACAGCCAGTCTTACCAAGGGGTATCGTATTGCCCAGTTTCTGGGTTGTGGAGGTCATGGATAGGCTAGTCACTCCATGTAAAATACTGTTATTCTGCTGCTTCCGGTTAGACTGGAAGCCGACCCCAACATAGTTGGGAAAAGGCTAGGCAGATGATGACAAACTCACAAGTTCCGCACTACTGATCCGATTCCAAAAATTATTTCAATAATGAAAAGCTACCGCCGAGTGTATATCTTTTATGTTGCAAAAAAAAAAACACGCGGATGAACTCACGAATAGAAGCTAATACAAAACTAACACATAATATAAAATGTTCTATAACTTATTCCAAGTCCCGTTTGTATAAGAATTTCAATATATTCAAACATTTGTTACGCTTTTTCTTCAACCACTATAAACCGATCAGGAAAGTTTTTAGCTTGTCCAAGCAAAAAAAAAAAGAAGACTATTTAAACGAGGTCTGAAACTGCTAACAGGAAAAGTTAGACTTTAAATGTTACTAAAGATAAAAAAAATACAGTTAATTTTGCATCCAGCATAACATAACAAATATTATCATTATCTGCATAACATACAGTGTCCAATCAATTATAGTCTCATTAATCATTTTGAAATTATAATTATCATTACTGAAGTTTGCCAATAAAATATTATATGTCTAAAAATAGAATACTGACTAACTACACTGACTTAAATTACTCAAATATCATTGACGCAAATTGAAGTCTTGGTGACTTTCAAGATTTACGATAAGGATTTATTTATATAATAAAATTAATTAATTTTGCAACTCAGCTTAAAATTATTTATGAATAGAAATGGCCTCTGTCCTTAATATTTTGACACTGGCTGTCAAAGTCACTTCATTATTAAATGATGCAAGATTTGAATAGAACCACAGACAATATCACAATATCTTGGCTATAATCCACGAAGGATTGGATCCTTCGTGGATCTGGGTGGATAACCAGATTTGGCCAATTAAAATCAGCCTCATTATTAAGAGAATGACCCTGGTTTAGCAAGATCATAATAACCTAATTGTGACAGCATGGTAGACAAATACGGTCAGCGGAATTGTCCGAAAGGCTTACCGTTGCCCCGAAACACAAAGGGCTAAGGAAGGAACATGGAGGGGTTTTAGTTAATAACAGTCTGACACTCTCTTCTGCTCCACCTAGAGCGGGACTCCCTCATTAGATGATTCCCCACCCCAAAAAAAGAACAAAGCTAGCGAGCAATGTCGCGCCATCAAATCCGAAATAACCTCCAGAAATTATTGTAGTATAAACTGAATTACTGAAAATTCATTAAAATCCCCAGACAAACGACCTACGGCTAGACACAAGGGCCTATGGCCTTGTGACTACAAAACGCAAATTTTGAATTCCTTTTTAATGTAGACGCAAAAATATGGACCTTCACTTATTAATGTTCTAATAAAGTTTTTCGTAGACTATCAACTCATTTAGTAGCACTTGTGCGAAGGAGTCACCTTAATATTCTAATCAATAGGTTCTATAGAAGAAAATCGTTGATGAATTTTGCTAGGTGTATTAATATGTCTGCCCTTGACTGTACGAACGATAGAAGTCTAGTGAGCGTGAGGTAAATGGCCCCCAGAGGTGAAACATCTGCCAGTCGTAGGATAAAAAAATATGCCACCTGGTTGCGGGTGCTCGACCAATGGAAACGGCTCCTGATGACGTGTTGCGCTTATGATTTTGAGGTTTTTTATATTCAAGCACATGGTATAAAAGCTTCTTCAGGTCATTCTTCTCCATAGAAAACAATGTACATACATGGGCATAAAATACAATTTTTTTTAAACTGCTTACTAGTTGAAGACCTAATAATATTGAAAATATATTACTCCATGTACGTAAGGACTCTTCTAGATGATTGATAGATAATTTATTTGACATTTCAAGTACTTTCCTGAGTATATTTTCTCGTAAATCTTAATAATCGTTGACGCAAATCCTTTTTTGCTGTGACAACAAATATTTTTGAAAGGAGAATGGTCCTACGTCTTTGAATTTAAGTGTGTTGTTAAAATATTAAGTGCTATATCAAATCTGTCATCTCCACAAAATGATTTAAGTACTATGTGAAATAAAGAACGTTCTAGACATTTTCATGAGTTAGAAAATTAGTCGGTATTAATTAATAAGTAATTAAATTGTATGAGAATTAATAATCGTCACGCTCGTCATCTCCTAAAGGTTATGCGGAGGTGTATTTTAAATACTTCCTACATACCGAGCGTAAAGTAGGAGCTCTTGACTAAGTAATAACAGCCGCGTCGATCCAAAAGGTTAAGCTCCGCTTGGTCTTTAAAAAAATACTTTTCTATAACTGTCCCACCGCGGGGCAAAGCAAGATCACCTCACTTGCTGAAAACGGGTTGGCGATTTAAACCATGGCTAGAACTTATTTAATAAAAAAAAATACTATTCTATAACTGTCCCACCGCGGGGCAAAGCAAGATCACCTCACTTGCTGAAAACGGGTTGGCGATTTAACCATGGCTAGGACTTATTTAATAATAAAAAAATACTATTCTATAACTGTCCCACCGCGGGGCAAAGCAAGATCACCTCACTTGCTGAAAAAGGGTTGGCGATTTAAACCATAGCTAGGACTTATTTAATAAAAAAAAAAAACTATTCTATAACTGTCCCACCGCGGGGCAAAGCAAGATCACCTCACTTGCTGAAAACGGGTTGGCGATTTAAATCATGGCTAGGACTTATTTCTACCAGTCGATTAGTTTCCCTAATCTTCAACAAGCACTTAATCTTATTGAATGAAGCTTATTTAGAACGCCATCTATCTTGACACCCCGCATTCCATCCAAACAAATTACAAGTCTGTGTTTGAGAAAAAATACTACAAATTAACTGTTCAACAAAAAACGTGTCATTTGTTAGGACTTTGAAGAATTGACCTAGAGAAACAAATCAATCAAGAATTCGAAAACAATCCTAAATTAAGAAAGTTTTTTTATTTGTAAGAAATGGTTAGACTGCCTCGATGGTCTAGTGTGTTCGCAAGCGCTACTGCTAAGTATGAGAAAACAAAAAAATTATCTAGAAATCTTGTATGACAATATGAACTAAAACGGTGCGGTAGGTCAAGCAACGCTGGCTGCGCAAGAGCACAGGTGGTGGCGAGCCCGGCCCGTTGCGTGCATTCCCGTCTCGGACACGCAACCGGGCGGATGTGTGAATATGATCGCGATTAGCGATTTTTGCACGAAACACATGGTGTGTTTTAAATTACTGAATAGTGACTAAGTCCTTATTCGGTCACGCTAGTCTTACTAATTTGTTGACTGTTCTTTACTTTTTCATGTTACGTTGGAGGATAGATCGTGACATATTGATATGAAGGTTTAACTATCGGAAAGATAATAGGATATATATGATTTAATTTAAATGGACGACTCCGTTAATAAGTTTTACATAATTCCTCATTAAAATGAGACCAATTGTGAATTTGCGTGGGTAAGCATTTCGCGAAACGACAAGCTATAAAATTTTATACATTTTAAATCCGGCTTTCACCGCTACATGCGACACATTGGAATTTTTCCTTTTACAAATTACGGTGGTCAACAGTTTATCAAAATCCAAAAAAATGGTTTCAATCTTACAATAAATCAAGATTTAAACTTTCTAGAAAAACCATTTGATGGTTTAATTGAGATCTAGAAATCGATGTCAAATTGACATATTGATCGTCTTAGGAGTCTAGCCTCGCTACGACCTTGCTGACTTGCTCATATTTTTCACAGTATAAGCGATTCTCTTTAGTTCTCGCTAATACTCTAAATTTGCCATCTATTTTGGCAATGGATTCTAGAACACCTTCAACATCCCTGACAATTGATTCCAAAACCTTTAAACACGTCAGAAAATTTCGTAATTCTGACCCCAAGGCAGCAGACGCGCTTGTCATACATAAAACATTCAAATTGGGGCCCAATACCGTTCCCTCGCGTGCATCCTGTCATTTCACCTGCTTTTGATCACAAAGCTCATTTAAATTCACTGCTTAGGATGCTTGCGATTATTTTGCGAGTTATTTTAAAGAATGGTGAATTTCATCGTCAAAAACGTCTGAAAGGACCACGTTTACTTTTAATATATATATATATTTCTCTTTAATGCAAGTAACATAGACTCATTGTGTTAGTAACGGAGACTTTAGATTTGCATCGTGCCAGCTTACAAAGTTTCAATTTCTTTAGATATTGGTTTTAAATTAATCTTCGAACCATAAGCCTTAAGTAGTAAAGGTCTACATGACCTAAAAGCAAGAGCTTGTAATATGATTAAAGCAGAATTACTAATACTATCACGTGGCAGTCACCACGTGCTGCAAAACACACCATATTTAAACTCAACACAGGTTTTAAGCAACTAATTTTAACTTTTTAACCCCAGTCACCTCGTAAGCTCACAACCATAAGCATCATCTAAATTTATGAAGCAATGATAACAAGTCAAAGTGAAGGGGGCAGAGACAAAACAAACATATTGAAAGCTTCGCTTGGGGTGAGCCTTATCTCACATATGGGCTTACCGGTGCACGGTGTCAATGATCCGCGCCCGCGATATGGATATGTTATGAGTACTCTTAATTCATTCATTATGAATGCGAGTTAATAAACAATCGTAGGAGTTTTTGTACGGACGTTGTGTTTGGTTGCGAAAATATCGGGATGTCCGGATGTCCATCACGATGGATGGTTGTGGTAGGTTAGGTGAGGACCAAATTCGGGGTCATTGACAAATGCGAAAATACGTCCGGTTTTTAAGCCGTTTTTTGACGAGAGGAAACAATTGAGCTAAGAAATCTGAAGGATCATTTCGACTTACAGAGGGCGGAAAGCACCTTAATTAAGGTAATACATATCACGTAGCATTTCAATACGCTGATATTTTATCAGTAAAACCATCCAAATATTCGCTACAAGTTTGAGAATCAATCACTCCGTTCTTTTGAGGTCAAACAACGATTAACACGTACGGTGTCCCAAAAAATATGTAATGAGTCTATATTTTGTACATCATACACTCGCTTCTAGACTAGATTAAAGAATAAAATGGCGGCTAGATGTAATGCAAATATATTCCGTTTTGTGTAGGTTGCTCATTAATTTTTTATTCGTCTTTTTCCATCGTGCTTCGACATAACCACGTGAAATGTAGAAATTCTACGTAGTGTTTCTACGACGCCATTTTTTTTTTCATGGCCGAGAATGAATCTCTTTTGTATTTCAACAATTGCATAAATTGTTCAATTTCCTGTATCAGTAGCGAGAATACACAATGATTTATTAACAGATTGCAAGATAACATTAATATAAGCAAGTCATTTATTAATGATAATGATGATTATTACACAATGAACCGTCATTATGAGTAATGAAACTATTAATTTAATGTATTCTTTAATCCCTATTAATTGTCTATTGACAAATAGACTTTAGAAGAGCTTACGTCTTAATGTTTAAGGTGTCCTAATTTCATTTTATGATTTATGGTTTGTTCTTATAGGTTATGGGGTTAACAACCGCTAATTCCGGCGATATCAGATGTGAATAACATCGCAACTTGGCGTGAAGGTCAATCGCTTATCGCTCAAATATGAGGAAAATCAGCTAACTTTTCAATTGCCTAACAATAATAGAAATTCCGACAATAGGAAACATTGGTTCTGGTGCTATAATCGAACCACTAAATAGTTAAAAAGTCATTATAAAGTAATAGAAAACGCGCAGAAACCGCGTTGGATGTACCAGGTTAACATAAGGTCGTGGACTATGTAAGGACGGGGGCGCCGGGCGGGTAACGACCGGGCACCGCTACGCGCCAGTTTCGGGGGTCGTCGACCTGCCGCGACGGACGACGTCCTGGGACGGCCTCTACGTCAAACATGATGCCTTGGTACCTAGTCGGAGAAACTTTTCTAAGGTTCTTTAATTGGAGTTTAATTACGTGTATACAGAACATCTTTGTTATTTAACTGGATGTGGGCAGAGAATATAGTAGGTATGCAATAGATATTTTCTTTCCAATGTGTAATTAATTTCTTTTGCAATTAAAACTAACAAATTTCCGTAAACAGAAAAACTAACAGAACAACTACATCCAATCAAAATGTAGCAGCCCACTCATTCAATAGAATCGAGAAAGAGTACTATTGACACGAAAAGAAAAAGATCCAACCAAAATCATAACAACTTCTTCTGAATGGAACAATACTACCAACCTTCACGCGTTCCGAGACATGCCCGCCCCTATTTCACAGTTAGAAACTCTCACCCCACAGTGGAAACAAAAAACGTCTCCCTTTGCCAAGGGTAAGGTCGAATGCACCCGTACCCTATCTTACTTAAATATAAGCAAGCATCTTTAGAAGAACACTCAATTTCACTCCGTATTTCGCGTTAAAAGTTTTAAAACCCTCTCCAGGATTAGAGTAATGCTTTGGATTGACGGATTGATGTGTGAAGAAAATATTTTTACGAGTGTTTTTGAACACACTTTATAAAAAACAGTTGAGTGTTGGGATTCCCACTGCTTGGAGTTCTAAGCTTGTCGAAAACGACCGTGCCAAAACTGATTTAAATACCATCGCACAAGATAGATTTTTATCAGCCAATATAATTTAGTTATAGCTAGATGAACCTTCGTTCCTAGTTTTTTAAATGGGTTAAACTTGTATCTTCAACAATTATAATAATCGATCTAATTTAACAGAACAAACTCATAAACGAACACAAACTCTTAATGTACTGCAGTTCAAAACATTCCCATATTTTAGAATAATTACAAGAAAAAGCAGTAAAATCTTTAATTAAACAATAAGTCTGCACGCTACATCCATGCAGGCAGAGGCAGAGACGGGGGCTAAACGCAGCAATAAAACGAAACAGTCTAGACTAGGTAACTTGCGCGCAATAAACTATGTGCCAAATTCGTATTAACCCAAACTGCGTATAAAATAAATGTAGAATCATGTGTGTTTGAAAACAAAATGCTAGTCACTGCGATTAGCAGATCGCAATTAATACTGTTATTGGATTAGGAATGTACCTAAGAAGCCTCCTTGAGAATTCCAATGGCAATTTGAGGATCTAAGTCAAGGGTTTGATACGATTCAGCACGCTGAATGGGTGTATTTATTATTTGTATGCATAGTGCAATTGGAAATAACAAATTAAGAACTTCGTTTTTTTTTATTTAAAATCATTAATGGTCCCAATTTCACTTCAGAGCACAGACATCCTAATTAGCAGAACGGAAACGTGTGAAATTTCGTTTCCACTGGACATTTTTACAAAAAACTTTCATGCAGCTATAAAAGTGCGTTGTTTTTGTGACAGACGTACGTGACGACTGCATTTAGACTAATTAACGACGCCAGTAATGACTCGTGTCCTTAAAAAGAACATGATGCATTTTGCACAGGACAAAGTGACAAAAAGAGAACAATACTCATGTCGTTTACACGTCTCTTTCCGTGAGTAAGAAACGCAAATAATCTTAAATTGGTCAAATGTTTGTGAAACTATCGACAAATATTGCGTGCATCCAAATCTCTGCAAATTTTGTGCCAGTAACAATATATTTCCAATGAAACTTTTTGCATTTATTTTCAACACTGACTGACGCAAGCCTTATTAACAGCCATTTATAACCGTTCTGTCACGTTCAAAGATTACTAGACTAGTATTGAAGACATTACGGTAAAGACTCAAGATCCTATTGGTGTTAATCACATTTCCAAATTCGAAACTACGCCGACATAGTCGACAGTGTCGGCGTAGAATGTTACATCACCGAAACGGAGTGCGACCAGCATCTACATTACACCGACATACGTCCACACGATAGAACATCGAGGAATACCTTAGAAACCGTAGGTACTATAACACGTACAACCAATGACGAAGTACATATTTGGATGAAGTAGTGCTGCTACGAGCAACGTACGTCATTAACCACGAGTAACCAGTTTCATTCAACTTGCGTAGATTGATAAACTTTACAGTAAAATACGGCTAAAACGCGATCTGATTGTACACCTCGTAGCTAAAGTTTAAACGTTATGTAGAATATTATCGGTAATACGGACGTCATTACGGACAATATAGAAGGAGAGCGTCACGGCGCGGTCGCCAAAGTAAATGCAAAAACATGACGTACACTTGCGTACAGCGATGTTCTATTAAGTGAGTTATTGGCCACCTAACGTCTGATTGTGATACCGTCACATACACTATGTATTACATAAGAAGCTACGTAGGGGTTTATTTCAATTATAATATCATACTTAATTATGACGTAGAGAGCAGAGTTGTTGTTGCCATAGCTTGTTGACAATGTTAGATAATTTTTGTTAAATGACGTTGGAAATCACCTTCTGAGATCATTATAGATTACGGCAATATTCTTGGAATATCTTTTAATGCAAATTGTATAGCACGACTATAATTCAAGGTGGTTGTTGGGCGGCTCAGTTCAGTTGTACTCGTGGACTGAAAGATGATACTTGGACAAGCCGATCATAATAATCGTATGAGTCATGAGTACAATGATTCATATATGACTACAGATATGCGACATTTTTGTTAAAAAACAAAATATTATTGTACCACAAACAAACTTGAGACAGGCCACCAGCTGAAGTTATTTAACAGACTGCTAGGCGTTGCACAAAGGGGGTTCCAGAGTGGTCTTTTTAAGATACATATAACGGGCCCTTTCCACGTCCTCATGGTGATCACCGGGGTAGTTTTAGCGAAGTAAGAATCTCACACTCCCTGGTCTTTTCCCGAAAAGTCCAGACGCCTTTTGAAGGTTTCCCCCACGAAAACAAAAAAAGGGTTCGGCTAAAAATATCTGAAATAACTACCCACCTATAAATTAAAAAAATAAATTTTCAAAAGTTGTGCGATACATTTTCTCTAAAGCATTTTACTCGTGTATACAACATGTAAGTAACAACAAGGTATGTTTATGCACGCACATATTTACTATGTACGTCCAGTCCTAGTTATGTAAGTTTTCCTTATCTTCTAAGCAACAATATGAGTGTTCAATTAACAAAGAAAATGGCTATTATTTTTAAATACTAGGCTCTACTACGGCGGCCGTCAAACGTGAAGAATGAATAAACAAGGTTATATTCGTAGTAAGAAGTGATAACATAACCTTTTCAAAAACCGTTTTTTAAATGATTAAATGATTCCTCCAGCTCTGGGTGGAACGGAAGAGAGTGTCAGACTCTTGCTGACAGAAACCCATCCATCCATTTTCCATCCTTAGCCCTTTGTGTTCCCTTGAGACGTTATAGTCCGTTTGTAGTTTGCTTCTAGTTTAACCAAATACCTGAATGTTAATACTTTTCATAGATCCAATAAAAATTGAAAACGAAAAGAAGGGTTGGTAGACCAACAACTAGAGGGGTTGTATGTGCCTTAAGTAAGACATGGATAGGATTCTCACAAGTCACAAAGACCAGGGAAGCATGGCATAAAAGGGAGGAGGGCTATATTCAACCGTGGGTGAAACAAAGCTGATGATGAACAAAAATTAAATAATAGAATACAAAAATCACGATAATATATAGCCATAAGTATGGAAACAGATATAGACAATTTTATCCCTTTTCTGTCAACAATACATCCGCACATTTGAAATAGGAATCTGCATAGTATTCGTAATAATATAAACTGATAAACATCTCCCAATCGCTATAACAACAACCAAATGTGTTGGTTGTCATTCAACAACCATTCTAAACTTTATCGTGCCCTAGGGATGTGGTCACAATCATTTGGTCGATGTTTTTATCGATTTGGCATCGAATAACTAAGTGACACTTATCAGTAGTTTACATAGCACTTGTGGTAGTGGGCATTTATTTGAAATTCGTAGAACAGTGTATTTTTTGCTTACGATTTCTAATTATTTGGGGATGTAGGAAAATAAAAAATACATGTGAAGTCATTATAACCATTGCATAGTCTTTTCCTAACTATACATGTCGGGATCGTCTTCCAGTCTAACCGGATCAAACTCAAACTCAAAGTATTTATTTCAAATAAACCAATTACAGGCACTTTTGAATTGTCAAGGTGTCGGTCAGTCAGAGAGATGAAGCTAGTTGCCCATTCCAAAGCAGTAGGTACCTATGGAGAAGAACGGGCAAGAAACTCCATGGACACTCTTTTAAACAAAATATGGTTACAAAATATTGGTTACGTAGTTCATATTAGTATTATACATGTGAGAACGATGCATAACGTTAAAAGCATCAGATATAAAATATGTAAAAACTATTCAATAATTAAATTAATGATGCAGCTGAATACCAGTATTTTATAAAGAGCGACTGCCCATCGGACCTCCATTAACCCAGTAACTGGGTAATACGATACGCCTTAGTAAGACTGGTTGTCAGATAACTAATTTGGTGTGAACCAACAGGGATAAAAAGGGGGGAGGGGGGAATATTAATTACATAAGTAGTATTATAAGCAATGATAGCCTAGTGGTGTGACCGTCGGACTGCCAAGTCACAGGTATCGAGTTCGAATCCAATGCACGCACCTCTGATTTTACGGATTCATGTATTGTATAATTACTTATCACTTGCTTAAAAATCGGTGAAAGGAAACATCGTGAGAAAACCAGCATGTCTGAGAGATATTTCTCAACAGCATGTGAAGCTAAGTCAGAGGCCCATGGGCAGCATAGAAACTCTGACACCAGATTAGTCACTAACCACACGAAAAGAAGAAGTCGTAATCATTTGTATGATCTTCAGTTGGTATTGTAGTTGCACCACGTGGCAAAGATCATCTTGATAAAGAAACAAAACAAAACAACCAGGCGAATTAAAAACACCCACAACAAAACCCGAAACCTTCATGTTTACCTCATTTTATTTTTTCCTTTTCCAATATTCAACTACCCACGAATACTATGATCAGTTGCTTTCGACCCACAGAAAACGGGAGAGGCGAGTGCACGTGCACTTAAAACATGGTCCGGGTCACGTTTGCCTCTGATGTTTATGACCCTTTATTAAAAACTCGCTTACTTGCGAAATATCAATAAAATATTAACATAGGATATACCTATGATGAGTAATACCTATATTATTCAGTATGCAGTTTGCTATAATAAAAAAAATAATGAGGACAATGCCAAAAAAAGAATATCAAGGACGTCTTTTCGCAAGACAAGAAATTTCAACATTAAAGCAGTACAGTCAAGTACACGTGTGTTTAGAACCTGGTTCAAGTCACGTTTATCATAAGCAAAGCAACTGGTAGATGTATCGACTGCAGAATTGCAGTTGTATATATGTGAACGGACATAGTGATAATTTTGATCATTTGGAGAAAAGTTATCTGAAAACTCAAAAGCTAGGAGAGCTATATAAAGAGAAACCTAACATAACAGTGCAGGATTTACAGAAGATAATAAAGAATGCATCAAAACACTAAACACTAACGATGAAGTTGATACTAAAGAACAGAACAAGAATCAATTAAAAAAATCAAAAACTCGAGTGCGTAAGAAGGAGCTTTAAAAACAGATGAAAATAAGTCTTAATCAATGTGGCAACCTACTGGGCGTATACAATTTAATAACATTAAAAAAAAGTACCATCGAAACGAATAGAAGAAGAAGATGACCTACTTCCGTCTCCTATACCCACACCCCGTAAGTACAATATTGTTTCTAAGAACATGCCTCCGACTGCATCTTCTTAGCGTGTCGATTGCAATCTTAATGAACTTAGCCCAGAATTAACGCCATCACTATCGTCCATCTGTTCCTGTAGCGTGCAGACGACAGGACACCAGGAAACGATATTAAGTGTCCCATCCTTTGCGGAACAGCACCACATTTACACGCCAAGGCGGAGTTGTCTATGAACCTCCACCCGAGGTTTTCCTTGATCCGATCAACCTGAGGCCGGAATCTGTTTAAAGACGATTGGCCAAGGCAACTCGTGTCCAGGTGAATAATGTGGATAAAGAAGATTGCATGAGATTGGTACTCTCTGCAGAAAGTTTAGGGACAACTAGCCGATCGGCACATGTCACGAATCAATTGAGATAAGCAATAAATCAAAGATTTGCTCACCGTATGTAATGGTAGACTGTAAAAGGGCCGCATAACATGTTTAAAGATCATTTGTTGGTAACGTTAACCTACTGAGTTTGATAGGGCCTTTTACCCCGCCGGCCTGAGTTTAAAAAATATTATTGACGTGTAGGTAAAGACCTATTTACAAAAAGTAAATCATTTACATTCTGGAAAATAGATTAATGATTTTGAACCAACCAGTAGCTATAGGAAATTCAATACATAGTTCGAAGAATAAATCAGGATTAATGAAATCACGTGTCAAAATCTATGAATTGTAATTACTTTGAAGAATTAAATCAACTGACAGTATGTATTTAAGCTTCTATTGTGGAAATCTCCATTTAAGCCATAGGACGAAAATGGTTAAATTAATGTGTTTTTATGATAATGTTTCCAATGAACATACTGTCTCACATTTTGATTACGAAGCAAGAAGTTTACAAATAATATTATAAAATCCGATTTTACGTTTGAAACAAAAATTAAACTGTTAATTTTTCTCTGAAAATTCCTTATTACCGTTAAACAACATAATTAAAACAATATATTAGATGTTTACTATGCTGCAAAGTACAGTTATTCAAAAAAAGGTTACAAGCACTACATAACAGGAAACGTAACACCCTAGGGTGTCCATTGCACTGTAAAACGGAATAGCCAAGTACGCACAATTATACAGAAAAATGTGTTGTTACATAACGGTTGCAAATGCGATGCAGAAACGCATCGATACACGCGGAAATAGCCACGTCACTGGTTCTTTTTTTAAATATCCAACCAAGGAGTATGTACCGCTAAAAAAAAAAGTTAAACTTGCACAGGTATAGGTTATAAAAACTCTTTAGTCAGTAAGAGTCTGACACTCCCTTCCGCTCCACCCAGAGCGGGAGCAGTCATTGGATGATTTCCCAGCCTTAAAAAAAAAAAAAAAAAGAGGGATAGGCAAGGAGTCACGCTAATATAATATTATTTTGAAAGACCGGGAAGCGCCAGATGAAGTAATACAAGATGATCAAGATGGTGGTTGTTACAAATATTACAGAAGCAGACCTAACCAGATTGACAGACGACTTGATGAAGGTCAAAAGAAGGACAAGACACTAACACTGTATTGATATCTGGGAGATTTTCATTTGACGACACGGTTGGCGCAGTGATTGAGCGATTGAGTGACTGCTGCGCAGCATGTCGCGGGTTCGATTCCCGCACGGAACAATATTTGTGCGACCTACAAGTATTTGTTCCGAGTCTTGGTGTTTTTCTTTCTATAATATGTATGTATTTACAAAAAAAAATATGTATAAAGTAGTTTATCAGCCACCTCGTTACCATCACACAAGCATTAGGTTGCATAACTTGAGACTACACGGTGTTGTGTGAAATGTCCCAAGGATATTATTATTATTATTTAGTTTATACATAGGTGATGATAAAAGCAAACAAAAGAACATGCGAGAGAATGCTCAAGGTTTATAATGCCACCGATGGTTGTTAGATTTGAGAGAAAGCACAAAATGAACAACATTATCGACTTAGTAACTGATTTGTTGTCGTTTTCGGCTGTAAAAGTACATTGCTTTGCTTTTACGACAAAAAAGAAGATATCACACGCAGCTGCTTATCTGGTAAAGTCGTAAACGGAAAGAAAGGGGTAATATTATCAAAATATTATGGCTATTATCCGCCATTTCGTACGCGTGGTCCTCACGTTTTACGATTACGGGACGATTTACCGGGACACCATGACCTAATCCAGGACGCATATGCATAGTATCATTAATTTTGCGGGCATATCCCGAAGGTATGACGATGAATGATGAAAAGCGCACAGAATAAGCAAGATTATGTATTATGATAATGCCGTAATTATCCGTATTAGACTTAGAACCGATGACCTTTAGGGCAGACTTGTTCTTGAGTAGAGACGGGAATCTGGATGTGACTTGCCGAGAATCGATATTAGCACTTAGAGTTAGAAACGAAAAGCTAGAAAAATATTTACCATCCATCGTAACAATATGTTGAGAAAACTCCAAAATATATTTGGTAGAAAATCTAGCAAGTTAGTAATATATCTTGGAAGGTAGCGTTTTAGAAAACGTGATTATAATCAGGCTTCTTTCAAATACTCCTATTGAATTTGGAGGGCTGCGGTTCATAATTGCTAACCATTATATTTTGGTACTCAACTGTTGCCAGGCAG
Source organism: Hyppa rectilinea (assembly GCA_951799385.1). NCBI lineage: Eukaryota > Metazoa > Arthropoda > Insecta > Lepidoptera > Noctuidae > Hyppa > Hyppa rectilinea. The sequence goes on from OX637325.1 coordinate 7,670,364, forward strand.
AAGTTTGGTCGTGGCAATATGGCACCAAATAAATGGCAGGTTTTTTTAAACAGTTTAAATCAAATACAAAAGCAACAGAAATATCTGTTCCAATAGTGATTTTCTGTGTAGCTGTCCTTTCCTATTCATAATAACACCACGAGTTTAATGATTAATTAAAATTGTAGAATAGGCTATTTTCACTGAGGCTTAACTTTTAGAATGTTTGTAAATATGTGAGCACCATGTACTTTTGACATACTTAAGTTACCTACCATTACTATATGTGTTTTTCTTTTCACCTTTTGTGGTGTAGTGTTTTTATTCTGGGTGCATGGTCTTCACATATAATATTATAATTCATGTATACAAAACATTGTAAAACATTTTAAAAGAGTAACGGTGGAGTTTCTTGCCCATTCTTCTCCACACGAAACTACCTTTTGGAAGGGGCGACTAGAATCAATTCTATTTCTTGTTCATTTTGACGTTCAAAAGTGCCTTACTTGTGCCTATTTGAAATAAATGATTTGACTTTGACTTTGCTTATATCTTAGTATTTTCAAAGACAGTCAACATGATTTTAGTGGATAAAAAAGGCTGTTAGCTTTTCAATGTCCACAAGTTTTAAATATGAGATCAAATTAAAAGATCAGCTTACAGTTCCTTATGGCCAACACCCAGTGCAATTGCGGAGCATCTGACCAGACCATGCCCTATCTGCTGGAGTGTCCTAGGTGCCTGTTCACCTGCACCTCGGATGACCTAAATAATGCCACTGATGCCGCGATCAATGTGGCAACCAAAAAATTTAATAACATCCAAAAAAGTCCGGAGAAGTTCCTATGTTCAAAATATAAGCGATTTTTTTGACTTGATAGCCTTAAAAGGAGTTAAAAGAGCTCCGATGCAACTGCAACAGTCGACAAGTTTATATAATTAATCATTGCGCAAAGTCATTGCCCTTTATTTTTCCAAAAAAGTGAACTGATATAAACAGGAAACGATTAAATAACAGGTTTTGTTGATGAAACGCTATGAGGCTTGGAAAGGACAAGGAACTGACTTTTTTTGTGTCCTAGATGGAGTGATTATTTAGAGGAGATATTTGTACCTGCATATTTGTCAATAGAAAGGTTTATTTTGGATATTTGCCACATTTTTCATAAAACAACAACAGTCTATTTCTCAAAGTAGTATGTTGCAAATCTATACTAATATTATAAAGCTGAAGAGTTTGTTTGTTTGAACGCGCTAATATCTGGAACTACTGGTCCGAATTGAATTTTGTGTTGGATAGTCCATTTATCGAGGAAGGCTATAAGGCTATGTAACATCACGCTACGACCAATAGGAGCTATGCAGCGGATGAAACCGGGCGGAAGCAGCTAGTTCACAGATAAAAAAACACATCACAGACAAAAAAGTCAGCTGATATTTTTTTTGGTAAACAACTTGTACAAGTTCTCCAATCAAAAATTCTACTTTGCAGCCTATACATTTAAACTATTTTTACTACGGTATTCGTTAGATCTGCTAAAAATTCGTCCGTTTACCGCTACTACTACATTACGACTACATTCCTGCGCTCCTGGTAACACGGTATGAGCTGTGGTATGAGTGCACCATGTACGGGGTGAATGACCGGCTATTCACGGGGTGTTCATTGGTTAATTGTTTTAATATTGCATCTGCTATTGTGCCGTTCGTTGGATATACTATAATTTATTCAGATTCTTGCATATGCGGGTATATTTTCTTTGGAGTGCCTAGTTTTTTTCATTTATGTTTTTTGATGACCGTTATAAAACAAACGTGCAAATAAAGGAATAAAATAAACTACAGGAAAAGCTAAATATTAAGACATTACTAATGAAAACAGGAAAGGTACAGGTAAGAAAGTAAACTATTTAAAGGAATGCAATACGGATACGTAAGCTATTAACGGAATTCTTTAACATTTCCCATTTTGATATGGAGCTTAAGAATGTATACCATAGCAACATTCATGTACATATTTCATTGCTCCAAGTTGTTTGGAACAATACTCGAAATAATTGCGACAGTTTTTAGATAAACTTAAAAAGAGAAAGAAGATCAGTAACTGTTTCTCTCGCAGTAATATTTCAATCTTACTTCAGTGTGAGAAAGAGATGAGAGCTGTACAGAACTTATAGCTTCACCTCTTTCCCTGCTCTAAAGTAATATTGCAATAAGAAGTGGTGGTAGGCTCCCAGGAGTGTTTCTATCTTTTCAATCCTTTTAGTTTTAAGGTGTCAATCGGTAAGAACAGAGGTTGTATGAAAAACTATATACAATGTATGAAAAGTTCTTCAACAATCAAGTAACACTAATGAGGTTGAATACACTACCTGGCCACTATGCTTAGTGAGATAAAAAAAAAAACTATGTATATTCTTAGGCCCGTATAGGAGCTCACTCAAGACCCAAGCATTACTTAAAACAAAGCAACCAATCAAATGGCTTTAATCGAGACTCAAGCAATGCTTCAGAAATAAGTGAGGTTCTGTATTATGGGCATTAAAGCCCGGTTTTTGGAAATAAAGTTTTCGAAGCATTAAACAACAATTTGTTTGCTAATTTTATGTTAACTTACGTTCCATGAACCGGGCATAACTATAAACTTAACATTATGGTACTTACCACCAGTGCCAAGTACTTTGAGCAGGTCAAAATGTGATATGTCCACTTTAGCGGGCCCGTTGAGATTAACTGTAACAAAATTAACATTCATTAATATACGTGTTGACTTCCCCTTACAAGTTTAGGGCCTATGCACACCACGTTTTTTAAACGCGCCGTCGACGCGCGTTTGTAGCGATACAGACGCGATACGCACGCAAGTCAGACGCAGCCTGTAGACCTTTGCACACCTGACGCGCTTGTGTAGCGATACAGACGCGATGCAAACGCGCGTGTGTAGCGATACAGACGCGCGTTTGTAGCGATACAGACGCGCTCGATTGCTACTAGCGTAGATTCACACTTCCCTTTCCCTCGTTGCGGGGGAAAGGGAAGGCGCGCGCGCTAGCGCTCGTATCGGTGTCGCGCGTTTGAATCGATACAGACGCGCCGGTGCCGCGCGTTTGTATCGATACACACGCGCCGGTGCCGCGCGTTTGTATCGATACACACGCGCCGGTGCCGCGCGTTTGTATCGATACAAACGACAACAAACTGCTCTGCAGGATAAAAACGCGCCGGCGACGCGCGTTCCCGAAACGCGCGTCGACGGCGCGTTTAAAAAACGTGGTGTGCATAGGCCCTTATGCAGTCATAGAATTAAGCGATATTGTATAATTATTCTAATTTTTGGAATCTTGAACCATACAGACGCGACGTTACTGTGCGACGCGATTCGTGTAGAACCATTCTCATTTCATTTAGTTCTCATAGATACTATTCTATTAGAGTCGCGTTACGCCTATCTGCGGGAGCCGATAAGAAGTCGGTCTTTTTAAGCGACTTTCAAAAGCCACATCTGTCTAGTCTGGAAGCACACCTGAAGACCCTACTTTCTTTGGAAGAAGACGAGGACGATAATGATCAAATTAACAGTCAAAAGATTATTTTGTATTTTGTAGAATGAATAGTAATGAAAGGTATAGATTAAGTTCCGAAGTTAAAGTTGAGAACAAATTCAAGCAATATTGCGAGTCAAGATTAAAATTAATTTCTCTATGATCTAAATCAAATTGTTATCGGTTATGAGATTGTTATGATATACTTTAGATCCCAGACACTTTAGGCGCCATCTCCACGGACAAATCGCGACGATAGTCACGCTGTGCCTTGAAATTATCGCCACGCGGAGATTGTTTCATAGTGTTTCTATTGAATTTGATCGCTACAGCGATACTATCGGCACAATTTTCTTGCCGTAGAGATGGTGCCATAGGCTTAGTTATGTTCATGATATAATAATTACACAGTACATAATTTCTCTTCACTGGATCATTTTTTAAGGTAATATTTTGAGAATTTTTCGTGTGATGACTTCAGAGAGAGAGACAAGTGCGGTGGATCTAGCGGTGCCGGTGCCCCGAAATCAAAATCAGAAGTAATTTATTCAAACTAGGCTGAAAATCAGCATTTCTTGAATTTCAAACTTACTAAGACAGTCCCCTGAAACGCCCGCCCTTGTGCCTTAGCTGGAAAGAAGTGGCGCAACAAACTCCCCAGCAGCACAGCTGTCAGTTTCAGTTGGAAGAAATCTCACTCGTAAGAACTAATCTACCTGTATTCTTCATAGACATATTTATCATCTCCCACGGCAGGGCAAACGTAGATAATACATATTTCTATGAGGGCATAGGTCACTTCGCTTTTCTACACATTTCTGTTTGCTGCTTTTTTAAAAAGAACTAATAATTCTTAACAAAAAAGGTTGCAGATAGTTTTCAATCAATGATAGCCTTTTTAATTTTTTTAAAGATGGGAAATCATCAAATGACCCCTCCCGCTCTGGGTGGAGTGCAGGGGAGTGTCCGACTTACTGACTAAAACCCATCCATGTTCCTTCCCTAGCTCTTTGTGTTCCGGGGTAACGGTAACACTTTCGGACAATCCCATTGAATCAATCATACCAAAAACACAAAACCAAAACAAAATCTTACTAAAGTAACTGTTCCAGTATTGTGTGCCGTTATGTACATTAAAACGACATGCCTACGCGTCACTGAGATTTTCACTTTTACCACGGATCTGCTTTGAATCCATCATGTCTTACGCCTCCGTTCTACTTTTGTTGTAGAATATTCTCACTTATTGTAACATGTTTTCTACATGAACAAAGTATATCGTTTTTACTGGTGTCGAAACCCTCATGTAGAGGATTGTGTTAACAGCTTATTATACATACATAACCTCACGCCTTTTCACCATAAGGGTAGGCAGAAACAACAGAATGCTCCTTCCTCTAGTTTCGTTTGCTTTGGCTTCTAAATCTATACTAATATTATAAAGAGGAAAACTTTGTTTGTTTGGTTGTAATGAATAGGCTCAAAAACTACTGGACCGATTTTAAAAATTCTTTCACCGTTGGAAAGCTTAGTTTTCTAGGAGTAACATAGGCTACTTTTTATCCCGGGAAAAATAACGGGTCCCACGGGAAAGACCACGGGAGCGAAGCCGCGGGCAAAGTGCTAGGTAATATTATAAAGCTGAAGAGTTTGTTTGGTTGAACGCGCTAATCTCTGGAACTACTGGTCCGAATTGAAAAATTATTTTTGTGTTGGATAGTCCATTTATCGAGGAAGGTTATAGGCTATGTAACATCACGCTACGACCAATAGGAGCCGAGCAGCGGGTGAAACCGCGCGGCAGCAGCTAGTAATATATATATAGCACTTGCTTCTGCCAGCGGCTTCGCCTGCGTGGATATCGGAAATTATCCCACAGAAACGTACCACCGGGATAGCAAGTATCTTATGTATTAATCCTGGAAATGGTCTATCTGTGTGCCATTTTTCATCCAAATCTGCTCAACGGTTTACGAGTGATTCGAGTTCAAACATCTTCATAAAATTTTTCACAATTTATAATATTAGTAGGATTACTTACGAACTTATATTTTTTTTATTAATTTAGGAGGTAGTGTAGTGTTTTAAAAGGCATTATGTTTTTTCCATTTTTTTTTTGCCTATATTATATTTATATGCCTAAATTATCCTTACCTATCACTGTGTTATTTTATTCATAATACTGTACTTAGCGATGAGGTTTTCCTAGCAAAGTACTGTTATATCGTTTATTTCCTATACTGGCCCAGAATCAATATTTTCACTAGTTTGTCATTCCCCATGGATGTTGGCACATAATAGTTTACAACACTTAAAAACCTGTAGTAGGTAGGTAGAAGGAAGCGCCTTGCTAGCAACAGGTCACTTTGATTGGTGTCAGGTTGACCTGTAATGCTATTCCGTAAAAATCACACCGAAAATGTAGGGTGAGCTGTCAGTGTCAATCCCTAGCATTAGTGGAACGATGACAGCTCACTTCATCTATGTTATAAATCACGGTGAGTTTACAGATTCGGCCGGCAGGTATTGATGATTTTAATTATTACAATTCTGTAAATACGTCGCAAATCACATTTTGATTCAACATACATACACCTGATACGGATCCGTATGTGGCGCAGTTTTTTTGAATTTTTCGAACAAAATTCCTCTCACACCAAAAACATACAATCTTAATAACAATATCTCTTATCGTTTATGTTTAAAGTATATTATGATAACGATTTACATAAGAATTGGCGATAAACAAACTATATAAACACAATGTTTTTGCTCAACAAAGCCAAAGGTTCATTGACACCCAGCTGTAATTATTTAATCAGTGACATTGGTGCTGCAAAATAGTAGCATTACATACAATAGGTAAGTTTCATTTAACGTTCGTTTTTGCAGCGTTGTCCGTCCGGGTTTATCGACATTTATCATGACAATCTTAAGACATTTTCGGTTTGTAAATATACCTTTGAGGTCAATGGAATACAAGACACCTTCTAGGGACTTTATTTTTTGTCTCAATGCAAGTATTTAGATTTAGTTAAGTATCAGACTTGCAAATGCGCAGATGCAGCGGCTTACAAAATTACACTTGCAAACGAAAAACTGGATTGATCAAGAGTCTCTAATCTAAATAATCGATACAAAATCATTCGATACTTATTCAATCACTCGAGATCAAATTAATAGTCTCAACTCAACGATTCTCGACTCGATTCGGCCACCTGTTTCACAGCTCGCTACTACAGGCACGCAGGCAGCTATATCAACATTCTACAGACTAACGAGTCTTCGACAAAGTCAATGGTGCGTCGACCCAATATTTACTAAATTCATATTTCACAAAGGTCGCTAGTTACCTAACCGCTTGACATTTTTCGATGGGTTTTGAAGGTGATCCGTGCGCATTTAAAGCCATAATTACTCAACAATTCCACATATTTCTTCAAGTAAAAAATGTCGCCCAAATATGTTGATTGAAAGTAGAATACACAACCCTTGCTCTGTGGTTTTGTTTGTGGTTATTTTAATTTCCTCTTTTCTTGGTATTTGACGGTTGTTTATTAGTCTATACCTAGGGCTGTGAATTATATCAGTGAAATGGTGAGATTTTCCTAGAATTGCAAAAACAAAGAAAACATTGTGTAAATCAACTTGGGAAGTCCCAACTGTTGCAGAATTACCAGTTATGGTGCAAAAAATTGCCATTTATCTAATAATAGAATTCTGTGGGAAAAGAATAATATGAACCAGATTGATTGTAACTTGCACTGAATATGTTTCATTGATTGCCTATGTTTGTTAAGTAGTAGAGTAGGTATTTATCTACAATATGTCTTGTTGCATAATATGGGTTATATGAATCAGTATAATTCATGAAATACTAGTCAGTTGTAAAACTACGATTCATTTATAATAATTAATCAATCAAGAAGTAATAATGTATTAAGAATGTTGCCTGAGTAAAAAAAAAGAAAATATAAAATATTGGATACATTTTTCAATAATATACTTAGCTGAAAGACAAAAAAAAATTGTCATAATTGCTACTATGCAACTTCAAACATGGTAAAAAATATTATTTTGTAATATCAATAGCAATAATGTGGGGATAAACATTCTTCATAACTTATGTGAAAAGTAAGAAAAAAAATACAATTTCTTATCAAAAGAGTCAACACAAGGAGTATTGGGTTATTCAATATAGTCCACTGTAGATAAGTTGACCTAGTTTTTATAACTGCTTCACATACTAATGAAAGTGAGTATAGTAGGTTATATCCCAAAACATATTTTAAAACATACTTTACTCAATACTTAAAATAGGAACATATTATTAAGTTGAATGTGCAGAAATAGCCTGTAAAGTTAAAAATTGCTTGCAATTTTTACAATATACAGGTCAGTGTCGCATTGTATCTTGATTAAAAATATTAGCGAAAATAACCAATGTGTATTTTCAATTAACGATTACCATAAGAATCTTAAATAAATCTCTATCAACTTAATTTGTTCTCTCCTAGTTAAGTTTCTAAAATCTAACTACCTCAATGAATTCTTTTTTATAAACAATATAATATTGAGATGTAGTAGGTTATGGTTTCAAATCGAGTTTTTCTTTCTTTCACTGATAACGGTGATAAAAACTTTGTCAGTAAACCTGGACTTGCAATTAATATTAACACAAACACTGCCACAATTTTTTGTGCTATTCTAAGCTCAGTGCCTTCAACACACATAATTATGTGTTCATGGCAGTGTATGGGTTAATCTGACATTGCCAATCCACCTTGAGAAAATGTGGTGATGAATGCTCATACTTTTACTGTATGAGAGGAAGCCTTTACCCTTAAGTGGGATAGCAATAAGCTGGTATATTTTTTATGGCAACACTATATTATTACAAAGTAGCAACAATTTTAACACATCTTTATTTGCTTATAGTTTTTTTTATAGAACTTTTAGAATTACATTGTGAGGAAACCAGCATGCCTGAGAGATTTCTTTATTTCTCTCTCTTCAGAGAGATTTTCACAGCATGTGAAGCTAAGTCAGTGGCCCATGGGCAGCTTAAAAACTGACACCAGGTTAGTCACTAACCACACAAAAAGAAGAACTTATAGAATTTTTGTTTTTCATGGACTGAACAAATGAATGTCAATTAATATTATTAGTTAGAATGCCTAATAAAACTACAATTAAATGGCGATTCGGACTTGGGACACCAATAGTGATAAGAAACTATAATTATCGCAGTTTGCGTCAAGGACTGCTGATAATAAGAACCATTAAGTTATTCCCATGTATTTGTTTGTACATGAGAAATAATAATAGGAAACAGAAAATGTTGAAAAAACTTGGTCTTATTGTAAAAGTGCTAGTTTTTATTCAGAATATTATCTGTCTTGATCAGTTATAAATGTATTACTTTGTTGAAAATTATTAAACATAAAATTGCTTACATACTTTTTTTATTTATAACAATTTAATTTAATTTCATTATTTTTGCTCCTTAGACAGACTGTAGACTTGAGAGAGCCTGTTTCTCAAATACTGAAATCTGATATTGGAAATTATCCTAAGGGAATGTACTACAGGGATAAAAAGTATCCTATGTGTTAATACAGGTCACCTCGGTGCCAAATTTCATCTAGATTTGTTCAGCCGTTTGAGCGTGAAGGACAGAAAATGTGCTATGTTGCAGATATGACGAATTTTGATGCTATTGTACAGACTTCTTGGATTTTTGTATCTTGGAGACAGTACCAAAGCCCGACCGCTTAACAGAGACCATTCCTGAGGTAGCTGTGCTATGCAGAAGGGTATAGTACGGTGACGAGACGCGAGAGCTTACTGATTCGGCAACTTGCGACAAATATCACCCTCCGCATCGCGCAACTACTTCAAAAATGGTCTCAGATAAGCGGTCGAACTATCGAAGATTTTTTTTTTAAATTTCGAATGATAGTTCTGTTCCTTTTTTTCAACAACCATTTTTTTTTTTGTATGTAAAAGAACCTCAACTAGAGAATAGGTTATAACTTTCACCGTATTTTAAAGGAACTTTCACTGCAAAGACCAGATTAGAATCTAGACTAGGTTTTAATTTAGGAGCACTGCTCTCAAGATAGAATGCTACAAATAGAAATGATGATAAATGTAGGAGGCATTCCTGTTAACTAAACTAACTTAGCTAAATTGTATGATAAATATATGCTTGTGGGAGGAATTGGGTTATTACAATAGTAGAATTGATGGAGTTGTGATTGATGCTTGCAAATAAAAGAAAAAGGGCAATGTAAAAAAAGTGAGTATCAAACTGTTTATAATAAAGAAATTGTTCAAGAAATTACACACACTACAACAATACTAGTGTAGTCTAATTAGCAAATCTAATGTTTTAATAAAGTGTAAGAAGTATGGGTGATTAGAAGTTTTTTTTATAGAATTTAGTCAAGTGGGGATAGATTGTATTTTACACCCACAATGGTCCGCCTAAGGACTGAGTGAGGAAACCAAAACCTGAAAACTAACATTGTACCATCGCATTCTGTAATTTATATTGAGGAAATTGTGACTGAACAACTGATTTATCAATGCAGCTCAAACCACTGAACGGATTGGCTGGAATATGGCATGTAGATTTTTTTTATAAAACAGGGACCCAATATTCCACGCAAATAAAGTTGTGGCCAGAAGCTAGTTTATTTAATAATTAAAGGTTTTTTAGTCTTTAAGCCTCACATTTTCTTGAATGTATAAAGTTTAAAATAGAAATTTGGAGGGTCTTTTGCATGGCATACTATTGTTTTCAGTTTACTTGATATTTGATCATCTAAATACATTTTAGATGACCAATGATCTCATCTTCCCTCTTATTTTTTATTTACTTGTACATAATACATAATAGTTTGTATCATATGTCTAAATAAATTGAGTTTGACATACCTACATTTATTTATTTCCCATTATAATATTGATGATCAATATAAGATCTTGATGAGAGAAATAGCTTATTCATCAGTTAATAACTGTATTTTGGTCAGTACCAAGCATAGTATTATTAGGCAATGCTACCATATTCAAAATATTTCATAAATATAAAAGCCCCATAAAATTTAATTAACAAGTGCAATAATAGTGTGCCCATACCTTTAATTACTAAAAATTTTGCCTATTATGTCATGTTATGTTTTTAATTACTTTCTGATGCCCACAAAGTATGGTATACACAGCTTTTGGCAATCATTAGAGTGCTTACCACCCTCTACAAAAGTACTATAATGATATGAGGGCATGATAATTCAGAGTATATTAGAGGAGACAGGAAAAGGAAAAGGAGAAACATGAACCCTTTGCCCAGCAGTGGGTTAAAATAAGGCAACAAAAAAAATAGATAGTTTGTAAGTGTCATCAATAATGTTAAGAGGATCTCTTAGTATGGATTTGTTGTGAGGAGTCTCACCACAAATCCATACTAAGAGACCCTAAGGAGAAATGCTTGTAACCTAGAGAGCGATTGAAAATGTTGATAGCAGTAGAGGGAGAGGAAGCAAAGGGAATTGGTTTCTCTTGGTGTGGACATGTGATGAGGAGGAGAGATAAGTGATGAACATGTTTGTTCATGGATAGAAAGAATGAATGCATGGATTGAGTGAAGGACAATATAATGAAGGCAAAGGATTGAATGAACTAAATGAAAATTTAAGTAAGTAGATGTGTGAAGTGTGCTAACTGAAGGACTTATAAGACATACTATACAAATAAATATCATTTCAGTGATGTCTGACAGGAAGAATGGTGTAGATGAATTGTAAATGGACCATTCCCAAGTAAAGGATAAGGCTAAGGATAAGGCAGAAAGCCATGTTTAAAAATTTTACTGAGTGTGTGTGGTGTAAGTACCAACATGACATTGAAATAAATTCTAAGCATGCCACACACACACCAACCATTGCATATGTATACCTACCTAATGAATATTACATAACAACTTATGTACTTTGTTTCATAATTACTAGGTTTATTAGAGTAGGGGGCAACTGAGTACATTTTTTATGGTCAATTTTGTTACATTTATTCTTTAAATGGAGAATGATCTTTCCTGTATTTTTTTAAATCATGTTAGTCCTTATCTAATCAAACAGATAGGAAACTAAATAATATTGTTTTGATATTAAGTATTTTATATTTTCTATGAGTCATATATTTCAGTAGCCTTTATGTTGTACGTTCTGGTGATCCTTGAGGAAGGCCTATGTCCAACAGTGGGGTTTTTAACTAAAAAGATAATGTTGTAATGTTATGGAACATTTCATGTCTTCAAGAAATGCAATGGTTTTCTTCATACAAATGGTGATAATAATCAATGCCAACTGAATGAGTCATTAGGTAAAACTGCTTCAAAACAACAAATAAGCTTTGAATTTTTAATAAACATAATAAAAAAGAGAAATCATTGCATAAATGTGATTAGGATCCTAAATTAATACATATTTACATTTGATGAAAATTCATTTTTAATTTCATATTGTGTAATTATTCAGAGTGGTTCTTAAAATATCATTTTTTAATCATAGTTACTTCGGTACTTAGTGATTTTGTAATAACTTCAAGAACATAAGTTGAATAGCCATTATACTTATGACAACAGGACAGGCATGCCAGAAAATTTCTAGGATCTAGCCCTCTGCATAATTTTTTTTTTTTTTTTGTTCTTTCTATCTGCTTCATGGCAATCTGTCTTAGGACAATAAGCCACTAAGTTGACCAACTTTAAGTCTGTTGGTTTGGCTTTATTTATTGAGAGAGCTTCCTAGTTGCAGAGCTCTCTTCTCTCAATGCAAATCAAATCTGTGACTGAGGCTGGGGATGTCACGTAGAGTAGAGAATAATATAAGAAACTTACCTTTGCATCTTTTCCTAATTTTACTAGCGTCAACCAAGTTCCAGTCAACAGAGTCCCGAGCAGGTGCGGGCACAGTGCCTCCAATGAGCTCCACAGAGCTGCTCCTCTTGGAGCTGGGCCCCGGCACCGGAATGACCTCCTCCAGCTTCTTACAGTCCTTCACTGACGACACACTACTTGAGCACTCCACTATTTCCACACTCTTGTCCAAATGTCCATTCGCAGTCACACTGCAGCCATTGACTGGAGGCTCAGTCCTCGCCTTCTTAGTGGGCACCTTCTTGTTTTTGTGCGCGCTGTGGCGCCGCTTCAGCTTCGTCGAATGCGAAGAGTTCCGCGAACTGACCGGCGACGGGCACCCACACTCCATGCTGCCCTCCTGGTCGCTGCCTTCGTAGTAACCCGACTCGTGCTCAGGCTTCTTGTCAGGCAGGCTCATCTCGGCGGTGGCGGTGGCCATGGCTCAGCCGTTGACCAAAACCATGTAGACTCCACCACTTCAGAACCTCATCAAGTTTTTCCACGTAACGCCGCGTCGTGACGCGTAAACTAACCAGTCCCGAGGGCTTGCCGGACCGCAAACGGTTATGAAAACGATAATAAATTATATTGCAACTATTCCTTCAACTTTCAGCGAAAGTACAAACGACACGTAAAGCATTTCGCGAGTAGTTCCACCCGCGATAACTTCATGCGGAGCTCTGTCGCAGATGGCGCTGCAATATGCTATAACCCGACCGAATTCGAGACCACCCCACAATAATGCTTCCTTCGCACACCGATATGTCAATGTGATTGGTCGATAAGAATTTCACTTGTAACTAGCTTCACTGTACTGAAACGTCAAATAATTTAGTTTTGTGTATTCCGTTTTTATTTATTTTGTCTCATTGTATATCAAAATCACAGCCTCATCATCGTCCTGATAAACGGGGTTACAAATCCAAAACAATCCAGGTACTTTTCACTCGTATAAAATTTTCACTTCACTGTCAGCACAGTTCATATGCACACAGACAACAGTTCGATAATTTGTTTTTATTCACTAGCACTATGTATAAACCGTCTCTCTTTACAAAACTTGTATGTACACTATATAAATAAATTATAAAATGCACGCGCGAATGAGATACGAACCCACTCAGCGCGCTAAAGTAACTGAATTCGAGAAACGCAAAATAGAAACCGTGCGACGGTGTCGGTGTGCGAGCGGTGCGCTCCCCCCACCATTTACGATTTACGAGGCCACATAGTGCATGGAAAACGTGCAGACAAATCGATGAATCGATATTTTTTAATGATTTCCCTATGACATTTTAAGTCGTTTTAGCAATAAAGAAATGATTTGCATAATTATGAATAAAATTGAAAATATTCTTCGATACAGTGAAATATGATTTTTTAACCGACGATGATCTTTAAATCAAGCGTTTACTATACGAGTCCGCGTTTCATGGACGTAAACAAAGAGGGACACGGTTATTGCTTATCTATTATGTAGAGCGAGATGACAAATGTTTGAGGGAGATACATTATATGTTTGTCTCTTTCTTGGTTCGCTGCAGAGTGGCCGTGAAGTGGTTGAGCTATAAAAACGGATTTAAACAATTTATTGGATTGAGAAATTATTTCTTTTACTCACAATAATTTTCGCAATTTACTTTTTCCGACAAAAATAATTAAAAATTCTTACTTTATCAACAGTGCTTAGCTTTTTAATTACAAAAATTAAATTTGCCTTAGAATATCGATTACATCTTGTGGCATTTTTACGGATATTATTAAAAAATCTCGATAAATATTCTTAAATTCTAGGACAACATTTATACGACTTCCACGTGGACGTGGTATTTTTATCGTCTCGTTTTTACCCATTGGGAGCTGGGGGTGCATTTTTTTACAATAATCGACTAAAACGAAGGGTCATATTTTTTCACCCCTTAAAATGTCATTTGAATGCTTTTGTACTTGAACTACAGAACTAGTAAGATTTGTTGTATGATACGATAACAGTGAGATAAGGTAAAGTAGGTTTACCTAGAGGTAGGTACTGGAGTACTGAGACCACGTTTTACCACGTTTTACTGTGACTGAGACATTCAAAAACAAGTGCAAAGATATTGATAACATCAATTGATTAAAACTGCCTATTGTTTTCCAGGCCCGCACATAGGCCATAGTGCCCTAGAATATTTTGGGCTCAACTGTGCCCAACTTTAGGATCATTGACCCAACTGTTGCACCATACACCAATAATCCTAAAATTGCTCAAAATATATAATGTCCTTATAAGTAGGTAAAAAAGCAAACCATTTTAACATAAATTATAGCCAATGTCAAAAAAATCGTGTAACAACATTTATTTCTCAAGTAAAAGTATTTACAGCTTATTTACACAAATTGATCTTGATTTGATTTACTCGAGGTAAAAACCTTGATTTCAGTTTCCGCGACTTTATCGCATGGCGGTCGGATCATGTGGGTATAAAATTAACTTTTTGAAGCTGAAAAATGTTTTGTATTTTTTTTTTACTCAACTCAACTTAAAGTATTTATTTCAAATAAACCAATTACAGGCACTTTTGAATTGTCAAGGTGTCGGTCAGTCAGAGAGATGAAGCAAGTTGCCCATTCCAAAGCAGTAGGTACCTATGGAGAAGAACGGGCAAGAAACTCCATGGACACTCTTTTATACAAAATATGGTTACCTACTGTTTAGATGTAATTTTCCTGGAGTAAAACCCAGGGCTAAGCAAAATGCATCTATCGAAGCGCATATACTAATGCATGTTCTTCCTTGACGATGATGCCCTGCCACGGTGCGATTCCATAACCCGATGCAAGCTTACCTTGTCTAAAAAGTATACACTTAGCAAGTATAAACTTATAAGACATAGTCAAGTCTGTTTGCTAAGAAAGAATCTAGAAGGATCACAAGAAATCCCTCAAAAATTACCTATTCTTTACAGATGCCACAGTCTAGAGTATAAAACGAATATAGAGGTCATTTAGAGCAAGATGGAGACTATTGTCTAAGTCTAGCATTAGAAGGACGATTGGTAGCGATTTTCGTATAAGAATATTCTGTTTATTGATAGACAAGTAATGGGTTTAACGCTAATAAGCAATCCGCTAGCCAAGCGTGTTACGACAGTATTGTAAAGCATAAAGATCAAGAAGTCGGGCCATGTTTTATGAATTTACTGTTACCAAGCATGTTTGTCAAATTATCTAAGCGCCACGAATCTAACAACCTAATAAATTCTAGGGATGGGCAATGTTTTACGATGTAACAACTCAAAATTAATTTATGAAGTAACAATTCAATCAAAAGAATACGGAAGATATCTGTGTTTAGACGCGGAAGTGTCTCGACCTTCGTTTTCACATCAGAAACGTTAAAAAATCACGTACTAATGTGCTTCATGTCTGTAGTCTGTTGTGAAAACGTTTGCGATACGAACAGTTATCTTTATGATGATAATAATTACTCTGTTAATCGTACGGAACTGATACAATCTAGGGTTCTTGACTCCTTTGTTGAGGAGCCGTGTTACTTTACCCTCAGTTTGCACTTAATAACGTCAAAGTCATGTCCTCAAAGGCAAATAAAAACAAGAAATTGTACTTTCGCAACACATTATTCTCCTGCCCTTGACCCAATTTTTTGGGGTCGGCGCATCATGGCTTATTCTTCCATACTTCTTTATAAGAGTCGTCATTGCGGTAGTCAAGTAGCAGTATCATATTTCACACAGTCCACCCAGTTTCAGTGACACATAACATTAAACGTAATTCAGAACGAAATAGTCTAGACTATCCAGAAAAACTTAAACGTGAACTATGGGATATATTTACCGCATTGCGCAAGCTCCCAGCCCTTTAGTAAAACATATGTTATCCAAAAAACATTCATTGCTACCCTTTTCGTTATTTGCGCTCATGGACTTATGAATGCTTAGTTCTGGTTAGCAACAAGCCATCCCCTTTGTATATAAAATCTTGGACTTATTATAAGCCTGTTTTATTTTTATTTTGGTTACTCTTCTGATTTTTTTTTTGTTAGGGCTGAGAAAGGACGTTATGAAATATCTATTAGTAAGTCCTGGCTCGCAGAAGGTAATATAGGCTTGGTAAAAGAAGAGTAAGACCCCAAAATTACGAGGCTACGATGAGAGAAGTTGACGTTATGGTCTGGATGCAAAGTCTTTATGTAGTTTGAGTTACCTATATGATATTGAAACTGGAACAATATTTATGTATTCGACCCCAGTAGTAGGTGGAAAAGAAAATACAATTTCCTCATTTTCGATAGAGTTCTGACACGTGTAGGCACATGTTTGTCGCCGGAAGTGCGTTACAATGATTTTTATCATTACAGATACAAAGTGTTTGTTCATATAAAGGAATTAATTGCCAATCGCACATAGAGGACGATTTTTGCGCTGCAAATCAAGTGTAATGTAATTAGTTCGTTGCTAAACAACACGTTACGGACGGATATCGGTATAGTGTTGTCAGTCTCGTTTCCTTGATTGGGTTTACTACATTGCATATGATATGGTTCGTAAATGGAAAATTAAGTGGTTTATTCTTGTGGAAAATTACTTTTTAAAGTGCAAAGCTGTATTGATGACCTAACTTGTGTCATCATCATCTTTCTTCTCTCTATATACGGTATTAACAGTAATGCTATCGTCTCCGCTTTATAGTAAACTTTGTATTTCATATAATTAATGATAATAAAACTCTTCTTTATCATAATATTAAACATTGCCGATATAAGCATCTGTAGGCGATAGTTGTAATCATTATAATTGAATGCGGCTGGGTGTAAACAGGTTGCTTATCACGCCCCCATGTTGTGAAGTGCTAAGGGTCTCGATAATAAATATAAATAATTTTCCGTACGCTCCACAATTACCGATAGAATTACCTGGTTTTCGATCATTATCATCCCAGTAATTCCCAAGGGTATTCCAGCTTCCAGACTAACAACCATATTGTCCATATATCAGCAGTTTATATACGAATCAGATGCGCAAACTCGAACAGAACAAAAAACCTGTAGCTTGTTGAGATTTTTGTCCCAATGCGGCCATCGATTCTCCGACCTGAATGTAGAAAGTGGACTTAGGAGTGCTGCGCCATTTCGGTTTTAAATGCTGTAGGTTTTTGAAGTCAATAGATATCATTGAATGCGTCCAGGGCGAGTTACCTAGGAAACTTGATTGAGGTGAACATCACTTGTATGTAAATAGATTAATAGACATTATAGCTTATACATAGAATTGATTAAATCTTGCACAAGTTGTGTAGTTAGAAATGTGGCTAGAAAGTTTGTGTTTTTTAGGACTGCAGTGGTAACCTATCGTATTTTAATTCTCCTGGAGATGGGATGTTAGTGCTATTGGTAATGACTTATTTAATGAGTATAAATAATAATATTTGGATGTTTTGCTATCACTTACCTGGGTGCCTTGTTTTCGTCTGCTCTGGAGTCGTTTTTCTGGTGTTACTACTTACCGTCAGAAATGATAACATCATCAACATAATTTGCAGTCAGCAGTGTTTTAATCCCGCAATCTTTTGAAAGTTCTGTTAGCCAAAAGCTACAAGGATACCCATTTTATGAGTTATGCTTAATTCTCAATAGTTTCCTTGTTTGTAAATTCATATCTTTCAATCATCTTAATCACTATTTAATTGATCTATAATAATTTTATTGTTGCTATTAGCACATTATTAGCAAACCCGTGTATGAATGACCTTGAATTGTCTTCTATCGGATGTATGTCAGGTATAAAAAGAATGAAACATGATTATCAAGTATTAAAATATAATGAATGAGCGGAGCGAAGAGCTTACTTTAAAATTCCATCGGAACCCACAGCTGCGAGTCTGAAACCTTGAAGAAAAGAAAAATATGATATCATAATAGTCAATAATACCTTGCCGGTGCTACTTACCGTAACCTATTTCATGCCGGACAGTATCGGCCTTCACTATAACCGGTGTTTCCTTGTATGTGCTGCCATCTCCCGGATCTTCCAACTCATTATCTACTTTAGGCTCCGATTCAACGAAATATTCTTCGAAATTATTTTTACTGAAGAAATCAAAGTCCACGGCAGCCCGCTTCATAGTTGGCGTAGCACTGGTTGCCTCAACTTCGAACTGTAGCATTCTAGCTGGCGACATGAGCTCGGCGACTGGAGATGGTTTAACGAACAAATCGTTGTCGCTTTTCTTTGATAGCGATAATTTCAGCAATGTTTGTGGTCTGCGTATCTCTGTTTTGGTCTCGATTAGTTTTGGCGTCTCTATAATCGGGGGAGATGTATTGTACTCTGGCGGTGGGATTTGAACGTCAGGCGTTCCAATCTCAGGAGTTTGACCATCAGCTGATTCAATGTAAGGGGTTTGAACATCAGATGTTTCTATATCTGGCGTTTGAACATCAGGCGTTTCTATGTCAGGGGTGTGACTCTCAGCTGATTCAGAGTCAACATCAAGATTTTCCATGTTTTGAACATCACGCATTTCAATATCCGGGCTTTGTATATCTGGAGTTTCAATCTCCGGAGTCTGTATTTCAGGGGTTTCAATGTCAGTGGTTTGAACATCAGGAGTTTCAATATCAGGGGTTTGTTTGTCAGGAGAAATGTCTGGGGTTTGTAATTCAGGTGTTGGCAACGGTGAAGGTAATTCAATTGTAGGCGTGTAGGCATTACCAGGCACGCTGTCTACAGATACCTCCCTGCCTATAGTCACATTTTCGCCAATCATAGAAAAATTATCTAAACTCATACGGAATGTATCATCAGGAAGCTCCAAGTTGTCTGGGATAAATTGATTTGAACTTGAACTTGTGGACGTTTGTATTGTGACCTCGACATTTTTATTAGCTAGCATCGGAGACTCCATGTTTGAATTGTTTTTGAAAGACCAGCTTTCGTTATAATAGGTATTATCAAGTTATAACAATAAATTATACATTAGTCTTCACTGGTGTCCTTGAAATAATCTTGCCAATCGATAAGCGCATACATAAGAATTTCACATCACTTACACGCACACATGCGCAAAGTGTTCCCTTTCATTTGTGTGTATGCATGAGCTGTCAAACGAGTTTCGCGGCTACGTTTTCCTTATTATGTTCAACGAAAAATGTCTAATAAGAAATGAAAAACGTATTTTTAGGGCGTAAACTGTAATTGGAATGTTAATATGACACTGATACACATTTGCAGCATGTAAAACAGCTTTATCGCGCCATAGGTCCGGCTATAAATAGATCGGTAATCGCCACTCTCACACTGATTTTTGCCCGCCTATTTTTCCTTTACAGTCACAGCGTCGGTCGTAAACAATGTCCAGGAAGGTCCATAAGTTCACAATATATCTTTCACAGTTTATGTCATGTATTAGCACAGGGGAGAATTTGTTTACTTCGCGCTATAAATGCAAGATACGGCGCGATGGCGCGTTCCACAACACAACTACATGATGTAGTAATGTCAACAAACAAGAGTTCCGTGACTGCCTGTAATCTGTTCTATACACTGCGCGGGCATCAATTTTTAGCATTAATGTTTATTAATTCGTCGTTTTAACCCGTATAAAAACGAATTGTAGTTATTTTAATTTACTGCCAAGAAATATAGATTTATGATACAAACCTGTTGCGTAGAAATAAAATGTGGACCTAAATTTTGTTATCTGTTGAACGAAAACGCGGCGCGGATTGTAAACACTGTACCTGTCAAACTTGGAAACAAGTGGTTTTTGTTTAGACCGTCTCTCATTCGAGTCTACGAAACGTATGCATCATTTATACTAATTGGCTAAGAAATGCAGGTCATCTCTGTAGATTACATATATGGCCATGCAATATTTTACTTTTGATCACCACATTGTAATTGTAAAGTATTTTGTTTGGTTTTGTTTCTCTCTGACAGTTTGACCTATTGACCTCTATAATGTAAATATTCTAGTTGAGTTTTCGTCATTTTCGTTTCATTGTGAATGATTGATGTTAATACCTAATGGATGTTATTGATTTGCTAGATCATTTTTTGATGTGTTTTTAATTATGAGTAGATATTTTGTTAAACCAGTCCTATTTTAAAATTAATTTGAATTAATTACCCATCATTTCGGCTATTTTACTACAATATTTTTTTTCAAAAACACAATCGAGAACATCGATTATCAATAAATGGGATCGCATCACTATAAACTTTGACTTTTGGGTGACATTGTGACATACAAAAAACAACAAAATTAAGATGCATTCAAAATTAAAATCATAAATAAAATTATACATTCTCTATTCAAGCACTCCATAAGTCAGAACTATCTCGAAAATAACTATTCATTTTTTATGGAAATTATTAATATATTTTTATGTTCAGTATAAATAATAATAGATTGCCAATTCTTGCTTACATTTTGTTTTTTATTCAGTATAAATAATAATATATTTCCGATTCTAGCTTAACTTTTACCTTTTTTAAAATATTTATTAAAATAATGATTGTAAGAAAATGTTACGTGGTATCTTGGATTGGAGAGTCTAACAAACACTTACTTACCTGCTTATTTTTCCCCTAGTTTGGTGTTCAATCAATCTGCCTGGCTGTCCCAGTTTCATTTGGATTGCCTTCCAGTCTCACCACATATAGCTGGAATATCATTACTGTAATCTTGACTTCGACCTTTGTGATATTTATATAAGACTTGTCGCTAAAACAATCCATCTTTTCCCAAAAGTGTCTGTCCCATCATCACCATTTATTGTGAGATTCACATCATGATGCTTTACAGCCGGTTATTTACTACGGCTTATACTTAGCAGTAAATACAAAAACACAATAAAACAACCAATTAAAAACAAGATTTAATTTTACAAGCTGTAAATTACTTCATTTTTTTCTTCTTGCCGCCAGCCCCGTCAGGTTTCCCGCCTTTTCGCTTCCCGCCCTTGTCGGCCATCTTGTTAAAACCTTTTTTGTCAGATTTATTGAAGTTTCCTTTTTTATTTTTGAACTTTTTGTTATTTCCTTTGTTCCCTAGTATTTTTCTGTTGTAGCCTTTGATCCATCTATCTCTGTTATCTTCCCAGGCGAGCTGTTTTGTGCTGGCATTATCTGTGTTTGCTACTGCTTGGCTTGAACCTTGTTGTTTATTGGTTGCTGTGTCTTCTAGGAGAGTTGAGAATTCTTCTGCTGAAGCGAATAGGGAGCCGAGGTCATCTGTGCCTGTGGGATTTTAGATTTAAATTAGGTTGAGATCAAATTTTGTGTTATTTTAGAGATTTAAGTTGTAGCTACGAAAATGATTGTGGTTGTTTAATATGGTCAGATTTGAAGATTTCTTATAAAGATAATATAGTCTTCATAAGAAATACGTTGATGAATGAATCACAGATTTTTAAACAGAGAAGTTAGCGAGTACGCATTTCTAATTTTAATTTATTTCGGTTAGAGTCAGAAATTGTAACAAATTCTCTCAGTACGAATCTATGTCTCAGTAGGAATTTTACCTTTTAGTTTAAATTTGCCCTTTCCTTTCTTTGATTTAGCGCCAGGAACATCAATCTTGTCATCCTCATCATCACTGTCTTCAAGTAGCAGTTCTGGAATTACAAATATATATTGATTAAGTATTATAACAATTAGGGGAATATTTTCAACTAGCGTTCAACGGGTTGAAGCGCACTTCATCATCGCACGGGTGCAATGTAGATACTATCGCGTGGTCGAAGTCGCGGGCAAAAGCTAGTTCTACTATAAACCTTCCTCTTGAATCACTATCTATTGATGAAAACCGCATTTAAATCCGTTGCGAAGTTTAAAAAGATCTAAGGGTACAGCGGGCCAGACAGCGGGGAGCGACTTTGTTTTATACTATGTAGAAGTTAGTCAAATATTTTCAAGTTAAAATACCATCACGCCTTTATTGCCCAAGGAGTATCATAGGCAGAGAACTTTTGGACTATCGAATATTGTTGGATGAATATCTATTGATATATTCGCTCTAATGTAGTTAGACATACAATTTTGAAAGTGTATTTGAATTAATTAAGTTCCATCGTACCATCTTCCTCTCCAGAAAGTGCTGGTTCATCGTCGTCGCCAGATATATTCAGTTCTCCGTCACTATCTGTAAAAATAAAAAAAAAATGAACAAAACAATTTATCTGGTTCAGGGATATTTTGTCCGGGTCAGCGAGATTGTTCGGAAAGGTAACCTTTACGCCGGAACATAAAGAGCTAAGGAAGGAACATGGATGGATTTTAGTCAGTAAGAGTGTGACTCTCCCTTCCGCTCCAACCAGAGCGGGCGGAGTCATTTGATGATTTCCCACCCTCATAAAAAAGGGGTATTTTTAAACACCCAAAAATGACAATACAGTTGCAGTTACCCTGCTGCAGTTAAAGATAAAAATATCTTTGTGGTAGAGCTGTCCGTGCCTAGGAAAGCATTCGTGGATGCTATATACACACATCAAAAGTGTCTAGGGATCAAGCATTTTTATGCGGATGATTATGATTTATGATTAATAATTAATTAATTATTTTTTTTTTTTTTTTTATGTTTTTTTTTTTTATGCATTTTTTTTTTAATGCATTTAAGACCGCTACGGGTACCACCTATAGCAATGCACAATCGTAGGATTCGATATCAATGGGCTCTTGAACACAGAAATTGGGCAGAAGAACAATGGCGTTTCGTGTGCTTTTCTGATGAGTCTCGTTTTGGTATGAGACCGGATACAAGACGTATACGACACTGGAGAACCCCTGGACGCCAACAGCGATTAAAATCCTGCCAGGAAGTCCATCCTTATAGTGGTGGAACCAAGTTAAGAAAAGTTATTGCAAAAATATATGTTGATCCCTAGACACTTTTGATGTGTGTATATGCATAACAGTAGTTACGGGTCGTTATAAGCCCGAAAGGCTCAACTCAAACTCAAAGTATTTATTTCAAATAAACCAATTACAGGCACTTTTGAATTGTCAAGGCGTCGGTCAGTCAGAAAGATGAAGCTCCAAGCCCATTCTAAAGCAGTAGGTACCTATGGAGAAGAAAGGGCAAGAAACTCCATGGACACTCTTTTAAACAAAATATGGTTACAAAATATTGGTTACATAATTCATATTACATGTGAGAACGATGCAGAACATTAAAAGCATCCGATATAAAATATGTAAAACCAGTTCAAAAATTAAATTAAAACAAGCCATAGCCGCTAAGAGATGACCAGTCCCTACTGACAGCGCCCGATCACGAACATGACGCATGGATTAGCGCTAATCAACTCAACCATTTTGAAGGGAGCTAAATTTTCCAGTCTCACAGCCAGTCTTTCATCAGCATCGCCCATATCAGCGTCATCATCATCATCTGGTTTCTTTGTGCCTCACTTCTGTCATAACATCTACCAACTTATAAGGAAGCCTTACCTCCATCATCATCTCCCACATCACCAGTCTCATCACCGGCTCCTTCATCATCATCATCGCTGCCCAACTGATCATCATCATCTTCGTCTTGTTTCTTTGTGCCTCGCTTCTGTTTTGTGGCTGTCATGTCTGCTAGGTAGTCTAGCTCGTCGTCTGATTCAGCTGTGAAAGATAAATGAAACGAATGATTAAGTGATTCTTTAATTTACTCATACATGAGGAATTATACAATGAGATCGGACAGAATAATGCGTTCTCCAAACTGTCAACATGAGGGCAAAGTGTTAACCTTGTCAGTTTGATATACAAACGCCAGCACATCATGACTATCCCAAACCGTCAAATTTTCCCAATTGAAAATGAACCTTTTGATTTTGTAATAAAGTTGAAAAACTAACAAAGATTGCGTCTTACCTTGCGCCTTAGACCCAGTGATGGTATCCAAGTATTGTTCAAAGTCCTCACTGTTGACAGAATCCGCGTCGCTGTCATCGTCATCTTCAGCGTCTACATTGCGACGCTTTTGTAAGAAACTGGGGATAGAAAAAACATTTTACATCAAACAATAGTTATTTGTTATGCAAGGGTGAAAAGTTGATTTTTGGCGCGAGTACTTGTATTGAAACCTTCGCTACGCTCAGGTTTCAAAGGCACGAGACGCAGAAAAGCTTTGCTGCCGAGCGCAACACACAACTTTTCACCTCACTACAGCGAGGAAATTGCTAGGTGCAAGAAAACAGGTTGAGTTTTATTTGTTCGAGCGTCTCAGATACATTGACTCATGTGAAGAAAATGACAGTTACTTGGCAATGTATCTTATGAGATACATAGAATATCTTCAAAATTAGATATCCTGTATTTTTTTCTATATCATACTTATCCTCTAAGGAGAATGAAAGTTAAAAACTAATAACTAACTAATTTAATTAAAAGCACATTTATTTTTGCCAAGCAAATATAGTGCGCAGCAGTCAATCGCTCAACCACTGCGCCAACCGTGTCGTCAATGTCGTATATGTTATACTAGTAATTATTTTATTTAAAAAAATAAACTTAAATTACTACACAATTGGGTATTTGACAGGGTAGTATTTTTATGGCATACTTATTCAAATGTGACGTCACAGATTGTTTTAATCAAATGGAACACTTATTAACATTAATTCCAATTTTACAATTATATCCTCGCAAAATATTTAATTTCTGTACTGTGATGGAAGTTATTAAGGTGAGCAAATGATTAAATAGAAAGGTTCGAACTTTAAAAACTCTTTCCACGTAGCGAGCAAAATGCAATTTGCGCTCAGATTTCGAATGACAAACAAGACTCTTTCTGAGCATGTGAGTAGAATATTTACAAATACGTACTCGAGGCATAAATATGTATATTATTGTCACTTACTCATATAGAAACCGCTCGTCCACCGGAACTTTGCTGGCATCTTCGTTGAGATAGGATGATGAGGTCACTGGTATGCTCTTCAGCCCTGGAAGATTTTTAGACATATTACATTTGGGGTAAGTACCTATTAAGATTAGCGACTTCGAGATAATATCAGTACTGTGTCTATTGCTAGTAGAGTACTCTATTGATACTGGCAAATATGATAGAGTCGAGACACCTTGATCAAGGCTATATTGTTGAAGTACAGAGGCCAGCACATCAAGTTACCATAATCTGTCAAATTTCTTTGATAGTATTTCAACTTTATTGCAAAGACATAGGTTCATTTTTAATTGAGAAAATTTGACAGTTACTGATAGCTTGATGTGCTGGCGTCTGTACACAAACAAGGTTAAAGTTAAGTCCGTCTCGTTACATTTGTGAACTAAAAGTATTAATTAACGTCGTACAGTCAACAGCAAAAGTAGATGATCAAAATCAGAAACTCAATACTAGTGAACGGAGTTCGCGTCAGAACTGTGTGGCGTCGGAGTGATTCAAAAGTATATGATTGTAAATTATACCAAACATTTAGTACTAGTACAGCTGCCATATATTCGTGATCAGTTTTAACTCCAAAAGTTATAAACATAATTCGCATCAGAATTAAGAAGTAAAAAAAAAATTTCAAAACTAGTGAACAGTCCACGATTGTTGCTTTTATTTTACTTACAACCTAAGCAAACTTTGTGGAAAGCAATAACGATATTGAGTATTGAGTACAGTTGAAATCAAAAATTAAATGATGAAACTGAGGCCACGTAATCATGAGGCAAATGATTCTTATTTTTAATTATCCCAGTAATTTAGTTTGTTATGTTTTACGGAAAAGCTGGATTTGATAAAGATTTGCATATTTAATATATGCCAAATTTCATCCAACTGAACCCCGAAAAAAGCATATTATGTTCATTAAAAATCATATACTTAATTTAAAAACTTTACCATATTAATTGTTTTTTTTTGTAACTCCTGTCAAATGTCCAAAAGTAGCTGATGTGATACAAAACGATAATTCAATAAATAGTAATATCTTTGTATGTTCGCGAATTTATGTCAATGTTCAAAAGTAGCTATACAGTAGCGGCTACAGTATATTAAAAACGGAAGACACTGCTTGCAATGTTCTAAAGTAGCTGATGCGATACAAAATCATAACTCAATAATTGCTTTTGCCCAGTCGGCTACAATATATTAAAAACAGAAGGATTGATATTTTTATCTCTAGTCTAGTCTATTGACACTGCTTGCATTGAGTTATGATTTTGTATCGCATCATATACTTTTGAACATTGCCATAAATTCACGAACATGCAAAGATAATATTATATACCTAGATTATTATTAGATATATTTATTGAATATCGTTTTGTATCACATCAGCTACTTTTGAACATTTGACAAAAGTTATAAAAAAAGAACAATGAAAATAGTTAAGTTTTTCTATTATGTGATTTTTATTGAACATATTCTTTTGTTACGGGGTTCAGTTGGATGAAATTTGGCATAGATTAAATATGCAAATCTTTATACAATTCAGCTGGTTTTCCGTAAAACATAACAAATTAATTGACTGTACATGTATGAACCCCATAGGTTCATAAGAAAACTTCTCTCGAAACGACAATAAATATAACCGTAAAAATCGTTGAGGTTTTAAAAGTAAACGGCTTCTAATAGGCGAACATCTAACTAACGGGTTATGTAAATAAAGTTGAATTATCAATCCATGGTATTGTGATGGTTGTAATTAGTCAACTAATGTCAATAATTAATAGAAGTGCTTTGTTATCAAGGGTCAAATTAAATTAAATGGTGTCCCGTCCTTCTCCACAGACATTGTGGTACCAATTCAAAATAAAACCAAAATTTTCTCCAATTAATTTAATTTGACGTGTCGAAGTTACTCAAATATCGATTTCACTTTCGGTTTGATATACTTACGTAAAAAAGAACAAATTTAGAATGCGCACAAAAAAAATAAAAAACTTCAACTTTTAACTATACAAACAATACTCTTTATTTTTTTTTAACAAGTTAATTAATAAAGATAATTAGCATCTAAAAATTCATGACTTAATTCTTAGTAAATTTTTAAAAGCTCATAACTCGGTAACAAAGCTACACACGAAAAAATAAATTGTCACATCCACGTCTACTAGAAGTATAAGTGACCAGAGTATAAACGAAATTGACGACCTAATTTTTTTTGGTTGTCTGCTTGACGTAAATTGCCCCAGAGTTGAAAATCTATCAAAGAATCTTGACAGATTGGAGTAGCATCATTTGCTGGCCTCTGTACTTAAACCGTCCAATAACAAGAGTAACAAACCTTTAGCAGTATAATTCTTCCTGACAGCGAACTTAGGATGTGACCCTTTAACCTTCTTGACGCCCTCGTCCTGCTCCGCATCAGCACGTTTCTTAGGATTCTTGAACACAAAGCGGTCCAGGAAACGGATGCCCGCGAAGTCTTTTAGGGGATCCCCGCTGTACTGGATTATTTGTTCTGGGAAGATAAATTAAGTTCATACAGTTTATGGGCGAAGTGAAGGGGAAACGTAAGGATTGTAGCATGAAATCAAATTAATTTATTCATACGAGGCTGAATATCAGCATTTTTTGAACAAGATTATTACATGAGACCACCGCCAAAATTACATGAGACCACCCCCAAAATTACATGAGACCACCCCCAAAATTACATGAGATCACCCCCAAAATTACATGAGACCACCCCCAAAATTAAATGAGACCACCCCCAAAATTACATGAGACCACCCCCAAAATTACATGAGACCACCCCCAAAATTACATGAGACCACCCACAAAATTACATGAGACCACCCACAAAATTACGTGAGACCACCCACAAAATTACATGAGACCACCCACAAAATTACAAGAGACCACCCCCAAAATTCCCATCCTTCGCAGGTTCCTTGTGCTTTAGCTGGGAAAGAACTGGCGGAACATACTCCCCAGCAGCACACACGTATCCTATGTGCTATTCCAGACTAAACCTACCTGTGTGCCAAGTTCTGGCGTGAGTAACAAACATTCATACTAATGTTATAAATTCGAAAGTAACTATCTGTCTGTATGTAACATTTTCACTCCTAAACCACGGAACGGATTTCGATAAAATTTGTGAGAGATGGAATGGATGCCGGGGAAAGACATAGGTTACTTTGTAAATAAATAATATCTTATATCATAGTAAGATCTCTTCTTACCATTGAGTAATTTCTCAGCAAACAATTTCACTGTAGGATGGAAGTGTGTAGCAAGAGGCAGCAGTTCCACGTAGGCGGAGCATTGTGCGCCGGCGAACGAAGGGTTTCGGGCTAGTGGGTTGTATTCTGTAATTTCCTGTTAAAAGATATGGCAGTGTGTTAGTATAATGTTCAAATGATTGACATATATTAAGTGCATACTTTGATATCGTGTCTTAAGGTGAAAGCTACAAGGTAGCCCGCAAAATTTAAATTCTTCTTCTTAGCGGGTCGATGGCAATCTAAATATACCCGGCCCAGATTTCGGCTACGTGTTTGGCGCCATCAGTTCCTGTAACGTGCATACGGCAGACACGCAGGACATGATATTAAATGTCCCATCGTTTATGGAATTATTTTTTTTTTACGTTTTCTGCAATTTTTTAGTTTAGTATCAGGATGTATGTTGGTCAGAATATGATTCGCGATCGAATCAAATATACAGTGCTTTAGGTTAAACGAGGGACATACTTTCAGGTTGTATAGTACTTATGGAAATCAACAACTTTGTCCGTGGGACCAACTCTGAAATATGAAAAAAAAAAAAATCTGTTGTTCCATACATTTTGACGAATTATGCGAACATAAAGCAGTACTGAACAGTAGATACTGCTTTGAGTTTGAGTTTAACCTAACACTCTGTATATTCATAGAATTATAACCAGTAAAATCATCAATGCAACTCTCTCACTGGCTTTGAGAATTATTTGTGAAATTGTTAATAGTTTATTTTTAATTCTTACAAATAGTACTTAAAAGGTTTTGTTAGGAAGGACACAACCTTTTTAACCTTTGGAACGCCACTATCACATATACGTGACATGCAAGCGCATGCCCTGTACACCAACAACAAAAATATGTGACAATGGCAACAACACTATAACACGAAATAAACAATTGAAATAAATCATTACTTTTGTGTGTGTTTATATAGTATTTAATATTTTAAAAATTGAAACTCGAAAACTCTCGTACGTATTTAATGACTTGAAACAAATTAAAAGACACCATGGATATTGGGAAATTCGTTATACAAGAAGAAATAAATTTGTAGCTTGGCGTGGAGGGCACGCGCGTGTGTTTATGATCTGGCCTTCAAAAGGTTAAGTACTGCGAAAGTGAAATTATTGTTAAACGATTCAATTACTAGAACTGTTTTAGATAAAATGGAGTTTTGGTAAAACTGGAACGGAAAGAGATATTTCATACTTAGTCGTGGCATAGCGAAACTTACTTTATCCATATTCACGCTCTTCTTGAGCTGTATCTTAGCGGCAACGTCCTTCTCTCGATCCTCGTCCTCCTTGCTGGCCAGAGCCTCAGTCTTCACCTTCGCGTGGAACCATCCCGGGATGGCGGTGCTGTGTTTACGTTTCTTGGGTCGTATGTTACCCTGGTCATCAATTTTAAGGTCTACGTATGTTTCTTCTTCGTCGTCGTCTAGAAAATTAGTTGTTTTGTGAGGTTTTGAAGAAAGGATTATTTAGCACATCACTAGCGGCCTTATTACTAAACAAAGTTTAACTTTTGACCCCAGTTTGAACCATCGAACCAGTTTTGAATTTTAAACTGTATTCGACTACGTTAAAACTCTAATTACAAAAAACCGGCCAAGTGTGAGTCGCACTCGCGCACAAAGGGTTCCGTATCTTTAAAAATGGCAAGAAAATGCCGTTTGTTGTATGAGAGTAGAGTTAAATATTTATTTTATTTCATTTTTCAGTATTTGTTGTTATAGCAGTCACGGAAATACATTATTTGTGATGTTTGTTTGTTACAGTATTGTGTGTGTAGCCTTTGGGTACGGAACCTGAAAAACTGTCCTCAAACCCGAGTTAGTATTTCGTACTAAGAACTTCACCGTGTTTAGAATTAAACTCAAAATACAATATTATTCTTTTTTAATTTTTCATGTAGCTAGTGACTGACCTGGTGTCAGAATTTTGCCTGACTTAGCTTTCAACGCTGTTGAGAAATATCTCTCAGGCATGCAGGTTTCCTCACGATGTTTTCCCACACCGTTTTTCAAGCAAGTGACAATTAAACAATACGAACATGAATCTGAAAAGTCAGAAGTGCGTTCCTTGGGTTCGAATAAATAATAATACTAAAACTGTAATAATAAAACCGTTACCTAACAACAGATCTTTCTTATCTCCTCTGAGCAGATCAACTTTCTTCTGTTCCACCTTAACTTCACCATCTTCAGTTTCATTTAGAGTATCATTCACTTCTGTCACTGTATCTTCTGTGTTCTCTTCTTGTTCACCTTCTTGCTCAGAAGATTCATCTTTTATTTCCTGAAACGAATATGGAGTCACATTCAGATCTTGATTTTAAGAATTGTTCTTGATTTTATTCAAAGTACGGCCAACATGAAAAGCATTCATGTTGATTGTATTCATTAGGAGCTCGTGGCTAAGTACTAGCAGCCACACAGTTCGATCCATCAGGTTAAGCTACGCTTGCCAGGGTTGGCCGTGGATGGGTGACCATTTTTACATAAAAAGCACGTTAAGCTGTTGGTCCCGGCTGTCATTTGTGCATCTTTGACAATCGTTACGAGTCGTCAGAAGCCCGAAAATCTGTCAGCCAGTCTAACCAAGGGGTAACGTATTGCCCAGTTACTGGGTTGTGCAGGTCAGATAGGCAGTCTCTCCATGTAAAATACTGGTATTCAGCTGCATCCGGCCAGATTTTCGGGCTTCTGACGACCCGTAACGACTGTAAAATATGCCCAAAGACAGCCGGGACCGACGGCTTAACGAGACCATCCATAAAGATGGTCACCCATCCACTGCCAACCCCAGCAAGCGTAGCTTAACTTGGTGGATCGACCTGTGCGGCTGTTAGTACTTAGCCACGAGCTTCCACTTACGTATTAACACGTATAGTATATGTAGTGTAATTTAATGCCCCTCTATCATATCAACTCTATATTTTTCCCCGACATCAGTTGACTGACGCTCCGTACATACTTCATGGCACGTGCCGATGTTGGTAGAAAAATCTTACCTCTTTAATCTCCCTCTTGGTCCAAACCAACCGAACAGCCTCCTTCTTCTCTCCATCTTTCAACACTTGAGAGATCAAGAACAGCATCCCACAGGCCTGCGCAGGAGTCATGTAGCAACACAGCTGTAGTAGCCGCTTGATGAATGACGTAACGCGAGGAATGTTGCTGTCTTGCTTTAACGACTTGTATATGAGCGAGAAGAGGAGAGCTGAGTGGGTCGTGTTGAAAATTTCTGCGCTTGTTAACTTGCGGTAGAGGGCGGTGTAGTAGCTGGAAAAGGAAATGGAGTTATTTGTCTGTCGGTGTGTTTTACGGGTGAACTACGGAACGCAGAGGTACAGTCAAATAAGCTATTTGGCAGGCAGTTGCGCAAGCGCACTTATAGATTTTTGGTGCACATCTTTCGTGGATACGTAGCCTAAGTCTTGAAAGTTGTTCTGTAAGTATGTTGTACATAAGCTTAGCCGTTTTTCACACATTCACCGAAAACCTTTGGAACAGACGACACCTTCGGCGCATACAGGTGATCGGAATTTGCCAGCATCGCACACGCCGCACGCGTCGCACGCGCCTCATTTTACAATTAGTTGTACAAAATCATGTGAAACCTCGCACACCGTAGCACCGCATTTCATAAAATGCTGCTGGTATCCGAATATTAAAAGAAGCATTCTGATGACATCATCATAAGGCGCGTACGGCGATACTCAGTTTTAAAAATATTAGAAAAAACTGCAAAGTTACTGGCAACACCTAAGGTTTCCTTACGGCGCGTATTGCGAGGCCAGCGGAAAAAGCTGCGCGTGCGACGCGTACGATGTTGATAGATTAGCGATCACCTTACAGGCGTCTTCTTCTTCTTAGCGTATCGATGACAAACTAAACGGACTCGGCCCAGAACTCGGCTATGTGTTTGGCGCCATCACTAGCGTCCATCAGTTCCTGTAACGTGCAGACAACACAAAACGCAGGACATGATATTAAGTGTCCCATCGTTTGTGGAACAGCACCACATTTACACTTCAAGACGGAGTTGTCTGTGAATCCCCACCATACATGTGTGATATACCTTAAAACAGGGTGAATCGCAACGAAACTTTAAAATAGATTTTAACATTGAAATAATATAGCTTGTGGCCAATAAGTGCCCGTAATGTGTTTACTGTATACTACACGTAATTATTAATTATATTAACAATTACGTGTCCTTGTTGGCAAAAAACTATATTATTTCAATGTTAAAATCTATTTTAAAGTTTCGTTAAGATTCATCCCAGCGTTCCTATTCTCCCCGTTTTACTGTAGTGTTACTTACCGATCAAATATAAGAACGAATCGAAAAAAATAAGAACTTGCCAAAGAGGTATAGAACGGAGCTACATGAACGTAAAATTGAAAGACCGAGTAAAAAGTTCATTAATAAGGAAAAGAACAAAGGCGAGGGATGCGGTCAAACAGGTGCTGACACTAAAATGGAAATGGGCGGGCCATATTCAGAGAGTTGGGGATGAAAGATGGTCACAAATAATCTGTAACTGGTTTCCAATTTATAAAAAAAGAAGGAAAGGTATGTAGCTGCAAGTCATACATCCGTCCGCTGTCGCTGCCAACCGTGTACTGGTGCCCCGCGTTTTTTTTTTTTGTTAATGGCATCTCGCAGTTCAACCAAAGGGTTGTCTACTGCTTAACCGGGCTTGCCTGTGGCTGCCACAAAAGAATTGTAGCCTCCAGCCAGGGCTTAATAAAAACTAAACCTAACTTACAAAACTAAGCGACTACACGCTAAGGGCACCCCCTGCGGGGTTCGGACCTCGGCTTAGGGCGTCGCTGGGAGGGGACAGCAAGGGACAGCTGGATCGGGGGTTTTTAAAGCTACTGGCTCAGCGGCACCGCGGGCTGGCTCGAGCAAGGGTCGGGGGGATGAGAGTGGACAGGGTCGTCGCGACGGGCCTCGACGGCGAGGACGGAACGACGGAAATTTGTGTCTGTGTGCTAATCTAACAGTGCTAGTAGCCGGGCTGCTCTCCTGGAGGAGAGTGGTGGCATCGTCGGGGGCAATGAGGGTATGCCGTGGACGGCGGACCTTACTCATGCGGGACGGGGTGTATCGGGAGGGGATTGCGGTGCTTGGTGCCCCGCGCGCCGAGGGGGGATATTTATACGCGGCGCAGTTTAGTGCTCGCTAGGCCAGCGATCTACAACTGCGACCCGCGCGCCACCACACGTATTATTTAAGAACTACAGTTTTATAAATATATCATAGGAAATCCACTACTTGTGCCCATGTATTTAGCTATAAGACCTGTACATATTTCTGCTTAAGTTAAGCTATTCTAGTCTTGATTATACCTAACTTCGTAACCACATCTAGAGTATCATTTGCACCACCTAAGCGCTACAGGTAGACCCTCTAAAAGATGGAGTGACGACATAACGGAAATAGGCGGAGCCTTATGGACGAGATGGGCAAAGGACAGAGCCATCTGGAATGGTTTGGAGAAGGCTTTCACTGCAAAAGGCGGCCCTTACACCTAACAATACTAACCTTATTTAAGTACAAAACTAACATTTACTAACAAATAAATATATAGGTCACAATAGAAAACTAAAAATGTAAGGGATAAAGTACAGCTAATCTATGTATATAAAAATCAATTGCTGTTCGTTTGTCTCGCTACAACTCGAGAACGGCTGGGCCGAATTAGCTGATTTTGGGTTTGAAATGTTTGTCGTAGAGAAAAGTTAGGTAGGTGGGTAAGTAGAGTAGTCAGGGTAAGTAGGTAGGTAGGGTAGGTAGGGTGGGTAGGTAGGGTAGGTAAGGTAGGTATCATAGTTAACCCTTAATAGGGCAAGATGAACATTATTCCCACATACATTTTTAGTTGTAAACTATAATAATAATAATAATAATAAATTTTATTTCTCAAAAATCTTAATAATAGGTTACAGAAATAGTTTGGCAGTATTAATTTCTAATAGGTGGATGTAGCCACTGAAACCGAACTAGGCAATGCCTGTATTTCGATTTCCAGCGCCTTTTCCCTCGATATTGCAACAAAAAAAAAGCCAACAAAAGGTATGGTTGGTTGTACTATTAATTAAATTTTGAATGACTTAAAACTAACTTAAATGCTATATTGTATAAAATTTAAATTACCCATAATATAATAAGCAAATAGTCTATAGGTGAGTGAGAAGTGTTTGTGAGTGCGTGTGTAGGTAATATGTGGAGTTTGACTGATGAGGGTGTGTGTGTTGGTGTGTGTGGGTATGGGCGGGTGAATGCGTGTAAGTGTGTGTGAATGAAGTGCATGATCATGGTTATTATCTAATATTATTTTAACATTCTAATTACTGTACAACGCCTAGTAATAACTCCGTTTCTTCATAATTTAGTTGTTGCAAATATTCACTTACTTTTTGTTTACATTTAGATTTAGTAAGCGGGTAAATATTTAATTCTTTATTGATTTTGCTATAAAGGAACGGACCTAGGAATTCGATAAATCTTTGACTAAATTTGGTTTTACAAGTGATCCGTTCCATACATACTCTTTTATTTCTTCGATTTTGCGCGAGTGGGTCATAAGGTAGTTTTGTATGTTGTTTAAGGATAATGTTGAGGATGAAAAGTTGTCTTACGGTCAGAACCCCACAAATCTGATATAGAGATACAGTAGGAAAAAGGATAGGTTTAAAAATACACACTTTTAGAATTGCGCGCTGAGCGATTTCAATGGACTTCATAGTGGTTTTAAAAGTACCCCCCCAGGATGAGATGCAATAATTTAGTAAAGACTGACATAGGGCGTAATAAATTTGTTTTAGGAGATAAGGCTCAGCAGCGTGTCGCAACTTTTTAAAAACATATATGAGTTTGCGTACTCGTGCACCAAGCAGCTTGATATGTTCTTTGAAGTTTAGATATCTATCTATAGTAACACCTAAGTACTTGATGGTATGAACACGCTCCAGTGAAGAACACGCGCAGTTGCCTTTCAGGTTACACTCGTGAGAAATGATTTTGTGGCTGCTACTTAGACTTGAATTATTTTTGATGCTGAACGAAATATACTTGGATTTTTCCACATTTAGAGTTAGAATGTTTGCCTGAAGCCAGCTTCTAGCGATATTATAGCCCTGCTGGGCAGCATCAAATACCTCATCCCAAGTATTGGCGGCAAAAACTAAAGCAGTGTCGTCTGCGAAGGAGATGATTTCGCCTTGGGTGAGTTTGAGACTCGTGAGTTCGTTAATATACACAAGAAATAAAGAGGGTCCTAAGATGCTGCCCTGAGGTACGCCATGTATAACTGGAAGGTAGGTACTTTTGTATTCACTCACACGGACACACTGATTTCGCCCAGACAAGTAACTTTTAAAGAGTTCTAGCTGGGTACCTCTGATTCCTATCTTCTCAAGTTTAGCCAATAAGAGGGAAACAGAAATCGTGTCGAATGCCTTGGCGAGATCGAGAAATAATGAAATAATTTTTTTTCCTTTGTCCAAATTTGTGCTAATAAACCCAGTGAGTTTGTTCACTGCTTGTTCT
Source organism: Hyppa rectilinea (assembly GCA_951799385.1). Lineage (NCBI taxonomy): Eukaryota > Metazoa > Arthropoda > Insecta > Lepidoptera > Noctuidae > Hyppa > Hyppa rectilinea. Next base: position 7,706,548 of record OX637325.1, read on the forward strand.
GTGGACTTACCATGCCGAAATCCATATTGATTTTCAGACAGCATATTATTTTTTTCTAGATATTTTACTAAGCGAGTGTTCATGATTTTTTCCAATATTTTCGATATCGCCGGTAGTATGGATATTGGCCTATAATTATTTATCTGATTTCTGCTCCCGCTCTTATAGATTGGGCACACTGCCGACCTTTTCAGGGAATCAGGGAAAATGCCCGATTGTAAGCTATCATTGATAATTTTAGTAATAGGTGGTACAAGAATATTTTTATGTAATTTTAGAAATTTACCACTAATCTTATCACAACCCGATGCACAGTCCGTTTTTAGACCATTTATAATTTGGTCAACTTCTAGCTCATCAGTGTTTATCAAAACAAATGAATTATTCTGCTGGATACACTCGTCTGTAAGATATTGAGAATGTGCATCTGGCGTGCTTGTATTTTCATAGATTTTATCAGCCAGTGAGGCTCCAACATTAATGAAATAACTGTTTATTTTATTCAAAGATTGCTCTGGAGAACTAGAGAATGTTAGGAGTTCTCTTGTGCGTTGCGTTGGTTTTGTTGTGTTAGCGATGTTTCGAATAGCTGTCCATAACTTTTTACTGTCTTTTTGTGCACTTTGTATTAGGTTTTTTTCGTATGCTCTCTTTATTTTTCGTAACAGCGCGTTACAAAAATTCCTGTAACGTCTGTAAGTTATTTGAAAATTTTCATTTTTTGGTGATAGCTTAGCTTTTCTATGTAACTTGTCCCTATTTCGCATGCACCTCAGTAAACCCGGAGTTACCCAAGGCTTTATAATTATTGACCGTCTTGGTAAAGTTTTAGTTTGTGTGTTTTTTTCAATAATATTTTGAAGGGACTGTGTCAAATAATTTAATGTCAGGTTAGGATCTGCCGACTGATAAATTGGATCAAGATCAAGTTGTAATAGGTCTTGTACAATTCCCTCATTGTCAATTTTAGTTGTAGTTGTAGTTGTATAATGCCTGGTTTTTTTCAGCTGTAGGCATAGTAAAACTGGATAATGGTCTGTTAACGTTGAAAGTGGAACTATTGTAGTGGCGGTACTTAAAGTTTTTATCAAGGCGTGATCCAAGCAAGTTTCACTGTCACTACGAGTTACTAGGCTATGTGCTGGAAGTAAGCCGTGTGTAGCAACTAAAGTTAGATACCGTTCCCCATGTGTGTCTATTTTGTTTAAGTTTATGGGTATGTTTATGTCTCCCATTAAGACATTGTGTTTATAGATCGATACTAGTTGAAGTATTTTGTCTAGGGAAGAGAGGAATGGATCTATGTTGGTATATGATGGCGATCTATATATACCTATAATAGCAACTTGCTCTTCTACAATAGCCACCAGACAATTACAGTCCTGAAAGTCAGGCTCCTCTATGCGGACACTAAGATTATCTTTATAATAAATAACTACACCATCATTTTGTTTGTAGTTCTTTTTAGTTGCTACATGACAATATCCGTCTAGTTTTGGGATTACCGATGCACAAGAGAGCCAACACTCTGTCAGTATTATAATGTCACATTCTAGTTTTAATCTACTTAATAAGATCTCAAAGCCGGACATATTGCAGTTTATACTGCGAATGTTCTGCGTTAATATAAGTATTTTATTGGAGGTACCAGTGATGATAGTGCGACATTCTTCTATGCCAGCAGTCTGCGAATGGGATACAGATAAGCTATCAATGTTAGCTGTAAGGTCGATTATATCACTAAATTTTAATAACAAATATAATTTTGTAATGATTTTTTATCGAGGAATGAACGAAACTTTTTTGCCCCTACTACTGGATGTGTATGAAATATATTTCCCATGTGTAGGGAAAGAATTTCCCACATGTGATGATCTACATGGGCAAGAGGAATAATTTGAACACTTGGAATTAAATAATTTTCAATCCTACAACACTAAACACCTTTCTTATCTTCTCACACTGCGTTTTTGTTTCAAACACCCACCGTTTGCCCATGCCCTATTAAGGGTTAAGACAGGACAATGTCTGTCGGGTCAGCTAGTAAATAAATAAATACTTACCGATCAGCTGTCCCCTTGGAGGCGTCAGATATATGGAACAGCAGCGCGAGAGCGTGGATGGCGATGTTCATCCCCGCGAGGTGCACGAGCCGGTGTATGGCGTCGATGTGGGAGGTGCTCTCCGAGAGGCGCTCTTTGTTCGCGAAGGGATAGGCGCGTTTTACACCAGTCAGGATGGCCGACATTAACCGTGAGTCGATCTCGCCCTGGAGATTCAAAATCAAAAGTCAATTATTCACACTAGACTAAAAAAAGGGCATTTTGAAGGTCAAAGTTACATAAAACAGTCCCCCACTAGGAAGTGGTGAAGGGTGGGCGTTTTTCGGGCGCCACTTCTTCTTCCCAGCTAAAGCACTAGCTTTAGCTGGGAAGAAGAAGTGGCGCAACAAACTCCCCAGCAGCACAGCTGTCTGTTTAGTTAGGAAGAACTTGACTCTACACATTTATCGTATGAGAAGTACTACTCTGTCAAGAAAGTACCGGGAAAAGATCAATAATACACAAAATGTCTGTTATTCATCCAAATTTATTTTATCACCTTCAAAGTATGCTCCTTTAGAAACGATACACTTGCGCCAACGAATAATCCATTCATCAAAACATTTTTTAAACGCTGCTTCCGGAATTGAGTTCAGTTCTCGCCGCGAATTCTCCTTTATGTCTTCTATCGATTGAAAACGGGTGCCACGAAGTGGTAATTTGAGTTTAGGAAAAAGAAAAAAGTCAGCAGGAGCCATATCTGGTGAATATGGTGGTTGCTGGATGGTATTTGTTGAGTGTTTGGTCAAAAATTCGTTCATGCGATTGAGTTTTTGGAGAAAATTCAGATCTTTTGGGACTAGCCGAGCAGCAACATGTTACATACCCAAATGATTAGTTAAAATGGTACGGATCGACTCGTGAGATACAGAAAGTTCGGCGGCTATCTCTCTCAGAGTTGAATGGGGATTTTCAGTCACTATTTTCTTCACTTTTGCGATGTTAACTTCAGTTGCAGACGTTGACGGCCTACCAGAGCGAGGCAAATCTTCCATCACATCTCGACCGCTTTTGAACGCTTTGGACCACTCATAAGCACGAGTTTTTGATAAAGTCGATTCACCGTAAGCCTTCTGTAACATTTTCAGTGACTCCGAACACGAAATTCCATTGGCGATGCAAAATTTAAGACAAACTCTTTGTTCGATATTTTTGTCCATTATGAAATTCGCAATACACACTATATTATATGATATTACTAAAACCAGCACTGTATTTAATATAAATAACAGATGCAACTCAAACTCCGCGCCAAAATGGAAAACCAGTTGTGCCAATCTAACAACTACAAAAAAACAAAAATTTGAATTTGGAACCATAAACAAATCATCCATTTCCGATACTTTTTTGACTGAATGTAATTCACATTACGAAACACATCACATTAAAATCAATCATTTGCCACGTGTCAGCTAGCACACGTCAATATACCGATTAAACCATTTAAAACTGACTGTACTCAAGTGTAAATAAAAAAATAGAGAGATTGAAACATACAATGAATCTTAACTAACATTATTAACTACCTGCCAGCGGCTTCTCCCGCAAGTTAGGTTTAGTTTTAATTAAGCCCTGGCTGGAGGCTACAATTCTTTTGTGGCAGCCACAGGCAAGCCCGGTTAAGCAGTAGACAACCCTTTGGTTGAACTGCGAGATGCTATTTATTAACACGTTGAACGCCAACGCGGTCACCGTGTGTCCGACAAACAATAGTTTTTCTATTGTGTCTGCTGCGTGGCAGTCAATGACTTAAATAAAAAAAAAGGCTTCACCCGCGTTGATAACGGAATTTATCCCACGGGAACGACTACCGGGCAAAGTAATGTGATAATCCAGATTATAAACTATGCCAAATTTCATCCAGATCCGTTCAGCCGTTCTGTAGTGATTGAGTTACAAAAATACTTCCACACCACACATTCGTCCGAACTTTCACATTTATAATATTAGTAAGAAGTACGATGTAGATACTATCACGAGGCCGAAGCCGCCGGTGAAAGCTATTTACGCTATAGTTATAAACCTTCCTCTCGAATCACTATCTATTGATGAAAACCGCATTCAAATCCGTTGCGTAGTTCAAAAGATCTGAGCGTACAGAAGACAAGACGGTCGGGAGCGACTTAGTTTTTGACTATGTAGAGATGAATAAAAAATACATGGCATCCAAAAATGAATGGTCTAACTACACAAACAAGTGTGTTTAAGTCAAGAGTGAATAGGTTTCTTCTAAGCAAGCGTGATTCGCTGTCGATCACATCATCGCTTACCATCAGGTAAGATTATTGTTGAATTTCGTAAGTTATATTTAAACTTTAGGTTAAGATTTTATCATATTTTTTTTTAGTAGATATTTAAGTATTATTAGTTGATATTTTTTATACCTTAGATATTGTTTATCAACCAATATTGTACTTGGGTGACTTGTAAGGATAGTGGGTGAAAGTTTAAATAAATATAAATAGTGGTCAAGCGCGAGCCTATTGTCAAAAAAAACAAGTTGCAGTTGTTACAAACAATTACCTTTTTGATGGAAGCCTTGAAGAACGAGAAGTATATCCTGATGAGGTTCTCAGCGATCTTGGAGTCATCCTTGCCGAGGAAGAACTGGTTCAGGAAGCAGACGCCGTAGTATTGAGCACGGGGCGATATGTTGGACCTAAGTGAGACATTTCGTTTAATAAATAAATTATTGTCATTTGTGAATCTTTGACAGTCATTACGGCTCGTCATAAGCCCGAAAACCTGACAGCCAGTCTTACCAAGGGGTATCGTAGTGTCCAGTTACTGGGTTGTGGAGGTCAGATAGGCAGTCGTAGTTGTGTAAAAATACGGGTATTCAGCTGCATCCGGTTACACTGGACGCCGACCTCAACATAGTTGGGAAAAGGCTAGGCAGATTGATTGTCTATTGCACAGCTAATCGACTAATTTCAGGACCGTCAAGATACGTCGACCGCACTGAACTAATGGTGTGTTACACATTACCCCGCTTTTTTTTTGAGGGTCGACCCCAACGTAGTTGGTAAAAGGCTAAGCAGATTCAATCATACCTTGAATAAAATCAAGGACAATGTCACATTTTTATTTACTTGTAAAATAAATAATTTATTGATATGATTAATGGTAATATTATAAAGTGCCGTATGGCGTGACAAATTCATTCCAATATCAAAGTTGAGACTTATTAGTGAGCATAAAAAATAGAAATGTTGAACTTTTTAGTTGAATTTGGGACAAAACGAAAAAAAAAAGTAAGTGATTCCAAATCAAGGGGCAAATGCGATAATCTATATATATAAAAGAAAGACGGGTTTGTTCCCTTCGTTATAACTCGAGATCTGCTGGACCAATTTTCATGGTTTTTGAATAGCAGAATACATTTTTTTTTTTGTTTTTGGTAGGTAGGTAGGTAGGTAGGTAGGTAGGTAGGTAGGTAGGGTAGGTAGGTAGGTAGGGTAGGTAGGTAGGTAGGGTAGGTAGGGTAGGTAGGTACGTAGGGTAGGTAGGGTGGGTAGGTAGGTAGGTAGGGTAGGTAGGGTAGGTAGGGTAGGTAGGTAGGTAGGTAGGTTAGGTAGGGTGGGTAAGTAGGGTAGGTAGGTAGGGTAGGTAGGGTGGGTAGGTAGGGTAGGTAGGGTAGGTAGGTAGGGTAGGTAGGTAGGTAGGGTAGGTAGGGTGGGTAGGTAGGGTAGGTAGGTAGGGTGGGTAGGTAAGGTAGGTAGGGTAGCTAGGGTAGGTAGGGTAGGTAGCGTAGGTAGGGTAGGTAGCTAGGAAGGTAGGGTAGGTAGGCATGTAGGTAGATAGGTAGGGTAGGTATCACAGTTAAGACAGGACAACGTCTGTCGGGTCAGCTAGTAAGCAATAAACCAACATAATATTATTTATTCAACCTTTCATTATTTAGGCCTTACATCTGAAGCTAAAGACAGTAAGTGCTCATACACAAGAGCGGCACGCGACAACGACAGAGCCAACTGCAGCCGTCAACCACGTAAAGGCACGCGGCGCGGTTGTACTGCCAAATAAAAATCAACGTTGTGTGCCTAAAAATAAAATTGAGAATAATAGAAGTTTATTAATTTTCAACTTTATTTTAACAATCATAAGGTCGATATCTGTTTGGTACTGAGAACCGCCGTGTAGTGCTATTCTGTAAAATAATAACACCGTGAAAATGTAGGTGAAGTGAGTTTAAAGTGAGCTGTCAGTGTCAATCCCTAGCATTAGGTGGAACGACAACTCACTTAACGACCACTTCAACTACGTGTTCATGGTGAGATTTTAACAGAATCGACCAACTGCCCTGCGCTTCGCCAGACGTGGGCCAGCCTTAACCTTTGAACGCCATTGTCACATATACGTGACAAGCAAGCGCGTGCCCTGTACGCCAACAACATCAATACGTGACAGTGGCAACAACACTATAACACGAAAAAAACAATCAAAACTTTACTTTATTGAGTGTTTATATAGATATCTTAAACATTGAAGCTCTCGTACGTATTTAATGACATGAAACAAATTAAAAGACTTAATGATAGTGGAAAATTCATGATAACAAGAAGAAATTGAACCTATTTATGTACCCATTTTATTCAAGTCTCAATGTTTTGTATGTTCCTACTATTTAAAGCACCTGCCATCTAATCTCTTCACCACCCTTGGTTGACTGGTAGAGAATGCCTAAGGCATTAAGTCCGCCTTTGTACCTTTATTGTGTGCGAAAAGTTTAAATAAATAAATAATAAATTCAATTTGTAGCTTGGCGTTGAGGGCACGCGCGTGAGTTTATACTCTGGCGTTCAAAAGGTTATGTAAGATCACTCTTACCTAAACAGCATCTTCTCAATATCAGCCAACACGACGGCCTTCATATTAGGGTGGTTGTACAACAGCTGACAGAGATGGTAGATGACTTTAGACGCGACGCCCTGGCACGGATCACCCAGCTTGTTGATGATGTTTGATAGGAGCATCTGTGGGGAAAAAAAAAGTTTTGTATCCCTATTTTACATGGCTTGAAACAGGGATTGATGTAAACAAGTCTTCGAATCTTTACAAATTGGAATGCGATAATTGTTTTTAATTTAGGTACTTATATTTTATTTAACGGCGGAAAATGGGGTGTAGTGGAGCAGCCTGGGAGAGGACTATGTCCTGCAGTGAACGGCCATTGGCTGACTTGATTGATTGTATTTAAGATTTGAGTATGTAAATTCAAATAAATATTGAAAAAAAGTTAGGCTATTGGTTCATTTTTTTTTTTGACGAGCAACAGTTGCAATTTTTTAAATATTTACATTCAGAAGCATCTGATATATAAAGAATACCCACTTTTTTTATAGCAGTTCAATTATATTTTTAAAAAAGGATATCATACCTTCTCCCTTTCTGGATGATGCATCAATAAATAAGACATAGCACTGACAGCTTTCTCTTTATTGGCTTCTACTGAGTCGTGGGCGAAGTTGTTCAATGACTCTACATATGCTGGAAGTAAAACACGATTATAAACAACAAAACATAGCCTAGTGGAATGACTTTCGGACTGCCAAGTCTTAGGTCTCAAGTTCGAACCCAAGGCACGCACCTCTGAGTTTTCAGATTCATGTGCGTATTGTATAATTATCACTTGCTAAAAATCGGTGAAGGAAAACATCGTGAGGAAACCGGCATGCCTGAGAGATATTTCTCAACAGCATGTGATGCTAAGTCAGAGGCCCATGGGCAGCATTAAAACTCTGACACCAGGTTAGTCACTAACCACACGAATAGAAGAAGAACAACAAAACATAACATCACGCCTATAACCTCCAAAGGGGTAGACAGTTCGTACATTTTTCCGGTTATGACTAAGTCCCATTTAATAGTGGGCGAGCCTATTGCCAAGCACAAAACCAGACTCTGGGCTGTTTCTGAGAGATTTGATGAGGAAAAAACCCAATAATATGCAGAACCCGGGAATCCTAATCAGGATCTCATGCTTAACAGTAGCGCTTGCGACCACTAGACCAACGAGGCGGACAAAAAAAAAAAGATTTTGTTTTTTATACTTTTTTCATAAAAGTTCAATAAAGGTGTTGGACAGCAAAAATGAAAAGTATGGCTATGCTAGAAGTAAAGAATGCTAGTAAGTAATTGACTGTCTGTACATGAGACGATGTATTAATGCTCACATGAGTATTGATACCTCGATTCGTGGGTCTGGCAGGGGGCGAGTAGATTAAGGTCCTATACTAACACTAGGTATAAGTTTTTGTACTACTAACACACTGGATCCATGTTATCTGAATTAAACGTTTTATTATTATAACTGAGACTACTGAAGCTATTGTTCAGCTTCCGTATAAGCTGTATCAGCTGCTGTTGTTTTAAAAATAAGCTGTTCTATACATTCTGCTAGCATAACTCATCAAATAGTTGGGACCAGCTGTTTTTTTTCGCGATTTTAGATTTGTTCCCATAGTGTAAGTTGTTCATAATGATGAGTACAGAGGCCAGCACATCAAGTTACCACAATCTGTCAAATTTCTTTGATCGATTTTTAACTTTATTACGAGAGCATAAAGTTCAAGTTGAATTGGGAATATTTGACAGTTTGGGTTAGCTTGATGTGCTGGCGTCTGTACAATGACCCCTTAAAATAACGCCCATGAATTCAATTTCACCCTGTATACTTGGCAGGGATAGGTTTTGCATAGTTTTATGTTTTTCTTTAATAAGGCTACTGAGTATATTTTTTTGTTTTACGGTTTGCAACGGTGATGATCGGGCTGTATTTACTACCACCCATAGACAATTCTTATAAATTATTACTTACTCCCATACAACTCCTTCAGCTGATCCTCAAAGAACCAAAGCTTCAGTATATTCCGTCTCGCTTGCTTGTTGCCAGATGTCATCTCATCGACATGTCCCAGCGGATGCTGCTCAAATGTGCGAAGTTTGACGTCAGGAATTAACAATTCTGATACCAGGAGTTCTGATAGTGCATCTGTGGGTTGGAATGTTTTGTTAATAAGTGAGAGGTTGATAGAATAATCATTTCATCTCCTGTGGGGTGACATACGATTTAGACTAAATAATCTTAATAATCTGGTATTCAGCTGCATCCGGTTAGACTGGAAGCCGACCCCAACATAGTTGGGAAAAGGATAGGCATACGATGAATCTTAAATAACATATCACACAGTTTTTATATTATAGTAGCTCATAATTAGTATATATATAGACAATATCCCAATGTTATGGAAGAGCGGAGTCTCCTAATACAGGCATTGTTTGCTTAAAGGGAGATGGCTCCAAACACGTCATAATGTACTTGCAATGCTAATTGTAACAACCATTGTGTGTAAACCATTTTGAATTTGTATTTTGATAATCAATTGACAAGTCAACATAACTAAAGTGAAAAAAAAAATTCGTTGATAGTTCATAGATGCAGCTTATGCTTAAATCTGTATACTATATAAAAGGAAACCATGACTCATGACTGATTGATCTATCAACATATAGCTCAAAACACCTAAAAAGTTTGGGCTGAAATCTATACTAATATTATAAAGAGGAAAGAAGTGATTTTTTGTTTGTTTGTTTGAAATGAATAGGCTCCGAAACTACTGGACCAATTTAAAAAATTCTTTCACCATTGGTACTTTTTATCCCGGGAAAAATAACGGGTCCCACGGGAAAGACCATGGGAGCGAAGCCGCGGACAAAGTGTATAACATAAAATTCATGATACCCAGCTATTCTTTATTACTTTTCTTTCATAAACTAAGTTTGAGAAATGGGTTTAGTTAAAAATATATACAGTGAAACTTGGTTAAGTGGGACCTGGATAAGTGAGAAACCTCCATAACTGGAACTCATGCTGAGGTCCCAACACTTTGGCACTGAATTGCCTCTGTTAGTGAGACGAAGCAAACCTCTATATCTGGGATTTGTTCCTTCCATTTTATCGTCATAGTTACCGACTGCGAGTGAATTTTATATGCATTTAACCTCTAAATAGTAAAGATAAAAAATTATGTATAATATTTACATAATACTTTATTTTATTTAATACACACATCGCACCTCTATAACTGAAATAACCTGTATTCTGACCTCTAAATGAGACAGATATTTATTTATACCTGGATATCTGAGACACTGGGTAAGTGGTATACCTCTATAAGTGAGACAAAGGACAATGGGCAAAATTGTATGGAGCTTGTCCCATCGGCGGCCACATCTGTACTATTTATTTTCTAGTAGCTAATTATGTATACAATAAGACTACAAAAGACTGTTTCTGTAAGTTCCTTGGATAAAAAGTTATCATAGGTGGATTAAATCATTTGAAAGGAATGATTACAGTTCGTATCTTAAATACAATATTTTGTACACCTCGTGATGATGTTACATTGATATAATAATGAAGTTTAAGTACATTATAATGATATGACTATGTTATTATATACGTAATATACAAATATAAGAAATGATAGCTTAAATAAAACTAAAGGTTTGTTAAATACGTTCATTTATTAAAATAAAAACATGCCAGATTACAATAATACAATTATTGGACTTTAATCGTCATCAACAATTATTTCATTTAAAAAATCAGCTGGCAACAGAATGTCTTCCTCTTGGTTTCGCGCCCACCCTAAGTACCAAACTATACACATTATGTGGGCGCAGCAACCCAGAGTGCGTTTGCCGCTAAGGCAACTGCAATAATAGTTTTCTATGGCTTCCCTACCATTTTTCTGCCTGTCTATAAGAATATAAGAATAATAAATTCTAGACCGCGCATGTCGCGATTGTATTCGGCAGCGAAGAAGCCAAACATTTGTAGCTGTAATGCCGTACTCGATTAGACCTGTACATTGGGTATCTCTATACACTTCTATATTATATAGGCCTTGTCGCACATGCTCCGCATAATAGCTGCGAGCTAACTTCACCTGATATGTTCCAAGTGCAAAAATAATTAAATCGTCCTCGGTCAGCGATGGAAAGTCACTTAAGCTAGGTTGGTTACCAGTAATACTATCAAAGCTAGCCCGTCGCCGGTTTAAGTTGTTGCATACTCTGCTAGGTGATTTGGTTGGTTCAATCGTTGGTTTATTATTGTAATAAATGTTTCTGCGTGTACACTATCACGTAATGGTTCTCTGCATGCGTTCAATAACGCAGCGGCTATTTTAAAATCCTTCATCATATGGGGCAAGGCACGATTAAAAAAATCGTCTCTGATTGGTCACAGGTAGAATTGGTGGGTCTGATTTTAACAATGGTTCCAAAAACAAACAAACAAATTGAAAACAAAAGCCAACTTGAAGTGGCTCATTCAACGAATACGTTATCAAAAGCCGGTGTTGAGTGCTCGGGTCGCCCCGCACATTATTGCCACCATTTTTCTTTGAAAGCGGTGCAATCCTGGTATGGTTTACGATCGGCCCAGTGCATATTAGCGGATAAAAGGAATGATAACAAAGGTATTGAATACTGTGACAAATGAAACTATTGGGCTTCCATGTAAATGTACAAACATTTACATGGAAGCCCAATAGTTTCATGACTTTATTTATTAATGCATACGTTTGTAAAATAAGCAAAACGAAAAGGTTTTTTGTATGTTTTGTGATGAAAAACAAAAAATGCTGAATGATAAAAATATGACTATTCATTAAAATAGTATTTAACGCATATCTTTTTTCTCAAATGATATTTATTCATACTGCTTGAACAATATTTATTGTACAAGCATTCACCTTTCAAATGACACTAGTTTTATTAATTGCCCATTGTCCTTTGCAGGTCCCTTGATGTCTTACTTAACCAGGTTTCACTGTATATTTAAAAATGATTTCAATAAGTGGCAACAACTTACCAATAATAATGATACCATCCTTCTTTTTGGCTGGTTTCACATTGTTGATTAAATTTCTTAACGCTGTTAAATTATAAATTGGATTATCCTGTAAGACGAAAAAAGTAATTTTAGCGAAAAGTGTATACTTAGTAAACAAATGCTTATCACATTGCTTCAGTTTGAGGCAGCCTGGCCTAAAGAATAGACTAATAGACTGTATATTGTGTGTCATAGCCTGGGTTAAATATGAGCATGTTAAACAGGTGGTTCTGGCTGTCATTTATAGATCTTTGACAGTTAAGGCAGAAGCCTGAATATCTGCCAAACAGTAACTGGGTTGTAGAGGTCAGATAGGCAGTCGCTCCATGTACAATAATGATATTCAGCTGCATCCGGTTATCCTGGAAGCTTACTCCAATATAGTTGGTAAAAGGGTAAGCAGGTAACGATGATGAAATTGGATCAAAAATAAAATTGCTGTTTTTAAACATAAAAAACTAACCTGAATCAATATAGTAGCCGCAGCTACTCTGTCTCCGATAGCACCTTTATTGAGCAGCGTGCGAGCCCACTGGTGGTCTGATGAGCCACTCCTGTTGGCCTCTGAAACAGATTGTAAGTATTGACTGACTTGACACAGTGGGGGGGGGGCAAGCTGGGGAAAACTAACAACATGTGGTGCACATTAGTATTGGATCTAAAAACCCGGAATTCTTAGGGACCTTTGCCCAGGATTGGGATGCCTAACAGTAAACAGTAGCACAACCACCAGCTTTTGTGATTAGGACTATGGCTTAAACACATCAACCTATACTGTTCTCACAGCTGTGTTACAAGCCTCTGTATAGGTTAAATTCGTAGAACAAAAATTCTACACATAGCTGATCTCTGTAATAATAGTGATTGTTTTATAAAAAAATATGTCTATATTATTAAATCAGTTTTTCAGAAATCTGAAATTGATAAAAACATGGTGTTAATTACTTGTCTCATATGCCATTGTGTCCCCATGTAAGGCACTGCTTGCTTCCTTCCTCACTTCATCAAGTTGTTCTCGTGTTAAATCCTTTGATACTGTAGTAGGCTCTTCTGGCATCTATAAATTTAATTGTGATCATCATGTTAAAAATTAATAAAATGGGCATGAAACAATTAAATTAATTAAAATACAAAAATGATTATTTCAAACCAATTCTTTCAATTGTACATCGTATTTAGTCCCAAATTACCTTTATTTACATACTTTTTTTTGGTTATGTATGAAAATAACACCACAATATTTAGCTTGCAGAAAATTGTGCAACATTCCTAAATATAATAAACTTTTCGTTTACAATGAAAACAACTCCTAATTTATGAGCAAAAAGGTCTCTTACCTGATGATACCACTTCTTTTTATCCTCAAATTCCAAGGTTTCAGCGAAATGCTTCGCAATACCTTGCCCTTTCTTTGTATCGGCATTTTTGTCGGGTTGACTGTAATTTGTGTAGGCCTCGTCAACTAATATGTTCTCTTCAAACCTTTTGTGCTTCATTTTCACTTATTTATTGCGAACTGAACTGAATTAATTAAAAATAAGAAACACACGTGAAAAATGAGCATTTGCCATGCTACTTTGACATTTGACATGACTTTGACAATACCTACAGAAGAGCTGACAGTCTGTCACAGGTCTGACCACAGCACTCAGCAGACTTCTGTCTGACACAGACTGAAAATCGTAACGGATATATTTTTACCTTAGAGCATTTAACCTATGGAGATGGCAAGCGGCGAATCATCGAACAACTTTTTCTGCCTCTTTTTGCGGGGGGCGAGGAAAACACATACAGCACACTTCTTAAATTTGACAACCACACACAGAGACATGCTTCCTATTGCTACAAACGCAAACAAAGAAATTATAGACACACAGTAAAAAAACACATACACATTGACAAATTTGTGCGTATCTATGCAATTGTCCTACGACAACAAACACAAACTACTAGTGTTGAGGCACAAGGAATGAATAGTATTTCATTTCATGAATGAACGAATAAAAGTTCTGTTTTCTTTTCTTGGAAAAAATACGTTTAATGATTAGTGCCTGCGAAACTACGTAGGTAGCCACCAGTAATCACAAAACAATTTATAGTGCTATAGAAAAAGAAGATTTTATTTATTTTTATCAATTTTTTTTCTTATTTCTTAATAATATTATATTGATTGCATATCATTCTGCATTTAAGGTCGGCAATTCGGAATTCATACCCCATTCCTTAAAACGGGCTTTCATTTATATACACGTGTCAAAAATTTAGAAAGGGGACAATATCAACACATAGTATAAAACAAAGTCGCTTTCTCTGTCCCTATATCCCTATGTATGCTTAAATCTTTAAAACTACGCAACGGATTTTGATGCGGGTTTTTGTAATAGATAGAGTCATTCAAGAGGAAGGTTTATGTGTATAATTTGTGGGCATATTTTGCGGGCGAAGCCACGGGCGGAAGCTAGTAAATAATAGAATAAGACAATCAATCAGATGTACTTTTACTATTTTGTTATGAATGACAGTTTTACACGTCGGTTTTATTGTTTTGCAGTCCGGTGTTGCAAAGCTATATGATGTCAAAGTTAAAGTTACATCATTTATGTCAAATAGGCACAAGAAAGGCACTTTTGAATGTGCTCACATATTTACAAACATTCTAAACGTTAATAATAATACTTAAATCAATCAATGTGAGAGGTAAATTTATTCCAAAATGTTAAAATATGTAGTATGGTACAACATAATAAATTATTCATTACCTAATTTACTAAGCAACCAGTTTGATTTTGTCTGGACACTAGATTGTCCTGTGGAGCAGGACCAGTATGTTTCCAAGCATCCTTATCCTCTAAATAATCCTCTAATTTGTTATAAGCTTCTTTACAAAGTATGCTTTTAATATGAGTTTTAAATTTTCTTTCATTTAATTGCAATACAATTCTGTTATTTTGTTTTTCCGTGTGTACTTCACGTAATAACATTTGTTGATATTTAGTACCATTTTGTTATCGTTACACCATCGACTTACGCGTCGAAATCGCTTTGAAGAAGTTCAGTATCGTCACTAGATTCGAAACTCTAGAGAATTTGAGATCGTCCGCGTATGTACATATTACATTCCGAATATTTGAGGCAGTGCTGGCGATTGTACTACGTTTTTTTAACAGCGTACCTACGCGGTCCGCGGTGGATTATTAGATTCCGACGTCATATTTAGCTATCTATTATAATTATTGTTTCTTTTTCAAATTGCATGAGCTACAAAAACTCACTACGAAACGAACAAACTATTATTCTTTTATTATCCTAAACATACAATGAAAATAATTTAAATCGACTTCCAAAGAACTTTTATAGTTATTTTTTTTTATTTCAAGCTGACTTGTCCAGATACATCATCGATCACTAATAAAGAACTAGATACACAATCAGCGTCAAAAAATGTCCTCACCGAATGACCACCCAATTGAACATTTGGGTGGTCTTTTCATCTAGTAGCATTCGAACGCTCCGACGGTAAACATGTCTCAGTGCTCGTTTAAAAACTGCAAAAATCACACGTCTAGGACGCTAAAAAAGGATGGAGTTTCTTATTTTTGCTAAGTATTAATATTATCATTATATAATTGTTAACATTGTATTGTAAATACTAATATTTTTTCAAGAAATCATCGTAAAAACTTTATTTTAAATTAAGTCGTAACAAATAGCAGGCGATATAATGCAGCTCAATTGTAAAGACTCTTACTAAACGTATTAATCATACTTACGCATGTCCACTTAAATTGTTTGGGTTATCCGCGTTGACTCTGTTCCATTTGTTGGAGACGCTATTATAGTTCTTATTTTTTTTAATGCGAGATTTTATTTTTGTTTTCATTTACCTGACTGCGCGATGCAAGGGAGGGTTATGTGTTTATTAGCCTATGTATGAATAATTGACCTAAAATAACTGCCACTAACTGCATAAGACTACTTGAAAAGTGACTTGTTTGGAACTTGTTAGTTGTTTTTTATCAGTCGGGTTTTTTGATATTCCCAATATTTTTTTGTGGTTGTTTAGTCGGGACTTTGAAAATATTCAATTATTTTTAGCTTTCCTCGTGATCCGGTGAGGTGTGGAGAATGGATATCAGTTACAGCACGTCAAAGATCCGAAGAATTCTTCGATCCGAAGTATTTCTTTTTATCGACATTTGTAATTTATTATGAACAATATGTCAAAAAATTGGGACAATAATATTCTTTGATTTTTGTATATTCTTCCTCACTAATTTATATTTTCTGAATGTAAAGTTCTGATTTATCTAAAAATACCAAAATCGCTAATTGTATGCCTTTAATATTTAAGGCGTTGCCTAAATTCCTAATAGATTCCATCATCAGAACGAGGATTAGATGTAAACAGGACCAACTTGGGAACAAACCTAATGTAATGAATCATCTCAATCGGTCGATTCGTCTTCGACTTATGGGTGGTGTGCAACATAAAAATAAAAAAAAAATTATAAATACGCGACGCATTGAGTAACCTCCTCCTTTTTTTGAAGTATGTTAAAATACCATACATAATAATTTACAGTACAAACAAAAAATATTGTTCTGGTTCGTCTCCACTCGTTCCTTGTGCTAGTGGCGAGCCTCGGTTGTAAAATTTTATTACTTTTTTTTGACACTTAGTAATTGTTACTTTAAAGCATGCGTATAAGGTTGAAATTGTTTTGATGTATGTTGAGCAGCGAGTACCGGTCGTAAAATTTTATTGCTTTTTGCAATAGCTTTGTGAATACGGCTTTAAACCTTGCAGGTAAGGTTGAAATTACATTAATATAGATTTATTTTACCTAAACACAATTGGCGACATTTTTAAGAGAACTTTTGTATGAGATTGTGTATCTAGTTCTTTATTAGTGATCGATGAGATACATACACAAAAAACTGGTTACTGAACCTATTGACTGAAAAATCATTTAATTGGCAAATCATTCATTCGCGTTGTCCCAGCACTATGCAAATCCTACCCCTGTACTACTTTAGCGCTACCTACGTACCAATGTATTGTTTTCTATCGTTACGTCAATAACGATTACTTCGACATTGTACGTAATTAAAAATATTTTAATGTATTATTTATATTTACAAGTGATAGGAAACACCATGGTTTCGAAAATTTGAATTGGCAGATCGCTTTTTGCACGAGGATACTGCACAATTAACCATTTCTTAGCAGGACTTCCCTGCGACACATTACGATACATAATGGCGGCGGTTTTTTTTTTTTTTTTTGAAATGGCATCTCGCAGTTCAACCAAAGGGTTGTCTACTGCTTAACCGGGCTTGCCTGTGGCTGCCACAAAAGAATTGTAGCCTCCAGCCAGGGCTTAATAAAAACTAAAGCTAACTTACAAAACTAAGCGACTACACGCTAAGGGCACCCCCTGCGGGGTTCGGACCTCGGCTTAGGGCGTCGCTGGGGGGGGACAGCAAGGGACAGCTGGATCGGGGGTTTTTAAAACTACTGGCTCAGCGGCAACGCGGGCTGGCTCGAGCAAGGGTCGGGAGGGTGAGAGTGGACAGGGTCGTCGCGACGGGCCTCGACGGCGAGGACGGAACGACGGAAATTTGTATCTGTATGTTACTCTAATAGTGCTAGTAGCCGGGCTGCTCTCCTGGAGGAGAGTGGTGGCATCGTCAGGGGCAACGAGGGTATGCCGTGGACGGCGAACCTTACTGATGCGGGACGGGGTGTATCGGGAGGCGGCCGCAATCAGGGGATTGCGGTGCTTTATGGCAGTGTCAAAGAAACGCTTCGAGAGGCGTTTCATGAACTGCTGAACTGTGGGGAGTTTAAAATCTACATGAAGGTCCATGTTACGGACGTAAAAGGGAGCTCCTGAGACCTTACGGAGGAACCGGTTTTGAAGTGTCTGCATTCGATGCAGATACTTGGGTTTGGCGTGCGCGAAGACGACGCAAGCGTAAGTCATGATGGGGCGGATTACAGCCTTATAGAGACGCAGTTTGCACCGGAGTGACAATTTGCTGCGTTCTGTAAGCATGAATTGGAGCCTACCGAGAGCGAAAGCGGCCCGCGAACGGACCTGCTTTATGTGCTCTGCGAAACTGAGGTGCTGGTCGAGAGTGACACCCAGGTACTTGGCATGCTTCGCCCAAGGGATCGGCTTGCCGTACATGGTGATCGGATTAGGGGGGTTGGGGAGGGCCCTACGAATTCTCCTAAAGAGAACAGCCTGGCTTTTATCGGGGTTGACCTCGATTCTCCATTTCCGGAACCAAGCGCCGAGGACGTTGGCCGCGGTCTGGAGAGTCTGAGCTATAGCTGGCGGACTGATCCCCGTGTAGTAAATGGCCGTGTCATCGGCGAATAACGCCAATTGGGCCTTTTTACTCTTGGGGATGTCGCTAGTGAACAGGGTAATGGCGGCGGTTGGCGAATGAACTAGTTTTATAGAACATGTATGGCCGTATGACCAATCGGTCATGGCAGAGGGGTACGCTTAGCTATGCCATCTCCATAGGTTAAATGCTCTAAGATTTTTACACCCATTTTCGCTCTATTTTACGATTGTTTTATTTCTTCGCTTTGTTTTTAAACAAAAAGTAATTTGGTTGATTTTTCAAAACTCTAAAATAACTAAAGTGTAAACGGTGTAACGAGTCGAGTGCTAAAAGACTTGTATTCGAATACTAACTTTTAAAGGCGTGTCAAAATCAGGAAACATGTTCTGCTATTGCAATTTATACTGTAAGACAAGCGTCTAAAGTTTTTGTTGTAGTGTACATACACCGTTGATTTGTCATTTATTAAAAAGAAACTACTTTGATAGCTCAAGGCAGTGCGGGGGGCTACTCGTCTGTTATTTTCATTAAATATTTCATTAGAAATCTAATTTTTAAGTGAAACTAGAATAAATTAAGCAAAATGGATGAGAAAGGAAGAAAAGTTATCGTTTGCGACAACGGCACTGGCGTAAGTCCACATGAAAATGTGTATAGAAAATGGTGGTTTTGATAAGCGCCTGAATCATCATTTTCCTCATGATTTACTGTCGGTTTTAGTTCGTGAAGTGTGGATATGCGGGCAGCAACTTCCCAGCCTTCATATTCCCGTCGATGGTCGGCCGGCCGATCATCAGGGCCGAGAACAAGATCGGAGATATCGATATAAAGGTAAGTGTCGAAACTATGTGAAGTCAGGTGTGCAAGCGGAACTGAGCCGTATCCTGTCGATTGAAATATGTTGAGTGTAATAGGGAACACGTATGTAGTCGTTTAAATTGTTTATACTTTGTAATATAATCTTGAAACCTCATACAATAATAAGTATAGGATTTTGGATGCTAGTTTAGCATAACTTATTTCAAGGCAAGCTAAAGATAGTGTTTACAAACTAAGCTATTAAAGAGTTCAATAACAGTCTTATTCGATATTGAAACAATAGACATGTATACATGTTTATTGAAAGCAAATTCCTGCTTTGGAATGGGATGAAAGATTCATAAACAGTTTATGAACACCTGACATTTTTCTCTAAGTCCTAACAATAAATTTTTAGAATGTTTCATTACTTACAGTAATTAGTTTTTAACCCCTCAAATGTTATATGAACCCCATAGGTTCTTAAGAAAAATTCTCTTGAAACAACAATAAATAGAACCATATAAATTGCGAAGCCGTTTGCTTTTATAATCAAACGGCTTCAAATAGACAAACATTTAATGGGTTAAAGCTAATGATAAATGTTATAGCAATTTTAAATGGTTAATAATGGGTCATCACTAGAGATTGGATAATCAAAATCACACATAGGTATTTACAAAGTGAAGATAATGCTTTATTACGCAATGGCTGAATCTTACATCCAGTATGGCCTTAGTAGTTATGGTCGTACTTATAAAACCTACCTTGATAGTATTTTGAAACTTCAACTTCGAATTTTAAAAACCTTAGTATCTCCTAAAATTAGAAACCAATTTCACGACGATATAAATGGCCTCTTTAAACACTGCAATGTCCTACCAGTTCATATACAAAAACAATTTTTGTTACTAAAAGAACAATTTTTCAATGAATCCCTAAGAAACAAAATCGAACATCCTGTATGCACTCGGGCAGTTTCTGAGAATAGGCTTCGTACACAGTGCGCCAACAATACGTATGGCGAGCGAACTACCGGTTACATTATACCGAGACTTATTAACGGTCTACCCTCAGAACTAAACAAATGTATTACACATAAAAATGTCAAATGTAAACTAAAACAATATTTACAAGTATTTTATAGGGATGACTGTAACTGGAGAACGGAACTGAATATTATATTAATTGTATCGGCAATAACGCGTACTAAAATGCATCATTGTATGTATATTAAGATAGAAAAAATGTTAATGTATTGTAATGTAATGAGTTCATGATAGCACAAGTTTAAACCTTAGTGGTTTTTGGTTGCTATTTAATTTGAATCCTATGATAATTTGTATAAATGATAAATAAAAAAAATAAAAAAATAAAAAATACCTAAAGTTGACTGGTTGGCTACTATGGAATGTACTTTTGTATTGTTTGCATCAACATCCTGCAGTTTTGGAATTGACAAATACTGCAGTGTTTTTTCTGACTTGTAAATTATTTCCAAACTGGCATAATAAACAACATAAGGATAATATAATACTATATTTAAACATACAGAAATAAATAATTTCAAATTATTGTCATAAAAAAAGTTTGGTTAATTTTTTTTCTTCTGTCCGCATAGTGAAAAAAATTAAGTATTTAAGTAAATAAAATATGTGTTCAAAAGTTATGCAATCTCAGAATCCTGGGTTTTCTTAACTTAAATTATTTTCATTGAACAATTTGCTTCCATATTATGTTCAATTAGTATTCCCAAATTTCCTAGCATACCAAATACTGGGAATTACTATTCCAAAAAAAAAAAAAATGTCAAAGAATCACTTCCAAAAATTGACTTTAGGTAAATATGTATCTGAATATCCAATCTCTAATTATGAGCTATAGCATATTTTATAAATGGCTTCTACTCAATGGTACTTTCTCCATACCTAGGAGATGGACTCATCACCCAAAGATGGAATTCTTTGTCATCTCCATAGCTGTTTTATCTAGTATCCAATATAAAATAATGATACAAGTAAAGTTTATTATTTGTTACTTTTATTTATTGCTATGTAATAATGTTTATTGAAGACAGTCAGTCAGCCAGTCTTACTCAGTTACTGACCGGGTTGTGGAGGTCAGATAGGCAGTTGCTCCATGTAAAATACTGGTATTTAGCTGCATCCGGTTAGACTGGAAGCCGACCCAACATAGTTGGAAAAAGGCTAGACAGATTAATTAGTTTATAATGAAGACATGTTTAAATGTTACAGGATATGTTTGTTGGAGTAAGTCAGATAAAGTTTTAGCATGCTTTTGAGATAACTGTGTTATCAATCTAACAGTAAACTGTTTTAATTTTGTGAAAATGTTTTTTAAACTAATTTAAGTGTGTCTGTTGAAAGGTGCATGTTATTGTGTGTAAAATCAATATCACTACATAAATCACATGTGTTATAATATAAATTTTCCTAAGAGTTTTACTTAGAGACTTATAGTTTACACATTTTGCTTCTGTGTATTTTTGTTTTTATTAACCAATTTTGCCCCCGCAAATTGTCTATGGTTTTCCCCATAGTTTTCCAATAAATCTGTGAATATTGAAGATGAATTATTAAATAATTATATTTAGACGACACGATTTAAAAAAAAATTAAGGCAGGATTTCAATTTGTAGTCTGTGTAAATTTTTTGTTACCTTTGGAGATTCCAAGGATACAAATTTTAAAACAATATGACATTTCATGCATACCAGTCCTTCAACCATGAGGATGTGGAAGTCTCGGTATGTCACAGCGGCCATACTATGCAATGCTTAGCAGCATAAACTATAATCATGCTTTATTTTGTATCTCTTGGCATATTTTCTTACTATAAAACTTAGCTAGCCTGACAACTTTTTGCTTGCATGTAATGGTATTTAAAAGTCAACCACACAAGCGCAAAATTAATAAAACAATATAGCAAGCATTATTTTAAATGTATCTGCAATATGAATATACTAGCGACCCGTCCTGGCTTCGCATGGTTGCAATGTAGATACAATCGCGCAGGCAAAGCTGCGGGCAGAACCTCCCTCTTGAATCACTCTATCTATTGATGAAAGCCCCATTAAAATCGGTTGTGTAGTTTAAAACATATATGCGTACAGAGGGACAGACGGCGGGGAGCGACTTTCGTTTTATACTTAGAGATTTACCTCCATTTCCTGAAAGACAATTTTTTCGCTAATTACTTTACAATATGTTGGTTAAAATTTAACTTAACTCACACACATTTTGCTTACCGTATAACGGGGTGAATAGGGATGCAGGGGTGAATCGGGACGAAACTTTAAAAGCGATTTAACCTTTTGACCGCCACGCCGACTTTTGAAAAAGCGTGCCCTCAGCGCCAAGCTCCGAATTCATCCTTTAATACCTACAAAATAGTAGTGAGGTCGAAATTATTATAATTATTTATTTACGTTTAAAATTCTGTCACACAGTCGCGACCGTGGCGTGCTGGGCACATTTTGGTTTGTCGTCTATACACGACTGGCGGTCAAAAGGTTAAGCATTAAATAATATAGTTTGTTAATTGTTCTAGCTAAATTGATCATTAATTATTATACAGTAAACATATTACGAGTCATTTTTGTCCACAAACTATATTATTTAATGCTTAAATCGCTTTTAATGTTTCGTCCCGATTCACCCCTGCATCCCTATTTGCCCCGTTTTACTGTACTAACTTTAACCTTTTGAACACAGGTTAAAAACAGGTATACAAAAAAAGTTTATTTGGGAAAGGTAATTGTAATCATGAGTAGGTACAATCACGTGTTTAAATATCGGTCACTAATTAGCAGTCATCTTATATAATTACATAGTATGTTAGTACTATGCAAGTTATAGGTACTAAGAAAGAAAAGTTTATCTATATCTTTTCTTCTATGCATAGTATGGGCCTAAATATATAGCACAGTAGACAAATCTTATTGTATTTAGGTAGTTAAAAAAACTTTATTTATTATTAGTTGCATTTTTTGAGCAATTATTTAATATCTGATTGTGGCTACAAACGGAGAGGGATTGCCGGAGAGGTATGAACTGAAGGCCAAATCCGGGTGGCCGGCCGGTGTGAGGCATGGGTGATACCTTCAGTTTGTCTGCAGCCTTAACAGGGATTGTAACCTGCACACGTGAGATTTGGCGGGAAAATTGACTATGTGAAACGATCAAAAATAAAATATGGAATCACATAGATAAAAAACCGCTCGTCTTAAAAACTTCCATCACCGTACAGAAATGAAATATTATGCGAAGATGTAATTGTAAAATTGCTTATAATGCTAATAAGTATTCCTTTTGATTCTAAAAATCTGTGACGTCACATTGCTATATTTCATACAGAACACGTACAAATTCCGCGTTTTGACAATTCTTAAAATGTAACGTTATTGACTACCCTTTCAAATACCCAATTTGGCCTTCATTCCAATCATGCAGGCCACTCCTCTCCGAGTGCAGCCACCATAACCAGCTTACAGAATTATTTTTGTATTGTTTTGTGCCGTTTTTCAGATTATTTTGAATACTAAAAACTGTGTTATATAACCACTTACAAGTCACATTACGCAGGCGAAAGTATGACACATCGAGTTGGAGGAAAATATCGACTTGGTAGAGCGTTGTCTCTCTCACTCATACCTTTTTTTTTTGAGGATTTAGAACATCAAATGACTCGTCCAGCCCTGGGTGGAGCAGAAGGGAGTGTCAGACTCTTGCTGACTAAAACCCATCCATGTTCCTTCCTTAGCCCTTTATGTTCCGGGGTAGCGGTAACCCTTTCGGACAATCCCGCTTACTCATACCTGAGTGACAGTCTCTTTCTAAAGCTCGATGTGTCATATTAACATAGTTGAGATAATTTTGTAGAGTTTTATGATGAATAATGTGGTGTTTTCAGGACCTTATGGTCGGAGATGAGGCTTCTAAACTCAGGTCTATGCTTGAGGTCAGCTATCCCATGGAAAATGGAGTAAGTACTGCAACCAGTTTTTTATTACTGAATTATACCGCATTAACATAACCTGCGCTTTGTCATGAGAACTGGGCCTAAATCAGTGTGATGACATTTTAAAAATGTTGCCAAGACATTTTAAAATAATATGGCTGCGCGAGAGAGCAAATGTTATTCGCAGTTTAGACATACTGTTACGTTCGGTTGCCAGTGTTTTTACATAAAAATTGCCACTGAATGTATTGTCATCATAAGGTCAGATCTACCCTCTAATCTTACCTTTTCGCCAGGTGGTCCGTAACTGGGAAGACATGTGCCACGTATGGGACTACACGTTTGGCGAGAGCAAGATGAACATCGACCCCAAGGAGACCAAGATCCTGCTCACCGAACCACCCATGAACCCCACCAAGAACAGGGAGAAGATGATTGAGGTGAGGCACCGGGTCATGGGTTTCATAAGTGATGCCTTTTCATGGAACTGAACGCGATCAGCACATATAAACTGCGTTTAAGACCTGTCAGTGTCAATATTCCGTAGAAAATAATGACGCTGACACTCTTAACATAAACACCGCCACTATTTTTTGTGCTATTCTAAGCTCAGTGCCTTCAACACACATACGAGTTCATGGCAGCGTATGGGTTAACCCTGGTTAATGTGTTGATCGCGTTCAGTTTTATTTTTTAGTTAAATCAGCCCTTAAAAAGAGGTGGATTGTGTTACTTACTTGCCTCATATTATCACACACTTTTTAAACGGAACAGTAACATTTTGTTTTTTAATTAGCGTACACCTCTACGGAGCAAAGACCTCCCCCAAATCCTTATAGACATTCTTTTCGAGAACCACCTCATTTAAAACAAAACCATTGTATTTCTGCAGGTAATGTTCGAGAAATACGAGTTTGACAGCGCATACATTGCGATCCAAGCGGTGCTGACGCTGTATGCGCAAGGACTCATCTCTGGAGTAGTTGTGGATTCAGGTAAGGTTCAGAACAGTACTGCTGGACATCTAGATCCAGCAGTATTATTTTTAACCCCCGTTGCACAAAAGGGGGTGTTATAAGTATGTGTGTAGCACTGTAGCTCTTAAACTACGATTATGTAATAATTACTAACGAAGTAATGGATTGTATGATCGGGAAATACATGATTTGATAGATTGATAAAGATTTTCTATTATATTATAAAAACCACATTTACATTCTTTTTTTTTGAGGGTGGGAAATCATCAAATGACCCCTCCCGCTCCGGCTGGAGTGGAACACAGTTTCCAAAGATTATATATTGTATTATGTAAAAAAAGGTTTATTTTATTTTTCTTTGCTGGCAATCAGGTGATGGTGTGACCCACATCTGTCCAGTGTACGAAGAGTTTTCTTTGCCTCATTTGACGAGACGTCTGGACATCGCTGGACGAGATATCACCAGGTATCTTATCAAGGTGAGTGTCTATAGTTGCTACTAATTGACTATTTGAAATAGTCATTTAATAAAATTTTAAATCACATAGATAAAAGACCGCTCGTCTAAAAAACTTCCATCAACGTACAGAAATTAAATATTAATTACATTTAATGCTAATAAGTATACCATTTGATTCTAAACATCTGTGACGTCACATTTATATATTTCATACAAATCGCGTATAAATTCTTTTATTTGATAATTCAGAAAAAGTAACGTTATTATACAAATACCCAATTGCTTTCCTATTGGTTTCGATACATCTTCGACTGAGGAGGAGCTCGTGACTAAGTACTAACAGCCGCACAGGTCGATCCATCAGGTTAAGCTACGCTTGTCGGGGTTGGCCGTGGATGGGTGACCATCTTTACATATCGAGACTCCTCCGTGCCTCGGAAAGCGCGTTAAGCCGTTGGTCCCGGCTGTCATTTGTGCATCTTTGACAGTCGTTACGGGTCGTCAGAAGCCCGAAAATCTGACAGCCAGTCTAACCAACGGGTATCGTAATGCCCAGTTACTGGGTTGTGGAGGTCAGATAGGCAGTCGCTTCATGTAAAATACTGATATTCAGCTGCATCCCGTTAGACTAGAAGCCGTCCCCAACATAGTTGGGAAAAGGCTAGGCAGATGATACAAATCGCGTACAAATTCCTTTATTTGATAATTCAGAAAAAGTAACGTTATTGAGTACCCTTTCAAATACCCAATTGCTTTGCTATTGGTTTCGATACATCTTCGACTGAGGAGGAGCTCGTGACTAAGTACTAACAGCCGCACAGGTCGATCCATCAGGTTAAGCTACGCTTGTCGGGGTTGGCCGTGGATGGGTGACCATCTTTACATATCGAGACTCCTCCGTGCCTCGGAAAGCACGTTAAGCCGTTGGTCCCGGCTGTCATTTGTACATCTT
Organism: Hyppa rectilinea; assembly: GCA_951799385.1. NCBI lineage: Eukaryota > Metazoa > Arthropoda > Insecta > Lepidoptera > Noctuidae > Hyppa > Hyppa rectilinea. The sequence continues at coordinate 7,733,081 of OX637325.1, forward strand.
TGACAGTCGTTACGGGTCGTCAGAAGCCCAAAAATCGGACAGCCAGTCTTACCAAGGGGTATCGTATTGTCCAGTTACTGGGATGTGGAGGTCGGATAGGCAGTCGCTCCATGGTATGCAGCCAACATAGTTGGGAAAAGGCTAGGCAGATGACATCTTCGACTGCGGGGCATATCTCCTCCTTTTTCTCTCTCTATCAATGGCCTCTGTACAGAGGCCGGCACATCAAGTTACCACAATCTGTCCAATTTCTTTGATAGTATTTCAACTTTATTGCAAAGACATAAGGTTCATTTTTAATTGAGAAAATTTGGCAGTTAGGGATAGCTTGTTGTGCTGGCGTCTGTACATTATTGTGCTCAAAGTATTAAATAAATAAATGCCTAATAACGTATATTTTTTCTTCTTTCCTAGCTACTCCTCCTCCGAGGCTACGCCTTCAACCACTCGGCAGACTTCGAGACGGTTCGCATGATGAAGGAGAAGCTTTGCTACATCGGGTACAACATCGAGCAGGAGCAGCGCCTCGCCTGGGAGACCACCGTGCTCGTGGAGCCCTATGTGGTGAGTGGAGTCCTATTTTAAGCAATCATGTCCGCGTTGATGTTAACCATGGAGCAAATACAAAGGGGAGATGCCGTAACTGGATTTCCCTTTAACATAATGCGTGACACTTTACGGGGAGCGAGGGACGTTACAAACCACGCCCCTCTCTATTTTCCATCTAGCGGTGAATAGGACAATTAATAGATTAAGCTTTGTCGATTGTTACAATGTCGTTTTCGCTAGATTTCGCTAGATGTCACTAGTGTATAGGTGACATGATGTGATACAAAGTGGCGCCATCTTTTGTCGAGCAGTGACACTATTGTTAAGAGACAATGCACAGATTTTTCTAGAACGCTTCTAATAATTTATGAAATAAAATTACTTACACGTGAAATGTTATGCCGTCCAAGGCATCAGAACGTCTATCTGAATAGTTTTTACATGATAGCACACAACACTTCATCTTGTTCTTTAAAATAAGATAGAAAATAATAAAATAGACTGAACACTGGACTGTAAACATGTAGTTAGTACCTACGCAACGTGTGCCGCCAACTGACCGAGGCCACGCCCACCGTGATGACGTCAGGACACATTTATTGTCACAGTGCACATTCACATTATGACATCTCCTCTTTGTATTTGCTCCATGATGTTAACAGACACAAAACGGTCTTTATATTGTCTTTTAAAATTGAATGAAATTTTGAAACAGAGCTCGTGGCTAAGTATTAACAGCCGCACAGGTCGATCCATCAGGTTAAGCCACGCTTTCCGTTGTTGGCCGTGGATGGGTGACCCTCTTTACATACTGAGACTCCTCCGTGGCTCAGAAAGCACGTTAACCCGTTGGTCCCGGCTGTCATTTGTGCATGTTTGACAGTCGTTACGGGTCGTCAGAAGTCCGAAAATCTGACAACCAGTCTTACCAAGGGGTATCGTATTGCTCAGTTACTGGGTTGTGGAGGTCAGATAGGCAGTCGCTTCATGTAAAATACTGGTATTCAGCTAAATCCGGTTAGATTAGAAACCAACCCCAACATAGTTGGGAAAAGGCTAGGCAGATGATATTACCACAACTGTATTTTTTCGAAGTTGTCAGTTTTTTGTCTGTGGTCCATCCATTGTCCATGGCTAAGATACTAATTGTCAATGGCTTTAATGTTTCTGAACACGAGGTTTTTTAGCTGCTTTGCACGGGTGTATTTAGTGACTTTTTAGTTTATTTTTATAAATGTGCGTTTTGTTTGTGCTGAATAAACATTTTTTTATTTACTTCTTTCTAGATTGCCATCAACGAAAAATTAATTTCACTATTATTTCTCAGTTACCAGACGGTCGCATCATCAAAGTGGGTGGCGAGCGGTTTGAGGCTCCGGAAGCGCTGTTCCAGCCGCATTTGATCAACGTGGAGGGACAGGGCATCGCCGAGCTCGTTTTCAATACAATACAGGTAGACTAGCGACCCGCCCCGTATGGGCGCAATATAGATACTATCACGCGGGCGGAAGCTAGTTAAACTATACGTATAAACCTGCCTCTTCATCACTATATATTGATGAAAACCATTTAAATCGTATAGAAGATCTCAGTGTACAGATGGACTCCGTAGTTAGTAAGGAGAGGTGACGCCGCCAACAAAAAAAAAAGAACTTCTCTGTAATTAAACATTTATGTTATTTACATGTTTGTTTATCAGTACATAATTACAAAATAATAATGTTTAACTAACTATTTAAACTTTACCTATAATTTAAGAAACGACATTTAATGCTATTCATTACGGTATCAATTCCTAACAAAACCGATACAAGTAGGTTTTCACCTCGTTTCTCGTTCGACCACAGATTAACTAAAGGCTGACGACATTGCGGTATGTCACCATAATGGCGCTGGTAGCGCGGCCTTTATTTGCACTACCTACTAACTGAATAAAATATATTTTCATTTCATAAATCTCTTTTTTTCTCCCACAGGCTGCCGACATAGACATGCGAAACGAACTCTACAAGCACATCGTCCTGTCCGGGGGTTCCACCATGTACCCAGGGCTCCCTTCGCGGCTCGAGCGCGAGATCAAGCAGTTGTACTTAGAGAGGGTGCTCAAGAACGACTGTGATAAGCTTGCCGTGAGTATAAACTTTAAAATCTCATAGACTTCCACGCGAACGGTCAAAAGTTACTATACGGGGTGAAATTGAATTTATGGGCATTATTTTAAGGGGTTATTGTTGCTATTTTCACTATGGAAACACACCTGAAATCCCGAAAAAAATCAGCTGTTCCCTACATTTTGACGCGTTATGCGAGCATAATGTATGGAACAGCTGATTTTTTTTCTCGCGGTTTCAGATTTGTTCCTCTAATGAAAGTTGTTCATGAGTACAATATACATACCCCTTAAAATAAGGCCATGAATTCAATTTCACCTTATATATTATCTTCTGACCTTTCGCGTGAAAGTCAACAGCCCTGTAGCAGAAGCGGTGAGGTATGGTAAAAACTATCGTGTATTCCCGGTCGTCCCCTCGACTTCGTCCCTCTCGGGGGACGAACGGGAATTCGTTATTTATTTTCCCGATGGTCCCTCTAAATTTTTTGGGGGGACGAATGGGAATAATCTAATAATTCTTTTTTTTAGGTCTATTGCTCCCACCAAATAATATAAGACTGGTGGTTTTAATTGGTAAAAAAAACAAATTTGAAATAAAAATCAGTCATTTCAATCAGTCATCAACTACGAAACAATGAATAAACATATTTCTGCACTAATCTTTTTAGTGGACGAATGGCACTAATCGAAGAACATATTCCCATTCGTCCCCTCTTGAATTATGATTGGGACGATCGGGAACAAATTTAATATTATTTTTGTAAATTCCCGTTCGTCCCCCTCGGGGGACGAAGTCGAGGGGACGAACGGGAATACACCAAAACTATTTTATGAATTGTGTTGAGGATTTTTAGTTATAATAGACGCGTTGGTTTAACGAAAGTCCCGCTCACGGAAGGGAATGTCAAACTCTTACAGACTAAACACACACTACGAGTCTTACTAACACTATGAGTCTTGTTGCTCGAATTAAATTATTATTATTATTATTAAAACCCATCCATATTCCTTCCGTAGACCTTTATGTTCCGGGGTAGCGGTAACCCTTTCGGACAATCCCGCTAACCCGGCAAGCATCGGCCTTAACGAGTCCCTTCCATAATACTATTATCGCTTGAAGGGAGCGCATGGAACAAAAAGATGGTGTAACTGACCTCGATTTTTTTCTATAATTTCATAGAAATTCAAAATCCGCGTAGAAGACCCGCCCCGCCGTAAGGACATGGTGTTCATCGGCGGCGCCGTGCTGGCCGAGGTGTGCAAGAACAGAGACAACTTCTGGCTGTCTCGGAATGAATACTTGGAGCAGGTACGAACATCTATCTATCAGAGTCCAGGGTTCACGAAGCTACTTAGCTACGAAAGGGAAATCTCTGTTTAGTAGGGAACTCTATGGGGCCAATCTTCATACAAAGGCATTCCGCGTTTTTCTTCGTGGATTATGCCTATAGAGCAGTGTTTTTTTTTTTCAAAAAAATCCAGGTGTAGTTAGTACAGAGGCCAGCACATCAAGTTACCACAATCTGTCAAATTTCTTTGATAGTATTTCAACTTTATTGTAAAGACATAAGGTTCATTTTTAATTGAGAAAATTTGACAGTTTGGGATAGCTTAATGTGCTGGCGTCTGTACATGTTATGTTTTGGAAAGAAGGAAATGATAGGGGATCATTTCCTTTTTTCCAAAACATAATCACTAAAAGAATTATGACAATACAAAATCCCAAAAAATAGCCCGTTTTGACCGCCATGTATAGACGACTATCAGCCAAGTTTGATTGTTCTTAACAACAAAGAAAATAATAGAAACAGATATACTTTTCCTCTAAATTCAGTCCAGTTTTGAAGAAGAAAACATCGGAATACAAAAAGTCTTTTCGTCAACGTTTTTGTAGGTAAAACCAGCCTGAGCTGCAGTTGTCCCTTTCGCACTTAACGGAGGGAGGTGCGTCGAACGAAAACTAGATTTCCTCCCTTTAAAATCTGTCTATGACTTTTTCTTTTTTTTTCAGGGTATCTCCTGCCTAAGGAAGCTGGGCCCACGCGCCAGTTAATGACTGAATCACTTACTTAATTACTACTAAATGTATATAGACGGTGCAAAGAGGTTAGGAACGACGCGACGATATATTGCAGTATGCGGGCATTAATATGGCACATCGAATTTCGGGTAAAGCTTCGGCTTTGTAGAGCGTTGTCTCAGTCACTCATACTGATAACTGTGTGCCGTCTCTTTCTAACGGCGCTGGCGGTGTTCAGCTTCATTCATGTAATCCGCCTTTAGAAAGAGACAGTCGCTGTATCAGTATGAGTGAAAGAGAAGACCACGATGTGTCATACATCTCCCGAGTACTCTATTTTGAGTCGCTTGCGCACTTTTACCGTCAATATGATTCAAGTATTCCGTTATTTTACTTCGAAATTAAGTTTAGTTTGTATAGAATCAATGATTTTATTATGTTTATAAAGTTTGTATATCGATTTAATAATTGCAGGAGATTGATAATATTGTGTATAGAAATATTTCATATTTTTAGGTGTGTGTTGTATGTATTATGTTGATTGCAAAAAAAAATTGAGTGGCCAATTTTTTTTATGTTACGATAAAATAAGAGTTGTATTCTGCTCTCTTGATAAGCGAAAATGATATTTAAAAACGTAACTAGGAGGCAACCACGGATTATCCCATGAAACTGAAAAGAAAATGTATTATCAAAAATAATTCAAACATGAAGATAAAATTCCTTTGCATTTACATAAATTATGGATTATGCATGTTTGCGAATAAACTTACTTAATTGACCGTTTCAAACGGTCAAAAACAAAATATGAAATCACATAGATAAAAGACCTCTCGTCTTAAAAACTTCCATCACCGTTAAGAAATTAAATATTATGCGAAGATATAATTGTAAAATTATTCCATTTGATTCTAAAATCTGTGACGTCACATTGTTATTCATACAAATCACGTACAAATTCCACGTTTTGACAATTCATATAAAGTAACGTTATTGACTACCCTTTCAAATACCCAATTATAGTAAGAATAGTCGGCAAACGTGCAAGTAATCAAATAGGCATTTTTAATCACACGTCGACATAATACACCACACATCTTTATAATGCATTTAATTTATTAAATTAAGGCCCTCACAATCTACTTATAATTGACACCGAAGTGTAATCAAGGGATTTTTAATTAAGGGGGAAGCGTTGAAGTAACGCGATATTCAAATTTTCTAGAGTTATATTGATGATTTTAATGATTATAATTCTGTAAATAAATGGTTGTTACACTCACGAATTATATTTTGAACCTGAACCTGACACTGAACTTTAGATAGCAAAATAAGCTAGAAAATTTGAATTTCGCGGGCTACCGTTAAACGGGGTGAATCTTCAAAAGGGATTTTAACATTGAAATAATATAGTTTGTGGCCAAAAAGGACCTGTAATGTGTTAACTATATTATAATTAACAACTAAGGGTTCTTACAGACGAACGGCAAGTTGTGAACGGCAGAGGCTACTTCAGCCGTCGCCACCTGTCGACGACAGTCGTCAACGCGTCGGCCGCAGCAGTCAATACGTCGACGGCTGCCGCCGACAGGCGACAACGCTTGCGGATGTCGGCGGCAGCCGTCGACGTATTGACTGCTGCCGCCGACGCGTCGACGGCTGCCGCCGACAGGTGGCGATGCTTGCAGTTGTGGCGTGTTTCATCCGCAAGCGTTGTCGCCTGTCGACGGCAGCCGTTGTCGCCTGTCGGCGGCAGCCGTCGACGTATTGACTGCTGCCGCCGACGCGTTGACGACTGTCGTCGACAGGTGGCGACGGCTGAAGTAGCCTCTGCCGTTCACAACTTTCCGTTCGTCTGTAAGCAACTTGCCGTTCGTCTGTAAGCAACTTGCCGTTCGTCTGTAAGCAACTTGCCGTTCGTCTGTAAGAACCCTTAGGGTCATTGCTGGCCACAAACTATATTATTTCAATGTTAAAATCTCTTTTTAAGTTTCGTCCCAATTCACCCCTGCGTCCCTATTCACCCCGTTTGACAGTACCTTCTGCACCCATCATAAGCCAATAACGATATAGACTTACTTAGCGGACATTTTGTATGCAAGATCAAATCTTAGTTAGTCATGGAATAATAAAGACTAGAGGTAGTACTATCCCTAAAGTCGCGCCTTACTTTTTTCCTAATCGCTTATAGTGCAAGTGTGCAATAGCCCATACACTGTCATGAACACAGCTGTGTGTTTTCTGTTCTATCTCACAGAGCACCGCACACACATACGTGCTCGATACATTTTGATCCATTCTAAGCCAGTGTCTTCAACACAAATATGTGTTTATTGTCCATACATTTCAATGCGTGTTGAAGGCACTCAGTAGGGATTTTGGCGACACGAAGGCACTTAGAGTAGCACCTGACAAAAAATAGTGGCAGTGTTAGTAAGCGGGATTGTCCGAAAGGATAACCGCTACCCCGGAACATAAAGGGCAAGGAAGGAACATGCATGGGTTTTAATCAGTAAGAGTCTGACACTCCCTTCCGCTCCACCCAGAGCGGGTAGAGTCATTGAATGATTCCCCACCCTCAAAAAAACAGTATTTGCGGTAGTGCTGTTGATACGCAAGCTATTCGTGCGCATCGAACCGCTAACTGCTTCCGGGGCTAACGCTCGGATCCAACTCACCCCACCCCACGCCCCCCCAGACCAAAAAGATAGTGGGGCGCGTCTTTGCGGATCGTACTATCTATATTTACTTTATTATTAACACGTAGGTGCGTTGAAGACATTACGCACGTTGAATCATGGCCGAGTCATGCGCAAAAGGCTGCGCAATAACGGTTTTTAGGAACACAATGGCGAGAGCAGTGATGGCCTAGTGGTTACTGTTACGAGGTTGTAAGTCGTGTGTGAACCCAGGCAGGCGCTTTACTTTGTGTAAATAATTCTATCATCACTGCTCTCAAATCGGTGAATGAAAACAATGTAAGGAAACCGGCATGCCCAGAACCAAAAATTCGAAGACATGTCGCATGTCGTGTGTCATCAACTCTTGCGCACTATTTCCAGTACACCTTCAGGAGAAATCTTAATATTCCCCGGTTTAATATTTAAAAAGGCACATTTAAAAAGGTAACCTGATGAGTATTTTATGGACCTTCGCCATGAAAGGTGGTAAGAGAAAAGTCTTACCTTTAGTGAATAGGGAGGGATGGTAGTATGCAATAATGTTCAGGCGATCGCCAATACGACAAGAAAAGAATGTAAATGTAATAATTATTATATGATTTTGTAATTAATTATAATTTAACTGAATCTATGTGCGTTTTATTTGGAAACATCCTATATCCTATAAAACATCGTGTTAACGCACACGTTAACACCGGCCATACACACATGCATCATCAAGCCTGCCGGGTAAGCGGGATTGTCCGAAAGGGTTACCGCTGCCCCGGAACATAATGGGCTAAGGAAGGAACATGGGTGGGTTTTAGTCAGTAAGAGTCTGACACTCTCTTCCGCTCCACCCAGAGCGGGAGAAGTCAACGGATGATTTCCCAAACTAAAAAAAAAAAGCATCATCAGGCAGAGGGGAGCGGGCGGCGGGGTAGCGCAGCGGCTCGAGGGCGGCTCGCGCGCCCTCCACACTCCTTGCGACAACGCGACCATGATCGCATGTTTTTTATTTATTCCAATTTTGACCAATATACATTGTAGAGGAGCTCGTGGCTAAGTACTAACAGCCGCACAGGTCGATCCACCAGGTTAAGCTACGCTTGCCGGGGTTGCCCGTGGATGGATGACCATCTTTACACACCGAGACTCCTCCGCACCTCGGAAAGCACGTTAAGCCGTTGGTCCCGGCTGTCATTTGTGCATCTTTGACAGTCGTTACGGTTCGTCAGAAGCCCGAAAATCGGACAGCCAGTCTTAGCAAGGGGTATCGTATTGCCCAGTTACTGGGTTGTGGAGGTCAGATAGGCAGTCGCTCTATGTAGAATACCTACTGGTATTCAGCTGCATCCAGTTAGACTAGAAGCCGACCCCAACATAGTTGGGAAAAGGCTAGGCAGATGATGATACATTGTAGAAGACCTAATATATTACCTTGAAATACAGTCCGCTTTTAATTCCACCTGGGCCTACCCACATCAGAAGAAAAAAGCTTTTGGTAAACCTGCGCCACTTGTAACAAACACGCCAATAAAGACACAAACAATGTAATCAACATTTTATATGTGCGTGTTATATGGACGGGGAGGTTAATTCATTTCACTTGGTGGACCTTCAGACAACGACCACATCATCGCTTACCATAAGATAAGGTATGGTCAAGCGCCAGCCTATTGTGAATAAAAAATAAAGGCAAAAGATACTTTACCCTTTTGAACGCCAGAGCGTAAACGCTTCGGGGGCGCCCCCTCACACGCCAAGCCACAAAAAAATGTCGCTTTCTTGTCGACTTTAGCCGACGGTGGCATGTTGGGCACGTTTTCATTTGTCGGCAAGATCCGATCCTGGCGTTTAAAAGGTTAAAGTCGCTAATTCTTCTCAGGGGTAGATTGATAGGAAATGTCGCCTACCTTTTTTATTTTTTTCGACCGTGACTTGTAAAAGATATTCCGATAGCCCGTTTTCATAATAAATCAATCAATCTGCCGAGCCTTTTCCAAACTATGTAGCTGAAAACCAGTATTTTACATGGAGCGACTGCCATCTGTCCTCTATTTTTAAAACATTCACGCGTGCATTGAAAATGGGAATCATTTTTCTTAGTTCCTATAGAGACTACCGAGGTGAAACTGCTATTTTAAAATATGGAAAAAATATAGAAAATGTCTGTTTATGTATGATACATAAACTGCACAATTTGAAGTCGATTTCACTGATTCTAATTTTTATAATTCAAAATACATAAACACGTAATTGCTACCCGGGTATTGCAGTTCTATAAATACATACTTGCTACGGTCGCGAATCATATTTTGATCAACATACAATCCCACATTGACCTGCAAATTGCAAAAAACGTGCAAATGTGCAAATTGCAATTAGAATCTCGCGGACTACGCTGGCGCATCCTCCTTACGCGTGCGTAATTCATTGACAATTTATTACTGGAGAGCATAACTCACGGTTTGACAGTTCCTCTTCCTCGCTTTGAGTTTCTCAGGGTCTGGGTCCACTTGCATTCGTTGAAGTCACTTAGCCACCATCATTACATTTTGTTGTATTTGGTGGGAGAACGAACCCGACTACGCGATAATGAGCCGACACAAACATTTTCGATTCTAAATAATATTATTACGATTTTCCTAACCACGGAGAGGTTATAGTTTTCACGATCCTCACTTGACTAAATTGTTAAAATGAAATCAGAGGGTAGATTGTTCGCGAAGTATAAACAACGCTAGTACTGCGGGTACACTGTCGCAAAGATTCGTGTCGCGTTGTCGCTATAAACCTTCGTGTTCGAATTTCGGAGAAAAAATCTTCGCAGTTTGAAAACGTCTAAACTGTTGTATAATATTGTTATTTTACGTAGAAATGATGATATAAGGTCTTTGTGTATGGACGTCTCGCGACGCGCAAGATATGTACGCCTAGCGTGTGCGCGGTTTACGGGTGTTTTTGACTTACTACCTACATATTTGCGGGCAACAGGAAAGTGTTGTTCCGAACTGTATCTAGTCCCGTAACCTGCCGGGTACACGACGAACTGTAGAAGTGGAGTCGACTCAAACACTGATCGCGCTATAATTTGTTCTTCACTTCACGCAAAATCCTACATCGCGCAAGCAAAGTTCGACGCACGACTAGCATATTTAAACGCCTCAATATCAAGCGCACAGTATTAAGCCCTGGCTTGAGGCTGCAATTTCATTGTGGCATCCACAGGCAAATCCGGTTTAGCGGTTGACAACTGTTGAACTGCGAGAAGACAATATAAAAAAGCACACACCAGAAACAATAGCCGTCTGGTTGGAGGATCCTCCCATTTCAATGGAGGACGACACATTTTATACTCTGTTTTCTCATACCTATTTCACATGTTATCCATTTTGTTTGCGGACATGTTACGAGTTAAGACGCAGCTTCATAAAAACATATTTGGACACTCAAGGGACAGAATATTTAATAAGAAAACAATATCAGTTATAATTACGTTTATTAAAAATCGCAAATGCAAAATTTTCTTTCATTTACAAATTACACAAATGTTTTATCGATATCGACAAATACGTTAGCGGTATCGATACATATTCATCGACTTGACAAAAATACGTACGTCCTTTAAATAATAACATCTTAGTAAAAATACACAGTAAAGCTAGATTTGTAGGTATAAAAAAACATAAAAAGTCAGTCAATATCACATACGAATATGAAAAATAAGCTACCGACGATAAATATGACTTTAGCACACTTAACTACCACGTTTATAATAAGTTATAAGTTCTGGAAACTTGCGCAGGAGTTTGCGTAAAATGTTGAAACTTTTGACTACCGAGTAATAAGTTGATTCTACCCGTTGCCAGTTGAAAAGGAATCCACTCTTCAAGCATAATATAGCTAAAAAGGGAGGGACCTCACTTGAAGAAAATAATTGCAATTTTTTTTTTGTAATTTAGTGTGAAAACCGATCTACACCAGACTATAGTGTTCTCACTCCTACACAATTTCCATAAACTTTTACGAGTATAGTATAGTATAATAATAAAATTAAAGCAAATATTTATAATGTTATACAACACACCAAGAAACATCGAAAACATCAATTTTCGCACATTTTTTTTTTATATCCACAACACCAATATAGTGTATGGTTTTAGGAAGAACAATAGCAGCGGAAGAACGAATGATCAGTTCCAATTCGTGTTTGATACACAAAATTGACACATTCTATAAACAACATTGCGATAGGCGCATTATTTTATTTATTTTAAATAAAATGCGGAAAAAATATTTTTTTTTAATTGTATTTTTTTTAATATTGGTGTTTTTTTTTTAGTTTGCTATAAACATTATCATTCAAATACTGTTTTAAGAAAAAAATATTGTAATAGGAGAGCTAAAACCGATATAAAAAGTTACATATTTTAATCTTAATCTGGCACTAAACTTACCAAACTACTCCAGTTTTAAACTGTAACTATAATAATTAATTAATTATATAAAAGCTACACAGAGCACATAGTAATTCTACACATAATTATTTTAATCATAAACTACTTTCTACGATTCCGAAGACAACTAAATAAAGAAATATTCAACCTTGAAATCATTATCTCGTTGGTCTAATGGTCGCAAGCGCGTACCTACTGGTGACCATGAGGTCCTGACTTCGTTTTGGGTTTTTTCTATCAGGAATTTCTCAGTAGCAGCCTGGATTGATGGCAATAGGCTGGCCCCTGTGACATGGGACTGACTGACTGTTGAATTGTGGATGTAGCTACTATAGGTATACCTCTGCTAAACCCTTTGGCGACCCAAGCCGTGATGTTATGGATGTTAAAACCACTGTACTACATACGTATAGTGGGTAATGTCAAAGTTATTTCGCACTCATATTATTTTAAGACATTTCATTGTATCTTAATTGATTTTTCAATAGATTTCAGTAAAAAATGTATGTGATGACAATATAAACATTCACATGTCTAAAAATAGGTATAAATAAAAAGATAAACGTTTTAAAATTACTCTTACAAAGATAAAACTAGACTCATTCTTAATAATTACTTAAAAATATTAATTAGTTACCTTCTCCTAACGCAAAAAAAATGCAGTCTGCAGTACAAACTGCAATTTGATAAAAAAAAAACAGTCTCATTATTCACAAAACTAAAAACTAAATTGAGATTATTAATTACTTGAGATTAGCGTTAAACCTAGACTATAATCTTAAACCTATAAATGCAATGTCTGGTCACTGTTCGCTTAAAAATGTACAAAATTAAATTAAAAATCGAGCGAAGCCGATTGGCCGATAAAATAATTATTTTATATACGTACACGATTATTGGGAGTTTCACCTTACATCCAAGTAGTGTCAACTGTTTCTCACCGTGAAAACTAAGGTGATGTAATCAGTTGTACAGAGGCCAGCACATCAAGTTACCACAATCTGTCAAATTTCTTTGATAGTATTTCAACTTTATTGCAAAGACATAAGGTTCATTTTTAATTGAGAAAATTTGACAGTTAGGGATAGCTTGATGTGCTGGCGTCTGTACCACCTAATGCTAGAGATTTTTGCTGAGCAACACCAACAACACCTGTTCTTGCGCAGATGCGACGCACGGCTTCAATGTGTTAGTTTGTTAGAATAAATAGTAGTTAAGTTATCACTCTGCAATCGGTCATTTTAGTTTCTCGTGCATATTTATGTTATTATTTTAAAAAAATATTTTTAGATCCTTTTGTTTGTTGTTATGTTCATAGACATTAATAGACAACAAGTGTCCGTGTTTTGTCTGTGGTCCATCCATTGTCCATGGCCGATACAGACTGTCAATTTTTTAATGGCTCTTAACCCTTTAACCGCCCCAGTCGGATTAATACGACAAATGTTGTCGTGCTAGTGCCGCCTGAGTCGTGTTTATACGACTGAGAATCTATGTTCGGATTTCGTTGTTTATGCAATTGCAAGACCATATTCGTCTGAAGTAAAAGTGTTTTTTTTATGAGTTGGGCGCTGGGGGCACGACAACTGATACTTAGTCGGGCGGTTAAAGGGTTAATACGAGGCTTTTTAGTTAATTTGCACGGGTGTATTTAGTTACTAAGTAAAACTTTTTTAGAAATGTCTGTTTTGTTTGTGCAGAACAAACATTTTTTCTTTCTTTCTTTCTTGGATTGACATTATTGACAGCTCACTTTGAACTCACTTCAGTTACGTTGTCACGGTGAGATTTTTATAGAAAATCGGATATTTTTTACAATATTCCTAATTATTCATTTTATTGAAGTTTTCTTACTAATAACGAATTTTATTTTATATTATTCCTAATAACGCTTCAACATCGTCATTCAGATATCCTCACGTAAATTTTTGATGGGTAAATAATTATTATCATTTACTTTTGCTAAGTTCAACTGATTATTTGTTTTAATTAATGGGTGGACACTAGAAATATAGGAAGCCAACTACTACCTCTTATAGCAGCATTATTTTAATATAGCTTCACATTGGGAAAGAGATGGAGCTATACGTCCTGTAAAGCTGCATCTCTTTCTCACACTAAAGTAATATTAAAATAATACTGCTATAAGAGTTGCTGAATAGCTCCCAGAACCGGTCAATGTCAGTGGCGATGCCTGGGGGAGCCCCATGCCCAGCAGTGGACATCTTTCAGCTGAAATTATGATGATAATGATGTTGTATATCAAGATGCGATTTTACTTACCTTCTAAAATCTAGTCTCATGGCCTGTTTCCATTATCCTCAGATTTTACGTTATAATACTATTCTACGGAAGTTCTATCCCAAAACTGAATTTATCTGGTTATATTTTAACAGGCCCTTATTCTTTTATATCGAGATCATAGTAACGGCACCTGTCATTTAAACCTTAAAGGTTCATGCACACGCGTCAGGCACGTCAACGTCAAGTCACCGAGCAGTCACGTCACGACGTGACGTGGTGTATGTGAAAAAAAGTCAATCACGTCAACGTCACGTCACCGAGCAGTCACGTCACGACGTGACGTGGTGCATGTGAACAAAAAGTCAGTCACATCAACGTCAAGTCACCGAGCAGTCATATCACGACGTAACGTGGTGTATATGAACAAAAAGTCAGTCACGTCAATGTCAAGTCACCGAGCAGTCATGTCACAATGTGACGTGGTGTATGTGAACAAAAATTCAGTCACGTCAACGTCAAGTTACCGAGCAGTCATATCACGACGTGACGTGGTGTATGTGAACAAATAGTCAGTCAGAACAAATTGCCTTTGTCACAATGCCACGTTTTACAAATACGAAAGTTGGCAATGATTGCATTAATTTGAGATGAAGAACAGGAGCAAGTCGGGAACAGACGTGTATGGGTCCAAGACGTCGACTGATTAGCGCCGCTAATGGCGTAACGTGATGTATGGAGTCAGTGACCTAGAACTTCTATATTTTTTGACGTGATCAGTGACTTTTTTTTTCTTGAGGGTTGGAAATCCTCAAATGACTCCTCCCGCTGTAGATGGAGCGGAAAGGAGTGTCAGATTATTACTGACTAAAACCCATCCATGTTCCTTCCTTAGCTCTTTGTGTTCCGGGGTAGCGGTAACCCTTTCGGACAATCCTTGACGTTGCCGTGGCTCTTTATTTCTGTCTTCGTGTG
Source organism: Hyppa rectilinea (assembly GCA_951799385.1). Lineage (NCBI taxonomy): Eukaryota > Metazoa > Arthropoda > Insecta > Lepidoptera > Noctuidae > Hyppa > Hyppa rectilinea. The sequence continues at coordinate 7,748,099 of OX637325.1, forward strand.
GTTAGTGACTAACCTGGTGTCACAGTTTTTATGCTGCCCATGGCATGGTTGGTGTGGCTGACATATGTGCATGAATCTTTATTCGGTGCGAATTGAATTGCCTGTGGCATATAATAACTTAAAGCAACAATAAAAGTTGCACTCTTAACACAAAAAGCAACTCAGTAGTTCCTTCAATTTTATTTTATGCCACAGCCAATAAACCCGCTTCGTGTAAATGGGCCTTTAAATCATTTTTAAATACCTTAACACTAAAATTTCGATTCAATCAGGACGAATTATATCAATTTCGGACGATTACTACATAACTTACTTATAAATTAAAATGGCTACATACGTTTACATATCAGTCTTAAATTCTAATTTTATTTACAAATGGCAGTATCATTTAGCTTCCGATATTTTATTTTTATAGACAATGTGACTTCTTCGAAGCGTGTCGATGGCAAAAATAAAAAGAAAAAATATAAAAATCTTTTTTTTTTTCCCCAAAATTGGCTATTTGACATGGTCAAAAATAAAATATGAAATCACAGAAAAGATTACTCGTCTTAAAAACTTCCATCACCCTACAGAAATAAATATTATGTGAGGATATAATTGTAATGGATTTAATTTTAATAAGTATTCCATTTGACGTGCTTGACAATTCATAAAAAGTAGCGTTTTGACTACTCTGTCAAATACCCGATTCGGCAATGCGAATACCGTTCGCTGACGCAGCCATTAAGTCCCCAAGGGCAGCAGTGCAAGATGAGAAGCAGAGACGATTGGGGCCTAGACAAGTGTCAATCGCTCCGTGTCCATTCAATTTCGAAAATTGTTGATCGAACAATTCGTTATCTCAGCGATTCGGATTGTCAAGAACGCCACTTGTCAACTCTTGTTTATTGGAATATTGATCGAGTTTCGTTACACAATTTGACATTGTCTAGCACTTAGCGATCACGTGACATTTCGAAAACTTACGCCAATTCCATACATTTCCGATTTATCTAATTTCGTTATCGTTAATGAAAATGTGAGCTATCCATGAACCCGTTGAAAGAAGACTTGGGTTTATATATGATTAATTTTGGGCACTTATTCAAGGATACGGAGTTTTCATTTCGGCTGATCGAAAAACCTCTTAGAATCACATTGTCCACATAAAAATCACTAGAATTACTTAAACTAAATCTAAACTTACTCGAAATAGTAAATGCATCAAAATGGCTAAATATTTTCACTAAATTTAACTTAATTAAACTAAAACTAACTAACTAAATATTTTATTCGCCTATAAGTTTTTCATTGCAATGTCCCAGTTATGGACCGTTTTTGGGGATTGGTAAAAGTTATCGAATTTACCGCTCTATCTCATAAGTATGATAAAACTAACACAAAGTTACTCTTTACCATGGACAATTTTTTGAACCAAATTTATAGCCGCTGTCGTAGAGATATTTACTACGACAACATGTCCCGCCCCTCCAAAATTCAAAACGTTTGAAAGTATTAGTGAAAGTAATTATAAAACGCCACCAAGACTCACAAATCATGTTGTTGCCGGCCTGCTACTGAAGACGAATACTTACAACTACATACAAACTCTTTCGTAAGGATGTGACAATTTGAAACAGTAATGTGGAGGGGCGCGCCATGTTATCGTAGTTTATCTCTAAAATTCTAAGTCTACACCTAACTAGAATCCGGCCAATGACAGACAGAATAGAATCCTTTCCTGACACTAGTCAGTTGAGTACAAAAGCATACGTGTTTTGCGAATTTAAACCTTATTAGTTTCTATTAAGTAGTGTGTCTGTGGGGGAGGGGGCTCAGTGGGTGTCTCAACCCTAATAAGTCAGCAGTGGTAGTCCAGTGGTAATCCCTCCAACTTACGAGTTGTAGGTTTTGAGCTCGAATCTAGGCAGGGACTTTACTTTGTGTAATTAATATCACCACTACTGCTTTCAAAACGGTAAAGGAAAACACCGCGAGGAAACCGGCATGTCATCCGGCTTGCCACTGGGCCCACTCCCACTAACCTAGAGGAAGCATGTGTCCCAGCAATGGGAACATTATAGGCTGATTATGCGTAGTTCCTAATCGTGTCCAACTGACACTGACAAAATCCCAAAATAAACGGTCCTTTCACACACATTTTCATCCATTCTTATCCCTCAGATATCTTCGACCAGCTACATCCCTGCCCAAACCTATTCTTCAGTCCTGTCGTGTGACTTCTGGGAGGTTGTCTCCGATGTGATGTCTTGCAGGATGTTCTTGATCTCGTCGTATATCTCTGTGAACTGTGGCCGGTCGGAGGGCGATTTGCTCCAGCAACGTTTCTAGTGGAGAGAGAAAATTATTAGGATATTTTGTGGGATGATTGGGATGCTGTGGAGCTCGTGGATAAGTAAAAACAGCCGCACAGATCGATCTAACAGGTTAAGCTACGCTTGCCGGGATTGGTCTGTGGATAGGTGACCATTTTCACTTTCGAGATTATCTATACTATCTATACTAATATTATAAAGAGGTAAAATTTGTAAGTTTGTATGTTTGTAAGTTTGTATGTAGGGGGTAATCTCCGGAACTAATGATCCAATTTCAAAAATTTCTTCACTGATAGAAAGCTACATTATTCCTGAGTGCTATAAATTAAATCATACATATTAGCCCAGCTATCGCAATTTTCGTCTAGCAAGTCGGAAAGAAATACCTCCGAAAACAGAATTATTTGCATGCGCTGCCTAAACAGTTACAGTATATCGCAATTTTCCGCGGACGAAGTCGCGGGCAGAAGCTAGTATATGAAAATTTGAGAGCTTTTGCATAGAAAAATATGTCAAAACACCATTTTTGTTCTTCATCTAAAAGTTCGGTGATGTGAAAAAAAAGGCTCTTAGACGAACATTTTACTAAACAGCAGATTTTTTTTCCGTTGGGTCCCATAGTAAAAGTTGGTCGTAATGAGTCCAAGACCACTTTTTTTTTTTAGGTTGGGAAATCATCCAACGACTTCTCAGTTCTCCCGCTCTGGGTGGAGCGGAAGGGAGTGTCAGACTCTTACTGACTAAAATCCATCCACGTTCCTTCCGTCCCTTTATGCTCCGGGGTAGCGGTAACCCTTTCGGACAATCCCGCTTAGTCCAAGACCCCTAGAGAGGTTGTTAACGACTTAAATTTAACCATGTATATGCGCCACTTAGTAGGTAAGTACTTTAACCATGTATATGCGCCACTTAGTAGGTAAGTACTTTAACCATGTATATGCGCCACTTAGTAGGTAAGTACTTTAACCATGTATATGCGCCACTTAGTAGGTAAGTACTTTAACCATGTATATGCGCCACTTAGTAGGTAAGTACTTTAACCATGTATATGCGCCACTTAGTAGGTAAGTACTTTAACCATGTATATGCGCCACTTAGTAGGTAAGTACTTTATCCATGTATATGCGCCACTTAGTAGGTAAGTACTTTAACCATGTATATGCGCCACTTAGTAGGTAAGTACTTTATCCATGTATATGCGCCACTTAGTAGGTAAGTACTTTTAATACTTACGAGAAGTACCCCCAAGGGCTCCGGCATGGTGTCCGGGATCGTCCACTCCAGTGAGCCGGTCTTCACTCGCTCTAATACAGAGTTGTCGTTCAATTTCGCAAATGGAAGCTCGGCTTTCGTGTATATCTGAAATATGAGATACATTATATGATGTTCTTGCTTATTGATCGGGCGCTGTTTCTTAAGACGTAATTAAGGCATTTTTTTTAATTCCTAAATTATTTCTTAAGACATCAGCTATCTGCCAGTGAGACAAAAAACCCCCGACAAAATCGATCATGGCGTTTAAAAAGAAAAATAAGGCAGTAAAAATGCAAAAAAAAGAAAAAGTTGTGGGAAAATACGCGTCACATCTGCGCCAAACGGCCATCGCTGACCCGATGCGAGAACGAGAAGATAAAAAAAATTATTAGCATATAAAGATAGTATGACATTATATAGTTCGTGTTTACTATCTTTTGGAAATAAGGCTAATATGTATAGTAAGGTTAGTATGTATTGTGTAAGTAGTGGTGGCCTCGGTTTACGATTAGCAAGTTTTAGCAAGTTGGACTCACCTCCCAAACGGTGACGGCAAACATGTACACATCGGACTTCGTTGAGTAGTCTCCTTCCAACACAGCCTCCGGAGGCAACCAGCGGAGAGGAATCACCTGTTATAGAATCAAGCATTTTAGCTATGTTATCATAATGACGCTGTGATAAACGAAAACAAGGCGAGAACGGAACAAAATGGACCTATGAACAGCGCTGAGTGTAAGTACTGCGTTAGTACTAAAATCTCATCTCGGGTTTGACGTCAGTGTTGACGCCGGTTCGCCCGTCTTTTACTTAAAAATATGTTGTCTAATACATATAATATGTATTTTCTATTTTATTAAAACAAAGTCAACGAGAACGGACTGCACACGGGCGTTCTTATTGGCTAATGCGCGTGGTCCTCGCCCCACCCACCGCTGCAGTCGCCATTGCTTGTAACGGCCAGAGTGTCCGCGACACTCCACGCGCCTTATTTTAAAAAGCTCGTCTTTTCTTCATTTTCTCACCACCAACCCAGAATCACCAAATCAGCTACAAAAGTGGTCGTTCGAGCCGGATTGTGTTATTAGAACTTTAATTCAGTCCATTTTCGTCTTTAATGTTTCGAAATTAAATTTCTATATATCTACTTTCTATATATTCTATATTATCTACCTGTTCATGTAGTTTGTAGTACTCATGTGAATCTGGTCCCCGAGTGAGTGCTGGGTACGACAGCTTCAGTTGTAGTTTAGATGTTATCAGACAATTCCGGGCCGCGATGTCTCTGTAGAAAGAAATTATTGGATATCAGCATTGTCCTGTGTGTCCTGCCGTATGCACGTTACAGGAACTGATGGACGCTAGTGATGGCGCCAAACAAGTAGCCGAATTCTGGGCCGAGTACATTTAGATTAACATCGACACGCTAAGAAGAAGAAGCATTGTGTATACGCACTTGGGATGTTCTGTGACCTTTAAACATCCACGAAGGGTTTTTACAAACATTTTTCAACGTCGATAATATTTTAAAAACTAGATGAGGTCGGCATGTCCTATCTGACTATTATGAGAAGAAAGGCTCATAGTCTCTTTTAAAGTCCAGACATAATCTTGGTCAGATCATGTGAAGACCATGTAGGGTGGTGTCTGAAATGGTCTTTTGAGGAAATAACCATACAGATTGAGTGTGCCTCTTTAGTCAGTGTACGATTTTGTCATTAAAAGCAGTTATAACCTAGTGGTGTGACCGTCGGACTGCCAAGTCATAGGTCTCGAGTTGGAACCAAAGGTACACACCTATGATTTTTCGGATTCATATACAAAATGTACCACTTGCTTAATATAATTTGTGAAGGAAAACATGGTGAGGAAACATGCCTAAGAGATATTTCTCAACAGCATGTGGAGCTACGTCAGAGGCCCATGGGCAGCATAAAAACTCTGACACCAGGTTAGTTACTAACCACACGACGGAAGAGGATGATTATTCGTGCAGTTCAAAACTTAAGTGAAGGTCTAGTTTTTTGTAAGGGAGCACGTAACCAAGTACTACAAAAGATAGTGATGGTGGCTTGTACGAGTGTAAGTGGATCCATCTCTGAGATACGCAAACCGAGGAAGAGGAACTGCCAAACTGTGAGTTACGCACACCTAAGGTGAAAGCGCCAGGGTCAATCAATCTGCCTAGCCTTTTCTGTCTAGTCTAGTCGGCTTCCAGTCTTACCGGATGCAGCTCAATACCAGTATTTTACATGGAGCCACTGCCTATCTGACCTCCACAACCCAGTTACTGGTTACCACTTGGTAAGGTTGCCAGATTTTCGGGTCTCTATCCGACCCATAACGACTGACAACGATGTACGAATGACAGCCGGGACCAACAGTTTAACCTGCTTTCTGATACACGAAGGAGTCTCTGTATGTAAATATGGTCACCACCACCTGAAGGATCGACCTATACGGCTGTTTTTACTTAGCCATATAAGGCACAAAGCGCCAGGGTAGCTGGCAAAATTATTTCTTTCTTACGTTTTTTGAAATTTGAAGGTCAGTGTCAACGTTATAATTATGTTGATCAAAATATGATTCGAAGTTGTAGCAAGTACTTATTTACATAAAATCACCGATACAACCCTCTAAGTTCATGTAGCACGGAATGACAATTTCATGAAATCTTGACATTTGACGGTTTAGAGGTAGGTGTCCCAATGATGTTTGGAGTGAAAGACGGTTCAGATGCGAATGAATCTATTGCTTAATGTAACCTCTTATATATACAAAAATGTTTACAATATTTTTGGCGACTACCGACATGCTTAACATTCTAAAATAAATCAAATTATATGTTGGTGAGTAGATCGAGTTTGAATTTCTCGCTCACATACAAAAGCTTGCGCCGCGCCCGAGCCACTAGTATTGCCCTGGCCGCTGGTGCGCGCGCATGATTTATGAGTGAATGTGTTGCAGCTACAACGGCAATTCTAATTTGGAGAGTGTATTGATGAGTATAGTCTGTGTAATCGGATACAAAGACTCTTACCTGTGCGTAAACCGTACGGCCGCACACTTGGCGGCGGCGGCCGCCAGGTGCGCGGCCAGCAGCGCGCGGTGCAGGCGGGCCAGCGGCGGGCAGGCGCGCGCGGGGGCCGGGGGCGCGTGCGCCGGGCCCACGCGCGCCACGTACTCCGCGTTCTCTTACCTGTGTGTAACCCGCACGGCCGCACACTTGGCGGCGGCGGCCGCCAGGTGCGCGGCCAGCAGCGCGCGGTGCAGGCGGGCCAGCGGCGGGCAGGCGCGCGCGGGGGCCGGGGGCGCGTGCGCCGGGCCCACGCGCGCGATGTATTCCGCGTTCTCTTCCGGTGAGCGGGTCGCGATGAGGAACTTTTTCAGTTCACCCTGTGAAAGAAAAATGTGGACTTAGAAATGAGTCATTCTCCTGCCCTTATCCCAATTTATTTGGGGTCAGCGCAACATGTCTTCGTCTTCCATACTTCTCTATTAGTCGTCATCTCGGTAGTCACTCCCTTTCTAGCCATATCATGTCTCACACAATCTATCCATCGTTTCTTTGGTGTCCCTCTACTTGTATAGCCATCCACATTCATACTCACAAGTTTCCTGACAAACATTTTCCTCATTCCTCTACATAACATGCCCATACCATGATAACCGATTTCCACATAACTTTTCAGTCACTGGTGTCACTTTCAGACTTCCTCTTATATACTCATTACGTATTCTATCCATTCGCGTAACACCACGCATACTTCTTAGCATTCTCATCTCAGCTGCATGCAATTTTCTTTCATTCATTCTTTTGTGGCCCAACACTGATCTATACAGTACGGCAGGTCTAACCATGCTTTTATAAATCTTCCCCTTAAGTTTAAAGTCAAAGTCAAATCATTTATTTCAAATAGGCACAAGTAAGGCACTTTTGGACGTCAAAATGAACAAGAAATAGAATTGATTCTAGTTGCCCCTTCCAAAAGGTAGTTTCGTGTGGAGAAGAATGGGCAAGAAACTCCACCGTTACTCTTTTAAAATGTTTTACAATGTTTTGTATACATGAATTATAACATTATATGTGAAGACGATGCACCCAGAATAAAAACACTACACCACAAAAGGTGAAAAGAAAAACACATATAGTAATGGTAGGTAACTTAAGTATGTCAAAAGTACATGGTGCTCACATATTTACAAACATTCTAAAAGTTAATATATAATAAATCAATCAATGTGTGAGAAGTTATTTCAACACGTAAAATAGTATTTTATAAATAATAAATTATTACCTAATTTACTTAGCAACCAGTTTGATTTTGTCTAGACACTAGATTGCCCTGTGGAGCAGGACCAGCATGTTTCCAAGCATCCTTATCCTTTATATAATCCTCTAATTTGTAATATGCTTGTTTACAAAGTGTATTTTTAATGTGAGTTTTAAATTTTCTTTCATTTAATTGCAGAATGTCACAAGGTATTTTGTTGTAACATTTAACACAGAACCCCATAAAAGATGTATGTACTTTTGATAATCTAAAAAAGGGTTGATCTATTTTAGATGCTGCCCTCGGCTTTGCCCGTGCGGACTCTATTATTTTTCTAATATAAAAGTAACCCAAGTTACTCACACCAGTGCAAGTCGGTCTAGCCATTTCAGAGATTAGCCGGACTAAACAGACAGACGAAAACAATTTTTGTTTTTGTGTTAAGTACAAAAGCTAACAAATAGATACTTAACATTTATTTAATCATTTATGTACACATTAATTCTACAACACAATTATTAAATAAAATGACTAGAAAAGAACAGAAAATACTTAACACAAAAAGTGATGCTTATTTGTCTTTTTTCTATAATTGGATATTTAGATTCAGCAACCGTTCCCCTAACCTAACTTTTTTTTAAATATTAAGTTTTGTGTTGTAAGCAAAGTTAGATTTTTTTACTGCAAGTAGCCGGCCGTGATCGCTTAGTAAAGACACAGTAAGCTGTAGACAGATATGCGTATTTTTTGTAATATCGCTTGTCTTAAGATTGACGGTGAATTCTCCGTCGTAGATGGAAAGGTCTGTAGTTAAAAGAGTTATAGGTTTATCGTCGTGTCGGTGAAACATTTTGTAGCTGGAAAGGGCTGTCGTCGAAAGTGACGCATATGAAAGGTTCTGTCGGTGAAATGTCCGTAGATGAAAGACTCTGCTGGGGAAATGGCAATAAATGAATCATCCTGTCGACGAACAGTCCAATGGTGAATCGGTCCTAGGAGAACGGTTGCTGAATCGTGACAATAACATTACTTTTTATGAACTGTCAAAACGCGAAATTTGTACGTGATTAGTGTATTTCATATTAATCACGTACAACAATGTGACGTCACAGATTTTTAGAATCAAATGGAATACTTATTAGCATTAAATGCAATTTTATATATCTTCGCAGAATATTTAATCTCAATACGGAGATGGAAGTTTTTGAGACGTCTTTTTTCTATGTGGTTTCATATTTTATTTTTGACCGTTTCATATAGTCGATTATTTGTATACAAGATATTGTATGACTAATATAAGAGTGTATACATACCCAATCCGTATGTTCCAGTAACATGTAGTGCGGGTCAGCCTCATTGCACAGTCCGATCAATCGCACGATGTTCTCGTGTCGGACTCGCGTGAACAGCTCTAGTTGACGACGGAACTCAGCTAGTTGAACCTGTAGGCACATATAGATAAGTTGAAGAATTTTATTAATACAATAAATATACAAGGTGGAAGGGACATCGACCACCATGGATTTAGTGCACGATTCTTAGAACCGAAGAAAAATTTCAACGCAGGGAGGGCGTTGATATTTTTTTTGGGGTTTTTAATTTTATTTTCAATTAGTCATCCGCATGCGGCGGTTGCCCGAAGCAAGGAAACCCTGCTCAGATAGGGATTCATAGACAACTCCGCCTTGGAGTGTAAATGTGGTGCTGTTCCACAAAGGATGGGACCTGCGTATCCTGTCGTATGCACGTTACAGGAACTGATGGACGCTAGTGATGGCACCAAAGACGTAGCCGAACGGTAATCCTTTCGGACAATCGCGCTGGAAGCAACGCAAACTAACCTCATCTTTAGTAGTAAGCGCCTTCACAAGAACAGGTCTCAGCTTGGGCTCTCCGTCGGCGTCCAACGAGTCTTTGTTGCGGAGTTTGTTCACTTGGCACATGTCGATCTTGGCTAGCATTACCTCGCCGAACTCGCCACGACCTAAGAATAATAATAATTGGTTTTAGTTAAGACACTTTCACTCTCTCATTCCCTTTTGGCTGAAGTGTAAGAATATATTATCATGTTTATTTTCTTCCACAAATTATACTTATCAACTAAAACTTGCAAATTGTACAAAAATGATCGTTATGTTTATTTGTGGGAGACTGGTGCCTAAACTAAGCCGAGATTTGTATTTCAGGGCATTACATTTATTATGTATGCAAGTAAATACAGTCACGAGACACCTAGCAATATACAGAAGCGATTTTTTCGTAAAATAATTATTTCAACTTTGTGTTACGACAGGATCGGTATACCTATGGATTTGAAAATGCAATGTATGTGACAGCAAACATTTTCATTTAATATTCAGTAGAAAATCACTTTTGAAATTAGCTAGTTTTATACATATTTTTGCTTGTGACTTTACTCCCCTTTATAACTCTTGTATGTTGTGTTCGCACTATACCTCCTATACTTTATATTACTTTTTTTGTCAATAAATAGTATTTAACAGATGTGAACGTTTTCTTTAGGAACAACATTACATGGCGTTGTAAGTATTTTTTTTTCTGTTTTATACTAGCATACTTTTTTTTTCTGTTTTGACGACACGGTTGGCGTAGTGGTTGAGCGATTGACTGCTGCGCACTATGTCGCGGGTTCGATTCCCGCACGGAACAAATATTTGTACGACCTGCAAGTATTTGTTACGAGTCTGGGTGTTTTTCTATCTATAATATGAATGTATTTACAAAAAAAAATGTATATAAGTAGTATATCAGCCATCTCGTTACCATAACACAAGCTTTAGGTTGCTTAGCTTGGGACGACATGGCGCTGTGTGAAATGTCCAAGGATATTATTATAATATTATTATACTTTTAGGGTGTTTTGTCTTTACCCATTGACTGCCGGAACGCAGATCTACGCGAGACACAATGGATTTTTGTGTCTGTAATTAATGCATAATACGATAAACGCATTCTTTTTTGCTTATCCATAAAATATCAAATTAATTTTTAGCAGTGATAGCCTAGTGGTATGACCAACAGGGTGTGACCATCCGACTGCCAAGTCATAAGTCTCGAGTTCGAACCCAAAGCACGCACCTTTGATTTTACGGATTCATGTGCGTATTGTATAATTATCAATCACTTGCTTAAAATCGGTGAAGGAAAACATCGTGAGGAAACCAGCATGTCTGAGAGATATTTCTCAACAGCATGTGAAGCTAAGTCAGAGGCCCATGTGCAGCATAAAAACTCTGACACCAGGTTAGTTACTAACCACACGAAAAGAAGAAGATTATTTTTCACTTACCAAGAGTAATTTGTTCCGTGAGAAGCGTTCGTGGTATAGACAGGTGTTCGAACTGACCCGACTTCTTCGAGGCGCGCGAAATTCCTGACACCTCAGAGTTATCAGCTCCTGTATAACATTGAAGAGGATTCATTCTTTAGTCTTTGAAGAGCTCGTGGCTAAATAATAACAGCCGCACGGGTCGATTCATCAGGTTAAGCTACGCTTGCCGAAGTTGGTCCGTGGATGGGTGCCCATCTTTTTAAATCGAGACTCCTCCGTGCCTCGGAAAGCACGTTAAGCAGTTGGTTCGAGCTGTAATTTGTGCATCTTTGACAGTTGTTACGGATAGTCAGAAGCCTGACAGCCTGTCTTACCAAGGGGTATCGAGGGGTATCGTGTTACCCCGTTACTGGGTTGTGGAGGTCAGATAGGCAGTCGCTCCATATAAAATATAAAAAGCTGCATCCGGTTAAACTGGAAGCCGATCCCAACATAGTTGGGAAAAGGCTAGGCAGATTGAGTTACTATTGACTATACGATCTAACAATTACCATTGATTTCAACTTTGGACAACATTGGGCCATGCTTCTAGGGAAAAATTGAATTGTCCTTTATTTATCTCAACTCATTGGTTCGTCTATTAGAAGCCATTTCTTTATAAGAGCTCAACGATTTATGCGGTTATATTTATTTTCGTTTCGAGAGAATTTTTCTTATGAACCTATGGGGTTCATACGACATTTGAGGGGTTAGTCAAAGTCAAACCATTTATTTCACTATTGAAATAAATGATTTGCACAAGTAAGGCACTTTTGAACAAGAAATTGAATTGATTCTAGTCGCCCCTTCGGTCGGTTAATAATGGTATCTATAGAAGAGAAGTACATACCGCTATCTTTATCATGTGGAAGCAGTCTCCCATTCTGTAAGGCGGCTCCGTTAACTTTCTGTTTATCTTCCTCCCCTTCTTCTACTAACTTCTCGCGACCTTCTGTCATTTCCAACTCCATCTTTTCTCCTAGAAAAAGGGTTGCCATTATTAAAAAAAAGTTGTATAATGATGGCTTAGACGCATACCGCAAAGGATGGATCGAGGTGGCTTAAGAGAAAGAAGTCTGGATGGATTTCGTGGAGGCCTTTGCTCAGCAGTGGGGCAGTGGTGGGGAGTTGGTAACGGTCGGTATGACTTGTATGTCGTTCGAATCCTGACAGGCACTTTACTTTGCGGAAATTGTTTCATCACCACTGCTCTCAAAACGGGAAACCGGCATGTCCTAGAATCTACATTACTAAAATTAATGGAAAAATTGATTTGATGTTAATTATTTATTGTGAATGAAATGTAATTTATTATTGTAATAATTTGAGTCAATACCTATTATATTAAATATATTTGCATGTCTAAATAATGTGAAAAAAAAAAAATTAAATACATGCCTACTAATCAGTGTTTAAATGTTGGCAAATAAATAAATTGATAAATAGAGCTATAGATAGGAACACGTGACATCCAACAACACGCACTGGGCCTTTAAAACTAATTAAAAGAACTAAAAAACACGCTTTTTATAGAAAATAGAAAACTAAAAATAGAAAATAAATTTTGTAAATAAGAAAAAAATATAGATTTGCTATGGTTCGGAACATGTAGATCCGTGTCTGAAATGGTCTTTATTTGCAATAAGTAGTTCTTCGTACCTCTCTGCCGCCTTCTAAGCCTGCGTCTCCTGCAGTAGACCATCAGAGCTAGTACCAGCACCATGTATGCCCCAGCCACGGAGATTGAGACTACCACTGCTTTTCCTGCCACGCCGCTGGATTCTTGGGGAGGGAGTTCCCCTTCTGTGGAGATAATTGTTGATTTTAGTAAGTTCAAGTTGACACCCTAGTGGTGTGATCGTCGGACTGTTAAGTCACAGGTCTCGAGTTCAAATCCAAGGCACGATTCATCACCTCTGATTTTACGGATTCATGTGCGTATTGTACTTGCTTAACACGTTGACCGCCAACGCGGTCACCGGTGACCGCGAACAATACTTTTTCTATTGTGTCTGCTGCGTGGCAGTTAATGACTTAAAAATAATGAAGGAAAGCATCGTGAGGAAACCAGCATGTCTGAGGGATATTTCTCAACAGCATGTGAAGCTAAGTCAGAGGCCCATGGGCAGCATAAAAACTCTGACACCAGGTTAGTCACTAACCACACGAAGAGAAGAAGGAGAAGAAGAAGAAGTTGTGGACTGCCTCCTTGGACTTGTGGTCGTGAGGTCTTGAGTTCATGTTTTCCGGATAAAAAGTAGCTTATGTGCTATTTTAGACTATAATCTATCTCTGTGCCAATTTCATCTAAAGTAAGCGTCATGAGAAGCTATAAATTTTGTAAACAAGTGTTCAGGAGTACACAACATTTGAACCAACAAAAAAAATGAATTTGTTTAAGATTTAATAAATTATTAAGTAACAAATATTAATTAACATATATTATTTAAGAATAATTATTCGTCAGATTCAGATGTTTCCATTTCTGTGTGAAACAAACTCGTACGCATTCGAAACTCGAATGACGCGTTTATTTCAAAATGGCGTCCCGATAGTTTACAATCCCTGCGACGGACGCGTTCCGGTACCAAGAAACACAAACGATAGCGCTTTGCGTCGTTAAAATATGATCCGACTAAATTAAATAGGTTGTTACTTTCATATAACCCGTCTATATTTCATGTCGATTGAAAATGGTCAATTTATTATTATCTCGCAGTACAAAATGTTTACTTAGTAAAAGATGTTTGTTTACATAATTTATAGCTTCTCGTGGCTCGTACTTTAGATCTGTTTAAAAGTTTTGGCGTGAAAGAGTAACAAACATCCATCCATTCGCCCCTCCTCACAAACTTTCCCGTTTATAATATTAATAGGTGCTCCCGCGCAGTTTCACTCGCCACTTGGCTCCTATTGGTCGTAGCGTGATGTTACATAGTCTACAGCCTTCCTCGATAAATGGACTTTCCAACACAAAAACTAACTAACTCGTCGGCAGATGGCGCTGCGCCAAGTAAACATTGGCTCTGTGATAACAATTAATAAATAATTGAAATATCGACTATCTAAGGTTGAAAGTGGTGTTAAAGCATTAATATCAACATGAATTAGTGTCCTGTCGTTATCTGGATGCCATCTTTACCCAGAAGTGCAACTATCGTTATCTGGATGCCATCTTTACCCAGAAGTGCAAAAACCAAGTAAACATTGGCTCTGTGATAACAATTAATAAAAATTGAAATATCGACTATCTAAGGTTGAAAGTGGTGTTAAAGCATTAATATCAACATGAATTAGTTGTCCTATCGTTATCTGGATGCAGTCTTTACCCAGAAGTGCAAAAATTTGAACTAAAGTGCAAAATTATAGATTAGTTACGATAGCTGTTGGTTGTTCCGTTTGAATAGAAATAAAAACAATGTAAAACCTTGATGCACGACCAGCGTCAGCTCGCTGCGCGCCATGCCGGCCGCGCTGCCCGCCGTGCAGCCGTAGCGGTCCGCGTCCGACAGCGACACGCCGCGGATGATCAGCGTGCCGTTGTTCATCAGGAGAAATCTAGTGGAGAAAGAAAAATACTAATCAAAAATAAACAAAGCAAAAGCATTGTATGTATAAACAAAAACAAAAAGGACCCTTAGGCGTCGAAGTACTGCCGGGTAAGTGGGATTGCCCGAAAGAGTTACCGCTACCCCGGAACATAAAGGGCTACGGAAGGAACATGGATGGGTTTTATAGTCAGTAAGAGTCTGACACTCCCTTGATGATTAAAAAAAAACAAAAGGCGTCGATGTACTCATCCGCATCGCTGTCGTCCGGAAACGTGCCCAGAAAAAACTTATGTGAAGTGTAACATGAAAAACATAAAAACGCAAAAAACAAATTCATCTGGTTAATGTGTTCATCATCTGCCTAGACTTTCAACTATGTTGGGGTCGGCTCCCAGTCTAATCGGATGCAGCTGAATACCAGTATTATACATAGAGCGACTGCCTATCTGACCTCCACAACCCAGTACAGAACAGAACTGGGTAATACGATACCCCTTGGTAAGACTGGCTATCAGATTTTCGGGCTTCTGACGACCCATAACGACTGTCAAAGATGCACAATTGACAGCCGGGTCCAACGGCTTAGCGTGCTTTCCGAGGCACGGAGGAGTCTAGTTATCTAAAGATGGTCACCCATCCACGGTCAACCCCGGCAAGCGTAGCTTAACCTGATGGATCGACCTGTGCAGCTGTTAGCCACAAGCTCCTCATTAGTACCAAAAGGCGTTCTGAATAAATAAATAAGATTATGTCACCTGGCTGTTGTGGCATTGACACCATCTTCTACATCCACGCCATCCTCTGAAAACAAAAAAAAAGTAAATTGCATTTTTTTGCTCACTAACTGAGCACAAATCCAGAGTCCAAGCTGCTACTGAGAAATTCCTAATGGAAAAACCCAATAACATATTGCCTGACCAGGGAATCGAGCCCAGGACCTCATGCTCAGCAAGTAGCTCTTGCGACCATGAGACCAACGATGCAGTCAAAGATGCGAAAATGTGGGTGTACCTAGTATGTATATTTATGTTCTTTTTTTATTTATATCAGGCAACACAGACTCATTCATAGCCCTAAACATACATCATTATTTTAATTATAAAATAGCACTAAGGCCCATATTACAGAACCTCAGTCAAGACCCAAGCATTATTTAAAACTAGCTGTAACCAATCAAATGGCTATAATCGACACTCAAGCAATGCTTGAGTATTGAGTGAGGTTCTAAAATACGGGCATAAGACTTTCTAGCTTGTTCTTGAACTACTCTGAGGGACTTGTCCGCGGAAGCAACGGAACACCACGTCCTGCGACCAATTGTCTTTCTTCCATGACGACGGCCAGATAACAATTCGGTACGCGCCCCACGAACGCCTTGAAGTAGACGTAGTGATGCGACTCCAGTAACTGCACACTCGGCGTGTACGCCGCACGAACGCCTCCGCTTTAGTGGTGTAATGTAGGCGAGACATGTAAACCGGTGTGTTCAGCTTTGTGCACGCCAGCAGACTTCGGACTCCGTAGGAGCTTGCTTGTAGGTGCTGTTTGTATATGGGTGCAACTCTGCGCTTCGGGAAACAATGCGTGATATTGCGCCGACCGACCGTAAATAGCATGGGACAAAGGTAGGATGACGAAGTAGACTCACGCTGTTTCCCCAGTATGGCGAGGTTCCTGTCCCAGTGCGTGGTGGGCGGCGGGTCGCCCGTGGCCACGCAGTGCAGCACCACCGTGTGGCCCACCGTCACGTGACGCTGCTCGCCCGCCGCCGGCTCCACCACGTGGGGAGCCACTGTGGAACGTAACAATATTTCTATATACAACGTATCACTACATAGTATAAAACAAAGTCGCTTTCTCTGTCCCTATATCCCTATGTATGCTTAAATCTTTAAAATTACGCAACGGATTTTGATGCAGTTTTTTTTAATAGATAGGAGTGATTCAAGAGGAAGGTTTATGTGTATAATTTGTCGACATATTATGCGGGCGAAGCCGCGTCGGAAGCTAGTATTTTGATAATCCATAACTCTACGGTTTATATTCTATAAATATTATGAAGAGGAAAGATATGTATGTTTGTAGCGAATAAACTCAAAAACTACTTAACGGATCTGGATGAAACTTGGCACAAAGATAGATTATAGTCTGGAATAGCATATAAGCCATAGCTTTTTATCCCGGAAAAATGTACGGGTCCTGTGGGATAGTTTCCTACAGACAAGCGGGCGAAGCCACTGGCAAAAGCTAGTACTCTATACGTAAAAATAATACAAAAAGCCTTTGAATATTTGGTCCAAAAATTCGTGGTTTCAAAATAACATAAATCAGAATTAAATAAGTTAATAAGAGTTGTTTAAGATAACACCAAGTATATGATATAATGATTTTCATTTAAACCTGCAAAAATGCCATGTTGACATATTTCACATTATGAACAACTTTTACTATGGGAACAAACCCCTGGAATCGCGAAAAAATAAAATCAGCTGTTCCCTACATTTTAACGAGTTATGTTTCTTTTCTGCTTAGTGCCCATGAATTGAATTTCACCCAGTATCATCATCAGCCTAGCCTTTTTCTGGGTCGGCTTCCAGTCTAACAGGATGCAGCTGAATACCAGTATTTTACATGGAGCGACTGTCTATCAGACCTCCACAACCCAGTAACTGGGCAATACGATACCCCTTGTTAAGACTGTAATTTCACCCTATATATTGATGCAAAATCTGTTACATAGTTTAAACGATCCAAGCATAGAGAGAGACAGAAGGTGAAGAGCGACTTTGTTTTATATTATGCCGAGATATAGTATACAAAAGAATGAGATAAATAGTACAGGTTAAAATTTAAAACCCCACAATTTAACTTACCCACAACATCCAGATTAATCTTAGATGCGATGGACTTCTCCCCGTCCACAGCCTTGCAGGTGTATTGCCCAGTGTGGCGCTTCTCAGCGTCAGCCACCATCAGAGTTCCGTTCGCTGACGTCACGCCTTCCGGTAAGGGGTCAGTGTCGTTCTAGAAGTAAATTCAAATTCTAATTCAAAATTATTTATTCGCAAATAGGTATGGGTAAATAATGTGCAGATATTTTACATTCATGTATTATCACAATCTTGGTATCACCATATTTTACCTTCCAGTATGCAAATTAAGAATGAGATCAATAGTCTTAGATTAATACAAGTAAATAAATCCTATAATGTGTCCAGATATTCAGATACACTGTAAATCATATGATTAATAAACAAAGATATGTGCTTAAGCGAGGTGTACAAAGACCCATCAAATATCCATTATCTGAGCATTCTGTACATCATCATCATTCTCCTGCCCTTATCCCAATTTATTTGTGGTCGGCGCAACATGTCTTTTTCTTCCATACTTCTCTACTAGTCTTCATCTCGGTAGTAACTCCCTTTCTAGCCATATCATCTTTCACACAATCCATCCATCGTTTCTTTGGTCTTCCTCTACTTGTATAGCCATCCACATTCATACTCACAACTTTCCTGGACATTCATAGTAAATGTAATAATAATTTAGTGCACTTGCATAGTGCATACAGCGATGATAGTCGGTTGGTGCCTCATCATCATTGAAAATTGTCTAAGGAGTCTCTGGGAGTTGGCCTCGGCCTTTCGTACACCTTCCAAAGGTCCGGGACCCTCCGGTTCCAAGATATGTCAAAGACATTTTAAAAATAATACCCGTAATTATAAATTACCGATTCAACCAGGAGTCGAACCCGTGACCAGCGTGGCCAACGAGTTACCAAGTGATATGGTAAAAAGATATGGTGAATTTACATAATTATTATAATTTGGTCGTGCAGCACAAAATAGGACTAGGTACTGGGTGCTCTCAGGATTTTTTCTAACTTAAACTTACCAAAAACCATTGTACAGTGGGATTAACACCACCAGCTACTTTGCAGTGTATTTTCCCAGATGTATTCAATTCCAACTTCTTGCTATAGGGCTCTGGTTCGAAACGCAGCTCGCCATCTGTAAGTGAGTAGACGAACTAATTTAGAATTTGCGAACAACGCCATCTATTCGAGAGTAGGCTAGCTAATGTAGAATTTTGGGAACAGTGCCATCTATTGGCACGGTTGATAGGTTAGTTATATTAAGTTTACAAGGACTATACGATAGATGGCGTTAATATCGAAAAGTAAATTACAGACGAACAATGAAAATATAATTAATATCTCGGTATTCTTCGCTAATTAAATGAGCTGAATCCAGAAAAGCTGTTGTTTTTACAGTCTTAAATTTTTCAACATTCATTCATTTTCCCATAAATATCTAAATAATTGGCGCGCCGGCGATATACGTTACGCCTGACTACGCACCTGACCTTTTCGAAGGACATTACCAGTAAGGTTAGCGTTTGCCCTTCTAAAATCTAGGGCGTCCTTGCTCCAACCGAACCTAGTCGATCGGGCTATAAATTATTGTATGTAGTTATTTTTTCTTAGGTACTTTATTGTCCCGCCAATAGCCCCAGGAGAGTTTTCCTACGTAAAATGTAATCCCATTTAAAGATAACAGAATTTTTAGGTCCACATTCTAATGTTTTTTTTTTCGGATTAGCATTTTCCTTTAGCTTATTTCGCGATTACTCATTCTCGTCGAGTAGGTATAGCGCAGACTCAACTTGTAAGAATGAGAATTCGAATTCCAAATTGTTTCAGCGACTTGACTTTGGGCGGCAAATGGCGGATCAACACTTGCTGTCACTTGCATGTAGGGTTACTATCCGTCTGGATATGTTCGGACATTAAGGGGATTATGTTAGATAAAAATAAAACATTGACAAATACTGACGACAGAAAGATTATAATGTAAATGGCCTTTTTCTTGGATAGTGGGAAATCATCAAATGACTCCTCCCGCTCTGGGTGGAGCGGAGGGGAGTGTCATACCTACTCTTACTGACTGACTAGAACCCATCCATGTTCCTTACTTAGCCCCTTAAGTTCCGGTGTAGCGCCTAGCGGTAACCCTTCTGGACAATCCCGCTTAAATATAAATGGTCAAACTTTTGAAAATTTTATTAAGTTTGTCCTACTTGCATAATCTTTATTAAAGACTGGTCCACGCGTGCGTTTGTTAAAATAATAGTAACATAATTCTGTAAGTATGTTTTGAAATTAAAATGATAATATTATTTACCATTGATAGCGCGATGTCGTCTGCTGTTCTTGTTAAAGTGGATCTTGTGAGCCGCATGATGAGTCGCATCTGAAAAGAAAAAGAAAATATACGTAATTTAGCGTTGAAAATTACCATAGACAAAACCAAGAGGTTTATTTTGTGGAAAGAAAGGAATAAAGAAAATCCATTCATTCAGCACAGACTAAAACGGCACACAACATATAAATTAGAACATTAAAAAGAAAACAATTAAATATATATTTATATACAAGGAAGGAAGCTAGTGCATTTAGCAAGGAAGAGGGCCTCACGATTGGGCCAAATGGGAACAGGTTCGCAATTATGCCAGACACTAAAGTACGAGCCACGAGAAGCTATAAATTATGTTAACAAACATCTTTTACTAAGTAAACATTTTATACTGCGAGATAATAATAAATTGACCATTTTCAATCGACATGAAATATAGACGGGTTATATGAAAGACATATTTTAACGACGCAAAGCGCTATCGTTTGTGTTTCTTGGTACCGGAACGCGTCCGTCGCAGGGATTGTAAACTATCGGGACGCCATTTTGAAATAAACGCGTCATTCGAGTTTCGAATGCGTACGAGTTTGTTTCACACAGAAATGGAAACATCTGAATCTGACGAATAATTATTCTTAAATAATATATGTTAATTAATATTTGTTACTTAATAATTTATTAAATCTTAAACAAATTCATTTTTTTTGTTGGTCCAAATGTTGTGAACTCCTGAACACTTGTTTACAAAATTTATAGCTTCTCATGACGCTTACTTTAGGTGCCTAAGGCTGGTTTTCAACTGGACCTGACAAAAGAAGAACAGAAGAAGTACTCAAGGATCATAAGATACTAATTATATAGGATTGTGTCGAAGCAACACCAACTGAGCAGTACAACATACATTAACCACTCGCTAAAAGAAAAGGAGGAAGTGAATTCTGAGATGGCAGAATAAGACGTGCTACTTCGTCGTAAAAAAAAAGGGAAAAGAGCAGGAGAGTTACCTACAATGTGGCTGACACGACCGTGATAAAAATGTCAAAAACGGCGGTGTGTGACGCCTTGTCAAAAATCGTCAGGGGACTTTGAAATTTTGTCTACGGCCTATTGCATTTGCAAAAAGGCCTAACAAAAAGTATATTACTCTACAAAGCTACATACATACATATCCCTATTGAATCCAATCCGGGATGCAACGCAAGTAATCAACAATGAGATGAATAAACGATCAAGTGGATCGTTGATACTGGCTGCATGCAACTGGTCACTCGAGTGGAGTACTGGCAGTCTGGACTCTGTTTGATATTCTTAATATAAGTCGGTTTATTTGCTTCCATTTTCAATTTGAATTTGCATTTCTAAATGGTGCGTGAGCGAATAGGGTTCTTTATCCTTATTTATCTGGAAAGAACTTTAAAAGACGAACCTAAGCGAAAGTTTGCTGTGAATAGTGTCAATCCCTAGCATCTGGTGGAGTGATAACTCACTTAAAGCTCACTTCATCTAAGTTGTCTTGTCATGGTAAGATTTTTAGAGAACAGACTGGCTGTACAGGATTTTGACCTGCTGCAGAATAAATATGCCAAAAGTTAAAAGGATTCGTAAAGACTGTTCTTTTTTTTATTTTTTACGAAACAAAAACGGCTTTTTGTCGACTGCTAGATTTATCAGTTTTGGTTTGTTTCAAAAATAGCTGGTTATTCTTTATTCAAGATAGGGTCTCAATATGCCCCACGAAGGCCACGCCCGACCTACGTTGTTAAAATCTGAACTAACGTACCTACAGAGGCCAGCACATCAAGTTACCACAATCTGTCAAATTTTTTTGATAGTATTTCAACTTTATTGCAAAGACATAAGGTTCATTTTTAATTGAAAATTTGACAGTTAGAGATAGCTTGATGTGCTGGCGTCTGTACTTCACGCGATCAAACTTTAATAAAGCCGGATACTTCATTCCCTCGACGGAAAAAGCATATTAAAACGTCACAAAAGACAATAATAAATATACGAAAATAACTAAGACATCAAAAGTCTGCGACACTGCGGTTGGTCCATACTTAGAACGGGAACAAACGTTTTCACGCTGTTAATATAAACAGACTGGGTATAGTTAACTTTGACAGTGGGCTAAATATTAACTGTGTGGCGGGGCATGTCAAAAAAGTCTCACTTAAACCTATTTAAAAATATGTTTAATAACCTAACTTTTTTTTTTAAGGTGATAAATCTTCAAATGACCCTCCCGCTTTGGGTGGAGCAGAAGGGAGTGTCAAGACTTTTACTGACTAAAACCCATCCATGTTCCTTCCTTAGCCCTTTATGTTTCGAAGTAGCAGTAACACTTTTGGATGTGTTAGTTGGAAACGGTAGATAGTCATACTCGTTATAAAGCCCTATATAATAGAAGTTCATAGCTTGAAGGCCATTAACCGGGAACTAATTTAAGGTCAAATGTAACTAAGAGAGTTGTTTTATTGATCTTATGATTATAATTCAGTAAATAAATATTGGTTACGGTCGCAAATCATATAAAACCGTTTTACAAAAACAAAAAAAAAAAACCGACTTCAGAAAATTTGAATTTCGCGCGCAACTCTTGCGCTTCTCCTTAACACCCCGAAAGTCCTGCAACTCATCGTCACTTTTTCAACATGGATTTTTCATTTAAAACACAAACTGACAGCGTCCAATTGCGGTCCATAGTTAGAACAAACGGTTTCACACTGAGCGGCGGCGGCGGCGAGTAAACAAACACGCAGCGGCAGATCAAACGGACTGCGCGTACGCATTTACACTTGTAGGGTGACCATACTGCGGAGCTGATTGGGATAGTGTACTTTAAACTACTAGATTTCGACATAGAACAACAAAAACAAAGATAATAATAATATGATAGTTCTTAGTTCTCTTGACGTTGCTCGAGAGGTTGTCGACATGTGGGATGTATACATATACAGCAACCATTGTGCTGATAGTCGTGACGGCCAATGGCATAATAGCCAAGAACCTCGACCAGCATCTGAAGAGGCTCTCGCTAGGCAGTTGGATCAAGGGCTTGATCCAGAAAGCGGTACTCTTGGACACGGCGCGTATAGTCAGGAGGTGCCTCTCTCAGGAGCTCTGACCACCGGTAGCTTGGACCATTGTCCCGATACCGGTGAGCTACTACTGTTTTTTATATTTTTAAATGTTTTTATAAAAATATTTAAAAATGTATTTAACATTATGCATACAAATGTAATAAAAAAAATATGAGAGTTCAAGATAGAAATTAATGAAAACAATAAACTCAGCCCAGTTCACTCCACTTCTAGGGCCAACATCACCAGAAAGAGCAGTTTTATTTGAATATTACTTTAGTGTGAGAAAGAGATGAGGCTATACAGGAGGTATAGCTCCGTCTTTTTCCCAATAGAAGCAATATTAAAATAATGCTGCTATAAAAGTAGTGGTTGGCCCTCCGAACATACTCGTATGCTTATTTTAAATTGTAACTGTGTCATTGTTTTATACACTGTTAAAATTATACTTGATTTATTTTTAAGACTGAATGTGGACATCTGTTGCAGTGTGCGCGCGATAACTTACTTATCTCTAGAGTCGAACAACTTCAAGTTATTGTTGGTCTTACCACCAGACAAACAAACATTGAAAGCTTACACACACGATAGTGTTGTTATCTTGTTGTTACAGCTACATAAAGTTTGTTTAATAACTTATTCCTACATACAAAACAACCTCTCTTCGTGAAATTAAAAATACTTTTCGAGGGTCGGAAATCATCGAAGGGGCTTGCCCTCTCTGGGTGGAGCGGAAGGAAGTGTCAGATTCTTACTGACTAAACCCCATTCATGTTCCTTCTTTAGCCCTCTGTGTTCCGGAGCAGCGTTAACCCTTGCGGACAATCCCACTGACCCTCATATAACACAAACAAATGCAATCTTTTAGGCAGTGTAACAGCTTGCCCGCTTGTCAACTCGTGTGGAAACCGGCATGTCTTAAAACCAAAAAATCAAAGACATGTGACATCCACCAGCCCGCACTGGGCCCGCGTGGTCGATTACGGCCCATTCTCTCTTAAAGAGAGGCCTGTCCCAGCAGTGGGAACATTACAGGCTGATTATAGAACAGCTTGTCCAGAGCTGTGTCCTGTGTTGTACATAGGTCATTAACTCGATCCCGGAGAATTCTTATACAGCGTCACGCTGCGTCTTGCAAGGTTTGTTGTTCATCCAGCCAGAGGCTACCCTACACTCTACGTTAGACGACTGCTCCACTAAGCGGGATTGACAAAAGGGTTACCGCTACCCTGGAACATAAAGTGCTAAGGAAGGAACATGGATGTGTTTTAGTCAGTAAGAGTTTGACACTCCCTTCCGCTCCACCCAGAGCGGGAGAAGTCATTGGATGATTTCCCAGCCTCAAAAAAAAAGACGACTGCACCACAAACTTGGTCGGATCATCCCAAGGCAAATATAGGCCGTTGCCACAAATGGTTACTTAACTGTGAGCTATATCCACCAGTTTTGCTCTCTGTTGTATTGCGTCGTTCCAGACTCGATCCCATAGAGAGACTGCAAGCACGCACATTGGTCCATGTTTTTTCTTTCTTTTTTTATGGACTGGAAATCATCAAATGACTCCTTCCGTTCTGGGTGGAGTGAAAGGGAGTCTTAGTCCTACAATGATCCTACTAAGTGCGGAAACCAAAACCT
The DNA here is from genome assembly GCA_951799385.1 of Hyppa rectilinea. Lineage (NCBI taxonomy): Eukaryota > Metazoa > Arthropoda > Insecta > Lepidoptera > Noctuidae > Hyppa > Hyppa rectilinea. The sequence goes on from OX637325.1 coordinate 7,772,743, forward strand.
CTAATTTAGAACATAGCGACGCCAAGTTAAGCACTTTCCATAGATCAGGAAACGATTCCATGTTATAATACTAGTTGTTCCCACGCGGTTTCACCCACTGCTCGGCTCCTATTGGTCGTAGCGTGATGTTACATAGCCTATAGCCTTCCTCGATAAATGGACTATCCAATACAAAAATATTTTTTCCGGTTTCGATTCCGATTTCAGATTAGCGCGTTCAAACAAACAAACTCTTTAGCTTTATAATATTAGTATAGATTTTTTATTCCAATTATGTCATATCAAACAAACAATGTCTTTACAACCAACGACTTCTATAACCGTTGTAGATACGAACAATCCTTTGCATCAAACAGGACTATCCCACTACGCACTAAACCCACACCCACCCTACCAAATCTAAATATACCAGTCGAAGCAACTGCTGGCCATCACTCGCCATTGAACTCAGCCGCGGGTTCAACCGATCAGTTATCACTTGCCCATTATTGTACAATCGTCGAACACTAATGTGGACGTGGTACTTCTTAGTGCCACCGGAAACGGCACTTAGTAGGGATGTTATGATAAATGATTGGAATTGATAGGTGAATAGGTAAATACAAAGATGGTGCTGATTGATTGGGCGTTCTGTATGTTATTGTGTGATAATGAACCAGGTGGGGTGATAGTAGCTGGTGAATGTGGCTAAATGTGGCTTTAACAACAGCTGAACTGAACAGCGGTAACCATTTCGGACAGTCCCACGGAGCTGGACAAGGTTAGGATCTGTATTACAGATCCTAGCGAAGGATCTCGACCACGAGACGTGAACGTAATGATGTGATTCTCCACTCCACTGATTTTCCACGCTGAACGTTGATAATTAAGTTTTTACGTTGTGATAACTGTTTGATTGTGATTTAATATGAATGAGTATTTCATTTGATTTAAAAAAAAATATATTTCATGAAAATCACGTACAAATGCCGCGTTTTGATAATTCATAAAAAGTAACGACTACCCTGGCAAATACCCAATTGTTTGTTTTGGTCCCGATTCTAAACGAACTTTAATGCTATAAGAAATTTAGACAAAACAAAAAGTTAGTTAAGATTAATTTAAACTAAAACTTCGAACAGATTTAGGCGACAAAACACTTCATTTTAACACGTAAACATTTAAATCTTCATATTCTAAGCCAATTTCAGTATGCAAGGAAGAAAAATACCGCGTCAAATACCACCCCTTTTACGTCAGGGGTTAAAAACAATTTAGTCAAGCGCTCCACAGATCCTAATAAGCACCAGACATTTAGAAAATCCAAGATGGCGGCGGGGCCGTTACTTTTTATTTCACAGTTTCTTACTATCCCTTTGTTGGGTTTGGTTTTCGTGTTGTAATCACATGTCCGGTGTTTCTAATGAAAACGTGTTTAATCAAAATCATAATTCATAGTTTACTACAGTTTTTCTTTAGGCAAAATATCATGATTAGGGAGTAGAATCTTCATGAAAAGTGAAATTCTGCCGATAAATACGCTGTCATTTAGGTACTTATAGACTTTTAGTCAGTAGCTAGAAAAATAGGCAGTCCTGAAGCTCTTCAAGGGACCAAAACTTTATTTAAGAGCAAAACAAATAATTTTTTAAATACCAATGCTAGCTAGGTACTGGTTTTTCCTAAATATAATAATGAAATGAAAAGCAGTTATCAACCACTCCTGGAAAAAGCATAAAAGAAACCAAAAAACATTTCATATTTTATAACATCTCTTATTCCATTAATTCACGTTTAAAGGCTTTTACTGTTTCATAAAACATCGTAGAAAATGTCTTTTAAAAATATGGCCATAAACGTAGCAATCTGCTAGATTATAAAATCGTCGCTGCAGCGCTTAAGAGATTGGAAGGTGTGTCTATGGTGACTTTAAGCTATGTTTAAATATAGAATATCGATTAGATTAGTATTCCCGTCCTAAGTAAACTAGAATGAGGTGTTAAACTTTATCTATGGTAGACAGTCGGACTACGCAGTTGTTATTTCATTGAAATTCATAGACACCGACCACAATCGATGTTTATGGATATTTGATGTTGTCTATGCTGCCCATATTTTACAGCGGTGTGCCCTATTGTATTATGTTATTGTATATGAACGGATGAAGGCACATAATATTATTAGCCGTAGTTTTCAACCATTTTAATTCGTTACGGGTGGTATTTTCAGCCTTGTTTGGAATTGAAGTCCGTTGGACTGATCAAAGTTCTCGAAAGTAAAGTATTACAGTTATTTTACTTAAGATTTTGCATCACCATTATCTTTATTCTATAGGACTATACTGCTACTAGCCTGCACCATCCCGTTGTTAGGAACAGTTAAAAGTTATTTTCTCATCAAATATTTAATTTAAATTCAAATAAAGCCGTTCCAAAAGCCCCATTACAGGTGTCTCAATTACAGTGCACAGATAATCAAAACGAAAAACGAAAACATTTGAAAATCGAACGCAGAGCCCCTCACGGCGGGCCCGCGCAACTGCATAATGGCGGCGTTGCCATGGCGACGGCTCGTAAAATTTTATTACTCGCGCCCTACGTCCCGCGCTTTGAAAACGGTTACTTTGCAAAGCCATCCTAGATTAGAGAACATTTCATTTCAACGTGCAAGGCACTTATTCCCTAGTGGTTTTGTTTATCGCCTAGATTTTATGTGATTTTTCTCTGGGGGATGTTTGATTTTGCAGAACTGGTTGGGTTTTTCTGTATTTGTTGCTTTAAGTTTGCGCAAAGGGTTGTGTAGGGATCGAGATGAAGTTGGAAACGATCTAGCTGAATTTTGTTTAGGTGTATTCGTTATTTTGTGAAGGGCTTTCACTCAATGAAATTGGCCGAGAAAAAAAGTGAATCAATGACATTTCAGGAGATTCGTGAGCATTTAATAGACGATTTTAATTTACTTCATCAATCGAAATCCTGGAAGCTAAGAAACATTATCTATAAAAACAGCAAAAAAAACCAGTAAGTACTTAGTTGTATGGGAGCCCCCTCAAATATTTATCTTATTCTATTTTTAGAATTTGCTGTAATAGGTGCCCCCCCCAAAAATACATCATCTGTGAAAATTACAACGGTTAACTATCATGGTTCACGAGATACAGCCTGATGACAGACGGACAGGCATCAGAGTCTTAGCAATAGAGTCCCGTTTTACCCTTTGAGTACGGAACCCTGATAAAAACAGACTTCATTAGCAAACCTTTTTTCATAAGTTCATGGTAAAAGCTGTCCTTCATTAAAAAAAAACCTTGAACAGGTTTTCTTTTTACAAATTAGGTATACTTAGGTGATTCTTTTGTTACATTTTCAACTTCTCCCACTACACTGCAAAAGGAAACTGCCATCTACAACAGTTTAAATTCCGAAATAAAAACTCAAACATTGACGAAAGATGTCCCAAACTTAAGAAGAAGAATTGTATTTCAAAACTAAATTCTGAAAGACAAGTAAAAGGTTTTTAGAACTTTGGTCCCTGTTTTCAAACAAAATATACAACATGTCCCAAAATTCAACGATAAGCCGGCACCAGAGGATGGACCTACTAATGACTACTCGAGAAAAAAAAAGAAAAAAAAAATACCTCTACTTTTTTTTAAATTACTTAAAAAAAATGGAAATTCTTCGAAAATGTATACCCCTTATGACACTTTTAACTACCATGACCACAATTTTTCAAATTTTTCAGTTTTTTTGTTTGTATCGGCAACCTAAGTAGTACTACTATTCACCATAATCTTTGAAAATTACAGAATTTTCGTAGTTTTATACAAAAAAACAACCAAAAAAAATTATTTCCCTAAAATTTTGAAAGATTTTAACGTTCAGTACACTTTAAGTCATCGTAGTGTAAAAAAAAAATATGGGCACTACTATGGCAAGTTTTTTTAAAAATTAGCGCAACTAACCTAGATTTTAAAATGGTATAATACTTTAGGAAAACTAGCCACAAAAAAAAAATAATGACACTTTTTCTAATCAAGAACCAAATTTCATAAGTTGTTGTTAATAGTAATCACTTCTACTATGTGCCCAAAATAGATTTTTGTTGTTGGAAAATGTTGAATGAATGAAACAAATGGTGTCAATAAATGTAAATTTATTGCATTATTAATAATATTATAATAAATGTTCGAACTGTTTACCACCGGCATTAATACAAGCATGACATCGCCTTAAAAAAGATCGTTTTATTCGTCGTGCATATCTTCTACTATTGATATGATCCGCAGCCTGAGTGATTTTTTGGCGAAGGTCGTTCAGTGTTGCAATGGGTTTCGAGTAGACTCTGTCTTTGAGACAACCCCAATAGAAGAAGTCCAGGGGGTTTAGATCGGGTGAACGGGGTGGCCATAAAATAGGACCAAGTCGCCCTATCCAACGCCCTGGATACTCTTGGTTTAAGTATTCTCGCACAGGACGGGCATAGTGAGCTGGGCAGCCATCATTTTGGAACCATATGTTTTGTGGATCACTAATGGGCATGTCTTCTAATAATACTGGCAAGTCATTTTGTAAAAAGTTCAAGTAACTATTGCCATCCAAGTTTCCTTGTAATTCAAAAGGCCCAATCACTTTTCCGTTTAATATGCCCGTCCATAGGTTAACCTTGAATTGATATTGGGATTTGTCTTGTCTCATCAGGTGCGGATTTTCATTGCTCCAGCTATGTAGGTTGTGAAGATTTAAATAGCCATCTCTCTTGCAGGTTGATTCATCCGACCATAGAATATTATCCAAGAATTGGGGATCTTCTCTGTGCTTTTGCAGCATCACACGGCAAAATGCGACTCGTAGTGGATAGTCCCGCGGTAATAACGTCTGCACACGCCTGTAGTGATATGGGTGAAGTCTGTGACGTTTTAGGATTCGATGTGCAGTACTTTTTGGGATTCCCGTAGCTATTTCTATGGCACGTACCGAGGTAGTTGAATCATTTTCAATTTCATTGAGAACGTCTTCGTCGCGTTCCGATCTAGGTCTTCCAGCATTTCTCCTGTCAGATGGTAAACGGCCCTCCGAAAACGCTTGATGCACGTTAATAAATACTCGATAATTCGGGTATCTTTGAGCATTTGGGTACCTTTCTCGATATAATCTGCTAGCAGCACTACCATTGCATCGGCACTCTCCATAAATGAGGTGCATATTAGCGTATTCCAACGGTGTGTATGGTAGCGGCATGATAAACGCTAAACAGTCCAAAATACGCCAAAAGTCCAATTCACAAAACACAGTCCAGTTCAAAATAATGCCAGGTTAGTACAGTTTGCAGATCACTTAATCCAGTCCAAAAAGCCAAGCCAAAAGTCGTTAGTACGAGAGTCACATCAATTGAATACGAAACGGTGCACAGTAAACAAAGAAGCAGAGCGTACTGACTTTGTACTTTGTAGAGAACAGCAACATTCCTACCTGCCCTATTGTTATTTAACAACAAACATCTATCTATCTCTCTCTAACGTATAATCGCTCTCTATCTATCTCTCTCTAACGTATACTATCTATCTCTTTCTGACTTCTGAACTTCACTGACTACGCACATGTCCCTTCCAAATTCTAAGAATTTGCGAAAGAAATCTATTTTGGGCACATAGTAGAAGTAATTACTATTAACAACAACTTATAAAATTTGGTTCTTGATTAGAAAAAGTATCATTATTTATTTTTTGTGGCTAGTTTTAATAAAGTATTATACCATTTTAAAATCTAGGTTAGTTGCGCTAATTTTTTAAAAAACTTGCCATAGTGGTGTCCATATTTTTTTTTACACTACGATGACTTAAAGTGTACTGAACGTTAAAATCTTTCAAAATTATAGGGAAATAATTTTTTTTGGTTGTTTTTTTTGTATAAAACTACGAAAATTCTGTAATTTTCAAAGATTATGGTGAATAGTAGTACTACTTAGGTTGCCGATACAAACAAAAAAACTGAAATATTTGAAAAATTGTGGTCATGGTAGTTAAAAGTGTCATAAGGGGTATACATTTTCGAAGAATTTCCATTTTTTTTAAGTAATTTAAAAAAAAGTAGAGGTATTTTTTTTTTCTTTTTTTTTCTCGAGTAGTCATTAGTAGGTCCATCCTCTGGTGCCGGCTTATCGTTGAATTTTGGGACATGTTGTATATTACTAGATTCTGCCCGCGGCTTCGCCCGCGTGTATCACGGAAATTGCATGTTATTATACATATAAACATTCCTCTTGAACCACTCTATCTATTAAAAAAAAACTGCATCAAAATCTGTTGTGTAGTTTCAAAGATCTAAGCATACATACAGACATTAGGACGCGGGAAGCGACTTTGCTTTATACTATGTAGTGAAGACTAACATGCTCTTGCGTCTACTGCAGTAGTATTATTTCTATTATGTTACTGTAAGCATAAGCAAGCCTTAAGCGGGATTGTCCGAAAGGGTTACCGCTACCCCGGAACATAAAGGGCTACGGAAGGAACATGGATGGGTTTTAATCAGTAAGAGTCTGACACTCCCTTCCGCTCCACCCAGAGCGGGAGCAGTCATTGGATGATTTCCCAGCCTAAAAAAAAAAAAGAAGCATAAGCAAGCCTATAATGTTCCCACTCGCTGGGACACAGGCTTCTACTCTGTGAGAGGAAGTGGGCCATAATCCACCAAGCGGACCCAGTGCGGGTAGGTAGTTGTCCAAGTCTTCAATTTTTTTGTTTCTAGGACAGTTTCGGTTTTCTCACGATGTTATCCTTCACCGTTTTGAGAGCAGTGGTGATGAAATTAAATGCATAACACAAAGTAAAGTGCCTGCCTTTTCTTTGAAGGTGGGAAATCATCAAATGACTCCTCCTGCTCTGGGTGGAGCGGAAGGGAGTGTCAGGCTTTAATTGACTAAAACCCATCCACGTTCCTTCCTTAGCCCTCTGTGCCGGGGTAGCGGTAACCCTTCCGGACAATCCCGCTTGAAACTGCCTGCTTGGGTTCGAACTCAGGACTTATAACTCTGCAAGTCGAGGCCGATAGGTCTGTGATATAAATGCTTTACCCGTACCTGGTTAAACCGAACCCCATACTAAAAACGTGATTAAGTAAGCTCGTGGCTAAGTAATAACAGCCGTACGGGTCCATCCGTCACGCTAAGCTACGCTTGCCAGGGTTGGTCCGTGAATGGGTGACTATCTTTACACACCGAGACTCATCCGTGCCTCTGACAGCACGTTAAGTTGGTCCCGGCTGTCATTCGTAGATCTTTGACAGTCGTTACGGGTTGCCAGAAGCCCGAAAGTCTGACAGCAAAGGGGTATCGTATTACCCGGTTACTGGGTTGTGGAGGTCAGATAGGCAGTCGCTACATGTAAAATACTGGTATTCAGCTGCATCCGGTTAGGCTGGAAACCGACCCCAAATTATTTGGAAAAAGACTAGGAAGTTTGATACACCCTGCAAGCCTGACATTAACAATGTTAGGTATATATGGCACGCATATTAAAAAAATAACCTCATTATTTTTTTTAACAGCTTAGAGCAATAACGCGTCTTTTCTCCATTGCTTGATTAGTACTCTAAAATACTTCATGAAAGTTAAGTAATATTCCAATGAAACGTCGAAACACAACTAACACTGATCATTTCACCCACGCATGTGAAAAACTGAAATCTCATTAGTTTTTTAAATGAACGGTCGCGTTCATTTTTCATCAAGAATTCGACACTAAAAACTTCAATTATACAAATAGCACAAACTTAATTAGACAGTGGCACTTTGTTAAATAATTAAAGTCACCCCCTCCACCCCCTCTTGCCATAAACAACCCCTAGAAGTCGTAAAATAACACAAGTTTATGGATTTTGGACCCCCAGTATGCTACATTTTACGTCAACCCAGTAGGGCTGGGAAACGCACTATCGATAACCGTAAAACTATATTGATGATAATCGAATATCGATTTTCAGTAGACATCAAATTCTGTAATCCTAAGATTTGATGCCGATTTTATGGAATATTTGCACGATTCCGCCTCTTAAAGTAACGGTTTATCGATACTAATCGGTCTTGCATTTAAACCTATCTAATTAAAACAAACGTGTATCGGCTTTAAATGCCGTATTACCAAATTTGGTAGCTTATAAGCACGACGTTCATCTTAATCGATTTCCCTCAAAGTTTGTCGACTTTAAGAGGCACGATAAATAAGATCTTTGTTTGTTTTGGGTACCTCAAGTGTGTGCTCACTTTGTGGATGTTATAATATTGGTATTACGAGACAAGAAGATATATGAGCATAAGCTATCCCTTTTTCCTTTCTTTTGCTACGCTACGACCAAACCATAGACTACTCGGATTCTTTCGAAGTTTGAATTCTGGATTTTTTAGGTAATTTTTCTTGCTTTATAGCTACAAAATGCTATTGAGTACCATTGAATGTGAGTAAAAGATTTGATTATCAATGAGTTAAAAAATAATTCTATTAAGTAATCATATTCTGCTTGTAGAAGATTTTCCTATTTTTTCCAAATTAGATCTATCTATATGTAACTTATCTTTATACCGATATTTAGCATTTATCGTCGAAAGTAACACAACCCTAACGTCACACTCATTACCTTTTATCGTAAAAAAACTTAATGGCGAAACGCAAACGAAAAGTTCGTTTAATGTTCACGTGAAGTGTATTTTTAAAAAGGCTTTCCCATGTGGAAATACTATTTGGGGATTTTTAAAACCTTTTACTGTAATTTATTTTGATATGGACGCGTGGAAAATGTTTGCAATGAACTTTCGTATGTTTATATGACGGACATGAATTTTATAATAGTAATTTGCGGTAGGCCTCTGGTGTGGGACGCAACCTGTGTCGACACCCTTGCGCCATCTCATGTTCTTAGCACGGCGGGCTGTGCTGGCACCGCTGCTGCCGCTGCTGAGACCCTCAAGCGGCGTAAATACAGTAACCTGATGTGTAACTACAGATTTGAGCCGTTTGGGGTCGAAACTCTAGGGTCATGGGGCCCGAGTGCGCAACTTCTTTTTAAGGAAATTTCTCGCCGATTGGTCGACACTTCGCGTGACCAGAGGGCTGGATTGTTCTTTGGCCAAAGAATTAGCATTGCTATTCAACGTGGCAATGCTGCCAGTCTTCTGGGCACGTTTCCTGATGACAGCGATGCGGATGAGTACTTTGACGCCTAAGTGTCCTTTTTGTCTTTTTTGGATTTATTTGTATATATAGTTAGTTAGATAGTCTTTTAATTTAAGTATGTATAAGATATTTGCTGTAGAATACATGCAAATGTGGTACGTACGAAAACAACAAAATATTCGACAATTTTCGTCACCATTTTTCCTCATTTCGCGCCAAATTCGATTCCCCTACACGTACATTTTTTTTGGCAAACGGCACGAGGCAAGCGTATACGACTATACATCCTCTAGTCTATGCTCAAACGTAACATGACGGGATGGGATTCTCGTCACGTAGACAATAACGTCTCGTCTGTCACTCGGACGGGACTCGTTAATTAATTTCAGATACTGAAGTCGTGTTATGTTTGGCAAATAACTGCCATAACTGACTGTTTTGAACATTAAAACAGATAGTAACCGTCAAAGTAGTAGACGGACCAGGGGGCCTAGACAAAGTCACATTTTCATTAACGGTAACCAAAATTAGATAAATCTGATATGTATAGAATTGGTATAAGCTTTCGAAATGTCACGTGATAAACGCTTCGATCGCTAAGTGCTTAGTACTACAATGCCAAATTGGGTAACGAAACTCGATTAATATTGCCATACAGATGCGTTGACAAGTGGCTTTCTTGACAATCCGAATCGCTGAGATAACGAATTGTTCGATCAACAGTTTTCGAAATCGAATCGACACGGAGCGATAGACACTTGTCTAGGCCACCAGATCGATAGATTCAAAAACCTGGTTTCATCATTTGACAATTTGACATGAGTTTGACGTTTATGTTTTATGTTCTGTGGCTGAAAAGAAGACAGGAAAAGACGTCCTGCGAACCAGTGTAACCTACATCACTTTTAATTACCTGAGGTACTTCAAACTATAAGATTTATATTCAGTAGCATTTACTAAATATACGTAATAATCTTTTCAAGAGAACGTAGGAATAAGAACGTCTTAAAGTTTTTAAAAGGCGAGCTCAGCAGAAGTTAGTTTTACGAATACGCTCGCTATTTTACATGGCTAATTAATTTTTATAGAAAAGGTCTGTGCGTACTTACGTTTATTACATTGGAAAAGTTACTTCTAATGTGAAAGCTACAGGGTAGCCTGCGAAATTCAAATCTTACAGGTTGAATGTTGTTCAAAATATGATTCACGGCCGTAGTAATTACGTATTTACAGAATTTCATTCATACAACCGTTTGAGTTCATACTAATCTATGGAATGATTTCTAAATCTATTTCATGAAATCATTACATTTTAAAGTCGAAAGTCAAAACATTTATTTCAAATTTTCAAGTAAATATCTGTTATTTAAACTTCGATTATTTTTTAGTTTTATTTCAGTGATGGCTGAATACGACTGTACTTTAATTTTTTTATTCCTTAAAATGAAATGTGTGCGAATACTACATTTTTGTGAGGGTGTCGATTCGCACGCCAATAAATAAAATTTGTGCGAGTTAAATTCATGCGAATCGTCCAATAAGCCGATTTGTTTAGTACTTAGTTTTAATTTTAATACAGATATTTTTTATTATAGATTGTGTTTTTATTATCTATCTATTACGAGTAAAACACATTTGACCTTACTACTTCTGTACTCAAGTGTACTTTATCTTAACTGCATTTCATAAAAAAACATTATGTGTGCGAATAGCCACTACATATTTGCGAAGGTGTCGATTCGCACCCCATTAAATGAACTTTGTGCGAATCGACTACAGAAAAAATAATGTTTTTTAAAGGAGTCGATTCGCACGTTTTGTGCGAGTTAAATTCGTGCGAGTCGTCCAATAAGCCACTTTTGAACATCAAAATGAACAAGACATAGAATTGATTCTAGTCGTCTCTTCCAAAAGGTAGTTTCGTGGAGAAGAATGAGCCAGAAACTCCACCGTTACTCTTTTAAAATGTTTTGTATACATGAATTATAAAATTATATTATGTGAAGACCATGCACCCGAAATAGAAATACTATACCACAAAAGGTGAAAAAAAAACCAAATGCAAAAATGGCAGGTTAAATTAATTATGCCATAAATACACACATCAAAAGTGTCTAGGGATCAACATATATTTTTGCAATAACTTTTCTCTTGATTGATATTAATTTAAATTTTCTTTAAGGATTCATCAAATAAAGTGTTTTCGTTTGTCACAGTAACGATAAACCAAGTCACCTTTGCATTAATAAAGAAATTTGCCATTTTCCTAATAAAGGGATTTTTGACATTTGAACCACTAACATTAAAGTTCGAAAAAAAGACTGAAATAACAGTTTTCTTTAAAATTTTATTGGGTAACTTAAACAATTAATAATCCGTGTTTCTACCGCGAACACTAACAACACAAGAACATCGGTTTGGCATACTCAAAATGAGTTCATCCAAATCACGCTGTGGAATGGCCGCCCATGTTCGTTGCAACAACAAAAAAAGGTCTTCTTGCAACTGGATACCCTCCATATTCGGCAGAGCTCTTCTCTGTAGCATATCCCATGCATGCTCAATCGGGTTCAAGTCTGGCGACTGAGCAGGCCAGGGCAGGACATTGATGTTAGCTGCGGCGAGAGTCTGTCTTACAACTCTTGCGGTGTGCGGTCGTGCATTATCATGCATTAACTGAAATAAGGAACCGATTTGCACTTGTAGAGGAACGATGACGTCAGATACAAGTGAACCTTCATTCCCGAAGACCGCTACGGGTACCACCTATAGCAATGCACAATCGTAGGATTCGATATCAATGGGCTCTTGAACACAGAAATTGGGCAGAAGAACAATGGCGTTTCGTGTGCTTTTCTGATGAGTCTCGTTTTGGTATGAGACCGGATACAAGACGTATACGACACTGGAGAACCCCTGGACGCCAACAGCGATTAAAATCCTGCCAGGAAGTCCATCCTTATAGTGGTGGAACCATCATGGTATGGGCGGGTATTTGGATCGGCGGAAGAACTGAGTTGATTTGGATCAGAGGCAACCTCAACGCTCAAAATGCTGAGACGATTGTATCTGACGTCATCGTTCCTCTACAAGTGCAAATCGGTCCCTTATTTCAGTTAATGCATGATAATGCACGACCGCACACCGCAAGAGTTGTAAGACAGACTCTCGCCGCAGCTAACATCAATGTCCTGCCCTGGCCTGCTCAGTCGCCAGACTTGAACCCGATTGAGCATGCATGGGATATGCTACAGAGAAGAGCTCTGCCGAATATGGAGGGTATCCAGTTGCAAGAAGACCTTTTTTTGTTGTTGCAACGAACATGGGCGGCCATTCCACAGCGTGATTTGGATGAACTCATTTTGAGTATGCCAAACCGATGTTCTTGTGTTGTTAGTGTTCGCGGTAGAAACACGGATTATTAATTGTTTAAGTTACCCAATAAAATTTTAAAGAAAACTGTTATTTCAGTCTTTTTTTCGAACTTTAATGTTAGTGGTTCAAATGTCAAAAATCCCTTTATTAGGAAAATGGCAAATTTCTTTATTAATGCAAAGGTGACTTGGTTTATCGTTACTGTGACAAACGAAAACACTTTATTTGATGAATCCTTAAAGAAAATTTAAATTAATATCAATCAAGAGAAAAGTTATTGCAAAAATATATGTTGATCCCTAGACACTTTTGATGTGTGTACATGGTGCTCACATATATTCTTAAAGAATTAGTAAAGTCATATCTAGTAATTATAAAAAAAATCAATCAATTTGAGGACAATTCTAACTTAGGAAGTCGTTTTGACGATTCTAATGATTATAATTCTGTAAATACATACTTGTTACGACCGCGAATCATATTTTTTTCAACATACAACCTAGAATTTCAAACTAATTTAAATTTTGTGGGCTACCCTGGCGCTTCTGCTTTAATTATATTAAAAGCGCACTTTAGAAAAAGAAGATAAGGATAAGTTTTAAAACAAATTCTCAGTTGGTTGACATTTCTAAGTCAGTGATCCCAAGAAACTTTGTCTATGGTGTCTATGTTTTTTTACAAGAACCTGGCATTTTGCCAGAAAAGCACTAAGACGAAAAAGAATACGAAATAATGCATTAACAAAAAGATAATTCAAATTAACTGCAAGCCCTGAGTGCAGTCAACACAAGTTTAAAAAGTAATAAATGTTTGACAATCCAATTAGTTGGGTCTGTGGGATCGGCAAACATTGGCGGCCAATCGTACGAATTACTCGCCAATGAAAGCGTTGCCATTTACTCATTTCATTGAATTGTTTACACCGATTTTCCATTTACGTCAATTGATTTTATGGTTATTAATAGTCACAGTTTGACAGCTGGTGGTTTTAATATATTTACATCGATGAAACGTGATGGAATCCGTAGAATAATTAATGGTTACGTGGGATCTGACTAGATTTGACCTAATCTTTTGGAATGGGCATCTTTCATCTCAGCTTCATCTTTCTGACTGACCGACCCCTTGACAATTCAAAAGTGCCAGTAATTCGTTTATTTGAAATAAAGACTTTTGAGTTTGAGTTAGATTTTTTTATTTTATTAACCTCTGTCCTCTTGACGTGGATCGACGTTGGCTGTCAACTTCTTAAAGGATGTGAAGCAGATTCGCCAAAATCTGGCTACAACATGGCAAGATTTTGCCCGATACCCATAACCTTTTCGATCCAGCATATTCCTTGCTGTCCTCTCCAGCGACGCCCTAAGCCATATATGTAACAGTATCACCGTTATAAAACGGAATCAAGAGGAGCATAAAACGGAGAAGGGAAGAACATTTCTTTAAGGCTTCACATGTTTAGGAAACCCTGGACTGATGGACATTAATAGAAGACTAGGTATTGCCAGCGGCTTTGCTCGCGTGGTTTTCGGAAAGTTCAGAGGCACATTAAGTAACCCCAATCTGTCAAATTTCTTTGATAGTTTTTCAACTTTATTTTAGGTTCGTTTTTAATTGGGAAATGTTGACAGTTTGGGATAGCTTGATGTGCTGGCGTCTGTACCTAACGGGATAAAAATACTGTGTTAATCCAGGTTATAAACTACGTGTGACTTTCAACAAAATTTTGCGATTTTGCGTGACCCAACCTCTAATTTTCCATATTAGTAGGATTCCAAGCCTGGAATGCAAATGTGGTGTTGCTCCACTAACGATGGGACACCTGATTTCCAGTCCTGCTTGTCCTGATGCACGCTACACCAATTGATGGACTCTACTGATGGCTAACTTACAATGGAAATGGAAATCTCTTAACTTAGTTACGAATCGACTTCGTGTCATTTCACGAATTTGCCATCGACAATCCGACGCGCTAAGAACCCATTATCTTTGTAATCATAAAGCACAGATGAATCGAATTGTCCGCCTCATGTGTAGGTCACGGGCGAGCAATGAATCATGATACAAACCTCATCTGTCCCTGCACTCCCTACGAGTTTACAAACCGGTTTGAAAGCGAGCCTATCGGCGAATACACTGCAGATTTGAATCTGCCGATACAGATTACAAAGCGTACATCTACCTATACATCTTCGTCTGAGAGCTATAGGAGTGTGTCTACAGTGCTTTCTCGGCTTTTATAATGTTGTTCTTTCTGAAGATCCTTCCAGCCAGGACTTAAAAACTTACAAACTAAGCGACTACATGATAAGGGCATCCCGTATGAGGGTACGGACATCGGCTTAGTAGATAGATTCTTTGTTTTTTTTAGTTTGGTTTCTGATAAACCTTGTGTCAGGGTTTTTATGCTGCCCATGGGTTGCTTTAATATTGATATGCAGGTACTAATCGTCTTTGGAATGAAGATTAATATTTTTTCGAAGACACGAAGTGACAAAGTAACATGTGAGAGAAAAATCTCATTTTCCGTGTGGTTAGTGACTAACCTGATGTCAGAGTTTTTATGCTGCCCATAGGCCTCTGACTTAGCTTCACATGCCGTTGCGAAATATCATGTTCACCATGTTTTGCTTGAATCCGAAACGACAGAGGTGCGTGTCTTGGGTTCGAACTTGAGACCGAACTTTGCAGTCGGACGGTCACACCACTAGACTATCACTGCATTAAAGGAGATAGATGATGATCATAGATGATAGGGTTCTATTTTTAAGCCAGTAGTAGTGGTCCACTGATTTTACTTGTACTGCAAAACTAGTATCCAATTAAATCATTTTACTCCAAAGTCCGTGGAGTCACTACACATCAGTTATTTTTAGACCTTAAAAAAATTGTTCTAAAGCCAATACACAAAATACCCACAAGACAAAACACCTTCTTGCAAACTCGATATTATTCCTAAGGGCGGGTTCACATTGTATTCGAGGCACGTGCACGACCCAAATACAGGGCGCAGACGCCTTGCCACCTTACGATCATTGCGTTCTGAAGAACGTCTGTTTTATATTGGAGCTTCTAACTTAATTGATGGGGATCAAGAATGTTTGATGATCGTTTATTTCAATGGGGAAAAAATATCTAGGTATGGTGGTAGGTGGAAAGAGCGGGAAAATCGAACAAAAAAAAACGAAAATAGAAAATCTATGGTCTTATGAAAAATTTTGAGGAAAATTGTTTTTTGTTTTTGAAATTGGAAGTCGTTTTAATTTGATCTGCGTAATGTTTTATGTAAATTTGAGTGATTGGTTACGAAAAATATGTTTTGTTTACGGAAGCGGACGTCATTTTCATTTGTGTGATTTGTTGGTTGCCGCTGATATGAGCTTTAACAATATATTGGATATAGTCGCGAAAAGTCTATGTGTGTGCGAATATGAATAGATGCTATTTCTTATTATTTATATCTGATGGATGACCATCTTTACATACCGAGAGACCTCCGTTCCTTGGAAAGCACGTTAAGCCGTTGGTCCCGGCTGTCATTTGTGCAACTTTGACATTCGTTACGGGTCGTCAGAAGCCCGAAAATCTGACAGCCAGTCTTACCAAGAAATATCTTATTACCCAGTTAATGGGTTGTGGAGGTTAGATAGGCAGTAGCTCCATGTAAAATACTGGTATTCAGCTGCTTGCAGTTTGACTGGAAGCCGACCCCAATAGTTGGATAAGGCTCGGCAAATTGATTGATTGTGGTCTTATATGGATCACGTGTAGTCTGCAATAAAGATTATTATTTTCTTTTATAACAGCGAATTAACTGATCATGAGATTTTTTTTTCTATATTCCTTAGTACCTAATCAAATTATACTCTCAGAAGAGTAACGCTCCTATTTGGTGGTGTTTCTTAGAGCTGTCGAAGTGAAACTTATTTTTTTTTATATTGAATCGAGTGAGATGCGGATGAGGGCCTTTTAATGCTTTCAAAGAAAACTATTTTCACTTATTTTTTATTTATTTACATAAGTCGAATAAAAACATCAACACCTTTGCCATAAAAAAAATAAAAACAGCAAAAAAGGAAACTGGACTATCTCTCCCGCATTATATTTCTGAGCACACATTATGTAAATATCTCCTGGGAGCCGCATAATAGAGTTTTGATCACCATTCCTTCGCGCGCGCGTCGCAACCTAATCATATTGTGTTTGTTTCTATTAGGTTTGTTATGTTGGTAGTGTGTGGAATTATGTCACCGGAAATTGCGTAACATACGTTGTACATTCCCACTGATGGGACACAGGCCAATTCAGGCTTCTACTCTGTGAGGGAGTCGGCCTAGCCGGGCTCCAAAGGAATTGATTTAGGATGCTGTTAACAAGAAAAATAGAAGTCCTGTTTTCCTTAATACCGTATAGTAGGTACCTATATGGCGTTCAATAACGAGGTTACCTGAAAAAAAAAATCCGGGTGTTTTGAAAATTAGCAATTTTGCCATGTCAAATGAGTCTGGAATATTAATTATCAAAAAACTTTTCAATTTTGGGCGCCATTTTTTCAAATATGGCGTCTCGAGCGGCCAAGAAACGAGGTGGCAAAGTGAAAATTCTAAACGAGCACGTTGAAGTTAATCAATAACATCACCAATTTTCAAAACTCTTGGAAATGTTTCCAGATAAAACTGGTAGTTTTATTTGGAAACTGTGACTGGAGTAGTAGGTATTTGGAAAAATGAGCTTTATGTTATCTTTATTTGTCAAGAATCTTTCTTTGTTATGTTGGTATCAAAGCCTTCTTTATTAGAATCTTCAATGAATTAAACAGACAGCAGGTAAGTATTTTATACCGTTAGCTGCCAATTCCTCTTTTCACACAAAGGCAGCTGAAAATTCAATCCTATCGTACAACAAGCTAAAAATAACTCGGAACGCGAACAAAAGTTTCGACAAAATTTCACACAAAAACTATGAAAAAACTAGACGGGAAAACAAACAAGCCTGGTGAAATTCAAGCCGAACAATTCAGACGAGTTAGTCAAATAAAAAAAATATCTAATCCCTAACGATTCAGCATCGAAACAAAAAAAAGGTTGCATAGCAGACTTATCAATTATTCGACGCCGGGAATTTTTGCGAATGGCAACACAATGGTCCATCAATCCTTTGGGGACAAAAAACTAGCAACACTAACATTCCGGTTGAACAAAGGGCGCGGAAAAAGCGCGCCAATACGATGTGTGCGAATAGGACTTTTTGGGGAATTTATGACGATTTAAAAAATATTTCTTGCGAGAAGGCACTAATCATGGCGTTTTCTTGAGATACCGATATGGCTGTAGGCATTGGGGGAACGATTGAGTATGACTTTCGTTCTTCAGTGCAAAATCTGGATAGACGCTGTTGTTGGCGCCAAACATGTAGCCGTATTCTGGGTAGACTCCATTTAGATTGCTATGAACAAGGTAAGAAGAAGTGCTTAATCTAAAACCAGTGTCTACGTAGCTCCCGAATAGAGCTATTCATAGCAGGAATTTAGATATCTCTAGGCTCAATATAAATCTGCGGGACACTAAACGCCCAAAGGCGTTATAACAAAACAAAACTTGTGTTTCTTGCAGCGTATAAAAGTGTGTAAACTCTTTGGACGTAATTTATAAAATAAAGAAAACCCTTACTGTGAAAGGCTTCAGAAAAACAGTACCTGTGTTTTAATTACTCAACGTAGAGAAAAAAAACAACGTTCCATTAATTCTAACACACATTTGTATCAACGCTACGCAAAGAGAATCATGAATATATTCAAGAGATGTCCCTCTATCTACGCGAAAGAAGTCAGTAATGGCGGCGAAAAAAAAAACATTATACAGCCAGGCAGTGGAAGCAAGGAGTGCAGCCTAACGTAAATAATGCGTGTGTACGCGAAACTATGAATAAATTATGATGAATTTGTGTGGGAATAAGATTATGGGAGGAAATATGAAGCATTAATCTTGCCATGCTAGGCTGCCGTCGAAATCATTGCAGGACGAGAGATCGTTTCAGAAAGTGATAATTTACATGACAAACAAAAACAATACAGACTTTTCTTCGACTTCTAGTTCTTGGCCAACATTATTAATTATAATAATAATTTAGTTAATTTGCTCTAAATGTGGTGGGTAAAAGATGATACTATGAATTTAGTGCAAAGACACATTCTGCCATGCAATGATGGCATGCAAATGTTTAAGCACTATACACTTACAATGCATTTCTGGTAAGGCTGGCATGATTTTTTGTTGAAAAATTCAATGACTGTGCGATATTAACAAAATTTTCAGAGCCACGCAGAATTTTTTGTATAGAAGTGCTGCTATCCAGTCTATCAGATATATAATTTACTAGCTTCTGCCCGCGGCTTCGCTCGCGTGGAGGTCGGAAATTATCCCACAGGAATGTTCTACCGGGATAAAAAATATCCTATGTGTTAATCCAGGATATAAACCATCTCTGTGTCAAATTTCATCCAAATCTATACAGTAGTTTTTACGTGAAAGAGTAACAAACATCCATACATCCATACTTACAAACTTTCGCCTTTATAATAGTAGTAGGATTTGTTTCTTTTCCTCATACAATTTTAAAATAGTGGTCCGCTGGTGTCGGGGGCAGGGTCCAAGCTACCGGTGGTTGGGGCTGCAGAACAGTTCTCCTCGATACAGCTCGCATAGTGATATAAGCCCTATGTAGGAGTACTGCTTTCCGAATCAGGTCCTTGATTCAACCGACTAAAGAGACTCAAGAGAAAGGGCCGTTAGTCGGGGCCATAAAGCCATTGGAGCTCACATTTCAAATCGAGATATTTTATTAGTTTCTCTTTCCTAGCTTCCACAAGCATGGCACCCTGATCGATCATCACCTCTATATATCAGGCGTATTGGCGACTTATTGTTATTATTACTTATCTTAACCCTATGTTGTCATTCTTTATCCATTCCACTTCTCTCAGTCTTGAGCTAATGTGGACCAATCATGAGAGTTGGTGTCGAGCTGGACCTACCAATAATTTCAATGTTGCAGTTAAATGCGGTTTCGTTTGAAGTTGTATCGGCAGTCACTTTCATTATAGTCTTGTTGTCTCCAATCTCTTCACTGAGCAGCCCGTCGATTCTATTCTTTCTATACTTCTAGATGAAGTGACTTGTCATTATAATTAATGCTTGGGATTGCCACTATTGACAGCGCACTTAAAATTCATTTCACCAAAATTTTCACGGTGAGATTTATACAGAATAGCACAACTGATCACCTCAAAATAAGAGAACCTGAATTTGTTTCGACATTTCTTCCCAAGGAACAGGCACCTAGGAAATGCCGGCGCCAACTAACTTTAAAATATTGGCGTGTTAAAATGTCTTAAAAGATCTACTTACAGATATAAAAAAATCATTTAATTTAAAAAGAAGTTTTTAAAATGTTTCTACCAAAACCCTCATTAATATAATATCCTCCTTTCAAGAAACACGTATCATAGAAAGATCCCCCAGCCCCAATCAAAACATCTCAATCATTAAGATACTAGAGCATCCGCGCCATTGTGAGAAGGAGGGCGGACACAAAAGAATGCTCCGACATTCATGGGTAGGCGACGAAGCGTGCACTACACTAGTCGATGACGATGACTTAGGGGTGTAGGGAGTGTCGATAACTCGATATCGATAAGATATGGAAAGAAAAGAAAGATATTCGTGATTTTTAAAGAGTTATAGGTATTATTGTTTTTTTTTATATTCCTAAATATTTTTATCAAACACTATTGCTGATACAAAGGATTGAAATACTCTAAAACCACGTGATAAAAAAAATGGCGGCTTTAGTTCCAACTCTGACTACGCACTAAAAGATCTTTTTACAGCTATACTTTCAAACAGACTTACTGACAGTCTCCTTGTCACACAAAAAGCCCTATCTAAATAAAATAAAATGCTTCAACTTTCCTGCGACACAAATAGATTTTGATACAATTGTTTTCTTTGTTCAGCTGCGCTCGCGCATCGAAGACAGTTGACTAATAAGTGTTTGAATGACGTCTTTATTGAACGAATACGAGGTAACCTGTCATTTGAAACGAAAAGAATGCATAACAGTATGAGTGTAAGGTTCGGATATTGCAGAAACGAATCATTGTTATAACTGTCGATCAAATTATTGCGTCTGTCATGTAATTTGTTATCATTTAATTGACTAATTAAAACGGTCGAAAATAAAATATGAAAATACATAGAAAAAAGACCGCTCGTCATAAAAACTTCCATCACTATAGATAAATTAAATATTGAATAATTGAAGATATAATTGTTGAATTGCATTTAATGCTAATAAGTATTCCACTTGATTCTAAAAATATGTGACGTCACATTGTTATATTTCATACAAATCACGTACGAATTCCGCGTTTTGACAATTCATAAAAAGTAACGTTATTAACTACCCTCTCAAATACCCAGTTGTGCGTTTGTATGTTGTTTGAATATATGGTTTATCTATTTATCTATCTATTTGCATTGCATTTTGTGTTCTAGGACTTTTTGAATTGGTTGGTTAATATTTCTAACCGCTAAGGGGGCTGGGTTTTCCTTTAGCCTTTGGAGTAGCCAGCCATAGTTTTATTTTTCTTTTGTAAGCAAAAGAGTTAGCTAGCACTAATGCACACTAATAAGATGTCAAATTATTTTATTATATTTATACCTCAAAATAAATATTTTAAGTGAGTGGTGTCCCATCCCTAGTTTCGAAATAGACATGCCACTTGATGACTCCTCCACTACCTAGCATTGAAACTGAAAACAACACTACAGAACTGCGATCTACATAGAAATAGTTTCTTGAAAAATATTTATACACCTACGTGCGAATAAAAAGGCGTGACATTTTGTTTAATTCGAGCTTGTGAACTCAGAAAAAAATGGCAATTCACTCGATGTCAAATAAGGTTTTAAGGTCCTAATTTTTTGCTAGGTAACTATGGAGTTTGGGAGAGGAGTAACTGAAGCAATGATTTCTGAGCAAAAATTCATAAGTTGTAACAACACCTTGTTAACGCAGGGAGGTTCTGAATCTATGGTAACCGGCTTTGCGTCAATGTCCTTTTCATCCTGTATAATCTACTACAAATATGAAAGAAAAGAAAGAAAATCTGTTTATTTGCTGTTAACATGACGCAGAAAACACAAAAACAAAAAAAAAACAAAATGTTGGGGGAAAATATGCGTCACATCCACGCAAAACGGCCATCACGCTTCATAATTTGTGGTTAAATATTTACTCATTAAGACTCGCGCAGACAGGGCCGACGGTGTGACGCGTTCTATTAGAACAATTTCCATGAAGTTGCACTGTCGCGTCGACTTAGTCTACGGGAGACTTTACAAGTACACCCTTTTACCCCTCTGATATTTCCTATAAGATCTTTGCCTATGGCACTCCCAAGATTGTATCTCAATTTGAACAATCGGCGAATTATCTATTCATTACTATCTAGATTGCAAACTAAGAGTATCGACGAGTATCTATCTTAATTCGCATGTTGTAACTACGTGAATAATTTAATAGAATTCATTATAATATTTCTGTAGAAGAATATTATTAAACCATGCGAATGAAGAATTTTCAAGAATTTTCAGTCGTATTTTCACACAATATTAATTCTAATTTGACTAATTTCTATAAAATAATTCAGGAGGAACTTTTTTCGATATTAAGAGTATCGGACATACTTAATTATGTTTTCATAACCTACTGAATTAAAGAAAATCGCAACTTTAACTACTAGGAATATCATCAAGGTAGAAATGATAAAAACGCATTTTAACATCCATCAGTGCCTGCCATATAGTAAAACAACCAGCCAATTAAAAACAAAAAAAAACCAACGACAAACCAAAAGATAAAGCTGCCTATAAACATTTTTGAATATTTATAACGCGTTCCATTCAACGGCTGAATAAAAAACGACAAAGGATAGGTTTCGCGGGCCAGGCCAAACAATGATTTTCGTTTCCGCTCACAATATGGCGAATCTTTTCACCGGTATCCGTTGTTTCCAATTGTTGAAAGGTTTCCACTGCAGGTGCAGTTGCTATTAAAATAGGATAGAATGCTTTTATTGAGAATCGCTCAACTGTGTTTTGTATAATGATGTTTTAATGGGAAAATATTTCCTGTGATGACCTTGTTATTTCAAAAAAAAGTTGTGGTAGACCCATACACCTTAAGCGGGATTGTCCGAAAAAGTTACCGCTACCCCGGAACATAAAGGGCTAAGGAAGGAACATGGATGGGTTTTAGTCAGTAACAATCTGACACTTCCTGCCACCCAGAGCGAGAGGCGAGAGGAGTCATTTGTAAATTTCCCACCCTCAAAAAAAAAAAGGACCAGTATACCTCAGAGGGCCCTGATGAAAATTATGATATTCTGTCTCAAATATTTAGAAGTACCAGTCCGTGTCGAAGCTTCGAAGGGCGACCAGCAGTAACAGAAAGGTCACCGCCGGTCGCGAGTTCAGTTCCCGGCTCGGAACGTACCGCACTGGGGGTTATACGATAATGTCTAGTGACGTAAGTCGGAGTACTGTATGAAAGGTTTAAGAAATTATAAGACATTTGTTTAGAAGTGAATTTGGCTTTTTTTTGAGGATGGGTAATCATCAAATGACTTCTCCCGCTCTGGTTGGAGCGGTAGGGAGTGTGTTTGCGGTGGCATTTTTTGAAGATTTCAGCGCAAGCTCCCATTCAGGACTTGGGGCCGAGACAAGTGTAAATCGCTCCGTGTCGATTCGATTTCGAAAACTGTTGATCGAGCAATTCGTTATATCAGCGATTCGGAGTCTCAAGAGCGCCACATGTCAACGGATTTGTATGGGAATATTGATCGAGTTTCGTTACACATTTTGACATTGTCGATTTTCGGCAATTCTCATTCAGCTGCTACCAGCCACTTTGCGAAGACCATCGCTCCACCTAACCTGAGAGCATCCTATCTTCCACTCAAAAACACGTCAAACCCAACGGTCCTCGGTTCTACGTTTAATATGGCCGGCCCATTGCCACTTCAGCTTGCTTATTCTGTGAGCTATGTCGACAACTTTGGTTCTTTGACGGATCACCGTATTACGGATTCGAGACACTCCGAGTATGGCCCGTTCCATAGCTCGCTGAGCGACCTTGAATTTATGGACCAGCCGTACCGTGACAGTCCACCGAGTAACTCCGTATTTTTTTTTGTGTGTTGGAAATCATCATATATGACTCCTTCTGCTGTGGGTGGAGCGGAAGGGAGTGTCAGACTCTTACTGACTAAAACCTATCCATGTTCCTACCTTAGCCCTTTGTGTAATCTTTTCGGACAATCCCGCTTACCCGGCAGGGTCGGCCCTAACGGGCCCCCTTCATATGCTGACATCTCTTTGAGGCGCGCGTGGAACACGTAGGCAGGCCCGCGGAGTAACTCCGTATGGGGCCGTATTAACAACCATAGTTTTACGTTTAACTTTTATTTCTTAGAAAGCATACATTATCACATCATAATCTACAGCCTAAGTAATATTTTATAGCCCCTTTCATGTGCTATCAGTACTAAGGAGGTGGTATATGCCCGCAGCGCCCGGTAATGGATGTATTTTATGACTTATGCCATTTTAGCTCGCGCTACTACGTTTTCGCTTAGCGTTTTTTCTAACTTTTTGTTTTAGCTCAGCTCCTAGAGGTCGTAGCGTGATGAGAAATAGCTTATAACCTTTCGCAATAATTTGGCTATCAAACGCAAGATCAAGTTTTGACCCGTCTGTGGTCGAAACTCTAGGGTTATGGGGCCCGAGTGCGCAACTTCTTTTTAAGCTACGGATTGACGACACTATTGACAGGTCACTCTAAACTCACTTCACCTACGTTTTCACAGTTTGAGATTTTTACCGAATAGCACTACTGATGTGATCGATAAGATTCGGCGTATTTATAAGCCGTCCCCCGACGCCACGACGCTGGGATTAAAATATGACGTAGAATTTAAACTTAAAGGGAAATCTCGGACAAACAAATGATGTCAATTTTCTTACCTTCTGATCCAAATGAGTGCTCCAAATCTGAAACAAACGATATTTTATTAGATTTGTGTGTGAACAGACTTGATATTATGGGGCGTTCCATTGCATTCTTATTTTGAGTGCAGGGGACACTCTGGTCAACGGGATTGTCCGAACGGAACACATAGATAAGGACAGAACTGGGATGGGGTTTAGTCAGTAAGAATCTGACACTCCCTTTCGCTCCACCCACAGCGGGAGGGGCCATTTGATGATTTCCCATTCTATAATAAAAAAAGGGAAGACAACTTTCGGGAAGTAGGTACATTGATGGTTTTCACAGCAACAGACCAAATTATGGATGAAGAACTTCGTCCCATGCAATCAGAACCTCATTACGTTGCCAATTCGTCAGACTGTTAAAATATTTCATCAGTATTTAGCAAAGCATATTTTGAATATTTTCCTAAAAATATACCAGTGCACAAAATAATTCTCTAACGCTCGAGTTCACACGACAGTCAACATGAAGTGTCGCGGTGCGATTCGTTAGCGTGGACGCTACGTTTTAATTGCGTTTTGCCAACTTGACGCGTGGCCACTGCGGTTGGACTTGTTTTGAAGTTTTAATACAAGTTGACACTTGACAGCTGTCAAGTTGTGTGTATGATTATGCGAAATTATAATGAGTGTGTTGGTCTACTGGCGTATAGTATTTTTTTTTAATCCGTGGTATTATAAATAGGTAGTTTTTTTAGTACAATACATTCTCAAACCATCGTTTTTTTAATAACACGCTTTTTTTCCTTTTTTTTGTATTTATTTGTAAATATTTATTTAGTTAGGTAGTCATTTAATTTAAGTGTTTAATGTTGATGTTTTTGGAATTTGAATGTCACGGGATACTCTGTTGATTTCGCCTTATAGAATCAATAAATAGTAATAGTCAAACATGCATCACTGCATAGTATAAAACAAAGTCACTTTCTCTGTCCCTTTATCCTTTATCCCTATGTATGCTTAAATCTGTAAAACTACACAACGGATTTTGAAGCATTTTTTTTTTAATAGATAGAGTGAAGCAAGAGGATGGTTTATGTGTATAATTTGTCGACATATTATGCGGGTGGAAGCTAGTAATTATAATAAATCTCTCTCAAACGCTTTAGCTTCATTTGTATCTATAATTTTCTTAAAGTATTTTGGCAACTGAGCCCATGTCGACTATTCAACATCAACGTTATATGGTGACAGCAATGTCAGCAATACAGCAAGATGTGCCGCCGAACTTTGCGCTTTGACATAGTTGCTGTCAAAGAGTATACAGGTTGAAATATTTATTTCAAAAGCTAACAACTTAAACTATACAGGGTGAAATTAAATTCATGGGCAATAAGTATAAAAACTACATACCTGTGACATTATATTACATTTTACCTCAATGTATCAACGTAATCTTTAGATTCCGTCGAAAAAGAAAAACATAAGTGTCCAGTATTTTTTAATAATCTAGCTTACGACTACTTACGACTCAATAAAAATGTTTAGTCATCATCCCCATTATCCGTGGTTAACGTTAGGCGGTTAGACATAAGTATGTAAACGGAATCTCTAAACGTAATTTTCACCCACTTCAAAACGTCAGATGAAGTTCAAATTTAGCACACTTATTAAGGACCGATGACAATACAATAAATAATAGTAGAAAATATAATAATTAATATAATTTTGTTGTTAGCTTATCATAAAGAAGAACTTTAGTAGTTAAACTTAATAGCAACTTGTTTGTGCGTAAACACACAGACGGTAATTAACATTTATTACAGTTAATTAAGGGATTATTGCTGAGGCGATATATCGTAGCGTAGTCCCTAGTGATTTAGTGAACTTATTATGGCATAGATAGTGGAAGGCATAGTAATTGCGTCGAGATTCTTAACCTTATGGTTCCAAGTGTCATTTACTTTACAAATGTCACATTATGTTCATAACATGAATGATGTTGGGTTTTTGTAAACATATTTGGATTTAAAAGAGTGTCCATGGAGTTTTTTGCCCGTTCTTCTCCATAGGTACCTACTGCTTTAGAATGGGCAGCTAGCTTCATCTTTCTGACTGACCGACCCCTTGACAATTTAAAAGTGCCTGTAATTGGTTTAAGTATTTCAATTAAATGCTTTGAGATTGAGTTTGTTAGTTTTGGGAAAAAATCACCTACTTCGACTTTGACATGTAAAGTAGGAGTTTTATACGAGTATGTAGTAAAAATAAGGTTTGAATCAGTATGATACGCTTCTTCGCATTTGCTTAAAAGAATACATCATTTCCATAAAAATAAGGTTTATATTCGTATGAGCCGCTAACTTTATTTGTATTTTGCTCTTACACTACAGACTTGCTGCGGGATTGTCCGAAAGAGTTACCGCTACCCCGCAACATAAAGGGCGAAGAAGGAACATGGATGGGCTGTAGTAGTAAGAGTCTGACACTCCCTTCCGCTTCACCCAGAGCGGGAGGAGTCATTTGATGATTTTCACGTGACGATTCCTACCATTCAGCTCCTACCGAAAGATGCGTTAAGGAACTTGATTAGTTTCTTTTTCTAACGAATAGATTTTTCTGAAGAATTTTTGATAATTTAATTTGACCCTGTATATGTCCCAATGAAAACTATCACATTGGTGCTAGCTACTCAAGTTCGCACCCACGTGCGTGAAAAGCGGGTCTTTCAAATTAAATTTGGAACCATTTGCAACGAAGGCCCCACTTCCATAAACTGCAATAGACAGCAAATCATAACTCCTCGCAATCTATGGGCGAGGGGAGGTAATGTTCTTGAGTTGTAACCACGGACCGGAACAAGTATTGAGGGAAGGACCTATGAATGATGTAGCATGGAAACATAAGTCCAACAGGCGAACATTGAACTTACGAGTTCTAATATCAAAAAGTATATGGCCTTTTTCGTTTTTGGCTAGTATTTTACAAACCAAGGTATGTCAATTAAAAGTTTTTAGTAATCATGTATGATATGAAACCTTCACGGAGCTTTTTAAAAAAAAAGCTGCTTTCAAGACGCCATGTCATTAATATTGGTCTGAACCTTAGTTCAACAAACAGGTTTTTTTTCTTTTATTATTAAGCTCTATGGCATAGCAATGGCTACCAAATACAGTTTGTAAAACGTGGCCACCACGGGCTCTAGTTTGTAGTTTTAACGAACCCAAAAAACTCGAAAACTAGTCCACATAATATTTTTTTTAATATTCTCACAACACAGTATTTAGCATTCCGCACTACCTGGCATCAAATAAAATTTAAAAATATTCATTCCGAACACAGAAAAAAAAAACAACCGTGGCGCACCATTACACGTTTTGAGAACTTACCGATGTATCAAATGTTCAGCATTCGAATATCAACTTTAGCTCCCGAATTATACAGTCGTATTTAGATTAGCGAGGCAGCGATTTTCCTATGGTTTTATTCGCGGTTCAAATAATAAGCGAAGAGAGAAAATCTTTCATTCGAATTTTTCTATGCATTTAAAATGGTTATTGGCGGGAATATTATAATAAGTTGCGAGGTAAGAATTTTCTTATTAACAAAGACCTTAGTGATTCAGAAAATTGTAGATTCTAACAACAAAAAAACTCTAGCTGGATAATGAACTCCACTTTTGAACTGGTTTATTTATATTCGTGGATTCGCACGGGTAGGACGGCATACATTTTTTCTATCGCAGTGTTACGTCGAGCATATGGGTTAGATTAAAATGTAACTGATATTCATCCTATTTTGTACTTTACATCGTCATATTCCAGCCAATTTACACAAAACCTTAATTAAGTATACACCTGAAGTTTCCTCATGAATCACACCTTCTATTGGTGAAAACCGTTTAAAAATCCGTTCGGTAGTTTTTGAGACAGACAGACAGACGCGGCGAGGGGACTTAGTTTTATAACTCTGTAGTGATGGAGAAGAATATCAAGATAAGGATGGAGAAATTAAAATAATATAGTCGGAAATTCATATTATGTATTTTCATTCAACTCTTCGTTCTTAAGGAGCTAAGAATTTAATATTATAGGTACTGTGAAGACCAGATGGGCCTTCACTTAGGGAGCTCTCAGTGGTAAAGCTCGTGTAGTGTGTTGTGGTGTAGGGATTTCATTCTTACAAATAGAAACGCACGGGGCAGCAGCTATTGAATTATATTACTTTAAAGAATACATGCGCTCAGTAGGACGGCTACTGACAGAGTTCTATATTCGTTTCTTTTTTTAAAACCTATCAATATGCTATTATTTTGAAAGGTCTAATGCTGTCAGTTATTTTCTAACCAGCCAGCTCTAGGTTCCACATAAGGTTTCTCCCAGGCTCTACAGTACCTAATAGTGCACTCAAATCTTTGATTAAAAAGGAGCTGACGTTACGCAGAAGTGGCCCTAATTATAGATCAGCTGTACTAATAAATCTAGTTTTGGGCTTAAGTGTCAGTAAAAGTGAGAGGGAAAATATACAATGAGGGTTTGTGGGTTGTTTCGTTCGAAAGAACACTTAATTTTATATTTCCAGGAAGTGGTTTTTGTTCATTGTATTTTTGAACCGGTAAAATGCAGTGTTTAGAGTTTTGTAACAGTTGACTTACAAAAAAAATCAGCGTGGAGTATTCTTAAGTTGTAAGTATTATACATAAATATGTGAGAAAGTACCATTGAATCGATTTGTATGAAAGATAGGTAGGTAGCTTGGGACTAGCACCCTACCTAATTCAATTTCAATCAAAATCCGAAAGTTCTGAAGGATGTTTCTAATCCAGTCTTCTTCTTTTCGTGTAGTTAGTGACTAACCTAGTATTGGAGATTTTTATGCAGCCCATGGGCAGCTTCGCATAATGTTGAGAAATATCTCTCAGGCATGCCGGTTTCCTCACGATGTTTTTCTTCACCTTTTTAAGCAAGTGATAGGTAATTATACAATACGCACATGAATCTGAAAAGTCAGAGGCTTGAAGGCCTTGGGTTCGAACTCGAGACCTATAACTTGGCAGTCCGACGGTAATACCACTAGGCTATCACTGCTTAATCTCATCCATCTCATCTCTAATCCATTGATTAATAGGTTTTATAATTTCGTCTGCTCAACAACGTAAATAACTGAACTGTCAAAATGAAGGAAAATGTGAGCAATTGTCATATATATTTTGTTATGGAATTACCTTGCTGCAGAAGGTCATGCCTGGACATTTTTTTTTATCATGGCTTTGCATTAAGTACCAAAAAAGTAATGAAATACAAAATGCATAGATGGCTTTAAAGAAAGGCACGTTGGCGCCTAATGATTTTGGAAAGGGGCAGCTAATGTACTCTTTCCATAACAGTCTCTTAATTTCGAGACCAAGACTTGGCAAACAGTACACATGTTGCATAAATAAAAAAAGTCGCGTGTCTGTTCTTAATTCAAATTCACAAACATCCGCCGATTCTTTTAATTTAAACCACAGACAAACTAGAGTGGGGGGAGACAGAACTCGTAAATATGTCGGGTTTTATAGTAGCGCGCCCCCAGTAGGGGCGTTCAGTACAACAGGGGTGGTGCAACCCTGAGTTTTTACTTGTTTTCTACAATCGCAGTTTGTTAGCTCCATGATTTCTTGATTGCTTATCCGTATTAGGGATGTGTCTTGAGTGGGTAATCTGTCTAATTTGGTCGGGGATTTTCCTTTGTTTTTCTCAAGAAAATTGGAGGAAGCCAGGATAATGCTATAGTTACACAGTTCGAACACATGCTGCCACGAACCGAGATTGAAAGGGTGTTTTTTTTCTGTTATAAATAAGTACAGAGGCCAGCACATCAAGTTACCACAATCTGACAAATTTCTTTGATATTGTTTCATCTTTACTGCAAAGACATAAGGTTCATTTTTAATTGAGAAAATTTGACAGTTAGGAATAGCTTGATGTGCTGGCGTCTGTACCTAAGTATTATAAAAATTATTGGAGAATAGTTTTCATGATAGGTACACATCTGATAAAAATATAGATGTACAGCACAGTGCAGATAAAAATGATTTTCTAATTATATTACTCTATGGAAGACTAAATAATGCAAATATGTATATTTTATCCCTAATATATAATAACCATTTACAAAAGATTATGAGTCAATTGCGGCCGGTCGACGACCATTTAAAAAGGGTAAATGACAATTTACCTAGCTTTATTCACATAAAAACAAGAATAAAACCAGTTTTTTCGCTAGAGTTGAGAAAAAATCCTTCGTAGAGATAAAAACACCGGGTGTTAAGTCAGGTTTCGAGCAGGAACAACGGGTTTTCCTTGATTATCCATTCAAGTTCGCCGAGCCGATGAAACGTAACAAGTTGAAAAAAACTTGTAGATGAATAATAAGTATTGCAATTACAAATATTGTTCAATTAGTTCGGAATCTTTCGTATTTAAGTTAAATAAATGCGAGCTTCGCGTTTTAATACCAAGAGGTACTATTATTTCGGCGTGGTTTAAAGATTTTCAAACAAGAAAGAGGATGGACAGCGGTATTGCCGAACTCAAAGCATTTATTTTAATAAAAACAATTACAGGCACTTTTGAATTGTGAGGGGGCCAGTCAGTTAGTCAGAAAATTGGAGCTAATTGCCCGTTTAAAAATGAAGATATCTACACATTTATAATTAAAATGGGCCTCTTCAATCGCACGCCATGTAACTTGGTCTGCAAACTTCTTCTTCTCGTGAGGTTAGTGACTAACCTGGTGTCAGAGTTTTTATGCTGCCCATGGGCCTCTGACTTAGCTTCACATGCTGTTTTGAGAAATATCATGCTGGTTTCCTCACGATGATTTCCTTCACCGATTTTTAAGCAAGTGATAGTTATACAATACGCACATAAAACCGTATAATCAGAGGTGCGTGTCTTGGGTTCAAACTCGAGACCTGTGACTTGGCAGGCCGACAGTCACACTATTAGGCTATCACTGCAAACTAAACGCATTTATTTTAACTAAACCATTTACAGGCACTTTTGAATTGACAAGGAGTCGGTCAGTCAAAAAGATGAATTTAGCGGGATTGTCCGAAAGGGTTATTAACCGCTACCCTGGAACATAAAGGGCTAAGGAAGGAACAAGGATGGGTTTTAGTCAGTCAGGGTCTGACACTCCTTTCCGCTCCACCCAGAGCGGAAGGGGCATTAAATGATTAGCCTCAAAATAAAAAGTTGCTACTTTCATCTAACCGCTTTCAGTTGCTGCTTGCAGCTGCGAGGATCTTTGGTCTACCTAGCCTAATGGCGTCCTGCGCTGTGGAATTTTAGCAAATTAAGTGAGCCTGAGTTCCTAATGTGCTACACTTACATTTAAGTATAGCCTCTCGCGAAGGCTATTGTATTGCAATCCAGAGGCTATGAATAATAGCCGAGTAAGTACTGCCTATTGGATATAGGCAGATGCATATGATATCAGCAATTAGTTTGAAACCTTTATGCAGTAAGTTTTTCTTTGCATAAATATCTGTCAAAAATATACATTTTGGGTGTTTTTTATGATCTTACCCACAACGGGGGCAGTTCTTATACCAATTTAAAAAAAAATGCCTCATCTACGTAAATAGTAATTAAAACATAATTAAATAGGGAGCAAGGGCGGAGTGCCATAAATCATTGCACTATAGTGATAGTTATAATAAGTTTCGTCCCCCGTGGAGATGATTGAACCACTAAGCAGGGGCACACGGCAGAAAGATCAGAGAAGACACACGTAATTCACGAAAAGAAACGGTCATCAATATAGAGGATTTGAGTACATTTTAGAATACAGGCCACAGGAGGATCAGCAGTATTGTCCGAAAGGGTGACCGCTACCCCGGAATATAAAGGGCTAAGGAAGGAACATGGATGGATTTTAGTCAGTAAGAGTCTGACACTCCCTTCCGCCCACCCAACGCGGGAGAGGTTATTTGATGACTTCCCACGCTCTAATAAAAAGGCTTTAAAAGATATTGCTAAGGGTTTCAGATGTATCCATCTATCATGTCTATCTATGTGGGCTATCGCCCAATAGGCGAATTTCGGGTATTTATGTTTCATGTTCGCTGCAAGTACTAGCTTAATACTCGATAAGCCTGTCTGAGAATAAGCCTGACTGTCCACCACGCTGAACCAGTGCGGGGTGATGGATGTCACATGCCCTCTGACTTTATTATTTCTAGGATATGCCGGTTTCCTACCATGTTTTCCTTCACCGTTTTGAGAGTAGTGGAATTCACCTAAAGTGCCTGCTTAGTTTTGAACCTGCAACCACTCGTAAGTCCCGCCTACATTCTTAACTACGTTTTAGAAGAACTGGGCCTTCTTAACGTTTTTGTTTAATGGCACAGGCGCCGTGGGCGGAGCACTATGGGTCGCTACCTGATCCGTAGCTGACAAAAACCAAAAAATATTGTAAAGTTGTAATTAAATAAATATTTGCTAAAACGATTCAAGTAAATGGGCCGGAATCTTCGATATTGATCGCATTTTTAAATGTTATGTGAATCACACAAAAGGTCAAAGATCTCTGACCACTTTTTTCTTTTTTTTTTGAGTAGGTTAGGGTAGTATGATAAAATCTTGTTGAAATGTTATTTAAAAACAGAGATAACACTAATGTCAGTTTAATGGTAATTGAACTATGTAGGTAGATAGATAATGGAATATAATACCCTGACATTCGCACCATAACCTATGGGGTGTAGGCAGAAAGCATAGACACAACTTGCACATTCAGAAAAAAAAGTTTTAATTTCTCAGCAAGGAGCAGCACACTTAAAAAAAAATGTTTTGTTTCTTCAACTTCACACTAATTAGGCTCAAAATATTAATTATACTCGTAGTATTATGGGACCAAAATTAAACCATTTCATATAGTTTACTTGGTGATAGGTACTTTGCAAGTAATTAGGAACCAATACATACATTTATTGTACATTTTTATTTAATCTTTTCACACACAATTAATGTACAAGGCGGACAAAGTATTTTACAGGTTTATCAAAATATTACAGTTGATAAATATGGTACAGACTTGAACTTAACATGGATTTCACCTCCGTGAATGTATTATAAGTATGTAGCTAATTAGCAGATTGGAGACAAAATGTTGTTTAATATTTTAAAAAAGAAAGAATTTGACAGTCAGCTATCCAGCTGACAAGAGCGAGAAAAAAAAATGATTGAATGTAAAAACGAATAAGCTAGAAAAAATAATTAACTTACACAAACTCCAAGTTAGTTTAATTTACATAATATGACCTGATACTATAATAATGACTGGCTGTTGATATAGTACTTACTTCAGCCATTACAAAAACCCCAGTGAGTTACAACAGTAACTACTTTCTTCATTATTATAATGACTTACAACTTTGATCAATAATATGTGTATTATTGACCAAAGGCTTACAATAACTAACAAGGCATAATTAAGTCATAAATAGTTACAATAAACTGATTGTGTTGATAAAATTCCTCTCAACTTGTATGACATGATATCTTCAATATCCTTACCAAAGATAATGTTCTGAATAACTACACTGAATCATCTCAATGTTTTGTGTTTCATGTTTGTTTGTTGTGATGGATTTAACTTATTAACATTATTGATTACAGAATCCTCTTATCCTGTTGATTATATGCAAAAATGTGAATTAATTTTAATGATAAATTAAAAACTTTTATATTAATTATTTTGTTGCTCTACCAAATTATTGTCTTTGGTTTTTTTAATGAAAATTATCAAATGTTTTTGGCTTTATGCTTTAATTATTTTTGTTTTGCAGACATCAGGATGTTAGGACTATTTTAAATTGTATGTTAGTGATAGTACCAACCTGCCGGTGTTCATAACAAAGTGGTGAATCTTATCATATCATGAACATCTAAGATAAACTAAATTTATATGATTGGGGATTAGATACGTACTTTATTGATTAATCAATTATTTTGATCGCAGGGTCGTTTTCTAATATGAATTAACATTGGGCATGCTTTGGTCATTTGCCTTTATTGCCAAAACACAGTACTTAATCTAATCTATGCTAGCAAAACCAAATGAAACCAAAAGACAACCGACAATGGAAGGCATTAAAATTAAACAATCGGTATTCTAAATTCAAAACGAGTCATAAAAACACGCGTCTCCGTTCATAATAACATCAAACGAAGCAAAGGCATTCTTGGAACGTCCGCACACTGTCAACATCAAAGAGTTGCGACTTATCGACTTCCACAGAAACGTGCAACAAATTATGTATTCTAACAAATTCCCATTAATATCTGCACGGAATGACCGTAAGGACCTATAAATAGCCCACCAAAGGGCTCAAAGGATGCGACTTACCGGATAGGACGAGCATAACTAGCAAAAACCGACGCATCACGCACATTTTAACGCACTTTATCACATAAAATGTCAACACTTGCTAATAAAATTCGTTTTCTAACTTGCTCACGTCCATTTTTTGTTTAAATTATGTTAGGCAGGCATGTTTGGTTGTGAGAATGTAGATGTAAACAATATGTAAAGCGGACGACCAGCCGGGCGGCGCCGTCGAATACGATGAACAAAGTTGGGCAAACGAACTCGGGGAGCTTCAAAGCCGCTTTCACAGACAGCACACATTATCACAAAAGCTGTTCATGGACGCACACTAATACAATTGAGGGATTCCAGACAGCAGCTAACTTCATTGCATATTTGACAGTTCATTCACACCGTCTTGCTTGGTAATTGTTCTTAATTACTGTGGGTAAAATCATTATCTGGTATCGAATATAAATAAGAAACAGTTAAATACACTTAAACATTATTGTACTGCTTATCTAAAAAATTATATAGATATTAAATTCTTCAAAATTGATATCCAAGTCGTTATCATTGCAACAACGTAGTTTCATTAAACCCCAATAGATGACAGTACTACAGATACTAACTTACTTTTGTTACTCCTTGACAGATGGCGGTAAATTAGTGTTATACTATTCGCTACTAGATGGCCTTAAAGTTTTCAATATTATTTTTCGCGATGCGTGTCGGTGTAATTTTGTGTGTGTGTATTTCTTTGGTTTTTTAAAACCAAAGAAATACTGACAAGGAACTGACACAGGACTGCCTTTCTTCAATGCAATCCGCAAATTCCTTGAATAACCGTAAATATATATTTTCTTCCATTTTATGAAGAAATTATTTAATTCCCAATTAATTTCTGTAGATGCATTCTTCCTGTATAAGTGGTATGCACTGGGTTAATAGCCGCATAAAATAACAAAGTGCGACATAAAACCTTATCAGAGCAGATCTCATAATAGATAACATTATTTCTTTGTTATGATGCTTGCATGTTGTGTTAGTTTTGATAAGAGGGAGAGTACTTAATAATATTTTTTTGACATAGCATTATGTGCCCTATTGGTGTTAGATCCCTTCACAGGTATAAGGTTTTCAGGCTAAAATAATAACAAAAATAAAATTTAAACATTCTTTTTATTGCTGAAATGATGCTTCGCAAATGTCTGTCCAACAATCAGCGGGAACACCAATGTTGCATCTGCATACAGTTTTACCGGTGTTGCGTTTGGCCTAATCTTGCCCCAAGATACCGCTTCATCAGGCCTAGCACCAGCATCACTGCCGTCAAACTCACTTGCAGTATTTATGTATACAGAGAAATCAGCCCCATTTCTCATCAAATTAGCATTACAAATGTGGTGTTTAATCACACCACCTCCTAGAATAATCATACCCGTATTATTGGCTTTCACAGCCATAGTATTCAACCTCCTTAGGTCACTTAAAATGTCTATAATAAGTCCTGGCCGCTTGTAAGAGTGGAAGTACATCATATCTCCTAAAGAACCATCAGTTAATGCAGGACTGAATATTGGAATATTGTTTCTCCAAGCCCAGTAGCATACTGAGCTCTCATCATTAATTTTCTCACCTAATCTTGCAATAATTCTTGAAGGAGTCCATACAGTCCCATTCGCAATTTGTTCATCAAGCATTTCGTCAAGTAATGGTGTCACCCACTCTTCAAATCGGCAATAATTATCATTTGGAACCAGCAAGTTACCAATTCTGTTAATGCCGCGAGTTCTCAACATTTTTCCGCTTAAATTAAAATCTCCGACGTACGTAGGAGCAAGGCATTTAATGAAATCTTCTTCAACACCTCCAGCAGTGGTTACAATACAGTCTACTAGCTTGTTTTTCACCAGAAACCGCAATGTATCACGTAGTCCGGACGAAATCATGTTAGAAGTATATCCCAAAAATATAGTGCAGTTAGTCTTCTTCTTAATAAACACGTCTTCTTCATAAGGATCACTTGTTTCTTCAGTCAATGGAACGGAGCGACATTTAAGCATTTTATTGATTTCTTGGACTGCATTACCGAAGTTGGTGGCTTGGAATCCTGATCGAGTGTAACTCTCGAGGATTTTGTTAAAATCAGTGCCATTTTCCCAGTCGTAACCCGATACGATGGGTGTTTCAGCAGGTAGCTCTTGACTTGGCAGCAAAACAGCGTTTACCGCGACGTTTGGAGCGAGGATACTCGGCTTAGTGGCAGTAGTTACATCCATAATTTGAATAGTAAATTCAAACTAAACTAGCATAATAATTTGATAAAATGGTCGGAAAAATAGATTTTCTCTTCAGTGTTTTTACGACTAATTGAACTGTCAAATTCAATTTGACAGATCGAAAACAAGGCAGGAGCTGTCATATGGTTTCGTTTTGTTATTTCTGTAAATATTTTGACTACGCAGGTAGTCATATTATACTACTTTACGATACGTTTTATATTTAACTAAGACATAATATTTAAAACTTCTATTATATCAAACAATGCACGTAAAGACTGGGCATTCATAATTTTTAAGAGTTAATTTACTCCCAGACTGTTGAATCGACCCAATGAGTAGGATGGAAGCAGAGGTATGAATCAAAGGCTTACTTGTATTCGTTTACTGGTAGCTAATGTGTTTAAATGCAATTTTCCTCGCACCAAAGGTCTCAGTATCCCAATTTACTGGGGGACACAATAATTCGCACTCGATTACGTAAAAGACAAAAAAATATTTATAATGCTTTACCGACCTACACATTCTTGATTCAAATCATTGTTTTTACCAGCGCTTGTCTCAGTATGATCGATCATCGACAGTCTAGTACGCATTAATCAAAATTGCATAACACGCAGGAACACTAACCAATGTCTTCCTTAAGTAATCTTAAGTTACGTTATAAAATAAGTAAGTACCTACCTACTCTCGGAAACTTGAATTTAATCAACTCAGCTAGAAATTGCGTCTAGCTGAGTGGACTGATTATGCAAAGTTATGTTTAATTACAAATCGCAATTTAACAACTTCTATTGAACTAGTGAGTTTCAACTAGGTTCTCAGTTCCCTTTATTTTTCTTTCAATACACTAGGAGGATCCGAATACTTTTTCAGCATTTCTCATTTTATTTTACGGATTCATGTGCGTATTGTTTAATTATCACTTGCTTAAAAATCGGGGAAGGAAAACATCGTGAGGAAACCAGCATGTCTGAGAGATATTTCTTAGCAGCATGTGAAGTTAAGTCAGAGGCCCAAGGGCAGCATAAAAACTCTGACACCAGGTTAGTCACAAACCACACGAAAAGAAGAAGATCCTTTTAACTTATAAACAGCTTTCTGCCTCAAAGGTTTTTAATCGTTGTCTATCTAGCCTACTCTCACCGATTTAGACCTGAGTGGCCATTTTCAGTACTTCGTGTGGACCAATAATTGAAGCTTAAACTATCGACTATTCCACGGGAAATTCAAATTTTCTTACGTTTTTTGCAATTTGCAGGTCAGTATCAGGCTGTATGATCAAAATATGATTCACGACCGTTGCAAGCGTGTTAACTAAATTAAAATCAGTGTACAAACGTCTAACTTTATAAAATACTAACACTATGGAATAACTATTTCATAAAATCATGACATTTGGGGACAATATTCTAACTTCTTTATACAGTGTTGTATTTATAATTCTACTGATTATAATTCTCTAAATAGATACTTTCTATCGCCGCCAATCAAATGTTGATCATTAGATACACAACCTGCCACTGACCTACAAATTTCAATAATCGTAGGAATATTTGAATTTCTTGGGCTATCCTGTAGATTCCCCCTTAACCCCTTGTATAATAGGAAAAGTAAAATAATATTTAATCTCTATCATTGTTTGGAAATACCAACCGAAAATAAAGTCAAAGTACGTCTACGAAAATAAAGTCATAGTACGTACTGTCTATTGTTGACTGACACAAAATCAAATTCTATTCATGCAGTGGCGGCATAAAATGAATAATTTAATACCTGACTCACTTATGACATAACTGGACTTACGAAAATAACATTGGAAGTGTTTGTAACAAGTTTTTACTTAATTGTCAATCTACGCAGAATTTATGCAGGAAATAAAGTTTAAAGTATTTTAGAATAAATAGCCGGTTGGAATCTTAACTAGCGCCGTATAGTCGCACGCGCAGTCTGTTACTGTAACCGCACATAGTTGTAGGGTTGTCACATTCTTATATTGAGCACTACAATATATGGGTCGACTATTAGAGATTTAACCATTTAAACGCCATTGTCACATATACGTGACAAGCAAGCGCATGCCCAGTACGCCAATGACACCAATATGTGATAATGGGGACAGTACAGAACAGTATAACACAAAATAAACAATTAAATCATTACTTTTGTGAATGTTTATATAGATATCATAAAAATTGATGCTCGCAAGACACAAAGTAGAACAAAGTATTGGCCCACCCACTCCCTGCCTACAGCTCCAGTGACGAGAGGAAAAGCAGAAGTTGGCACATTCACTCACACAGCTCATACATCTTGACTTCAGCAATAAAAATATCCTTCGTGTCACCGAAACTCTTGACAACCCTACGTTTACTTTCTACGTGTCCAGCGCGGGCGCAGCTGTGACGTAACCACAGATAATCGCAGATCGAACGCCGGCTCCTAATTACCTGATGTGCAGCTGTAGGTATGTAGGCGAGGTTGAGGTATGAGGGGAATAGATGTGGCTTTTGTTTAAGAAATAATTGCTGAAGAAGAGAGAGAGAGAGATACAAGATGATTTTTAGCAGTTGGCATTTTTTGTTATAACGGATGCTTAAATCTAAGTACAGACGCCAGCACATCAAGCTATCCTTAACTGTCAAATTTTCCCAATTGAAAAAGGCCAGCAAATCAAGTTACTTCAATCTGTCAAATTTCTTTGATGGGTTTTCAACTTAATCACAAAACCATAAGGTTCATTTTCAATTAGGAAAATTTAACAGTAAAGATAACTTGATGTGCTGGCGGCTTTACATCCCTTGTCATCCTATAAGGCACATACTTAGTGCTTAGTTGCTTCATACTACCCACACACCACTGACTGTAAATAAGTAAGTTACAATACTAACAATAGTGAAGGAGCCCGTGGCTATCCATCTGGTTAAGCTACGCTTGCCGAGGTAGGTCCGTGGATGGGTGACCATCTTTACATACCGAGACTCCTCCGTGCCTCGGAAAGCACGTAAACCCGTTGGTCCCGGCTGTCATTCGTGGATCTTTGACAGTCGTTACGTGTAGTCAGAAGCTCGAAAGTTAAGCCAGTCTTACTAAGGGGTACCTATCGTATTACCCAGTTACTGACTGGGTTGTGGAGGTCAGATAGACAGTCGCTCCATGTTAAAATACTAGTATTCAGCTGCATCCGGTTAGGCTGGCTGGAAGCAGTTTGACTTACAATAGTGAAGTGCCACTTCATAATACCCACTAGTGATGTAACGGATATTCGCATTCGCATTCGCATTCGCGAATATCCGCATATTTTTCAATATTCGCATTCGCATTCGCAAAAATTATGCGAATATTTAGCGAATGTTTTTAATAATCAAAAAGGAAATTATTATATGCATGCATATGAAATAATAATACAATAGATAACACTTAGATATTTTTATATTAAATCATACTTCTACATTCTAAATTAAAGTCTCATTTATGAAAAAAGAACTTCAGAGATCTGATCAAATCTAACATTAATCAGCCTTGTTACAACTATGTAAGGTTTGCATTTATTTAGTAGTATATTATTACTTTACTAACATTTTTAAATAAAGTTTACAGTTTCTATTTACTAAAAAACTAAACAATTACTTGAAACAAAATTATTAAACTTTAAATATCTAATGTATTAAGTATTTATAACCTTTGGCTTTAAATGTATATTTTTTCATTCCACTTTATATATCTGAGGAATTAAATATATTTATAATGAATGAACTAACCTCAAAACAAAACAAAACTTTTAGAATGAACTTTCCATCGGCTCGGCTATGTTCAATTTAAACATGGCCGACACGAAACGTCAAACCTGTCAAATTTAAGCGCGCTTTTTTTGAAATTTTAAAATATTCTCATTCGCATTCGCATTCGCGAATGTTGAAGATAAATATTCGCAATCGCATTCGCATTCGCGAATGTGAAAAATCCAACATTCGTTACATCACTAATACCCACATACTCATTCACAGCAAAAAAAAAGCCACCTCTGCGACTTTCTAAGCCCTCTATTGTGGCTAATCTGGGCATTCCATATTTATTAATATAACAAATCGCTCCACTTACTTTCGCCTAAGGCAATGGCGTCACTTACGTCATATTCCAAAGAGCTACTCTTTTATTACGAATAATTTTTGATTCGAAACAGCCAACGGTATGTAGGCTGTTTGATACAAAAGTTTGTCGTCGAATGCTAGGTAGTGTTTTGTTTTATTTTGTTGTGCCTTGAGCGTCTCAAGTAGACAATGGAAGATATTTAATATCAAAGTCCACTGACGAGATGGCGAGGATTTGCTATTGCCATTTTTACATACATAGTTACTAGTCCGTTGTTTTGTGGATGGGTGACCTTCTTTAGATATCGAGACTCCTCCGAGCCTGGGAAAGCACGTTAAGCCGTTGGTCCCGGCTGTCATTCGTGGATATTTGGCAGTCGTTACGGGTAGTCAGGAGCCCGAAAGTCTGACAGCCAGTCTTACCAAGGGGTATCGTAACTATCGTATTACCCAGTTAGTGACTCGGTTGTGGAGGTCAGATAGGCAGTCGCTCCATATAAAATACTGGTATTCAGCTGCATCCGGTTAGACTGGAAGCCGACTCCAATATAGTTGGGAAAAGGAAAAACTCACCCTGAAAACTTAGGTGACGTGAGCTGATATTCCACCCTAATACTATGACACTATTGACAACTCACTTTAAACTAACTTCACCTACTTTTTCACGGTTAAATTTTAACAGAATAACACTACAGGCTATAGGAATAGCCACGTGACGACTCCCGGCCACCGTAGGCGCGGGCCTGCGGACGGTGAGTAATGGGTGACTCACCGTCCGATCAGCACCAGACCCGTGCCGTACGGCGCGTATATGTTCCACGCGCGCCTCAAAGAGATGTCAGCATATGAAGGGGCCCCTCAGGGCCAAGCCTGCCGGGTAAGCGGGACTGTCCGAAAGCGTTACCGCTACCCCGGAACATAAAGGGCTACGGAAGGAACATGGATGGGTTTTAGTCAGTAAGAGTCTGACACTCCCTTCCGCTCCACCCAGAGCGGGAGCAGTAATTGGATGATTTCCCAGCCTTAAAAAAAAAAAGGCTATAGGAATGATTGCCTTTTTTGTTGCTTAGTCCTTCTTCTTCCCACATAACTTCAATCAATCTACCTACTACCTTTTCCCATCTATATTGGGGTTGACTTCCAGTTCAACCGGGTGGAGATAAACACCAGTTTTACTGCGACTGCCTATCTGACCTCTACAACCCAGTTCCTGAGTAACATGATACTTCTTTGTAAGACTGGTTGTCAGACTTTTAGGCTTCTGACCATAACGATTGTCAAAGATCTCCTCCCTCTCACATCAATGTGGCTAACCTTTTCCCAACGGGTCTGCTTCCAGTCTAACTGGATGCAGCTGAATACCAGTATTTATATGGAGCGACTGCCTATCTGACCTCCGCAGCCCAGTCAGTAACTGGGTAATACCCCTTGCTAAGACTGGCTGTCAGACTTTTAGGCTTCTAATTACCCGTAACAATTGTCACAGATCCGCGAATGACAGCTGGGACTAAAGGTTTACCGTGCTTTCCGAGGTATTGACTTTGAAGAGTCTCGGTGTGTAAAGATGGTCACTCCAGTTTACGCCGGTAACTAAGAAGTGGCAAATTGATCGGCCACTAAATGGGATCCAATCACCTGAAAATGTCCTAGTAGAAAAAAACCCAATGACACTTTGCCTAACCTGAGGCTCGAACCCAGGATGGGAAACTCAAACTCAAACTCAAAGTATTTATTTCAAATAAACCAATTACAGGCACTTTTGAATTGTCAAGGGGGTCGGTCAGTCAGAAAGATGAAGCTAGTTGCCCATTCCAAAGCAGTTGGTACCTATGGAGAAGAACGGGCAAGAAACTCCATGGACACTCTTTTAAACAAAATATGGTTACAAAATATTGCTTACATAATTCATATTATTATTATTATTATACATGTGAGAACGATGCAGAATGGTGAAAGCATCCGATATAAAATATGTAAAAAAAGTTCAAAAATTAAATTAAAACAAGCCATGGCCGCTAAGAGATGACCAGTCTCTACTGACAGCGCCCGTTCACGAACATGACGCATGGATTAGCACCATTCAGCTCAACCATTTTGAAGGGAGCTAAATGATCCAACACACACGCCACCATCAGCGAGACATTAAAGTGAGCATGACATACTCTCAGCCGCCAAAGCACATTCAAGTCAATGAAAGACGTACCCAGTAAATGGTCGCTTTATATTTGGTACATAGTACTCACATATGTGCTAAGCAATTATACAATATTAAGAAATTGAATTTATACAATGCAAATATAGTTTTTTTTGTTGTTGATCTTCCGCAGCTTCAACAGTTTTTTAAGAAGTCTAATGAATTAGGTGATACGCCCTTGTGGAGCAGGACTAGCATTGACCCAAGCGTTTTTATCAGCGATGTAATCTCCCAATTTATAATACGCTTGGCTGCATAGTGTGCGTTTTATACAGGATTTAAATTTTGTTTCATTAAGTTCAAGAATGTTGGGAGGTATTTTATTGTAACATTTTAAACAGTACCCCATGAAAGATGAATCTACTTTAGCCAGCCTGAAACCTGGTTGAACTAATTGTCCCTATTTCTAGTGAAATAATTGTGTCTTTCACCTCTTTTACTAAAAAGATGTGATTTTTCCTTGCATACATGATGTTTTCATAGATATATTGACAAGGTACAGTCATAATGTTAATAAGCTTAAACCGTTCCCTTAGAGAATCGCGCCTACGAAGATTATAAATGGCTCTGATAGCTCTTTTCTGCAGAATAAAAATAGACTCGATGTCTGCAGCACGTCCCCAAAGTAAAATACCGTAGGACATAATACTATGAAAATAGCTAAAATAGACCAGCCTCGCGGTATCTACAGCAGTATACTGACGGATCTTTCTGACAGCATATGCTGCAGAACTTAGCCGTCCTGCAAGAGATGTTAAATGAGGACCCCATTGTAGCCTTGAGTCGAGCGTGATCCCTAGGAAAACAGTTTTATCGAAAAATTCTAGTTTCTCTTGATTCAATACTATCTCACAATCATTACTTTTTACATTTCGTAAAGAAAATCTAATGCACTTAGTTTTTTTTCCATTTAATACTAAATTATTTACAGTGAACCAATTCTGGACCTGCAGTAGGGCGTTATTTACGTCGTCAAAATTTTTGGCATGTCTATCTATTTTAAAAATTAAAGAAGTGTCGTCAGCAAATAACACCATTTGTGGTTGATTTTTTAATAAATGGAGAAGATCTTTAATATATACTAAAAAGAGGAAAGGACCCAATATTGAACCTTGTAGCACACCCATTTTTACTTTTAAACCGAGTGAATTGACACCTTTTATTTTAACTTGCTGTTGTCTATCATGGAACTCCAAGCACAGCAGTAGCTTTTGCGTCCACTAGACTGGAAAAAATGAGGTGGAGACTTTCATTCAAATTAGTTTTCAATCAACGTAATGTCATTAATTCCAACTGTAAAATTGATCAAAAAACACTTAAATTACGTTTCAAAATAAATAAATCAACATCTGCCGTAATCAATAAAGT
This sequence comes from Hyppa rectilinea, assembly GCA_951799385.1. NCBI lineage: Eukaryota > Metazoa > Arthropoda > Insecta > Lepidoptera > Noctuidae > Hyppa > Hyppa rectilinea. Next base: position 7,817,613 of record OX637325.1, read on the forward strand.
CTTTGGATATCATCATAATACCATATACAGGTATACCATTTATATAACATATTACAGGGTGTAACCGAAAGTGTATATACATACAAAAACATATGCTACAAACCACCAAAATGAACAACTTTTACGATGGGATCAACTCCGAAATCGCAAAAAAAATCGGCTGTTCTATACATTTTTGGTCACGTAACTCGTCGAAATGTAGGGAACAGCTGATTTTTTTTTGACGATTTCGGAGTTGGTCCCGTAGTAAAAGATGTTTAGTTTGGTTGTCTGTAGCATATCCTTTTGTATGTATATACCCTTTCGGTTACACTCTGTATATCCCAACTACTTAGCTAAAGCATGTACCAATAGCTTACAACATTCAAGTAAATAATATCAACACACACTTGCAGTATCATTTCATCTTATCTCTGAGCACATCACACTTATTGCACATTGCGTGTGCAGCGACCCGGCGCCGGCGCATGAACTCAAAAACTAGTTTGCTTAGTTCATTATAGTTACCGCAAGATATTTCGTTTATCACTGCAATATTAATAAAATGATGCTGTTATTTGTGTAAGATCATGAAGTGGGCAAATAGCTAAAGTATTCATTGCACATCCACCGGCCATTGTGTCACCTTATAAGTTCAACATGTTTCGTGTATAGATCTGTCATTTGTATGGTGTCATCATCATCTGCCTAGCCTTTTCCCAACTATGTTGGGATCGGCTTCCAGTCTAACCGGATGCAGCTGAATACCAGTATTTTACATGGAGCGACTGCCTATCTGACCTCCACAACCCAGTAACTGGGCAATACGATTTCCCTTGGTAGGACTGGCTGTCAGACTTTCGGGCTTCTGACGACCCGTAACGACTGTCAAAGATTCACGAATGACAGCCGGGACCAATGGCTTAGCGTGCTTTCCGAGGCACGGAGGAGTCTCGATGTCTGAAGATGGTCACTCATCCACAGACCAACCCCGGCAAGCGTAGCTTAACCTGGTGGACGAATCATGCGGCTGTTATTACTTAGCCACGAGCTCCTCAGTATGTTATGAATATGCCATTTGTATTGTATGGTGTATATTAGTTTATTCTATGCTATTTTAGAAGTGTCGATTGCCACAGACTACAGTACAATAAGTGGCGTAACTATAGGGTGGCAGGACTGGCAAAATGCCATGGGCCCCCGGCCTGATGGGGCCCCCGGCCCGAGAGGCTGCTAGCTCAAAAGCGACCTAACATTTTTAACAAAATTTAGTAAAATCATCTTGTTTTACCCGAATGGCGAAACTAGGAGGAGGGTTTTGATTTTTCTTTTGGAAATGATTGTCTGATTTTGATGCTCGGGTTAACCCAACAGTTTACCCTTAGATTTAATATTATTTATTTAGAAAGCATGTACAACATTAGAAACCCAGATCCAAGTTGCTGAAGCGTTTCGTCGCATTTCCAAACCGGCTTCGGCTTGGAATCCTGGATTAAAGATAGAGAGCTCAAATTCATAGGATAAGATGTAGACGAAGTTAGCAGACGTATGACTATGTTTCATTTATTCTATAGTCCGTTTGTTATAACATTAGACAAATAACGGTTATCACCGTTTCGTTATTTTTAACACGCTTTTATTAGCTCGGGTTGTATCTATGTATGTATGTATGTATGTAACGGAATCTTTGAGCTTAATTTTCACCGGTTTCTAAAAGTCTGATCAACTTGAAACTTTGCACACGTCTCAAGGACCGATGACAATGCAATAATTTGGTAATAGGTTTTTTTTACACGCTTTATATTAGCTTCTCTTGTATGTATGTATGTTTGTAACCGACTCCTTTAGACGCGATTTTCACCCACTTTAAGCGGCCAGATTTCATTCAAACTTTGTAGATTTATCGAGGACCGATGACAATACATTAATTTGAACTAAAAAGTAGGAAATAAAAAATAGTTTGCAAAAACTAAAAAACACGCTTTTTATAGAAAACCGAAATAAAAAATAGAAAATAATTTTTACTTTTTAAAAAGCGTGGGGTGCATGGTGATGGTGAATATTACCTTAAAAAGCACCCCACGCTTTTAAAAAGTAAAATTTATTTTCTATTTTTTATTTCGGTTTTCTATAAAAAGCGTGTTTTTTAGTTTTTTTTTAACTATTTTTTATTTTTACGTAGACGTATATTAAACTCCATTATTTCATGTTAATTTAATTTATTTACCATTTACATTATAAAAACAACTGTAAAATGCAGCTATGTCAACAATATTCACAATAATTGTCGTTATTTAGCCGTAATTTGTCTAATGCTATAATAAACAGAGTATAGATGCGTTGGATTTTACTATTACCTACCCTAAATATGACTCACTGAATTTAGCAGATGGGGTCATTATTTACTACACGATTGTTTCAGATATACATTGATAAACTAATCAATAGAACCACATAAGAAAGATCCGGTTACAATAACCTACGGCAACTAGATCAATAGATCAGGCAATAAAGAAACCAAATTGCCATCTCATCTGTAAAAAGTCGATTACGACCTCCAAAGTAATTTCAATTCAATACCCATCTCACTTCCTGACATAATATTCTCGTATTACTTTCAAAATTCATTCACAAACCGGTCTTCATTACACACTTCAAAATATAAAAAACCATAAACAAAAAGTCTTGACACGTGGCGAATTGGGGAACTAATTTTAAACGTATGGAATTTGACAGTTCACTGACGTCTTCCTTAGCAAGCAGCGCCACTTTGACAGATCAAAAGATACTGGCCACCTGTAATTAAAAAGTAACATCAGCGAGTTCACACGCTTGTTTGTAAATAAATGTTTTAGCGAATATTATAACAGTTATGTCATTCTTTTAATTGTTGTTTTTACGTTTATAGCCACCATTTTGATAGCGATCTGGGTAAGAAAGTATAACAATGTGCTAGGTTGTCATTTTGGCGCGTAAATTGAAATTTCTTTTTGGTTACATTCACATTCTCACGTTAGGATCACAATCTTCAGATTTTCTAAATCTCGGATGTCTAGGAAGCAATTTAAATGTCTGTGGCTACTACGCTAACTTTTAGTTTTCTCATGCCAAGAGTATTTACAAGGCAGCAAGGGAACGCCGCACGGATCGACCCATCAGGTTAAGCGTACCCAGGGTTGTTCCGTGGAGGGTTGACTATCTTTACATATTGAGACTCCTCCGTGCCTCGGAAAGCACGTTAAGCCGTTGGTCCCGGCTGTCATTCGTAGATCTTCGACAGTTGATACGGGTATTCAGAACCCTGAGAGTCTGACAGCCAGTCTTACCCAGTTACTGACTGGGTTGTGGAGGTCAGATAGGCATTCGCTCCATGTAAAATACTGGTATTCAGCTGCATCCAGTTATACTCGAAGCCTTCCCCAACATAGTTGGGTAAAGGCTAGACAGATTGATGTGAGTGGGAACGCCGAGTACGCCCTAGAAGGACATTTAGTGACCAAATTGGTGAAGTTCTTGCAAAAGGTCAGTATATTATCAGGTATATTACGAGAAAATCGGTTCCGAAAATTACTAGGTGTATGCATCTCAAAGTTGAAATACATATTATATTACGAGAAAATCGGTTTTGAAAATTACTAGGTGTATACATATTGGTGCTCGTGACTGTACCATAGTTTCTACCTACCCCCTTGGATAAAATGCGTGACTTTATGTTGTATTTTATATTTTGTCTTTCCGTTTCTACTGTGGTCATGAAAGATGGCTAGCAGGAATAGACTTAGAAATCTTCATAATCTTCATCTTCTTCTTCTTCATACTAGCTGCTGCCGAGCGGTTTCGTCCGCGTGAATGTCGGAAGTTATCCCAAGGGAACGTACAGCCGCCACCACATCAAGCTATCCCAAACTGTCAAATTTTCCCAATTGAAAATGAACCTTATGCTTTTGTGATAAAGTTGAAAAACTATAAAAAAAAATTGACTGAATGGGGTAACTTGATGTGCTGGCATCTGTACTACCGGAATAAAAAGTATCCTGTGTTAATCCAACTCATAAACTACATCTGTGCCAAGTTTCATCCAGATCCATCGTGTGAGCGTGAAGGACGGACAAACGTACAAACACACACACACACTCATTCACAAACTTTCGCCTTTAATGTCAATTTAATATTAATGTCATTTAAAACTAATATAGTTAGTGATCAATAACACTGAACGGCGATACTATACCCTCCCTTTGACCTTTTGAACGCCAGATCATAAACACACGCGCGTGCCCTCCACGCCAAGCTACAAATTTATTTCTTCTTGTTATCATGAACTTCCCAATATTCATAGTGTCTTTTAATTTGCTTCATGTCATTAAATACGTAAGAGAGCTTACATTTTTAAGATATGTCAGATATGAACACAGACAAAAGTAATGATTATTGGTTTGTTTCGTGTTACAGTGTACCCCTTTTTTTTTTTTTTTTTTGTTAAGGCTGGGAAATCATCCAATTACTGCTCCCGCTCTGGGTGGAGCGGAAGGGAGTGTCAGACTCTTACTGACTAAAACCCATCCATGTTCCTTCCATAGCCCTTCATGTTCCAGGGTAGCGGTAACCCTTTCGGATAATCCCGCTTACCCGGCAGGCTTGGCCCTGAGGGGCCCCTTCATATGCTGACATCTCTTTGAGGCGCGCGTGGAACATATACGCGCCGTCCGGCACGGGCCTGGTGCTGATCAGACGGTGAGTCACCCATTACTCACGGACAGTGTACCCCTAGTGTCACATATTTGTGTCGTTGGCGTACAGTGCATGCGCTTGCTTGTGACGTATATGTGACAATGGCATTCGAAAGAGACTTCAAAGAAACTGAAAAATACATACATTATTGGTAGTTTTACCCCAAACGACCACTTTTACTCGAATCACATCTACCTAATGTTATGATGTAATATTATAGGAAGACGTACAGTCTAGGAGGTCAAACGATACTCGTATGAGGAAACTGCTCTCATTAGCAATTTCTTTGGAACAATACAAGACCTGGCAACAGACCGTGAAATTAGGCAGTAAACGTCGAGTTGAAATATTGCAGACATGTTGTCTAAAGTTGGATTCTGATGCTTGCTTATGTCATTGCCTAACGAAAGGTTATTGCAATTCATTATCTTGTTGGGCTAGTCATGTTATATTCTTACTTGCGAATATAGTTTACCTTATTACATTTCGACATTAACAACTTATACATAATTAAATTAAATTAAATGACCATCTTACTAACTAAATAAAAAAAAAACAAAAACAAAAAGGACACTTAGGCGTCGTTTGCTGTCGTCCTAATCTAATCCTTTTTCTTAAATCATGCGTTATGGGCAAATTTCACTAATTTAGTTGTTAAACTGCGTTCAAGAGTTATCAATGTCAATATTCCACAGAAAATGATGACACTGACAGCACTTACACGGGGTTTATGTGCTGATCGCGTTCAATTTCATTGGTGTAATTAGCAGTTAATCGAAAGAAGATTAAAATAGTGTACCTACAGCCGTAGCACTCAGTTCCACCAGCTTTGCTACCAACTTGTTGATTGGGTAGTAATGTACCGAAAAATTTTCCCAAATGAAAATGAACCTTATAATTATGTACTCTTGTAATAACGTTGAAAACCTATCAAAGAAACTTGACAGAATTGGGTAGCTTACTGTGCTGGCCTCAATACCAAGAAATGAGACTTCCTTGCTGATCATACGGGAAAATAATAAAACGCGACATAATAAATTATACCTTTATCATTTTGGTGATCTTGAGGATCGAATCCGAGAACCCAGGCTTAATTGGTATCTCGAAAAATACTTTTAAAAAGCGTTATTATAATAATTTAAAAAAGCGTTTTTGAGGACAACGCTCCTGGATGGGCGAGTCCTATTACTGAGTGGACGTACGACGCGTTGAGTGAGCTCAGCACAGAACGCGCAAGCTATGCACTCAAGGCTGTTGGCATATATCTGCGCCCTAACCCAAGTTAAAAATAGCTGAATCTCCAAAGAAAGTAGCGCTGCATTTAGTAAGATTATAGTGTGAAAGTGTAATAATATCGGGCGGTCAGTTTTCCTATAATCATCGTAATGTGACCGGCAGGTGGCCTGGATGTAGGGCTCACTTCATTAGGTTTATGACTCGGTACAGAGATTCAGCACCCATACATTACATATCTCGATTTCGGCGCTTGCGTTCCGAAATGTAGGTAGGTGCGCACAAAAAAATAAAAATAACTATTAATTTGCTTAACATAGGCGCACGAGGCCAGTTATTTATAATAAAACACCTACTTATAACTAGTCTATAAGTAATTTTGTTATACTAATAGTATGGAGGTATGGACTCGTGTCTGAATTAAATAATTTGAATAAACCTTTTACACATTCTATTTAAACTACTTACATCTATTAAACATGCCTTATAGCCAAGTTATTTAAAGCCTAACATAATTAACCCACTAGATGCTCGCCTATTAGAAACCGTTTGCTTTTAAGAGCTTAACGATTTTTACGGTTACATTTTATTGTCGTTTCGAAAGAATTTTTCTTGAACCAAATCTTATGTATCTATACTCATGATTTTACCGAAAATAAGTATCTTATATTATTTTATCTAACTTTTATAGCACAAATCTGGAATTCGTCTTGGACTATTGCTTTTAAAATTGCAATAAGCATACTAACACATAAACAAGTTGATTTACGGGAATGTGCTGAAAGAGAAGTAGAGTGCATCTTTTTATCGCCGCTATTTCTTTGGATTTCATAAATTACAGATTAAAGATTATGTCTAGATTAAAAAATATTGCTGGCAGCTTCATTATTAATAAGGCTACCACCCGTAACATTACAAGGATTCTGCTTAGTCCCATAGAGAGCAAGCGTGATATCTTTATTCACATCGAATTAGTTACAATATTTTCACTAAATTTAACACAACTATAAATAGTTGTGTTGTTGTTACATTTTCATAAACGAGAACGAAATTAGATGAATTCGAAATGTATGGAATTGGCAAATCATCCGAAATGTCACGTGGTCAATAGTTTTCGAGCATTTTTTTGCCTTGCGATTAATAATTGACACCAAGTTCCCTTTTTATTGGTGTGAAAACGACTAATAATTACCAACATATGTTCCATATGTAGGTACTCAAAAACTAGGTTTCCCCACAAGAACTAGAATCTAGATTATAATCCGTTTTATTCAAACCAGGTTATACTGCATGAGAAGCGGGCCGTCCTAACCAAATTAGTACTTTCCCTTTTATATATCGTTCACTTACTTACTATGTGAAAACTTACGCATGTCTCTAGGTTCTACCCTCGACTTCACCCGCGTAAATTTTGGAAATTATACCCACGGGAACGTACTAACGAGATAAAAAGTGTTAATACAGGTTAAAATCTATCTCTGTGCCAAATTTCATCCATATCCATTCAGTAGTTTTTGCGTGAAGAAGTAACAAACACCCACACACACTCACAAACTTTCGTCTTTTTAATATTAGTGGGATACTAAGTGACATATGACAGCTGTCAAATATAGCCGCCATCTTATTACAGCTGTTGTGTTTTAAAAATATTAATTGTAAAATTATGATGCATGATGTTGCGTTAGGTTTCAGTAATTTCATTTAATTAAGACTTATGTTGTCAAGGTTATTAAAATTGTAAAGTTAATTAGTGCAACCAGTAATTATTAAGTGCCTGTTTTCTCTCGTGGCCATCCTTGAACCTCTAATTTGAGATTGTATGAAAGTAGATGAAGCAAAAGGCGTACTAGCCTATACTGCCTACCTACTCTACACAAAATGGTGAAGCTTTATGTTAGTTATTAAATTATTGATTCAGAAAAATGGAGATGCTTAACATTCAATATAATGCTTTGCAAATAACTACTTAATTAGTATTGTAACGTTTCATAAGGCTCAACCACAATACTGCGATGCGAATTCGCAATTCTATTAAGCGTCGAGCTCGCAGAATTTTACGACGCGATGATGGGAGTTAAGTTGAAGAGCCCCGTTTCCCTTAGTGTTCTAAGCAGGAGCGTCGCACTTCTACGGTAGAAGTCATAGCACCTATCTAAGCGTTTCGACGGCATATGGTCTGTACCTAAGAATATCTGAAGACAATGTAAACAAACAGGTCCGAAAATCAAAGTCAAATCGTTGATTGCGAACTAAGTTTACGATGATAGTGTTGTTACGTTTGTAGGTACTTATGACTTCAGTGGGATTGTCCGAAAGGGTTACCGCTACCCCGGAGCATAAACGGCGAAGAAAGAAAAGAGATTACCACTACCTCCTTTCTTTACCGCTACCCTTTCGGACAATCCCGCTGACTTTATTACGGTATAGAATTAATATTTCATTGATTTTGGAGGGCAATTCAAACTAAGAGAGTAGAATTGATAATTCTAATGATCAACATACAACCTGACATTAATCTTGAAAATAGGTACAATAAACGTATCGAAATTTGAATTTCGCGGGCTACTCTGGTACATTCATACTTACCAAGGAGTATCGTATTACCCAGTTACTGGGTTATGGTGGTCAGATAGGCAGTCGCTCCATGTAAAATACTGGTATTCAGCTGCTTCCGGCTTAACTGGAAGCCGACCCCAACATATGTAGTTGGGAAAAGGTTAGGCAGATTGTAGATGACTCTGGCGCATTCACCTTAATGTTAGAACAAATCTTAAGACTGATGTCCACTTCATTATAAGTTACGTCTAACCTCTCGGTCACGACATTTCTCTCTTTAGAACTAAAATAGTGGTAATGTATGTGCAGTTTAGTCGTAGGAATGTTTATACTATCATTTGTTCATTTTGTTCACTTTCATTTCGCTTATTTTGTCGTTTGACGAGGGTAATGCTCCGGTAGAAATAAAGAAAATATTTTATGTATGAACTAGCTTCCGCCCGCGGCTTCGCCCGCAAAATATTTCGACAAATTATACACATAAACCTTCCTCTTGAATCATCCTATCTATTAAAAAAAAAGCATCAAAATCCGTTGCGTAGTTTTAAAGATTTAAGCATACATAGGGATATAGGGTCAGAGAAAGCGACTTTGTTTTATACTATGTAGTGATGAGCAGTGGTGGCTCAGTGGTAACGACCTCGACTTACAAGTTGTTGGTCGTGGGTTCGAACCCAAGTACAGTACTCCCAAATTAATAATGCACATGCAGATCTTCGCTAATTGTCGTATTCCCGGAAACACCCGAATCATTGAATAGTTCCAGTCCTAAACAATGCACTTGCATTTTGCCCCTTGTTCGAAAGAAGTAGGAGTCAAAATCATGTGTACACAACCGAAAACAATTCGGGCGGTCGGCGGCGGTCGGCGGTCAGTCAAAGGTCCGTCAGTCGTCTTGTTATATTGGTAGTGACTGCCCGTGTTCTCTCTGTATGGAATTATATAGAGCTGCTATTACACACCCTTCTTGGTTTTGTTTTCAAAGGTGTATTTAATTTCAACTTTAATTATCTTATTCATATTTAAATAGTTAATTTTGTAAAATATGTAAATATACTAACATTATGCCCTTTTTTTCAATATTAAAAAAATAAAAATACCTACGTAAAATACATATAAAGTACTAGAAAAAACATTTTAAAAATCAGATTTAGGCTTATATAAATTATAGCTCGCTATTTACATACATGGAATTATTGAATCAAATTTCGTTACTGATAAATGAATATTTATCTCTTTTAGGACAAAACACATAATCTTACTAAATTATGCATGAAGAAAATGCAGTTAACCACTCTATATACATATCGTCTTCCGATGCTCGGGGAATACGACCGTTGCCGAACAGTGGCGAAGATTTCTATGCGCATTATTACTTTTGGAGACCTGTAGATGCTTTACTCGGTGTAAATAGCTTCATCACCGCTGCTCTCAAAACGGTGAAGGGAAACATGGTGAAGAACCAAAAATTGGAAGACAGGTGACATCTAGCATAAACGAGATCTCGTAACATAAAGGGCTAAGGAAAGAACATGGATGGGTTTTTGTCAGTAAGACTCTGACACTCCCTTCCGCTCCACCCAGACCGGGAGAAGTCATTGGATGATTTTCCAGCGTTAAAAAAAAGGTGACATTTAGCAACTCGCACTGGACTCGCACCGGGCCCACGTGGTAAACTTGACTTATTCGGCGGTTACAAATTTGCTGTTCCATACATTTTCACTGCGTAGGTGTTCACACTTTTTTATGAAAAAACTGATCCTTTTTTAATAACCGACGAAAAATTTTAACACAAGCAGGTGATGGAGGTTCAGAATCATGCACTGAGTTTACCAGTTCATTTTTAACATAAATAACGCAGTTTTAGTTTTCATTAAAATCGAGCCCGCGACTACTTTGAGAACTGTCTCTTAAGATACAGGATACCCTAGTTTAAGAGGCAGGGTTTATCAGTTTTGTATACAGATTTTTCTAACCTACGCAAGCCCTACCAATTCACCAATTGTTTATAAGATTACTCTGTAATACCTCTACGTAATGGTTATATATCTGTTATTCTTGAAGCAATAAATTATTATTATTATTATTTTAGCTTTTCCTCACAGTTTCGAATTTGGACATCCACGCCCACTTGAAAAGTTCACCCTGTATATAAGGTGACTGGTTACTAGTGCCCGATATTTAAACACGTGATTGTACTCATGACTACAATCAACTTTCCCAAAAAAACTTTGTTTGTATACTCAATAGCTGCTAACAGCTGATCGGCGCGAAGGTCATTGAACTTTGCGCGCGCCAGTTGTATTGTTATTGTGATAAAAATAAAACTACTGAGTAAACAAAAAAAGTTTCTTTGGAAAAGTTGATTGTAATCATGAGTACAATCACGTGTTTAAATATCGGTCATTAATTTTCAGTCATCTTACATAATCCGATATATTCAGCCATATACTAATTATACCCAATGTCAAAGTCAACCATCCTCTCAACGTCACAATGTCGCATGTCGGAAGTTCGTTACAACATACCAGTTGACTTGGTTATAATTGTTGAAGCTAAAGAGTTATAGCGATCGCTTCCTACAGCCGACATGCTATTAACGCTCAGTGTTACGTTTCAGGCTAATAATACGTTGATTTGTTACTTATTACTTATGATAAGTTAACTATTGATGTGTTAAAGATTTATTATTAGCAGAAGTAATTATGAATGAATTTATTTATTGATGAGTTGTTGCTGATTTAAAATTTAAATCAGCAATTGTTTTTATTTAATAAAAAAGTTGTCTGCTGCTTTGAAAGAGTATAATATGATATGACTGGAAAAGACGCAAATAAACAGTTATAGCATTTAAAAAAAAATAAGTAGTGAAAAACATATAAATGTTTTTAATTACTTATTTAAAAAAAAATGGGTAAAACGTGAAAATAAGTCATCGTTAGCTTATGTCTTCGACTGCTAAAAATACATATACTAGAACAGCTGTTGCTCGCGGCGCCGCTCGCGTCAATGCCAACAATTTTTCATACAAACTTCCACCCCTTATTTCATCCCTTTACTTCGGATTTTAGGACACTTTCCCCGAATTGCCTCTCTTAGCTGACGTCGCGCCCACTCATAATCTACCTCTGTGCCAAATTTCATCTGCGCTGGTCCACTAGTTTTTGGGATTTCGTGTTAAACCAGTAAGTGTGTGATGGTATGAATAAGTGACCTTCTGCTTTTATACAACGTGGCGCTACAATTGTGACATTAATTTAACACACGGGTAGGGCTAGTGCCCATTCATCATATAAATGTTGAAAGATTAATAATATAAATCGCAAATTGAAAAACATATTTTTCAAACCAACTAAGTAATAAAATCAATTCTAATTTTTGCTGTAGTTTCATGCAAATAGCTTAATTCGTTTTAATTTCATTCATGGGAATGTTATGATCCGTGACCCCGGCAAATGACCGCTGCGTGACAGTTCTTTAAGTACAGGTTGCTCTAAAATACTATTTTCTAACCTTTTAAATAAATCCGTAAATAATAAGATTTAATGGAAATATAATGTTCTCATGAAACGAAAATGCAAAAACGCATAATTATGTGTGTTACATTAATGTCACCATTGTAGCGCATATGTGTATATGGAAAGATAAAAAGTGGGTCAAATTCGCGCCCAAAGGAGTCGGTTCTTACAAACATACAAACTAACACACAGGTGAAGCTAATATAAAGCGTGTAAAAAGAACTTTTATGAAAGTAATCGCTCCAAAATAAATGTCTTGCACGCGTTGATCAATATCTCGAACATGTCTATTTTTATCAAGCAAATCTTTACTTTTTTATAACACGCTTGTATAATATGCTGCATTGCGCACATAATAATAATAATAATAATAATGTACGATAAATAAATACTTCATAACAACAAAAGTGTGATAATGGTCCATTACGATTCGTCTAGCTTGACTAGAGACGGTTATAAATAACCACTATATTAATTTTTTGACTGTTAACTTATCGGATATGTGGCTTATGCTTCATAGAGCCAGAACCTTTAAAAACAATTGAACTTTTTTTCCTTTTTAACTTATGTGTTATGGATTACGAGAAACGGGCAAAACAAAACTCTACGGGTACAATTCTGAATATATCACATATTTGTTAGTTAATAGTTTTATATACTTGTACATAATATAATCTTTTTAGTTTTAGTCTTATATTATAATTATATTGTACAGAGCAGAATCTGTCAAATTTCTTCGACAGTATTTCAACTTTATTGCAAAGACATAAGGTGCATTTTTAATTGAGAAAATTTGACAGTTAGGGATAGCTTGATGTGCTGGCGTCTGTACTAGCTACTTGCCAGAGGCTTCGCCGTCGAGGATATTGGAAATTATCCCAAGGGAACGTACTACTGGGATCAAAAGTATCCTATGTATTAATCCAGGTCAAAATCTACTTCAGTGCCAAGTTTCATCCAGATCCCTTCAGCCGTTTGAGCGTGAAGAAGTGACAAACATAAAAACTCACAAACTTTTGCCTTGTAATAATGTATTAGTGTGATATGCCGTTTTATGCATATAAATAGTAAATATACCACATATTGGGTCCTATATTGTAGCCAAAAGATTAATTAGCCCAATAAATGTTCCTATAAATTAATTAAATTAATTATAGTAACTCACTTCACAAAAATATTGCTCAATTCAAATGGTTAGCGGGATAAATATATCATTAACGCAGCAACAATAAAACTAATTTTAACTCACAATAATTTCTCTATCAAATGTCAAAGAAATCGATACATAATAATCGAAATAGAGCCAAGGCATTATGTTACCTTCGCTAGGGTGTAATTTCATTAAAAACTTACCTCCACTACTCGCTCAGAAAGGCGGGAAACGTACCTTCAAGACCAAGGCACGATTGCATTCCGCCAGTCACGATAGCGCGTTCAAACGAGATACGTGCCGGCTTTGGCGCGAAAACTTTGATGTTTCTGGCTGAATGAGTTCGTGATCTGTGCCTTTTTTTTATTTTTTCGTATGTGACTTTCTTTTGTTTTTTTTTTGTGGTGAATTAGTGTTGTTCTGGAAGAAATAGGTGAGTGCCTACTTTATTTTTATTCAAATATTTTTTTACTAAAATTATTTTTATTTAAATTGAATTATATTCTAAGTTTTTATGAATAATTATATTTGTGATAGAAGTAATTAGTAATGACTAGATGCATGTGAGACGTAAGAACTAAAAAATCACTGACAGAAAGTTATTTTTGCGTTAGTTAGTTAGTCAACTTAAATTCTTAATTAATTAAAATGGCTGGACATTTAAACATTAAAAAGAACATTCTAAACAAACAACTGGACTGTCATCGTCTCTGAAAGTTAATTGGACAGTTTTTCTTTCATTTTAATTTTACTTTCTACGGAGAAATTGATTAATTCAACGATAAATGGATTGAAGCGTAAAATTAAACAAATAAAAATAAAGCTGAAACTGCTTAGCATAGAAAACAAAAACATTATTATCACGCCTTGCCGAGAGGGTATTGCCCGAGAGGATGGACAGAAGTACAAGTAAAGGATTGATATGTTTATAGGATAGTTCCTTGCAATTGCCGCAATTCTCCTGTCCGGTAATAACCACTAACTGCTATCCCCAATATGTCAACCACGCTTGGTGATTATGATAGTTTGATGATAAATTATATATTCAACAAGTTATTATAAAAATTAGCAAGAATTTAAAAGATTTTTGTGTTAACATAATTGGTCATACAAAAGACATCAACGCGCTACCGACATTTTTTCCGAAGCTTTTATCTAGAATGGATTATAAATCCTCTCTCTATACAGGATGTGTGTTGAAAATCCAACTCAAACTCAAAACAATTAAACAGGTACTTTTCAGGTGTCAAGGAATCAGTCAGTCAAAAAGACGAAGTTAGTTGCCCATGCTAAAGAGCCTATGGATAAGAAAGGGCAAGAAACTCCTTGAACACTAATTTAAATTAAAATAATGTTACAAAATATTGTTTACTCGACCAGGATCTGTGTATTCCCCAAATCTAACTTTTTTTGGTGTCGTAAACTGGTTTAAATACAAATCTTCTTAATGCCAATATCACCAATGAGACTGAACGCGATCAGCACATCTAAACTGCGTTCAAGAGCTGTCAGTGTGAAAATAGAAAATAATGACTAGCTACTAACAGCCCTTAAAAGGTTTATGTGCGGGTCGTGTTCAGTTTAATTGGTGGAATCAGCTCTTAGGCCCACTTGCACAGAGATGTCAGCATATGAAGGGGCCCCTCAGGGCCAAGCCTGCCGGGTAAGCGGGATTGTCCGAAAGGGTTACCGCTACCCCGGAACATAAAGGGCTACGGAAGGAACATGGATGGGTTTTAGTCAGTAAGAGTCTGACACTCCCTTCCGCTCCACCCAGAGCGGGAGCAGTCATTGGATGATTTCCCAGCCTTAAAAAAAAAAAAAAAAAAAAAAAAAAAAAAAAAAAAAAAAAAAAAAAAAAAAAAAAGGCCCACTTGCACCTAGAGTCACTTAACATGCGCGAAACGAACTTTGAACATGGTTTTGTTTCAGTACTTAAATTGTTTTGAAGATAAAGAATGAGAATGATGTTTGATTATGTTTAGCATTAAATTCGTGATTCGTGGTGCATGCGAGTCTATAATGTTCCCACTGCTGGGACATCGGCCTTCTTCGAGAGGGAGTGGGGTCTACCAGGCGGGCCCAGTGCGGGTTGGTAGATGTCACATATCTTCGGAATTTTTGGTTCTCGAACATGCTGGTTTCTTTAGGATGTTTTCCTTCAACGTTTTGAGAACAGTGGTGGAGAAGTTATTTACACAAAGTAAAACGCCTGCTTGGGTTCGAACCCACGACCAACTACAACTTACTGTCAGCAACTGTAAATGAACCTTATCATTTTCAATTGCGAAAATTTGACAGTTTGGGGTAGCTTGATGTAGGTACTGGCGACTGTACCACAGTACAATATCTACACAAGTAATGAGCAACTTATGTGACAAAAAAATCAATCTGCCTGCCTTTTCCCAACTTTGTTGGGGTCGGCTTCCAGTCTAACCGCAGCTGAGTACTAGCATTTTACATAGAGCGACTGCTAACTGACCTCCACCACCCAGTAACTGGGTAATACGATACCCCTTGGTAAGACTGGCTGTCAGATTTTAGGGCTTTTCGGGACCAACGTTCTTAACTTTCCGAGGCACGGAGGAGTCTCACTATGTAAAGATGGCAACCCCAGCAAGTATAAAGCGTTATGTGACAAAATAACTAGAATTAAAGTATTCGTGTCTCGTGTCGTTATGTCGCTCAAGCTGTGACTATCTGCAATGCTGTAATGATTATATAACTTACGTCCATAGTCTTACATACCATGTGATAATGCACTGTAAAATAATAATACTTATTACATATACTAATTAATTGCTGCGAAGGAGCTTGTGGCTAAGTAATAACAGCCGCATTACGACACTTGCCTGGGTTGGTCCGTGGATGGTGGCTTTACATTCCGAGATTCCTCCGTGCTTCGGAAAGCACGGCAAACTCGCAAAGCCGTTGGTCTCGGCTGTCATTTGTGGATCTTTGACAGTCCTTACTGGTCGTCAGGAGCCCGAAAGTCTGACAGCTTATAAATGCTCTAAGTCTGACAGTCGTATTAAAATCCGCAGTTAGATCTCTTAAGATCTAAGTGTGAACAACTTTGACTATGGGACCAACTCTGAAATATGAAAAAAAAAATTTAGCTGTTCGACAGCTGATTTTTTTCAGTCAAAGTTGTTGATTGCCATGAGTACTATACAACCTGAAAGTATGTCACTCGTTTAACCTAACACACTGTTTATGTATGTGTACATGTCCTTGGTCGGCTGTGATAACTCATCATCAAATCTAGTGCTCACCCAATGACAGGTCCTATCACATAAAACTGACATATATTTGTCAATATATGACATTAATGTCACATTTTCTATCATAGTTTTCAACCAAAAAACTATGAAAATCAGTCTTTCTGTTTTTTTTTCCATCAATGCACACTTGCTTTTCCAATTCACTAGACATTGGCAGAATGGTCGACATCGGCTTATTGCCATAGATAAAAAATAGAATAGAATGAATATCAGTCAGATTGAAAAGTCTGTCGGTTTTATTAAATACTTAAAATCCGAGATCGTTGCTACTGGCCACTATGTGTAGTGCAGCATAAAACAAAAATACGTAATGAATAAAAAAGCAATAAAATTAATGCAGACCTACTTAATCACTTAACGCCATCGAGACTGAAATCGAGAGTGCATTACAAAGATCGATACGATCGTTTTATTAGCTCATTGTGTTGACAACACGTCAACATGGTCATTCAACAGAATCAATTAGAAATAACAATCTTTTTTTTTAAACGACACTAATTTTGTGATTTATTTGACGGATTAACTCATTATTTTTGTCTTGAAATGTTTTAGTGGTAATGAAGATTCTTATCAAGTTGTGCCGTTGACAAGAACAAGGTACCTGTGTGAGATAAATGAAACGGGTGAACGTTATAATAAAATAATATAATTCCGGCTTGAATTATTGGATTACATTACAATGAAGTTGGCCGCGCGGCCTTAACACGCGACCTAATGTTCTTCCCGCTCCCGGGGTCGACTTGAAGTAAAAAGGAACGCGCTGGTTTTTTTTTTTGATAATGGCATCTTGCAGTTCACCCAAAGGGTTGTCTACTGCTTAACCGGGCTTGCAAGGAACGCGCTGTTTTTTTTTTTTTTTTTTGGAAATGGCATCTCGCAGTTCAACCAAAGGGTTGTCTACTGCTTAACCGGGCTTGCCTGTGGCTGCCACAAAAGAATTGTAGCCTCCAGCCAGGGCTTAATAAAAACTAAAGCTAACTTACAAAACTAAGCGACTACACGCTAAGGGCACCCCCTGCGGGGTTCGGACCTCGGCTTAGGGCGTCGCTGGGGGGGGACAGCAAGGGACAGCTGGATCGGGGGTTTTTTAAAACTACTGGCTCAGCGGCAACGCGGGCTGGCTCGAGCAAGGGTCGGGGGGATGGTAATGGACAGGGTCGTCGCGACGGGCCTCGACGGCGAGGACGGAACGACGGAAATTTGTGTCTGTATGCTGATCTAACAGTGCTAGTAGCCGGGCTGCTCTCCTGGAGGAGAGTGGTGGCATCGTCGGGGGCAACGAGGGTATGCCGTGGACGGCGAACCTTACTGATGCGGGACGGGGTGTATCGGGAGGCGGCCGCAATCAGGGGATTGCGGTGCTTTATGGCAGTGTCAAAGAAACGCTTCGAGAGGCGTTTCATGAACTGCTGAACTGTGGGGAGTTTAAAATCTACATGAAGGTCCATGTTACGGACGTAAAAGGGAGCTCCTGAGACCCTACGGAGGAACCGGTTTTGAAGTGTCTGCATTCGATGCAGATACTTGGGTTTGGCGTGCGCGAAGACGACGCAAGCGTATGTCATAATGGGACGGATTACAGCCTTATAGAGACGCAGTTTGCACCGGAGTGACAATTTGCTGCGTTCTGTAAGCATGAATTGGAGCCTACCGAGAGCAAAAGCGGCCCGCGAACGGACCTGCTTTATGTGCTCTGCGAAACTGAGGTGTTGGTCGAGAGTGACACCCAGGTACTTGGCATGCTTCGCCCAAGGGATCGGCTTGCCGTACATGGTGATCGGATTAGGGGGGTTGGGGAGGGCCCTACGAATTCTCCTAAAGAGAACAGCCTGGCTTTTATCGGGGTTGACCTCGATTCTCCATTTCCGGAACCAAGCGCCGAGGACGTTGGCCGAGTTCTGGAGAGTCTGAGCTATAGCTGGCGGACTGGTCCCTGTGTAGTAAATGGCCGTGTCATCGGCGAATAACGCCAATTGGGCCTTTTTACTCTTAGGGATGTCGCTAGTGAACAGGGTAAAGATTAGGGGGGAGAGAACGGAGCCCTGGGGGACCCCGGCGCGAATCGGGTGGGGGGAGGAGAGAGCGCCCTCGATGTGGTAGCGGAAGGTGCGGTTCGACAAAAAGTCCCGTAAGATGAGCACGAGACGGTCGGGCACGCCGAGTTGGTATAGCTTATATATTAAGCCATTGTGCCAGACTTTGTCGAAAGCCTTCGCTATGTCGAAGAACAGGGCGCCAGTCATGGCGCCACGCTGGAAGCCGGCACTGATGTGCTCGACTATGCGGTGCGCTTGCTGGACGCACGAGTGTTGGGTACGGAACCCGAACTGCTCGTCCGGAATCAGGCTCTTCGCCTCGGCATAGTCCTTGAGACGCTTATAAATAAGCCTCTCGTAGATTTTGCCGAGCACGTTGAGCAGACTGATGGGGCGATAGCTGGTGGGGTCGGATTTGGCTTGCAAGGAACGCGCTGCGTGGGCGCTCGTCTTTTATAGGTGCCGGCGATGACGAACGGGGAGCGCGGCTACGTTCCGTTCTCCGCACCTTCCGTTGGTACACTTGGCGCGTGTACAGTACCTATGCGATAAATGTTTTTTTTTAATTAAACGAGATGGACTGTCTTGTTTGTTAAAAGCGTGATTGTTTATTTATTGACTGAATTTATAGTCTAAGATCCGGCTGCAGAATCAGTGCACCCATCGAGTATTTGGTAAAAACCAAATTTATACGCATATTTATGACTAGGAGAATATATATCTACCAGGTTGCCTATCCAAATGTGGCCGCTAATATTTTTAATAAAATTATTGCTAATTAATTTTTTGGAATAAATTTCACTAACTAGTTTTTTAAATAAAATAACGTCCACTTCACGGCAATATACATAAAGACTGAAAAATCACGGTTGCCGTTGCGCACTTGGCCGCACCTCTTAGCAGCCAGGTGTAAATAGGTATGATAAGTGCGCAGCGGCAAATCCTAATCATAAATATGCGTATAAATTTTGTTTTTTACCAAATACTCGATGGGTGCACTGATTCTGCAGCCGGATCTCGTACTATTACAACGGAGGCTGCAAATTAACAAGAACATATGATAGGGTGCGCTTCCAATTATAGGAGACCTCAATCCAATCCAGCCTGTCCCTTGCTCCCCCAGCGACTCGACGCCCTAAGCCGATATCCGTACCCCTGACCCCACAGGGAATGCTCTTAGCGTGTAGTCGCTTAGTTCAAAGTTTTTTAAGCCCTGACTGGAGGCCTTAATATATTGACACGTCCACAGTCGCAAGTCGGGTTAAGCAGTCGATAACCAACTAAACTGCACTGCGAGATGCAGATTAAAAAAAATATATATCGTTCACTAATGTGAATAGGGATATAAAATTTAGAAGGATGACAAAATTTAAATAAATAAAATTTTGTTGAGATGTGAAGGTGTTGATTGTTTGGGTCAGTCAGTGATATTCAATTTTCCCATCAGTGAATTTCTCAGTAGTAGTCATGAGATCGGATTCAACCCAATTAATAGAAATTTGCTCGCCCCTCCTATTCTTTAAGGCTTAAAAATAACTTGGTTGACGCACTCCCCCTTTTTTTTAAGGACAGGAAATCGTCAAATGTCTCCTCCCGCTCTGGGTGGAGCGGAAGCGAGTGTCAGACTCTTACTGACTAAAACCCATATATGTTCCTTTCCTAAGGAAAGAAAGGGCCCTTTACCGGGGCAGCGGTAACCCTTTCAGACAATTGCACTGGCCCCTTCAACTGTGCTGACATATTTACTAGCCTACAGAGAATTTAGGTGTCTAAAATTATAAGTCCTAATTCTTCTTTTGTTTTTTTTTGCACAAATATCCATTGTTTATCTTATGCTGTCAACACTGTCTAGTCAACGGACTATCTTCACGCGTAATCCTAGAGGGTGAACGCACCCTCTAGGATTACGCGTGAAGATAGCTCGTAATAGCTCTGTCTTAAGTATTTTATCTCAAGTTTTCCATCACTCTTACTCTTGGAGTTAATTGTTTGTTGCACGCTATTATGGCATTATTACCAAGGCACAAGTGTTGGGACCTTATTATAATTTCCAGGAGTAGAGGTTTCTTCAGGGCACTCTTAACCCATTAGATGTTCGGCTATTAGAAGTCGTATACTTATAAGAGCTCAACGATTTTTACGGTTATATTCGGTCCTATCCTTAACCTAGCTGTAAGTTTTCTTAATATAATAAAATAAAATACTTATTGTCGTTAAGTATAGAAATAGAAATCATTTATTTGCCAATAATGTGCATGCCGTAAGGCAAAATATTATAGTGCAAAAAATAACAAATAACATGAAATTAAGCATAATAAATGACAAATGTCAAAAAATCAGAATTTTTCTTATGAGCCTATGGGGTTCATACGACATTTGAGGGGTTAACTGGATTACACTGTATTATTCGGGAGGGGCTTTGTTACGCCACTTCTTCTTCCCAGCTAAAGTACTAGGGCGTTTTGGGGGACTGTCTAATGTTATTTTGACATTCAAAACGTGCTGATTTTTAGCCTAATTTTAATAAATGACTTTTTATTTTTAACCGACTTCGAAAAAAAGAAGAGGTTCTATATTCGACTGTATGACGAATGTTGTTTAATAGGGTATACTTTCGAGGTGGTCTCATATATATAGTATTTATTAACTTAGCTTAAATATGTTTTGAGTTAGCTTCAGTAATGAGTATTTAATACACTCTTCACTCCAGTGACCAGAAGTTAGTACTTCAGGTTACTGTTCATTTTTTTTCTACTGTTGTTAATATAGCAAGTCTAGCAGTAGTTACGATATGCGGACTGTGGGAACGGTATCATAACTCAAATTTGAAAATAATATTGAGTAATACTTTTGTAATAGAAGTTACAATTCTACTCATAACTCATAAACTCACTTCTGCGTCAGGGATCATAAGCCTGCGTTATAAATGAGCCTGTACGCAGTACATACACGAATATTTGCACCGGTGCCTGTCAACCGAATAATTTATGTATTGGCAACACGCTATATATAGGTATGTATGTACGGAAATATACGGAAGTGGTGACTTTATACGATGATTTACAATTTTGTCGGTTTTCCGGTGAATAGGTATTTTTAATATTAATTCTCGTTTTTCAACTAAGTACAGAGGCCAGCACATCAAGTTACCACAATCTGTCAAATTTCTTTGATAGTATTTCAACTTTATTGCAAAGACAAAATTTGACAGTTAGGGATAGCTTGATATGCTGGCGTCTGTACTATGAGGTTGGAAATAGTGATAGCTACCTAAATGCCCCTGTGGGATAAGATTTTTCCGATTTAAAATCTATAAAATCTGTATTAAATCGAAGTGGTTTAAAATAAAACAGGTATTTCCTCATGGTCCTACTGCATGAGAGTATGCTATTGCTGTTGATCCTACTGAAGTTTTGAAACCAAAATACGCCATCATTCCCTTTATAAAGAAAATTCATTTATAACATGGGCGTTTTGGCTCTGGCATCTTGTTAAAAAGCGAATACTGTTAAGACATGACTACTAATTGAAAGCATTTTGTGTGTTCGCTAAACCTTTTCTTTCAAAAGACAAAATAAGAAGCAATTTACATGGTAAAATTGTTTACGTAAGTTTGGCATAACTAAAAAAAGCAAGTAATTTTACCTCTATTTTATGTAAAGATTATATTAAAACAAATGTCTCTTAGTTCGTCTGTATGTTACTGCGTTAATAGGAAACTCGAAAACTATTGTTACAAAATAATGTTATTCGACTTGATTTTAGTACAAGTATAGTCATCGCTTGCTGAATTAGAAGAACTCTCACACAAAGTTTTTTAAAGTGAAATATAATGCATTCCCAACGCTCATTTTATGACAATAACATTACCTATTATCGCAGTCCGCAATCGCCAACATTCTTACATCACAACATAACATACAATAATAATTGTGGGACGCCATTACATAACTGAGAAAGTTCAACCTAACTTACTCAACTTAAGTTCCTTCTAAGCAACTTCACATTTACAACTAAGTAATTAAGTCAACAAAAAAATCTATCTGTCTAGCTTTTTCCCAACTATCTTGGGGTCGGCTTCCAGTCTAACCAGATGCAGCTGAATACCAGTATTTTACATGGAGCGACTGCCACCACCCGTAACGACTGTCAAAGATTCACGAATGACAGCCGTGAGCCGGGACCAACGGCTTAACGTGCTATTCGAGGCACGGAGGAGTCTCGATATCTGAAGATGGTCACCCATCCACAGACCAACCCCGGCAAGCGTAGCTTAACCTGGTGGATCGATCCGTGCGGCTGTTATTACTTAGCCACGAGCTCCTCAGTATGTCGTGAATTTTTATGGTGTATATAACTTTATTCTTTTCTATTTTATAGGTACCTAAGTGTCGATTGCCACAGACTACTTATTATTATAGTTATCATCATCAACAAGGGCTGTTACAAGAAGTATTGAAGAAAGTGTAAACAAACCTTTTTCAGGTTAAATTCTTAAGTAATCACTCACTAAAGCGAATTAGTCACGCATGATTTAGTAGGTTTCAACTTTATAGCTCACCACATTTTCCAACATTGGTCGAATTGAAATATCATCAATGAACATTGATCATGTAATAAAATCAAAGGGTTATAAGTATTCGAATAATCAAATCAAAGCATTCTATTCGTAAGTGACAAAATCTACAAGTCTGTTTTTAGAGCAATTTGTTTACATTTTGCATCCGATTCTTTTGGAGCATACCATAAATAAGTATTGTTTTATTGATTTTTTTTTCACTGCGTCTCCATCTAATATATGTTGGGCTTTTAATAACCAATTAATTAGTAATAATTCTCTAGCAATCATAATCAAATCACAAAATTTCTTCTCGGCCATTGCCCATGTCGTGCCAAGCTACCATAAGACCGTAATATGACCATAATCAACACTTATAAGCCTCACTTACAGACTCAATGATTTAATGATACGAAATCATCTTAATTCTTGTAATTTATTAATCAAATGGCGATTTCTTAAGAACATTAAGTTTGATGTTTGGTTTATTTACTTTTAAAAGCGAAAAACGGGCAATATAATTGTTATTACAATTGCTAGCTTTTAATCAACTTTATTACAAATTACTTGACTTACCATAGTCGGCGATAACGCCCCCTTGTGGGCGCTCCAGGCAAAAAAGGTCAGTAAGAGACCCAGAAAAAAAATGGGGGCATTGTGTAGAGGCTTAGGGAGCGATGTGTAATTTCATCATCGTATTTTTCTTTAGTCGTCTCATTTGGTAAACAAATGTCGGGACTAATATTTAGATTTCTAGTTAATGTATGTGTCTCTGAAGTCTTTTTTTTGTATATTTCATCTCTTATGTGTATTATACAAAGATCAAGTCGTTTGTGCTTAACTTAAAGTGTATGATTGATATGAAAAATCACAATTTTTGTCCCGTGTTTGTTTACCAAATTGGACATTATAAAAGAAATACACTATAGATAGTGGTTTTTAAGTAAGTGAAAAAATGGGGGCGCTAAAATATTTATTCTCAAAGTGGGCAGTAGACAAAATAACTTTAGGAACCCCTGGTCTAGAGGTTGCTTAGCGCTACTGTTAGCGGTCCTGGGTTCAATTCTCAGGTCGGGCAAAGTATGATTGGGTTTTTTTTTATCTAGATTTTCTTAGTAGCAGCCCGGAGTCTAGATTTCTGCTCGGTTGATGGCAATAGGCTCGCCCCCTATTACATGGGACTTAAACATACTTGGTGAAATGTGAGTATAGAGGCACTACAGGCGGTGGTCACAACGGACTTTAATTGATGATCCACCTACAAACTTTTAAATTTTGCAGTTTGATAGATTCACGAGATAACACGACTTTACACGATTAAACACGAACTGAAACCGCATGCTCGCAAATACGATGAAAAATTACTGATAATCGAAAATAGTCTTTATCCATAGGTTATATAGGTTTATAGTTGTAGAGATTATAAAGTAAGATGAAACGTATTCAACCAACCAATCTAATTTGCTCTGACCTCTTTTGAATTAGAGCTCATTAGGTAATCGTTATTTCTGAAAAAATCCGTGACAGTGGAAATGTCGATGTCAAAGAACAATCATAATATTTCACAATTGTCGCTAGGTTGCGCTAGACCCGCAAATCGCAAATCAAGACGTGTACGAGTATAACCGACTAAACCCGATTGTCGCTACACGGCTAAAATACGAACAGTGGCTAGTGGCTCAGTAATTAAATACTGTGACTGTACCTGCTAAAGGCACACCTCTAACTAACCTTTGGGATAACGGAGGCTTGATATGTGTTTTAAATTAATTACGATCGTTTAGTTACTGTTAATTCACGCTGTAAAGCGCTTTAAACAAATACTGCGTACAGCTTTTACATAGTAACATGGTAGTGTCAGTGAATGTGGGTAGCTAGCTGTCGCACCTGCGCCAACGGGCGATAAAGTAAAAGCTTTAGTTTGTAGTGCATGTCATATAAAAAAAGGATTGCAAACACCAGTAGTCCTATTCTGTAAACATCTCACTCATCCTTACTATAATTAAGCGGGATACGGAACATAAAGGGCTAAGGAAGGAACATGGATGGGTTTTAGTCAGTAAGAGTCTGACACTCCCTTCCGCTCCACCCAGAGCGCGAGGAGTCATAAGATAATTTCCCACCCTTAAAAATAAAAAAAAATCCGTACTATAATATCTGTACAACTAATGAAAGCTGTAATATTATAAAGCAGAAGAGTTTGTTTGTTTGTTTGAAAGCGCTAATCTCAGGAATTTCTGGTTGATCTTTTTGTGACGCATAGTTCATTTATCCAGGAAGGTTATAGGCTATATAACATCACGCTACGACCAATAGGAGCGGAGCATTAATGGAAAATGTTGCAAAAAAATTGGTACAAAGATAGTTTATAACCTGGGTAACACATACAATACTTACTTTTATCCCGAATACTAAGTTCGCATGGAATATTATCCGATATCTACTCGGGGAAACCGCTGGCATAAGCTACAGGAAAATAAAGATAAAAAACTACCTTTTAATTTACTTGGCAACTGCATCCCGCTTCAGCTTATGACTTACACTGTCCTTTCATTGGAAAGTAGTGAGAGCAAAGCTTTAGTAAATCGTATCACATTGTTCCTAATATATATTGTATAGTACACTGTCAGCCTGGACTGAGAACAAGCGGAGATTTTAATGTTATTCTTAAATATCGCAGTATCCGCTACCCCGGAACATAAAGGCCTACGGAAGGAACACGGATGTGTTTTAGTCAGTAAGAGTCTGACACTCTCTTCCGCTCCACCCAGAGCGGGAGAAGTCATTGGACGAATTCCCAGACTAAAAAAAAAAAAATATCGCAGTATTATGCCTTTTTGACCTCGCACAGGTCTTTGTTTTTATTTTTTTAAGTATTGTTTTAGCTTTTATATACATTCAGTCAAAAAAGTATCGGGAATGGATGATTTGTTTATGGTTCCAAATTCAAATTTTTGTTTTTTTGTAGTTGTTAGATTGGCACAACTGTTTTCCATTTTGGCGCGGAGTTTGAGTTGCATCTGTTATTTATATTAAATACAGTGCTGGTTTTAGTAATATCATATATAGTGTGTATTGCGAATTTCATAATGGACAAAAATATCGAACAAAGAGTTTGTCTTAAATTTTGCATCGCTAATGGAATTTCGTGTTCGGAGTCACTGAAAATGTTACAGAAGGCTTACGGTGAATCGAATTTATCAAAAACTCGTGCTTATGAGTGGTTCAAAGCGTTCAAAAGCGGTCGAGATGTGATGGAAGATTTGCCTTGCTCTGGTAGGCCGTCAACGTCTGCAACTGAAGTTAACATCGCAAAAGTGAAGAAAATAGTGACTGAAAATCCCCATTCAACTCTGAGAGAGATAGCCGCCGAACTTTCTGTATCTCACGAGTCGATCCGTACCATTTTAACTAATCATTTGGGTATGAAACATGTTGCTGCTCGGCTAGTCCCAAAAGATCTGAATTTTCTCCAAAAACTCAATCGCATGAAAGTCGCTGAGGACATGCTAGAACGAGTCAGTTCGGACCCAATATTCATGAAACGCATTGTTACTGGTGACGAGACGTGGGTTTACGAGTTTGACATGCAAACTAGTCAACAAGCTTCGGAGTGGCGCCTTCCAACTGAACCGAAACCGAAAAAACCGGCGATTCGCGGCGAGAACTGAACTCAATTCCGGAAGCAGCGTTCAAAAAATGTTTTGATGAATGGATTATTCGTTGGCGCAAGTGTATCGTTTCTAAAGGAGCATACTTTGAAGGTGATAAAATAAATTTGGATGAATAACAGACATTTTGTGTATTATTGATCTTTTCCCGGTACTTTCTTGACAGAGTAGTATTACTAGCACTTTGCCCGCGGCTTCGCTCCCGTGGTCTTTCCCGTGGGACCCGTTATTTTTCCCGGGATAAAAAGTAGCCTGTGTTACTCCTAGAAAACTAAGCTTTCCAACGGTGAAAGAATTTTTAAAATCGGTCCAGTAGTTTTTGAGCCTATTCATTACAACCATAATTTTACTTTTCTGTTGGGTTTCATGGCCGTCAACAAAAGCCTCTGTCTCTATACCGGGTTATTTTTCAATGACCGGCCAAATTTTCACTGGGAATTCTACCCATGAATGTGAACAACTTTCACTATGGGACCAACTCTGAAATCACGAAAAAAAAAACAGCTGTTTCCTACTAAATATCAATACCTACTCGACTAAAATGTATGAAACAGCTGATTTTTTTTTCGTGATTTCAGAGTTGGTCCCATAGTGAAAGATGTTCATATTTATGGGTAGAACACACTGCGAAAATTTGGCCGGTCATTGAAAAATAACCCGGTATACCAAGGCATTCGTAGAAAAAAAACGTAAAACTCTCCGCTACACGTACACGCTCATAAATATTATAAAGAGGAAAGATTAGATTTTTTGTTTGTTTGTTTGAAATGCATAGGCTCCGAAACTACTGGACCGATTTAAAATTCTTTCACCGTTGGAAAGCTTAGTTTTGTAGGAGTAACATAGGCTACTTTTTATCACGGGAAAAATAACGGGTCCCACGGGAAAGACCACGGGAGCGAAGCCGCGGGCAAAGTGCTAGTTATTTACAAAGTGACAGTCAAATTACACATACCGACAACTAATCCCCAAGATTACACAATTGTAATAACGCTGACATAATCCGTAACACTTCATTTGTAGCATAATGCCACAATCATTGTGGTGTAGCGTTACATACATTATTTAATTATGCACCTGTCACAAACGAGTGTTATTGTGGCACTATTATTATATAAGTATGTGGTCACAAATAACTTAGAAAGTACTTAAATCATCAGTATAAACAGCTGCAGAAGTTACAGTCAATAAAACGAATTGTTTAGTCAAAGTCAAGTTAATTTAACGTGTTACGTTAAATTAGGCAGTCGCTCCACGTAAAAGTATTCAGCTGCATCCGGTTAGACTGGAAGCCGACCCCAACTTAGTAGGGAAAAGGCTAGGCTGATGATGATGACGTTAAATTAATTTGATTTTAGCTAACATCTCTCCTTCATCCCCGAAGGCTTGGGCAGAGATATCAAACTCAAATTCAAAATCAAAGCATTTATTTTAAACTAGCTACTGCCCGCGGCTTCGCCCGCGTGGTTATCGGAAATTATTCCCAGGGAACGTACTACCGGGATAAACCTATATGTTATCCAGGTCATAAACCCCTGTGCCAAGTTTCATCCAGATCTGTTTAGCCGTTTGAGCGTAAAGGACGGACAAACATACAAACTCACACACATTCACTCACAAAATTTCGCCATTATAATATTTATGTGATAAATCAATTACATGCACTTTTGGATTGTCAAGGGTTCGGTCAGTCAGAAAGATGAAGCTAGTTGCCCATTCCAAAGCAGTGCAGCAGAGCAGTGCAGGTGTGAAGTACACCTTCATTTCACCAGTTTATTTCAAGTTACATGCTTATGGGGGCGAGTTGCTATCAACCGGGCACAAATCCAAACTATCGGGTGCTATCTACTGAGTAATTCCTCTTAACACTTTGCCTGACCTCGGATTCGAACCCTCGACCGTATGCTCTGTAGTAGCGCTTGCGACCACTAGGGCAACAAGATTCTCAGTTGTTTAAGATTAATAGAGCTGTAAAGACGATGAGAAGATGTGTCCACGATAAGACCCTAACTGTATAAGTTTTTAGAAGACGCAAAGGCCTAAAACAAACAGCACGGGTACTGCAATAGTTAAAAAAACTACCGTGTCCTCTATTTCATGTGTTCCACATTTATAACACAGGCTATAGCCTAATTATAATTTAATAATATAAATCTTCTTCCCAGCTAAAGCACTAGGAAGTGGTGAAGGGTGGGCGTTTTTGGGGGACTGTCTTATTATGTAACTTTGACCTTCAAAAAGTGCTGATCTTCAGCCTAATTTGAATAAATGACTTTTGATTTTGATTTTGAATTCATGTGTACATTCAATAGAATTCAGAGGGCTGGTCAATTTTTAGGCCAAGGAATCAGCATTGCCATCCAACATGGCAACGCTGCCACATTGCCCGCTGACAGCGATGGGGATGAATTTTTTGACGCCCTATGAGCTCTTCCCCTTTTTGACCACTTGTACAGACGCCAGCACATGAAGCGGTCCCAAACTGTCAAAATTACTCAGTTGAAAACGAACCTTATGCTTTTGCAATAAAGTTGAAAAACTGTCAAAGAAATTTGACAGATTAGGGTAACATGATGTGCTGGCCTCTGTACATAATGGATATATTTTTTAGTTTTATTTTGTATTTATTGTATTTCAGATTTGTATTCATTAGAATGAATAGAGTAATATTTTTTTTTTCTGAAATTTAAATGATCATCACCTATCTGCATGTTGAATAGAATCTACGTATGAAAGAGCAACGCCCACGGCAGCAAAAAAAGTTATAATAATTTATGTCTGGGAGTTACATAATGGTTATTGTTACAAAAGTTCCGATCTGTTTTGGTATTCTGGTTACAGACAATATACGTATTGTTTTAAAACGAATGATTAATTATGACACTCTTTTTTATGTGTGGATGAAACGCAACTATTGCTTCTTCAACATTATAGATAACTAGCCTACCAGAGGTTTTGCCCGAAGTCTGAAATTATCCCACGGGAACGTATTATCGGGACAAAAATATCCTATGTGTTAAACCTATCAGTTCTGTAGTTTTTTCGTGAGAGAACTAGCATGTCCTTGAACTAAAAATTTGAAAACAATGTGACATCCACCAACTTGCACTGGCTTCCCAGCAGTGGGAAAGTTTTGGCTGATGATGCATATTGAATAACTGTTCTGTATTTTAATGGTATATTAAAAGGAGGAGCTTGTGGCTAAATACTAACAGCCGCACAGGTCGATCCATCAGGTTAAGCTACGCTTGCCGGGGTTGGCCGTGGATGGGGGATCATCTTTACATACCAAGAATCTTCCGTGCCCCGGAAAGCACGTTAAGCCGTTGGTCCCGGCTGTCATTAGTGCATCTTTGACAGTCGTTACGGGGTCTTCAGAAGCGCGAAAATCTGACAGCCAGTCTTACCAAGGGATATCGTATTGCCCAGTTACTGGGTTGTGGAGGTCAGATAGGCAATCGCTCCATATAAAATACTGGTATTCAGCTGCATCCGGTTAGACTGGAAGCCGACCCCAACAGAGTTGGGCAAAAGCTAGGCAGATGATGAAGGTTTTAATGGTATATTAACATTCATGTATTATTGTTTCAGTTTCCAAGAGAAGACAAAAAGGACTGTATAAAATTCTAAACGGACACTATTGAACACTATGGTAAGCATGATTTTCTTTTTTATTTAGATAAAAACAAACAAGAAGGTTGACTGTCTCGTTATGTGCTGTGAAAATCCCATGGGTTCCAAAAAATATAAATTAATACATGAATATTTAATTATAATGGTGTATTTTTTAAATATTATTTACGCGTGTTTAAAACTTTGAATAAACTTTCTTTCAAAATATTTTACAGTCATCTATTTCATAATCACTTTTCTATAATGAAAAGTAGAATAGGTAGAAATCAAACGGAAATGGTTACACAAGCTATCAACGTTATCTCAGATGAAGGAAATACACAATACAATAGAATGGGAAGCCATCGGGATGAAAAACTAGGTATAGTACCATTTGATTACTGATTGCGTATTACGTACAGTCACGTGAATAAATAGTTACACAGTAAAATTGAATTCATGGGCATTATTTGAAGGGGTCATTGTACTCATCATTATGAACAACTTTCACTATGGGAACAAATCTGAAATCGCGAAAAAAAAAACAAGCTGTTCCATACATTTTGACGATTTAAGCGAGTATAATGCGCGCGATTTCGGATCAGAAATATCTGACATCATTTTTGCAGCTTCTAAAAATCTATGATCAATTTCATGTTCAAAAAAAGAATTACACGGTGCAAGTAATCCGAAAATTGTTAAACTTTTTCAGACTTACTTGTAAGTTATCAATATCATAATTAATTTATTTAAACTAGGCTGAAAATCAGCGGTTTTTGAAGGTCAAAATTACGTAAGACAGTGCCCCAAGAACGCCCAGCCTTCACCACTTCCTAGTGCTTTAGCTGGGACGAAGAAGTGGCGCAACAATTTCCCCAGCAGCACAGCTGTGCTATGTTAATGAAGATCTTAATATTTACTATAGTTATGTACTTTATAATCATGTTGCTTTTGTTTTGTTTCCAGTGGGTCCGGTTGTGGTTAGCGTTCACTGTATCCACAGTATGGTCGCAGCACACTAATACGGTAAGTGATAGATTATATACTAGCTTCCGCCCGCGGCTTCGCCCGCATAATATGTCGACAAATTATACACACAAACCTTACTTTTTAATCACTCTAACTATTAAAAAATCTGCATCAAAATCCGTTGTGTAGTTTTAAAGATCTAAGCATACATACAGACATTAGGACGCGAGAAGCGACTTTGCTTTATACTATGTAGTGATGATACAACGTGGCGCTACAATGGTGATTTCGTTTCATAAAGACATTGTATTTCTTTTAAACGTTATTATTAACGGATTTATTTAAATTGTTAGAAAATAGCATCTTAGAGCAACCTGTACTTAGAGAACTGTCGCGCAGTGGTCATTTGCCGGGGTCACAGATCATAATATTCGCATGAATTAAATTAAAACGTATAAGCAATGCTATTAGGATGAAACAACTGCAAAAAGTAGGCAAACTTTATTATTATTTAGTTTGTTATTTTTTTTTTCAGTTTGCGATTTATTACTGATGAGCATTTATATGATTAATGGGCTACCCTTCTGTTAAATTAATGTCACCATTGTAGCGTCACGTTATATAAATATTTAATTATCGAAATAAGTAGGTAGGCGGTTTTAGGTAGCCCAAAGCACAAGTAGGTAGATTAAAAAATTAGTCCTGAAAATGTAATTTCAGTAGCACAGGACTAGCTTTTATTATAGGGAGATAGTTGTATTAATAGCTATAATCCTGTAACTATGTACAGGCGCCAGCACATCAAGCTATCCCAAACTGTCGAATTTGCCCAATTGAAAATGAACCTTATTGTTTTGTGATAAAGTTGAAGAATTATCAAAGAATTTTGAAGGATTGGGGTAACTTGATGTGCTAACCTCTGTACCTACAATATATCTCAATTCATAATTAAACTCAACTTAGAAATAATGATCATAATAACTCTTTATTTCAAATTTGAAATTAATTACTTAATGTTATCGTTACACTGGACGCGATGAGAGCCTAAACCACGTTTAAGAGCTGTCAGTCTTGTTATTTTCTATGGAATAACAACAGAGTCAGATCTTGAACGCAGTTCAGATGAGCATGTGTTGATCGCGTTCAGTTTCATTGGTGAAATTGGCGGTTAAAGACTTCTTGTGACACATATTTCCGTTCGGCCTCGAGCCTAATTCCTACATAAAATACGTAACAACAAAATTACAACCATATTTTATTCAACAATACAGAATTTATTGTTCACATCATCAAATATGTTTATTACAGAAATGAATGAGAACGAGTTTCATAGTATGAGAATGAACAATACGTTCATTCGTTCGCTTGGATAGCCTTCCTGAGAGAAAGTCTAGACCCAAACTGTACCTAGGATTATTAGAATATCTTGTTTAAGGACTGCTTTCATTTAGAGAAACCATTGATTTGGTATTGGAAAATATAATGATTGGGTAACTTCACTACTTAAGTTCGTAACGTGATTAACCTATATCAAAACGCAACACACATTGCTTTTTTTTTTTACTTTTGTCTTTTCTGAAGTGAAAACGAGAGTGAACGTAAGTTTTTTTTCCCACACGTTAGGGGCGTTAAGAACATGGATAGGTTTTAGTCAATAAAAGTCTGACACTCCCTTCCGCTCCATCCAGAGCGGGAGGAGTCATAATTATGAGAATTTCCCACCCGCAAAAAAAAAAGCGCGAAGTTTGAAGTTGGGATCGGTTGATGGTAAATGCTGGCCGCCCACATTATATCGAACTTAAAATCACTGACGCATGTGCATAAAGAATGATATATTTAATCTGTTTTTATTTGTTTTGTTTTCTTGCGATTAGTGACTAACCTGGTAACACCAATGATTTTCGGCAATTTAATAAAAAACATTAACCTCTTTTGGACTTCGCCGCAGTTAAAGGCTTGAATCGAAAACTGGAGATTGTATTTATATCTTATTTTATTTATTTCATAAATAAATTAAAAAATGTCCAAAGGTGACACTAATTTCTAAAGAAAGCTATGAAAAGCTTCTTGCAGCTTCTTATTTAATTTATTTTCCACATTATTTTTACATAACCCGCTCAAAAAGCAATTCAATTAAGTAAAAAACTAAGTGAATTAAAAATGTCCAAAGGTGACGCTAATTTCTAAAAAAAGCTATAAAAAGCTTCTTGCAGCTTCTTATTTAATTTATTTTCCACATTATCTTGTATTATTTTTACATAACCCGCTCAAAAAGCAATTCAATTAAATAAAAAACTAAATGAACATGGAAACACCTTTTACTTTTACCTCGTATGTGTTATTTATTCCATATCGACATAACATTATGTAACGTTTGGACCAGTAAACTACTATTTCCGGTAGTGAAAGGCTTTTAATAGGCTATCGTTTCTTGCTGAGAGCTTAACAAAGCTTGAGATAATGTTTATCGTATTTAAGTGATTTAGGTCCAATTGCACCAATGAAACTGAACGCGACCTACTGTCTCGTTGGTCCAGTTGTTGCAAGAGTTACTGCTGAGGTTCTGGGTTCGATTCCCAGGACGGGTAATGTGTTATTGTGTTTTCCTTCTGATTTTTTTAGTAGCTGCGGTATTTTGGATGTTTGCCCGGTTAATGGCAATAGGCTCGCCCCCTATTACATGGGACTTAAACATAACTGGCGATTCTATTTCTTGTTCATTTTGACGTTCAATGGTTCCTTGCGCCTATTTGAAATAAATGATTTGACTTTGAAATGTGGGCGTACTATTGGTACACCACTGCTTTACCCTTCAGGGATTACAGGTGTGATATTAATCAAAATACATGTATTTAAAAAATCCGTGATCCAATAGCTGGCTTTTATCTAGCCAGAGGCTAAGCATTGCCATATTACGAGGCAATTCCGCCAGACTCTACGGTACATTACCAGTCGATAACGATGCGAACGATTAGGTAATGATATTTATACTAGGTATAAGTTGTTATTCACGTAAGAACTTTTAATTTTAACCCTACATGGATTCGATGAATCGTCAGAAACATCCGGTTTCACGGTTCTAGTTAGTCGTTTCGCCGGATCACCGGACGTACTTACGAAGATATTTAGACATACTTGTTTCCAATGTTCAAGAAAAACCGCATGTGAAGCTAAGTCAGAGGCCCATGGGCTGCACGAAAAGAAGAAGCAGAAAAGCGGTTTATTTAGGCCATAAGGAAAGTACTTTCAACAGTTCGATGTTAATGATACATACGTCGTAGGTAGCGATAGCTTCCACATACTTGCAACCGATTAATTATGATGGATCGCTGGAAACCGCAAGTATTATACATAGCGACACGTAATACTGATAGATAGGCTCATTGGTTTAGCTGTAAGGTTTATTAACTTTTATAATAACAATGTAGTCATTCAGATTTTGTATTTAATTTTCGTTTTACGATTAAGATTTTGAAGTATAGCAATATGTAAAAGCTATGCATCAAACATAAAATTTTCCTGTGCCCTGACTGGGTTTCAACGGTTCTTAGCTCTAAGCCTTTTGTAAACATCTGTTTTACCTTGTGGAACGCAAATAAATAAATATGAATATATACTTCCAATGTGTTGGGTTCGATTCTTATCACTCCATTTTCCTAGTATGGATTTCCAGGCAAATAATTCGTAATTTTTTCTCGTTTACTTTAGCGTTATACCATGGTTATACTATATGGTGACGACAATAATTGATAACACTGGCGATACTAACACATAGGAGTATGATAAATCTATCAAATAAAACAATTTGTCATGGATGAGGTTTTGCCGTTCAGCTGATTTTTGAGTTTTCGATATTATATTTGATTGAATTTTTTGAGAGCAGTGGTGTTAAAACAATTACAACAAATGTAAAGTATAGCGCCTGTCTGTGTTCGAACCTAGGAACTACAGCTCGTAAGTCGGGGCGTTGTGACGAAATAATTAAAAATTCAGTCGCATCTATGCACATAATTACTTAGTTTGGAAAACGATGACAACACAGGCAGTTGAGAAAAAGCTAGGCAGAAAATAAGGCAAATAGATCAAATAATTAACTTATTTAAATACTTAATTGTCAGCCATTAAGGTGTGCTGGCTAACTGCGTAATCTCTTCAACGCATTTACGGTCGGTCATAAGGGAACCCGTATGGAGTACCATAATTACGTTACTTTTAATTTAACAATGAGCCTATTAGGTACTTTTACATAAGAGTAATTAAAAAATAAATTGTTGGTACTAAATAGTGTCGTAAATACAAATTCGCTGTACCTACGTTTTGTTTTCAATAAGGTATACGTCTATGAACTAGCTTCAACTTTCTGACTGGCCGACCAACTTTTTTTTTTTTAAGGCTGGGATATCATCCAATGACTTCTCCCGCTCTGGGTGGAGCGGAAGGGAGTGTCAGACTCTTACTGACTAAAACCCATCCACGTTCCTTCCTTAGCCCTTTATGTTCCGGGATAGCGTTAACCGTTTCGGACAATCCCGCTTACTGACCGACCCCTTGACAATCCAAAAGTGCCATGTAATTGGTTTATTTGAAATAAATGCTTTGTCTTTGAGAGTTTGAGGACATCCATGTAGTAGGAAAACCAGCTTCTGTCGCGATTACGTCTGCGTGAAATTTCTTGTTTCCATGAACTACTGAGTCGCATTGCGTTGCCTGCCTATGATAATGCTTCGTTTTTGCTTATCGTTTTTCTGAATTTTTTCTTTTTACACAGCTCCTAAGTAATTGAGCTTTCTTCAAGGCTTGGGCTATCAAATGCAAAAAGTTTTTCTAATCCGACTTGACAGTTCCAGAGGCTAGCGCGTAGATATCTACATACAAACAAACTCTTCAGCTTTGTTTGTAAACTATACTTATTTTAATATTATAAAGAGGAAAGATTTGTATGTATGTTTAAAGCTAGAACTACTAATAATAAAGTCGCAGGCAAAAGCTAGTTACTTAAAAATGTGGCATTAAAAAACTTTTTTCCAAAAAATAAAACCGACTTCCAAAAAAAAACACTACAAAGTGAAAAATAATTTTGATTTCGGAAGTCGGTGTCTCCGGTTTTGTATTTTCATTTTTTGCCACCGACTTCCGAAATCAAAATTATTTTTCACTTTGTAGTGTTTTTTTTTGGAAGTCGGTTTTATTTTTTGAAAAAAAGTTTTTATTTTTCACTTTTTAGTTGTGGTACCTACACAACCCCCCCCCCCAAATTTAATACCACTACCTGGTATGTAAATTACAGTGACAGGAACTTATTAGAACATCGTCCACATATATTCAGTAGGATTTTTTTTAGATTTTTGTTGATTTTTCAAAAACCGCTTATCCGATTTCGATAAAAATTTTATGGGGCCATTTGGGAAGTATACGGTACCCTTTCCAACA
This sequence comes from Hyppa rectilinea, assembly GCA_951799385.1. Lineage (NCBI taxonomy): Eukaryota > Metazoa > Arthropoda > Insecta > Lepidoptera > Noctuidae > Hyppa > Hyppa rectilinea. Next base: position 7,854,340 of record OX637325.1, read on the forward strand.
AAAAAAGAATTTTTCAAATCGGTTGGCAAGCAACGGAGTTACGCGCGAACAAACATAAAAAAATATATATATATACAGTCGAATTGAGAACCTCCTCCTTTTTTAGAAGTCGGTTAAAAACAGATTTCAATTCCACTCAAATCGGTGTCATTTTGTAAGTACGTCCGCCATTTTGTTCCTCTTCATTTAAATACAAATACCGTTCACTTACGTGTTATCGAATAAAATGTAGTACTTTACATACTATCAAGTCGGCCTTTCGATTGCACAACTGATAAATTTAACATTAAAATATGAAGAGTTTATTACTCTGTGACCTGTTACAACATGTTTACGGCCTATTAATTGTTGGTTGCGTAATGCAAGTGAGATAAAATGCGGTCAAGTAAGATGAAATGAGATGTTACGATAGTATTGCGATCGAGTGACTAAAGTACAGTCACTTTACTCACTCACAAATCAAACCAAACACATGTCAAAACGCCTATGGACTAGCACTATTGACGGTTGGTCTATTCTATAAAAAACTCACCGTTAAAAAGTGTGAGCTATCGTTCCCCCTAACGTTGGGCATTAACATGATTGACAGATCACTTTTTAAACTCCTTCGACTAATATGTAGTATATTTCCTGGTTATCTAAGGGCGTCATATAAAGTTTAAATCTTCAAATTAAAAAATAATTCTAATATCCGAACGCTCACGTTCCCAGCTCATCGTTCTATTATCTGTGGACTTCATTTAGTTATCAGCCAAAAAATATCTGACTGCTACAACCAACAGGGTTATAAGGGTGGGCGGGACTCATCATCTTCGGACGAGACAACAACAGGAATAATCTCAATTGAAAGTCTCCCTCCTCCCCAGAAGGCTACAGGCTATTCTCATTTTGCTGATAGTTTTTCCGTCGTAATTTATTTAACTTAAATAAAAATCTTACCCACAGATTTCGCAAAAGATCGATTCTTTATATTTACCACCAAAATTACCTAACAAGAACCTTAGGTACAGAACATCTAATCCTACAATATTAAAGTAAAACTCTACCTCCATATGAATTACGTCTAATAAAAACCAAGCCTGGACCACTTTCGATCGCCGCAGTTTTTTCCATTTTCCAGCCTAGCCACTTTTACCGAACAGTCCAGTTCGACTAAGATTTTACACACATATATGGGCCCGCACCTTCGAGAGTGTTTGCTCGCTTCCGCGGTCCATTGAAATTGTAGATTGAAGATAGAAAGGTATGCTGTCACGGAGATAAGGAAGGAATATCTAACGTGATGTTTTGTGCGTCAGGGGGACTGCGGAAGTTTGCTTTTGGTTTCAGAAGTTCGGGTTTTGCTTATAAAAGTCACAGCAAACTCAAACTCAAAGCGTTTACTTCAAACTAGCTTTTGCCAGTGGCTTTGCCCCCATAGAATTTGTCCATGAGAACGTACCACCGGGGTAGAAAATACAATTCCAGACTATAATTAATCTCTGTGTCAAATTTCATCCAGATCCGTTCTGTAGTTTTTTGTGAAAGAGTAACAAATATTCTGAAAAACTTTCACGTTTTAATATTAACCTATTAGAAGTTCGCCTACTACAAGCCGTTTGCTTTAAGAGCTCAACGATTTAAATACGGTTATTATTTTTTGTCGTATATTTATTGTCGTTTCGAGAATTTTTTTTCTTATGAACGGGTGTCATACGACATTTGTGGGGTTAAGCAGGATAAACCAAATACAGACAATTTTGAATTGTCAAGGGATCAGTCAGCCAGAAAGATAAAGCTCATTCCATTCTTTCATTCTCAGCCCATTCCAAAACGTAATAAGTACCTATGGTCACCTATGGAAAGGAATGGGCAAGAAACTCCACGGACACTCTTTTAGTACGCGAGAAAATAGCTTACATATTTGAAGTAGTATAGGTAGAAAGAGTAACCGGTACAATCTAGGTATAAATAGATGCTGTATAAAATATCTGTGATAAAATGTAATATAGTCACTTATACAGTCGCCGTTCAACTGTGAAATTTTAATATCAAATATTGATAGAAAACAAAAGAAAAAGTAATGGAGTCTCATTAAGTTTAATAACGTATAAGTTAGTAAAAACCTACTTACAAAAATTTTATTCAAGAATCAAGGATCATTATTTTGTCAAAGATGCGACTAAAACGGTCATCTTTAAAAAAGTACTAAGTAGTAACTCCGAAGTGCATCAGCAGTTCTTGGTCAGGAAGACATTGATGTCTCCGGCTTAATTTCGCGGTTTTGCCTGCCCGTAATGACTGCCGCACAATAGGTACCTACTTATAGGTGACAGTCGTCGAAGTAAAAGAATACCAAAGGCCTTATGATTTAAAAGTTATCACGGTTGGACTTAAATGAAATAAGCAAAGGATACCATACCAATAACCTACCTTTTCTTTTTTTGTTGTTGCGGGGAAACCCTTTGGGTTAAACACCAGGGAGTGTGAGAGATCCTTGCCTCACTAAAGCCACTTCGGTGATCACCATCAAGACATCCACTACACATGTTTTAAATAGACACAGAATGTTTTACATGCCTAGAAATCAATAACTTGATGGAACGGATCGCGCAACTTTGTTATTTGGAATAGGTATACAAACGTGATTTTTGTTTAAACATTAGGTAGGAACTTAAAGTTTAGTTATGATTGGCGTCTGCATTTATTAGTTATTTGAAAAGGTAGTCAATAACGTTACTTTTTATGAACTGTTAAAACTCGGAACTTGTGCGTGAATTTATCAATGTGACGCACAGGTTTTTAGAATGAAATGGAATACTTATTAACATTAAAAGCAATTTTACAATTATATCTTCGCATAATATTTAATTTCTATACTGTGATAGAAGTTATTAGGACGAGCGGTCTTTTTTCTATGTGATATCATATTTTATTTTTTCCGTTTCAAATAGTCAATTATACCCACATTTTTAAACGTTTAACCCCGCGTCCTAATAGAAAGTGATCGTTACGCGAATAAGCGATGGACGCGTCCATAGTGTCACTTTTGTTCGGAAAATCGAAAAGCGCCATCTGTCGACGCCAGCACTAGTTTCGGTTCAACGAACAAAAAGTGACATATAACGCGATCGCTGCCTATTAGGACGCGACCTCAAAGTCGCGCGCAAACTTTAATTAAATTTTGTATAAAAAAAACAAATGGCTTTTTACACAAGAAAAATAACAAACTCATATAGGTATGATCGTCAATTTAGTTACTTCGCTCTGTCGCCCGCGGAGCGCTTAATTGTAATTGATAGGTAACTATTAATTATACCTATTACATCTAACTTTCTTCCGTTATATCAGAGGAACTATTACGTCACATCCGGTTAACATGGTTTAGTGATTTAGATGAATGAATGTGGAACATGTAGGTTGTTATTATTTTATTATTAATTATTGGTGTGTTTTATTGGATTCTATTGTTAGCGTGTGCTCTGCTTTGGAGAAGAAAATAGGGGTCTAAAAGTGTAAGTCTGAAATCGCAAACCCGTCTGGAGCAAGAGTGGTAATCTGTTCGTGCATTCCTTGAATGCGATGAGGCCTTTTTTGGGACCATATGCAATAGCCCGCCTAGACTGGTTATCGTAAAGGAATAACCTTTTTTTTTGAGGGTGGGAATTCATCATATGACTCCTCTCGCTCTGGGTGGAGCGGAAGAGAGTGTCAGATTCTTACTGACTAAAACCCATCCATGTTCCTTCCTTAGTCCTTTACCAGGGCAGCAGTAATCCTTTCAGACAATCGCACTGGCCCCTTCAACTGTGCTGACATCTCTAATACCCTTGGGAGAACTCAGGTGTCATATTAAGATTATAAGTTCTAATTCTTCATTTGTTTTTTCTTTCAATTATGTCCATGTCCATGTCATCAATTTCTTCTCAGGGGTAGTCACGTACCTAATAATAAGGTAATGTCAACTCCATTTACCTTATTTTTGATGACGTTTAAAAGTAATTCTAATATCCTCTTAACTGAATTACCAATTTAATTTCATTTCATTTCGTTGCACTTCCAACATACTCCTCTCAGAATTTGTTATATTCTATTTTGCATAATCCCGAATGAATTTTTCCGAAGACAATATTTTTCGAAACTAGTTATAAGTCTGGATTTTCCCTTTTGCCAGCAGGTGCCACACGATGGCGCTGCGTTCGGTTGGGGATGGCAGCTGTCACCGCTGGGGCCTGCCAGTACCGTAGGACACTATTATGTGAAGCTACCACAGGTAAGAAAACGAATAAGAAGTACTACAACGTTAATGGACCATTTAGACCATATATACGAGTACATAGGTACAGAGGCCAGCACAGTAAGTTACCGCAGTCTGTCTTTCTTTGACAGTTTTTCAACTTTAATACAAAAGCATAAAGTTCATTTTCAATTGGGAAAAATTGACAGTTTGGGATAGCTTGATGTGCTGGCGACATGGCACTTACCTTCTTAAGTATGACTACACCGATAATGTCAATGACCTCAAAAGTAAAAGAGACGGGGACTTCTGGGCCTGATTGTGTTGTTGTGTGTGAAGTCGAGATATAGCTTAAAAAAAAGGTTATATTTTTAAGTTAGGGTTACGAAGTAATTGGAATATCGATTCAATTATAATCGATTACCGGCTTTATAAGGAGCGCCCGTGTCCATTCAAAAGAAAATTATACCCCTTCGTAATAAAGCATTTTATAAAAAGAAAGGATTTGCCTGGATCGAGCATTACAAAATGAGGTAGATTCTTATCATAGTCCATATTCAATAATTTTGTACCGTCAAACGGGGTGAATAGGTATGCAGGGGTGAATCGGGACGAAACTTTAAAATGGATGGGCCAAAAAAAACCCGTAATGTGTTTAATAATAATAATAATAAACCTTTTATTTCATTATCCGTAATGTGTTTACTATATTATAATTAACAATTACGTGTCCTTATTGGCAAAAAAACTATATTATTTCAATGTTAAAATCCCTTTTAAATTTTAGTCCCGATTCAACCCTGCGTCCTTATTTACCCTGTCTGACTGTACCATTCATCTACATATCTCTACCATGCCTATAACCTAACATTCTACTTCTGTTTCAGTCTGAGCAACAAGTCCGGTACGCGGCAGACGGCAGCGGCTACCACGGCGCGGTCAGCGTCAACACTAACAGTGACCATCACGAACATACAGCCAATGTGGCGGTGGGACAGAAGGCTGTAGAGCTTAGTCATAAGGTAAGGATTACACATTTCTTTTCTTTCTCCATAAATGTGACTGCTGGGACAAAGGCCTCCTCTCTGTAAGAGGGAGTGGTAATCCATCACGCGGGTCCAATGCGGATTGGTAGAAGTCGCAAGTCTTCGAATGTTTAGTTTTTAGGATATACCGTTTCCCTCTCGATGTTTTTTTCACCATTTTGAAAGCTGTGGTGGTGTAATCATTTACAAAACGTAAAGCGCCTGTCCAAATTTGATCTCCCTACGAACTACCTCTTGTATTCGCCGCCGCTACTACTGTGCCACCACAGCTTTCTACTAACTAGTAACTGGAGCTTTTTCCAACCATTGTAGAAGCTTTTCTCGTAAAGCTTGAGCCGATAAGAGATAAGGGTTTCAAGTTATACGGATTATTAAAATAAAAAGCACTTTGTATATCGAAGTGGATGCAACATATTCATTTTCCAAGATCAAGGCATTGACCGAAGCGAGATATAACCTTTTTAATTTTTAGTCTGCATTGAAAATCTTTTTCGTATATTAAGACAGAGAAAGATAAACAGATAACTATATACAATATAAGCCGGAAAATTACTGTTTACTAATTATTGTTTTTATTTAATTTCAGGCACAAAACTTTTACGACAACTCACAAAACCAGAACTTAACCCAGCTGCCAGCACCGCCATCGAACAGCCAGCAACCAGTCGACATATATCTGCTGCAGCAGCAGTACCAACCATACCAGTCCAACCCAGTGCTGCAGCTGCCAACCCAGGGCCAGACTACCCCCAGCTACTATGGATACAACAACCAAGTCCAATACACCAATGAACCCTTAAGGGACAACTCGAACCCTCTTCAGCAAGAGGACCCCAATGAGTACCGTCCCGAAGTTCTACAGGTCTTCAAAAACCACAATTGCTCTAAAGAACATACGTCTAAAGACATTCAAAATGATTTGAATAAATCTAAGGAATTGTTTGCAGAAATTCCTTCTTATGATATTCATGATATTAATAACTTTGCAGCAACGGCTAATCCTTACTATAGGAGAGCAGTTAATTTTAGAGTAGAAGCCCCAAGGGCTAATGCTCGTAACGAAAGATTTTATTTCACTACGATTGAAACTCCTACTACAGCGCAAACAGAAAATGCAACGCAAGTTGGTATTGATAAACTAGTAGCGTCTACCCAAGATCTTATATCCAATGAAGATTTATTAATCATCAACCATGCGGCTGAAAAGCATGTTAATGATCAATCTGATGACATAATAAAACCTCGTCCGAGATATGTTTTTAGGAATAATAATAATAATGAGTATACCGGACAAGATAGTAGAACGAATCACATAACGGTCAAAGCTAAAATTGGTAACATTGTCAATAGTGATGTAGAACATTTAGAAAATGACCGGCTTAAAGATCAAATCTTAAATACTAATTCAAATCAATACGACTTCGCGAGACCTATTGTAGTTCAAGATAATTCGTATAACAATTTCAAAGAACAAATAGTAAATAATCTTGTGTCTACAATGGTTCCATACATGGCGAATGGCTATCAAATAGTAGGAGTAAGAGATAATGTAGAAGAGAATAACACTAACAACAATAACTACAATTCAAACAAGAATAATGAAGGATTCGTTAACGTTACTCCGAGACCTGTTAATCAGAATTATCTTGCCCCTATAACAGTAGCATTGAGGCTACTCAATGCAAACGATACAGACTCTTTCAACACAATAGATGATCACGAAGCATCAGACAGTGAACTAATTTCCGATACAGTACACAGTCCACCAAAGGAAAAGACAATTGTTGAAGTACAACAATCTATACCAGTTGAAATCACTCATATAAATGACGTAGAAGTCCATGAGTATATTGATATTGATGAAGGACGCAGCAATAACAAAGGACCTTTCGATGTAGCAAAGTCTTTATATAACAAATACGTCGATGCTTTGAAATCGTCAAAGAAGATACAGGATAATATGAATAAGCTTTTGTATAAGTATGGTGCTCTGAAAGAAGAGGAGAGAGATGAGAATGAAAATAATAATAATCATGATTATGAACAAAAGGAGCAGTTAGAACCAAGCGAGAATATTCAATCACCAGTCGAAGTAAGACCGAATCAAGAAGATACAGACACTCAGAGAAGCGAACAAGTTCGTTATTACAATTACGCTAATGATAATCAGAAAATAATCCAACCTATTATCATTGAAAAGGAAGTACCTATAACTAAATTCGTTGACAGATTCATTGAGAAAAAGGTACCATACCCACAACGAGTAGAAGTTCAAGTACCTGTTGATAGGCCGGTACGTGTAGAAGTACCGTATGAGAAGATTGTCGAAAAACCTGTAGAAGTAACTAAATACGTTGATAAACCTTACCCAGTTGAGGTTCCTAGACCTTATCCCGTAGAAGTTAAAGTGCCTTATCCTGTACAACAGAGAGTGTATGTTGACCGTCCGATACATATTCCCTACCCGGTTGACAGGATAGTCGAGAAGCATATATCTCACCCAGTTCCTATACCAACTCCCGTCGGAATTCCCTACGAGGTCCAAGTTCCGGTAGAACACAAAATACTATATCCAGTTCCCGTTGATAGACCAGTACCAGTAACTGTGGAGATTGAGAAACCAGTTGAAAGGATAGTCAATAAAGAAGTGGCCGTACCTTATGCAGTTGAAAAAAGAGTTCCTTACCCCGTACACTATGAAACCAGAGTTCCTGTACCCTACCCAGTTGAGAAAAGGATACCTGTGCCTGTTGAAAAGATTGTTGAAAAACCTGTGATGGTTACTAAGTATGTTGATAAGCCGATACATATTCAGGTACCCGTACCTCACCCAGTTGCAGTCCCCGTTCATGTCCCTCAGCCTTACCCTGTAGATAGGATTGTTGAAAGAAAAGTGCCTTACCCGGTTCATGTGGACAGAATAGTCGAAAAAAAAGTCCCAGTACAAGTTCCTTACCCAGTCGAAAAAGTAGTCGAAAAAATTGTAGAAAAACCTGTAGTGGTCACTAAATATATTGACAAACCTTACCCTGTTGAGAAGAAAGTACCATATCCGGTAGAAAAAATTGTGGAGAAGAAGGTTCCTTACCCGGTCCAAGTGCCTGTCGAAGTCAAAGTCCCATATCCCGTAGAAAAAATCGTTGAAAAGCAAGTACATGTGCCAGTATATAGATACGGTCAGCACGAACAGAATTCTGAAACGAGGAATAACGCGCAATACCAAAATTATAAAGAGGATAGACTTAAAAGACTTCAGAATCAGCAGGAAATATACATAGCACAGTATTACCAGTTGTTGAAAGAAAAGCAAAGACAGCAAGTTCAGTCAACTGCATGGGGGAATCAATACGCGACTTCTTACCAATATATAAACAACACGTCAGGTAGCAAGCCCGAGGAGAGAAAGCAGAGTAACTTGGCAAATTATTTGACTTATCTAACCAACGGTCAAAGTAAATCTAACAACAACCAGTACTATGGCCCAGTGCCAACTCAGAACCAAGATGATTGGTGGCAAAACAATAAGAATTATATGGTTGAGGTTAAAATGAGGAGGGCAGATAGAGAACCGAAAGTTAGCAACTTGAGGATCGAGTATGGAGGATTTAGGCCTCCGTTAATACCGAGTACTGAAGTCGACTTGGACGGGATGCCGATTCATAAGGAGGCGTGAGTGTAGCACAACCTTTTTGTGGCTTTAAATTGTAGTGGTCAATGCCTAAGATACCAAGGTTTTGAAAAAAGAGCTGAAATGATATTTTGATATGTTCTAAATGTGAAATCTAAGCCAGTTTGTCATCTTCTTAGTACATTGCCCTTTTAGCGTATTTAAAAATATGTGATTTTAAAATGCGAGACGACGAAAAGATGAATCCGAAAAAAAACCTTTTTCATCGTGGTAGGGATTTTGTAAAAAATAATCTAATTGAATTTACTTAATTTATAGATACAGTAGTGCAGTATTTCTTTAGATAAATGTGTCATAATTTAAGTTACTATTCATGCTTTTATCGTTCTTGTAAAAATTGTTTTAATACTTATACCTAAGCAAAGTGTACCTAAATACCTAATAATTTAGAGGCTAAAGGCCGTCATTCGAAGGCTATATTATAGAATATTCCTATATTAGAGAAATATGCCTATTGAATAATGATATAGAATATTTGCGAGATGCACTAGTAATCTATATCCAAGTAAGAAATTGTTTTTGTTTAAAAAAATGTGATGTGTAAGCAATCTTTATGCTCTTTGTTGACATTATTTATTGTAATTTTAATGTGTAAGAATTGTAAATATTGCGAAATACAATTGTTGAAGGTTTAAAAAATAAAATTTTATAATATACTCTGGTTTTTAATTTGATCAATCCCAATAGAGAAGTATGGAAGAAAAATACGTTGCGCCGACCTCAAATAATTAAGGATAAGGGCCGAGTCACACCGGAATGGCAGCGGCCTCGCGCGACCTACAGACCGAACGATCTAGTCTCCTCTTGACTAGTTTAGTTTCGACTGCCACCGAGTATACTACTACTATACGAGTGCCGCGAGTGGCCTCGCGTCGCCGCTGGCAGCCGCGGGCAGAACAACCGACTAGCGGCTCCGCGGCCTCGCGACCGTTTCAAGCTTTACATGCGATACGTCATTAGCGTCTTTTAAGTATGTAGATCAAGTTTAAAATTATTTCACACTGAAAATGCTCACCGCGTCACTGCCGGCCGCTGCCATTCCGGTGTTTCTGGGCCCTTAGGGCAGGAGAATAAAATGTTCATATTGATGATGATGGCGATTCCTAATCAGAAACTATGCGTGGTGTTATATAATATGTAGCTACGGGTAAATAAGGTATTTAAAAGAAACAACAAGCTTGGAATTAAAAATAAAATTTATTTTTCATTTTGAATATCTCACAAATTCTTCGACACACGTCCACCTCGCAGGCAAAATGTACTACACTAAATTATTACAAAACAAAGCTCATATATATAAATATATACTTAACTACATTTAAAACAGTATTATGTATTTCGGGACAACTGGTCGCATCGTCGTAGTTATTTCAACAACCGTCGAACATTGAGAGAAATCGAAATTATTATTTAGTTTATGTAAATATTGCATTTTTTCTTGTAAGATAAACATAATCTTGGTTCACGATTTCTTACTATTTCTTCTATTTCTTTCTGAAGTCCAAGAAAAAGACATAATTGTTAAAATGTAGCTTTGTTGTCTGGAATAAATTATATTAATATGTTATTGTTGATATAATTAAAATAAAACTAACTGCAATTTTTCATAATTTGTTTTATGCAGTTTTAATTTAACGACACATTACTAATAAAAAGCAAATAAACATATGCGTTTGTAAAAAAGATCAACTTGATTTGTATGTTGAGTTCTATTGCACATAGGGTTAAACATGTTTTTGTTACCACCCTATTAATAAAGGACATAATTTGTATTTGAGCAAAAGAAAGTTCTACTGTATTTCAAATAATGAACAATAAAATAGTGCGTAGTATATTCCATGGCGCCTAGCTTCTCACATTTGGCATAGACAACACGACAGTCGTCGCCGACACGTCAGAATTTGTGATTCCATGTAAAAGTTATAACACTACACTTAATTATATAATAGAAAAGTGATCCGCGATCGCCCCGCCGCACACACACATACATACTTATTTATTATAATAATATTTATCACCTAAAGTATGCGACAGTCCACACACGACAGAAAATATGACAAAAAAGAAAATCAAAGCTCACACAAATCGAAAAAGAAGGGTTTTAGTGAATCACAATATCGAAAGGCTTATTACATCGAGTAGACAGAAGTGACACGACCATAATGAACGATTATTGCTATAACTACAAGTCCGTAATACTTTGATCACAATACACGTCTAACGATTTAAGTGAAGTATACTATAACGCGCCTAAACTCAGTGCGTACACCCGTACAGTCACATCGTGAACCTTTGACACTTTCTAATTCAGCCTTATAATTAGAAAGAGCAACCGGCGAGGGCGAGCGCGCCGTCGTGCGAGCGACGCGACACGACCACGCGCACCGGTCGCACGACCACACCATCACATTATAAACATTTTATCGCTATTCAAAGACAGCCATATTTTGTATTTATATTTTGTTATATTGGAAAATGAAAAAAAATATCATTAACACTAAGCTAGATTGTATCTGTTGAGCTCAAACTCACTTTGTACATTATTACAACGATTAAAATACATAATGTAATAGTATATAAGCGATAGCACAATAACACTGCCTCGCCGGGTGTGTCGTCCACCGTATTAAATAATGTCTTTTAAAAAAACACGATTTCACAAAACAGAATTCCAAATATAAATTAAATAAAAAGTGAACAGCACACCCGGCCAGGCAGACGACTTATCTACAGAAAAAAAAACAATCATGTAATAATAAAATTGATGACACGAGTAAAATTATTTATACAAAGATGCGTTGACTGAGAGCGTGAATAACTATGTTTTTTGAAGATCATTTCACTGCGACACTCGATGATAACCACTTGGCACATTTATACGCTCCATACATTGTCCAACACTACATCACAAATAAAACTCTTAAGTCACTATCAATTAATTTATTTCCGTACAAACGTGGATAGAGCGAGTGCTGAAACTCGTGTCCGCCGCGCAAACGGCAAATGATAACGATACGATAACAATCGAATACAATGATCGAGTAACAATCGATCGGTTGACAACACTATTTCATTTATTTATCGAATATTAATACAAATTCGAGTTGGGTGGGCGTTCCGTTTTCAAACGTGATTTCAAAGAATGAAAGATTTCCATAGACAGAGGAGTTTTTAAATATGTTTGTTTTTTTTAATTCAAATTAACACCCTACTTTCATTATAGCGTACAGTTTAATTTGTCCTTTTTAAAGAAGAAACACTACAGACTTGTTTTGACCACCAGTTGATATATTTACAGATAACGAACTTGACGCGATGACATATGAGGATTATCTGAACAATTTCAACCAGTTATCAAAGATCAAATTTGAAAACGGAACTTCTCACAATTTTTTACAAAATTCGAACATTCTGTTGTTTAGAAGTCGAAGAGTTCCGGCGGCGGGATGGGCTCGGACGGCAGGCAGTCGCAGCTCAGCTCGAACGTGGGCGGCGAGGGCGGCGAGCGCGCGCGGCCCTGGCGCCGCAGCGTGTGCACGCTGTACGAGTGCGCGTGCGGCACGTGGCGCGTCCTGCTGGGCCGCGGGATGTCCTCGCTGTCCACCCTTAACGATAACGACGACCGCGGCTGCACCGGAGTGCCTCTCGCCGGCGATACGGGGGGCCGGAGGTAGTCTGACCTCGCCAACGCCAACTCAGCTGGAGTATAAGCCGCTAAGAAATGAGCCAACGCACCGGAGGGTGTCCTTGCTCCACCGTTGGCGACCAAAACCATGTCCTCAGCCGACAGGCGCAAGGAGTCCGAGCGCGGGGGCGGCGGCGGCGGTGGGGGGGGCGTGCCTCTCTCGGACGACGAGGAACGTTCGCGGCGGCGCGGCCGGGGCGCGCGGGGCGTGCGCGCGCGGGGGGAGGGCGGGGAGGGCGGGGAGGGCGGCGAGGGGGGCGAGGGGGGCGAGGGGGGCGAGGGCGAGGCCGAGCGGGGGGACGCCGAGCCGGGGGAGGGGGGCGTGGCGGTGCGCCGGCGCCGCCGCCGCCGGGGAGGGTTCTGGGGCAGTCACAGCTTGAGTTCGTTCGCGATCTTAGACGCAATGTTCTTGAAGCCAATGCTGGTGCCTGCGGAGAAACGATATGGTTGTTCAAACTATACTATACGAACTTTGAGATACCCAAATTAGCATTTAGCAGTCAGACATGGCTCTAAATATATGCGAATTTGGGTGAGACATTAAAAAAAAACGAGAACATTGAGTGACTCTTTCTTAATAATCCTAATGTCATTCAAATAATTTGACGAAAGGAGATAAGATTGCGTAACTAAATAATTAGAAGATAGTTGCGAAATTACCCTCATTTCTAGATGACTTACCGGATATCCGCTTGAATCGCACGCCGTTGAGCGACAGTCGTGGCAACTTGCACACCTCGATCTCCCACTGCACCAGGGAGTCGGCGTTAGGATCGCCGTGGACGCACAGCAGGAGGAATCGCTCACGCTGTTCGTAGTCGCAGTTATTTGCGTCGAGCACCTGCGTTGGAAAGAAAGCAAGAAAGTTGTGATAGTGAAATCAAAATAAAACCGTGTATTCTTTGTTAACAAAGTTGGGAAACAACTGCACTACGTCAAATGTTTCTTGAAACAATGTTGGGTCGTCTTAAGTTTAGCAACTCCGTTTCCCGGTGAATACGGCGTCTTAATGTGAGACACTATAAAACAGAAAAATTGACACCATATCGCCGTAAATATGGAATAATGAACCTTATGTGATTGATAGCATTGATGGCCCAGGGCCAATGATGGGTTCAAACCCAGAAAGGCTCATTACTATATGTAAACTATTTCATCACCACTGCTCTCAAAACAGTGAAGGAGTGGAAAAGCGGCATGTTTCTAGAACCAAACATTTAAGGACCCAGTCCAGTGCGGGTTTAAAAAATTCAAATCAATACGCACTGAGCCCACTCCCTCTCGCTGAGAGGCCTGAGGCCTACGGGAACATTGGTGATGAGTCACCAAAAAAAAATCTGCTGTTCCATTCGCATAACTCGTCAAAATATAGGGAACAGCTGTTTTTTTTTCGCGATTTCAGGTGTGTTCCCATAGTAAAAGATGTTTATAATGATGAGTACAATGACCCCTCAAAGATTCCCTATGAATTCAATATCACCCTGTATGTCATTTCAAAATAGTAACTTTCTGATCTGAGGCAATCAGCAGTCCCCCATTTATAGAATTACCCTCAGACATCAGACCAATAAAATATGACGTTTGTTCCGCAGTCAGTATGTAGTCCGTTTATTAGGCGTTAAAAGAATCATTTCTGGAGTTCATAGCAAATTCACCCATACACTGTCATGAACACAGCTGTGTGTTTTCTGTTCTACCTCACAGTGCCCTACACACATACGTGCTCAATACATTTTGATCCATTCTAAGCCAGTGCCTTCAACACAAATATGTGTGTTTATTGTCCATACATTTTAATGCGTGTTGAAGGCACTTAGTAGGGATTTGCGACACGTATGCGTATTGAAGGCACTGAGATTCGAGCATCTGACAAAAAATAGTGGCAGTGTATGTGTTCAATAATACTATACCTAATACAGACATTTTATAACGAAATTTACTTTTAATTTTTGGGGCATCGTAAATGCTAACTTTGATAGCTTTCTAAGATGTCCACAACACATACCTTGCGGATCTCAGCCATGATCTCGTTGGGATCCCGTGAGGAGGTGGTCTTCATGCTCCAAGTGAACCGAAGAACGCGGGGCTTCACCTGCTCCTCATTGCCACCGCCGCCGCCGCCTTGTCTGTACATTTCATAGCACTATGTTAGAACAGGCAGCATTCAAGCTCAGATCTATAAGCGTTTCATACGAAAATGAACCTTTTTCTTTAAATTATAATGTTCATATTCATAGGAATGGTTTTTGGTTAGTTGCCGCATGAGGTCAAGCGTTTCAGGCGATTATGAACTTAATTTTTTTCACGAATAATGTTCATATTGCTACGTCAGTTAATTCTAAGTACGCTTTATAGATCTCAGCTCAAGACCGGTTATAATGCCACAAACTCATGATGAAAGGGCAGGGTCAGATGTCAAAGTGGGTCTGTGATGACCTTCGAAATCATAAAACAAATGCCAATAGGCTGACACGAGGCTTGACAACTGGGTTTATCACAATCTAGCTAGTAGCTTCAGGACCTGAATCGCCACTTCTTATAACAGTATTATTTCAATATTACTTCAGTGTGAGAATGAGACGGAGCTATACAGTACGTATAGCTCCGTCTCTTTCCCACTGTGAAGTAATATTTGAATAATACAGCTTCAAGAGCTGGTCGGTCCCCAAGGTCCGACAATCGGCAACCGCAATTTTTATCAAGTCTTGAAGTTAACTATGTATTCTCTTTATAAATTGTGCGAGTTGTAAGTACCTTATGTAGGTACTAGTGTAAGTACTTAATATACAGTGTTTGTAAAGGGATAAAGGGGAATTATGTTATGTAGAGCCAAGCACTCTTGAATGCAAAAATTATTTAATTGTTAATCTTTTGAACGCCAGAGCATAAACGCACGCGCGTGCCCTCCACGCCAGGCTACAAATTTATTTCTTCTTGCTGTCATGAATTGCCCAATATCAATGCTGTCTTTTAATTATTTTTCATGGCATTAAATACGTACGAAAGCTTCAATTTTTAAGATATCTATATAAACACTCACAAAAGTTATGATTAAATTGTTTTTTTCGTGTAATAGTGTTGCTGCCATTGTCACATATTTGTATTGTTGGCGTACAGGGTATGCGCTTGTATGTCACGTATATGTGACAATAGCGTCCAGAAGGTTAAAGAGGTGTACAAGCATGGAAATATAAAAACAGATAAAAAAATAAGAGCGATTTAGTGTAAAAGACACTAAATCTCACTTAGGCTAAGCGCAGTCGAGGCACCGGCCACAACCAGCGGTGGCTCTCTACTGCCCGTATTACAGAACCTCACTCAATACTCGAGCATTGCTTAAGCCTCAATTAAAGCCATTTGGTTGGTTAAAACTCATCATCTGCCTAGCCTTTTCCCAACTATGATGGGGTCGGCTTCCAGTCTCACCGGATGCAGCTGAATACCAGTATTGTACAAGGAGCGACTGCCTGCTCTGACCTCCACAATCCAGTAAGTTTTAAGTAACGCTTGGGTCTTCGATTGAGGTTCTGTAATACGGGCCTAAGTAGTGCTGTAAAGGGCACCCGCTGCAACACGTAGCTGGTGACTCGTTAGCACCGAGCATTACTCTTCAAGAGCACTGATGGTTTAGTGATAACAGTCCCGACTTACGATTGGCCGTGGGTTCGAACCCAGGTAGGCACTAATGCCTGTGAATAATTTCAACACCACTGCTCTTAAAACGGTGAAGGAAAACATCGTGAGGAAACCAGTGTGTTTCGTTTTCATATCAAAATTGGTATCTAAATTGATCAAGTATCTAAAGTGAGATTACAAGCGAATATTTTCAGAAACATTTTTATACTAATCGACGATTTATTGCAAAAGGTTGTAAGTCAAAAATATGAAATAAATGGAACCAAAGCGCTATTAGTAGACGGGCAAGCGCGTCTTAACTCGATTGTTGGAATAATTATTTTAAACAGACAATTATTAATTGTTGTAGTAAATACTAATTCGTTGACATCTGGCGATGGTTTTGTGAGGCCTAAAGCTGTGTACGCACAAACGAACAAAAACATGGTGAACATGATCATCGAACATTTTGCTCGCACGTGGGTACCTACCACTTTTTTTTTTAGGGTGGGAAATCATCCAATGACTTCTCCCGCTCTAGGTGGAGCGGAAGGGAGTGTCAGACTCTTACTGACTAAAACCCATCCATGTTCCTAAGCGACTATACAAGCTAAGGGCGGCACCCCCTGTGGGGTACGGACCTCGTCTTAGGGCGTCGCTGGCGGAGGACACCAAGGGACAGCTGGTACGGGACTGGTATTTAAAACTACTGGCTCACGGCAACGCGGGCTGGCTCGAGCAAGGGGGGGAGAAGTCATTGCATAACTTTAAGCAGCGTTTATATGTAAACCGTTTAATAGGGATGATGACAGGGTAAAAAAATAGAAATTATATTTAGTCCGTCAGTCAGATAATAAAAAAAATATCAGACACGTATTTTTTGCTTTATCATATAACAAAAAATGTCATAAGTTGGGGATTGGGGGCTCGCTACGTCACAAGTATAAAAACTACATACCTACTCGTGACGCCATGCTACATTTCAACTCCATGTATCAGCGTAATCTTTAGATTACGTAAAAAAAAGAAAAAATACGTGTCCGCTATTTTTTAATAATCTAGCTGACCGACTAAAAAATAAACTTTAGTCATCACTATCATTCATACAGCATCAGAAATTAACGTCCAAAAAAAAACAAGACATAAAAACGTATATCTGCTGGACACTCAACAAACAGGGATAAGATGATGAAAAAACTAGGATAATTACCCAAGCATGGTTTGTGGACTAGCGCCTACCGCATGCTTCGGGGTGGTACCGTCCAATGGCCTAAAAACAGAAAAACATAAAACTAACGCTAAACACTAGGGGCACGGGTGTGGCGACGAGTACATTACATACATTGACGATTTGTTATACGCTGGTGTGACCAATTATTTAAAAAAATGTAAATAATTTTTTTTAATACCCCATTTCGCAATGTTCTGCAGATAAAAAATAAATTTTACAAAAAAAAAAAAACACAAATAAATATTTTAATAAAATAGCAAAGACATTTTTAATAAAATTTTAAGATTTCTAATCACGTTCACGACACAATACTATTAAAAAAATAAATTCTAAAAAGTCTAAAAATGTTGATATCCAGCGTATCACAAAAATAACCAATGTTAAGAAGGAAGTGCATATGGAAAAAAAAAGATAGCTTTATCTAAAACATAAGCACACTTGTAAGCAACACAAGGCACAAATCAAACACATGCCTGCATTATACTTATTTCCAAAGATTTAAATCGTTAGATTTGTCCGAACGAGAAAAAACATAGTCACGTTTCTGTTTCGTTGATAATGAACTTTTGAACATTGTTGTCTCGCTCACTCATACTGAAATTCGTATCTATCGGTCGGTATCTTTTCGCACTACCTAAGTACGTCGAGAGCCAATCTAACGATTTCAATCTTTGCTTATTTCAGATATTACCTATTTTTACTTACCTTGGTGTCTTTGGAAACTTAAAAATACAACAAAAAAACCATGCCTCAAACTGATCTTCATTCCTAGAAATTTCTAAAATGGTTTAAATGCGGCAAAATGAATGTAATGTGTAATCAGAATTTGACAGTTGAAGAAATACATCTCTATTAAAAAGGTGAATTTGTTATTATTTTCTAAAATATCATGCAATACCTAATTTTCTTTGTTATTTCGCGGTAAATGAGTGAGTGGCCTAACCAATACAACATTATTAAGAATTTAGGGGAAATCAAATTCAACACATGACTGGTTAATAGCAAAAACTTTTTGTGTCAATATGTCAGTAAACAAAAAAAAAACAAGTTAAATTTTGTTATTCACGAAAAACGAGTAATCCATCCAATTTAGTACTGTAACAATATTTTTAATAAATAAATTAAGAGCTTTACAAATATGACGTTGGTAAATTGAATATTATTTTTTTATTATACTTAATGAAGATAAAAAATACTAGCTAACATGTAAAATATGCATTTTTATGACGCTGGCAGACATGCAATGTTTTGAATTTATCAATATTTTATTTAAGAATCAAATATTTTGGGGTTAAATCATGCTTTTTCTTTTTTAATAAGAATAAAAAGTACAAATCGGCTGGACTACATATTAAAATACACACACAAACGCTTTTTTTTAACCTTTCGTAGAACGATGCAAGAATATTGGTGAAGGCGCGAAAATTTGAAAAAAGGAAAGTGGAATAATGTCATAAGAGTTGTATTATTTCTATGAACATTAGGAATTTAATGAAAATGGTCACATAAAATATTTTTTTTTAGTGCAGATTGATAGAAATATTCATTTATTTCGATTTCAAAAGTTCGTTATTAAAATAAATTATATTGTGCCCCATTGGTATTCTTGAAAAGTTGATTAAAAAAAATTAAGTAAATTATTATTGTTTATAAAATTAAGAATTAGTGACCCTTATTTTAAGATCATTTTAATTTATGTTCAGCCATTTTCTTGAAAAATATTTTTTTTAAATGTACGTATTCGTCACCCCCACCAATAAAACCTCAAACATCGCTCCCGAACCACCACAACGTCGGAAAAAAAAAACTTCAAAATAAAAGGTTGTTGCTGATGCCTTGCGGCCTACCTCCTTTGGATGTCCAGGGAGGAAAATATACGTGGTTTGGCACGCCCGGTCGACTCGCCCAGTACCGACAGTCTGACGGGATAATACTCACCATGTTATTATATATTTATATTATACAGGGTCATTTTTTAATCACCATCCAAACTTTTTCTAGAAATTAGGTACTATTCAAAGACATTATTTTCAAAATTAGGAATGTCCAGTTTTATAAAATATAAGTACTTAATATCAATTCAGCGTGGTTACTAAGACATACGTTGAATACTATGTTTGCCGCGTATGATAAAAAGGGGCGACGCGCAGCGTGTCTATCCGCGACAGATATACACAAACTTAACGCCCTTTTAGACAACGAGTGATGGCTTATCTATAATTATATACTATAGTACTGACATTTACGGAAAAAAATATATATTTTATTATTTTCATTAACATTTGGATGACGATTAACAATGCATCCTGTATATTCACCATTAGTAACGGGCGTGATATCTTCAGTTGAAGATTCCTATCATTAATTTTTTTTTTCCTATTAAAATATCTAGTAAAAATATTCTTTCTATAAGAAATTTAATAGTATGTTCTAGCAATAGATATGAACAAAACATACAATATATGCATACAAATATAATATTTAAATTGTATATCTAAATCCCATATAACAATTTTAAGATCAAATATAAAAATGAGACGTGACGGATACCAGTGTTTTCTGAAATACATACATACAGAATTTCAAATAAATCATTTAAATTAACAAAGGGAGTAGATTCAATGTAAGGTGATTGTCTTTCTTAAAAGGTGTTCCTTACTAAAACTTTTCAGTAATTTAAAAAGGAAATGTCGAGTGAAATAAAACGCAACTTGTTATTAAAAACTTGATTATTTGGAGAAGCGTAACACATCCATTTATTGCGTACTGTCAAAACAAAAAGGTATTCATACTTCAATACACATAGGTCAACTTAATTCTCTTATTTAGCAAAGTTTTCAGTGGCAGTAACATTCAAAAACATTTTTGTTTTTTAATTTTTTTACTAAGATTTTACTAGAAAATATTCTTGAATTTTACTAAACCCCAAAATATATAAGATCACATTACATAAATGCATCTTAAAAGAATGCCCATGATTTAGAAGACTATGTATTATAATCCCAATTAAAATTAATTTCTTTAAATTTAAATGTACTGGGAAAATAAAGCGAAAATAAAATATGGACGGCTGATAAAATATGAATACATACATAAATTCACTACGATCCCCTATGGGGTGAGCAAAGCTCTAAGAAACAGTAAAACTTATTTTTAATTTTCAACTGTTTTAGAGTACGAACTAAAGTACTCGGTCTATAAAACCAAATAAACTATATTTTTTCTAATAATTATCATTTGTCGTGCTTTTTTCCCAGTGAATTTAAACTTCAAACACACTTCAGAGAAACAATGTCGCCTGAAAAACGCAAAAAAGGATGAAAATAGAAAAAAAATCTCGGCTGTAAAGTATTAAAATAAAATATCTAACTACGCTTAGCGAACTAAGTTAGAATGTATTGCATTGTTCCTAAATCGTGTAATAGTAACAGAATAATAATATTGCTTAAAAATAAAAAAAAATTCTCGCAGAAAAAAAAATGCACTATTTATGTGCGTAAAAATTATAGATTGTTTGATAAATTATCTATACCCAATTATATTTTTTAATATATTAAATTAAATGTCAAAATATTGTTATGTCATACTCAAAAATATTATTTTTATAAAAGGCTTGACTCGGGTTATTTTGCGAGCAGATACCTTATTACCTTCATTTTACGTTTGTTTTTATGTGTGTTTAAGGTCCAAAACCCCTGTGACATACAGTTTAAGGATTCAAATGTTTAAAAATGTTGTATTAATTGATAATATTAATCAATACTTTTGAGTATTACACATGACTGAGGATGTAATTTTCCTGTTATTTTTTTATTAATAACAGCAATAAAATACAAGTTTTCATATGGGTATTCCTTACAACAGCACCTAAGTTTTGACATAAAATTTGTTCAGTACTCTATCTAATGTTCAACGGAAAATACTGGACAGACCATAGATAAATAAATAACACAATATTATCCATTACTAAATATTTTGAACTAAATTACTCGTCTCTTTCTCTCAATTTTGAAAGACAAGGACGGTAAATCATTTATTTATTTGTAAATGTATCATATCGCAGAATATTATTACATAAAGAAAGATTTAAGGATCTAAGTACTTAAACAAATTTAACAGAAAACTATTTTTTTCATAGTGGCAGAACTAAACTATTTTCATATTTGAAGATATTTTGTAAGAAGATTTTAAAAGGCCCTCAAATAATATAATAAACGAAATATGAAGAAAGTACACTTATTACACCATCCAACGCAATAATAAATTTCCCTATAACGCTTCACAACTATATAGAATATACAGTGTGAAACATTAAAATACTCAAGTACCCCTTATATGATTGAAAATATTAAAAAAAAATGTTAATATATAATATATATTAAATACGCTTATATTTATGATATAATGGACTTTTCACGAACAATAGAAAAGTTTTTAGAAAAAGTCAAACGCGACATCCTCGCACTCTGGTTATATTTACAATTTATTTAAAGATCCTACATGACATAACATTCTAATGAGTCAAAGTATGGGAAGTATATGAGACATGTAAAACATTTATTTAAGTGTTTTTTTTTTATATTTTCTATATAAATCGATAGCTCTTTTAGAATTGGACAAAGTGCAGTATCAAAATATTGATTTGTTATACAAGGTGTTTGATTAATGTAGATTAGTTTGAAGAGTTGTCGTTATATTTTTCTCATTTTCATTCAAACTTTGATATTCTTCTTGGCTGATTAATTTATTTCAGTAATTGTAAAATGATCTTTAACAATATTTTGTTAAATACCGTTTGAGCATGGTTTAAATATTTCGATACTTAAAGAGCATTGCGATTTTTTTACATATGATCTTTAAGCTTTTCTGACATGAGTTTCTTTTTAATAAAAATAACTTGACACAAATCTACACAATCTTAATTACACCTTGTATAAAAAACATTTTTAACAATACTACGTAGACACATTCCCTAACTCTATAGGGTACAGTTGAGGACAAAAATATCTTATTTTTTGGCCCTTAATTAATTTGTTTTTTTATTAAAATACAGCTGCCTAAACGTGTTAGCCCGTTTATGTGGTAACATCTACTGAGTATTTGTACCAAAGCCATAGGTTCGTCTGAATCTTAATTGCTAAAAAAAATACTATTTTATGTAGTATAATAAAATAAATTGATAATTATCTCACTCACGCCTTAACTATAATTATAATTGCGTTGTGGACCATATGAGTTGGTTTTAGATTAAATTTTAACAATGAACGAATACAGTAGTCTTGACAGTATAGGTTAACATTTTAAACATGGCTTAGAAAACTAAAGAGATTTTCCTTTTTTTTTAATTGAATTATAAGTCGTATATTTGACAATTCAGAACTTCAACTATAGATTTTCTTATGCCATGGTCCACATCAAAAAACCCAACAATGAGATTTTTACTACAGAAAACTTTTACTTACATAGTAAAATATGCAATACAAATATACAAAATATTGTTTCAGTCGATGACATCTTTAACGATTTAGGCAGAGTTCAGAATTTAGATACAATTTAAATTATTTAAACAAAAAACAAGATTTGTGCATTTTTGTGAACTTAAATATAAAATACATACGGAACCCTGGAATGTTGAAAATTCGCTCGAAAATAGAACTCTATACTTCTTATGAGCTAGTGATAAAATGCAACTCACGACGGGACTAGTTATCCGCTACATATTATTTTAAGAAAATAATCAAATTAACTGTAACACTTTATAACCCGAGTGTACTATTTTCTAGCAATGAACGAAAATTCGTATAAGAAAGAAATAACTTTTAATTATTTGAAAAAGGAACATTAATTTCAACAAAATAACATGTAGACAGAAGTCGTCGCGATTTTTCATAATGACAATAATGATTACAAATCGAATTTTTAATCGTATGTTAACTAAAAATGGATCTTTAAACTTACGCCAATTATAAAAAAAAATGATTAACATTTATGAACAACATCTCGTTATAATACATTCAGTGTATTAAAAATCCTGGCTGAACATACATTCCTGACAGTCTTATATTGACAATCATGACATTTATTGGCAATTACAACTATAAGTTTCATAAAAATATGCTTTTTATCGTGCTTGATAAAGTAAAGAAAAAACAAACTAAAATATAATAATATTTAATGTCATATTAGATACATTTCTTGTATCAAAAGATAGAATAAATCATTTTCCTAAGATTATTGTTCCGTCGTATAATATTTTAATACACTGAACATTTTTGTTATAAGCTCCGTCGATTAACAAAAATAATTCTCAATCAACGGAGTGTCCGTACTGTATACAATTCCCTATAATTTATTAATAATATTTAATTATAAACTTCTTAGCACGTCCGCAGTCAGCGATGATTCAAGGATTCTGATTCAACCTGCGTACAACGGAACGGGTGAGCGAATCGACCAATAAGGTGTCGAATCGCCCCCCTCTTCTGGACCCGGCTCGCTTTTTTAGGCAAAAGTATTTGATTCTCTGCCACTGGTTAGGATTGCCATATAGGTGTTTATTTACACTTTAAGCAAAATATTTAGCATATAAAAAATGATCACTCACTTTTGCAATTAAACCATAAAAACAATCACATAATTTTCATATTCTGTTTCAAGAAAAGCAAAACGTCAAAATTTACGGTTAAACCCTAAAATTGTTATTCTATGTTATGTTTTAAAATACACATCAAATGGTATTTTAATTTATGGCAATCCTATGGTAGTAAAAGGTCTCGCGCCGCAACACAAGATGCACAATACTAAACGCAACTCCCTCCGTTAAATAAAAAGATATAAAAAATCAAAAATATTTCCGTCACGTCGCATTTAAAGGGTTGTGGAATAGACTAGAAAGCGAAAATGTAAAAACCGGTAGAGGTCGCGACCGTCGACGTTCGTTAGTAGAAGCGTACGGTTAGGTAAGAAATATCGTCACACGGGGGATGCACGAGAGATGTTTTTTTTAATTATTATTAATATTTAGGTTATATCTTTTTTTTTGCTTTCCGTACACCTCTCAAGGTCGACGAGGCACAAACCGAATACTTACATAAATTTTTCTATCGATAAAGCACTACTGACAACACTCAAAGCATGTAGGCATGTCTGTAGCCTTAGCACACACTTCTGTTTAGCAAAAAAAAACTAATAAAAAACAAGAAAATATTAGGGGAGTACATCATGCTTTGATACTAAAACTACTTAGTAATTTGAGGGGGACTTGAGCGCGTTTACCGGTAGAACTGAGTGCGATACGAGACGATACGGGAGGAAGGTAGCATCGTGCATCCCCTGCGTAGACGCGAGATTCAAATAAAAAAATAAAGAGCTCGGAATCTTTTGAGGGAGACAATTTGATCTTAAGAAATAATAATAATAAAAAAAATGAATAAATAAACACACATAATGATTCACACATAACGAGACATACGAATGGGTTAATAGTGACCAGTTAAAGACAGGTAGTGTGTCTATGGTGTATTATAATATTATTTACAACAAAATAATAAATAAAAAAACGTAGGTTCGTGAACGGATTAAATGGAGCTCGTCTGAAAGTGTTTTTGTAGTTTTTTATTAGTTTATAAAGCGTTAATAAGATAAAGATAGAATATATATAATCGTGTTATTTTAGATCAAAAAGTGGTTGCAATTTGTGTTATAAAATTACGAAAGAAGAATGTGTTTCAATCCTAAAAACCTATTTATGATCTACAAGTCCCAAAATATAAACAGTTTTTTTTTTCTAAAACAAAACCCAATGTACTGAAAAACAGTAACAAACAGAGCTCCTTTATAACCATCCAAATACACAAATTCCTTCAAAAAATAATTATCTATGAAATTCACGAGTCTTTACTCCACAACCCTTTTTTTTACAAAAAAATATCTAAAGAAAAATTTGGTCCCATTTGGGCGCCAATATCAAAGGTAACTATTTTAATATACTATGGTATACTATATGATACTATAATAAATGAAATGAAAGTGGGGTGATTAGACAAAGATGTGCGTGGAAGCTGTGATCGCTAACATCGATGCTTAGCAGTGATTTGTAGTTGTATGAGGCAGTAAGTTGTAAGGCGTTTTGTGGCAATAACAAAATTATTAAAAAAAAAAATAGTATTTCTACCAACGACAAAAAAAAATGTAACCTCCATGTTATTTCCATTAACTCGTATTCCATCTTTTTTTTTTGTTATTACAAAAAAAATTAAATCAGTAACAGTATAAAAAAAATGCCTCAAAATGCCTTAAAAACTTCTAAAAGAAAGTCTACTTGCGAGCCAGCATCAATTCATAGCTTATGGGGGCCATAATATAACGAAAAAATATAACAAGACACCACCGAAATAATATGTGTAACATTAATCATCTGGTTAGTAACGAGATGGAAAACTGTGTTTGTTAACAGTGTATGTATTAATGACAAATGTGTTCGCCGAGGTTTGCGGCCGTTGAGATTGACCTCAAAATGTGACTGTTTGTGTCAATTGTTAAGTTTTTTTTTGAGATAATTTTATGTGATAAGTCAATTTTCTTAATATAATGAAGGTGTATGTAGATCGCGGGCGATGAGATCGACCTTTTAGATCGAGATATCGTTCATCGAGTGACTGTAAGATTAAGTTTTGAGGCCGACAACATGGATTCATCGACATCTATCAAAAATTTGTCCATCTAAAAAAATATACGAAACGTCACAACTAACACAAACAGTTCTCAACCGTATCCCCAGTGCGTATAATGTATATTTTACAGTGCATCACATATAAAGACTCACCGTTTGGAGAACCGCGAGGACAGCTTGGAGAAGAAGGAAGGTCTTGCCTGGTGCGGCGAGCCGCCGTCGCCGTACGCGCCGCCGGACGAGCCGCGCGATCGGGTTTGACCTGGGACGGCATTACGTATTTAGTGTCACTATGAGTATAAATATTGCAACTCACGAGCGCGCGTGGCCTTTGGATGTCTTCTTTTGAAATTCACGTGGCACAATTATTATTGCAACTGAATAATTTTTACTAAATGACTAAAGACGTATGTGATCTCTTCCAAAATATATAGACATTTTCATCAGATAGAAGAAAATGTGCAAATGGATCACAAAACGTACCTACTTGTGGATGCCAATTTTTAGCGCAAAATACAAATTCAGTGATTTGATTATTGGAATTTTTAAATCCGAGATTCTAATTTTAAATCAACATAAAGATATTTTTCATTTGACAATTTTGATGTTGATATAATCTCAATCTTCGTCGTAGATTTTAAAATTATAATATAAGTCTCATACAATAGGGGTCGAGCCTATTGCTAGGAACAAATACATAAATACACATACAAACATACATAAAAACAGCAGCATTTACAAAGTACTACAATCATTCATCCAGGATATGGAACTGACACACAACAATTCTAACATTTAATTTCAATGGTTTACTTTGAGTAGAGTTGAAGTCGGGTTCTTCAGGTGGGCGACGGCTTAATTTCACTATAATAAGACATCCTCATTTTATAACAATTTCGTTCTAAAACAAATCACAATATACTGGGTGTAACCGAAAGTGTATATACATACAAAAGGATATGCTACAGACCACCAAACTGAACAACTTTTACTAGGGGACCAAATCCGAAATCGCAAAAAAAAAAAATCAGCTGTTACATTTCGACGAGCCACGTGACCAAAAATGTATAGAACAGCTGATATTTTCTTGCGGTTTCAGAGTTGGTCCCATAGTAAAATTTGTTCAGTTTGGTGGTCTGTAGCATATTCTTTTGTATGTACATATATAGAAGACCCATCATGAAGCCATCATCAACCTTAAATAAACATTCAGCAATTCAACTTGGAATATTTTTTTTGGTATCTATACAATCGCTGTTTACGGTAGCGCGTAATGGAACGCATTCAAAAGATTGTGCTTACGGGTTATTTAAAGTTTACTCAAGTTATTTTCGTAAAAAAAATAATTAAAAAAGCAATGACTTGACTCTCGGGTTGGTTAAGTCCTTTTACACCCTGTATTATTTATTAGGTTTATTATGATGCTGAATGTGAAAACAAGAGACATGTTGCGCCGACCTCAAATAAATTGGGATAAGGGCAGGAGAATGATGCTGATGGTGAATAGTTAGTAATAATTTATAATGTTACCTGAGTGGAAGGTGGACCTTGAAGGTACATTCCTGGGGAACACAAGAGGGTTCGGGAACTCCCTCCGCGCGCCAGTGGCGCCGCCGCCCGTGGACACGGTGGAGTTCAGGCTGCAACGAAACAATATTTAAATTTACAATATATTCTTATATAATCAGGCCATTTTGTTCACCTACTGACGGACTAAGGCTACAACAGTGAGGTCACAAAAAAACACAAAAATACTGTGCCGGATATAAAAAAAAAATTATATTGGATTGAAAAAATACATAAACTAGGTAATTATACTTAGGTTATAATTAAATAAATAATGAAAAATAAACATAAGAGGAAATATTTACAAGATAATAAGTTATATAAATATACCTCTACTGCGATTAAAAACAACAGTATAGCACTAAAATAAATATTATTAATACAACATCAATCTGAAAAAGAAAACTAATCCCCGAAAAGTTAAAAAAAAATGTGCGGAAATAAAAAAAAATGTGAATCAATATTCCAATCTGCGGTAGCTCATTAGTAAGTATTGTGTTTAAGCCAATTACAAAGAAACAATAAATGCTTTGTGAAATAAACCATAATATAACTGATGCTGCAAAGCAAAATATCTGTGAAAACAAGCAGATTGTCACCGTCACTGCGAATCCTTTTCAGCAGAACTAACAACGAACATCACCAAAAAAAAACCTTACGAACAAAAAACTACATTACAGCACTCGGGCGATAATATGACACAACGAGTTTTTGACAGCTTGTGTGATATTCAAATAACAAAACAACTGATAAGAATTCATTGACCAATTTTTTATTCAATAACTGCTATGTCGCAGTTGTTTGTAAAATTTTACTAAAGGACTAACCGCGAAAAAAATCAGCTTTTCCAAAAAAAATCTTGAGTTATGTGCATATAAAAGTATATGAAACGGCCGATTTTTTCCTTCCCTTAGCAAATTGTGCATAATGATGAGTTAAGTGACTCCATTTCAGTTATATTTCAATTACATCTTGACGCTCTGCAAAGTCCAACTGCCATATTTACCGAGTACTGTATTATCAGCAAGCCGAACCAAACAAACCCTCGTCGTAACCAAAGCTTTAATAAAACCAACGCGAAGCTAACTACCGCGAAGCGTACGGTACTTTTCAGTACCAGTACCGGTATTGGGAGGTACCTCGGGCGCGGCTGTGCGAGGTCCCGGGCTGAGGCGTTGTGTGGCTGCGAGTCTGCACCGAGGGGCGGGGCGCCACTAGCGGACGAAATCGAGGCACTTTTGACGTGCGTCTTCGCCCCGGCCGTGGTCCCGGTACCAGTCGACCCGTTGCTGGTACTTCCGGTGCCATTTTTAGTGTCGGCCGCCGGGGCGCTGTTTAGTGCGTCGGTCAAGCATGCTGTTAGTCCCTTCTCATGCGTATATAAATATATATTCGGATATATATACAGTGTATGTTGAAGGTTACATATATATATTATAATATAGATAATATTTTAATTTACTTTTATTGCTACTAATTATGGGGAGTTCTGAATAATTTGACAAGATTACACAAATAAAGACAAATGTTTTAACACAATTTGACACAACGTTTCCACGTAGTGAGGGGCGAGACACACATTTTCATATAAAACACAATTTTATTTAGGGGTATAAAAGACATCATTATGAAAAATGGTAAAAAATGAAAGAGATATGACCCAGATTACCACTGCCTCTAGACTTTGCTAACCCCTGGTTTCTGAAAATCTGTTGTCTACTTATTTTTGATCGGCCAATTAACAATTGTATCAGCTAACATGAGATTTGAAAGCATATTAATAGAAACAAGAATTTTCAGAAACAGGAGGTTCCGACGTTTTTTGGATCGTTTTTTTTTTCCTTAACTCGGACTATCAAAATCCACATCTCGGAAAAGATATTGTGAGTGCGAGACCACAGCTACTATTTGCCGTTATACTTACGTTCGATGTCGATGGTATCCTTCTCAGTCACCGTATTGATTCATCCCAGGAGTACTGGTGATTGCGATATTCTTTAGGTTATGTTATCTGAGATGCTCAGCCGTTGGTCCCGTCTGTCATTTAATAGATCTTTGACCGTCGTTACGGGTAGTCAGAAGCTTAAAAGTCTGACAGCCAGTCTTACCGAGGGGTATCGTATTAAAATCAAGTAGGCCGTCACTCTATGTAAAATTCTGGTATCCAGCTGGTTCCGGTTAGACTGGCAGCTGACCCAAACATAGTTGAGAAAAGGCTAGGCAGATGAATAAAAAGTATTCTATGTATCTATCTATTTACCTGGGCGCATCATGTGGCGGGGACAGTTTAGGAGGCTGTGGGGGCGGAGGCTCGTAGGTCTGCGTGCGTCGCGCGCCGCCCGTGAGCGTGCGCGAGCGGGGCTCCAGCTTAGGGGCCGCGCTTGACGGCCGAGTCGTGCTTTGAACCTGGTCGAAATGGGGGAAAGAGGTAAAAAAACGGGCTTTAATGGGATCAAAAGTAACCGAAGTCCTTTATCGGGCCAAAAATTAAAAAAAAACTTTTTACATTTTTTTTTTACACTTTTAAAATTTTCATACTAAAAATTTATAACATGGTATACGTAACGTTTCCGCCCGCCAGACTGGGCACATGCCTTACAAATAAGATGATATAAAAGTAAAAGATAATTGTTAAATATTAATTGCTGAAAACGTTTCGTACTAAGTCCAGAGATAAGCACTGAAGCACACACTGATGACGTCACACGACGTGGCTGTAAGTAGGCGTAGCGGCGTTACGGTCCTGTACGCGCCATCTTCACAGGTATCCAAACCACCTAAAAAACTTTTACGGAAATATGTATCTTATTTTTTGTGAAACAAGTTCCATATCCGAATGTTTGAGACGTGACGAGACGACTTTGGCATACCGATTACATCACAGTTTTACAGTAAATACGTACAAAGTTAGCTAACTACAATTACTCATCAATCCTAGATCTACGTATGCTAGATAAATCTTCGTCATACTGTGTATTTATGTATTATTATTCTATTTCTAAATATTGTCTACGTTTTTTCTTATAATGTATTTTTGACATATCAAACTATATGTCAACCTACATTAAGAGCAGTTCTACACTAAATCCGAGAAATGTCGGTCCGAAGTAGCCATATCACTATTTTTATGGGGGGTTACGCACTAGATCCGAACACTGTCCATCTAGAACATTCCCAATACAGTCAAAGGGATGAATAGGAATGCAGTGGTTTGGATTTTAACATTGAATTGAAATAATATTGTTTGTGGACAGGACCAGTAATGTGTTAACCATATTATAATTAATATTTAAGTGCCCTTGTTAGCAACAAAATATATTATTTTAAAGTATAATCGTTTTTAAAGTTTCGTCTCGATTCAGCTTTGCATCCTTATTCACTCCGGTGAATTAGACGAAACTTTATAAGCGAATTTAACTTTAAAATAATTCCGTCCGGACGGACAGACTTCGGATCTAGTACGCAATTGAACTCGGAATATGAATTCGGATTCGGCTCGGGTGAACTACAGAACCGATCTAAGTGTCTCGTCACGTCGCGCTAACTAACACAACTACAGCTATGTATAAATACCCTCAACCTGTTACATTACACCAACACAAAGTGACAGTAAAATGAAGAACAGCTTTGTATACCTTTCGTACCTGCATTTGAGCAATCCGCGCTGTGTTCTCCTTGATGGACGCCGAGTCAATTGTGTTCTGGAACAACGAGTACATGGGTCTCATTAGTTTCCGATAAAACTATGGAAAATAAACGAAATGTAGCTATATTAAAAGCAGAGATCTGGCTGTTAAACACCTATTTCTGCCGTCTAAGCAACATTCGTCAATGGAATCACTAACTAACGTGATATTTTTTTAATATTGGTTAGCATTCATACTCTAAGATGTGCTAGCGCAGCGTTAAACATATTTAAATCATAATTCAGTGTCAACCAACTTCAAACAATTGATAGAAACGCTACAAGCATTTATTCAGAACTATAATACCAATAAAGATTCTTTTTTTCCTTTTGATCTAAGTAGCCCTAAAAAGACCTAAAATAAACGAAAACTTTCCGATACTTTGCTCACCAAAACACAACAATGATGACAGGAAAGAACAAAAATTATTCAAAGGTGACTTCAAAGTTGGTTTTGTATAAAATACCTCATAAATAGTACCATTTTGTTTTTTTTAAGGCTAGGAAATCATCCAATGTCTTCTCCCGCACGTGGAGCGGAAGGGAGTGTCAGACTATTACTAACTAAAACCCATCCATGTTCCTTCCTTACCCCTTTATGTTCCGAGGTAGCAGGTAACCCTTTCGGACAATCCCGCTTAGCACTTAGATAAGTCTGAATAAACCAATGAAGAATAACGCACCTGTCTTTTGAAATTGGAGGTCGTCGTAGTAGCCGTGGATGTGGTGTTGTTCGCAGCAGTCGTGGTCGTACCTACTGGAAGAATACCCTCTCATTACATACGAAACATAAAAACACGCGGTTACCGAAAGTACATCCAACAAACGAGATAGTTAGTCATGGACTAATTAGAGCAAATGGCATTATTTTCCATGTCCAATTCCACCAATAACCCTGAACGCGATCAGCAACTGTCAGTGTCAATATTCTCTAAGTTATGACAGTAACAGTACTTGAACGCTGTTTACTTGTGCTGATGCGTTCAGTATCATTGGTGAAATTGTTCCTAAGGGAGTTTACAAAGTCAGGTATAGTTTAGCAACAAGATGACAACACTAAGGTTTAATACGTTTACTGGTAATTTATCTCTTTTGTTGTCTGTACATTTCTTTTGCACTGCTAAACGTTTTATTGACAGAATGTTTAGTACAGCGACATCTGTTGAGTGCAAGCGTAAGTGCATTACCAGTTCTGTGATGACAATCGTGCTTTACAATCAACATTTCACCAACGACTTGTGTGTATTCTATCAACTCTTCATGCAGATGAACTTTTAAAATATTCACAACGTTTTGCAGTTAGATTTACACTAATTCGATTCGATTTAACACTTGAGTCAGCCCCTTCGGTCTTTACGTGTTTTAAATGTTATCTATTTTATAACTTTTACAAATTTAATTATTTTGATCATACATTTTTATTTTAAGTTTGTTATTATGCTAAGTTTGATTTGATTCTATGATATAAGCGTTAATGTTATTACCAGCTGAAAAGATGCCAATCACCCATGATGTTCGTGTGATGAAAAAGATAATAACAAAAGCAGCAATATAATATTTTCCATTTAAATACTAAAATTCCGAATTCTGTCCGATTTTTTTAAATTACTATCTTTTTCATGAAGGTGCTAGTGAGTAACTAAGCCAAAATTACATTATGAAGTAAATGACAAAAAATTATAGGGTAACTTTTTTTCGTAAGTGTGCGTTACGGGGGATCGCCTGCCGCAGTTAGTCGCTCGCTCGCATGAATCTTGGGACTGTCACCAACGAAAAGTCGCGCTATAATTTTATGAAATTTTTTGGCTTTAACAAAAGAAAATGTGTTTGAAATTTGTTACGAAATATCACGCTACACAATAAGCGACATCAACTATTTTTACAATGCTTTTTCGACGTCAATATCATAGTAAAGTTTATTTTATGTTGTCAGAGTGCAAAAGAGTCTATGGCCGGCTTGTACGGGAGGCATCGCAGATGCGTTGCTCTCGTGAAAAAACTATACTTTCATGGTATTAGTGATGTGGAAAAAGCTGCTGTAAAAAAAGTATTTGCTTATTACAATAAATTATTGTATGTATTGTTTGTTCTGTGGGGTGTATTGAAAAGTATATTTTTTGTAGAGGATGAAAGTAATAATGCGTTTTTCTTGCCGGAGCTTTGGATTCAGGACCGAAAGTGTTATGTCAGTGACTTCTATCTCGTGTTATTTCGGCCCCGACCCACTCCATCGCATTGCATTGTCTGCCTGCGGTATTACTTTGTTGTCGCTTAGCGTTGATGCGCGTGATGTTGCAACCTAAAACCTGCTTCCTTCGTGGGCTAACAAATGCAAAAAGATGTAAAAAATCCGCCTGGAATTCCAGAGATTAGCGCGTTCAAAAAAACAAACCCTTTAGCTTTATCATAGATGTGTTTTCGTATCTCTCGCCTTGTCCTAGTGTTGTTGGTGTGTTAGCGAGTGCTCGCACAGCCTAGTGTGACATCGGTACAGTGTGGTCGTGTTACCTTGCGTGCGCAACACCTCTGCGCCCGAGGAGGCGCGGCGCGAGGCGGCGGGGCGCGCGGACGCGGAGATGGAGCGCTGCACGCCGCGGTGGCCGGGCGAGCCGCCCGCCCCGGCCGTGCCGCCTGCCGGCATACTGTTACACACCGCGCCCAGGCAAGCCGAGCACAACCGAACGGGGCCCTGACTTAGCAACCCCACACTCGGACCCCGCTATACCCCTAAACCCTAACTTGACACCCCACATAATACAACATATTATAATATTCCCATGCATCCACTTTGTGATAAGGCCGTAGGTACTTCATCACGCGAGACAGTGCTGGTGAGTAGCTCAGAGCTAGTACGTAGCGCCCCTTAGATATGTGATTATTCTTTAACTTTACCCCGCCAGTATACATTCACCCCATTGTACACGTGGTACCCCAATGGCCCCTTTTTCCCCTTAAGTTGCAATTATTCACGAAAATCACTTAATATCACTAAAATGAATCCCAAAGATGTTAATCTTAAAAAACAAAGAAGCGAACCCCAAGTAAAATGGATGTATGAATTTTCCCGAAAGATGCCATCCCTCATTCATCTGATAAATGACGTAGTTCAATGCCCGTTTGATGTTTCCAAGTTTATTATTCTCGGTTGTGATCGGTTTGCGGTACGTAGAAGCACACGATACACACAATAATAATAAGAAGCAATAGGTATTATAGTATGAACCTAATTCATTTTAGGGGCAAACATATGATGACACATTTTTACAGATTTTTTTTTCTTCAAAAATAATCAACAAATTTTTTTTATTTGATTTTTGAATACACCAATTATGGTGATTTTCATGTCGAGTTTTTACAGCACAGATCACACTAAGGCCCATTTGCACAACAAATTACTAAGTGCCAATTTCATCAATGAAACTGGACGCGACCAGCACATAAAGCACGTTTGAGGGACGCTGACACTTTCATTGGTGGAACCCACCCTTATTTCTGTTTAGTGTTAAACATATTTAGAACATAGTTTTGTCTTTTTCTGTCAGTGTCAAACGAGTGACAGAAAAAAAACCATATTTTTAATTCATTTAACGTTGAATGTATCTAATGATTTATAGTGCAAGAGGGTCTTCTTAGTGTGATATTTAAAATAAAAAGTTTCTTGGGTAAGGACAAGAAAAATGGCGTCATAATATTTTTGCCCAGACAATACAAATGATATATAAAGATGCGCTCGTACATAACGTAGAATAATGACAATGAATAACCCAGTTAGAATTAAGCTAAGCTGAATCAGTATGGTCTAAGCGCTTTTGACGAATGCTCTAAGGCCGACTTAGCTCTTACTTTGACTTAGGCATGTTCCTGTCTCTATCTTGCACTTTAAGTTTGAAAGTTGTGCAACAGTGACGGGAATAACACTTAGCCAATGAGCGTACTAAGTAACGTTTATAGATCTGAGCTTTAGAAAACCCGCGAAATTAAAAAATATCGTTCGATATGTACTATATTTGCAAATTGCAAAAAAAAATTAGAATATAATTTGAATTTGGCGGTCTACCTTGGATCATCCTCTTAAAGCTTCATCAATCTATCCTTGGTCGGCCTTCGGTCTAACCGGATACAGCTGAATAAGCGCTTTACGTAACGGATGTACTTTTGACATTGAAAATAGGTTGGTAGTAATCCAACAGTTTTGCCGACAGTACTTATCGTGTAATAGGAAATCACCAATTAATAAATAAATAGCCCCCAGTTTTAAAATATGCAGAATTTTAGAGCGCTTAATAATGTTATTTTGAAGCAATAATATTGCTTATGTACACAGCCTAATAAATACCTATATAAACTTTTGCAGATACCTTTCATTTGTTTATTTTTGTAGGAAAAAAAATATATTTTGTTTTTAAAACAGTATGTCTTTGTATACAGTGTGTTAGGTTAAACGAGGGACATACTTTCAGGTTGTATTGTACTCATGGAAATGAACAACTTTGACTATGGAACTATAACTGAAATCATAAAAAAACAGCTGTTCAGTACATTTATGTTCGCATAACTCGTCAAAATGTATGGATCATCTGATCTTCTTTTTCATATTTCAGGGTTGGTCCCATGGACAAAGTTATTGATTTCCATGAGTACTATACAACCTGAAAGTATGTCCCTCGCTTAACCTAACACATTTTATATAAGGTGACTGGTAATTAGTGACCGATATTTAAACACGTAATTGTACTCATGATTACAATCAAATTTCCCAAAGAAACTTTTTTGTATACTCAATAGCTGCTAACAGCTGATAGGCGCGAAGTTCATTGAACTTTGCGCGCGCCAGTTGTATTGTTATTGTGATAAAATAAAACTATTGAGTATACAAAAAAAGTTTCTTAAAGAAAGTTGATTGTAATCATGAGTACAATCACGAGTTTAAATATCGGTCACTAATTACCAGTCATCTTATATATCTATATTAAAATTTATGAATAGTACCCCCCTGAAAGTATTTCCCTCGTTTAACCTAACACACTGTATATCTATATTAAAATGTATATATAAAAACTTATAAATACCTGAATGCGCGTTTGTAGTCGCGGTAGTGCCGGGCGGCTGGTTGCCGGCCGCGGCCGTGCGCAGGGACAGCGACGAGCCGGACCGGCTGCCGTCCGACTCCGGCTGGAACCGTACACGGAACTTTTTTATATCCGATCGGTGGTATCGTATCGTGGTACAGCCGAGAGGGTGTTAAGTACATACTTAAGTAAGTTATAATAATGTTCTACTACTTTTACTTTATTGAGGCTGGCTTGTCCATGAAAACCACAGTAGGGCTGATGACAATTTTTTTTTTGGCCTGTAGGCTGGATTATTCAAAATTATTGGATACGTATTTTTCTTTTTTTAACGTAATCCACACATAATGCCAATACATTGAGTTGAAATGTGGCACGACGTCACAAGTGTGTAGTTTTTATAATTATTTGTGACGTAGCGAGCCCCCACTCCCAACTTTAATGTTTTATCTCATTTTTTTTTTATTAATATGATAAAGTAAAAAAAACCGTGTCGAATATTTTTGTTACTACATAATTGACGGACTACATATAATTTCTTTTTTTGTTACCCATGCAGCATCCCTATTAGTGTATTTGTTTTATTTTTGGAAAAACTTTAACACCCTTTCCGTTGACCACCTACATTATGATGGATAGAAATTCCTTTCCCTTTTGAACATAGGAAAACACAGAAAACAATCACTGAAAATGATAAATTAAATACGGTACATAAAATAGTATTTCACACATCTTGGGTACATTAATAAACACATAAAAATTGAACATAACAAAAACATGCACAAACAAAACACCCAGACCCGGAACAATTATTTGTTTATACTTAACAATATTTGCTCCGTGCAGGAATCGAACCCGCGACCCGCAGCACAGTTACCATAGTGCTATTCGAGCCGTCAAACTGTAACGTTTGTTGTAATCATGTTCACATTTTAATGTTGTTACAAAAGGCAAGTATGTACTCTGTTTTATCTAGCGAACATTTGACTGGTTTTTTTTAATAGCGTAATATTTTGAATCTTTCACTTTCAATTTGTTAATTTAACATTATTATGATCATGGCAACCCGCACTGGGCCCGGGTTTATGGCCCACTTTTAGAGAGGAGGCCTGTGTCCCAACAATGGGGAAATTATAGGCTGATTATGCCTTATATGACCATGGCTATGTTCAGTGGTGGACTGCGATAGGCTTGAGTTGAATAATCGATTGATGATCATGGCTTTGTAACTAGACCTAGGTTTCAACGGGATTGTCCGAAAAGGTTACCGCTACCCCGGCACATAATGGACCAAGGAAGGCACATGGATAGGTTATAGTCAGTAAGTGTCTGACGCTCCCTCCCTCAAAAAAAGATAAGAGCTAGGTTTAGTCTGAAGCCTCTTAGAAGTTAAACATGTGTCAAATCTCGTCAAATGATTTTTTAGATTTGACCAAAACCTATAAAATAACCTTTTATACGTAAATTTATTATTTCTTACACATGAAGAAAATGGTGAAGTGTAGCCCATTTCATTCTTAAAAAACGTAGTACAACCAAAGCAAAACATTTAAAAAACAAAACATTACACGGGGTACGACTAATGCCAAGAACAAGGCGAGCCACACTGGGTTGGTGTAAGTCGCCCACTCAGAGGACTATGTCCGACCAGTGGGCATATTATAGGCTGATAAGAGGAGGTCAGTGTCCCAGTAGTGGGAAAATCCACACTAATATTATAAATGCGAAAGTAACTCTGTCTGTCTGTCTGTTACCTTTTCACGCCTAAACCACCCAACCGATTTTGCTGAAATTTGGTATGTAGATAGTTTGCATTCATGAGAAGGACATAGGCATATTATTTTTTGGAAATTCAACCCTTAAAAGGGTTACAAGGGGTGGCAAAGTTTGTATGAGAAAAATATTTTTATTGCACAGTATCGCATAGGTAGGGTAGGTAGGGTAGGTAGGGTAGGTAGGGTAGGTAGGGTAGGTAGGGTAGGTAGGGTAGGTAGGGTAGGTAGGGTAGGTAGGGTAGGTAGGGTAGGTAGGGTAGGTAGGGTAGGTAGGGTAGGTAGGGTAGGTAGGGTAGGTAGGGTAGGTAGGGTAGGTAGGGTAGGTAGGGTAGGTAGGGTAGGTAGGGTAGGTAGGGTAGGTAGGGTAGGTAGGGTAGGTAGGGTAGGTAGGGTAGGTAGGGTAGGTAGGGTAGGTAGGGTAGGTAGGGTAGGTAGGGTAGGTAGGGTAGGTAGGGTAGGTAGGGTAGGTAGGGTAGGTAGGGTAGGTAGGGTAGGTAGGGTAGGTAGGGTAGGTAGGGTAGGTAGGGTAGGTAGGGTAGGTAGGGTAGGTAGGGTAGGTAGGGTAGGTAGGGTAGGTAAGGTAGGTATCATAGTTAAGACAGGACAACGTCTGTCGGGTCAGCTAGTAGTAATATATATGCACAAAGACACTTCGAACAAAAGGCCACATAAACGTAACAAAATATCACACTTATATTCCCCGGGGCCCATGTAATATAACTGAGCCAATTATTTATAGGCTGATAAGAGGAGGTCAGAGTCCCTGTAGTAGTAACAATAAAGGATTAAAAGAGGAGGCCAGTGTCCTAGCCGTGGGCACATTAAAGGATCATAAGAGGTAGCCAATGCCCCAGCAGTAGGGACATTAAAGGATCATAAGAGGACGCCAGTGATGATAAGAGGAGGGTAGTGTCCCAGCAGTGGGAATATTAATGGTCAATAATAGAAGGCCAATGTTCCAGCAGCAGGAACATTATAGGCTGTAAGAGGAGGCCAGTGTGCCAGCAGTTGTAACATTATACCCTGTAAAAAGAGGCTAGCCTCCTAGCAGTGGGAATATTATAGGCTGATAATATAAAGACACAAAAACACATAAATGTAACAAAACATCACGCCCATATTCCCAGAAGGGTTATTATAAATGTTTATTTATTAAAACGTTATGCAACGAACAAGAAAAAAAGGCACTTGGTAACAATGACATATCAATACCAGTCGACTAAACAAAAGAACATCGGTGGAAAAACAATTAACCGGGAACAAATCCAGAAAAAAAACACACAAATAAAATCTACACATCCAGAGCACATACAGCCAATTTGCAAGCTCATTAAAAAGTTAAGTAATAATAACCTTTGTACTCACGTCCGTACTTTTCCTACCGAGCAGCAGGTAGGTCGCGAATACATCGTCGTACTTGGCCTCCGCTAGCGAGTACTCGATCTCTTGTCGGTTGTAGCCAACACATACGAGTGCCTCTGTTGTGGTGGTGGGAAAATAAAGAGTTAGAATTGTGTGTAACTGGGTTTAGGAGGGAGATTCTACGTACCTCGAGTTTGTCAATATAAATAAGGTCATATTGAGACAATTTTAACAAATATAAGAGAGATTATTACCAAAAACTAACAATTTTGTTACAACATTTATTAAAAAAAAATGTAGAATAGTAAAGTTTGGACATAAACATGAAAATATAAAATATGTAGTAAGAAACATCAAGATAATTTTAGGGACAAATAAATATTGATATGTAACTAATACTTTGAAGACAAAATTACATTACGAAATTAATTTCCTGAACTTAAAATTATTTTCCCGACTATGGTCGGCTTCAATCTAACCGGACGCAGTTAGATACCAATATTTCACATGGAGCGACTGCCTGGCTGACCTCCACAAACCATTCAGTAACTGGGTAAGACTGGCTGTCAGACTTTCGGGCTTCTGACGACCCATTGGGCTGTCATCAGCAAAAAATACCGCCCTGTAATTTAAGGCCATTTTATCTCACTAATTTCGTAATGTAACTCCGGCCTATATACCTTGCATGCGAAATTTATTAAACATATCTTAGGTATATTCTCCTAAACATCGAAAACACGATCATGCACCACAAATCTTCTAAAACAGTTAGTTAAGTACAACCGCGGGCATTTGCAGTTGACCACTTACCACCCTTATGACCTCAGTAATAAGGTTGAAAAATGGTTCACCGCCAGAGTCCGCTATGGTGCACACATCAGCCAGCATATCAATCTGTCAAATTTCCTCAATCGATTTTGAACTTAACAATCAACGTTTTAAGGTTTAAAATCATTTGGAGAAATTTGACAGTTTGGTATAACTTGATGCGCTTGCGACCGTTAATAGATACATTTCCTTTAGATATAACCATCTAAGAACACCAAACTATATTTTTTTTTACCCAATTAAATTACTTACTTACACCGACAATTATTTGATTACTTGATACTCTTTTAATAATACATCCATTTCAACAAAGACTACAATATTTTAAATAAAATACACATAAAACGACGTAATTTCCTCTAACATTGAAATTACTTAAATAACAATCACATGACAGTTAGCTCAGAAACAAAAAATAACTTCCTAAAAAAACAAGCGGTATAAAAATGGTAGCATAAAGAAGTACTCCATGCTTTCATTTGCGTGCATTTAAGCATTATTAATAAATAAAAAAATACTATAAATAAATACGAAATAAATAAAAAAAAGGATAAAAATGGTGTCTTGTTGTACAACCTTATTCTGTTAATATTTTTATAGAAAGCACAAATTCAATACATAGTACAGCCCGATTTAAACTTAATGGCCGCTCTGAACATGAAGCGAGTCGTTGCGCAGTAACTAATTCATGTGACCGCGGAGTAGAGCGGTGCGGTACTGCGCATCTCGTAACTCACTTCAGACCGGCCATTAAGTTTGACGCGTACTATATGCATTGAATTTGAAGTACGTAGTTGAATATATTTCTCATAGTGAAACGCTTTTTTCTGTTTTAAGATAGCTTGCTATTTTGGCTTCAAGTAGTAACGGAAGATTTATTGCCAAAAAGGCTTTCAGCGTTTGCTTCTTGACGATTTGCAAACTGCATTTTATTGTTTTAACTAATACGCAGGGTCGGTCGACAGCCATTTATTTTAAGACGTTAACAAAGATTGTAATTATTCTGTGTATTCTACGATATTCTTGGTCCAGTTTTTATATAGCTCGAAAAAATTGACTTTTTTTGATTAAGTTACTCAAGAGTGATACAACAAGACATAATATTTTACACCTTTTTCCCTATTGAAAACACATAACACACATCCCCTTGCGAACACGTACCAATTTGCGCTGTGCCGATAGTACGCATGGAATAATAAGAAATGTCAATTTTTTATACGGGTTAGCAGAAATCAATATTAGTAGCTCATTTTAGGTTTTGTTATACAGCATGTGAAATAAAGAATGCTCACGATAAGTGTTAAAAAACACACTTGAAAAAACGATAATTTACTTGATTACACAAAACAAAATGGCTGTAAACATGTGCCCCAGTGGGGGCAGTGGTGGCCTAGTGGTAACTCAGATCCTGGGTACGAACTCAGGCAGTTAGCAATTCTTCCAAACATTCGAAATATTTTGTTTCAACCTTCAGGGAAACCCATCACAGCGGGATTGTCCGAAAGGGTTACCGCTACCCCGGAACATAAAGGGCTATGGAAGGAACATGGATGGGTTTTAGTCAGTAAAAGTCTGACACTCCCTTCCGCTCCACCCACAGCGGGAGGAGTCACTTGATGATTTCCCAGCCTCAACAAACAAGGCAGTTGCTTTACTTTATGTTAATTATTTCATCACCAATGCTCTCAAGACGGTGAGGGATACATTTGAGAAAACCTCCTAGAAACAAACATTCGAAGGCATGTGACTTGTACAGAGGCCAGCACATCAAGTTACCACAATCTGTCAAATTTCTTTGATAGTATTTCAACTTTATTGCAAAGACATAAGGTTCATTTTTAATTGAGAAAATTTGACAGTTAGGGATAGCTTGACGTGCTGGCGTCTGTACCAACCCGCACTGGGCCTGCGTGGTTGACCCACTCCCTCTCACAGAGTTCTGAGTCCCAGCAGTGGGAACATTATAGGCTGATTATGCAATACATCTTAGTCTTACTTTCAGAAATAAGTCATTTATCATTGCCAACTCACTTCAAGCTTACTTGAAGTTACTTTTTAAGATATTATGTTTACAGAATAGTCCGGCTATACTTCTAAGTATAGTGTAGTCTATTTGCATCACTACATAGTATAAAACAAAGTCGCTTTCTCTGTCCCTATATCCCTATGTATGCCTAAATCATTAAAACTACGCAACGGATTTTGCTGCGGTTTTTTTTAATAGATAGAGTGATTCAAGAGGAAGGTTTATGTGTATAATTTGTCGACATATTATGCGGGCGAAGCCGCGGGCGGAAGCTAGTGACTTATAAATAATTACCAAGAGCGTTTTAATTATTTCACATACTGTATCCAGTGCTTATAGCATGCTATGGGCATGTCGTGTTAGGGTGAGAACTACCCATTAGTAATTTATTATTAATAAGCTTTGTTAACGGGAAGTAGTTATGGACAAAGCATTAGTAGTTGTTAATTTACTTAATTTTACTGTAGTCATGGTGTGATTGTGAATGAAGCTAAAAGTTGAAGTATTTCGTGAGGAAATGGTCCAATCCATGAAAAATTGGTTTCAGTGAAAGCTCATGTCAATTTACTTAATTAAAACTTATCAAGCTTTGTATGTTTGCGGTTTTTTTTTATGAATGTTAATTTTACGGTTACGCCATTTGCTTTATTGCGTGCTAAGCTTAGATAGCTTAAGAATGATAATGTAATATTTAGTTTGTAATACCGTGTCATCTTTGAATACCACCTTATCATAATTTTAGTCTTTCAATACATACAGTCCCGGTTTCCAATTTAAGGGCAAAAAATCAGCCCTAACTTCGATATCTTTGAAAATGATTTCCTTATAACAAAATCTTCTGAACTGGACCAATTAAAATATATATTTTTACTTATAATGCGTCCACACTGCAGCTAGCAACATTTCTTTACTACAATCAATTTGTTTCATTTAAATGAATTATCTCTAAGTTACCACATTACAATTTTCCAGTTAAAAGCTGCAGCGCCGAACTTAAAACTAAATGACCATGAACGAAGATTCCCGAAGTTCCCCGACAATTCCCGAGCATAGTCTCACATAACAAGAGGTCGGAAGTATACCTATGGTATCCTCACCTATCCGATTATGGTCTTTGAAGTCCTGTTGGGGCTCAACATAGGGCCTGAGCTCGTCATCTTCGTAGCCTGTGTTCATCCATTTGTCTCGCATGATGCTC
This sequence comes from Hyppa rectilinea, assembly GCA_951799385.1. Classification (NCBI taxonomy): domain Eukaryota; kingdom Metazoa; phylum Arthropoda; class Insecta; order Lepidoptera; family Noctuidae; genus Hyppa; species Hyppa rectilinea. Next base: position 7,898,001 of record OX637325.1, read on the forward strand.
TCCAGCGAAGCTCTTTTTGCGGGGTTGAGCACCAAGAATTTCTTGAGTAGGTTTTCGCAGTCCGTTGACATGTAGAAGGGTATTCTGAGAATGAAGAGTTTAGGGGTTTATTTTCAAGAACTAAAAGGCATGCTGGAAATTTCCAAGTGGTCTGGGGTCGGCTGTCACAGTAATCGGGTGTAGATAAACGTTTTTTGTTTATGTGAAGAGGTTTGTCGCTTGGTACTATATTTGTTTCGTAATTCATAATATCTTATTGTTGATTTGAATTACGTTGTAAGGAAAGAACTCATTTTGAAATTTTATACGGATCGTCTGTCATAAGATCAGAATCAAAATACTTGTGGTAATATACAATATGATTCCTAATTAGTACTTGGAGCGATATTTTACGTAATTACTGGTTTCGGAATAAATCGACATTCAATTTTTTATACGGCCAATGTAAGTCTCTGATCATCCCACTATGATCAGTTTACCAAACTAGAATAGAGCTTTACGGCCATGACGCGCAACCTGGCAGATATTGACTCCGTCAATAATGCCAGATGGTCACCCATCCTCAATATCCCGCAGATGTATTCGTGCGGCTGTTATTAATACGCTCATTAGTAAGAAAATTTAATTTTTTTAGTTACACCAACCGACATAACTAAAAAAAAAACTATTTTAAGTGAACTATCCAGATTAACGCGGCAAAATTATTTTTACTACAAACACGACATTTCGCTAAGCCTGAAGATTAAGCGGGATTTTCCGAAAGGCTTACCGCTACCCCCTACACCCAGACCGGGCGGAATCATACGATGATATTCCACCCTCAAAAAAAAAACCCCCTGAAAGTAAACGGTATATCACGTCGTACTTCTTGCACTAGCACGTGAACCCACCTGTACTTGCCGCGCAGCACTCGCTCCCTGAGCTCGCGGAGCGTGGAGCCGTCGAAGGGCAGCGAGCCCGACACCAGCGTGTACAGGATCACGCCCAGCGACCACACGTCCACCTCGGGACCGTCGTACTTCTTGCCTGTAGCACAAAGAAAAGTTATAAAATATTAAAATCGCAAATAATGAGCTCAATCATCATCATCGACGACACGGTTGGCGCAGCGGTTGAGCGATTGACTGCTGCGCAGCATGTCGCGGGTTCGATTCCCGCACGGAACAAATATTTGTACGACCTGCAAGTACTTGTTACGGGTCTGGGTGTTTTTCTATCTATAAAATGTATGTATTCACAAAAAAAAAATGTATATAAGTAGTTTATCAGCCATCTCGTTACCATAACACAAGCATTAAGTTGCTTAGCTTGGGACGAAATGGCGTTGTGTGAAATGTCCAAGGATATTATTATTATTATTATCTGCCTAGCCTTTTCCCAATTAAGTTGGGGTCGGCTTCCAGTCTAACCGGAAGCAGCTGAATACCAGTATTTTACATGGAGCGACTGCCTATCTAAATAATGAGCTCAATAAGGATAAAATTATAAAACTATGGATAAGGTGCTCATGTCTTTCATAATTTTGGAACTCCGGTTCCCAGGCCCAGACACCAGGCCCAATTATCAAGCCTAGTTCATTACCTATACGATTGTTATTAAAACGTTGTGTCACGTTGTTATTACGTGTTGTCGTATACGTTAAAAAAAACTGTATGTTATTCAATAACCCTGAAAGACACTGAGCTTAGAATAGCACAAAAAATAGTGGCAGTGTTTGTGATAACCGTCGAATTGTCGCCAATTAATTCAGCTAACCCTAAATGAACTGGCGTGTATTAACCCTTAACACGTTGAACGCCAACGCGGTCACCGTGTGTCCGACAAACAATAGTTTTTCTATTGTGTCTGCTGCGTGGCAGTCAATGACTTAATAGGGCATGGCCAAACTGTGGGTGTTTGAAACAAAAACGCAGTGTGAGAAAATAAGAAAGTATAGTGTAAATTATTTCATTCCCAAGTGTTTTTCAGTTTTTTCAGAAAAACAAGTGGGTAAATAACTCCTCTTGCCCATATATCATCATCATATGTGGGAATTATTTCCCTACATATAGGAAATATATTTCATACACATCCAGTAGTAGGGGCAGACAGTTTACAAGCAAAAATTGATGTGGGAATAATGTTCATCTTGCCCTATTAAGGGTTAAATAAGAAATACGTACCTTGGAAGAGTTCAGGCGCGGCATACGGCGGACTGCCGCAGAACGTGTCGAGCTTAGCGCCCGGAGTGAACTCGTTGGAGAAACCAAAGTCCGCTATCTTAATGTTCATCTCACCGTCTAACAGGAGGTTCTCCGCCTGGAACACGGATATAAACATTATCATAGTTTCAGATTGTGAACATCCGAAATATTCTGCAAAAACTAGGTGAAGTGAGCGTGAAGTGAACTGTCAATAGTGTTATACCCGTCAGGGGATTAGCATCTCACTTCACGTTAGTTTTCACGTTGAATTAACAGAGTATACAGGTCACAATGCGGACCTAAACTTTTTGTCACGCTGTAGGAATCTAAGCATAAGTGATTTGTGTTTGCAGTTACATCATCATCAGCCCATAGCAGTCTACTGGTGGAGACAGTCCTCTCCAAGCACGCCATTCACAGTTCGATTCTTGCCTACTGTCATCCAGCTACTACCAGTCGGTCCACCTAGCCTGAGGGCGTCCACAGGGCCCGCGTGGTCAATTACGGCCCACTCCCTCTCGAAGAGAGGAGGCTTGTGTCCCAGCAGAATGAACTTCATAGGCTGATTATAAGTTAGTACCTTGAGATCCCTGTGTATGATCCTCTTCTGATGGCAATACTGTACAGCGGATACGATTTGTCGGAACTTGGCGCGCGCCTCCTTCTCCTTCATGCGGCCGTGCAGGACCAGGTAGTCAAACACCTGCAACATTTTATAATAGAGTTAGTACGTTAATTTAGTACAACGAAATACCTTAGTTAAAAGCTGAACTGCTTGCGCGGCCGGTAGCTGCTTTGTTGGAGCACTGAGCCTCTGTTGATGCAGGCTTGTGGAAGGGTCTCCCTTCCACATGCCTGCAATAGCGGGACTTTCGACTCTTTCTGGACTGTGGTCAATTAAATTATTTGTTTTTATGTAAGTACTTAGATGTATATTTAGATTTAAAGTAGAAACAAAATGTTTTGAAACGAGCGCTATTCCTGCCGACAAACTGTTACGCAGTTTGGGAGGTTTAAAAAAAGGTGTAAAGTGTTTGGTCCAAATAAATTATAAATTATTATTATTATTAGTTAATGATCTTCTTCTTAACGGGTCGATGGTAATCTAAATATATTCGGCCCAGAACTCGGCTACGTGTTTGGCGCTATCACTAGCGTCTATCAGTTCCTGTAACGTGCAGACGACAGGACACGCAGGACACGATATTAAGCGTCCCATCGTTTGTGGAACAGCGCCACATTTACACTCCAAGGCAGAGTTTTCTATGAATCCCCACCTGAGCAGGTATGATAATTGCCATCAACCGGGCAAAAATATAGACTCCGGGCAGCTATTGAGAAATTCTTAATGGAAATATCCAATAACACTTCACCCGACCTGGGAATCGAACCCAGGACCTCATGTTCAGCAGTAGCGCTTGTCTCTACTAGACCAACGAAGCAGTGTAGCGTGTAGTGCCTTGTTGTGCCACGTTACTGCCAAAACAATGGATCTTCCATTATGTCCTTATTTCCAAACTCCACTCACACGGATGTTTGTCAAAGCTTGACTAGTCACTGCTCTTTAAATCTAAATTATTTTCAGATCCTTCAAAGGACTTTGGTTACTGACGGACCCTAAAACTGATGTGTGTCAGGGTCAGGGCCCGTTAGTGTAGTGCCAGACATCCCCCAAGTAAAACGTGAAGTGAGGGTTGGAGAAAGCTGCCGGGTAAGCGGGATTGTCTGAAAGGGTTACCGCTATCCCGGAACATAAAGGGCTACGGAAGGAACATGGATGGGTTTTAGTCAGTAAGAGTCTGACACTCCCTTCCGCTCCACCCAGAGCGGGAGCAGTGATTGGATGATTTCCCAGCCTTAAAAAAAAAAAAAGGGTTGGAGAAAACTGCCTCTTCAGTAGATAGGCACTTTTCAATCAGCTCAGATCTGAGCAGATCTTTATTCGGCTGCGGGTGTTGGTAGATGACTGTGTCCATACCTCGCCGCCTGACGCGTACTCCATGACGAGATACAGCGTCTTCTCAGTCTCTATGACCTGGAACAGCTTCACGATGTTCGGATGGTCTAGCATCTTCATTATCCGGACCTGGAAACATCAATTTTAGTGTTCATGAAATGATTGAGATTATGTATAAATACAGCAGCGTACATGATGATATAATTATTGAGTTAAGTAAAAGACACGGGACGCTACATACAACTACATAAACTTTAAATATTTCTCAGGCAATAAGTTAACAAATTCTCATAACGATACAGAATGAGTAATTATTGCATTGAACTGATTTTATTTATACATTTTAATTTCTCCCACACAATAAAGGTGAAAGGGCGGACTTAAAGCCTAAATTTTTTTTGTTTAATAAGTATATCATTATGATTTTCTGCTGTATCAAAGGCATATTATCTGAGGACAATATCGTTAAAGGATGTTTTTCCAGGAGCATCGACATGGCACTAGAAAAAAAATACCCAATCAGGCTTTCAGAAGCCTCCACATTTCTCCAATTTGTCAGTATTTGCGCTTTACCTCTCTGAACAACTTTTGCAGTGAGCCAGGGTTGAGTTGCGTCTTGTCTATGATCTTGATGGCGACCTCCTTGCCGGTGGGCACATGCTTCGCTAGCTTCACCTTAGCGAAGTTGCCCTTGCCGATTGTCTTTAGAAGCTTGTACTTTCCTGGAAAAGGGAGAAAAAGATAAATCAATACATATATCAGGTAGGTAACCTGTGATTCCCACAGCTACCACACAGGTCTTATTTCTTTCATTATACAGGGTGAAATTAAATTCATGGACAATATTTAAGGGGTCATTGCACTCATCATTACGAACCACTTTTACTAGAGGAACACACCTGAAATCGCAAAAAGAATATGCACAATGAAAATGATATTTAACTTTGATGTTAATTTCCTAGTGATGCGAAAGTTTTCTCGATCAATATTGAGACTATCTCGCTCCAAAACTTAGCCGAGTTAAACCTACTTTCTAAACAGCCAGTAATTTGATATTCCAACTTTTAAAGCTTGTTTTATATTGAAAGATCTAATTTTTCTTTCTTTTTAGTAAAAAAGTCGTTGTATACAAAAGTTCCAGTACCTCCTTGAGCATAGTGGTAACTTGAGCTTTTCTTTTTAAAGAGTTGTGTGTTTTCTCGAGCAAGTTCGCTTGAGTCGACTTCAGAAGCTTTTTAAGTACACAAAGAACCTTATTGAACAAGATTTTATATAACGTTTAATTTTCTACTCCTTGATACAGGCTAACTTTATAAGTATTTGGAATATATTAGAATGCCTACACAATTTTTAATACTTTTTTTTTGAGGCTTCCATAACTCTTGCATGACACGAAAATACTTATAGGGAATAATTATTTTGAGATAATCTAGCGTTATCATCCTTTACTTAAAACACTTTGTAGCATGGTAGATCATCATCTGCCTGTCTCAACTATGTTAGGGGCAGCTACTAGTCTAACCGGATGCAGTTCAATACCAGTGTGTCACATGGAGCTACTGCCTATCTAATCTTCACAACCCATATATCTTAGCAAGAAGTATCGTGTTACCCAGGTAACACGATACTCCTTGCTAAGACTGATACCTATTCAAGACTTCTGACTACCCGTAACGACTACGAAGATAAACTTCACAAATCAAAAGGAAATGGAAGGCGATCATAACCAGTGGCATAATAGGATTGTTTTCACACAAAAATATACATATTTTTTTATAGTATAAAACAGCAACTTAAAGTATACAAGGATAAACTCGAACACTAAGCGACTTACAAACGATTTGCGAGGAGACACCACTGACAACATAAATCTCTTTGTGAATGCTGAAAATAGTGTTACTTTTTCCTTAAAGTTTCTACATTTCTGTACCAAAGCTGACACTGGTGATAGCAACGGATTTGAAGAATGAAGACAGCCAGCTATCTGTACGTGTCTTCAAGTGTGAGAGATTTAAAATAGCAAATCGTTTATGAACAGATACAGAAAGTGTGATAAATTGAAATCAATACCTATCAAATGTCCTCAACATATCAAGATTCCTCCGTGCCTCGGAAAGCACGTTAAGCCGTTGGTCCCGGCTGTCAATCGTGCCTCTTTGACAGTCGTTACGGGTCGTCAGAAGCCCTAAAATCTGACTGCCAGTCTTACCAATGGGTATCGTATTGACCAGTTTCTGGGTTGTGGAGGTCAAATAGGCAGTCGCTCCATGTAAAATACTGGTATTCAGCTGCATCCGGTCAGACTGGAAGCCGACCCCAACATAGTTGGGAAAAGGCTAGGCAGACCTATCAAATGTCCTGCAGTTTACAAAAGCTTTATTTTCTGCACGTAACATTAGCTTCCTTGTCAGCTAGTGCTTTATAGATTAGTAGCGGAGCTGATAACACGTAGCAAAGTTATATTGGCTTATGTCGAAAAACAGTTCTTTGTTTTTTTTTTCATACATTTTGTATGAATTTGTCCACGCGTGTTAAGGTTCTAGGTTGTATTGGGTCTTCATTGTGTCGAAGCATGGTCGAGCTTGGTTAGAACCAGGAACTGTTAATTAATCTTTTTTTTCAGTCGTTTTAAAGGATTTAAACGGGCTAGGAACAATAAATTCGACTAGAATATTTTATTTTATTTACATATAAGTGAGAGATATGAAAGGGAAGGGATTGTATGATAGAGTGACGGTTGACGGGGGGTAATGTAAGAAAAAGTGTTGCGCCGACGAAAATGAGAAGAGGGCAGAAAGATTATGATGATAAATGAGATATTATACTAACCAATGTGGGGTTCCTCAGACGCCCGCGAGCGCGACGACACTCGGGCGCTACCACCCGACGTGCCCCCGCCCGCGCCGGCCGACGACTCCGACGCACTCTGGAATAACACAAAAATTATATGTTAATACAGTGACCAAGATATAAACAGAATACAGCAGGATAAGACGGTTTCGGCTGTAACGGCTAAAGCGTCTTCAATAATCACTGCATAATTCGCTCATGCCTGTCCCGTACACCGCAAGCCGATGTCTATATACACCACAGGTAGGTACTTAGTGTGTGGTCGCTAGAATAGTCCAACGAGGGACATGCAAGCCTTGTTTTTTTAAGAAAAGCCATGGTAAGCAGCCTTAAAGGTACCATCAAGAAACCCAACTTAAAAAAAACAAAGAGGCGACTGCATGGCTGTGTAAAGACCAGGTCAAAATCTAGTACCAGGTAAGCAGTGGTTTGGGACGGTACTTTATCGAAGGCATCATTGAAGAAAAGTGTTATGATGAAATATAGGTGCAAGCAAGCAACAGCCTGCAAAAGACTAATCTAGTTAGTCAATTCTAGAAAAGGGTAAGTACTTTAGGAAACACACTTTAGAAAATGCTCCAAGAACTAAGTTAGTGAAGTCTAAAACTTACTCTCCGGAGACGGCAAGACAGCCCCACTTAGTCTTAGCGAAATAAAACTAGAGGAACAAAACTTGGGAATCAATACTAAATGTTTTATTTTATTTTCTGAATCTTAAGTAATACAATAAAGATGAACAGTTTCTTTGTTTTGGAGCGGAAGGGAGTGTCAGACTTTTACTGACTAAAACTCCTCTATATTCCTTCCTTAGCCCTTTATGTACCGGGGCCACTGTGTGCTCCACCGTGTCCTCTGAGCGAGCCTCGCAGTAGTGATACCCGGGCGTTTCCTCCCGCTAGGTTATAGGCTAAGTTTAACAACACGCTATAACCCTTAGGGGCGGACCAAAAAGAAGAAAAAAACACGCGGTCGTAGTCACCGATAAAAATAAATTCAAACTATATTCAATAAAACATTATAGAAGCACGACCCAAACGTTTCTGCACACATTTGCGACAAATTGGCAACACAACGTTTATGTTACAATACACTTGAGAGCAATAAAATCGCACACCCCTTGTTATTTGGTTAATCACTGATTATTTTCTTAAATCTTTAGATATTGAGTACAAATCATAGGCAAAATTAAAGCATACAAGCTTAGCTTTACAACGATGCAAAATTAAAATCATTGCCCTTCACGTAAGTTACAAAATCCAACCGTAAACCAAATAGGTACCCCAAATTCACCCGTTTGCATTGTCACTACTTGGACCCATACCCGCAGGTATAAAAAGGTCATTTGTTTTGAATTTGCATATCGAAGGTCAATGTGATAACATCTCTGGAAGCATACAGATTTACTGGAAAAATATGGAAACCACGCCCGCAGAAGTCGCTCAAGTTATTGCTTTACTTGAAGCAGGCCATAATCAAAGTGAAGTTGCTCGACAGTTAAATTTGAGCCCCTACTCTATACGTCGTGTATACCAGAGGTTCCAAGAGCCCGGTGGCTACATACGGCGACCTGGATCTGGCCGGCGACGCTTAACATCAGAGCGTGATGACCGCTTTCTTGTGACAAGGTCTTTGAGAAATCGATTTGTATTTTTATACACTGTATCTGGTATCATCAGAAAGGTACTGATGTAATCTTTCAATAAGTGTATGTTTTTTCATTTTTTTTCATATTCATGGAAAAAAACTGCCTTAACAAAAAAAAGCCAAGGTGTGCGATTTTATTGCTCTCAAGTGTATTTTAGTAGGTAATTCATATTTCATAAGGACGTAATTTATTTCAGCGTCGTATTATTTACGCTGTAAAATATAATTCTGGTCCCGCTGCGGTAGTAAAGCTATTTGTAACAAATAATGTTGCGGTATGTTAAGAGATTTTAGCAGTAATGTTTGATCAGAACATGCCCCACCTGCTGGAGTGACCTAAGTGCCCGTTCACCTACACCTTGGATGACCTAAAGAATGCCTACTGGGCTCATCTATTTATACAAAAGCGAAAGGTCACTCGTGTCATTGTCACTGTCATTCCTTTTGATGCTAGGGTTTAACACTACTAACAGCACACTTTAAGTTCACTTCACCTTAGATTTCAAGGTGAGATTTTTACAGAATGGCACTGCTGTAGCAGCACAACTCACATTATCCAATATAAAAGCAGCAAGGCAACCCTCAAGCACCTGCCAAAATCAAAATAAGTTAAATAAACCTCATACAATCATTTACTCCTATTTCTCAGTAGCTACGCTACGTCAGCGTCTATCGCACTAACGAAACCCTACTCGCGACATCGCGGTCGTTCACCCCTCGCTCGGTGCTAGCCCGACCATGGCTTTACACTGCCACTGGCAGGGAATTCCTTTATTTGACGCCCTTTATCTCTGCTAGATAGGGAAAATAACAGGTGATATCACTGAACTACTGTATGGTTCACTCACCTCCGTTTTCGCTTGTGTGATTAATTTATCATATTTTTGGCAAACTTCATATCTATTGTGCATTGATTTTAGTGGGTGTTACGAAGGAATTATAGCAGAGCTCAAATATCGTATGAACCCCATAAGTCCATAAGAAAAATTCTCTCGAAACGACAATAGATATAACCATATTAATCGTTGGGCTCTTATAAGCAAACGGCTTCTAATAGGCGAACATCTAATGGGTTAAGGGACATGTTCAGGTTTTCAGAAAACAGGAGTTATTAGAGAAGAAAATATACTAAACCAAGGTTAAACCGTGACAAAATGTTTACATAAGGACCGACAAATATTAAATCTAGTGGACACCAATTAAAAAAAGGGACAAGGTATGTGTAAGTACCGAAGAAGAAAACTAATGCTCCGCCTAATAAATTGAAATAAGGACTAGAGGACCTTGTTGACGACACCAAACTATTATAACATTTCGTATTTTTATCCTTACTACTAATAAATATAAACTCACTTACCGACTCTCTAAGTCAGAAACTACATTTATCTTCTCGTATTAAATTATCCTTCCCTGAAATATAACTGCCCTACGGCTATAGATCGAACGTGAGGAGAGTAACCAAAGATAGCTAGTTGAATGTTTACCTCGTACAACGTGACCTTTCCCTGAACTAAGTACCAAAAATAGTAGCTATAATTTGTTATTAGGAAGTGGTTTATACGAATTTTATAAACGGGCATCTGGCCATTTGAAATGTTCATTATGACATTGTATTAAAGGCCATCAGAGAGTAGCAAAAATTGTCGATCAGACACATCTATACGAGAATTACGTCTTTTGCAAACATGATTAAAGCAATAAATCAAGAACTACCTTCGACTTATAACTAACTTTAAGCTACACGGGCCGTAAGATGTCTATCGTTACTCGGTTAAGACAGATTGGTAGCCTAATCTCCCTAGCCGGCCGAATCTAATTTCAAGATTCGACATGGCAGAGCGAATGTCAAAAATTTGGGTCAACGGTAAACAAGATTAAACTTGGAACAAGAGCAGGGCGCTTGGGAGGGACAAACCGATAGATAGATGCACAAGACTATAGTTGGATTATGTCATGAAACTCTAGTAGTATGTTAAATAGATTGAAGGAAGAAGGAGCAATCCTGCAAGCCATAAGGAGGTACCGAAAACTGGCAGTAAGATGAAGATATGCTTGAGAGGGCAAAGTAATCTTCAACATTACCAATGCGTTCACATTGCCCATTTCACAAGATATATTATGAACGTTATTATACTATCACGCCTGTATGCGAACAGTTAGGCAGAGATGTAGTTATAGTACACTCCCATATCGCCAGTTATATTTAAGTATCATCTTATATGGAGCAAGCCTATTGCCATCAGCTGGGCATAAGTAATAATAAGGACTAGCCGCTCGCTAGTCCAGACTAGCGAGTTACTATTGAGAAAGTGCTGAAAGATATATGAGGCGATTAAATGGTGAGTGGAATGATGTGCTCCATCCACTATGTAATTTCTCATCCATAATCCTTACGCCGATAGATGTACTTTATAGCATTTTTAAACCTTCATTAGAATTTAACGCCGAATTCATCCGATTTGCAAGTTTGTGTGTAAGGCCAGAAAGGGCGTGGATACTGATATAACGGCTGATGGAGATGTAATGGAAAAGAAGAGATGTAGGACCTCAAATAAATTGGAATAAGAGCAGGACAGTGATGATATGCCGTAACTGACTTGCCCCTCAAATGTCGTATGAACCCCGTAGGTTCATAAGAAAAAATCTCTTGAAACGACAATAAATATAACCGTAGAAATCGTTAAGCAAACGGCTTCTAATAGGCGAATATCTAATGTGTTAATGTCTTCCAGACCCAAAAGAAGAAGCACCTGAAAATTAAACCATTTTCTCACATACTACCGTTTTCATAACGTGCCCCCCCCCCCCTCCTAAACCCTCCCCACTAAGTATAAGAGTGTAGGTCACGACTACAAGTTTTATTTTCTTTACGTAAGCATTGCTTTGTTAGGCTTCCCGTGTGTTTGCCTTTGCCTAAGGCACCTCGTTACGGTGAAACTCAGGCAGTTTTTAAAGGCCCTTTTCTTGGAGTCTTTTGTTCGGCTTAGCTTGAATTTGCATAATGATTTTAAAAAGATTTAACTGCTTTGCGCTGAAAAAAATTGTTCCTTTAATCTTGTTGAAACTTGGTGCTTTGAATGTTCAGAGTTTAATTTAGTCTTATCATTTAACTGTGCTTTTGTGTTCGTTATTTTTTGAAGCACTAGATAATGCTTAGTGAACAATGGTGGTCCCGTTGTGAGTTGTAGGTTAGAACCAGACATGCGTTTTACTTTGTGTAAATTATTTAATCACCACTGCTCTTAAAACGGTGAAGGAAAACATCGTGGGGAAAGCGGAATGTCCAAGAACCAAAAATTTGAAGACATGTGATATCTACCAACCCGCACTGGGCCCGCGTGGTAGATTACGGGCCAGGCCGTACACCAAACAGGCCTTCTCTCAGTGAGAGAAGGCCTGTTTTCCAGCAGTGGGAACACTATAGACTGATTATTATTGATAATGAAATAAATGCTTTATCTACAGTAGTAGGTCTGTATTCAGCATGAATTTAGATTCGAGTATAGAGATTACTACAAAATCTGTGACAATTGAGTCGAGATTCATGCTTGAGCAGCAAATGCGGGCCCTTATCTAGACATAGAGATAGCATATAAGGCTGAAGCCTTGTTACTCGAACTTATTATAAAAACCAGTTCAGCATTGATAAGTATTAAGACTGGTGAAAGAAAAACCTGTTCTTATTTTATCAAAATGTCAGCTATGTCTTATTTCAGCAAGTACGTGAACTCACGTCTTCTAACTAACTATGGGGTTGCGAATACTAAATAACCTGACCTTTTGCAAGAACATCACTAATTTGTTATCTATATTTCCTTCTAGGGCGTCCCTTCTCGGCGTTTCCACTCACATCTGTCTTGTGTTAGTCGCCTTTCATTTATCCCCTCAACATGACCAAACCATCTAAGCGTATTTTTTTTTCACTGCATCTTCTTTTAAACCGCATTGTTAACCTTATCATAATGAGGATATATATATATAAAACAGGTTGGGGCTCTTGCAGGTGGTACCTTTAAGCGGGATTGTCCGAAAGTGTTTCCGCTACCCCGGAACATAAAGGGCTAAGGAAGGAACATGGATGGGTTTTTGTCTGTAAGAGTCTGATACTCCCTTCCGCTCAGCCCAGAGCGGGAGGGGTCATTTGATGATTTCCCACCCTCAAAAAAAAACCTTATCATATAATTTTTCAGCCTATCATTCATAGCCAGGCCACACATGCTTCGCAAGGAACGCTTTTCCACAGCATGTATGGAAACAGCTTTTAGAAAAAGCAAAACGTTTCATTCATGAACTTAAAGACATCTTTCTAACATTCCTCAATATCGTGGTACACAATTAGTCGTGGCGAAAGCGATGTTAATCAACGATGTCTTAACGCTAGTTTTAATAACAGAAAAATCTTTTATTACCACTTTCCAAACTGCCGGATAGGTCACAGACAAGCTGCAATTAAAATAAAAGTGAAGATTTTAGACTAATGCTAATGAAATTAAGAATTTGTTTCGCTTCTACAGTGGCCATTATGGATTCCTGGAATTCTGACATCCAACTTCAAAATACCGATTTGCTTGCCTGACTGATAGGTTTCAATTCGATACGGATTAGCTTTCTTGGTTATTTAAAAAAGTACCTATTAGAACTGCTCGACAGCTGCTCGAGTCTGTGTGTCCGAAAATAAGCACATGTCCATTCATAGTCATCATCTCCCTAGTAACTGGGCAATACGATACCCCTTGGTATACTGGCTGTCAGATTTTCGGGCTTCTGACGACCCGTAACGACTGTCAAAGTGTCAAGTCAACAAATGACAGCCGGGACCAGTTAACGTGCTTTCCGAGGCACGAAGGAGTCTCATCAGTATGTAAAGAAGGTCACCCATCCACGGCCACCCCGGAAAGTGTGGCTTAACCTGATGGATCGACCTGTGCGGCTGTTAATATTTAACCACGAGCACCTCCTCCATGTCCATTCATAGTATGAAAGAATATTCATATTCTTATTCAAATATTTATTTGCATTCCATAATGTGTGAAGATCTTAAAATAGGCATAAGGAATTTATAATATCATTGTACACACTACGAAATCCACAATCGGATTAAACGACGAATATCGATAAATTCTGTAAACTTACAATTAATAATAAGATGCTAGTTACTGCGAAAAGTCTGCTTTTTAAAATTAATTGTCCGTGGCGAGGAAAAAAAAGCATATTACGAGCCAAATGTCTGCTTAAAGCGAGGCAAAGTTAAGGCTGTTACTTTTGGTGCCCAGTATTATATAAGTGGGATAATTTGTCACAATGGAGACTACTTTCCGTCGGATGGAGAGGGAATACTAATAAACTTTGGAAATAAATTGGTATCATCTTCCGTTGGGGTTAAAATGGTGTTCCACTTATTTTAATAGCCACACATTTATTTTTATTAAGGCTTGGTTAGTATTTTAAAATTTAAAACATATGATATCATTTCTGTGAACTTTGTAATAATCCTCACATTTCTATGATTTCGAAAAAAGTTGACGAAGTAGTTTCATTTGTCTAGACTCAAGAGTAAGTTAATGGAATATTGCATTTATTCTGCTTAACCTTATGTGTATGTTTGCTGTATTCGCATCGGAGTTCATTCTCTCCCCGCGTTGACCCCCTATTCTATTCATACTTGTGATACATGTGTTGTCGCTGTTTCAGACATGTTTTATTTACTTATTATGTTCCTTTTTTAAAAGTTTTGGAAATTTACTACTTTGTAATTTTTATAATATATATTTTTGCAACAATATGCGGAATATATCTTGGTGTAAACGCGGTGTGAGTAAGAAGTGAAAGTGATTCTTAGTTAAATTTGGATTTTTAACCGACTTCGAAAAAGATGATCTGATTTATATTTGTGTGTTGTGGTACCAAAGCTAAAAAGTGAAAAATAAAAACATTTTTACAAAAAAAAAACAGTGAAAAATAGCCTTAATATCGTTCGATGGCAAAAAACGAAAATACGAAACCAAAGTCTCAGTTTCCCGTTTTATTTCTAAGTCGGTCGTTTTCTTTTGTAAAAAAGCTTTTGTGTGGCAAAAGGTTTATAAATATGTGGGCCTGCAGTCTCAAGGTATTTATTTATTAATTTAAACTTTTCGCACACAATAAAGACACAAAGGCGGACTTACTGCCTTAGGCATTCTCTAGCAGCCAACCAAGGGTGGTGAAGAGATTAGATGGTATGGATTGGATGGTATATTTCTGGTCTTGCATGAAACTCTCTGGGTTCTTAAACAATATTTACCCCATGAAACTTCTCGATGGCCTTGGCACGTCGTCGTCTCCTCCATAGCTTGGACAGGAACACCGGTGCCAGTATCGGCAGCACCCGGTGTCGCATCGTTTGAGGATTTATCTTGACCGAGTTTATTTACTGCTTGAATGAGGGTGCGGTCTAGCTTGGGAGCTAGACCTGGGACTATTGAGTTTGGTTTAGGTCTTGTTCGATCACTTTTTATTCACTACAAATGCGGGTGGTATTTATCACTGTTTAGAATGTATCGTCTTGTTTTGTTTTGTGTAATAGTTTTTATAAGGTCAGCTAAAGATGTTGTCTCTTATTATTAAAACGATGGTATTTGATGAAAATGCAGTGGACTATAGCACAAGTTTCATCATTAAATTAATTAATAAGCTTATTTTAATAAAAGTGTTTTCCACTCCTATATTAACATTTCGTTCATTAAATACTATATCTAGATTAATAAAGTGATGTATGATTTAAATCATAATCAAACCGATATTACTGATCTGACCCCAAATCTGCAATTCCGTAATAATAATTGCGTTTCAATCAGAGCGTCGGACGATTAATCACCGCATCAATATTAATGACGGATTGAAATCAAAACAGACTGTTGTTTTGTTGGCATAATGGCGAAATTGTGAATTCGGTACAAAAACGGATAACCCGCACTGACCTCGTTGAATATTAAACAACAGCGGAGATTTTGTGATTAATTACCTTGAACTTATAAACTTTGGTGTCACGTTTAGATAATATGAGTTACTTCATAATGTATTATGAGTGTTACCTAATTAAGACGTTGATAAAAATGTTGTAATTGTTGGTTCAGAGAACCAAAACACACATTTATCACGTTCTTTAATGCTAAGGCAAAAATAAGTGTAAATGTGTCGAACACCTGAATATAAATTGTAATTATTTTATGATATTATACAGTAAAAACATAAAATGTACGAAGGGTTAGGTTCGGATGTGTATGTACCGATAGTACACCCACATTTTGCCAGTTATTTTGAAGTCTCATGTAACAATGGGGCGAGCCTACCCTTCACTAACCAGCATAGGCGCTGGTTAGTGAAAACTCCCCATTGACGAATATAACAAAAAGATTGGTAATAGCAGTGAACATGAGTTGGTAATGTTAGTTGCTGCTTCGAAATTACTTAAACTATACTATAATACACTCGGCGTCACAATAATCGCACCTCTTGAAAAAAATCCTTCAAAGTCATTTTTGCCCTATTAATCAATGGAAGCCATATGACTATAAGGTAGCATTGGGAAGGTAATTAATTTAAATTTCAGAATAAATCAATAGATTCGAATTTTGTTTACCAAGGAATAAAAAAAACCAAGCAAATGCAAATTAAAATCAGCAAAGTCCTTAAAAACAACTTACACTTAGTGTTACCCCCCCCCCCCTAGCCCTGATGACTGCTTCCATGCGTTCCCTCATAGACCTTTAAGGTAACAACGTCAGGCGTTTATGAATTTTTTTTTTTATGTTACGTGCTGATGAGATGTGTTCTGCTTAGGAATTCTAACTACTGTTAATTTAAATGTCATTAAACATACTTTTATTTGATACCAATTTAAATTGGGTTTAATGTATTCGTTAATGGCAGGACATGCTTCAAACTTATTTTCGGAGAGGTGCGATTTTTGTGACGCCGAGTGTAGTATCACTTGCTTTAAAAAACGGTGAAGGAAATCATCGTGAGGAAACCAGCATGTCTGAGAGATTTTTCTCAACAGCATGTGAAACTAAGTCAGAGGTCCATGGGCAGCATAGAAACTCTGACACCAGGTTAATCACTAACTACAGAAAAAAGCAAGAAAGTATACTATTCCACAGACGATCTCTGAAGCTTTAATTATAACTTATTTAATTATTCATTAGTAGTCGAGTGATTTTGACTTGGCAAGTCTTCTTTAATTCAAAGTTTAAAATAAAATGAACAATGTCTTTACAAAAGTCACTGCTCAAGATGCGATCTTTCATCAGTAAATCAGAGGTATACTTGGTGCCAAAACCTTAATTGATGAAATTAATTTTGGCTAAGTGCAGTGTAAAAGGAAAATTTGTTTTTTGCTCAACATAAATATTAATCAATTTTTCTTTGTAATTAGGAAACTGTAATAAATAAAGACTTCCATATTTTATAAAAACTTGTCGATCAAGAAAAACCGTTCGCAAAAGATTTACGGGCCAACTTTTTATGTCCTAATTGAATCACTTTGATTTATTACAGCATTTATAAACTGGACTTTTAATCAAAAACCTTTTTGTAACAAAAATTGGATATGAATACTACAGATTTGAATTCCATTATGATAGCTTCGAGAGCGTTCACTACCGTTTTAAGTCCAAAATCCTCTGTCTTACTTGCTAGCTTACTATTTGTGCTTACTTCTTCTTCTTTTTACGTGTGGCTAGTGACTAACCCGTTGTCAGAGTTTTTATGCTGCCCATGGACCTAATTAACTACTGAATATATTTCCAATTAAACTGTATTGAACACACAATCAAACTCAGTCGCTAACATACTCAATATCGCATCAAAACTTATACTACTACCCAACCATCGTCCAATTTCGTCTCTACAGAAACAATATAAGCTAACTACCCTCAAAACAATACAAAATATCAAGCACATCACTTCAATGAATGACGCTAGTGAGTCGTTGACCTGACTCGAGCACTATTGTCCCAACCCCATTGTTCCACCGCACTGCACCACCATCAGACCATTCGATTCAGAGAACTCGAATCGATTATGAGAATCGATTGCTTAGGCAACTGTTTTGAATATGTTCAGATGGCATGAGACTGTTCAATGCGAGGTCAAGGCCAATAAAGAAAATCAATGGAAATATTCTTGCCCAGTTGTGGGATATCACTGACTGTATGGCATCAGTCAATAAAGATGCAACTGCTTAATATGGTTCTTCCAATGATAGAGCTCAATGAGGAATACTGCATCGTAATCACCACGTTCAGCCAACGGATTGGTCATCTCAGTACTGAAGAAGACATGACGACAGTACTAGACCTCTTCTTGATTGGGTAATATCAAAATCAAATCTTGATAAAAAAGTACAATAATAATTAATTTCAACATTTAACGTACATTTATTACTGAGCTTTGAAAATCAGTGATAGAGTAGGAAAGCAAAGAATACTAAAGAAAGGCATTAATAAATAAAGAGGACGCTTGGAAATGTCAGCCTCATAGCTAGTAGTTAATTTTATCGATCAGATACGCCATAATAATACATCAAGGCAAAAGAAAATTGAAAAGACATTCTCAGTTATTGAAACCTAGGCTCCGATAACGCAGCTTAATTTTCAAAAGGGATTTAGTTTATTGTGTTCTAAGCTTCTAATATCATGAATAGGTCCTATTTCTACGAAATAATTATTGGTTTTATGTTTATGATAACGATAGTCAAGCGATAATGTGGTATCACTGACTCACAGTTAATCAAAAACCTCACTGATTCCGGAAAAATTGATAAGGAATTATTGTTTAGGTGTTTTGTTGTGAAACTTATTTGAGATGACAGTTATGACGTGGGATTAGTTACAAACGTCAGTTATCCAACGATGAGAAATCGACACTACCCAGTGGGAGCGGTACTAAGCTTAAAGCAAATTTAAGCCAACCAGTCCTTGATACATGGAGTGGTAAGTAACAGGAAACAACGTTCATAAACCATTCCTAAAAACTCGATTAACAAATCCGATGTGGAGATTAGTATCCAGAAATAGAAACACTATAGAAACGACAGCAAAACAATGAAAGAGCCCAAGGACATGGCGTGCCACTGAAATATTTAGTAGCACGATATCGTAATCGATACTAGTGATATTAATATGGACGTATGACGTGAATTTCCTATTGGTGTAGCAGTTAACGGTGGTGAAACTGATTTTGAACAGAGAAACAAAAAAGATAGTCGACGAATAGTTCTAGGTTAAAGAAGAGGCAGACAGTAAACCAATGAAGGTATCTGATGCATATGATCAGTGTTCAAAAGTATAAGCGAGATTTTCCGAAAGGGTTACCGCTACCCCGGAACATAAAGGGTTAAGGAAGTAACATGGATGGGTTTTAGTCAGTAAGAGTCCCAGAGCGGGAGAAGTCATTGGATGATTTCTCACCCTCAAAAAAAAAAAAAAGGGTTCGGAAGTAAACCAGTTTAAGCTTTTATAAGCTGTAGGTAGAACTTTTCCTGAAGATAAATAATTAAAACAAGTGGACGACATAGTCAGGTAGCGTCCGCAAGAGATGTTACTAAATTACAGGACGACAGACTTACTTCAGAATTTACGTTTTCCTCCATGTCTGCCTGCTCAATAATTTATTCATGGATGAATGAATTCATGGGCGTGTCTGTATGGCAATCAAGACCGACTTAAGATGTTCAATTGGAAATTAATTTTCATGACGGAGTTGGAATTATGTCACCAAATGACGGTAGCCACGCCCCATATTCATTCATAAATAAATTGTTGAGCAAGCAGACATAAACGTAAACGCCAAAGGTTTTGAACAAAATGGTGGATTTTCTTGTTTTATTGATGAGGGTAGGATAGTAAATACGACACTGATAAGTACCTGCTGTCTGAGCCCGTAAAAATGCTTTCTAGTGTTAGTCGATTTGGTGCTTATATTATTCAAGATTATGAATGTCGGATTTAGAGATGAATCTATAAGACTGTGATAAAATAAATTATTTGTAATAATTTGATGCATGGATGGGTACTTGGATGACAGAAGATGATTTCAAACAAACCCGATAGCTATAGGACGGTGGAGCATAGACTCTATGTCCAAAAACATCCAGCCTAGGTGAACTCCATGGCGAAGTTTTGGGCCAACAAGAGCTGAAATACAGTCGTGTCAGTAGAAGAACAACTAGCTATAACTATTAAGGTAAATCCCAACCGCTTCACTGAGACCGTTCCTGAGGTAACTGCGTGTCGCGGGAGGGGCGTGGTGACGCGACGCGAGAGCTCACTGATTCGTTAACTTGTGACAACTATCACCCATTCTCGCACCGCGCAGCTATTTCAATAACGGTCCCAGTTAAGTGGTCTGGGTATAGATGGGTCGTAATTGAATGGAATTAAACTGTTGCCTAACCAAGCCTAACACCTAGTAACAACCTACGTCACAGTACTAGTTATCAAAAGTTACAAAATGGACTTATCCAAGTTTTAATGAAACCAGGAAAGCTCTATGGGCTCTGAATGAAAACGTGTTGATTACGTTCATGCTAGTAATTTCGATATAATCATGAAAACGCTTTTCCGTTTGAGGCTTCTTCTAATCTTTATCGTTTTACGATGTGGAGTTATTTTTTTATGAATTTATTTTTAGAAACGTTTTCATTAGAACTTGTTAATTGAAGCTTTACTTCAAACACATTTATAAATTTCTGTTTTAATTAGAATGCTACACATAATTATACTGCCAAATTAACTTTAATTGTAATGTGAAATCCTTGAAAATCCAATTTTAATATTTCAACGCAACACTAGAACACACACAGATAAAAAAAATCAAATAGGCTGAATGCAAAAGACGCATCACCGCAGTCGATTGTGTTTCCGAATTAGTGTTTCCGCGCCAACAGTTGCACAATAAGGGGTCCGATTATTCGGTTTGCAATATCGATATGTATCGATGTGTTGGCTCCCGACGGTACACTGGCTGGCTGAGGGTCGACAGGCCGATGCTATTAAAAGCATGGGGCTAGTGAGGCTTAAAGCCTTCGTCACAATGCAGCCTAACCGTGATAAAAGGTTTGATGGGCGTAATAACCCAGATACCTATTATGTACTAGCTCTTGCCCGTGGCATCGCTCATGTAGAGGTTGTAATTATTTCAGGGGAGGGCACTACTGGGAGCAAATATCTATGTCCTGACCCAGATCATGGTCTAATTGTATGCCAAATTCTATCGATATCCGTTCAGCCGTAGCAGCTTCTAGTGGTGGCAGACATACAAATTAAACTGACAGACAGGCAGAGTTATTTAGAATTTATAATAAGTATGAGAGTATGGATAGGCGGTGCTGATATAAATATAATACGCGGCTTATGCTGTGTGTTTACACGGGGAGAATATTTTACGTGAAATCTGTGTCAGCTATATGCTGTACAGTGACACGTAAGTAATGTCTAATATGTCTGAAGAATTTTAAGTAAGTTTCAAGAAATGGGCTGGTATAAATAGTAGAACAGGAACATTCGCAAATAAAAAAAGAAAGAGGATTTTCAGCTTTTTTCTCCATCATCATAATAATCAGCCTATAATGTTCTCACTGCTGGGACAGGCTTTCTATCGGTGAGAGGCAGTGGTCCGTAATCTACCACGTGGGCCAAGTGCGGGTTGGTTGGATGTCACATGTCTCTGAATTTTTGGTTCTAGGACATATCGGTTTCCTAAGGATCTTTGCCTTCACCGTTTTAAGAGCAGGGGTGATGACAATATTTACACAAAGTAAAACGCCTGTCTAGGTCCGAATCTACGACTTACAACTTTTCCCCAGCACTGGGGATCATCAATACTCAATTCTTCATTGCATTCCACAATGTAGGCTTAGGTGGTAAATATTTGCCAAAAGAAACAATCATGGACCCTGTCGGGCACAGCAAAAGAAAGATATGTGGAGAAGAGGAACATTGGGTGTTGTATGGGTGGGTGGGGGTCCCTGGGGGACTGACCTAGGAGATTTTAGTGAGAGATTTTAGTGGAACGTGCGTAAGTCGCGGCCGCTATCACTCTCCCATTTTATGTCGTACTACATTTGTTTATAGGTATTTACATAAGTGCTTCAATTACTTACAAAACGTTGTATTACGATCGAGTTCATCAGGAGATAAGTATCATACTTACTTACCGATACTCCCAACTTAACCCATTACTGCTTGAATAAGTGGCATAATCTGATGCTTACCTGTAAAGACAGAAAACACTATTATTAGTAAGATGTAATGACATAAATACGAACATTTTCTAAAAATAAGCCTTTATTTAACCAAGTACAGTCGCCAGCACATCAAGTTACCACGAACTGTCAAATTTTCTCAAACTATTTTGAACTTAATAGCTAACAACATAAGGTTTAAAATCTTTTGGAGAAATTTGGCAGTTTGGTATAACTTGATGCGCTGGCGACCGTACATAAAGCTTAAAACAAAAAACCTAGGGGGTTTGTTCTCAAACTTAAAAATTTAAGGCAATAACGGCTGAAATTGTTAACTCGACATTTCAATATCATGTTACTTAGTAAGTAGTGGGTTGGAAGTCTAAACCTAAAACACTCTTATTGCATTCTTATTTTAATATTACTTCAGTGTGAGAATAAGAGAGAGCTTTAGACGAACAACACTAACGTCAAAACACATCCACAAAAAGTTAACCTTCAACGCCTATTCCGTTTAATTTCATCACGATTGCGAGATAAACCGGGCCACGCCAATCATAAAGGTCCCATCACATCGCGGCACCCGGATTTATCCCGGGAATATCCGGTTCCACGTCCGTCGGGAAATAACTTGGAAGTGGGACGCGAGCGCGGTTTTTTCTCCTTTGCGTATAAAATATGTATATTTCCTTTTCAAAACGGTTGGTGTGCTATTATGCAGGATTTGTGTGATCGTTTGAAAGTGTTAAAAAGGGACTGTATACATAATGGAGATTTTTGGGATTTTGTTTGGTTTAAGCTTTAACATAAGTGAATTATTGTTGTTAACCAAAAAATCTTGTTGTATAATACCCAATTGCAAATAAAATAGCTATCTACAAAACTCATGTGTCAAGCCGAACTATAAATAATTCAAATATGAAACTAAAACAAAAATTAAACCCAATATTAGTTTAAAACTGTTTCATGTTAATAATGAAACTACACACTTTCCTGTAACATTTACAGGCGGACAACGACCCTTTCGACACGTATTTACACCGTTAGTGACGCGTGCACTAAAGGTAGATTTGCACTAAGGCGTAACATTTGTAATATTGTTGTTTAACCAACTTGAGAACGAAAAATCTCTGAGAAGTGTCTAAAGTTAAGTTAACAACTGAATGCGCTTCGCTCTTAACGTGTTGTCGGACGGTTTATTCAATACCAATTGCATTAAAAATCTTTTCAACTGGGGTAAGTGCCTCTTCCTCAGACTAATTGCAAGTAAAGTGGTTTTCTAAGAGCAATCTAGTGTATTACGAAGCCACGAGATGACCCTAGCTAGGAAATCACTAGGGGCAAAGATATAAATAGTGAAATTTGCTCTAACGCGTAAAAAGATGGTCATATTTCTCACATTGTCGCAGAGACAACTTGATGTCCGGAAACGCCATTATCATTTTGTGGGATCCTTCTCAGTATGGACATTTTTTCGTGCGACTGGTGTTGGAGCATAATCAGCTTATAATGTTCCTACTGCTGGGACACAGGCCGTCTCTCTGTGAGCGGGAGACATCTAAGATTTTAAAAATCAAAATCAGTCATTTATACAAACTTTTTGAGCATTAAAATTACACTTCCTAGAGCTCTAGCTGGGAAGAAGAAGAGGCACAACAAATTCTCCAGCAGCAAAACCTTGAAATCTTTGACGAAAGGCTTTTAAATTTAGCAGCAATATAAACACAAGAGCTTTAACGCTCTATCAATACATTAATTGAATAGGGTGCATGAAAAAGCCTACACGAGAAGCGATACTTAAATGTATGTACGTCAGTTTTTTTTGAGGGTAGGAAATCATCAAATTAACGACAAGTCCCGCTCTGGGTGGAGCGGAAGGGAGTGTCAGACTCTTACTGACTAAAACCCATAAATGTACGTCTGGCGCACCCTATACGTTAAGTCTCGCTACCATCTTGCTGGCTGAATACAATGACACCGAATACAGTTCTGAAACGAGACAAGAACTACAGTCTAGTTCTTGTAATATTTATGTCAGAAAACCTCCATTGCTTTGTCGTGAACTCGTGGTCGAGAGACGCTTCACCAATTCATTTACAATGCAATTTATCGCGTTACAAGAAAGTGTGAATGACGGATGAATTTCACAGTTTTCCGGTAAATCGAGACAATCGATACGCCTCGTTTCGATTACAACTCGATTCGATTGTTCCGATTTAATTACACAGTCCCAGTTACACTTAAATGTGCTTCGAAACCATTGTTTACTGATGCTGATTTCAGTTTCGAGTACTGCTGAAAATACGAGTATTAACTATAATATAAAAGGGAACCCTGCAGTATACAGAATTTGTATAGTGTGTCTGAACTTTTTGAAAGACTGACCAAAATAACCTTTTGCAAAAGCAGTCGCAGAGGAATTAAAATTAGTCTAGTCTTGTTTTGCAAAAATCGTTGATTAAACTACATACAGAACCTCCGTTTCATACACTTTTCGTTCTCATATTCATATATTTATTTGCATTCCATAATGTGTGAAGATCTTACATTAGGTTTAAAGGTAAGGTACAATTACGAACCCTGTAAGGCACTCCTTTTGGAGGCAACCTTATGTGGCCCATTCACGGTCGGTTTTTTTTAATAATCATTTTAATCGTTTCGTGCAAAAAGTTTGAATTAAAAGTACAGACGCCAGCACATCAAGCTATCCCTAACTGTCATATTTTCTCAATTAAAAATGAACCTAATGTCTTTGAAGTTGAAATACTATCAATTGTAGTAACTTGATGTGCTCTGTACGAATTACTGTTTTCATACCAACAACTTCGGTTTCGTTTTCAACTATTGTCAGATCAATGTATTGGAAAGGGCACCGTTTTGTTGATTCGTTAAAGAGCTATCTCAATAACATGAAACGTCCATTACCAAACGGTTATAGCGGTCGATTTCGGTGACAGTTTTCGCTTTTATGGATGAATATGGATGAGGAACAAATGAACTATTTTCTTGATGACACAAAACAACCATGATTTTTTTTTACTTTAGAAATAGCTTTAAAGTTTGGACAGATGTTTAAAGGAAAAAAAAATATCTGACTCACGTATAGTTCAAGTATAATTTAGCAACGATGATTTTATGCTCAATTTCTGAGGTCCGCAATATTTTCAATAGCCTTTGACTCTGTAAATTTCCGTTAACCTTTAATCAAACAAACCGCTTATAACCTTTTTGTAGAATAGATAAAGTCTACAAGCGTCAATTAATTCAAAAACGTCAAGCTTAAATTTTCTATTGGCCTGATAAGCGTTCTTTTCAAAGTTTTAAGTAGATTTTTATGCATTATGCCAATAAGCGATATATTTCTTTGTGTGAAAGAAAGAAATAAAAATATTGTGATTGGGACTTGCATACAAACCACAAACAGTAAAAAAGAGCTATTAAAAATCTAACAGATTTAATGCTGCAATATTATGATAAATAATTTCCACAGCACTGGAATTTTGATAGGGCCTGCTTTGATGCCACCGTCACACCTCCGGACATGTATAAATCCCACTGTTTCTTTAAAGATATCGAATAGATCAAGTCCGGTACGGAAACTAAGCTTAAAAGATGTCGCCTTTACAACTGCCTCTATAGGGCATAAGAACCATCTCATACAGGTCTCCCAGCCTCGTCGAGTCCTAACCTAGATACCTTTAAAAGAATCTGGGATGACGCTTACAAGTTGTAAGGAATGAAACCGCAGACACCGACCTGCTCCAGTTGGAATATGGCACAAGTGGGAACCTCGTCCATGTTTTGCAGGTTTATGGAACAGCTGGATGGAATACGAAGTCCTATAAGATTTAGGAAACATCATTATATGCTGGACCTTGGTATTTTAGACGCCAAGGTTTATGGAACAGCTGGATAGAATACGAAGACTTTTAAGATTTAGGAAACATGGTTATAAACTGGATTTTAGAAAGCTAGGTAAGTTTAGAAAATATTATGGTGTTAATGTGGTTGAAAATTATAATAGCTTGCTTGCTAAGAAATTGGCCTGCTTCTTCGTTTGATATCCTGCTAAATAGACTAGGGAATTCTCGGTGGAGGCAATTAAAGGAATCTTCAGCGTATAAAATGAGATCTCCACCATATTTTCAAGAAGCGGTAACAAGTATGTGGTGTTTGTAGGCTACGTAGTTTTTTCATTAATAAATTAATTTCACTAGGCGTAAAGGGAACTGCCTTATCGATTTTGTATCATATATCTTACAAAGAACTACGCCGCAGTGGACGTTTTTCGGCTGTAGTTATCATGATGATGATAAAAAATAATGTACGCCCACTTTTGTATGTTACCCGCTTCTATAAAAAAAGGAAGGACACATAAAACCAGCGAAGGCTGTCAACATTAATAACCAGGGCACAAAATACGCAATGTCTCGACATCGTCTCCCTTGAGCCTCGGCTATTACGTTGAATAATGTACCTTTGAGGGTAGGCTCACATTATTAGTCTCCAATGCAACGTGAATTTAGATCGAGGTGTAAACAATTTCGGGGTCGGCGGGGATTTTTATGATAACCTTGTAGTAGGAAATGGGAATTATATTTATTAATTTTTACTTGGTATCGTGTTGAGAGCAGTGCCCCAGTGGTAACTGCCCCGACTTATGAGTTGTAGGTCGTGAGTTCGAACACAGACAGGAGCTTTACTTTTGTTAATAATTTCATTATTACTGCTCTCAAAACGGTGAAACAAAACATAGCGAGAAAACCGGCTAGCACCAAAAAATCGAAGACATGTGACATCCATAAATCCGCACTGGACCCGCGTGTTTGATTTTGGCCCTCTGCCTCTCGAAGAGAGGATGCCTATGTTCCAGCAGTGGGAAAATTACGGTTGATTATGATGACTTGGTCTCTTGTTTAGAAAACAACGCTCATTATGTTATGGACCAACATTTTCTGTCTAGGCTTTTCCTGACACGGCCGAGATTAAAAAAGAACCATGTGTAAGTATAAAACTCAATTCAAATACCTACAGAATGACAGTGACAGTATCGTAACAAACGAAAGAACCAAGATACATAGTTGAGCAACGCTTTTAAATACGGGCTTAACGAGAGTTTGGAGAGCGGAGAAACCTAACTAGAAATATATGTGAATCGATTCTGTCCTGAGGTTACAAGACCCAGCAAGTTCGGAACTTCGGGCAACGCCTTTATTAGGTCAACCTTAATACTCGTACATAGTATAGTTACGGAAAAAGAGGATACATTTAAGAGCCATAATGAGATTAATATCTACATCACACGATTTTTCACATCCTGAATATTAATGAAACCTATGTAAATGAGCTTTGTTAAATTTTGGAGTACAATAAAGAATATCATATCATATCCAT
Organism: Hyppa rectilinea; assembly: GCA_951799385.1. Lineage (NCBI taxonomy): Eukaryota > Metazoa > Arthropoda > Insecta > Lepidoptera > Noctuidae > Hyppa > Hyppa rectilinea. Next base: position 7,925,251 of record OX637325.1, read on the forward strand.
CTATGTATACGATTTAAATATGTCCTGAATTACCGTATTATCGAATAAATGGCCGCTTTACAACAACAAAATATCCCGAAAAATAACTTACGGTAAATACCAAATGAGTTATACGGAACCGTGTAAAAACGTCGATGATTTTATTTATATTCCCTTATAAGAGATAATGTTTTTCTATATGAGGAAGTTACAAAGGCATTATTTGCGAGGCAGGTGAACGTTCCACGTTTTTGCTCGACTACAGAAGGAGAGTAATGTTTTTCGATGGTGTGGTATGCACAGGTTAATGACTCTGTGGAGCCTGTTTATCCTGTATAAGTGACGGAGCAGGTTTTCTTTATTATATCAGGTATGTGTGAAAATTGGTCGGCGAGTGCATATATCAGGATTTTTTTTTTGATTGATTGTCTGGTGATGTCTGTTCTGGAATATTAAAAGGCTGAATATTGTGGGCCAAAAAAGAGGAGCTCGTGGTTATGTACTCAGCTGCATAGGTCGATCCATGAGGTTAAGCTACGCTTGCCGGGGTTAGTCGTGCATAGGTGACCATCTTTACATACCAAGACTCCTACGTGTCTCGGCAAGCACGTTAAGCTGTTGGTCCCGGCTGTCATTTGTGCATCTTTGGCAGTCGTTACGGGTCGTCAGAAGCGCGGTAATCTGACAGCCAGTCTTACCAAGGGGTATCGTATTGCCCAGTTGCTGGGTTGTGGAGGTCAGATAGGCAGTCGCTCCATGTAAAATACTGGTATTTAGCTGCATCCGACCCCAACATAGTTGGGAAAAGGCTAGGCAGATGATGATGACTGTGGGCCATAAAAAATCTTAAGAAGTCAGAATATTCGACAACACCATTTTGATGATAACCACAAACATAGTTTAAAGTAAGGATGAAAGGATCGTAACAGGTAAGGTTCTGTAGCTTCTACCTACCCCCATTGGAAGACGGTGTGAGTAGTCGCCAGCACATCAAGTTATACTAAACTGTCAAAATTCTCCAAATGATTTTAAACCTTAAAACGTTGATTGTTAAGTTCAGAATCTATTAGACAGTTTGTAGTAACTTGATGTGCTGTATCAATCAATCAATCTGCCTAGCCTTTTCCCAACTATGATGGGTTCGGCTTCCAGTCTAACCGGATGCAGCTGAATACCAGTATTCAAATTTGACTGTATGTCAAACAAAATCAACGAATGAAAGGACCTCTACTTCGAGTATGTTTTATACAGCACATAGCCTAATACATAATATAGATAAACAAGTCCTTACTTAGCTTCGTGTGTAAGTAGACAACACCTATGTTGTCTTTAAAGGTAAAGAATTTTTACCTTTTACCCTAGTAAAAGGTAAAAATTCTTTACCTTTTAGATACCCGACCCACTCGGGTAAAAAGGAATTCTTATAGAACCGCCAAGTGTACGTACGCATTGGAATCTAAATCTTATGTGAATAAAGACCTGCCCTTTGTATATGTTTAGTAGCTAACTATCTTACAACGTGGTGTATATATTTGCAGGAATTCTTGTTTCGTTTTTACGTTGGATTATCATTCATCTCATCTGACTAGCCTTTTTAATTATGTTGAGGTCGGCTTCCAGTGTAACCGGATGCAGCTGAATACCAGTATTTTACATGGAACGACTGCCTATCCGACCTCCACAACTCAGTAACTGGGCAATACTCTACCCCTTGATAAGACTGGCTGTTAGATTTTCGGGCTTCTGACGTAACGACTGCCAAAGATGCTCAAATGACAGCCGGGACCAACTTACGGCTTAATGTGCTTTCCGAAGCACGGAGGAGTCTCGGAGTGTAAAGATTGCACCAGGGCCATTCACGGCAAGCGTAGCTTAACCTGATAGATCGACTTGTACAGCTGTTAGCACTTAGCCACGAGCTCCTCATCATTATCATACGAAAATTATTTGTTCGTAGCATCGCCGCGTCGCTGTCACCGTACCGACCCGGCCTTCAAGTCTTTAAGGCGACAGTCGTAGTACAACAACATGTTAAAACTACCCACCTGCAAACATTTCCAGTGAGCGGTCGCCACTGAACAAGCGTGGAACATATGTTCAGATTGCACACCTGCACTTTAGAACGAATATTAAATGTGTGGTGTCTGTTGCAGCGGGGGCGATAAACTGATGAGCGTGAGCGTTTTACACAGACAATAGTGTATATTTAGTCACCAGTTCAACCTCAACCTCATCAGTGGATACGCGCGTTTTCAAAGTCTATACATATAGCCCATTTAAATTTTCCAGTTAACATTTATAGTTGTATTATTCTTTTATTTACAGCAGGAGTTCCCAAACTTATTTTGTCTACTGCCCACTTTCGGACTAGGCTCACCTCATATGACTTAAACATAACTGGCAAAATGATGGGTACACCTCTGCCTAACTCTTCGGGGATTAGATGCGTTGTGTTATGTTATGTTTTACTATTTTATACAATTTTCTTTCAACTCGCTGTTACTAGGACCAAGCTCCAAATAGCCCAAGATGTGTGCCTTTAATAAAGTGTGTCTAGCGCTACACCCGTTCCCCGGACAAACTGTCCGGTTGGTACTCGAGCACGATTCATTTATTTACACAACCGGACAGTGACCGCTCCGGAATATTGAAATCCTAGACTAAGGTGGGATATAAAATGCTTGAGGAATTTTCAGTTTCGTGTAAATTTGTCTGCAACGAAACGGTTTGTAACGAAATTGCATGCGAAATATTTGAAAGGAATTTTCGTGTCTTTTAAATGTAAATATATTTTATTTCTAGATTTTCCTTGATTTGAGGAATTTTCAGTTTCGTGTGGATTTGTCTGCGGTTTGTAACGAAATTGCATGCGAAGTATTTAAAACAAAATGTTCGTGCCTTTTAAATATAAAGAAATAATGGCATTCCTAGGTACATTTTCTAAAATTGTATCTAGAAATACCATTCTTTCATTGCATTTTATCCATATATATATTTTTTCAAACTCGTTACAGCGCCAACAGCATTTATTGTATTTGCATCGCCTCTTGTACATCTGTGTGCTTTTTCGTATTAAATAAATGCAAACATTTCAATTTTCGTCGCAGCGCATGTTAAACTTAAAACAGTGTACACAACAACATTATTTTGTTAGGCATTTGATAACCTTTACGTATAAAATAGTGGAGAAATAATGAAACACGCTAAATAGTTCTAAAACAGAAACAAAACAACACAGCTACAACGTCTACTTCACTACAAAACTCTTCTACGAGTAATAAAAACAACTATCTACAACAAACTACAGTCTTTAGCAGACACCGAGTCAATATTTATTCACAAAACTTCGTCTTTTGAAACCTGAAAACTACTCTTAAACGAGTTGGTCTAGTTTACACATTTCAAACAACTAAATTCTTGTCACTAAAAACTAGCGCTAAAGACGTGCAAACTAGTCTAAATTGTCTACAGCACTACGTTATAAAACAAACTATTCACCAGGAACTGCCTGCCCTTGACTCCCATCCTGGTGATCTTCAAGTGACCAAACGCATGATCAAGTCCATACTCACACACTTAGTTCACACATTTTGTTCATAAACACTAATGATTAAACTGCACACACATTTTCCATAAACCTTAAAAGAGTCTAATGCATCTCGTTAAAAAGTTTCGAGTTTTTGTAGAGAATGAAACTGAAAAAAGGATATCTTAATAAATCAAAAAACTTTCAAGGGTGATTAAATTGTGTCGCAAATAATCCTACACTAATGAAAAACAATCGCTTTTCATATACTGACTTACATCGTTTAGCCCAAAATCGAATGCTGCGTACTCAATTGATGCTGTAAACAAAACTCTGTCCGGAAAAAATCCTATAAATAAAATGTATTAACAGCAATATAAACACTGGGAACAAATAGCGATCCAATAACAAACAAAGCCAATGAATCTATGAAACGATTACTCGAATAGGTCAATAAACATAGTAAATGACTATAAATTAATGACAAATTCCAAATACGGTAGCAGAAAGTGGATGTTGAATTGTGGCACCCCTAACCCCCCCCCTATCCTCTCCCTGCTTTCCCCACAAAAATATAGCTATAGCAACCTCTGCGTTGACATCGACAATGTCTTGGTGGTAGCGAAGTTTCGTGCCAACAAAATTTACCATCCACACGATGAAGAAGAAGAAGAAGATGAACGTATACATTTGATTTCAAACAACAGTGAAGAAGAAACCAACCGTACTTTTGTAAGATAAGTGAATACCCTATAACGGATGGGAAACATCTATGTATGATACAATCTAGAAGATTTACTGGATTAATCCCTGATGGATGGGCAACAAGCGGCCATCTATTGACTGATAATATCATGGTGCGTCCATCGTCGGTCAAGCAGGAAGACTGCACAGTATTTCCTCCCTTTTTGTATCTTCTATCAATAGATGAAACTTTTACAATGTAGCCGGGGAACCACCGTTTAAGTTGAATCCATGGCTGACGAAACCTCGTAAAGGGCAATTGTAAGATAAAGTTTTCCAGACTGATGAGTACAATGAACCTCAACTTTTCAAATGTCGTATGAACTCCATAGATTCATAAGAAAAATTCTCTCGAAACGACAATAAATATAGCCGTAAAAATCGTTGAGCTCTTATAAGCAAAAGGCTTCATAATAGGCGGACATCTAATGGGTTAAGAGGTGATCCGTTAATTACACCTTACATATCAAACACTTACGGAAAGCAAATGACCAAATGTTATAACACAAATTGAGTACGTTTATCGAGCAATTGATTGCGATAGCCTTAGTAGAAATTATGGCAGTAAAAGGGACACGTTGCACTCGGTAGCTATAGAGATTACCGTAAATAATAATCCAACTATTAGCCCATCGCTTGCGAATATTACAAATACTATTTTCCCACGGTCTCTAGAGTATCCATGTTCATAATTTGTAGTGTTTGGGCAATTAATTTTGTTCCTAGATAATGAATAAATGGGCTTGACCAGGGGGTCTACTCCGAAACGTTAAATCCGATGTATCGGCCGAAGTTTCGGTCGTTTCCTACTACGAACGTCATTATTTTCGTTCGGTCGGATCGGTTTAAACCGAACTTCATTTTGACGTTTGTTGTATCGTAAACCCTACTCCGAACGCAAAAAGCCCGACCGATCATTTGAGTTTGACAAGAGTGACATCGTGAAACTAGTGTCAAAATTCACGACAACAAAATAGCTATCTTTTGAGTATCGTAAGTATCGAATTTTAATGAATTATGACGATTATTTACAGTTTTATATTTGTTTGAAGTGATAAAGTGTATGTGCCTTACATAAAATTGTAGTGAAATGGAATCACGTATGTTTTTGGTGGAAGAGGCTCTCAGAGAAGAACGCTTGGAGCGCAGAAGGAATCGCAGACGGCGTCGTGACTCCTTCAATACCAATTTAGTGTCCGACCTTGAGTTTGTGGCCAATTACAGACTCAGTCGATCACTTTTTGAGGAACTCTGCCAGGATATAGTGCCCCTCTTACCCCGAAAGCGTAATTGCCGCGCAATTGAGCCTACTACAAAGGTACTTTTGGTCACTAAAACGCAGTAGTTTCTTGTACAATAAAACTAAAATTGTAATAGTAATACAATAAAAATTAATTATTCTTTAATTGTAGATACTTGTCGCCTTGAATTTTTACGCTCGAGGCAGCTATCAAGGCTCTGTGGGGCAAAATGATGATGCTCCAATGGCCCAGCAAACCGTCTCCCGATGTATACGAGAGGTCTCATTGGCAATTAATACACCCGAAATACTCAGGAAATACATAAAATTTCCACAAAATGCAGCTGAAAGAAATGTCATAAAGAGGAAGTGAGTTTGAAAGTGAATTTATTTAAGTATAGATCCCGTTTAATGTAACTTTTGTTTCCAATTATGTTGTTTCCTTTCAGATTTTATGGAAAATATCATTTAGCAGGTGTGATTGGGTGTATTGATTGCACACACATTGCCATTGTGAGGCCCAGTGAGCATGAGGATAGGTTTTTTAATAGAAAACATTTCCACTCCATTAACACCCAAGTGGTAAGACAGTCATTTTGGGACAAAATTAAGTTCTACATTTTGAAAAACATGATACATTCAAAAAGTCATAAGAGTACCTATGTTTTCCAGATATGTGATTCTGACTGCACTATCCTAGATGTGAATGCTTCTTATGGCGGAGCCACACATGACGCATTTATTTGGTCTCAGTGTGAGATCAAGGGGCACCTGGAGAGTCTCAACGAGACAACATATCTGTTAGGCAAGTATCAGTTGAATGTTAATTTATAAAATGGACTAATAAGACTATATTATTTTAACCAATGATGTTTCACTTTGACAGGTGATTCAGGGTACCCTTTAAGGGAATATCTTCTGACACCTGTAGGTGATGCTGTCGAAGATAGTCCAGAAGGCAGATTCAATGCTGTCCACAAGCGTGCACGCTCCACTATTGAACGCACATTTGGGATACTCAAGGGTCGGTGGAGGTGTCTCTTGGCAGCGAGGGAGCTACACTATGATCCAGACAGAGCAGGCATAATAATATTAGCATGCTGTGTTTTACACAATATGTGCATAAGGGCTGGAGTAAGTGCTCCGGAGTTGACTCCAGATGATTATGAAATGGAGAATGCCCGGCAGGTCACACCATCATCACGGCCTGCTACATCGGCCACAGATGCATTGAGGAGGGGACAGAGAGAGAGGGAAAGAATGATTCAATCTTTGCAAAATATTTAATAAACGTATGTTTTTACTTATTTTCTTATGTTACAACAAAATACCTTGTGACATACTGCAATTAAATGAAAGAAAATTTAAAACTCATATTAAAAGTACACTTTGTAAACAAGCTTATTACAAATCAGAGGATTATATCAAAGATAAGGATGCCTGGAAACATGCTGGTCCTGCTCCACAGGACAATCTAGTGTCTAGACAAAATCAAACTGGTTGCTAAGTAAATTAGGTAATAATTTATAATTTGTACCATATTATTTTATTATATTGGAATAACATCTCACACATTGATTAATTTATTATTGTTAACTTTTAGAATGTTTGTAAATATGTGAGCACCATGTACTTATGACATAATTAAGTTTATTTGCCACTGCTACATGCGTTTTTATTTTCACCTTTTTGGTGTACTTATTGTTTTTATTCTGGGTACATCGTCTTCACATATAATGTTATAATACATGTATACAAAACATTGTAAAACATTTTAAAAGAGTAACGGTGGAGTTTCTTGCCCATTCTTCTCCACACGAAACTACCTTTTGGAAGGGGCGACTAGAATCAATTCTATTTCTTGTTCATTTTTGACGTTCAAAAGTGCCTTTCTTGTGCCTATTTGAAATAAATGTTTTGACTTTGACTCTGTCTTTACACAAATCAACCTAAAATTAATTAAAACTATACCAAAATTACACTGGCAGTACTGGCACTAATCTTGCCTTGAAAGATTTTGTTAACAATTTCTTTAATTCATCAACAAGCAATTGAGAATATAAAAAATATATGATTAATTAAAAAAAAAAATTGATGAAACTATTTTAGACTATGTTCTTTGAGCTGCATATGCAGCAGCCTGCACAACTTGAATCAATTCTGTAATAGCCATCCTTATGCCAGCTAGTTCCACATTCCTTTGTTCGTCAAGTGCCAAACGACGTTCTTCAAATCTAAAAAGTCTGTCCCTGACAGAGGTTCCATCTTGAAGGTACTCGGGATGCCGCCGAGATTGTCTGCGCTGTCGTGTGGCTGTAAAATAACACATGTAATGCTTAATGTGCGGGTATGAACGTGGACAAGACAAATGGAGTCTAATTATTGTAGTTAGACTAATTAGCCATTATTTCTATTATGTTTATTTATGTGCAATAATAATATAAAATGATAATTTATTGTTTGCTTAAAATTGCGTAAATAATTCGCCGCGAGTGAATTTAAAATGAACAATGGCACTTACAAGTAAGTTGGGTGCGTGTGGTTGAGACATTGCTGACTGGTGTAGCTGAAGCATGTTCATTTGTCACTTGTTGTGTCTGTGTTTCTATTGGAAAAAGATGTGCAAAGAATAAGTACACACATAATAAAGTAAAACGTTATTACAAGTAAACAAACAAAAAAATAATGTTTAAGGCAATAGTAGGAACATGTATGTTGGTTTTAATGTTTACAAATATTTATACTTAATACAAAAAATATAAATTAAAATTAATTTTATAAATTTGAAAGTAACTTTGTCTGACTGTATGTTACCTTTTCAAACTACTGAACACATTTCAATAAAATTTGGCAGAGATATAGATTGCATCCCAGGGAAGGACATAGGCTAATATTTGTTTCAAAAGTTTGTATGGAAAACCTAAGGGTGAAACCGCAGGGCGCAGCTATTAAATAAACAATACTATAAGTAAATGAAATATTATTTAGTTGCACTACATACCATTTATTATTGACAAGTCTCCTTGGTTGGATGGCGCATAGGTAGAGGCAGTATTAAGTTCTTGAGATGACTGAAAAGTAAAATACATAAATATGTATGTAGAGATAAAGCTACATTATTTTCTACAGATGACAAATAAAAGGAAAAGCTTGGTGGTTATTGATACTATCTTGAATGAAAAATACTATAGCTAACTGTTTTAGTTAGACATGCAAATACCACTTAACAATATTCTTAGATAAAGATAATAACAAACTGAATGAAGAGATATGAGAAAGTGGGCTTTGGTTTTACTGAATGAATATTTTAAAATATTACTTTAAAATTTAAAGTAATATTTTATTTAAAGTGTAAATAAAAACAAAAATAAAAAATACATACATGCTCAACAAAAGCTTGTGTTCTTGCCGAGGTCTGCGGTTCACCAAATCCATCTCCCATAATGGAAATTATTTTATGTTCCCATTGGGAGAGTGAAGGAGCTGTAGATGGTCCACCTCCAGTGGCAGACGCAGACCGCCGTGCAGTTGCTGCTGCCTTTTTTGCCAGATGTTTTTTATCCGTCCACACCTACAATACATTTACAATTTAATTAACTATGCACTTCAATCTCTCACAAAACAATATTGTATAAAATATGACTTCTTGACAATTCACATCAAATGCACATAAAACTACTTATGTAGGTAGGTAATTTTAGTTCATAACTAAGTAGTAAGTACATATAAATTAAATAATGAAAACTTACTTTTTGCCACTGTTTCGTCGTTTTGACGCACCCGCCCATAGCATTTAGCGTGTTGCATATATCGTCCCACAGACGACGATTTAGTGCCCGACCTTCGATGCTTCTCAAGTTGCCATGAGCCAAATCTCGATGCTCCTCAAGGAAATTGAGGAGAGCATCAATTTGTGCCGTTGTCGGTCTGGCCATGGTGACTTGTTCTTGTAAAATGTTTGTTCATGACTTTCAGTTCCAATTTCAAACTTCCATAACACGAACATGAGAAGTAGATAAGCCCAAGGGGCACTTAATCACGGCTAAAGTGTTTAGTTTAAAATATATTTAGCTTATAGTTAGTTTTTTGTTGACATCTTAAGTATAACGTAAGTTTAACACAAAAACTTCAGTCAGCACTTGATGATAAACCGAAGTAGGTACGGTTAACGCTATTGATAGACGAAATTTGGTTTAAGTTTAGGATCTTAATTCGAAATTTGCAAAAAAAAAAAAAAACAAGCACCGCTTGTTTGTTTACTTGTCATCCTTTGACTTTTTAATTTGACAATCGGCAAAGACAATCTGTATGTCTGCTGCAAATATATTATTTTTTTGCAAATATTACAATATTTGTAGGTATAAATACTTAGTTAAAAGTAAAGTTCAATTATTTTATTATAAAAAATTATTTTACTCTGTAATTCAACAGTTAAATTATATCGAAATGAATAATCATGACTAATAAAAACATGTCGATGAAACGTTCAACTCTAGCGCTACATTTCATTCAATCCGACACTCCGCCGATCATTGACTATGACACCGACCGAAGTTGACAAACCCGAACTTACTTCGTAGTAGGGCAACAATGTAAATGTCGGTCGTGTTTCGGCCGATCCCGAACATTCGGATGTGTCATTTCAGAGTAGACCTCCTGGGCGCAACTAACGTTAACTGACCAGTTTTGAAACATAATTCAGATCAAATTAATCTTATCATTGATTTATAGTTCGACCTGGGCCCTGTTTAATAAACGTTACAATTCTACAATTTTGTAAATAAGTGACATATTTGTGAAGTTTTATGACAAGTGCTGTTTAATAAAACTTACAATTATGTAAGAATTTTACAATTAAAACCTTACAAATTTTAACATTACAATTGCTGTTTAATAAACGTTTACATAATTATGTAGAAAACGCCTGTAGATTTCGATGACAATATTGCATGATCTTTAGATTTGCAATAGTAAGTTACAAATTACATAAAATGTAAGTTTTTGTTGAAGATTCTTGAATCAAGGAGAGATTTAAAAAATCTTAGAAACTTTAAACTTCATATTACATATTTCGCAGCATCGGGCAATAGCTAGTTAGAACTAGCTATTGCCCGATGCTGCGAAATGAAGAAGTCTACTATACTAATCTATTAGTGTGTGGCAAAATCACCAAACTACTGGGCGAGCTTACACAATAAGTAAGCCACATAGAATTGCCCGTGTGTATACATTTTTTTTCAAGTCTTTTCCCGCAAGTTTTAATGTTCTAACTAGTGCCATGCTAGTGCAGTACGGCACTTGATTACAATAATCTGTGACGTCACATTTTTATATTTCATACATAATTAGCTCGTAAGTATGCACAAATTCCGCGTTTTGACAATTATTCAAAAAAAGTAACGTTTTTGAGTATCCTGTGGCGTGTGTGTTGGATCATCTAGCTCCCTTCAAACATTGGTTGAACTGAATGGTGCTAATCCATGCGTCATGTTCGTGAACGGGCGTCGTCAGTAGGGACAGGCGATACCTTAGCTGCCACGGCACTTTTAAAATTTAATTTAATTTTGAATTGTTTCTTTAAATATTTTAATATGACGCTTTTTTAAGTTCTGCATCGTTCTCACGTGTATATTTCAACATTAATGATTTAACCCAGTTTTTGTAAACATATTTTGATTTAAAAGAGTGTCCATGGAGTTCCTTGCCCGTTCTTCTCGATAGGTACCTACTGCTTTGGAATGGGCCACTAGCTTCATCTTTCTGACTGACAGTGCCAAAAGTGCCTGTTTATGGTTTATTTGAAAAAAAAATGCTTTGAGTTTGAGTTTAATAAATATTAATAAAAAAATCATTCAAACAATTGTATTAATGACTGCAGTACTCGTACTCCTGTTCAAATACTTCCTCCCCGTCACTACCGGCAACTTCGTCATCACGTTGACTATTTTGTCCTGAGTAGGGAGTATAATGCTGCGATCCTTAACGTTTTTCAATATTGTGCAAAACTATGCTTGATAATATAATTCTGCTTGCAATAATTGGCTGTACTCTTAAATGATTGAGACATGGAAATTTTTCTTTTATTATACCCAGATCATTCTTCGTGTTGATTTAAAAGCACGTAAATATCTTTCCAGTGCCAACGTTCTCGGTATTTGTACCGGAATTTTAGGTGTCATTAGCCACTTTGTTAGGCCATAGCCACTGTCTCCCAGTATTATGGCATTTGGAAATGGTCTCCATCCATTTCCCCATTCTCGTGCTAGCGAAGAGCACCTAAGTACCCTAGCATCATGGACAGACCCTGGCCATCTTGCACTTGCGTAAAATATTTCCAAATTTGGTCCACATACTATCATAATATTAATGGAATGATCTCCGTTTCTGTCTACATATGCAGCTTCATTCTGGCGAGGAGCATCCATCTTGATTAGCGAACCATCTACAATGCCTGCTATTTTAGGTATATGTTTCATGAACAATCTAGGAATATCGAGACAATTAGTTGGCCAGCGGACTTCTTCTCCAAATAATTTACAAACCACAAATCTAGACACATTTTTTATGCAGTTATGTATCGTCCCTTTAGTTACACCATGTGCGTCTGCTAAAACATGGTATTGTGAGCCACAGCCCATCCAATGCAATGCACAGAAAATTTGCTGAGTGGGAGTAAGGGCTGCATTTCTCTTAAAATCGTATTTAAGATTATGTCCGATTTTCGAGATCAAATATTCAACGGTAGTTTACTACGTGACTTTTCGTTGAACGTAAAATCCGTCACATCAAAAGTAAAATTTATCCTCTTGCGGAAAACACGCCGTTGGCGTACACTCATAAATTCATCATCACTACTGTCACTACTTTCACTAGTAGTTGTTAGAACCATTTTTTATCCCAATACAATTAAATTTTACTTATTATATTGAGCAAAACACAATATTACTAGAATTGTAACAAAATTGTCAAATCCTGACACAAGACGAGTCCACCTGCCAGAATTTTTCTACAATTTACATAATATGTATTTTTTTAAATTACAATTGTGCGTTCAATAAAACAGTTTACCTTACAAATATGTAAATTGTCACTTGTAAAGAGAAAATCTTTATTAAACAGAAATATGTAAAATTGTATGTACAATTTTGCAATTTTGTCAGTTTTCCGTCATGGTAAATTTATAAGTTGAATTCTTTATTAAACAGAAACTTATAGATACAATAAACATATTATCACATTTATTAAACACGGCCCGGAATCTTTCTACAATATACAAAATATGTATATTTTTAATTATAATTATGCGTTAATTCGTTCAATTAAACAGTTTTCCTAACAAATATGTAACTTTTCACCTGTAAGGAGAAAATGTTTATTAAAAAGAAATTTGTAAAATTGTAAGTACAATTTTACAATTCTGTCAGTTTTTCACCATGGTAAATTTGTAGATATGTAACTTGTAAAATACAATTACAATTTACAATTTGTAACGTTTATTAAACAGGGCCCTGGCTCGAAGGCTCGAATAATATCAGTAATTAATTAATGTTAAATTAGTAACAAAATATAGACAAATTAAAACACGTATAATATTGCAATGTCCGTTTTAGTTGCAAAGGAATTATTCTAAAGCAGAAATGAGGTTTACGGTATTAGTACGAATGCATTCAAAATAAATAATACAGACTATCCGTCCTTTTCATCAACCTCACCAAGCTGCTCCAGGTGTAATATCAATCGATTGAATACTAAACTAAGCTCAGCCTTTATACCTCATCTCTTATTCACCCCCAAGCAAAAGATGATTGAAATGATCAAAAATTCAATCACATTACATTTGATATTCAAAACGAAAGGGTCTATGGAGCATAACGAATTGCTATTAAAACTAATTTTACCACAATATGGATGGCAACTCTCATTCATTTGGCTATAACAATGAATTTAAGGAAGTAAACGATTGCGCAACACGGTAGGAGGTTTTATTTTGACTCATCACGATATCGTTTGAGGCCAACATTTAGAAATTCAAGGTATATCCACTGACGATGAATACTCGTTCGTGACTGAAAAAGTAACTGGCAAAGCTAATGGTAAAGAAATTGACACAGACATTTTCTAAAAGCCGATAAATGAGCCTGCAGAGAAAATATTGGAAGACTTCGCGAAGACCAATTCCGGAAATACGATGTGACAGCGCACGACAGACGGGGATTAAGTGAACCAGATGGGAGGACTGCAGCCTTTACGTATGATAAAGCGGGATTTGCAAGGCCTGCCTTTGACCGCAGAATTCGTTTCGGATTGGAATCAGAGAGAATGAAAATGCCAACGATACATTTTGAAAGTTAAACTTGATAAAAACCATTTAAAAGATACTCTATGATAAAATCCGTCATCCGTATTCTAAAAAAACAATGATCTATAGAGGTTATCTTGTTGGCAATGGGTGTACTGTACGTACTTCAGAATAATATAAGGGGGAAACTAAGTCGAAAACTTTTTGAATTACAACAGCGTAAATATATTATAACTTCATTACAGGTCTCCCAAAGTGATAATGCGCATAGAAATATTCGCCACTGTTCGGCAACAGTCGTATTCCCCGAGCGTCGGAAGACGATATGTATATAGAGTGGCTAAGTGCATTTTCTTCATGCATAATTTAGTAGAATTATGTGTTTTGTGCTAAAAGAGATAAATATACATTTATCAGTAACGAAATTTGATTCAATAATTCCATGTAAGTAAAAAGCGAGCTATAATTTATATAAGCCTAAATCTAATTTTAAAATATTTTTTCTAGTACGTAATACGTATTTAACGTAGGTAATTTTAAATTTTTAATATTGAGAAAACGTGAAAATGGTAGTATATTTATCTATTTTACAAAATTAACTATTTTTTGAATAAGATAATTAAAGTTGAAATTAAATTCAACTTTGAAAACAAAACCAAGAAGGGTGTGTTATAGCAGCTCCATATAATTCCATACAGAGAACACGTGTAGTCACCACCAATATATAAAGACGACTGACGGATCTTTGACTGACCGGCGACCGCCGCCGACCGCCCGAATTGTTTTCGATTGTGTACACATGATATTAACTCCTATTTCTTTCGAACAAGGTGCAAAATACAAGAGCATTATTTAGGACTGGAACGATTCAATGATTCGGGTGTTTCCGGGAATACGACAATTAGCGAAGATCTGCATGTGCATTATTAATTTGGGAGTACTGTATATTATCGTATAATATTTGAGGCTGTTCCAGATTTGCGTGAAAACTTACTCTCGAGTTTGCGCGAATATTTTGAATATTATGATCCAATAAAGGAAGATATAAAGAGCTTAATATTTAGAACCTGCCAATTTCCAATAATTTTATTAAAAACTTAGTAGGAAAGAAATGCGTTATTTTAAAAGTTATGAAATTACAGAATTTTTACATTTATTTCCTATAGACTTTTTCGTCTCTTAAGATACTATATTTCCCTAAAAACTAACTTTTCTCCATTTTTTAATCCAGATTTTAACAGTACATATTATAGTAATTTTATCACACTTAAGTCAAACAAACATATTGCCATAACCATAACGCTTTGAGAACGTGCTGCGCTGATCGTTGATCACTAACACATTCTATTGTTTAGAAACATACAAGTGCAAAAGTTTATTCTATCAATACATTCAACCACTAACCCAACCTAACAATACCACAATCCATATCTCCCATCAAACTAAAAAACAATAAAATCACTTCAAATGTTAAATACGACACTCTCATCATCAATGAATTCTGGACTATATGAATGACACCATAAAGTAGCAAGTTCAACGTAATACGTGTATCAATGTATGCTAGTGACTTATTTACGCGAGTTCGGTTGTAACTTGAAGCGGAGTTGCGGAGTCAAGTCGATCAATAGTCTGCATAAAGCGGGTTTTGGTTCGGTGTAGCGCGAAAGTTGTGGGAATGTGTGATTGTATAACACATTTTTCATAATTATTTGGATCATGAGAATGAAATTCAGTAGCTACAATTTTGGACCCTTTTTTTTGAGTGTGGGAAACAATTCAATGACTTCTCCCGCTCTGGGGGGAGCGGAAGGGAGTGTCACACTCTTACTGATTAAAACCCATCCATGTTCCTTCCTTAGCCCTTTATGTTGCGGGGTAGCGGTAACCCTTTCGAACAATCCCGCTTACCCGGCAATTTTGGACCCTATTGATAAGTTTTCCGGGATTATTTAGTAGGTATTGGAATAATTGCAGTTGCTAATCATTTACAGTTAACGTGATTTTTTTTAAACAACACCATGCACTTATGTCATATTATATATAAACTTTATCCTGCGAATAAATTTAAATTTTATGTATATTTTTTCCATGTATTTTTTTCCTCGTATACGAGGTAAAAATGTTTGGCCGAATTCGCCCGTGGTATAAAACTGCCTCGTGCGTTTTTGTTCCAAACCCAATACGGCACGAATTATAAAGTGAATTCTAAAACTGCAGCTCTACCCTATTTCTATTACACGTCCGGAATAATATTGGAGTATGTGTAAGGAATAATTCAAATTGAAAATGTCGTTTTTCTATCTTCTCGTAATCCCATGCCTACCCAAGACTAGTGAAATCTGCAATTTCCGATTTGTTTGCATCTATCTCTTTCTCTACCAATTTCTCAAAAGATTTCTGTTTCTTGTAGGAGAAACTAGTTTTTTTGAATACTTTAAAGTTATTGGACATTTTATTTTCACATCATATAATTCTTTCTACAGCTTCTTCGTAGAATTTTCAACACAAAGGCACTATGACGTCCTCCTAGGCGAACATAATACTTAGAAAATTTTAAGTCTTTTCACAAGAAATAAGTACTTTCAGTGGGTCTGTGGCCGCAGAAGAAATATCTGATGACGTTCGGAATTATTGTGTCCACTCGCCACACGTGAAGGTTTGGAAAAGATTTTTACCTGCTTTTCATTTAACGTAAAAATTATTGTATCGATCGATATTTCCAGAACCGCAAGCCGGTAGTAGGTAAGCGGGATTGTCCGAAAGGGTTACCGCTACCCCGGAACATAAAGGGCTACAGAAGGAACATGGATGGGTTTTAGTCAGTAAGAGTCTGACACTCCCTTCCGCTCCACCCAGAGCGGGAGCAGTCATTGGATGATTTCCCAGCCTTAAAAAAAAAAAAAAAGCTCTGGTAGTCAAGATAGAAGGCCTTCGCAGTTGCGGATGATCTTGTCTTTAGTTAATTGAGAGTTCTGAGTGGCTTCAAGTTAAAATTACATTAACCCTTGTCAATCAAATCAATTAGGTTGTACATAAGTTTAACTAGAGCTCCACGTGCTAGAGTTTTTTTTAGAGGATTTTCTTTTAGTTTTTGTTGAGTTTCCAATTTTTACTGCGCTTCGGCTTGTTAGGTGTCTTTCATAACCTTCTATCTATGTATTGCCTTTTTTGCCAATCATTTATTAGACCTTCCATTACCTACACCACTATTTCCTAGGTTTGCTTCTTAGGTTTATTTTATTTGCCTTCACCAATTAACTAAAGTACACCTTCTAATGTTCAGGATACCTAAATTCGATAGTCTACGATAACTTCCAAATTCATATCAACCCGCTCATCGACACAAGCTTTAATCCAAGCTTAGCCATACTCAGGGATTAAATTCACAACTCGAATCGAGATTGCATTCTGAAATTTTCTGTATTCGAAAGACTATAAGAACCAGTGTGGGAATGGAAGAATGGAAAAAACGGAAGAAATCATAGTAATCCGCATTGAAAGAGGATTGGGAGCGATTCAGATGAAATTCGGTAAATGTGCCTGTTTCGTAAATGTAAAGAATAAATAAAGGCTTTAACTACCCGACTGTTGGTTGTAATTCTTTTGGGGATTACATTACATTAGTTATTTTGTGAGAAATTATGTCGTAGTGGAAACATACAATTTTATACTAAACATGTTTTTGTATAATGTTATACGTTTGTAAGTGGAACGACTACATGTAAGCCCTAGCCGACTCACATCGACACCTGCAATACCAAAGGTTTACTGATGCGTTGCAAAACGTTGGTGTGCCGTAGTGAGCTTTTGAATATTAACCGCTCAGCCCAGACGTTTTTATATTCAATTGGACCAATCTGCCCTTTTCTGTAGTAAACAGTGGATATTTCTCGAGATATTGGAGTTTAGCGTAAACAAGAGCCGAATGACCCCACCAAAATGGCATTTAAGGGTAATTGTATGGGTAATAAGGGTTCATGCAGACGGACGTGCTAGGGGTAGTCAGCGTAACGTAGGGGTTGTGTTTGTTAAGTATAGGGGTAGCGTGCACATTGGACAAATTCATTAAGTCGATATTCGAATGGGATTGTGTTTGTGTTGACTCTTAGAGTGTGGTGCCAGAGAGACATTGTTCGAAGACGTATTTCGGTATTATCAATTCAGGATTAGGTATTTGTACAGCTGTAGATTGCGGTATGGGGAGTTAATAGTGCTTCTACGGACCAGTCTTTCGTAAAGGAGTCCGTAGTGCTATTCTATGAAAATATCACAGTGAAAACTTAGGTGAAATATAAAGTGATCTGTCAATAGTCTCAATCCCTAGCATTAGGTGGAACGACAGCACACTTCACACTCACATCACCTTGGTTTCCACCACCTCTAAAATGTGCATTATAAAAAAAGTATAAATGTATTTATGGCTTTAAGACAAACAGTCCTACAATACAATATCTTCGTGTAACTAACGATTTAAGCAGCAGCCGCTACGCTAACTACCAGAGCGCAGGAAATTTTCCGACTTACTTGAAACTTTTCGTTATATTATGACCAATTCACACAAAATCTTTATATACAATTTATAAAGATTTTGTGTGAATTGAATGCCCATGTGTTATTTTGTCAGTTAGATTTTAACAGAATCTACATACAGCTAATCCCGCCATCTATGTTATGGGCTGTCGCGATATCTTTTCCTTTTGGACCTATAGCTAGAGGACTCTCCAACATACCCCAACTGATTACTGAAATCTATATATAATTTTGCAAAATATCTCCAGATGGAAACAAACAGCAATACCTTCCGATAATCGATAAAAACAAACAACTACATCAACAGGTATCGATATGAATCGCCATTGTCTATCAACGAACACACCTGGGAGGGAGAACGCTTTGTTTATTTCAATGTCAATGCCGACCATCTGATATCCACCATATTTAAACTAACCAATGCCCCTGGTGCTTCTATTGTTATCTTTTTCTTTAATATCAAATACGATAGAGATGCGAGATGATAAGAGCTGATATAAGGGGTGTTGACAGGGTAAAAAAAGCGAAATTATATTTAGTCCGTCAGTCAGATAATAAAAAAATATTAGACACGTATTTTTGCTTTATTATATTAATAAAAAATTTCTAGCAATGTTTGTTTGTATGTTTTGTACCTATGCATCACTTTTGCTAACAAATATTTGCGTTGATTGGTTTTGAAATGGTTGCCAGCGAGAGGGTCAAGGTCAGAAACCAATTGGAATATCTCGAAATTGGAATCACAGACACAATACTCGAGTTTTTAGCAATGTTTGTGTTTGTTTGTATTACCTATACAACATGACTGTATTGAAAAGGGTAAAGGTTCGATTTTTGTAAGTAAATATTCGGTCGAGTTTCTTTAAGGGATGATTGGTCTATTGTTAACACGCAAGGGGTATTAAAATACTTTTGTGACTTTCCCTTCTTGCACGACATAGTGCAGTGCAAGATTGATTGTTATTATTATGTGGTTTAATAAGTTTTTTCCTTATCAATATATACTTATTTACATTTACAATCACAATCATATATTTTTTTTTTATAATATACTGGCCAGTAATAGAATATTTAGATTGACCTATTGCAATTAGACTTAAATTATTGGTTCAATATTGCACAGTAATTAAAATATATTTTTATCAATTAGATTATTTTTTGAGTAAATTATAATAATATCCTTGGACATTTCACACAACGCCATTATAGTCC
This sequence comes from Hyppa rectilinea, assembly GCA_951799385.1. NCBI lineage: Eukaryota > Metazoa > Arthropoda > Insecta > Lepidoptera > Noctuidae > Hyppa > Hyppa rectilinea. Next base: position 7,944,784 of record OX637325.1, read on the forward strand.
AAAGCTAAGCAACCTAATGCTTGTGTTATGGTAACGAGATGGCTGATAAACTATGTACTTGTATACATTGTTTTTTTGTAAATACGGTATTGGTATTATAGATAGAAACACACGGACCCGGAACAAATACTACACCTTATGATTTAAAATGATTTTACGAAGCTGCATTTACGCTTGTTTTCATGCTAGTAATAGTGACTAGGTCGTCTAGTATGTGTAGAATTGGATTTTATGACCAAAAACCACTAAAAAAATTAATTGAATATAATAATATTCAATTAATTTTTTTAGTGGTTTTTGGTCTGAACAAATTCTGTTCAAATGTTGTGTTATTGCGTGTAATTGAATCATAAAAATTATGAAATTGTTTAAAATACCAACAAATTCTCAATCCGTCAACGATATTCCCATACCAAAACCGTTCAGAATCAACTGCACAAGCCACCCTTCGAATCGTACTACCAAAGTATTATTATTGAAACCTTTTCTTGGGGACGATTACAATAGACGCCCAAAAGAAGGGTCGAGTTACTCGAGCAAGTCGTATGCAACTTATTTTTATTAAAAACCGAATTAAATGTTTCTCACTGAATAATTATAGTACTTTTCAACACTTGTGTTATTTTTAAAGTGTCCATTTAGTTAGAGGTTATCGTCTTATTCAAATTCGGGAACCTTGAGAAAAATGCGTAGAAAACTTTGTATTACGTTTTAAGTAAACACTTTATGATTTTATTAAGGCTTCACAAATGCTAATGTACTGTTTAAGAGCCGTTATTGAAGCTAGAACAGCAGAGTTAATTAATATGTATCCTTTATAGGGTACTTTGATGCAATATTGATAAACCCAATGTATAATATTGAGCAATAAATGAAGATTATCTAGGTACTTAACTGTGCATAAGCCTAGTAAGATTATTTTGTTATTATTTTGCGGCCGAGACGCTTGAATACTCTTATTATATTACTAGCTTCTGCCCGCGGCTTCGCTCGCGTGGAGGTCGGAAATTATCCCACAGGAATGTTCTACCGGGATAAAAAATATCCTATGTGTTAATCCAGGATATAAACCATCTCTGTGTCAAATTTCATCCAAATCTATACAGTAGTTTTTACGTGAAAGAGTAACAAACATCCATACATCCATACTTACAAACTTTCGCCTTTATAATAGTAGTAGGATTATTGTTCAAGCTTTATTCATTCATTGCTTTGTAATGCGATTCTTTACATCTTGATTTCCTTTTAACAACAACAATAACAAACATGTTATTTTATCTTCGATTCTTTGTAAAGTTTACGTGTGAATAGGGGAGTGAAACATTCAAGAAATCATGAATTTGTTTAAATGATTGGCGAACAGATATATCATATTCTCACGCCTCATTATAATAAATAACACGCATTTTAATTATAGAGTCATTGTGTAAGAGTACGTCTTAACTAACTAACAAAAGAGACCGAATTGCAATTGCTGACCTGAGCGAGTAATCAAATTGAGTTTCAAACTAGGACGCCAGTAAGCACTGTAATGAAACGTGCATCGTGAATTTATCTGACTGCTAGCACTGAGGAAGGATTACCTAATTGCTTGCCAGAATAACTAGACATGTCTTGGCCTTACTTAGAGCATAATTAAGTTAGAGTAGCAAGAATACTACACAGTTTTCTAACAGACTAAGAGCATGTTAATAAATCTTTAAACTAAAGTGAAACACGCCTTTCACATTTATCTGACCAAATGAAGACTTCTCAGTTGATTTTATAAAAAATACCATCACAAGGGTTGAAAAATTCAAACCCGTTCTATGGTAAATATATTAGCAAGTCCAAGGACCAGTTAGTCACTAAATGTAAACGCAGCATAAAAATAAGCATGTAATAGTGACTCCGATCGATGTTCGAGTGTTCAAACGATTTATCCATTCCATGTTAATGGGATTTAGAATCAACGTTTACATTGGCAGATTGCAAATTCATTGTTATTTGAATTTTGTGGTATGTGAATCTTGCTAATTTTGTTGAGGAATGTCTTTGAAATCTGAGATAGTATTGTGTATATTAAGAAAGCTAGGGTTGTGAGAGAACTATTTCTTGAGATTTGTTTAAATTAAAAATAGACCCTAATGTACTGAGTTTTGAGTGCAAACGACCTACAACCTACAAAGAGTTTAAGGAATATTATTTTTTAACTATAAATCCAACTTTTTGTCAACGCAGTATTCTTACAAAATATAGGTCCTGACCTGACCCAGTGTGCATTCAGTTTCGTAAGAGAATTTCAATATGAATACTTTACGAAAACACCATTCAACAAAAAACAGATAAAGACCATACAGCACACATTACAATAAATTATATTTCACACAGTAAAACCAACGATCAAAAGGGAGGGCGCAGCTCACAAAAAATACATCACGAAAACCTAATTTATACGTAAAATCTTAGCGAATAGCCTAGCCCATTTTAATTATGTCAAACCACTCCTTACCCGTTTCCTAGCCATGTCACAAACACAAATACTATGATAACACCATAATCCGCGACGCCACAAACGTGCGTCTCTCACGGCATTCGGAGTAAGACTGAAGGAAGTACAACTAGATGGGGTGGAGTATCCACCGCCCTACATTTCCAGCCAAAAATTGAAACGTCTTATACAACTGAAGGTGTTAGAGAATACTGAACTTTATTTTTAGAAGCAAAAGGTTCTAAATCAGTTGTTTGTTGGTGATTTTTATTTGGTATGTCGTTTGATGGTAGTTATTGCATTTACCTTAGACGTTACGTCAGTTGGTGCTTGCGTCTCTGAATTATTTGTTTTTTTATTCTTGGGTTTGGGAGGGTCAGACTCGGTTTATATTAATTTCGGCCATGTCTTTATGTTCGACAAGATATTAAATGGAGGGTCTTAGGGAAAAAGGTTGTATTATTCTCAGCTCGCTCCAGTTTTAGGGCTTTATTTATCTTAAATTAAAAAAGACATTTTCAATATTATCTTCTACACAAAACAACTCGTTTCATAAGCTACATTCAAAACTTCAAGTGGAACAACTGTCTCCGACTTCGTAGACTTCGTAGTATCCGACTTCAAAAGCTCTAACATCTTAGCAGTTGTTCCTTGTATCAGGATTAGCTAGTTCAAGTTTAATATTTCCTTGTATATCTGAATCGTCTATTGTTTAAGTTAACCATGTCAAACTTGGGAACATTAGTTAGAAATTTACTTTCTCTAATCAGTTAGAAGATTATGTTTCTTCATCTGATCGTAACAGTTAGTAAAGCCCCACTTAGACGCTGCAGGTTTCTAGAAAGTTCAAGAGCAATATGATGCCTGGGTAACAAGACAGAGATATTTAGTTCGTCAGTCAGATACGTAATAAAAAAAAATAGACACGTGTTTTTTTGCTTTAGTATAAATTAAAAAAAAAAAAAAAACATTAAGTTGGGGGTAGAGGCTCGCTACGGTTAACACGCCATGCCACATTTTAACTCAATGTAATCGACGTATCTTTTGAATCGTGAAGACGTGGCCAATATTATTTGATAATCTAGATGACGGTAAAAAAAAATTGTCATCATTCCTATTATTGCCATTCAAGAATTGGCATACAAGAATTTTAAAGAAATTGCAAGACGGTTTTGAAATTGCATGAAAGTTATGCCTCGTCTAAACACAGAGCCAAATATTTCATTAACTTTCATTAAACGTCTTTTTTCGTTCGCTCATGCTTGAAAGATAGAATATTTACATGACGGAATTAAATACGATTTTATTGTAGTCTCGAATATAAATATACTATTATGGAAAGTTCGGCAGTACTATCTTATGTCATCCATTATACATCTTATACATGGCGGAAAATATATGTGAGATAACGCCAAAACATCTAGCGTGATAAGCGACGCCAAAATTATAGGATGCTGCATCGGAAAATATGTTTCTTTGAATATTAAATTTCTGCCTACCTAATTAAAAATATATCAATTTTTATGAAAAATATCAGACAACAGTCCAAAACCTGGATTGTTCCAAGTTCTCTTTAATATCGCAGTCAGTGCCGTTCGTGTTGTAAAAATATATTCAATCCCAGCGAAAGTATGAATATCTGACAGTCAGTTTGAAGAAATGTTAATAATAAGCGTTTTTGTTTTTGTTTTTGGTAAATAAAACGATGTATCAATTACATCTTAAAGTAGGCGAATATTCATTTAAATAGACTGCTTTTTAAGCTGCTAGTGATGTCAATATTTACTTAATTACTTACTTAAGTAAATACTGTATTAGGCCACGCCTCGTATAGACCAACATGGGACCTAAAAGTTACATGCGAGATGTGGCTAGACCTAACCCTTCGGGGCTACAAGGCGTGATAATATGATATATTTACTTGTTCTATACTGATTGGCTGATTGCAATTCGTAGAATTTATAATGACACAAACATCCCAGACATGAATGCACGAGCCGTTGATATTGGTAAAAGTGTAGGTCATGCAATAAATTCATTTTATCACCGCAGTGGGCAGAATTCTAAATAATGTGCGCTCAGGTGATGGGTATTAATGATTACCATGTAAGGAAGGCATGAAAGCCAGTGGATTACCCATGAAGGATGTTGAAAGTAGCGCAATGGGAACATGACTACCTTAGCTGGAAGGTGGACCCTGGCAGAAATGAGGCAGATGACAAAACGCGGTTCTTCAGTCAAAGCTATGCAATATTCTGTCTCATTTGCCGCCGGTTTTTCACGATGTTTTCCTTCATCGTTTTGAGAGCAATGGTGAAACATTATCTACACAGAGTAAAGCGCCTGCCTGAGTTTGAATCCACCACCTACAGTCCGTAAGTCGGGGCAGTTACCAATGGGCCAACACTGCTCAACTCAACAGTACTTCAATATTGTGTTGAGTTAAAACTACAACATTATATTCTCAGATCCCGTCAAAGGGCTGCGTCTCTGTCTTCACAAGAGCTAGCTGAATATAATAATAATCTTGGTAATGCAGCAGCGGTCGGGCTTCGGTCCCGCGGGGCTTCATTCACGTCATGAGGCGCTGCCGAGAGATTTACATGTGTTTAGCTAGTTAGCGCAATGTGTTTACGCATTTGTCGTAGTTATGTAGAGGGATTTGTTGCGTTTTCTATCTTTGTATTGCCAGTTTGGTGGGGAAATGTTCTAGTTTATGATTGGTTTATTCATGTGCATATTTTGAGTCGCCAATGGGAGACATATACATTGTACTTGAAATTGGAAATATTTCGAAATATATGTAACAACATAATATGAGAATAACTGTTCATAATCTTAAACATACCAGAGTACCTATATTGTATATGGCAAATAGACTCGTGGATTAATTTAGAGAGAGAATTAATTGTGGATTTTTGATACTCTTAATTCGACGTTAAGTATACGAGTATCTGTCGTAGTTATGAGGAAGAATTAGTTCAACTTTTGTGGAAAATGTCATAGTGTATGGGAACGGTTATTCACATTCATATTTTGGATTGCTTGAATGTGGCGTTTAAGAAGAACTTCAAGTTGTAATTTTCAAATATGCAAGTGGGGATAAACGTGCAGAATGCTAAACATACCGGAGTATACTATATGTGACAAATAGAATAGGACATTGCAGTGTGAGTTATAGAGCCTGACATTACATTAGGCTTAGGTGAAAATTGGGACAAGCTGCGTTGTATTATTTAACTGTGCAAACAATATTTATTATATCATTCAAGAGGTCATTAAACAAACGGAGGTAATTAGTACCTAGCTACCTATATCGAATGCAGAGCATGATAAATAACCCGAAGAGTCGTAAAAAGAAAACTTTTAAAAGGAACCAGGAATGATAAATATGCACAAAAAGTCTGTCTATTGTCCTCCGCTCCCTTGTTTTGGGGTCTTAATTAAATAATGAGCTTTAATAATGTTTCTTGATGTCCCGAAAACTTCGTCCTTGTAACTTAAGACAGCTGCAGAGGTAATGTCTCCTTCCTCATTATGATTTACTTCTAATTAAAAATGTCTTTGGACTGAGCGTAGATGGTTGGATGATAGTTATGTTTCAAGTTTTTATAAGGGTGGTGGGTGGAGTTTTTTGTCATTGCCAAAGCGGGCACAAGTCTAGACTTCGCCTGCCGGGGCAGCGGGGCTTGCCGGGGCAGCGGGGCTTGCCGGGGCAGCGTGATTGTCCAAAAGGGTTACTGCTACCCCGGAACATAAAGAGCTAAGAAGGGAACATGGATGAATTTTGCTCAGTAAGAGTCTGACACTCCCATCATTTAATGATTTCCGACGATCAAAAAAAAAGTAGGCTTCGGGCTTCTACAGAGTCAGACCCTTAACCCGAGTATTCAACCAAGACCATGCTCAGTGTTCGGCTTGCGACCATTAGACCAACATGGCTATTAATCATATCAATAATAGCTTGCATCGATATGATTCAAAAACAAGAAGCACCCAATTTCCATCTTAAAGGGGATGCCCTTAGGTAGTCAAATTCATACGTTTTTTGTACCCTGCAGCTTTCACCTTAAAGAGAGCAATTCCGATCTAACGATTTCCATGCATCGACCTCAAAAGTCGAAAATTCCCGACGATTCCCGAAGTCGATAATACTAAAGCACGCACGGAAAAGACTTTCAAGTTTACGATGGAGGCAAGTTGTGTGGCTGGGAGCCAAACGTTTTTCAAGCCGTATACTTACAGGGCACGTCCTAGTTTTAGACTATGTATACAGCAAAGTTAGGGATATAGTTATCACGTGAGATGGTGTATGAGGCTAGTTATTGTTTGTTCTGTGTTTTTATTTATCTGTAACTACAACATTTTAAGTTCATGGAAACGTTTAAGGATAAGCGTTATATGGATGCTTAACAGTAACTATTTAAATTACCCCAATGCCTTTTGGCACGGTTCGTATATGTTCCATTTTTGGCTATATCTTCACTGGCCGATATGAAAATAATGGAGTCCTGTGTTTTGTTCGGCTTAATCCATATACTGCCACGAACACGTATGAGTTTGACGCACTTAGCTTAGAATAGCACAAAAAATAGTGGCAGTGTTTGTGTTAAGGATTACACGGACAAAATTGAACATCATTATCATCAACATACAATATTTACATTTACAACATTTATAAATAACCCTATTTACTGTTAATCACATCAAGATTAACTTACTATACTAATTCTCTTTTCATAGCCTTTCCTTTCAAGTTTAATTCAGAGCTTTAAAGATAGGTAATAGTGACGACAGACAATGGCGACGTTATCCTGCCTGAAGTTTTATCGTATCACTTATCAGCTCTTTAATGATTTCTGAGAAAATGGCTGTTACGAGAAGACTATCTATAAAATTTAAATCTGAGGAAATGTTGAAAATTCTATACGAAGAAACCTGGAGATCTACTATACGGATTTACAGATGCTTTAATTAAAATAGAAGCTGGGGATTGATGTGGCTTGTGAAATAAATCACCAATTAAATGGTTCAGACACATAGTGGAAAGAGTAGGGCGATAAAGTAACCAAAGATTATTAGATTCTTATCAGTAGGTTCCGAAAATAACCCGCTTTTTTTTTGAGGGTGGGAAATCATCAAATGAGTCCTCCAGCTTTGGGTCGCGCAAAAGCGAGTGTCAGACTCTTACTGACTAAAACCCATCCATGTTCCTTCCTTAGCCCTTTATGTTCCGGGGTAGCGGTAATCCTTTCGGATAATCCCGCTGACCCGGCAGGACTGTCAAAGGCTTGCAAATGACAGCCGGGAAAATTACCCCCTGTCTACAAACAAAACAAATTGTGCCTCTTTATAATATTAGTTATGTATAGGACTATTGTCAAAAAGAAAATGCAGACTAAAATGATATGGAAGACCTATTGAATCCCTACATACACCAATACTATGTAACAGCTTGTAATAAAACTAGTCTTAAGTTCGAGATAATACTTCGAATTTCAAATTCAGACCACAATAACGTTTTTCATATCTTGGAGAATTTAAACGCTATATCTATTGAAGAGCTTGGCACATTTCCTCTCCACAAAGAGTAAAAGTAACTTGTTTGCAGTTGTAATTCATGTGGACTGGCCACACCCACGCGTTAATGTGGGTGTGATGCAGGTAGTTACGTCACGATGGGCTGGGACATTGATATGATAATTTTTAAATTACTGCTATTTTATGCGATAGCCTTTGAATATTCAACGGAAAGCGAACTGTTAAGGTAAAAGGTCCAAATTATGCTTAGTGAATTAGAGAGACCCGAGTTTATTTTAAGTCACATTACAAGAGGATTAACAAAGAAATATGAAGACCCTGACTAAACAGTGATCACTACTTAGTATAAACCGTCTGTCCGGTCTGTCCTAATGTCTGTATGTATGCTTAGATCTTTAAAACTACACAACGGATTTTGATGTTTTCAATAGATAGAGTGATTCAAGAGGAAGGTTTATATGTATAATAACATCCAATTTCCACGCGGGCGAAGCCGCGGGCAGAAGCTAGTTGAGAATAAACTTATTTACTTTTTTGCTAGGTTTATATTCTATTCAGCTGCATCCGGTAAGACTGGAAGCCGACCCAAACATAGTTGGGAAAAGGCTAGACAGATTGACTTTCTTGCTAGGTTTACGATGGGTAAGTATGTTTAGGTTAATATACGATATACATAACACAATAATCGAGCGAAGTGACATATGGGGCGAGCACAGCCGGTGTCCAAATTCTGGGCCAAACAATTCCAGTGACAAAGTTCATGTATTTTGCATGCAAGAGAGGCTTTATTACGGAGAAGCAGGCGCCATCTACGCTATCATTAATGCCGTGGACGACGCATATGCAAATGGGAATGTTACTCGTGTAAACTCGCCCACGTTAACATCTATGTCGGTGTGATGCTGCATCGAAACCGATACATCATTTGGAAATACACCAATATTACATTGCAAATTGATTACTGACCTAGTTTATCACGAAACATTGTAACCATATCTGATGTTATTCGATTAAATTCAGGATTTTCAGCTACAATCAAGCTAAGTATGGTATGGCAGTTTCTTCTTATTAAGTTGACCGTCTCATGAATTTATAAGAATATAGAGATTTTTTTTTGTACTGAAAAGCTTGTTCGATTACAAACCCGGAAGCAGATTAATTTGGAACAATCTCCAATATCGATATACGTTAGTCATTTGTTTCGTGGAAACCTAATCAAGTACTGATATCGCGACCCTCAATAACTAATTAAGTAGTCTCATGTAAACCTTGTCCAAAACTGTAAAGGCTGTCTATAGCGTTATGGCTGTAACTTATCATCATTCTCCTGCCCTTATCCCAATACATTTGGTCCCGGCGCAACATGTCTTTTTCTTCCATACTTCTCTATTCTCTATTCGTGACTCCCGCATTCCGCTTAAAAGGGGAAGATTTATAAAAGCATGGTTAGACCAGCCGTCTTGTATGGATCAGAGTGTTGGGCCACAAAAGGAATGAATGAAAGACAATTGCATGCAGCTGAGATGAGAATGCTAAGAGGGATGTGTGGTGTTACCCGAATGGATAGAATACGGAATGAGTATATAATAGGAAGTCTGAAAGTGACACCGGTGACTGAAAAGTTGTGTGGAAATCGGTTGTCATGGTATGGGCATGTTATGCGGAGGAATGAGGAAAATGTTGTCAGGAAAGTTGTGAGCATGAATGTGGATGGCTATACAAGTAGAGGGAGACCAAAGAAACGATGGATGGATTGTGTGAAAGATGATTTGGCTAGGAAGGGAGTAACTACCGAGATGACGACTAATAGAGAAGTATGGAAAAAAGAGACATGTTGAGCCGACCCCAAATAAATTGGGATAAGGGCAGGAGAATGATGATGATGATGATGACTTCTCTATTAGTCGTCATCTCGGCAGTCACTCCCTTTCTAGCCATATCATCTTATAAACAATCCATCCATTGTTTCTTTGGTCTTCCTCTACTCGTATAGCCACGTTTATTCTCAAAACTTTCCTGACGAAATTTTCCTCATTCCTACTCTTAATATGGCAACCGATTTCCAAGCAACTTTTCAGTCATCGGTGTCGCTGTCAGCCTTTATATCTGTAGCTACAGTACATAATATCGTCATCACAGCCTCCACCACATTATGAACAGAGCCGAAACTATTTCCTAAGAGCAAAATTACAGCATCATAAATAACATACGCAATCTTGACAATAATAATATGTATTACAAAATTAAGTAAAGGCACATAAATTAATAACCGTTGTACTTGACAGGTTGGTTGGCAAAGGTGGATATTACACGTTCTAAGGGTAACCCTTTTGACTAATTACTATGTAGAACCCACTTTTAGGTTGCTGTAAGTTATAAGTTGGAATTGTATGGTCATTCTTTCTAAATGGCCCGGAAATAGGACACGGAGTTAAAAAGATTTTGGCAACGGCGCGCTATTATTTGATTCTACTAACTAAATCCTTGGAAGGCTTGTGGCTAAGTAATAACAGTCACACGGGTCGATCGATCAGGTTAAGTTGCGCTTACTGCGTTTGGCTCATGGATGGGTATCTTAACATACAGGGTTACTGGTAATTCGACGTATTCCTTGCAGGACGTCATAGTAGGGTTAAAATGCGGCAAATTAAGCCACCAAATGTTCTACCGAAATTCAGTAGTTTTTGAGTTAGTTCGATTTTTTGGTTTTTTACAATAGATCTCACATTAGATCATTTGGAGCCAATTTAAAAATGATTTACGGCGCGACTATACTGAATTTTAAGTTAATATCATAGTTGTTGCCGTAGCAGATCTTTTTAAATAATTAAAGGTTCAAAAATGCCTAAAACCTTGGCAAATATCACTAATCAAACATTTAATTTTTTGTAATTTTTGCTATTACTCCATAAAAAATGTTGTCTAGTGCAAAAAAAAAATACTACGGCCGATGTACAAATTACTAGGAAAATATCCTTGTCTTAACAGCTATTCAGAAAGGTATGGTTGTCAATACTTATGCATGTGTGACAGGGAAGGGAAGAGTTTTATGGGGAGCAGGTAAAATTGCGAGACGGTCAACCAATTGTTTCGTATTCGTATTATTCGTAGTTTTTACCTGCGCTTGAACTCCTAACACACGGCAATCTTTGTGATTGGTCACTATTGTTCTCTCGGCATGACACGGGGTGTGACTTTACAAAATCTGGTCGTCAGCGTTAGTTAGTTTCAACTCTACGTCGCGCAAGCTCGTGTTTTGTTATCTAGCTACCGAACCTACGCTGGGATGCGGTTGGTTTCAGTTTCTTAGGATTTGCTTCTGCCTTCGGTGCCCGGTAATGTAAGTTGTGGTAATTTGTGATACCATCACGGTCAAAACGTGACTCATCGGTCCACAGAATGTTTCTTAAAAAGTTTTCGCCTTCGGCGTCGGCAGTTAGCATAAAACGACAAAATTCAAGCCGTCTCGGCGGATCTCCCTCTTCTAATGACTGGACAGGTTGATAGTGGGATGGATGTTGGCCTGACAAGTGAACTACAGACCAGACTTTCCACTGTGACATACCAAGCTCTCGCGCTACGATGTTTGTCGATGTGTTGGGGTCGTCAATAAAACGTTGAAGTATCAGCTCCTCTTCATCAGCCGTGTATCTCCGAGAACGACCAGTGTCAATTTGCCTGCTTCTTTGGACGCTGCCAGTTTCAGATAATCGCCGATAAGTCGATCCAAAAACACTAACGTGTGGGAGTCGGCGGTTGGGAAAACGAAGTTGATATTCTCTCCGCGCCTGAGCAGCGTTACCGTCACTAAGTCCGTAACAGTAAAGTATGTCAGCGTATTCAGGGTTAGAATATGCAGCCATAGTCAGCACTTATGAAGGCAGAGCACAGCACAGCACAAGAGCAAGATACGCGGCAGCAGTTAGCGAAATAGCCAGATAACAATACACGAGCTTGCGCGACGTAGAGTTGAAACTAACTAACGCTGACGACCAGATTTTGTAAAGTCTCACCCCGTGTCATGCCGAGAGAACAATAGTGACCAATCACAAAGCTTGCCGTGTGTTAGGAGCTCAAGCGCAGGTAAAAACTACGAATAATACGAATACGAAACAATTGGTTGACCGTCTCGCAATTTTACCTGCTCCCCATAAAACTCTTCCCTTCCCTGTCACACATGCATAAGTATTGACAACCATACCTTTCTGAATAGCTGTTAAGACAAGGATATTTTCCTAGTAATTTGCACATCGGCCGTAGTATTTTTTTTTGCACTAGACAACATTTTTATGGAGTAATAGCAAAAATTACAAAAAATTAAATGTTTGATTAGTGATATTTGCCAAGGTTTTAGGCATTTTTGAACCTTTAATTATTTAAAAAGATCTGCTACGGCAACAACTATGATATTAACTTAAAATTCAGTATAGTCGCGCCGTAAATCATTTTTAAATTGGCTCCAAATGATCTAATGTGAGATCTATTGTAAAAAACCAAAAAATCGAACTAACTCAAAAACTACTGAATTTCGGTAGAACATTTGGTGGCTTAATTTGCCGCATTTTAACCCTACTATGACTTCCTGCAAGGAATACGTCGAATTACCAGTAACCCTGTATAAAGATCTCTCCGTGCGTCGCAAAACACGATAAGCCGTTGTTCCCGGTTATTATTCGCCCTCACAAGCCTGAAAGACTGACAAACAGACTTACCATGGGAAGTCGTATTCACCAGTAAGGAACTGGGTTGTGGTCAGGTCAGATAGGCAGTCCTCTATGTAAAATACCTACGTAAGTAGTACGTGGAAACCGACCCCAACATACACACATCAAAAGTGTCTAGGGATCAACATATATTTTTGCAATAACTTTTCTCTTGATTGATATTAATTTAAATTTTCTTTAAGGATTCATCAAATAAAGTGTTTTCGTTTGTCACAGTAACGATAAACCAAGTCACCTTTGCATTAATAAAGAAATTTGCCATTTTCCTAATAAAGGGATTTTTGACATTTGAACCACTAACATTAAAGTTCGAAAAAAAGACTGAAATAACAGTTTTCTTTAAAATTTTATTGGGTAACTTAAACAATTAATAATCCGTGTTTCTACCGCGAACACTAACAACACAAGAACATCGGTTTGGCATACTCAAAATGAGTTCATCCAAATCACGCTGTGGAATGGCCGCCCATGTTCGTTGCAACAACAAAAAAAGGTCTTCTTGCAACTGGATACCCTCCATATTCGGCAGAGCTCTTCTCTGTAGCATATCCCATGCATGCTCAATCGGGTTCAAGTCTGGCGACTGAGCAGGCCAGGGCAGGACATTGATGTTAGCTGCGGCGAGAGTCTGTCTTACAACTCTTGCGGTGTGCGGTCGTGCATTATCATGCATTAACTGAAATAAGGGACCGATGTGCACTTGTAGAGGAACGAATGAAGTGAACCTTCATTCCCGAAGACCGCTACGGGTACCACCTATAGCAATGCACAATCGTAGGATTCGATATCAATGGGCTCTTGAACACAGAAATTGGGCAGAAGAACAATGGCGTTTCGTGTGCTTTTCTGATGAGTCTCGTTTTGGTATGAGACCGGATACAAGACGTATACGACACTGGAGAACCCCTGGACGCCAACAGCGATTAAAATCCTGCCAGGAAGTCCATCCTTATAGTGGTGGAACCATCATGGTATGGGCGGGTATTTGGATCGGCGGAAGAACTGAGTTGATTTGGATCAGAGGCAACCTCAACGCTCAAATTTATGCTGAGACGATTGTATCTGACGTCATCGTTCCTCTACAAGTGCAAATCGGTCCCTTATTTCAGTTAATGCATGATAATGCACGACCGCACACCGCAAGAGTTGTAAGACAGACTCTCGCCGCAGCTAACATCAATGTCCTGCCCTGGCCTGCTCAGTCGCCAGACTTGAACCCGATTGAGCATGCATGGGATATGCTACAGAGAAGAGCTCTGCCGAATATGGAGGGTATCCAGTTGCAAGAAGACCTTTTTTTGTTGTTGCAACGAACATGGGCGGCCATTCCACAGCGTGATTTGGATGAACTCATTTTGAGTATGCCAAACCGATGTTCTTGTGTTGTTAGTGTTCGCGGTAGAAACACGGATTATTAATTGTTTAAGTTACCCAATAAAATTTTAAAGAAAACTGTTATTTCAGTCTTTTTTTCGAACTTTAATGTTAGTGGTTCAAATGTCAAAAATCCCTTTATTAGGAAAATGGCAAATTTCTTTATTAATGCAAAGGTGACTTGGTTTATCGTTACTGTGACAAACGAAAACACTTTATTTGATGAATCCTTAAAGAAAATTTAAATTAATATCAATCAAGAGAAAAGTTATTGCAAAAATATATGTTGATCCCTAGACACTTTTGATGTGTGTAGTTGAGAACAAGCTAAGCAAACTGATTTCGACCTACCAAAACCACAAAATAGCTCACACTTTGCCTGCTTTCGGACAGAATAAATGCAAATACTATGGCATCGCATGGTGGTCCCCAAGAAAAACAGCACTTTTTTTTAAATCATATGCATGAGATACATCGCCCACCATTTTGTTTTGATTCAAGATTCTTTTTATATATATTTTTTTCTATCACAAACGTTCCTACAGAGATGATCCTTTGCATGAATATTTGTATTAATTTGTATATGTGTGCACATAAATAGTTAAATAAATAACATTGAAACTACCTAAGGCTGAAACATCATTGTATAGTAGGTAACTCTATTTTTGTCCACTACTGTAAAGGTTGTCTCATTTCCATTACGTAATTACAGCATTTATTTACATTTTTGTATAGCTAAAGTACTTCGTAAGCCACAAAAATATTTATAGCTATAATGTCCAGAGTATTATCCCTTCGGCGCTAAATTATCCCACTTTATCTCACAGGATTTAGGGTTTCAAGAATATATAAAGACATTAAAATATAGGTTTTGCGTGCCAATACAGTATCAAGTAAATAAGTTCTACGAGAACGTCTCGTTGGTGTAGTGGTCGCGAGAGTTATTGGTAAGCATGAGGTCCATGGGTTCGATTCCTAGATCAGGCAAGGTGTTGTTGAGTTTTTCTATCTGGAATTACTCAATAGCAGCCTTTTTGTTTTTGCGTGTGGGAAATCATCAAATGACTCCTCCTGCTCTGGGTGGAGCGGAAGGGGGTGCCAGACTCTTACTGACTAAAACCCATCCATGTTCTTTCCTTAGCCCTTTATGTTCTGGGGTAGCGGTAACCCTTTCGGACAATCCCGCGTCTGGATTTGTGCCCGGTTGATCGCAATAGGCGAGCCACCTATTACACACATTGGGGCGTAACTAGCGTCCTGCCTAACCCTGTGGATGAGGTTATGTTACGTAACATATGTATAAATCAGAATGATAACTAAAATAGATTTAGAAATATAGAGTTTTAAATTATTTTCATTTTATAGAAAGGTAGTAGCGATGATTCTAAAAGAATAGTTCTCGAAAGCTTCCAAATTCTTCTCGAAATTGTCCAGATACCAAACCCGGACTTTAATATAGAAATTCTGTTTTGAACTTTCGTTCGTTCAACGTTGAAAATGATTAAACCATTACTGGGAAACTGGCCCGGATATTTCAGCAGAAATTCATCGACGGAATACGAGGCCTTTTTCCGATGAAAGTTAATTAGGTATAGTCAGCTTAAATCGCTGTTTTATTTACTCTTTAGGCATTTTACCAAAAGTATTATGTTGGTGGGATTATATTAATAAAAAGTTAATAAAAAGACACTTCGCGTGAAATCGTGCGAAACCACAGTGTATTAAAATAACAGCTACCTTTTTATAAAAGCACCCTCTATACTTCGTTTGTAGTTTTGGTTTCAGCAGTCAAAATATGACGACGGACCACGCGAGGTCCTGAGGTCGCAGACCGAATCCTTCAGTAGCAATTTTCTATTGCTTACAAAGTTCCTCCCTCCTCCGGTTAGAAAATAACTGACAGCATTCGACCTCTCAAAATGATGAAATATTGTTTTTATAAAAGAAATGAATTGATGGACTCTCTCAGTGTGACGGACGTGCTACTGAACATTGTATTAAGTAATATAATTCAATAGCTGCTGCCCCGAATGTTTGTCAGATTGAAATCCCTACACCACGGCACACTACACGAGCTTTACCACTGAGAGCTCTCTAAGTAAAGGCCCATCTCTTCTTAAGAGTACACCCACATTACGCTATCCTTGCTTAGTTCGTGCCAATACGAGAGAAGAGCTCAAACGCTTTATACCACCACGTTTTTATTACAATTCTGAATGAAGTCGTATGTAAATGTTATCACATAATTTTCCTAACAACGGAGAATACTAAGTAGTAAACTGCGTGTACGTCATCATCTATTGCATTCTACGCGTGGAAATAAACATTTATTCAATCGCCCTTTGACACTAATTACCCTTCAATATGTAGATGTATTTATCTATACATGTAATAAACTGTCCGTTTGTCTTGATGTATGTTCCAGATTGGCGCAAAGCCGATGAACAGATTTTGATAAAATTTGGCACAAAGGTAGTTTATAATTTTATGCGGGATTGTCCGAAAGGGTTATCGCTACCCCGGAACAAAAAGGGCTAAGGAAGGAACATGAATGGGTTTTAGTCAGTAAGAGTCAGACACTCCCTTCCGCTCCACCTAGCCGGAAAGAGTTATTTTATGATTTCCCACCCTCAAAAAAAAAAGATAGTTATACAGTGAAATCTGGTTAAGTAAGACATCAAGGGACCTGCAAATTTGTCTCACTTATAGAGGTATACCACTTACCCAGTGTCTCAGATATCCAGGTATAAATAAATATCTGTCTCATTTAGAGGTCAGAATACAGGTTATTTCAGTATATATATATAGAGGTGCGAGTATTAAATAAAATAAAGTATTACGTAAATATTATGACATAATTTTTTATCTTTATTATTTAGAGGTTAAATGCATAAGTATAAAATTCACTCGCATTCGGTAACTATGACGATAAAATGGAAGGAACAAATCCCAGATATAGAGGTTTGCTTCGTCTCACTAAGAGAGGCAATTCAGTGCCAAAGTGTTGGGACCTCAGCATGAGTTCCAGTTATGGAGGTTTCTCACTTATCCAGGTCCCACTTAACCAAGTTTCACTGTAATTTGGATTAACACATACATAAGATACTTTTTACACCGGAGGTACGTTACCGTGGGATATATTTTCCAACATCCATAACGGAAAGTCCTAGGCAAAAGCTAGTTAACAATATTCATGATTAGGAAAACAAAGCGGGCATACTTTATAAATACTAGTCAGTACGAGTCTGTTACCATGTCAAGGTTTCTGGATTGATCGGTGCTGTATCGAGCGACCTAGATTTTTAGTTTGTCAATATTTATGATAACTGTAGTCTTTCTTTTACTTCGTACTTTATTTTTATTGAGCGGGTATAAGTTTCCATGGCAACGATACAATAATAGGAGGTTATAAAAACACGTCAAGATTGTTTACTAAACACGAGTATTTTCAGTTCAATGTTATTCATTCAAAAGGAAAACATTCAGATAGTTTACAAATATTTAGAAACCCGGAGTGAATTGAAATACAAAATAAAAACTAGTATCTTACAAAAATCAACACCAATTTGTACAAAATTGTACTTGCTACCGTCGCGTCGTCGCCAAGTTCGAGCGCATTCTAAACCTAAAAACGTTTAAAAACGCTCAAAGGAATTTGAGTTTATTTGCCTCAAAGCGGAGACCGGAATAATGTTATTATTATTATATGCAAAACGATTTATCAAACAGAATACGGAAAGAGGGCGACGGGAGCGAACATAATTTTTGTATGCTCCGCCAATCCGCCATCTATGTAGATATCTAGGAACGGGATGGCTTCCGTACAAAGGAATTTCGTTAGATTTTATGAAATACTTGTTGCAAATACAATCGACCTGCGATTTGGCTGATTTTGTATTTCTTGTCGGGCGACAACAAGCACTACAGGTAGTTTACAATAAAATATTGACAATTCTTATGTACTTAGATACTAGGTTGAATTTGGAAAAAAAAAGTTATTTTTGTTCTTTTCGTTTGTCATTAATATACGGTAATGCGAACTCAGATACAATACATAATGCTACCAGTGCAGTCTCAAATGTTTCATACGGTTTCAGCCCAAATTTTTCGGCATGTTTGACTTTCCACTTTCCTGTCCCCTTTTTGTAGAGCTACTGTAATCTATGATTTGAACAACCTTTCTATAAATAATAGTTTACACCGATATTAATGTTTACGTTCGCCACATAGAAATACTTCCTCATAGCACTAAAATGATTATTACATATTAAATAGTACAGTTTGTTAGTACAAACGTGGCTCCGGAATTCCGTAAACTGTGAGTTATACCGCTTGCGATTTGCATTCCGCACTCATCATTCGTACCACGTTGAGCTACAAAATATTTGGGCTGACCTTGGAATAGCTGAGATTTCAACGTTTAAGTATAATCTCAGTAACATGGATACATTTTAGCAAGCTCGTAAAATAGAATGGTCTCATAAAATATTATAACGTGCTAAATCCATAAATGGATACCCTCGTGGTTTGGTAATATGGATAGGTATTGATTTTAACATCGTTTAATTTTGGCATAAGTATTAATATCTAAGACATGAGATGATATATGGCTAGAAAGGGAGTGAAAAATTACGACTAATAGAGAAGTATGGAAGAAATTATGATGGTGTGATGGTGACCGGCTTCCTAATCTAAGACTCCATTTTGGAGTCTAAAATGGAGTCTTAAATAAAAATATCTTCAAAAAAACTTTAATAAAATATCTATCAAATATCTAAATATCTAATCACATCAGTAATGTTTTCCTTATCCACACTCTATTTAATTTTAATTTAAAGTAAATTGTGTTTAATAATTCTCTCGTTTTCCCTGTTTAAACCTCGCTTCAAAGCTAATGGAGGGAATTAATCAGAAGGAAACAAAGTGCATACTTTACCTTACAAAAGATTTTCCACTGTACGCAGCCAACATTGCCATTTTATTTAGTTTGCTTTGTGCTTACCTGTGGAAAGAATAAAAAAAAAGAATTTAGTACACGGCTCCGACCATTTAAAATGTGGAAACAAAGATAGTTTTTGCGCGTCTGTTGTATCAAATATTAAAAAAAATATTCTGTGTTGCCAGTTGTCGGAAAATATCATTTTAATATAAATAGTTTATAAAATATGTGCATGCGATTGTTTTACTGATCCTGATAACTTTACAAAAAATGTTTTTTTTATTATTACACGTCTTTATTAATATTCAAAAAGTAATAGGTACTAATAGTTACGAAACGTAAAATCATTATGTATTTCGTCAAACATACAATATTTTTATATTTCGAACATTACACCGGCCAGTCGTGATATCGCGTGTGATGACGTCATGGGCGGCCTGTGTCAATGCCACACACCATAATTATGCTATTCTACAAATTAACTTTTTCAGAAGCAGAACCAGGTAAAGAGAAGGTTGTTTGAGTTTGATAGCGTAGACACAGGTACCAAGTAGTATGGTAGACTTTTTATAAGGAAATAACAGATTATAGTTGCTATTATGGTTTTTACGTTTAATGAAATGACAACTAAATGGAAAATATAGGTACTTAAATTAAATTAAACAGACATTCTTAGCATTCTTCATAAATATTTAAACTACCAAAATCTCATGAAAGTATAAAAAAATCTAATAACACATACATATTCCCTAAACACATTATTAAACCTAAACGTTTTTATAGTCGCTTATGTAATTGAAAATCAGTCTCAACAAATAGTCAAGTAGGATTACAATCTCCTACCTTTTGTAGCGATTACGCAAGCAAGTGTGAATGATATTAAGTAAGATGGTAACCCGTGTTACCCAACACTTAACATGATTTAGGAATATGCGCGTGGGCAGCAGAACACACTTAACGTCACATAAAATTGTATCAAAAGCTGAGACAGTGATTTGTTTGATCATAAAAATATTGTTTAGGTATTCTGTTCGGGTGATAGATCGAAAGCCTTTGAGTAAACTATAAAGTGTCGAAGTTCATGTTCCGGTAAAGTTACTTATAAAAAACAATGCAAAAAGTAAGCATTTTACAATATTGATAGATAAGAGAAAACGCAACTTTGAAAGCTAGTAAAAAGTTTCCGTTTCCTGTAGAGAAACTAAGCAGTTCCCTCTTCATTATATCGTAAACACCAAGTAATAAATATCTCAACGGTACTTAGCGTTTGCGTTTGCACAATTCCGTGCGTCAAATGTGACTTTTATTTATCTGATACGGTTACGGACGGTTACGATTGGACATCCACAATACTCAAAAGAATCATCGTTACCTGAGAAGACCTTGTAGTGATAGGGGAGGTAGGCGTCCTCGGAGATGGAGGGTCCACTCTATGCTCAGCCAAGACCCTATGCTCATTCTTCCCTGTGACAGAGTTCTTCACCCTCTCCATCCTAGCTTGAATCGCCTTTCGAGATATAACCTTAGTCTTTTCATCTTTGTTGCCACCGTCAGCCAATTTCCTCATCAACCTCGCAGTCGCTGCAACGGACTGTTGAGTATCAGAATTCGTTCTGGCTAGTCGAGTAGTTGGTCTCGGCACTGCAGTAGCACCACCAGTACTGCTTCGTGTACTTTCATTTCTATTGAAAGAACTTCTATCGTCATGTTCTGTATCAGAATCAGCAGGCAGATACCCGCCACCGCCGACAGAGGATACGCCAGTACGTAAAAGGTTTTCGTGTTCGGCATATCTCACTCTTTCGTCGACTGCTACGGTGCCGTTTTGTGCTCTTTCGAGCCCTCTTTCCATTTCTCCAATTTGCCGCTCCAGTTTGCGAAGAACATCATCAGAAGGTGGCATAGGTGCGGTATCATCGGGTGGTTCAGGGGCTTGGAATGATTTGAGGTGGATGGGATGAGCTCTGTTGATCTCGAGTCGTTTGGGAGCTATCCCCGTGGATGTGACCTCATACTGGGTTCGTTGTGGCGGCGGGTTTCTCTCCAGCATGGCTAAGGACACCGGCGATGGTGGTGGCGCACCGTTTACAGTCGGTTCTTGACCTTCTGGGGCGGGCGAAACCCTCGGTGCACGAAAACTTTTCCTCATGAAATCTTCGCGTGTTAATTTCCTTTCCATTTTAGAAAGAGGACATTTCACTGATTTTATCACTAGGTTTTAGTGCATACTAAATTTAACGTCTATCACAGTTACTGTATCACTTTAAGTACTATTTATAATTTTGTAGGTGCGTAAAAATATCTGAAATGAAGGAAGAGAATAAAGACTGATTGCCATCTAAATATAGACGCCCTTAGAACTTATCAGATTAGATAACAGCCATATGAAATTTAGTCAATGACATCGCGACATGACATCTGAATTCGGCCTAAATTCCAGTATTCAACGCTACTAATACAGAACGACATGATACAGATATAGATACAGATAGACAAAGGTTTTGCAACGACTGAAAAGTGATCGATAATCTAGCTCTGACGTCAGTTAAACAATCCCATATAAAATTTAGTAAACGGCACAAACCGATCGACTGATTACTGACGTAGAACTTAGAAGACATTCAATCGATAGAATGCTTAATTTTATGAACAGGTCGAAAGAAAACAAGACTCACTTAACAAAGTAATTGAGTGGAAAAATTAACGGAATGGAAAATTTAGGCCCCAAATTCTATCCTAGAATTTTCCATTTCATTCAATTTTCAAAAATAAAAGACCGTCCAATAAAACTTAGACTCACTTAAGAGTCTCGAGGGCCTACTCCATTAAATACCAGAATCTAGTTTTAAGACTTTAAAAATAAGATGGAATTAGAAAAAGAACTCTGACGTAATGTACCTAGTAATAGGAAAATCAGATGAATGTAAACAAAAAGTGAAATCCCTGAACGATCGTAAAGAGCCGTAATTCGATAGGGCCCAAACAAATAATAGCTACTATTTGACCACGATACAATTTAGACAAAACTGGATCCAATTTCGAAGCCGTAAAGATCTCAGTAAAAATTGTGGCTATCATTACGCTGATCAGAATAATGTAAGCACGTATTGCGAACCGAAATGTTCTTCAGACTGTGAAATCGAGTAACTAATGAAACAAAATACCCTAGGGACCTTTTTGCAATGACAGTTCGATAGAATATAGTAATTATGTCACATTTGTTGCCTAATTACAAACGAATGACGTGTCATTGTATCATTATCATCATGCAATAAGTAAAAATCGCCTGACTTGGTATGAATAATATAGATGCATCATTAGAATCCCATTTTATACCAGCAAGTACACCTTTGTAGTACCTGGCTTCGGTAGAAGTCAAATGTTAGAAAATCAACCTCACTTTTCTTTCAAAGACGATGTAAGGCGTTTCCTAGGAATCGATTAATTTCGACCAAAATAAACGAGTCAAGGGCGACAATTAAGAATATTTTATGAGGTAAAAACTGGAGTTACTAAACGAACCTACCAAGCCACCATAAAAAATTGGAATTGAAACAAGACACAAGAAATTCCTACTGTTTGCTTCACTGTAACGAGTTCACAATGCTCCATAACTCATAGTTAGCAGAAATTATCTCCAATGCAAATAAAATTACTGATCCCATTTCCATTTACAACATAGAAACGTTTCCAAGAAGCAAGAGGAATGCAAAACACTTGAACTATGATAGAAACATTCCTTTGTACGGCAGGACCGAGACAGCAACAAAGTCCATCTGGAAAGAGAGAGATGAAACATTGTTAGTTAAAGGAACACGGAGAACCGTTCACCATAAACCCTTGTAGCGACATAAAGCTGCGGCGGCGTCTGAAAGAGAGGCAAATACCATCACCTGGACACTTGAGTCAACATATTATAACATGAAGCAATAGACGACACATTACGAATATCGGTAATTGTAAAAGGACGTTCAACTTCGATGGTAAATTCTTTGTTAAGGTAATTGGATTTTGTTACGATCGCAAGTTATAGGCCTTCAAGGCTTCCCCGTTTAGCACTTAATTTCAGGTTATGTTAAAATGCGTTTGATTATTATCTACTTGTATTTAATGCTAATTTTGAGAAAATAGCTGTAGCTATTCGATAAGAGCGCAGAAATAAAATATTTTTATAAAAATTTCGGGTCGCAATCACCTTTAGCCTTATTCATACTCTTTTAAATTCGACGATACTAATACATACATCAATAAGGTAACAAAAGCATAAGAATGTTTCTCTAAAGACAACATGGCATTAGGGCTACCATTCAATAAAGTCGAGGCCGTGGTCCGGAGTCACGACAGTGCAACATATGGCGAGCGAAACACCTATGACTCAATGTTTTCGCACAGCTAAATAATACAGACACAGGGAAATCTGTGTCAAATATTACACATTATTAAATAACTGTGATAAAGTGAAATATTATAGCAGGAAAACCCAACGTTTTAGTCTTGGAGGAAAAAGATACAATTCATGAGCCATGTGATATGATATTTAGATAAAAAGGTATGGAAAGCTAGTACTTTACTAGTCAATGTATAGAACTGAATGACACATTTCGGCCTGAAAACGGTTATAACATATACGCTGTATAGTATTTGACCGGTGTCCCGGTTTTTCAATAAAGACTCACTTTGTACTCGTTTTGATCAGAGGCTTTGTATACCTAACAAACAACAACCTCTTTTCGAAGTGATTGAGGTTAGAGTCATCATTCGAAACGTTCTTAATCGCACTTTAATTCCACAATCACAACATTTCACGATGATTACAAAAGACAACATAACAGCGCAAGATTTCCAACACATTGTTAACACAATAAAACAGCGTGTTCGTATAAAATAGAGGAGTTGGACGTTTATGCAACAGTCAACAGAACAGTTTTTGAATCATATCTTCTTATACACTACATATTGCTTTAGATGTGAATATAATTGTGTCTATTTTGTAAGCTACTTGTGAGTCAGTAGTTATTTGAAGCTTACGTGTAAATATAAACAAAAAGGCTCTAAAACATGACTATGTTATGATAGAACTTTTAAATGCAATGATTCAACAAAGTGCAGCTCGTAACGGCAACCTTGTGTGCACTAAAATGTCTGTTGTTTTAAGAGAAAAGAGCGTGTCTAAGACAGTATTTACCGACATTCCTATTGACATGATCGTAAATAGTTTTTGCATTCGACGTCTTCTATAATATGTCGCTGACGGACATGGCAACATTGTGTCCGGGAATTCATTGCTTAACTTCCGTGAGATGCTACAAAGAAGGATATTTAGGTTATGTTGTGCAGAAGGATTGCCCTAATTATCGTAACCCTAAGCACAATAACAATATTGGAAGTACCATAATGATTATTTAAGACTAAAAACTAAACAAACGTTTAGCAAGATGATATTAATAACAGAAACCGCTTCCGATAAATATCGAAGATAAAATATTTTATCCTCCATACCACACAGGAACTGCAAAGTATTACGGCAAAAGCCGAACATTCCATTCCGCCAATATCTTTGTTAGTTGTGTATTTATCGCTGAACTGAAAATAGTTCAAACGTTGCTAAAAATAGTTGGTTATAAATCTTAATCTATTTATAAGGCTATGTTGAACTTGGCCGCACCACCACTGTTATGTAATATGGAAGTTTTTGGGCTTGGCTTAGAGACCTTGAAGAGTATTTTCGACTTTGTAAATAAGGTTAATGATGGTACCGTCAGCTGTGAGCTGTATTTTCTTGAACAATTATGGGATTAAAAGTTATAATGCCCTTTTCAGGCTCAGGTTTATGTCTTAACTAAATGGGATATAAACGTTTTCTCAAAGACAGAATTAGAATCATGATATTCTGGACTCGTTCTTCACATTTCCAGAACCTTCGAATAATCCGAATGTTAAAGACACCAGCTTAATAAGTTCTTAAATAAATAAGCTGAATATATTAATTCATCAGCTTACAAAGTCTTTACAACTCGAAGAGCTCTAGCAATAGTAACTTCTGCAAATTATAACGTATGAAATTCCTTAAGTATTTCCTCAACTCTCAAAATTTCATGAGCTTCATGAAGTAATTAGTGCTTCGAATGTGCCGCAACTTGTGTAACATAATCAACATATCTGGCATACTAGAACTGACAAATCTTATAAGACTTTCCTGACAAGTTGAGGTTAATAAGACCTGAAGTATTCTTACATTTTACGTTCTTCGAAATACTCAATAGCCTTTCACAAAATTGCTCTTTAGCAATATTAATAACATTATAAAACTCTGCGACCAATACATAGCACCTTAGTACTCCAAACACGACCATCTCAGGTTCCCCCTAGCTTGAAATAACTGTACGTAATTCAACTCTTTGTGAGCTGAAGCAAAATTAACATTTGCAGTGTGTTTAGCTTCTACGTTATTGTTATTAAGAGCAGTTTTAGCTGATGCAGGGATGGTGGTGTCTTTGTTCGCATGGACCGCAAGCTTCCGCCATTGTGCTCGTATCTGCTTGCATGGAACTGTAGGATACTATTCTTATGTGTGGGGTTGAACAATTGCGGCTTGGCTGTTTTGATTTTCGCATTAGATTGTCAGGTGCTTTGAGAGCTGGTGAAAACCATTTTGTTGGGGCACGAATTGAATTCAATAGATATATAAACTTCATTTAGATTAAGCATGACATACTCTTAAGTTCTATTTTGTCTATGGTTTAGGTACTTTAAACCTTCCATGTACAGAGTCTTGTGTTAATATTTGTCAGCTCCTAGAGCCTATACATTTCATTTCCCTTCCTTTCAAAGTTATATCCTCTTCATTTAAAAACCATTCATATTATAGACATCAATTATGAGCTTAGTTTTTGTTTTTTCATGAACATGAAAACAAAAACTTGAAAGTGTAATATTCCAACAAGGTCCTTAAATTATAACATTGGGAGTCTTTTAAAAGGCCTTGCCGGTAACTTCATCAAGCCGTGGTCACAAATGGCATATGCTAATGAATGCATTGTGAGACGAACGAGGCAAAAACATCGGGACCAAGTTATGGCAGTTGGTAGACAGTTGCGAACTGGTAAAGCTTTTCATTCTGTTCAGAGTTAGAACGCGGTTATTTTTCACGTTTTTTTATGCTTTCAAATATTTGTGCTACACCTGTTAGTAAACAGATCTAGGCGGCAAATGAATATTCTAGCGGAGATTTTACATTTCATTGTCAAATTTTTCAGAATTGGGTCAGTTCATATTAAATTATTGTAACAATATTTGGTCAAGCAGGTTTTATATTAGATTTCTATGCTAATATCAAATCATCTAATGAAAAGGTATATTGAATTACCTACATAATCAATAAAACTGTCGTAATTCGTCAGCCTTAATCCAGATTAAGTCGTAACAACAGCAGTAAAGCGAAACTGTTAGTGAAACACGCATTAACCACCGAACCTAACCATACTAAGTTCTAAAACTAAGATTAACGTTGTAAATCCAACCTACGCAAATTGAACGCCGTTTAAGGCAGCCTTTTTATAAAAAAAACTACAGCTTCTTTTTCTCAAGACCAATTTTAAACTATAACTATTCATCTACACTTTTCGCCTATTATAAAGAAAAGTTTTTACTCAAAGTGAAGTAGCCTTAATAACGAGAATGCCTTGGTGTCGGAGCTATGAAAAATAATGAAGACTGTATTTCTAAGAAACTATTCAGGAAAGATGAAGTGAATCACTCTTGGCTGCACGTAATAGCCTTCGTAATATTTACGTCACATATAACGTACAGGTTCCAAATGATGTATACATAAAATACTAAAGGCTTTCTCGTAGATAGTAGACTCTTTACTATCAATGATAAACTGATAATAAAATCGACTGAGGAAGTTTGATAAAGTGCTTCCCTCGTTTATTCACAGAAACGATAAATTACTGAGCTACTTCCTTGAGCGTGGCATGCAGCTTTTGATCGTCGTATTAACCCATATGCTGCCACAAACACTTATGTGTGTTGAAGGCACTGAGCTTAGAATAAAAAAATAGTGGCAGTGTTTGTGTTAAAGAGCTTTTTAATAAAAAATTCCTCCTAGAAGATAAAACAACTAAAACTATTTGCATTTGCAAGTCAGCCGAACCAATCAGTGATGAATCATGCCAAGATTGTTTTATCAGAGCTCCCACGAACGTAATTGAGCATAACGATGCAAAAAAATATATTGCGTGTGCATGAAAACAAAGTTAGCAATGATTGAATTACATTAACGGTTCCCATAATGATACTGTAACAATGAAAAGTCGTGATAAAGTCAGAACCTCCATTTGTAGTAGAAACTGCTGCAGTACAAAAAAATTGTTAAATTCTGAACTTGGAATAAGACTTTGAAGATTTTTTGCATTCGCCAAAAACAAGTTGAAATACATTTTGTACAAAAAATTCTGCACACTGCACTTCTGCCATTTGAGGACGACAATCTTGATGGCTTAAATGGGTGATTAAATCTCGACAATATTAAACATTGTCAACAGGATCTTAATACGGTTAGTAAGCTTGAAAAAAAGGTTGAAAAAACCATCACGGCTGTAACAAAAACGAGTACAACCGGTCTGTAGCGTTTAAACTAAATAGTCGAGCGTCGGTGAGTCATCCCGAAGCAAATTTGCGAGACGATCTGCCAGCAGTGAGATGTTTCATACGTATTTGGATGAAGTTTTGAAACTCACTATGTAACTTGAATAATTTGTTCGAACATGGACTTCGGTCCCATAAGGATTTCATTTTAAATTGTAACATGTGTTACTACAATGACTATCTGCTTTGACTGACTGTTTCTACAACTTGCTAGTTTCAATTCAGAGCTATCTTAACACAACAATTCATGTTAAAAGGCATACGTGATGTAAGAGATGTTGGAACAACAACTCCTTAGTCCATAGGCAACCAACAGATGTAACTTGACAAATAAATAATGATACAATATTTACGAATCAATAAACTACGGGATCAATTACCAACCACATGTTACACACAAAGTTGGGGAAACTACACATTATTTTGACAAAGGAAGTATCGAGTACTACATCAGAATTTGGCACAAGTATTGGCGATGGGATATCGACAGATGTTTTTCCACCTGGCCAGATAGCCAATGACGACGATGCTGAAGGCAATACATCAACTTGCTTGACGACCCCTTCATAGCGGTCGATGCTTTCGTCACAGCAGTGGAACAAGCTATGAGATGCATTGGAAAGATATCGAAATGTGTAGTTGATTCATTAGGTGTCAATATAGCCATGATGTATAAGACTGATTTTAAAAATCGGCTGTTGGTATATTTGTCTTGTTTAATGGAGATAATTTATTCTCAAGGATTGACACTGAAGTGAAAAGAGTAACGGTGGAGTTTCTTGCCCATTCTTCTCCACACGAAACTACCTTTTGGAAGGGGCGACTAGAATCTCTTCTATTTCTTGTTCATTTTGACGTTCAAAAGTGCCATTCTTGTGCCTATTTGAAATAAATGTTTTGACTTTGACTATGATAAAAGCATTATAACGTCCGTGTGCATTTATGTCAAAATACATTTGCTTTAGAAGAGAAGCTACAAAATCAATAATAAAATAATTAAGAAGACGTCACAAAAAATAAATCGTTCATAATTATAAAAGCAAACGAAACCGCTATATTCTGTGATTATAGACCACAATACCAGTCGGTGTATGCGTCCGAGCATGACTCACGAACGTCGAACCGAGAGTCGTTATCCCTCTCTTTCTAAACCTGTATTTTATTATCACCATCTCTTTCTACCAATACAAAAGCCTCGTCAAGTAATACGTGAATTTGGTCGATTAGATAAAACTAGTTTGCAGGTTTATCGATGGTTATTGCAACGATTTTAACGAATAAGGAATCGAATGGTTAAACCATTGTAATATTGAAGGTAAATAAGGTAATATTTTACAAGGAAGTGATCGTTGGTTGTTTGTAGATAGTTCCACGGATAGGAAATACAGTTTCTACCGTTTCTAGTAAACATGATAAATTGCTTAAAAAGGTTAAAGGTGCAGAATATAGTAAGATTATACTTGTTAATCAAGTTAATTAACTAGTTTTACTTAAAACAGAAGTACGTAATGCTAAATCACTAATAAATCTTAATAATATGAATTCAATAGTTTAGTATTTTCAGTTCAACAGTAGACATTGACGAAGTAATTATAATCTGTTTAACCCCGAATGTAAACGAAACAAGACCAAAACTATGATAATGACAGGAAATTATATACGGCGTACATCCCCCTAATTAAGCGTATTTAGCCTACATTGACGACAATGCGTTTGACCCCACTGCGGGCTGTACGCTAATTGGATTTTGCCGAGGACAACATTATTCCTACCTACACACGGTTTCACTTTCATGAATTTCTAATTTTGGGCGTAGAAATGGCCAATTTAAATATTAAAGTAAAATATACAGAATTGGGTAGTGTCATGCTGGTTTGTTAGAGTAATCGTATTGAATTGAATTATTCATTTATATATCACTAACTCACAGGTAGAGACAAGATGGTGGTCTAGCCCCACCACGTAGTATTGATAAAGCATAACAAAATGACTGGCAGTATTACAAATATTTCGTCCAAATGAAATCTCTACGTTTGAAATTAATGTTGCCATACAAACGTCGTATATTTCCGTTTCTTTACGCAACGAAGAAAAGCGCAACGCATGCGATAACAGATGTAATAGAAAGCCCGAAAAGTACCCATCATGGCTGTTCCGTGCAGATAGCCTTGTTATTCTGTTATGCACTCAATTTCCTCCATGACTGAGCATTATTTCCCCTAAACACGAGTTCCGGCCATGACATGATACGATTTTTGAAAATACGCCTACGATTAAACATGATGCTTCTCTCGCAATTCGCGTCTCGTACTGCATTGTGTATTCAATGAACAATTTAACATAATCAGGGCAAAAAAATGCATCAATTTTATGATGGTTGTGTAAATTTTGTCACGTAACGCTTAGCGATTCGTTGTACTATTTGAATGTCATATCACAAAAAAGAGCAATGACCTGACTGAAGCGTTCGATTCATTTAGTATAGGCATGTCAAATGTGATGACTATAAACCTTCACGTTACAACAATAGTCGCGTAACCCGTTCAGGGTTAGAGTTAGGTGGACTACAGAAATTCCTAACTTAAAGTCCTATAAAACACGTATTTGCGATACTTCTTGTGAGGTCTTTATGGAAGGTTTTATTGTAAGGTTAAGGCACTTTATCAGAGTGTAAATGGACGTTTTGTCGCTCATAAAAACGAGAAGTAATGATTCGTGAGACCGCCTGTCTCCATAAAGAAAGCTACCAAAACCGTGGAGAAAACTGTTTGTATGAAGAAAAGGTACATTTTGAATGGAATTGTGACGTAACTTAATGTGGGACGAGCGGTGAAAGTTTGATGACATTGTTTTTGAGATTTAAGCATTAAACTGTACAAAAGACAATTATTTTTAAGTGTTGATCTTCGTAATGTGTGATGCTGTTTCGCAGTTACGCAAAACGAGAAATAGTACTTTTATTTTGCCTAATTAGCTCTTTGTAAAAAAACGAAGCTCTTAAAATGCAGATTTGCTCCAAGTTTTTCTCGAAGTGAAAAACCGGAGACTGCAACGCCGAGTACGAAGTTTTGTGGCCTATTAAAATGATTTCCTCCTATTACTAACTGCTGTTGTCACATTAATTGTCGTAATTAGCCACTCAGTCCGGTTTTTCTCGAGAAATGTACGTAACAAATAGGTACTCCTACTGAAAGAAAAAAAAAAAAACGATCGATAGCTCTTAGTAGGCGGATCGCAAGTATTCAATGTCCAATTCTTAGTATTGGTATTTTTCTTCAAATAAATTAAAAACTAACTGAGACATGATTAATTTCTCCTATCTTAGAGAACCTTATGAAATTTAATATTGCTTTTAAAAAGGTATCGAAAACTTCAACCTTATGAAGCATAACGAGATGTCGTAGGTTTACGAAAAAAGCGTGGGCACATAACTTAAACTTAATAACGACTCTTAGAGCACAAAAAATAGAGTTCAAAATCGTCTAACATCACCAGGCAATATCGTTATTTCCAACCGCAAGCCTAGTGAGTATTATTTTTTCTCGGAAACAGCAGCTCTGATATTTTTCTTAACATCAACGAATATGTATTAAGATATGTGATAACCATATTAGGTACGACACATTCAGTTGTTTCTTTTTTTTCTGGTTTGAATCTATTAGTTGACCTACTGTTTCTTTATGTATTTCATTTTAGGATCGAGAGACAGGTGTCACCTCCAGCTAAGTTAAATTTTATTACCACTAATATATGCGAAAGTTCTGATGTTGTTGAGTTTGGATGTTTGTGAATCAATCACGCTTTAACGGCTGAACGGATTTGGATGTAACTTGACACACAGATAGACCATGTTATGGATTACAACCCAGGATATTTTTATCTAGATTCAAAGAGTAGTTTCTCTAGAATGCTAGAAAAACCACGAGCGGCATAAAAATGAATCATCTGATACAAAAGAAATATGTACATACGGTTATATAAGTACACATTTTACCTTGAATTAGAAATTGCATAAATATAAGCAGTGAAACTGGCTATTGCCTGGTACTGTAATAACTAATTTTACCAGTAAACTTAGGAAGCGTATGTACATAGATTCGTACATGACGTATCCTAGAGCAGGCTGACCCGGTGAACTAGTATAGCCTAGCTGAGTCTAACCAGAATGGGAGAAACTCATTTGAAAAAAAGAATCTACTGGACAGTCGAATGGTACTTAATTTTCAAAGAGAATATATTGTGTTATTTTTTTTTCATAACATTTATATTAAGCAAAAGTGTGTTAGTCGATAATTCTAGGAGACTTGCGACAGTAGCGTTAAAGCTTTTGCCTTCCAAGGTTAGGAAAGGACTTTGTAGTTTCAATTCTCCGAACAGTAATAGTATTGATTAAGTCATAAACATCATATTCATATATTTATTTGCATTCCATAATGTGTGAAGATCTTACAATGATCAGCCAGACGCTCTGCTCGATTTAAACTCTCAAATGTCGTATAAACCCCATAGGCTCATAAGAAAAATTCTCTCGAAAAGAAAATAAATATAACCGAATATAACGTTGAGCTCTTATAAGCAAACGGCTTCTAATAGGCGATCTAATGGGTTAATTTGTCGATAATAGGAAATAATATAATACATATAAAAAGCTAAAGTAAGAAGACACATTTGGTCAAATTCCGTCACCTAATTTGGTCATACGCAGCTAAAAGATAAAGTGAATCATGAGACCATAAAAGGAGTTAACAATTTTATCGTACAAAAATCTGAGGACTTTTATACAATACAACGTGTTTTTGAGTTAATTGGGATATTATTGACAAATATGGATATACTTAAATATATTTTATTTATAATAATTTAAATATTTTTTTTTTTTTTTTTTTAACTTTTAGTCGTTGGTAGATGTTTGTTTTTAGAAAATGAGCACATGCAGTAAAACCTCCTTAAATGATAGAGATATGCTTCTATGATAAGATGCGAGTGTCAATTTCATCAAAGAAGCTGAACGCGATCAGCACATCTAAACCGCACCTGCTCGCATGGTAAGCTAAAGAATTTATTGACTCTTGCACAAGCGTAAGTATAGCATAATCAGCCTATAATAATCCCACTGCTGGGCATAGGCCTCTTCTCTTCGACGGGCAGTGGGCTGTAAACGACAACGCATGTCTTCGAATTTTAGGTTCTACGACATGCTGCCGGTTTCCTCACAAAGTTTTTCCTTCACCAATTTGAGAGCCACTGGTGATGAAATTATTAACACCAAATCGTAAATCATTGCCGTTATAACTGGGCCACCACAGCTCTTAATTGGCTCGATATTTACCCAATTATAGACTTGGAGTTACCAAATAAAGTAAAAAACCAACTCAAGAACCAAAACCAAACAGCTGATCATTATAAAAACAACTAAAATGTAAATTAAACTCTTACAAATCGACGACACTCCATCCATAGTCCGACCGGATTAAAAAGTCTCTTTAGACTCAACTAGGCAATTATAAAAAGCAATTTCCGGGAAACTGAGAGGTAAATGGGATTATTCTGACGACAGCTAGAAAGCTAAGCTAGACCTGACATTACTGTGTACCGGTTTATGTTGAGCTATAGGCACATTTAAATATACAGTCGCCAGCACATCAAGTTACCACAAACTGTCAAATTATTTCAATTAATTTTGAACTTAATAATTCATGTTGTAAGGTTTAAAATCAATTGGAGAAATTCGACATCGGTGTAACTTGATGCGCTGGCGACGGTACTAGGTAATAACGGCCGATATGTTACATAGTTGTAGGATTTCGTCAATAGATATGAGGGCTCGGGATAAAGAACAAGATTTAAAAAAAAAACAACCTACTACAAAGAATAACACTACAAAGTGAAAAATTTTGGAAGTCGGTGTCCTTGGTTTGTATGAAGTTGTGTTGAGTGCTTAAGGCTTGTTCAATGAGATCTACAAAAGACTGGCGGTTGACAATGCCCGCGATCCAAGGGCTGGCTTTTGCCTTGGCCAGAGGCTAAGCGTGTCCATACAACGTGACAATGTCGCCAGTCTCTTGGGCACAGAGGCCAGCCCATCAAGTTACCACAATCTGTCAAATTTCTTTGATAGTATTTTAACTTTATTGCAAAGACATAAGGTTCATTTTTAATTGAGAAAATTTGACAGTTAGGGATAGCTTGATGTGCTGGCGTCTGTACATTCCTAGTCGACAGCGATGTGAAGGTTTGTGAGGTATGTTAAACAATTGCATGTAGGTAATTTTATCTTTTCATAATGATAAATGAAATGATAAACAATAAAAAAAGAAAAGAAATTTATTATATTAGTAGCTTATATTAAAAAACTATATTTTTGAATTTATAAATTAGATACAAGTAGTAAGTCATAAACTAATTTAAAAATAAATTATTATTCTATAACATTAAATAACACGAATGTAATGAAAGTTTATTCAAATTCAACGGAAATAATAAACATTAGATTAACATCAAAGTTTAATAGTAACAAAACGGTACTAACTATAAATATAAACTAC
Source organism: Hyppa rectilinea (assembly GCA_951799385.1). NCBI lineage: Eukaryota > Metazoa > Arthropoda > Insecta > Lepidoptera > Noctuidae > Hyppa > Hyppa rectilinea. The sequence goes on from OX637325.1 coordinate 7,979,026, forward strand.
TGCTTCACAACGTGTCCAAAAAAAGATTTATACGAAACTAGTTTTGGCGAATCTATGTAATATGTAAATAGTTTTAAAACTGTACCTTGAGGCTTGCGATAATATCTAAGTAAGTCAGTGGTTAGTAGTTTACTACAGTTTGGTAGGTCTTTGATTCTGTTTTACTTCGTTAAGTAAGAACAACTTTGAAAGTTTCCTGTGGTTTAGGATCATCATCTGCCTAGCCTTTTCCCAACTATGTTGGGGTCGGCTTCCAGTCTAACCGGATGCAGCTGAATACCAGTATTTTACATGGAGCGACTACCGTGCCGACAGCGACTGGGATTTCGTAATGCAAATTGAAATCGTCAATTAGCCCGCAAACTGCAGATTATTATACCTAACCATATCACTTGGCAAATTTGTTGTATTGAGCATTGGGGATGTTTAAAAATACACATCCTGCACTGCCACACCCCGGACTATATCTTCAAACTTTGGAACAAACATACTCCTACCACATTCTATTACTCAATGCTCAAGCAAAACGCTCAATCGACTTCGCCAACACCTACGGGACCTCTCATTAATGCTTTTAGATCATCTGTGGGCGCGACACGGTTTAACTTGTTTAGGGTTCCGTAATCAAAGTCAAAAAACCATATCTATACGTAGACGAAGCAACTTTCTAAGTACCTATAGAAACGATTTATGTTTTATAAACTACTTTTTATACATAATGATGTGTTGTAAAGTGAAGACGGTAATTTGTATGTAAACGACTCCTAACTTCCCAGCAAATGTTAGGATTGAAGTACTTTAAATAACTATCGGCGAAATGAACCGTAAAACGTTTTAATTGTATGGTTCCGTACTGCAATTAAGCCGTAATTGAGAACGTATGTTCATTAAGTTTTATAACTGAATAAGCACATATGTTAATCACTTTACTGTTACATAAAAATTACGTAAAATTATTTTAACTATGTACCGGTAGTCTTTATTACTACAAATTAAACACAAAACATAAATACAACACACAAGCTAAAATTAAAATATGATAATATTAAGCACAATAAGAACAAAAAAAAAGGAAAGAGCCCATTGGGCGTCAAAAATTCGTCTACATCGCTGTCAGTAGGAAATATGCACTAAAGGCAGCGCTGGAACGTTGGATGGCAGTGCTGATTCTAATAATGATTATTTCAATGAAGTGACTATGCTAGGCAACATTCGATGTCAAGTGATCAATCACAGGCTTCTATTAATTTTATACGAAACAGGATATGAAGGATCAGATTCACGCCTAGACCACGCAAGACCAGACACGTGAAGATGACATAATTAAGCGTATCATACTACCATAGACTACGAAAGATACGACTACCTATACAGCCTCTAGGTGCATCCCGAGAGGTCGGAAATTCGGAATTCCTGCAAGCCAGCGGATAGCACCAAACTCGCACGAACAAACCGCCTAGTAAAACACAGACATAGCAAGGAAAGAAAGAAAGAAAATATAGACACATCTATTGGTCAATGCCTAGAACTCATTTCTAGTTCTCTAAAAGAAAAATAGAATAATTCTAACAGTTGCTACGCTCAGTTAGCAATAACCTGCAGATCTGCGCCCTTCACAATATCAAATGCAACAATTCCGACCTATCTTAATATATTCCATTACAAGCTAGCTTTACAATTCTATATCCAATAGTATATCATACATAGTTTAATTGCCTTATCCGTCAACTAGACCATGTGGTAATTATTGTCTGTCTGCTTGTCATTCGACGTGTCTAAAAGTAGAATTTTATAGTACATATAATAATTATGTAGCATTGGAATAAAAATATCAACTGTTTATAACTACTGATGGTAACTGTCGATACAAAATGATTGATTAGTTTGGAAAAGGCTCTACTTTATCCTGATTTAAGCAAATGTGAAATACTACCGGAATATTTTTTCCCGTGAATCTTTATTTCCTTCTTTACTATGAGGTCGGCTTCCAGTATAACCAGATGTAACTGCACCAGTACTTTACATGGAACCTATCTGACCTCAACAACAATACTTTTTCATATCTTCTACAGCAGTCTTAATATCTAGAAGCTGTCTAAGTTTTACTCACTCCCACTGAGAAGCGCACTTATTGTACTCTTAAATCGTGTGACAGACTCAAAGTATCCGTCTTATTTCGGCCACAATTAATCCGGGCCGGCCGCGAGAGCATACCGTTACGAGGACCGTTAGCAGACGGAGTGGATGCTGCGGTTGACGGGCCACGAGAGGGTTTCGGTCAGATATTTTGATCGCACGAGGTTGGTATGTGGAAGGTTGGAAGTTAAGTGGTGGAGAGATAAAAGGCAAAACGGTTGCATATTTATATCTTAAAAAAAAAAGAAATGGTAAAAAGTCACGCCATTTTGCAGACATTCGAGTTAATGCAAAATCATTAACTTAGTCATCACTAATAATGTTCCGATGATTAAGTTTTGATTCAAGAGGTCTTAGGATGTTAACTTCTTCGTAAGATTCAAACCTATTCTCCTTCAACCTTAAAGACACAGGTAGCTCTCGCCACTTACTGCGGTTTTAAGTACTAGTGTATCGGGTGGCTGCCACCAGCTACACTAGTGCGACGAGTCCATACAAAACAAATGAAAAAGCATATAAACTGCTTGTGGATGCTGTGGTTGGAAGCTTGGTTACGCCAAGCCTTGTAGGTTACGTTCACTACAATCGTGGTGGAACTACAAAACACCTACTTATCGTCAGTTTTATGAGACCCAAGTAGGATAAAGCCTATTGCATCTGAACCAATATAATTATCAAACCACCTATCAGATAATAACAGATACAATAAATCACGCAGACGCTTTCCACAATAAAATAGTATACAATAGAGAAACACTAATAATCTTCGCGTTCCACTTTTATTCATGAGTCATTGTTTCTGCAAGACGATGGTAAGACAGTGGGTCAGCGATAGACTCCGCATAAGAGATGAATATAAAAGTAAACTAAAAATAAATCTGAATATCATAGCAATCCAGTTTTTAGATAAAAAAAGTTGTAACAATTCTAGCAAAACCTGTTACATACATCAAGATTATATTATACAATTACTATAAAATGATAGAACGGTGCTACAATATTAATTCAATTCCACTTGAATAAATAGACATGTGAGTATTTTAGTGAAACTGGCAATAAATGTATGAATATAATACATTTCCAGATCAATTCTACGTTATTGTTTTTATACAATCGGTAGAAGTAACCATGGCCCATGAAAATTAACAATTCAACCCCCCCCCCCTAATTTTTGAAAGCAAACAGTAATTGTAATTGTTCAGTAACTGACCCGGGTGGGGGGCAACCACCATCTCAAAGAGCAGCATTACTTGAATATTACTTCACTGTGAGAAAGAGATGGAAATATACAGGAGTTGCAGCTCCATTTCTATCCCAATTTAAAGCAATATTAAAATAATACTGTTTTAATAAGTTGGTTGGTTGGCCTCTAAAACAATGGCAACACTTTCGCAAAAGGTATATCTAAACGGTAGATCAAACAAACACACGGAAAGGACAATGGACGCTCTTTGCTCTCAGTCAAAGTCATGGCCTTAGTGAAGAATGCTGATACTGAGCTTGCCAACCATCCGGATGCCGATTGAAATTGATAATGTCAATTGACGTTTCACGGGATGGCCTTTGGTGTGTTGTAAACACTATTGAATAGTAGATAACATCATCGCAAGAAGGTATGAATCCTAATCAAATCAATCATAAATATTTTGTTTGTGTCCACGGAGTTTCTTGTCCGTTCTTCTCCATAGGTACCTACTGCTTTGGAATGGGCAACTAGCTTCATCTTTCTGACTGACCGACCCCTTGATAATTCAAAAGTGCCTGTAATTGGTTTATTTGAAATAAATACTTTCGAGTTTCCAGTTTGAAAAATCTATTTCATCTTTCATTTCTTTTCATTTAATTTCTTGCGGTTTTTAATTGTATTTTAAGCATTATTATAAGCTATAACCATTATGGAATAATAATATAACACATTCATAAAGTTAAACAAGAACACGAAGTAACTGCAACTAATTCATAGATCTATCAAAGGGTTTCGAATCGGTAAAGCACAACTGACGGACCAGAAATTAGAAAAATTCCACACCCACAATTTCTAAACATTTTTTATCATTTGCCGTGTATGTAACTACGTGCGTTTTATCAGATAACAAATGCAGAATTTCCTTGTAGATAATTCGCGACACTATTTCTTGAGTCAACAGCCAACACAGATAGTGGCTTTGACTCAGGCTAAACTTGGAAATGAGAGTGAGGAGTGTTCTTGTTACTTCATAATTATGTACAGAAAGAAGTCAGCAATTCAATTTTTTCAACTTTATTTCAATGGAATAAGGTTCATCAGTTTGGGATAGGTTGATGTGCTGGCGTCTGTACATAGATACACATCACGCGTATTTTCTTCCAGGTTAAGCTAAGGTGAGATGTCAGCAGCAAGGAAGATACCCATTAATTAGGTCTAAAGCCTGGCGGGTCAGCAGGATTGACCGAAAGTGTTACCGCTACCCCGGAACATAAAGGGCTAAGAAAGGAACATGGATGGGTTTTAGTCAGTAAGAGTCTGGCACTCCAAGTTTCCGTCGACAATTGTGATTTATTGGGAATGTTGCAATGATATCCTGGGTCAGTGTAGTGTACTTAAGGAGAATGCTGGCAGACGAGCTGGTAAACTCTAATCGTAGAGGGTACAGTACTACTACCAACCTTATAACACAAATTCACTTTTCCATTGTTTGGTGGTTGCAACGCTGTGTCAAGTTTTTGCCATGCAAGTCCAATCCTTACTACATTACTACACAATCAGTGACATTAGTATGTATTTTAATTATATCTGATACAAAGTAAACAGTAAATGTGTCCATTTTACACATAGTAATGATCATAAATTGAGACAGTCTGCTAGCTTATCACCTACGCAAACGGTAATTCATATAGATACGCTGATTCATACAGTGAGAAATCAGAAGATATAAATTAGTAGATGATACAAAATCTTGGGAACAAAACCCACAAAAAAACAAACTGAAGAGACAGTGTTTCTATGATAATTAACGCCTTATAATAAAATAGGTATAGCTTAATAACCTAACATAATTATAGAGAAATCAATTTGCCTCTTATCATCCGAGCGGATATCAATTATCACACAAGATAAGAGACTAATAAGCACTGGGCCTGTTTATCTTACAAACTATCTATAGTTATTATCAGCCATTGTATACATAGAGGCACGACTAATTATGTATTAAGTATAAATAAAATTATAGCTAAAGTTTAATCAAAAATATGGAAACGAGTGCAACAAATTAATCACCTTATATACAAAAACAATGATTATTTTATTGACTAGCACTGCGTCCGCGACTTCGTGCGCGTGGATTTATTTTTAAATATAGCTTAAGAGATAAAGTAGCTTCCCATTAGTGAAAGAATTTTCGGATCAGTAGTTCCGAAGATTACTCCCTAAATACTTACAAACAAATATTACTTCTTTATAATATTATTATAGATTTATACTGAGCAAGGTACCAAATACCACACCGTATGTAATTAATTTTGGTTATTATAGATAAGTAGGTTCTAATGTTTCTGCCTTCCACCATAAGAAAAAAAAACACAAAAACACGCCACGATAGTTCAATGTTGCTTCCTTATTTCCTATAGGCATAATATAATAAATGGCAATCTATATCATAATAGGTCGTATTTTAAAAAATCGGGGAGACACTTAAAATATTATGAATAATCTAATATGGGTAACCAAAGTGCACCGTGGGCGAGACCTAATTAAAACAGCTCCACTATCTGTTATACTTGACAGTTATTCTAATAACATTTAAATTCCAATATGAAATTTATTAATTTATTACCTAACATTGAATAAAATATAATGTTCCTACTCCAAGAGCTAGTCCAACTAATTAATTTTCATGAAATATGATCATATTATAAAGATCAAAAACTATAAATTTTGTCACGCCATCCATAATAAAGACAAAACAATTAAGATATACGATAATGTCTCCGATTACATTTTTGACCTTTAAACTTTGCTTGTAGTAATAAATCGTGTCCTTTTAGAGAAAATTCTATTGTTTTTATATCTCATCCTTATAGAGCATCCACTAATAAGCATTTATGACAATAGGATCAGAGATAAAATATATAGAATATACAAAAGTCTTGAGTGTAAAAGAAGTCATGTTTATTCCGATCATTGTTCATTTAATCCTGCTTAAGCAAGTAGCAGACAAACAATAAACAATACACTTGATACCTAAGCATTGTGTTGGGTGTGGACGATTAATTATTATTGTAACAAGAATCAAGGTTACAATGAACGCCTATCTGTCTGTGGAGACCTAGACCGCAGATGTACGGTAACATCTGATACTTTGAGTGTTTATAACAATAAACATTGTAAGGAATTATAATACAAAACGTGCAAAACATATGACGTGACGTTGAAGTAAGTAAGTTTTTTTTCGTCAAACAGTGTTTTACTAAACTTAATTTCTTTAATCTAAAACTGTTTAAAAATAACACCCGGTTTAGAAAGTCTAAGCTGATAAAGTGTTAAACATAATAACTAATAATAAGAGTTATATAGACTTATTTAACGTTTATTTACAACAGGAAGCCTGTTATGTAATTTCGCAGAAATACATCATACTTAAAATACTCGTTATTATTCATAACAGTTTTACAACATCAGAACAAAAGAATAGATGCAGTCAAACTGAACTGAACTGCGCAACAAAAACACTTGAGAAAACTGAATTACGGCTAGTCTAGCTCCGAACCTATGAAGGAAGGTCTTTTTTTCATTAAAAAAACATTTTTCTTCGCTAATTGGTCCCCAATTATGGGGTTTGGCTGTTATGGAATGCAAATGGAAGAACTAAACATAAGTTTCAAAGTAAAATTATGGTGACACAGCGTTTTCTTATGCTTTTTTTTTTGAGGGTGGAATATCATCCAATGTTTTCTCCCGCTCTGGGTGGAGCGGAAGGGAGTGTCAGACTCTTACTGACTAAAACCCATCCATGTTCCTTCCTCAGCCCTTTATGTTCCGGATTAGCGGTAACCCTTTCGGACAATCCCGCTTAGCGTTTTCTTATGCTACGACTACATTGTCGTGTTAATACGAACCACACAACCGCTCTCTTGAGTACACTGCTCGACGTCTCACTTGTACAACAGAGAGCGCGCGTGTAGTTCGCGTTATCACAGAAAAAAACTTGTAACTTCTGCTGTTTGAAAACGTTCGTATGTATTTTTTTTCAATATTAAAGAGTGTTTTCCTTTTCTTCACTCTAATATAATACGTAAACAAAGAACGCCTTATGTCTAAAAAATCTGTTAGTTTTACGCAATTACAAGTGAGTGCGCCGTCACGGCATACAATGCTAGTTGCCTTGGCCGACCGGCATTAATTTGATGCATTACTTGATGAGCTACCTACCTACCTACAAAGTGTTCATTTCGTAAATGAGATCGTCAGTTGCATTACTGTTATGTGCTAAGATTGAAACGAGGTGCGAATGTTGTGTGTTGATTTTGTAATTTTTGAGTGTCATTATATGTTTTAGTTGAAAGAACTATGTATGGCTGGTGCCTTTCTAACTGTTTTTGATTCTTTCATTTGCTATCCCAATTAAATATTTAAGAAAGATTTACAAATCTTGGAATGGAACTCTTGGATACATCAAAAGACAATGAAGCCTCAAAATATATCAACGTTAATTAACTTTCCTTTATAAAAGGCAAAGTATGTCAGTTAATAAAAACAAACAGCCCGTGATATGTTCCGGCGTATAAAGCATAAAACAATCTAAATGTACAAGGTCGGTAAAGAAAACCAAACGTACGAAAGGGACACATCTACCTATATCCTACTTTCTCTTTTTATTTTGAATACGAACTATTTCTATTAGAATGGCTTAAGGTAAACAAACACTACAGCATGCATGACGCACCCACAATATGCTCGTTCATGCATGCTTGACAAGCATACATGTGCATTCGCCTTAGACCGCTCATGTACGCTTTGATTCGGCTTAAGCTTAGCTCAGTGCAGTATAACAGACTAATTTGATGATTAATAATCTCTGACTGCGTCACGGAATTATGCATATCAGTGCGAGCCAAGGACGATAGTTATCGTTTTGATAATATAAATAAAGCTAAAAGAATATAATATTATTTTCGTTTATGTGTGACTATGATAGAATAGTCTTTATTGTGTACATAGGCCAGCACATTCAACTTCCTCATGTCAAATTTCGTTGATAAACTTTCAACTTATCACAAGAAAATAAGGTTCATGTTCATCTGGGAATATTTGACATTTTAGGAAAGCTTGATGTGCTGACGTCTGTACTCAATAAAAATTATAATATTTGGAGCACTCGGCTGCCACCTTAACTCGATAACTGGCTAATATTTAAATCACAGTATGCTTGCTTGTAAGCTGGATTCACCAAAAGGGTTACCGCTACCCCGGAACATAAAGGTCTAAGGAAGGAACATGGATGGGTTTTAGTCGGTAAGAGTCTGACACTCCCTTCCGATCCACCCAGAGCGGGAGAAGCCATTTAATGATTTCCCACCCTAAAAAAAAATAAAGCCTGAGCTCTTGTCGCGTTCTTACCGATACGAAGAGGACGCTGTTCCATTTCTGAACTATCTCAAATATTGTGACAAACAATCAAAACAGATGCTGTCATTAATTAATCCAAACTACAAACTTATCAGAACCAACGCAGACTCATTCAAAGACACCGACTATATACATAACTATTGGAGTTAGCAAATACAACAATAGTCATATGGTAATATACGAAGACAAACTAGCACAAGAGCGACCGGTATATACATATGTGTGTCTGTATGTCTGTTTAATTAATATTGTACGGACGGGAGAGGCATACTAATGTAAGCCGGCTTATTGCTCAGTTTTTGCTAGTGCAAATGTTTGTAATATTAATTAAGGAATATGTCGGTTTCCGTGTTTTTGAGTAATGTTGTTATTGCATTACTGTATTGTCTGTTTCGTAATTTACGACAGTAAATATGCCACTTTGGAATTAACACAGAAACAGAAACAGAAATTATCCATTTCATACTACAGACTACCTACGAGAGAACCCGTGTGATTTTGGGTTATGTGGAAAATGTTTTCATCTTCTAACAGGTCTATCAACATCACATTAACACTTACTCTTTTTATAACACGAAAGTAAAAAATATATATTTTAAAAGTACTCAACCCCAAATCAAAACAAATCATTATCGACCCCTTTGGCTTTCACACGCAACCGATTCGAACTCAATCATCACTTTCATTCTCAACATCAATGAAACATCAGCTGATCCACTAACACACCACGTTCAGACACACAGATAGCACCGCTTAAAACATTTGAACGATAACAGACACGTGCCAGAGATAAAAGGTCGATCCCTCTTAAGTTTTCCCATAAGCTTTGACCCAAATGACAGACGCAAGAGGATATTCGTTCGATGTTAGGACATTCATTTCGGGAATAATACTTTTGGTTGTGGGTGGAATGTCGTTTGAAAGCGTGTTTGTCATTTATAGATAGATGGATAAACTTATTATTGTATTTATTGGCTTTGACAACACATACGAAGTAAGATAGGATCGCTAACGCTATATATAACCGTAAAATGCATGCTTAAAATGGGTGAAGGAAAACATCGTGAGGAAACCAGCATGTCTGAGAGATACTTCTCAACAGCATGTGAAGCTAAGTCAGAGGCCCATGGGCAGTATCAAAATTCTGACACCAGGTGAGTCACTAATCACACGAAAAGAAGAAGACCACCATTACCATCATTAGGCTCACCAACGAAGTTTAGTAGTCAAAAATTATAAACTTAGTTGCAAAGCCCGTGTCACTAGGCATTTATTTGTACATTAAGCAATACTATATTAATGGCATTTAAAACCTTGAGTCCTGTGCCAATAACAAAAAGTTTTAGGCTTCCGGTAAAGAGACATAAAATTTTAAATAATGCATGTTATATGTCATGTGTTTTGTTTGCCCTGTGTGGGAGTGGGAACGTTATAGGTTGACTGTGTTATGATGTGATAAAACTAATCCTCTGATAGATTTATCCTAAAAAACCGTTTAAGTACGATTAAGAACAGAGTTATTTGCTGGTCTACTGCTCAAATAGCATAGTTATCGGTGCTAAGGTCGCCGCGACCTGTCGCTGAGGTCGCGAGGTTGTCAATATAGTCTTTTATTTATATTTAGTTTATTAAAATATTCTTGTTCACGAGTTGGTTAACGTGATTGTTTTTGAAGCCGGATATCTGGACTTTGGAAGACAAATTTAAGTACAGAATTTTGCCCAACTATACAAACATGACTATTCAAATGATTAGTAATCAATGAAATCTCATTTATCTTGAAGAATATATAAGACGTGATTTTTGGCACGACATTAGGTAAGATCAGACGTCGAAACAATAATTTGTGGAAACCTGATAATATTTTGATAATGCAGGAAAAAACAAAAGAATACCCTGATGAATAATATTGTACAGACAATAATATGCAATATGAAGGTAAGATTACCGATCGATACACGGCCGTCGAGCAAAAAACAGTCAATGACACAACTGCATTGCACCATTTCATATTGCTATGAACTATAAGTAAGTAGATTGGTAATGTTACTTATTCGTCACTCAATGATAATAATATAAAATATAATATTATCAAACTTTAAATCCATTGGGATCTACAGCTTTAGGAGTCTCGAAAAAAAGAAGAATGTCTATAGTTAAGCTTCTAAAATTTTCGTAAGAATAACATCGAATTCTAGAACCCAATTCACAGTAGATTTAAGGCAGTAGAAAAGGTTATCCGTATGTGAAAGAAGCCTGGCAAGTCCTAGTTTAAAAAGTAACCGTCCTTTTATCCTGTTGTTTTACATATGGAACCGGCAGAGCAAAAGATTATAGCACCACTATAAATCTAAGATAACTCTGAGCTAGTTAATTTATCAATGATTAGACTTGCCCAGTCTCAGATTTCCACGAACTATAATCGCTCTAAGCCACCCTTCCAGCCTACAATAATCCCTATATGAAGACTATCTATTAATATACATAGATACAGTACGTCAAACGCTTTCGAGTCACGTTTGCGTTATCTAGCTCCGAAACAATGGCGGTAATCGAAGCTAACTAGAATGATATTGGACACGTGACAATATATATATTAAGACAGTAATATGCCTTGTTGATTACGCTTGATCTATTGCGAATACTATTGTATTTATAATCAGTTAGCTCCTGTGAAATACGTTTGACCTATATTGTGTACTGTTTTACAAAACCTACGTTTAGGTTTATAGATGCCTCATGAGATTTTTTATCATAGGAAAGTCAGCCATTCTATTCCCTTCTTCAATCCCTTCATTATTTTACAGCATGCTGCCAATCATTTTCTTTAAATTAACCAAAATAAAGGGAGAGAAAAAACTAAACTTAAATTAGACAGTTCCCTACTTAGCATGGAACTGTTTGCTTCAAATGAGAAATCATAAACAGTCTTGAAACCAGTTTTACCAAATCAGCAAGCATTCATGTAACGCCTGCTCAAAACAGAGATAGAAAGGTTTGCCATCCTGTCGCTCCACACGTTTTAAAAAACTATCCACGGCAAAACACAATGACATCACCGCAACACATTTCCAAGTCATTATCTTCGGTTATCACTACTAATCTGATAACGTGTTCCTTAACTGTGTGATAGCCGGCGGTGTTTTCACACCCGATGATAGTTGGTGCGAAATGGTTTGCCTGATAAATAGCTAGACTATAAGTGAGCTTAATATATCGGGTACAAACGATAATATGGAAAATGACTCAGGTTACAGAAATTCCACGTGGACAAAAAGTGAACAGGTTGTTTCAGGTTTGCTCATTACAATGTACCTTTAAAGCCTTATAATAATTCTCACACTCAAAGCACTTAACGTCAGTTACGGTACTTAAGTACTTACTTCTAATTTTAAACCTGCTAATCAATGCATTAATTACATTGCAAACGAGCCGCACCTTATTAAGACATTTATTAATAAACTTCAAGATGCAATAAATAACATCATAATATAAATAACTAATAATCCAACAAACGAATGTAAAACATTGTAAATTAACATACAAGATATAACTTACAATATCATTTGAAACTGCAGCTACGTGAGAAAAACAACTAAATGACTGAATCACCGTAAAGTATTGTAACTATTGTGCTAAGACAAATGAATATTGTGCGGGAAACAATGTAAAGAGCATAAGATAATGCTCGAGTTAACTAGAGAGCATTTAAGAAAATCTGTTTCAGACCTTGACAACATAAAAGTCAAGATTTAAGTGGTAGAGCGCGAGCGGGACTTAGTAATTTTGATAATGAAGATATAGATAATGTTTAAAATTAGCTGTAATATCAGATAAAAGATGATGATGGAGAATAACTATATGTTTAAATTCCTTCACTTATAGTTGACACCGCTAATTATGAAAGGCTTGGGATGCATTTAGATTTTGCTAAAGAAGACACAGAAGGAGACGGGAATACAGGTGGCATTACCATTCATATTAAAATGTTTGTAAATGACAATCTACTAGCCTACATTAAAGTCCCCTTCATTCTCGCACACTGTTGCAAACAAATCTATTCACTCAACAGCCGTTTACCCCATAAAGTACCCAACCATGACGATTAGCCTTGAAAAACACAAAAACCGGACATCGACCCGAATCATTAGGACTTCCAGAATCATTCACTTTTAGTGTCATTAGTAAGTTGTTAGCCAAAAATCTGGGTCGCAGTAATTTCACAAATGTAGCGAACGTGACTGCCGAGTTTACGTTTGCAGTCTTAGACATTTCAAAATACCAGGTTTTTGAACAAATAGTGTTCTAGTTAAAGGCTCTTTCCTGATTAGTTTGTTGGTAATTAGTTTGCGTTTGCATGTGAACAGATTAGAACGTCATGGAGGCTTGAATTATGTATGTCTTCCTCTTGGATACTAAGATTCATGTTAATTACTGCATACAATGCTGCACAAAGTACGGGATTTCAAACAATGGTTGGGCTCAAAATATGTCAGTAGAAATGTACTGGTTTAAGAGGGCGTTATTGAATCTGACTGAAGCTTATACTTAGCTCCGGAATGGAATGTTCAAATAACTTTTAAACAGTGTTCGTGACTTAAAATTACGATGTCACAGGCAAAATAACGCTGTGTGAACTAGATTCTTGCTACTGCTAATCTTCCTATAGACTCAAACGTGCGCTTCTTATAAGGAAAAAAAATATTTCAGCGTCGATTTAGGGTCAAAATCCTGAATAACGTAGGAAATAATATCCAACCTTGTCAATATCGAATACAACCCACAAGTCCCCAACTTGCGCTGTACACCAAAGCAGTACAAACCAATATTGTTCTGTTGCAACTCCGGATATCAAGGTCCAATTGCCGCCGTTTCACTCCGACGAAACAAAAACCCGCTCCAGCCAACCAACCGTCTATGAAGCGTAAAAATAATGAGAGAAAGAACCTATCGTCTTTATCACACAAATGAAAGTTTATTAATTTTTTGAGCGTCGAAACTAGGACAGTGACTGTCTTCTATCCTTTCACATCTAAGCTTTAGTCGAAACAAAAGGCTTTAATCTGTGTCAATCGTGCTTAAAATGTATTAAATGATAGAAGTAATTGACGTAGTTATTACGATTCTGGTAGAAACCTTTACTTTGGAGTAGTGACTCACTACGACTTGACAAAAACTAGTTTAGTGACAAACGAAAAAGAAAACATAAAAACAACGACTGAAAAAGGAACTTAACACATGGCAACCAGTTTGGAAACAAAGTCCGCAGCAAAAAGACCAATAATGAGATTGACGTCTAGACCTAGAATATGAGAACTTTTTTCAATGTCCGATCAAGGTAAGTGACCTTTTCACGGCGTTAAATCTTAGCAAAGCCACTATAACACAAGCACTGTAGATTCACGAGTTATTAACCGAATCACCGAAGCGCGACGCAACGGTATCGGCTCGATCCGGGCACAGATAAAACTCCACCTTATATCACATTAGCCAAACTGAAATTGTTATCAGTTTGAAATAATAAATCACTATCACAAACACATTTCACGTACATATGTCACATCACTGAGATTTTTATATTTTAGAAAACAATGTGGTGCGTTACGTCCGCTCCGCGCGGCTGCCGAGAGGAGACTGAGGTGGCAGTGCTGCGCAGGCGCCGCCGCTCCGCTTGGTTATCAGCCTTCAGTGGGGCAAAGGGGGTGCAAGAAAGAAAAGTCTGCACGTGATACAAAAGATAAGAAGTTTGAAATTGTGCATTCGACACTGTTTGTTTAGTTTCAGATGTTATACTTCGTGACCACTCACTTCCATGTCAGCGTTTAAATATTTGAAGCAATCTCGCATTTTCAAACCAGCATTATATTACTTATCTTTCACCATCTGAACATTATTTCTACAAAATTTTAAGGCTTAGCTACAGAGGGTCTCCCAAAATTCGCCGCAGATTTTTATTTTTTATTGTATCGGCAGATGGTGTCTGGCGAGGCTTCAAAACCGGCTTTTTGGGAATAGTTTCCGTTGTTTTTTAGGTTCTTTTTATATGTATCTGAGTAGAGTTTTATGTGGTGAGAGGAACGCGATTTAGAACCAACCAGACGTTGTTATTTCTTATTACCTGTTGCAAGTTCAGCTCTGACTAAAGGCTGTATTCCTCCGAGATCTCTTGTCTCAATGATTAATAACGTAAAAGTAATCACGTATCTATATCTCAGAAGCAATAACACAAATTGTTCTCCTATAAACCTGCCAATCGTTGCGACTGGCGTTATCCTTCTACTATCATTAATTGTACCAGTGAACTAAGTAATAGGAAAGTTCAAGATTAACACTAAAGACTCGGACGGTATAGATGAAGAATAGCGCATAAACAACAATAAAATCACTATAGAACATCTTAAACAAGAGATTGGGCAAATGAATGAGTTTATACTCAAAGAAACAAAACATATAGACAGGCATATTACCGGCCTCGTGTCAAGAGTAAACACATTTATGAGTCATTTAACATTAAAGCGGATCACGTTGCCCCAAGACGTGTGTTTCGCGCAGTTTATGTAATTACGATAGCAAATTTAACATATTTCGCGGATAAATATTGTTTGACGGTTAGATTTAATATTCAGGTTTCGGAAAATTTATTACAACAAAGGTTACCTGTATGCTTTTAATTAACAAACGAGTTCGTTAAGCAACCTTCTAATTGAAAAGCATAATTAATTAGGAACGACTTTTCTAATTGTAAAAAGGTACATGGCTTTTGTTACTCATTTTTGTATCTCCATTCTCAGAAAAACTCTTGCACCCTTTGAACCAATATTGAACAATTTTGTTAGTTTTCAGGCTTCATTCTAATGAATGTTTGCTGAAAAGAATTTCTACAACGAGCTTTTATCCAACGTTCTTTCACTCTGCAACAGATTAATTATTTTGTAAAACTGCAGTTTTCAGGTTCTCGTAAATAGTTGAAGAGAACGATTTATAACGGTTTCAACAGGTTTAACTCAACTGGCAGATTAGATGAAAATACTTCAACACTGGCAAACATAGCTGAGTAATTGCTATATGTATTAGTTAGTACATTTTGCTATTTAAAAGCCCGAACAGACTAGAATTTCAACAGTACACATTTACTTTGCTTTGAATGGGAAGTTCATAGTGTTACTTCACCTGAAACAATATGCTGGATTAATCTCCCTAAGCCGATAAAAGTATTATATCAAAGGGGTCGATTTGTTTGGTACGCGTATTCAATTTGATGATATTATCCTATGACTACTATATTGACGATGTCAGGTGGAGGTCTACTAGTCTGGAAAAAAATAGGTCAGTTTCCACGAGATTTTTGATCAAAAGAGATTTTTCTATAAGAGTTCTATGATCTTGCATTTTTAACGCCAAAATTCAGTTCGAAAAGCGAAACGAAACTAGTTCGGTAATGCGCACTGCAAAACGGATGATTCACCGCTGCGCTAGCGCATGTGTTCATTTGCATTTTAAGCGCCAACTATATACGTCAAATTAGAATGGTTTTAGAGCCGTAAGTGATCCGGTGGCCTATTGCGTGAACAATTTATTGGATTAGGATAATCTTACTCACGTTCTTCAGTAGATACTTAGATCTTTAAAAGAGATAAACGAACGATCGAATGGACGGATGTATTCTGCGAAGCTGTAGATAGATATGACAAAAACTCTCACATATCGGCAGTTTTATAGCATGTCCTATGTGTTGCTAATAAAAAAGTGAATCTCAGCGTCAATCCTGGACCTTTTTCATATGACTCTTCAATTCATATTGATGAAAACTACCTTCAGCCCGCGACTACATTCGCGTAGAACAGCGGATTCCAAATTTCAGCCAAATCCATTCAGAGTTGGAAGCTATTTGTTGAACAGTTAGACACGCTTTCCTTTTATATATAACTACACAAGAAGATGCTGAACAGCATCTCCTCATGTCCAGAACTGTAACCCATATACAGGGACCAAATCATCAACCAATAAAATTACCACCACAGTTATAAGACCGACTCCATCATCATAAATCATGACCCTTTTTTGCAACAATGCTTGTTTAACTGTCTTGTAGCAAGTTTGGTTTGGTTGGTCGCAGTTTGTGGAGGTAGTGACTCACCTCCGGTAGAGCGTATAATTGTTAGCGGTATGCTCCGGTGGTGCTGGAGAAATCTGTTCCGACCGTTCGTGTAGCCCTCCCAACCCATTGATGGAAGTTAGTGGTTACGTTTGTTGGATCACTAGTAAGGAGTAAGATTTATTTTGACATCTTCGCGGATGTCATAATCTAATATAAAAGCAAAATTTAAATTAGTAACTTATATTATACTCCTTGTTCAGCACAAACCCGCTCTTTGTGACGATGCCTTCGAGGCCTATATCCGGGAGTAGACGTCTTTTGATTGATTGATGATAATGTTGACAGGCTCTTCAGTGCTTACTACCCCAATTTTGTAGTGACTAGATAGGTGCATAAGTATTTAATTCAGGTCTCCATCAACCAATTTGTGTACAAAACCGTATCTTTCTCGCAATAGCGGCAGAGCTCGGGTTTCCACAACCACGCTGCACGCTCTAGTGGCTATGAGTCACTGGCAGCGGCGTTCAACAAACTAGTAGAGTTTATTGTTACTGTTTTGTTGAACATCGGAACTAAACAACTATATTTGGAGAGGTAAAAAGTGTCTAAATTGAAGGACGGCGATTGGATTTTGAACACAAAGGGTTCTTTCTAGTATAATCATTTTTGTATAGTTGTGGACCAAGCAGGGAAAAATAAGAGCAACTCCACGTCCTGTTCAAGCAGGTTGAGCGTTGATAGAAAATTAGGAACAACAACAAATATTGCAACCGTGACTTAAAGCATTCTTTCAACTTTATAACCAAATTTCCATGTCCATAGGACTAACGCACCTACATAGGCAGTGTTGATAGTAGGCATCTATCTAATATGTTTAGGGAAACTCAACAAGACAACAACAATCCCAGGACCAGAGCACATACTGGACTGGCTGCGGAAGACACGCAAACGATCGATGAACGTCAAATGAATGCCAGCTATAATTGAAAAACGGTTCATTTCCGCGCGACGACCGCACTTGCTTCTTTATACGATTGCATGTACTACTAAAGTTATCAATAGTAGTAACGCGATATTGTGGAGTTTCACTTTATAATACTGAACCACTTATATTATCATCCAGTGTATCATTTACCAGTGTTTGGAAATGACTAAAATCTCAACGTGAAAACTTATATGAAGCGAGTGGCAGATCCTGTTTTGGAGTAATCAAACATTTATTGTGATTAAATAAATATTAGCGAGACTAAATATGTAAAAACGTTTGTCAATCATAATCGAATAAGGCGTAGAGGCGTTCAAGTTGTCAAACAAGGAATCTTAATTAATTGGTGCTGCTATATAGAGCAATTGACCTCATATTGTATGGTCCAAGCCGCTATGAGTTACGCTAATTTATTGGTGAACTACCGTGGAAATTATCACACTTTGATATATTATCGAATTTGTATGTAAGAACACTTCGGCTCTTCCAGACGTGGCCCTGCATTGTTAGGGCACATAACATCCTAATAATGTGTTTGGACTTTACAAGAAACTCTTGACTTTGTTTCGGCATTTCTTCTCAAGAATCAGTCAGCTAGGAAATGCCAGCGCCATCTAGTTTTAAAATACTGACGTGTAAAAATGACTTAAAAGATCTACTTGCAGAAATAAACATTTCATTTCAAAACTGTTTTCATTGTTAATTATTGTCAAATTATCATTGCCAATGCTAGTAATTATTGTTATAAAGTACGTATCTGTTAGGTTGGGTCACATCGCTGACTTATCATTACTATTGATTTTATTAATATCAAGTGTTGCCAAGTTACAAACTTGGATGAAAATAGTTCGACGTGATATAGGTATTAATTTTAAATCATTGAATAACCTTATGAATTGACCAAATGAAGTAACGTTTTGGTAAAGAGGTTTCTTTCGCTTTAATGGAACACGGCGAAAGGCCGTGAATACTTACCTACCAAATATAATTTCAAGTTGAAATTGTAAAGGTCACATGCCACATAACGTATTACGTTCGTTTCTGATTAATTATTTTAAGTATATTTGGTTCAGACATACAGACGCTCTCTTAGTATAAAATTTTCATTCAAATATACATTTTATGTACTTAGCAATAAGAGACAGATGTTCCACAATTAAGAGTAGGTACACAATGAAGGTCAATAACCTCATAGGTACGTGGGCTGTCTAAATAGGACCAGTACAAAAACTAGATACACAGGCCCGCCTACAAATGTACTTATTATCCATATTTGTCTATACAAGCAATTTGGTTTACTACTTACAATGATCATTAGGTTTCAAATGTACTCCAGAATATTTCAATGGAACAAGACAAAGATATTGCATTAATGATGACTAAACGTAACTATTTCAGCCTTGTTCACGTTCTCCCAAGGAAAATGAAGAGGAGCGCACAAATGGACAATTCAAAAACCTGCTTGATCTGTTCTTAAATTCATATAAGTTCGATGGACAAGATACAGAAATAAAACAACATTGTCACAGTGGGTCAAACTGTTTTTTTTCTTCCAACCTTTGAAAAAGAAACAATATAAATCCTTTACTTTATTCGTTGGACGTAAGGGGGGGATACCAACAACCACTTCTAACAGCAGATTTTTTAAAATCTTGCGTCACTTTGGGAAAGAGATGCAGTTATATCTTTTGTTTAATTTCGTCCGTTTTTCACATTGAAGTAATATTAAAATAATGCTGCTATTTAAGGTGTGCTTGGCCCTCATAATATCTTTGCAAATATGACCATCAAATATTATAACATACATTATTCTGCACTGTCACTGCCACCAATTGGTAAAAAAAAAATATGACATTGACATTATTTAAGCTCCCAAAGTAGTGCTGTAATACAAAAAGGTTATTTAATAAGTCCGTATTGGTAGTTGATTAGTGACTTGTAGTGACTGTACCGAGGTCGATGGCCAATCAAGTTGTGTTACGTCATAAGGTCTTACTGTAATAATAGGTTTCGGAAGTAAGCCCTTTTGAATCACTAGTAAACATATGAATACCGGCTGCAATTGTAAGAAACCGAAAGAGAATTTATTTAAAAATTATTATCTATTCAGTTGCTAAAGTTGAATTAAAAGATACAATTGATTTTGGTTAAAATTAAATTTTATGAAGATCTCTTCTCTCAAAAATAATATGGTTTAAACACCATAAGAGTGAAGACCATGATAATATACTTACCCCCTTACCAATAAATGCTGTATCGCGTCTGTATAGTTACACAACGCTTTGTCTTCTTCTTTCAAAAGTCAAAGTCTTACGACTGAAAGAGAGAAATCGGTGTGTAACTATTCACCAGATTATTAGTAAGGGGTATCCCCCTTACTAATAAAAGTACTATATGTGGTGTTAGTTCAGTTTATCAACTGTAATAATAATGTCCATGTTACGAAATCACAACATTATTCTAATTCAGTTTAGCCAGCGCCCCACAGAATCGACACCAATATGTCAATCAGTGACAAAACGGTTCTAGCAATCCAGTTTGACATAATACTAATACGCCTAGAAGTTGATAAACTGGGAATAACACAGCTATCTACGTTACCAAACTACTCCATTTTCGGTTATAATTATTCATGAACTTAACATAATCTACTTAATTCATAAATCAACCAATCAACTGTAATTATAAATTGACGACAGTGAGTCCTACGTTACAATCTATATCAATACACCGAAAGACGAAGCTACAATACCGTGGCGCCGCAGTTAGCAAGTTAGCCATGACGCTACAGGCAGCGCCATCTACTATGTAGTAGCGACAATGTACAGCGCCAGCACACCGAAACGTTGTCGGTCACCTAAAAAAATAATTCCTAAACATAAATTGAATGTTTCATGAAAAAAATATGAATTTACCCAAAAATATTTTTACAGTGTGAAAAAGGGTTTTATAATGTTAAGAATTAATTCAACGTTGGTTTTTCACCTACAACAACGTGAATAGTTCAGCTATCCGCCACAAGGTGGCGCTACGTGTTCGTACATGAATCAAGTTTAACTTCAATTTGCATAGTTAACCAATTTTTTTATATTATTTGAACTCTGTTGAGATACTCAATAAAACATAGTATTTCGGAATATGGAACAAAGAATAATGAGACGCCGTGAAAATTTGACGAGCAATTTTTTTCCCCTTTTTCAGCGTCGACGGTCGTTAGCCGCTTCGGTGACTCTCTTGAACCACGAAACGTTTTCTGAATGTTTTTTCGTCATCCGTCACTTTCTAATCAATTGTGATCTATGTGCAATAAGAACAAAAATCGTTGCGATTGCGAACAACCAGGTGAAAATATGATCAGTCAAGCGTTTTATGTAATTTTCGTGCTGTTTGACGGAATGCCTTCATTACACTTGTGTTGAGAAGGAATGTGGCGCTGATATTTGATAACATCGTAGATCTTATCTTGTCGGTCATTTGCTATTATGATCTTAAGAGATCAAACCCGATCACTTAAGAGCCATTTCACAAAATGATTACGCTCGAGTTTAGGTAAAATATTGCATCATTGTTTATGTGTGCGTAGCTACTCACTCAAACTTAGCGTAAACAGTGTAACGCGAGAGACGAGACGGACGAAACAATCTTGAGCCTTAATGTGATTTTATATGAGATTTATAAAAAGTTATACATTTTATTTAGTGCAATGATATTTTCAAGCTAGGTTAATAGAAAAACAAGAAGGTATGGTATGTAAAATAATATAATAATAATTGGCATAAAAACAAATAAAAACTACACTCAGCGGCACGGAATCTTGGCCAAGCGCTTATCTCGCAAATACTCGCCATAACAAAAACTTGAAGTGTTTCTATTGATTGTTTCTTATGAGGGTAGGTCTAAAAAATGTTTACTCTTAGTTCAAGAGGGTAATTCATTATGTTTGAGTGCACTATGGTGCAACTTCAAATTTTTAGTTAAATCGTGTCTCTTGAGCGACTAAGTCGCAAGTTTAAATTTGTATGTTGTAAAAGCTTTCGGTACCTTATTGAACTATTGTGATTTTGGGCTGTTTATTGATAAACTAAAGGTGCTTTAACACTAATAAAAATGCCATTAACACCTGCACAGGTTGCGCAGGCTGTAGCATTAATCGACCAAGGGTTGACACAGCGTGAAGTTGCTGTGGTGCTTAATGTACCACGTTCCTCAATGCAGTATGCCCTTAAAAGATACCAGGAGACTGGCCACTATTCCCGTAGACCAGGCAGTGGAGGCGTCAGATGCACATCGGCCCGGGACGACCGTTTTATTGTCCTGGAAATTTTAAGAAACCGCTACCTGACCGCTGTTGAGATACGCCAGCGGCTCCAAATTGCAAGAGGCGTGAATGTTAGTGAGCGTACAGTGAGAAGGCGAATGGAGGAAGTGAATTTAAAAGCTCGTAGACCAGCACGCGGTCCAGAACTCCTCAGACATCACCGAGTAGCTTGACTTCAATTCGCACGCGAGCACGCCAGCTGGACCCACGAGCAATGGGCTCGAGTGCTGTTCACAGATGAGTGTCGAATAGCTTTACGTGCTCCAGACGGTCGAGAACGAGTGTGGAGAAGAAGAGGAGAGAGATTTCTACCGATTACCACAACACAAACTGTGAGTTTCCATGGAGGCTCTATAATGATTTGGGGAGGAATAAGTTCCGATGGTCGCACGGAGTTGGTTATCGTCGATAACCGGCTAACTGCAACCCGATACATCGAGGAGGTCCTCCAGGAACATGTTTTGGTCTATTCGGGATACATTGGATACGACCAATTCCTCCTAATGCACGATAATGCACGCCCACACGTTGCACATTGTGTTGAAGAATATCTACAAGCAGTTGGTATTCAAAAATTGCAGTGGCCAGCGCGTAGTCCAGACCTAAACCCGATTGAGCATATCTGGGACATGCTCAAAAGAAAGATAAAGTCCACCTCCGACCCGCCAGAAACTCTTAACCAACTTCGAAATGCAGCACTTACTGCTTGGGAGAACATACCGCAAGTTGATGTCAGAAACATTATTCAAAGCATGCCAGATCGAATGCAGGCCGTTATTAGGGCTAGACGAGGAAACACCCGATACTAAAACGTAGAGACAATAGACCAATTTAGGTATATTTTTATTTTATAGAGTTTAAAAATTGATAGTGTAAAATTCCTTATTTCTGCAAAAGTGCTCAATTTAATAAAACTAAGTTATTGGTATAGTGACGTTTTCAATTTCAAGTTCTAAAAGCATAAGAAACACTTACTGAGTGCATCTACCCTTATTTCGGTGTCAAAAATATAAATAAATGCGAAATATCGTGAAATTTACATGTGGCCAAGTTTCCGTGCCGGTGAGTGTATAATTAAAAACAATCACATATTTTTGTCGGTTAACAACTAATTGCTTATATGCTTATTATATTATTATACTAGCTTCTGCCCGCGACTTCGTACGCGGACCCTGTTGCTTATGCCAGCGACAACGGGGTCGCCATTTATGTAATTTTTTATCATTTGTCCCATTTAAATCTTTTATCACACTGAGCTTTAGTTTTATTTCATTCAAACAACCACGAAAATATACAGTCGATTTGTCATCGTTTTCATTTTGGTAACCGCATTATTATATTCCCCACTTGTCTCTAGAGACTTAGAAGTCAATGCGTAGATACGGTTGGAACTCAAGCACAATTCTCTATCCGTGAACTTTTGCTAAGACGTTATTCCTATATGTGTTATGGTGTAGCTAGGCTCTTGGAGTTCCACAACAGGTGTTCCAGATCTTCAATTTTTATACGTCAACAAAGAGTGCTCATCAGGCTGAATAACTTTTGCTAAGACGTCATTCCTATATGTGTTATGGTGTAGCTGGGCTCTTGGAGTTCCACAACAGGTATTCCAGATCTTCAATTTTTATACGTCAACAGAGAGTGCTCATCAGGCTGAACAACTTTTGCTAAGACGTCATTCCTATATATGTTATAGTGTAGCTGGGCTCTTGGAGTTCCACATCAGGTGTTCCAGATCTTCAAATTTATTCTCTCAGCAGAAAATGCTCATCACGTGGAACAATTTTTGCTACGGTATCATTTTTGTATCTCTTATACTTTAGCTGGTCTGTTGCGGTTCTGCATCAGGTGTTCAAGTTTCCAAGATAAATTAGATATGTTGCCCAGACTTAATACCTATACAACAAAAAAAAATCATTCCAATCCGTTCAGTAGTTCCGAAGATTAGCGTGTACAAACAAACAGACATACAGAAAGACAATTTTTTTTTTAATATGTTCAATGTACAGACACAGTTTTTTTACTGTTTTATTATATGTATAGATGAATATTTACAAACAAACAATTAAAATCGTACAATATACTAAACTTGATAAAACCAAACTTTATCTTGTGAAAAAATACAAAGTGAATCAAAACTATGTGGTCGCAGTACAATAATGGTTTCACTCTACGAACGCTCGATAATCGGGACGCGGGAAAAAATGACACAGGTCCTGCTTCGATGGGCGCTCGCGCCGTACTAAGCGGGGCCCACTTGTGTATTGTAATTTATTGTAATTTCGATTGAAGTTTTATCAATATTTTGACAAAGTAAATGCAAGAATTTTCAATATTATTGCAGAAATCGGTTCTCTAATAAACGTAGTTCATGTTGAAGTAATTTTATTTTTGTAATTATTGTGTATTTTAAACCAAAAATCACGATAAAATTGCGACGTTTAACTCAAAAATTGGCCTAATGGTTTATTTTTTTACTAAATAATGGTAATACAATTCAAGAATCTGTTACATTAAATGACGACTAAAATATATGTCCAATGCTTTACATATTTTTTTAAACTTAATTTATAAGTGTTTTTGATAGAAATACGACTCTGACATCAACTCTGTGGCGTTTTTTCAATAAAATTGTTGTGGGAAATTGATTACTATAGATTAAACAAGTTATTTTTAGTAAATATGATACATTAAACGTCAATACGAAAGCTTAGTCCATTTTTTGCGTGTATTCAATAACTTCTGGGTATTACAGAATATGGCAATTTAGGAGCCCAAAATATTAGAAATTCGTGCGAAAACGTGAAATGGCTCTTAAGAATTAGACGCATCTGTGGCTGCAATAAGCCTGCCTCTGACGGTAATTTTGCAACTTATGAGGCGGTAACTCAAGTAATCAATCAATCTGAACTGGCCTACAAACGCAGGCCTCTAACAAATCACCCCTGCCAGTGGTGTGTGGAACAGTATGCGTCTACAAAGGCAAATTAATAGGCTTTTAATCCTGTAAATTAGATTGCAATCTCAGAAATAATCCGACCAAAAGATAGACCATCTATAATCTTAGAAGTTGCCAGTACATATTATTATCAACGGTAATGAAACCAATATTTCCTATTCCACTGCAGAGGTTAATCTCCCTCAGTACCTTTGATATAGGTGAAACTGATCCCGTCTCTTTTTACTTCGTCTTTATTTAAGAGACAACACGTTTTGTTTTATCGATATTTTAGAATGTCCTTTTTTCTTTTCATAAATACTTTCAACCCCTGGAAGAATGCTAATTATATCAATTTTAAGTCTTAAAACGTCAGTCCAATTACTCGATACTGGGTAAGCGGGATTGCCCGAAATGGTTGGAACATGGATAGGTTTTAGTAAGTAAGAGTTTGACACCCTTCAGCTCCACCCAGAGCGGGAGGAATCATTTGATAATTTCCCAACCGCAAAAAAAAACTCTATACTACGAATGTTTAGATTCCCATGCTAAATCAAGTCCACCGCATCTTTGGAACTGTTTTCGTGGGCGTTTGCGTGCATCGTGCTCATTATTAAGTGCTGTCGTGC
This sequence comes from Hyppa rectilinea, assembly GCA_951799385.1. Classification (NCBI taxonomy): domain Eukaryota; kingdom Metazoa; phylum Arthropoda; class Insecta; order Lepidoptera; family Noctuidae; genus Hyppa; species Hyppa rectilinea. Next base: position 8,004,734 of record OX637325.1, read on the forward strand.
AACTATGACAATCATTCTACGTCTGACGTGTCGTGTGTCAATGATATGGTTAAAATGTCTGGACTGTGGGACTTGGTTTTTGAACTTGGTATTCTAAATGGGAAAAGAAAATTAGAACAATGTCGGACGAAAATTGGCTGTGCGAATGACACTCTGAAAGAAAGCACTGCAAAAATAGAGGTAGAAGGAGAGCAGATAGGTGAAGAAGATACACAAAAGCTCAATAAAGACCACCAACTTTTGTCAGATCAAATAACGGCACTGTTGCCTATGAATGAAAAATACTGACAGACAGATTGATTTATTACTTCTTTATCGACACCCACAGCTACGTGTGAACCGAATGAAATGGTTTAATTAATTGATAGATTATTGTAACCCAGATAGTGATAGATATTGCTATCGTTCGCAGCAAGATTTTACTGATGATGTCAAAGAGGCATAATTAAGCCTCTTTGACATCAAAGAGGCTTAATTAAAAGGACGATGAACCAGTTCTAATCTAGAATACATGTAACGTGCTAATTTTAAAATCAGGTGGGTGTCATCGCGTGCAGTACATTAATAACTGAATAGGTCGCACGGAGCTATGATATTGTCAGCGAGTCTAGGCTGGGCTTAAAAATAACGAGCAGGTAGCCATTTAGAAATGTTTGACAAGATAAAGAGTACGACAGTTTATGAAAATCTATAAACATAGTTATGGTAAATGATTTCTCTGCATGCAATATCCGTATGCAAAATTGACAGAATCGTTTGAAGTTTAAGTCGTAAATAACGATATATTTCCACGACTCTTCGATCCGACATTTCAGTGGTGGCATATTTTACGATAGTTTTCTCTGAGTGTACAAAGCCATTTCAAAGCATAAGTATATTGGCTTGTCCGCCAGTAGCTGTGAATGATGGAAGATTTTAAAGATACGCAATTTAGGTTAGACAGTGCTAAATTGCATACGAACGTTACCCTCAATCGACTGACTGATGACCTAACTTAGATTCGTTACGTGAAAGTTTTAGTTCAATTTTACGCGTTAATTCGGAACACCTCGATACCAGCACACACACTAGTAATATGTAATAAATTTCGATAATTTATTACTTCTGCCTCTTCGGTTTCTTAGTTTAGTTTGGGATCGAAGTTAGATTAAGATAGAAAATTACAGGAGTTAGGAGGGTGGCTAACGAGGGGAAATTGTATCGGGAAGTTGGAATTAGGATATCGGATGGTGTAAACATAAAATGAAATCCACTAGCAATTTTGTAAAGGGGATTAAGCTGAAGGAGATGGGACCAACTAGAATAAAACCAGTTACCATCTAACTAAAAAATTAAGGCTTCGTCACCGATATACTGATCTTTGAAATAAAGGTGCTATACTGATCCAGATTTGATCTCTTAGACCTCGTGATCTAGGAAAGAAACGTGCCTTTGGACTTCAAAGTGGCGAAGGGAAAATCCACGTCTCCGGCAGAAACGAAAACGTCTAAAGATAAAGTTGTTTCGAATCATAACATCAGTCTGATTTACCACAATGTTCATACAACATATTCAAATGATAGACGTTCGTCTTTTAACATAATTTGGAACTGATTACTCGAAACATTTTGGTTGTGTATTGTGAAAGCGTAACTGAATTTATGATTGTCGTGATAAACTAACATTAGGAAACATTATGGATATGTAAATCGATTACCTATTAGAAGCTTGAAGAACTTTAGAAGTCTAAATCGTTTAACGTAGGTATCGGTTCTTTTGACGAAACAATTTTGTTGAAGAATTGAGAACACGTAATGATCTGAAACCTGAAACAGCATGCTGATTTGTTGCAGCATGTTGATTTTTTCAATACTGGTTGTACTGGTCTCGGTATGAGTACCTATAGCCTTTTGCCATGTAGAAGGTTCCACATTTTTTGGCCAGTTCTCTATATAACTTTTTATATAACATTTTGTTCTTATACGGTGAAGGAAAACGCACTGGGCCCGCCTCCCTTTCACAAATATAGATATTGTAGACTGATTATACTATTCTATAAAACATGGACTAAAAGGTAAGACAGCCGTTAGCGACCTCTTTACTTATTGTGACAATGACACTTCATAAGGGTTTCAAAGACAATAACTTTCTACGTTTATCTTCATTACATTCAGGAACAAGTTCAGAAAGTGTTAAGTTGTTATTATACCGTATTATATTTTCTTTCTAAGTACACACATCTGTGAAAATGTGCAGGACCCACTGATTTTCAAAAAAAATGTGGAATTGAAATCTTTAAAATCTTCGCTAAGCAGTTTTATCCCATACACTGCTACGAACACGTATGTGTGTTGAAGGCACTAAGCTTAGAATAGCACAAAAATAGTGGCAGTTTTTGTGTTATAGTACGTGCATCTACTAAGGAACAAAGACAAAGGCTTTGATTTAGCTATTAGAATTTTACTCTATGAAACTCTATGCCTTTTGTTCTGCGGGATATTCGATGTATGCTAAAATATATCGTAATATTAATTTAGTTACAACGTGAAGTAATTAACACACGTAGTGAACTAAGAGAAGAGAGATAACAAGTATTCTATTAAACGAATGTATGTTTCAACATGAATAATGTTACCCAGATTTTTTATTTTAAAAGAGTGTCCATGGAGTTTCTTGCCCGTTCTTCTCCATCGGTACCTACTTCTTTGGAACGGGCAACTAGCTCCATCTTTCTAACTGACCGACCTCCTGACAATTCAAAAGTGCCTTTAATTGGTTCATTTGAAATAAATGCTTGAGTTTGAGAATGCCTCCAAAATTACTAAAAAAATATGCTTCTAATGCAAGAGATCGGGTTCTATTATTAATTATACTCTTTGTTTTGTCGTCTTTGATGATAATTAAATTCAACGGTAGTCCAAGCGTCCTATTGCCTCCATTATATTCAATCAGTATCTTCTGACGAGACAACAAATTCATATAATTATAAGCTTGACTATTCAATACATCCGAATGACAGTAAACACTGTAATCATTAATTTCGTCGCAATTATAAAACGTTTACATAATATGTCAAGCTCAACCAAATCTTACGAAACTTACATCATATTATGACCAATTATTGGTCATTATCATTTGAGTAAGATTAAACGTCACGTACAAGTATACAAACGCAAATAAATGATACAAGGGGTCATATATATATATAACAGTTATCTCGCCACGTGTGTCATCAGAAGCTGTATCATAAAAGAGACCAAGTTCGAGTCGGACTTGTACACGGAGGGTTCCGTAACGCCGTACAATATTTTTAAATATACTACATCAATCAATCTTCAATCTTTCTAGCCTTTTCCCAACTATGTTGGGGTCGGCTTCCAGTCTAACCGGATGCAGCTGAATGCCAGAATTTTATATGAAGCGACTGCCCACTGACCTCCACAACCCAGAGAGCCACTGGGTAATACGATGCCCCTAGATAAGACTGGCTGTCAGACTTTCGGGATTTTGACGACACGTAACGACTGTCAAATGTCCACGGACGACAGCCGGGACCAACGGCTTAGCGAGCTTTCGAGGAGGATAGAGAGAGAGAGTGAGGAGTCTCGGTATATAAAGATGGTCACCCATCCACGGACCAACCCAAATATACAACATAACACATTTTTTTAAACATCGGAGTAAAACACGTTTATTGTAATTAGCGGCCATAGTTATAGTGAACACTCGTGTGATAATTTTAAGTGTCTACCTATTGCGGTGCAAAAGCTACAGCCCTGTGGCAGCAAGACGGACAGCGGAGCCTTAGTAGCCAGGTCCTGTTGGCACCCTTTTGGCAAGGAACCTTAATACCAGTTGCACACCAAGAGCTAAACTAAGTTATTTTAGCTTTGCTCGCATAGCTGACACTGTTTTTCATACTTTTTTACATAGCTTGCAGTCTGCACACAAGTATGAAAAACTGTGTCAGCTATGCCAGCTAAGCTAAACTAACTTAATTTGGCTCTTGGTCTGCAATCGGCATCATACTACCGATCTCGAATCTCAAACTCGTCAGTATCGAACCCAAGATAAAACACGTTATCAAAACATATGATAAACTTGAAAATTCTACGTTTATAAATTCTATTTTTGTATTTAGTATTTACTTATTTACTTTTAGACGCCAGTGTTATTTGTTTTACAGTTTCTATAAGTAAATACAGTCTCGTGGTGTGAATACGAAATACTTCCCGATGGCGTAAGAAATACTGATTTGTATAAAATATTGAGGAAGAGAAAAGTTTTAATATTAACCACATACCTTACATAATAAGAGCTTGCCTTTTATGTAACACTAGCTTCTGCCCGCGACTTCGTCCGCGGAAAATTGCGATATACTGTAACTGTTTAGGCAGCGCATGCAAATAATTCTGTTTTCGGAGGTATTTCTATCCGACTTGCTAGACGAAAATTGCGATAGCTCGGCTAATATGTATGATATAAATATCATTTATAGCCTATAGCACTCAGGAATAATGTAGCTTTCCATCAGTGAAAAAATTTTTGAAATTGGATCATTAGTTCCGGATATTACCCCCTACATACAAAGTTACAAATTTTACCTCTTTATAATATTAGTATAGATAAAAAACTGCTTTTGAACTCAACGATTTATCTAAGAATCCAAAAAAACAAAATTTTCACAAATACCGCTTAATGACGCCACTTGTAGTAATTTCAGGTAGAAACTGGAAGGGGAAGCCTTTTGGAAGGGGCGACTAGAATTAATTCTATTTCTTGTTCATTTTGACGTTTAAAAGTGCCTTACTTGTGCCTATTTGAAATAAATTATTTGACTTTGACTTAGAATTGAAATTTAGCTTTTGCTCAGAGCACTACTAACTATTTTTAACAATTTCAATGTAGTGGAAATCTCAAAACCTATCCTTATTTAAAAGTACACCAAACCACATTTTAACTCTACCAAATGTGTTTCAAACATATTATTTAACTTTATCCTTTTCCGTCATATTAATGTGAAGCGTATAATTTAGCAGTTTGCTTACAAATTATGTTAAATAACTGTATAATTTGGAATTGTCTGTGGGAACCAGACAACAGTGGCAGAAACCACCTTAAGTTTAGCAAACATGCAAAAGTGTAAGTAATACAAACTTGAGATGTTTTATCGTAAAGAGGTTTTACGTGGACAGCTGAATAATCGGGAAACACGATAATTAAATGTAGGTAAGCTAGTTTTATGGTTACTGACATATCTTGAACGCGGTTTAAGTGTGCTGATCGGGTTCAGCTTCATTGTTGCAATCTGCAGTAAGTTGAACTCTAGCATAGATTTCCATTTTGCAATCAACCGAAATATTCAGTAAGCAAAAGATTTTCTATTGTTTATGCGATAAAACTGTGAGGAAACCTGAACTTTATAAGCACTGGATTTTAGTTTGAAATCGTCAACCTGTCTCGAGAATCTGCAGTGTTGGTTAATGATCATACGTTCTCTGTATAAGACGAAGCCTTTGCTTTCCTAAAAAACAAATCTTATTATTTAGATTTGGTATTATATTGTTTGTTGTCATGTTTATATTCTTATGCAATAAGTTGTCAGTTTTGTCTGTGGTCCATTGTCCATGGCCGAGATACTAATTGTCAATGGTTTTAGTGTTTCTGAGTACGAGGTTTTTTAATGAATTTTGAAGTCTTTTTATATAAATGTATGTTTGGTTTGTGCAGAAAAAACATTTTTTTTTTCTTTCTTCTTCCTCCTTGCAATGGGACAAAAAGGCTGGTATCACATAACCTGACAGAACCCTATCAAGAAAATCTCAAGTTCAATAAAAGTTTCAAAGAAAGAAGCCATACGTAGTCTTTTCTTGAATTATTTACGTCTAACATTGTTTTAGATAAAGACGACGATAGAGAACAACGAAAAACTTAGTAAGAAAATCCTATCAAGAGTTTCCAAGGACTGCCTACCTCCAAATTTCGCAATAATTCTTGTGTCAACTCAGGTTATTGTTGCCTGTTATTATGCTGTGTCAAAAGATTCTTTGTGACAAGCAGTTATCTTACGAGCGTTATGTGCGTACTTATAATCAACGACTTCCCACAATTAGTGAAGTAATGTCACAACAGCACAAGTTAGTGTGTCAACTCAGTATTTTAAATTACATATCCTATGTTACCTTGTGCTATTTCAAAAAAAAAAAGATATCATATTATTTTCGGCAATTTTTTTGGCATTCGGTTCTAAAATCAAAATCATTCAAATTAGGCTGAAAATCAGCACTTTTGAAGGTCAAAGTTACATAAGACAGTCCCCCAAAAAAGCCCACCACTTCCTAGTGCTTTAGCTGGGAAGAAGAAGTGGCGCAACAAACTCCCCAGCAGTTCTAGCTCGCTTTTGTATAATGTTTCCCATACTTTTCAGTTTCCTGGTTTTCTAGTCTATAAAAAAAAAACTTAATTTGGCGAAGACATGTTGCCCTCTCTATCTTGCACTTGTAATTTGATACTTATGCGACGACGGTAAGGATAGCGTTTAGCCAAAGTACTTGCTTACGTAACGCTTATAGATCTCGGCATCTGTAATTTCTTTTCATCTCTACAAAAAAGCGAAACGATTATTCCCCTTTCAAATAAAATGGTACACGATAACTCCATTATCTGACCAACACCCTAACCTACAATTTACCCAATTTGAAAGCCCTTTTCAACCGTTGAAAGGTTATTTCCTATGCTGCGGTTTGACCCTAAAAAGCTCGGCATTTTAAATCAGTCTGCACTCATGAAAAACCTTTTCGAAGACCCATTTACCTATATAGGACCCCTTTTGAAACGCTGACCATATTATTATAAGAAATTTAGTTGACGAAGTCAATTTCGAAGGCGTAAAAAAATTGGGAAATCACTTTTCACTTTGTATAAGCAAAGTTTCAAGTTTCCAATCTTCTTATCTTGGTTTATGTAGTGAGTTCTTCGAGTCAAATCGGCTACTTATCTGTTTCTTTAACAATTTCTCTCCCTTATTTGTTTTTTTTTTTCAAAGAAACCCGAAATTTTATAGGGTTCGTTAAAAGTTTTTAAAATAAAGTATTTGTGAAAAAAACTCCTTAAAGTCAAGATGTCAGGCAAAAATTTACCTGCCACTTTTCCTAATCTGAATATCATACATAAAAGGAAACCGTGACTGACTCACACATAGCCCATACCACTGAACGAAAGGGAAGAAATTTGGCATAAAGATGGTTATTATGTCATAGACATCCGCTATTGTTTAGAGTTCGCGTGGAAACGCAAATAAATTCCTGGGCAGAATCTTTTTTTTGGAGGGTGTGAAATCATCAATTGACCTCTCCCGCTCTGGGTGAAGCGGAGAGTGTCAGCCGCTAACTGACTAAATCCCATCCATATTCCTTCCACAGCCCTTTATGTTACAGGGTAGCGGTAACCCTTTCGGACAATCCCGCTGACCGCGGCCGACAATACATAATAATTGTCATTCTTTAGAAGTCCTACAAACAACTAGGATATATAGAACAAACAAGCAAACTAGATTGCTATCACAATTTCCCTCCCATAACAAACTGCGTAAAAATCCAATACATCTCGTCCGTACGCCGTATACAGCTAAAAATAATGGGCGGAACACACGTGCGAGTAAATATAGCCGTTCGGTCGCGTTCAAGGAACCCGCGATATTTGTTTACAAACCGGCTGATTGTGTAACCGAATCGTAATGACGGCGAGTCAAGCAAATAATTAAGTTCTGGGAGGTTGTTGTAGCTGTAAACGGTTGATAGAAGTGGGATGGAGAAGAACCAATAAGTATGTATTTTATTGATAACGGAATTGCTGAGAAGCCGATGAAGATGCACTAGTTAAAGAGTGCTTAATTTCATCATGAGACACGTTTTCTTTCGCGCTTCATCTCGATATGCAAATTATTAAATTTTCCGAGAGCAGTTACATAAATTCCCTTTGAGCGAAAACCGATCTGATTGAAGTTTCTAATTAGCATATTAAACTATATCGGAAACCAACCGGTTTAAATCAGTACTTAATTACTTTCGCTCATCCGCGGTACGGAACGAAGATCATTAAAAAGCGAATATTAATCAGCCTCATTTACATATATGCGTCAGAAATGGAGATTTAATCACCTTTACTTTCACATATCCCTGCGAATTGTGGTTCGAGAGCAATCAATCTGACTAGCGCTTTTCTTTGTTGGGGTCGGCTTCTAATGTAATCGGATATAGCTGAATACCCGTATTTTACATAGAGGAACTACCTTTCTGACTTCCACAACCCAGTAACGGGGTAACACGATACCCCTTGATAAGACCGGTTGTCAGACTTTTGGGCTTGTGACTACCCGTGACGACTGTTATTAACTACGAATGACAGCCGAAACCAATTGCATAACGTACATTCCGAGGTACGGAGGGATCTCCAACGTCTCCTTTTTCTTTTCGTGTGGTTAGCGACTAACCTGGTGTCAGTTTTTATGCTGCCCATGGGCCTCTGACTTAGCTTCACAAGCTGTTGAGAAATATCTCTCAGACATGACGGTTTCCTCACGATGTAATGATAAGGTAATCCCAAGGTAATGATATTAAAAATATTTAACTATTAAATGGAATTAGTCACAAACTATCACTTTTAAATGCGTTAGTTACATTTCGTAATGCGTCTAGCATGCAGTCAGTATCTAGGTATGTGTGTCGAAGTAAAAAACTCCCGATCGCCTTTTTCGAAGTGTGCTAACGACCGACGCACACGATTGACGTACAGTCGGCTACACAAGTGAAAATATTATCGAACTTCAAGTTTTCGATGTAGGTGTATTGATACGTAATAGTTCAGTGGGCACGCGAATGGTTGAATAACAATTTTCTGATTTGTTATAATGCTGCCATATCTTTGAAGTAAGGAAAATCACTCTTTATTCACAGTAAGATAAAAACTAACGAAACATTACAAGAAAATAGTAAAAGTATGTATCTCGTTGATCTCTAGCGGGAAACACGACCTTAAACACACTCCTTCTTTTTCATCTATCTTTACATAACTGTTTTCTCGGTAAATGTAACAGCGGTATTTATCAATTAATAACTATATCGAATTCTAAAACGGACACTACAGAAAAAGCGTGGCCATTAAAAAGGCAACTTTTTATTAAATGCTAACGATGCGTGTCTAAATGGCTGCACGATAGTGTACTACCAGTCTTACAATTAATCCGTCATACTTTTTAACTGTCACAACTTATTAAAATTAGAACTTGTTTTATTAGAGGCACCACCATTGTATCAGCAGGATTGTCCAAAAGGGTTACCGCTACCCCGAAACATAAAGGGCCAAGGAAGGAACAGGGATGTGTTTTAGTCAGTAAGGGTCTGACCCAGAGCGGGATGGGTCATTAAATGATTTCCCACCCTCAAAAAAAATAACCACAATTGTTTTCTTGCAGCGAGCCTGACTCAAGGCTATTTTGCCTTAAGTCTGCAAACAGCCTAACAATAGTAAAATCACCACGTGCTCAAAACCACAGTCTGTTGTTATTTTCCGTATTCGTGAGTAATATTGAATTTGTTATCACATTAATTGTATTAACCTTTTTCCCTGTAACAAGTTAGACCGCAATATTGACATGGATGTAACATTAAAATTCTTGGAACTAAAATATATTAGGTTTAGTTGTCATACAACCGTTGCTTTGTTTTTCTGTAACTAGATCTGTCCTCTCGTATAAACGTAGAGGTAATTAAGATAACGCACGTATGACGTAAGCCTCTTACAAAGAGCAAATATGCATATGTTTTGTAGTTCAATAATTGTTTCACACTATCTTCGCCATTAACGCATTATTTAGGCAAGTTGGTGGGAAAATCGTTTAAATGTACGTAGTTTGTATATTTAAATCAGGCAATTTCCTGCGCATACATTGCTTATTGAATCGAATAAATTAATGCAACTGCGTATCATTGCACAGATCTTAAAGATCATATCGTGTTCGTAAAATTAATTATGAAAACACTATGTAATCGATACAAAACAGCCTTTTTTTTATTGTAGCTTCGATTCTAAAACTCACCTTATGTGAATGCCGATGGTGCGGGGTCACCGGCGGCGGATGCTGAGGCGGTTGTGGCACCTGGTTCTGTCCGGTTACGACAACCGGGAGACCGTCCACGATAGTAACCATCACCCTCTTGTCACCGCTGCGGCGTCGTTCAGCGGAATTCCTCCTGCGGCGCTGTTCATCGACCACGGGCCTAGCGAATACCGTTCGACGATCAAAGTTTCGCGGATCGCTTTGGTTTTCTGCCGCCCTGGTAGCCGGTGTGTGGCTTTTGGATCGTTTGAGGAGTCTCATGACATGAGATTTAAGAGCGTCAGGCTTGCTGACAGGAGGTGGTAGCTCCGGTTGCTTATGTTTGTATGATTGTGAGTGCGCATGGTGACGCTGCACGGACACCGTGTGCCCCATTCCTGGTGGAATCACGTTCGACAGGCTCTTGACTGCGTAAGCAGCATCAACTTTGTTCCCGGCGACGCACGATACCTCGTACATTCCGACACTACCGTTCCCGGCGGCTCTCCCTTACACTTCCACTTACACTACCATGTTTTATCAACTTATCCTATGACACTGCAATCCTTTTGTACTATACAGTTCACGCTTTCCGACAAAGCATCGTATAACACGCACTTTACACGGAATTGGTAACTTCGAAGAGTTCGTTGCTTACATTTGAAAGAGTGTTCGTTATGAATGTCGCACGTGATCGAAGGAAAATAACTTTAACAGGTCGGACCGGTTGTGAAGAATTTTCGCGTGAACTGTGTGCGATGGAGTGTATTTATTAAAATGGCGGGACGACACAGGGACGTCTTACCCGCGCGCGAGTCGCCGACCAACTAAGCAAGCACGCACGGGGCGCGCGGCGCAGGCCGTATGATAGTGATAACGAATGATGCGTCCAGTCACCGAGGTCCATATAATCCGCGAAAAGGTCAATGTTTCGATGAAGTCAGCAGCAATTGCTGTAATTGGCGGATAATGTGACGTGAATTGGATAATGTGTGTGCTTGACGAAATACAGCGGGATACAACGCCCTCTTGTGTTCGTGGTGTATTGTATTCCTGTATTGTTATCTGAATTATTCAAGAGGGTTTGCCAAATATAAAAGTTTGAATAAGCTTTTGTCAGAAAAAATTCTAAATAACTAGCGATTTTTAAACTAATTAGGAACCGAAAAAACGAATAATGTTATTAATTATTCTGTTGCAACGCTGGTAATATTAAAAACAAAAGTTCCGGCCTAATACACTCAAAATATTTAGGCCAGTAAACTTCCTACGTATTGCCATACTCTAAAACTGCACCGGACAGTGTTGCCAGTTTGATTGAATTCAAAACTATTTCGCTCATTCTGCTCGAAGTTGGACTGGCCTGAATATCTGCAACACGTATATGAGAGACCGGAAGCGGAGACGTGGGTAGAATTGTCATTGGCTTTTGTTTGAAATTGGAACGATCGACGCTAAAGTGGCAGGCATTATCTATAATAGTTTGACAGTTATGTTTTGAAATGTCGCCATTTTGGAATTGAAATTCGTTATGAAAAACAATTCATTATCTTAGTCGTATTATTATGGTACCATAGATTTCCTAGAAAATCTAAATATTTACTTGAGAATAAAGTTTTGATTAACAATTTAATTTTCCTACACTATACAGAAAACCAATTCAGGCTTCACCGCTTAAACAACTAAGTATTACAAAGAGGATTTTCAAATATGGCAACCATTTTCATTTTGCGAAACAGCCATTTATAAATTTTAAACAACATAATTGGTTGTTGGACTGTCAAAGGTTTTAGGGCCCTCTGGTCCTTTGGCAGCTAACCGAATACCTCGTTACAGGTACTTAAGCTATGGAATTTCCTTTGTGAGATAAGAGCTCGCTTTGTAATGTATTTCTTAACTGCAAAGTAGCTATACAATTACTTTGGTTTAATTTTATGGTAGTTAGTGTTGTGTTTGTAATTAACTAAGAGATTAAGTTTTAATTGTATTTTTTAAGCTTAGCTTGTGCCTCGTGTCTTTATGAACCAGTGTTTTGGCAACATAATCAGCCCTTAATATTCCCATTGCTGGGACACAGACCTCCATTCAAGAGGTAGTGGGCTGTATCTAGAATGTGGGCCAAGTGCGGGTTAGTAAATGCTGATGAATGACACACAGGTTTTAGATTTTTTTTATTCTAGGACATGCCGGTTTCCCCACGATGTTTTCTGTCACCGTTTTCAGAGCAGTGGTGATGAAATTATTTAAGCCAAGTGAAGCGCATATTGTGACACTAAATGCTTAATGCTCTTTTATAAACCGCAGTAACATTGCACATTCATTATTTCATAATGTTACGATTTAACTCGCAAAAGTTCACAACACATATTTTAACATTAAGAAAAGTCTTTCTGGTCACAGGAAAATTACTTCTTGCAAAGCAGATATAACAACTAAATGGAACCAAAGAGGTTATGAACAATTCAAAAAGACTCGATCAAGTTTGTGCAATCCAAGGAGGTTTTTTTAACAAAGATAGCCCTGAATCTGATCTCAATCAGAAACTTGCGAAACTATAGAGTATGGAGTCAATAGTCATAACTGTTGAGTAATTGTACTGCAGTGACCTTAGTACTGAATAGTTATTTGCTATAGTAATAAACTCAATACATTGTGATTGTAAAGGTAGGTCGTTAATTTATCTACAGCTGTATACCTGCAAAGACGAGTAGGTGTTAGGTACTCTGCTATAGTTATAATACCATAACGAGGTAACATTTTTGAGTTAGTATGTAGGGTAGGGGTGTGATCTTCGGAACTACTGAACCGATTCCGACTCTAATAAGCTTTTTTTAATAGGCCTACACTGTTGAGCAAAGGCCTGCCCCAAATCCTTCCAGACAACTTTTCCTTGAGCCTCGAGGTGGTTAACCCAACCGCCTAGGTCGTCTTGCCAACTCTTCCTAGGCTGGTCTCGTTAGTTATATTTAAATCACTACATAGTATAAAGCAAAGTCGCTTCCCGCGTCTGTCCTAATGTCTGTATGTATGCTTAGATCTTTAAAACTACACAACGGATTTTGTTGCATTTTTTTTTAATAGATAGAGTGATTGAAGAGGAAAGTTTATATGTATTATAACATGCAATTTCCGTCATCCACGCGGGCGGAGCCGCGGGCGGAAGCTAGTAAATGTATAAGAAAGTCTACTTTACAGACAGACAAAACCGCTAGTTTCTTATAAGTAGTATCAAACTCAGTACTAACGTGGTGATTGTGAAGGTAAGCCTTAATATGAGTAATTTAGTACGTTTGTACGTTATGCTTCATTGAGCGCTAGCGCAGCTGCGAATGTTGAGCTTGATTCGATTCTGAGGTCGGATAGTGAGGTTAAGATTTTCGTTAAGGAAATACTTTACTATTCGTTTCAATATTCAGTAGTAGTTCGCGGTTTTAAATTATGAGTTATGATCAATAGCATAATGCATATAATAAATTTTCCTAGTGGCAAACTTATTATTCCCACTATTGCCGCCCACTATAGCAAAATTAAGCGATTACAAGTACAGCTACTGGCAGGCAATGGTGTCTTTATTGCTAGACATAAAACAGGGATACTAACAACAAGCAACACAGAATAGATAATGACAAAAGGTCAGTTCCATGATACGAGCGAAAACACACGCGCACAGAGACACGCTTCACAGGGAAGTCCGAAAAGTTTACTAGCGCTTTGGCAACTGGTATTCGTTTGAGGTCTCCGTACATACGCGTCTGTGTGCATGAACTAGCCTTCTGTACTATTCTATGGAATATATTATGAGTCACTAGTTCAAGTTAACACCAGTCAATATTGTGAGAGCGAGTGAAAGTCCATGACGCACCTTTGTTGATTGATACTTAGACCCTACCCAAGTGTATGAAACTATTAAGTAGTAAGCATGAAGTGGAATTTCTTCCTTACAAGGTACTCAAAAATATATTTTTAGATATACTTGAACTAATTTAATAACGTTAAATTTCGGAAAGCTGAAGTGCAAGTGGCCGTGGACAGGTTTAAAAACATGAAGACATATCGACACGCCGGAGAAAAAATTGTGGGTAGAGACAGAAAAAGCAAAACAAAGGATGTTAAACCGCAACTATGTCCATCAAACCTATAAAGAAATCATTGATGAGGACACACCTATACATATAAAATAAAGTAATGTTTGTCTGTATGACAGCGTTGTTCTTCTAAACTAAGCGACCGATTTTTATACGGTTTTTATAATTATTTATAGAAATTCTTCTGAAAGGATATGTGTATAATACATGGATATTAACCGAGCGAAGCAAGGGCAGGTCGCTAGTATCTCTATAATGCCCCGACGCCAGCATCAGTACCTACGTGAGAATGCCGACAGCCAAGTGATAGCAGAATGACTGAGAATTAATTAACTGGACATACTTATGTGTGGATGATAAATAATACGTTTAAATATATTTAAAATGAATCACTCAATATTAATATAAATCATAACAGCTCCCACTATAACCATAGCTACATAAAGTTGATTAACATCTTCCTAAACTTTAAGCCAATCCCAATAAAATTACGAAAAGTTGAAGTGAAGTTGATTTTCCACATGCTTCGCAACATACTAAAACCAGCAATGAAGAATTTAAAAACAAATTCCTCTTCATCTAAGACCTCATTTCAACCATATTTACAATTGCAACACGGTAAGTGAGTAATGTTAATCATCAGGCAGTGCTGTGCGCAAGCGCAATACACGTGGTAAACGCTATTACAATTAGATTTTGTAACGTTAGTACTGTGAATGTACTTTGAGTACGAGAAGGGTGCGTGTAGCAGTATTGCTCTAGATATTTTGTAATTGTTGAAAGGAATTAGATATGATAAACACAAGAACATTCTCTAAATGTTGATGGTAAAATTCTTACATAATATGTTTGATGTTCATAAGAAGAATTGAAGAAGACACTTTTTTTTTTGAGTGTGAGAAATCATCATATGACCCCTCCGTCTATGGGTGAAGCGGGAGTGTTCGGACAATACCGCTGAAAAAGAATGATGACTATTACTAAAAACGTTGATGTATTAAATAGATTTGAAAATAAATCCTTGTTTATGCGAATTTAACTGATAGGCAAAGCAAATCTACCGGTTTTTCTAACTCACACCATTCGTCTGTGTCATTTCCAACTTTAACGATTTGTTGTCACGTCTAACTGGCTTCTGACTTTTATTTTATGTTTACTTGCAATACCGGTTCTATTTGTGTTATAAAATAACTTTCTTTTGGAATCAACAAGGAAATGGTAAAATTATCTAATACTAAGATTGAAAGTAGAAGACAACGAATCAAAGGTTATTAATATAAGCCTATTAAATCCCATTGCAGGGTAAAGATCTCTTCATACAGAAGTAGGCACGAGCATTGCTCACCACAGTTGCTTAACGCGTTGACGGTTTCAGAATATTATCAGCTGTAAGTCCAGGATTCCTCCTCACGATGGTTTCCTTCACCGATATCAGTAATGTCCAAGATAAACTCAAAATATTTATGAGAAAATAACACTTAACATTACAGAATAATGAAACACAAACGTTAATACCGAAGGACCAGAAAACCGTTTTAACTCAGCTTGTGCTACATTTTCAACACTTTCTATCATCTTTCAACGTTTATTATTCAAGCTAATGCACCCAAACTCATTAACTAAAATTATCACGCGTGCAATGTGTAAACAAACGAATTCTGGTTTTTTTTTACACCCGAATGTTTGGATGGAAACGGTTCTGTAAACATGTTGGTATGAGTATTTATGTTTAGGTGAGCTTGAGTTTTGGATCAAAACATCTTTTGGTGTAAAGGAAAAGTGTATGCTATTTAGCTCAATAAATGGAAACTGACTCCCTTTTATAATTTCAAAGGGGTAATCGTTTTGCACAAAGTGGCGCAATCATGTTTATGTTTTTGCAATACTGTGTCAGGAATTTAATTACGAATCCTGTATAAAAACTCATTTCGGGCACCCGATATAAACTTTTATTTTCATTGTTCTGATAGAGCCAAAATAATTCTCATTCTGCAAAATGTGTACAATATTTGTTTTTGTTTTATTGAACATTTTTATCGGTAGCTTATCAGACAGAACGGGAAATGGGTTTAACATGATCAAGTGGACTGACAAGCGAGCAGTTAATAACAGCTTATCTACTTAGAACTGGTAATACAATGTAAACGAGAGTTAAGGTTCGTGCGGCTTTAGGATAGAAGGACTAACATTTGCCCTTTCAATTGAGTATTTGAAACGGTAGTCAATAACGTTACTTTTTATGAACTGTCAAAACGCGGCATTTGCATGTGATTTGTATGAAATATGTGTCGTCACAGATTTTTTATTAGTTTACAATTATATCTTCGAATAACATTTAATTTCTGTACGGTGATGGAAGTTTTTACGACGAGCGGTCTTGTTTCTATGTGATTTCATATTTTACTTTTGACCGTTTTAAATAGTCAATTGAAGAGATTTGTATAGAATTATAGATAGTTTCTTGAATCAAACCCTACAAATCAATCCCAACTACATTTCCTCACACGAGCCATACTCCCTTGTCACTTTACGAACAAAACATCGACAGGCAACGTCAGAATTCCTCTCAGTTTCCCGACTCCACAATGGATGCCTTTTGTTCATCTGTCAAGTGCCACGCTACGCCGTTTGCATGCTGCGTTCACACTTCGTTGTAAACTCATTTCATATTTCGCAATAAATATTGGTGTTGTTTCATAAAATCTAATTGTGTAAGTGTTATGCGGTAGTTATGAAAGTCTGATATAATCCATGTAAAATGGTCCATTTATATGTGATTGGCGTGAAACGATTATTATTCTACATCGTATTTAAGTGGCAATTGAGAAAACAAACTCGATTCTGTTTAGTGGAGAATGAGCGTCTCAAGTGGATGATCCTCATCACTTCTAATGTAAGAAAACAATCATTATTGGCAATAATCCGTCAACAAATGAACCGTAAAAACCTACATAATATTTCCATTTTATGTCAACACCAACCACATATTCTCATTCTATAATTTCTTAAAACATCTGTTTTCAATCACTCCCCGCCAGTACAAGGTGCATTAGTGTAAACTTTCCCCAGGAAACTTCGCAGCTAAAAGAGTTAGCGTAAAGTAAACAAATCAAAGGATTTACTATTTCTTGTGATGTCTTTATTTACGTGGTAATACGTACTGGGTGTCTTGGTTTCTTCAAAGGCAGTGTTCAATAGACACTTCGTGTTACTCCGCAATACAAATCTTATTACGGCCAACGTTTTTATCTGACTTCAACATGTTATAAAAAGATCGGTTATACTTATGCGGAATTTTAAGGAAAATAGAAAACCCAATATATGCTCAACCGAATGTCGTTTTATTTTCTCTCTGATAAGGGATACCTACTACCCTTGTAACATGTGCTCTTACATATTTCCAAACAAAGGAATAGTAATAAAGCCTATTTATTGCAAACACGCCCCAAAAACTAAGTCCAAGTACAAAATCGCACTGCCTCATAAATTTTCAACCAGACCTAAGCCTCCTAAATACACAAGACGCCTATTCAAGAGAATTTATCAAAGCAAAGGCGGCACGACATGGTCGTTACATTTCACTCTATTGTGCTTCGCTCGACACATTCCAAGGTCCCTGAAGACAGATACAGACTGGTAAACTGATAATGTCGGACTGTGGTCTGTTGTGATGACACTTTCCGGACCCAAAGGGTCTCAGATGTCTTTCAAGAAAGGTGTTTGTTGAAACACGTCGCTATTGAAGCGTGAGGATACTAAAATTGGACACAATGGCCGACAAGCAACGTATTGTGATCAAACGTCAATACCGTGAGTTAATATCCTGAACTGAAATACAGTGTGTGTAGATACGGTTTACTAACAAAAAGCGAAATGTCCCTGTGAATCATTTGTATTAAAAGATAAGCATCAAATTTCCCCTGTAAAACAGTGCCCGTAAAATAAAATACGGGGCAGCGCTCCGAGAAACAGCTGGCAAAAGCGCTTTTCAACAGAAAAAGGGGTTGGAAATAAAATTTAAAACCAAGTAATTAACAAGGTAGAGAGCGTTTAAACGCGAACATTAGGTAAAAGACCAAGTCGTACAGAAGGACAAACTTTGCGTCTAATCTGGGCAGAATGCTCAACAATTTAGATAACAAAACACAAACAACGGGCAGCGAGGAGTACTTCAAAAACAGCCCTCATACCTTCCCCGAACCCTCTGTAATTCAAAATGAATGCGAGGAGATTAAAAAAGATATCACAGGCTGGGTTCACGTGTAGACGCGGCTAAAAATAAATATGGGGACGGAAAATGAAAAGAATAAATGGAAAGGATGGGAAATGGTAGTTGTGTCTATAAGGATGCATCACAATACCAACGACAACAGCTAGGATAATTACGGAGTTTTATTTACGTTTTTTGTTGAGATAACTAGTTCCGCAATTGTTGTTTACATGCCTTAGGCAGGCTCTCAACGAGTAAAAAAGAACAAAAAAAACGGATAAAAGGGAAAGGATCGTAGTCTTTCTTCAGCTTTAATGAGACAAGAAGAGAAAAAACATTAGTATAAGCTCAACTCCAGGAAATAATTAAACAGAAATATTAAGGAAACAATGCTTCAGTTCGCATGAAACTTTATTTACTAAAGTAGAAACTGCACTTCATTGAAACTGTCAGGAGCATTTTATCTTAGAACTGTACAAAAGAAACATTAATATTAAAGTACTTTAAACAAATAAATAGTTTATTACTGAACAACTAAAAAGGATACTAGATTGTAAAGGTAAATAAAATCTAACTCTTAACTTATAGATACAGATTGGAGATTCGGGAGCATATTTCACTAAAGTTATTTTTTTATTTTCTTTTAACCTGGTATTCCAAGTTTGCAGAAAGTCATGGTTGTTTCCTATGTCAGTTACTACTTACCTGCATTGTTTTACTGGAAATTTAATTATACATATTTGATAACGACCGTGTGGTCGACAAATGTAATGTATGATAAAAGGTTTTAAAATTATTCATCAATTTTCCAACTCTAACAAAAAGACAAATCATGTGACATTACAAGAAAAATAAAGGACACGATACTATAAAAGTCTCTATACTTATTGCAGCCAGTAAATTTTATAGTACAACTAATGCGTAGGTCCGTCTCATTCTAGCATATCGTGTTAGAACGAGAGAGAGCTACATCATTCGATATAAGCTTGTCATTCACGAGGAACGCACGCGCACCTGCGGTACACACGTTTAAGGTATTTGCATCTGATTACTGTTGCAAAGCGTTGAATTTGTTTTGACGCATGAATGTAGTATGGATGTGGCAATATGTTTTCTTCTGTGCACAGTTACTGAGCTCAATGACAACAATCCCGCGGCATTTTTAAGCAAAGGAAACGGACATTGATGTTGTTAAGACTAGAAAGGAAATAATACATGAAACAACCTCAAGAATTAGTAGGGAACTTGTTAACAGCTAACTTCATAACGAACAAATCTGCTCAACACAGACCTACTTTCAGACTTCAATCCATTAGGAACAAGGACCAAATTATTATTCGGCACGTATCCCTTCAGTACGAGACTACGAGCACAATTCAACTACAACAACAAATTTCTTCCACGTGTATAGCAACCGAGTTAGTGAGTTTGCACGTTGTAATTTCATTTGCCACTTATTAAGGAATAATGGAACCTTTGTGCCAGATTGAGGTTCTGTATGTCACAAAGTACTTAACGTAACAAAGATGGTATCTCTCTGTCACAGTAATTGAGACTAGAAAAATATCCTTTAGACATTTTCTTCAATTAACATCGCAGTTCAAGCACTCTGTATAAACAACAACAAAATAATACAAGCACTTTCCACATTCCTCGAGGCATCAAGGTCCAACGACCTAAGTGACAAAAGGACAATTTTTATTTACCACAACCATTGCTTCTTCTCTTCACATAGTATTTCTAAGATCTAGTACATAAACAGCAATGTCGGCAGTAGGTGAACAAAAATCCACACCAAAATCAGTACTTAAGCGCGTGTTGGAAGATTTGTCGGTGACCGATGTAGATATTCATTTTCTAGTTTACTTGTTGCTAATTTTGAGCTGGTATTGCATAAAAATGTAAAAGGACAATAGACATAAAAATAGTAAAATATGAAACAGTTGGTAAAGCTACAATGTTTCCAAGGCTGGACATTGTTTCCTTTGTCAAAATGTTATGATCAAATAAAGAAATATGTCGGTGCTTGGAGGCTTTCATTTAGCAGTGGACTTGTTCTTTTCGCTGAAAAGATGAAATATATATATAATAAGTAAATATTATCAAACTGTTTTTGAAGCTAAAAATGTCAATGATTATTCTCGCGGCATGCATTACAGCCATTGCATTTGTCATTGAGAGATAACATTTGCGGAAAATGCTTAGAATCTATTGTATTAACATTACATACCCGTATAGTTAATATTTCAACGTCAAGCCTCGAGCTACGTACTACGTAGGCGGGTTTAATTAAGGCCATCATTGCTTGATAGTCCTACTAGAGATATCCTTAGGATAAACATGAATTTTGATTAAATTATTCAAGTACTAATATATTACCTACCAACGAATTATTTTTGCATCAATAAGCAAGAAACCTAGTATTTTAGGCGGGAAGTGTTGGCCTAAAATTCTACGTTTCTGAACGGGAAATTGAGAAAACGCTGATTCGAATGCTTTCGATCAGTTTGCCTTTCCGAAACTATTCAATGACTACGTAACCATGGAGACCTTCCAAACGAGATTTAAACAAACCTATTTTACTACCAGGTACTTGGTAGATAAAATACAGAACACAAAGTCTCCTATACAAGAGTCCGGAGCGTTGCCAAAATGGTAGTTAAGAGCGGATAAATTTCCCGCTGGTCTGTCGTAGATTTAAGTTTAAAGTTCAGACTTTTTCTAGGGTGCTTGCAGATTAAAACGGAAGGGAGTTATGGCTTGGCTGTATATGATCGTACAGGATATGAATAATGTATTCGGCTGGCGAGCGTGGTTATCCGGTAGCTATTTGGTCCTTTGCTCCGCGTTCAAGATCGATCTAATACTCATTCATTTTGGTCCTAGGGAACTATAAAGACAGCTTATTGACCCGCATGAAATACTTTTACAACTTGCACCTCTTTGGAGGTGTGGGGATGGGTAGTGAATAACTTTGTCTACAGTATTTTCATGGATGAGAAAGGAAGAAGTACTTGAATGTACTCTTGGCAGAAACAGGAGCCAACTCTCGTCGAATATACTACGGCAGCTTTGGATAAGGCACCCAAGCGGTACACCATTCTAAACTTATTGGTTTTCTGTTATAAAACGAGCAAATCGAAGACCTTGCAACAATCGTTCGATAGGCAGATTCCATTCACATTTCGTCAATGACAAATCACGTTTCTCCTTGAAATAACAGCGAATTTCCTCGCTCGGTAAATTGTAAATATATCTAAAAGGTCCTTTTGAGAGAAGTTTTTTGTGTGACCTTTAATTTGTAACTGTGAATTGAAATAAAACCTTTTTTCTTGATTAAATACAGAATTATTTTCGGCCTATTTGGTCGTCAAAAACAAGACGGCCGTCTTTACCACAAAACTAATAAAAACAGACTTAACACACAAGCCGATTTTGTTATCCGCTTTGGGAAAAAATCCGACTACCCTCAAATTCACAAACACCGGATTGTGTACAAAACCCTCCTCAGCCACGTTTCCATCGAATGGAGTGATCAAAGCAGTGTCACGGTGAATGCCTGGTAGAAAAACAAAAAGTTGTCTAAATATGGTTAGACAACTTTTTGTTTTTGTGAAGGTCGCCTCTTTTCCGCCACATTGGTTTGTCATGGACCTGTCTTGAAGCAAATGTGAACCAAATGTTGCGTAAAAACAGGATTTCCTTTTAATTATTTTGAGTGGTTGCTAAGGAGCTTAAGCGCTAATAGAACAAAAACAGTTGAACTGTGATTGTGTTTTAGGAAAAAACTTTTCTGGTTGTTTATCTAACAATCCTATTAAATGCTTTAATCCGTCAGAAATGTTTTGATTAATACAGCTCAACGTTCTTAAAACGAGCAGTTATTCCAAGAAACAACTTAAAAGCCTTTGTTTCGGACAAACCACTGTTGGTTCTAACTACTGGTATAAATAACGGATGCATCATGACTGCTTAATCTCTTTGTGGAAGAGAATCTTATGAATCATAACAAAATAATGCACTTAGCTCTATTACACACGTGCCAAGATACTTCTGACGAGCAGTATGATACTGGGACCAAAGAAAATTCCATTGCACATAGTTTTTTTCCTTTTTTGCTACAATCCAAATTGGCTGTGGGCGGCATATCTGTGATCAGATCAATTAAAAAGCCTACGCAATGGATTGATTACAATGTTTATTGTGTCACAGAGGAAATCAATTTGTAAGTAAAATATTTATGTTAATTTTGCGCATAATGTGCATTGGATTGAATTTAATTTTGCGTCATAAACAATTAAACTCCTAACTACATGTGGCTGCAATAGACCGGAGGCGGAAGGTGGAAGATCCTGTGACAAGCATATGTCGGTAGTGGACTGCCATAGGCTGAAATTGATTGAAACTGTCAAAACAGCCCCACTAGTACCTATACTAATATTCAAATATGTCCTTGCTGACAGGCTAATCTTTTTACTACGGCTCCTATCCCAATGAACCCATCTCTTCCTGATCTAAAATTAAACCTTATTGATAACAATAAATTAACCGATCAATTATTTTTTTCCATAACCAGCCACTGCCCATATAAAACGCAACCACGCGTCTACAACTACCAAGGCAACGTAATCACACAGAGGTTGGCATTCAGCCAGTATTACAAACATAATTACATTACGTATATTATTTGAGCCATAATATTACACTCAGACTTCCTATCACCTTGCGTTTATGATATAACTTTATACATCATTCTCAACCTTGTGGTTTCAAGAATTAAGTTCAAATTCAATTGTTGAGGTATTGTAGTTAAAATGTGGGACCGTGATGATATTGAAGTGGCTAATACGAGGGATTATGCCGGACAATGGATGTCGTCAATGAACTCTTTAAGAGTGTAATAAAAAGTTAAGCTGTCTGCATATACCTATTAAAGAAGATGCTTACAATATACAAGGGACGAAGTATTATGTAGAAAAGAATCAATAACTTCGGGAGGACAGAAAGTATTGAGACAAGCTTATAATTAATTACAAAATGTCCCTTGCAAGTTGTATAATAGGAACAATAAAGACATATTTACCTCATAAATATATGAGAACAACAATAGGGTTATTTGTAGATACAGCACGTATTGCGCTTACTATAAAACATAAAGGATATCTTCCACGTGAAGTTAAACTTGGATTCAGACAAAAGCATATAATATTAATCAGAACTATTCAGAAGAAATATTATATAATATATAAAGGTGGAAAATGCGCGAAAAGGGAGAAGGAGAAAGCTAGGAACATTACAACCCGTCCACTGTGTGGGACCTAGGCTAGTAAGTGGTTAGAGAGTAGGTTATTGCCACTTCGTATTACAATGAAATTTCAAGACATGGTCAATTTTTTTCTAAAACCAATAATATAGGACGTTTTCGTCGCAAACGAAGCCATACAAGCTACTGACATTAAAAATATACAAGTCCTTGCTGTAGAAAGTGGTACAGCAATAAAATATAAAGTACCAGGGAAGCATAAACCGTCAAACGTGTGTTGGCAGAACGCCAATGGGCGCGGTATCAATGTACTACTACAGTACTACTGGTACTACGTCGATATGAGAAGTTCATTCAATGTTATCGAATATGTTGCGATACGGATTAGAATATGTACCAAATGTTAGTATAGTATATTTGTGATTCGAACTTATCAGCACGTTTTCAGACATATCTCGCTTGTTAGGTGGGACCTTAGCTACTCATTGTTAATGCCTACATGTCTGCTCACTTATATCTTTGCGCCAGCAATATCAACGAGATAATTTTGGATGATTTGTCGTTAAATATCTGCTTCGTACAAAGTCTCGTTCATATCTTCTGAAAATCATATTCCTTTGTAGCTACAATGAAACATTTGTCTCAAAGCCTATATTCTCCTAAGACCATATCAATAGTCCTCTCACATACGAGAAAAACATGAAGAAATACAACCGTGATCACAATAATAGGCACTGAGCCGTTTATCCACTACAATGGCAATCTGTCAGTTGCGATTTTGGACAATTTGCGAGTCTAATTGAATAATGCCAGCGATCATGTGACCGTAATACTGTTGACCGTTGGCTGTAAATGGCTCGAGCTCTAAAACGTCATATAGATAAATTTTGAAGTCTTTTTTATTTTTCATAACCGTTGGTAGAAACTATAGAACACCACAACACAAGCTAATCCTTTAGCTTAGTCAACGTTAATACTGTTTACCATACATGCAAGTAAATTGTGAGTACCTGACCTTTAGCAAGGACAAGGTGTGTCCTCAGGGCGTTGTTCCACTGCCATGCGACTTATAAATTCGGTACATAATTCTTTATTTGGTTCCTACGTAAGTGATAGGCTGGTATGTTTTTGTGGATTGATTAGGAAGACCGCGTGACGCAAAGGTCCTACATCCTGCAGTTTCGTACCAAAGCCATGCGAAATTCACTTCCTCCCATGGCAGTAAGTGGTTGATTATGATGATCCACGTGGTCATCCATGACCATGACATCATACGGGATACATGGCATGGCAATAATGACGTGTAACCTAATATGGGTCTCTTGGAAGCATTTCTTGGAATGTAACACTGTGTAAACTGACAGACGGCACTGTTATTTATATGAGTCAGATAAGTAGATATATGCACTTTTGCAACTGAATGTCTAGAGTTAATAAATACCTGAGAGGATCAGAAGTCAATAGATTAGAAGTAAAGACTAGCGGATTTATTACTAAAGAAGTAAAAAATAGAATAGATACTAAAACGTTAGGTCAACACACATAGCCGACCACTAATTTAAATCCAATTCGAATCCAAAAATCAACGTGAAAAAAACGCTCAAATTAAATGCCATTAGTTCTCCCAACGTAATGTCACTGGCTGTCAATAAAATACACACGTTTTGGGCAGTGACATCGTGTCGTTTCGAATGAATGCATCCGTACGGGTCACAAAGTTTGTTTGTCCATTTGAATTTCATTTTTTATTTGTCACATACATTAAGGCCTACATTATGCGCAGTATGTTACGAACAAACGTCTATTGTTGTTATCAATTAACGTGGGTATGACGAAAAGATAAACAAACATAGTCTATCACTAAGCGATAAAGAAGGGTCAAGTTTGACATACACAAAAAAGATAGACGTCAAGCTACAAGTATTAGGAAATTTTAAAAAAAGAATGCTATACTAATTGTCCACAAAGATGATAGTGAATTCATAGCAAGCAATCGTGCCGATTAAATAAACATGTTGTCAGATTCTGAGAACATAACCGCTTTGAACCAGAAATGGCAACAATACTTGATCATCGTCCTTCGGTCGTGTTAAACCAGTCTCCTTCGCAACTCCCAACACAGATGATTAAGTAGCCGATATACTTGTTTTTCTCATTACTAGGTCAGACTATACACAAAAAACACCTTGTAAAAACACAATTCCTGTTAGTATATTAAAGTACAATGTGGATGGAAAAAACTTGATAACGAAATCGTTTTCATCCAACTAAAGATTTTTAATTGAAAAGATGTAACTGTTATGAAAGCCGTTTAAGTTTTTGCGAATCACTTTGAAAAGTTTGTTAAGATTCTTAATGGCCTAGAATTGGTACTTGGTGTTTACTCTACAGAAAATATCTTTTCTTTTTTTCTGGTTCTATAAAAGAAAGAATAAATGAAAGGAACTATTGTTTTAGATCTTTCAAAAGCCTAAAAATCTAATAATAGTTCCAACTTCCAACCGAACGTCTGTAGTTCGGATACCTCGAAATATCGTTTCAACACGACTTAATTTTTTTCGAGAGTTCGTCTTTTACGATATATTTTTTGTATGTGAAGCTTTACCTTGGCCTCATCTAGTCTATGTAACATCCCTAGCTGACTTTCTGCTTTGTGCATCCCTTTTTACATCATCTAGTTCAGGTTCCTATTCAACTCTACTTACCAGTTTGACCGTTTATCTCTGCTAGCAAGTACAGTCTCAATTATTTCAGTTTACACCATAAAATTGACATCAGCAATTCTCAAAACGTGCTATAGTTTTTGCCACACAAATTTGCTGAACAGTCGTATAGCTTCGATATTCACGTTCGGCACGACATGGATGCCAAACAGAGCGTTAACGGCCGCACGTCCGATCAGAGCGTATTGTCATCAGATACTTTTGGTACTTGCCGTTCTGGGTTCTACAAGCTTGGTAACGAGGTGGGTTTGAAATAAAATGAAAGGCAAATAAAGATGTAGAAATGTTGGTAAACGTCCCAGAAATTACAATCATAATACGAAATTCAACTCTGAAGATTAAATCTTCAAACCTAGACTTCTTCTTTACAAGTCTATTGGCTATTTACAGACTTCATGAATACTGCCACAACTGATAAACTTACTAAGAAAAGGTCACAATCGCAGTAAGTACTCATTTTAATCGCAATCAGATTTCCGTTACTAAAGTCAAAGGAAGGACCCAAATTGAAATTGAAATCTTAGTTAAGAGTTCAAAACAATGATAAATTAGCTCTATATCTCTTAAGGTAAGTCTAGACTCTAGATTAAGTTCAAAAAGTTTTGTAAATCATTTAGAGGTCGTATGAATTGCTAATAAGTAATTCGAAAACTAAGATCCCGTATAAATTGTTTTGTACATCAAATTCTCATATATCTTTTGAAGTAATTGAATAGTCCTTTAAAATAAATTTGTAAAGGCGGGTCCGCTGTGCCAATTTGCCAACAAAATATGTTTTCAAAATTAAACATCCAGTCCGCTGCGACTTTTGAGTAAATAATGTTATAGAAAATCTTTATTCTAAATTGAGTTACGGCGAGGAAGACGTGTTGTTGTTCTGGTGATAGTAGATTTAGTTCTACAAAGAAGAAATAGAAATAAATTCCGTGTCCAATGGTATATACACGTAAATCACGAAACGCTATCGTCTGGAGAATATTAACTCAAAATGAGCGACTTCAACCCCCCCAGACAAAATCTTTATTCTAAATTGAGTTACGGCGAGGAAGACGTGTTGTTGTTCTGGTGATAGTAGATTTAGTTCTACAAAGAAGAAATAGAAATAAATTCCGTGTCCAATGGTATATACACGTAAATCACGAAACGCTATCGTCTGGAGAATATTAACTCAAAATGAGCGACTTCAACCCCCCCAGACAAAATCTTTATTCTAAATTGAGTTACGGCGAGGAAGACGTGTTGTTGTTCTGGTGATAGTAGATTTAGTTCTACAAAGAAGAAATAGAAATAAATTCCGTGTCCAATGGTATATACACGTAAATCACGAAACGCTATCGTCTGGAGAATATTAACTCAAAATGAGCGACTTCAACCCCCCCAGACAAAATCTTTATTCTAAATTGAGTTACGGCGAGGAAGACGTGTTGTTGTTCTGGTGATAGTAGATTTAGTTCTACAAAGAAGAAATAGAAATAAATTCCGTGTCCAATGGTATATACACGTAAATCACGAAACGCTATCGTCTGGAGAATATTAACTCAAAATGAGCGACTTCAACCCCCCCAGACAAAATCTTTATTCTAAATTGAGTTACGGCGAGGAAGACGTGTTGTTGTTCTGGTGATAGTAGATTTAGTTCTACAAAGAAGAAATAGAAATAAATTCCGTGTCCAATGGTATATACACGTAAATCACGAAACGCTATCGTCTGGAGAATATTAACTCAAAATGAGCGACTTCAACCCCCCCAGACAAAATCTTTATTCTAAATTGAGTTACGGCGAGGAAGACGTGTTGTTGTTCTGGTGATAGTAGATTTAGTTCTACAAAGAAGAAATAGAAATAAATTCCGTGTCCAATGGTATATACACGTAAATCACGAAACGCTATCGTCTGGAGAATATTAACTCAAAATGAGCGACTTCAACCCCCCCAGACAAACGCGTGGGATATTATCCGTTCATCGCGGTAAACATGTCCTCATTCGATCCAGCCTGTCCCTTGGTGTCCTCCCCCAGCGACGCCCTAAGCCGAGGTCTCTACCCCACAGGAGGTGCCTTTAGCGTGTAGTCGCTTAATTTATAAGTTTTTTAAATCCTGTCTGGAGACCTTCATTTTATTGAGGCATCCACATGCAAGCCCGCAAAAAAAAAAGGCAAGCCCGGTTAAGCAGTAAACAACCTCCTAAGTATAAATGCGAGATGCCCATTCTAAGAAAAGGTAAATATATAATGTTATGATATTACTAACAAAACAGTTAAGCCACGCCCCTTTCGGTTAGCAAGCTATGTTATAATGTTTGTGATACACGAAAACATGTCGCAGCGTAGACTCGAAATATTTGATCAAGTAGAGGTTGTTTCAATGACAACAACCTAAAGCTTAATATGAATGTATCCAGTTCGTATCTATATCCACCTACATTTTCGCTTGAATAAATCGCTACGAATATTCGAAACGAATTTACTATATGCACATCACATGATACGTATAAACGGTTCCAATGCTCAAATCTTTACAGAATTTTGATCATTCGTGTATATTCTGTATGACACTTCTGCACAAGATGCGAACGGGAAGATATATTTTAATATAATATCAACACAACTTTCGTACCATTCTTATTCTTCATTTCGCAGACGTTTTATCGCTTGGAACGACAAGAGTCAGCATTATCTCCTATATTTTGCTGTTCCTGTATCAAATAGTTTTAATGACAATAATTTTAAATACCATCTATCGATCTACGTATTTATTGAGTTTGTTCAAAACTCAGTTTAACAAAATGAACCACTTTTTCACTGGACTTTAGCGTTAACATTCGTCGCTCTTGTAAAAATACGAGCGAGCTGCAAAAGCAATTACTCCATTTTGTATTTCCAAGTTAATTTGGTGCAGCGTCTGTTTTGCGGTGGCAGACAAAATATAGTAACATTTGTTCCATCAGTGGTTTTGTGTTTAGAACACAGTTGGTCTAGTGTTTAATTGATATGTACGGCAGAAGTTTTTGGTACTTAGCTAACAGTAAACTTATTAATTAAACACGCTAGGAATGGCAAAAGTACCATAAGTCTCAGTATTCCTTTAAAAAGTTCTGCTAAGTCGAATACAGATGAACCCTTATTGTACGCAAATTGATTCGGAAATTATTCAAGACCTTTGTCCCTTCAATGAATTCGTCCCAGCTTGTCTGAAGCATTCATGGAATATTCCTAAGCATTAAATTAGTTTGTGGTAGCATTGTCCGAAGTGAACACAAATTAAGTCTGCCCTTCAAACAGGCGAAGGGAATCGTGAACCAGACCCGAATCACTCGCTATCGACGGCTGTTTGGTACGCCATTTTGCCAATAGAGCTGAAAATTTGGTGACTGTACTTAAAACACCGGAACTGCTTTACACTTCCTTGATAAGTCAATTTCCTACTTCCTAATTTTTTCGTCTGATATTTAATGTACCTTGATTTTTCAGACAGGTTGCATTTTAAAATGTCAACATTTTGCTAATATTTCTTGTCATTGATAGGAAAAACTCACCATCGTAATGAAGCGCAGTAACAGAAGCATATTTGATACTTTTGCAGAAGAGTTAAAAAACATTGAAGTCTAAGATACTCAGAAATCTATTAACAACTATATACTTACTATACAATAACACTCAAAAAGAAACTGAAAGTCTCCTAACTGAGCACATAAAATTCGCACTTTGTAGTAGCACTTTTTCAGTGTGCACGCTTGACTGGCGTCCTCTGCGACGAGGCCAATCTACGGCCGTTTCCTTGATGACGTGACCGCTTGTCACTTCACTCACTTCCTTTGCATTATGAGGAGCGGGCTCAGACAATCGATTTGGTAATAATGGACCTTTAGCACTTTGGGTATTTGGTGTAATTTATCGCCATCTTTCAAAACGGCGAAGGAAAACATCGTAGAAAAACCGACTAGTCCTAGAAACACTAATTCTTAGGATATTTGTCACCTGCCAACCCGCAAAGGGTCAACGCAGTCATAGTAGTGGGAACATTAAAGACTAAGTATGCTATGGGTTTTTTCTTGCAATTTTCTAACAAGAATTTTGCCTTTTGCATTATACTGACTTCAAATTCAAATTGGAGTTAAAAGTTGAGAACTTCTGATTGTGTAGTAAGACCCATAATTGCTTAGAACAATGATTCTGTGCCGCAAATTGCGTAAATGTCTTAGTCATCTTGGTGAATGGTCTCAGAATCGAATTAAGCCAATCCAAAACGACCGTTTGCAGGACATTCGTTCTTAGGGCAAACTAATAAAATCTAAATATAATCCTTTCCTCTACCAGAGTAGGATGTGGGTGTTAGTAAATACGTTCATGTTTTTGCACCAGAATTATTAGCAAGATCATTGGGTAATCTCACGACATTTTGATCTATTTTTAAATTCGCGCTCGTCACCTTCGTGTGTGCTGGACTAGCATGACGTTTGCTATGATTTAGAAAGACTTTTTTTTTATTATAATTGCTTTATTTACAACTTGAAAATTTAAAATTAGGTTGAATCTTCGGCTCATAATCAAAACAATTCACAACAATTCTAGCACTGATATTTTTATAATCTTATAAAGGGGTACTTTGTATGTCGGGATAATTTTCGGACCTACTGATCCGATTTTGGAAATTATTTTACAAATGGAAGCTTCATTATCTCTGAATGTCATAGACTATATTTAAAAAAAAAACAGTAGTTAGCATACTACTGTTTTTTTTTAAATATAGTCTATAAAGACAATACAAATCAAAAGTTACTTAAAACTAATCAGAATTTCTGACTATTTTGCCTAGACTAGCTAAATAAGACTTTAATTTGGATAGACAGTTGGAATTTTGATTAACAAACTTACACTAGGAGATGTTCAAGTCGTGATACAACACGTAATCCACTACGAATTGTCGATAGTAATAAATTCGGTAACTTTAATTTAAATTAAGAAATAATTAAGTTGAAAAAAATGTGGATATCTCGGATTTGAATATTAGAACACTTCCGAGTTTAATATAAAATAGTAAACAATCTGCATTTGAAAGATATTTCTAGTCCCAAATACCTATCCTATTTTTTATGATACCAAAACAATCCACACAAACATATCCCAAACAAGGGCAAAAAACTCCGAACATGTTTAATAGAATCCAGCAGCCATTCGCGAATGTAATAAAACAAACCCCATATGTTACGGTAAACAATTCATATAAATGGGAGATTTCTCCCATGTTACCCCCGCACCTACTGGGGTCACGAGATACAAACAAACACGGGATTGAAATCCTTTATTTTTGAAATTTATGAAAGGAAGAGTGTTGTTCAATTAAGAATACATATTAACAAAGACAAAAGGGATTGTAGATTATTGTGATGATAAACCCAGCTAATATTTTAATACCATTATAGTTTCGTAGGTCATAGGAGAAGGTCGTGGCTAAGTAATAACGGCCGCACGGATCTATCCATCAGGTTAAGCTACGCTTGCCGAGGTTGGTCCGTGGATGGGTGACCATCTTTACATATCGAGACTCCTCCGTGCCTCGGAAAGCACGTTAAGCCGTTGGACCCGGCTGTCATTCGTGAATCTTTGACATCATCTTTCTTTCGTCTTTTTCGTGAGTCTGACAGCCAGTCTTACCAACAGGTATCGTATTACCCAGTTACAGACTGGGTTCTGGAGCTCTGATATGCAGTTGGTTAGACTGGAAGCCGACCCAAACTTAGTTGAGAAAAGGCTAGGCAGATTGATTATAGTAGCTCATCTTTAATTTCCTGCTCTTTGAAATTCCGCCCAAATTCCCGATGGCGGAAATTCCTGAAGGGTGGAAAAACTGTCGTCTGATAACCCTAACTTTACCAATGGTACAGTTGTGCAAACCGTGCGAGGATTATGTCAATACTAAAAACGTATGCGTTCAAGCTTTGGCTGTATTGGGCAAGTTAGCGGTCGAGTAAAATTGTACG
The DNA here is from genome assembly GCA_951799385.1 of Hyppa rectilinea. Taxonomy (NCBI): domain Eukaryota; kingdom Metazoa; phylum Arthropoda; class Insecta; order Lepidoptera; family Noctuidae; genus Hyppa; species Hyppa rectilinea. The sequence goes on from OX637325.1 coordinate 8,037,070, forward strand.
TTTTGCTAATGTGTTTATACAGAACTAGCTGTGTGAACGTGGTTTGCAGTTTATAATACTGATTGCGATGAAGCTTGCATTATTAAGCGTGTAGATTAGTATTAGTAACAGTTTCTGAATATACAAGGTTGATTAATTTACAAAAGTACGTTTTTATTTAATATACATTTAAGAGTAAGTCTCTCTCGAATCATTAGATTCGTTGTTCAGTTTACATAGTAAAATAGCACTAAAACTCAGACTATATTAATCCAGTAAACACAAAATGTATTTATTCAAATAACTATAAAAAGGTAATGAGCTTTATAGAAGAGAGCAGAGAATGTAATTTTGAATGCAAAATTAAAGTGAAAGCTAAGCTAATCTAAAGTTTTAACGCGAGAGTACGAGCCGCGGCGGTATTGTCACTAGAATGCCGTGCCAGTGAGATAAAGGACGCTTTTGAGACAGCACACTACACATATGCGGCGTGAGCCTTTGTCTTTGAGTTTAAATTGCATGGAGATTAGTATTTTATGAGCAAACATTCTACGGCATACTGTTGTAAGGGGATACCTGGGTTACGAAGCTCCCTTGTTTATGTTTTAGCAGACTGGTATTCAAAAACAATGCATAGTAAAAATTCTTGGATCAATTTTCAACGATACAGTGCCATTAGTTAAATTTCATATCGAACGATCAGACATCGTAAGTTGCAAGTCTAATTAAATACATCGATTACATGTATTCATTATCATCATCTTCGTTTCTCAATTCATTTTGTAATGTTATTTCTAAGTTATTAAAAGGTTTGAACCTATTTTATTCATAAGTCTCAATGTTTTGTATGTTCCTACTCTTTAAAGCACCTACCATCAATCTCTTCACCACTCTTGGTTGACTGGTAGAGAATAAGGCATTAAGGCATTAAGTCCGCCTTAGTACCTTTATTGTGTGTGAAAAGTTTAAAAAATATCTTTTACTCAATCCACCCATCGTTTCATTAATTTTCGCCTACTCTAAAATCTTTCTCTTATTTTCTTAACAATCTGCATCTGATGCCACAATAAGATTAGTCAAGTGTTAAACGCAACCGTACCAAATTAGCAACAAACTATACCAATATGACTTGAGCCTAAGATCGTCTACGATATAACTATAAAGAAAATCGTTAACAGAGGCTTATGATTACGGACGGAGTACGGTATTCAATTACTATACCCGCTCATGCGTGGCAATTATCCCGATCTCGGAGTAAACTCGGTTTAGAATTGAAAACCACTAGTTTGGTTGTTTAAGATATTAGAAACTATAAGTTGGTTGTTTGATTTATCAATGTGATTCACCATCTATGCATTTGTATCGGCAATAAGAAATGATCTCAGTGCGACTTCTTGAAATATACTTTCTTGGTAATAATTCGATTTCTCGAAAACGACCCCTTCCTACTCATTTTCCTTCTAGCTATTGGTTTCATACATACTAATATCGTTGACTATGCAAATCCCTCAAAGAGCATGAGCGTATTAAGACAATAAACATGCCAGTCTTAAACAAAGTTTTAAGGTTCACCAACGTAACTTCTTCTCTCCTTAGCCCAACATTTCCTTAAGTGGTAAAATACGCATACATTTCTAACCCTTTACTTATTTACTCGTCTTGCAGGAAATTGCCGACGCCGGTAACTAGCAAATTTCATTGAATTAACTTGGAACGAATGATCCTGAACGCGATTAGGGAGTCTCACCATTCCCTGTTGGAAATTCATTCAGTCGATTTTATACGATCAGACGCGAATTTACTAATTGAGTTTGTACGCGAGGATTACATGTTGGAACAGATTTCAATTGACGTAAAGTCTGAAGTTTAAAGTGATTTTATCGATATGCTTCATATGGTCGGTCTTAAGAAATTATATCATGTTTCTCATTTTTTTTAACTCAATGAGTAAAGGGAATTATGATTGAGGTAATTCTTTGAATATTACACATTTTGTTGTATACATCAAGTAAATCACCATCATTCGCATTATAACTCAAAAAAACCTAGAAATCTTCGATAACTTAACAAAGGCCATATCTTTCACTTAGTTCTACAATACTATCCAACAAAGTAACTATTTTGTTCTACAAGCCATCTAAATCGTCAACTTATCTAGTTTAATATCTCTAGCATTGGCTATTGTTGCCCGACCATTGCCAGCGTCGGCTGTGCCATTGTCATGCATGACGGAGAATGCCGAGCAATAGAATTCATATTATTATGTCCTTGTGATATTATCGACTATTATCTCGACTTAAGAGTTGAGCTTGGAGGTCGAATCAAAGATATAATTGAGTTATTGGTTGATAGAAGATATGAAGTTAGTTCAGTTAGGTTATTTGTAATTACAACCAATATTTGGTTTAATACCAGTGAAAAGAAAATTGCGTTTGGCGAATTTCTGAGACACATAAAATGCCACTAAAACGTTATGAAAAGTGACAAATCATGTTAAGTAAGCAATAAAATCAAGCTTATAACGCTCGAGAGAGTAACAAAGAATTTTAATTGAAGTCCCAAATTGTCCTTTCACAGTTTCTAGAATTACGAAATCGTGAGATCAATGAATTTAACACTTGATGAAAACTTTCCTGTAGACAATGAAATTAGTACGTAATTGGAATTGAAGATTTTATATTTGATCATATAACATGAATGTTTAAACGAACATAAACAAGAGAACAAAATTGAAGAGAACGAAATCGAAAATCCGATAAATATGTTGTAGGCGTGTTTGAATCTATAAAATACAATCCAGGGTTAGGATTTTTGAATGGAAAATATTGTAATGTAAATGCGGAACATTGGAAAGGCGCAAATAAGACGCCCTTCGGCGGTGGTAAAATACGAAAAGATTCTGCAAAACCATGGCAATTCTAATTTCTATGGGAACATTATCACCATACATTTTTGGTATTGTAGCAAATAATTGTGTCTATCATAAACAAAGATTAAACAAGACCACTAAGCAGAGCCTACATATCTTCATTTACCATTTCCTTTATAATAAAAGAAAATATAGCAATCTTACCGCTATCACTGATGACAATAGAACGTCCTCTGTATCCCCTTAATGCCGTTCCATTTGTTTTTCCATTATTGAGGTCTCTGATGCCAAGTCACGGGATAAAAGAACAATTTTCGGTAGTAACATTACGCGAATTACCCCGTGGGGGGACCCCACAACAGGATGCGTTGGTCAACTTGCTAAATTCATATTTATGCGTCCGGTCGGAACGCTTCTCATGACCGCTATATTGTTCATTACATTTTGATTATCTAGAAGCATTTTGATGTGTTTTTGAATGGTTGATGCGGCTCAGAAGCTTCCGTGATTTGTTGCAATTTTTATAACCTGTCGTTGTTCTAACGTCCTTCCTTGATATTTTGTGATCCATTACCTCATCATGTTGTAAAAACTGAGGTTTAAACGAAAATAACAAAAACACACTGTCGTGGACATTTCACTTAGTTCAGTGCACTCAGCCAAGATCTTTTTCCAACAAAATTTTAGACGTTGCCAAAGATACTTCTTTTTCGAGATAAAATACAATATCAACAGAAACACTCGTCTCGTTCGCTTTGTCTTACAATAGAAAACGCTAATACGTTTGCGTACAGTCAAGGGAACAGATCAACATGCCACGTGCGTAATTATACATCGTTAGCAGAGTACTACTGTTGATAGCCATCGAGTGACATCATCATCATCTGACGACGTAGTGACTTCTGAAGTCAGATTAGTGATCAATAATAATGATTAGGCTAAATGTAAATACTTGCTAGTTGCTACTTATACTTGCTTCTTTACTTTTTAGACCAAAGGTTGACTGGTAGAAAATGCCTATGGCATTAAGTCCGCCTCTGTACATTTCTGTGCTTAAAGTATTAAACAAATAAATAATGGCTTTATTCGGCATCCTTGTTGACTATTCGTTGCCATCCATTACAGTCCTCACATGAGCTGCAATCGACGAGCGGTTCGATGACAGCTTACTTTTTCAGATGCTTAGAGTATTATCAAAGTAACAAATAAGCCTGAAGCACAGCCGAAACATGAAAGTGTAACAAACAAACTCACTTTCGTATCAACGATATAAGCCATGATTGTTCTCTGGAACGTTTACACTTTTTTAGTACACTCCAACATTTTCACACCACAACAAGTTGTCAAAAATGGTTGTGTATAACCTTATTTATTATACCAGTGAGAGTAATTAAATAACAAACACTGCTCTATCTCCCGGGAAATTACATTGGAAAGATTGTATGTTAACATTTCGGAACAAATTAATAAAGAGAGTATTAAAACACCGAATTACTTGTCTATTTAGAAGATTTTCACTGATTTGTGTTTCTAGTTTGTTGATTAATGAATGTATCACCGTGTGCATTGCTGTTGATGCAAAAATACATACATTTTCCGACTTTCTGTATTTGATTTATAACTCAGTTCATAGACTAGAGCTTCCACCAAATGGATTACAAAAATATTAAGAGTGTCGCCATTTTCAATATCTCTAAAAGATTCCTACCGTCCGCGTTTCTATCCATTAATATCTGAAGATTAAAAGGGCTAGACAAAACGGCAGTATAATAATGCTGGATAATGGTTTGTTGTTCTTCAACGTATTATGGCTCCCCACAGACAGACGCGACGCGATTTTGATAGAACAATTTCCATGAAGTTTACATAGACATTGTTAACCGTCGCGTCTATTGCGCCGTACCTGTCTGCGAGAGCCTTAAAGCTCGAGATGAAACTGTGCTAAGCAACGACTCGCAATACGTCACTACAACAGATAATTTGCTTTTTAATTGTCTACTTTATTAGGTGTAGGTATATATGCCAGATTTAATTGATTAGCCATGACAAATAATCGGATAGCATAATCTTTTTTGTTTTTATCGGTCAGGTTTTAACTGTAACGGATGAATTATAAGAGATAAATCCATAATATGTAGGTTACATCATACAAAGAAAGAAGGAATAATTTGTTGTTTTTGTTATCTATACCTATTTACTATTAACTACTTAACCTACAACCCCACTTCCAATAATATACGTAATCGAAAGACTTGATTAATTATTACAATCCAAACACACTGGGATTAGAACAAATACTTAAAGAAAATAAAAAGTATAAGGAAAGGAGGTCTCCTTTCCTTATACTTTTTATTTTCTTTAAGTTTTATTGGTCAATAAGCTTTAGAATATTACAAGGAGGGTGTAGACAAAACTGTAAATAAAGTGTCGGTACACTCAGGGGTGTGGGGACTCATTAATATGGGCTGTTTATAGCAGAGGTACTGGCGCCAGACAGAATCCGGCCCGAAGGACCAAAAATACGGAAACCGCTGCCTGGTCCTTTTAGTGTCTTTTGTTCTTGTGATCTCAATTTATAAGAACAAAAGAGGCTGTTTATGATATGGATCTGTATTGAGGTTAATTATGTTATTGATGTTATTTTGGCGCCATACAACAATATTAATTGTGTTAAACATGCTTAAAGCAATTGATAGAAAACTAATCTAGATTTCCTAAACAAAAAAATAACCATTTTACCGCAAATAAATTCAGCAACCGAACTTAGCAGACGTTTTTTCGCCATCACTTGCAAACACTGCTAGGAAATTATTCAGGAAAATTCTAAAGATCCTACGACAAAGCGGTGAGATATTTATAATGAGATTTGGGGACCGGAATGGTTTTTTTTTTCTTAAGAAGCGACGCCATTTATAATCAGGAAAGAGTCTTTACACCCGTAGATAAAAACGACATATTAATTTAGAAGGCGTGATGTTGAAGATAGTAGTTTGATTATTGGTCTATTCTTCATATTTTACTGAACAAGAAAGAGAGTTTTAGCCGAAACGAAAATTATTCACATCATGATTTCAGGGAAAGACGCTTCATGAACAACCGGTTCTACACCACGCCTCCAGAACATTCCCGTGATCTTCAGCAGGTCGTCGATCCGCCGAAAATGATAAATGGTCGTTAAGGGTCTCGTAACTAAATACCTATTAAAACCGACCTATAGAACCGAAGCCTACAAATTAACAACTAGCCTAATCTCTTACTAATTGGGTTGCGTAAGTCCTTCTCCAAAGGGAAATCCTATGCCTATTTGCTCACATTCTAGTTACAAAGCAAAATTTTGATCATTACTCTGTCTCAATACTTCAAATTATCCTTCATCATTACTAACATTCCATATCAGGACTTCAGAATATCAAAGAGCTGTCTGTGTCTATAAATTTTTACTATACCTAGGTTTAAACCCGCCTACTCAGGCGAGCGTCTTTCAGATAACGCTGGATTTTCGTCTGTCCTGCTCATTACTTGTGCGATAGACAGAGAGGCTGGATGATAGACTATGTAAATAGTCTTGGTACTTGAAGCACGCTTTAGTTCCGCTAACGACGTAGGGTGACGGTGTAAATTCGTGAGATATGAATATACATGTAGGAAAATGCAGGTTTTTGCAAAGGTTTGTGCGCAAAGGGGTGTAAAGATTAGCATAGCGCAGTGTCAGTATCTTTTTGAGAGGCTCTATTTTCTGCTAAGTACACAGACATAAGTTAGATGTGAGTGGTAACGCCTGGAGAGAACGCCCTAAAAGGGCATATTGTGAATTTATTGGTGATATTATTCAGAGAGGTCGGGTGCGTAGTACTCGCCACCGGTATGCATGAACATAAAAGAAGCAAAAAGAGTAAGGATTCTACCAGGTAGGGTTCTGTCTACCCCCACGGGAGGACGGCATGAGTTTATTTATGCATACATAGATATAGACAGTATAGATTTTTTTGGACTCTCGAGATATTTTTTTTACATTTTTTGGTAGAATTATTTAAAATTGCCAATCATGTCTTTAGCTTATGTTTTATTTAAGCATTTCCAGTCATTAGTGTACTCATTTAGGTATAAGGAGGTACTAAAAATACTAATATTTTATATTCTTTTGTGATATTATGATTACGTAATATGGAGATACATAACATAAGTCTATCGATCAGGTCTCTGTTCCACATAAAACTCCTAAAAGGGTGGTTGGTTGTCTACCTACATCATTATGCACCCTTCTAGTGTTAAACCACTGGACTGATGTTCACAAATGAGTTGTCAATAGATTGGACAAGTGAGGCGTTATGCCACGCTTAATTCTAGGTTATAATTTTTAACTGAAACTGTTCTGGGACGGAATTTATGAATAAAAAATTATAGCATAGGCTTTCTTTGATATCTACAAAACTAGGCTTTTTTCGTAATTATAATTTTGATTATTTTTGAAGTTAAGACACTTCCATTTCATCACACAATCACTTAAAATTTTACATATTATTATCCTCAATCTCAAAATCAAATAAAAACCACTATCCTTGATCTTTTAATAAACAAAACATTTAAAATAAAAACTCATAATCATAAAATTCAACAGACTTATTTTAGAATCCTAAAAATGCACATCAAAGCATGTACGAGCAATGATGTTATTTCGTTAGGCATGTGGGTAGATTGCTGCGTAAAATGATTAACTGGCAAAAGGATTTATGTACACATTTAAATACTTCAATGCACATTTAGGACGATTTGCGTTTAAAAGGTTTAAGCTAAGTGTGGCTTTGAAGGAGATAAAAATGGAAGCACGAGTATCAACATTTTAAATGTTCGAACGATAAGATGGACGGACTGTGTGAAAGATGATATGGCTGGAAAGGGAGTGACAGTTGGGATGAAAACTAACGAAGAAGTATGGACGAAAAAGACGTTGCGCCGACACCAAAAGAAAATTGGGATAAGGGCAAGAGAATGATGATGATGATGACAGGCAGTATACATAACCATAATAATAATAACCGTCTATACAGACAATATCATCGGAACGCTCCTGTCGTCAACCAATCATAGACTAATGAGGTCCCAACTGAGGCACATCACTGATATTTGTAATACAAAACTTTACTAGACATTTGATTGAACGAAAACCCGAAGGGACGTGTTGTGTAATAAGAGTCTAAAAGTTCCAGTAAGTAATGGCTAGTACAGTCGGGGAATGAAATGGCTAAGCATCTTTAATTAAAATTTGTTTGCACTATGCATACTTTTTAGGATACGTACTGCTTACATTCTGACTCAAAATGACAGCTCGAAACGGTGTCAGTTAAACGTTTAAAAATTGTATTTATTTAAATGATTGAAGATGAATTGAATGGACGGTGAACACCAAACCTCTTTCATTGCGATCGGGATAGTAGCAATTATAGAGTATAGGATAAACTAAAATCAATAGAAAAAAAAACACTTAAACTTACATATCTAATTGCTAAAGCTTTTCGTTTCGCCAGTATACATCTCATGTATTTCCACGTACCTATGCACTTACTTGATGACAAAACCGTCCATTCATTAGGCTGCCTCAGCACAGGTATTTAGGCTACCGATGCTAGAACTCTGGTAGTAATTACTATAATTGATACTCCCAACACATTACGGAGAAGTACGTTTCTCCGCTACTACGCTTTATAGGTCGCCTCGAGCATTTTCCTGTATTTTTCGTCGTCGTAAGATAAGACTTTATTGTTAAGAAGATCAATAGATTTATTCCTTTTAAGTAAATACTAGTCAAGGTTTTCCTTTACTTTTAATGTTTGGAATGGCCTTTTTATTCTAGAATCAACAATAAATAACATAGATTTACAAGTCACGAATTTATTCTAGATGAGCAAGAATGTTTGTTTTTTTTTTGTAATGAAAAATGACAGCGGTTTACATTAAAATTCACTAAATATTTTCAACTAAGCGAAATTACTTGCGCAAATTAAATCCAGGCAGTCGGATCATGTCCAAATCACTAATCGTCAAATTATACCAATGGTATTATATTAAAGGTAAATGAAACAGATTTACTTTTTCTATTTGATTTTTTTTACATTGAACTTACATCGTCATTCTACTGCAATCTAATATAAAAATATTTTATTTCGAAGCAGCTAAATAAGGAATCAAAAATAGATGGTGGTTGATAAATTGAAAACATCTAAAAGAGGTAGATAACTACAATAGGCTGAAAAGGGTAACCGTTAAGAATTGAGGAACTAAGGATATCGTCTTTAACATGAAAAAAATTTCGAGAATGTGAATCATCATGTCTGGTTTAAACTTTTTACTGAATCATCGGTTCTAATTTATGATCTAACCGAGCTTAGAATTAACGTGTGGTTTTAAAGTTCATACCGTATAAGGTTGCACTGATTATTCAACCATATATCCTGTCAACCATATCGTCTTTAGTCACCATGCTAATCTTACCTTACTCAAGACGGTCAAAAGGAAATTGTTCTCTGTGATAACCTTCTAGTAGATATACAATTTAGTATTATGTTACTAGATTATAACACGCCACCATCTGACAAGCTGTCACTTCAGTGTTTACGCCAAACTTAGTATTAACTATCAAGTTAACATAACTAATTTTACGTTTCCTATCACATTAGGATCATGGGCATTAAACGTAAAATTTGACACCAACACACTCCTTTACTTTTTCATACAAAACACCGCAACTTTGTGAATAATTTAGGGTAGGTTTGATGCCAAAAACCTTGCTAATTGCTTGATAATTACATTGTACATTAGCCGCCTTGTTATGTAGCCTCCACATAACTTGTTTTGACATACGGTTAGGCATTTTATAATATCTGAGCTCCTGTTCTTATCGTCAGCTATGTTATTTATTTTCGTTTCATTGATGGCATTTGTTATTTCTGTTGAGTGTTGGCCTTTCTTTTTAGCTTTTAATATAGTAAGCTAACTTTGATCTTTCAAAATTGATGTAAATCTTGGATCCGACTACCTTTTTCGCTTTACGCCGCGGGCTATTAATTCCAGTGGTCTCATACACGCAATAAGTACACGGTGTAGTAATAACGCTTGCGATCGTATTATTTACGCGCACCTGAGTCATGTTGCCCCAGAGAACACTTACGAAGTCTTATCCAACAAAATTATCTCTGTACACACTTGCACTCGATTCTTTAAACAACATTTTTCAAGAACGAACATGTTTTTATTTTGCATAGGTATACCTCCAATATAGTCAATTAGCAAATCAAAATCGGACTGTCTATATAACCATTGACAGTCCAAATTCGCCGATCTCAACTATTCGTATCAGCTTATTCTCAACACAACATAGTTCGTTGATATTTAGGTTAATGCTGGACTTCGTAAACAGCATAAATCACTCCTTGACAACGAAACTAATGCCAGCAGGAAAAACGGGAACAAAAAATTAACACTCGCAACAGAACTAGTTACTTCTGAATGTTTTGCTATATCATCAAGTTTATAGAGCAGAATATAAGTCTTTTTGTAATACATATTCACGTATGACCATGAGTCCATGAACTCTGATGATTATATCTTTTAATGGCGTTGAATGGACGGCAAAAACTACATGGATACAAGGACGACTGCTTTCCAAGACAAGATATTACAATTTTAATAAATTTCATTTAGAGAGCATTTAATTAATGAAAACTGATTTACATTTATACAAGACGTCAGAATTTCTGAATCGCTGAAAAGCAACCGTCCATTTATAGCTAGCTAAGTTAGTCCGGCATTACCATTTAGAAAATTAAGCCACAACCCGTTACAGCCGTCACACCATCAATCAATCTCTGAAGATTGAACGGGAAATTAGTGCGGATTGTTATGATAACAAAGCTAATATTATCAACATTCCACCTCAACCACAGCATTCTATTTGCACAATACACGATACATCCGAAAATAGTCCACAAAACGACATACTTAGCAGAACATGGCAATAATATAACGACACAGAACAGGTTTCCACAAGGGCGGCAGCGGCGGACGAACGGCCTTGCTACTCACGAGTAACTCGAGATTTCTGACGTTACGAGTTCAAATTCATCAGAGCAACCCTAATTTATAAGGATAATATAGGGTTACTTATAAGAAATATGGGGGTAGTATGACTAAAGACAAAGATGGGTTGACAACATAAAGGAAATTGCAGGTCCTTCCTTCGATTTACTTGGTCTAATAAGGGAAGGGATAGAAAAGGGTAGTTGGAACGAAAGGGTACTCCATATCAGTTCAGCAGGTGGACAAGATGAGCTTTAGACAATGATGATGATATCTAAAAAATCGTGCCAAATAATTTATCAAGGAGTACATTACACGTTGCCAACTTTGATTATAGTGATGACAGTTCACGAGAGGACGATGGCCTATAGTTAACATTCGGGCAGCTGATGTTAATGATCCTTCGAAATTGGATTTCGGACAATGTGCGTCGTATTCTCACAAAATCATCTATATGTTGATTAAGTTAGAATGGAAATTAATGAATCTGTTTATAATTCCACGCTTCGCTGGGGACAGCTAAATTGTTCACATGTCAGTCAGAATTAGTGGCCTTTAATAATATACATATATAAATATCGGTCGCTTCTATGTGAAATAGAATTGTGCTTAATTTAATTACCAATCTGATTAATACCACGTAGAATAATATGAATGGTATCTGTTTCACTCAATTCATTAACTCTGTTAAGTATATTGTATCGTACGTTACATAGCATTTGTTTTACACTGAATTATTACGTCCAGCCAGTGTTTCTTGACCGCTAGGTTAATATAATTATTATGTAACGCAAAATTGTAAAGGCTTTCAGAGTTGACATCTAATTCTAAACAATTTCAAAAATTCAGTGCGTTCAAAAGGATGGTTTCGTCCAAAGCATCTAAAGTATTCAGTTTCGCTCTCGAGATATGACGACCTTTGTTCGTTTTAGCATCAACAGAGGCGAGCGAGCCACCAAACCGGTATTTATACACCCTGACATTTAACTGAGCTACATATGAAAATAATTTTGATTCGTAATTGTTTCAAGTGTGTTGGGAATGTTCTATTTTAGGTTAGTTTCGTTTAGAAAACCCAGTTTTCTCTTTGGTCTTGGTTTCAACTAGATTTGTTCGTGATATTCCCTTTTAAAGCCATACAAAAGCTTTAACTCTGTATTTGTATAACCTTTGGTTTGTTATGTTACTATCAAGCTGTCAGCCATTCTACGTTGCTACTTCGAATTTCACTAACGTAAAGAAAATATTTTTCTAAAATGAAATGGACATAGGTACGCAAATACGTATTTATATAAACCTGTATAAGCTTTTCTGTTATTTCACCTGTATAACAAGATATGAGAAATATTATTGTCACAGCTAGAATACGTATGTTTTTATAAAAACTGATTGTTATTTTGAACCATAGCGTAAAATTGCTACCCTTATCTAATAAAGGAGTACAATCTCAGCCCTATGATATTTATATTGGACCCAGAATAGTCTAGACGGCTATATTTCATAAGTTAAGCTAACCTAGAAGTAGTGCTCCCAAGACTTAGGACTATGAATTTTAATTAATTAGATATGAACGTTGTAAGGAAAATTGTATATGTGTGTTATTATATACTATATAACTAAGATTCGCGAGCTGATACATGATTTATATTAACCTGTATTTTGTATAACACGTTTTTTATATATAGAATAGTACCTATACGGATCTTCTACAAAACACAGAAAACAGTTAAATCATAATTGTTTGTATTTGTGTTATTTTAGTCAGTCGCTTCTAATTGATTTATGCGCACGCTATGATTCAACATAATATTTGCTCTTAATTGCAAAATGTTGAACAAATTAATTAAGTCAAAGCCATACTTATTATAAACTTATCTGGCACAACCATGAAAACGTAACTTGAAACATGAGAAGTATTTCAAGCCCACAAATTTCATAAATTTCACATTTATTACCACAAATGAATTGAATGAAACTACAAAACGTAGACAAAATTTTAAAGTCACCTGTCAAGAGCTATCACAGAAAGTACCTTTTCTCCCAAGTTAAGTTGAAAAGCTTTCAAATGAATCAGACTTTCAAAATGTTGTCACAGATAATAATATAAATAATGCCGACCTATTTGAAGGTGAACGCGAAAAGGCTAGAGATTGTCTGAATTGTCCACGTCAGTTATTTTACATCTCTTATATCTTTGGACACTCTTTAGAGGTGTCGCTAGCACGTGACATTTAGGTTCTATTACAGCTCCTACTCAAACCTTGACAGCGTGTTCATTCACATAAGTGGAATCAATACACAAAAGCCATCTCCGAACTACGTTCTAAGTGACATCTGTTCTATCTGTAATTCTGTAGTATGGCTCTTAGCGTTGTAGAATTGGTCTGACGTAGACATAGCGCCTATGTAATATTCAATGATGCCAGTGAAGCGTTTATGAACGAACAAAACATTAATAACGATGCCACGCATCGCAGGCTTAACAGTCCTACCAAAATTAATATCTCGCTTAAAATGTTCCAGCCCAACGTTGGAGTTTTGTTCGAAACTAATTTGCGAGCCTTGAAACGAATTTCCAATGTCAGTAACTACAACGGGCTTTTTTCAAACTTTTATGATATATTGCGAATGCTTGTCTTTCTACTGGCCTACAGCCCTACAGATGGTGAGGGACTATTATAAGGATTATTCGGTCCATTAATTTTTTCTGTACCATTCAGAAGGTGGTCTTTGAGTACGTGAATTATTCCGTGGAAACGTAACGAGCGTTTGATAAAAAACAGACGAATATATATTTGAGAACGCTATAGGGACTCCTCCGTGAACCTTTGGAGCTAAATAACAAATTCTAATATATGTTGTTGTTATTGGTCTTGATTTGGTAGGAGAATAAATTCAGATTTACAAAGCGATGTCAAAAATAAATATAAAATTATTTCATTTTCAGATACAAATATTCCAAACCTAGGTGTATAATCAGGTGATAACTACGCTTTTTTTATTAAGGCTGGTAAATCATCCAATGACTTCTCTCGCTCTGGGTGGAGCGGAAGGGAGTGTCAGACTCTTACTGACTAAAACCCATCCATGTTCCTTCCTTAGCCCTTTATGTTCCGGGGTAGCGGTAACCCTTTCGGACAATCCCGCTAGGTGATAACCAAGCTCACTTTACTTTTAACTCAAGTTTCAATTATGAACATATGTATTTCTGTCTCTCTCCAAGTGGTCTACCCTCAATAATAACACTAACTCGTGGGCGTCAAGTCATGAATCACATTGACATCGTGCGTCACTTGTTAAGAGAGCACTGCTATTATCTCATCTGTGTTTACATTGTTAAAATCCTAAATTATGGGGCATTTACTGGAGTTTAAAAGAATGAATCTTTCATGGTGTTCGCGCGAAGATTAACGGATGTCCGTGTTCGGAGTGCTGGTCCAGTTAGACGACTTATATTAATTTAAGGTTGTCGTGACGGGATGGATATAAATTATGTCAGCGTCCTTGAACTCTGCAGTCTCTAAGCTTCTTCATTTGACATAATAAGTCTTATTAAAGTTGGGAATTTAATAACTCAGTAACTGTTATTAAGTTCGTAGCAGGAAAAATAATTATAATGGTTTCACGTCATCGAAATAAAATAAATGACTGATGCATTTGTTGTTAGGGATATGTCCGACTCTTAAATAATACATCAAACATATTATTTTGTATGAAAAGATACGACTTTGTGTGCCTTACTATATGCTCAGAAAACTCGGTAAATGGATCAAGCGGCCTCAACTTGACACTAGCTCGGGCTTTCAACAGGCTTTTAGGATTAAAACGAAAGCTTTCAGCACTAAATATGCTGCCAACAATTCGTTTCGAACAGTAGAACTTGAGAGAGCACTTGAGCGCTTTTGCACTAGATCATTTAAGTAAGTAGGATCATTTTTTTAAGATATTTAGGATGAAAACATGCAAATCTACCTTATAATAATAATATAACTTAACTTGCCACTTTGGTGATATGTATGTATGTGAAAATTGGTATGGAAAATGACATGTGTCACTCACGGAAAAGACATTCTCTATTTATTAAATTCAAATGAATTCCATGACAGCGACATATTGAAACAGGTTATTCCAAAAAAAAACTCCAAATTGATATTGATAATTCTGAATGAAATACCCAGACACATAATTTGCATCACAAAACAGTCAATTTCAACAAATAGAAATGCTATCTGGGATATCAAAAGTACCTAATACAAATCACCGAAGATATTAATTCCGATAGTGGGATTTTAAACTTGATATTATCATCAATTTTAATAACGACCTCTCAAGGTAACAAAAAATAACAATACGTCAAAGTCACGTGTTTATAAGAACTTTGGATAGAGGACAAAAAACTTTTTCGCTACATTCGAATCAGTCTGCTTACCCGTCAATCGATGACGTTATAAGATGAAATTACTTTTGAATAATGCTTAGGGCTGTAGAATTAAACAAGTATTCAGCCTTCGAAACGTTAATTTTTATTTATGTCTTGTAATGTAACAGAACGTAGTAACCAAATCCACGACACAGGGAATCCTAGAAAGGAATCCTATAGAGGTCTAGCCCAAACACTGCCGGTATTTTTTTTCTATTCGAAGCTCAGTGCTTTCATCACACATACGTGTTCATGGTAGCGTATGGGCTACGGAACAATTACTGTCAGTAAATTATTATTTTTTATTTCTTTAATATATCGCAGCCCTTTGGAAGGTGAAGGTAGGGCCGAAGCCAGCTCGTGAGAGGCTCCTTACATCATTTTCAATGTCGAGGAGGCATCAACCGATGATTATCACTGTATCAAGTACAACCAAGGACAATCCCCTGTTGGTGCATCGTCATTGGTCTGTTTGTCGCAATGCGATTGCTGAGGATTCTAGGCAGATAAGTCGGACAAGGTTTTATTGAGGTTTTCCATTAAGTCTGGTGTGTATTTAGCTGTAGCACAGAGGCGGGAGTGATGCCCAGTTTATGGTAACAGGCTCGCTCATGGGACATTACGGACATAACTAGGGAAACGTAGGTTTACACTTCACGCTGACCCTTCAAAGAATTCAGGAGTTATGATGGTTATGTCGTTTTCCGCATTTAGAAGTTTTGTGACATACTTATTTCATTATACCATTAAGGTTCAAAATATGAAAGGGCATTTCCACTACATTTCTCGTATACGTTTTTATAAACTCAAACAGTTTCATTCTATACGTATAGTAGTACCAAGATTACTTTTATCGTTAACTTCCAACACACTTTAGATACTCGCGATGAAAAGCCTTAACGCGCCTTAAGCAAAATTCTCATAGTACTGTTTTTTAGGGTTCTGTTCACAAGCAGAACCTAAGAGACCTTTATCTTATTTTTTTACGATACCAAATAGCTTTTGTTCTTTTAACTAAAGTACTAAAAATTATTTTAGTTTTAAAATATTGTGCGGTAATACGGCCCGATTTTTATAAGTATTGTAAAAAACTTAACTTAGAATGAGTTTTCTCACGTATATTATGTGTATGCCTTGGGGCAGCCTCTTGTGGAGGCACCGCAGTGTACTAGTTTTAAACCAATATGCTTTGCCTTAGGCGAAGTTATAAGAACTAATCAAACATGTACGTAGTAGGTAGATACTCTTAAAATATGAAGATCAAAATGTGAAGTAATTATAATGATGGACAGCTTTTAAAATAGCTAACAGGGTTGTCAATAATTTACAAAATCATTAGTTAGTCATATTGCAAGTAATTAGAAGCTTTAGTAACAAACGGTACGTAACGGGGTATCGTATTGCCCAGTTTCTGGGTTGTGGAGGTCAGACAGGCAGTCGCTCCATGTTAGATACTGGTATTCAGCTGCATCCGGTTAGACTGGAAGCCAATCTAATATAGCTGGGAAAAGGCCTAGCACAGGAGATGATGGGTAACAAACGGTAATGATTAGCTAAACACGTGATAAAAACTAAGGTCTTTGAAAGCTGTTTTAATATTCTTAAGCTAAATAAACGATAAAGAACGCTCCCCTTATGTAAATAAGGGTATTATTCAGGTAGATACTTTAACATTTTCAGTATATTAAGTACGTGAATTAAATTTCTGAGAAGCGACCTCAAGCGTCTATGAAAAACATGACATTTATTAAGTTATAAAGGAGGTTTCCATACAATGTTATGAGTTCAAAGACAAATGATTAAAAAGATAAGACGAGGTATAAAACAAAGCAACACGTGTAATTAATTTAATTAGAAAACATGTTTTCAGTTGGCATACAGAGACAAAACATAATAATGTAAGAAGCAAATCTTCCTTTGTTCATTTATTTATCTATAGGATGTTCAACAAAACATGTACTTAATACAGAACAAAGGGCCACATCAGGTATTAAGTAGGTGTATTCCTTCACTAATAGGAGACCACATCATGTACAATAAAGCCCTGTTTACTAAACATATTTAAATAGCAAATATACAAATTGTTGAACGGAAGATCAAATGATGCTGATCAAAGCACTAGGAAATGGTGAAGGGTGGGCGTTTTTGGGGGACTGTCTTATGTAACTTTGACCTTGAAAAAGTGCTGATTTTCAGCCTAGCGTGAATAAATGACTTTTGATTATTTAGATGTCAAAGCGCGGACATTAAGACAAACACAACACTGCCAAGCAGTAAACGGTCAAATAAAAGATAAACAAAAAGTTAAGAAATATTTATTAAAATCCGGACATAGCCCAAAGTTATAATTACAACTTTCAGCAACATTACAAAAACACATTAACCCAACAAACGTTTCCTAACTAAAGCATTTGACCCGGAGAGCAAAGTCGAAAGGCACAAGTGTCCCGGGCATAAAATTATAAAAGGCAGCGTGCCTTGCGGCCCTAAACTAAACTTTTTTACAATCCCATTACATGGATTCACGACAAGGGAGCGATTTCGCATTATTTACCCCGGGGGGTACAGAAAGTTAGTCCAGCAGAGAAGTTTCAGGTCGCGTAAAAATTATGAGATTTTTGGGTATCTACGGATAATAGAACACCTTTTTATAAAGCCTTAATTTTACTAGATAGATTTTATTTAAGTTTTTTTTTTTCTAGATTGTTGTTAGCAAATCATGGATTACTTTCGGTTCTTAATACGTTTGGTCCTTTCGAACACACGACACATTATAAAGTCCGCATAAGTACCTCTAAATTACTTTTTATTGATAGTCCTGAACTATTATCCAAATTTTATTTAAATGTGCCCAGTAAAATATTACGTTGCAATCCCCCCATTTGTGTTCCTCATTCATCATCGAGTTATAGGCAGAACAGCTATATTGTGCGTGCAAGTAGAAACTTTAATGAGATATGCAAGCGGCATGATCTGGATCCTTTCGCAACTAGTGTGAACTCAGCCAGAAGGTGCTTAAGCCTCCAATTTTTTAAGTGACAGCGGTTATTTTAAGCAGTTTTCTTTTCATTTTTTTTTTTGTGCTTGCTAGTAAATTTGTAATGTTTAACTTGATAACTTCAATTTAAGTCGTGTGCTGCTGTTTGTGTGCTCTTATCATCACTTTTTATTATTTCTAACTCTAAACGTGAGGACCTGTAATTGGCTCTCTGGTGACTATTTCCTCCTTTTTGTTATGATTTTGTTAGCTGTAAGTCCTCCATGTACTAAATAAATAAATAAATAAATAAATAAATAAATTAATTAAGAAACAACACCTTTAATTACGTATGACAATCACACAAGCTTTCTCCTTAGTCTAACTATGAAAAGTAAAGCTAACCTGAAATACACTATAGATGGCATACACTCATCTGCCGAGCCTTTTCCTAACTATGTTAGGATCGGCTTCCGGTATAACCAGAGCAATTAAATAACACTCGACCGACTGCCTACCTGATCTCCACTACCCAGTTACTGAGTAATGCGATATACTTTGGTAAGACTGGTGTCATTTTCACGAGCTTAACGACCAATGAGATCCTCGAATGACAGCCGGGAGCAACGGTTTAACGTCCTTTTCGATCTCGGTAACTATGTAAAGCTGGTGACTGATCCACCGACCGACCGCGGTAAGCGTAGCTTATCCAGATCGATCAATCTGCAAAGCTGTTATTACTTCGCCACAGGCTCCTCCCGAAGCCCTCCAAAGAAGGCACACACTACGCAGTAACATTCCTCAGCCAAGACCCTTACATAATATTTGAGAAAGTGTCAAAACATGACATTTGCGTATGCCACCGATATCACACAATACATTTGCTGTATCGCGTTCCGACAACACATAAAAAGTTATCGATACTCTCAAAAGGGAAGATCGCTTCCGTAGGGATAACACGCGACAAGCATGATACAGAAGATCTGTGGCATACCTAATGCTGCAGCGGGATTGTCCGAAAGGGTTACCGCTGCCCCGGACACAAAGGCCTAAGGAAGGAACCTGGATGGGTTTTATTCAGTAAGAGTCTGACACTCCCCCCGCCCCACCCAGAGAGTTGACGTTTAGAAGTGGTCCTTTTACGCTAAGTTTTGTTCAGTGGTTTTATGACAATATACATGTGTGTTTATTGTTTTCCAATAAAGATGATGTTTGAGACGCAGTAGCAGTTTTCGAATTGAATCAATGTGTGTGTATTATAAGGTCCATATTTATACCAAAATTAGATGACCCCAACATAGTTGGAAAAGGCTAGATGATGATGATTTTTACCAAAATTGAAGTTATATTTGATCCTTACCTGGTTGTTGTTTTTGCTTTTCTTCGCAAAAAAACCGCATGGACATAAAAATAAGCATATTTACAAACGGTACAAAAGTGGGTAGATAAATTGCCAACACTATTACAAAACATTTCTTCACTTCAACATCAAATAATTACCTAACTGTACCTACAAGAGTCCAGCTTACTACACATAAAACACACACAAACACATAAAAGATGGAAACTTCCCGGTCGATGCGAATGTATACAATTACATTATAGACCAGTACATAGTTGGTATTTATTTACTGAATGGCTTCACTGTTCACGTGGCGCGGCCATGTATTATGATGGGTTAACAGACACGACATTATGATTAAGTGATTATATCTCGATCGCATTGTGCCTAAGGCTATTAAAAGGGAATTAAAAGTGAGATAAAAATACATGCTATATCTATTAATATCTTCTAACGTGGATTGTCATGACATACCTGTAGTTTGTTAATTAAATCTTTATGAACAAGTCAAAAACGTACTGTACAAAGATGGTATTAATGCCTGAGGCATTTTCTACCAGACAACCTTAGGGTGATGTAGAGAGGCGTGCCGTGCCGTGCCGGACGGCGCGTACATGTTCTACGCGCGCCTCAAAGAGATGTCAGCATTTGAAGGGCGGGCCTGTCGGGTAAGCGGGATTGTCCGAAAGGGTTACCGCTACCCCGGAACATAAAGTGCTAAGGAAGGAACATGGACGGGTTTTAGTCAGTAAAAGTCTGACACTCCCTTCCGCTACACCCAGAGCGGGAGAAGTTATTGGATGATTTACCAGGCTCAAAAAAAAAAGGGTGGTGTAAAGGGAAAACATGGGAGGTGCAACATAAGAGAAAATAACAATAAAATACAGTAATTAATACTGACTCCTATAAACATATAATCCTATAAACATAATAACCTTTGTTAGGTGAAATAAATATCAGTAAACGAGAAACGAAATCCAGCAAAATCAGCACTGTGATGTTTCTGCTAAATTCTGACGTACCTACCTGTATGTTCACATTTTAATACAACTTAAGCTCGAACCCAAGGTACGCACCTCTGATTTTACAGATTCAAGTGCGTATTGTATAATTATCACTTGCTTACAAATCGGTGAAGAAAAACATCAATGCTTTAGAGATATTTCTCAACAGCAAGTGAAGCTAAGTCAGAGGCCCACGGGCAGCATAAAAACTTTAACACCAGGTTAGTCACTAACCACACGAAAAGAAGAAGAATACAGCTTACATTTCGTTACTCGTAAAATAATATTTTTCATCCATATCCCAAAAGGAATCTTACGCTGAATCTCTAAACAAAGCCGAGTTGTAAATATCCTTAATTGGGCCACAAGGGACCACGGAAAGCGGTGAGCTAATCCTTTAATTTAGTCCTGTGATTATTAACAGAATTTGTTATATAATAAATATACGCGTCTATATAAACGGCTCATTTTCTCCATTTATATATATCCTGGATTCCAAAGTCCTTTGTAAAGGATCTTAAATATATATTTGTCACACTAGATTCTGCTCGCGTTTTCGTCTTCGTGTAATTTCTTGTTTTAACATAAAACTTGCCCTAGGACACTTGTAAATAGTACACTATTCCCATTAGTGCTATATTTTTTGGGAATCGGATCAGTAGTTTCTAAGATTACACCTTGCATAACCAACCAACCTAATCTTCTTCTTCGAGTGGTTAGTGACTAACCTGGTGTCAGAGTTTCAATGCTGCCCATGGACCTCTGACTTAGTATCACATGCTGTTGACAGATATCTCTCAGGCGTGCTGGTTCCCTCACGATGTTTTCCTTCACCGATTTTAAGCAAGTGATAATTATACAATACGCACATGAATCCGAAAAATCAGAGGTGCGTGCCTTGGGTTCGAACTCGAGACCTATGACTTGGCAGTCCGACGGTCACACCAGTAGGCTATCACTGCTTTTTTACCAACCTAATAATAAAGTAAAGATCGATTTTTCTCAAAAAAATCTCACAGGTATGAGCCACCTCAACTCAAACTCACTATAGGTACCATATTTATGGTCCGGTACTCCACTACTTTATAACATCATAAACAGCAGAAGGAATAGACGAGTATTTTGTGACTAGATTACTCCTCTCCACCTATCGGGTACCATAAAGATGTTTATTGGTATAGAAAATTCGTTTATTACGGCTCGTCTTGCCGAACTAAAAATGGGATATCAACTAGTACTAAAAAGTGACGATGGCTGCAGTTGCCAAGAAGAAAACGTAGAATATTTGTCTACCTTTCTTTGTAATCTCGAGATGGTTTCACACAAAGGTTTCCCCAACATTTCACAGTTAAAACGTTTTCCAAATAGGATTACGTTGGACGTTGATGTATGCTCTTGGAACTGGGGCAGTGGAATGCAAAGTAGGGAAAAGAAATATCAAGCCAGAGAACTTAACTAACAAAGGTAGGTAGCGCTTGAATTATGGAAAAGCAAATCGCTCTTTCATAAATGATGTCGGAAAAAGTTCTGTGAAAATGCCAAGGGATAGAAAACAGTAGCATAACGATAAAAATCCTGCATTTCAGAAGTTGACGAGAAAACAGATACAAAGATAATTTACTCTCCCCTATCAAAGCTACGTAACTTAAGCTAGTATGATCGACAGGTAATTTAATACATAATTATTAACATACAAGTATTACCACAGGTATAAATGACGTCACAAGTAACGTGCTACCGCCACATTTGCGTCATAACTAATCTGAGTTCAATTACAATAACAATGTGAGCTCGTGTGGGACCACTGTTTTAAAAATGCAATAATAATCGTTTAAATATGCATATTGCTAATACATATTGATTGTTATTCATATGCGATTATGTGGATTTTATTCTTGAATGAATCTTAATCAAATACTGTGTGAACCACCTAGTTTTAAGAGTTTACGGTCAAAATCTCACCTGATGTTGTCCTGATGATGTGATCACATATAATGTTATAATTCATGTAAACAAAACATTTTAAAAGAGTAACGATGGAGTTTCTTGCCCATTCTTCTCCACACGAAATTACCTTTTGGAAGGGGCGACTAGAATCAATTCTATTTCTTGTTCATTTTTGACGTTCAAAAGTGCATAATATATCTTGTGCCTATTTGAAATAAATGATTTGACCTTTGACTTTGATGGTAAGCGATGATACGTTTGCAGATGGTGCACGTATTTATGAACAATGGTCATATCATAGACTAATATTTAAAAAGTAAAAAAAAATATTTTTGTGTCTATGATTGATTGATTGATTCCGCCTCCGCCTTTGGTGAGTGATGAAACTACTACGTGTACCTCGTATTGCTCTGCTGTAATTATTTAAATAATAAAACGTTCGGTTACTAGGAAAACGGCGGTTTTTTTTCTTTGTTTCCTCGTGATCGGCCCCAGCGAATCTTATATAACGGTGTGGAACAGCACGTTTGCTTAAAAGTAAACCCGTTCATTTGAGTCATGAAGTCTCAGAGGTCATATGAATAAGCTATCTAAATTAATCTATACTAATATTATAAAGCTGAAGAGTTTGCTTGTTTGAACGCGCTAATCTCTGGAACTACTGGTCCGAATTAAAAAAATATTTTTATGTTGGATAGTCCATTTATCGAGGAAGGCTATAGACTATGTAACATCACGCTACGACCAATAGGAGCCGAGCAGCGGGTAGAACCGCGCGGAAGCAGCTAGTATACTATAAAATTAAAAACTTGTAAACAATTTTGCAGTCGGAACAGGTGAGGTTTATCAGTATTTAACACTAATGAAAATCCGAATTTGCCCACTGGTGAACACCCAGCATCTAATCCTCTCAAGCTTCCGCTTATCTGTCTGACAGCTGGCCAACGGCTTAACAGAGTCTGTAAAGGGACGGAGGGGTCCAAAGTAACACAGATAAATTGATCAATGCCACGGCCATTTAGCCCGACGTGATCCAACATAATTAATGCAACTCACAAGATCTCGGTCTACGAGTCTTTGGGGTTAAACCAAGCTTAAGCGCAGCTTTAAACTTTGAATCATATAATACTTGCCAAGTCACGGCGAGACTTTGAAACCCTCACGTCCAGTTTCAGAGTTAATAAGAATAAGTACATAGTTTTGTTTCAAAAACTCCGACTGATTTTCTTGTAGACTGGTCTACACACGCTAGATTTAGATTTTCTTTGGAGATTTAATATAGGATATAGTGGAAAAGGGAGAGGGAGAACTTTGCCCTGCAGTTAGTGTTGTAAGAAACTCGGGTCCTAATGCTAACCTCACGTGAGTTCTCTTTGAAAAGACTGAAACGTAGTTTATGAGCTGATCCCGTTCATATTCATAAGTGAAATCTGCCCTAAAAGAATAATCTTACAACACTACCTGCATATTCAATACACGCTAGATAGATTAGATTCTAAATAAGTTACAAAAAAAATCCATAAAAACACAATAGCTTTAAAAAATCAAAGATACAGGATGCAGGCCCGTTTTACCGACAATTTATTTCGTATCAACAATGGCTCATACTCACAAAACATTGTCCGAATCAACAAAAAGCCAATTGATGGGGCCAAAGACCCAACTCAATGCAATAATTACAACAATTATAAAGTTGTTTTCTAATAAACTTATAATACAAGTACTTATGTACAACAATTATACTATGATTGGGAAGACGCGGTAATTTGAACAAATTGACTAAAGATTCTTGTTGGATGCAATTATAGAGATATGAAATATCGGAAAAGAATTACATTTTTCAATTCAATTGTCATTACTCATTCTTTTGGGTCGGCGACAGCTGGTATTAGAATAGCTATAATCTGTGGCAAGCGACAAGTCAGCTGGAAAAGTCGGTACGTAGTCAGTATTAATCGTTTTCCTATTGAATAACATCACATTTTTAATCCCCGAAGGGTGACAGAGGTGAAACTTTAGCACACCTACTGCTTTCCATATAATTTTGACTTTTAAAATTTTTAAGAAAAAAAAAAGAACATTAACGCTTAAGTAAATATTTATTCTGCACAAAACTAAGGAAAAAATTATGAATATTCCTCGTTCCTTTGATAAATATTTGCAAGCTTAGTTAGCGTATGCTAAAGAGACACCCAGATTCGTAATTTGCCTGCCTCATAAATAAACAACGTTTATTTAAAATACCCTCCAAACGCGAAAATTCAAAAACTTTGATCCCGAGAACCAGTTCCCATGGGTTTAATTAGGTGTTCTTTTACTTATTTGTTAACTTCAGGTTCTTTTTGAATTCGTGTTATTTGTATACCAGTGTTAATGAGTTAATTCATTCCGACTTCTATTTATTTTTAATAATATTAGATGACAAATCGAGGAGCGAGATACACGAACTATAGAAAAGATGTATCGGTCTCCCTTGAGTTTCCTTGGAATATACAGACCCTACACCCATATTTTGACAGACTAATGAGTATGTATAAAGTTACATAATCGTCTATCATTAATTTACACCTAAAACCACCAACTATGAAGTTGTTATACCATGAATGAGTCAAAAAATCTGCGCAGCCATCCTTGCATCTGTCAAAAACCATGTAGACGCTGATGTGACAGGTCATGCTCTGATCCTAATCCATGTCCTGAAGAAAACAATATGTCTTAAGAGCACTATAATTAAACAATCATTTCGGTAACTCCTTCAAACCAGACTTTATACACCTGTTTTTATTTTTGAGGGTGGAAAATTATCAAATTACCCGCCTCCCACTTTGGGTGCAGCGGAAGGGAGTGTCAGATCTTACTGACTAAAACCCATCCACGTTCCTTCCTTAGCCCTTTATGTTCCGGGGTAGCGGTACAACCCCGCTCACCCGGCAGACTTTATCCACCTGCCTTCGATTTCAATCTATCCGGCCCGGCTGTAAGTATATCCCATCATTTTGCCCATATCCATAATATCTTTTAATCTCTCCGTCTTCCTGTAACTACGTTACTCACATATTCAAGAGTTAAAGTACATAGAACCTAATATTAATTCTGTAGGCGTAGGTACAGCGTGCATTGGACTTGGAAGAATGCCTTGTATGTCCGAGACGGTCCCGTATATTTGATATGTCAATGATGGTAGTTTGTCAATTGTTTATTTGGTTGCTTTGTCATAGACAAAGTATTTAACGACTTGTCTTAAAAGCGCTTTCTGTTATTTTTATACTAGAATACTGACATTTTCGCTTTAATGATCTCTGTAATGTGTACAAATAAGAATAAGAAGAATGTGAAGATATTGGCTTTCGGTTAATTTATTTTAGCTGTAAGTCTCCAATGCTCTAAAATAAATAACTAGTCAAAATTGACATTTTCACAATTTGAAGTAAATAAGTTAAACTGAAAGCATGGCTTACCAACGGACATTTATTGTTTATATTTACATTACCATCTACTGAAGACAAAAATAACCTTCAACACATTGAAAAATATTTAAATCACAATATCATACATAAAAGTACGATCAAAGCGCAATTCTATATGGTTACTTAGTCACGTCAATGTCATATACACAGCCACCATAATCGGAAGACTGTTCGGTCATCCATACATATTTATATTCTGCGCCCGCGCCTCGTGGGTTCTTCATTTAAACTTGAAAGCCGTTACTATGAACAATGGCGGCCTTAAACACTTTGGTGTTAACTGCTAATCATACTAGAAAGTTTTAGTTGTTTGAACTGAAGACCTAATACAATTTAAGTTTGGTTTTGAAGATAAATTAGAAGTCGGATAAGCTGGAGATTATATTTGTCTTAGTAATTCGGTTTGAATGTCAGTATTGATTTTGGTTGAAACTTTGCTGGGATCAGGTTCGAGTCACATTTGAAATCGGGTTGATAATTAGTTTGAACAAGATGACAATATCAAGTAATTGTTTTAAAAATAGGCGGGATGAGAGTAAACGAGGATTTTAAAGGTGTGCGATTAGAAATCTAACAGCCGCATGCTAGAAGATATTAAATAAATTGTAGCCTCCAAAGTAGTTATACAAATAATGCTTTTAATTGATAGGAATACTTCTACATCACCATAATACTTGATTGATATCATAAACCTGCAACCAAGCACGTATACCTGCAACTAAGGGCCTACACAGACGAGGGACTTTGGTCCGCAGAGAACAAAAACCGTAAGTCGTAAAAAAAAATGTCCGCCGAAAACTCGCAACCGCAACGGACATAAGGCACACGGTTTGCGATCATTTATTTCCCGGAAATTTATTGAAGCGCACAATATGGAAGCAAACATTCTATGATTACATTGGGTTGTAATTTAAAATGAGAAAAAGTTTTTAAAGAGACTACTGGGCCTATCCATTTATTTATTATCGATTAATGATTGGATATTGGTTAAGTTGTTGTGTGAGTGGCGGCGTATAATCTCATTAATCAGGGATTCCCCCGTACTTTTGTCCAGTCCGGTCTCTCGGAGTCCACGATTATCCTAGGAACTTTAAGGGTTTAGTGTGCGTGCGTGTGAGTTTAAGGGCCTGCGCAGATGATGGACGATTTGACTGCGACGATAGAACCTATAGGTAATCTTTGCAATAACCCACACGTAAGACAATGACTCCAAAGATTTCCATAAGATTCCAAATTGTCAATCATTTGCGCTTATAGAGGAATCTATATGGATGGTTAAAAAAGTACCCTGCGGATGGATAGTCCTTAGTCTGCGCGCTCTGCCTTAAATGAACTCAACCCGTGTTCGGCTCCACTTAAAACATCTACATCTAAGATTCTAAAACATACAGTAAGACCATAACTCGCTAGAAACATAAATATTTTACACAAAGGCGAATATTCGGCTTACATGCCAAGCTTACATGGCTTTCCTGACGTGACCAGGGTTCCGAATTCACAACCCTTTTCTTTCTTGTATATAAATAAACTTCTTCGAGCTACGTGTCCGTCTGAACACGTACCTTGAGTACCTAAGCTTATGAGTGGATTCAGACCGGATTATATTCACGTACTGAAGGTTTTGTTTCCCGTGAAAAAAGATCTCAGGATTTAGCCTCAGGTTTAACATAATAATTTGACAAAAACGGCTGTTTCTTTTTAATATAATGAAGGGGAACATTTCTGAAAATCTCTCAATATCTTATTTACTATGTCGGATATTAAGAAGTTTTGTGTATATACTCAATAGATAATATTATTCATCCATCATTTTTATATCAATTTTCTGCGATAAATGAACTCGATTTATCGTGAATACCATATCTAAATTGGAAAACGTAAATGTTAAAGGCCAGTACCAATAAACAAACGAATAACCAACGAACAATCCAAGCATTCCGAAGAATAAGAATACTTCGAATTTAGAGCCGAGACTTCGTGAACAATTTGAAAAGGGGAAATGAAATGAAAAATGTAAGACTTCAGGAAAGTGGTACTGATTCGAAGCACGTTCGAACTTGGGTGAAATCTCGACGACTTAACTCGCCGACGATAAAATAATTTGTATATTAACATTTTACAATTAGAACTCAGTTCTCTGACTCTGTTAATTTCGCGAAATTGCTGTGAAACTGTTGGATTACGGCCGTTTATATGAAATAGAAGGTATTGTTAAAATAAATGGCATTTTACAATTTATTTGTCCCGTTAATGCTGGCATGAACGACTTTCATACTGCTACCGTAACTGGTAGTCACATAATTGTGTGCGCAAGAACTGGTATGACAGTTATTAATAAATTAACTCTTTATAAACAAACTTTACCTTTACAACTTAATGAATATTTCATATTTGGTGATTGCAAATGCAGCATGACTGCATTTCATTAGTGAATCAATGATTCAATTTTATCCATACAAAGACGTACGCTTAAAAATAATACTTACGTGCGCGAAATAATACAGTTTAGTTTTATAAGTTAATTAAAATTAAAAATAATTACACGGCCCGACCTTGCCAAAGACGTGAACGGTAGCAGAATATAAAAAAAAAAGAAAACATACAAACAAAAATACAGGTGATCCGTGCGACACTCAACACAAACTACCCTCAAGAACAATCTTCTCAAAAGATTGACTGAGATATTATCACTGCACAAAAAAAACACAATTTTCAGGCAAAATTTTCTTCCTTGAAAATTCGTTTCGTTCCTTATTTGGCACAAGAATTCAACACGACCACGTGAATTTTTAATTTGTGACGTGGGTACAGACGTTCGACGCGACGGGAGACCGAATCGCGACTGGCGAGCGGGCCGGCTTACGCCTAATTCACGCGATGTACGTATCTTTGAAGCCACGCCCTAATGTTTTGATGCTGCATTGCCTGATATCAACGTAATGCAGTAAAGCATTTGTAAACAAACATGTAAGCACGCTTGTAATCTGCAGGTGTCGGCAGGGCTGACTAATATTGCCATAAACGGCGCTTACAGGCAAAGATTTTATTTGCAGGACGTGTCTTTTTGCGAAGGTTATTTTTTTTTTATATATATTGAATAGGCAAGTGCCAATTCATAATATTTTTCAAACAACGAAAGTTGGCCTTTTAAACAACGAAAAAAAAAATCTATTAGTCATATGGTAAAGGTCCAAATTTACTTTAGGACCCGCCCAATTTTCCTTAAAAAAAAAAACAATTTTTGACTAACTAAAGATGAACAACAAGACATTAATAACATTATTAGCCCAGTGACATACCTTTAGAGATAAGACCATAATGTAATACATTAAAACATGTGTCAACAAACTATGGACGTATCGTTCAGTGACCATCATGTGGACATAGATAGGTAGGTATATATGTATTTAATAGGTACTTATGTCAACCGTGTGAGCAGGTGCGATAGTAAGAGTAATGACACTGAATAATGAATGGGCGATTTGAATTAATTCTGTGTTTGTAACGGAAATTGTTGGCAGCGTGTGTATGGCTTTTGCAAGGGCATTTAAGGTATTTCATAGAATTTAGTTGTTTGAGCTGATTCATTCAATGACCCCCTATTTTACCACCATCTACTGCATACATGATATTATTAAGTTTCATGACAGCATCCTATCCTATAAATATTGTCCTGAAAATACCCTGGAAAATTCGTCATAATATTTTCCCGAGCGGTTCTTGCTGTTATTTATGCGCATACTTAAACTTTTTGCCGACACAATTTACGAACATAACTTAAGAGTAATATTTTAACATACAACAGACCCACGCTTCACTTAGGGCGCGTATTAACACCACACTAACGAACATGTACGTCACACGGAACAACGACCAAAATAAGGTACCCTAATTGCATTTATAAGTCTCACTCAATTATTCCCTACTCCCATAATGCGTAACACACCTGAAACAAATTGAAACCACCAAACGAGAGCGAAATTACGTAAATAAATATTTGTTATTTCCAAACCCCTTTTTGTTTTTAGGGTGGGTAATCAACAAATGACACCTCTGGGTGGAGCGGAAGGTAGTGTCAGACTCTTACTGATCCCATCGATGAAGGAAAACCCATCGATGTTCCTTCCTTAGCCCGGGTATGTCATATGTTCCAGGGTAGCCCTTTCGGACGATCCCGCTGACCCGGCAGGCTTCGGCCTTAACGGGTCCCTTCCCTTATGCTGACATTTTCAAGCCTTTAAGTGTAACTATTGATACAGAAGACCCAGAATCAGAATTCAGTTTCAATTATGGACTGTGGTGGAAATGACTGCCAGCCCAACGAATCTGGATATTGGTTAATCAAGCTAGATATTAGGAAAAACCCATGGCTTTTGATTTGTCTATTTAATTAAGCAGTTACGGACTGTGGGTGGTAAGGACATGAGCCCGATAACAGCTACCATTTCAACGCAGGGAGGTTCAGAATCATGTTCTAAATCCAGGGTAAACGGCGTCATGTCCCTTCCACCCTGATTTTTTCTTAATGATTATAATAACCTACAACCATAAAAAAAAAACTATTCTTCAACCGCAATGAACTATACAGCAAGATTGCAAGTGACAATTCTGAAGACCAACTACTGTTGTATCTGAAAACAGTTGTAAAGAAACTTATCTTCTTTTGTTCTTTCACAATAACCTCGAGCAGTGGTTCTGCAAGTTTTGTTCTCGTAAATATTTAATATCCCAAGGGTATCTGGATACTATAAAGCGGTGTTTTGTATGTGAAGGGTGTAGGGATATATTTGTGGTGCAAAGCTATTACGTGTATGCGGTTCGCGAATGAAAAGGGTTTAGTATCGCTGGTGGAATAGGCTCGTAAGACAGAGAAACGATGGATATAGTTTAATTCTGAGTGGGTCTACATCCAGCAAGAAAATACCACTAACATTATACATGAAATTTTGTGCGTTGGCGCTCAGACTATGTCCTAAATGAACACCACACACATTCACTTTTTTATCCGGGAATTCGAAGTATTTTCGCATAGGATGCGAATGAAACGGTTGACTAGCATATATTATGATATAAGCCTATGTCATCTGACATTTCTAAACTAGAGCAACAATCATAATTACGGCTAACATCGGGACTGTCTAAAACCACATCTGCAAACTGCCGATACGAATACAAATGCCGTCCCCCAATACCAACTAATGCCGTTAAATGGCAGCCATTTGTAATGAAACCACAGCGAAGTCTACTGTGATGCACAGAAACCAATACACATTAGCACCTGTGCCGCGACCTAATTTCGCAGTGTGCATTGTAATAATGTGCCATATTTACCACTGACATGCGAAGTTTTGGTTAAATGGAACGCTTCATATAGGCAGTCTGAACTAGTTTTTGTTCGGCAGAAACTTTATTGTTCAGGAGAACTTTTATTTTTGATACCTTCAAGTGATTTTAATCGAAACTTCTTTTTTTTGATAAACTGTGTATAGATTTTCTAGATTTTTTGATTCAGGTTTTCTATTTGTTAAGCCTCTTACATTATGGTAACTATTTTATCCGTAACATTGATTCTTAAAACAGAATCCATTACATCAAAAAAACGAGCATCCATCTTCATTGCATGGGCTCCCCAATTTTTTCCGACTGTAAATTACGTTTCGATAATCGCTCAATAGAACAGAAAATCGATCCATATTAAAATACTGGCCGGCTTGTTCCGTGTACGAACAAACAGCGGAAGAATGAATCGAAATGTTCGCCAGACGGACCGAACCGATTGAAATCGATTCCTTCTTGTATTTGAATGTAGAACGCTTCCGAAATGTTTTTCTATTGAGTGTTAACTCGTACTAAAATTATCACGCTTTGGTGAATAATATTGTGTAAGTGAAGAACAATTTGTTAACGGACATAATAGTTTGTTATGCCTGCCTAAGATTTTATACAACATGAAATTCAATGTTAGTTAAAGATCAAAGATGTTATTTTGAGTGTTTACAGTTATAAAATCATAACATGACCTATAAAAAGATAACGCAGCTTTATAAAAACGATTTATAAAGAATCTGATCAGTTTAACGCAAAAAGTATTTAATAAAACATTTTCTTCTCGTCTTTTCTTAATTGAACCCGATTTCTTTCCACCTTTTCCAGGTAACCCTATATCTAACTTTCCCAACATTTACCTTACAAAGCAATCTGTGTGGTAGTTCGCGACGATTTACGCCCCATGTTCCCAAAGGCATTGACCAATAAAAATGGCGGGATTAAATTTGATCAGGGCATCGAACCGGCACCGGTGGCTAGGAACGAGGGTTTACTAATTGAACAGCCGTTTGTTCACACAGGAGGCGATTTGATTAGAAAATGGCGGTAGTCGTGTTTCGATTTTGCCGTCATAAAAATTGAACCAACACAATATCCAACAACGTCAGTCGTAATTCTAAGAACTGGAGATATAATTTAATGGGCCCAAAAGGCAAGGTATTAGATAACAAGGAAAACGAATTGATAAATTGCAACGTCATCATAAAATTGATTCATTGTTTGATAACGTGGAAATCCCTGAACGGTTATACGATTTGGAAACAAAAACTGTTCACAAAAAATGAGGAAATATTAAAGATGACCTATTAGCTAGATGAAGATATATATATGTAATTTCGTAGCCGTTAGCAATACAATAATCACGCAGTTTTAAGTAACACGAGAACTGGTAAAGGCATAAGTAAATAATACTTCTTTCAAAGATAATCAAATAACCATAGATAAAAAAGTAAGTGTACCCATTGACCCGTGAATGTCAATCCACGTGTTTCTAAATAAAATAATGGCTAATCGGATACGTTGCACCTAATAAAATGCAGAATCTTATCATCATGATAGAATTATCAGCACGTAAATATTCATTGCTGTATTGAAGAGCTATTAAGAATACTTGTAATACCGACGAGCTTTGCTAAAATGAATGAGAATACATGTCACGCTTACGAAAGTAAAATATCATGCTACCACAAGACAATACTTATATAGAATCCTTTTATCTTACCTGTCAGTGCGTGAATAACATATACTCATATGAAAAGTAATACGACGATATGAGCCCAACATTCAATTTAGGAGAACATGAATATCGTCAATCCATACTCCGAAGTATTTTTTTGAGGACCCGTCTTTAGGCTTAATTTTGTTTATATATACGGCGTACTCGATATTATACAGGGTGTCTGAGGTGTAGCGAAAATTAAGTAAGCGTGTGGTACAGAACATCAAACGGAACAACAAAATAATATAATTGAAAAAAAAAATCTTCCCATACATTTTGTACGGGACGACTTTTTTTTTTCAATTACGATGTTGTTCCCCGGGAAAAAGTTGTTCCGTTTGATGTTCTGTACCACACGCTTACTTTTCGCTACACCTATCTCAGACACATTGTATAATCATTCAGTACAGAATTAATATTGCAATCAGTTACTGCTGTCATCAAAGTAATAGCAAGCGCTATAGTAGTTTCCTACCGTTTCCCGCAAGCCTGTTTGCCAGTGAATACCACTAAATTACTCTGTGGCTTCTAAATGGTTTTCAGCATTACGTAGAACGCTTTTCGGGAAACGTTTTAGTTTATTCATATGATTAAAAGCTACTGGTATACCGCTAGGGTTATACAATATGGAGAAAACAATACGACCATAAATGAAAACACTGATAATACTAATGAATAGGACCATTTTGGAACTATGGAATAAATCCCAACACCAAAATTTAAGAAGTGATTTTTTCAAACATACTAAATAATACCGTCGACCGACTATGGGTTTTGCCAATCTTTGACTAGCTATAGTGACTAAATTATTGGATATATTTGATTGAATTTTTGTATGCAGGCTGGGGACAGCATTAGACAATGCAGTTTAATTTATGATCATATTGTAGTCCCCAGTTTGTATATTATGTAATTATTTTGATCTGTATCATAACTTGGTTTTCTAACAATATTATGGTCTGAATCTTCTTTCAATTTTATATGTACCAAGCATCGTTCAGATACGTATATCCTGAACATGGCGCGCTGATCACGAAGTCGCCTCGTGAGTCCTCTTCAGTGGATAATTGAGCCTGTCCGGTGCTACTGGCCTTGACAGCAGCTAGTTTAACGTCCACAATCCAAGATGGGAGACGGTGGTGACGTAACAGCAAAATTCGCGGTTCGGTCACATTTACTCGGAGTAAGGTTGGATAATTTGTAGAGTAAGTCATGGTTAACTACTGTCTGCGAATCGCAGAAAAACTTATTTTAGAGGCAATGTCAGCAAAAGACAGGTGACAGACAAAAACTACGATGTGCGAGAAATATCCAAGATAAAAGAGTTAAATTAATGAAAGTCTTTCAATTTTATCTCCACAGCAAATTATCATCAAATTAAAAAATTATATCTATCGAGATTTTATCTCAACAATTTTCTCGTGAACTAACTACACTTCGCACTTTACCGACATACGTAGGAGTGTCTATTCTTAGAGTAGGACCCTCCTAACCTTGATATGTTAGTTGAGAGTGACGTTAGGGCGACGGTAGACACGTAACACGACAGGGAACATGTATCAAATGCGTCTGATCCTTTGTTATATAAGGTGTTAAAAAATTAACTCTAAGAATTTCGTGGGAGCATTGTACTCATCGTTACGAACAACTTTTACTATGGGATGAACCCTGAAATCGCGAAAAAAATATGAGCTGTTCCATACATTTTATTGAGTTACGTGTGCATAAATGTATGGAACAGCTCATATTTTTTTCGCGATTTCAGGGTTCATCCCATAGTAAAAGTTGTTCGTAGCGATGAGTACAATGCTCCCACGAAATTCTTAGAGTTAATTTTTTAACACCTTATATAATGGAAAATGATTCCACTAAGACGAAACTGGTAATAAATTGAGACAACAGCTGGATTTGACAAAAGTCATCAATCAGTACATCCATCTTTGTTTTCCAGATTTGAAAGATAAAACAAAACGGGATATTGGAAATCTTCTGTGCCCGCTACAACCAGAACGATTGTAACACAAATAAAGGAATCCCGTTTCTAAATCAGCGATCTGTGAAACCTAAATCGGAGTGAACACGCAAATCCCAGTCTGAAGAATCAAAGGAACATTTATAAAAGATTTGCACCGTTTCTGAAAGGTCTGACAACGTTTCAATAATGTAACATCTTAATTTTTTAAGCCCCGTCCATCTCAAAAGAAAATTCGTTGCTAACTTCGTCTGCTAACTTTTTCTGGGTCGGCGTTTTCTAATTCTCTTTGGCATGTTCTTATACAGTATGGATTTCTTTTTGCATCTGTAATTCAGATTCAATTAATTCACATATTTCAATCATATTTTATGTTTTATGAAAAGTAATATTTGTCTCGTCTGATTTCTGACCATATTTTTCCTTTCTTGCTATTCGACGTCAGGTAACGTTATCCTATCTCGACTACTATCTGCGTCTATCTTTAGTTGACAGTCGTCGACTTATGCGTTCTATGTTTACAAAAGATAACCGTATTTACTACATCATTTGTATGGAAATTTCCCTGTATATTATGTTAGGCTTGTATAATATCCCTATGCAGGTTTTTCAGTCTGTGGTTTTCCAAAATATTGAGTAATTACATCATCGTATGTTATAGGAAAATGCAAAATGTGATTTTGTCATGACGTAAACTGATCGAATTTTAATACAATTATATATTGAGAAAGTGTCACAAACTTTCCTATCTCAAAACCAATTACAAAACTTGAATTCTATACGAAAAGGACAAAAACTTCCCATAAATCACCGAACAAGTGATTAGCTTCGGGAAATCAGCCGACACAAAGTTTGTCGTCTTCGTAATCTTAAATGGCCTTTTTGTCCAAAATACTTTCATGTCCCGTTTCACCCGTATCAGGCTAACTGTCAGATAAAAAGAAATCTGCGGAGTCCTTTAATTCGTTTGTGATGGGATATCAACACGACCCGTATTCGGGACACTTGGGAATGATGAATGTAGCAGTCAATTAGTCTTACATCATTGCTTCAGAAAAGGATTCCCATCCATAGGATTGTGCTTGGAGCGTACCCTTAGAATTTCATTGTTGGTTTTTATGTAGATTTCTACATCACATGCTTTGAGTTTTATATTTCCTGTGAAGCTATACGTATAAGATACTCCTTTCTTTCTTTGGCATATTCGTATATCTTTTCTTATTAAATAGTTACACAAGGTTCAGACAAAAGACTTCCAATCTTCTAAAGCGACTTCAATTCTCGTAACGTCAAACTTTTCACACTACTTACATGTCCTCAAATAGCAAATAGAAAAGACGGTTCTAAATCTGAAAATTAATTATAATCTGTCACTTCAAAATAGACTCATTTAATTAACTTTCGAGTTTTTAATCAACTTCATTAATACTTTCATTTCATTTCATTCATGGACTTGATGGAGTGAATTATCAATAACATATTAATCTCGATGCTATAATAATTTCTTGTCATTAATTATGATTATTATTTTGGAACGACATATACCACCAATAAATGTTACCCGCGACTTCGTCTGCGATCCAGGATTCCAAATCAGTTCAGCCGTTTTAGCATTAAAGCTAAACAAACAAACAATAATTTTTGCATTTAAAATATTAGCTAGGATATACATATTTCTACAGTTTGTCAATTTAATATCCTGGCAAAACCTTTTAAGTCATTCGTTTTTCAAATATACATTTCAAATAATTAAAGACAGGATCTTTAATTACAATCATTGAATTTCTTCTTACACCTAATTCTGCATCAGGAAATTAAGATAAGTATGATGAGCAATAAGCCGTAAATCATTTGATTTATGAAACATGGAATAACAGAAGGGGTCAAGTCATATCGTGTTCTCTGCGTAGCTTTTCCAAAATTTATATTACATAGTATGAATAAAGTATGGTCTCTTGTGGCTTATCAGTTCACGAAATTGTCACGAGTAATGATTGTGTTTCAACAAATCGATTTTTAACTGGATTTACACCTTTGGCTTTCACAAAGAGAATAACTGACGTTGATGGATGTAGTATAGGTACTATCTTTAGTAAAGCTTGATGACCGTTCGCTCCTTTAGTACCGACTCTTTCGCCGAACAAATTTATCATCATATCTGTTATGAGTATATTCAGAAGTAATGTGACGGGTAACTTCTTTGCGGTGTTTCAATTTAGTATTTTGTTTTTTGATGAGCCTGACTCTACCGATAGCAATAACATGGCTTAAATATGTAATATATTTGTCACTATTAGATAGATTATTTTCACGTAGAAAACTATTGATCTACGCTTAACATCGAGTGACTTTTTAACATGCGTTTGTCTTCCTTTGTTCTTTCAAAACACAAATATCGTATGTCTCAGTCCTATCTCTTCTTCCATATTTCAAGAGCTGGTTCAATTTCTTGGATCATAAAATTGTTTAGCGATACTTGCATCGTTTTCAATCCCAATGTTGCCCATTCACTTGTAACGTTTTATGGGCAAATAAATATCCTAGTTAAACCACTATTTCCTGAAACGATACATAACAATGAGATTGAGTGCCGGGTTTACCAATGAAACTGAACATGATCAGCACATCTATATTCCAAAGATAAAATTAAAAAAACCATAATCCGGGTTTACGTGCTGATCGCGTTCAGATTCATTGGTGAAATTCGCCCTGAGTAACGGCCGTATAACGGGTACCCAGGGCATATTTTTTAACCCGTTTACACCCATTATCAATCGAAAACCCGCATCAATGATTTGGTAGTTACTACATACACCAAGTTCAGTGACGGCAATGACGACGTAAGCTGACCCGTCGCGTAGTAATCCAATAAGTAACCCAAGTTTCTGATAATCCAATGTTAGGAGTTTTAATTCGATTAGCCGCAACATTTGGTTGCTATACGATTAGAAGAACCGAATTAAGAGACTCTTTTCGAGTTTTAAACTCGAAAATCGATAAAGGATGGGGCTGTCGTTCGATTTCCGTGTTCCGATTCAACTTTTAAATTGGAATCGAGATTTTACGACATCAGTAGGGTTGGCCGTTTGATAACGATATTTTGCATTTAAATTTCCGGGAGGCAAAATTTGTTTGCTTTTATCATGCGTCATTCATCAGAGAATTTAATGATAACCTCATTTGAATTATCAAATCCGTGAAGTCTCATAGGAGATTAGACCTTATTTGTGTTAGAAAAACAAAGTAAAATAACATTGTTTTTTTTTTTTTTCTAAAATAAACCCTTTATTGAACCAAGCTTGCGTGTCTTCTAATCCAATTAGGTACGCTACTGTTCTTCACAACACGAAAACAAGCGAACCAAATGACTGAACATGCCATATTTTCTGTAACTTAACAAAAACGTGGCACATTACTTTAAAGGGATAGGCAGAGGTCGTTAAGGATCGTCAAAAGCCTGAAAGTCTGACATCCAGTCTAGTAAAGGGGGTATCTTATTACCCAGTTAGTGGGTTGTAGAGGTCGGATAGGCAGTCGCTCCATGTTAAATACTCGTATCTAGCTGCATAGGGTTAGACTGGAAGCCGACCCTAACATAATTGGGAATAGGCTAGGCAGATTGATTGATTTTTGGGTAGGCGGATGTGTACAGTACAGCCACAATTTAGTCCCATATTATACGTGGCCCTGTTACAGCCATCTACCGAGCAAACTCCGGACTGCTACTTATATATTCCTAACGGAAAATTTTAATAACCCTCTCACCGACCTTGGAAACAAACCCAAGACCCCGCGACCACAAGACCCCTCATCCCTTTAATGAAAGGAAATGAAGGTATCATATCAAAATGAAGACCACAAACATTATAATTAGTTCATAAGGGCTTAATAAGAACGGGGCGACGCTTGAGTAAATGAGCTTGAAATTGTAACAAACATATATTAGCACTGGTTGTGTGTTTAGGCAAGTGAAATATGTATTTAGGTCCATAAACACATATTAATAGGGTTATGTTTAGAAATTCTAGTTTAGGTACCTTTAGAAATGGAACTTGGGACTTTGTGTTTACATCTTATAGTACAATTAAAACAGAGAGGTAGATAACAAAACGGGTCCCGATTTGTTGTTAATGTGAATATTTCATGAAATTTATGAATCTCCTATTTTAATTAATTATGTAGCTCTTCGTTTTCATTAAACACTTGTTTGATTAATGAAGAATAAACACTGCCCGATTTTATTTCACATTTTTAGTTACTGCCTTTCTCAGAATTCTCAGAAAATTGCAAACTACCCTAGAATGAAACAAAATATTCACAATTTACGACACAATTTGGAAAGAATTGGACAGACAAAGAGAAAAGCGCTAGTGTAGCGTGACTAAATTACTTAATAAATTTTCAAGAATTCTTCACACGTTTTCAGATTTTACAAACGTGTACAATTTAGTGCTAAGCGAGAAGATTAATTGCATAAATCTAGTGTTGAAATCGAGTGCTTCTCTAGTGAGAAATCGAAATTCATGTGGACTACATCAGTAATTATTGAGAAGAAAGGAATAATATACTTAGTCTAAATTACCAATCAATTAAATTGCTGAGTGCATATTTATGAACTTCATCAGACGGTCTTAATTCATCAAGCACCTGCACAGATTCCAATAAAACGTACGTTAAGTTTTTAATTTATTAATCTACGAAGAAAAATTAACAGCCAATACATTATTACGATTACGGCATTGACGCAAATTTTATCTTTTATTACAAAACAATGGTCGTCGATACCGTCACCTTGACACGGACACAACGCGCCACTCCCGCGCAATCTTCCAATTGGCGGGAACCGGACAAGATGGCCGCCGTAGACGTCAGCGAGTGCCGTTGCGTTTGTAACTGATGTTTTGTTGCATATTCGATGCAATGACTGGTTCTGGAAGATTTCTTATGTTAAATGTGCCAATGAATGAAAAATTGAATGTTCCCTGGTAAAACAGTGTCTTTGAAATTGGCAAACACTTCAAAATTAAAATTAATTTGGACTTATTCTGAACTTTGAAAACAATCTCTCACTCTATCCTATTTAATCATTCCATCATTTCTCTTTTCCCCTGAAGCAAGATTCTTATTTCGACGATGAAGTGACAAGATCTCCTATTTGACATTGTTAATTTCTTTAGTTAGACGTTCTTGTCACGTCGATTTACTAAAAAATGTATTGCCTATCAATCTCCGTTAGAAAAATCTTCCAATTTGTAGACAACGGTTCATGAAGAGTTCACCCAATTAATGTTATTGTAAGCATTATTAAAGCGAAACTGCTCAAGTAAACCTTAACAATTAGGCTCCCGTTACGCCAACGCAATCATAACAAAACATTACAAAACCTATTACATTCTAAATAACTAAACGAAAACACTACACAGAGCATATCTGTTAAACTAAAACTTACAAGATAAAGGTTTTCAGTAAACACTTGTATCGCAAAACAATCAATATTTTATTTGAACGCGGCCAGATACGGGTAAATCAATAACGCGAACAGACTTGAGCGCGAAAGCGACTCCTAGCGCCATCTATTATGCAATAGCGGAACTACGTAGCTTTAATGCTAGCCTGCGCCGCAAACCGATAGGGGTCGCGTTGGTAGCTAAAAAATTTAAAAGTTCTCAGTGCGGGGTACAGTTGCATTAGTAAATTGGAACCAGTTTCATCCCACGCGAAATGAATGGGTTTATTGGCAATATGGCAGACCGGTTTTAAGACCTAGGTCTTGGGAACGCTGACGTGTTTCAGTTTGAAGCGATATTAGACGGTGTATCGCTTATGTTTGTAATAAATTAAGCTACTGCTGTGAACCCCATCGTTGTTTAAAGTTGAAAGATTTATTAAGTTTACTTTACGTTAAATATAACTTATTATTAAGTAAGTATTTTCATAATTATCCTTTTCAATAAGCATTCCAGTTTTATGCTTAGATAGTGCACAATGGTTTAATTATCACCAAAACAACAATTAGATGGTCATGATATAGAAATTGACAGCTAATACACGGACAAGCTTTCAGAGGAAAAGACAACGTTGGACAAAATAAATAGAGAAACATAAGTTCAGCTATTGCCCACTAGATGGCGTCACAGTGTCGGCTAGTCAAATAACCTGAGACATAATCCTCTTATCCTTTTACACTCGATAACACGGGAAAGCTTTTAAACCGACCACTTAATAATATATGGTAATATTTATTCCGCATCCTCACACCGATATCCGTTGCGGGTAGTGCTAAATTTAACTAAGACTACACTACTACAGAAAACTCAAAGGTAAATCTATTACTGACCAAAACCTCCGTGTGATTCAAGAGCTAGGGTCATCCGTAACTTTATTTATGACTGCTGAGGTGAACTTCACTAGATCCTAGATTGTCTCTAGGGCCTAGGAAAGTTAGTCTCTCTAGAAATCTAGGGTCTAGGACGAGCACATATTTTATCATACGGTTACAAGAACATGAATGCCTCCACAATTGCATCTATCCGGTTGCTTCAACTCCAGCAACTATCTAAGGATAATCCTGCTACTTTATTAAAAGGTAATTACAGTGAGTGTACCGTACTATCTAGTACATGCATGTAGCTGATACGACTAGTTGCAAGCAGGTAACCGCAATACGATACGGCCCTTGATAGGTGGAATGTCCCTCCTCAAGTAGGTTATGGAAGGCAAGCCTTTTGCCATTTTTTTTTCGTGTGGTTAGTTACTAACCTGGTGTCAAAGTTTTTATGCTGCCCTTGGGCCTCTGACTTCACATGCCGTTGACAATACCATTCATCGGACTAAATTCAAGTCTACGTTCTGTTACTGAGAATTTTCTAATGAAAAAACCCAAAAGTACTTATCCCGATACTGGGATTGAAACAAGAATTCATCAGTTAAGTTCTGAGCCCCATGTAGGATATGGAGGCCGAACCTTTTGC
The DNA here is from genome assembly GCA_951799385.1 of Hyppa rectilinea. Taxonomy (NCBI): domain Eukaryota; kingdom Metazoa; phylum Arthropoda; class Insecta; order Lepidoptera; family Noctuidae; genus Hyppa; species Hyppa rectilinea. Next base: position 8,079,136 of record OX637325.1, read on the forward strand.
CATTCTTCAGACCGAATTCTAGACTCCGTTCTGTTACTGAGAGCTCACTAATGAAAATGCCCCAAACTAAAATTCTCGACACCGACATTGAACCCAAACAAAACAATTCTTTAGAATTTCAAATTGAATTTATTTTTGCTGCCCTTGTAAGTATGGTGAGAAGAAGGATATTGAAAGTGTGCTATTAAATAAAAAGCTTGGATTTTCAATCAGTTACGGAAACTTAATCGGCTTAATGGAACCCGTTCTACGTCATCTTTGTAGCAACAACCGCCTATTCATTGAGTACCACAAATACCATTCATTGATTGAAATCGTTAAACGAGGATTTTCACGTTCCGAATTTTCTGATAGGCTGATTTGTTTCCACATTTCCTCGTCAACAAATCCAACGTAACATTCGCGATATGACGTTGTTATTGATGTGGTGATCTGCAGGCCACACCCTCACGGAATTGACAGACACACCTATAAAAATTTCTTTCTGATCTGTTATAGAACAATTAATCATTTAGCTTGCCAATTGACAACACCACCCACATACATTCGTAAAATAGATGGTTGAGCGATCAAATTTCGCAGACGCGTGCAAGGAGTCTAAAGCGGAAGGCACACACAGCAAGCTAAGCTAGTTTAGCTAACGTAGCTTGTAGGTTACCGTGCAATCAGCTATGCGAATTCAACAAGATTTCTTAACGTTAGAAAACCCGCTCGGGGTTACAACGAGGTAAAAAGGTTAGCTAACTTAGCTCAACAACAATCTTTGGGCTACTAAGACCACTCCTACGTTCCGACCTGTTAGCTGGCCTAGCTTAGTTCTGAAGCTCGTGGTGTGAACGAAAGAAGAACCATTCTCGCAGTGTGGCCTCCGCTCAACGTTAGCTGATCGCGGTAATGACTAAACCTCTTTGCTGTCAACAGGCCTCACAATGCTCACAATTCACAATGGGGCAACTAGGATCATTCACCTTAATCGTTTACGCTATTGTTCGTCATAGTACTACCATCTACTATGTTAGCTCGTCAGTGGAACATGATTCCTAGGACGTATAACGGTATGTCATATCATTATACTAAAAGCACCTTCAGCAAATGATATACTGTTTTCCGCGAGTGCCTTTGGGCTAATTGTGTGTCAAAAGAAACGTGTTTTTTTTGTTGGCTGTAATTCATATGGAAACAAGGCCATACCTTTGAAATTCTGCCTGTACATAGGTAAACCTCTCGAGGGCACTGTAGCGTAACGTTTATATATTTAGACCAAACGAGTCTCCATTTCTACGCTTAAAATAAGTCCATACAGGTAAATTTTGTGTCTAATCTGTTTCATACGGGTAAAACCTTTATTTATGTATTTACATATGATTATTGAGCTATTTTCGTTTTAAAAATTAAAGAAAAATAACTATAATTTATCATAATTTTGGCAGAACATCAATACTCAATACTCAATATCTTTATTGCTTTACCATAATGTGTACTTAGGTGGTATACATATAATTTAGATCATTATGGACCCTGTAGGGCACAGCAAAAGGATAGAAGAGAGGGAGCCCTGTTTTAGGAGATACTAAGTTGCTTTTGTGGGAGCAAGTTTTAGTTAAATAAATATAATCAAAGTCAGGAGATTGTGAATTGAATACTAACATTTCGCCTATCTATGGTTTATGTATTATTTTTTTCCTGCTAAATATTCCCATATATATATATCTTCAGTAATGAGTTTCACTATCGTGCTGGCTGTCTGTATATTGTACCTGGCCAGCTATTCTCCATAGGAAACGGAACTCCTACTGGAATTGTTCACCTAGTATCAGACGTTTCACAAGTGGTTTTTGTAAAATAAAATATTTTCATTGATTGACTGGCTAATATTTGACAAAAATATTGGTTTAACATTTTTTTATTTTTTGCTGCCTTGGAAATAAAATTTCCCGAAGCACCGTTCCTCTATATAATTCGTACCTAAACGAGAAGCAAAGGAAAAAAATAGAATATACTTATAAAAATGTCTAAGACCCCACAAACATCGAATGTAGGTACGTAGCCCCACTCCCAAATACCATTCAATTAAATCCATCTGTGCTAAACGTTTCTGTATGCGAACGTATCTTATCCGTATGCCTATATCTTCCTTGATCCTTTCTATAAATGGCGGTTCGGCATATAGCTCCAATTAACCCGTCGGATGGATAGGGGACATGATACGCGCGTATTCTATTACACAAAACGATACAGTAAGTAGGGATCGTGTTGTTACAATTCTGCTGAATTTCAGTTAGTGAGGAATATACGAGGGTTTTGAGTCTAAGTAATCTTATTAGAACGTTTAAGGTGATTAGGCTGATCGACATTTTAATAATATATAAGCCTACATTGTCTCACTCACTGCAGGGTAAAGGCCTCCCTTTCCTTTTTTCCCCTCAATTCGATCTTGAGCCATTATGGGTCAATCCGTGCTATGAGCGTCAACCCTTCATCCCGCCATCTACGCCTGGGACTTCCGCGATACCGTTTTACACTCTCCAGAACCCATGATGTCTTACTCCATAATGCACCCGACATGCGGCAAACGTGTCTGACCCAGACCTATTTGAGCTTGGCTGCTTTTAGGGTGACGTCTGCGATTTGTGTCTTTGGACACAGAACCGTGTTCCATGCGATCGGTAAATGCTGGCAAACCCCGAGGTTAGTTCTCTGCTGCTGGCCCATTAATGTGGAATAGTTAATGAAAATGCTAAGTCAGCACACGAAAGTCAGTAGCGAACGCGAGTGTAGAAAAGGTTGCAATTGAATGCTGAGTAACCAAAAAGGTTCGCAATTTTGTCTATGATGAATTATTGTAGGTTCACCAAAAGGATTACGGTGACCTATTGGAAAAAGGTAAACGCTAATAACATACCAGAGTCGCAAATAAAAATAAGTTATGATATCTCTAGCGCTACAGAAATGTCAGTGTTACCTTTTATATACTTACCATTTGCATTAAACCTATTGGTACAGGAAAAATATGAAAACATGAACGTCATACGATAACCTCATTCTCATTATTCCCATGGTGGTATGTACTACGATCCTTGCATACTCCTTTTCGCTTCGTTTACGTTCATACATCTGGCTGGTCATGCACGCACGCCCGCTGCGAATACGCACACCAGACGTTTCTGAAGAACATCACCAATAAGGTCACTATAATTATGTCCTTCTAGCCCATACACTGCCATGAACATGTATGTGTGTTGAAGGCACTGAGCTTAGAATAGCACAAAAAATAGTGGCAGTATTTGCCCCCTCCAGGCGTATGCAACAAAAATATAACAAATTATTTAAACGTAATGGTGTTATATAAGATGTATTTGATGACAAAAGGCGTTAAATCTACCGCCCGAATAACCAATTTATAGTATAGTTTGACTTGTTATTCATTTTGCACTTACTAAGCACAGTGTAGTTTTCGCGTAATTGGATATTTCATATCCCTATCGAATACAATTAATTATAACATATCCGCTTTGCGTAATAAAACGACAATAAAATAATATCCATCAATCTACCTGACACCTTTTTGGATTTATGAACTGTTATTAGGAATAGTATAATATACAAAATCCCTTATTAATTTGTGTTGTGAGTTATATTCACCATAATTATTTAATTCAATGTAATAATTGTATAAGCTAAACTTAAACTAAAACATTATTTAAAAAAAAACTTGGCGGCCCTTCAGATTTCTTTGTTAAATCATACGCTGACGCTATTAAAAAAAGAACAAGTGATTGACAATAAAACATCAGTTACACAACGTTCAAAAGATGCGCCCGCGGCGTTCCCGCAACGCCGCGATGACGTCACCGCGGAAGCTAAGGACGTGTGCGCGCGCAGGTGACTAACCTTACTATTGTCATGTGGGCAGGAATCGTTGCGCGTTAACATACGCGCTGCTATATTTGAACGTTTACCGGTATTGGCGGCGATGTGACATTTCAACTAACGAGCTAGTGGAGCTTGAAATATCATTTCATACTAATGTCATCTTAATTTTTTCATTAAGTACGTTTATCCATTTTTGAACACCACATATAACCTCTATTTTATAAAACCTACGTCCAAAAGATAAATAATTATATAAATACAGTGCTAATAATGTAGCCAAATATTAGTCACCGTTGACATAATAATTACGAATCACCTATAAATAGTTGACCAATGTCAAGCATTCTACGGGTGTGACGTACCAGGTAGGTACGTAACTTACAAGATACAACCGATAGAATCCAAGGACGTTGTATAATAATATTATCATCTTCTAAGATGATGACTTTAGTGTATCCCGATGTATTCATATCAACAGATACATTATAAACGCTTTGCTTAAACTTATCTAAATAATAAAGTTTCCTTTCGAAGCTTTCATGTCTCAAATCAATCAGTTTTGTCACAATCAATTGCAAAGAATAACCTAGCTTTATACGCATCCCAAAAAAACAAAAATATCTGACGAATGCGATTAACATTGAAGATCTAAGGAGTGCATCTGATTTAACGATAACCGCATAGAGGACGATAGTTCCGACATTAAAAACAAAACTATATCACACAAAGCTTACACAAACTTGCTACAGTTCGCAAACTGGACCAGAAGAAACCACAGAAGTTGTGAACAGTGCTAAACTACAGGTAAACCGCACAACTGAAGCAGCTCTGTTAGTTTAGGTCCTTATGTTGAATTAATATCATTCAGTTACGCACGTTTAACTAAGGTATTGTTGGCAGGATAAGGTGTGAAGATATTTGAATAACAATGTGAATTGTACATGAAATGGTACTATATGTCACGCATCCGACACAGTTGTCAAGGGCAGAGCGAAATGGAAGAGATAATATGAAAGGTCGACCATATGGGATTTGCAACCGGGAAGAGAGAGAGCTTACAGATGTGATTTATAAGAACTGAGAAGAAATAAAAAGAACACGTCTCTAATTAAAGTCTTGATTAACTTACGCTATTTAAATCTGTCAATAAAACTACCATTGAAAACAAGTTGACAGGCAATTAAAAGGCCGAAGCAACACTAGAAATTGGCAAACAGCTCTATAAATATGCACAATGGCCGTCAAGAATCGATCAATTCTGGCAACAAGCTTACCGCCGTCCGGAAGATCATGACATTGGCTCCTCGGTATTTGCAAGACACCAGCATACAGATTGGCAACTTGCCACACACGCCCAGCGCAATCGTTAAGAGATTTTTATCGTTCGTCGCGGTACAAACACGACAAACTACGATTTGATATGGACGTAAATATGGTTTGGGTGTACGGAGTACGGATGAACCAATAAATGGGTTTACAACTATTTAACGTGAACACTGGGAGTGCATTTCTTGCGTTGAAGATAAGTGGTTAAAGGAAATTCTAAGGCTGTACAAAAAAAAATTGCTAAAGATATTACAATTGTAAAAGGGATTTGGAAAAAACGGTAAGCTTCTGACCCGCAATGGGACCTGAAAAAGGCTAATAAAAAGAGCATGTACTGTTATTTGTAGATATACATTCTTAGTCGACCGTAGCAACAGTGGAAGCCAACAAGCTAAAATGATGACTTATCAAAGGACAATGTGCAATAAATCAACTAATTTAATCACTCCAATCATTTCCAGTTCTTATGAGGTTTCTGTGTTATAATGAACCGATTTAAAGCAGGTACAACGAGACATGAGATTTATTTACAACCGCGTTATTAATATTGGCATAATTACACCAGGTTGAAACTGGTTAAAACAAACACCGAGTATTGCAAGACAAATGGTCGCACTCGTAAACGTGTGAACTTAGAACCTGAATGCAGGCATTAAACGTACAACACAATAACAATTTATAAAGATTATTCAACATTTAGATGGATGCTCCGAAGGCTTGAGAGATGAAAACTATGAATTTCCAGCTAGAGCTTGTGTTACCACAAGCTGCAGTGAAATACCTAAGTATGTGAAACTTTATCAATTTAATAGGCTACAGTAGAACTTAACATAGATTCAAAAGGATAAGCTGATGATAAAATAACAGCAGAAAGTAGAGAACTAAAGATTTATACTGAGAAAGACGAAAAGATTTTTCCAGCAGCAGACCGCGTATCCCGTTAGTGCCGAGCCTGCTGGGTAAGCGGGATCGTCCGAAAGGGTTACTGCTACCTCGGAAAATAAAGGGCTAAGGAAGGAACAAGGATGGGTTTTAGTCAGTGAAAGTTATTCACTCCCTTCCGCTCCACCCAAAACGGAAGTAGTCATTGGATGATTTCCCACCATCAACCAAAAAAAAAGACAGAAGGCCGCGATAAACCATTATAATATGTATACCGCTTATATCGACTAATACTGTAAGAAGTAATAAACTTCAATAAACTTCATCAAATACAAGAGATAACTAAATCTTGTTACACAAAGTTCAATTACTTCCAACTACTTCGTCCTAAGAGAACTCTTCAAGTACCAACTAAGGCTATGAATCAGACCTCCATCCTCTGAGAAGTTACTCAATTATACAGGCAGTTGACGAGAACTTTCTTTCTATCGCATTTGCAAGTTAACTGACAGCTGTGGTAGTCAAAGAAAGTTTTATAGGCGTAATTTATTTCTTCATTTCCCTATAAATAACGTTATGAAACGCCTTCTTTAGATTGAAATAACGTTTCACACTTATTATAACTGTGAATGAAAATGCTAGTCGAGGATATCGTAAAAGATGACTAACGTATTTTGCAAAGGGAATAAGCAGTAATCAGTAATATTAAATGTACCTTATGTTCATGATATCCGGGAGTGATGTTGCGTTATATCAACACACTATATTAACACAAGCAACCCGTTCTGGTTTTGCTCTATCGCGTGGGCGTAAGGTAGTTAAACTATACGTAAAAACGTTCCTCTAGAATCACTATCTATTGATGAAAGCCGCGTTAAATCTATTGCATAGTTTAAGCGTACAGAGGGACCGACAGCGGGGAGCGACTTTGTTTTATACTATGTATAGAATAAACTTATAAGTACCTTAAAAATGTCAGCGTTCCCGAGTGGACCCGTCGTTAATGCTCTTAGAAAAATGTCATGTCATATACCCTGGGGGTACCTAACTCGAAAATATAATCTAAAACTGATTGTTTTTCTTTTCATACTTATTTGATACATTTTTCTTTGGGGACTTAAAATGGCCGCGTTTTTACGAAGCTCCCCAAAGAATATTATTAAAGTTTCTTGATCGAGATATCTCAAGTCGATCGTGAATTTCTTGTGGAACTTCTGAGACTGCTATAAAGATGTTCAGGCAATTACTTAGTTTATAATTGTTCTTCTTTATCATTTAAGTGTAGTTACACCTGTTTTATCGGCTTTATTGGCTGCATCACGTTAGCTAAAAATTCGTGGGTTCCTATTTCATCATTCTCTTTTACTTTCGAGTCAATGGTTAGATTAGAAATTTCCAGAACGATGTTGAAGAAATTTCATGTCAACGGTCATAGATTACTAGGGTGCAATAAGAAGACCTTCAGCAATAGCTATGTTTAAAAGCACGTCTGGCTAAATCTGGGCAGAAATCCCCGCTACCTCCTTGTTGTTAGGCTAATATTTCTTCAGCGGGATTGTCCGAAAGGGTTACCACTACCCCGGCACATAAAGGGCTAATTAACGAACATGGATGAGTTTTAGTCAGTAAGAGTATGACACTCCCTTCCGCTCCACCCAGAGCGGGAGGGGCCAATTGATGATTTTCCAGACGCAAAAAAATAATAGCTAATATTTCTACGACAGTAAGTGTTTTGGACACACCAACACCTTTCTGTACTGTTTTTCTGTTCCCCAGTAATGAGTTTCTAACTAGTCCACAAGAGTAATTATAACAGCGTTACCATTACGAATGCGTCGCTACGACACCAATGTTTTATGTAATACGGTGCGGCTATTGCGTTTTGCGGTCGCATGGTGCGTTCCATACTAATGTGCGCCCGCGGCTTTTTCGGATGATAATATATGTAATTTTTACGAGTACTGACGGGTTAGTGACCTCTTTTTGTCATTGGAAAGGTGTTTTAATGTCATGTTTTAGTAATCTAACTTTTTGGAAAGTTTCATCACTCTTTCAATTATACCATTTACCACAGGCACTTTTGAACTGTCGCTATCGGTTAGTTAGTCAGAGAGTTCATTCCAAAACGTAAACCTCTTTAGAGAAAACAGGCAATAAATTATGGACTCTTTTAAATTTGTTATAAAGTAGACATTTGACTATTCCTTACTCATATTGCACTAACATCGATGTCGTATCGACAAAATATGTCAAGACCACGCCCTCCCTGATACGGCAGGCAGCATTTATACCATGTGCCAAACTATCCCCAATCTCCATGTTGTATAATTACAAGCTATTCATACGGACCATGTCTTGGCTCTATTCCAGGGTCGTAAGACAGGCCTAGTCTGTCCTTTCCACACCCCCTTATTCTGACCTACTTACGCGACCCAATCTATACTTATAATATTATAAAGAGGAAAGATTTGTATTGTAATGTTTGTAACGAATAAACTCAAAATATACTTAACGGACCTGGATGAAACTAGGCACAAAGATATATTATAGTCTGGACTACTTTTTATCCCGGATAAATGTATGGTTCCCGTGGGATAATATCCAACTCCCACGCGGGCGAAGCCGCTGACAAAAGCTAGTGTTTTATAAAAACGTTACATTACTTGGAAAGACTTTTCCGATATACCCTCAAGGATATGAAGACTCAAAGTATGTATAGTCTGGTCAGCGCTGTGTAGACAAAACAATAACATACATTAATAAGACTATACATATATCCTTACATACGTATTGAAGTACGTAATTATAACCGTCACCTTCCGCTGTTTCCTGTTTGTATGAAGTGCGAACGAGTTATGTATGTTGAAAGGATATGTGCTATTCGTAATTATATTCCTTGTTATTGTCTATCAATCCCTTTCGTGAATGGGGTGCTGTATGTATGGGTGCTTGAAGGGTGTCGTTTTGAGTATCGTGGGGGAACACCCTATAGGTTGCTCGTTAGAGGGTTCAAATATGATGACAAAAGCCAAGATGCGATTTGAATGTCGTTTTATTAAAACCAAAAAAGAAAAAAAAATGTGTGTGTGTGTAATAATAAGTGTGGAAATGACAGCTTCTAAAATATTCTAAACTAGCTTTAGCCCACGGCTTCGTAGTAAAACAATACGTTATTATACATATAAAAGTTACTCATGAATCAGTCTATCTATTAAAAAAAACTGCATCAAAATCCGTTGTGTAGTTTTAAAGGTCTAAGCATACATACAGATATTAGGACGCGGGAAGCGACTTTGCTTTATACCATGTAGTGATATCCTTAATGCCAGAATTTCTTATTTATGTCAAGTCTTAATAGTCTAGCAGCTAGCTTATTAAATGACATTCGTAGCTTTTTCATCGTACAATACAGGTGAATACTTAACCTGCCGGGTAAGCGGGATTGTCCGAAAGGGTTACCGCTACCCCGGAACATAAAGGGCTACGGAAGGAAAATGGATGGGTTTTAGTCAGTAAGAGTCTGACACTCCCTTCCGCTCCACCCAGAGCGGGCGCAGTCATTGGATGATTTCCCAGCCTTAAAAAAAAAAAAAAAAAAGGTGAATGCTTAAGCTTTCGTTTTGGGTCATTCGCCTTTGCAAGCCCTAAGACTGTTAACTTTTTAAATTCGGGCGGAAACCTTCAAAAAGCGCCCGGGCTTAGGGGATAAGACCAAGGAAGGTAGGATTCTTAATCCCGATATAACCTATTTACGACAATCGTACGTCGATCCCAACTTGTTTAACCTTGAAATGATAAAAACGATACAGTAACAGTATTTACGTGGTATAGACGGAACCGATGGCTCGTGGGTAAGTAATAAAAGCCGCAAGAGTAAGCGGGATGGTCCGAAAGGGTTACCGCTACCCCGGAACATAAAGGGGTACGGAAGGAACATGGATGGGTTTTAGTCAGTAAGAGTCTGACACTCCTTTCCGCTCCACCCAGAGCGGGAGCAGTCATTGGATGATTTCCCAGCCTTAAAAATAAAAAAAGGGGTGATTGATCAAGTTTAAGCTGCGCTTCTTGTATAATCTTCTTTACATACCGAAAATGGGGGGCAAAGGGGCCTTCCCTCAGAATGTACGTTAAGTCGTTGATCCCGGCTGTCATTCGTCATCTATCAAAAAGAAGCCCGAAAGTCTGACAACCAGTCTTACCAAGGGGTATCGTGTTACCCAATAAAATAGTTGTTGAGATCAGATAGGTAGTAGCACCAATGAAATACCGGTATTCACTATACAGCTGCTAGACTAGAGCCGACCCCAACATATTTGGGAAAAGGCTAGGCAGATGATGAGAGGGAACAGATGCGAGTGACAGTGTATCGGCTCATCACTTAGAACCATGATAGTAATCCGTCGCCCTCTGTTGATTTTTATGAGTTTCGCGGAACAATAACTTTTATGGCAACCACAAAATGTTCAATGGTTACCCAAGATTCGATTACGTCATTCCTTTCATAGTCAATAAGCATTAAGGCTCCAGCATACAGGCGCTACGAGACATAAGTGGAACAATGTTTAAAAACTTCATAGAAATTGTTCTAGCAGAATCACGTCGCGTCTGTCTGTAGGTGCTTTTAGGATCCACTCTTAGAAGGTCTTGAGACTATATTGTGGTTTAGATTGTTTTAGATTTAGGTAAATGTTGTCTGTTCATATAAGTTAGGTTACGTTCATACTTGGGCTATACCAAGAACCTAAAGTAAATAACCAAGTAAACCTAATTTGGTTCCAAAAAAATATACATTTTAATTTATACTAAAAACTAGCTGACCCGACAAACATTGTCCTGTCTTTACTATGATACCTACCCTACCTACCTACCTACCCTAACTACCCTACACACACCCAGGAGACGGTCATAGGGGGTAGCCCTTATGACCGTCTCCTGGTTCTAAGTTACCTCCCTACTAATTTTCAGCCAAATCGGTTCAGCCGTTTCTGAGTTATAGATAGTGTAACTAACACGACTTTCTTTTATATATATAGATATTATTTAACTCAACGTGCGTAACCTTAAAATCACATACTCTCCTACTCCTACAAAATATATCAAAGGTAAAGTGCACTTCGTTTAAGCGGCGTCACAGTTTCATTAAAAAATCATTAAGTTACGATGGAAAATGCACAGCTGAAGCGTTTTAATTTTTGATATTGAAAAATGGAGATTGAACCTTTTTTGTATACCAACGAGCAATTAAAATGGGAATATCGTCAAAGATTGATTTTATTTCAAAGCTTTTTTGAACATAACATATAGGAAATCAGAACCTTTCTGAAGGAAACGCAAGTCTTTTGCTGAACTTCAAAGGGTGATCGTCGAAGCTTATTTTTATTTCAAAGCTTTTTTGAACATCTTATATATGTCGTAGGATAATTTGATACTTCGAATCTTCGCGGAAATCCTAGGGGTTTTGCGAAAACGCGGATAATTAGACATAGGCGAAAAATTATCAAATCTTACTGGACAAAGTCAGGATTTTTGCGAAAATACTCGTTACTATAGTAAGATTTGATGTGCTCAACACTGATTGGCTACAATTTTGCTGGCTGACTTCTAATTGGTTCCTAGTTTGCCGATGATTAAGACGTCAACCAATCAGAGACGATCTCTTATTGAACGCGCTGACCGACCAATCAGCGTTCTTATTTCATAACAGCCAGCGTTTCGTTTCGCAATATTGCTATAATAACGAGTATTTTCGCAAAAATCCTGACTTTGTCCAGTAAGATTTGATAATTTTTCGCCTATGTCTAATTATCCGCGTTTCGCAAAACCCCTAGGATTTCCGCGAAGATTCGAAGTATCAAATTATCCTACGACATATATATAATTCTTCTGTGCGTGTGTATGTCACTGAACTCCTCCTAAACGGCTGGACCGATTTTAATGAAATTTGTTGTGTGTGTTACAGTGGATTTGAGGATGGTTTAGATTAAAAAAAAAAAAAATAACAAAAAAATTACAAGGCGGAACGAAGTTCGCAGGGACAGCTAGTAATATTATATAGGAAAAATATTAGTCAAGGCCTGAAGGAAAGACAAATCATTTTCAGTAAATGATTGACGATGATGACCGATTGATGAACTTTTAAGTGTGGCGGGTGGAAGAGTAATTTTCCTGCAGCGGTACTGTACAGGGTAGTATTTTTAAGATGACGTATAAACAAAGCATCACGCCTGTAAACCCCGAAGGCATAGGCAGTGGTGTACTCATAATACACCCACATTAACCTTTTGAACGCCAGTCACATACGTGACAAGCAAGCGCATGCCCTGTACGCCAACGACACAAATATGTGACAATGGCAACAACACTACAACACGAAATAAACAATTAAATAATTATTTTTGTGAGTGTTTATAAAGAAATCATAAAAATTTAATTGAAACATATTAAAATACGCCATGGATATTGGGAAATTCATGATAACAAGAAGAAATCAATTTGTAGATTGGCGTTCAAAAGGTAAAGATGCCGTGATGTGGTTAAATGACTAAATAATCTTTTATTATGTTTTCTCGTTGCAACTGATGCAAACTTTTAGTTTTACTATGACAATCATGGACGATTGATTACGTCGACGCATGATTCGATCACACCTTCTTATTAACGAAAAAAGAAAAAAAAAATAGAATTCTATTGCATTAGGTATTCTCTGTCCATAAATCGGAAACCCAGACGATTATAAATGCTCTGTCTCTGGAAATCCGCCCAGACGCCCACGTAATGACAGTAGCTCCTTAGTCTATGGTGTATCGATCCTCATTGGTATTGCCAAGAAGCTGTCCAAGTTTTAACGTATTGAATGGGGAAGATCGCTAATTTGTGTTCAGCTTCTATACGACGCAGTTTGTGTTGGCAGTATTTTTGCACTTTTATGATGGTCCTTAATGAAAATGTTGATAGAGAGATAGCAAATAACGACTCTCTTTTATTGGTTAAGTCAAGTTATATTAATAGGCAGATTTGAAAGATCACTCTTGATAGCTCATGTTGGGCATCGGTAATTTATCCTACTAATATTATCGCGAGTATGTGATGCTGTATGGATGTTTGTTACTATTTCACGCAAAAACTACTGAACGGATTTAGATGAAATTTGGCACACAGATAGTTTATAAACCTGGATTAACACAAACGATACTTTTTACTCCGGTAGTACGTTACCGTGGAATAATTTCAGACATCCACTCGGGCGAAGCCGCTGGCAGAAGCTAGTATTATTATTATTGTTCACCTGCATTATAATATGTTTAATTCTGAAAATCATTACATAATTCATTATGTAATTAACTGATTTGAAAACTGTCCCCGTAAAACTTGATGAACACGATCAACAAACAAAAATTTCATTAACGAAGCTCATTACATTACCTTTTAAGTTTTAGCGTAATACTTTTATAGTCCAAACACTACGTCATAAAGGCCTACGCCCACGATCTCATCGCGCATCTCTGGGACGCGAACTTGACCGAGCCGATGAGTCACCGCGCCGGTTTTGTTAATCGATTCAATATTCTTAATGATTCGAATACGCGATTGCGATTTGCTGGACGTTACTCGCAGTACCGGTGTCGTGTATGGCCGCACCTATGTTGAAATAGTCTTAGGAATGGCTGCTTACGCGTCTGCATATCGTTGCATGAAGATTGGAGATATGAGAATGAGGTAGCGGTGACGAGTTTGCATTAATTTGTCGGTGGAGATAAGTGTTGTTTTCATATTGGAAAGGAAACACGCAGATAATGATACGAAATGATAACTGTAACCAGTTCTTTTTAAATGCATGTTTGAAGCCTTTTAGAGAAAATTAGAAATCAGGGTGCATAATTAGGTACTACACCACCATTAATCACTCAAACTCAACTCAAAAGCATTTATTTCAATTAAACCAATTACAGACAGTTTTGTACTGTCAAGGAGTCGTTCAGTCAGAAACATGAAGCTAGTTGCCCATTTCAAAGCGTAGTAGGTACCTATGGAGAAGAACGGGAACAAACTCGACGGCCACTCTTTTAAACAACATATTGTTTACAAAATTCATGTTGTTACTGTACTAGAGAACGATACAGAACGTTAAAAGCACTGTACAACTGATAAGTAGGAGTAACAACATCAACTCTTACAAAGCTAAACACGACTAAAACCCATCTTAAAAACGTTTATATCGAGAAGGTATAAAATGGGCAAGACGCTTCACAAGTTAAAAGAGTCCGTACAAGAGACTGTCCTACTTAAGCTTTCAAAGAAGTTTCTGAATTATGAATATCAAAAACGTAGCCGTTTAGAGTATGAATGAGAGAGGCCATAAAGTGAGCATACGGAGGCATAAACTGTCAACTCAAATGTGAACAGATGGACGTAGTATTTGTATCTTTACCGCAAAAGTCACGATAGCCATTTCGAGTATCATTTAAAATAATGGCGTAAGAATTAAGTATGCAATGTTATATCTGGATGGAGTACCTACAAAATGTCAAGGCGACGACAAAATAAGCGCTACGATAAAAGCTCGTGGCAAAATGTTGCCAAATCGCAATTTTTTTTGGAATCAATACATTTATTGTTACGCTCTTGGTGCGCATTATAATGCTGCTAGGCATTGCCTAGCCTAGTCTTGAAATTGAGTCTTCCATAAGAGTCGAAGAGCGGGAGTCGGGTCAGTGGGATTGTCCGAAAGGGTTACCGCTACCCCGGAACATAAAGGGCTAAGGAAGGAACATGGATGGGTTTTAGTCAGTAAAAGTGTGACAATTCACTCCACCCAGAGCGGGAAGAGTCATTTAATGATTTTAAACATTCAAAATTAAAAAATAAGGCGTCGCCCTGACGAAATCTCTTGAAGTGAAGTGAAGTCTTCCATATGAGTCGATAAAGACCAATAGACCATCTGGGTAATATTTTGTCCACAATATGACACGTCTTGGTGAGAAAACACGAGAAACGAAACATAAGATGACTTACATATTTAATCTTCTACAATACATTTCTTCTCGCGGGTGGCATAAAAATGTATTTAAGCGAACCTTTTCCCTGGAACTGATGAAACGCTGACCCTGACCCTGATAAATGCGGATAGACGTATAGCTTGTCTCATTCATACTCTCAGTAAATCTCCGCATAGCATACTGTATATTTGCACAGTAAGATAATGATATTAAACTTGCTACCAAATTTAATTTCACGGTGTTTCGCCTTCGTTTACCCCAGCTTTATTAAACGAGGTAATGACGGCATATATTTACTAAAATATACAGTACGCAATAGCGGTTTGTGCTCTGCTCAGAGATGTAGAAAAATTGTCCTGGTTTTTCTTTATGCGACGTTAAAAGATGTTATTATTTTAAAAAGAAGTTTTTGTATACCTAGACCTACATAGTATAAACGTTTGTTTTTGGCTTCTGAAGGTTTACCACAAACACAGCCACTATTTTTTATGCTATACTAAGCTCAGTGCCTTCAACATACATGCGTGTTCATGGCAGTGTATAGGTAATGTTGTTGCCATTGCACATAGTTAATTATATAAATCAATTTTTATCTTTCTAAGCTCACGCACTTCATTATAGCTTGACACCGTTTATACCTATTTATATTCAATCAAGTTTTCTGTCAACACTTGATGTCTGAAAGCTTATTCTAATTAATTTGATGTCAAATTATGAGTCACCATGTAAGTACCTACTTTGCTTGCTCATTGCTGTGATTTTGGGGCAATCTACCGCGGGATTACGCTGGATACCGGAGGCAGACCGTTTGTTGAAGCTTCACAGCTTTACAAAAGCCTATGTTCAATTGTAGACGTCTTTCGACTGAATGATGGCGATGAAAAACAACATCCAACATGATATCAAGCAGTTTACCAAGGCATAATTGAATAATAAGCGAAAGATGACAATCTGACATGATTCTTTTACAGTATGTGCGTATATTTATTTTATATTTATTTATTTATTTATCGTAAAAATATTTCAATTTTGAAATTTTTTACGGATATGTTGCATATTGTCAGATAAATTAAATAGGACCCAGCGCCAAGGCGCTTAAAAACGGGAGTAAGTGGATACAAATAAATATCTCACCTGAGTTCCAATATTTTCGTATAATTACTATACCCTTTTCATTTCCACTTGGCACGATCAGTAAACAGCTGTTTCTATGTTTTTCTAATAGTCTCTGACTAGATTGCAAGATAAATAGTTCATAAATACAAATGATCTATATTTATCTATGTCTCGTGTGCAGACTTTATGACACCGGGCGTTGCGTGCGCGCATGTGCCAAGTTTTTGCTACACAATTGATAAACTAATTGGATAGATTTCTGACGTTTAATATAATAATTAGGGATATATCGATACTTTAGTTACACTTACACATTTATTTGAATGCATATTACTTATATGGTTTTAATGTAAATTAAAAACTTTCTAAGACACACTTTATGAAGGAAACATGGTGGGGAAACCTAGAGTTATTGGTCGGAAATCACTAACATGTAGTGAGCAAGTGAGGCGATTAATTTCTGAGCCCATGATTATTGATTGAGATCTGTGTATAATTAAAATGATAAAATTATTTCCTTATATTCAATCCAGGTTATCCAGGCTCCGTGACCCATCCAAATCCGTTCAGCCTTTGTACGCAAATCCAGAACATACATCCATACAAACAGAGAGACGAGCAATAATTCTAAAAGCGCAATTTTCCGCCATCAGTACCTCGTAGCAATTACTTCTTTTCAATAATATTCTATGTACATTTTTGATTTCGTTAGTATTTTATTATAAATCTACAGAGAAGATCAGCTTTAAAGATTACTATACCGCTAATTGCAGCCCTGCATACCTTTTCAGCATCAGTAGCGTGCAATTACGTACGGAATTCAGTCAATTGAATAGTAGGTACATACCAACCAATAGAGCGATTTCGGGGCCCGTGTCGGTCGCACAATGCCAATTGACCAATCGATTTATATGTTGATAGAATACGTAAGGTAATACAATCGTCTGGAGTAAATAAGTTTGTTCTGTAAGTAAATAAGTCGCCTATTTGTGCTTAAGTAAGTAACCCATGAATATGGAGTCTTACGTCTTTAGGTACTGTTGAGCCTTGACGAAACCTTATGTTGAACCTACCTGGCGGGTTACAAAATAACTGGCAGCATTTGAACTTTCAAAATGATAGATTAATTTCAATAGGTTTTTATAACGACTGGACAGGTGTATTCTTAAAGTAATAAATTCACACTCCACAAAGTATATTACGGATTCCAAACAGTATCGAAAAAGGTCTAAGGTCAACTTTAAGTAATACAAGGCATAATAATATTCCACTCCTGTGATGTTATGATGACGTCACATTGAAATACCGGAAAGGGTCGCGTAAGAAGATACACAACCGACCTTATTGGTGATGAACTCGAGAAAAAGGTCAAATACGTAGTTCACACAACAGACTCGCATGTATGAAAACATGACATGTGTCACACACGATCACACCCACCCACATGATAGTGGAAAAAGCAAACGGATGACGTATTTTCGGATTGTAGCATTTGTGGAATGTGTTCTGAGTTCAAAGACCAGTTCCCGTAATTAAAATAGTACAAAATTTAGTGGTAATCTCGTGTCAGTGACATTAATGTCAAACCATTTTTTTTTCTCAGTATGAGGCTGAGTTTATACCTATGCTGCTGGTCCATAAAATTCAGGATTCACCCGTCCACTGAACTACTTCCTACCCAATCTGCCTAGCCTTTTCCCAGTTGAGTTTATGGTCGGCTTCCAGTGAAACCGGATGCAGCTATTTTATATGAAGCGAGTGCCTATCTCACTGCTACAACCCATCTACTCGGTAACACAATACTTCTTGGTAAGACTGATGGTCAGACTTTTGGGCTTTTGACTACCCGTAACGACTATCAAATACCTACGAATGACAGTCGGGACTAACGGCTTCATATGCTTTCCGAGGCACGGAGGGTTCTCGATATGTATCGGATGGTCACTCATCCACGAACCAACCAGAGCAAGCATAGCTTAAGCACGTTATTATTTAGCCACGAGCCCTTCTTCCTACAACTACTACTCCCATGCAAAAAGCGTGTCATAGGGTGGAATTAAGTTCAAAGTTATCCTTACTATCCAACATATTCCACAATTTCTCAAATAAACACATAGTTCAAAACATTAATTGGCGTATTTATAGCGGCAGCATAATTGGAGTTATTTGTTCCGCCATGATTAATTAGTGACGTCACATTAATAGCAGATCGAGATTATTTGTGCGTCTGTGTGTGTGAGTTAAGTAGAATGTGTTTGTTTTAATGATCATGTTGATGTTAGGAGATGTGGGTTAAATCTATGATATATAAAGTAGGTTTAGGATATTATGCTTATTTCCTGGTAAGTTATACGAGAATAGCACTAGCAGTGGTGAAATAACAAATTAGCAATTGCATACTTAAAGCGTTCCATATAGAATGTAATGATTTTGGAGTAGAATGAGTTTAGTATTTTTATACAAGTCAGTGAAAGGCTTTATACATAGACGCAGACTTCACTTGATATTAATACAAAACTAGCTTATGCTCTTCCGCTTCTCCCGCGTGGACGTAGGAAATTATCGGGTATAAGTACTACCGGGATAAAAAGGATTTCATCTATATCCGTTCAGCCGTTTAAGCGTGAAGGACGGTACAAACTCACACACACACTTACAAACTTTCGCCTTTATAATATTAGTGTGAAGTGTGATTAGAGTACTTAGACGGAACTCGTAAGTTATTCCACATGTTGACCCTCCTATTTTTATTGGCACGCTTTCGCAAGGACATACTTTTTGTAGTACACATTCCTATATTTTTTTTAGCAAAACAGCTACATTCATATGTCCATACGAGATATCTATTTCTGGTAACAATGATCCTATAACACCTAATTGTAATGCTAAGGACGTGCTTACAACAAGTGTAGCGCCGAGTACACATGAGCGACAAATTAATTTAATTTCCCTTTTCCTCTAGTGATAAATAAAAACGTTATAATAATGTATTTATTCAAGGATGTGGCAGAGAGCATTGAAAAATAAAAATATTATGCAAAGCAAATTAAGGAAGAATATTACTGGAATGTTTATAAAAATGTAAATACAAAACCAACTGTTTCAGGTTATAATTTTATTATTAAGCGGGATTGTCCGAAAGGCTTACCGCTACCCCGGAACATAAACGGGCTAAGGAAGGAATATGGATGGGTTTTAGTCAGTAAGAGTCTGACACTCCCTTCCGCTCCCCCCAGAGCGGGCGAAGTCATCGGATGATTTCCCACCATCAAAAAAAAGTAAAACAGGTTATAATTATGCAGTAAGTATTCACGGCAAATGTCAATTAATGACGTCACAATGCTCTTGTGAATAATATAAATTGCACATTAAACTATCATAGTTCAGAACAAAAGCATTGCCATTGTCCTGTGCTTTGATAAAAACATACTATAACCGACAGGTTCCTGCCTAAACGAGGTAAAAATGGCAATATACATATTTTCATTGGAGCTATCTATGACGACACTCATGTACAGTCAACAGCAAAAGTAGATGATCAAATTCAGAAATTCAATACTAATGAATGGAGTTCACGAATATAATTATGGCAGTTGTACTAGTAGTAAGAGTTTGGTATAATTTCCAATCACAAACTTTTGAATCACTCTGACGCCACACAGGTCTGACGCGAACTCCGTTTTTTTGTATTGAATTTCTGATTTTGATCATCTACTTTTGCTGTTGACTGTACAGTAACTAACGTCCTAGTTATGCGCTGGTTTTAAATCCATTTTGCATCCATCCAGCAAACAGGAAGTTAACTTATGAAAAATACCTAAAATATAAGTTGTTGCTAGCGGGCCAGATTTCCTATTTAAATATCACCAATTGGGTATTTGAAAGGGTAGTCAATAACGTTACTTTTTATGAATTATCAAAACGCGGAATTAGTACGTGATTTGTATGAAATAGAACAGTATGACGTCACAGATTTTTAGAATCAAAGGGAATACTTATTAGCTTTAAATGCAATTTTACATTTATATCTTCGCATAGTAGGTACTTCCTTTCTGTACGGTGATGGAAGTTTTCAAGCGGAGCGGTCTTTTATCTGTGTAATTTTATATTTTACTTTTGACCGTTTCAAATAGTCAATTGTAGGCATTTTTATGGTCCCACCGGAGGTGACCTACTTCCTTAAAAAGAACATTTATCTCAGTCACCTATACTAATATTATAAAGCTGAAGAATTTGTTTGTTTGAACGCGTTAATCTCTGGAACTACTGGTCCGAATTGAAAAAATCTTTTTGTGTTGGATAGTCCATTTATCGAGGAAGGCTATAGGCTATGTAACATCACGCTACGACCAATAGGAGCCGAGGAGCGGGTGAAATGCGCGGGAGCAGCTAGTCACTTATATCAAGTGACATTGTACTGCAGAAAGGCGATATATTTACTTAGTACCACTAATGGCCGACCTGTCGTTAGTTAAAGCAGGCTAATGGAATTATAACGCACTTTATCCCGATACTCGATGGTAATATCTCAGTGCAAGATACAAACTAGTCCCTGAGGGCATCCGGTTTTCGATCAAAGTGCCTACAGCTAGCTTGCACGTTATTAAAATCGTAGAAAAGGAATGGTCTTGTTAGTTTAATGTTAGGAGCAAAATTTATGGGCTGCTTGCTAAATTAATAAAGAAACCTAGCTTTTAGCAATTACAGATAATTATTAACAGTAAAACTCTGTAGGAGAAGTCCGACCCATTAATTATCAAGTGGTCGGCCTGGCCAATTGTCGTACGGAACTACGGACAGTGACAGAAGGCCTAAGAACCTTCTTAGGCCTCCGACAACCTCTTAAAAGACTTCAGGTGTAACGATCACCTTAAGCCAGTTTAATATTCACATCGTTCATGTTCCATGAACTAAAGTTTGCACTGAAGCTACAGGTCGTTTAAGTACCAAGTTACAACTTTTATCCCTGAAGTTGTTCTACTTTTGTTTTTCCTATCCTTGGACATTTCACACACTGCTATATAGTCCCAGGCTTAGCAACCTAATGCTTGTGTTATTGTAACGAGATGGCTGATAAACTACTTATATTTTCTTTTTTGGAAATTCATAGGTACGTAAGTACATAGAGAAACACCCAGACCCGGAACAAAAAGGTTGCAGGTCGTACAAATATATGTTCCGTGCAGGAATCGAACCCGCCACTTGCTGCGAAGTGAATCCATTTATTAAGGACCTAATTACGTGTTGTTCTGTCCATGACTTATGTTTACTACTTTCTGTTATGGTGACTATATTGAATGACGTAATGTCTCCGCCACGCTATGTTATTAACCCCGAGGATATCAATTACCAAATTTAATAACATTTAATACTCAGCGTAATAAATAAAAAGCGAAAGTACACCAATTGTTTTTTATTTTACAGTCAAATGGCACGCTAATGGTTCACCCTTTTTTTTTCATAAAAAGTGAAATGTGATTGTAGACCATGAAATTGAAAATCGAAATTAATTGAATTGAACTGTGTGTACTACGCTTAACTGTAGCGATGAAAGACCTATAAATAATAATAGTTTCGAA
Organism: Hyppa rectilinea; assembly: GCA_951799385.1. Taxonomy (NCBI): domain Eukaryota; kingdom Metazoa; phylum Arthropoda; class Insecta; order Lepidoptera; family Noctuidae; genus Hyppa; species Hyppa rectilinea. Next base: position 8,100,908 of record OX637325.1, read on the forward strand.
ATGAAAATAATTGTGAAAATGTTGAATCAATGGAATTGAAAATTGAATGTCCATTGAAGCTTAACGTTGTATACTTTGCTTAGTGAATAAAATCTGAGACGCAGCTCTTTTTTTAACCGACTTCTAAAAAAGGAGGAGGTTCTCAAATCGACTGTATATATATTTTTTTTTTATGTTTGTTCGCGCATAACTCCGTTGCTTGCCAACCGATTTGAAAAATTCTTTTTCTGTTGGAAAGGGTATACTTCCTAAATGGTCCCATAAAAATTTTATCGAAATCGAATAAGCGGTTTTCGAAAATCAACAAAAATCAAAAAAAAATCTTACTTGATATATGTGGACGATGTTCTAATACTGTAATTTACATACCAGGTAGTTGTATTAAAATTATGGGGAGGGAGGGGGGGTTGTGTAGGTACCACAACTAAAAAGTGAAAAATAAAAACTTTTTTACAAAAAATAAAACCGACTTCCAAAAAAAACACTACAAAGTGAAAAATAATTTTGATTTCTGAAGTCGGTGGCAAAAAATGAAAATACAAAACCGAAGACACCGACTTCCGAAATCAAAATTATTTTTCACTTTGTAGTGTTTTTTTTGGAAGTCGGTTTTATTTTTTTGCAATAGTTTTTTTTAAATCAGTTATATCGAAAGTCTGAAGACATTGAATAATAAACACATGTCCTAAGCATAACTATAGGCTATTGGAATGCCGACACTCGATGACCATCGGCAAGTTCACAAGTTTTATTTATAACGATTGAACAATACAATGTCCTTACCACTTGTACGGTCAACACGTCAGGAGTAAAACTTTAAATACGAAAACGAACCTTACCTCTACGACATAACGTCGCTGCTAATATTACCATAGACGTGCGGTTAACTGTACTACGTTAACTATAGTTTCGTGCCCATAGTTGAGAGTTTAATAAGAAGTTATTAAAGGCAGTAGGGCGGGCGGTCCAATTACTCAAAAATTATGTGAGGAATTTGTAATCACGTGCGTTTATGTCAGGCATGTATTGAATATACAACAACATTATGAGAATGAACGCGATTTGGGAAAATTGGCAAAATGCTGGCGAATGCTCACTAAACGTTACTTATTACGAACTTAAGCCTTGGATGTCTAATTGTAATTCAAAACACGAACTACGTTACTTTTATACAACTCTTAACCTTAGTTACGATGTTTAGAAGCTGGGCAGCACAACGCAAAGAAGAAGTAAGAGATACAAACGGAAAATAATCAAGTGCTTGCCTGCTTTGACGTAACTTAGGACGGACTTATTTACATTCAGCGGCAGTGAGTCGCAAATCCTGGTTGCTTGGTCAAATTCTACGAATTAGGCTTAGCGCAATCGATCCACGGAGTATAGACACCCGTGGATGTCGTCTCTTGCTGCAGTGTTAAGTACTGCTGGAGAGGGTGCCCGCCATGAAAACACGTATGACAAAGCATGGGAACTGCTTGTAGCTGGGCTGTAGGTGACGGTGGTCAGTGACTTGTTTGTGCCGAGAATTACTAGCTACTTTTTTTTTGAGGGTGGGTATCATCCAATGACTCCTCCTGCTCTGGATGGAGCGGAAGGGAGTTTCAGAGTCTTACTGACTAAAACCCATCCATGTTCCTTCCATAGCCCTTTATGTTCCGGGGTAGCAGTAACCCTTTCGGACAATCCCGCTTACCCGGCAGGCTTCGGCCCTAGCTGGCCCCTTCCTTATTGCTGACATCTCTTTGGGTCGCGCGTGGAACACGTATGCACCGTTCGGCCTGATCCTGATCGAACGGTGAGGTACCCATTACTCACCGTCCGCAGGCCCTTTACTAGCTACCTGAAGTCTGCTTAAATACAAGCATAACTGCTGCAATTAAGTTTAACTCCGTTAAGCTAGATGGAAGCTAAGTAAATTACAGCTAAGCGTACTCCAAAAGCCCGAACAGTAATTATTTATTCACTTCGTTACAGCCCAACTGTTTCAATCCAGAGCTAAATCAATTATACCATTCAAATTACTGAATACTTTATTCATGAAAATCTAAGAGAATATTTAAAACAATTTTCCAAATGCCCGAGTATCCAAAACGATGCCGGATTTAAGCCGTCACCTCAATAAACCTTTGTCAATTTGTCTTCGGTGGGTAGTATTAACATTTGCATAATTTTATTAGGTTGGCAATACCTGAAGGGACATCTCTTAGTTGGTCGCAGGTGCTGGCCGATAATAGACGTGTCACTTTGATCTATGATGCTGAAATACCGGCAATATCGACAAAATTCTTCTTCTAATATCTTTACGAGATTCTTCACTTCCATTCATATTGCAGTCTATCGATAGTTTTGAAATTGAAATAAGAATATCTTATATATTTGTTATTCTAAAAACGGCGTCCGCCGAAATATTTAGTCTGCTCTCGTAAATACCAAATTCAATCTAAGCTCGCTGATTAAATTAGATTGTTTAAAATTCATAACGTAGCTACGACTAGACAGTTTTTTGTAATAACAATTTTTGTGAAAAGTTCGGTTTTTGTGTGTCAGAATTAAAATAGTTACGCGATATGCTGTGTTTAAACTAGTTACAGACGGGTGCTACAATTTTAATGCTTTAGAAAGTCTTACGCACATTTTAGTGAGTAAAAACTCGTATGTTGACGTGGCTATTGGCAAACAAGGCAGATACTTCAAAACTCTCTCGACACGCCCTTACATGGCGACTGGATAAGTACAGGACACATAGCCAGTAGTTTTTGCTCGTTGGTACCACGGGAATATAATACGAACCAAAGAGTCACGTTTCGCTGATTCTGTACTAACATTTATTTGGTTCCGAATGTAATATTTGGCGATGAAGTCAGGCTTTCGCAGCATTTTCTCGAGTTTGTCTGCTGAAGGTGCGAATTGATTTTGACTTTGTCACCTCCTACGATTTTTAACATACCGAGTCAAAATCTGTTTTTATTTTTTTGCAATCGAGCATTAAATCGTCATTAAATAATATTCTTTACTTTCATAGACGTATATTTACTATGTCAAAAAAACCAGTTCATTGCATTCCGTATCAAACTTCAAACAAGCAGATAATCTCACATTTTTCTCACCTACATTTCATTAGTATCGCAAAAACTGGTTAAAAGAAAAGTCTTGCAAAAAGCTTTTGTGCCATCATTACAGTTACGAGTACGACTAACGAGTGTAAAATTTTTATTCCTTAGCATCCTGAGCGTTATTGCTGAGAGACCAGACTGCCCTTTCCTGACGCACTGGCCCCGTAGAAATGCCTGCAGGCCCGGTGCAGAGGGAAAGTATATGAACTGATTTTTTTGTGATTTTTAAACTCATTTATTTTGCTTCAGGCTTCATGCTTCAGGTGACTAAACCGGTGACGGAAAACATCGTAAGAAAACCGGCATGCCTGAGAGATATGTCTCAACAGTATGTGATGCTAAGTCAGAGTCATGCCCATGGGCAGCATTAAAACTGACACCAGGTTAGTCACTAACCACACGAAAAGAAGAGGAGGTGACTAACATATGTAGTTCTAAGTTTTTTTTCTGTTACTAACACATTATGGATTTACTACTTACTATTTTTTACTTATATCCAAATTAAATGATTATTATTATTATACCGGGGTGTAGGTGCCGCGAGAATGTTAAGCTAATTCAGATGAATCACTACTATTCAAGTTTTCTTACGCTTTTCATTTATAGTCCGGACTAAAAGGAGAATGCCATAAAAATTGTTTCAACACAGCAGTTAAAATTTTTAACTATATAGTTAAAAATTTAGAGAACTCTGAAATATATTAAATCTAAACTTCACGAATGGCTTTTTTTTTTGTTAATGGCATCTCGCAGTTCAACCTTTATTGTCTACTGCTTAGCCGGACTTGCCTGTGGATGCCACAAAAGAATTGAAGCCTCCAGGCAGGTTTCACGAATGGCTCATAGATAATACTTTTTATAGTTTAAAGGATTTTTTTGATAAAAAGTAAGTGACAAATAGTGTTACTAATAAACCAGATATAGACAATTAAAATAAAATATATTTTGTAAGAGTTGAGCTGAGTGTAATAATTATTAGACTGACAACACTGTTATAATTAATGCTACTTAATTATTAAGTTGTTTTCTTTAAAATATTTGTATGCCAGTCACTGGCGAGACATGTAGAACATAACCCAAGTATTAACACCATTATTGTACCATGTTGCAATGCAAATAAAAATATTCTATTCTATTCTTTAACAAAGCCTTGTAATTGTAATGTGCATCAAAAACATTTCAATAAAGACATTTTTCCTTCAGTCGAGAACCAAGAAATATACATAATTATATATTTTCTAATAACTAGATAGGTATTGGTTTTACTGCTTCTTAAAGAGTTTCACGCTTGCGAGCACGACGGAAATAATTAAATGACATCAGCACTAGATATAGTACCTACAACATAAAACCAAGTACCTTAAGTAGTTTCCTTTGAAATGCAAGTGTAGTCATTTCAAAGGAAACTACTTAAGGATGCAATCTATCACCAGTTTCTTTCAAATTGAATAAAACATTCAATAAAAATCGTATATATTAAATAAGTATATTTACTGATGATGCCACTCAAAATCACTTAATGATTTATGCAACTGCTAGCGGCTTTGCCCGTGTGGATGTCGAGAAGCATCCCACAGGAGCTTACGACCGGGATAAAAAGTCTTATGCTACTTCAGATTATAATCTATCTCTGTGCCTCATCCGTTCAGTCGTTTGAGCGTAAAGTAACAAACATACTGCCGGACAGCGCGTATATATTATGTTCCACGAGATGTCACCATATGAAGGGGCCAAAGGCCAAGCCTGCCGGGTAAGCGGGATTACCACTACCCCGGAACATAAAATGCTAAGGAAGGAACATGGATGGGTTTTAGTCAGTAAGAGTCTGACACTCCCTTCCGCTCCACCCAGAGCGGGAGAAGTCATTGGATGATTTCCCAGCCTTAAAAAGTACCAAACATACAAACACACACTCACTTTCGCCTTTATAATATTAGTGTGATGTGATTTATGCAACAACGCGTCATATTACTGACTAAGCAGTTACTTCCTCTAAAATAGTTGGCGCCCAAAACATAGACCTATAAAGCCGTTATATCCAATAAACTAAGCTTATTTTCGTGAACCAAAAACATCGTCTTCAATGAAATACGACCGAAAGCGACAGCGTAAGAGGATACGCATCGGAAAACGAAAAAAGAATGGTTGTGACTAAAAATAACTGTCTCTAAATTAAGATTATTTCCGTCAGGTTGAACCACCACGAATGTTGTGCGTTATGTCAACGGAGAATCGATAAAATAACTTCGGAATAGATGCGCCCTTATGTATAGAGTATATCGGGGCTGATTTTGCGTATAAATGTTTAAACAAAGGTTTGACATAGTATAGTGCTTTCGATTTTAGCTAAAATGTTTTTAAGCTGACCTTTCTGAAATTCTGCTAACAGTTTTAATACAATTCAAACGAAATTTGCAAATTTCGCTGAGGTAGATATTACGGAGGAATATGTATGTTTGCTGAAACTGTTATTCGTATAATGTTTGCTCCTGTTACATACATATAATCTCATGGTTATTTAATGAGGGACAGAAGGAAACTATAGACTGCCACGTGCTAGGAGCTTTTTATACTAATCTCGTTTTGTTCAATTTCAAAGATCGAGAATTCATTCTTATCAAGAGCTATGTGAAATATGCTCTTGTTTCTGACAATATATTGTGGGTTCGTAAGTACTTATCTTCATTTTAACACTAAGCCTTTTTGTTTCAGATACTATAACAATAAAAGCTACTCTTCCGTCCCGAGGGAAGCGTGAAAGTAGAAACATTTTAAAACAAAATGTATACCGTGCAAGTTCCAAAGAAGACATCATTACAATTTTCAAAGTCTCGCTCTCCTAACAAGTTCAGCGGAATTAGAAGCGACACGCTCGAGAAGTTTATCCTGGATTTCTTGTTGCGAGCATTTAAAATTATTGTACGAGAGTATAATATGCTTTATATTGCACGACGATTTAAATGTTGGCTTCTAAAGCTCCCTAACTTTAACATAACGCCATAACATATGCTTTTTCTCTACTGTATTGGGGTCGACTGCCAGTCCAACCAGATGAAATCAAATACCATTTAACACGGAGCCATCAATATCTGACCTACACAAACCATTTATTGAAAAGTTAACATGGCTATTAAGAGAACTTTTGCCTGTCCCAGCCTATTTCACCAGAATATCAGGTACATTTCAATTACATGACGAAATATGGGCGTACGTGTGTCTAACCCTCCGGAGTTTACATACGCGATGTTATGTTCTATTACATAATCGATTTAAAATAACAGTTAACTGTATTCTGAATATTTCATAACAAATTGGAACTGAACATATCATAGAGGAAGGATCTAGGAGACGCTTGCCAACATCAGCACCACTAAGTTCCTCACAGAACGGACGCTGGCATCGAGCCAAGGAAATGATATGATGAAGAAGAGAATTTGTGAATCATTGCAGTTTTAATTAGGTTAGCCTTATTTGTTTATTTTGCTCTTTATTACACGTTACACACACACCGTAGTGAAGACAATAGAATCTTAACAGGTCCGATTACTTTCGTCGAAAATTATACTGCCATGCTACACCTGGGGTTCACATTTTCGGTTTATTTTTTAAGTCTTCTTCTTTCTTCGTATGGTTAGTGGCTAACCTGGTGTCAGAGGTTTTATGCTGCCGATGGGTCTCTGACTTAGGTTCACATGCTGAGAAATATCTCTCAGGCAGTTCCCTCACGTTGCTTTCCTTCACCGTTTTTAAGCCTGTGATAATTATACAATACGCAAAATTAATCCGAAAAGTCCGTGTCATGGGTTCGAAGTCGAGACGTAAGATTTTTTTAGGTTCTATTGGAAACAGAAATTCAGAATTATAATCAGCTTGAATTTACAATCATCGTTTAACAGAAACTATTGGAACTGCATCAGATTGAAAATTTCCACCTAAACTGGTATTAGGGTTCATTTGTAATTACGCTCCATAGTGACAGTTAGACAAAATACAGTGCACTTCTACCCACCTCAAAAGATCAAAGTCCACGTTTATATTTACATTATTTAGGTTAGAATTATTGGAATAAACACATTTGCCTTGTTACAAACAATGTTTAAGTCGTAGTTTCGCGCACCACCCATTCCGACATAGCCAATAAAATGGATTCAGCTAACGTTTACGTTGCGAATTAACCACTCCCAAGGAAATCCAATCATTATACTGTATTTGTGAATTATCGATATTCGAAATTTAAATCTGGCGATACCTGTTATTGGATGCAATTTAATTATTGATTATTGTAAAATCATTCGTTTGTAATATCTAGGTGTTCATGAAGAGTTTGTTTTATCTAGGCTTGTGAAGGATCGAACATCGTAGAATAATAATGTGGGTCTCTTGCCCTTCTAAGGACAAGACAGGATCCTAAAAATAGTCACATGTTACGTAGGACCTGATCTAAATGGACGAAGCAGGATTATTTGACATCATCGAAGAGTTATAGACATGGCTTTGTTGATGATATTCATACTGAATTCGAGAGGTCGAAACTTCCTATGGAGATCGCTCCTTCGATTCCGACAAAACCACTTCCTTTTACATCGTAGTGCGAAAGTGCTAACATCCTCCTTTTGAGCAAGGCACCCTGTATTTCTGATTGCTCAATATATAACTATAAGCAGGTCCTTATATGGTTGGTCTTGTACTGTCATCATCTGCCTAGCCTTTTCCCAACTATGTTAGGGTCAGCTTTCAGTCTAACCAGATGCAGCTAAATACCAGTATTTTACATGGAGCGACTGCCTATCTGAGCTCCACAACCTAGTAACTGGGCAATACAATACCCCTTGGTAAGACTGGCTGTTAGATTTTCGGGCTTCTGACGACCCGTAACGACTGTTAAAGATACACTCTTGTACTGTGTACTCGCATGACCAATCAACAACGATTATTCAACTAAACATCATTCCTATTTCAATGTGATTGAACTTGAAGCCACAAAAGCAAAACTGCAATATATTACTCAATAGTTTTTTACTACGCAAACGTAATCCGATCCCAACTGCTAGTTTCCACCTTATTTAATATTAGCGTTGCGTGACCTTAGTTTTTTAATCAGTTACTTGTGAGCTATGCACGGCTTGTCTTGTTTACCTTCGCTGCACAATTCCCTTATTAAATTATTGTTTAACCTTAGTTATAATGGGTAATATCGTAAACCTTATGTAGTTTAAGACACGAAGTGTAATGGGAGCTTCGTCCTTTCAAAAAAGGTTATTATGCCTTTTGTTGGTGTCTGTACTATTGATAAATGGTGGTCAAGAGCTTGTGGCATAATCAGCCTATAATCTTCCCACTGCTGGGCCACTGGCTTCTTTTCTGTGAGAGGGATTGTCGTAATAAATCACGTGAGCCTAGTGCGGTTCGTTGCAGGTCAACATTTTTCGATAGTTTATAAACTAACGAAGTTACAAACAAAATGTCACCTTTACCCAACACAGCTTTAAGTAGTCCTTGGGTATTTTATAAGCCGCAACCAATCAATACGGCCCACCTCTCTTAACCGCACAATAGCATGAAAACAGACTATAACCCCTTTGCTTTGAACAAGGAGAGTCTATGCTAGTGTAGATCTTGTTTTAGAAATGTAAAATCCATTAGGATGTCTAGACGAAGTCACGGTTTGGACTTACAAGGTAGCATGTAAATCAGGATCGTGTGAGGAATCGCACTCGCCGGATTATCATTTAGACTAGTTTTGAATTTACGTAAGAAAAATTTTTCATGTATCCTCTATCTTCTTCAAAGATAAATTAAGATCACACCTGTTAAGCCAGTTAACTGCTGCAAATTATTTTATCAAATCCCATGTAATAGCGGGTGACTCTATTGCCATGAACCGAACAAAAATTCAATCTTTAGGCTGCAAGACAATTTCCTAACGTAAAAATCAAACACTGCTCGACTGGGGAATCGAGTCAAGCGTCCGCACTTTCAACCACTAGACCAAAGTGGCAATAAAAATGTTGGGAATATGATGTCGATTTAATGCTTACGCGGTCAAAATAACGAGCATATATCTACAGTAACCCAATAGTATTAGTAACAGATATGTAAGTATCAATTCCAGTTGGAAGAAACCTACGAATGTTGGAAGATATCGATTCTAAAGCTCAGCGACTGGTTTTAGACGGGATTAGAATAGAACTAAGGTTACAGTAAGATGTGACATTAACGTCGCATTAATTACTACTAACTTAAATACATTGCGTGCTGTGCTGTCGCTATGGGACGCTATCTAAAACGAATTCTAGGAACATTTATCACAAAGTTAATGAGCAATCAAATCTTTTTGTATTCCCATAAAATATGTTAGAAAACCACCAGCTCGGACTGGGCCCGCGTGGTGGATTAAGGCCCACTCAATCTCGAAGAGAGAAGGCCCGTGTCCCATCAGTGGGAACGCTATAGGCTGATTGATATTATGATGATTACGATGGTATAAAACTTACTTCAAATACTGCAATATTATTTTATATCCTGGCATGAAAGCAAGTCTGTAGTCGATAGAGATTTTAAATTCAGGATGTCTGAGTGCAAACAACAGAGACGTGTCATGAAAATTCTTCATGTGGTACTTATCAAGTCATTCATGTGGAATTTAAATAGATTGGCGTATTGTAATAGACTGACGAATGACGATACGAAAAAAAACAATCTTGTATGCACGCCGAGCAAATGTTGGCGTGGTGAATTAAAAGCGTTCATGAAGGTTCACTCAGAAAAGGAAACAGAAAATTGTGGACTGCTAAACGAAGATCTTCGTGGTGACACAGTAGATACAGAACAGTTAAAAAAAAACCATGATTATCTTTGATCTTACGGCAATTTCCGCGCTTATAACGATGGAAATTTTCTTTTATGACGGGATACCACTGTGTTATGTTAAAATTATTCAGTCATTTTAAACAAAAGGAAAGGCTTATTAAATACCTTTCTATGGCCAATTAAATGGATCCTTTCATTAACTTTGGAGAGTTCAAACAACATTTTCACCGCGTTTGCTATTCAGCAATTTTGTACTTAACCTGTTTACCAAAATACATATCTTTTCATCTTTTTAAATTAAAGACTGAATGGAGGTCTACGAAATATAGCTCCCTCTTCCAGCTGTGTTATTAGATTACAAAGGAATAGTATCGCATTGTACTCGTTTAAAAAAAATCTCGTTGCAACCGTATTAAAAGGAGTAATTGTAATAAGACGTCACGAAGGACGAAGATTTTCCTCCAGCTTAAATTTCACTTTTAAATGCATCTTCTCGTCTGACACTTTCTTTGTGAATATTTTTAATAAGAATGAAATCTGATTTAGTTTTCTTGCTTCAGAATGAAGACTTGTTCAGCATAACTTAATTATGATCTGTTTGAATACAATATTTTCTTCTTCGTTGCATTTTGCCATTATAGTTCGGAATCCGCGATTCTAAAGGTGTTCGATTCCACCAAAATTGTGTTCAGCACATTTGTTCACAAACATTCTGCGCTGAACTCCAACAGTGCACGTACAGAGCTGCAGACGCTTTTCCACCGTCAAAATTGTACGTAATTTTTGTAAGCGTACAGACTTACAGTGCAGCACGTTTGTAAATGTTTACTTGAATGGGTCCACCGAAAGAAACATTTGTGCCATACACAGTGCAGTACAGTGTCGCACAGTGCCGCACACTGGTGGAATAGTGCCTTTAGAGATTGAGCATATTTTAGCAAAACTCATGGCTCATGGCGCCCACTCCCTTTCACAGAGCAGAGGCCTGCTTCCCAGTATTAAGAACAATATTATATAGATTATGCAGAGTGGCTCGTGGCTGACCACTCTGTGACTCAGAAAGCTCCTTAAACCGTCGCGTAGGTCCCGGAACTCCCGGAGAAATTCGAGTCTTTACTGGCAGTCAGAGGCTCCAAATTCTAACAACCAGTCTAATCTAGGGATATCGTGTTACCAAGTAACTGAATTGTGGAGGTCAGATAGGCTGCCACTCCATGTAAAATACTGTTAATCAGCTGCATCCGGGTAGACTGGAAGCCGACCCCAACACAGTTCGGAAAAGACTGAAGGAGATTATGCTACATTCTGATTAGAAATAATGTTAATAGACGAAGCTTTCAAGAGGCTCGAAATCAATTTTGGCAGAATTCTTTGAGTAAAACTATGTCAATGATCAAGGAGTAAATCCAAATCACTGAAAAACTAAAACTGAAATGCCAAATAGCTGTTGTACTAATTTTCATCATCTATTTATAACTGTAACTAGACTTCAGAAGTAAAACGGAATTATTACACCGAATTATATAATATTTTCGTCGTGACTGCGCCCACGTCGATGTTCATTTGGTTATATTTAGATCTTGCATCTCGTCTGACATAAGGGTGGATTAAGGAACTGTTGTTCTCTAGCTTATGGGATAATAGGATCGAGAGAAAAAGTAGAGCGCTATCTCGGTCGCGCAAACCTCTCTGATGGTGTCTTTCTTCGACGAGTCATTGCAACGCACCAATGCTGTAACTATGGTTGCAACACTAATGTAATCAGTGTTACAGCAACATGTTGCAAAAGTTTGTTACATAAATTGATTATAATAATGAGGATACTTAAATGTATTATTACTAAAGACGCGTTTGTTTCTTTTTATTCACGAGTTGTGATTCTGAGAGATGACTCATAAAAATCTTGTTTATTACGTTAGATTATTGCATAATTATGTGTTTTATGGTACCAATATCAGGAAAACTGGTTACTTTAATCTATTATTGTGATTTCAGTACTTCTTATAAGCAATGATTTATCCATTTAAGTACACATATTCAGAAAAATCGATCATAATAAAGGTGATAACTTCATAAAATCGTAAAATTCGAAATGCAACAATAATTTACTGTGTGAAACAAACATACAACAAGCATTACATAGTAGGTACATGTACATTGATTATACAACTGGCATAAATACAGAAATAAAAATAAAAACATTGTTGTTTGCACCTTATCGCGTGTTACGAACAGGCAGGTGATATTAATTCGATGTGCATAGTGTATGATGATCATGAATGAGAACTATAGCGAATTAAAACATAATTCGAACAATGTTACCAAAGTAAAAAAATATATATCCGACAAAAACTTAAACTATCCGCAACATATTATTCTATTAAATCACGCACGCTTTTAAACGAAAAACCTGTCAACAGTGAATAACCGCTTTACCGAACCGTAAAATTATTCAATGACGTGTATATTTACTTGAAGCTTACATCTATAACATCGGTATAGGTAGTATAGCGTCAAAACTGGGGCGGATGGAAGGCCAGTCATCCCTTATACCCTAGGCCTGATGCTTATGCATGAGACGGCACCCGACGACGCGTAAACAACTCCAATAATAAACTCTTATATATAACAAGATATATATTTGAAGTGACATAATAATGTGTTTAAATATTCGACTTCCATAAAGCGTTTGTTTACGACATTTCAATCAAATTCTATGACAGAGTTTATGGTTCGTTTCAAACTTCGAACACGCCTTTTTATGATGTAAAACAGAATAATCTAATCGCAATTAGATATTTTCGTAGAATAACGTTTTTAGCCTGATCTAATGATCTGTAATATCTCCAACCGAGATACAAATCAAGTTGTATTATAAAACCGAGATAATGCAGGGTACGTCAAAATATTTAAGTAGCACGCTGACGAATTATCCTGTTATGAAGTAATAATTCTTGGCCGCTTATAAATAATACCGCAGACAACATTATAAGCTTTATAAGACATTTTTCAAAAACATGGCAACACAAAACAATACATTTTTTTATCACTTTGTATGACGAAACAGGCTGGAAGCTTCACATGGAGCATAAATTACGATTCCCCAGTCATTGGTCGCTGCTTTTACTGCTGAAATATAATTAAACGATTTTTTCCCCACATGACATGTGATGATGTGACGTCACTGGACATGTGGGATTTAGAATAATGGTTGGCAACATTATTACGTCAATAATTTGACACATCAAGTGCTTATAAGTAGACTGAAAATATTGAATCTAATTTAGTTGATGCTTTATTATTAGATGCTTAGATATTGATAAATGTGTGGTAGGTACCTAGGTGATAGATTGAAAATGTCAAAACAATATTGATATTATTCTAATTTACAAAGTAACAGGGTTGGCCACATTAATGACATTTAAAATTGTTTGTCTTTTGTTCTATTAGGTACTATTTATGTATATTCTTGCCTTCAACAGGTATGAATTATGCAAATTATGCATAATCTGTAGTCATCATGAATTAATAATGTAACTAGTACAAAAAAAAACAAAGAGAGAATGCAAGGACTTTGAGAACCATTGCTACATTCACTCTGCTATGACTTTAATGTGACTTGAAGTTAAATACAAATTAGGTGATTCTACCTTTATTGTAAATAGCAAGCTGTTGTTAACAGGTGTTTTGTTAACTACATTGATAATATGAATACATTCTTTTTATTATTTTATTTATATTATACCAACAGAATACAAGGTGTTATCACTAAAGCCTTTACAATATGAACTTTTCTGAGTGGGTACTTCCCATTTTAAAATTGTTTTATTCAATTCAATTCACAGATGTCGTTGAACTTGTTTTTATTTTATTTATTTACATAGTACATTTATATTTATGTGTACTTAGACTACTGTTTGTGTGTGTATGTGTCTGTTGTTTCTGTTTTGTCATTTTTGTTTTTTTATCATTCTTGTTTTTAATTTTCATACTTTACAGCATAATATAAAATAAATTGAAGAGCAGTTAATACAATAAAGCGCATACTTGTAATTAGGTACTTTGTATCCAAAATTAACAATACAGTATGTTAATTAAATATGACTCACAACTTCCATTGCTGCTAACTAGGTAGTTTACAGTAATTCACACAAATTAATGTTATGGGGACAATATGTGACCAAAAAATGTAGTTTTTATAATAATTTAATATCTAATTTTAAAAATGGATATTGTGTTTTTTATTATTGTTAAGTTATTTTTTGTACTTGATAAAAATATTTATAATGCTGACATAAAGTAATTAAAAGGACAAGTTTTACTTAATAAATAATGTTTTCTTATTTCTTAAGTCCCCAGCATTCACAAAAATGTTTCTTTTTTCTTTATTCCCTAGTCCTAATCATGCTAAAGTGTTAGAATCAACTATTTCCTAGACCGAGCAACAATGGCCAAGACAAATTGTATGATTAATTAATATTTTATTGGTAATAATCAAACTGTTTTTTTTTTCAATTCAATCTGGAGCAGATTGAGTAAGTAAACAAATTTTTTCATACATTTAATGAGAAAATATATTTATTCATATTATATGATGTTCAGTACTATTATTGTGCAACTGTTTTTCTAATTATAATTACAATAATATGATAAGATTTAATAATAGTTAGATTTTAATAATAGTTGTCTTTGAAAGCAAGGATGTACTCTATAATGTAACTAAAAATATAGGTATTTTTCAATTGAACAATACAGTATAAAAATACATTATTACTTAAGTATTTGTTTTTAAATTTTATTATAACATAAGAATATTACAGAAATACTTTCAAACAGGGTCCGTTCTGCCCCTACTGTTTTCTTGGCCTTTATTCCTGCTCACCAGTTGTTTTAACTGAAATCCATGTTCTTTTTCATCAATCTAATTTTTTATCAAACTTACATGATTATGGTTTATGGTATTAACCAAGCACTACAGGCAGTGTCCAGCAAAGGACAGTAGTTCCCAATATTGAATATTGTTTATGTGTTTAGAAGCTTAAGTTTTGTAGAACCATACTTTATCATACTTGAGTACATAGTTAACATTGTATTACTGAGTCAGAGTATTGTCTAGAGCTGTTTAAAATCAAACAAAAGCCCTGGTTTTTATATAATATCACAATGGAAAGAGATAAGTAACATGAATGAGTAATCCTGCACATTGTTGCTGGTTTGTGCAAGTACTACCCACTTTTTTATTCACTTTAATGACTTCAACTTGTTGTCTCATTACCAGTTTTATTTATTCTGGTTATTATGTAATTAATGTTTTAATTATTGAATGGAAACAATGTTTAAATGTGATTAAAAGTATCACATTCATACTGTGATAGCACTAAGGTATAGGATAAGGTTTTGTGATCAAAGTAATTCTGGAAAACCACACTTACAATCTTTTAAGTGGTTTCCTTATTAATTTGAATAAAGAAATACAAACTGAAAGAAAGAAGAAGCTGTTGAAAGCTGTCTAATTCTGCAATGGCCACTGCAGTCACCTTTCTAGATATTTAATTGAAATATTGATTGTAAAACTTAATATTTATTCAGATATCAATAATTACATGCTACAGGGCAATTAATTGAGAATAGGAAATTGTATATTATGTTTTTCTCATGTAATATTTTATAGTTTATACTCCATGCTACGCTGACCACACTTTCTAGCCTATCTAGGCTATCATTGCAAGTTTACACAATTATTAATTCATGTGTGCTGTACTCAAACACAATCTATATTACCTGTGTACTACCATAAATTAATCCAATCTTATCTCCTTCAAATATTGAACCTCTGATAAGAATGTAGCAATACTTGTGTGTATGTAATTAAAAAAAACAAAAGGTCCAGTTATTAGTTTATGCTATCCAAACAATAAATACACAAATGAGTTTTCAGTCAGATTAAACAGTTATGTAAGGCACTTGATGTGTTTGTTATCAGATTTGTTTATCAGCAGTAGTTTAGCAGTATGACTGGGGAATCAAAACAGATGGGGGCACTTACCTTGAACATAGGTCTGGGATGCCTGGGCGCCGAGGGCGCAGCGGTGGCCGTGGTCGCCGCGGGGGCAGGCGCTGGGCTCGTCACGTGGTCAGCCGGCAACGACTCCGGGACAGTCTGAAGAGTAGGCCTCATAGTCGTCGACATTTTCACAATAACACTAGTTCAAACACTTGTAACACCTTGCTAAACCACCCTCGCGCTTCGCATCCTCTGCGGCGGCCGCGCGCTCAGCCCGCCCGACCAGCCCAGGCCCTCACCAGGACGCCGACACAGGCCCCGACTTAACTCCACCGATCGCCGACCAACAACGCCCATCTAACCGCATTTTCGACCAGAAAAAAACATCGCGAAGCCCTATAACGAAAACTATGTAACGATACACGATACCTATTTCACTTTCACGTATATGTTAACGATCGTCGAGATGGAAAACGGAAATAGACACGCAAAAAACTATTAGAAAGCTTACGGTGTCTTCTCCTGTCACATAAACACTATCAAGGAATTCGGCGTTTAAGCTTTATAACGACGCGTAAAGTGTTTCCGTTAATGGCACCGGCTCGTATAAAGGGTACGAAATCGCGTGGTGGACAAATATAAATCCATTTAATAATAAAATTACTAAAGAAATTCACTTAACTCCGCTAAAAGTCCTCACATTCTTGAATTCACTCTCAAGATGGCGGATTTTACCTACTCCTCGTAAATGGGCACAAGGCTGACACGAAAACATCAACCGGCTCTCTATCAATCCCTTTCTTTTGGCAGCACATGAAAAGAGATAGTGATATGTGAACGACTTCAACGGAGTTTTGTGATACGTCACTGAAAAAACTGCCAATGGAGCATGCGCAAAAGTAGCGAGTATTTGAAACTTTGAACGCATCCGTAGACGTTTTGTTATTGCAAATTATTTGTGCGTAGCATGCCTTTTGCGTCAAGATTGTCTCCTAAAATCACAATAAACCTATCTCAATATTAATGATTTGACATGTTTTCATTAAATCAATTGAATATAAATCTCTGGAAAGATTTATTTGTGGATGTTTTGTAATTCACATGATTCGAACTTTTTGGACATTTTTGAAATAATTTCCTTAGAGTTTTTAGTGGTGACAACATCGGTAAAACTGTTTTTTTTTGAGCTGGCGAGAAATATTAGCGCCATCTTTATAAAAATGGCTGCCTTGTTGTTGGCGACTGTTGGGTGCTTGTTTGGAAATTAATGTTTGTTTCTTTCCTTTATTATGATTTCAAATAACTGCATGTGTAAAATATTGCAGCTTAGGCCGGATGACATAATAAATTGGTGAGTGAGAACTGTCCTATCAATGATAGAGCACAATAAAGTGCTCGGTAACGTAATAACAATCTGCTCAGTTCAGGGCAACGTGAGCTTTTCATTGCGTATTCCGTTTTCTTTATGTTTTTCATGATATGTGTTAGATTATGTATCCCAATGTTTTCTTTGCGAATTCGCATTGAGATTCAAGGTTCAGATACCAGTGAGGGTCATATTTACATAAGTAGTGACCTTAGTTCATACAGACAACAAAAGAATTCTACCACGGATCTGTTGTTAGCAAGTAACGTTCTCGATGTTTTTTTCTTATTTATTAGTGTTGTGCATTCTTTTCAAGTATTCATCGTACTGGAATATGTTAAGTGCTTGCCTTGTCGCTAAATAAAGACTGAAAAAAAGTAGGTGAACGAACCCCGATTTGAGTCCACAAATAGTATAGTATAGTGCTTTCTAAAAGTTCGATTTTTGCTTACGCATCACGACTGCTTCTTCGAATTGAATTTACCAACGTCGCACACATATATTTTGTTGTAAAGTTTCGAGTGATTTACGTCATTATTTATTTACAAGCAAAATATTGACTGCTGATAAACTGTTCAATGTAACATTTCAGCAATGACACAACATTTTTAAGAATGATGTTTTTGTAAAATTATTATATACCACAATATAATAATAAATTTTGTTTGTAATAATTAAAATGTCAATAACCTTTGTAATATTATAGCATTTTCATTGTTCTTTTTAGTCATGTTTGTCGTATCAATTACTAGCTAAAAAGACAAGATGCTTGAATTCTCATCATTCTCCTGCCCCTAACCCAATTTATTTGGGGTCGGCGCAACATGTCTCTTTCTTCCATACTTCTCTATTAGTTGTCATCTCGGTAGTTACTCCCTTCCTAGCCATATCATCTTTCACACAATCCATCCATCGTTTCTTTGGTCTTCCTCTACTTGTATAGCCATCCACATTCATGCTCACAACTTTCCTGACAACTTTTTCCTCATTCCTCCGCATAACATGCCCATACCATGACAGCCGATTTCCACACAACTTTTCAGTCACCGGTGTCACTTTCAGACTTCCTCTTATATACTCATTCTGTATTCTATCCATTCGGGTAACACCACACATCCCTCTTAGCATTCTCATCTCAGCTGCATGCAATTGTCTTTCATTCATTCCTTTTTGTGGCCCAACACTCTGATCCATACAAGACGGCTGGAAGATGCTTGAATTCTGTGGATATTAAATATTTCCATGGTTGTAAATATAAATGAAGAACCTTCAGTAGCATTTATTTTGAAATCTGGTATCGTAAAGATCTTGAATGTTTATAGGAACTAGTATTAGGCACACTTATTACCACCTTTTCGAGGGTAGGCTTAAACCTATTATAAAGTGTAAAGCTTTTGAAACTTAATTTTTACAGTGAAATGTTTTAAAACAGAAAGTGCCTTCATTTTGTCAAAATTAGGCACATGTTTTTTTTTGCTATGAAAATCAACCACTATGGAAGATTGTTAACAGACTACTTTTTTTCTATGGACGGGTTTATAGCTGGTACCATAAATAAACTGTGCCATGAACAATAGACCTTATTGATATTGTAATTCAAACATTCATACTTTGTTGCAATCAAAAATAGTTAATTTAAATTTAGACAGAATTAGCATTCTTTGAATGTTACAGCTTCGTAAGATAGTCCCTTAAACGCCTACTTTTTACCACTTCCTGGTGTTCTGTAGAGAAGAAGCGAAACATTATCCCCAGCATCAATCATAAATGCATCTTATGAATGTGTATAAAAATCTTTTTCCAGATTCGCACCTGCTTCATAAGAAACCCAACAGTTGTCCAAAAGGAGAGCATTTTATATAAATGAGCCCCACCTAGTTCTCTAAGCTAGTAGTTTCCGTCAGTGGTCATATTTTGTAGTAGAGGAGTTACCGTAGTATGTCCAAGATGTGGCCGGCTTCGCAGTACTCACACAGCAATGCTCCAATACCACCCATCAGTGCCACTAAAGCTAATGAGCACCAGAATCAGCAGAACTTGAAGACTTTGGGCATGACCTCTGCTATTTCTATGGCAGGTGTGTATACGGTTCTAAGAAGAACATTCATCAATAATTTGTTAATCTTCTTGTCTTATTTATTTATTTAATAGGAATAAAAAGGCGTTAAGAAAAAAAACTTATACTAACTTAGAAATAAATATAAATATTTATAAATTTGGTTCTTTGGTTCGCCTTTACATGGAAGATATCCAGATCTATGTACTGGGTCAGCAAAAAGTTCGGCAGTGTAATAGTTCTGGCGGTGGGTGCAGCATTAAGGATGATATACCGAGTTGTTACGCCAGAGGGGCTTTCCTTTAAACTGCCTATACTAGGTACCATTTTCAAGCTCTGTACCAAAAATCTATTAAAAAGGAGTCAGTCTGTATTTACAAAGGGTGGTTGAGTTTTACTCTGATAAGTGATATGTATGCTATGTATTTAGTTAGTCTGAAAAAAAAACTTTATTTTTACACCATATTGAATTAATAAAACTAAATAGTATACATAGTGTAATTTAATACATATATATATATATAAATTACAAACTTAGTGTCTAATTCCAGACATCTATAAGCAAATATTATTATAGCACTTTTTAATTAAGGTTTTATTTGCATTTTATACCTGTATTTGAACACAAGTTGACATGTCGTTGAGAATATCACTTGTTCAACCAATATTACTGAGGTGTAAGAAATACTGAAATCAATACCTTTGCTGTTGAGAAACAAAAAAAAACACGCAATTATAGTCTCTGTTTTAATGTCCATAAACAACTTTTAACACAGGTCCAAAACCCATTGACATTGAGAAAACCACAGAGCTGAAAGAATCCCTAGCCCCATATGGGGTGTTTGAGACGGAGCAAGAAATGCATCATCGTATGGAAGTCTTGGGAGCACTGCATCGTCTCGTGAGGCAGTGGATCAGGGAAGAGTCGACGCGGAAGAACATGCCGCCTAGTGTTGCTGAGACTGTTGGAGGAAATATTTACACATTTGGATCTTATCGATTGGGGGTAAGTCTGGCTAAGGTATGCAATCTCAACTCGATTGCACATCTTGAGAACTCACATGCTAAAACTAGAGTCGTGATTGGCATCTTAATTTCAAAGTTTTCGAGAAACAGTTTTCTTCTACTTTTTGTTTCAACAAACATTCCTAAACTTAATTAAAATGTAAACTACAACTACTTTGTCTAATCGTGTTATACATATTTTCCTAATTAATAAAGATTAGTCTGGAACAAAAAACAAAAACCGATTGAAACTTAATTGAAATTGAAAATGGATAGATTGGGATCTCTTCGCCTGGTTTCACACCTGTTCCTGTTTCGGCAAAGTAAACTACCGGCACAGACATGAGTTTTTGGGAGCTTTTAGAGAACTTACGCCACTATGAAGGATTGGTGGGAATATTATTATCTTTGTAAGACTGTTGGCTCTTAAATAATATAAATATTGTCTGGAAAATTAAAATAAACATTAAACTAAGTATTAAAAAGCTAATAATTAATTATGGTTTTAATTTTGTATATTTGAATACGAGGCATTTGGCTACTTTGTACGGGTCTATTACTAGTAGTGCACAAACAAAACGCAGAAACGTGTTTGTGCATAATAAACATTTTTCTCTCTTTTCTGTTTTCATATGCTGGCTATAATAGTCCCATAGTCCTTGAAAGATGATTTCAATTAAGTTCTCAATGTTAGCAACAATCAACACTCGTTTTCACTAATAGATTGTCATAAATAGTACTCTATTACAATGGAAATACAATTGAAAATGCAACATACAGTTTTGTTACTTATTACAAGACTCAGCTACATAATAATATTGTTTCATTGATATACTTTTATTATGAGAAAAGATATTAAATTGCATTAACATCAAGTTTTCTTTAGTAGAATTCTCTGATTTTAGGGATTCATGTGCGTATTGTATCTTTTGCTTTAAAATTGAGGCATCTTATTATATGGCGAACCAAATCGATGTACTTTGTGGAAATAAATCCAGAAAAAATCGCGTTTAAGCATAAAGTGGTCATTCTTGCTTACGGCTTCGTCAACAGACGGGATTTTTGAATTCGAAGCCCAATTTTGCACCTTAACTCGCTGAACATAAATACAACAAGTTTATTTTTTAATGTCATAAATTATCCACTACCCTACATTTTTTGTTCCCTTGATCTTCCTCTCTTGAATCGGCAGCAAGTAGGTATACCGGGTGCAACCGAAAGGGTATATACATGCAAAAGCATATGCTACAGACCACCAAACTGAACAACTTTTAAAACAGGACCAAACCCGAAATTGCAAAAAAAATCTGCTGTTCTATACATTTTTGGTCACGTGTCTCGTCGAAATGCAGGGAACAGCTGTTTTTTTTTAGAACACCTGTATATGAAGAGTTCATGCCGTGGTAATTCAGCAAGATAAGACCTGACCATCACCAAAGCGCACGGACGTACTTCAAAATTCCGCTTTGTTATAACATTGCATGTGTTCCTTGCAGGTACATCACAGAGGCGCTGACATAGATGCGCTATGCGTGGCGCCGCGTCACATCGACCGGATTGACTACTTCGCCTCCTTCTATGACCTGCTGAAATTGCAGCCTCAGGTTAGTACAACATCAGCTGGATTGTTACCGATGACCCGGAAGATGAAGGGCTAAGGAAGGAATATGAATAAGTTTTAGGCAGTAAGAGTCTGACAATCCCTTCCGCTCCACACACAGCGGGAGGATCATTTGATGATTATCCATTCTTAAAAAAAAAACTTTAGTATAGCAACAGATAAGAAATTGATATTTAACTAATCTAACTATGAGAACGCCTTTCACGTCTTTTCCCAAAATGCTACGATGCCTGGAATTTAACCTTTTGAACGCCATTGTCAGCCATACAGGGTGGAATTTTGTAATGCCACATGGAGGGAAAGTACTTTTAATACTGTAGATAGAACATTTTACTCAAAGAAAACATTCCTTTATTTTTGAAAAAAAGAGAACTGCATTCAAAGATTTCCAAAAATTCGCTTGCTACACCCGGGAATCGTACCGACTAAAATCTGCAAAAAGTACACCCTGTGCTTTTATTGCATCGATCGTTAGGATCAATTATAAGGATGAAGCTCTCAAACAAACTTGATAAATTAAATGATAGGCAAACCATGAAATCTTAAATTATTTACAAAAAATAGTAAACTAAGTAATTAGTTACTCGAAATGGGCTCCATTTTCTTGGATACACAAATGTATTCACGTAACTTATTCATATCTAGTAACCTTTAATAACATGTTGTGGTGAATATTATAAATCGTATTCTGTACTTCAACTCTCAACTCGTTTACTTTCGCATAAGATTTAATGAAAATTTGATTTTTCACATATCTCCACAAAAAAATGTAAATGGGCGAGATCTGGTGATCTCGTAGGCCATCTGATTGTACCGTTTGTACCAATCTTCAATCGTCTGATCCAAATAGCAACTCGTCATTTTAATGGATAAATCACGTCAATGATAATTATTAATTACTAACATAAGTTAACAGATGAATCTTTGACTTAAAGATCTTTTACTTGACTCATTGATTTTATAAGTCCAGATTGCATGGTTTTCCTCTCATTTAATTTATCAAGTTTCTTTGAAAGATTTTATCCTTATAAGTGATCCTAACGATCAACGCAATAAAAGTACAGGGTGTCATTTTTACAGATTTTAGTCGGTTCGATTCCCGGGTGTAGCATGCAAATTTTTGGAAATCTTTGAATGCAGTTCTCTTTCTATTCAAAAATAATGGAATGTTTTCTTCGACTAAAATTTTCTATCAATAGTATTAAGAGTACTTTCCCTCCAGGTGCCATTACAAAATTCCACCCTGTATATGTACGTGTGTACAAATATGTAACTATGTGGGTTCACTATAAAACGAAATAAACAATTAAATCATTACATTTGTGTGAAAAAATTAATAAATTAAAAATTGAAACTCGTACTTATTTAATGACATGAAACAAATTAAAAGACACCATGGATATTGGGAAATTCATGATAACAAGAAGAAATAAATTTGTAGCTTGGCGTGGAGGGCACGCGCGTGCGTTTATGTTCTGGCGTTCAAAAGGTTAAATGTTTGACACTCACATACAGCCCATTGAATTGACATTTGAATGGTATCTGTACCGTGATACGAACTCTAATCAGAAAAATAAAACATCCCCAATTATCGTGTGTTATCCTCACCCACAACGTTAAGATTCTAATTTCTGTGCAGGTAAAAGACTTGAGAGCAGTGGAAGACGCATTCGTGCCAGTCATCAAGATGAACTTCGACGGAATTGAGATTGACTTGCTGTTTGCCAGGCTGGCTCTCAAAGAAATACCAGGTAAGGACTTTCTAATACATATCTGCAAGCAATCCTGACCCTTACAAGTCCGTACGGTCCGACTGCCACCACCTAAAGCAGTCGTATTTTGATATAACTTCACAGTGGGAAAGAGATGGAGCCATACGACGTGTATAGCTCCGTCTCATTCTAACATTGAAGTAGTATTAAAGTAATACTACTAATATAAGAAGTGGTTAGTTCACTCACTGGACATTGAACCTACCAAGACCTTGAACACCTTAAAGTACTGAAAGACTGACAGATGTGTGTGTATTTGCACGCGCGCGTGTGTGCGCGTGATTACCCAATTGAAGAAATCTTCGTTCTAGAAAATATAACTTTTTATTATCTGTGTCAACAAGCATAAAAATATTTATAGAAAAAACAACAATGTTGGTTCTTAATGCAAAACACTTAACCTAACGGTATTAATAGGTCTTTTGTGTAATAAATGGATGGTTTTCCTCAAGGAACAAATAAAAATAAACTCTGAAGGTGCTAACCTGCTTGCTTGCACACGAGTTTATGGTTAAATTTATTAAGTAGGTACTTGAACGGTTCGTACGTGAAGACCAGAGGGGCCTTCACTTAGGAAGCTCAGAGGTAGAGCTCGTGTAGTGTGTTGTAGGGATTTCTATCCTACAGAATGCAAACACACGGGCAGCAGTTATTGAATTAAATTGCTTTTTGACGAATACATGTGTCCAGCAGCACGGCTACTGATAGATTCTTATTCATTTCTTTTATAAAAAAACTTATCAAAATATTCTATAATTTGGAAAGGTCGAATGCTGTCAGTTATTTTCTAACCGGCCAGCCCTAGATTCTACAAAACGTTTCATCCAGGCTCCACATTACAATTAGGTACAACAAAAAATTCTGAGTCATTTAATCTAATTTCAGACCATTATCTAGTTCAGAATGGTTACTATTCAATTAATTAAAAAAAATAGAAACTTTTTATTCCTAAACTTAACATCACGCCTGTAATCCCCGTAGGGTTAGGCAGAGATGTACCTGGTAGTGCACCCAAGTGTAGCCAGTCATGTTTAGGTCTCTAGTAATAAGGGCGAACCTATTGCCATCAACCAGGCACAAATCTAGACTCAGTGCTGCTGGGTTCAGCGGGATTGTCCGAAAGGTTACCGCTACCCCGCTACATAACGGGCTAAGGAAAGAACATGGATGGGTATTAGTCAGTAAGAGTCTGACAGTCACTTTCGGTTCACCCAGAGCGAGAGGGGTCATTTGATGATTTCCTAACCTCAAAAAAAAAGCCTGATAGGTTCAATCCTATGATTCAAATAAAAACTAACGGGTGATTTTTTAAGAGGTATAGGATTTGATTTTCAAAAATAACACAACAATTTGAAAAATTTGATGAAATCTTTATTGGAATCGATAGAACGATCAATATAATTTAATGTTTGAAGATGATTTCATGCAAATGCTGGCCGCGGCTCCGGTTTAGATGGCCCATTCGCAAGGCCCAATTTTGGCACACTCTCTCCAACATATCAGCCGGTATATCACGAATAAATGCTTCAATATTGGCTCCCAGTGCGTCAATCGTTGCTGGTTTATCCCTGTAGACATGAGCCTTAACATGGCCCCACAAGAAATAGTCCAAAGGCGTTAGATCACACGATCTAGGCGGCCAATTGACGGGCCCAAAACGTGAGATAAACTGTTCACCGAAGGCGGCTCTCAATTGGGCCATTGTTTCGCGTGCCGTGTGGCATGTGGCACCGTCTTGTTGAAACCACGTGTCAGGCATGTCCAATTCTTCTATTTTGGGCAAAAAAAAATCGCCAATCATCACACGGTAGCGCTCGCCATTCACAGTAACGTTTCGGCCATTGTCGTCTTTGAAAAAGTACGGCCCGATGATGCCACCGGCCCATAATCCACACCAAACAGTACATTTTTCGGGATGCAGTGGTAGCTCTTGCAATGCTTCTGGCTGGTCTTCACTCCAGATGTGGCAATTATGCTTATTGACATATCCATTCAACCAGAAATGAGCTTCGTCGCTGAACACAATTTTTCGATAAAATAGTGGATCTTCCTGCAACTTTGCCAATGCCCATTCACCAAATGTTAGACGTTGTGGGAGGTCGTGTGGCTTCAATTCTTGCACCAGCTGTATCTTGTAAGGTTTTACACCCAAATCCTTTCGCAAAATTTTCCACGTAGTGGAGTAACAGAGGCCCAATTGCTGCGAACGGCGGCGAATCGACATTTCACGGTCATCACTAACACTGGCGGATACAGCCGCAATATTTTCTTCGGTTCTCACTCTAGGTATGCGTGTTCGTGGTTTAATGTCCAATAATGTAAACTGGGTTCGAAATTTAGTCACAAGCTGCCGAATAGCTGCCTCAGTAGGCCGACCAAACTGCCCATAAATTGGAAGAATTGCGCGATGCAGTCTCTTAACCGAGCATGCATTTTGATAGTAAAATTCAATAATTTGCAAGCGTTGTTCGTTCGTAAGTCGATTCATGGTTAAATTATAGACCAAACTGAACAAGTTTTACAATGACACAAGACACGATTCACGCGTGATCTGGCAAAAACAGTGTTGCCAAAAAGATACCAGTAAAAAAATCACCCTTTATAAGTGCCAGATCAGTTAATATTTTCAATGCTTTTATAGGAAACTAGCTGACCCGACAGACGTTGTCCTGTCTTAACTGTGATACCTACCCTACCTACCTGCCTACCTACCCTACTTACCTACCTACCTTACCTACCTACCCTACCCACCCACCCTACCTACCCTACCTACCTACCTACCCTACCTACCTAGCCACCCTACCTACCCTACCTACCTACCCTACCTACCTACCTACCTACCTACCTACCTACCTACCTACCTACCTACCTACCCTACCTAAAAATAAACAAAATAAAAATGTATTCTGCTATTCAGGGCGGCGACAAATCCAACGAAACAAAAACCATGAAAATTGGTCCAGCAGATCTCGAGTTATAATGGAGGGAACAAACCCGTCTTTCTTTTATATATATAGACTAGCTGACCCGACAGACGTTGTCCTGTCTTAACTGTGATACCTACCCTACCTACCTACCTACCCTACCTACCTACCTACCTACCTACCCACCCTACCTACCCTACCTACCTACCTACCCTACCTACCCACCCTACCTACCTACCTACCTACCCTACCCTACCCTACCCTACCCTACCCTACCCTACCCTACCCTACCCTACCCTACCCTACCCTACCCTACCCTACCTACCCTACCTACCTACCTACCTACCCCAACTACCAAAAAAAAAAAAGCGCGGAGACAAATCCAACGAAACAAAAACCATGAAAATTGGTCCAGCAGATCTCGAGTTATAATGGAGGGAACAAACCCGACTTTCTTTTATATACAGGGTGGAATTTTGTAATGCCACCTGGAGGGAAAGTACTCTTAATACTGTAGATAGAAAATTTTACTCAAAGAAAACATTCCTTTATTTTTGAATAAAAAGAAAGCTGCATTCAAAGATTTCCAAAAATTCGCTTGCCACACCCGGGAATCGAACCGACTAAAATCTGTAAAAAGTACTTTTATTGCATCCTGTACTTTTATTGCATCGATCGTTAGGATCAATTATAAGGCTGAAATCTCTCTAACAAACTTGATAAATTAAATGATAGGAAAACCATGAAATCTGGACTTATAAATTCAATGATTCAAGTTAAAGCTCTTTAAGTCAAAGATCCATCTGTTTAGTTATGTTAGTAATTAATAATTATCATTGAGGTCATTTATCCATCAAAATGACGAGTTACTATTTAGATAAGACGATTGAATATTGGTACAAACTCGGGGAGTTTCCCTAAATAAAAGGTTATCAATTCGATGCGATATTTTTGTGACCCCAAGCAGAGTTACTTTATGCCTATAATATACCGGATTCAAACTAAAACTACGAACAAACAATAGGCATTTGTCGCTTCAAAAAACCCCATATGATAAGACTACTGGTTCCCGCAGCTTCCTTCAATATTGGGATGCCTACAGCATTTTACGAAATGCGGCGCATACAGTGTGATGAAATGTGCTACGTTTCACATGATTTCATACAACGAATGTGCGATCAGCTTAAAGCTTCATTTATATTTTGTGATCTACTTTAACTAGCTTGTGTTGTGTGAATAACATGAAGCAACAATAATAGTTACACAGTCTATACAATCTATATACGATGCAAGTCATTGGTTACTTCAATATCAATGTATGCCATAGGCAAAAACTTTAAACGTGTACATGGGGCTTAAGCGCGTGGTAGACTAAGACAAAGATGGCGTACGTGATTGACTCCTACCAAAACTGGCCCGCATTAGCACAAAACAGAAGTGTGTGTGTGGAACAGATAGCTCTTTGCTCTACATCAGTGGTTCCCAAACTTATTTTTCCTAGTTTGAGAAAAAATATTTTTTGGGGCCCACATATTTTCACCTACTCAAAAACCACTATCTAGATGAAATTACAAATCGCCCCCTAAACCTCTAAACAACGCCCCAATTTTTTTCTGGGTCTCTGACTGTTCCCCTTTAGGCCTGCAGCGGCCACAAGGGGGTGTTATCGCCCACTTTGGGAAAGACTGTTCTATATCGAGAATTTGAGACAATACAGCCTAAACAGACACGAGTAACATTATTGTAAAACTCCATTACAGTTTTGTTACGTCCATAACAAATTGTTAGACGTCAATTGAACGTCATTCATTGTTAGTGGCTCCCTGTTTGAAAACACTTACATAAATACTTAGCACATCCGTCGTAAATTCTCACCATACGAGTACAGTCACGAGCACCAATATGTAGGTATATACTGAGCAAATTTAAAAAGTGTTTTTCTGCTTCTGCATTTGTTGTAATTTTATGTTGTTACGGACATAATATTTGGGAACCCATACTAATATGAAATAGGTTCTAATATCACAAAGTTGCCGTTATTCCACGAGAAAATAGCTTTTGAATGTTTATAAGAGTATACATATTGGTGCTCGTGACTGTACATACTGACTGTACAAGCTAGTTTGTAATAGTATAGTCATTGCTCTGCAAAACTTGACCCCTCTTCTTTATTTATTTTGTAACTTTTTGAGTAAAAATAACGGGATTCTTTCGTCGAAATCTGGTCTTCGTTATTCTAGTAATCTAGTACTCGTAGTCTCTTTTTAGGGTTCCGTACGCAAAAGGTAAAACGGGACACTATTACTAAGACTCCTCTGTTCGTCCGTCCGTCTGTCACCAGGCAGTATCTTATGAACCGCAATAGTTAGACAGTTGAAACTTTCACAGATGATGTATTTCTCCCGCCGCTATAACAACAAATACTAAAAAACAGAATAAAATAAAAATATGTAAGGGGGCTCCCATACAACTGACATGATTTTCTTTGAAGTTTTTTAAATAAGTAATACATTACTTACTTATTATGATATAAATATATTATATTTATATTTTTTTGAAGATTTAACTTCAACGTCGAGTAATACCCGAACGACAGGACTGAGCCTCTCCCGCGCGGAGCATTTAATTTTGGGAAAAAAATTGGGTTGTCTGTTAATGCTGAATAGAACCTAATAATAGACAAGCTTGGTTAGAGAGTCAATCAATCTGACTAGCTTTTTCCCAACTATGTTGGAGTCTGCTTTCAGTCTAACTGGATGTTGCTGAATATCAGTATTTTACATGGAGCGATTGCCTATCTGATCTCCACAATCCGGGTAATACGTTACGGCTTGGTAAGACTGGCTGTCAGATTTTGGGCTTCTGACGACCCGTTACGACTGTCAAAGACGCATAAATAACAGCCGGGACCAACGGCTTAACGTGCTTTCCGAGACACGGAAGAGTCTCAATATGTATGGATGGTCACCCATCCACGGACAAACCTTGGCTAACGTAGCTTAACCTGATGGATCAATTCGTGCGCTGTTATTACTTAGTCTTTGTTAGAGATTAATTAAAATAAATCCAAACTTTAAACTGGTTGTAGGTGAAGCGTGATTGTTTATCTTTTGTGATATAAACCACGGTCCCATAATAGCCTAGCTCCTGAATCCATGTTCATAGTTTGTCAGACCTTAAGAAAATAGAATGTAATAAAATACAATCTCCTTCTGCTGGCTTCCTGCATTTCACAATGATTTCTCAATATTGGTTTTTAAGAATGCAAAGTTCAAATTGAAATGACTCACGCATTGCATGATAAGAAACCAAATAATCAATGTCAATGTCATCATTGAAAAAATCGTAATTTGGCGTAGTAGGTGGCAGTCCGTTCTTTATCAAAACAGATACCGTATTTATTTGTTAAAGCAAGCCCGGTTAAGCAGTAGAACACCTCCTCGGTTGAACTGCGAGATGCCCATAAAAAAAAAACATTTACAAGACAGAACCGGCTTTTAAGAACCAGTCGTGCTACGCCGCAAGGATAGTTCTTTTGGGAAACCCCTAAAATCAAAGTTTCTAGAATTAAGGTCTTAAATTCCCTTTAATAAGAACTTACAATACAGCCCAAGATTCCGCCATCTTGGATTTGTTAGCCGACCTCTGTCGTCTTCTATTTCAATCCAAGTTCGAAGTACGAAAGTTTCTCTTTATGTCCCTAACTACAGTCTGTATGGCTGGGACATAAGTCCCGCCCACTTCCTCTATTTCCATAGGAGTATATTACTGTATTATATAGTAATACTAGCTGACCCGACAGACGTTGTCCTGTCTTAACTGTGATACCTACCCTACCTACCTACCTACCTGCCTACCTACCCTATCTACCTGCCTACCTACCCTACCTACCTAGCTACCTACCCTACCTACCCACCCTACCTACCTACCCACCCTACCTACCTACCCTACCTACCTACCCTACCTACCTACCCTACCTACCTACCCTACCTACCTAGCTACCTACCCTACCTACCCACCCTATACCCTACCTACCTACCTACCTACCTACCCTACCTGCCTACCCTACCTACCTACCTACCCTACCTACCCTACCTGAAAAAAAATAAAAAAAAATAAAAAATGTATTCTGCTATTCAGGGCGGAGACAAATCCAACGAAACAAAAACCATGAAAATTGGTCCAGCAGATCTCGAGTTATAATGGAGGGAACAAACCAGACTTTCTTTTATATTATAGACTAGCTGACCCGACAGACGTTGTCCTGTCTTAACTATGATACCTACCTTACCTACCCTACCTACCTACTCTACCTACCAACTTACCTACCCTACCTACCATACCTACCCTACCTACCCTACCTACCTACCTATGCAAAAATGTGCAAT
Organism: Hyppa rectilinea; assembly: GCA_951799385.1. Classification (NCBI taxonomy): domain Eukaryota; kingdom Metazoa; phylum Arthropoda; class Insecta; order Lepidoptera; family Noctuidae; genus Hyppa; species Hyppa rectilinea. Next base: position 8,131,967 of record OX637325.1, read on the forward strand.
AAAAATATTTTTCTCATACAAACTTTGCCACCCCTTGTAACCCTGTTAGGGGTTGAATTTCCAAAAAATAATATGCCTATGTCCTTCTCAAGAATGCAAACTATCTACATACCAAATTTCAGCAAAATCGGTTGGGTGGTTTAGGCGTGAAAAGGTAGCAGACAGACAGAAAGACAGAGTTACTTTCGCATTTATAATATTAGTGTGGATTATAGATTATGTATTATATGAATACTGTATGCTAACACCTAGCACAAACACATGGCGTATAACACAAAAATATGTTGCTGAAACAATATTGCGTAACTTTGTTTTCTCAATGAATATGTGGCTTTAATTCTTTTTTTTTAAACCAGCAAATATTTAGGAGGCTTATTCTTATACTTGCGAAATTACAAAATACCGATTAATTTATCACTACAGCATCAGTCTCCCGGCGCTACCCCAATATATTTGAGGTCTGCGCAGCACCTCATCTTCCATACAGCTCTAACAGCCATCTAAGTATTACCAATCTTTTAAGACTTTTTTTACTCGCCTGCTCTGTCCTACTCCTAAGTGAAGGGCTCCTTCCAATCCTTCCTTCATTTGAGCTTTTATTTTTTTATTAAAATTATCATTTAATTTATATTCGACCTTGTAATTTATTTGCCACTTGATAACACCCAGTTGACCCAGTAAATTAAAACTATCTTGAAATTACATAGGGTTGCCAACTATACTGTTAAAATCTGTACTATACTGTTTTTGCACTTTGTTATACTTTTACAATTGTATTTGTTTCCTATCCACTATCAGAAAGGGATTTTTTTGTTATGAGTGGCGGAATGATAGAAATGGAGCCAGTACAAATTAGATAAATAAATTACTTCTCATTTATTTTAATTACAATAATTGTAATGAGGCTTATGAAGGCTTAAAATATGATAGTACATTGATTAGTTATGCAAGAAACACTAAAACATGTATTTAGAACATTGAAAAAATACAGTTCATTTCTCTAAAATACTGTTTATTTTCTTTCCCAGACGTCGTCATTACTTTATTTCTTGTAAAAAAAAGTTGGCAACCCTATTCCTACCCCAAAGAGACGTAGGCAATTTATGATGTGGGTGCCAACCTTAGGGTGATAAACAAATACCAAGTTGACTATACCACTACAGCCATGATCAAAAATTTACCCATTTTTTTTCTTGTTCGCAGATTCGTTTGACTTGCGCGACGACATGCTACTGAAGAACTTGGACCAGAAATGCGTGCGTTCCCTCAACGGTTGTCGCGTAACTGACGAGATTCTGCGTCTTGTGCCCAATATCAACAACTTCCGACTGACGCTTCGAGCCATCAAGCTGTGGGCCAAACGTAAATATTACCATCATACCATACTGTTTTCCTTCTACTTGTTTCTACTTTGGCATTACTAAGTGCGAATTTTACCAATTAAAGTGAAGGCTATCAGCACATAAACCCCGTTTAAGGTCTGTCAATGTCATTATCTGTGGAATATTGATACTGACAGGTCTTGAACGTGGGTTACGCGTCATTTTCATTAGTAAAATTGGCACTTATGGTGGCTACTTCATTACAGCCCACGAAATTCAAAAGTTCTTACGTTTTCTGCGAATATTTTTTTATTTCATGGGCTTACGGCTAAAGTCTCCTTTGACGGTAGTAGACTTTGCGAAGGCATGGTATGCAAAGTTATTATCCTAGTGTATACCTACAGAATTCCTGCCTTGTTGGTTACCGCCCTGTACTATTTGGTAAGTGGTAGTATCAGGAACTAGAGAACTTAGTTGCTTATAAGAAATATCTACGGAAGCCCGACCGCTTAACTGAGACTGAGGCAGTGATAGCCTAGTGGTGTGGTCGTCAGTCTGCCAAGCCATAGTGTGCGTCCACACTGAATGCGCGGTGACTGGAGCCTAGGCGGGCGCGGCGAGCGGGGCGTGCGGTGGCCACACTTAAGCGCGAGCTCTTGTAGCGGTTCGATGTATATCAGGTGTTGCAAACATGGACGAGGACCTGCTTTTTTTACTAGACAGTCCGATCCTGAGATGGGAGGTGTTGAACACTAGACTACTATGGTGTGCACGAAATTAATAAAAACAGAGGAATATCTGGTGAATTTCTTAACTCATATGAAGAACTGAGATTATACCCTACAAAATTCTTTGAGTACTTATACGCGAATGCCCATGTCAACGTTTGACTACATACTAAGTAAAATAGCCCCTAAAATCACCAAAGAAGATACTAACTTTCGCAAAAGTATTAGACCTGAGGAGAAATTGTTCATAACTCTGAGGTAAGAATAAAACAAGATTTTACTAAGTTTTGTATTTATATGTAGTTTATAGTAGGTTTAGATTGAATGGCACTTAAAAACAGTTCAGTATTTATTGACAAACAAGCACAGACGCGCATACGCCGAGCGACAAGACCGAACTAAAGTACGAGTCACGAGAAGCTATAAATTATGTAAACAAACATCTTTTACTAAGTAAACATTTTATACTGCGAGATAATAATAAATTGACCATATTCAATCGACATGAAATATAGACGGGTTATATGAAAGTAACAACCTATTTAATTTAGTCGGATCATATTTTAACGACGCAAAGCGCTATCGTTTGTGTTTCTTGGTACCGGAACGCGTCCGTCGCAGGGATTGTAAACTATCGGGACGCCATTTTGAAATAAACGCGTCATTCGAGTTTCGAATGCGTACGAGTTTGTTTCACACAGAAATGGATCATTTCAAACATCGGAATCTGACGAATAATTATTCTTAAATAATACCTATATGTTAATTAATATTTGCTACTTAATAATTTAAACAAATTCATTTTTTTTGTTGGTCCAAATGTTGTGAACTCCTGAACACTTGTTTACAAAATTTATAGCTTCTCGTGACGGGTACTTTAGTTTGTTACCCCCGCCACCCGCGCATTGGGTCGCTCGCTGACTAGGCCCGTAGTGCGGCCAGAACGCGCGGACAGGAGCGTTTGAAAACTACGCACGCTGTCTCGCTCAGTCCCGTCGCACTAGGCTTCCGCCTTAGTCACTACAATATGGACGCAAAGGCGCGTTTCATATGTTTGATACTTCGCGCCCGTCGTCGCAACCGCGCTAGGCTCGCAGTGTGGACGCACACATAGATGTCGAGTTCGAACCCAAGGCCAGACCTCTGCGAAGGAGGTGGCGGGATGGGAGAGAGAAAGGTCCTCCCGTCCCAGCCGCCGCGGGAGACGCTCCGGGCGTCGGGAGCCACGTGACGACTCCCGGCCACCGTAGGCGCGGGCCTGCGGACGGTGAGTAATGGGTGACTCACCGTCCGATCAGCACCAGACCCGTGCCGTACGGCGCGTATATGTTCCACGCGCGCCTCAAAGAGATGTCAGCATATGAAGGGGCCCCTCAGGGCCAAGCCTGCCGGGTAAGCGGGATTGTCCGAAAGGGTTACCGCTACCCCGGAACATAAAGGGCTACGGAAGGAACATGGATGGGTTTTAGTCAGTAAGAGTCTGACACTCCCTTCCGCTCCACCCAGAGCGGGAGCAGTCATTGGATGATTTCCCAGCCTTAAAAAAAAAAAAAGGCCAGACCTCTGACTTTTAGGATTAATGTGTGTATTGGTTAATTGTCACTTGCTCAAAAAAGGTGAAGGAAAAACCATCGTGGACATGCCTGAGAGATATTTCTCAATATCATCTGAAGTTGAGTCAGAAGCCTATGGGCAGCATAAAATCACTAACAGAATTAACACCATTCCTACCTTCATTAAGCTTCTTCCTCCATCTTCCACAGGTCACGGCATATACTCCAACACCCTGGGCTACCTGGGCGGCGTGTCCTGGGCCATGCTCGTAGCCCGCACGTGCCAGCTGTACCCCAACGCTCTGCCAGCCACGCTGGTGCACAAGTTCTTCCTGGTCTTCAGCCAGTGGAAGTGGCCGCAGCCTGTTCTACTGAAGCAACCCGATTCCGTCAACCTCGGGTTCCCCGTTTGGGATCCTAGAGTTAGTATACTGAGAGAATTTTCTTTTATTGATCATGTATGTAGAGGCTGACATTTAACACGTTTTATACAAAGTAGCGCGCGCAAGCGTTACGCAACTAATACAACTTTAATTATTCTACTGTTCCGGTGTACCAAACATTACGGTCATGACTGGCTCAAATCTATTTATCCTTTTTTTTGAGGTTGGGAAATCATCACTCCTATCCGCTATGAGTGTAGTGGAAGAGAGTGTCAGACTTACTGACTAAAACCCATCCATATTCCTTCCTTAGCCTTTTATGTTCCGGGATAGCAGTAACCCTTTCGGACAACCCCGCTTACCAAATGTCTTTTACTTCAAATTTTATTTTGTTTAGTAACTACCACTGATATCCTTCCTTCTAATATCTGAAAGCAGTGAAGGAATCGATATGTTCTAGAACAAAACAATTGAAGACACGACAAGTGATTCCTACTAATCCGCGTTGTGCCTTTGTAGTAGATATCAGCCCGCTTCTCAGTGCGGAGTGCTTTATATCTCAATGGAAAGGTTATAGACTGATTGTGTAAGTTTGCCAAAATGACAGAAACTACTAGGAGTATTAAGATTGTGATGGGGTTGCCATATCTTAGATAAAACCTTCTAAATAACCGACAAAAAAAATTAATTAAGGTGGATGCTCAAAGGAAGCCCGTAAAATTCAATTTTTTCACGTTATTTGTGTTTGTTCTGCAGAACAGTGTCAGGTTGTATCTTAATCAAAATATGATTCGCGAACAACTATGTATTTAAATAAATTAGCATGCGCGTTATCAATACTCTCTCTAAGTTAGTTTGATTTATTAAATCACTAGCTGGGATAAGGGCAGGAGAATGATAGCTGCTGCCAGCGACTTCGCCCGCGTGGTAGTCGGAAATTATCCCAAGGGAACGTACTACCGGGATACAAAGTGTTAATCCAGGTCATAAACTACCTCTGTGCCAAGTATCATTCATTTCCATTCATCTGTTTGAGTGTGAAGGACGGACAAACATGACGCTTGAAAGGCAAGAATTACCAAGCGACTTGTTGGGCAATATTGAGTCACACTATTTCATAACATATTGAGGAGCTCGTGGCTAAGTACTAAGAGCCGCACAGGTCGATCAATCAGGTTAAGCTACGCTTGCCGGGTTGGTCGAGGATGGGTGACCATCTTTACATAACGAGACTCCTCCGTGCCTCGGAAAGCACGTTAAGCCGTTGGTCCCGGCTGTCATTTCTGTATCTTTGACAGTCGTTACGGGTAGTCAGAAGCCCGAAAATCTGACAGCCAGTCTTACCAAGGGGTATCGTATTGCCCAGTTACTGGGTTGTGAAGGTCAGATAGGCAGTCGCTCCATGTAAAATACTGGTATTCAGCTGCATCCGGTTAGACTGGAAGCCGACCCCAACATAGTTGGGAAAAGGTTAGGCAGATGATTGAGAAAACTCATAATCTTTAAATAACAGTTTATTAAGTTTTAAACAGCATTAGAATTCTTTGGAATTAAGTAGTTATGACGAATAGGTGATTTTTTACGATTTTCTTTCCAAAAATAAATACTTTAAAATGCCTTACTGTAAAGTTGCCCATATGTTGTTTGATAAATATTGCCTTTCAAGCGTCGATACAAACTCGCACACACACAAACTTTCGCCTTTATAATATTAGTGTGACAATTGAGACCAATCCGCAGCTAAATTACCAGTCTTCCGGGTAAGCGGGATTGTCCGAAAGGGTTACCGCTACCCTGGAACATAAAGGGCTAAGGAGTCTGACACTCCCTTTCGCTCCACCCAGAGCGGGAAAAGTCATTGGATGATTTCCCAGCCTTCAAAAACAAAGCTAAATTATCAGTAGCTCTATATGTTATATTCTATCCCCAGGTGAACATTTCGGATCGTTTCCACCTGATGCCGATCATCACCCCGGCGTACCCGCAACAGAACTCCACGTTCAACGTCTGTGCTTCCACGAGGACTGTCATCTGCGAGGAGTTTAGACTAGGTTAGTTTTTACGCGTATTGTTCATGTTCTTATGCAATAAGTTGTCAGTATTTTGTCTGTGGTTCGTCCATTGTCCATGGCCTTGATACAATGGTTTGTAATTTTACTGAATACGAGGTTTTTAGCGGTTGTTGCACGGGTGTATTTAAGTCGTTGACTGCCACGCAGCAGACACAATAGAAAACTATTGTTCGCGGCTCACTAGTGACCGCGTTGGCGCTCAACGTGTTAATGAATTTAAGTTTCTTTTTTAGAAATGTGCGATTCATTTGTGCAGAATAAAAAAAAATCTTTCTATTGACACAATAAAAATATATCTGAAAAGCGAGATCATAAAAAATCTACCGCTAACTAAACTGACGTCTTAAGCCATGTAATTATAGCGGTAGAGAAAAGAAATTTTCAATATTTTTTATAGCAACGTCGTAAGTCGATGAAGCTAACTGCCCATTCCATAGTGTGTAGGTATCTACGAAGAAGAACGAGCAAGAAGCTCCATGGATACTTAAAACGATAATCATATACATGCATTATGAGGATAATGCTTGGAGAATAAGATCGTGTGTCGTTTGGTTCTATTCAGCTATTGAAAATAGGCTGTGGAACTAGCTTGAGATGCCGAAACCTCAAGTGTTCAAGAATAACAAATCAAAGAATTTGTATCTTGTCACACACATTGCATTTTCGAATCGTTGCATAGGTTTAACGTACAGTCAACAGCAAAAGTAGATGATCAAAAACAGAAACTCAATACTAGTGAACGGAGTACGCGTCAGAACTGTGTGGCGTCGGAGTGATTCAAAAGTATATGATTGTAAATTATACCAAACATTTAGTACTAGTACAGCTGTCATATATTCGTGATCAGTTATAACTCCAAAACTTATAAACACAATTCGCATCAGAACTAAGAAGTAAAAAAAAATTCAAAACTAGTGAACAGTCCACGATTGTTACTTGGAAAGCAATAAAGATATTGAGTATTGAGTACAGTTGAAATCAAAAATTTAATGATGAAACTGAGGCCACGTAATCATGAAGCAAATAATTCTTATTTTTAATTATCCTAGTAATTTTGTTTGTTATGTTTTACGGAAAAGCTGAATTTGATAAAGATTTGCATATTTAATAATATATGCCAAATTTCATCCAATTGAACCCCGAAAAAAGCATATGTTTATTAAAAATCATATAATTTAAAAACTTTACTATATTAATTGTTTTTTTTTGTAACTTCTGTCAAATGTTCAAAAGTAGCTGATGTGATACAAAACGATAATTCAATAAATATTATTATCTTTGTATGTTCGCGAATTTATGTCAATGTTCAAAAGTAGCTACACAGTAGCGGCTACAGTATATTAAAAACGGAAGGTAGATTGATATTTTTAGTCTAGTCTATTGACACTGCTTGCAATGTTCTAAAATAGCTGATGCGATACAAAATCATAACTCAATAATTGCTTTTGCCCAGTCGGTCGGCTACAGTTATGCTTGCAATGTTCTAAAGTAGCTGATGCGATACAAAATCATAACTCAATAATTGCTTTTGCCCAGTCGGCTACAGTTATGATTTTGTATCGCATCAGCTACTTTAGAACATTGCAAGCAGTGTCAATAGACTAGACTAGAGATAAAAATATCAATGTACCTTCCGTTTTTAATATACTGTAGCCGCTACTGTATAGCTACTTTTGAACATTGACATAAATTCGCGAACATACAAAGATAATAATATTTATTGAATTATCGTTTTGTATCACATCAGCTACTTTTGAACATTTGACAGAAGTTACAAAAAAAAAACAATTAATATAGTAAAGTTTTTAAATTATATGTTTTTTAATGAACATAGGTATGCTTTTTTCGGGGTTCAATTGGATGAAATTTGGCATATATTATTAAATATGCAAATCTTTATCAAATTCAGCTTTTCCGTAAAACATAACAAACAAAATTACTGGGATAATTAAAAATAAGAATTATTTGCTTCATGATTACGTGGCCTCAGTTTCATCATTTAATTTTTGATTTCAACTGTACTCAATACTCAATATCTTTATTGCTTTCCAAGTAACAATCGTGGACTGTTCACTAGTTTTGAAATTTTTTTTTACTTCTTAGTTCTGATGCGAATTGTGTTTATAACTTTTGGAGTTATAACTGATCACGAATATATGACAGCTGTACTAGTACTAAATGTTTGGTATAATTTACAATCATATACTTTTGAATCACTCCGACGCCACACAGTTCTGACGCGAACTCCGTTCACTAGTATTGAGTTTCTGTTTTTGATCATCTACTTTTGCTGTTGACTGTACATGTCGTATCTCAAATTTGAAATAGTTATTTTACAAGAAAATCGGTTCTGAAAATAACTAGGTGTATACATATTGGTGCTTGTGACTGTACAGGTGTTGTTTTTTTGTCCACAGGCCTAGCAATTACAGACGAGATAATGCTCGGCAAATGCGGCTGGGAGCGTCTATTTGAAGCCCCTAACTTCTTCTCCCGCTACAAGCACTTCATAGTGCTGCTCGCGTCCTCGGCAACTACTGACGACCAGCTGCAGTGGTGCGGCCTCATTGAGAGCAAGATACGACATCTTATCAGTAAGTTCATCATCTGACCAACTAGATGCTGCCCGCAGCTTCGCCTGTGTGGTCCTTAATTCTGTCTGCCTCAGTTACTCCTTATAAAAACCGCTATCGGTCAGTGAAAGTCTTGTCAAAATCGGTCTAGCTGTTTGGTAGATTAGCCAGAACAAACAGACAGATAGACAAACATTTAAAAATCTGTTTTGTTAGATGTACCGTTTTTTTTGTTATAGATATTTCTCAACAGCATATGAAGCTAAGTCAGACGCCCATGTGCAGTATAAAAAATCTGACACCAGGTCATTAACCACACGAAAAAGAAAGAAGGCAGAGTACCGTATATACTAAATACAAGTTTACATATTACAAAAAAATAAAAATATAATTCTTGTAATATGAACAGTATATACTTTCTTACGCATTTATTAAAACGGTGTTATTTTTTCATTACAAAGAGATACTTCAATTTTATTTATTTGTATAGATTCGGATAAGTTGGATCGGCTTCCAGTCTAACCAGATGCAGCTGGCTACCAGTATTTTACATGGAGCGACTACCTGACATCCAAAACCCAGTTACTGGGTAACAGGATGCCTCTCAATAAGAGTAGTTGTCAGACTTTCAGTCTTCCGACCCATAACGACTGTCAAATATCTACTAATGTGAGCCGGGGCCGAGTTCTTCACTTCACACCAAAAACATGACAACAGCCAGAATTAGAACATGCGTAAACATAATTGAGTCTAATAAAAAATCTAGAACATTTTACAAAATGCGTAGAGAAAATATTACACATTATAACACATTAAATTGGTAAATGAGGCGTGAAAATTGGGTCAATGACTTGGTAAACAGCTGGTATATAGGACAGGTATATAAGTAATATTAGGTCATACTATTTACTACAACGTTTATATAACTAGAGCGTGAAAATTGCTGTAATTAAATATCTAGCACAATTTTCGTAATACTTACTCAAATTGAGTATACACTCTAAACGAATTAATAGGAACCTCCTCTGCTGTTTTTTTTTTTGAGGGTAGGATGTTTTCAAATGACTCCTCCCTCTGAGTGGAGCGGAAGGGAGTGTCAAAATCTTACTGATTAAAACCCATCCATGTTCCTTCATTAGCCCTTTATGTTATTAGCCCTTTCGGAGGCAGACTTTCCGAGTACCCTAAATATAGCAACATGTTGCGTCTAAAATTCATTTATCTCATGACGATGATGACTTAACTGATTTCGGACATCATACGGATTGTCATAATTGATTTGTTTATCAAACAGACAGCTGTGCTGCTGGGGAGTTTGTTGCGTTTGTTCTTTCCAGCTAAAGCATTAGGAAGTGGTGAAGGGTGGGCGTTTTTGGGTGACTGTCTTATGTAACTTTGACTTTCAAAAAGTGCTAATTTTCAGCCTAGTTTGAATAAATGACTGTTTTTTTTATGGATATGAAGCTGCGTTCATTAAGTTAAGGTTTCTGTTACCGACAACTGACTAAAAGATAACTTATAGCAACGCTTAAAGTATTTAACATCATACTATTTGTTACAGCCACACTGGAGCGCAATTCGCACATAACAATAGCGCACGTGAACCCCGAGTGCTACAGTTCGGTGCCGCTAAACACTAACAACGGACAGCCGCTTGCTCTGCCGCCAGGTAATTCAAACTCAAACTCTCAAAGCATTTATTTCAATTAAACCAATTACAGGCACTTGAATGGTCAGTCATTTTGTCAGAAAGTTGAAGCTTAGTGTCCATTCCAAAACGTAGATATCTATCTCTGTGGAGAAGAATAGGCAAGACAGTTTATTGACACCCTTTTAAATCAAGATATTAAAAAAAAAAATACAATTTAACTTGTATGAAATACTGGCTGACTACTTTGACATAAACATTTTATAACTGGAGATAAGGAATATGGCGGCGTCTTACCATGAGTATTTGTAAATTTATTGTACGCAGTATTATTGCTAATAATATTTTTTCTAAGGTGCAAGCTACAGGGTGTGTCACGAAATTCAAAATTGTCATAAAATCATTATATTTGAGGTCAATTCAAACTTAAGAGTTGTGTTGATGATTCTAACGATTATAAATCTGTAAATATACAACGATTTTGATCAACATACAGCCTAACCTGCAAATTGCAAAAAAACTTGAGACAATTTGAATTGCACATTCTACCCTGGTGCTTTCCCCTTAAATTGTGACAGCTCAGAATTACCACAATACCATACAATTTTTAAGCTTGTGTACTGCAAGAGTAAATATGAGACACATCAAACTACAAATAGAAAATGAGTAATTAATGTTTTACACATAAACTTTGGACCACTATCACATTTCTATCTAACGACAAAATGCTAATAAGAGCATTTATCTGTTTTAGGAGCACCAATGCGAACAGACCCCGCGCCTGAAGTTAAAAAGAATGAAAAAGTGAGTGAGAACATAATAAATCACTTAAATTTAATTAATAGGTATGCCTTATGGCCTGTTTCACCAACTGCAGATAAGTGACGTTGACTTGTGTATTTGTAGACTAGACAAATATGAAACAGGCACTTAAGGGGGGACTCGAGTAAAATAGGTATTTGAAGAAACTATTGCCGTCGCGCTACGACATACCGCCCCCCGTTAAGTGCGAAAGGGACAACTGCAGCTCAGGCTGATTTTACCTACAAAAACCTTGACCAAAAGACGTTTTGTATGCCGCTGTTTTCTTCTTCAAAACTGGGCTGATTTAAAAAAGTCTTATTCAAAATTAGAGGAAAAGTATCTCTATTATTCTATTACTTTTCTTCTTATTAAAAACTATTTGCCTGATAGTAGTAGTACAGAGGCCAGCACATCAAGTTACCACAATCTGTATTTTTTTTTAATAGTATTTCAACTTTATTGCATAGACATAAGGTTCATTTTCAATTGAGAAAATTTGGCATTTAGGGATAGCTTGATGTGCTGGCGTCTGTACATGGCCGTAGAAACGTTTTTTTTTTTCGAGATTTTGGTTTGTCATAATTTTTTAGTGATGTTTTGGAAAAAAAGGAAATGATAGAGCCGCGTACAAATTCGACCCAGATGTTTTGCAAAATAATCATTGCTCTAAAGGCATTATCCACGAAGAAAACATCGGAATGTGTTTTTATGGAGAAAGACCTAATAGAGTTCCCTCTTAATGTAACACTTAAAATTTCACTTATGTCAATCTAGTGTTTATACACTAGTGTTACTACTACACTAAAAATGTCACATATGTCAACATAGTGTTTATACACTAGTGTTACTATTCTAAAAATGTCACATATTATGTCAATCTAGTGTTTATACACTAGTGTTACTACACTAAAAATGTCACATATGTCAACTTACGGCCTTACTTATAAAAATCCACTAATCAACAGCTAAGCAACTAATTAACTAATAACTCATTAACTCCTTAATTATCAATTAACTATTTCTTACTTATAAACACTGTTTACACGTCACTTAACTAAGCAATGGTTAATTAACGTTTTTATTTTTTACGCTGCCAATACCAAACGTAAAGCTGCATTGTGATGGTAAAATTCCTGTTATCCAAAGAGAAATTAAAAAATCAAAACGTCAAAATTCTAAATTGTTTCAAATATTGTCAAAAGAGTGGTATTTTTTTGTTGTTGTATAAACACAGTGGTGTGGTGTTTTTGTTGTGTTCGATTTATATTAGTAATATAATTGAAGTGAAATCCGCGAAGAAAAGGGCCCGATCTTCAAACTGGGATGAAGAAGAAAAGGTTATTATCATATTAAATTTATTGTTACTTGTGCTGTATCTATCTTGTTGCACCAAAATACCTGTCCAAATTGTACTAACTCTGAACTTTGTTAATTTCTTGCAGAGACTCTTAAGACAACTTATCATGGATAAAATAGATATTGTAGAGAAAAAAGACTGTACTACAAATACGAATGCACAGAAAAAAGCTACTTGGCAAGAGATATTGTCTAGGTAGCATTGTTTTATTTTAATTCTTTCATTATCTATACTACCAAAGTGGAAAGCACTCATGTTTATAAATGTTAACCTTTTTCAGTTTTAATAGCCTTAATCAAAAACCAAGGGATATGACACAAATTGTCACCCAGTGGCGCAATACAAAAGGCCAAGTTAAAAGTAGAGAGTCTGAGTATTGGCGGGCCAGGCAGATGACGGGTGGAGGACCTCCACCACCAAGTCCGCCACAAGAAGATCTCGAACTAATTCAGTCATTGCCCAATGAGTTTGTGATTGACAGTAATGTTTTTGATAGTGATAGCATATTTATAGAAACAATAAAACAGGTATGCATGTATAGTTTGATTTCATATAGTGTGATCAATTATTATGTATAATAAATCATAAAATAGGTATGCATGTATAGTTTGATTTCATATTGTCGCATAGTATGATTTATTTATTTATACATTATAATAATTGTCTATTGCAGTCGCAGTCAACAGCAACTGAAAAGATGAAGTCAGAATCTGGGTTAGCCACCACAGAAATAGCAATTATTGTAGATTCTGAGGAATCAACTCAGGTACTGTAATCCAACTATCAACTGAATGAAATCATTATAATAAAATATTCATTAATATGCTCTCCTTTTTCAGTTATCAAATCCTCCTGATGTGGAAGAAAATCCAATTTTGTTAACACCACTAGCAGCAACAAAAGTAAAGAAACACACAATAAAAAGGGAATTATATAAGCCTAAACACAAACCTAAACAAAATAACAAGGTAACATCTTAATCACAGTACTTATGGTTATGCCTGATGGTTGCATGAATTTTTTCATATTTCTTGTGTTTATGTATATACATCTTATTGTTTCTTTTTCAGATTGCTGATAATTATGAGGAACAATTATTTTTACTCACAAAAAAGTGCAAAGAAAATAAAGAACAACGGGAGGATGAATTGCATAAGAAAAGAATGGCAATTTTGGATCTGGAACAGAAATATTGGGAAAAAAAGTTAACAAATGTTTAAATAAAACTGTGTATTTGTATTTTAAAAGAAATTTTGAATAAAAATGTTTCTGGTTATGTGTGTCAAATTATTAGAGTCCTGTTCAATGGCCTCAGTGTCTTCATCACTGTCTGTGTGAGGGGTTTCATAACTTAAAGTGTCATCAAATTCGATTGCTAAATTGTGCAATACTGCACATGCAACAATTGTCGTTTTAATCGTATTGAAAGACCCTCTCATTATTTCCAGACGTATCCGAAACCTTGCCTTATGTACACCAAAACATCTCTCAATTACATTCCTGGTGCGAATGTGGCTATAGTTGTACCGCCGTTCTGCTTCGTTGCGGGGTCTCAGTACTGGAGTCAGTAAATATGGGGTACAAGGGTATCCACCATCGCCTATAAGTTTTCCTTTAAATTCTTGTTCTTCAAATCTCCTTTTAATGGAACTCTCACGCCATATTCTTGCATCATGAGTACTACCCCTCCAGTGGCAAACTATATCACAGATCTTCAAATCTGCATTACACACCATTTGAGTATTAATAGAATAGTGTCCTTTACGGTTTACATAGTACTGACCAGCGTCTCCTCCAACTTTTCTTATTTTAATATGGGTGCAATCTATTGCACCGGTAATATGGGGAAACCCACAAATTGTTTCAAATTTCCGAATAGTTTCAGTCTCTTCTCTTAAATTTGAAGGCATTTTAATATAAATGGAACTTTTCGAATCCAATGCAATAGCAACTCTTTTAGCAGTTCTTGATAAAGTCTGTTGGCTCATGCCATGAATTTCCGCACAGTCTTCTTGAATCTCATGGCGGCCCCAGTATCTTATAGCTGCCATTACTTGCAACTCCACAGGTATACTGCCGCCCCGGCTATCCATGGACAAGTCGTTTCTTAAGATATTTATAATTTTTACCATATTTCCTTTACTGAATCTGTAGCGATGCTTGAAGTCGCTTTCACTGAATTCCTCCATTGGGTTCGCTCTTGAATTATATATTTTTACTCTCCTTCTTCTTGAACCAACATCCCTAAAATTTCTTATTTCTTCTATCTCGTCTCGGTATGTGCGTAATTCATTATCGTCGTCAAATATATCCATTTTAATATTTATCCACTTCACTTTACTAAGTAGCGGAACAAAGCCAAGCAAACGGAACACAATTCAATGCGAAGTTTGCATGTGGTGTTATTGTTGAGATATACCACAGCTGTTACTTTTACGAATTTCGGACGCCATTTTGGTAATTAAGGTCCTTAAACAAGGGTCCGACACTGATTAAGTTGACAGCTATTTAAGCAGTCGCTAAGAAATTAGTTAGCGTTAATCATCGTTTATGAGTTAAAATATTTTTTTAATAGGTAGTTTAACTGTGTCTAAACTTTAATGATCGTTTATAAGTAAGGCCGATAGTGTTTATACACTAGTGTTACTATTCTAAAAATGTCACATATGTCAATCTAGTGTTTATCTAACTGCCCTATGTGCCTTTTGTTTTCAAGCAACAACCCAAATGGTGGGCATCGACTACTATCCACAGCAGCCAAACGGACACTGCCTCAGAGAATGTATTAACTCCACCATAATTACTTAACTTTATATTAAAATGTACTTTTTAAACTTTCAGGGCGAAATCGTAGCTAACTTCTGTTCCATGTGGTTCATTGGCCTGGTGTTTGAGAAGACTAACCTGAATGTAGATCTGACGTATGATATATTGACGTTCACTGAGTCTGTCAACTATCAGGCGGAGAGCGCTCATATGTTGAGGGAAGGAATGACCATAGAGGTGAGTGTGGACGGGCATTTACTTTTAGTTAGGCGTAGATAGAGAATTGTAAAGACACTCTACTTACTTTAATCATGGAATAGATATATTTTAGCACTTGCATCTGCCTAGCCTTTTCCCAACCATGTTGTTCGGCTTCCAGTCCAACCGGATGCAACTCAATACCAGTATTTTACATGGAGCGACTGCGCCTATCTGTCGTCCACAACCCAGTAACTGGGCAATACGATACCCGTAACGACTGTCAAAGATCCACGAATGACAGCCGGGACCAACGGCTTAATGTACTTTCCGAGGCATGTAAAAATGGTCACCCATCCACGACCAACCTCGGCAAGCGTCAAGCGTAGCTTCACCTGATGGAAAGAAATCAGATCGTAACAGCCATTTTGGTAAAATGATAAGCAGAAATTATCGACGGTGTGGCAGCAGGGTGTGGATATGAAGCTATATCGCAAACTATGCTTCACCTCCACTCCTGTTCTCTGTGTCCCAATACATGCAACCAAACTAATCGCTGCCACCGACGACGCCGAGGAAGTGGCGATGTTTTTTGCCAACAATATATGAAATACAGTATAGCCAACGACACGAAGAAGAGGATAGAAAAATCATAATCATTTTTTTTGAGGGTGGGAAATTATCTATTGATTCCTCCCGCTCTGGGTGGAGCGGAAGTGAGTGGGTTTTAGTACGTAAGGGTCTGAACCCTTACGTACTAAAATCCATCCATGTTCCTTCCTTAGCCCTTTGTGTTCCGAGGTAGCGGTAACCCTTTCGGACAATCCCTTTGTCTCTGACCAAAAGCCGAATTAAGACTTCCCTCTAAATCACCACTGCAGTAGATAGGTGGGAACCCAGTTCTTGTAGGAATGATTGAAGTGGGCATTGAAGTAATAAAGTTCGTTCCAGTTTAAGCCGACGATAATCGGAATAATCAGTTTCAGTCGCCTGCGATGAGTTTTATTTGCTTTTCTATATATAAGGTGTTAAAAAATTAACTCTAAGAATTTCGTGGGAGCATTGTACTCATCGTTACGAACAACTTTTACTATGGGATGAACCCTGAAATCGCGAAAAAAATTTGAGCTGTTCCATACATTTTATTGAGTTACCTGTGCATAAATGTATGGAACAGCTCAAATTTTTTTCGCGATCAGGGTTCATCCCATAGTAAAAGTTGTTCGTAACGATGAGTACAATGCTCCCACGAAATTCTTAGAGTTAATTTTTTAACACCTTAATATTTTACATTTTACGTCAGCACCAGTTTTCACGCTCTCCTAAAATTCCAGGCGCGCCACGTCCGCCGCAAGCAACTCCACCAGTACCTATCCGGTTCGCTGCTGAAACGCGAACGCACTACATCAGGCAACAAACGCAAGCCGCTGGATCTGACCACCATCATGCCCGCGCCCACTAAGAAGACCAAGCGACTGTCGGAGAGCAGTGTATGTATACTTGTAACTATACTGACATAGCTTTGTTGCTTCTCAAACATTCATGGAAAGGTTATTATAGAATATTGTTATTACATGTACTGTCCCACTGTTGGGCAAAGGCTTCCTTCCTTATGTCCCTTTATCCCGGTTTTCTGAAATGTTGGGCGAATAAGGAGCTTTTACAAGCTATCAAAGATCATAGGGAACAAAAAAGCAAGCACGCTCGTCTCGCTTATGCAGTGTTTTAATTGCAAAAAAAGTTGAGAAATTATTTCTTGCATCATCAAATGTTCCCAGATATATTCTTGCTTCTAAAAAAATATTTTCTCTGCAAGACATAGAATGAATATGAAGGTTAGGTTGTCACTTGATTAAGGTGGAAAGGAGTGTTGTGAAAATTATTACTCATGGAAACACCATTTATCAGGTGGAGGGTACTTTTTTGTGTCACAAAGCATAGAATACGAATCACACTCTTTCAGTTTCATCTGCCTAGTTTGCAAACACTTAGATATTATTATTATTTATTTTTTTCCGAACTGGATTGACTGACAAATAATCCTTCCCGCAGGAAACCTGTACATTCACTGAACCCATTCATCCACAGACGGACGAAGTCAGCGTCCTATCATACAACGAAGACTCAAACTCATCCAACATGTATGAGGTCAACCTGCAGAACGGTATCTTACCACACACAGCCGCTGAGCCCAAACCTGCCACAGACAAGCCTGAACATCCTCCGTCAACATCAAACACTATAGCCTGTACGTAGCAGTACGTAGAATGGCGTACTCGGTTCATATTTGGACCCGGCCACGCCAAGCACCGCAAACCCAAACGAGTGTAATATAAACAGTGAACTAAATAATATGTGCAGAACTGACTTTAATGTGATTATAGTGTGTAAGAACTCGTGATATGATGATAAGATATGAACAATGTTGCAATGTTAATGGTGCGATTTGTGTGCGGTGTTGCCCTGTCGCTGTAAGGACTGATGGTTTCGTTATGGTGAGTTATTTGATAGATTTTTTGACAAATTGGAACATCTCCCAGGTATTTCCTGAAGGTTTGGGCTGATGTTTATAGTACCTACACCCCCGCATTGGCTTGGATCCGCGAGCTTGCTAGCTATCGCAATGGGGGTGGTATTATAAAAGCTATAGATGTAGATTAATTCGATTACGGAGTAGATAGCAAATGGAGTGCTGAGCTATTTAATTTGATCAACCTGCCTCGGCGTTTTATTTGCTAGAGACTAGTATCTCCCGCGATTTTGGAACCTGATGGACTGCTCACTAAATCAGTCCCATTTGCTTATGACTATATAGTTAGTTCTATTATACACTCCTGGACACATGAATCAAGACCGCGTGCCGATTTTGTTTAAAGGCGGAAAAGAAAGACTTTTTAAATAATGGTAATTTAGAGAAAAGGAAAGAGTGGTTCTGAAACCAGTCACTCACTGTCATTTGTCATTGTTAGATGACGTGACGGATTTGGAAATATGATGAGACATAAATTCATGGCCACTATGCCAGCTTCAAACCTGCATATAAACTTTTGCTTTTTTATGCTTTAGGCTTTAAGTTAATCATAAAAATACATGGTGGCTTGATTTAGGAATCTGGGAGTGAGTAAACAAAATTGCGACTTATAGAACAAAAACTAATGAGATACTTTACATATCTGTTTAGGTATAGATTCTCCAGATATGCCAGTATAAAGGACTTACCAGGTTTTAGAAAAACAAAATAGATTTATGACAAATATTGATATAATTTAGAAAAATAATGGGGACTCCCAGCTGTTTCGGGCGGCATTTGGTCGCACCAGCGTGGAACTTAAAGTGACGTAAGTTCTCACTGACGTTAACTTTATATGACCCATATAATCTAGTAGAATAGAGCATTTATTTTAAGATACTAGTGTTCATTGTCATGTATTTAATCCGTAATTTAAATGTTTAATACACGCCAAAAACTAAGTATGTCTCGTTTTAGGCCCTTGATTGTCGCGGTGACTGTTTTATCGGTCCCTGTGCAATAGGTGGTGGGTTCGATTCCCGAACGATGGGTGTTTGATACTTAGTATTTGTATATGTCTGTGTGTTTATGCATGTCCATAGCATTTGAGTTTGTAAATAAACGCAATCACAATACGGTATATATACTCAACTTAGGTGTCTATTATGCCTGACGCAGGTCCTCACCGGACATGGATGTTTCGGGAGGTTCCTGCACATCATCAGGCGGGAGGAAACGCCCGGGTGTCACCACTGCGAGGATCGCCCAGAGGACACGGTAGAGCACACGGTGCAAACCTGCCCCGCTTGGGCGGAGCACCGCCGTGTCCTCGTAGAGGCGATCGGCGGCGGCGACCTCTCGCGCCCGGCCCTGGTGCAAGCCATGGTCCGGGGCGAGAGGGAGTGGGAGGCAGTCACCTCCTTCTGCGAAAAAGTTATGCTCGCGAAGGAGGTGGCGGGATGGGAGAGAGAAAGGTCCTCCCGTCCCAGCCGCCGCGGGAGACGCTCCGGGCGTCGGGAGCCACGTGACGACTCCCGGCCACCGTAGGCGCGGGCCTGCGGACGGTGAGTAATGGGTGACTCACCGTCCGATCAGCACCAGACCCGTGCCGTACGGCGCGTATATGTTCCACGCGCGCCTCAAAGAGATGTCAGCATATGAAGGGGCCCCTCAGGGCCAAGCCTGCCGGGTAAGCGGGATTGTCCGAAAGGGTTACCGCTACCCCGGAACATAAAGGGCTACGGAAGGAACATGGATGGGTTTTAGTCAGTAAGAGTCTGACACTCCCTTCCGCTCCACCCAGAGCGGGAGCAGTCATTGGATGATTTCCCAGCCTTAAAAAAAAAAAAAAAAAAAAAAAGGTGTCTATTATCAAAGCCTCATAATTTGTCTTTGGCAATATTATTCATAATTATAACGAATTTAATCAATCATGTAAATATTAATCTTTGAATCACGATTACACTTTGCAAGCCTGTTCATGATATGGCAAATTCCATTTAACATATATTATTAAACTATAAATACCTACGATTCTCACATACCTTTGTATGCTCCATAGATATGATACGGGGACAGCGCATCGTGGCTGCGTAAGTTATCAAATATCATTAGAAATATGTTCATAACTGAAGGAAAAAGTAAAAAAAAAAAGTTTTAGAGATAAAAGTGATATGACGTTGAAGGTCCGTGTATTGTACGAGATATTCGGGTGTTGTTTATTTGCAGATGGTGAACAGGCGAGACGGCGTCATGTAAGTCTGCCTCTGTCAAGTTAGGGTAGGAGTGTCAGGCCGTTTGCAAGGAAATATGATAAATTAACATTGACGACGCGTTCACTGCTAAAACATGACTGGCGAAGCTTTTATTGAACCATAGAATTGCAAGCAAATGGAGTGCTAAAACGTATATTTTTCCGTAGATCCGAACTTGCGTTGGAGGGACGAAACGGGATCGGACGATCGTTTGGCGCCTCATTCGCCGTGGTACAACCTGAGACGACTGTCATGGCGACATTCATCCGAACATTAGTACTCCATTTACTTTCTACTCCTTGGTGTTAGGTAGATACTTGTATAACGTATATTTTTCATATTACTAAAGAACCCCAGTCATGTTAATCGCATTGAAGCAAGATGGTTCTGTGCCTAATATTATTAACAACAAAATTCGATGTTTATAATACTAGGATATAATATCTATGGTAAACATGTTTCTGGTGATTTTGACGCCATGTTATTCTAGACTATTATTACTCCTATTTAAAAAAGTGAAGTTTTAAAAAGATAGAAAAAAAGATTAACTATTTCCGTCTTATATTAAACTGAATACTATAAACAATCTCACGCATTCGGAGAAGGATTTTCTTAATTATAACAATATAGACATGCCTCCGATTACAAGAGATTATTTGTCTATACCACTATTATGAAGAGGTAAAACGTGTAAGTTTTTATGTAGGGGGTAATCTGCGGAACTACTGATCCAATTCCGACAATTCTCTCAGTAATGGGAAGCTAGGACTAATGAGTCCTGAGTGTCATAGCTCACAGGCTATATTAAAAAAAAAATAAACACGCGGACGAAGTCGCGTGCTAAGTGCTAAATAGGTAATATCTTGTTTCCATCTTTTTTTAAAGTTACGTTATCGTTTTACGCAGTCGGTTTTTTTTTGTTATTTTTAAATTTACTTTTTTTTATTTTACACCATTTACACTGTATTCAGAAACGTTTTAGGTGAGGGTGGTTAAAATTATCTTTGAAAGCAGTAAAATTGTGGGTTAGTACTCGATTTAAAGAATGATATTATACTAATAATTTTTCACGTTAATAAGACTTTTTGAACATTCTAATTTAATTCGAAAATGGTTGCTAACTATCTTTAAATCTTAAGATTCGAAATGGTCATTCAAATCGAAAAATGATTACAGGAAACTAAAGATGATTTTTAAAGAACACACTTGACATAGTTCGTTGGATTTTTATTTTTTCTTTTACACAATATGGCGTCTGGTTGTCGCCATATTGAATTTGATTACTGTGATGTCTTTATTGATATCACAAATCGATTGACGAATCACCAAACTTGGCCTCCGCGTTTGGTCTTTTGATCATCACAAAGGAACATACATATACAGGTTGCCAAACATATAGCCCTCCTTTGAGTCGCGCAGTCGGGCAAAAAGGACAGTAGATATAATAATAAAAAATAGTAATGTGTTATAGGTCGAATACTTTCTTCATTAGAACATTTATATAAATCCGCATTTAAATAAACATCTATCATTTGCTAATTCGCAAATCGTGCAATTTGCATAATACGAAATATTAGCTGCTTTTATAATAATTGAGCATGATATGGCCACATCATGGGTCGAAAAGAATTTATTTAATTACAAAGCAATGATTTTATTTTTAGTAGATCTTTCATTTGCAGCCCATAGTAATTATATTTGTTATTTCGTGCCATATCGTGCAAAATTAACTCACTCACTCTCGTGAGATTTACTAAGTAATCTTCTAAAAACCGAATACATAAGTTCCTAAGAATCCCACCAACACCTTAATTGCGTAACACGCTAACAGTAGCAATATCTGTCATTTCGACAGCTCAACAATATTCATTGCGTTATTTCCGTTGTTGAGGAAACAATTTTTTCTAACATAAGAAGCAATGGATCACCGACATCCTTCAGAATCTTTCACATTGTGATTCATAGTGTGTTTTGCAATTGATGTGCAGTTCTCTACCATAATACAAGTAAATCTATAATTACAATACCTAACTATTATTATTTGACAAGTATACGTATACAAAAAGGCAAGTACTTACTTAAATTTTTAACATCTTTTAAAATAATTCTTTCTTGCAAACGGTCAGTGATAGTACAAAGTGGAAGAAGTAACTTGATCAAATATTATTAATTTTGTGTTTTTTTTTAACTATAAATAATTGATTTTGCAAACGCTTTTTGTTATAACTCGACAACTTTAATGACAGCAACAAACTAACCTTTGATTTTTAAGTCACGATAAATATGACGTGTCAAATCTTGTGTGTGATAGCTATGACCAGATACCCACAATCCTAAAAGTTAATGTGAGATTTAACTACAGTTTCATGTTTTAATCGAATCTGGTGTTTAACACATAAATCGAGATTGTTGATTAGCTACATTTCAATTGAATCAAGTAACAACCCTCACTGAAGTTATAACCGCCCTGAGAGCATCATACATAAACCCACTAATGCCTTTCAGGGACACGACCTTCAATGAGGAAGTTCGCAACCACGAAGAGATAAATGATGATGAAAAACTAACATACTATTGAAATAGTATGTTAGTTTTTCATCATCATCATATCAGCGTTAGTTTCTTATTTCGAAGTAAAGATAAACTATGATAACATGGCCCGCCCCTCCACAATTCAAAACGTTTGAAAGTATTCGTGAAAGTAATTACAAAGCGCCACCAAGACTCACAACGCATGTTGCTGCCGGCCTGCTACTGAAGGCGAATACTTAAAACAACGTACAAACTCTTTCGTAACGATGTGACTACAAACATTGAAATATTAATTTGGAGAGGCGCGCCATGTTATCGTAGTTTATTTATACGTATAATGAACAGATTGTTTCATAATCTGGTCTAATTTTAATTGGTAGAAAATGACAAAATTAATAGAAAATGAACTGGATTGTGACTGAATTATTGTCTTAAAGGCCAGTATGGTTATGGGATGAACAGTATAATAGACATAAAGCCTACATAACCACAGATCTCAAAATATTTTAAGCACTAAAATAAATATTTGTAGTTTTTTTTCGTGTGGTTAGTGACTAACCGGGTGTCCAAGTGTAGTGTAGACACGACATCACATAGATAAATCTATAACGCTGTCCGCCGTCCGTGTAGTTTGCCGCGTTAATTTAACTTGACGGAGTAGTTAGGAGTTTACTTATTAGTGCTAACCTATTTTGAGTTCTATGTATGTCAAACAAATTGACATCAAGCTAAAAACTCGAGTCCAAACCTGTGATGTGTCGGGTATTCGTATCCGTATTTCTATCCGCGGATATTCGAGACAGAAAAAAGATCAAATATACGGATCCGTTACTTTTAGGCGGATCTTGAACGTAACTTTTATATCCAATACATTTCATATCGTATATGTATATGAACAAGTTCACATCATTAATCCAAATTAGTTTTAGTATATCATGCGCACTGACATGACTGAGTAAAAGAGTTGAAATCTACATCCGTATTGGCGGATCTAGACCTTTAGGGTCCGTATCCGCGGATGATATTTTTTAACACGATCCGGCACATCACTACCCCTAACTAACTGTGACCAAAAGACGGTTGGCGAGTTGACATTATTGTTGTCGAATTGTAATTTTATTTAATATTCAAAAAGTTTTGTATACAAACACGAGCAGTACACTTTCTTCTGCTTTAAATTCAGGGTAAAAATCATCATTTTTCCTTTTGACATTTATTTTGCCCAATTAACAGATTTGGTTCGTTTGTGTGTGAAAATTGCATTTTTCACGTTGCGGCGTTCAACTAGATATTAAAACGAAATAATTCCACCTAGATAATAAGACTCAATGTAGTTGTTCATAAGGACCTTCAGGTTTATTGTAAGTGTATATATTCGATAGGCAATTGATTATTATATTGAAAGTATATATCTGGTAAACAATAATTTAAAATTAAAAAAAAAAACAATAAATGTATATACAAAAGGGAGTAATGTTGTTTTATTTTATAATCCCTTTTGAAAATCCCAAAGTGACGTCATTTAGATAAACTCCACCACACACATCATGTAATAATGTATATCAATAGCTTCTATAAATAAGTCTCTTTTTATGTTTATCCGTGTAACCGCATTGTTCTTCTGAACGATTTTGATACAGTTTTCACTATTATTTTGGTACATGTATAGTACGTTAATTTTCAACTTGCATGTAATAAATAAATCTTTCAAGTTTCCCCGAAACGGGCGAGTCATTAGCAATCTTAAATTAATATATCTGGCAATATTCAAGGTGCCTAAAGGAAACACAAAAGTTTTTATTAAATATATTTATTATTCATTATTTACAAATGCGAACACAATACTACACAAAATCTCATTTCTATTTTTAAACATAATTATTGTAAGAACACACTATAGGTACACCTCTGCTAAACCCTTTGGGGATTGCAGGTCGGCTACTAATTTGTAATGTTGTTACAAAACAAAAAGGAGGAACAGAGGCATATTAGGATAAAAACTCGACGAAAGGATCTACCTAATTTTATACAGCCTAAACTTAATGTCGTTAAACATGCCTCAAGAGTGCAATCAGTGTATATGTACAATAAACTGTCTGTACAATTTAAAAACTCTATGAATCCTAGTGAATTCAAGAGAAAATTGAAGACATTGTTATTGAGGAAATGTTATTACAACATAGAAGAGTTTCTTCAAGATAATAATAGTTCAAACTAATATGCGAACATAATATGTATTGCAAATGACTCTAATTGATTTATAATCGGCTTGTTAACAATTTGATTTTAATTTTAATTTTGATGTATTTTTAATCTATTTGATTTTTATTTGACATGATTTTATTTGATTCACATTGACATGATTTTATTTGATTTACTTTTTATCATGATTTATATTTTTCTTTATTTTATTTTGATTCCTATGTATTTGATCTTTGCTGCATGAAATCTTGAAATGATTAAAGTGGACAATTTTAATTTTTATAATTTATATTGAATTATTATAATATTTAAGACTCATAATGTTGACGATGATGCCAATGCTTAAAACTATTTCCATTACTTGTGTTTGTTTATTACTACTTACCGTTTTTGTAAAAATCACTGTTCGACACAAATGTAAATTTGTTATGAATAAATAAATAAAAAAAACTGGAGCAGGCAGGTAAAACATTTAGTAGTATTAACAAACTAGACATAATCACTACATAGTATAACACAAAGTCGCTTTCTCTGTCCCTATATCCCTATGTATGCTTAAATCTTTAAATCTACGCAACGGATTTTGATGCGTTTTTTTTAATAGATTGATTCAAGAGGAAGGTTTATGTGTATAATTTGTCGACATATTATGCGGGCGAAGCCGCGGGCAGAAGCTAGTCTATATAAATGAAGCTGTAGGATACACATACATTGAAACCACACGAACTTATAATTACTAAACCTTTATCAGTAAATAATTGTAAAATTACACTTCATCTGTAGTAAAATAAATAGTAGGACAACAAACACATATTGGTGTTGAAGGCACTGGCTTAGAATGGATCAAAATGTATTGAGCACGTATGTGTGTGCGGGGCACTGTGAGGTAGAACAGAAAACACAGCGTGTTCAGTTTTCACTATTATTTTGGTACATGTATAGTACGTTAATTTTCAACTTGCATGTAATAAATAAATCTTTCAAGTTTCCCCGAAACGGGCGAGTCATTAGCAATCTTAAATTAATATATCTGGCAATATTCAAGGTGCCTAAAGGAAACACAAAAGTTTTTATTAAATATATTTATTATTCATTATTTACAAATGCGAACACAATACTACACAAAATCTCATTTCTATTTTTAAACATAATTATTGTAAGAACACACTATAGGTACACCTCTGCTAAACCCTTTGGGGATTGCAGGTCGGCTACTAATTTGTAATGTTGTTACAAAACAAAAAGGAGGAACAGAGGCATATTAGGATAAAAACTCGACGAAAGGATCTACCTAATTTTATACAGCCTAAACTTAATGTCGTTAAACATGCCTCAAGAGTGCAATCAGTGTATATGTACAATAAACTGTCTGTACAATTTAAAAACTCTATGAATCCTAGTGAATTCAAGAGAAAATTGAAGACATTGTTATTGAGGAAATGTTATTACAGCATAGAAGAGTTTCTTCAAGATAATAATAGTTCAAACTAATATGCGAACATAATATGTATTGCAAATGACTCTAATTGATTTATAATCGGCTTGTTAACAATTTGATTTTAATTTTAATTTTGATGTATTTTTAATCTATTTGATTTTTATTTGACATGATTTTATTTGATTCACATTGACATGATTTTATTTGATTTACTTTTTATCATGATTTATATTTTTCTTTATTTTATTTTGATTCCTATGTATTTGATCTTTGCTGCATGAAATCTTGAAATGATTAAAGTGGACAATTTTAATTTTTATAATTTATATTGAATTATTATAATATTTAAGACTCATAATGTTGACGATGATGCCAATGCTTAAAACTATTTCCATTACTTGTGTTTGTTTATTACTACTTACCGTTTTTGTAAAAATCACTGTTCGACACAAATGTAAATTTGTTATGAATAAATAAATAAAAAAAACTGGAGCAGGCAGGTAAAACATTTAGTAGTATTAACAAACTAGACATAATCACTACATAGTATAACACAAAGTCGCTTTCTCTGTCCCTATATCCCTATGTATGCTTAAATCTTTAAATCTACGCAACGGATTTTGATGCGTTTTTTTTAATAGATTGATTCAAGAGGAAGGTTTATGTGTATAATTTGTCGACATATTATGCGGGCGAAGCCGCGGGCAGAAGCTAGTCTATATAAATGAAGCTGTAGGATACACATACATTGAAACCACACGAACTTATAATTACTAAACCTTTATCAGTAAATAATTGTAAAATTACACTTCATCTGTAGTAAAATAAATAGTAGGACAACAAACACATATTGGTGTTGAAGGCACTGGCTTAGAATGGATCAAAATGTATTGAGCACGTATGTGTGTGCGGGGCACTGTGAGGTAGAACAGAAAACACAGCGTGTTCATGGAAGTAGTATATGGGATTATAATGTTCGAACTGCAAATACAGTAAACATCATAATGGCGGGACGAACTATTGTAATTGTAAGAATCTATCACGTACATTTAGCACCCGTTTAGTAAGTACTACATAGTTTTTACCTATCCTGAAATTTTTATACATACAAGCGGAATTTCACTATAACACTGGTCCCGCCATTATGATGCGTCTTATTGACGAGACCATGCCTGTACTCCCAAAACTACAAAGAGTTACGTCATTCTGATTAAAAGGTGTATTCCCGTTCGTCCCCTCGACTTCGTCCCCAGAGGGGGACGAACGGGAATTTACAAAAATAATATTTAATTTGTTCCCGATCGTCCCAATCCTAATTCAAGAGGGGACGAATGGGAATATGTTCTTCGATTAGTGCCATTCGTCCACTAAAAAGATTTGTGCAGAAATATGTTTATTCGTTGTTTACTTTTAAATTAGTTACTTCGTTAGATTTTGTCATTATTTTACAAAATTCTTCTCTATTTTTTTATGAATTATAAAACATATCCTAATTAAGTACCAATTAAAACCACCAGTCTTATATTATTTGGTGGGAGCAATAGACCTAAATAAAGAATTAATAGATTATTCCCATTCGTCCCCCCAAAAAATTTAAAGGGACCATCGGGAAAATAAAAAGTCGAGTATACACGTAATACACGGATTAAAACTGTATTCTTCTTCTTCTTCGTGTGGTTAGTGACTAACCTGGTGTCAGAGTTTTAATGCTGCCCATGGGCATCACACAGCAACAGCACAATAGCACTTAGCATCACATGCTAAACAGTATTTAGTACCTCTAAAGATCAACAGTGGTTGACGGAAGTTCTAGTAGTTTCGTTAAAAATATTTTTTAATTTTTTACTACGCCTGAAAAAATATTTTTTCATTTTTGACGCCCGCATAATTTATCGAGCAAAAGTGCTTCAAGTAAAAAGTTACCAGTAACAAAGTACTAATCCAGGCTGCGATAGTGAGCTGTTTTGAACCGATTCTTCGGGTCATAAAAGTCTGTAACAAAACTATCGCTACTTATATCCACATCACTAGTGCTTCGTAAGGTTAACGAGTGCGAAAGAGACAGACAGACAAAATCCATTTTAAGGCCCGGCGTAAAAAATCAACAAAACTTTTTTTCACAATAATTATGAATGACTTAGTACTAGAAATGTGTCCTGAGCACATGTACCATAATTCTAATAGTTGCACTGCGTGTGGTATAAAACTGTACAAAACAACTTACTATTTGTCCAAATATTATCACCAGTATTTATTTTAATTTTGAATATATTAGTTAAATAAATGAAGCCCAGCGTTTACATCCAAGCTTGACGTCTCAGCTTCTTCTCTGCGGCTCGTTGTTGTTCGAGCTTCTTATTACGCTTGGGTCATATACCTTCTATTTCAACGGGCGTCGTGTCCACGTATGTCTGGATCTGAATAAAAACAAATGTGTATCTATCTATAATATTGTTACGTATGTGTGCGTGAGCTGTGTATGTAAGCGGCCCGCCCCCACCCTGCCCACGCCGGGAGACTTATAGAATAAAGCAGTGTGCAACAGGCTAGCGAGTTTACTGCCATAAAGCACCGCAATCACCTGATTGCGGCCGCCTCCCGATACACCCCGTCCCGCATCAGTAAGGTTCGCCGTCCACGGCATACCCTCATTGCCCCCGACGATGCCACCACTCTCCTCCAGGAGAGCAGCCCGGCTACTAGCACTGTTAGATTAACACACAGACACAAATTTCCGTCGTTCCGTCCTCGCCGTCGAGGCCCGTCGCGACGACCCTGTCCACTCTCGTCCCCCCGACCCTTGCTCGAGCCAGCCCGCGTTGCCGCTGAGCCAGTAGTTTTAAAAACCCCCGATCCAGCTGTCCCTTGCTGTCCCCTCCCAGCGACGCCCTAAGCCGAGGTCCGAACCCCGCAGGGGGTGCCCTTAGCGTGTAGTCGCTTAGTTTTGTAAGTTAGGTTTAGTTTTTATTAAGCCCTGGCTGGAGGCTACAATTCTTTTGTGGCAGCCACAGGCAAGCCCGGTTAAGCAGTAGACAACCCTTTGGTTGAACTGCGAGATGCCATTCACAAAAAAAAACTAGCGAGTTTGATTGACGAGTGTCACTGTCCTTCCGCGTAACTACTTACGTACTTAACAAATATAATAATGAATCGCTGAATGTGTTGCTAAGCGCAAATCTCGAGAACAGCTGAACCGAATTCTCTAATTCTTTTTTTGTTGGGTTTGTTATTGTCAGGAAGGATCTTACATTTCAAAAAAAAAGTAGGTAGGAAGGGTAGGGTAGGTAAGGTAGGTATCATACGTCACAAGGTATCATACGTTAAAGAAAAAGTATAGAGTGGGCGTTACATAGGCCTGATATTTTTTGCAAAGTTTCCAAACCAAAATTAGTAAAGCTGCTTCGGTCTTACCCAATCTTGCTCTTTGTTCGCAGCCTGCAGCTCTAGTATATCGTTCTGTATTTCCACGCTGAGCTCCTGTATGGGCACAGGCTCCGTTCGCCAGAACACGTTCTGATGCTTACTGATGCGGTTTCGACGTTTATGCGCTTTTAAGTGGACCTGTAACGTTAAGCAAAATTTTCAAAATTGGGTATTTGAAAGGGTAGTCAATAACGTTACTTTAACTGTCAAAACGCAGCATTTGTACGTGATTTGTATGAAATATAACAATGTGACGTCATCGAGTTTTAGAATCAAATCGAATACTACTTATTAGCATTAAATGCAATTTAACAATTATATCTTCGCATTATATTTAATTTCTGTACGGTGATAGAAGTTTTTATGACGCGGGCTTTTTCCATGTGATTTCAAATTTTATTTTTGGCCTATTCAAATAGTCAATTATCATTATTAAGTGGTAACATACCTTTTTGACATGCGTGTTGACCATAGACCTCAGGTGGAAGAGTGCAGGACACAGCGGACATCGGCGCGTGGGAGCGGTGTGAGCACACAGCGCGTGCTGGTTGCGACGGTTCAGCGACACGAAGCTGCGCCCGCAGTCCTGAAAGGATAGGTCAAGGTCAAATCATTAATTTCAAATAGGCACAAGAAAGGCACTTTTGAACGTCAAGATGAACAAGAAATAGAATTGATTCCAGTTGCCCCTTCCAAAACGTAATTTCGTATGGAGAAGATGGGAAAGAAACTCCACCGTTACTCTTTTAAAATTTTATGCAATGTTTTGCATATAGTGTGTTAGATTAAACGAGAGACGTACTTTCAGGTGGTACTATACTCATGAAAATGAAGACTACGGAATTTTACATGAAATCATAAAAAAAGCTGTTCAGTACATTTTGTTCGCATAATTCGTCAAAATGTATGGAACAGCTGATATTTTTTTTTCATATTTAAGAGTTGGTCCCATGGATAAAGTTGTTGATTACCTAAAGTACGATACAACCTGAAAGTACGTCTCTCGTTTAACCTAACACACTGTATACATGAATTATAAAACTGTATGAGAAGACGGTGCACCCAAAATAAAAATACTACTCCTTAAAAAGGTGAAAAGAAAAACAAATATAACAATGGCAGGTAAAATTAATTATGTCATAAATGCATACACACGTGTTTTAAAATGGACTGCCTCTATTTTTTAGAATGGATGAAAATTGGGTATTTATGCTGTGTATTGTCTGTGAATTTAAGTATGTAAGTATAGAAGACACTGGTACTCACATTACAAGTATAAGGCCTCTCGTTGTTATGTAGTCGCTGATGCCACAGCAAAGCGCGCTCGTCCACAAAATGGCGGCCGCACGTAGAACACATACATCGCTTGGTTACCGCCCGTTTAGGCTTCTCATTTGGAAGTACCTTACTATTTTTGTAGATGTTATGTCTGAAATATGAAGGGTATAGTGATTTAGTTACGTTATAACTAGAGATCGGATATTCGGATACATCATACACCTGAAGCAGGGATGTTATGGATTTGAAATTTCGGATACGGATTGGATACGGAAATTATTTCGGATTATCCATTAGTTTCGGCAATTAGATTTTTAAGGAATTTGAAAAGTAAATAAAGCAAATAGCAAATAAACCGCGGAACTTGCCTATTGCTTCATATTCTAGTTACGAGAGGTTGTATCGAGTCTACATCTGATATTCTTAAAACCTTTTGGGTAGTCTCAATTACGCTCCGCCCCTATCCGATATTATCCGAAACTTTTATTTCGGATTCGGTTACGGAGCTCCCTAACATCCCTAACCTGAAGTTATTTATGGATATGGAATTATGGGAGCGGTTTTTTCAAATATAACCATGTTTTGTTAAAAAGAGTATCCATGGAGTTTCTTGCCCGTTCTTCGCCATAGGTACCTACAAACTCAAATTCAAAGTATTTATTTCAAATAAATAAAAAGATGAAGCTAGTTGCCCATTCCAAAGGAGTAGTGCGGAATGTTCTAACATTCCTAATTCGGATCGGAAGGAGTGCGGAACTGTTCTTATGCTCGTATTACAGAACCTCACTCAAGACTCGCATTGCTTGAGTCTCTATAAAAGGCTTGGATCTTGAGTGAGGTTCTGTAATACGGGTCTTAGACCATTACCAGGGCTGGGGCATAGGATATTTTTTATCACGGTAGTACGTTCACATGGATTAATTGCCGACCTTGTTCTTACCTATATTTCCCCGTCTCCATATTAGCCTCATGTTTTTTTATATGCATTTCGAAGCTCATCTCTCCCTTGTACATCCTTCCGCAGTAGTAGCACGTGAACTTCTTGTAATGCGTGCTGTCATAGTGATGGCGAAGGGATTCCTCGTCTTCCAAGATTTTGCCGCATTTCTCGCAGATGTGGGCGTTATCAGCCTGGAAATACACGTTTTTATGAATAACAGGTGATTTTTATGTATTGGGTGGAGAATAAGGGGTCTGGTGGAAAGTTGCTGTTGCCTTTTGCATTTGATGTGTAATACCAGAGGCATTCCTGAAGCATTGTCATATTCTAGGATGGCACTCTAGTCAATGCTGAATGACAAAATGCTCTACATATTCTAACCATTTCTAATACTTAGTTAGGCACTGTACAATTATTTTTTTCTATATTTTCTTTCAATATTCACTGACAAATAATGCCCAGTCAGCAAGGTCAATAATAACGTAACGAAACCAAAGTCAGCACTAAGAATTTTTCAAGGCGATGAAAGTTTTTATGGAGAAAGTCATAATGTAGCGTCAAACGGGGTGAATAGGGAGACAAAAAAAAGGGTGAATCGGTACGAACCTTTAAAAGGGATTTTAACTTTAACCTTTTGACCGCCACAGTCGTGTATAGACGACAAACCAAAATGTGCCCAGCACGCCACGGTCGCGACTGGGTGACAGAATTTTAAACGTAAATAAATAATAATAATAATTTCGACCTCACTACTATTTTGTAGGTATTAAAGGATGAATTCGGAGCTTGGCGCTGAGGGCACGCTTTTTCATTTTTGACGTGGCGGTCAAAAGGTTAATAAAATATAGTCTGTTGCTAACAAGGGCACTTAGTTGCTAATTAATAATTATAATGCAGTTAACAAATTACTGATTCTTTTTAGCCACTAACTATAATTTCTATGTTAAAATCCTTTTAAAGTTTCGTCCCGATTCACTTCTGCATCTCTATTCACCAGTTTGACTGTAGTTTAGCAATCAGCTGTTTATAAAGCTTACATGGGCAATTTTCTTCATCTTCTCATGCCATTTGAGGTGTTTGATGATTGTTACTCTCTTCTTGAACACCATGTTGCAAATGGCACACTGATGCACGTTAGTGTGCGTCCTCAGGTGGCTGTGGTACTCCTGCTCGTCCTCTGTTAATGCCTTACAGACCTGTAATAGCAAAAAAGTTAGATAGGTGAGACCTAATCAAAGAGGGGCAAATATGGGCTACAGAGTACGGCGTCGCAGCACTGGCGACGAGAAACGCCTTTAAGAATTATATTCATCCCCGAATTTGGCGTGAATGAGCTCAGGGCATAGTTACTTTCTTCTTAGCATGTCGATGGCAAACTAAATAGACTCAATCCAGAATTCGGCTACGTGTTTGGCGCCATCACTAGCGTCCATCAGTTCCCGAAACTACGATATTAAGTGTCTCATCGTTTGTGGAACATAGTTGCTTTAAAAGTGACAGTGACCGTCAGTTTCAGAGAAAACATGTTCATAATCAGCCTATAATATTCCCACTGCTGGGGCACAGGCCTCCTCTCTGTGAGAGGGAGAGGTAATCCACCATGCCGGCTAAGTGCTGATTGGTAGATGTCACATGCCTTCAAATTTTTTTCTCTCTGACACATTTTCCTCCAACATTTAAAGAGCAGTGACAATGAAATATTTTTTGTTTCTTTCTTCTAGTATGTTTAAATGTATGTGCATTGGTTACATAAATAAACAATCGCACATTTTAATAACATTTGTAATGTAAATTACCTAAGACTTTTCTTTACTCTGTATGTCTGTGACCTAAAGATAACATCAGTATTCTGTATGCAAATTATATGTTTTGAAGAGGAGTTGCTCACACCAACCCATATTACCTATTACCCATTATCAGTAAATTGTTATCAGAAACCTTTATCATGCTTCCTACTATTACAAATTTAACAAAATGACACATACCTCACAGACATATAGAACAACGTTATGCTCCGATCTCATGTGCTCCTTCAATTTTGCAATAAACCTGTATTTGACTGGACACCGTGTACATAGTTTCTGTGACATTGGTCCTCTCTTCCTCCCCCGTCTGGGGCGATCTCCTTTAGACTGTACTACCAATGACGCATTCAATGTTTTTGTGTATTTCTGCGCTTCAGCATTTTCTAGCAGGGTCAGAACACCATCTGGTTGTACACTGTAAAATGCTGGATCACCATTTTCTTGTATAATAAACACTACTTTGTCATCTTCTTCTTGATCTTCAACTTCGGTTTTAATTTTCACACATTCTACTGTCTCACTCTTTGTATCTTTGCCAATTGCATGTAAATTGAAATCGTAAATTGGTGTTTCGGTCAAGATTTCTGGGAGCGAGATACATAATGTATTATTAATTGTTTCTTCGGGTAACTCTATTTGGTCCAAGTTACCGAGCAGTTCATTGGTATAGAAGTTGAGGATTTCATGGCTCCGTTTAGATAGTAAGAAGAACTTGTAAGCCATTGACGCCATCATAAAGCAATTTACGCAAACATTGTAGTTATCACCGTCCAACAACTGAAAATAAACATTTACAAGTTTATGTAAGATTCCGACGAATTGCCAAAATATTGAGATTTATTAACGTTTATTGCACTTTTAGGGGCCCAGCAAGCCATAAGTTCAAGGGTGGTAGGACATTGATTGAATGCGATAATGAGCTTAGGTGGTGACCAAAACACAAAAGGAAAAATTAACATTAAGGAGAGAGACGACCTACCTCAACATCGCACATGATTCGGAGTACGTCTGCTATGCAGTACTCCTTGTTGTATTTACAAACTTTCGTAAAAATATTCTCGTATTGGTCCCGAAGCGGATTCAGACAATTTATGCACAAGTTTTCGCCAAGTGTTCCATTTGAAAGATGTTTCAGCACCAACTTCAGATCCAGGGTATTTGCCATGTTCTCGTATGATCATTACAGCAACACCTATCAAGAAAACAGTGTAAAACACACATTTTCACAAAAAAAGTTACACGATAGATAGAAAATTCAGAATTTACCACCAAATCAACTAAAGATGCGTTCTGTGAAATAAACACGAATGCTGATTTACAAAAAGATCCGTTCAATTTTGCTATTCTGACGCCATGTTTGAAGTTTCAGAAATACTAATGATTGAATTCTGTAGTCGATTATTACATTTGTGCTAACTCTAAAAACACTTATAGCATTTAACCTAAATGCTTTATGTAAAAACAAGACGACTTCACTACCTTTATTAATATTATGCTTTCTTTCATTTTGTCACTTACTTCATTTCACTTCTAAGTAAACTCTATAAAAGAAAAGTCACCAAAAGTATAGTCGAATACGCTAAATCTAATTACAAAATAAATACAGATAAAAAATAGGAAACATTATTATGTGACTTACAGAATAATTCTACGATGCTCTGTGCTGTAATCTGTCAAATTATAGTGCAAAGTAGATATTGTAATGTTTAAATTTTAATAATTTGCACTATAATTTGATTTTTTTTATAATTAAAGTAGTTATCAGTGTTACAAATTAAGTATAAAACCTATTCATCCTTTTGTTTAACTTAAAATACCCTCAAGGAGCTTGTGCGACTTACGTATCTTAGTAATTTTCAGAATAATCAGCGGTCTAATTAGTGATTCTTGTATTAAAATTACTTTCAATAATCGGCGGCTGGAGATAATGAAGCAATGTTCCGGTAGTGCCGTTGGCAAATGAAAAGGATACGCTTTAAAGGCAGAACATATTTAGTCGATGTTATTAATGGATACCTGTGTGTGAAGGGACTCTGATTGTACGCAATCTATTTCTATTAAGTAAGTACGACCTTGGAGGTCATATTTGATTTTATTTGTGTTTACAGTTTGTGGTTATATTTTTTATAACACCATGCAACAATACAATGTTTATTTTGCAAGTTACCAAACCAGTCATAAAGAATTCTGTTGACAGAATTTTAATATTTGTTTATCAAACAATTATTGGTGTGAATTAGAAACATCCTATTACAAATATATTTGTAGTGAATTAATAGCTACTGTAATAATATACTGGAATTTTTGCCCTTTTAACAGCAGCTTGGCTTCAACAAAGTTTTATTCATAAAATAAATACTACTTTAATTTGGCCTTACAATTCAAATTCAAATGTATGAAGCTAATAAAGAAAAAAGCTAAGGATTAAATGTGGCAAAATTATAAGTTATTCAAGAAATTGCTTTAACAAATAGATTGAAAAGACCATTTTACATTCAATGTTATATCTTGACAAAAGTCACTTGAAACTTGCAGAAAGAGAATGCCCAAAGAAACTACAACACAAAGAAAAAGACGGTTAGCAAAGGCAAAACTAAAACGTTTACAAAAATTAGCCAATGAATCCTTTGAGGACAGAGAAAGAAGGTTGTTAAAGCGTCGTTTACATAGAAAACAACAATTGAAAAATGATTTTTGTATGAATGCTGCACAGAAATATGAGCTAGAATCTATGAGCTTATTACAAGTCAGAACTGAGACAAACCACAAAGAATTACAAACATTTTGTGACCAAAAATTTAAGGTATGCACTGATACTAACGATGTCCCAAATAATATTAGCGGTCTGCATAAGATAATATATTATAAGCTTATTATGGTAAGCTTATAATATATTATCTTATGCAGAATGGTTTGGTTTTAAATCTTTGTTATTGTTTTCTATTGGTGAGTTAGGTTCAGAAAAACAAATATTTACTTTTACCAAGGGGTCCTAATCAAAAGCGATGTTTGAGCGAAAACGCGATCGTCAAGTTGATATGAACTGGAACGCGTGGTTGCGCCGACTTTAGTTGCCTGCTGGTTATCCTAGGGAAAAGTGACAATTGCAAGATCAAGATAGCTTTTGATTAGGATGCGGTCTAATGTGTTTCCATTATAAATATAAAAAACGTTTCAAGAAGAGGTAGATAGATGTATAGTACACCCTTATTTCACCAGTTATGCTCCCATATTCAAGTACCATATCATGGCTGGCCTGAGGGCTGTGAATGGGAAATTTCTTTTCAAAAATTTTTGATTCCCAAACCATGGATCCTATGTCTAGCAGCCATGTTTTCAACTAGTATGGCATGATTGATATTAATAGAGCAGTGATCTTCAAAAAATATATGCCACTCAATATAATACAGAATAATATATCTCTATGTCTGTATCCCTCCAATCTTTGTTACAGCAACCGAAAATGGAAGCAACAAGCTACCCCTCACCATCAGAGATAGCCGACTTACAAACAGACACAATAATAAAAGAAGAAGATGACGTCAATCATCAGGACCAAGAAAACACAGAAGACATGCCGCTTGATATTAAAACAGAAAACTTGGATGATATAGGAACACAAGAGCATAGTGATGACCCTTTTGAAAATGTACAGTTACAAGTGAAACAGGAAATATCCATATGTTTAGAAAAAGAAGGTTCTGACTCGGAAAATGAAGATTGTATGTCGAAAATGGATGATTTTGACCAAGAATCTAAAGAGGATTTAGTCCATTATGCAACGGTACCTAAATCTGAAATAGATTGTGATGAAAAGTCGGAAGTTAAAGAAGAATCGGTGTTAGGAGATCAATCTCTGGTGACATATGATTATCCCAATTTTGATGATATTGGCAGTATGGATAGCAATGAGGCGGCCGCATTGAATCAGGTGGAAACTTGTCTGCAGGATGTTATGAATATCAAGTGTGAGGATGAAGATGATGAGGTAAGATACAATTTTTCGATGCTCTAAAATCTTCGTGGCTATTCACAATGTATGGTTTAAAATTGTGCCTTTTCTTATTCATTATAAAATACATGTTCTGTGTCAGACTCTTACTGACTAGAACTCATCCATGTTTTTTCTTTAGCCCTTTATGTGCCAGGGTAGCGGTAACCCTTTAGGACAATCCCGCTTAGGGTCAAGAGCCTGGCATTGCCATATTATATAATATATGCTATGCTGTGTTTATAAGTCGATTTAATTTTACAGCATCATCATAAAGAAGAATACGACAACATGAATATCAAAGAAGAATCTGAAGTTACAGTAACAGAAACACACTTAATATCAAACAAAGTCATAAACACCACATCCACAATCACAAACCCACACGACGGTCTCATCGAATCTAAAACAACAAAGACTTTAGTCATGGAAATACTTCCAATTCCAATGACCCAAACAAATATGGCGTTCTCGAAAATAGGCAATCCAGAGGAAATTCTACCAACCACTTACTATAATGGCGATGACTATATGGACTACCAAGACTCCTTCCAACTTAATTCTATTACTGGGAATGTTTTATCCCTCGAGCAAGAAGCGTACGGCTTACTCAAAGCTAAAGGAAAAAGGAAAGATGTAGAAGAAACTCTCCATAGATGCCCAAAATGCCCTAAAACTTACAGACAGAAAAATTATATGAAAAGGCATTTAGCTGTCCATGATGCTATTGAGAAACGCGCTCAAGGTCATATTAGAAGCCAGATAACTAAGAAAGAGAATAAAAACAAGAAGTTGAAAGCAGAGCTTGAGAGTCAACCAGTTAAAAAAGAAGAAAGGGTTAAGAAAGAAGGGTATGAGTGTACTTGTGGGCAGTCGTTCCAAAGACGGAGCCGAATGGAGACCTGTTTGAGGTCCCACAATCTTTTCTGTGACACATACACTTACCCTTGTGTGTCTTGCAATAAACAGTTTAAGGACAAAGAAGAGTTAGCCCTCCATCGCAAAAGATTACACAGGAAGAGATTTCCCTGTAAATTTTGTCCTACTGACTACCACACGCGGAAAGAACTCTTCAAACATCTACAAGTCCATCAAAAAGTCCAATTAATGGAGTACAAAGTCATTTCTGAAGTTGTCAAAGGGAAGCAGAAACTCAAATGCTTTATGTGTTCCAAAAGTTACGTTGAGATATCAGACCTTAAGTGCCACGTCATGGATGATCATAAAGAACCGTATAGCTGTCCGAGATGCAAGCGAAAATTCTCTAAAATCATCGACTTTGGCAACCACACAAAGACTTTTCACCCGGAAGTCGAAGGCCAATCCGTCTTAGATGTTCTAGAAGCTTTCTCTAAATTAGTAAAAGCTTGGAAATGCGAGGAATGTGGACTACAGTTCCATGAAGCAGATAAACTAGCCATGCATCAAATTGAAAAGCATAGTCCTGATTTGAAAGCCGAAGTGCAGTTTCAGTGCACGGATTGTCGGAGAGTTTTCATCAGTCAGAAAAGTCTTACGTCCCATAGACGAATACACCATAGTACGGAAACCGTAGAGGAGACTGAACCAGTTGAACAAGGAGTTTTGTGTTTAGAATGTCGAAAGATCTGTAAGGATATGAACGCCTTACTATCCCATATGAGGTATCATTCTCCAGACAGAAAGTATCCCTGCAAATTCTGCGATTTTCGCTTCGCTACGCCCGAAAAACGAAAAGCGCACGCGGAAATCCATACAGGCGATATGAAATACGTTTGCTTCATTTGCGAATACCAGTGTAGTTCAGAAAATCGACTAAAACAACACAAATTATCGCCTAAACATGTTAATATGAAAGAGTTTTTGCTGACTGGAAAGCCTTTGGTACAGGAAGCTCAATCTTCTTCTAAACAGGAAAAAATAAAAGAGACTTTGAAAAAGAAAGAGTGGCAGGTTAAGGAGAAAAAGAAAAATAGGAAATCGCGAAGTGAGTCTCGTTCGGAGTGTAGTGAAGTGGCTTGTGACATTTGTGGGGACAAGTTCCCAAGTGAGAGTGAGATGTCGGAACACAAACTGACTCACCCCTTCATAGAGTTCCCTAATGAAGATACACCTAGTAGGATATTTTTTAAGTAACGTTTAATCTTGCCTATTTTGTGGTCTGTTGTAGTGGTACTGCTGCATTAAAAAGTCGAAGCAATAATACGTTCGTAGCATCGATATATTCTTGATTGCTTTTGGATATTTGTATTTTTTACATGCCCAGACGATTATAAAGTCCCCGCTAGAATTTGAAACGAGAGAACAAAATTGCCTTACAATTTTTATACAAAATATTTTGAAAAAAATTTCATCAACTGTTTTTTTTTTCACTGCTTGATAGGCTATTATAGCCCGGCAATTTTTTAGGGGGCTATTTTTACGCAGACCGAAAGGGATTTTTTGATGACATTCAATAATACGCTTTATAATTATTGTGGTAAAGTTCAAAGTTGCACGAACATCAACATCAAACGGCTCTTCCCCATACAGTCGTGCGAGATAATTTGCACTGTAAACTGTTCATAATAAGGAATATTATTCAATGACAAAAAAATCGCTGCTCTAAAACTTAGCAGCAATATCACTACAACAGAAACATGGTTAAATTAAGTAATAATTATTATTAAAGTTATTGGCTTCCGTGTAGTAAGTTTTTGTTAAGCATTTATGTGTTGGCGGGTATTTATACGGTGCCCGGGTCTACCGTGTTACAGCTAGTCTATTGTAGTTTACTCTATTTTAATATATAAGCGATAAAGTTGCTTACGATTGTAAAAGAAATATGTCATATACAGGGTGTTTGGTAGATCGATGCAAAGCCGCAGAGCGAAGCTAGTATAGACCATTTAGAACCATTTGAACCGAACTTATGTTAGGCGAAGTGCGACTATTTTTTTTTTAGCAAAATTTAATGATTTTTGGTGAAAAATCCGAAGTTTTGTAATTCTTTGCTAATAATCGGTCATTTTGAAGGCAAAATCATTTATTTGTTATTTTATTTTATTAAAGTAATGTGTAAACAATCTAATAAAACATGATTAAGGCATCTGTGTAATGAGACAATTTTTTTACAGATATTTGAAGTCAATGATTTATTTTAAGATTAGAGAAAACTGATTTTTGATGGCATTAAAAAAAATCACTGATGGTGCTTTTTTTGTTCAAACATTTTTTTAAATATGCCTGGTTATTGTTCTTTCTTTTGAGGTATCAACTACGCGGATAGCTCGCAAATTATTGAAATTAAGACCTACAAACCAAATTGAGGGAGAGAATTAAAATTTATAGGCGAAATAATTAAAACAAAATTTTAATTAAAGTTATTTATTTTTCGTGTTCAAAATGTCCGCCGCGGTTTCTAACACAAGCACGGGCCCGTCTTCTCACTTCTGTTGTCGTTATTTTCAACTTCATCTCCACTTTCATCGTCGCAAACGCTGAATTAATTCTCTCAATTAATTCTTC
Source organism: Hyppa rectilinea (assembly GCA_951799385.1). Taxonomy (NCBI): domain Eukaryota; kingdom Metazoa; phylum Arthropoda; class Insecta; order Lepidoptera; family Noctuidae; genus Hyppa; species Hyppa rectilinea. The sequence goes on from OX637325.1 coordinate 8,173,230, forward strand.
TTTTGTGTTTATTTCCACATTTGTGTATACTAGTTCCTTGGCCCGACCCCACACGTAAAAGTCAAGCGGAGTCAGGTCGGGTGAACGGGCGGGCCAAGGGATGGGCCCATCTCTGCCGATCCAGCTATTGGGGAAGCAATTATTCAAGTGCTCCCGTACATTTAATGTCCAATGCGCTGGACAACCATCTTGTTGAAAAATGACTTCTCGGTCTCTAACGAATATCGGGGCCCCGGATTCCTCTAGAAGCTCTGGAAGATCATTTTGCAGGAATTCTAAATAATTATTTCCATTCAAGTTATCTGGTAAGAAATGGGGCCCAATCAATGTTCTGCCAATAACTCCGGCCCACACGTTGACCGAGAATTTCCTTTGGAATGATTTTTGCTTTTTCCAATGTGGATTATTATGTTTCTCAGCCCATTGATGAAGATTATGGAAATTAGTAATGCCTTCCCTTGAAAATTTACTTTCATCTGTCCACAAGATTGACTTCAGGAACCATGCATCTTCAATGTCTGCATTGAGAAGAAAACGACAAAACTGAATCCTTTTCTGAGGATCTCGTTCTTCGAGGCCTTGAACACCCGTGCCATGAAACGGGTACTTGTTATTTTGGTGCATTGTATTCCACACCTTCCAATGAGAAATGTTTAAATTTCGAGCTACTTTTCTGGTGCTAGTATTTGGATCAGCTCGAAACGCCGCCAAGATATCTTCCTCGATGTCAGTATTGTGTCTCCCTGGATTGACTCCAGGTTCCACACGGTGTATCCCATCTTCAACAAGCCGGCGAAATGTGTTATAAAACACTCTCACATTCGGTATTCTGCGATTAGGATAGCGTTCTTGGTACATCCGCCGTGCTAAAGATCCATTGCCGTCTGCTCTGCCATACATAAAAACGATGTCAGCATATTCTTCGTTCGAGAAAGTAGCCATAGTCACTTCTCAAATACAAAAATGGCTTTGTTGCACACTAAACGTCCAACTTAAAGCAAAAATGAAAACTGAACACGGTGAATTGCCACGAATGAGGAAATAACGTCTAGTCACAAGCGTAGTTGAAATTCGACTAGTTAGCGTCCCTTCAAAACACAGGTAGTTACTGACCCTGACTAAAGGAACACGACGCTATTGTTTTAACAATAAAGTCGTTTTTGCTGTGAAATGTACCGCGCTACCTGAACAGAACAAGTTTATTGCCATCTCATTTCACGCGTCACGCGTTGGCCATTGTTAGAAGAGTTCCCTCAATCTTTCGAACGAGCACTTCACCCGACCTGACTCCGCTTGACTTTTACGTGTGGGGTCGGGCCAAGGAACTAGTATACACAAATGTGGAAATAAACACAAAAGAAGAATTAATTGAGAGAATTAATTCAGCGTTTGCGACGATGAAAGTGGAGATGAAGTTGAAAATAACGACAACAGAAGTGAGAAGACGGGCCCGTGCTTGTGTTAGAAACCGCGGCGGACATTTTGAACACGAAAAATAAATAACTTTAATTAAAATTTTGTTTTAATTATTTCGCCTATAAATTTTAATTCTCTCCCTCAATTTGGTTTGTAGGTCTTAATTTCAATAATTTGCGAGCTATCCGCGTAGTTGATACCTCAAAAGAAAGAACAATAACCAGGCATATTTAAAAAAATGTTTGAACAAAAAAAGCACCATCAGTGATTTTTTTTAATGCCATCAAAAATCAGTTTTCTCTAATCTTAAAATAAATCATTGACTTCAAATATCTGTAAAAAAATTGTCTCATTACACAGATGCCTTAATCATGTTTTATTAGATTGTTTACACATTACTTTAATAAAATAAAATAACAAATAAATGATTTTGCCTTCAAAATGACCGATTATTAGCAAAGAATTACAAAACTTCGGATTTTTCACCAAAAATCATTAAATTTTGCTAAAAAAAAAATAGTCGCACTTCGCCTAACATAAGTTCGGTTCAAATGGTTCTAAATGGTCTATACTAGCTTCGCTCTGCGGCTTTGCATCGATCTACCAAACACCCTGTAGAATTGATGGTTGGTGATTTTTGCGACAGCGATGCTAAAGGCGTTATGGCTATCGCTTGCATGGATTTACGCATTTTTTCGTTACCCATTGTAGACAATGTTATTTTCAATGACCTCAATATGTGGAATTTTTCTTGTACCCACGTTTTTCGCGTGGATCGCATTAATTAATCTGCACCCAAAGCCATATTTGCGATGAGAAGAGACAATGGAAAGGCGATATACAACGTGGCGCTACAATGGTGACATTAATTTAACACACGGGTAGGGCTAGCCCATTAATCATACAATGTGGATCCGGAATTACGACATTAAATTAAAACGAGCACAGTACTAGTCCATCGAAACATTTTAAAACACGAAGATTAGTAGTAAATAGAAAATTTAAAAATTGCAATTTTCAAACAGAATAAATAGCAGAATCAACTGCATAAAACGTAAACACGCTTTATCTACGAAAAGTCACTGACCTGTCGCGCGGCGTAGGGCGCGGGGCGTAGGTAGGTACCTACTTTAGTCGGAGATCAACAATCCAGCAGCATAAACTCACTAAGTTGCGCGTTATTGATTAATAAATAAAAGATCACTGATTGAATAATTAATTACATAATATCACATCACAATCAGAATTTAAATCACCAACAGTCAAATTTTAACATTTTCAAAGTGTCCTCCGTTGTTCATTATGCACAAGCGACATCGTCTTATTAAATTTTCACGGAATCGTCTTAACAAGTTATAAGCATAATTAAACTAAATAACTTACAAACCTAACCTAAATCTCAAAACTAGCTACCTATTAAATGCCTAATCAACACAAACTAACTAATATTACACTAACACTTAACAATAAGTCACACTGACCTATGAACTAATCCAACTATCATAAATCGTCTTTAAACATAATAACATAAATTAATCACGACAATGCGCGCGCGGCTCTTCTTGTGATAAAAAACTAGAAGGCGCGTGTCCTTAAAAGGGCGCCGCTATTTACTGACTGACATAGTAACCGAGTCAAGGACTTTTTGCGGAAAAAAATCCGCTCACACACACACACACACTCGCAATTTGCGGAACCACTAATGCATTATTTGCGGAAGTAATATTTCTTTTTCTTTCTAATTGTAGTATTTTGTGGGAGTGGGCGGGGCGCGTCAGAGTGGAATAGTATGACACCTTTCTCTGTCTTTCAAGGATATTGAGACGTAGAGAATTGAATCGTACGTGTTTGCACAGGTTCTTGACCTTACAATGTTTATTTATTATTACGGACTCGGATCTACATCATGTTGTAAAGTATGAAAATGAAAAATAATTTCCTGTGGCTAAAGTATTCATTGGATTTGGTTGATTTTTTGTATACGGGTTAGGGACATGACACTCTTAACGTGGTTTAAAAAAATGTCGAACGACCTGCTCCACTTTGTATAAATGTTGATAGATTATAATAAATCGCAAATTGAAAAATTCGCTTACTTTTCGCAGTTGTTTCATCCTAATAGTGTTGCTAATTCGTTTTCATATCATTGATGCGATGTTATGATCCGTGATCAGTTGCTCTAAGATGCAATTTTCTAACATTTTAAATAAATCCGTAAATAATATCGTTTAATGGAAATATAATGTCATCATGAAACGAAAATGTGAAAACGTATAGTACAGGGTGGGCCAGAAAGATTTGCGAATTTGAAAAAATTATAGTAAAAAAACTGAATACAATACTCATACAAATTTTTATTTTTATTATAATAGACATCTGGGAAATTATTTCTTAAAAATAACATCATCAAGGTGTGCACCATTGCGCTGCAAACATTCCTCGAATCTGAACCTCAAATTGGTAAACACTCGCTGGCACATTGCGCGGGGAATGGCTGCCATTTCTTCTCGGATATTGGTCTTCAACTGGTTAATTGTGGCTGGGTTATTTGAGTAGACTCTACTTTTTAGGTATCCCCACATGAAAAAGTCCGGTGGAGTTAGATCTGGACTTCTAGGCGGCCATGCAATGTCACCTCGGCGCGATATCACTTTCCCAGCAAAAATCTCGTTTACGGCCGCCAATGAGACATTAGATGTATGGCATGTCGCGCCATCTTGTTGAAACCATGTTGCACCTTCAAATTGTTGCAGTTGCGGAAAGTAAAAATCCCTTAACATGGTTACGTATCGGTCGGAATTTACAGTGAGGGATTGCCCTTGTTGATTTTCAAAGAAATAGGGTCCGATAATTCCGTGTGCTGATATGGCCGCCCAAACGGTTACTTTCGGCGAATGCAGAGGCTTTTGATGTTTTGCCCGTGGGTTCTCTGCAGCCCAGTAACGGCAATTCTGTTTATTGACATGCCCATTTAAGTGAAAATGGGCTTCGTCGGTGAACAGAATATTGTTGAAACTCCGAAAGCGTTCCAACATTGTTTCAACAAAAGCTCGTCGTAAAATTGGGTCATTTGGCTGTAATTCCTGCACAAGTTGAATTTTATACGGGTGCAATTTCAGATCTTTCAGCAAAATGCGACGCAAAGATGTCCTGGATACCGCAAGTTCGGCTGATCGCTTGCGAGTCGATAGACCAGGATTACGTTGAACTGAAGCTCTAACTTGTTCAATTGTGTCTTCCGTTCTTGTTGACCTTGGGCGTCCCGCAGGCTTCTGTTTGAGAGTCGAACCAGTAGCTTCGAACTTTGTGACCCACGATCGAATCACATTTTCCTTCGGACACTGATTTAAGTCATGAAATCGAAACTCACGCCGAAATAAACGCCTAACAATAGCGCACGAATCGCCATTTTTGTAATAATGTTTAACGCAAAATGCACGCTGTGCTCCGGTGAAGTGATCCATCGCGACTAAATTTCCGAGAACCGAGCTTCTCGACCCCACCACCCGCGCAGCCCCCGCTCATAAGGATCAAACGCAAGAGTGATTTTAAAATCGCACGCCTTTCTGGCCCACCCTGTATAAGTACACGATTAAACCTGAAATCGCGAAAAAAAATCAGCTGTTCAGTTCTGTTCACATTTATGTTCGCCTAACTCGTCAAAATGTACTGCACAGCTGATTTTTTTTTTGCGATTTTTGTTTCGGTCCCCTAGTAAAAGTTGCTCGTTATAATGAGTACAATGACCCCTTTTTTTTTTTTTTTTTAAGGCTGGGAAATCATCCAATGACTTCTCCCGCTCTGGGTGGAGCGGAAGGGAGTGTCAGACTCTTACTGACTAAAACCCATCCATGTTCCTTCCGTAGCCCTTTATGTTCCGGGGTAGCGGTAACCCTTTCGGACAATCCCGCTTACCCGGCAGGCTTGGCCCTGAGGGGCCCCTTCATATGCTGACATCTCTTTGAGGCGCGCGTGGAACATATACGCGCCGTCCGGCACGGGTCTGGTGCAGATCGGACGGTGAGTCACCCATTACTCACCGTCCGCAGGCCCGCGCCTACGGTGGCCGGGAGTCGTCACGTGGCTCCCGACGCCCGGGGCATCTCCTGCGGCGGCTGGGACGGGAGGACCTTTCTCTCTCCCATCCCGCCACCTCCTTCGCGAGCATAACTTTTTCGCAGAAGGAGGTGACTGCCTCCCACTCCCTCTCACCCCGGACCATGGCTTGCACCAGAGCCGGGCGCGAGAGGTCGCCGCCGCCGATCGCCTCTACGAGGACACGGCGGTGCTCTGCCCATGCGGGGCAGGTTTGCACCGTGTGCTCTACCGTGTCCTCTGGGCGATCCTCGCAGTGGTGACACCCGGGCGTTTCCTCCCGCCTGATGATGTGCAGGAACCTCCCGAAACATCCATGTCCGGTGAGGACCTGCGTCAGGCGGTAGGTGAGGGCGCCGTGACGCCTCTCTAGCCACTCCTCAAAGAGGGGCCTTACCGCCACTATCGTGGCGTGCCCTGCGCTGGGTTGCGACAGTCGCTGCTTCCAGGCCGCCATGAGATCGCGCCGGAGGTCCGTCCGCTCCGCCGCAATTTGCTGCGGAAACGGAGTTTCCCCCCGGCTTAGTACCTCCGCGCGCCACTCGAACAGGCGCGCGAGGACTATCGCCTCCAGATCCCACGGCGGCAGTCCGGCAAGGAGGCTTGCCGCCTCGCCCGAGATCGTGCGGTACCCCCGGATTAGCCGAATGGCTACCACCTTTTGGGGCGCGTTCAGATAGTGAGCGGCTCGCCGCCGCAATGAACGCGCCCACACCGGGGCCCCGTATAGGGCCATGGACCGCACGACTCCCGCGTAAAGCCTCCGGCAGGAGGCGTTTGGCCCCCTCAAATTGGGCAAGAGCCGCTTGAAGGCGGCCCCAGTCCGTTCCAGCTTGGGGGCCAAACGTCGGAAATGCTCCACGAAATTCCATCGGCTGTCGAGGACCAGACCCAGGTATTTCATCGTGGTCTCGACGCCGATGTGAACCCCTCCTACCGTAAGTTGGGATCCCGATGGTGGCCTATTCCGAGGCCCATGAAAGTACATGGCCTCGGACTTGTGCAATGCCACCTCGAGACCCAACTGCCGGATCCTCTCAACGACTATCGCAACCCCGCGTGTCATCGCGTCGGCCGCCGCCTGATGCGACCTCCCCTGCGCCAGGACCAGCGTGTCGTCAGCGTAGCAAACTACGCTGACGCCGTCAGGGAGGTCGGCCCGCAGCACCCAGTCGTAACCGATGTCCCACAGGAACGGCCCTAGAACCGATCCCTGCGGGACACCGCACGACATCTCTCGCCGGTTCCATTCCCCATCGCGACCGGGGTAGATGACGGCTCTGTCCGTCAAGTACGCCCCGACTATTCGACGGAGGTAGGTCGGCACCCGGTGATACCGGAGTGCTTCCCTAATGCAACTCCAGGGCAGGGTGTTAAAGGCGTTGGCGATGTCGAGTGACACCGCCACGACGACCCTACCCTGGGACACCGCGTCCCCCAATGACCCCTTAAGGGGATTAAAACGACTAAAATTTAACCGTGTATGTGTGTTAAATTAATGTCACCATTGTAGCGCCACATTTTATATCTGTCTTGCTGGAAACGGTGTGATTGCAATAAATCCACTCTTCATTCTGTTGAGCTAAATAAACTTTTACCAATAATGAGTTAAATAGTTCATAATGAACATTAACAGTTGAGTTGATTATAGAAATATACAAGTTGATTTGTTAGTGATGATTATAAAATAATAACCTATTTTGCACGGATCATAAAAAGGTTGTGTAATTTTTCTTTTTGTTTTTAACTGATCGTAAAAATAATTTTGAGTATTATGAATGATATAATAGATGAGTTGGTCACAAAATATTTTAGTTGAAAACTATTATGCATTGAAATTAATTGAAAATAATTACTTTTATCAAAATTCTTATAAGTTTGCACTGATTATTTTAATAAGTTAATGTTTATCTTGTCAAGCGGTGTTTTTACGATAGTAATTTTATTTTAAACTTTTTTTGAGTTGATTGTATTAATTGAACTACTGATGGTTCTTCTTATTTACAAAAATTATTGAGTTGTCAGTTTTCTCCTATTTATACTAATACTTATAAACTTTTTGTTTGCTTTTTTTTGTACTTACGAGGCGTTCAAGTTCTGTTGAGGGACCACACATTTCTCACGTCCGGAACGGGACAAATTATAACTTGCATATTTTGTATGAAGAAGGTATATTCTTAAAGTTGGCAACGTCGCAATTTGCCGACAAATATTTTGCTGTTTTCATTAATTTATCCATACTTTTTAATTAGTATTTATTTTAGAGCTCATATTTTCCATTATCCTTTTGAACGCCATTGTCACATATACGTGACAAGCAAGCGCATGCCCTGTACGGCAACGACACAAATATGTGACAATGTGGGTAAGCTATATCACGAAATAAACAATTAAATAACACAATTAAACACTCGTACGTATTTAATGACATGAAACAAATAAAAAGCCACTATGGGTATTGGGAAATTCATGATAACAAGAAGAAATAAATTTGTACCTAGCGTGGAGGGCACGCACGTGCCTTTATGCTCTGGCGTTCAAAAGCTTAATTAATCCATATTTTTTAAATAATATTTATTTTAGAGTATTGTCCATTTACTCACAAAATATATGGTTTTTCTTATACTTTGAAAATATTCCACTGCCTATTGAAAGTTTTATGTATATTATCCGTTAATATCCACCATATATACAGGGTCAATTTAAATAAGCTGGCGGACCTCACTCATATAATCGATATTATACAAGATGTTGTTTTGCATCCTCGTCAAATTTCAGGTGGTTGTCCTAAAAGACATAAATAATCAATTGAAAGTACAGTACCGGGCAATAACTAATAAGCGCGGTTTTTTTTTGTTGTTGAAATTTATCAGTATTTCAGAATTAAATCCTAAATTCAATGAGAATAACCCTACTGACTACTCACACAGCGACAATCAGCTGTGTGCGTGAGCGTCGACGTCTTACCTACTAAATTCAAGCGTGCGCGACGGAGCAATGACCGTAGCGACCGGGGTAGCAAAAATTTTACCTAATTTTATTTCGAAAATCACCTACATTATTGTCATAAATTTCGTTTCATAATTAACTCATTTCACTGGCCTGCTATCAGATGATTAATAAAATGTTAGTTTTGCTTTATTGCTATCGTTCAGCATAAACTTTTCGTAATGATTTTGTTTTTACTTGTGGATTAAATTAGTTGATTTGAAATTTTCCTTCCTACTTAACGGGCTTAGGGCCGGCAATAATACCTACCTACCTGCTTAAGTTGGTGTACCGATCTACTGAGTATAAAAATGTTTTTTAAAGATTTGCTAGTTAAGTGTAAGTAGGTGTTGATACTTTCGACTCTTAAGTATTATTGGCGTAGTTAAAAATTTGAAATCAACTTATTTACACTAATAAAATTTATTAAGCTAACAACGTATTTGAAATCAACTTATTTACACTAATAAAATTTATTAAGCTAACAACGTATTTACAAAATGTACAAATAAATAAATTACCTACTTATGTTACCCGGAGGTATTGTTCAAAGTTGTTACCATCACACTCTTGGCACAATCGAGCACGACGTAGCTGGTTTTCCTTCAGCTTACGTAACACTAACACATTCGTTTTTAAAGTGTCGAAAGCACTAATGATCCTTGCACGTAATTCTGTTACACTTGTCACTTCCTCCGTGTAAACTAACCTTTTAACGTCTCCCCACAAATAAAAGTCTAGAGGCGTCAGGTCCGGAGAACGCGGAGGCCAGGCCACAAGTCCTCCGCGACCCTTGCCGACCAGTGAGAGGGGGCACCGTCCTGCTGGTAGTATGGTTGTCATGCCGTTTGGTTACGTGCGGGTTATGGTCGCGGTGAGCCCACCAATGTTCGTTATGAACATTGTAGACGCCAACTCGAGTAAATAAACACTCGTCCGTCCACAGGATGTTGGTGTCTTGGTGTTCCAGCAACCAGCGACAAAATGTAATCCGCACGGCATTATCACCTGGATGAATGTCTTGTCCCTTGCGGTAGTGGAACGGGTGCTGCAGTTCACGCTTGAGTAGGCGCCACACTGTGGTGTGGTGCACTCCAAAGCGTCGACCAGCCTCCCGCGTGCTTGCCCGTGGTTCTCGCCGGAAGTATTCCAGGATGTCTTCCTGCAAGGCGACAGGCAGGCCTACGCTGCCGCGAGCTTGAGCATGCCGGGGAACATCAAACTGCCGATGATCCCGCAGTCTCTGCGTAGCAGCCAGCATGACGCTCTGTGATGGGGGTTCCCGATCGGTAAACATTTCCGTGAACAACCGGATGGCTCCACGTAGGCTGTCTCCACTGATGGCATACAGGCGGACCATCTCCACCAACTCGACATTAGAATAGTTGTCAGTCATCTTGAACTTAGTACCTATCGAATGACGTCTCATCAATGTACCGAGCGGAATTCGCAAAGCGCAGCGTACGCACACTGCGGCGACATCAAACGCACTGTTGGTTTGGCGAGATGCGCCGTGCGCGAGCGGGGGAGCGGGGTGGGAATGTGGGATTGATTACCTACGAATTTATTGAATGATCGTTGCGTATGCGTTGTGTATGTATTGTTTGCGTTTGTTTGTGTGTGAAAGCGCGGTTTAATAGGGCTAGTAACAGACGGGCCGCTTTTAAATACGGCTGGTTTACACTTATGGATTTCAATAAACAGGAAAAAATAAATAAAAAAATACCTACTCATTTTATTGTTGATTTGGGTCGAGAATCATTAGCATAATTACAGGTCTCCAAAAGTGATAATGCGCATAGAAATCTTCGCCACTGTTCGGCAACAGTCGTATTACCCGAGCGTCGGAAGACGATATGTATATAGAGTAGTTAAGTGCATTTTCTTCATGCAGAATGGTGTGTTTTGTGCTAAAAGAGATAAAGTAACGAAATTTGATTAAATAATTCCATGTAAGTAAATAGCGAGGATAACCACACGATTGCGAATACGCTACAATCTTTGTTGTATTACTTCAAAAATTTTATCGTACTTTTCATCATTAGAAGAAGAATAATATTACAATTTCCAAAAAAATAATCAGAATCAGTGAGTATCTCTATTCCTGACATCGTAGATTCATCAGAACTTTCATTATGCTCTTGTTTATTTATTTATTTAATACTTTAAGCACAGAAATGTACAGAGGCGGACTTAATGCCATAGGCATTTTCTACCAGTCTTGTTCAGTTCATTATATGTATTTAACGTAGGTATGTTTTTTTAATATTAAAAAAAACGTGAAAAATGTTATTATATTTACCTATTTTACAAAATAAGTTATTTAAATTCGACTAAAATAATTAAAGTTGAAATTAAATTCACATTTGAAAACAAAACCAAGAAAAGGTGTGTAATAGCAGCTCTATATAATTCCACACAGAGAGAACACGTGCAGTCACCACCAATATATAAAGACGACTGACGGATCTTTGACTGACCGCCGACCGCCGCCGACCGCTCGATTGTTTTTCGATTGTGTACACATGATATTGACTCCTATTTCTTTCGAACAAAGTGCAAAATGCAAGTGCATTGTTTAGGACTCGAACGATTCAATGATTCGGGTGCTTCCGGAAATACGACTATTAGCGAAGATTTGCATGTGCATTATTAATTTGGGAGTACTGTACGTCCTTGAATTTGACTAGGATGCAAATCAACAGCTTGTATAAATTTAACATTTAACGCATCATTTTATGTTACTTCACCAGTAGCGAGGGTTGTTGACCCCGTAATCACCTGTAGTGTAATAGTAAAACAATTTTTTCTTCAATAACTATTTATAAGTATGTATACAGTAGTGATATTCTGTTATCTCATCGTGAAAACGTAGGGGAAGTGCTATAGCGTCAAACCCTATCATTAGGTGCAACAACAACTCACTTCACGCTTACTTGGTACGACGACACGGTTGGCGCAGTGGTTGAGCGATTAACTGCTGCGCACTATGTCGCGGGTTCGATTCCCGCACGGAACAAATATTTGTACGACCTGCAAGTATTTGTTACGAGGCTGGGTGTTTTTCTATCTATAGTATGTATGTATTTACAAAAAAAAAGCATATTATGTAGTATATCAGCCATCTCGTTACCATAACACAAGCATTAGGTTGCTTAGCTTGGGACGATATGGCGTTGTGTGAAATGTCCAAGGATATTATTATTATTACTTCACCTTAGGGGGGTCTCGGCAAATATCACGCAATTTTTTTTCTCAAAAAAATATATTTTATTTTGGTCCATTTAATCCAGATTGTACATGCTTAAGATTTAATCTTAAGCGTATACATAATACGATTAGGATCATTCACAATGTTTTTTTTCTTTTTACAATAACAATCCAAAGCGTTTACGTAAGAAACCCACGTTTTGAAAAATCTCACGTGAGATTGGGGGCCGGGGGAGGGGGTTGAATAAAATCTCACGACATCTCACCATTCAGAAAATTAAAAAAAACAGCTCACGTAATTTATGGACCCTTAGTTGTCACGGTGAGATTTTTACAGAATATCACTACTGTATAGTTTTACATATAATGAGTTATTGAAAAATGAAATTGTTTTATCGTCATTAGATTTCGCTTCCCATTACGTTTGAGGAGTTTCGTCAGCTAACTTAGTTTAACTTTGTATATTTGGAAGATTGTTTTAGTGCAATAATGGCGGGGGGGGCAGACTCAAAACGTAGCTTCTCCTAAATTAGCTAATTGAATATTTTTTTTACTTATTCTGTTAAATTATTGCGCAGTTAAATATTTTTTTTAGACTGTTGTGTTTTGTACTTTTGTCACATGCCTGTTTTTTTCACAAATATTGTATCAATTTAATCGTAAATAGCTGCTGCGTGGCTCTGAATAATTTCGAATTGCAGCTTCAGCGCAGACAAAGCGGCAAAACGCTTCAGCAGTTTTCATTGATCAAATTGATAATGAACCTAGTCGCAGATGAAATAGAGTTTAAAATCGCGTGACCTGGCGTGTGCCATTTCACCTTTCACATGCGATTTTATACTCTTTAATTAATTAAGTTGTGATGTAGGTCAGTTCTGAGTTTTTGAGACCAGTGCTGGCCGCAACCCGTGGAAAGAGAACTTTATGAAGAAACCGGTACCTATGTCCTAATACCAAAAATTCGAAGACATGTGATGTCCACCAATCAACATTGTGCTCGGGTGGTGGTTTACGGCCTATTCCCTCTCATAAAAAAATAATAGTTTCCAGCAATGGGAATGTGATAGGCTGAATCTGTTACTCGCTATTAGCTGCTACCCGCGGTTTCGCTTGCGTGAACCCTTCTCTAAAATATAAGGAGTTACTCCTCATAATACAGTGTGTTAGGTTAACCGAGTGACATACTTTCAGGAGGTACTATACAAATGAAAATGAACAACTTTGAGTATGGAACTGTACCCGAAACCACGAAAAAAAAAACAGCGGTTCCGTACATTTGTGTTCGCATAATTCGTCAAAATGTATGGAACAGCTGATATTATTTTTTCACATTTCAGAGTTGGTCGGATGGACGAGTTGTGAATTTTCATGAGTACTATACAACCTGAAATTATGTCCCTCTTTAATCTAACACACTGTATAAGCTACCAGTGAGTCCCGTCGATAGCGGTCCAGCCGTTTCGGAGATTAGCCGCAACAAACAGACAGACAATAAAATAAAAAATGTTTTGTAGTAAAACATACCGTGTATACTTTAAGCATTTAGTAAAAAACTGTTTTTTTTATCATTACAAACAAACACTTAAATTTTATATATTTGTCTAGAGTTTATCAATGGAAATTTCAATTTTGCTGGTCCACCTACCATCATTAAAGCTATTCTCTTTTGTTTCGGTCCGGTGTCGCTACAGTGTATGAAAGGGGAATATTTTGTTATTGTGTATTTCGGTGCCTGATATTATGTTAGTTATCGAAGTAGTGCTAATGTATAAGAGATGAAAATTATATTGTTTGTTGAAGAGCAGTATTTTGTGGTTTCTTTTATAAGTATCGTATCTTAGACCCGAATCAAATACAATATGGTTAAAGTACCTACCTACATAATTTTAGGTAATGTCGCCGCATGAAGTTATAGCAACCAGTCAAATTTCTCCAAATTATTTTAAACCTTGTAACATTGATTGTTAATTTCAACGATTGAAAAAAAACCGTTTATGGTAACTTGATGTGCTGGCAACTGAACCTATCAATCATCATCCTTCTGCCCTTATCCCAATATAATTTATTTAAGGTCAGTAGAGCATGTCTTCTTTTTTCATACATCACTATAATAGTGTCAATTCTATATTGACGCCTATTCTTGCTATATTATGAACATAACATTGCGCCTTGTTTCCCCGAAAAGTTAGACAGAGGTGTGCCTAAGTCCAATGTAATAGAAGGCTAGCCTGTTCCAGCAACCGGACACAAATCCAGACTTCGGTCTTCTACTGAGAAATTCCTAACGCAAAAACTCAATCGCACTTAGCCCAACCTGGGAATTGCACCCAGGATCTCATGCTCACCAGTAGCGCTTACGCCCACTGGACCAACCAGGCAGTCTACATAGTCATTTGCTAGATTATCTTTTACACAATCCACCCATTGTTTTTTAAATCTTCCTCTACTCTTATAGCCACATTATATAAGGTGTTCAAAAATTAACTCTAGAAATTACATGGGAGCATTGTACTTATCATTACGAACAACTTTTAATATGGGACAACTGAAATTGCGAAAAAGTATGAGCTGTTCCATACATTTTATTGAGTTACGTGTGCATAAATGTATCTCATATTTTTTTCCGTCATGTCATTCCGTCAAGACAAGTCCCTCATTCCTCTGCATCACATGCCCATACTTTGGTATACCCTAATATCTAAAAGACAGGGAAGTATAAATAAAAATAGTTTTTTTACTAAAATTTCTTTTATTATCACATACATACGATAAAATTCTTCATTATCTCTTACCCGTTACACGTTAACACACAAGTAAGACGTTAATATGACAGAGTGAGCATTAGAAAGAGACTGTCGCATGTGTGAAAGGGACGACGCTATACAAAGCGAACTTTTTCTAAAACTCAATATGTCATATTACTCTTTAAATATGGTAGGTTTTATACCATAACCAAATTCAACTAGATAATGTTACCATTTGATTTCTAACATCTACTAAATGGAATATAATACATACTGGTCATAAGATTATTTAAAAAAAAAAACTTTTTTGTTCAAGAAATAAAAAAGTTAAATTTCTGTACCGAATATTTTTTAATAAAGATATAAACAACCGTGCAAATACTTGAAAGTACTGTGAATGTAGTAATACAATAGTAATTGTATTAATATCAATAATTAAAAAAATACCATTACGTACAGAGGCCAGTTATACATCAATCTACCCCAATCTGTCAAATTTCTTTGATACGTTTTCAACTTTATTACAAAAGGATAAGGCTCGTGTTCCATTGGGCATATATGATAGTTTGGGATAATTTGATGTCCTGGCGTTTGTACGTTAAATCTTACAGAGCGATGAAAATACGCTAGGTGTACTAAATATTACAACTATTGGAGGTATTGCTACACAAACTTATTAGATTTTTTAATTCGAAATCATTTTCATTCCACCAACTCCAGATAAATTCCAGTTAAAATTATCTGGGAGATCATTTCATACATGGTGTTCTTAAAATGTTCAATTAATTTTAAAGTAGTTAGTATATCGTTTGTGTAACAAAACAAAACTGACTGATCACTGAGTTACAATACACTGAAATCGTGTCCTTACTGCTTCGTAATAGAGTTGCATTCGGTTTGACACTGTTTTTTATCTTAATCTCTTCATAGAACAAACGTACACAGACTGAAGGCATATTATTTTTATTATTTGTGTATGTTTTGTGCGTGTTCATTGGAGCGAACAGTTCGCGATGCTTGACTGCAGTCTGTGTACGATAGCCTTTACAACATCCAACGTCTTATTTTACAATCATAATGTTACGTATAACTAACTTTGTCTCGCGACTTCGTTTGTGATCAATTTACAACACAGTTAGAAGTATTGATATTTTTTTATCGAATTTTTACACGCTCTAAGCAACATCTGTCCTTATGTCATAGTTTAAACTGCTTTGTCATTAAACTTTATTAAATATTCGTGTATATAGAACTATTTTAAAGTATTTGTCCAATAAAAGTTTTACAATTATTATAAAACAACGCTTTACTGATAATTGCGTTCAAAAAATGAATCACAGATAATACAAAGCTTCAAAAAACAGTGTCAAAACGAAAACTCATTTATGGTCACAATTTAACTGCATTATTTTAAACCACTGGACTTTTCTACATGCTTTATCTCGTTAGAGAGCTTCATTTAGTTAGCCGTCCGTTCCATAACCATAAATAAAAGATAATATATCTCTGAATTATCTTGTTTAGCGCATACACTGCCACTATTTTTTGTCCGGTGCTATTCTAAGCTCAGTGCCTTCAACACGCAAACGTTTCGCCAAAAGGCACTCCGTAGGAGTGCCTTGAACACGCATTGCAATGTATGGACAATAAACACACATTTGTGTTGAAGGCACTGGCTTAGAATGGATCAAACTGTAATGAGCACGTATGTGTGTACGGGGCACTGTGAGGTAGAACAGAAAACGCACAGCTGTGTTCATGGCAGTGTATGGTTTAAAACACATAACATCACGCCCATAATCCGCGAAGGGTTAAGCAGACCTTGCACCTATAGTAGGTACACCCAAATTTCGCCAGTTTATGTTCAAGTCCCATATAATAGGGGGCGAGTCTATCCTATATTGTTTAAGGTCGTATATTATGTTAGTGGCATGTTTATATCAAAATGTGCTACAAAAACGATAACCTCTCAGTCGTTAATAAATCTCCCGGAGATTCAAAACAATAGAAAGCGTTTGTGTCTTAGTAGCCACAGCTGAGTACAGAGGCCAGCACATCAAGTTACCACAATCTGTCAAATTTCTTTGATAGTATTTCAACTTTATTGCAAAGACATAAGGTTTATTTTTAGTTGAGAAAATTTGACAGTTAGGGATAGCTTGATGTGCTGGCGTCTGTACATAAATAAATAAAGGAAAATATAAATAAATAAATAACTAAATCCAGTGGTTGAACGCAGCTAAATCATGACCATGCCACAAAATACAAGTAGTAATGGTGAGAACTCACTATTATCCACCTACAAATACCACTGAACACTCAAATGCTACCTTAATTTAAGGCGGTCTTAAGCCTTTACCATAGATGCGCACTGGCATCCCGGGGCCCGCAACCATAGATAATTTATTAGTTTTCTCACTGAGCACTGAAACGCCGCTGCTAGAGACGAAATTGTCAACATTTTTCATACAAACGTATTTGACTAACGGACCATGGTAGATGTTATGCGCTCACGTATGACGTCACTAATACAGGGTGTAACAAAACTCGTATCCGACCCCAAAAGTGATTGTTCAGTGTCGTATAGGTACGAACATAATATTAGTTACGTTATACTTAAGATTTTGATTCCCCATACAAAATGTAGTTACGACACAAAACATTTTGTATGGAGGATAGAAAAGAAATTTCATCCGTATTTTTAAGTGTGTTCCTATAACGGCGCTAAACAACCCGCTTACGGGTTGGACACAAGTTTTTTTACACCCTGTATACTTAGTGTTGCCGTCTCTAGACGCTGCGCGTGTGTCGATTTTGAGTTCAACGAGTTTTCTGATTAATCGAAGGCGCGGTTACAAAGACTTAACACCGACTTAACATTAAGATAATTCGGCCATCACACCATCTTTGCCTAAACCTAATAACTAAAAGTAATCTTCCAAGGTTGCGCCATGCTGGCAGCAGGTTTCCGGACGACCAGTACATCGTTACCTTTGTGAAGCGTCATCTGTAGAGCGGTCTGCTTGCCCCCCTGCGATAGCTTGGCTGTCTTAGGGGGGGACTTGATGCCCGCGATAACTATGCGCTCCACCCAGGACCGGGTCGGGTAGACGCCGTCATCAATGAAACTGTGGGAAAATGGAATTGGTTAGCATAAGCATGGGATATTTGAATTATTTTTTGACGTGTTACAAAAGAATTTTTGTACAGTAGGAGTTTCTAGACTTAAATCAATTTAATCAAAATGTTGTAAGAAGAACATAATGATAAAAATCTTGTTTTATTATGAAGTATAGGTACTTTATTCGTTTCTAAACTAGCGTGAATTTGACAAGTACGTGGCAAAATCAATTAATCGAAAATATTTTTTATTCAATCAGCGCGATTTTAGAAAAAAAAAAACTAACATAGCAATTTATCTAATCACTTTGCCCGACCTAGGAATCGAACCCAAGACCACATGCTCAGCAGCAGCGCTTGCGATTACTAGTCCTATAAAGCAAGGACTCACGAGAGCGGGAGTTGAAAACAAACTCACTTAGACATTTATAAGTAGACTTTAAAAGGGTGTCCATGGAGTTTCTTCCCCGTTCTTCTCCATAGGTACCTACTGCTTTGGAATGGGCAACTAGCTTCGTCTTTCTGACTGACCGATCCCTTGACAATTCAAAAGTGCCTGTAATTGGTTTATTTGAAATAAATACTTACGAGTTTGAGTAAGGATAATATGTTAGGATAATACTCACGAATAAGTCATGACGTTGGGTTCAAACGTCAACTTGGCGTAGATGTGTTTGTTGTTTAAGTACTCGTAAGTTTCACCGTCGTCGATGTACAGCGAGCCGGTAGCAGTGCCCTGTGACAAAACATACAATTTAGTATTTGAAAGGGTAGTCAATAGCGTTAGGGTGATGGAAGATTTTAAGACGAGCGGTCTTTTATCTATGTGATTTCATATTTTATTTTTGACTGATTCAAATAGTCAATTACACATACAATACAATACATACATAACCCTGCAAATATATTTCCCTTCGTATATTATTTTCTGTTCTATCTCACAGTGCCATACGTGTATACGTGCTCAAACAAATTTCGTCAACTGTAAGCTGTCCCTTAAAGACAAATCACAAGACAAGATCTGCAGTGGCCTATATGGAAAGCCTATTCTGATCACTAACAATGACTATCAACAGCTCACTTCAACTAAGTTTTCATGGTAAGATTTTTACAGTATAGATCACTTGTAGTACAGACGCCAGCACATCAAGCTATCCCTAACTGTCAAATGTTCTCATTTAAAAATGAACCTTATGTCTTTGCAATAAAGTTGAAATACTATCAAAGAAATTTGACAGATTGTGGTAACTTGATGTGCTGGCCTCTGTACCTGAAGGGTTAGACAGAAAGACAAAATATAACTTACGTTGATATCGAGGGCCACTACTAGCGTGTAAGGATCATCCGCCATCAGCGCAGATGAGCGGCGCACGCGCTCCTTGCGAGGGACGATAACACCGCCGCGTTGGAACACGGGGATCTGAAACAATAACACGATCATTATTTGTTTAGAGTTAAAATATGTAGACATAACAGCATCAGCTATAAATAAATATTAATTGCCACATGTAGGACGGAGCATCTCTATTATCTAGTATTTATCTATCTAATATTAGACGGAGTATCGTATTGCCCAGTTACTGGGTTGTGGAGGTCAGATAGGCAGTCGCTCCGTGTAAAATACTGCTATTGAGCTGCATCCGGTTAGACTGGAAGCCGACCCCAACATAGTTGGGCTAGGCAGATGATGATGGGTCCACCTTGTGGGATCTTAGCCTTTAACCTTTTGAACGCCAGAGCGTAAACGTTTCGGCGTCCTCTCCCACGCCAAGTCTAATTCTAGTATATTTTTTTGTAAGCAAAAAATTCGTTTTCTTATCTGCTTTAGCAGACTGTGGCGTGTTGGGCACGTTTTCATTTGTCGGCTACATCCGACCGTGGCGTGTTGGGCACGTTTTCATTTGTCGGCTATATCCGACGGTGGCGTGTTGGGCACGTTTTCATTTGTCGGCTATATCCGACGGTTGCGTGTTGGGCACGTTTTCATTTGTCGGCTGCATCCGACCGTGGCGTGTTGGGCACGTTTCCATTTGTCGGCTATATCCGACGGTGGCGTGTTGGGCACGTTTTCATTTGTCGGCTATATCCGACGGTGGCGTGTTGGGCACGTTTTCATTTGTCGGCTATATCCGACGGTGGCGTGTTGGGCACGTTTTCATTTGTCGGCTATATCCGATCGTGGCGCTCAAAAGGTTAAACTTTACATTTGCAGTAGTATTAATGACAATCACAGTGTGACATACCTTAGCGAGCGTGACGTCATAGCTGAGGTACCCGTTGGCGTGGTGCACGTGGTACGTGTCCACGTCGTACCACAGCGTGCGGCTGGTCGCGCCCGGCAGGTACAGCTTCACCGAGCTCACGCCCGGCTCCACCACCGGCCGCACCAGCAGAGCGTTACCTGCAGAACGAGACGATTAGGACAGTCGGTAAGTACCCCATAACATTCCTCTATTAACACCTCAAAAACCTTACGAACCTCAAAGAGAACGGTGAAATATTAACGGAATAGATCAGTTAAAAACTGTGAGTCAAATTCTGACAAGGCTAAGGTAGGTAGGTTGCTGGAGCGTCTGAGAGGGTTACCGCTGCCCCTGAACATAAAGGGCTAAGGAAGGAATATGGATGGGTTTTAGTTGGTAAGAGTCTGACACTAACTTGGATGATATCCCACCCTCAAAAAAAACCCCTCAAATGTCGTATGATCCCCAAAAGTTCATAAGAAAAATTCTCTCGAAACGACGATCAATATAACCGTATAAATCGTTGAGCTCTTATAAGCAAACGGCTTCTAATATGCGAACATCTAATGGGTCAATATAACTACAACTACACTATGGTGACCATAGACGTAAAATGAAAGTTTTAAAATGGAACCTTATGCTTTTGGTATAAAGTTGAAAACTATCAAAGTTTGACAGATTGGGGTAACTTAATGTGCTGGCCTCTGTACATATTTTCGCCTACTTTTTCTGTTAGCAGTCTAGAAGATAACCTAAACTAACTTACCGAGCAAGTACTCGTCATCAATGGTGTAGGTGTCTTCCTCAGTGGGGAACTCCTGGAACAGCGGCCTCATGACGGGCAGGCCGTCAATGGAATGTTCGTAGAACAGTGTGTACCTGGAGACAACATACACATATCATCACGCTTTGTTTCCCTGAAGTGTAGGCAGAGATGTACTTATAATAGATATAAACTACGAAAACATGGCGCGGCTCTCCAGATTACTGTTTCAATGTTTGTAGTCACATTCTTACGAAGGGGTTTGTATGTAGTTGTAAGTATTCGTCTTCAGTAGCAGGCCGGCAGCAACATGCGTTGTGAGTCCTGGTGGCGCTTTATGATTACTTTCACAAATACTTTCATGCCTTTCGGATTTTGGAGGGGCGGGCCATGTTATCGTAGTGTATCATAAACACATTTTACTATTGCCATTACCCGGGCATAATTCCAGACATTTGTTTAGTAAGTAACCTACTGATTTTTTGCAATATTTAAGTAGCTAATCGATGTAATTGCCATTATCGGCATACTTTCAGGAATTGAAATAATTTCTTTATTCAAATTGTGGGTTTATCTCGTTACATTGTGGGAGTAAAGGCCTATGCGCATGACGCATACTTTTTTTACGCATCATCAACGCGCGTTAAACGCAACCGGATACCGCTGCGCAAACGCAACTAGTGCAATTTTTTTAAGTTTCCAAGGTGGGTAACGCAACGATATGTTTAAAGAAAGTGTAATGTATAAGCGCTTTTTTTCTGTCTCTCTTTTATCTCTCTTGTCTGTTTATTCTTTCGTTATTGGACATTAAGGCTTGAATATGCCAGAGACATACATGATCAGCCACATGTTAGACCAATTCATTTGTCTATGCATAACAGTTTTTTGTTTGTAATATCAAATTTTTAAGATTCAATGTAAGTAAATAAATTATATTTTTTGGTCAAAGAACCAGTATTGCCATACAACGTGACAATGCTGCCAGCCTATTGGGAACGTTTCCTGTTGACAGCGACGTGGACGAATTTTTGATGCCCTTTGATTTTTTTCGCTCCCGTCTTATATACTTGTACAAAGTTATTATCAATATTTGAAGTGTTTTTAGTAAATAAAGCAATTTTTTTTAATACAAGGTGAAATTGAATTTTAAACATAATTTTAAGGGGACATTGTACTAATTATTATGAACAACTTTCACTTTATGAGAACTGATCTGAAATCGCGAAAAAAATCAGCTGTTCCCTACATTTTGACGTGTTATGCGAGCATAATACATGGAACAGCTGATTTTTTTTCGCGATTTCAGATTTTCACGCAGTATAAACAAATACTGACCAGAAGTCAATAAGCGCATATCGCCGCCTGTTGGCGTCCCTGATGAGCGCGGTGGTGGCGGGCTCGTACAGCCACGGCTCGCGGCGCTTGGTCTCGATGTGCGAGTGCGCGCGGAAGAACGGCTGGAAGGCACCCGCCTGTAATAAAAAAACAAAAAATTGTTTAGCACAGGCATATAAAATCTATACTAAAATTATAAAGAGGTAAAAATCGGGGTTCGCGTGGCGGATTCCGGCCCACTCCCTCTGAAAGAGAGGGGGCGTGTGTCTCAGCAGTGGGAATATTATAGGCTGCTTATGAATACGTAATGCACATAACAGTTTCGTATAATATTCTGACAAATAAATGCATTCTATACTATAGATAGACTGTCGTCTTTCCTTTGGCATCCATCACTCGAAGTGAATAAAAAAATTATACAGGTGAAATTTAATTCATGGGCATTATTTTCAAGGGTCAGGTGTCAGACTCTTACTGACTAAAACCCATCCATGTTACTTCCGTAGCCCTTTATGTTTCGGGGTAGCGTTAACCCTTTCGGACAATCCCGCTTACACGGCAGGCTTGGCCCTGAGGGGCCCCTTCATATGCTGACATCTCTTTGAGGCGCGCGTGGAACATATACGCGCCGTCCGGCACGGGCCTGGTGCTGATCGGACGGTGAGTCACCCATTACTCATTGTCCGCAGGCCCGAGACTTTGCCTAAGATAGGTTTTAAGGGTCGGTGTTTCAGGACACCAGGTATCGTCACATCCTACATACCTGGTACCACCTCGTCATGAGCTCGGCCTCAGGGTACTTGAAGAAGCCGCCGACATCGGAGCCGCAGAAGCTGATGCCGGCCGCGCCCAGGGACAGGCACATCGGTACCGACACCGCCAGGAAGCCCCACTCGGCTGCGTTGTCGCCTGTCCATACAGCTGCGTATCTGAAGGAAAATGGTGTAAATTGAGGATACCACCCAGAGTGAGAGTAGCAGTGGGAGGGAAGAGACATTTGAGAGATGATATCCCTCAAATGTCTCCTCCCACTCTGGGTGGAGCGAAAGGGAGTGACAGACTCTTACTGGCTAAAACTCATCCATGATCTTTCCTTAGCCCTATGTGTTCCGGGGCAGCGGTAACCCTTCCGACAATGCCGCTGACCCGGCAGGCATCGGTCCCTAACGGATCCCTTCAATTGTGCTGTCATCATCTATTTGATGATGTTTATACCTGTACTAGCTTCTGGCAGCGGTTTCGCCCGCGTGTATGTTGTATTTTTCATACAAAAAAATCCCCCCTTATCTTCCCCAGAAGGTCGAATTTCCAAGAAACCCCTTCTTAGTGCTCCCCTATATTATCAAGGGAAGCCGTGTGCAAAATTTGACGTTTCTAGTCCTAGTAGTTTTGGCTGCGCGTTGATATGTCAGTCAGTTAGTTTCTCCATAGATACAGCATGAAATTGAATTCTTGGGCAATATTTTAAGGAGTCATTGTGCTCATCATTATGAACAACTTTCACTATGGTGAGTCAGTCAGTTGCCCATGAATTCAATTTCATCCAATATAATAAACCCCTTACTAACAAAAGTTGTATAGCGTCTGTATAGATACACAATGCTTTGTCTTCTTCTTTCAAATGTCAAATTTCTGACGACTGAAAGAGAGAAATCGGTGTGTATTCACCT
This sequence comes from Hyppa rectilinea, assembly GCA_951799385.1. NCBI lineage: Eukaryota > Metazoa > Arthropoda > Insecta > Lepidoptera > Noctuidae > Hyppa > Hyppa rectilinea. Next base: position 8,196,814 of record OX637325.1, read on the forward strand.
GATATAATACGCTTATTAGTAAGGGGGATAATTTATAGATTTAGGGCCGATTTTTCAATCGGCTTGAAGAACAAAAATGGCGGTTTGACATATTTTCTATGCAGAAGCTTCCTCCGATAAAACTTATCAGACTATTAAAATATCAGTCCTGGGTAGTTTAGAGTTAAAACAGACAGCTGCTGTGCTGCTGGGGAGTTTGTTGCGCTACTTCTTGTTCCCAGCTAAAGCACTAGGAAGTGGTGAAGGGTGGGCGCTTTTGGGGGACTGTCTTATGTAACTTTGACCTTCGAAAAGTGCTGATTGTCAGCCTAGTTTTAATAAATAAATTTTGATTTTTATCAGGAAATCTAAATGTTACCTTTGTGTGCCCGCGAAGGCAGAGCGTGTCAGTATGAAGGGCCTATACTTGCTGTCAGATCGCTGCAGCATGCCGTCGTGTGTCGCGCGGATGTTCCACAGGCCGTACTCGTTGTGGACGTGTCTGGAAATAAATACAATTATTATTATGCTATAAAGTTGATATAAATTTAAATAATTTCAACATGAATGATTCAACCCATATTTAGTAACCATATTCTGATTTAAAGAGTGTCCGTGGAGTTTCTTGCCCGTTCTTCTCCATAGGTACCTACCTGCTTTGGAATGGCCGACCGGCCCTATGACAATTCAAAAGTGCCTGTAATTGGTTTATTTGAAATAAATGCTTTGAGTTTGAGCTTAAGTTTTAAGGTGAATGCGACTGCTTTGCCGGTAACCGATACCTTTTACGAAAACAGTCAAGTTTAGTTTGAGAAACTGCTATCATAAAAGTTACTGGATAATTTAATTGTCCAAAACTAACTATACAGCAGTTTGGTTTATGTGTGTTTCTTTTCAATGTAACTTTTCTTGAATTTATATAAAATAACAAAACTAGTCTGAGGGAAGGCGTATTGAGAGAAAATCGGTGATATTTCTCCACTTTTCGTTAAACTACATTTAAATTTGTATTTCGAAAAATTTTGTCAGATCTATTATGATCTACCGTCTGAAACTTTCATATTTAAGGATTAGTTTAGACTCCAAATCTCCTACAAATAACAAGTTTACCTGTGTTCCCAGAAAGCGGCGAGTCCATCGTTGCCATCCTGGGGAGGCTTGTAGTGACGACAGTCCTTAGGCATTGTGATCTCAGGGCCGTTGAATACCTGCGTTGTACAAAAAAGAAAAAAAACTTTTATACCACCGTTACCAGACTCATCCAAGGCGTTAAGGCAAAAAAATAACATTACCAATATACTGGTATTTAGCCGCATCTGGTTAGACCGGAAGCCGAATAGGCAGATGATAATTTTTCTTGGAATAGAATAATATTATCGGGACATTATCTTCCGACATTACTTTGGGAAATTATATGATAGTCGTTTTGAATTTTTCCATGTTGATAAATTGCTTTGTTTTGAGGATGGGATATCATTAAACGACTCTGGGTGGAACGGAAGGCAAGAAGAAATGTAACAAACATACATGACATATTTTTTATCATCTTTTTTGTTTGGATATGATTGAACGTCCGAAGACCTGATAAGAGTCGCATTTTTTTTTAATGGTGGGATATTATCGAATGACTCCTCGCGCTCTGGGTGGAGCGGTAGGGAGTGTCAGACTCTTACTGACTAAAACCCATCCATGTTCCTTCCTTAGCCTTTTATGTTCCGGGATAGCGGTAACCCTTTCGGACAATCCCGCTGACCTGGCAGATAATATAGTGCTACGGTACTCACGCTGGGCTCGTTCATATCATTCCACACGTGGACATCCTTGCTGGTGCCGGGGAAGTTGTTGAACTGGTACCTCTCCGCGTAGTACTTGCTCACGGCAGGGTTGAAGAAGTCTAAGTATGATGAGGAGCCGGGCCAGCACCAACCTGGGTAGGAATTACATTTTCATCATTGTTTGTCGAAAAACCACGAAATGGGTTCACGAACGCGACTGAAGGTTGATGATGAAGTCTTTTAAGCGGGAAATTGTATGATTGCAGTGGTCTTTACAAGCTTAGCTTGTCAGTGTGAGTTTCATTATCATTATTTGGTACTTATGCTTTTTTTTGAGGGTGGGAAAGCATCAAATTACTCCTCCCGTTCTGGGTGGAGCGGAAGGGAGTGTCAGACTCTTACTGACTAAAACCCATCCATGTTCCTTAGTTAGCCCTTTATGTTCCGGGTAGCGGTAACCCTTTCGAACAATCCCGCTAAGGCATAATTATGCTTGCAATGCTATTTGAATTACTGACGACACATTATGCCAAAATTCGTTGCGTTACAGCGTACAGCCCAACTTCGGTCGGGCGTAAGTCCAGCGGCAATTCACGGCGGTCCGTAGAGCACATACTATACACGACTGAAACAGCGCTCGAGACGAAATGGTTAGTGAGTAGGAATAGCAGTAGATTTTTTATTTATCATATTTTTTATGGCAATTTTTTTTTTGCATGAATACGCTATACTTTTGCGGGTTAATGGGAACGCCTTTCTTTAGTTAACCACTGTATTGTAGTAATATTATCATACAGTGTGTTAGGATAAACGAGGGACATACTTTTAGGTTGTAGTGCTCATGGAAATCAACAACTTTGTCCGTGGGACTATCTCTGAAACATGATTTAAAAAAATATCAGCTGTTCCATACATTTTGAAGAATTATGCGAACATAAATGTACTGTACAGATAATTTATTTTTCGTGATTTCAGATTCCAGGTTCCTCTGAAAGTATGTCTCTTGTTTAGCCTAACGCACTGTATAGTAAGTAGTTTTCTTTCAAAGTGGCATTTTTCTGAACCTACCTTCATAATCCTTGCCGTCCTTATCCTTGACGTAGTATCCCAACTCAGTAGCATCTTCATGCAGGAAGTAGCCAGCCTCCCTCTTGATGTGAGGATCTATGATGGTGACCAGCTTGCGGCCCTTGGCAGTCAAGTTTGCGACCATGGCGGCTGGGGTCGGGAACTTAAGGGGGTCCCATGTGAAGTACCTGTGGGTAGAAGATTCATTTAACCCCATAGGTTCATGAGAAAAATTCTCTCGAAACGACAATCTTCTTCTTATTTTCGTGTGGTTAGTGATTAACCTGGTGTCAGAGTTTTTAACCTGCCCATGGACCTCTGACTTAGCTTCACATGCTGTTAAGAAATATCTCTCAGACATGCTGATTTCCTCACGATGTTTTCCTTCACCGATTTTTAAGCAAGTGATATTTATACAATACGCACACGAATCCGTAAAATCAGAGGTGCGTGCCTTGTGTTCGAACTCGAGACCTATGACTTGGCAGTTCGACGATCACACTACTAGGCTATCACTGCTATTTAACTACAATAAATATAACCGTATGAATCATTGAGCTCTTATAAGCAAACGGCTTCTAATAGGCGAACATCTAATGGGTTAAATGAGATATTCTCCTATCTGCCCTATCTACCAAGCCGCACCGGTAGGCCCGCGTGCTAAGCTATATTACGGCCCACTCCCACCGAGAGGAGGCCTGCATCCCAGCAGTGGGAATATTATAGACAGATTATGAATCTCTTAACAAGAGCAGCGGTGGCCATGTGGTATCCGGTTTACTTTGTTTATTTAATTACCCCACGGTAACCTTACAATTTACCTTAGTATAAAGTAACCCAGTATCGTATTGCCCAGTTACTGGGTTGTGGAGGCAGTCATGACATGTAAAAAAGTGGTATTGAGCTGCATCCGGCAAGACTGGAAGCCGACCCCAGAATATTTGGGAAAAGGCTAGGCAGATAATGAAACTACCCTATTTGTTAATCGGACTACATGTGTGCCAAATTTCATCCAGATCCGTTCAGCCGTTTCCGCATGGAAAAGTAACAAACAAACACACACTTTCACCTTTATAATTTTAGTGTATCGCCGACCCGTCATGAGCAAGCCTGCCAACCAACCCTCGTGCCTTCTTTGTATGAGAAGACGTATTTGCCCAGCAGTGGGATAATAATAGGCTGGTATTCTTTTTATTATTAGTTGTCAGAAGCCCGAAAGTCTGACAGCCAGTCCTACCAAGGGGTATCGTATTACCCAGTTACTGACTAGATTTTAGAGGTCAGATAGGCAGTCGCTTCAGCTGCATCCGGTTAGATTGGGATCCTACCCTAATATACTACTCTGTCAAGAAAGTACCGGGAAAAGATCAATAATACACAAAATGTCTGTTATTCATCCAAATTTATTTTATCACCTTCAAAGTATGCTCCTTTAGAAACGATACACTTGCGCCAACGAATAATCCATTCATCAAAACATTTTTTAAACGCTGCTTCCGGAATTGAGTTCAGTTCTCGCCGCGAATTCTCCTTTATGTCTTCTATCGATTGAAAAAGGCGCCACTCCGAAGCTTGTTGACTAGTTTGCATGTCAAACTCGTAAACCCACGTCTCGTCACCAGTAACAATGCGTTTCATGAATGTTGGGTCCGAACTGACTCGTTCTAGCATGTCCTCAGCGACTTTCATGCGATTGAGTTTTTGGAGAAAATTCAGATCTTTTGGGACTAGCCGAGCAGCAACATGTTTCATACCCAAATGATTAGTTAAAATGGTTCGGATCGACTCGTGAGATACAGAAAGTTCGGCGGCTATCTCTCTCAGAGTTGAATGGGGATTTTCAGTCACTATTTTCTTCACTTTTGCGATGTTAACTTCAGTTGCAGACGTTGACGGCCTACCAGAGCGAGGCAAATCTTCCATCACATCTCGACCGCTTTTGAACGCTTTGAACCACTCATAAGCACGAGTTTTTGATAAAGTCGATTCACCGTAAGCCTTCTGTAACATTTTCAGTGACTCCGAACACGAAATTCCATTGGCGATGCAAAATTTAAGACAAACTCTTTGTTCGATATTTTTGTCCATTATGAAATTCGCAATACACACTATGATATTACTAAAACCAGCACTGTATTTAATATAAATAACAGATGCAACTCAAACTCCGCGCCAAAATGGAAAACAGTTGTGCCAATCTAACAACTACAAAAAAACAAAAATTTGAATTTGGAACCATAAACAAATCATCCATTCCCGATACTTTTTTGACTGAATGTAGTTGGGCAAAGGCTAGGCAGATTGATTGAGTTTAGTAGTCAGAAGCCCGAAAGTCTGACAACCAGTCCTACTAAGGGATGATCGTGAGATGATCGTATTACCCAGTTAGTGACTGGGTTGTGGAGGTCAGATAAGCAGTCGCTCCATGTAAAATACTGGTATTCAGCTGCATCCGGTTAGACTGGAAGCCGACCCTAATATACTTGGGAATAGGCTGGGCAAATTGATTCATTCTTATTATTATTAATACTCACTTCTTCCTGTCAGTGTACTCGATGTCTAGCCAGATAACGTCAGCGGGTATGTCGTGGACATCAAAGTTGTCGTCAACGCCGCGAACGTCGTCTTCGTCGACGTAGTTCCAGCGACACTGGTGGTAGGCTAGCGAGAATTTCTGCAGGATATATTGGGTATTTGAAAGGGCAGTCAATAACGTTACTTTTTATGAATTGTCAAAACGCGGAATTTGTATGAAATATAACAATGTGACGTCACAGATTTTAGAAACAAATAATAATAATAATCTTTGGACATTTCACACAACGCCATATAGTCCCAAGTTAAGCAAACTAATGCTTGTGTTATGGTAATGGAATGGAATACTTATAAGCTTTAATTTCAATTTTACAATTATATCGCATCGCATAATATTTAATTTCTGTACGGTGATGGAAGTTTTTAAGACGAGCGGTCTTTTTATATGTGACTAGCACTTTGCCCGCGGCTTCGCTCCCGTGGTCTTTCCCGTGGGACCCGTTATTTTTCCCGGGATAAAAAGTAGCCTATGTTACTCCTAGAAAACTAAGCTTTCCAACGGTGAAAGAATTTTTAAAATCGGTCCAGTAGTTTTTGAGCCTATTCATTACAACCAAACAAACAAACAAACAAAGTTTTCCTCTTTATAATATTAGTATAGACTAGCACTTTGCCCGCGGCTTCGCTCCCGTGGTCTTTCCCGTGGGACCCGTTATTTTTCCCGGGATAAATGTTGCCTATGTTACTCCTAGAAAACTAAGCTTTCCAACTGTGAAAGATTTAATCGGTGCAGTAGTTTCGGAGCCTATTCATTTCAAACAAACAAACAAAAAATCAAATCTTTCCTCTTTATAATATTAGTATAGATTTCATATTTATTTTTGACCGTTTCAAATAGTCAATTGTTATACATTATTATTTTATTAATAATATAATGTTTTTGTTAGACTGTCTTGTTGGACGGTAGGAGGCGCTACTGCTTGAAATGAGGTCCTGGGTTCTATACCAAGGTCGAGCAAAGTGTAATACAGTTTTACAATCTGGAATTTTTCAGTAGCAGGCCGTTGTAATATTAAAATAATACTGCTATTAGATATGGTGGTTTAGTCACAGAAAAATAAAATAAAAACAGCCTAAGTTACTCCTTGTAATATCAGCTATCGGTCAGTGAAATCCCGTCAAAATTGGTCCAGCCGTTTGCCAGATTAGCCGGAACAAACAAACAGACATTTTTTTTTATAAGTACCGTATATACTTTCCTGTGTATGTGTATTTAGTAAAAAGCTGTTATTTTTTCATTACAAATAAACACTTAATTTTATTTATTTGTATGTATGCATAGAGTATAGATTACACTTACAGGAGGCAGGGGAGCGGTTCCAGTGAGAGTGGTGTATTGACGGAACAGATCGGCTGGCTTCTCACCCAGGAACACGAACACGTCAATGATTCCAGATTCGCTCATGAATCTGAAATAAACATACATTTTCTTTCAAGTGTCTAAGTATGAATGTAGCTGAATACAAGTAGAGAAAGCCTAAATAGAATTTCTTTGTTTTTACCCACCCTGATATTCACGTCGATAATATGGTGGATTATGGCCCACTCACTCTCGAAGAGAGGCTTGTTTCGCAACAGTGAGAACATTATAGGCTGATTATGCATGAGATGAGCTAAGTGTAGTCATTCTTTTATGGTGTTTTGTTAAAAATTTCACGCTGAATACTAAGTAATGTAATGTTACCATGAATACATAACTTTAAAACAATGTTTCGTTATTACGCCGGTTCAATAGCTATACAGGATGAGTTTTGTGATAGGTTTGGTGGCATTATATAGGATGTTTTTTTTTTCCCAAAAACAATACCCTGTTAAATAATCCTATTGAATTCATATTTATTCATTTGTTATCTTTGGTAGACTTAACAAAACAGAATTAACAGACAGAATAGATTTTTACCATAGTACTTATTCAGGGTAACGGGTACTTTTCAATAACTACAGAGTAGAGACAGAGTCACATACCTTTTTTTTTTCAAGGTGTAAAATCATCAAATAACTCCTAGCGCTCTGTGTGGAGCGGAAGGGCGTATCAGACTACTGACTAAAACCCCTCCATGTCCCTTCCTTAGCACCTTATGTTCCGGGGTAGCGGTAACCCTTTCTGACAATCCCGCTAACCCGGCAGGCTTCGGCCCTAATGGGCTACTTCAAATCATTTAGGTTTAGGTGTACTAAACACAAGGCTAAGGACAGAACATGGATTCCTTCCTTAGCCCTTTATGTTCCGGGGTAGCGGTAACCCTTTGGTACAATCCCGCTTACAAGACACATACCTAGCATCCACACGTCGTTTCTGCCCACCAGTGACTAAATTGACCAGTGAGGAGACCACCGTACTGTCAGCGTAGTTGACTACATCCACCCAGGTTTCAGCAGAGTTGTGCCAGAATATACCAGCGCTGCGTTTGGGGCTGCGAAAGAGAGAAATTTAGATTAATATTTTAGTAGGTATCTTTTTGAAGCCGATAGATTCTACGGCGGCACCTGGCTCGTCAGAAAAAAAATGGTATTTCTTGTGACATGTCTGTGTTGCCACTCGAATATGCCTATCACAAATAATCACATATATTTGCCGTCATCTTGTTGACAGATATGTCAATGCATGAATTATGAAGTCTATTGCCGAGCTGTCAAAAATAAGACTGGGTGTAACATACGACCCGAAGGTGGGATGTTCTGTCATGCGACGACATTTTGTATGGGGATTTTTTAAATCAATTACAATCTACCTAGCCTTTTCCCAACTATTTTGGGTCGGCTTTCAGTCTAACCAGATGCTGCTGAATACCAGTATTTTACTGTAGTATTTTCCACCAAATTTTTTTAAATATTTTTATTAAGGTAATTTTTTTACTTAAAAAATATTTGAGCCCACCCCAACATATTTGGAAAAAAGCTAGGCAGATTTTGATTGATTTTGATTTTTGTTGATGGTTTGAATTGAATATATATGTTCATATACGACACTGAACAAACAACCCCTTTTGGGTCGGACACGAGTTTTGTAACACACTGTATAATAATGCTTGTGACTGTACAGAGAGTGCCTCCTTAGTCTAGTGGTCGCAAGCGCTAATGCCGAGCATGAAGCCCTAGGCACGATTTCAAGGTCAGACAAAGTGCTATGGGGTTTCTTTCTGGAATTTCTCAGTAGCAGCCGCCGGCCCGGATTTGTACCCGATTGATGGCAATGGGCTCGCTCCCTATTGCATGAGGCTGAACATTTCGTATGCCGTAATTACACAGTTAAAAAGTCATTGAGTCTCGCGTAGATCTGCGTTCCGACAGTCAATGGGATAAATATAATGTGAGTGTTTTTATAATTACTTACCCATGTGAATACATGACGGGAACAGCTCCATAGATGGCCATGCGGCTGTCCAAGTCATACTCAAACACGTCCAGGTTATACAGGCGGTAAGGTTCGCCCGATGTTGTGGTACGGAGAGCGAATTTGTCGGTGTGTTCCGGTATACCTGGGGAAGGGAAAATAAAAATATACAATTCTCAAAAGTTATTTTACTGTGTTTTTTTGTTCCTGTGGTCGTATTTCGGGGTCCGCGTGATCGGAATTGGTCATTTCCACAGATATAGCTACGTTAACTTTATATGGATATGACTTAAAATCCCGCGATTCTGTCCCCAATATTATGTTTAAAAGTGTGTTTAGAATTTTATTGTAAAAAAAATTAAAGGTGTAATTCTTTCTATGAACGGTATATTCCTACTTAAAAGCTATTTTAGTACGAAAGTAATTTTTGATTAAGTATTAATAATTCTTCTTTTTCTGAAGAAGAAGAAGGATAATAATTAATTAATATTAATTATAATTTTTCGTTGTTTAGTAAACGACACGGTTGACCTATAATTGATATCATATGTCAATAAAAAAATATTAATCTTCGAGAGTAAAACGAGATTCGGAATCCCGGGGCATGATCAGAAATCCCAAATTGCACTACCTTTTCAAAGATACCTTTGACATTGCAGATAGCAACAGGCAACCGGTGATGAACCGTCAGCATGTGTGCCAGCAAAACAAAGAGAACAAAAACAAAACAAAGCAATCAAAAAAAATAAACTCGCGTACCATACACATTGTCGGCTTCAGGGAAGCTGAAGTCGAGGGAGACGGCTTCATTGCCTCGCGGCTTGCTGTCGTGATGAGACTTGAAGTTCTCACCCCAGGTGCTCTCCTCCTCCTGCTGTGAAGGACAATTCATAATTAAATACAAAGTGGAGACGACAATACGTCAGTAAATTAAACTGCGTATATCTAATACCGTTCCCAAGCCCAATCTGCATACTAAAATTCAACCAAATATAGGCTAAGTAATAACAGACGCACGGATAGAACCATTAGGTTAAGCTTCCCTTGCCGGGGTTGGTGACCATCTTTATATATCGAGACTCTTCCGTACCTCGGAAAGCACGTTAAGCAAACTCAATGTATTAATTAAAAAAAAAAAAAACAATTACAAGCACTTTTGAACTGTCAAGGGGTCGGTCTGTCTTAAGCGGGATTGTCCGAAAGGGTTACCGCTACCCCGGAACATAAAGGGCTACCGAAGGAACATGGATGGGTTTTAGTCAGTAAGAGTCTGACACTCCCTTCCGCACCACCCAGAGCGGGAGCAGTCATGCAGTCATTGGACGATTTCCCAGAATTAAAAAAAAAAAAGGGGTCGGTCTGTCTGAAAGTTGAAGCTAGTTGCCCATTCCAAAGCAGGGACATCCATGCGGGCAAAGCCACAGGCAAAAGCTAGCCTTTACTAAAACGCCAATGAAACAAAACAAATACGACCTAATACCTCATTATTTGCACATAACATAAACATTATACAAATCGAGTGACCTCACGTACGCTATTAATTTATAGTTTATCGTTATCTGAGACATGTCTAAGTTATTATTATCGGCTTATACATAAACGTCTTTTTGTCTAAAACTGGATATTGGGCAATTTGAGTGTCAAAGACGGATTGCATAAATGCAGATGGCGTGCAGTCCTAACCCATCCCGTTACCAGTTTCAAATCAGTTAAGTCAACTACAATATGGGTGTTTTTCTAATTATAATATGTATAAGCGTATTCTTTTTTTTCGTGTGGTTCGTGACTAACCTGATGTCAGATTCGTATTGTGACCTCGCTAAAGATGCGGTCCTACGGCCCGGGTTCTCACAGGCCTTCAGTATGTGGGAACCGTCGCCTGCGTTGAAATGCCCGCCACGGGCCGCGACAGGCGTGGCAAAGCCTACTTGAAAGTCAACGGACCGTGAAACCACGGCTTAAAATCATTTTAAAAGCATCTCTATTAATAACATTAAAACCTGTTTTTCCTTTAGTTGTGGTTTGTGGTTTATTAGTCGATTTGACTTTTCTAGTAAAATGTACATACATTCGAGTATTACGTATCACAAGTACCCAGTGATCCTGCTATTAGAGAGCAAAAACAAAAAGGTAAAACCAAGATCCCTTATAGAACTCATTGTCGTTTTACACTGTTTGTTTACAGATGAATAGCCACATAAGTTGGCAAACAAAGGAAGCTAGAATAGATGACGTAATGATTTAATTAATACTTAATTAACCAGTCCATTAGTATGTTTATAGTTCTTTTGTAATTAAGGAAGAGCTAGTGACCTGATAGTTGGTATTGGATATTGTTAACTATACTAGATAAACTTCTAAGAGGAGCTCGTTCGTTAAGCTACGCTTGCCGGGATTGGTCTGTGGATGGGTGACCATCTTTAGATATCGAGACTCCTCCGTGGCTCGGAAAGCACGTTAAGCCGTTGGTCGTCACGGGTAGTTAGAAGCCCTAAAGTCTGACAGCCAGTCTTACCAAGGGGTATCGTATTACCCAGTTAGTGACTGGGTTGTGGAGGTCAGATAGGCAGCCGCTCCATGTAAAATACTGGTGTTCGGCTGCTAGTTGGTGCGGTTAGACTGGAATCCGACCCCAATAAAGTTGGGTAAAGGCTAGGCAGATTGACTAGATAAACTTCTACTGTTATACATAATAGGTAAGACTGTATGAGGAAGGAGGAAGAGTGGGTGTTACCATGGGAGGATCTATTTCCTTAAGGTTGATGTTCCAGGGTAGCTCATAAAGGTGTAAAAATGACTTTTTACAAGGTCAAAGTCATTCCGGAACCTTTATGAGCTCGAAGGGTTGTATTAATGATTTTGATGATTATAATTCTGTAACTACATACGTCTTACAGCCGCGAATCAAATGTTCATCAACATACAACCTATCACTGGCCTGCAAATTGCAAAAAACTTAAGAAAATTTGAATTTCGCGGGCTGGTTGGTAGGGTTCACCTTAATCAGAAATAAAACGCGTCCTTTCCTATATGATTAGGTACATGTCATTGACATAATTAAAATAATGCATTCTTTTTTTTTGGAAGGTAGGAAATCATGAAATTACTCCTCCCGCTTTGTGTGGAGCGGAAGGGAGTGTCAGACTCTTACTGACTATAACCCATCCATGTTCCTTCCTTATCACTTTATGTTCCGGGGTAGCGGTAACCTATTCCTGTTCCGGGGTCCGGACCATGGCTTGCACCAGGGCCGGATGCGAGAGGTAGCATAATTATGCTGAGCTGAACTCGCCATTTGGTGCAACCTTAGACGCACACTGTACCTTGTGTAATCGTTAATTGATTAAGAAGTATTTCATAGTGAATGATTTGGTTTTTTGTACCATCTTGTTTTGAAATACATATATCATTAAATTGCGCTTTTGTGTGCAAAGAATAAATGTTTTATCTATCTTTCTTATTAAAAAAAGTCGGACACCCACTATAACTAATTGGTGATCCCTGTTACGTTAACTTATGTATAATATCACAGTTGGGGGCAAATATTCTAATTGTCTCTCTACTACGGCTGCTTTTTTAAATTGTCTTAGTTCTAATAATAAAATTGCTAGTTCATACAGGTGAATCATCCTCAAATCCAGATCTTGAAATAACCAACTTTTTTTTTTAGTCTGAATCATTAGCTCTACCATTTTTGTATTTTTTGGCACCTAATCTATATTGTGATTGTAGAGTTTATAAGTAGGTATTAACACTATGGATTCATGATACATTGGCAAGTTTTCAGGGTCAATAGACCTTGGGGTTTCAAGATTAATCAGTCAGCAAGTGGTATTTCGCTTTTATTTATATAGAATGATTTACAAGTGGACAGCTTTTTTTATTTTGCTAGAAATATACGCAATCTCCGAACCTAACGTCGCATATACGGAAGATCACATCAAAATGGGATGTGAACAAAGACAGTGTAAACAAATCAATCTGTTATCAGTCACGTATAGCTGATAAGTCAAGATCAATGACAACACCAATCTGCGTAAGTAGGTAAGGCGGGCAATTGTATGATTGCAGTGGTCTTTACAAGCTTAGCTTGTCAGTGTGAGTTTCATTATCATTATTTGGTATGGTTTTTTTTTTGAGGGTCATCAAATGACCCTTACAGCTCTGGCTGGAGCGGAAGGAAGTGTCAGACTCTTACTGACTAAAACCCATTCATGTTCCTTCCTTAGCCCTTTATGTTCCGGGATAGCTGTAACCCTTTCAGACGCTTACCCGGTTATTTGGTATACTGAACTTTGCTTTGCACTACACGTTTTTACCCTCGAATATAAAAACTTTAAGACGTTTTTTTAAGTACATTTTTTGTCCCTACAAATTTTAAAGAGACGAAGTAAGTCTCAATCATTCTGCCTAGCCTTATCCTAACTATGTTGGGGTCGGCTTCCAATCAAACCGGATGCAGCTGAATACCAGTATTTTACATGGAGCGACTGCTTATCTGACCTCCACAACCCAGTCAGTAACTGGGTAATACGATATCCCTTGGTCGCGGTCGGTCCGTAGATGGGTGACCATTTAGACATACAGAGATCAGTCGGTGCCTCGGAAAACACGTTACGAAAAAAATCTTTTGTTCTTCTAAATTCTGACGCGGTAATTCGCGGAGTACACGTCTAATATTAGGGATGCAATAGATAACCAAGAAATATTTATCAGTCACGTATTCAGATAAGTGGAGATCAACGACATCTACACCAAGCGGTCAATCATATGAGAATGCATAAACAAGGATCTTTGAAAATACCGTACTTCGAATAAAATCTAATCTTTTCTAAGAATTTTTGAGGAACCGTCTTCGAAATAGATTTGATACTAAAATGTTACGAATATTATATAAATTCTACTATAGGTACACACACACATTCGAAATTCAAAATATTTTTTTTTTCTTTTTTTACTGGTGCACATAAAAAAGAGTCTTTTATCTAGTGACCTTATTATACCTTTTTTAAATGTACATATTTTCGGCGTTCTGCAGTCAATATTATGCCAAAAGTATGCGAAATATTTTTTTTATACCATCCAATAAATACAACTGGAATATTTACGTTTTCGTTCAAGATAAGCATCTGGCATCCATATGGATGCCTGGTTAACGGCAATAGGCTCGTAACTCCCTATTTTATGGGATTATGAAATAACATAACAGACAAAATATGGGTGTATACTACACAATTCTGCTTATCCATTTGAAGAATGCAGGCATGCCGTTATGTTATAGATAAACTACTTCACATCAAACAACAAAGATGATCTCCATTTTATCGATCACGTAAGCAGATAAATTGAGACGAATGACACATTAAGCTAGTGTTTTGACCGAGTTACCTACCTATGTGGCCAAGTCTGTGCGCCGGCGCCGGCGCTTGTGAGTGTAACTTGAGTTTAAAGTTACTCATTGATTGGTCATATGAGTACCTATGAACCATCTATGCATTAATTAACTAACAGTGAGTTAACTGAGTAGGTAACTCGTTCTACATAAATGGTGGACCTATGAACATAAGCTATCAAACTCAAATGATTAACTACAAAATTAAATTAGGAACTACAAACTCAAATGAGGAACTAAAAACTCGAATGAGGAACTAAAAACTCCAATGAGAACTACAAACTCAAATGAGCAATTTCAAATCGTAAGTCATCATTTCACCACGCTGGCACTAACTGATCTTTCTCAGAACCTATTTCAATCGGCTCTTTTAAGAGCTAATACGGAACAAAACCACTACTACAGTAGTTTTTTCCATTGTGTTATTTTCAGAAATATCGAACTATTTCGAAAAAAAAGGCAGTAATTATTTCAGAGCTATTTCGCACTACCAACTGTGCACTACCACTAACATCTCTGGTCGAAACGCACCCTTACAAGAGACACATCGCAGCCAGGACCAGCCAAGACCAGAAATTGTCGGGGTAACTTGCGTCGAATATCACACCCAAAATAATGGGAGCGCCCGCCCCATGCTCGTTAAAACTAGTAGTGCAATAGTGTCTTCTAATGAAAAAAATTTCTTCTCTTGATTCAATAGAAATTGTGTCTACCGATACTGGACGTTTCGATTTAATAACTTAGCCATTTGCCAAAATTTTCAAGAGTGACAAAAGGATAGAATAAGTTATCAGTTTTTTTAAGCATAGAAATTTGTAATAATCATAACAATAATTATGAATATTATGATATTATTTTATCAAGCTATTCGCTACATATCGTGCAATGAAACCCAACCTGTGCAAACAGACACGGAAACAACATGTAACATTAACTTTCACCTGTATAGAATATAACAAACAAGAGTACAACATTATGTGCTTTACGTTCTTCACAATGCTTTTACGTATAATAAAAGAAAGCCCTTTTGTGTGATTTTTGCCAATTCCACGCAAATGCAATTTTGAAAGCCCTTTTTTTCTGAGGGTGATAAATCATCAAATGACTCCTCCCGCTTTGGGTGGAGCGGAAAGGAGTGTCAGACCCTTACTGATTAAAACCCTTACATGTTCCTTCCTTAACCCTTTATGTTCCGGGGTAGCGGTAACCGTTTCGGACAATGCCGCTTAAATTTTAGAAAGCCTATGTTTTTATCTGTAACATTCTGCTCTCACTCATGCGTATCTATTTGCCTCATGGAAGAAGTTCTTATTAGAGAAGCCAGAGCGAAATCCTTTCGTCGGCTTTTTTAGTAGTTAACCTACCTAGATGTTAATCTCCAATTTTCTAACCATGGTAATACAGAAATTGGTAAGTACAGACACCGGCACATCAAGCTATCCCTAACTGTCAAATTTTCTCAATTAAAAATGAACCTTATATGTTTGCAATAAAGCTGAAATACTATTAAAGAAATTTGACAGATTGTCGTAACTTGATGTGCTGGCCTCCGTCCCTTAATGGTTTTAACAGCTCTATACTAGATCCCATCGTCGCTTGTTCGTATTTCTGAAAATAAACGATGAATGACGACGAAAATGAACGATTACCGAATACATATCTTTGGAGGCTTCTCTAGAACCACTTTATAAGCTGAACAAACACAAAAGCACACTCACGACTTCCACTTGGTTTTGATCCTCATCATCATTCCTTTCCTTTTTAACCCTCAGAGGCTCCACCGCCAGCTGTCCGTTGTCGTTCAGCACCACCGCTACTTCACCGGCCAAGTTAACGAATTCCACCTTCAGCGGTTCTGCTGTGATGATGACTTTGTGTCCTTGGCTGTTCGCGAGGGTTAGCTTGCCATTCTCGTTTGAAAGGAGTTTAAGGCTGTAAACAAAAATGTATGTTAGTTATAAAGCAAGTTGAAAAAAAAATCAGGGATTCTAAGGTAGCCCGTGGATTTGAAATTTTAATGACGGATAATTGTATAGATGATAATTCTGTAAATATTATTTGTTACCTTCGCGAATCATACATCTAGTATAAATATATACTAATATTATAAAGAGGAAAGATTTGTATTTTTGTGTGTATGTTTGTAATGAATAAAATCAAAAATTACTGTGCCAATTTCAAAAATTCTTTCACCATTAGAAAGCTTAGTTCTCAGGGAGTAACATAGGCTACTTTTTATCCTGAGAAAAATAACGAGTCCCGCGGGAAAGACCACGGGAGTGAAGCAGCGGGCAAAGTGCTAGTTGATTAATAAATGTATAAACCCTGACACAAAATGGCTAAAAAATCTTCAGAAAATTTGAATTTCGCGGGCTTTCTCTTTAATTTTAAGAAAGACAATATTGGTATTTATATGGGAAACTGCGCAAATATTTAGCATACTTTAACAGGTCTATTTGCAAATTCAATTTGAGTAAAGCAACTCATTAAGGCTGGAAGTATGATTGAACTATTTGTTTTGATAAGGATTGACATTGTTCAAACTAGGCTTATCAAAATGAACGGACGTTTGTTTTGTTTTGCTACACATGCTAAGTTAGTGCATTAGTGCAACATAGCTGGCCTATTCATTTTTCATGGAACTATTCATTTTTACCAATTTATAGTAGTCTGTGTCGAGCAATAGATAGGGTATAGGGCTAAGTAAGTGGAGTTTATTACAATTATTATCAATGCATATGAATCAAATCCTTATTTTCATTAAGAAAAATGTAATCTCTACTTTTATCAGGACCCGAGACAAAGCTTTTACCACAACAAAGTTAAAGAGGGGCGAAAATGCACTGAACTGCTTCGAGAAAAGGATGTTGCGGCCGTGCCGCTTTTTTGCTTGACTTGGCGGGGGCACTACCGTGCCCCAGATAGGCCATATAGGGAGCGACCACTAGGAAAGAGATGATCTCTTTCCCACTCACAGGTGGTGGTCAATCTCTCAATACTATCAAATCAAAAACAATATTTTGTTATATCCATTTGCACAGCAGAACCTTAACTTGAAGGTTTCCATAAACATTGCTAACAATTAGCAACACTACTAACATAAATTTTCTGACATTTAAATCTCTCATATTAACCAACTTCATAAAATAAGTCGTAAATGAAAATTATTCACGTTATTTTTCCAAAAATAATCATTGACATATCAAATTTTTTCCTCACCCATCAGCCTTCGGTTCACCCTTTAGAGCCAACTGCGTTCTGTATCTCGGGTACAGAGGATCTGCTTCATCGATCTCCACCCTGAAGGTGCCATCTACTAGAGCCGACAGCCTCAAAGCATATTGCCACTGTATAACAAAAAAAAGCCATAAAATTAAGTTCTAACAAAAGTGACGGATTGCTAGTATCATAGTGTGGTACAATTGGGTGCTTTGTTATGGTTGACCGTAAGAGCCTAGAATATTCAAATGGAGTGCACAGAAGATTCAAAAGATACATACGCTCAAAAAAGGTTTGGCATACAAAAAAAAATTTAAAGGCTTGATATAGACTATATTTTTTTGTTTAAATTCGTGAGCACCGTTTTTTTTTTTAGTTTTGTGTATTAAGAAAGAGATAAGTCCAAAATTAATATAAGGAGCAATATTGAATGTGTTTTTTTTCTACATTTTTTGTATTTAACTATCATATTTAATTATTTTTTGTGTAAGAAGTAACATTCAGGTGAGCAGATGAACGGTTTCATAAAATGTTTTGTAACCATACCCTTTACTTGCGCAAGTTAAAACTTTCATAACTGCCTTACACCCCACTCTGAAACATGTGTGAATCCATCCCACACACTTTAATGACTGTGCAAGTACAGATTAGCGCAAGTATAATGTTATATGGGCCTGCCTTTGAGGTTGTCTCAATAATGCCTTGTTGATGAAAAAAAGTAAAAATATTTTACTGCCAGTACTTTTATGTGGTATATTGACCATTACTCTGTATTACTATTAATTGAAACAATATTGGAAACACTATAGCTTGTAATAAAAGCTATAAAAACTCTTCATTAAGACATAAAAACTAATGATGGTGTTTACATACTGGTGTTCGGACTTTTTTAAATTATTTAATGATATTGACAAAACAGGAAATGGTATTTAACCTGTTAAGCTTGATTGACAAGAATTTGATCTATCCCTTCTGAAATGTAGTTTAGGAGAATATTTTTGATAACTAAAGGCAAATACTATTCATTCCACCTATTTAACTGCATCTAAGAAGTTTATTACAAAAATAGCTTGGCAGACGCCCAATCTCCAATGCATTTGTAGGTGTATCAGACATAAAATAAAAACATAATATTTGAACTTACCAAAGTGTTTCTCTGGTGCGTTGATGTGTCCACAATGTTGACTTCGGCCGAGAGGACATTTCCGTGAACCATTACAGTATCTAAATTAAGCGTATACTGCGTTTTTTCGGCTTTGAAACCACGCAATCTCTTGCAAAAACCCGATTGATCACAAGTCTTAAAATTGTTCTTATCCACGGCATTACTGCCGCTTAACGCCAAAGCGGCGACCAGAAGAAGCCCCCAAGTCTTCATACTGCAATACAAATAGTTATTTTAGTGCCGAAAATGTGCTATCACTAACAAAGACCGGTGTCAAAGCAAACCAAAAAAGTAACACGAGTTGTAACTCGACATTATACCACATACCTCGCCAGATTTATATAACTAACTCCTAAATAAAGTAGTACAGTTATGTGGTAATTTTTCTATATATTCATCGCCGCGGATATAATATTATTGAAATAATTATAATGATAAAACGATAGAAACGCACGCACGAGTTACGTGGAGATATACCGTTTGACAACTAGTTTGTTACTGGGTTACCAGCTCCTAAAAAATGACAAAAGACAAAGTAAAGTAAAACCTGATCTTGTTTTCAAGAAATTAATAACACCTGTTTGATAGTGGTGTAACAAACTAATGAAATTCTTTTAATAACTTCTGAATAAACTGATTTAAATATTTTGATACCTATTCGGGCCAGCCAGATTTCATTATTTCCTGATATTTATAGCTATCGCGCTATAGTGAGAAAAATGTGAAAGCACTTATAGAAAAATATTGAATTCATCTTCGAGGAAATAAAATATTAATTAGAAGTCGACTAAAACAAACGTCAAATTTGACAGCATACTATTCCATCGCGCAGCTCTAGAAAAATGTTATCACCGGGTTTCCGCAAGGTTCTTGATAAAATTTTATTTGTTTGTCAAAATACCGGAGTGTACAACACGCATTACTGTTCATTAATAAAAATGAGTGAGCCGAAGTGGCAAATTGAAAAGTACAAGTTACTCAAAATGGGATCAGAAGATAGAAGGAAAGCTGGCACGTATGATAACAAAACAGTAGTGACTTTGAACTCAGTTGATTCATGGAACACCTACTTCGCAAAGAACAAAAACCTCGAAAAAGAAAGAAAGCATAACCTGGACGATCTAACGGAGTTCAAAAAGATTAAATTAGACAGTGAACAGAACAAAACTCTGACCCAGAGAGTATCTATTTTTAAAGGCGATATTACTCAACTGGAGGTATGTGAAACTTTGATCTTTTGGGTATTTCGGTAGCCTTATTTTCCGAAGAGCTACGCAGAGTCGTTTTAGTATACTTACCAAAAGTTTGCCACTCGCCAGTTATTTGTTTAGACATAGGTATACTTACATAGTGCAGTTATGTTCGAGGCTTAAGTCATCATCATTCTCCTGCCCTTATCCCAATTTATTTGAGGTCGGCGCAACATGTCTTTTTTTCCATACTTCACTATTAGAAAAACTCAACACGGCTGCACCAAGAGATCAAAACTAATTTTTAAAGTAAGAAGGATAAGGTTAATTAACACCTTGCCTTGAGGAGACTGAAAGGACTTATTGCCTTCAATCTGAAAGGTCCCCATTACCATCTAACCCATACACTCCGATGAACATGTATGTGTGTTGAAGGCACTGAGCTTAGAATAGCACAGAAATTGTGGCAGTGTTTGTGTTAAATCAATATACAGTCAAACCTGGATAAGCGAGAGTTCAAGGGAGCACAATCTCATTCTCGCTTATAGAGGTTTCTCACTAACCCGAGTTTCTCGCTAATGCAGGTACATGGGTAGCGTTTCTCTCTTATAGAGGTAAGCAGCAATAACAAGTCACATTTTTAAATGCTTACGAAAACAAAACAAAAATTCATGCACTATGTAATTTTATTTTATTTAGAACTTAAAGACTTTTAAAAATCCGTCAATTTCGTTTGGGTTTCTGTTTTTGCATTTTGAATGTTTTTCTCTAACTCATAAATTTTGTCGAATATTGCTTGAGGCAGTCGCTCCATGTAAAATACTGGTATTCAGCTGCATCCGGTTAGACTGGAAGCCGACCCCAACATAGTTGGGAAAAGGCTAGGCAGATGATTGCTTGATCCACAACCGCCACGTATTCAAAGTACTGATGGACCGTCTCCAACGCATTTAAAGCTAGCTTCATTGGAATGGTCTTTCCTTCGCAATTGATAACTATAAACTGAGTAAGTCCGACAAACAGGACGGTACACAGGCACACGTGTCCATTCGAAAAGAATGCGATAAAATAACAACATTATTTAGTTCCACGAAAAAGAATAGGTACAATATTGACGATAAAACAATACAAAAACAATGGTAAAAGTTCCACAAAAGTTAAGAATGTCATAAAATAGCAGATGTTAAATTTGTAAATAAAGCTCGACTGTCGCTTATAGAGGTATAGATAAGTAGCAGTCTCACTTACGGAGGTCTTTGAGGGAAAAACGACTCTCTCTTACAGAGGTTTCTGTTTCTCGCTAATAGAGGTTTTTGGAGCTTAAAATGACGGGTCCTGGCTATTACTCTCACTTATAGAGTTTTCTCACTTATCCAGTTCTCACTTATCCAGGTTTGACTGTACATAGATCTATCTATGTTAATTAATTGATTGATTTAACACAAACACTGCCACAATTTCTGTGCTATTCTAAGCTCAGTCAGCTCATACAGTCCACTATTGACACAAATTCTGAAATACTAAATAAAAAATAAAGAAACCAAAAAGAAGAGAAAGAAGAAGAGAAACATAGAAGAAGAGGAGAGGAGAAGCAAAAAAAGATATGATTGATTTTGATAGAAACTTAATTGTTTTTAGGTAAGCGCCATAGTGAATGCTGCTAATTCCAGGTTGAAGGCTGGAGGTGGTGTTGATGGTGCTATACACCGAGCAGCTGGACCTTTACTTCAGGTATGGTAATTTGTTCTACAAATCCTTCGCAAGTCTATAGTTGAGTAGCCATGAACACCTGCATGAATCTCATGAATGCTGCAAACTTAAAAAGAATGCTGTTATATTTTTTTACAGTGTATTTTATTCTTCTTCTCGTGTGGTTAGTGACTAACCTGGTGTCAGAGGTTTTATGCTGCCCATGGGCCTCTGACTAAGCTTCACATACTGTTGAGAAATATCTTTAAGGCATGGTGGTTTGCCAGTAAAATGTTTATGTACAATATGGATAATAACATAGATAAAATATAGATAATCAAAGAAGAAATAATGTTAAAATCGATGTAGGCAATCACAATTTATTGGGTCCGGTTCCCATCAAAATCAAAATGTGATAGTGCAAAGCGATTTTAACAATTTTAACATCTTTAAATTTTTTTCAAAAATGTACACTGCTGGACATAGGCCTTCACAAGCACCTCCCATTGGACTTGCTCTATACTTCCCGCATCCGCAGTGGATTTCCGCAATCTTCACCAGGTCATCAATGCACCTTGTGGGAGGCCTAGCAATGCTACTTGATTACATAGCGAAACTTCAAGCATTGCTATCTCAATTGCCCTTTCCTATGGGTGACTTATAGCCTTCTTATAAGTATCATAATCGTGTGCAAGACCTGTTTATCCATTCCTGACAAGTAAGTCTTATTGACATTTTTATTACAGGATGAATGTAACACACTTAAAGGATGCCCGACAGGGGAAGCTAAAATCACCTGCGGCTACAACCTACCAGCTACATGTAAGCATAGCAATATTAATCTTTCAGTATTTTTATGAATAAACGCAAGCACATCATGCTATCCCAAACTATCAAATATTCCCAATTGAACATGAACTTTATACTTTTGTTATAAAGTTGAAAATCTATCAAAGAAATTTGACAGGTTGGGTTAGCTTGATCCACTGGCCTCTGTACGTAATCAGTACCGAATTGATAACCTTTATTTTTTGCTTTTGATAACTGGCTGAGTGGTAAAAAAACCCACTTTTTTTTATTGTTTTGATACATATTTTTTTTATTAGGTATTAGATTTGTATACCCACTATGTATATTATGTAGATGTAATAAGCAAGTGGCTTTCTATGGCCTGTATCACAGAACCTCACTCGAAGTCTTAAGAATTACTTAAAACTTTTTAAAAATCATTTGTTTGGTTGTAACTATTTTTAACTAACCTTTTGACCGTTTAACAATTGATATAAATATCAATTGCCGTGTCCCCAGATTTGCCCGTGCCCGTAGATTCTCAGTCGTATAAACACTACTCAGGCGGCACGGGCACGAAAACATTTGTCGTATTAATGTTCTGTGAGGTGCTGTAATACAGGCTCTCCATAGGTACCAACTGCTTTGGAATGGGCAATTAGCTTCATCTTTCTGACTGACCGACCCCTTGACAATTCAAAAGTGCCTGTAATTGGTTTATTTGAAATAAATACTTTGAGTTTGTGGCGTAAATTTATACCGTACGTCTTCAAAAATAAAGTCTGCCTTGTTCTTCGAAACTACGCAACGGACTTTGATGCGGTTTTGCACCATCATGTAGAGAATTTGTTCCGTAAAGTTTGGGAAGTCTTAAAAACAATGTGATGCAGTCTCAACAAATAATTCATGCTTGATAACAATAGCAACTTTTTATGCAAAAGACAAAGCCATAAATAGCTGCTTCCAGTGATAACAATAATTTCCCAACCTTTTGCCATGCCTATGTTGGGGTCGGCTTGCAGTCTAACCGGATGCAGTTGAGTACAAGTATTTTACATAGAGCGACCGCCTATCTGACCCCTTGGTAAGACTGGTTATCAGATTTTCGGGCTTCTGACGACCCGTAACGTGTGTCAAAGATGCACAAATGACAGCCGGACCAACGGCTTTCCGAGGCACGGAGGAGTCTCGATATTACTCAAACAAAATATTACAAGTAAAACAATACATCACGTTAGGCAAAGGTGATACTGTCGTAGTCGCAGATTTATTCGAAAGAGTTGGATTTATTCGATAGAGGCGAAGTGTGGGTGTATTATATATAGCTATATACTTTGCTTTTTTTTGGATAGGATATCATGAAATAACTTCTCCCGCTCCTTCAGTTGCCTGTGCCAGAGGCCAAGGCAACACTTCGCCAGTTATGTTTAATAAGAAGGTAGTATTATAAAAAAATACTTTAATTATTTTATACTACCCTCTTAATAATCGGGTATGGTACTGCCCAGTTACTGGGTTGTGGAGGTCAGATAGGCAGTCGCTCCATGTAAAATACTGGTATTCAGCTGCATCCGGTTAGACTGGAAGCCGACCCCAACATAGTTGGTAAAAGGCTAGGCAGATGATGACCCTCTTAATAATATTATCTTAATTACAGATGTGATCCACACAGTTGGTCCTCAAGACGGCAACGCAGATAAACTCCGGCAATGCTATGAAAACTCCCTCGCATTGCTTAACACACACAGGCTGACATCCATAGCATTCCCTTGCATTTCCACCGGGATCTACGGGTTTCCCAACCGTTTGGCAGCCCACATCGCTCTCCGTAGTGCAAGGAAGTTTCTAGAGAAGAATCAAGACATGGAACGTATCGTCTTCTGTCTTTTCATGCCTGTAGATGTTGAAATCTATGAGACATTATTGCAGATGTATTTCCCTTTACATGACTGGAATTATGATGATACCGCTAGGTCTGAGTAGTTATCCAACAGCAGTGGCGTAACTATAGGGTGGCAAGACTGGCAAATGCCACGGGCCCGCGGCCTAACGGGGCCTCCGGGCCGAAAGGCTGCGAGCTCAAAAGTGACCTAACATTTTTAACAAAATTTCGTAAAACATAGTTATGTTTTACTTGACGAATTTGCCAAGGACCACAGATGTTATAGTTACACCACTGTCCAACAGCTCGAATAATTTATCGCATTTGATTAATTGTTAATGCATTATAAGTGATACTGAAATTGTGGATTTTAGTGAAGACTGCCCTTAAAGTCTGAATAAAATGTACTGTTCTTGTTTGTTTTCTAATTCGATGTTAAATGGCAGGTACCTATCTAATACCATTTTTGTGATTTTTTCCTGAATGTGTATGTTAATTAAACTTTTTGTTGAGAAACTTGATTAAGTATTTCTTTTTTTTTTAAATGCACCTGTGTAACTACCCTCCTCAATAGTGGCGTACTTTCTCTTAAAAAAACGTGCTGTTTCATTTGTTGGGGGTCTTTTCTACCCTACTGTGGTGAAGGTATAAGGAGGGTATTGATTTGATTTACAGAATAGAATAAAATGCAAGAACGAGCGTAGCGAGTTACAAAATTATAGCATCCTGAGAGATCCTGACGTAGACACGTAAAGCAAATGTTCAAGAGCGAGCGATAAGCTCTAAAATTGGGGGTCTGGACCGGGATAGTTTTTAGATTTTTATTGTGAATTTATTATGAAAATGCAAAAACTAGACCATAATTGGGACATCCTGACTCGTAGGTATTGGGTAGATTTTCATAAAAAAATTGTTTGAAAATTAGCTGGAGCCTGTACCTATATGGAACAAGATAAAATCTGTTGTAAGCTATAAAAAAATTACATTCATTTTCGTACTTTAATAGCGACTTAATACCACGTCGTGAGCCCCCGCATCATTTACACGCCCCTACTCCTCAAGATCAGCTACGCTCAACCAACAAACGTAGGTGGAATGGAAAGGAAATGTGATTAAGATACTTACGTTCATTTTTGTAACCAATATTGTCAATTCAGTACTTACAATATCCATCTTTTATTACCTACTGGCACAAATGCAGACTCTGTTCTGCTTCCTGTTTCCTGAAATTCGAGGCCGTCTAACTTGGGAGTCGAACTCACTTACATTGATGCCCAAACTCGAGATCCGTTTTTCATTTTAAATTTCATAGACTAAAGTTACGTAATCTGTCCTATTGACAGAATGTCAAAAACGAAAAAGTCATAGACAAACTTTATCAGTCGATGTCACTCGATGTCGATGTCATTTGTTGTATTTCTTTTCTAATTTCTTGATTTGTTTTGTAAATCCAAAAAAAAAAATCTGGTGAATAAACTAAAGGTTAAAAAATCTGTGTTTAATAAACCCATATAACTGAAAATACTACACAAAAAATTTGTTTGCGACGTGAAAGAAATGTAATATTGTTGTGGCTCAATGTTTTGAAACGTAAATATCAACAATGTCTTCGGCCTTAGAACATGAGGATTTGGAGAATGTGGCACTCGTTAGAATGGAGGACGTGCAGCCGTCGAGAGACAGGATAAACAGGAGTGTAGACATACACATCCCGGCTGTAGGCGAACAAATTTTCGAGTATTGTGTTGATGATAAAGTGGAGTATGGAAATGAATGCGAAATTGATGATGATAGTGACTCGAACATTGGCAGTATGGTGTCCATTCAGTCTGAGGAAATGGTTGAAGAAGAAGAGGAAAACAGCCAGGCTGGAGAACTGATTGTTCCTGGGGTTTTAGACGTACCTTTAGAGATAAATGTACCTATGGTAAGTTTGTTAATATCGCGCCCTTGAACGTTATTGATTTTGTTGCATTATTTAGTATATTCAATACTTTCGTTTTCTTGCAGCTGGGTTGCTAACTTCTTATAGTCAGTAAAATATAACATTTTCTCTCTATTTTGTCATTTAATCATTTGCGTTTATTAGTGTAGTGTAAATTAAGCTTTAAATCTATTTTGTTATGCAACATTGAGTTCTAGCGTCCATAATCATCCAAGATTATTAATTCCAAATGTAGTTGTTTGTATTAAACTCGGTGCACAATAGGATCATATTTCTCAAGTTTTTGAACCTTGCTACGCTAATGTTTTGAATTTCCTCACCAGATAGCCAGCGAATTGAGGGATAAAGTCAAACCAAATCAATCAGACAGTTGGCCCACACTAGAAATATTGCCTGGCGGTGTTATCAAGAATGGCGTTGATTGCGAAACATTCTCTACCAAGATAGACGACAAACCTCTAGGGAAGGGAGAGATGATGTATGCTTGTGCGAAGTGCTCACAGGTGTTCAAGTACCTGTTCTGCTTAGTAAAGCATGTTAAATGGCACGAAGATCAGAATAAACTGATGAAAACTCCGCATTTAAGAAAAATGAGTGAGTATTTCTTTTTTTTGCTGGCGTTGGGAATAGTTGTCTTTATTAATATTTACGTATTGTGCAATTTAATAATTAAATTACTTGACCAATACTTAAATTATAAATATATATTTTTTTTTTAATTATAAAATATACCTTTTTCATAAATAATTTCTCAGTACTTGTATAAATATTATTATTGAAAATATTATTGTATAAATTAAGAAGTGACAACTCTTTAACTGTTCGTAAATTATGTATAAATATGAAATAATTCACATTTAAATAATAATATGCAAATTGATCTTCTTTAAAAATTCTTATAAAATATGGCCATATTGTGGTAATTGTGGTGTCAAAATCTTAAAAAACAACCATAAAATAAATAAATGATATTAAGGTAAGTAGTACAATTCAATACTTTAAATATATTTATTATTTATAGATCCTCCAAATACTGCTGCGTATTTTGTTTCTAAAACGTTTTTATTTAAATTGCTGCTTGCCACAATATGGCTTTGGTTGGTACATAATCTCGAAGAATGTTTAAGAGACAGAACACAAGCAATTTAATTAACAAAATAAATTTAAAACTAAATTAAGTTTCTCAAATCATCATCAGTAGGGTGTTCCCAACCACCAAAATAGGGCATGCTGCCCTTGTGGGGCGTAGATTGAAAGAGTGAGCCAAGGGTGCTTCAAGTTTTTTTTAAACTATATATTCTTGGTAGCTCATTGGTTGGTGGTTCATGGCTAAATACAAAGAAAGAAGAAACATTTATTTATTTGTTTATAAATCGAAAAAGCTAATGGGTTGTAATGATTTTAAAATAAAGTAAGGGCTGGGCCGCATATGTTAGAAGGTTGGGAACTCCTGCCTTAGTCAAAGAGAAACAAACCTTATGTTTATTGAAAAATAAAACTTATTGTTGAACTCAAACTCAAACTCAAAGTATTTATTTCAAATAAACCAATTACAGGCACTTTTGAATTGTCAAGGTGTCGGTCAGTCAGAGAGATGAAGCTAGTTGCCCATTCCAAAGCAGTAGGTACCTATGGAGAAGAACGGGCAAGAAACTCCATGGACACTCTTTTAAACAAAATATGGTTACAAAATATTGGTTACATAGTTCATATTAGTATTATACATGTGAGAATGATGCATAATGTTAAAAGCATCAGATATAAAATATGTAAAAACTATTCAAAAATTAAATTAAATTAAATTACACATTATCAATATCTTATTCAATAAATGAATATTCAGTGGCAAGCATGCTTTTCTAAAATCAAAACTGTTTTATTTATTTTCAGCTTCATTAGAGGAAGAATTAGTTTTCGTAAAGAAAGAGAGAAATGAACTGGACCAAAAATACAAAATGCAGAAAATCGAAGTATTAGCAAGGTGGGTAGCAGAATCCTGGGTGACAAGCAATGATCATTTTTGAAAATTCTAATGTCTATCAAGTTGATTTATACCTTGTTTTTTTTTTATTTACAGAATCGCGACAGCAATAGGAAAAATAAATAATGCAAAAGGAATTTTTAATAAATAGTTACACAATATAATGCTTGGTTTTATTTTTCTCAAACCTTCATCTCCAGCCTAGGGCATACACTGCCACTATTTTTTGTCAGTTGCTATTGAAATTAATTTTTATTTATTTATTTTATTTTAATTGTAAATGTATGTACTTAATTATGGATCAATTAGTTATCCGAAATAAATGAATTTTATTTTATTTATTTATTTATTCTAAGCTCAGTGCCTTTAACACGCATATGTGTTGCCGAAATCCCTAGTGAGTGCCTTCAACACGCATTGCAATGTGCGTGTATGGACAATAAACACACATTTGTGTTGAAGGCACTGGCTTAGAATTGATCAAAATGTACTGAGCGTGTATGTGTGTGCACTGTTAGATAGAACAGAATTCAAAGGCTATATCCACTGCTGGATGTTATAATAGGCGAACAAACTTGGGTTAAGACCTGGCTAAAGGCCTTAATCTCATTGAGGTATCCTCAGAAAAGCCCGGTTAAGCAGTAGACAACCTCCTAGGCTCAACTGCTAGATACCCATACCAAAAAAAAACTGGCTCCTAAGGTTGTATTACTGGCAGCGTCATTGCCTACTCTTCAATCGTACGCCCCAAGAGTAAGTAATATGAGATGGCGTACGCCTACTTTCGAATGCCATGTGGCCCAACTGTTTTAAATTATTTTAGTATGATTGGTTGATATCTATGGTCTAGCCCATACACTGCCATGAACACAGCTGTGTGTTTTCTGTTCTATCTCACAGTGCCCCGCCCGCACACGCATACGTGCTGAATACATTTTGATTCATTCTAAGCTCAGTGCCTAGTGTTTATTTTCTGTACATTGCAATGCGTGTTGAAGGCACTCAGTAGGGATTTTAGCGACACGTAGGTATGCGTGTTGAAGGCACTAAAAATAGTGGCAGTTTTTGCGTAAGTAATAGTTTATCCAACATTAACACGTTAATTATTGAATTAAGAAAAAAAAACGAAACTAAGTTTATTTGCGGCAAACATGACGTATTAAAAAAAAACAAGCAAATAAGGACGTTCGGCCATTTTCCCGCTAGATGGCACTGAAGGAAGATTTTGAGTTTATATTGTTTTATGTGTATGAAGTCCCATAGTATGAAGGTATGGGAGAAAATAATAGAGAAAAGACTGCGAGAGGAGAGCGAGATTACCCCAAACCAGTTTGGGTTTATGCCAGGGCGAGGAACAATGGACGCCACCTTTGCACTCCGCCAATTGTGCGAGAAGTATAGACGTGCACACAAAAACTTGCACATGGTGTTCATTGATCTAGAGAAAGCGTATGATAGGGTACCTCGGGTTGTCGTGTGGTGGGCCATGAAAGAGAAAGGTGTGCCCGGGAAGTATGTAGAGTTAATTCGTGCTATGTACAACCAATCTCGTACATACATTCGGTCGGCTGCTGGCAACACCGACAAGTTCATATGGCGGTAGGCTTGCACCAGGGGTCGGCTTTAAGCCCTAACCTCTTCCTTTTGATTATGGATGCTCTTACGGCGGACATACAGGAAGAGGCACCATGGTGCATGCTATTTGCCGACGACATCGTTCTTGTCGGTGAAGATGGACTTGAGATCCAGAGCAGACTGGAGAAATGGCAACGGAAACTGGAGATTGTTGGCCTGAAAATCAGCAGAACCAAAACGGAGTACATGTTCTGCAATTTCGGCGGTCTCTCCAGTTCTGGGGTCATAGCGCTTGATGGCGCGCTTCTTCCAGTTTGCTCCGACTTTCGGTATCTCGGTTCACTTGTGCAAAGCGATGGCGAAATAGATCGGACTGTTAAGCATAGAATTAACACTGGGTGGATGAAATGGCGGCAGGTCACGGGAACAATTTGTCACTCCCGCATTCCCCTTAAACTCAAGGGGAAGATTTATAAAAGCATGGTTAGACCAGCCGTCTTGTATGGATCAGAGTGTTGGGCCACAAAAGGAATGAATGAAAGACAATTGCATGCAGCTGAGATGAGAATGGTAAGAGGGATGTGTGGTGTTACCCGAATGGATAGAATACGGAATGAGTATATAAGAGGAAGTCTGAAAGTGACACCGGTGACTGAAAAGTTGTGTGGAAATCGGCTGTCATGGTATGGGCATGTTATGCGGAGGAATGAGGAAAATGTTGTCAGGAAAGTTGTGAGCATGAATGTGGATGGCTATACAAGTAGAGGGAGACCAAAGAACGATGGATGGATTGTGTTAAAGATGATATGGCTAGGAAGGGAGTAACTACCGAGATGACGACTAATAGAGAAGTATGGAAGAAAGAGACATGTTGCGCCGACCCCAAATAAATTGGGATAAGGGCAGGAGAATGAGATTGTTTTATGTGTATGAACATGGTCCAAACCAAGTTCAATATAGTGTAATAACTGATTCCCGCATAAACTACCCGTACGACTTATTAATGTTCCAATTACACATAAAACAATACAAACTTAAAATGTTCCTTCAGTTCCTCCATCCAAAAAAATCAATCCATTTCGTTCAATTACGTCGTAATTATTATTATTCTCTATTAAAAAAGGTCGCTGTTAGGTTGTTGCCACTGAATAAAGTTTATCAAAATCACAGTGACCTTTATTCTTGTTACATTATGGCTACTGCTGTCATACTCTCATCCATATGTCATTTACTAACTGCTAATATAATAATATCATTTAAAAAAAAACTTTCATCTATTTCAGAGAAAGCTGTACCTGAAGAATACATCTGCCTTCACACAGGTAGGAAGAAAGTAATGTTACCAGACACGAAAAAGAGTAAACGGAGACAACCAAAGAGGCTAAAGCCAAAGTCATAAGTTTATCTTATGGTTATTTTTTTTTGTTGTTTGAAAAAAGAACCTTATTTCGTCCACACTCCACTGCCATCGATCAGTCAGTTTAAAAAATGAAATCATGGTTCATCTCTATATCACTCGAATGTAAACTGGTACAAAATGCGACATTAAATGGAAAAGAGTAAAATTAAACAGACTGTTCCGCTAATCTGATTAAGTACATTAAACCATCCCCCTTTATTTATAAACGTTGCTAAAGTTAAGTTATGATTAGCGTGAATTGAAATTGTCCAATGATGAAGTAAAAATAGGTGGATAGTTGACCTACCCACCATTCGATGTTCAAAAACGGCACAATTTCGAACTAGTAGATGACACGTGGAAGTAGGACGGCATGATGTGATTATCGGGAGCGAAAGAGAGACAACAAGACGCAAACTTGGCATATTAGCCAAGTTTTCGCCGAACTATATGGGATAAAGTTTAATTTCCTTAGTTCTATTGTGCTGATCATTTCGAACAGTCTGTTTGTCCATATATTTTTGAGAGATAAGATTATGTCAATTGGATACTTTATACACCATTGTATTTATAATTTCAAACTACAAACATAGGATTCACATAATATATTGTAGTACCTAACCCCATGCTACAACCTATATTTGAGCTGTATAGTTGCCAAAAGAAAAATATTTAAAAGACGCTCCGGTACCAAACTCTATATCATTCTTTGAGAATTTATTATATATAATTTATGACGCATAAGGACATTTTTCCTACTCCTTTTCGTTAAATTGGTGTGACCACTTAGAAATTACGTCACCTCTTTGCCTACCTACTTCTTGAGCAATAAACTCGATGCTTGAAAATGCGGGAGTGGGACAGCGCGTATTTTGCTATCCCTTTCACTCGTAATCGTTGAAAGTCTTATATAGTGAAGTGAACAGTTTTTATCGATATTTAGTTATGTATTTGCCGTTGCTTAGCGATAGTTGATATTATATTGTTTTGTGTAATATTTCTTATATACTGTCTAAAATTCAGTGCGGGAGTCTTATGAGTATACCCTGTTCTTTTTTCAATTCTGAACTACCGTCAAACGAGGTGAAAACGGGTGCAGGGTTAATCGTGACGAAACTTGAAAAGGGATTTTTTAACATTGAAATATTATATTATTTTTCTTTATTTCTTTTTTTCCTGCAACACCCGACATCTTCATGAGGGCCCCCAAACAAATTTTTATACGGGGCAAGGCACGCTACGCCACTGTGTCTATGCAACGAGTCATAAGCCCAAGCTTCCATAGAACCGCATTCATCATGGCGACAATTTACATGGGCATGTTTGCATGCACAAAAAAAAATCCGATATTTCAGTAATGAAAAATGGCTTCTTCGATAAGTAAAAGGTGTCATTTTCTAACGGTCAAATGTCTAAATTATTTTATCGAATATCCAAACGCCAGATACGCCAATTGAAGTGCCAGACTTCAATTGGCGTATCTATATAATAATGTCAGTAAGCGGGATTGCCGAAAGGGTTACCGCTACCCCGGAACATAAAGGGCTACGGAAGGAACACGGATGGGTTTTAGTCAGTAAGAGTCTGACACTCCCTTCCGCTCCACCCAGAGCGGGAAAGTCACTGGATGATTTCCCAGCCTTAAAAAAAAAGCATAATGTCAGTATGCACTTTCTTATAAACAATATATTGTGTTTCTCTCATAATATAATTTTGTTAAGAGTGTGTTACAAAGGTGTGTAAATTAGTTATCTATATAGTTGTAAGAGTTAAATATCGCGTTGATCTAAGGCGAATATACAGGGTGGAATTTTGTAATGCCCCCTGAAGGGAAAGGACCCTTAATACTGTAGTTAGCAAATTTTACTCAAAGAAAACTTTCCTTTATTCTTGAACAGAAAGAAAACTGCATTCAAAGATTTTCAAAAATTCGCTTGCCACACCCGGGAATCGAACCGACTAAAATCGGTAAAAATGACAGCCTGTACTTTTATTGCATTTATCGTTAGGATCAGTTATAAGGATAAAATCTTTCTAAGAAACTTGATAAATTAAATGAAAGGAAAACCATGAAATCGGGACTTATAAATTTAATGAGTCAAGTTAAAGCTCTTTAACTTAAAGATCCATCTGTTTACTTATGTTAGTAATAAATAATTTTATCATTAACGTCATTTATCCATGAAAATGACGAGTTACTATTTAGATAAGACGAGTGAAGATTGGTACAAACGGTACGATGAGATGGTCTACGAGATCACCAGATCTCACCCGTTGAGATTTTTTTTCTGGGAACATGTGCAAAATCAAGAAGCCTACCCCAACATAGTTGGCTAGGCACATCATAGAAAAATCAAATTTTCATTAAATTTAATGCGAAAATAAACGAGTTGAGAGTTGAAGTTCAGAATACGATTGATAATATTCACCGCAGCACGATATTAAAGGTTACTAGAAATGAATTCATTACAAGAATACATTTGTGTATCCAAGAAAATGGAGTCCATTTCGAGCAACTAGTTAGTTAGTTTACAATTTTTTGTAAATAATTTAAGATTTCATGGTTTTCCTATCATTTAATTAATCAAGTTTGTTCGAGAGATTTCATCCTTATAAGTGATCCTAACGATCGATGCAATAAAAGTACAGGGTGTACTTTTTACAGATTTTAGTTGTTTCGATTCCCGGGTGTGGCAAGCGAATTTTCGGAAATCTTTGAATGCAGTTTTCTTTCTATTCAAAAATAAAGGAATGTTTTCTTTGAGTTAAATTTCCTATTTACAGCATTAAGAGTACTTTCCCTCCAGGTGGCATTACAAAATTCCACCCTGTATATAATTAACTTACTTAGCACGTACTTTGGCTAATCCTGTCACTGTCGCACAACTATCAACTTAGATGTGAAAGATAAAGACGGAAACATGTCTATGTCAAAGCGCGAAGTACCTAAGTAAGGTTTACAGCCGATGTATTCTGTAACAGGTTCACCTTGAAAACTTACGTGAAGTCAGCTTCATGTGAGCTAGCATACTAGGTGAAATGAGAGCTCACTTCACCAGTTTTCACTTCAATAAGTGAATTTTCGGTCAATATAATCATAAAACTTGCTCTCGATTTTATCCTATACGCCCGGGTCATCGAACGGTCTAATATAGAGTTTATTATGTACTGAATAAGGTGTATTATTAAATATTTTCTCTTGATGGATTTTTAAAAAACAATATCAATGTACAGGTCTCCAAAAGTGATAATGCGCATAGAAATCTTCGCCACTGTTCGGCAACGGTCGTATTTCCCGAGCGTCGGAAGACGATATGTATATAGAGTGGTTAAGTGCATTTTCTTCATGCATAATTTGGTGTGATTATGTGTTTTGTCCTAAAAGAGATAAATATTGATTTATCAGTAACGAAATTTGATTCAATATTTCTATGTAAGTAAATAGCGAGCTATAATTCATATAAGCCTAAATCTGATTTTTAATATGCTTTTTCTAGTACTTAATATGTATTTTACGTTGGTATTTTTAATTTTTTAGTATTGAAAAAACGTGAAAAATCTTAGTATATTTATATATTTTACAAAATTAACTATTTCAATTTGAATAAGATAATTAAAGTTCAAATTAAATTCACCTTTAAAACAAAACCAAGAAAGGTGTGTAATAGTAGCTCTATATAATTCCAGACAAAGAGAACACGTGCAGTCACCACCAATATGACAAGACGACTGACGGACCTTTGACTGACCGCCGACCGCCCGAATTGTTTTCGATTGTGTACACATGAAATTGACTCCTATTTCTTTCGAACAAGGTGCAAAATGCAAGGGTCTCGAACGATTCAATGATTCGGGTGTTTCCGGGAATACGACAATTAGCGAAGATCTGCATGTGCATTATTAATTTGGGAGTACTGTACCACATCAATATATCCCTGCTTTGCGCCCTCTAGTGATAATTATAGAAACATTCTACATGTCATTATAATAGTTCTAAGGTGTTTCACAAGTGTCGCTGTAATCGTCTTTTTACAAAATTGTATTCTAAAGGATAAAATCGTGAGCGATACAATATCGAAGTTTTATATGTAGTCAGCAATAATATATGTAACTTTTAAGACATTTGTTTATATACAGGTGGTTGTTTTTGAATAAGGGTCATATTCGTCACATTTTTTTTAATGTAATGTGAGCCTGAATTTTATAAATAGAGATGTAGTGGACTTTTTAATGTAAGCGATTCCGTGTTAAATAACGGATGTATTTGATATTGAGGTGTCAAAAGCGCTCAGAATTTTGACAGCCGTTATTCTGTGTCCGTTTACCGCTTTTTTAAGGAAACCAAAGCTTCGCGTATTTTTTTTATAATGCATTACAAAAAGTCGAAAATCTTCTAAATCCTTGAATATGTCCCTTATTTAATATTTGCCTCGAATACTTTGTAATTTAAGAATCACTTCAGTCCATAGAATCGAGGACTAGTTATTATTCAATGTTGTTGTATTTTATTCATGTGTTGTGTTGTTTATCGCTCAAAAATACATATAAGCGGTCAAGTTAAATTAGCTAGCGAAACTCCACAATC
Source organism: Hyppa rectilinea (assembly GCA_951799385.1). Classification (NCBI taxonomy): domain Eukaryota; kingdom Metazoa; phylum Arthropoda; class Insecta; order Lepidoptera; family Noctuidae; genus Hyppa; species Hyppa rectilinea. The sequence goes on from OX637325.1 coordinate 8,232,376, forward strand.
GAGATGGGTATCATTATCTAAACATGAAAAAAAAAACTGATATTTATTCAATCTTTAGACACGATAAAAACACAACAAAAAAGGAATTACTAAATGAATACTTCAAACTCAAACTCATACTATAGAATACTTCAAGTAACTAAACTACTAAGTGGTCGTTGATCCCAAAGACTTACCATTACCATTATAATCATGTTTATACATCAACACCCTTCACAACAGTGAAGTTTTGCTAGCTAATTCAATTTGTGCCTTTATTGAAGGTATGTTTGTTATATACACGGTGATTTTTTTTTCACTCTTAACCTTTCAGGAGATGATGGACCAACTACGAAATAAAAATAAATAAATACATCTGTTTCATACATTTTCATCGAATACATATCGCATTATTGTATGAGAAAGCCGATTTTTTTCGTTATGTCAGAGTTGGTCTCATAGTGAAAGTTGGTCAAAATCATGACAAAACCCCATGATTATGACCAACTTTAACACCCTTAAAGGTAAACAGTGAATTATAAATCACCATGTATAAACTGTTTTTGTTTATTTAAGTTATATTTGAGTTATTTCTATGCATCATTAATCATTATTTTTTGTTAGAATTTGAAGTCAGCATCGGTATTTTAACTATCATCTGTGATCAAAATTTTACCCATCCAGATAGGTGATGGGTGATTTAACTTTATTTTGGCTATTGGCCATCGTGTATAAAAGTTCTTGAATCCACAAACGATACGGATTTTAAATAGACGATGCTCATTTCAGAATGTTTCAGAAATATTTTAAAATATTTACTTTGTAGATAAAAAATGTATTATTTTGGTTCAAAGGGACCACTAATTGTTAGTCAATTATTAGTTAAAGAAATCTATCGTCTGTTGTAAATTTAAAGCATTCTATTGATTTTATAAATAATAAACTTTTTGATTTTTAACATTGCTTATTAATTTAAAACATGAACAGTTTCTAAATCTACTAATGCAATAACAGGATTCAAAAGTAGCAGTTACAAAACAATTTGCCATTTGTAATTGTATTTCTACCCTCATTTTCGTATCTTTTATGGCGTCAATTCACCATTTTAGCATTTCATTGTAACTTAAATTCATAAATTTTTAAACTTGGTAACGGAAAGATCCGATCCTTAATTTTGAAGCAGTGACTACCAAACTATTTAAAAACTTCAATAAATACGACTTTGCTTTAGAATTACTAATCGGACAATTTCTTTACCCAAAAGTTCTGTTTCTGCGCTTTTAATCTGCTATTTTCTTCCTAAAACTATTTAGTCAAATTTATTTTACAGCTACATCATCAGTCTTTGTAATTCCTCAATTTCTTTTTTCTTCGACTCTAATTTTTCTTTATCATTAATTTGGGCCCACTGCGGTGCGCGCGTCAAGTAATGTCCACTCGCAAACTTTGCTTCTAATTTCGATAAACTATCTTCTAGTCTCTTGATTTTCTTCTCTAGTTTAGCCTTAGCTGCAAATACTGCTAAATCAAGATCTTCACCCACTAACTCCACTTTAACTTCAGTGTTTTTATCCAAAACAGCCCTTACGTAATTTTTCTTAAGGTCTGTTTTAAATTTGACTTCGCTGCAACGTGACAGATTTAAAAATACCGCTTCATTTTTATCTATATCTGTTTTTAAAGTCGCATCAATGCTATCAACGACTATCGCAGGCCTTAATTTATTAGAAATATTATACAATCCTTTTACTTCTCTGACTAAAAAGATAGTGTTCAAATAATTATTTACTCGACTCTCGCAGTTGTCATCCTTCCAATTTTTAAACTGTTCGGTTTTTGGGAAGTCGTAATACTTATTGTCCTCGTCTCCAAAGTCATATATGATGTTGTTTGAGAATGTGGGTACTTTAGGAATTAGTTCCTCCGTCAAATAGATCATGAAAGGCGCGAGGCATCTTAGGGAGGTGTTTAAAACAGCCGATAATGTATGCACGTGAGCAAACGCCACCGAGTAATCCACACCGACGATCCCTGGTTTAGTGGCCTCCAAGTAAATGTCGCAGAACTCGTTATACATGAAAGTCCTGATCGCTTTGGTTGCTAAATGAAAGTCGTACGTCTCCATAGCGTTATTAACTATTTCTACCATATTAGCCAGCCTGCTAAGGATCCATTTGTCGAAGTACGTTAGATCGCTCATACACAGTTCGAAGTCGATAGGCAATCGTATTTTTTCAAGTTTAGCGTAAGACATTTGTGTATATCTCACGCTTTGCCAGATTTTGTTGCCAAAGAGTTTGTTCGCGTTGCACATCGCGATGTCGAAGTTCACGAAATGCGATTTGATATCCTGAGAGAGCAGAGTGAATCTTAACGCGTCGACTCCACATTCAGGTATACCTTTCGTGGCCGAAAAATTATCTTGGTGATATGTCAATGCCTTGTCCATTTCAGCGGCACTCAAAATGCCGATTTTATTCATTTCTTTTGTCTTGTCTTTGAGGTTCTCTAAGCTAATGCCGTCTATAACATCCAATGGATCTATTACATTGCCTCGACTTTTGGACATCTTCGCTCCCCTACTGTCGCAAATGACTCCATGTAATAGAACCTTTTTGAACGGCACTACTCCAGTTAATTCTAAGCCGAGAATCACCATTCTGTGGACCCAGAATCCTAATATATCGTGCCCTGTGGCCATTAAATCAAGAGGGTAAAACTGGTCGAAGTCTTTATTCTGATTAGTATCCGGCCAACCTAATGCCGCAAACGGATATATGCCTGAAGAGAACCAAGTATCAAGAACGTCGGGATCTCTTTTAGCTGTAACCAAATCTGACAATGTTCTTAAATACTGAGCAGCCTCTTTTTTGGCGTCTGATTCATTGTCCGCAGCTACCCACGCTACATTGTGATTGTGGGTACATTTATAGGCAGGGATCTGATGGCCCCACCACAGCTGTCTAGAAATGCACCAATCCCGATCGTCTCCGGTCCAGTCCAGCCAATATTTGACATACTTTTCGGGAGTAATAACCAACTGGCGAGATTTGACCAATTCCGCGGCTTTTTCGTTAAGTCTACGACAGGATACGAACCATTGTTCTTTTGGCAAGTGTTCAATGATGGATCCCGTTCGACTGCATGTTGGCAACGTCATATAATGTGGTTTGATGTCCTTCATAAGTCCCAAAACATCCAAGGCTTGTACCACAGCATCCCGGCAGTCATATCGTTTCATTTCATTAAAGGTTTCAGCGTTCTTCATGATACCATCTTCGTCGATTACTTCAAGTAGAGGAAGGTTGTTCATTTTAGCTATATCGTAGTCGGTTTTGCTGTGCGCTGGCGTTAATTTAACGGCCCCCGTTCCGAATGTGGGGTCGACCCTGTCGTCGACAATTATAGGTATCTCAACATTTCTAAAGGGATGCCATGCTCTCTTACCTATCAGATGAGTGTACCTGTAATTAAAGAAAGGAGCGCATTAAACTAAAAATCTATGTAAAAGAAATCAAATGCTATTTATTTTTTAGCTCATCACTAAAGAACGGCTGGACCGATTCATTATTTGTTTCAAAATGTTCTTAAAATTCAGAATTTTTATGGACAACACAATTGAAAACAGTTTCTCTGATTTTTTTTCAAATTCGGTAAATCCTGGAATTCTTTTTTTGTTGTTGTAAATCTGCCTTGAAATAAACATCAACTAACCTTTCATCCTTAGGATGTACAGCAATTGCAGTATCACCCAACATAGTCTCCGGCATGGTGGTAGCCACCACAATCTGCTCATCAGTATCCAACAACATATAAGCAAAATGGTATATCAATCCAAATTTTATTTTTCTATCATAACCTGGGACCGTAATCTCTTTCGGCCTATTTATAACGACATTTTCAACCTCTATGTCAGAAACTGTGGATTTAAGCGCACTGCACCAGTTAACTAGGGCCTTCTTACGATATATGAGACCTTTTTTGAATAGTCTTATGAAAGCTGTATTAACTGCTTTTGTGTGCTTTTCATCCATAGTGAAAGTTTGTCGAGACCAGTCCAGGGAGCAGCCAAGGGTCCTCAATTGATTGCATATCGCGTCGCCATTTTTATCCTTCCATTTCCACACTTCTTCAAGGAACTTTTCTCGCCCAATGTAGAAGCGGGTGATGTCTTGATTTGATTTTAGATATCTTTCTACTATACCCTGGAAAGATTAATGTGAAGATGTATTTTTTTTAAATCCTTACTAATGTTATAAATTCGAAAGTAACTCTGTCTGTCTGTCACCTTTTCACGCCTAAACCACTGAACAGATTTCGATACAATTTGGCTGGAAGATAGATTGCATCCTGGGGAAGGACATAGGCTACGTTTTGTCTCAAAAATATCCCTAAAGGGGGGGATTTAGGGGATGAGTATGGCGATATAACCGAACTCCACGCGGACGAAGTCGTAGGCAAAAGCTCGTAACAAAATAAGTTTAAACCAGTAGATAGTGCAAGCTTATTGCTTGTGGCATATCATAAAAGAATTGACTGGCACAGTCTACACGACACATACAATTGAGTATTTGAATCGGTCAAAAATAAAATATGAAATCACATAGAAAAAAGCCCGCTCGTCATAAAAACTCCCATCACCGTACAGAAATTAAATATAATGCGACGATATAATTGTTAAATTGCATTTAATGCTAATAAGTATTCCATTTGAGTCTAAAAATCTGTGACGTCAAAATGTTATATTTCATACAAATCACGTCCAAATGCCGCGTTTTGACTGTTCATAAAAAGTAACGTTATTGACTAGTTGACTACCCTTTCAAATAATTCAAATACCCCATTGTTACATGACAAGGGCAAGTTAGTTGCCGTTTTCAAATTGCAATTTTCTATCGTTCTAAAACGATCGAATGAAATATTCTAAAAATCTAGATAAGATATTCAATAAAATGAAATGAAATATTAATTGTTACGAGGATGTTTTACTCTGTGTTTAGATGAGGCAAAACTTGCCATGCCATTTTAAGGAAATTGCAATAACTAAATGTTGTTTATGGCATGTGATTGTTGCTCTTGAACATTCCAGAAACTTGCAGCATGTAAATGGAGTCTACGATGTACGATGTATTTTTGATGTAGGTGCTAAGTGACCTAAGAAAAAGACATGTAGCAACAACTCCAAATAAATTGGGATAAAGGCAGTGGTATGATGATGCCACCATTTTTTACCTAGAAAATCTGGGCTCTGGATTTATTATAGGTGATTATTTGATAATGTGAAATTGGTTAAATTTACAAATTTCTCATTATCTTATCCTCTTAAAATTTTACTCCTAGTATATCTGGCCAATTCAGAAATATCTCAAGGATTTAAGCCAAATTTTTGCTTTACTCTTCTAACAACTGGATCAAGGCATACCTTTCTCCTTGCAAACCTCTATTTTATGCAATTTTTGCCATAGACATATCCAAGGCTATTTTATTAAAAACTAAGCTCCGCAGCATACGCTGTTAGAAAAATTCGTTCTTTAACTGACACAGAGACAGCCCGCTTAGTGTACTTTAGCTATTTTCATAGTGTAATGTCGTACCTACGGTATTTTGTTGTGGGGAAATGCCGCCGATATTCAGACTATCTTTGTTTTGCAGAAAAGAGCTGTTCGATCAATTTATAAATTAAGTCCGAGACACTCTCTCAAAGAGAAATTTAAAGAAATAAATGTAATGACTGTACCTTCACAGTTTATTTTTGAAAATCTTTTGTATGCCCATAAAAATATAAAATTGTTTAAAAAATATAGTGATATCCATGATAAGAATACTAGGAACAAACACAAATTTGTTGTACCCACTACAAGGCTCAAAAAAATAGGAGGCTCGTTCAGATGTCAATGTATACGCTTTTGAATAAACTTCCAAGCCACATTCAAGATCTAAGCCTTAATAAATTCAAATCGTTTGTTAAACGCAAGTTGTGCCAGAATGCTTATTATACTGTCAAAGACTTTATTGAAGACAAAAGGGCTTGGGATTGAGCTGCTCCAATTGTTTACATATTGAATATTCTTTCTCTTCTTTTTTATATCCTAAACTAGTTGATTAGCATCTGAGATTACTCCTGGAGCTGCTGAAGATTCACAAAAACTTTTTGCATTATACATGCTCCCTGTAATGTCTCACTGATGGTGATGCGTATGTTGGATCATTTAGCTCCCATCAAAATGGTTGAGCTGAATGGTGCTAATCCATGTGTCATGTTCATGAACGAGCGCCGTCAGTAGGGACTGGTCACCTCTTAGCTGCCACGGCTGTTTTAAAATTAAAATAATTTTGAATTGTTTTTTTAAAACTTGTAATTATGGACGCTTTTATTCAGTTCTGCATCGTTCTCACATGTAATTTCAACATGAATGATGTAACACAGTTTTTGTAAACATATTTTGATTTAAAAGAGTGTCCATGGAGTTTCTTGCCCGTTCTTCTCCATAGGTACCTACTGCTTTGGAATGGGCCACTAGCTTCATCTTTCTGACTGACCGACCCCTTGACAATTCAAAAGTGCCTGTAATTGGTTTATTTGAAATAAATGCTTTGAGTTTCAGTTTGAAATAGTCAGCATAACTGAGGAATGAATATTTAACTTACAGAATATATGCTAATAATTAGTTTATAGAAAATGTGTGGGTTGTATGTATGTATGAGTATTCTATTCTTGTCATATTTATTCACAAGATAAAGTTTCTTATTATTTTAAGAATCAGGCCAGATTCTTTTAAAAAGAGGTTGTATGTACTTACTTGTGTAGCAATACCAGCATGGTCTATGCCTGGTAACCATAGAACATTATGGCCTGTGGACCTCTTGTGCCTTACAATCACATCTTGAACTGTGGCCGCTAATGCATGGCCTAAAAATATATAATATGTTTTGTTATTTAGTCTGAAAGAGACACCAGTGACTGAAAAGTTGTGTGGAAATTGGTTGTCTGGTTATGCGGAGAAATGAGGAAAATGTTGTCAGGAAAGGGGTGAGTATGAATGTGGATGGCTATACAAGTAGAGGAACACCAAAGAAACGATGGATGGATTATGTGAAAGATGATATGGCTATAAAGGGAGTGACTACCTAGATGACGACTAATAGGGAAGTATGGCGGAAGAAGACATGTTGCTCTGACCCGAAATTAGGACCCGATTGGGATAAGGGCAGGAGAATGATGATGACGATGATTAATAAAATATAATATTGCCTGTAATCCTAAATACTTTTATTTTGCATAAAGCTAAGGAGTGCAATTCCCTGCCGGAGTCTGTTTCCCGATAGCTACAATCCAAGTCTCTTCATGTCAAGAGTGAATAGGTTTCTTCTAGGCAAGCGTGCTTCACCATCGACCACATCATTGCTTACCATCAGGTAAGATAGCGGTCAAGCGAGTCTATTGTCAATAAAAATAAAAAAATGGCTTGCAAGGAAACCTAGTGCTGAGTAAATTGTATGGCATCAACCAGGATATAGGCTCCAACAGTCTACAGGGTTTGATACCTTCAGACTTACAAGTTTAATTTATAAAAATAAATAAAAGTAGGATAAAAAAACTAACCTAAATGAAGAGTTCCGGTGACATTAGGAGGAGGTAGGACCATGCTAAAACTAGGGTTTTGAGTTAGATTCGCAGCTGTAAAAAGATTAGTTCTTTCCCAGTTTTCATATTTCTGCCTTTCTACGTTTCTAGGCTGATAGGCAGACGCAGTAACATTTGGTGTCCGAACTAAGCTTGTAGTACATGTTTTGAACCTTTTTTGTATGTGCAGGTGCGGCACTTTAGAATTTAGCAATCGTATCATTTTTTAACTAGCACCAAAATTGTTCTACATGAGATGGTCGTCTATATTTTTTTTTCGAAACTGTTTTGTTATTTCTGATTCTGACAGTGCAGTGGTGGGTTTCAATAATTTTTATTTTCTCTGCCCTCTCTCTTTCTTTGTATTGATAAATTATCTTTTTGTTTCTTTTCATGCAACAATTTTCAAAAAGATAAGAGCTGGAACTAGATTTGCATTGACTATTTGACATTTCACAATTACGTTCCGTTTGTTTTGAAAACATAAACAATTCAATGGTCGTTAACTTGTAACTTTAAACGACTGAAATGAATGTAATTTTTTATACCAAACAAATAAAAAACCACCATATTTAATTAAAAATATTATTGTAGAAGTCAAGGAACGCTATTTCAGTCTTCTTTCCGTGTCTTGGACAACAGTCAACTGTCAAATTAACTAACTTCAGCACGTGAAACGAAATGAGAGTCTATGAATTTGACAGTAACAGTAAAGTGTTGCCTATAATAAATTATTTTACCGTGCGTTTTAAGAATAATACTCTTTGAACTTTCGTTGACATTCAGTACGTTTTTTGAAGATTTAGAAACAAGCAGGGGGAAATTCCACTTATTTCGAAATGGGAGCCCGATCCCGAAGTGAAGTTTCCCCACCAGAAATGTCAAATTTCAAAAGAGGGTTGTATTGTATCTGTCATTCTTCGATTTTATGATTTTATCTCCGCACTATCAACAATAACAAAACTAAATTACAACATTTACTGACCTCCATCGCTTATCTATTAATCTCAAAGCATCCGTGGTGCACTGCGTCATCTATCACGGTTCTATCAACAAAGCGGACTTAACCCTTGTACTAGCGATATGCACTATCATTACTACACTTTTATCTACCCACGATTAAGCACTGATCACTTTCCTAGACACAATTAAAAAAAAATGTTCGAAATAAGTATATTACGTTACTTGAATCCTTTCCTAGTAGTGAGGGAGTATGTTCGGAAACCAATCGAGGCTTTTATTGTGGACCAATATGTGGGATATAAGAAGAAAACAGATGCAAGTTTAACAAGTGTAAAGGAATTGATGTACAGGGTCGCTATAGTGACTTTATTTGTGACTGTTATACTGTGGTTATCAATTTTTATGTATGTGGGCTTCTATAATATTTATATGCCAAATGTTACCCATGTGCGGCCAGTGCATTTTCAATTCAAGTAAGTTTTTTATATAGTATAATACCTCCTTAGTTGTTGCAAAAATTAGCCTGGATATTTCTTCTATAATTTTTTGTAGAATGTTATGCAAAGCGTATCAGGTTTGACGCAAGTTATAAATGCATTTGTGTTCCTGGTCTGACGTTAAGAAATGAAGATGGCAATAATTTTGTTTATACAACACCAAAACTTGAATATCAAAACCCTTAACATATATTTTTTTAATTTAACATAAATAAAACAAAATTTCAGACCATGCGAAGACAAGGCAGGAATATGCTCATATCCATATGCTTACGTGCAGCTGACAAAAGCCAACAACATCCTGATGCCGAAGCAGCCATACCGCATCAAACTTGCGCTTGAAATGCCCGAGTCCCGGGTCAATAAAGACTTAGGTGGGTACACTACATTATACTCAACTCCCTGGTAATTTGTTGTAAAAAAGTTGTTGAGGTATAAAAAAAGACCAAAAGTGAGCTTTCGGTATAAGAAAATACAGTTGAATATTAATTTCTCTGAGTCTAAGACAATTCATAGCCTCTACATTAATCTTCTTCACTCTAATATTATAATGGCGAATGTGTGTGAGTTTGTGTGTTTGTCCATCCTTCATGCTCAAATGGCTGAACGGATCTGGATGAAACTTGGCACAGAGGTGGTTTATGACCTGGCTTAACTCATAGGATTCTTTTTTATCCCGGTAGTACGTTCCCTTGGGATAATATCCGATATCCACACGGGCGAAGCAGCAGCTAGTATCGTCTAATTTTGGACTTAAATCCTTGCCTAACTAACTAACTAAACAACTAGAAAGATATTTTTGTTTTTTTGAATTCATTGATTTGCAGCACTTCAATGAAATTAAGAAAATCCTTAAGGATTTATTGGTTGGCCTAGATATAGACCTAGTTAGGCAAAGAGTTTTTGGGTTTTCAACTCTGGAATTTCTCTGTAGCTGCCCGGGATGGATTAGTGCCCGTTAGATGGCATTAGGCTTGCTACCTATTTCATACGACTTAAACATAATTGGCGAAATGTGGGTGTTTTATATGTGCTCCTCTACCTAAGGTTGATGCTGTGTAAAAGTAGTAAAAACCAAATATTTCTTCCAATGGAAATATCCAACATAATATAATATAACGTAAGTCCATAAAGAGAGCAATCACCCTACCAAAGGTCATGGGGTGAGTAGAATTCAATCATGCATAGATAAAAACGCTCATGCTCTTATCTAAACGGTTTTCTATTAACTATGGTTAAAGGGTAATTTGGTGTGACATTCAGTAATTTATTACATGAATCATGACTGAATTACAATTTAGGAACTTTGTGAAGTATTTGCTATTTTTTGGAGGGAATAATTTAAATTTCCTACTATACCTACTTAGTTTAGTTTAAAGTGTTGTGCTGGGCATAGGCTGTATGCAGAAATACCTTTGCCAAGTAACGCGCCTGTTGCGCCGGCCGCCATATTGGAATAAAATGAAATTTTCAGCCATTTGAATTTGACGTACCCAGTTCCCGTATTTAGAACTCCTAACGAGTGTGCAAATCTAACTTAAAGTATGAGGGTCTACAAGGTTAACAAACAAGCATTGGGCAAGCAAGACTATGACGTCTCTACAAAATGTTTTTTTTGAGGGTGGGAAATCATCATTTGACCCCTCCCGCTTCGGGGTGGAGCGGAAGGGAGTGTCAGACTCTTACTGACTAAAACCCATCCATGTTCCTTCCTTAGCCCTTTATGTTCCGGAGTAGCGGTAACCCTTCGGACAATCCCGCTTACCGTCTCTGTTACATGTACCTAACTCGTTTGTTAAACTGTCGGTTAGGATGAATAAAGTATTGGAATAATTATTGTTATATTGCAGGTATGTTCATGGTCTGCGTTCAAATGCGCGCCAAAGGCGGCTTTTTAGTTTCCTCGTCATGCAGATCAGCTATGATCAGATATAGGTAAGCAAACCATAGTATTCTAATATTGGGTTACACACTTACACGTATTTTGCTGGGCAAGATCAAAAGGTCAGACTTTTAACAGCCCTACTATAGGCAAAGAAAAAAAATGTCAGCAAGAAAAAAAATTTAACGCGTCAAGTTTGAACTTTTTTCAGCGAACTCAAACGCGTCATTGCACTCACAGCTAATGCAACGCCCAACTTTTCCGAAAAAACGAGTGATTAACGATCGCTTACATTAGAACACGTGGCTACGCTTTCAGCAACTCGCTTTCAGCCCTGTTACGAGAATATGCATCCTAACTTCTTATCTAATATTTTAGACGGAGAAAGTTTCGTCAGTTTCTTTGTTACTTTTTCACGTCTAAACCACGGAATCAATCATCCTGAAATTTTACATATACGTTGTCAGGTGTACAGAAACGGACATGGGGTAACATTTAGCCCGAAAAAACGTACTATTATCGAGGAAAACAAGAATAAACTTATGATAATAGATGGCGCCACGAGTGCGTTCCGTTCTGAGCCCATTATTGCAACGACCAAACAACAAGCAGAGTACACCCGAATTGATTGTCAAATTGGGTATTTAAAAGGGTAGTCAATAACGTTACTTTATATGAATTGTCAAAACGCGGAATTTGTACGTGGTTTGTATGAAATATAACAAAGTGACGTCACAGATTTTTAGAATCAAATGGAGTACTTATTAGCGTTAAATGCAATTTTAGAATTATATCGCCGCATAATATTTAACTTCTGTCCCGTGATGGATGTTCTTAAGACAAGCGGTCTTTTTTCTATATGTTTTCTTCTTTTATTTTTGACTGTTTCAAATAGTCAATTATAAATTAAAACGCGAGATAAGCCGCGGGTAAAAGCTAGTTAATAATAATTACCATTGATCCCCAGATCCTTGCTGCATCATATAATGAGAACATTCGTATATTCGCCGCTGTACCTCGGTGGAGTGGATGAGGAGAAGCAGCACCTTACAGTGGAACTGTTCAGCGACTTCGAAGATGATCCGGTGAGTGAGAAACCAGCAGTCTATTTTAATCTGTCATACATTGTATTAATTTAAACAAATAACAACTTTAATGTAATGGTAATAAAGATGGTTTTAGAATGAGAGTATCAATGTAGCAAATAAAAAAAATCCGTCTAAATAAAACATTGTATGTATTTACATTAAAATAAATATCAACTTTAATGTAATGTAAATAAATATGGTCTTAGAATGAGAGTATCAATGATGCAAATGTAAAAAAAAAATAAAGAAGTTGTATAAAACCTCAGTTGTGAATGTAGTAAGCAGTTTATAATGAGTGTGGTCTCAAAATCAAAAGTCATTTATTCAAACTAGGCTGAAAATCAGCACATTTCGAAGGTCAAAGTTACATAAGACAGTCCCCCAAAAACGCTCACCCTTCACCACTTCCTCGTGCTTTACCTGGGAAGAAGAAGTGGCGCAACAAATTTCCCAGCAGCACAGCCAGTGGCGTAACTAGACCATCTGAGGCCCGTGGCAAATCCATTGCATGGGGCCCCAAATTTTTTTTTACTAAATTTTGTTAAAAATGTTAAGTCACTTTTGAGCTCAAAGCCTCTAGGGCCGGGGGCCCCGTCAGGCTGGGGGCCCGTGACATTTTGCCAGTCCTGCCACCCTCCGCCACTGAGCACAGCTGTCTGTCATTTGAAAGAACTTGATTGTACACAATCGTAAGAGAAGTAATTAACATTACGAAACACATCACATTAACAGGTCTGCCTCGTTGGTCTAGACATCTTGTGTTCGATAACTGACCGGAGTTCTGGGCCTGCTTTCCAGGTGGCTCAAAGTGTCATTAAGGTTTTTCTGTCAGGAATTTCGTAATAGCACCCTAGACTCTGGATTTGCGCCCAGTTCAGGGTCGCCCCAGCTACCAAAACGGATCAAAACCTAATCGGAAATGAGGGTTCCTACTATAGGCCCCCCCTCCGCCATATCCATTCAGGAAAAACAGTCTAAATATCCTGAGAATCCAGCTGCCAACATAAGTGTCGATCGTAATCCATGTCATCATCATCTGCCTAGCCTTTTTCCCAACTATGTTGGGGTCGGCTTCCAGTCTAACCGGATGCAGCTGAATACCAGTATTTTACATGGAGCGACTGCCTATTTGACCTCCACAACCCAGTAACTGGGCAATACGATACCCCTTGGTAAGACTGGCTGTCAGATTTTCGGGCTTCTGACGACCCGTAACGACTGTCAAAGATGTACAAATGACAGCCGGGACCAACGGCTTAACGTGCTTTCTGAGACACGTAGGAGTCTCGTTGTGTAAAAATGGTCACCCATCCACGGCCAACCTCAGCAAGCGTAGCTTAACCTGATGGATGCGCGGCTGTTAGTACTTAACCAATCCATGTATTTCTTTATTTCCAGGAAAAGCCAGCAACAGACGCATACGTAGAACTCCAATCACGGTTCGCGGAGGTATACTCGAGTGAACTTCACATTCAAGCGCACTTCACCGGATTACGATACCTTATGTTCAACTGGCCCAAGATATCTGCCGTGTTTGGTGAGTTTACCAAGTTGTATCACTCATAGAACTAAGTATACAGCAGTGTGCTGTTCTGTACAACTCAAACCGTTCTTTCTTTTTCGTGTGGTTTGTGACTAACCTGGTGTCAGACTTTTTTATGCTGCCCATGGGCCTCTGACTTAGCTTCACATGCTGTTGAGATATATCTCTCAGTCATGATGGGTTCCTTCACCGATTTTTCAGCAAGTGATAATTATACAATACGCTCATGAATTCGTAAAATCAGAGGTGCGTGCCTTGGGTACTAACTCGAGACCTATGACTTGGTAGTCCGACGGTCACACCACTTGGCTAGCACTGCCTACAACTCTCTCAGCTGTCAATAATGTCAATCCCTAGCTATTATGAGGAACGAAAGCTCACTTCACCTAAGTAAAAATCATCATCATCATCATTCAAAACAAAAATCTAATTACAATAAAATAATAATCTACCTAGCTTTTAATTCTTTAAATAATATGGAAAATTGATAAAGGCGCTCATCCTCTCTCTTACCTACTCTCTAATTTTGCTGTGCCCGACAGGGTCCATGATTGTTTCTTTAATTGTATTTTACCACCTATAATGTACAGACGCCAGCACATCAAGCTATCCCTAACTGTCAAATTTTCTCAATTAAAAATGAACCTTATGACTTTGCAATAAAGTTGAAATACTATCAAAGAAATTTGACAGATTGTGGTAACTTGATGTGCTGGCGTCTGTACATTATGGATTGCAATAAATGATTTGAATTTGAATTTGTAAGTTACCACGGTGAGATTTTTACAGAATCTAGGTACCGCCAGTTCTGCTCACTCATAGAACTGTTTTAATTTAAGTTTTTTTTTGTTCCAGGTATATGCACAAACTTATTCTTCGTTTCTTTGGTGTTTATTTTGAGTTGGTATCATCTACAGGACGGGTTACCCGACTTTATCAAAGTAAGTGTGTTGTATTAATTACTAGCTAAGCGCTTTTCCAACTATGTTAGGGTCGGCTTCCGGTGTAATCAAATGCAGTTGAAAATTTTACATAAAACTGTCAAAGATTTACAAATGACAGGACTAACGGCTTTACGTGCTTTTCGACACACGGAGAAGTTTATGAATGTTACGATGGTCACCCATCCACGGACCAACCGCTGTCATTCGCCGCTCGCAACTGCGATCATTCGGGTTAAGCTACGCTTACCGTAGCTTAACCTGAATGATCGACGCGTGCGGCTGTTATTTCTTAGCCACAAGTTATTTGTGAAACTTATAAATTCTCAGTGGTATTGTGTTTTGTTTCAGAGTAAGTTTCGTTCGGAGATAAAGACTGAAGAAGACGACGATAAAGCATTTATTGGAAAAGTCAAGTTGGAAAGAGAAGGTAGGTTGGCTTCTCCCATCTTTGTTCAAAATAACAGTTCCGCCAAACGGGATGAATAGGTATGCAGGGGTAAATTAGGACGAAATTTAAAAGGGACTACCATTGGCCCGTAGTGTGTAGACTGTATTATGAATTAACAATTGTCTTTGTTTGGCAAACAACTATATTATTTCAAAGTTATCCGTTTTAAAGTTTCAGCCCGATTCACCCCTTGCGTCTTTATTCACCCCGTTTTACACGGTTCGAATACTCTCGCACTGATTATTTAGCTTTATAATATGATCTTACTCTCTGATGGGAATGTATAAAAGGTGTTAAAAAATTAACTCTTAAGAATTTCGTGCGAGCATTGTACTCATCGTTACGATCAACTTTTACTATGGGATGAATCCTGAAATCGCGATAAAAATATGAGCTGTTCCATATACAACATTAGTTTTAGTATATGCGAAACCCGAAACACGTGTCTAGTATTTTTATGTAAAGAATCTATGTGCAAAATTTCAAAACTGTATTATGAAAAACCACAAAGTTATAGGCTTGTCATGTTACCTGGTTGTCCGTACAAAACCATGGTCACTACGCGAGCGACGCCTCCAGCATCGTCTTGCGCTCATTGATAATGTTCGGTGTCCAACTTGTAACCTTTTTTAAATATTTTTGGGAAAAAATATAACATGGTGTAAAAATTATTGGAATCGATTCAGTTCCTCATGTTGAACAAACTATATTCAGGTTTCGCATAATATATACTAAAAATAATGTTGTATTTATGCACACGTAACTCAATAAAATGTATGGAAAGGCTCAATTTATGGCCAATATTTTAAGGGGTCATTGTACACATCATTATAAACAACTTTTACTATGGGACCAAATCTAAAATCGCGAAAAAAAATCAGCTGTTATATACATTTATGCTGACATAACTCGCCAAAATGTAGAACAGCTGATTATTTTCGCGATTTCAGGTGTGTTACCATAGTAAAAGTTGTTCATAATGATGAGTACAATGACCCCTTAAAATATTTCCCATGAATTAAAATTCACCCTGTATACTATATGGTATCATAAGACAATATTTTTTTTTAAATTCACCCTGTATACTATATGGTATCATAAGACAATATTTTTTTTTAAATTCACCCTGTATACTATATGGTATCATAAGACAATATTTTTTTTTAAATTCACCCTGTATACTATATGGTATCATAAGACAATATATTTTTAATGTTTCTAGATTCTGCTTCGTACTTCGAAGAAGACGCTCTTCTGAAAGAATTTCAACAAATCGAAACGAAAGAGGAAACTAAGAAGACTTAATTGTGATTTACGATATTATATTATTTTAATATTATTAATACTTAGTGATATTTTAAACGTTTGAATGTATTTGGGGTCAAAAACTGAAAACAATCTTTAACACACACGAAAGAATAATTTTAGTACAAATCTTTCTTTCCTGTAGCATTTATTTTTACAAGTGTCTATGGTTTTGTGATGATCAGTGCCATTTTGTTTTTTTAAATATAATATATAGAATATTTTTTAGCTGTTACAAAGTTAAAGGTACAAATAAGCATTTTTTTATATCAATCAAAAAGGTGAAGGAAAATATCGTAAGAAAAAACATGTCATAGAACCAAAAATTCGAAGACATGTGACATCTGGTTTCGCGTGGTGGAATATGGCCCTGTGGTGGATTATGGCCCGCGTGGTGGAATATGGCTCACTCACACTCACCGAGAAGAGGCGTGTCCCAGCAGCGGGAATATTATAGTAATCAAAGTTATCATATGTTTAAGACTTTCCCAAAATGCATTTTTAAATTCAACAGGTTTTTTATAGTTTTTGGCCCCATAATGTAAATCAGTGTTTATGTATGAGTCTATGATTAGAACATTAACACCCGGTAAGTACTTATCTGAAAGCCTAACAACTGACAACGTAACGTGGTTAATTGTGCGCCGTTAGTTCTGATTTTGACCACACTACAATGTATTCTTGTAGCGTTGTACTTCGAAAAATTACTTAAAAAAAACCGGGTGTTGATGGTCTATGCACAATTTTACCCAGTGAACACTACACTAAAGCACTATATGTATAGTGAAAACTGCTCGATTTGATCTTTTTAATGTAATTTACTACGGAACAACACTCAGTTATAAAAGTAAATACTCGTATAAAGGCAAGTGAGTTTAAGTTGTTAAAATAAATTCGAATTTCTCCCGAATCTATATGCTATTCAGAAACCGGGAGTAAATGATCTATGCACAATTTTACCCAGAGAACACTAGGCTAAAATACTAAGTATATACAGTACGGTGTCTAATTAACGAAAGGCGTTCCCATACATGCCAAATATAAATATTGCCATTAAAAAAAATATCGATTTTGTCGAGTTCGACAAAATTTAGGGAGCAGCCACTTGTATTTTTTCATTTTTTTTATGGCAATATCTTTTCTAGCATGAATTATATGGACGCTATACTATTGCGGGTAAACGAGAACGTCTTTCGTTAATTAACATACTGTATAATGGATACTGCTCCATTTGATCTACTTAATGTAATTTTTAATGTATTTTAATTTATATTACTGATCCAGCACGATCAATACAATCATCAATACAAGTACAACTCTCTGAGTGAGGATTGCCCTCAAACGTCGTGATTTCATGAAATGGTCATTTCATAGGGAAATATGAACTTAGATGGATTTATGACTCCTCCCGCTCTGGGTGGAGCGGAAGGGAGTGTTAGACTCTTACTGATTAAAACCCGAAAAAGTCAAACTTTTGAACGTCAAAATGAACAAGAAATAGAATTGATTGTCGTCCCTTCCAAAAGGTAGTTCCCAAAAGAATGGGTAAGAAACTCCACCGTTACTCTTAAAATGTTTCACATTATTTTGTATACATGAAGTATAAAATTATATGTGACGACGATGCACCCAGAATAAAAATACTAAATCACAAAAGGTGAAAAGAAAAGCAAATAAAACTATGGCTGGTAAAATTAATTATCCATGTTCCTTCCTCGGCCCTTTATGTTCCGGGGTAGCGGTAACCCTTTCGGACAATCCTGCATACCCAGCAGGAACTATGAGGGATGTATTGGTGATTTTAATGATTACACTTCTAAGTACAGAGGCCAGCACATCAAGTTACCACAATCTGTCAAATTTCTTTGATAGTATTTCAACTTTATTGCAAAAACATAAGGTTCATTTTTAATTGAGAAATATTTGACAGTTAGGGATAGCTTGATGTTCTGGCGTCTGTACGTACTTGCTACGGCCGAATATAATATTTTTGATCAATATAAAACTTGATACTGACCCGCAAATTGTAGAAAACGTTTAAATTAAAGAAACGGCTTATTGCAGTTAAAAATATTTTACCATATGACTGAAAGAAATTATTTCCAAATGCATGTTTAGTGCCTTCCAAAAAAGCAAGTTTGCATGACATTACAACCCGCTTTCAATGTTTTTAGATAATAATTTAAATAAAATGTTATAATGAAGGGAATTCAATGTGATAGAAGATGTTAGAGATAGAAAAATATTAGTTGTAAAGTATAATGCTCTTTTGTGAATTTTTCGATAAATCCGTTAGGATTTTCTAAATAACTCGGATTCTAGACTCGCCCCCTATTACATGGAACTAAATCATTACTGCCGAATTATGGGTGGCAATACAACAGGAAATACAAGCGTTATGTTATAAATGTTTTAATAATTAATTCCGACAGAAAATCTACTTAACACCGAGTTGAAGTACTTAAAATAATTTAATTTTTCGTCACAAATGAGCAATATACTATATTATTTGATCGTGTTTATACAGTATGTATCGGAAAGGTGTGTTCATATTT
Source organism: Hyppa rectilinea (assembly GCA_951799385.1). Classification (NCBI taxonomy): domain Eukaryota; kingdom Metazoa; phylum Arthropoda; class Insecta; order Lepidoptera; family Noctuidae; genus Hyppa; species Hyppa rectilinea. The sequence continues at coordinate 8,251,204 of OX637325.1, forward strand.
GGGAACGTAAGCGCGTGATGTTTTTTACCCCCCCCCCCCCTCCCCTTGGTGATACGTGGCGAGGTGTAAGACTACTCCTCCACACTCAAAACCACGTGTATTAAAAAAAAAACTGCTCGCAGGGACTACGTTCGTTGCCTGGCAACGGCGAGTCAAGGTTATACCACACGCCGCTTGTTGGTTTAGAAATCGCGCGCTTGACGAAATACACGTGATATCTTATTACACGCTCCTCTCCCCTTGTGATATTTCGTGATTAAGCCGCCCCCCCCCCCACTCCTTTCATTCAAGCCTCACTTGTTTAATGGACGGCACGTTGTGAACCATTGAACTGAATGACTCCGTGGGATCACGCTCGTAATCGCGAAAAAATACATCAGCTTTCCTATACATTTAATTCGAGTAGGTATTGGAATTTTGAATGGTACAGCTGTCTATTTTCGCGCGGTTACGATGTTGAATTTTGAGAGAAGAGCAGTAGTAGCCCAGTGGTACCGGCCTCGACTTACGAGTTGTTGGTCGTGAGTTCGAACTCAGGCAGGCGTTTTACGTTGTGTATTTAATTTCATCAGCACTGCTGTCAAAACGGTGAAGGAAAACATCGTGAGGAAACCGTCATGTCCTGGAACCAAAAATTCGAAGACATGGTGACATCCGCCAACCCGCGCTGGACCCGCGTGGCCCACTCTCTCTCTCTTAGAGAGCAGGCCTGTGTCCCAGCTGTGAGAACATTATAGGCTGATTATGAATGTATTTACGATGTTCATCTAATAAAGTCAGTTCGGTAATTTTTACAGAGGCCAACACATCAAGTTAAACCAATCTGTACAATTTGTTTGATCGTTTTTCAACTTTATTACAAAAGCATGAGGTTCATTTTAACCCCTCGAGCGTAAAAATTCTTCAAATGCACCCGTTGGATCATAAGGAATCGGTTGCCATTGGACGTAATTTTTTGGCGTTTATTCGCATGTAGCAACACAATATGGCTACAAAATGCTTCGACATTTGAGGCATTTTCAAGCATTGCGGACGTGCGAGGGGTTAAATAGCTTGGTGGGCGTCTGTATCACACTCGTAAATATGACCACACATTCCCGGTACACGCTTTAGAATGTCAGGGAAATATATAAATGTATTGAATGCATTATATTTATGGAGATAATAATGTGATAAATATTTTTTATTTTGGAATTAGAAAATAAATATTGATGTTGTCTATAATTTTTGTGTTTTTTTTTCACTATCTCATTCTGCTATCGCCTATTCGCGTTTTTACGTTCCGTGTTTATTTCCAGACATAAGTTGAAAGAAAAAAAAATTATTGAGACTCGCACAGGTAGTTCACAAAAGTAGAACACTAAATATTAAACAAAAAAAAATGTTATCGTTAATTTTTTTTTGTCATATCCCACTGCTGACACAAGACTGTATCAACTCAAAAAAAGACAAATTCGAGATAACTCATTCTTCATATGTAACATTTAATTCTCTACACGTCAATACAACCGTCACAGAAATAGTGCAATAATAGTTGTAGGAAGTCAAAATTATATATCACTTAGGAACTACGCAACTAAAAATATTTTTTTTTTATATTTTTCACACAATACTGAATTAACACCAAATTTGAAAATAATTTGATAACCTGCAATCTCTGAAATCTATATCTTATATATATAACTCTTCTGTGCGTGTGTATGTCACTGAACTCCTAAACGGCTGGACCGATTTTAATGAAATTTTTTGTGTGTGTTACAGTGGCTTTGAGGATGGTTTAGATTAAAAAATTAAAAAAAATTATAAGGCGGAACGAAGTTCGCAGGGACAGCTAGTCAGTGACGTTTTGACGTTTGTACTGGTGTGGTCGCTGTCAGTTTTTTCGCGGAAATAAAATAAAATAACGTTGATATCTAGTTAAAAAGTTTTTAATCAGGTGTATACAAAGGCAATACAGTATATACAGTGTAGTGACATTGCGTGAGTTATCCTAAACTGCTTAATTATTGTAAAAACAAATACCGAATCTCCAAGTCATTTAATTAAATACCCACATTAGAGATAATAAGTTGCTGTCAAAGTTTGACGTGTTGAACTGTCAACAGTGTCAACGTCTATATTGACAACGTCAAATTGGAAACGTCACAGAAAAGTAAACAAACGTTGTGTACAATATCAAGAGGTTCACTGAACTATATAACAATGCCGGTGAAGTGTGGTGGATGCGGCAAATTTCTGTCGGCAGTTGACACAGCGAGGTGCGCAAAATGCAGCGCCGCTTATCATCGTATGTGCGTCGGCCTACCTACGAAGGGCCCCTTAGTCTCTTCCTGGCACTGCCCAGAATGCAGGAAAAATGTCCGCAGGGACAACAAAGCTGAAACACCGGTCCGAGGTAATGTGATAGAAATACAGGGTGAGAAGCCGGTGCTAACATCGGTGCCGACGCTTGAGTCAGTGACGCCCACGGCGTCAACAATATCAGTTTACCCGACGACGCCTCTATCAACGGCCGCATCGCCGACGAATGAGTCGACTTCCGCACCATTGTCGCCTCGGTCAGTCGTTACACCGTCGTCGTCTGTGGTGGGGGAGCCGCTCGAGCCGTTGGGGTCGTCTCCCTTAATCGTGACTGCGGTGGTGGACACGGACAACGCAGCTTCGAGGATGATTTCCGAGTTCCCGCAGGACGTAGGCTCTGCTTTAAAACTGGTAGTGGAGGAGCTACGCACCCTGCGATTTGAGGTCTTAGAGCTTCGGAAAGATATAGGGGAGTTGAAAGCAGCTAACGACTCGTGCCACACCCGGATGGATGGGATTGAGTCCAGACTGGAGGCGCTAGAGACGCGATATAATGACGGATGCGATCTTCCACGTAATTTAAGTGCAGTGGAGAGTGTGGTTCAGCAGCTCAAGAAGGACATCAATGACAGGGATCAGGAACTGATGGCTAACGATCTGGTGATAGCGAACGTACCTGAGTCGCAAGTAGAAAATCCAACACACCTGTTCCAGCTAATTGCCACAAAGCTCGGAGTTGTTCTGGATGACCACGACATCATTAGCGCGGAGCGAGTCGGCGGTAGACACATCAAGGCGACAAGCCCTACGGCTTCAGCGGAGCCCCGCCCTCGCGCTATCATGGTGCGTCTCGCGCGACGTGATCAGAGGGACGCTGTGTTGAACGGCGCCCGCGTGCGGCGTGACGCTACTACAGAGAATCTAGGACTCTCTGGGAAACCTGTACGCTTCTTTGTCAATGAGAGATTGACCAAGTTGAACCAGCGGTTATTTCATCAGACAAGGGCCGCTGCAGGGACTCATGGATGGCGGTTCGTGTGGACGAAGCGCGGACGCATCTTGGTCCGACAAAAGCCTGGGGAACCCACACACAGGATTGCATCTGTGGAAGATGTGCACCAGATTATTGGACCATGTATGGACACTTCCAAATAAACCTGTGTTTAACGCTGAATGTATTCTTTTAATAGTTATTAGTTTATCTCATTGTAAGTATTGTTTAAACAAGGAGCCTGTGTGTCGTATCTGTCGTGATCTGGGGAGGTGGGAGTACCATAGTGAGTACTACAACAATGTGACGAATTTAGTTATATTATTGAAATTTACATATATTATTATCTACACAATAACTACAACATTGACTACACACAAAAAATATATATTACTATCAACACATAATACAATTAATATAGTTATTTATTTAATACCTGAACAAAAACTTATGCACAAAAATTACTTACACAAGGAAAATAAACAAGTTAATAAAATACTAACATTAATTTATAAATACATATATGCAGTCCACTATTTTTACTTAACATGACTAAGTCAAAATTATTAAAGTTTGGTTTATTCAATGCGGGCTCTCTGGCAACTAACCAGGACGAGTTTCTAATTGCTATGTCACAACACTCAGTGGATATAATGGCCATCAATGAAACGTGGTTAAGGCCGGGGGAGGAGGGAAGAGCGCCGAAGGTTCCGGGATATAGGTTGAAGCATGTGCCCCGTCCTGAAAATATACGCGGGGGTCGCGGTGGAGGAGTAGCGTTTTATATTAAAACGGGAGTTAGGGCGCGGGTACGGCCACACTCTGAACATTCTGATGTGGAACAGATGTGGTTGAACCTAAATATTAATGGAAGAAAAATTTTGATTGGCACTGCATACAGGCCTCCCTGGTTTGACTTGGCAAAATTTCTGGATGGAATGACTGACAGTATTAGCGCATTGGCACCATACGATCATTTGGTACTATTGGGGGATTTCAATGTTAACCTGTTGGACACAAATAATGCAAAATATAAAGAGATGATGGAATTCCTAAATTATACCCATCTAAATCAGGTAGTACAGTCACCAACACATTTTGTGGGGAATAGTAGTACTCTCATAGACGTGATATGTACCGACGTAGGGGTTCGTAATGTGCTAGTCAGTCATACAAGTGAACTAGGTCATCACTCGTTTATTGTATGCGATACCGTCATAAAGAAGCTAAAGAGCAAACCTAGGCTGGTTGTATATCGTCCTCTTAAGGATATATTGACGGAATACTTTGAAGCGGATCTGAATCTAATGCCATGGTCTGAAATTAGCTCAATATCTGATGTTAATAGCATGGTTGAATATTTTAATAGCTATATCACACAATTATTTGACTTACATGCCCCCATAAAGAGTAAGATATTCAGAGACCGTCCCACTCCGTGGATAACAGATAATATTAAATTAATGGCTAAGCTGCGAGATGAGGCAAAAAATAAGTATCGTATGGACAAGCTGGATACTTCTAAAAAATATTATTTGGATCTAAAAAAACAAGCTATCACAGCGCTACTGCAGGAAAAGAAAGTGTACTTTGACAAGCACATAAATAGTCATATAAAAAACCCCAAAAAGCTTTGGCAAAATCTTAAGACCGATGTGTTTTCAGAACATAGTGAAGGTATGCTGCCCGTACAGTTTAATGACCCAGATCAGATTAATAAGGCATTTCTTAATGTACCAGGGCAGTGCATACTGCCCACATCGCAGCTGTCTTATTTTAATGCAAATAGGTTTGGTGAAACACAATTCAAGCTACATAATGTAAATGCCGAGGATATTTCAAAAGTCATTAAGAGTTTGGGGTCAAATGCCAAGGGAATTGATGGAGTGAGTCTGGATATGATAATGCTAACGTTGCCAGCCACCCTTGAAGTTATCACCACTATAATAAATAAGTCCATAGATACCCACACTTTCCCTGACCTATGGAAGTGTGCTGTTGTACGTCCTTTACCCAAAATTAGTAGCCCAAGTACTTTTAAAGACCTACGTCCTGTAAGCATTTTGCCTTTATTATCGAAAGTCTTGGAGAGGGTGGTTTATAACCAAATGTTGATATATTTAGAGGCAAATAATATGCTGCCTGACCTCCAATCTGGTTTTAGGAAGGGCCGTGGCACAGCCACGGCTCTTTCTGACGTGGTGGGAAATATTCTAGAGGCACGGGATAGAGGGGAGGGAACAATCCTTGCACTCCTTGATTATTCACGGGCCTTCGATGCAATAAACACAACTTTGTTACTTTCCAAGTTGGCTTATTATGGATTTACTGCTGAAACAATTCAGTGGTTTGCTAGCTACTTGGAAAATAGGACACAGCTCGTTGAAATACAGAAGGAGGATGGGTCAAGGATCTCATCCCCACCTCGTCAGGTGACCCGTGGTGTGCCTCAGGGATCTATTTTGGGGCCCCCTTTGTATATACTTTATAGCGCAGACATTATTAAATCATTCCAACATTGTAGGTATCATATGTATGCGGATGATATCCAATTATATATAACTTTTAAACCAGCTGATACTTTGGAGGCAGTAAATCTAATTAATGATGACCTAGAAAGAGTGGTGGTATGGTCAGAAAATAACTCATTAGTTTTGAACCCAGTAAAATCAAAATTTATGGTCTTGGGAAGCAGAAAAATGATAAGCGCCATACTGTCAGCCAAACCAGAAATTGTTATCAGGGGGGAAAGGGTAGAGAGGGTAGAAATAGCTTGCAACCTTGGCTTAACAATGGATCCCGAACTACGATTTGAGAAGCACATCAGTAACTGTACGAGAAACTGTTTTTATAGATTGAAGCTCCTATATTCAATAAGGGAATACCTGAGTGTTGATCTACGTAAGCAATTGGTGGATAGCTTAATTTTATCAAGGCTAAACTACTGCGATACAGTGTATGGCCCTTGCCTGCTAGTAAGAACAGGGAAGCTGATACAACGTATCCAAAATGCGTGTACACGGTTCTGTGTAAAGATACCTCGTAGAAGTCATGTCACTCCTTTCATAAATGAAAATAATATCTTGAAAATGGAAGCTAGGAGAAAGCTACATCTGGCTGGTTTACTTTTTGGAGTAGTCAATACACAAAAGCCACACTATTTGTTTGAGAAGTTGAGTTGGAGGCAGAGCAAATACGAACCGCGTTTTTTTACAAATCCTCTTTGTACATTACAGCATAGGACCGCAGCATTCAGGGGTAGTTTTAGGTATGCCGCCACACACTGTTGGAATAATATTCCTCCACCAGTAAGAGGCCTGAGAACAAAAAGGCATTTTTTAAATATGTTAAAGAAATATTTCATGCAGATACAACAAACCACATGTATGTATAATAATAAGTAATAATAGCTGCTCTTTTATGAACTTACCTCGCGGGTCACGGCCTACGGGCAATAGATAATAATATGGCTTCCAACAGTGTGTGACCTGTTTCTGATTCATCCTGTTTTGGGGTCCAGTCACTCTTACAAGAGGATTTGTAGTATTCTGTGGGTATTCGGGTGTGCCCTAAGACGACACACTGAGAGACTTGGCTACTGCATTGTTTGGGAACTACGCCGCTAAACCTTCCGCCTTCGTACATTTAAAGATCCATTTTTGTTTTTCCTTTCGGCCACTAAAATGATAATAACGTTAGTAGATGCAATAGAGAATCACTGTCAGGCTGTACCAAGTAGCTTTTGTAAGTTTGGGCAGAAAAGCATGGCATTCGTCAGCCAGCGCCATGCCCCAGTGCATGGCGTATGCAAATGGCCGCCATCGCGATTGCCATGGTGCATGACATATAGGTACTTACCAACTGTGGTTAGATAGTATGATGCATTTTAAATTGACTTATTCACAATTACCATAATATATATAAAAACAAATTGATGTGTTAGATAATAGGCATTTTATTAAAGTAGGTACACAAGATAACTATCAATATATAAGATAATATTATAATTAATTATTTGTTTATAGATACTACGTGCAGATAGAATCACATTTGTTTCTGTGGAAATCAAGAATAATATGACACTTACCCGAATAATTCAGTCACACAGGGGGACGTCATTACGTCATTCGAGGGGTAGTTGCTGAAAATCAGCGCTGTTGACGATAGGTTCGTCTGAGGTCACAGCATTTTGCTGAGCAACGACCTGTTCTTGCGCAGATGCGACGCACGGCTTCATTGTGTTAGTTTAGTTTGTAAGAATAAATATTAGTTATCACTCTGCAATCGGCAGTTTAGTTTCTCGTGCCTTTTTTATGTTTGTATTTTAAAAATAACTTTTTAGTTTTGTTATTCTAGTTTTTGTTGATAAGTTCATTATGTTTGTAAACAGACACTAATTGTCAGTGCAGTGGTCCATCCATTGTCTATGGCCGAGATACAGATTGTCAATCGTGGCTCTGAATACGAGGTTTTTTAGCCGGTTTGTACGGGTATATTTAGTTACTAAGCAATTTTGTTTTTAGAAAAGTGCGTTTTGTTTGTCTGTGCAGAATAAACGTTTTTTCTTTCTTCTTCTTTCTATATATATAAAAGAAAGTCGGGTTTGTTCCCTCCATTATAACTCGAGATCTGCTGGACCAATTTTCATGGTTTTGGTTTCGTTAGATTTGTCTCCGCCCTGAATAGCAGAATACATTTTTTTTTTTTTTAGTTAGGGTAGGTAGGTAGGTAGGGTAGGGTAGGTAGGTAGGGTAGGGAGGGTAGGTAGCTAGGTAGGTAGGGTTGGTAGGCAGGTAGGTAGGGTAGGTATCACAGTTAAGACAGGACAACGTCTGTCGGGTCAGCTAGTTACTCATAATTACCACAACACAAGCATTAGGTTGCTTAGCTTGGGACGATATGGCGTTGTGTGAAATGTCCAAGGATATTATTATTATTAATTAAAGAAACCCCTTAATTTTATCACTAATTTTAAAAGTGTTCACTTTTTTACACTCGTTATCAGGAAACGAGTAATCAGTTTTTTCGTCATTTCTGAAAAAAGGTTAATTTTGAGTTGATACAGTCTTGTGTTAGCAGTGCGATGGCAAGTCCGGTCGGTGCCTGGTAATAGGGTCGAAATGTGAACGTAGATATAAAGTTGCGGACCAACCAAAACAACTGAATTCATAGACAACAAAATTCTGCCAAGTAGAATAAGAGTTAAGTATAGAGATTCTCATTACACTTTACAAAATTCTGTTGCCCAATGATCATATAGCTGTGATAATGTTAAAAAAGATCATGCTATATCAATCCAACAATAATTATAAACCCTGACCGTGAGCTTTGTGTACAAGGTCAAGGTCAATCGAAAGTCATTAAATACTCTATATAGACAGACCGTTAACATAATCTTGATCACATTTATAAGTGGACTAATGTGTTCAAAACACGTTTTCCCGATAGAAATAGATCATGAATTACCTTTGTATTTACTTCGTGTGACGGTGTGAATTACCAATAAAATTGTTATTATGTACAAGTGGTAAAAATTCATACACATCATTACTGATAAATAAGAAATAAAATCAATAGTAGATTAAATTAAGATTAAACAAAAATCGTCTACTCACACCGTCTTAGTGACGCCCAGATATCTGAATGACGAGATGCGTTCAGTCGGGCGGCATGTGCAGTTTACAGGTTGTGGAACTAACAAATTGGGGCAGGAATATACTGTCAGTTGTATGATAGTGGTTGCAGTTTTCGAGAAGGCGTTGTATTTCCTTTTCAGAGCTTAGTGACAGTAAGTGCCACTATAATAAAAATCTTACCCTCCTCTTCACGACTGTACACAAGGTCCCACAAGTCATTAAATCGATGATATTTAATTCCATGTTAGAGATGACGTTTATATATAGCGTAAAAAGCGAAGGGCCTAGTATGCTGCCCTGAGGAACTCTAATAATTTCTATGGAGCTGTTGGGTAAAGTGCCTATAAAGTTTTAGAATTGGGTAAGATTTGTGAGGTAGGTTTGAAACCAGTCGTAATTGACTCCTCAAACTCCTAGCATCTCCACTTTTCCCAGAAATAAATCTACCAAAACAGAGTCGAACGCTATTGCCAGTTCAAGAATTACCGCAGTTATCTGTATTATAAGTTTAATTAACCAGAGATATCATGACCTCCTCGGCGAAAACTAAGCTGCCTGTCAGAAACCAATCGATGCTTTTCTAGAAAGTTAAACAGACTGAGTGTAAACAAGCTGTTCCCTGAACTTTGGACCAGGTATCCTTAGCATATTCTCAGCAGCAGAGTCTGGACTCATGTCCAGTTCAATTGCATTCGGGGACAATATAAAATAAAAGACAAAACTGCTTTTTGAAAAGAATTTATTACCATAAAGATGTTAACATTCGATATGATGAGCATATAATATTTACAACCAAGACTTGTAACCTTATATGGTGCCGTGCAGTGCCCGGGCATAGACAAATCACATCGAGTGTTAGAAAGAGACTGTCATACGGATGTGAGTGTGAGTGACAGTGACGACGCTCTACAAAACCGGACTTTCTATACAACTCGATTTGCGATATTTACGGCCGGGTACTGTTTTTTTTTATTGCACTAAGTGACGCGCGCTTTATTTGTGGTTACCAAGTGTACAAACAAGACGTGACTGTGTGCGTGAGCGCAGGAGCTCTCGGTAACGTTCGAAACAATAACGAAGTTGTAAGTGCGTGTGTGTTTATGTGTGTGTGCGGGTATGTGTTATGTTCCTTTTCAGTGTGCTTGTACAATTGGTTAACACAAGTAAAGAGCGTGTCGCTTCTTGAGTAAATCTATAAATGTTAGTGTGGTCCGATATATTGGCATGCCTTTTAAAAACCGACTAATTTCTAGCGTTTTTGGCTTTGAATTTAAATATTTGGTTACCAATTGCGGCTAGATTCACTAACATTAGAAATAATTTATTTATTCATCTATTTTACTAATTTTGATTAAGATACAATTGTAAATGTCCTTTCTACGTATAGTTTATTATAGAAATATCAATATTGGTATAATGATGGTCATGCATTGTGGCTTATCTTATGTGCAATCGACCTCGTAAATGCTTGACCTCTTCTGACAACAATTTCCAGTAAATTTGTTCACCAATATAAGATTGAAACTATCCAATTTTTCAATCTGCCGAGCCTTTTCCCAACTATATTGGGGTCGACTTCCAGTCTAACCGGTTGCAGCTGAATACCAGTATTTTACATGGAGCGACTGCCTATCTGACCTCCACAACCCAGTCTGGGTAATACGATACCCCTTGGTAAGACTGGCTGTCAGACTTTCGGGCTTCTGACTACCCGTAACGACTGTCAAAGATCCACGAATGACAGCCGGGACGAACGGCTCAACGAATGCAGAGGCACGGAGGAGTCTCGATGTGTCAAGATGGTCACCCATCCACAGACCAACCCCGGCAAGCGTAGCTTAACCTAATGGACCAATCCGTGCGGCTGTTTACTACTTAGCCACGAGCTCCTCAAACTATCCTACTGTTACATAGACAAATAGATCTTGTGGTTTCATGCTGTACAACCGACATCCAACCTTAGGTGGTAAAGCACTTACGAGTTCGCCCACACTTAATTCGAAATGGTTGAATGATATATAAATGGTTTTCTATAGCACCATTTTTTGGCAGTTCATGATATGTACTTAATCTATGAAGAGTGAAGAATAAAATCCAACAGAAATGATTCTTAAAAAAAATGCTTTCACAACAATTTAAAAATACAAATTATTAGTTAGACACTTTTGCAAGGTTACTGTTCCAACACGTATGAGAAAGTGATGTAACAATCTAATAATGGTAGTTTATGGAGTTCATTTCCATTTACAAGATTTTGGCTTTAGCCAAACTGAGGCGAAGTCCGCGCGTGCTGCGTTCATTCATTCGCGTTAATCATGTCATAAATTGACATGATTAACGCGAACAAATTATATAATATAATAAACTTTCCGTGTTGTACCTACAGTAACAATCGCGTGATTTCTTATTCATTAAAACAATCGCCGCACTCAGTCACGTATCCCACGCCGATTTCGCTTCAGTGTGGCCAGACCTTAAAACTTCGGAATTACCTATCGGACAATTACCTCAAATATTTTTTTTTATCTTGTTTGCTCAAATATCATGTAAAGAAACTTAAACTAATAATTTTGCATACTAAAACAATAATTTATAAAAAAAAATATTACTTGTCTATTCCCAAATCCCACTTTGACACATGTAATATCATCACTTTTTTTTTCTAATATTAATAATACCTTAACAATAGGAACCGAAAGCTAAAATAATGTAGTTACAACCTTTAAGTCACGTACCTACACCACATTTAGTAATAAAGGAAATTCAACAAGAAAATTTCATTCCATTTTTAAATTAAATAGCTAACTATCTAAAAAGTATGGTATTTTTTTTAAGCAAATTGCTTACCAGTTTTTGAAAATCTTATTACTTAATTCGAATCTCCTATCTTCTTTATTATACAGTGTGTTAGTTTAAACATACTTTCAGGTTGTATAGTACTCATGAAAATCAACAACTTTCTTGTTTCATACCTGTTATATACTTGTACATAGTTATTATTAATATTTCAAGTATTTTTAGGTATGTAAATATTATGTGTATAAGTTGATAATTTTACCCACAACTTTGTCCATCGGACCAACTTTGAAATATGAAAAAAATATATCAGCTGTTCCATAAATTTTGATGAATTATGAGAATATAAATGTACTGAACAACTGATTTTTTTTTCATGATTTCAGGTATAGTCCATAGTCAAAGTTGTTCATTTTCATGAGTATAGCAACCCTTGAAAGTATGTCCCTCGTTTAACCTAACACACTGTATAACATGTATGGTTAAGCAACCAAGTGAAGTAGGACCCTATAGAGCTGTGTACATGTTAGAAGTGGTTGCTCCTCCCTAGCCCTAGTGAGATAAGGCCCTTAAAGTCACTTCCTTTTTCAAAAAGCCTGATCAAGTCTCTGATTTTAAAATAGCAAGTTTTGATTGGCAAAAAAAAATATTTACAACCAATCACAAAGCGTATTACATTTGACAACAGATAATTAAATAGGCTTTCAGAAAACGAGGGAGATTCTCATAACAGTATCAAACAACATGAAAATTAAATAAGTACAAAAAATATATTTAAAAATTACATTTGTATATAAACAATATATTTTATATATTTTACCTAAAGCAACATATTTTGCAAATAACTTTTAATTGCTTTATTTTGTGCTTGATGGAATTATAATATTTTAAATGTTTAATACAAAAATTAGCTTAATAATGATATTATGCCTTGGCTACAAAAAATAGAACGAATTTATGGTTGCAGATGTACTAAGGAGTATACATCTCCAAGTGGTTATAAAACTTTTTATTCATCATCACCTTAGCCTTTTCCCAACTATGTGGGTCAGCTTCCAGTCTTATCAGGTGCAACTGAATACCAGTATTTTACATGGAGTGACTACCAATCTGACCTTCACAACCCAGTTACGGGGTAAGACGATACCCCTTGCCCCAAAACGATTACAATTTGACTATGAATAAATGGATATATTTGAGTATCATTATTATTTGTTGAATTAGAATTAGAATATTTTGATGTCCTTATGGTCGATTTTTGAAAAATCGTGACAAACTATTTTGTAGTGTGGAAAATTGTCGTTTTATATTTAATGGACATCTAGCAATTATTTGATTTTAATAAATCTAATCGGGGTTCATTGCAAATGAAGAAAAGATATTTACTTTGATAGTAAGACAAAGTTAGTTTCCGAAAAAGTAAAAAATTGAGGGCCGAATTTGAACTAAACATTTTTATATTTTATTTGTAATAACTATTAACTATTTTAAGAGCTTGTATACAAGGTAAGTATAAACATAAGGAAATTAATTGCTTTGTTTTTTGTTTAGCTATCATTACGAGGGACACAAAACTATGTTTAAATAATTATATGTGTGTACGTTTTAAACTCTTAAACATTGTTGAATCAAAAATATTGTGCATAAATATAATTTTAGAATATAAATTATATAATTAAGAAGTTGTTATGCATAAATGTAACAATATGTTAAAGTGGAAGTATACATTGCAGAATAATAATAATACGTTAAAAATAATTTAAGTATACATTTTTTGAGAGCTCATCATTAAATTCTAACTTGGCAGTTTCAATTTAAATTTCGAATACATTTTTTAAATGCCTATTGCTAACAATTTTATTATCAACCTTGACATAAATTTAAATTCAAATTTAGAATGCATATTCAAACTTACATAATTTATCCGAGCTGACCGTTTTGCCGCCATATTGCTTTTTCTTCTGTTGTAGATTAACTTGCAGTGGACGCGTAACGGGATAATTCTGGTAAGACCATGCCAACTGCCTGGAAGAATTGAGCAATCTAACATGAGCTTATTAACAACACCGTCCGGTGGTAGGAAAATGGATTGGAAGGGTAAGGGAAGGGTAAAAGAGGGTAAGGGGCAAGACGTTATGCTATTATGGAAATTTTGAAGTAAGGATCTCATCAAAGTAGTATAGGTACGTCAGATACAATAAAAAACACAGGAGAAGAAGTGACATTTTTCTTTGTGTTAATTGATAGGGTTTCTTTAGGGGTTAAGCTCTCATTTTTCTAGTTTGAAGACTGTTTGAAATGCTAAAACCTAACCTATCCGAGTCGGGATTGAATGATTGACGGGAAATTGGGATAATAAAAATAAATCGGAGCAGGAATTCAATAAAAGTGGTACTACATGGCAGTGGCTGGATGGTAGGAAATAGGGTATGGGTAATAATAGTAATGGTTAGGTAGGGTAATAATTGAGTAAGGGTAAGTGTAATAAGATTAAGGGTAAGGGTAAATAAGAACCGATACGACTCGGACAGGTAGACGATTTGATTGGATTTTCTATTTCAGACAGTTAAATCCTCAGTAGGACATTCTTGATACCGATAAGAATGGCCGAGTTTCGACAAACGAGGCTAAATTAAAACTAAAATGAGGTTTATATATTCAAAAACCATTATAAATAGAAAAAAAAAACGTATAACACAAAAAAGTTTGTTCTACATTTAAAAAAATATTTAGAGCATTAAAAAAAAAATTGGTGCAATACCTACAATTCCAAATTTAAAATGGAATAAAAAATCGTTCGACGATTAGAAAACGTAGGATAATCTTTGCAACCTCATCACTACCCTCAAAAGACCTATCATTAATAAAAAACACTACGATCAGAGTAACAAGAGCATAATAGAGTAGAATGGAATAGAAATAATAATAATAATGTAATAGGACAATAGTAGCGGTAATACTAGAGATTAGATCCTTGATTGGATCAATTTTTACCTCATTTTCAGCACGTTCTTCGTCACTCTGGTACTGAACATCCAGTTCCGAACTGTTAACGCTGTTCTCCCAGTCTTCGGAGGATTCTATTGATGATGCATCGAGGTCCATTTCTGCTAAAATGGAAAGACTTTTTTTTTCAAATAATCTATTTATAAGAACTAAAGTGTCAAAAATTAAAAAAAAAACAAATGTCAATTTGGTGTTGTGTCGTGACGCCTTCTGACGCAGTGTTAGCTTCAAAACTCGTGATATGACGTACTCCAGATGGCCGACCACCACCTCGTATAGCAGTATCATTTTAATATTACTTCCCAGTGGGAAATCGATGAAGCTATACGTTCTGCACAGTTCCGTCTCATTCTCACAATGAAATAATATTAAAATATTTCTGCTATAAGGGTCTGGTTTACGACCTGAACAAATTCGTTTGATTGGTCCAGAGTCCATCCCGCGTCTTAACCCAATAATGTGTCCTGGCCTTATATTGTGACACCATGTATAGGGCCTTCTCAAAAACCTATTTTATTGCACGTCTATCTGCCTAGCCTATTCCTAACTTTGTTGGGGTCTGCTTCCAGTCTAACCAGCTGAATACCAGTATTGTACATGGAGCGACTGCCTATCTGACCTGCACAACCCAGTCAGTAACTGGGTTATACGATACCCCTTGGTAAGACTGGCTGTCAGACTTTCAGGCTTCTGACTACGCGTAACGACTGTCAAAGATCCACAAAGGACAGTCGGGACCAACGGCTTAACGTACTTTCCGAGGCACGGAGGAGTCTCGATATGTAAAGATGGTCACCCATCCACGGACCACGCCCGGCAAGCGTAGCTTAACCTGATGGATCGATCCGTGCAGCTGTTATTACTTAACCCCGAGCTCTCTATTTTATTGCATGTATCGGTACGAATTATGAGAAAATAGCTCATAATGAGAGAAAAATATTGATCCGGCAGCAAGGTGGTAGCTAACTCCAGCAGCATAGGACGATACAAAGGATTAATATCGGCTCAAATGTACTGGAACAAAAATGTTGATCCAAATCTTTGGTTTTGGACCAAAGATTTGGATCAACATTTGCTTGGTATACTACTCTGTCAAGAAAGTACCTGGAAAAGATCAATAATACACAAAATGTCTGTTATTCATCCAAATTTATTTTATCACCTTCCAAGTATGCTCCTTTAGAAACGATACACTTGCGCCAACGAATAATCCATTCATCAAAACATTTTTTAAACGCTGCTTCCGGAATTGAGTTCAGTTCTCGCCGCGAATTCTCCTTTTTCGGTTTCGGTTCAGTTGGAAGGCGCCACTCCGAAGCTTGTTGACTAGTTTGCATGTCAAACTCGTAAACCCACGTCTCGTCACCAGTAACAATGCGTTTCATGAATGTTGGGTCCAAACTGACTCGTTCTAGCATGTCCTCAGCGACTTTCATGCGATTGAGTTTTTGGAGAAAATTCAGATCTTTTGGGACTAGCCGAGCAGCAACATGTTTCATACCCAAATGATTAGTTAAAATGTTACGGATCGACTCGTGAGATACAGAAAGTTCGGCGGCTATCTCTCTCAGAGTTGAATGGGGATTTTCAGTCACTATTTCTTCACTTTTGCGATGTTAACTTCAGTTGCACACGTTGACGGCCTACCAGAGCGAGGCAAATCTTCCATCACATCTCGACCGCTTTTGAACGCTTTGAACCACTCATAAGCACGAGTTTTTGATAAAGTCGATTCACCGTAAGCCTTCTGTAACATTTTCAGTGACTCCGAACACGAAATTCCATTGGCGTTGCAAAATTTAAGACAAACTCTTTGTTCGATATTTTTGTCCATTATGAAATTCGCAATACACACTATATATGATATTACTAAAACCAGCACTGTATTTAATATAAATAACAGATGCAACTCAAACTCCGCGCCAAAATGGAAAACAGTTGTGTCAATCTAACAACTACAAAAAAAACAAAAATTTGAATTTGGAACCATAAACAAATCATCCATTCCCGATACTTTTTTGACTGAATGTATACCCAAATTTTTGGTACTTTGCCTGATATTGGTTAATGTTTGAAATTTTTGTTTAATATTTTTAAACCAAAAGTTGATTTAAAATAATTAAATAAAACAGTCTTCTTACCAATGACCATAGGCTCAGCGTGCCTATTGGGCGGGACAGCTGGCAGTCTAAGCGCGGTCGCGTTGATGGCCAGCGCTTGCGCACCGTGGCGACTACTTGCTGAGGGTTGTAGCGACAGGTCCTGTAGATTCACGTCACTTGATGGTAGCTCTTCGGCATATCTTACTAGGGGGTGTTCCTGGGGATAGAATTGTTTACTTAATAAACGTACTGTATTTGTGCATATTTGACAGTCGTTACGGGTCGTCAGAAGCACGAAAATCTGGCAGCCAGTCTTACCAAGGGGTGTGGTATTGCCCAGTTACAGGGTTGTGGAGGTCAGATAAGCAGTCACTCCATGTAAAATATTGGTTTTGAGCTGCATCAGACTGGTAGCCGACCCCAACACATTTGGGTAAAGGCTATGCAGATGATGAAACGTACTGCGAAAGGTTCGTATGTTCCCGTGACCCCTGACGCAGGTATGAGAGGGAAACACCTCAGTAAGAGTCTGACGGACTATGTCGTGAATGTTTTCAAGATTTATAGCTTTCTAGAACTAAGTCTACTTTGGCTGCGGACGGACAGACGGATACACGGACATGGCCAAACTATTAGAGTTCCTTCAACTCAGCCTATCGCAGACCACTGCTGGACATAGGCCTCTCCCAGGCTGCGCCACAACACCCTGTCCTCCGCCTTCCGCAAGACGCCCCCGAGCTAGATGGACCGATGACCTTGAGAAGGTGGCTGGGTCTGACTGGATTCGGAAGGGTTTCTTATTGACTACGAAATAACAAAACCCTAAAAAGGTAGGAAGGTGGGATCGGTAGGTAGGTAAGTAGGGCAAGTAGTAGGCAGGCAGTGCACCATATATAAGTACTTGTACCCGTGGGAAGTCAGCCGGGTAAAGCTAGTACACATATAAAAATTAATTGCTGTTCAGTAGTCTAACTAGAACTAGGAAACGGCTTGGCTGATTTGTTTTTTTTTTTGTTTTGTTCGCTTTGATTCAGGGGTTCTTTAAAAGGAAAAAAAGGTAGGTCGTTAGGTTAGGTAGGGTAGTATCGAGGGTTGTGGAAGTATCATTCGTTCCCGTGACCCCCCCCGGCGCAGGTGTGAGAGGGAACAGGGGTGGTTTTTAGTCAGTATGAGACTGACAGACCCCTCTGAAGGGCAGAAGACATCTATGAAGGTTTTCCACGCGGCTCAAAAAAAAGGATAGATAGGTACGGTAGAAGAAAGGTACGCCGTAGATAGGTAATTACTGCGTGGCAGCCGCGCGAAACCGGGCCGGACACAGCGAGTTCATTATAAATATAAGTACTTACAGGATGAGCCAATTCACAAATGGGGTTCAGGCGGAGGTCGATCATCTCGAGAACCGACAGGTAACACGTGTCGAACTCAGGCGGCAGGTGGGATATCTGGGAATTAAATAACACTTTGTTATTTTTTACTTTTTATGTATAAAACATAACATCACGCCTTTGAGGAGCTCGTGGCTAAGTACTAACAGCCGCACAGGTCGATCCACCAGGTTAAGCTACGCTTGCCGGGGTTGGCCGTGGATGGGTGACCATCTCTACATACCGAGACTCCTCCGTGCCTCGGAAAGCACATTAAGTCGTTGGTCCCGGCTGTTATTTGTGCATCTTTGACAGTCGTAAACATTTAAAAAATACAGTCAAATAGTGAACCTCCTACTTTTTTGAAGTCGGTTAAAAATTGCTATAAATAACAAGGTTATCAATTGAAACACCCTGCAATGATAACTTCTTCAATAAAGATACTGAGTCATTGCGCTGTTGACAAATAACTATACTGTTTATCCATTTATAACGTTACAAAGGTGAAAGATATACTTCAATTGTATTGATGATACTTCTTGCTGCATTTATGCATTGTTTATAACAGTAAGTAAATGTTTTTTTTTATTAATTAGTAGGTACTGTCTCCTTGGTCTATGAACGCAAGCGCTACTGCTTAGCATGAGGTCCTGGATTCGATTCCCAGATCACGCAAAATCGATGAGGAAAAAAAAAACGTTTTCTACTTTACTTAAACTGTTTACATGATCCCTATAATATACTTAATATTAACCAGGATTACCTATAGCATCATAACAGCCTTATAAGTGCCCTACTGCAGGGAAAGGGACAAAAGGCGTTTCTCATACAGAGAATGAATATAAACCTGCACAAGATCCTTTCCTTTGCCATATGTATTTGAAGAGTTAAGAAAGTCAATCAATCTATTATCTTATCCTGCTCGCTGCTAGCCATAGGCCCCTCTCAAACTGCGTCACGAATCACAGGGAGTTTCTCAGCCCAGCGCATCAAAACAAAAAAAATTTATTAAAGCTAGGCTGAAAATCAGCACTTTTTGAAGGTCAAAACTACATAAGACAGTCCCCCAAAACGTCCCCTTCACCATGCTTGAGCTGGGAAGAAGTGGCGCAAAAAACTCCCCAGCAGCACAGCTGTCTGTTCAGTTGAAAGATTTGATTCTAGACTTTTACGGTATGAGCAGAAATTAACATTTAAATACAACACAACACATTAAAAATCAATTATTTGCCATATGTCAGCTAGCTCACGCCAATGTACGTGTGTATGTATGTATGTGTGTGTGTGTGTGTGTAATAGTCTCATCCAGTCTGTTAGTGGGCGTCCCATGCTACGTGTCCTGATTGCAGGCTTCGCCCAAGAACTAGCCTGCGGACGGTGAGTAATGGGTGACTCACCGCCCGATCAGGACCAGGCCCGTGCCGGACGGCGCGTATATTACCCCCCGCGCCTCAAAGAGATGTCAGCATTTGAAGGGGCCCCTTAGGGCCACGCCTGCCGGATAAGCGGGATTGTCCGAAAGGGTTACCGCTACCCCGGAACACAAAGGGCTAAGGAAGGAACATGGATGGGTTTTAGTCAGTAAGAGTCTGACACTCCCTTCCGCTCCACCAAGAGCGGGAGAAGTCATTAGATGATTTCCCAGCCTTAAAAAAAAAGGCCGTTCAATGTTTAAAAGCATGTAGGTATTATCGAATTCAAGAAATGAAAAACACATTGGTACTTGCCTGGTTCCGACCACAAATGCGTGTGGCCTAGAGGGTGAGGGGCCTATTTTTAACAAGCCCCTCAACCTCTAGGCCCTCTCATTTTAGTAACAAATAATAAATAATTTAGTCCACAAAATTATATTATTAATGAGCCCCATGACCAACTCGAAAAACTGATTTGGACAGCGCAGTGGCTTAGCGATCCGTCGGCTTTTGTTTTTTAAACACAAATGTTTTTACATCGAATGGCATTCAATATATTGCCTGTATCGTGTGTGGGAGTTTCAATCTGCCTAGCCTTTTCGCAATTATGTTGGGGTCGGCTTCCAGTTTAACCGAATGCAGCTGATTACCAGTATTTTACATGAAGCGACAGCCTAACTGACCTTCCAGCTCCAACCAGTTACTTACACACGATACCCACACATGATGTCACGTTTTCAGGCTTCGGTCGAGCCGTAACGACTGTCAAAGATCCACAAATGACAGCCGGGACCTACGTGCTTTCCGAGACACGGAGGAACATCGGTATATAAAGATGGTCACCCATCCACGGGCCAACCCCGGCAAGCGTAGCTTTACCAGAAGGATAAACTCGTGCAGCTGTTATAACTTAGCAAGTATTTGCTAACACAAATCTCATATAGGTATTTACAATCAATTAGATCCAAACAACTATCTGTAGGTCATAAGATTTTTTGCTTGAAGCAGCGATAGCAGTTTAACAGGCTGCACCGACCTTGTCTTCAAATTAAAAAATATAAGTACCTATTGTACCTAAGCCTTGACGAGCTCGTGGCTAAGTAATAACAGCCGCACGGATCGATCCATCAGGTTAAGCTAAGCTTGCCGGCGTCAAGTCTACAAGTCAGAAGGGAACCACGTCTCCCTAACCGGGCGTGGAAGGCCCTCTAGCTAGATGAACAAAAGGCGAAAGGGACAGACAAATGACTCAGAAACAACTCAGAGAATCGAGTTGCAGAAAACTGAAAGAACCGAGTCACAAAAAATGAAGAGAATCGAGTCACAGAAAACTGAGTTGTGAGTGTGCTGAGTAGTCAATTCTTTTACATCACTCTCTTAAGTATGCCATAATGTTTGAAAATTATGCCGCACTCAATAAAAATGAATATTGGCAGTGCATAGGAAAGATAAATATTTTTGCCTGTATACCGAATAGCTTGTTAGACTGTACCCAGTGTCGGATTAACCATATAGCAAGAGTAGCAATTACGGGCCTGCGCAAAAGGGAGCCCCGCGTAACTAAATCCGCCCATCTCCTTCTGAGCATATTTTTTTGGAATGACGTGTGCTGCAGGCTAAGTTAGGAAAGCATTTTTGTTCCTTTGCTACACATCTTTGGGGTCTTCTTACGGAAGCTCTTACTTAAAAACATCTTATTTTTAAAATGATGTCGTATACCAAGTAGGTGCTCCGCCAGAGCTGATGCTACGAAGACACTTCTATGTGAAGAACCGATACACAGAACAGAACCTATAGATAACAATTAAACTTATTGAGAGTTGAATTTCTTTTTACCAACATGACCCATAGCAGATCATAGGCCCCCGATAGAATTTGCTACGGGCCCCGCGCTTGCTTAATCCGGCACTGACTGTACCTATATTATAAGTGATTGCATAAGAATATCTGAATGCGGTAGGAATATATGTAGGTATACGTTATAATCATATTCAAATACGCAGCCTAGAACAGGTTCCAATTATGTGGCGCGAAGGTCGCTTCAAGGCAAATTGATATAAAAAATTGAGGACAATCATAGTGAGTTATTAGGTTACATTATTATTAAACTTGGTAAACCGGTCTGTGGTGCTATTCTGTAAAAAAAATTTCACTGTGATAGCGCAGGTGAAGTGAGTTTAAAGTGAGATGTCAATAGTGTCAATCCCTAGCTTTAGGTGGAAGGATAACTCACTTCATCTTCATCACGGTGAGATTTTTACAGAACCGACCGACTGGAATTATTGTATGGCCATCAAATGGGTTGCTTTCCAAAGACATAAAGTAAATAAAAAATATGTGATTGGGCGATTTCGTAATTTTATAGTTACTTAGCAGTTTAATTCATATTTAAATTGCTTATCCGACTAATATAATATTACTAGCTTCCACCCGCGGCTTCACCCGCAAAATATGTCGACAAATTATACACATAAACCTTCCTCTTGAATCACTCTATCTATTAAAAAAACCGCATCAAAATCCGTGGCGTAGTTTTAAAGATTGAAGCATAAATAAGGATATAAGGACAGAGAAAGTGACTTTGTTTTATACTATGTAGTGATTAAACTTGAACTAAAACATTGTATATTGATTTATCATTATTAACTTTTAGAATATTTGTAAATATGTGAGCACCATATAAATTTTACCTGCCATTGTTATATTTGTTTTTCTTTTCACCCTTTGTGGTGTAGTATTTTTATTCTGAGTGCATCTTCACAAATCATTTTATAATTTACTAGCTTCCGCCCGCGGCTTCGCCCGCATAATATGTCGACAAATTATACACATAAACCTTCCTCTTGAATCACTCTATCTATTAAAAAAAAATTGCATCAGAATCCGTTGCGTAGTTTTAAAGATTGAAGCATACATAGGGATATAAGGACAGAGAAAGCGACTTTGTTTTATACTATGTAGTGATAAACGTCAAAAGTTGTGACGATGAATGGATGTTTGTTACTCTTTCACGGAAAAATTACTGAATGGATCTGGATGAAATTTGCCACACAGATAGATTACGACTTGGATTAGCACTTTTTATCCCGGTACTACGTTCCCGTAAGATCATTTCGGATATCTAGGCGGGCGAAGCCGCTGGCAGAAGCTAGTCACATCACACTAATATTATAAAGGCGGAATTTTGTGAGTAAGTGTGTGTGTTTCCATGTTTGTCGGTCGATGACATAGTTTTAGTACTAAAATTCGCACAGGTCGATCCATCAGGTTAAGCAACGCTTGCCGCGGTTGGCCGTGGATGGGTGGCTTTTTTTGCCGTAACGAGACTCCTACGTGCTTTGGAAAGCACGTTAAGCCGTTGGTCCCAGCTGGCATTTGTGCATCTTTGACAGTCGTTACGGGTCGTCAGAAGCCCGGAAATCTGACAGCCAGTCTTACTAAGGGGTATCGTATTGCCCAGTTACTGGGTTGTGGAGGTCAGATAGGCAGTCTCTACATATAAAATACTGGTATTCAGCTGCATCCGGTTAAGACTGGAAGCCGACCCTAACATAGTTGGGAAAAGGCTAGGCAGATGACGACCATTACGTTCATACACGCACGCCGGAGTAGGTACTGCGCACCTGACCTTTCTTAAGATCATCACCAATAAGGTTATTATTTTACTAAGTGTTTACATACTAGTGCTGTACCAACGCAGACGAGGTCTTTCACAAGGCCCCGAAACTTTAGCGACCAATTAATTTTTTGTTTGTGCAAAAAATATTAAATTTTATAAAGCACGTTGAGCCGTTGGTCCCGGCTGTCATTCGTAAGTCTTTGTCAGTCGTTTCAGGTCACACTCAGGGTCGGGTCACTCGGGTCAGGTCATTTTTAATCTATACTAATATTATAAAGCTGAAGAGTTTGTTTGTTTGAACGCGCTAATCTCTGGAACTACTGGTCCGAATTGAAAAATTATTTTTGTGTTGGATAGTCCATTTATCGAGGAAGGCTAAAGGCATATGTAACATCACGCGCGGGAGCAGCTATCAGTAATAAAGCCGTCACTGCATTTGTTTGACGACGGTTATCGCAGTAGTTTATTAACGATTTTCTATTGCGATAGGTAAGTATCGCGGGTCCGATTTACCATAATCAACATAATCTAAATTGGTGCAGGAAAACATCGTAAGGAAACCGGCATGCTTGAGAGATATTTCTCAACAGTCTGTGAAGTAGGTATTATCAGAAGCCCACAAAAACTCTGACACCAGGTTAGTTACTAATTACACGAAAAAGAACGAAAGAACATAATCTTACTTACATAACATACTTATGTGTATGCAAGATTACGTTTGTAAACGCAACTACAATAGATATTAAACGCAATAAATTGTGCGTTCACTACGTCCACTCGTCTGCAACGGCCGCAACGCACGCAATGGATTTTGTTTTTTTGTTTTTTGTGAATGGCATCTCGCAGTTCAACCAAAGGGTTGTCTACTGCTTAACCGGGCTTGCCTGTGGCTGCCACAAAAGAATTGTAGCCTCCAGCCAGGGCTTAAATGGATTTTGGTTTGCTTCGTATGAATTTATATAGCACTATGACCGCAGTAAGCTACCCGCTAGGACCATTTTATTTTTAAGCACTGTAAATCATTAAACCAGTTATTGGTAGAGCGGAAGGGAATATCGGAATCTTACTGACCTACCCAATAAACCCATCCATTTTCCTTCCTTACTCCTATGTGTTCTGGGCAAGCATAGGCCCTAACAGACGCCTTCCGTTACGCTGACATCTCTTTGAAGCGCGCGTGGAATACGAACGCACCGTCACGGGCCTGGTCCTGATCAGACGGTGACGCTAGGACCATGGGACTGTCATCTAATTTTTCTAATCTAATTTTTTAATAAGTTTATTTATTCAAGAATTAAGTCAAAATTAAGGTTTACATAACGCAACTTCAGAATAAAAACGGCACGATTAAAAAAAATCTAAAATTGAGTTATCGTCATAATATATGACTCAAAGCGGAAATAGTGAAACGACTTTTTTATAATTTGCAGCATAAACATAGTCACTGACGCAAATAATCACGAAACAATACGGAGGTGTCACAATTTTATTTCTTTAAGTCACTTTTTTGAGTTGCGTCGTTTTTATCCTAAAGGGGCGATAATTACAAGCGAGGTACAGAGGCCAGCACATCCAGTTACCACAATCTGTCAAATTTCTTTGATAGTATTTCAACTTTATTGCAAAGACAAAGGGTTCTTTTTTAATTGAGAAAATTTGACAGTTAGGGATAGCTTGATGTGCTGCTGGCGTCTGTACAATTTTTCTGTGTAATGTAGTGTTCTGCCTTATCTAGGTTTAGTAAATAACTGTGTTTCAGATCATCACTTTACAATAAACATTTTAAAAGAAAATAACAATATTTTCATTAGAAGATAAATTAACAAGAAGATAATAATTATAACTTTTAAAGACTAAAATGTGTGTGCAATGTTTTTCTATACTAATATTATAAAGAGGAAAACTTTTTTTGTTTGTTTGGTTGTAATGAATAGGCTCAAAAACTACTGGACCGATTTTAAAAATTCTTTCACCGTTGGAAAGCTTCTTCAGGTTTTCTAGGAGTAACATAGGCTACTTTTTATCCCGGGAAAAATAACGGGTCCCACGGGAAAGACCACGGGAGCGAAGCCGCGGGCAAAGTGCTAGTGTTCAATAAAATACATAATATGTGAAACAAATTACCTGATTATTATTGAGCTGCAGAAACATAAGGTCGAGACACTTCAGTATGGACATGGGGAACTCTTTCACCTTGTTGTTCTTCAGGTTACAATGTACAAGTGCCTTCATTTCGTTCATATTGCTTGGAAGTGTTTCTATAAAGTTGTTCTCCAGCGTCAACCATCTGGGAAGTTAGGACAGTTTTAGAAATAAATATAGTATTCATAATAATGTTACATGACATTTGGGATATGAATTCTGCAATTGGGTATTTGAAAGGGTAGTCAATAACGTTACTTTTTATGAACTGTCAAAACGCGACATTTGTACGTGATTTGTATGAAATATAACAATGTGACGTCACAGATTTTTAGAATCAAAAGGAATACTTTTTAGCATTAAAAGCAATTTAACAATTATATCATCGCATTATATTTAATTTCTGCACGGTGACGGAAGTTTTTATGACGAGCGGGCTTTTTTCCATGTGATTTCATATTTTATTTTTGACCAATTCAAATAGTCACTTATTGTGCCTATCATGACATCCAATAGCTTAATAGCCAAGATCCTCGATCAACACCTGAGGGGGCTCTTGTTAGGTAGGAGCAGGGATTTGAGCTACTGGAAATGGTGCATGATTAGGAGGTTCCTCTCTCAGGACCCCTGACCACCATTACCTTGGGGACCCTTTTTCACGATACTGGTGGGTTACTATTTAAAATTCTTAATAAGTATAAAAAAACAGTTTTAATAATATTTTATTATTTAAATAATATGTATAAAATAAAATACATAAAATCTACAGGTTTATAAGATACAAAAACACTAAGCTATGAAAATGTTTATACTATCTGTAATTCTATACTAATAATAAAAAAAAAGATGGACATATAAATAATAAATTTTAAAAAATTAAGAACAAGAAACTGTGCCAAGGTATTATCTAGAGATAAATGTTATTGAAAACATTTGACTCTGAGCCAAATTACCTATTATGAAATAGTTTAACAAATTATAGATAAAAAGTTTGTAAGGCTGAATTCAAGGTTTTATCTGTATTTCTACTTAAATAACCTTGACCACAGAAGTAGGAAGTTATTTTTTAATGACACACTGTATGAGGTCATGTTTGTGCCTAAAAAAAGGATTCTTAATTTGAATGTTTGAAAAAAAAATATCTTTGTGTAGGTACTATAAGTTAAAATTAAACAATTTTATTCTTTATAAAGAATTAGTAACACGAAAATAATAGATTATATTGTAATTTAATTTAGAGAATGTTACCTCAGTTTAGATAACTTGGTAATTTCTTCAGGTAAAGCAACCAGTTCATTGCCTCTGGCACCAAAAGTATCCAGTTTCTCCAACTTTCCTATTTCTTTCGGTATCTCCCGCAGCTCTATCCTGTTGCACCAGAACGCTTCGAGGTTCTCAAGCTCACCAATCTCCGGAATTAACACTTTTAGAGGATTATAACTTATGTTTAAATTCACCAAGTTTTTTAAATGACCTATCTCTGGCGGGAGGTGCGTAATATTATTATAGTCTAGGGTTAACGTTGTCAGATTCAATAACTGTGTTATTTCCTGGGGAATCACTGTTATTTTATTTCTATGCAAGTAAAGATGTTCGACATCTGAACAGGTGTAAAGCAAATCAGGTATTTCAATGATTTCAAATGCGTTCAAACTCAGCCGGGATTTCTTTTTGACTATGGCCTGTTCAATGAGGGCCAGTATATGGTTTTCACGGATAAATTTTAATATTGCACTCATTTTTGTATCTATTTTTGGTTACATTTCTATTGCGTTTTTGAATTTGTTGTGAATGTGACAGGTGTGTCTGGTTCGCGAGCTTAATAATATGATAAATAAACATCTGGGTCTGAATGCAAAACATGAGAGTAGGATGCGTAGATGCAACTTGTGCTGCGTGAGAGAGATAGAATAATAACATCGTTAATATTGCATTATGGAACTGGAACGTTTCTTTGACATTACATAATGCTATGTGTTGTTACCTCTAAAAATACAATTTCTACTAATCAATAAATAAAGTACACATGTAGGAATTGATTGTAATACAATGAAATGATACACACATATAATTTTTGGGTTATTTTTAGGAAGTACATTTTTTCAAATCAAAAGCTTGAAACCTGTATCCAACAAAGTATTTCCGTGAAATGGATCGTAACTGCTGTATCGATTTTCCGCGGTAATTGTGAAAATGGCTGGCTTTTATCGCCGCTTTAATAATTAAGTGGATAAAACTATAATATCAATAATATATGTGGAATAAAACATGTAAATCGAGGATTTTTCTGTAGTGGAACTATAAATTGATGTTGTGTTCAGTTGGTTTCACAGGAATGCGATAGGATTAATTAAATAAAAATGCAGTCATATGTTTTAAAATTCATATTTTTGATAATTTTAACTATACAGTGTTATATTGTAGGCGCTAAAGGTAAGAATAAGTTTTCTATTTATAAACATAGGCATCATAAATTCAAACAAACATTTTCCTTCTTTGTTTAGTCGTGCCACAAATAAACTTACAAATACTACATTGACCTTGATTTAACTTACGCTAACGAGCAATATTTAGGTTTTATTCACACGCACAGATTTCTATTCGTAAGTGCGTGTTGTAAATACACCCAGCTCGAACTATCAGTCTTATTATTGTACTCTTTGGCTCGAACTGTTGTTATTTTCTTTTAATTGTTGTCAAGTAAAACAAACTATCAATGAAAAAATACTTAAAAAGGAGTTTAAATTTTTTTACACCCAGCCTATTTATTTATTTTTTCAAAATCGAGACATAAAAATGTGTTTTTTTTTATTATTTACTAGAATTCCAATCAACAGATTAATGTGATGATGATAAACTGACTTAATTTAATCTTTTCAGCCTCTCAAAACAAGACCACTCATCATCTAAGAAGGCTAGGCGACGATGGGTACTTCAAATCCAAGCCATCATACAGATCTTTTCAGCCAGTATCTATCAGATATCACAAATCAACGTATCCTCGAGCTGATGATCGATCCGACTACGATATAACTTCCTATGACACGGAGTATGGTGGCGTTGTGTCAAATTTTACGTCTTCCATTTACGATGATAACCCTCAGCTGTATCCTAACCCAGAGTTCGTGTCTAGAAGTAATCAAGGTAAGTAATGCTTTCTTTCTGTTATCTTTCAGCCATGATGGTATTACTGACAAAAACTTGGTGGTGCGTTCATTCCGAGTCATTAGGTAGGTCTTATCATTTATGGATCTTTTTATTTTCACAGTTATAAGCAAGACTACAGACAACAAAGTAGATTCGGAGTCAGATATACCAGATGACTCCCTAGCTGATGCAGATCTAAAAGAACACAACATTATAGACAGCGTGACGTACCTGTATGGATTCAACAACTGCCATGGAGTCAGGAACGAGTGGATGATATTGGTGAGTTTATTCAAATGAGACACACACACTAGAATTTTCCCTTTTAAAAAACATGCCATCAGAAAATCTTCTGAAATCACCCATTAGGTGGCTGACTACAACCCTGCTAGCATAAGCAATTACGCTATTGGACAATTGACAAAGATGTTTCGTTTAACCCTTATTTTCCACCAGATCTTCATCACAAGCGGCATAGCCGTGGTCCTTCTCATCAGCGCAATGCTATGGCTGATGTGGAGCGAGTACGCGGCCGAGTTCCGTCGGAGCAGCAAGTTGTACCCCATCAATATCAACTTGTGCTGCTGTTTAGCTTCCTGCACTCTTATTTATATACAGGCTGTTATGGTGAGTATGATTACCACTACCAGATTTGCAAGGAAAAATATTTTTCATCAACTTTGTTATTTTGGTGTAATGCCCACTTACTTAAAAGTTTATTTACACGACGCTTACAAAATCTGAAAAATGGGTTATTCAATCGGTTGTAGCGAAAAGCAAATATCTGACTCTCATTGTGTTTTATTAGCTGAGGCTTAATTTGTTAAAGCGATATTTAGCACATTCTCACTAACAGGACTTCGGTTTTCTAGGGCGTATCATCCCCCTCTCAATGTGAAAGGATAGCCCTCCTCCTGCACTATACGCACGTATGCTGCGCGATGTGGATAGTGGCGCTAGCGGCGGCAGTCGCAGAATACTGTGCATGTGACACTTTACTGCCGCTGAAGTACAACTACCTGCTGGCTTATGGTGTGCCTGCTGTGGTTGTTATGGTAACTATGATATTGAATAGACCAATTTTAACAATATAACAAATAACAATATAAGCAGCATTGCTTCTACCAGTCGAGCATGCCTTCTGTAGTTGCTATGGAATCTACGGGTGGGTAAAGTAAGAAGCATTATTTCATTTTGTAAGTATTACTACTTCTTCATACCTCTGTTACTTCAAGGCTCTCAAATAAGCCCAGAAGTAACATGAAAACTTTAGTTTGACAACAATTAAAATGGTTTAGTTGGACAAAGCTTTAATTTCTTGATGATGTAATGGTTTCGTTTAGTGCACTATGAGATAATGGACACACTTTTTTCCAGTTCAACTACGCTCTTTCAATGGAGCACTATGAAATAAAGCACTACTGCTGGATGTCTATAGAGAAAGGCATGGTCATGGGTTTCATGGTACCGGCCATGATTTTAATCCTTATAAACACAGCCATCATCATCTTGGGCTTACAAAGCGTCAATAAAAAACAAGCAGAAACCCTAACAGCTAAAATACAGGAATTGGTAGACCATCACATAGCTAATTGGCCTAAAACAGATCAAATGGATGATAAAAATGCCAGCATTGATACGTTGGATAATATTTACACGCCAGGCAGTAGTAGGAAGAATACTGATAGTTCAGAAACTCTGGACAAAGATTATAATGGGAGTGAGGATGACTGCCATTACGTGAACGTGGCAATACCAGGGGAGAACGGTGATACTGGCAGTGAGGTGAGTTGCCACATCAAAATTTTACTGCTATTTGGTAATTTATGGGTCTTACCCAAAATGTAGCGTACTTACTGAAATTATCCTTACCTATTTCAGTCGAATTTGGCTCAAGCTGCAAAAGCCTTGCATGATAAGAGTCTCCTCAATATGTTGTACATGGACAATATCTCTTGGAAATGGAGCTGGAATGCTGAAGGCAATGAATTAAAGACATATTTGAACTTATGTCTTGTATTAGAACCATTCTTTGCTATCAACTGGGTGATGGGAGTGGTTGCTATAGAAAACGCGGCGCATTGGTCTACACCTACGATTTATTTGATACTCGTCGTTGTTATGGTAAGTTGTTTTGACATTTTGTGAAAAGGGAAGATAGGGTAAAACGAGAACGAGCGTAAAAATGGCGGGAAAAAAATCTGCTCGGGTTGTTGCGTGGGGCCTCCGACGATTACCCTGCTCGTCACCACCTTTTTTTGAGGGTGAGTTATCATGAAATGACCACTCCCGCTCTGGGTGGAGCGGAAGGGAGCGTCAGACTCTTCTTGACTAAAACCATCCATTTTTTATTCCTTATCCCTTTATGTTCCGGGGTAGCGGTAACCCTTGCGGACAATCCCGCTGACTCGCCACTCCTGGTAACATATACTATTTTAGTTTTATTAAAACTTTAACACCTCCGAGCAAGTTCGTTTGCGCATTCTATTCTTTGGTGATTTCAGTACGTTTACCTTACAACGACGATATGTACAACGCTGCCGATCATAAAGTCGAAGACCACAGCGCCGTGCTGCGAAGCTGTTATCAGTGAACCTACACTTACAAGAAATAGGTATCTATCAACTTAATCTTATAAAGCACAGGAATAAAAAAAACTTGAGAGGTGTCAAGGGACACCCGGATGGAACGAAGTTCCTTTCGATTAATTAGTGAAGGAATTGTAATAAAAAATTCATTTCTTTTAATTTATAATACTTAATCAAAAAAAATCTGATCTAAAATCTGGTCTTAATTCCGTCTAGCCCCCTTTCGCAGCGCACGATAAGGAACTTCCTTCCAAAAACAATAGAAAACATTTAAATATGATCCAAATAGCTCGTTGGCAGGAAATCAGGAATGCAGATTGTTGTATACTTTCCCTATGTAATTCTAAACTCCGGTTGTCGGCGGTGGAATTTATAATTCCGCTTTTAAAATAATTTGTACACTTCCTTTGTGCTAAGTAAAGAAATATTTACTTACAGAACAACAGACAGTATTCCCCTCCTGGATCCCACAATTCAGCAGCCAATAGTAACTCCAGCGCCTGCAGACACCATAAGTACTATCAGTATTTAATTTATCACAAATACCATGACTTGGTTAAGACAGTTTTGTCGTGCGAGCGACTTTACTTGTCATCAAAAACGATTGAAAATCGTTCTGAAGATCGGTTCGGTTTTTGAGAGTAGTACGGACATATTATTATTATATTAAGCACTGGTTTCCCTAATGTGTCAGACGACGGAGAAAAGGGCTAATGAGTTTGATATACAAAAAGGTAAGATTCCAGGGACATGCCAATGCTTAATAATTTATAGAAACGGTAAAAAAAAAAATTGGTTATTATAATGGCTCCATGCATTGTCATGATGTTGAAAGTAATAATTCATGGAATAGCGAATTTTAAAAGAAAACGATTTTAAGAAAGTTGGCAATTTCAAAATGAGTACCTAGTAATAAATCAAATCGATTTAGCCAGACCAATTTGAGATTTCCAGAGTCTGCATTTAGATGAATGTCAGCAAAAAACTACAAATGACCGTTAAAAATTTCGATTGCAAAGTTTTTTCTTTAATTTTGCACTGGTATCACAAACAAAAATTCATTCTTCATTATTGCCAGATTTCGTTTTTCTTTCTCCATTTTTGTTTTTTTGGTTGTCTTGTTTCTGAAGATAATAGTTGGTATTTTAGAGTTAAATTAAAGTGTAATTAAGAGCCTAAATGATTTTTCGTCACAATGTGACTATTTAAATGATAATCTGTGTTTATGTGACAATGCGTAACGGAGTTACAGTACTCCCAAATTAATAATGCACATGCAGATCTTCGCTAATTGTCGTATTCCCGGAAACACCCGAATCATTGAATCATTCGAGTCCCTTGCATTTTTCACCTTGTTCGAAAGAAATAGGAGTCAATATCATGTGTACACAATCGAAAACAATTCGGGCGGTCGGCGGCGGTCGGCGGTCAGTCAAAGGTCCGTCTAGCTAGTTAATAGTGTATCATCTATGGCCTATGGGTCCGTCAGTCGTCTTGTTATATTGGTGGTGACTGCACGTGTTCTCTTTGTCTGGAATTATATAGAGCTGCTATTACACACCCTTCTTGGTTTTGTTTTCAAAGGTGAATTTAATTTCAACTTTAATTATCTTATTCAAATTTAAATAGTTAATTTTGTAAAATATTTAAATATACCTAGTTACTAACATTTTTCACGTTTTTTCAATATAAAAAAATTAAAAATACCTACGTAAAATACATATTAAGTACTAGAAAAACATATTAAAAATCAGATTTAGGCTTATATGAATTATAGCTCGCTATTTACTTACATGGAATTATTGAATCAAATTTCGTTACTGATAAATCAATATTTATCTCTTTTATAACAAAACACATAATCTTACTAAATTATGCATGAAGAAAATGCAATTAACCACTCTATATACATATCGTCTTCCGACGCTCGGGGAATACGACCGTTGCCGAACAGTGGCGAAGATTTCTATGCGCATTATCACTTTTGGAGACCTGTACAATTCTAGCTATAGCAGTGTCGCATAAAGAGAATCAAACTGAGCTCATACCAATAAAACGAAATGGATTTAAATAACAATAATCATGATGATGTTTCTGCTTTACGAAATATTCAACGTAAGAATTGTCGAAGTGTATGAATTTAGGTTTTATTCTTAGGGCCAACTGTAATGAGGAATTGTGTCTTCTTAACTAATTATAACTAAAAATATGTCTTATTCATATCTAAATAGTGTTATGTAGGTACTGAACCCTGAAAAATTCAGAACAGTATAATTATCTCCCAAGAAATGCATATAGAATTTAATCATTAGTATAATTCAACTTAAATGTGATTCATAAAAAGGAATTTTAATAAAAATAAGTGGTTTAGATATAATGTGTGTTGAAAAAAAAGTTAATTCAATTCCATTTCAAATAATACTTATTAGATAAAAATGGCGTAGTTTTGGAATCTATATGCTTCTGATTTATTTCTGGGAGTTTTATGCCTATTAGTGATTAAATATCAACAAAAGCAGTGGCAAAATATAACACGCACAATAGTACATGAATAACCTACCTAATCTAGACGCTAAGTTCTATTGCTCTGCTCTCATCTGGACGAATATAAGATCAATCCTGAAGATTTCACGAATGTATTTAATAAAAACATAAAAAGGGCAATCATTAAAATTTCAAAAGATTAGATTACCGACTCTAGATTTTATATTCTATCGTTAGGGACTTTTCTACCGCAAAGTTTACTAGAAATAAGTTTTAACTCTAGAAGCCTACGTTCATTGAAATCTCATAAATAACGATAATACAGTTTGACTCAAGCACGGTCAGAGTGCTGACAATAACATATTATATTGATAATTCTACGTTTATGTGCGCTTTATGAAATAATGTATTATCATCTCACCATGGGCACAGCAAGGTGGAACATACTCCCTCATAAAATATAATACTTATATTTTAATCTAACGAATCCTTAATGACAATAACATGTAAAAACATACACTGCCCAGGGGACTAGCTAAAATACTTATATTCAAGCTACGCCCAGGTTAAATTATATTATTATAGTTTGGATCTATAAACTGCTGAGATTCGTTCATGTCGCATCGTGCATGACCAAATCTCTCTTCAGTAAATAGGATGTCGGAATCATTTTAACACGTCATATAAAAAAAAAGCTAGATGGAGTCGACATTTCCTGAGTCTGAGTACTCCTGAGAAAGAAAGTGATACAAACTCAGGGTCAGTCCCTAAAAAGTCCAGACTTAGTCTTGGTCAGATCATGTGATGACCATATAGATCCGATTTTGAAATGGTCTTTTAACCAGCGAAGTTACGGCCGTTTGTGATTACGAACCACCATGTTTAATTGGATCTTGCTAGCATTAAATCGACTTCATGGCAAGCATTACTTAGTAATCGTGTAGCTGAACTCAGGACTTAACAACAGTAGGTACTCGAGTCGCACAAAATCTGTAAATAGGCCTACGAATGTGTTAAAATTACGATAGCTAGAAACACTGCTGTGACAAAAGCTAGTCACGTGGTTGCCATTAATTTTGAAAGTGTTGCCAGATGAAAATAATTTATTACCAAATCGGGGTAAAATATGTTTTGCTAAGGTTCAAATAAGATATTGAATTTATAAATAAAAAAGAACTGCATATTGAATTACATATTGATAATGCTAATCATATAAATATGTACGAATATTGTATAAATGTTTAGTTGTGTTGTGTTAGTAATATGGATTACATTACCTCTGATAAAATGGAGTCTACGGCAATGAAAAATATCAAATCTCGTCAAAATAAAATATAAATATTGGAAACTTACTACTCTGATTGTAGTTAAGATTTCATTTGTGATAGAAGATAGTGTGATAGCAATATTGTTGCCACGACGAGTTTTAATAAATGTTTTAAAATATCATTACTTTTTTTGTTTTATTTCCAACCCATTTCAAGATTTCACCACATACTTTTTCGGGTCAGCGTAGGTATTCGTGTACATTACTCCAACAGGAAAGTGGCTCCTAGAGTGATATGAGCTGAGAACATTTAACCTAGATATGGGTAGAACGTATACTTAGTGCGTAATCTGCTGTGAATGTGCACCACATAAACTTTAACCTTTTGAGCGCCACGGTCGAATATAGCCGACAAATGAAAACATGCCCAACACGCCACGGTCGGATACAGCCGACGAATGAAAGCGTGCCCAACACGCCAGTCAGCTTAATCCGATAAGAAATTTTTTTACGTACCAAATAATTATACTAGAATTTGTGACTTGGCGTGGGAGAGGACGCCAAAGCGTTTACGCTCTGGCGTTCACAAGGTTAAAGTCACTTCACCTACGTTATCACGGTGAGACTTTATACAGAATAGCATCACTGAACGCCACCTCTACCTACCAGTTCGGTTTAGCCGCATGCTGTTGTTTATGACCGGCCTTTTTCCCGAACCTACAATAATATTCCAATTTACTGCCCGTCTGGTGCAGAATTTAGGACCCGTGCAGCGGGGGTGAAGCCGCGGGGAACAGCTAGTAAATTATAAAGTAAGTACCGTCAAACGGGATGAATCGGGACGAAAGGGATTTTAACATTGAAATAATAGAGTTTCGAAGCCAACAAGGGCCCTTAATTGTTAATTATAATACATTAAACACATTGTTTAATGTATTATAATTAGTAGTTCCTGAGATTAGCGCGTTCAAACAAACAAACTCTTCAGCTTTATAATATTAGTATTAGATATACAGGGTGGAATTTTGTAATGCCACCTGAAGGGAAAGTACTGTAGATAGCAGATTTTACTCAAACAAAACTTTCCTTTATTTTTGAATAGAAAGAAAACTGTATTCAAAGATTTTCAACATTCGCTTGCCACACCCGGGAATTTAACCAACTAAAATCTGTAAAAATGATACCCTGTACTTTTATTGCATTGATCGTTAGGCTCAATTATAAGGACGAAATCTTTCTAAGAAACTGGATAAATTAAATGAAAGGAAAACCATGAAATCTTGACTTATAAATTCAACGAGTGAAGTTTAACGCTCTTTAAGTCAAAAATTCATCTGTTTACTTATGTTAGTAATTAATAATTATCATTGACGTGATTTATCCATTAAAATGACGAGTTGCTATTTGGATAAGACGATTGAAGTTTGGTCCAAACGGTACAATCAGATGGCCTACGAGATCACCAGATCTCACCCCCTTTACATTTTTTTTGTGGGGATAATATGTGATAAATCAAATTTTCTTTAAATCTTATGCGAAAGTAAACGATTTGAGATTTGAAGTTCAGAATACGGTTTATAATATTCAACACAACATGTTAGAATTCGTTACATGAATACATTTGTGTATCCAAGAAAATGGAGCCCATTTTGAGCAAGTGATTAGTTAGTTTACCATTTTTTGTAAATAATTTAAGATTTCATGGTTTTCCTATCATTTAATTTATCGTTTGTTTGAGAGATTTCATCCTTATAATTGATCCTAACGATCGATGCAACAAAAGTACAGGCTGTACTTTTTGCAGATTTTAGTCGGTTCGATTCCCGGGTGTAGCAAGCGAATTTTTGGAAATCTTTGAATGCAGTTCTCATTCTATTGAAAAATAAAGGAATGTTTTCTTTGAGTAAAATTTTCTATCTACAGTATTCAGAGTACAGACGCCAGCACATCAAGCTATCCCTGTCAAATTTTCCCAATTAACCCTTTAACCGCCCGACTAAGTATCAGTTGGCGTGACCCCAGCGACCAACTCATAAAAAAAAAACTTTTATTTCAGACGAATATGGTCTTGCAATTACATAAACAACGAAATCCGAACATAGATTCTCAGTCGTATAAACACGACTCAGGCGGCACGGGCACGACAACATTTGTCGTATTAATCCGTCTGGGGCGGTTAAAGGGTTAAAAATGAACCTTATACCTTTGCAATAAAGTTGAAATACTATCAAAGAAATTTGACAGATTGTGGTAACTTGATGTGCTGGCCTCTGTACTTTCCCTCCAGGTGGCATTACAAAATTCCACCCTGTATATAGCTGCTGCTGCCCGCGCATCCATAAATTGTATTTATTTGTACAGATTGTTCTGAAAGCCCCCGTGATAGGTAGAAGTGCTAGTCTCGGTTGCTATATCATTGTTTGAAGTTGAAACAAGCTTTAGATTTTGCTTCAAGCAATCGTTTCAGCGTTGACTAGAGTCAAATGTGGACTTGAATTAATGTGAACAACGACCAAAACATTATAAAGTCGGTCTAACAAAACTTAACTTGTTTCCGAGTAAGCGATGCGTCACACAGGAAACGCGACGCTAAAGGTGACCAACTTAATGAATAACAAATAAAACAACTAATATTCTCTTATATCGAGTGTATTTCTGGATAAATCGGTTACAAAATACTTATCCAGCGCCCGCCATGTATCGAGCCGCAGCTCAAGCCTACATCCTTTAGCAAGATGAATCTCAAACGAAACTAGGTGACCGTATAAAATCGTACATTCTTTATATTACAATCTAAATAGTATAAAAGCCGACCGGCGTTCGCTTACCAGTGTTTACATTAAAAAAAGATGACGCGTACGCTGTATTTAAATTTAGTTTGAGCTTAACTTACTCTTTAGTTATTTTATAGGAAAAAATATATATAATAATTAGTATAATTTAAATTATTACATAAAGATTCCTTAATTGCTTTAATAGAGGCTGTCGCGGAGTCGGCCGTGAGTTTACAGTTCGCTGTCCGACTACTGCCGCTCCAGATTAGAATCGACTGCAAAAGCTTAAGGATTGAAACGATATATAAAAAAAACCCATGCGAAACTGTGGGTGGCACCGCGGGCCGCCTGGCAATACTGACTAAGACCACAGAGGAGGAACTTCACGCAGTGGTGCAGCGTCGATGAACGTTGTCCGACTGATTGTAGTTATGCTGTGGCGGTTGAAGGTTGTTTTCTTGGGCGGTCGCGATGCGCCGCACATCGGTCGAGTTGATAAATGCTGACTTATTGGCGGTCGGTGGCGCGCAGCTTCTCTTCAACAGCCTCCTGCGAGGCCTCCGAGAGGTCGGTCGCTTGGATGTACTTCTGTACGCCCACCAGCGACTTCTTCAGTGCGTCGAACGAGCTGGGGACAATGGAACATCGTATTTTAGTTAATATATTAAAACAAAATGTAGCCGTTCTCGAGTGATGCGCTTACTAACGCAATTTGAATTTTTATTTATAACTAGCTGACCCGACAGACGTTGTCCTATCTTAACTATGATACCTACCCTACCTACCTATTAAAAAAGTTTATGTTGTCCAAAGCGCTAAGGTTATTCGATTAGAAATAATTTTATATTGTGGTTAAGTATACTACAATTATCAAATTTTCCGCGCAATTTTCTTATTTTTTTCTTTCATAAGAACCTTCTCCCGACAATAACAAACACAACAAAAAAAGAATTCGTGAAATCGGTCCATGCGTTTGCGCGTGATTGCGTGACCAAGGGAAATAAGGATTCATTTTTATATATATAGATAGATTAGCGATAAACAAGTGTAGTAATAAACACAAAGTTTCCATCTAGCCATATAATAAAAGATAATCAAACAAAGAGAAAGCGGCGAAGAAAAGCTAAAATCCACACGTAAGGCATGACTTTCACAGGTACTATACGTCATGAACTCATGACTAACAAATAGCATTTACAATGATTAGTTATCGTGTCGATAAGGATATCTTGGTTCTTAGTAAACATGATTCGATTGTATGCGTCATCGCAAATGATTAAAGTGTAGGGCGCGGCCGTAAATCAATAATGTGGCGGTTTGTTCGAGACGAAAAAAAGTTATATAAAATCCTGCTAAATGTAGTAGAAAGATGTAAGAATGTATACACAAACACTGCCACTACTTTTTGTGCTCAGTGCCTTCAACACACATACATGTACACACATGCAGTGTATGGGTTAAACGATTGCAAAGTATTTTTATTTTATTTTCTTTATTTAGGCAACCAACAGCGATACTTATAGTATGTTACATGTTATGTAAATTACAGTATTGTTTGGCTAATAATAGGTTTCCCCCCTGTATAACTAGCATAAGTTTTTAAGGCGAAAGGACTACCAATACATATTATTTAAATTCAAAAGGTGAATTTTTAGGTATATTACTCATAGTTAAGTTTAAAGAGGGAAAAAATGATAGACTGCTTTTTTTTAATTGTAATATTGTCGGCCACACGGGATTGTATTATAAATCCCGGGAGGTTCCATATTAATATCAACATTTCGATGCAAGTTCATAAATAACTCTACATAATGCCGACCTCTGGTGATGAAATTATTTACACAAGTAAAGCTCCTTTTATGATTCGAACCGAGGATCTACTTTTAAAGTCGCGACCGTGTTACCACTGGATCACCACTGCTTTGTTTCTTATATTATATCTATAACGGTCTATAGGATCGTACACAAGAATTTTTCGTCTAATTCCAAAGCAAGTTTGATATCAAAGCAATAGTGTTAGAACTGAACAATGAAACGTCATAGTTGTTCCGTTATGAAAATGAGACAGTGCTATTTAAGTGTGGGAGAGAGATGCAGTTATCCTGTATAACTGCATCTCTCTCCCACACTTGAACGATAATGATTCGAACAAGTCGTATTACTCATTATTTCACAATAACATAACTTTTCTATAAATAAAGATTATTATGATTATCAAGATAACAGAACAAAGAGATTTTTATCAAAACTAATACGAATGTGTAAAAATAATTACATTTGTTGATATCAAATAGTAATCAGATTTGCAGTGCTATGCTGGCTTGCCTAGAACTGAACAAAGACTTGCTTTTGCCTGCAGCTCCTTGATCGGAAAGTATCCCACGGGTGCGTACCCATCATCTGCCTGCCTTTTCCCAACTATGTTGGGGTCGGCTTCCAGTCTAACTGGATGCAGCTGAATACCAATATTTTACATGGAGCGACTGCCTATCTGAGCTCCACAACCCAGTAACTGGGCAATACGATACCCCTTGGTAAGACTGGCTGTCAGATTTTCGGTCTTCTGACGACGCGTAACGACTGTCAAAGATGCACAAACGCCAGCCGGTATCAACGGCTTAACGTGCTTTCCGAGGCACGAAGGAGTCTCGTTATGTAAAGTTGGTCACTCATCCACGGCCAACCCCGGCAAGCGTAGCTTAACCTGATGGATCGATCTGTGCGGCTGTTAGTACTTAGCCATTAGCTCCTCTCCCACGGGCGCGTACTACTGGGGTAAAAACTAACAAAAATCCAGGCCATGGTCTACCCGTGTGCTAATATCCTCAAAATCCGATCAATTGTTCACCATCAGCTTATAAAAGTTCCCACTGTTGGGACATAGTATGAGCTACCGTGATAATATATCTATAATGCCAAAATCTACCTAAAACGTTGTTTTGAATATCATGCAAAAACCACGGAAAAAATCTAAACCAATGCAACTTTTCAATGACAACACCGATTTGTCACTTGGGAGGTACTAAAACGTAGATCAAGTTAAATAATTTCGAATGACTCCCCGGTCATATCTTTAATATAAAAATGAATCTGCTAAGCGCAAATCTCGAGAACAGCTGAACCGATTTCTCTAATTCTTTTTTTGTTGTTTGTTATTGTCAGGAGAAGGTTTTTACACAAAAAAGTAAGTAGGTAAGGTAGATAGGGTAGGGTAGGTAGGGTAAATAAGGTAAAGTAAGAGTCATGAGAAGCTATAAATTTTGTAAACAAGTGTTCAGGAGTTCACAACATTTGGACCAACAAAAAAAATGAATTTGTTTAAGATTTAATAAATTATTAAGTAACAAATGTGTCAGTCCAGGCATAAAGGGTCCAGTAGTGGGGTATTGAGTTAAGACTGGATTCGGTATCTAGAATAGTCAATTGATAGTATGGATTGAAAAAATAATCAAAAAGTAGCACACGTTTTTTTTATCAGACATTTGAAGTTGAAATTCTGAAAAAGCTCGATTTGAGAAAAAGCATTTTGAAAGTTTGAGTGAAAAAAAAACACACTTTTACTTGCTTGTTACGTAGATTTTTATTCATTATTGTAGATTGATATGTTTTCCATAGAATCAACTTATAATTATACTTTTGACATCAAAACTAAAACAATTATTATCAAAATAAAAGAAGGATACACAGTCTAGTAAAAAAGGTCCACTTGCCGATATTTAATAAAAAGTTAGTTATTGCGATAGTAATTAACAATAAAAAACTAAAATTAAGTATTCTTACTCTATTTAGGAACTAACAAAATAACAAGACAGGCTTTTTTCAAACATTACTGCAACAGAATAATGATTATTTTAGCCACTGGTACCTTTTATGTAATTTCATAAAAGGTACCAGTGGCTAAAATAATCATTATTCTGTTGCAATAATATTTGAAAAAAGCCAATACAAACATAAAAATAAAACTTATTCTATTTGGGACTCCAACTTACGTTTTGGACAAAAATAAATTCCTCCTCGCACCTGATTCCTATGACCAACCTGTTTGCAGTACGAACATGTTGGTTTTTGTCGAATACTCTTTTCAATTGATGGTTTCTGAAAAGAGTACTCGACAGATGTTGTTGGGACAGAGTTGTGGTCAACATCAACATTTGGAATGGGTTTCGGGCATAAAATGTCTTTAGATTCTTCACGTACAAATTCACGAATCTTATTATAAAGATACGATTTTCTTTCGTACGTCATGCCTGCAGGGGATTTTTCTAAAGGAAAACCGTATACTTTATTCGGGTTCAAAACCTTTGATACAGTTGGTTGACTGTCAGTATATTTTTTGTAACATAACATGTGCCCTCTATTATCTTCATTTGTTTCAAAATGACTAAAATGCAGAAGTTGGTTAATAGTTACACAATCAGGTTGAAAAAAATTGGCCCAGTCGTAAGTTTTCACAAAAGTTTCTCCTTTCTCATCACCAGTTAGAACAGCTACTATAGATTTTGTTTTCGGACAAGCTTGAACAGCAGCTGCAAGAATATCCTTTAAGTTATTGCATTCCCATTTTCTAAAGCTTTTCGACCTCGGCCCCGCTAAGCGTAATAACGTTAATAATATTATAGCCTATGACTGAATAATGCAGCTTTGTATTGGAGAAAGAATTTTCAAAATCGGTTCAGTACTTTTGGAGCTTATTCGATACATAACACAACACGTAACAACAAACATAGTATTAGTAGATATAATAGACAACGTAAAGACTTACCTTTATTCATTTTTATGCGCACTTTTCACTCACTCAATTTAAAACAGCTAAGATAATAAAAACTGCTATATTTACACAAAGACTGTCGGATATTGTTTCCTTTCCGGTGTCAAATGACAAATAAATTATTGCATCACAGGCAGATCTATTTATAGGACACGTAGGTAGCAAAAAACGATCAGGGAAATCCCCGCTATGTCGAAGTGAAGCAAAGTAAATCCCCTTAGTAGTTGCATAGTAGCAGGGAGTTCCCCGCTTTAAGGGACCTTTTACACGTAGTTTCAACATTTTAATCTTAAAATATAATTAAATTATTAGAAGTGATCAGTACGGGGTATTGAAACGTATTTTATTCCCAGAATATCGACATGCCACCCACTGGTACCTTTTTAGTAAACTTTTTTCATAAAGTTTCTGGTACTTAGAAACATCGTATATAGTCATTTACTATATGAAATTGTAGATAATTGAGCATTTATTTATAACCAATTAAAATCGCGAAATGCAATTTTTATACCCAACTTTACAAAACCTCTTATATCTCAGAAACTAAATGCCGCGCACTGGACCCTTTTCGCTTGGACTGACACAAATATTAATTAACATGTATTATTTAAGAATAATTATTCGTCATATTCAGATGTTTCCATTTCTGTGTGAAACAAACTTGTACGCATTCGAAACTCGAATGACGCGTTTATTTCAAAATGGCGTCCCGATAGTTTACAATCCCTGCGACGGACGCGTTCCGGTACCAAGAAACACAAACGATAGCGCTTTGCGTCGTTAAAATATGATCCGACTAAATTAAATAGGTTGTTACTTTCATATAACCCGTCTATATTTCATGTCGATTGAAAATGGTCAATTTATTATTATCTCGCAGTATAAAATGTTTACTTAGTAAAAGATGTTTGTTTACATAATTTATAGCTTCTCGTGGCGTTCACTTTAGGTAAGTATCAAAGTTAAGACAGGACAACGTCTGTCGGGTCAGCTATTCGTCAATATAATTCATTAATATATAATATAGCATCAGAAGTTGAAAATCGACCAGATGTCGAATAACGGCATTTTAGTCATACCATGGCAGAAGCAATCCACCACGCGAACCCAGTACGGGTTGGTGGAAGTCCCGTCTTCGAATTCAGTAAAATTTACTTTGGTATTTATAATATCAGTAGTAAGATTTTTTTTCTTTTCGTTTTCCAAATTAGTTTTAGATCTCTATTTTCCTACAAAATAAGCGATAACTACCGTCACGGTGGCCAATAAAACAATATTCCCGTACAGTAACGCGTTGTAAACGCTCGCTAAATATAATTTTGTGTTATTTGGCAGCTGTGGGCAAGGACTCCAGTTTATTATCACAAGATTACGT
Organism: Hyppa rectilinea; assembly: GCA_951799385.1. Classification (NCBI taxonomy): domain Eukaryota; kingdom Metazoa; phylum Arthropoda; class Insecta; order Lepidoptera; family Noctuidae; genus Hyppa; species Hyppa rectilinea. The sequence goes on from OX637325.1 coordinate 8,294,979, forward strand.
CTGGAACGACGTGTTCTATACGTATTATATTTTAAGTCTGTTTTCTTCTGTTGTGTGACGGCGTTTTTACCATCATTTAGAAAATTAGGTTTATTTGTGAATACTACATTAATATTTCACACTAGCACTTTGCCCGCGACTTTATCAGTATGTTTTTTTTTCAAATATAGCCTAGTTTATGGATGGGACACCATCAAATGACTCCTCCTGCCCTGGGAGAAGGGAGGGGAGTGAGGGAAGGGAGTGTCAGCTTCTGACTGAAATCAGCACGTCTGAGAGATATTTCTCAACAGCATGTGAAGCTAAGTCAGGGGCCCATGGGCAGCATAAAAACTCTGACACCAGGTTAGTCACTAACCACACGAAAAGAAGAAGACTGACTAAAACACATCCATGTTCGTTACTTAGCCCTTTGTGTTCCGGGGCAGCGGTAATATAATATTATCCCGTCGCGGCGTGGATAAATTGCGCATTGCAGTATGCAAATAACGCGAGGCGTGTGTCATAATTGCTTTGGAGTGATGACGTATGTTTATTGACACGTGTGACTTCCCACAGCAGAGGGAGATCGAGCTTTAGAAATATGTCTCTAGAAAACCTTCAGCTGAGTCGACAGTTCTTTATAATTAGTTAGAAGAGATGCTAATCCTATTATTTCAACGATATAATAGCTTATCACTATTAGCCTCAAAGATAGATGGATTGCTGATAATTTTTCCGTATGTTGGCCACACCCTGAACACCAAGCCAAGCTACAAACATTAATCTATTGTCTCAATTAGGGTAATTCGAGGACTGATGGCCATAGAGGGGAGATGGCCAATCAAAAAAGTTCCGACAAGTTCAAAGAGAGGGCAGCACGGTATCGCGTCAGTTTGAACGTGGCTGTGGTAATGGCGACACTGTGTCCGGAATTTGTGTGAAATAATCAAAAACCGGCCAAGTGCGAGTCAGACTCGCGCACCGAGGGTTCCGTACAAACCTTTTCCAAACTCCTCCGAAACGGCTGAACCGATTTGCATGAAATTTTGTGTGCATATCGGGTAGGTCTGAGAATCGGCCAACATCTGTTTTTTTTTTTTTAATCGCTGAACAACGTTTGCTGGGTCAGCTAGTAAGTTTATGATTATTAAAAAAAATATACTATGTGATGTAACTAAAAATTTAAGATTTTCGGAATTTTTCCTATATGTGTACTTTATAACGTTGCTTCATGCCAAATTTCAAGATTCCAGGTCGTCTGGAAGTATCCTTTAGGTTTTGATTCCCTTGCGAGTAGTTGCGAGTTTCAAAATATGCGGCTTTAATTGCTGTATCTTTTGATTGCGTTGACGTAGAAGTTTGATTTTGTTACAGCTTAAAGATATTATAGACTTGAGTATTTGTTAAGAATTTCAATATAATACCACTACGCGTTCATGAGTAAAGGGGTAATAAGTTTAAAATTATTAAAAATATTTTTATTATATGATGTAACTAAAAATTTATGCTTTTCGCAATTTTTCCTTTATCTGTGTTATAAGACGTTGCTTCGTACCAAATTTCAAGATTCTGAGTTCACGGGAAGTACCCTGTAGGTTTTGATTCCCTTGCGAGTGTCGAAAATTTGCGGCATAAACGGGAGTATCTTTTGATCGCGTTGACTTAGAAGTTTGATTTTTTCACAGCTCCAAGAGACCATAGACTTGAGTATTTGATATGAATTTCAGCTTGATACCTCCACGCGTTCCTGAGAAAAAAGGTCTTGACAGACAGACAGACAGACAGACAGACAGACAGACGGACAACAAAGTGATCCTATAAGGGTTCCGTTTTTACCTTTTGAGGTACGGAACCCTAATAAAAAGTGAGTAAATTCCTGTTGATTTTTGTTGTGGCATATTTTTTTTTTATTGGTTGTTAGTAGGGAATCCAATCCCGCACCAAAATCGCGATCCCGCAAGCATGCGGGATCAATGTCATCAATCCCGCGGATCCCGCGGGATTTGCGGGATTGCTTTTATTTACTATTATTTTTGTTTTGTGTAGTTAAATGAAAGAAATAAAGACAAGTATTTTTTTATTATTATTATCAATATGAAGCAAAGTTATTACTCATATTATAAATTGAATATAATGATGTTTAAGGCATTGACTGCCACGCAGCAGACACAATAGAAAAACTATTGTTTGTCGGACACACGGTGACCGCGTTGGCGTTCAACGTGTTAAGAAGCATATATAATCAACTTCTTTTAAGAAACGATATAATACAATATTTAACGTTTCATATTTAAATTTGTATTGAAAATAAAACTTATTCATTTGTTTTAGAGACATAAAGAGGTGAATTAAGTAAACGCCGGGTTAAAAGTTAGCTTATTTTTTCTGAAAATGCTTTCGAAGAAACAATAAGGTATCTAACGTTTCATCTTTTAGATTAGATCGTATCTTGTTGCATAAATAGCCAGCGGCGGAAAAAGCAAGCTCGGCTTCCACACTTGTAGGCGGAATTGACTTTAAATAAGTATAAACAGTTTCCAAGTACTTCCCTCTATTCCCTCCACATTCAAAAAGTGTCATCACACGTTTCAATATCAGATCAACTGAATTATCTCGAGTGGGTGCGCACGCACAGCAGGTCTAGACTCGGGTACCCATTCAGTACGGAGACTGCGCTCTAATTCTTCTTCTAGTGCACCGTAGGGAAATCCCTAGTCATAGAGTATTTGATTGAACTGAACTGACATTGATTACGTTCCGTTCCGATACAGGGTTCATGCGACACAAAATAGAAATTCAAAACTTATTTGGTTGTAAGTTAAAAACTGAATCAAAATTTTTTTCTATACAAATTCTATATAAAAGTCACGAGTTCTATGGGAAAGTTGTTAAATCACTTATTAATAAGCTGTGCTGAGGTGTCTTATATATTTTTTTCAATCCCGCAAACCTGCGGGATCCCGCGGGTGTAATCCCGCATTTCTGGACCCGCAAAAAAGGTGCGGGATCCCGCATTTGCGGGATCCCGCATTTGCGGGATCCCGCGTTTGCGGGATTGGATTCCCTAGTTGTTAGTGATGACACTGTTGGTGTATATGGTTTTCAATTTTTCGCAATTTTTTAAACTAAAACGTCGAACAAGTGTATCGGCCGGTATTATAACCTCAAAACTCATTGCTAATTGTCTTATTTGGATTTGAAATTGCCCATGGCCATCTATCCTATATATTTTAGGAGTGATGGCCACCATTTTTCTAGGTGAGATGGCCATTTTATATGATGTAGTTTAACAACAAAATGTATAGGTATTTATGTATGTTTTTTTATATTTCAGATGCCTAACCAGTACATTCGCATTTCTAACGATCGTGGCAAGTGGAGGCAAGAGGATCTGACACAAGCAGTCGAAGCAATTCTTAATAGAAATCTCTCTGTTCGTCAAGCTAGCTTAGAATATGGCGTACCACGAAAAACCTTGGAGAGGCGCTTGAAGACCCAAAATTTCACTAAGGGCCCTATGGGTCCTTCATCAGTCTTCGGAACCGATCATGAAAAAAGACTAGTACGGCACATTTTAAAAATGCAAGATCATTGCTTTCCATTAACTCCAAAAGATTTAAGAAGGATTGCTTTCCATTTCGCCGAACAGCTGGGTCTAAACCATTCCTTTAACAAAGAAAAAGAGGAAGCCAGATATGTGTGGTTACAGTCATTTTTGAAAAGAAACCCTGAGATAAGGACCAGAAAGGCAGAAGGAGTTTCACTGGCGCGCTGCGAAGCACTCAACCGAGATGAAGTCAACGCTTATTATGATATTCTGTTCAGCTTGCTAGAAGAATTTGAGTTGTTTGACAAACCCTCTCACATCTTTAATATGGATGAATCTGGACTGCAGCTGAATAATAGACCTGGACACGTCCTGGCAAAGAAGGGTTCTAAGGCGGTCTCTACAGTGAAAAAAATTTTAAAAGAGACCGACAAGAAAAAGAAGATAAGCCAGTTCAGAAGAAAACTAATCCGAAGAAAAATAACAAAGAAAATAACAATAAAAAGAGGAAAACCCGTGAGAGACAGGAATCTACGGATACGGAAGATGATGATGAGCCTATTCTTCTCGAGAGCGGTGATTCTTCTCCTGCAAGACCTCTGATTGATGATTGTGTAGGTTGTGGTGATAATTATTATACCACAGAACTTACAGAAGACTGGATTCAGTGCGTCATATGCAAACGGTGGGCTCACGAAAACTGTACTGAGTATGACGATAAATGTCACCCCTGTGGCAATAAAATCAAAATAGATGCTAGAAAAGGTAAAGGGAAAGGGAAAAAGAGTAAAAGCGCGAATTAAAACTAAAGCTATATGAACTGAAACCTTATGGCCATCTCATACTTATATGGCCATCTTACCTCAGCCGCCATGGCCATCTCACATCGACTGATTTAGTTGAGATGGCCATAGCAATACTAAAAAATATATTTTTTTATAAGAAATTTGTTAAAGACTGATGAAGCAAACTATGTTCCTGTTGATTAACATTAAATAAACTATTTAAAAAAAATAACGGGCTTTGTAATTTTTGATTAAAATCCTAAATATAAGCATCCTTAAAAAACTATGGCCATCAATCCTCGAATTACCCTAACTGTACAAGAGAGAAACAGCCTTGAGTTTGACAGTACTTCATCATCTGCCTAGCCTTTTCCCAATTATGTTGGGGTCGGCTTCCAGTCTAACTGGAGGCAGCTGAATACCAGTATTTTACATGGAGCGACTGCCTATCTGACCTCCACAACCCAGTAACTGGGCAATACGATATCCCTTGGTAAGACTGGCTGTCAGATTTTCGGTGACGACCCGTAACGACTGTCAAAGATGCACAAATGACAGCCGGGACCAACGGCTTAACGTGCTTTCCGAGGCACGGAGGAGTCTCGGTATGTATAGATGGTCACCCATCGACGGCCAACCCTGGCAAGCGTAGGTTAACATGGTGGATCAAACCAGTGCGGCTATTAGTACTTAGCCACGAGCTCTAGTACTTATAGGAAATAAAACTATTGGTCACTACAATAACAACTTAATATTGCTAACATAATCAGCCATGTTGTGGACAACCAGCGATCTTGTATTATTAAGGGTTCTGCATTTACCTTATGAGGTACAGAACGCTTCTTTCTATTTCGCGTGGTTAGTGACTGTGTTTATATGCTACCCATGGACTTAGCTTCACATGCCGCTGTGAAATATGTAACAGTCATGCGGGTTTCCTTACGAAGTTTTCCTTCACCGTTTTTTAAGCTAATGATATACAATACGCACATGAATCCGAAAAGACAAAAGAGCGTGTCTTGGGTTCGAACTCGAGACCTAAGACTTGGCAGTCTTACGGTCACACCACAAGACTATCTATCATTGCTAATGAACCCTAAAAATCGGTCAATCTACCGACCAAAAATTTGAGTAAGGTAGACGCAACTGTGTCTTTAGTGATAATTACCTGGAGTACAACATCTTCTTCTTGACTTTGGCGGTGTCGGGGCACCATGACATGAGGAAAAGCTTCTGTTTCTTGCTAGCCTCCGACGTGCCCTGACACTGGTGCGTGTATTCAAAGTCGAAGAGTCCATATCTGGAAAATTTTACGACAAAATTGAATAAAATACACTTGAAAAAATCATGCCGTTGAAGTTGCAGTCAGATTGATAGCTACCTTAAAGTGGGAGGGCAAAGACGTAACATATTACATACGTAGAGCATGGAAACCCAATGTGGAACAACGCCAAGATTTTTCAAAAGCTCCGCACGTATTTTGGGCTAGTGAATGGACGTACAAAAGTGCAAGTCACGCATACTGCATACATAAGAGTTTTAGACATCGTATTTACTCACACTGGATTCGTAATCTGAGGATCAGTATAAACGTGACTATTGATAGACCCTTTAAAAACAATGTATCCGTATGAATCAAGTGCTTTAACTTAGTATTTCACCGCCCATCCAAGCGGCAGTGCAGGTTAATAGGAGCCTTTCCTTCTTTCCACAAATCGGTTTGAGGATTTCTACTTCTAATAAATAACGGAAGGATTTTCCTATGTAACTTTAGTATTCATCCAATCCAGTCTGTCCCTTTCTGTCCTCCCCCAACGACGCTTTAAGCGGAGATGTGGAAGGAGTGCCCTCACTTAGCGTGTAGTCGCTTACTTTGTACGTTTTTAAGGCCTTAATTTATCTAGGCATCCACAGACATACTCCCACACGGGGTCCCCCCGTGTAATAGGGGGGCGAGGCTTTTGCCTTACCGGCACAAATACTGACTTAGGGCATCTACTGAGAAATTTCTGATGGAAAATCCCAAGGACACCGCCCGACCTGGGAATCCAGGAACTCTTGGTCAGGACATACACAAAACCTCTTACGTTGAACTGCGAGATAACATAAAAGGTGACAAGTTAGGTGCAGGGTATGGACGACTAGTGCACTCCAGCAAGTGGGTCATATCTTGGTCACGGGCACAACATTGCCACTGATCTAAACTAACTAAAATAATCGACTAAGTTACCTGCACTCCCCAGTGCCGCCCTTCTGCAAATCCTCAAGGAACTGATCGTATTCGGCGTTGCGTTCGCCGACGGTCTCGACATCGATCTGTTTCTCATCGCGGATGTAGAACACCACATAGCGGTGTTTCTTGTCCTTCTTTATTTCTTCGTACGTCGTTTTACAAGCGTCCGAAACTGTCACACCTGACGCCTAGAAAGAAAATGGCGGATTAGTATGGTAAGATCACCAATTCACCACTAAATATAATGAAGGAAAAATGGCACACGTCATGACTCGTCAAAATTGCAAGGAAGAATATTTGTGTGGGTTTCTCTTCGATAAATTCAAATGAAATATATATAGTAGAAAAATTCGTGAAAGGTCAGTGCCAGTGTCAGACAAGCAGTTCACCATTGCTTTTTTCACTCCCAAGCCATAATTTTGACGAATGCATTTAATATAGACACAAAAGATACATCCATAATGTCGAGTGGTAAATTACGAATCACAGATTGTAGCGAGGGGGCGTTTCCTACTAAAGAACGCAGTCGGAACCATTGCCAATCGATTAACGTATCGATCATTTATTTAAAGCTACTGCTAATTATATTGTTTTGATAAAAATAGACGAAACAAATATTTACGAAATGATGCGGACGATTAGATGTATATATGAGATATCTTTGGGACGTAATATCAAAGAGAAATTCTAACAAACCGTTAGCGAGTTAATGAAATATTTGAAAAGATTGCCAGTGCGGGTGGAGCGAAGAATCCTTTAATATCGACACCCCAGCATTCCTGCCATACTTAATCAAAATTAAACCGATGAACCGTTCCGACAACTTAGTATATAAAACTCCATATCCTACCCAAAATGTACCACCATCAGGTTAATCGAATATGGATTCCAGTCTTGTAACGGCACAAAATAACTGCATAGTTCATAAAAAGAAAAAAAAAACCTGTTTTAGTGTCATCCAGACACTTTTAGACACCATACTCGCAAGGCATGTCGACGGAAACCAGCAAACCACTTAAACCGACGGAACCACTTTAATAACCTAAACATAAGGGTTGAAGAAGGTAAGCGGGATTGTACGAAAGGGGTACACCTCTACCCCAAACATAAAGGACTAAGGAAAGAACATGGATGGGTTTTAGTCAGTAGTCTGACACTCTCTTCCGCACCACCCAGAGCGGGAGAAGTCTTTTGGTGATCTCCCATCCTCAAACAAAAAAAAAAAGGATTGAAGGTGAAGACGTAGTCCCATCAAAGTATTGATGATCACCAAATGATTCATGAATGTGCGTGCTACTTAAAGATGATTGCACGATCAATTACAACTAGGGCGGTCCCTGGACTCTTGCCAAAGAAACGGCGAGATCAAGAAGATGTTTCATAGTTTGAGTATCGTACTAAATTCTAGGCTATTCATTCCCACGTTGTGTTAGCGTAGAAATAAATGTTTCTATGGGTCATTTCAGCGGAATTCTTTGTCTTCACGCGAGGTTATCGGGCTGACCTTATGTTTTTGTTCTTATTTTATTGTTTTGTGGATTTGTTTGTTTACATTCCAATAAAGATTAACGATTAAATAATGAAGTATCTTATTAAGAATCCGTTTAAAAATAGTGAATGATGATCTTGCAACTTTAAGCACACCATTTTACGAAATGTAATAAAATATATATTTGTTCAATATTGGTTGATGTTTTTTCTACGTTCGTACCTTTTGGAGAGTACTTACAACCGAATCAAATTTTACACGAATGACACCAGAACAGTGAATCTTGAGCTTTTTTTTTTTTTTTAAGGCTGGGAAATCATCCAATGACTTCTCCCGCTCTGGGTGGAGCGGAAGGGAGTGTCAGACTCTTACTGACTAAAACCCATCCATGTTCCTTCCGTAGCCCTTTATGTTCCGGGGTAGCGGTAACCCTTTCGGACAATCCCGCTTACCCGGCAGGCTTGGCCCTGAGGGGCCCCTTCATATGCTGACATCTCTTTGAGGCGCGCGTGGAACATATACGCGCCGTCCGGCACGGGTCTGGTGCTGATCGGACGGTGAGTCACCCATTACTCACCGTCCGCAGGCCCGCGCCTACGGTGGCCGGGAGTCGTCACGTGGCTCCCGACGCCCGGGGCGTCTCCTGCGGCGGCTGGGACGGGAGGACCTGTCTCTCTCCCATCCCGCCACCTCCTTCGCGAGCATAACTTTTTCGCAGAAGGAGGTGACTGCCTCCCACTCCCTCTCACCCCGGACCATGGCTTGCACCAGAGCCGGGCGCGAGAGGTCACCGCCGCCGATCGCCTCTACGAGGACACGGCGGTGCTCTGCCCATGCGGGGCAGGTTTGCACCGTGTGCTCTACCGTGTCCTCTGGGCGATCCTCGCAGTGGTGACACCCGGGCGTTTCCTCCCGCCTGATGATGTGCAGGAACCTCCCGAAACATCCATGTCCGGTGAGGACCTGCGTCAGGCGGTAGGTGAGGGCGCCGTGACGCCTCTCTAGCCACTCCTCAAAGAGGGGCCTTACCGCCACTATCGTGGCGTGCCCTGCGCTGGGTTGCGACAGTCGCTGCTTCCAGGCCGCCATGAGATCGCGCCGGAGGTCCGTCCGCTCCGCCGCAATTTGCTGCGGAAACGGAGTTTCCCCCCGGCTTAGTACCTCCGCGCGCCACTCGAACAGGCGCGCGAGGACTATCGCCTCCAGATAGTGAATCTTGAGCTTGTAACAGCTATGTCGTTCATTGCTTAAAAACTTTTAAAATAAAACTACCTTAAACTAGCAACAAGTTCGACTTCCAAAATCACAAATTCCGCTTACAAAATGCCCATTTAAAATTCCAAAGCAACATTTCCTGTGGGTGGACCTAAACCCCGCTTGAACGGAACTGGTCAATAGGCATGGAATGGGTGTCTATTGTCTCAGGCGGCCAGCCAACGGATTTTAAATAGACTCGCGTAGATACATCAGGCGTCATTTAGATGTTATGGAAGAGACATTCAAAATTATTTCTAGTGTGTTTGTAAGATTTGTGTGTTTTATATTTGTTTCGTAGTAAATTAACAAATAAATGTTGTAAAAGAGGGTAGCATTACTTCAACTAAGGACAGTTTTCTCAATCATCTATTGAACCAAAGAGTACGAAGTGATTTTTGAACTAAAAGTCAGGCGTAAAATCCCAATGGGCGGTGTCGAAGCGTTTAATTTTTTTACTTTAACTCGAATCTTTACGAACTTATGTTCTCGGCAATAAAATGTCTAATTTATAATCTTGCTTTACAATCTCACTAATTTATTCAGCAATCGACCGTTTACAGAATTCTTTATTGCATCAATAAACTAAAATATATTTTCTCTCGTTCGTTCATCAGTAGAAAGTCTAAACAAAAATTTGGTCTTAAAAATTTACAACATATTTTTAGAGTACTCTCTTTTTGTTTTGCCAGAAACTCGGTTCACTGCAGAATAAATGATGTAAGTATGTGGGTAGTCTGAAATAATCCGAGTCAGCGGAGGCAGCTGTTGTCGCATTTCATTCAGTTCTATTTCAATTAAACACAAGGTTGATGCAGTTAGTTCTAAAATTGTTTAATTTTAGATTCTGCATTGTAGTATATTTTTGTAAAACAGTGATTATTTTGTCAACTTGAGTAATAATTAGCGAAAACTACGTGACAGGGTTGATGAAAAATTGAGAAAATTCGTTTAAATATTTTATGAAGATTAAATCCAATCTTTGTTAATATTACCAGTTTCCTTTTATGGGATGTTTGTTGTGAGAAATAAGCCTTTAAAAGGCAAAAGAAAGTTCAATGCATGGTGTTTAGGTAGGTCTTCACTGATATTATTTATCTAGACAGGCATTCAATTCTTATCATGTCTGCCACAACACAATGAGATCCTTGTAACATTCCTATTCATAAAAGTAAATTAATCACAGTGGGCCGTTGTACCTCTGACATATCGATAACACAGAGGAAGGAAATATCAACGCTCCTTCAGAACTGTACCAAAGAATCGCAGTAACCTTTCACGCTTTTGCAAACTACCCACCTATTTCGATACCCATAAAGTCTATAACATTTCGTGAGGGTAAATGTCATCTCATGACTCACCGGGAATGTTATCATCGTTTATCTGAGGTCGTGCCTCGAAGCACAAATGAAATGTTTCCATACATTTAAAATAGGTATAATTGTTCTACCCATTTGTTTTGTTTGTACAGGTGTTTCTCGGTTCAGTGAGTAACGTTTTATTGCGGGATCAAGTGGGCTAGGTCTAGAGTTGTTTACTCAACAATACTGTGTAATGTTAGACTTGACTATTTAATGCCTTGACCTAGTCCTAGATAGACCTTGTGGTCGATCGCACAAGCTGGATATCGTAGGTACGTAATTTATACTGGTAGTGGAACTTGGATTACAGTTGAAAAACATGTGATAAATTCAGAGTTATATCGGTGGCAGGTTACATATTTTGGGCGTAGATGAGATAATCTACAAAATTATTATAATTCTTTCGGCATTTGAGATGGTTTTGGGTGACAGCCATTCTTCAGAGCATTTGAATTGCAAAAGCAGTTTCATGAGTACAAAATCAAAGTAACATTTTTACAATACAACGTCGGTATTTAACTCTGGAAAAAAAAATTGATGATTCACCGTACAAATATCTCTAACCGAACCATTCAACACTTAACAAAACCGTAACATCGCTAGAGGGATCTAAAAACGACAGTCCCCCGCGTGGTACGGTAAAAATAGCCCTAGTCCACACCCGCCGAAGACATTGGCCGTAGCACAATCTAATAATACGTCGGTGCATGAACTAAGACACGTGCGTATTAATTCTTTGGAGATGTGCACATGTTTGAGTGAAAAAATTCCTGCTTTTGGGACATTTTTACGACGGAATTATCCAGAACTAAGTACAGTTTTGGAAAATGTATGCGTAAAATTGAAGGTCTTCTCTGATGATGACTTCTCAAGACATCATAAAGGAAGGCCTTCAAGAGTGATACTTCAAGAGTAAATGAATGCGCTGTTCAAATACATAGTATACATAGTTTGATGTATTTTTAGGTCTTTGATGCAGTTGTGAAACCTATTTATCTATGTATGACAAGTAGACAGTTTTTAGAAAATTGTAATAACAACATTCAAAATAGCGTTTGAAGAATGAATGCGAACTGCTAGCAATAGTGCGTCCATTCTTTTTATAACGACTACTATGAACCTATTTATATCAATACTAAAAATATAAAGCTGAAGAGTTTGTTTGAGTTTGTTTGTTTGAAAGCGCTAATCTTTGAAACTACCAGTCGTTTTCGAAAAAATATTGTTGAATTTGTTAGCCGAATTATTGAGGCAGGTTATAGGCCGTTTAACATCACGCTAAAACCCTTAGCAGCTCTGTGAAAGCCAAAAAGTCAAAAGAACGCTAAGCGATATAACGCATTCAGTGAATAAGAAACGCGCGGACGAAGTCGCAGACAGAAGCTTGTCGCAGTATAAAAGCGAATAATAATATATTTTTTATTCAGAATTAAATTGGTAAAATATTAACATTAAACATTAAAATCTATTTCTATTGCAGTATCTATTATAATATCTGAATGATGTCATTGTTATCGTACCTATTTCTTAATTTATAACGTATACAAATCAGTTCATTTAGACATTTCTTGTACATTTTCATTGTAATGGTCGTGAACGTCACCCAACCCACCTTTCAATCGTAAATCTCGGCAACTATTTGGCAAGGTTTTCCTAAATCATGAGATTTTAACGGATCGGTGATATCACAGTATGATCTTATTCTCACAAAGAAGGATGCTGTTGCAATTCATTCCGATCCATTGGGTCTAAATTATTTTGCTTCTTGGCTGGGATAGATTTTTGACCATCAGTGATTTAGTTGTTGATTCATTCACAAATCAACATTTTTTTTAACTTATTGGCAATGTATCTTCGTTACAGCATTCCTTGAACCTTCGTAGTTTATATTTACTCCAACGAGCTAAGGACGATGGGATGGCCGAAGCGTTTCTAATTTAGCACTGCCTTTTGAATGTCAAAAAGGTCCATAACTTACCACCTTGACCTTTGCAAACTTGGCTATTTGCATCTATAAGGCGTCGTTGCACAGCTGAATTGTAAGGTCAAAACCCTGGTTAAAATTGGTCTACCTACCTACTTATCTTTTGGTTGGTTATTATATTCGTCGAAATTACTGCTGACCTATGAGCTAAAGCCGCCGTGACTCAACTGTTAAATGTAATCCGTCAGCATCGACACCTTCCGCTTACACCGACAGAAACTCCTCAGTACCAATCCGACTGGGCCTGCGTGTTGGATTACAGCCCACTTCCTCTGGCCTGTGTCCAGCAGTGGGAACATTAAAGGCTGATTATGCAGGTTATGTATAGCAAGTTTAGTGAGTCACCATATAATTACTTGAGTGGGTGCATTTTCCAGACTGAATCAATGCACCATTTTGCCGCATTGGGCGAGATTATCGTCATGCAATCCTACGGCACTACAGCCGATCGATTGGACGTGGTTCAGTACTATACTTTAGAATTCCCGACATCTGAATTATTTATTAGCCTCTATTCATTTTATATGGCCTTTGAGGAGCCTTGGAATTGGTGAGGCTAGTTCCTTGAAGATGTTTCTGTATACCATAGGAAGTTGAATTGAATTGAAGGCTTTGGAAATAGAGAAATCGATTCACTGAAGGCACAATTTATCAGAGCTTTCAAAGATGCTTTCAAGATCGCAAATTAGCAAAGGAATTGTCGTTTCGTCTTGAAAATACTACAGAAAAGAGTCAGCTACATCTCAAACTGCTTGAAAATCTCGCAATTACTGAGCATGCGCAAAATAGTGTTAGCTTCAGAATCTGATAAATAACACGATTAATCAAAACTGCTTTCAATTAACGCCAATTTTCTGCAACTTAAATTAGAAATTGCTGTAAGAGAGAATTTTGTCCTAGTTACAGTAAGATTCGACTCTCACACAGAATACAAAAATATAAGACAACGCAACAAATGCTCGTATATCCATTCATGTCATGTTTCACACATGAATTAGCTTTATTGTTACATTCATTTGCTCTGAAACTAAGCATTCCAGTTTTTCATTATTACCGAAGACGCGGATAGAATTAATGTTTTTGAATAACACGAATCTTTCTTTGCTTCAAGTAGTAATTAAAAAGAAAGCAATCACGTTTCATGGAAATAGTGGTAAACGAATAATTTATTCAACTACAGGGGTAGTTGAATAAGTGATTCGTTTACTTTTAAAGTTATTTCTTCGAGAAAAGAAACACTATAACATTACGTAATGACCTATTTTATCTTAGAAACATCTACAATAGAATATACCCTTCTCTTGGCCGACTTTTCCAAATGTTGCGCGAAGATAACATCCTAAACAAAATGATGCCTTTCCATTTGTCGGCATTTGATCATATTCTACGGTCGGTAGAAGCAGTATTTTTAGCTATGAAAGGTAAGTACACCGTATATTTTCGATTAGAGTACTTACGCTTGCATCAAGAAATAATTTTAACTTTGTTTTACACAATGTAACGCGTATATTAGCAGTGACGCCAACAGGGACAGAAAAATATACTACCCACATAAATTTATTGTCGTCTGACCAACTCTGCTATTCCTGAACATTTGATTAATTTTATTTAGATCCCGCTTTTGCTTGGTAACGCGGCCAGCTTTTGGAGCAACACAGACATAATTCTGTTAATATTATCTGAAATGTTTTAGAATATATTTTGCTGTTACATAAGAATGGTGGGTTTTGATATGTTGACGTTTAGCGTGGAATTAATTTAAAGATTTTAGTAAATTAAAACTCATTAGATCTACCCAGCAACGCTGAAGCACCAATATCTGTCTAATTTATAAGTTTTTGATTATTCTAGTTAACAACTTTATTAGATTATGGCGAGTGTGCTAATCGAGATAGAGGCAATTTCAAACGAGACCACTTCAGATAGGGCATGTTTTAACTTCCTAGCGTACCATCACTATCGAACAGTTTTGTAATTTATTTTATACAATATACAGTTACAATACAGTTCCTATGCAATGCAATGCCAATTGGTCTTGGGCCTCCCGCATCCAACTCTTTCCTGCTGCTAAATTGACCAAATCGCAGCTTAGTGTCGTATTCCCAAATGTGTCGGTTTTTGAGTTTAAGGAATTATTACATGAATCAATAACCGGATTCACGTGAATTCCACTGCTATCTCATATTATTACAATAGTGGGAACATTAGGTAATACATCAGGAAAATTATTTAAATAATTGTTATAGTGTCAGAAGGACAAAATTAATTTAATTTTAGAGCGCATACCTACACGTAATTATTTGACAAAGACTAAATTGAAAAATAATAGCCTGTGGGGGCAAAAATTACAGTAGTACAATTCAGAAATTATGCCATATTCTCTCTTTAAGGAATATTGCAAGATTTGCATAAGAATAAGTAAGAGAATATTGAACTAACACATGGTTTTACCATCAAAACTGGTTTTAGCCATATATTGAAAACTAGCTTCCGCCCGCGGCAAGGAAATCCTAGCGGGGTGTTGCAGTTTTAAAATTGGAAACTTTCAAGCGTAACTTCTTGGAAGCCACGAGAAAAAGACAACGTTATTCGATGAAATGGTGATCGTGTTAAATAAATCTTTATCGATTGAATTGAATGGGAAAGTAAAGGTGAAATGAATCATTTTTATTTGCCCATAAATTATTTCCAGCCGTGAAATCAAGCATAGTTGCCTTCGAACGTAATCCATACATAACGTTAGCACATTTATTTAGATTTCCATACAGTCTCCTTCCAGTCTGCCTCATTACATTATAATCGCCGCATAAGTATCAACGCGGGCGGCATTGTCCTATAAAAAACTGCTGTGAAGGTCAACGACCTTAATGTCAGTCGGTTAAGTATAAAAGTATGCGTCACTGCCTGACTCAGGTGACTTGCGAATGTACTGATGAGTAAGTGACGGTTGACTGGACTAGGTACGCCATTTTTCTTTACGTATTTCATTATTGATGAGACGATTGTAATGGTACTTGGGTCACGGTTTGTGGGTATTCGGTGAACGAAATCTGTCAGCTGTTTTGACACCAACATTTATCTGAAAGAGTGCTCAAGACAAGGATCGTTAGTTAGTCATAATGATGATGTTGCCATTTGGCCGATAACAGTGGGAACATGCTATGACTTTACTGTCGTGATGATTGGAAGCTTCCATTTGCTACTCTCATATATTATTATGTGTGACTATATATCCAACTTTAGCTGTAAAACGCGCAGCCCAAAGCGGATACCGTTAGATGATACTGTGATTAACCCAATTCTAACGCATCTAGTTAAAACAACAGCAGCCCAAGCTCTCGTAAGCAATGAAAGAGATTTAAAATTATTAATATTGGCAAAAGATTATCTGCAAACTGCAAAATGAGACAGCTTGACAACGCTCAACAAATTCCTACACTTTATTTTTACGATCAAGCGAGATGTGTAGAAGCAACTTCGGTTTCGCCCTCGGAAATTCCCCTCATGCTTATTAGATGAATCCAAAAGGGGAGTTTCGGCAGGGGGCGAAGTGGTTCTTGGCTATTCATTCTGCGTGCTATCATTGTCCGTTACGTACGTAAGGGAGGATTGTCAACTATGTATTTTATAATGAACAAACTGTGCCTCCGCACAGTTCCGCAGACTAAAATATGCCAAAAGAACTTGTTTTGGCCAGGTTTTAGTTCATTTTAGCCCACTCATATTTTTCTCCTTAGCGTGTTTCTCCAGTTACAAGTTTACAAAACGTAAAGAAGATAGTAAAGCGTGTGCCAACAACAGCCAATACGTTCTCAAACTCACAAACTGTAAATGAGAAGTATATTCTCTGTTTTATGGAAATTCAAATGATGTTTATGACAAGTTTGATTTAAAAACCCGTTTGAAAGTAACTAGTTTTGCCTTCTTTCTTTGCGCTGTCTATTTTATTACTTAAGCGGCTTAAGCCTGGCTTTAACGCCGAGTCATAGTTATTCACTACTGTCAGTTTTTAAGTGAATTCTAAGTACATAATACAGAGCACAAGTCCGACTCCGGACTAAAAGTGGAGAGACATGCGACGGTGTAAGTTCCATAAAATCATAATTGCCATTGGTCTAATCTAATGTCTCAGGGGAGTTGCGTTTTCCTAGTTCTGGTAGTATTACATTAAGTTTTTGCCTTAACAACATAATAGGGTAAACATACCGGTTATCGGCCGTTTAAGCGGCTTGTTGACTTTAGAGGTGATTTTTAACATAATGCTGTACTCCAAGATTAAAAAAAAAAAAAAACGTTTCAGCCTACAATAGTGAAGTTTCATAAAACCTTATGCTTATAGACGTATCAGTGATACATAATTTAAAAAAAATATATATTCGCAAAGATTGCAAATATACCGGCTATCGGCCTTTTCACTCAGTTATCGTCCACTAGTGCACTGGTTATCGGCCACCTAATTCACGGTAGAAAAACAACTCTTATTCTGTAGTTCATAGGGTTTATAATAGTATGAAAGTAAAACAATTAATAAATTTTAAAAAGCGGTGTATTTTTACTCTCTTCTACAACTTACAGCTACTTTTGGCTTTAGAATCATTAAAAATCAAAACAGATTTATTATTTACTAATTACTATCGGCCGTTCTTTTTTCGAAAGGCCGGAATCAGGTGTAATTTTTACCAATTTTCGGCCGTCCATTTAAACGGCCGGAGACAGGTTTTATTTTTACTAGTTATCGGCCGCTAAACATTCGGTATTTTTACAGGTCATATCTTTGAAAATATGAGGTTTACTGGCGGCCGGAATCTAGTTCTAAATTTACAAAACTCTAGCTGTTCACAAATATAATGGAATCTATGTTGGTGAATTTAAGGTTTCTCTAATAAAGGCAAAGTGAAATGACGTGAATAAACCGGTTATGCGACCACCCACCCGGTCGGAAAGTAGATTTTGAAATTAATCGTAACGTATTGTCCGACCACCAAAAAAATCACAAATTATGAAAAGTTTGATGAGTTTGGGCACTTGAATATTGAAATTAGACATGCTAAACACACACAAACCCCATCAATGAACAATAAACCAACAGTAACACGTAAAAACTTACCTTTGAAAATCAATCCACCTGCTATTTTTTTCGCTAAATTTGACACGTTTCCAGACACCAAATTTTGAAATGGCGACTGAGGGCTCAGTTCGCACATTTCGAGGCCATGCCGTTGGATTATGAACCGTGTAGTTCGTCCAGATCGAATGGCGCGAAATTAGTAAGGAGCGGTCTATAACACTGTCTATTATTTAAAATAACGTGCGAAGTGGCCGAAAAGGGGTAGTGGCCGGTAAACCGGTATGTTTACCCTATTTGAGTGGAAACATGATTATCGCACTTTAAAACGGTCGATGACTTAAATTCTAAATTACATCGCATTACAAACATACTAGTATCGATATAGCGTTAAAGTACCGATAAGGGAACGATATTATCGTAACTAATTGATTTTACATAATGGAATTAACCTTAGGACTGAATTGAGCTTGGTTTCACCTATTATGTCGATCTAGCGCGATCAAAGCAGACTGAAGACAGACAATGAAACTCCTTGAACTCGGCAGATTATTTATGGATCAATAGCTGGATTGCTTTAGAGCTGAAACCATTTAAAGCGAATATTATGCCGTCATGAATATGCAAAATACCTCTGCAATCAGCTTTCATAGATAATGTGAGAAGTGTGCGCACAATCGCATCTTTCAAGTGACATATTGAATTATCATTACTTGCACGTTTTTTCTAGAATAAGTACAACCTTCATATTAAAATTGAAAATGCACAATGAGAATCTTCTTTTTAATTACTAAATTCATAGGGCGAATTTTAGCAATGAAACAGAGCTTTCAGCGTCAATAATCCACTACAATAATGATACTGGCAGGTCTTGAACACGACTGAAAAGCGCTGATCGCGTTTAATTCTATTGTTGAAATTCGCCTTAAATAAGATTTGTGGAAAATAGATTCATAATTGCATTCAAGCTATTTATAATCGAAATCAGATCAGACATCTGGCATACAGCTAATAAATTGAATACTACACATAAAGAGAAAGTCTAGACTACCAACATGGTCTAAACATTATGGAATGATTCACAAGATGTTAAATGACTCACCGTACGAGTTTTTATACGCTGCTGACCGTATATGGTTAAAGAAACTTTATTTGTCAATGTTGTTAAAAGGTTTACTTGCAGGCTTTTCTATAAAAGGTTGAAAGGTATTATGGTGATGTTTTTTATTTCTTTAGTAACGCATTATGATGTAATTTAGACTATTACCAGAAAGCTACCATTTTGCAGCTATGTCGTTATACATTTTGGATAGGTAAGTGTATTGTCGTTAAATAAGACTCCTCTTACAATTTTAGTTATATGATAGCATAGCAGACAAAAGCGAGGACTTAATTACTACGAGTAGTTATGCTGCTATTAGGCTGCAGTCCCGTGTGTCTTAGGTTGCGCGTCGACATGATGCTGTGTCTATTATGGTTTGTCATCATCATAATCATTGACGGCGTTGTTCCCCACTGCTGAGTAAATGCCTCCTGCCTTTTGTGCAATGCTTCCCTGGTAGATTGCTGAATCACTACATAGTATAAAGCAAAGTCGCTTCCGCTGACCTAATGTCTGTCTGTATGTATGTTTGGATCTTTAAAACTACACAACGGATTTTGATGCAGTTTTTTTATGAGTGATTCAAGATGAAGGTTTATATGTATAATAACATGCAATTTCCGTCATCTACGCGGGCGAAGCCGCGGGCGGAAGCTAGTTATCGATAAACTATTCTAACTATTAGTCATTCCATTCATTACCCTGCTATGTAGCGAAAGATTCGGCCAATATTGTGACACAACATGGATAATTATCATAATTTTTAATCTCACATCCTTCCTATAAATTCTGTGTAAATTATAGAATTTCAGATGAGGTTTTATTTGGCAAGAGACTTTTTTAACTTGGCAACTTCTAGTAGTTAGCCAACCCTCATAGTGGAGGATTAAGATCCATGTTTTGTTCCTATTGAGTACCTATGTAGCAGTGATAAATACAAAGACTTGCATTTATTAATTTTAGTATGTAAAACTATGAACCAATCATTTTTTATCCCTATATTTTACTCCTTTCATACCCAGTTGATGGCAATAGGCTTGTCCGCTATTACATGGGACTAGGTAAACCTCTGCCAAACCCTTCAGGAAACAAGATGTGATGTTATGTTTGTTTTATCCCTACTTAGTATTCATCTCACTACTTATTAATGGTCAATTAGTTAGTATTATGACAGTGTCCATTTGAATCTGACTTACACACTAGTCACTATTAGCTTTCTAACAAGATTTGGTGAATAAGGTGGACATTTTTTTATTGATGTAGGTAGAATACTCTTCATTCAATTTGTTATAATAATTTACAACAAGAGTGTTTTCATACAGAACAAATTTCTTCATTATTATTAACTAAAATAAATCTTGCAAGCACCCCTCAGTTACAGCCACTCAAAAAAGGACAGCTGTGTAGTTTAAAACCATAAAATCAATGGCAGTCTGTGGGATTTGTAAACAGTGGTGTTGACACATTATCAAGTGTCAGAGAGAGACAGAGAGAGTTCCTTGCTCCCCTTTTGAATTGCACAGGAGTGGAAAAGTAATATTACACTCCAAAGAGGTTTATCTATTGGTACAACCAATTTCACCAAGTCCCCTGTAATCACTACATAGTATAAAACAGTCGCGTTCTCTGTCCCTATGTATGCTTAAATCTTTAAAACTACGCAACAGATTTTGATCGGTTTAATCCGGTTTTAATAGATAGAGTGATTAAAGAGGAAGGTTTATATGTATAATTTGTCGACATATTATGCGGGCGAAGCCGCGGGCGGAAGCTAGTACTGCATATAAAGTAAAAACTGTACCATCATAATTATTGTGGCTAGATCAATATAGCAGTTGAATTCAATAAAATATGACCATTAGCCATTATTCAGCAATTATCCTTATAGTTGTGGAAGTAATTTTGCCAACCATGCATGACCATAATGGCCGTTATACATTTATAGTTGATATCGGAGTGAGGGCTCTGACTATCAAAATTACATTGCACCCACTACTTTGAACTTGGTGACAGCAATTTTCAGTATCTTTTTGGAATAGTATTGCATAGCTCTAGAGGCAATTATAGTCATCTGTGTAGGCTTTCTCATGACATGTTGGGCTTGGCTTCTGATGTATATGAATGCCTAGTGTTTTACATGGATTTACTGCTTATCTGACCAGCAGGAAATTTTGATAAATAACTGGTTTGGTTCAGATATAATGATCAGAGGACCATTGTATGTTGTGAATGTAGAAATTGTAAAATAGAACTTCTTAATAGAATAAAATTGCAAAGAATTCATTTATAAGAAAGAATTGTCTAGATATTTAAGTTAATTGGAATCTTATATACTCCCTCCCTGCCTTAGCTTGTTTTCTACTGGAAATACTGGTCAGTAAACTATCATTATTAAAATGTGATAAATGGCATTAGTCATAAGTTCAAGTTTAGATATTTATAATCTGTGTAGCATTCCTATTCACACAGTGATGATTTTAAAATTATTCATGCTTCTAAATTATGGTTTTAACTACTCTAGTAGGAAATTGGTGACTTTTATGCTAATAATAGGATGTGAGATAATTTCTGTTGGATATTTTCCTTGACAGACACAATTTATATTCTGTTATAGAGTTTTATCAATGTTACCGTTTTAGCCAATGAGCCGTATTAATAGCAGGAAAATTACAATGATAAGAAAATTAATCCTGTACATAGTACAGTTTGATAACTACAATTCGGTTTGGCGTAAAGCCATCTTGTTGGACCTTATTGATAGGCAGTAAAGACCAATTTTGCGCGTTGCAGGTACCTGTCAAAATATCCGATACGGCTAGATTTTCGTCAATAGAATTCAATAAGTAACGACCTTGACATTGCCAGGCCAATACCCTCGGCTCACTTTTATAATGACGTATCACCGGCTGCGGTATTCGGACGCGCCTATTCGCCCCAAAATAGACACGAAATGTATGTGACAAGCAGTGCCGCGATCACTACGCCTTATATGGTCAAACGCAAGTGCGATTGCGCGACGATGCATTCCCTGTAAAGTTCGTTGCCCCCGGCACGCTACACACCACTGATAACTCATCGAACTACTACATCTGGCCTTACAGCCCCCAAATATCATACAACACCCCATACGGCACTCCTGACTCGTCAAAAAAGGCGTTGCAGGAATAACCTTTCAAACGTACGTGAAATCCAATACCGGCCCATCACGGCGCAATGGTCACTCGTCATGTCGTCGCAGCCCAACATCTCTGCGATCTTATACTTGAAAACACAACACGTGGCATCAAATCACTGAACGGTGACAACGATTTTTACGAAAAGGCGTGCAAACTCTGCGGTGGGTTGTGCGAAATATGGCGGCACCGGTCACTGAAGAGCGATTTCCCGTGAAATTGCGGCATTCCGATTCGTAATTCACCACTCTTATAATGGAAAAACACAACGCGGCTGTTATGCACTGTAATTTATTTTCTTCACTTACCATTTTTTGATGTTATACACGTAAAAATTCCACCACTAACTTCACCGACACCACGACAACGGCGACCGGAACGACACTGTTCGGAATGTTGGCCAACCCTTTTTTACGACACCCAATGAGCGCATGCGTCAAACTAATTGACAAAATCAATACAATGTCCTTTTATAACAATGACGAATTCACACAAATCAACACAAACAAAGTAATTTTAAATTACACTTTTGATTTTTGAATATTATATTTACGTTATATATGGAATTTATTTAGTAAAAGTAATTTGCAAGTGGCAGCAGCAAGGTGACAACTTTTAGAAAAGTATACTAGCAACTCTGTTGAGCTACGCGATAAAACATACTGAGTGCTCGCATAAAAATGTTCTTAATAAATAAAAGTCACTCCAATGTTGGTACGATTAGATATCAGAATACACGACACTTTGCTGAGCCAAGGATAAAAATACTTTTCTGCAATCAACTTTAAAAAGTGAGTCACTGATGACAACAGTGCGTCAGCCAATCAGAATATAGTATTCTACAAATGCCCATATACGGAGAGACGGAAACAGCCGCAAAATCGCAAATGACGTTTAAATTTGCGCGCGATTTATGTTTTTTTATTAAAGTTTTCAAACAAAATCTACGTAAATTATGTTGTAGATGTATACGTGTGAATTTATTTTTGACCTCGACGATATCTGCTATCTCAATTACTCAGGAATTGGACATGGTTGTAGTTGTTTTCTTTACCATAAAAGGTAGTGTTATTTCGCATGATTATGCTGAAAACATAATCGTCATTGCGTTGATAATGGTCTTGCGATTCATGATACGTACTCGGAGATTTATTTGTGTATATTTTACATAGACCTTTACTAAACATTTTTAATAATAGGAAATTCTCAGTATAGCATGGTATAATGACCAGAATTAAAACTACTGGAGCTTGTACTGTTTAGTTTCGATTTTTCAATTTTTCTGTAAGTGTTCAGCACTGAAGATAGGCATAGAAATTATTTTACATTTCGGTTCCGTCCCCGTTCTCTAAAACTGAGTAGGGAAACATTTGTGTCAAATGGCTTTTTCAACTTTACTTTTGCTTGCTTACAGCTGGGCAAAGCCATCTCATTACATTTCATGCATTTCGCATAAATAAAGATTGTAATTACAAATTAATATTATTTGATCCTGCATTGGGTATGTTAGTGGCAATACCAAAATAAAAAATAACACAGTTTTAATAAAAATAACTTTTTATTATCTTAAGTGCATTAAAATAAAACAACGGCTGAAAGGTAACGAACAGGTTATATTTTCCTTAAAAATAACATAATTTATATAGTCAGGAAAAGGGGAATTTTATCAACTTGTCAGTTGATAAGGATTTTGAGTATATGGGTTTTTTGAACGATAAAAATATATAATTCGAATTATTTACTTATGGCTAATCTTTGTTCTAGCGGAACCCTTTTTTTTTGTTTAAGGAAATACACAGCAAGGGAAAAGAGTTATAAAAATGCGAGTATGGTATTAAGAATGAGAAAATTTTACATGAGTCACTGATCTTGTATCATTATCTTAAAAAAATCACAATACATTATAATATACTTATAAATACATATGAAAAAAAAAACGTAAAGGCCCAACAATGCTCATTGTAGATTCCCTTAGACACACATTGCTTTCACACATCCCACCCAGAGGTGAAAATTCCGTATTTTCAATCTTTTGAGCGCCACGGTTGGAAATACCCGACCGATGAAAACGTGCCCAACACGCCACCGTCGGCGAGAAAACGACATTTTTAAGTACAAAATATAATATACTAGAATTTGTGGTTTATATTTGTATATATTACCTGGGGGATGCGACAGGGTAGCCCGCGAAATTCAAATGTACAGGTCTCCAAAAGTGATAATGCGCATAGAAATCTTCGCCACTGTTCGGCAACGTTCGTATTCCCCGAGCGTCGGAAGACGATATGTATATAGAGTGGTTAAGTGCATTTTCTTCATGCATAATTTAGTAAGATTATGTGTTTTGTCCTAAAAGAGATAAATATTGATTTATCAGTAACGAAATTTGATTCAATAATTCCATGCAAGTAAATAGCGACCTATAATTCATATAAACCTAAATCTGATTTTTAATATGTTTTTTCTAGTACTTAATATGTATTTTACGTAGGTATTTTTAATTTTTTAATATTGAAAAAACGTGAAAAATGTTAGTATATTTAAATATTTTACAAAATTAACTATTTTATTTGAATAAGATAATTAAAGTTGAAATTAAATTCACTTTTGAAAATAGAACCAAGAAGGCTGTGTAATAGCAGCTCTATATAATTCCAGACAAAGAGAACACGTGCAGTCACCACCAATATAACAAGACGACTGACGGACCTTTGACTGACCGCCGACCGCCGCCGACCGCCCGAATTGTTTTCGATTGTGTACACATGATATTGACTCCTATTTCTTTCGAACAAAGTGCAAAATGCAAGTGCATTGTTAAGGACTCGAACGATTCAATGATTCGGGTGTTTCCGGGAATACGACAATTAGCGAAGATCTGCATGTGCATTATTAATTTGGGAGTACTGTACATACGTTTTTTAAATTTGCAGCTCAGTGTCAAATATGATTTGATCAAGATCTTATGGCCACGGATAATTCGCGGCCATTAAAATACAGTCACGAGCAAAACTATGTATACACTTAGCTAATTTCATAAGCGGTTTTCTGCTTAATTATTGAATGAATTTGTATGTTGTCATACACATTGCATTTTCGAATCCATAGGTTTACCGTACATGTCGTATCTCAAAGTTGAAATAGTTATTTTACGAGAAAATCGGTTCTGAAAATTATTAGGTATATTATGGTGCTCGTGGCTGTACGTACTTACAGAGCTACAATAATTAAAATCTTTAATTCAACTGCCATGATTTCGTCAAATAGTTATTAGGGTTATAATTATGAATTTGAAGGTTGTATCGGTGATTTTAATGATTATAGTTCTATAAATACGTACATCCTACGACCGGGAATCATATAAGATGACTGGTAATTAGTGACCGATATTTAAACACGTGATTGTACTCATGATTACAATCAACTTCCCAAAGAAACTTTTTTTGTATACTCCATAGTTTTATTTTTATCACAATAACAATACAACTGGCGGGCGCAAAGTTCAATGACCTTCCCGCCGATCAGCTGTTAGCAGCTATTGAGTATACAAAAAAAGTTTCTTTGGGAAAGTTGATTGTAATCATGAGTACAATCACGTGTTTAAATATCGGTCACTAATTACCAGTCATCTTATATATTGAACAACATAAAACCTAATACCAACATGCAAATTGCACAAAAACCGTAATCAAATTTGAATTTGTCCCTGTCACACGCAACATCAAGCTAATATAGATACATTTCATAACTTTATGCCAGCTTTTTTTTATCACTAACTCCGAGACCTACGAATTCCCCATATACTTATGGTATCTCTTATACATTGTATACAAATTACTCATTGTCATTTGTCCTACATAGCCTACAAGCCCCCTCTTCAAAAATGACATAGCATATGCGCTGTCGCAAGCCTGTATGAGTAAGGCGACTGAATTTTCAAGATGCTGACGGACCATCTTCGTTGGTGCGTTCCGCTCGAGGTACGTGCAAAGATCGGCTACGGTGTACGCTGCAATACGGGATACATGTTTCTTGCGTTTGCTTATTGATTGTGTTAATCTGTAATTGAAGAATAATGTTTGTTAGTGAGGTTCTGAATAGAAATCTCCGAAGGGTTGGGCTGTACCTCATCTCATCATTTGCCGAGCCTTTTCCCAACCATGTTGGGGTCGGCTTCCAGTCTAACTGGATGCAGCTGAATACCAGTATTTTACATGGAGCGACTGCCTATCTGACCTCCACAACCCAGTAATTGCGCAATACGATACTCGTTGGTAAGACTGGCTGTCAGATGTTCAGGCTTCTGACTACCCGTAACGACTGTCAAAGATGCCCAAATGACAGCCGGGACCAACAGTTTAACGTCTGCTTTCTGAGACACGGAGGAGTCTCGGTATGTAAAGGTGGTAAACCATACACGGCCAACCCCGGCAAGCGTAGCTTAACCTGACGGATCGACCTGTGCGGCTGTTACTACTTAGCCACGAGCTCCTCCTATTGTACTGTATAGCCGAAGTGAAACCTTGTGGAAATTAGAGCCTTGTCGGTTAGAATATAACGGACAGCATTCGACCTTTCAAAATGATGGAATATTTTGAAAGGTTTTTATAAAAGAAATAAATGGGGCTGTTCAGTAGCCGTGCTGCTGGACGTATGTATTCCTAAAAGCAATATAATTCAATAGCTACTGTCCCTAGTGTTTGTATTTTGTAGGATAGAAGTCCCTACAACACACTCCGTCCCGTCTGGCCGGTCTGGTCTTCACAGTACAGTCACGAGATCCAATATGTATACACTTTTGAAACATTCATAGGCGATTTTCTCGTGGAATAACGATAACTATGTAATAATAGAACGTATTTCATATTAGTATGGGTTCCCAAATGCTATGGTCCTTAACAACACAAAATTACAACAAATGCAGAAGGAGAAAATCACTTTTTAAAGTTGCTCAGTGTATACATATTGGTGCTCGTGACTGTACACAAAAACTTCGTCAGTTATGTTAAAGGCTCATGTAATAGAGGGTGTGCTTAATGGCATTATCCGGGTACAATTCCAGACACGGCAGTAATAACTGAGAAATTCCAGACGGAAAAACCTAAAAAACACTTTGCCCGATCTGGAAATCGATCCCAGCTCATGCTCAGCGCTTGCGACTACAAAATCAATGCAACGAGGTAATGTAAATGTTTTATACTTTCGTAAAACTCTGCTCAGAGACTAAGGAGAAAACGGCGAATTCATATAATATAAACAGTTGCACCCTATTTTCTTTTCGAATAAAAAGAGAATGAGAAAAGCGGAAAGATCTCAGCAATTACAAGAGTTCTTTTATAACAAAAGCAGAATTTTTCAAAAATTCATAGTTTAACCCTTTTGAACGCCAGAGCATAAACGCACGAGCGCGCCCTCCACGCCAAGCTAAAATTATATTTCTTCTTGTTATCATGAACATTCATGATAACAAGAAGAATATCTTTCTGTCTTTTAATTTGTTTCATGTCATTAAATACGTACATGAGTTTAAATTTTTAAGATATCTATATAAACACTCACAACTCAGGCCGCGAACTCACCGGCTACTAGCCGTACCGTCAGCACGCACAGTCTCACGAGCTAATTCGCCTCTCGTTCGGGCGCTTACCATGCTTAATGCTCTCCTGACATCAACACCGGAGTGTGACTTGTTTCCCGGAAGATGGATAGATGTATGTCGTGAATGTTTAAGGTTTTGTGAGAAGATGGACGAAAGATAAATTTATCACCTTGTTTGTATTTTGTTTTTATTCTCTTCTTTTTATTTTTATTTTCAAACAAAATGTTTGTGAGTTGTATTTTTTTTCTCTATTTTATACTGTACCACGCCTTGGGAGTTGTCCTGTAATGTTGTGCATTTACTTTTAAATAAATAAATAAAAAGTAATGGTTTAATTGTTTATTTCGTGTTATAGTGTTGTTGCCATTGTAACATATTTGTGTCGTTGGCGTTCAGGGCATGCGCTTGCTTGTCTCGTATTTGACAATGGCGTTCAAAAGGTTCAAGGGGTTCAATAGTAGATGAAAGTATGGAAGTTCGTTATTTTTGCCTAAAGGCCTCCCATCGGGACGGTTTGTAGAACATAACTTACTTTTCAATAGAATGTGCTATTTCAGCCAGTTTTTCTTCTATAACCCTTTCTACTTGCACGTGGGTAGTAGCTCGTTCACAGAGAGCCGATACCAGAGCCCTATAGCACTGCATGTAGCATGGCCACCTGAAATATAGATATGTGAATAGTAAATATGGTTACTTGTTTCATATAAAGTTATTGTTATTAAACTGATTTCCTCGTTGGACTAGTGTTTAACCGACTTCAACTAAAGGAGGTTCCACGATATCTATGTCAATTATGGACCGATTTTGTAAATTCTTTTTTTATTTGGTAGAAGAAGTTTGCGCGGTGGTCTCGGTTAATTATTTATTAACTTTATTAACTTCGCCTGAGTAGTACACAAAGAAGATGAAGTGATGCAATGTAGTGGTAGTTGAATTAAGCGGGATTGTCCGAAAGGGTCACCGCTACCCCGAAACATAAAGGGCTAAAGAAGGAACATGGATGGGTTTCAGTCAGTAAGAGTCTGACACTCCCGTCCACTCCACCTAGAGCGGGAGAGGTAACTTGATGATTTCCCACCCTCAAAAAAAATTTAAATTGTGTAGTAAACTATAACAATCTTATTAAAAAAACAAACCTGTCTTCTAGAACCTCTTCCCTAGCCAGTAGCAAGTTATTCAGTACTCCCACGCAGCCCTCAAACAGCATGAAGAAAGCTTCCCACGATACGTCGCACCTCACGCCAGATTTAGTTCCTAGCACGTAGTGAATCAGGTGCTGCACTTCAAATGTTATGTCCACGAAGTTATAGTCTAGAGATATCTAGAACATAATAAGAAGTTAGGTTAATAATTGGTTCGTAACTTTTAGAATTTTATATCTGGCGTTGGTTAAGGAGCTCGTGGTTAAGTACTAGCCGCACAGGTCGATCCACCAGGTTAAGCTACACTTGCCGGGGTTGGCCGTGGATGGGTGACCATCTTTACATAACGAGAGTCCTCCGTGCATCGGAAAGCACGTCAAGCCGTTGGTCCCGGCTGTCATTAATGCCCCGAAAATCTGACAGCCAGTCTTACCTAGGGGTATCGAATTGCCCAGTTACTGGGTTGTGGAGGTCAGATAGGCAGTCGCTCTATATAAAATACAGCTGCTTCCGGTTAGACTGGAAGCCGAACCCAACATAGTTGGGAAAATGCTAGGCAGATGATGATATCTGGCGTTGGTTGATTGCTTGAGCGCTGCGTATTCGTTAAAAAAACATCTAAGCTAATAATGGCGTAATTTAACCTATTCACCGCTTGTTTTTTTATCAATTGCCGAGCCCTCGGTGCCCAACTCATAAAAAAAAACTTTATTTCAGACGAATAATCGAAAACCGAACATAGATTCTTAGTCGTATAAACACGACTCAGGCGGCACGGGTCCGAAAACATTTGTCGTATTAATCCGACTGGGGCGGTTAAAAGGTAAGTTGGAGAAAAAGCTGTACATCATAAAACTATGGTACAGACGCCAGCACATCAAGCTATGCCTAACTGTCAAATTTTCTCAATTAAAAATGAACCTTATATCTTTGCAATAAAGTTGAAATACTATCAAAGAAATTTGACAGATTGGGGTAACTTGATGTGCTGACCTCTGTACTTACATTGCCTAGTCTTTGAAATCGAGATAATCAACCTTTAATTCGTTGCAATGTTGTTTAATTATTTATAAAAATAGTTTTTCTACTAATAAAAAAAAATACCCTTACATACCTTCTTCGCCGCTAAAAGTATTTCAGACAATGAGTCCAAGTCCAACCTTATAATTTCACAAATATCATCATCAACTTTTATAACTTTCACAACAACATCTTCGGTAGAAATGTCTTCATTTATCCTGGCAGCATTGTCTTCAAACTCATAGTGTTGCCTCATCCAATTCCTCAAATTCTTACACGCACGGTACATTAATTTTGACATGGCAACACATTTTGGGCCCACGATGTTTGCTTTGAGGCATTGCGACCAAAGGTATTTGAATACTTTTCGTGATGTTATTTCTGTTTTGTTGTCTTTTTGTATTAGTGTAGGTTTCTGAAATTATAATTAAAAACGATGTTAATGAGGGTTATACAGGTGCACTTATATTGGCGCGAAACATTGGTGCAAAATGCTCGATTTACACCAAAGATATGCCACGCGTGGCTGCCAGGACGCATTTTATTTTAATTCCCTAATTAACTACTAATTAACAGTTCGTGCTACCCTGCGGTTTCTTGTATCTCTCATGGTCTGACTCCTCATTCTAGCCCTGCTTCGGCAAAGTAAACTCTCCCGTCACAGACTCAGAGTTTAGCAGCGCGCAAGTCCCACCATGACGTCAACGTGGAGATACCGCGGTGGGGGCATTTTTATTATTATTGTTTATCAGTGGAAACTTGTAAACAGCCTTCAATTTCATATTGTTTAAGAACACTGTATAGGTTTTCTGATTAGAATAATAATATATTATGACAACTTACGCACATGGTGATATACAAGTGAATTTTGCCCTATTACCACCTTTACTGGCTGTTTTTACGACGGCGAGTTATTGTCATACATAATATTGTTCATGCCGAAAAGAGGGGAAGACGTATTCCTACGCATTGTGCGTCAAACGTAAGTTGAGTATGGACCAACGAGTAAAAAACAGATTTTATCAAGAACCTATCATATTAACGGATACCTAATTTAAAATGAAACTTACCTTTAAAGCCATCAAATTATTAAGATCACCAACAAAGTTCGTCACATAGGAATCCACAGAGGACAATTCACATACAAATTTTATCGTAGTCCCCATTTCTTCTAAACAATTACTACTTATTCTCTTCTTATCTTGTTCTAATATTAATCTGGATTTAATACTTCGCCATATTTGTAGGAAAAGTTTGTCCTTTTCTTGGAAAATAGAGTGTGTTTCTAGTTTCTTTATGCGTCTTAGTACTACGCTTAGCAATTGGATTGCAGAGTCGATGTGTTGGGGTTTCGATTCTGCGTTTTCTATTGTTTTTATCTGCAAAATATGTAAAGTACAAATTGTATTATATGTCTAGATTATCAATCAGCCTAGCCTTTTCCCCACTATGTTAGGGTCGGCTTCCAGTATAACCGGCTGCAGCTGAATACCAGTATTTTACATGAAGCGACTGCCTATCTGACCTCCACAACCCAGTCAGTAACTGGGTAATACGATACCCCTTAGTAAGACTAGCTGTCAGACTTTCGGGCTTCTCGACCCGTAAAGACTGTCATAGATCCACGAATGACAGCCGGGTCCAACGGCTTAACGTGCTTTCCAAGGCACGGAGGAGTCTCGGTATCTAAAGATCACAGATGTCACCAGACCAATCCCGGCAAGCTTAGCTTAACCTGATGGATCGATTCGTGCGGCTGTTATTACATAGCCAAGCAGTTTTAAATTAATCTTTTGAAACGAATTCCTCATAGAGTTAATTAAAAATAAATGCCAATAATAGCTACCACAACCGCCCAAACAATAAAAAAATTTTCTGAATAAACTGTAGGTACTGTAGATCGCTTTATGTAAGAGTCTGGTATTCAAGTAAGCTAATGATTCCGGTTAGACTGGAAGCCGACTCCAACATAGTAAGGAAGAGGATAGGCAGATGATGACTGCAATGTAGAAAATTAGCCTCGTGTAGCAATAGATCAAATATGTCCGGCGTTCTCTAGGCAGTCATCCATGCTGACTGGCTTTAATTTTAACCACGACATGAGCTATTCTCATATGGTTTATGCTGAAGAGGAGTAGGAGACCAGACAAATGATTACTGTAAAAAAAGTGTATACTTACAGCATTTTGCACAAAGAACTCTAAAGCAGTTAACAAGCATTCCAAATTCTTGGCATCATCACCATCTGTAGCATCGCAGTACCTCGAAAGAGTCAAAGAATACGCC
Organism: Hyppa rectilinea; assembly: GCA_951799385.1. Taxonomy (NCBI): domain Eukaryota; kingdom Metazoa; phylum Arthropoda; class Insecta; order Lepidoptera; family Noctuidae; genus Hyppa; species Hyppa rectilinea. The sequence goes on from OX637325.1 coordinate 8,327,001, forward strand.
ACCATTGCGTTCAGTGTTGCCACGCTACTCTCAGATTCTACCACACTATCGTCTGTGTTGCTCACATCATTTTGTGAAAAACTACTATTACCAAAATCGATGTTTTTAAATGATTCCAATAATGCTTTGTGCAGCTTTTCTTGTAAGTCTGCTAATATTGATCTGAAGGTACTAGCGGTTATGGCTTTTTTCTGTTTGACTATTGAGGGTAGAATTAGGCAAGTGATTTGGAATACAGGATCATTAAATGACTCCATATCTGTAATAGTTTTTTTCTTATTTTTCTTCAATAGCTTTTCTACAATGTTTTTAACTTGATCACTGTCGATACGAACTTTTTTCACTGCTAGTTCAAGTAGGCTTTTGATAATTAACAAACTGTTTGGTGTTTTTATTTTTAACGTTAACAATTCCAATAGAGAATTGTCTTTAAAATTGAAAATAGAATCTGCAGGGAATATCTGATATAAGTCCGGTCTTTGGAGACTCAATTCGAATATACTTTGTAGTACATAATCAATATTGCGTTTTAGTTTCTTTGCACTTGAACATTTCTTGATTGCCAGCATAACAAAAATAGCTACCAATTGGTAGTTTTCTTCTAAATAGTGAATTGGCAAATGTTTGAATATATTCACAGAGTTTTTAATCACGTCTTGTGTTTCGGAATTTATAGTTATTTCATTGAAATAATCGATGATTGCTACTTCTTTTCCAAAGGAAGCCATATTGAAATCTGATTTGCCCAGCATTTTATATAACGAATCTCCATTTTCGAAGCTCTTAGCTATATTTTTAGCTGTTTCTAGTACTAGCATGTTTAACAAATCTCTGTTTCTCGTTATAGAATCAATTTTCAGCACGTCCAAGTCAGGATCGGTCAAGCAAAGTTTGATCAAACATTTGGCCAACCATTTAATATGTGATTTATCTAGATCTATGAACAATATTTTGCAGAAGTAAATGTTTTGCAAAAGAGATGGGTTGGCGTTGATTTGTTTGATCAAATGTGTTTTAGTTGATGTTATTGTTGCATTTGGGTTTTCTTGTTTGTTCCTTATTGCTAGTAATTTAAGAGCCATTGTTTTGGCTAAGAGTAGATTGTCCTGAAAGATAAATAACAATAATATTAGTTGTGCCCTATACACGGTGATTTTTAAGTCACTGTTCATCAACATTAAGCCTTGCCTATTTGGCGCGACCGTAATGATGTTTTTATTATATGTTAATATTTGTGCAAATGTGTTCCTTAAAAGGAAAATGTTTATTTGAAACAGTACCATTACTGTACCAGGTAAAAATTTTCCTTTCTCTTTCTGTGACATTTGAGCCGATGAAAAGTTAAGAAAAAGAATTATAAGGGAATTTTAAACCAAGCCTTTTTGTTGTTTTTTTTACTATTCTAAGTCCAAGACAAATAGTCAGGAACGTGGCTTAATACATTATAAAAAAACACCTTATAAATTGATATTTTCTAAACTTACCAAAAGTACAACAGCTTCGTCATCCTCAATTTTCGCCGCGATTGCAATCCATTGCTGGCTATCCAAACAAGGTAACAACACACTAAGGTCGAAAACCTCTGATGTATCACTATTAGGAGATACTTCCAATTTCACGTTACTATACTTTATGTTCAGGAGTTTTAGTTGAGCAAAACTTTGACATAGCTTGAGGAATGATATTATTAAAGGTGGATTCTGGAATTTAAATTGATTTGTGGTGAGTATTATGTAATAAATATTGTTTGCAGGAGGCAAGCTAAGTTTATTAACAGGTATGTTAGGCCATTAGCTATTTGACACGGTCAAAAATAAATTTGAAATCACATATAAAAAGACCGCTCGTCTTAAAAACTTCCATCACCGTACAGAAATTAAATATCATGCGAGGATATAATTGTAAAATTGGATTGAATGTTAATAAGTATTCCATTTGATTAAAAAAATCGGTGACGTCACATTTCAATATTTCATACAAATCTTGTACAAATTCCCCGTTTTGACCGTTCATAAAAAGTAACGTTATTGACTACCCGGTCAAATACCCTATTTGATGAGGTCCGTTATATTGATACTGCAAAATTCAAATGGGCCTCTGCCGCAAGGTTGATTTCCCGATCTTAATTACATGAATTACAACCGTTCACAAAGGAGGACCTATGTGATCTACATGATCCATAGGAGCTGGTAATAAAGCAGAATCTGATGTGATAAGAAAAAAAATTTGCTTGAGTAGATCAGGGGTTCCCAAACTTATTTTGTCTACTGCCCACTTTCAGAATAAATTATTTTTTAGCGCCCCCATTCTGTCGGCTACTCAAAAACCACTATCTAGATGAAATTATAAATCACCCCCTAAGCCTATACACACAACGCCCCCATTTTTGTCTGGATCTCTTATTGCTCGCCTTTAGGCCTGCAGCGCCCACAAAGGGGCGTTATCCCCCAATTTGGGAAAGGCTAGAGTAGATGATGTATTTACAAGGCGGATGTGAAAGGAAAAGCCTGGCATCAACCTATTGGTTATGTTCTTCAGGAAGGTCAGGTGCGCAGTACTCACAACGGCGTGCGTGTATGAACAGATGTATGGACATAAACAAAGCAAAATAAGTATGTATGAATTGTAGCAGATTGCGTTCTATAGTATTTAGTGATCTGGTGCACCCCCACTGCATTCAACCCTACTACCAATTTTGTTAACTGCTCATTTTTTGACAATGTTTGCTTGAACATTAGCTTAAAGCGACATCGTCATCATCATCATCAGCCTATTAGCAGTCCACTGCTGGTCATAGGTCTCCTGCTTTCTATTTTCATTCAAATATTAATTTCTCGGCAGCTCTCATACAGCTGCTACCAGCCACGCAGCGAAGATCGTCGATCCACCTAGCCTGAAGGCGTGCTACCTGACGTTAAAAGTGATATGTCGTTTCTCAATGTGCATACATTTTGATCGTGTATGGGTATTTTTACACTAAGTATGAAACAGTAAATGTTATTAAAAAAAAACATGGTGACAGTTTGCGGAATAAAGGAAAAGAATATACTTACATAACTAAGCTTCAAAACACACAATCCGAACTTGCCCAAGCACTCATCCTCGAACTTAGAGTACATATTCCAAAAGTCTTCAGCTACATTCATTGGAACTGTGTGGTCCGCCATCTTGTTGTGTTGCAAGAATGACGACAAAATGGCTGACAGTACTTCTGTTAGTACTATGATTGAAGGACCTGGAAAATTAGATTATAAATTTAATTTAGCAACTGTGACAATGTTTGGTGGGAACTTTGAGGTGCTTGTGGGCTCTTTTTGTCTTTTCGTTGGCAAAACCCAATTCAACTGTTTCATTGGGTTCTATTACCAGTTTGGGTAATGTGTAATAGGATTTTTCTCTCAAAAAATTACTAAGTAGCAGCCTTTTTGTGTTTTTTTGAGGGTGGGAAATCTTCAAATGGCTCCCGCTTTGGGTGGATCGGAAGGGAGTGTCAGATTTTTACTGACTGAAACCCATCCATGTTAATAAGGGGCTAAGGGAGGCCTTAGCCCCTTATGTACCTTTATGTTATGGATAGCGGTAACCCTTTCGGAAAATCCCGCTTTAAGTAGCAGGCTGGAGTAAAGAACTAAGGCCGGTAAATGCCAATAAGCTCGCCCCCCTATTACATGGGACAAACTAGACTGGAGTAACGTGGTAGTATAACCTTCTTTTTCTTTGAGATTACACAACTGCCAAATCGTTGCCAAAAAAAAATGTGTGATCATGCATAACAAAAAAGGATTAATAAAAACAGTACTTACTGACAAATCCTTCTTCCAACATCATCAAGCAATGCACTTCTAAATCTTTTTGCAATGACTCCAAGAGCTCCTTATTTTGTCTGAACATCAATTCAGAAGTCATCTTTCCATACAAAGCAACAGATTGTTCAGGAAACAAATCAGAACCTGTTATTATTTTACTTTCTAACTTTTCATAATCTACGCCATTTTCCTTTGCCTCTCTCACCTTCTGTTTTAGTTCAAACTGCTCAGTGTTGCCAGCTTCCAAAATGTTTTTTACTGATGGTAGAATTTGGTTTATAAAAAGAGTTCCTCTGCTTAGTTTGAATAATATTTCAATTAAACAATTCATTGTTTCTGTATAAGATTCCGTAATATTTGAACTGTTTTTCTTTGCCGTCATGATTGGAGGTAGAATTAGGTCAACTTTTTGCTCAATCAACACAGGGTCTAATTTCAAAGCTATTTTAATTATTTGTAATGTAGTTTTATCCAACTTTCCTTCTAGTTTAAGCTGTCCCATCATAACAGCTTGCAAAAAAGATGTGAAGTTTTTCTTTATTTCGACTTTTGATATTTTTTCGCCGAAAGTATCAGTCAGGCGCACATTAATATCAACTTCATTCTTCAATAAAACCTCAAGCATATTTAAAAAGAGGGTTCTCTTAGTTTTAGCGTCATTGTCTTCTAAAATGGATGGTAGATTCATAGCTGGGACTATAAAACTCTGTTCCATATTCAAAACATTCGCTACCATAATGTAAAAAGCGAAAACAATTTGATTCTCTTTTTGGAACGAACTTACGAACACATCTATGAAATTGTGTAAAAATGTCGAATCATTTTCAGACCGATTTTTGGGAAATTCAAAGAATGTGTTCATGATTTTGATTACTGATTGTATATTATCACCTTTTTCTGCAATTAATTCTTCAATATTATCTTTACGAATCAATGTTTGTAGGAAACTGATGAAAAATGATTTTTTATTGATCGGAAACAATATATTCTGGCACACATCCACGGCAGATTTTCTACATTCCGTGTCTAGGAAACTGAAAATAGTCTCCAGATTTTCACCATTTAATAATTTGATGATAAATTCCAATTTCTTTTTGGATTCTCTGTAGTATTTAATAAAGTTGTTCAATATTTTTTGGCTCAATTGTGTGTTTGTGTCATCATTTCTTAGAAACTGCAGTAATAAGATTGATATAGTGAGGTAGTCGTCAATTTGTAAACTCAGCTGCGATGAAATTTTGGGGTTCTCTATAAATGTTGCGATGTACTTTATGTCAGTAGTTTGCAGTGGGTTCTGCTGTATGTATTGAGATACAATCTGAAATAAGAAACAAAGTAGATTTAGTTAAAAACATTTATTCTCCTACCTAATGTAATTATACCGTACTGGGCGAAGGAGGCCTATGTCCCAGCAATGGGATTACATTATCATAATCAGCCTATAATGTTCTCACTCCTGGGACACAGGCTTCCTCTCTGTGAGAAGGAGCAGGCCATAATCCACCACGCGGGTCCAGTGCGGGTTGGTGAATGTCACAAGTCTTCGAATTGTTGGGTCTAGGACATGCTTGTTTCCTCACGATGTTTTCCTTCATCGTTTTGAGAGCATTCGTGATAAAATTATTAAAAAAAAAGTAAAAGTAAAGCGCCTGGCTGGGTTCGAACTCACGACCTACGACGCGTAAGTCGGGGCCGACACCACTGGGTCACCACTGCTGCTGAGTACATTATAATTTATGCTGATTACATGTAATTATAAGTCAATAATTTTTTATGTATACATTGTTGTACTTCTGTGATTACAATGCGGTTTCCATCAGTAGACAGTGATTCAAGAGTTTTATATGTATAGTTTAACTAGCTTTCGCCTGCGCGATAGTAACTACATTGCACTGGTGCGAAGGGGTGGGTCGCTATTGTTAGTAAAATAAAAAAAAACAGTATTATACGGTTATATTTAATAGTTCATCATATGATGATGATGAAGTATTAAAAATTAGTTTCATGATACACTAGGATATTACAGGACTTCCAAGTATCGTAAAATGCAATAAAAATATCCCTTCCAATATCAATTGAATTTAATTTTGTCATGTTTACACCTCCTTTTTTTAGTATACAGGATGAGATTGAATTCTTGAGCAATATTTTAAAATGATGAGTACAATGACCCCTAAAATATTGCTCATGAATTCAATTTCACCGTGTAAAACAATTTAACCATTGGTATATCAATAATCAATAAAGAATCTAACATACCTGTATCAGTTTACTCTTCAGCTCACTAGTCAAGTCATCAACTGCTGACAACCAATCCAGCACATTCTTCAGCTCGTCACTACTTAACTTATTTTTCTCGGTCAAGGTTTGAAGCCATTCACCCACAATTCTCTCTTTAGGAGCGGTAGGGAAGTGGTGGGATTGTACCACATTTTTGGCAAGACAAAGCCGCTTAGGTAGTGGTGTCTTGTCATCGTCTAATCGTCGCTTTAATTCTGAAATGGAGAAATTATCAAATCAAATAAATAATTATTTTTAAAAGTCTAATTGTCTTAGCATAATCAGCCGGTGAAGTTCTCATTGCTGGGACACAGGCCTCCCCTCTTCGAGATGGAGTGGGCCATAATCCACTAGGACAGCCCCAGTGCGGGTTGGCACATTTCAAATGTCTTCGTAATTTTTTTTCCTTCACCATTTTGAGAGCAGTGGTCATCGAATTATTTACACAAAGTAAAGCACCCGCTTGGTTTTGAACCCATAACCTACAACTCATAAGTCACGACAGTTACCACGGGGCCACCACTAGTAGGATAAAAATTAATTAAGGCTCCTTTTCTCTTCCACACTGGGCAGTCTGATAGACACAATAATAAGCAACTTCATGGTCTAATAAAAGTCTGTGTGTGCTCTTTAGCTTGGAGACACTTCTCAAGTAAATGTGTGACACTTACTTGATAAGTGTCTCCATCCTGACAAATCTATTTAGGAGAGTTGAAACTGTATTTTGTAAGGGTTGAAAACAACTTAAATTGGTATGTTTAATATTAGTCTGACATCAGTATTATAATAATTTAGATTATTTAAATCTGTTATGTTGTATATGTATCTTAAATAAATAATTAATGATACTTCTATGTTCTATGTTAGGAGATTATGGTTTCCGCACTCAGTCCTTTAGTGTGTGGGCCGTAGCCATTAGTGATAGTTAATCATTATTTTATTTTCTTCAATATTATGCTAGTTAATGAAGACTATGACAAGACATGTAGAACACAATCAAAGTATTATCACCATTAGTGTACCATATTTCAAAGCATTCATGCATAAAAATATTCTATACCATGTTTCTTTGATCTCTTATGTTGTAAACCTTTGTTCCACTCATTCTAAAAGTAAGCTCTTTATTAAATTAATTAAGCTTGATCAGATAATATTGTGGGGTACAGACGTACAGTACAGTACCTATACAAAGCGACTGGAAAATGTGCTAAGAAAAGCCTACATTAAAAGGTAATTTCTTCATAATATCAGTTAAGTGAGTGGTTATTTTAATATCCTTAAAATTAATTAAATTCTCTGAAATTTCAGTCTTTTATGTAAACTCTTGCTTTTAAATAGCAATTATCATAGAAATATGTTCATAAACACAAAAACTTAATATATTTAGTATGCGTTGAGGTTAAGTTTATAGAAATAATTTTAAACATGTTAGAAATAATATCTTACCATTCAGTGGGTTCAATGACATGTTAAATGAAACACAATAACTATTTCATGTATACTTTTAGAAATAACAGTACTCAAATAAACTTGAAAAGGCAATGTTCTTTCCACACGTTGTATTGTTGTTATTCGACGATTCGATACTGCTCTGTGTCACTTTTAAAACCTTTCAGAAAAAAAATACGGGTTTTAAAAATATAGTTATTTAATAATGCTGTGAAATGTGTTACCTTAATATTGTTATTCATTGTTGCCGTAAATAGGTCAGACAAAAATACGATACCTAAATATTTCAGTTTGATACTTTAGCTTCGCTGTAGAGACTAAACGCACTGACGGGGGAAATGCGGGGGAAGCGAAATACATGCTGGTCCTGCTCCACAGGAAAATCTAGTGTCTAGACAAAATCAAACTGGTTGTTAAGTAAATTAGGTAATAATTTATTGTTTGTAAAATATTATTTTAACATGTTGAAATAACTTCTCACACATTGATTGATTTATTATTAGTAACTTTTAGAATGTTTGTAAATATGTGAGCACCATGTACTTATGACATACATTCAGTCAAAAAAGTATCGGGAATGGATGATTTGTTTATGGTTCCAAATTTATTCAAATGTTTGTTTTTTTGTAGTTGTTAGATTGGCACAACTGTTTTCCATTTTGGCGCGGAGTTTGAGTTGCATCTGTTATTTATATTAAATACAGTGTTGGTTTTATTAATATCATATATAGTGTGTATTGCGAATTTCATAATGGACAAAAATATCGAACAAAGAGTTTGTCTTAAATTTTGCATCGCCAATGGAATTTCGTGTTCGGAGTCACTGAAAATGTTACAGAAGGCTTACGGTGAATCGACTTTATCAAAAACTCGTGCTTATGAGTGGTTCAAAGCGTTCAAAAGCGGTCGAGATGTGATGGAAGATTTGCCTCGCTGTGGTAGGCCGTCAACGTCTGCAACTGAAGTTAACATCGCAAAAGTGAAGAAAATAGTGACTGAAAATCCCCATTCAACTCTGAGAGAGATAGCCGCCGAACTTTCTGTATCTCACGAGTCGATCCGTACCATTTTAACTAATCATTTGGGTATGAAACATGTTGCTGCTCGGCTAGTCCCAAAAGATCTGAATTTTCTCCAAAAACTCAATCGCATGAAAGTCGCTGAGGACATGCTAGAACGAGTCAGTTCGGACCCAACATTCATGAAACGCATTGTTACTGGTGACGAGATGTGGGTTTACGAGTTTGACATGCAAACTAGTCAACAAGCTTCGGAGTGGCGCCTTCCAACTGAACCGAAACCGAAAAAACCACGCCAAGTCGATCAAAAGTCAAAGTCATGTTGACTGTTTTCTTTGACTATCGCGGTGTTGTGCACTCTGAATTCTTACCGGAAGGTCTAACGGTAAATAAAGAATATTATTTGAGCGTTATGCGGCGTTTAAGAGAGCAAATTCGACGAAAAAGGCCAGATTTGTGGAAAGAAAATTCTTGGATTTTGCACCACGATAATGCGCCTTCGCACAAGGCTATCATTGTGAACGAATTTTTGACCAAACACTCAACAAATACCATCCAGCAACCACCATATTCACCAGATATGGCTCCTGCTGACTTTTTTCTTTTTCCTAAACTCAAATTACCACTTCGTGGCACCCGTTTTCAATCGATAGAAGACATAAAGGAGAATTCGCGGTGAGAACTGAACTCAATTCCGGAAGCAGCGTTTAAAAAATGTTTTGATGAATGGATTATTCGTTGGCGCAAGTGTATCGTTTCTAAAGGAGCATACTTTGAAGGTGATAAAATAAATTTGGATGAATAACAGACATTTTGTGTATTATTGATCTTTTCCCGGTACTTTCTTGACAGAGTAGTACTTAAGTTTACATGCCATTACAATACTATTATGTGTTTTTTTTTCACCTTTTGTGGTGTAGTGTTTTTATTCTGGGTGCATGTAAAACATTTTAAAAGAGTAACGGTGGAGTTTCTTTCCCATTCTTCTCCACACGAAACTACCTTTTGGAAGGGGCGACTAGAATCAATTCTATTTCTTGTTCATTTTGATGTTCAAAAGTGCTTTACTTGTGCCTATTTGAAATAAATGATTTGACTTTGAAAAAAAAAGGGTTTTGAAAACATATGATGAGCTGAAAACCTTAGTAAAATACCCGCATTAATTTTAGTGGCAAATTATATATCGAAAATTAATAGGTTCCGCTTGCTACTAAACTTAATGCGGGTATTTAACTAAAGGCTTTCAGCTCATAATAATAGTCTGTTAAACCGAAGTAGAGTTTACTTCGTTTACGGGTAATAATCGACCAACTTACATGAAATGTAATAGTACCTATAGGAGAGCATGACTTTCAACTATGTTTGCCGCAAATAAACGTATTTTCTTTCTTCTAAGTTAGTTCTGGGGATAAATTAATTTATATATTTTATGTAGATATAATAAAGCTGAAGCATTTGTTTGTTTGAACGTACTCATCACTGCCTTTCTCTGAAACTATTAGTTAGATTTGAGAAAATGATTTTTCATTTGATAATTCTATTCTTGAGGAAGGCTTTTTAAAGTAGTGCGGCCCTTGACAGCAGAGCGTAAAGAATAAAAAGACAGAAATAATGGATAACATGTAGGTAATAGCGCGGGTAGGCGATGCGATGCGACACATTATAAATATGACGAAGACTATAGCAGAATCATAGTCATTCAGAAGCCGTATCCGTTAAAATTATAAATTTAGACAGATGCGACGCAATGGATTTTGTTTATTTATATCGTTTAAGTAAAGTAGATGTATCCGACCCCTTAATTTCATTGTGTATCTGTGGATGCTAAGTAAAAAAAATTACGAGAGCTACTTACGAATGGAGAAAAAGAAAGTGGTGGTTTTATTTCGTCCTCAAAATATGTATTAAAAAGTATCTTCGATCTGTACAAAACAGTATTAGAAACGTTAATATTAATTAATATTAAACTAACTTATCCTACAAATAATATTATAAACTAGCTTGTGCCCGCGACTTCGTACGCGTGGAGTTCGGTTATATCGCAATATTCATCACATATCACCCCCTTTACTTTAGGGATATCTTTGCGATAAAAAGTAGCCTATTTCCTTCCTGGGGATGCAATCTATATCTCTGCTAAATTTTATCAAAATCCGTTCAGTGGTTTAGGCGTGAAAAGGTAACATACAGACAGACAGAGTTACTTTCAAATTTATAATATTAGTATGGGTTGTGAACGTTTGTGAAGATGTTTAGATGTCGCACCATAAACTTAATCCATGAGAAAATTGATACATTTACATGCAACATGAGTGAATTCGCTAATGTGTTGTGTTACCTGTAAGATTTAGATGATAAGCAGTAGTAGTATGTAGTAGATTACATTTTAAATTTTTTATTGTTTTGTGTATAAACTTTATTATTACTGTTAGGTTGTTATTGTTATGTTTATTGATACATAAGTAGTATACAGGGTGGTGACAACAATACGACAACTGTGTAACTCTAATACCGTCCCCAACCTGCATACCAAAATTCAACCAAATATATCCAATAGTTTAGTCACTATAGCTAGTCAAAGATTAGCAAAACCCATAGTCAAACCGTCACTGGTATTTAGTTTGTTTGAAAAATCACTTTTTTTTATTTCGATGTTAGGATTTGTTTAATAGTTCCAAAATACTCCTATTTATCAGTGTTGTTAGTGTTTTTATTCATTGTCGCATTGTCATCACCATATTGTATAGGTAATAAATAGATATGTAAGTATTTATAATTATTATGTTTATGACTAGGCTATCACATTAGGTTAAGAAACCTATAATGGTAGTTTTTAAGGCTTTTAAATAACTAAATAATACATGTGTAGGCGTTTGTTACTGAATCACGCAAAAACTACTGTATGGATTTGGATGAAACTTGGCACACAGATAGTTCATATCCTGGATTACCTCATAGGATACATTTTATTCCAGTACTTTTTTAGTTTCCGTGTGATCATTTCCGATGTCCACGCGGGCGAAGCCACTGGTAATAAATAAATCTCAAACAGGAGTAGATCTAGTCTAATTTAATGCCAATACGGCTAAAATCTATACCAATATTATAAAGAGGAAAGATTTGTATGTATGTTTGTAACGAATAAACTCAAAAACTACTTAACGGATCTGGATGAAACTTGGAACAAAGATAGATTATAGTCTTTTTTTTTTTAAGGCTTGGAAATCATCCAATGACTGCTCCCGCTCTGGGTGGAGCGGAAGGGAGTGTCAAACTCTTACTGACTAAAACCCATCCATGTTCCTTCCGTAGCCCTTTATGTTCCGGGGTAGCGGTAACCCTTTCGGACAATCCCGCTTACCCGGCAGGCTTGGCCCTGAGGGGCCCCTTCATATGGTGACATCTCTTTGAGGCGCGCGTGGAACATATACGCGCCGTACGGCACGGGTCTGGTGCTGATCGGACGGTGAGTCACCCATTACTCACCGTCCGCAGGCCCGCGCCTACGGTGGCCGGGAGTCGTCACGTGGCTCCCGACGCCCGGGGCGTCTCCTGCGGCGGCTGGGACGGGAGGACCTTTCTCTCTCCCATCCCGCCACCTCCTTCGTGAGCATGACTGCTTCGCAGAAGGAGGTGACTGCCTCCCACTCCCTCTCGCCCCGGACCATGGCTTGCACCAGGGCCGGGCGCGAGAGGTCGCCGCCGCCGATCGCCTCTACGAGGACACGGCGGTGCTCCGCCCATGCGGGGCAGGTTTGCACCGTGTGCTCTACCGTGTCCTCTGGGCGATCCTCGCAGTGGTGACACCCGGGCGTTTCCTTCCGCCTGATGATGTGCAGGAACCTCCCGAAACATCAGGAACTGCGTCAGGCGGTAGGTGAGAGCGCCGTGACGCCTCTCTAGCCATAGATTATAGTCTGGAATAGCATATAAGCTTTTTATCCCGGAAAAATGTACGGTTCCCGTGGGATAATTTCCTACATACAGGCGGGCGAAGTCGCTGGCAAAAGCTAGTAAAAAATAAAACTACAATCCTTTCCTTAGCAGTTCCTGTATAACCTGCACGTTCGGGCCGCAATCTTGTTTCCCGTTTCGTAACCGGATCCGAACCGGAACTGCCCTTCGTGTTGTTCCGGCCTAAACTGCTTTGTTACGGGCTGTCAACGTTCTGCACAAAATACTACAGTGATTGATTGAAAACGGGGTAGCAACTTACTAACTAGGTAGAGATAAACTACGATAACACGGCGTGCTCCTCCAAATTACTGTTTCAATGTTTGTAGTCACATCCTTACGAAAGAGTTTGTATGTAGTTGTAAGTATTCGTCTTCAGTAGCAGGCCGGCAGCAACATGCGTTGTGAGTTTTGGTGGCGCATGGCACTTTGTAATTAATTATTATTTTTTTACTTTCAAACGTTTTGAATTTTTGAGGGGCAGGCCATGTTATCATAGTTTATCTCTATAATAATAGTTCTTTAAGACGTTTGTTTACATTTTAATAACCTGAGTGTTTCTGGCGCCCAAAAATAAAAAAAAACCAACTGCCTGAAACTACAGGCATTTTGTAAAGCTGCTATTTCCAACAATCACTTACTTACTGGATAAAGCATTTTTACATCTGCGGGGTATTTGCGTACAGACGCCAGCACATGAAGCTATCCATAACTGTCAAAATTTCTCAATTAAAAGTGAACCTTATGTCTTTGCAATAAAGTTGAAATACTATCAAAGACATTTGACAGATTGTGGTAACTTGATGTGCTGGCCTCTGTACAACACTAACTTTAGCAATGGTTTTCATTTTGATACGCACTGGGCCCGCGTGGTGGATAACGGCCTACTCCCTCTCGGAGGAGGGAGCGGAGGACTGTATCCCAGCAGTGGGAACGTTATAGGCTGATTATGCATTGCGTTATTTACGTTTATAGCAAACAATTTTTTCCAACATATGACGCAATGGATTAGCAATATCCTTCCAAATCTTTCCGATGGTGATTCATAGCCCGTTACGCAATTACGGTGCAAATTGATTTTCAACTATGGATTAGGTACAGACACATCTAGCTACCCCAAATTGTCAAATTTCCCGATTGAAAAGGAACCTTATACTTTTGTAAAAATATTATAATAATTTGACAGATTGGGGTAACTGGATGCCTTTGTACCCAGATTATTGCTTAAATTCTGTTTGTTACTGAAAATTGGTAGGTATCCGCGATAAATTACAATTACCACACGTCTATGTTAATGTACAAATCCTTGAAAACAAATTACAGTTACCGATACATCCAGCAGATAATGTGTGGAATTCAAGTCTGAAATCGACTTCGATCAAGCTTACATCAACCTAATGTATGAACACATGCGGCACTTAGATAAAGGTCTACTGTTATCATAAGAAATTATAATAAAATGTCATCCTCATAAGACGCCTTTTTTAACCTTCTACGACAAAAAAAAAGAAAACTCCAAACTCTAATCTAATCACGATATGTAAACATCTAAATATGAAATGAATGAGCAAAAGCGATTCATTCATAAAAATGTCAGCCATTTTGTGAAAGGTTACATATAAAACGAAATATATTCTGTCATGGTCGGGACGCGTCGCTAAATAGGCCAAGGAGAAAATTTGCGCAGGCGCGAAAGAATTGATTTTCCCTTACCATGACGTCACGAATACAAGATGTCTGCCGCTTGAACAAGAGAAGCTCAGTATAAAAATTTTAAAATAAGAAACAGGAGCTACAGTTAGTAAAAGGACGTCAGATGTAACAAGTTTATGCCAAATTCTTCAGTGACTGATGATAGAGAGGGATTCGTTTACACTAGTTCATAGATAGATGAAATAATAACGCGTGTGTTTAGTTAGTGATACGGTAGCTAAGGAGATGGTTTATCGTATAGTACCGAAGAATTTCCTGACGATGTTCGACGTTAGTTCGACTACAACGATGCTGGTCAAGTTTATATGTTTATGTGAGTAGAATGTTCAGATTATTTGCTCTTTAAATTAAAAAGTCTAATCAAAGAATTGAGAGAAAATATTTAATTTTCCATTGTTATTTTCTTGTCTAACTAAAAATATACGTCATAAAAAGGAACGGGATTTTCCCGTCGGCAAAATCGAGATTCTGAATTCAAAATATCAAATGACTGTGATGTTCCATAGATTCAATAAAGGTTTCCTTTTTTTGTCAAAGAAGCAACATGGTATTTCAACTAACAGCCAAAATATAGTTTTTTTATTCGAGTAGTGTTGATTCCAAGGGCTGAATAATTAATAAGTTCAATTAGCGTGAACGTTCATTACACACTTTCCTTTGTTATACGATCTACGTGTTTTTATTTTAATTAAAATCAAATTAGGAGTTCTGTTATCGCGTGCTTTCTTTGAGCTAATTAACGTGTCAAAGGAGTATAGTAGCAATTAGCTTTTTATAGTGCATGTATACAACCTTCATGGCTACGATTTGTTAAGAAAACATTACAGACTTGCGTGAAATAGTCCCGTAATTTATTCACTAATCAGTTTTTCTAATTAAGATACGAAAACTACAATGTTAGAGGATCTTTTATGAATTAGCAATTTTTTTTAGTTAGATACTTTTTAATTACTTCGACGCCTAAGTGTTCTTTTGTTTTTAATTTTATAGTTAGCTAGTTTCGAATTTAATTTAGTACCTTGTGGTGTTCTAAATGGTATCATTTTAATTAAAGAGAAGTAAAATTTTAATTTAAAACTAATTGAAATAGTAAATATTAATTAAATAAATGGACACTGCTTTTAGAAGTTTTTCTTAGTATTAAAGTGTCATGTTCTAGAGCATCAAAGGTTAAAAAAAGGCTTTTAATAATGACCTGGGAACCTTAAAAGTGAAGAAAGGCATTGTTACCTTTCAAGAGATTTTTAGTAACATGGTTCTTCTTGCTTCGTCATAATTGAATTATTATTTACATCAGACATTACTGGCAGTAGTCAGAAGCCCATAAGCCACAACATGACCACCAATCCTACGAAGGGATGTGGTGTTACACAATAACTGATTTAGATAGGCAGTCGCTCCATGTAAAATACTAGTGTTCAGCTGCATCCGGTCGGATTGGCTGCCCACCCTAACGTAGTTCTGAAAAGGCTAGGCAGATTGATTGTCATTACTTTACTAGACATAAAGATTATCGGATTAGCTACATCAAGGTAGTCAATCAATTAAAAATTACTATACTAATTACTGTTGCTTTCGGAGGCCTCTGTTTTTTTTGGAGGCCTAAATTAATTTTATGTTATTAAACAGTACCCGGGCGGCAGTACTGCCCATTTACCTTACATAATCTCTTAGTGTCGTCTCTCACGACACCCTCAGGAAGCCTTTGGAATTCTTTGTATTTAAAGGCCTTGCATTATGCCCGTAGATTCCTTCAGTAAATATTTGATGGAGATTCTTGACAATATTAAACGTAAAGTTTATTTTTAAGAGGCTCTTGTGCTCACAGAAAGTGGTATTGGATTATATCGCGTTGACTGATTTTCGTAGCGATTAGCTACGGAGGCTACAGGTTTTCGCTACGCACTGCTACGGCGGACACTGATTTTCGTAGCGATTGTCTACGAAATCTGTACATTGTTGCCATGGTCTACGGGATTTCTAATGGATGCCTAAATAAGGCTAAAAGGTGGAAGTGTGCGGAATCTACAGATTTTCATGCTTGCTACCAATTGTCTACGGAGTTTTCGTAGCGGAATTTTCGTAGCATATGCCAACGAATGCTAAGAATCGGATAAGAATGCCTACGAATACTTTGGATATGACAGTGTCTGGTGTCCTCGACTCGTCACCAGTCTGTCATGTCCGTGACGGTGTGACTGACAGTTTTACGGGTCGTCAGAAGCCCGAAAGTCTGACAGTCTGTCTTACCAAAGGGTATCGTATTACCCAGTAACTGGGTTGTGAAGCTAAGACAGTGTTCAGCTACATCCGGTTAGACTGGAAGCCGACCCCAACATAGCTGGGAAAAGGCTAGGCATATTGACTCTGTTATATTATTGGGTAACTGTTATTATATTTAGAGTTGAGTGGCTTTCTTATTATTTCCCCGTAAGAATCAATCAGCAAGAAAAAATGACTATTTTATTAGCTTTCAAATGTCGGGAGATATTATTACCGATCTAGTCCAATGACACTTGTGACTCTCGTAATTATTTAGTAGTTCAATATATCATCGAATGCCATTAGCAGTTAGTGTACTTGCGCTCTGTGTGGGTCACCTTCAAATACCATTAGCAATAGACTGTTTTATTATGTGTTAATAGAGATTAAGAGGTTTAGAGCCTGTTTCATAAAATAATTTATCGACGAGCACTACTCACCGAATAAATTAAAAGCCTGGAAGTAAGAGTGGGTTGTCAACGACGCGGGTCCAGTGCATTACTATAGTAAAAATGTCTGTCAGTCAGATACCTTGTCACCCATTAACAGCTGAACAGATTTCGATGAAATTTAGCTCACGGGTAGATCACAACCTGGGTTAGGACAAAGGATACTCTTTATCCCGGTAGTTTCGTAGTATACATAATCAGCCTATAATATTCCCACTGCTGGGCCATAGACCTCCTCTAAGCGAGTGGGAGTGGGCCGTAATCTACCACGTGCGCCCAGTGCGAGCTGATAGTTGTCACACGTCTTTGAATTTTTGGTTCTAGGACATGCTGGTTTCCTTACGGCGTTTTCTTTCACTGTTTTTGAGAACAGTAGTGATGTAGTGATGAAAAATTTACACAAAGTAAAGCGCCTGTCTGAGTTCGAACTCGTAAGTCGCGGCTGTTATAATTGGGCCATCATTGCTCACATAAAGGTAGGTAGGTAGGGTAGGTAGGATAGGTAGGGTAGGTAGAGTAGGTAAGCTAGGTAGGCAGGTGCGCCGTAGATAAGTACTTTATCCGTGAAGCCGCCGGGTAAAGCTAGTATATAAATAAATTAAAAATGTAATAGAATCTGTAAAGAAACAACTGCCGTGTAATTGTCTTCTGCACACAGTACCCGAAATTGGTTATTGAACACGTGACATGAAATTTCTCACACAAATTAAAATCAATAACTTTTCAGAAACTGGTGATAAACTCGGCATCAGTAATTATTCGTCAACAATTTACTTATACACATAAAATGGAGCTCGTGGCTCAGTACTAACAGCCGCACAAGTCAATCCATCAGGTTAAGCCACGCTTGCCGGGCTTGGTCGTGGATGGGTGACCATCTTTACATACCGAGACTCCGCCGTGCCTCGGAAAGAACGTTAAGCCGTTGGCCCCAGCTGTCATTTGTGCATCTTTGACAGTTGTCAGAACCCCGAAAATCTGACAGCCAGGGTATCGTTTTGCCCAGTTACTGGGTTGTGGAGGTCAGGTAGGCAGTCACTCCGTGTAAAATACTGGTATTCAACTGCATCCGGTTAGACTGGAAGCCAACACCAACATTGTTGAGAAAAGGCTAGGCAGATGATGATGATCTTTATCATTTTATGTTTGAACCTAAAAGAGACCATGAGTTCTGAGTTTGTTTCTGCATTTCTTCTCAGATAACAGTCAGCTAGGAAATAACGGCGCCAATAGATTTAAAATAATGACATGTTCTTATAATATCTACTTCATCACTACATAGTATAAAACAAAGTCGCTTTCTCTGTCCCTATAACCCTATGTACTGTAGAGGATGGAAGATCCTCTACTGAGGGGGCTCAGTGGTAGAGCGTGTAATGTGGGTATAGGGCTTCTATACTATGAAGATAAACGCTTGTGCAGTTTAAACGTATGAACTTATATTTTCACTTGGTTATAACGAATACATCTGTTAAGCTTTGCTGCGGGACGTCAAGTCTAGAATATATAAAATCCTAATCTATCTTATAATTATTTGAAAGGTTCGAATGCCGTCAGATAAATACCAGCCATGTACAACATAAGGTTTTACTCTAAGGCTCTACATCAGCTACGCCCCCCTTGAGTAAAAGGGAACACTTAGTTTTAAAATAACTAAGCCCTTTTACTCTTGGCATCCGAATCTATCTATTCCTACCCCTACCTAGCCTAATATTAAAATTACCTATCCCCGGGAGAATCTACATGTGAGGTCTGGCCTTTGCAAAGGCAGGCTCAACTCTGGCAAAGCGAATCTTACGACATCACAAGAGTCCATGAATGCATTAATGTGTGCCCATGAGCACACAAACTAACGCTAGGCCAGTTTGAACCCCACTGCACCAAAACCCGGGGCAAAGGGTGCAGCCAGCCTCCGAAAACAAACAATGATATGAAAGTTCATATCGACCCTGATGGGGTTGACTGCAAAGAAGGCTGAACTTAAAAACGTTTCATGCCCATACTCCAGATATGAAACCACAATATGGGTATCAAGATATGGGTACCCCATCCTCAGTTAGACCAATTGTGTCAACCTGACACACTTTGCAAGGCTACGCCCCGTTAGCAAAGTAGGCCTCAACTCAGGACGAGTGTCACCCCTTCTCTCAAGATGAACCCAACAAAATGCTCTGGAGCACGATCATGCTAATCTTATAAAGCACTAGAGAAATATGAAGACGAAGTGTCGCTCTGACGCTTTGACGCGGCGAGGTGTGTCTCCCACACGCTCATCCGGCAGCGTCTCATTCATTTTTGATCACCATATTATGCAATAAACACAAAGAGATATGCATCAATAAACTATATCTTAAAACCAAGCTAAAATAATGAGAAAATGTTGTTTACATCTGGTTGATCTTAAAACCAAACTAAAATAATGAGAAAATGTTGTTTACATCTGTTTGACATGTCAACAAGTGCCAAATATGTCTAAAATTGACAATTAATTATCAACATAAAAAAGAAAAGTCTTTAACCTATTTAGCTGTAAAAAGTTTTTGTTCGCTACTACTTATCTCAAAAATTATGCAGCGACATGATATGAAAACTATTTGGAGTCGTAATTATATAATTCTAAAAAGTGAAAACTTCCATCTATTAAAAATGTTTCGAAACCTCTTTTTATTTGATTTTGTAAACCCATACTGTAAAAAAGCAAATTTATTTTCAAAAAGTTTACGAGTTTTCCTATGACCTCTTTTGGTCATAATTTTGGAAACAAACTTTTTCCTTTTAATTTTTCTGACATACAAAGTCATATTCTGAAGACGTCTAAATCTGAAATTGTCATTATTTTTATATGTCACAGAGCCGTTCAAGAAAATTTTATTTCTATGTTGATTTTTCTTTTTAGTATTACAAACATGTTTAACTCTATCTTTCACCATTCGCCGATGTATGAACAAGTTACGATAAGTGTTTGTAACCACCATCGCTGAAGAACTAACAAAATGCTCACTCTCCTCCGCCTCTATCTTTGAAAACTCTAACGTTGAAGATTCAATAAATGGTTCATTTTCCTTCATCTGCACCATTTCGCTTCTCAATGTATGTGACTCCGCGTCAACCACAACCAACTCTTGGACACTTACATGCAATGAAATGGATACGAGACCATTTTCATCAATACGATCAACAGCGATGTTATTTTTATTTAGTTTTACATCGTGATCATGGTAATATTCATCATTATACTCTGAAACGGAATCATCATTAATAACAGGACTGGACCGACCCGATTCGTCCAATTCTTCCTTGTGTTCTGACTCGAACACTTCCGTCTCCTCATCAACATCACAGCTGTCTAGGCAGCTTTGCGCGTGAGCGCCAACAGCATCATCAACGTCGTCATCAACGCTGCTAACAACATCATCATCATCACTGCTCACAAGGCAGCTTGGCTCCATATCTAGCACCTTCTCTTCTGTTGCGCTAGAAATTTTAACAGCATCAACACAAACATTTACAAAATTCTCCTGTCTGTCAACCTCAGACAGTTCTTGTGCTGCCCCAGGTGAGGAAACATCCTCCACAGCAACATTTACTACATTTTCCAACACAAATGGAACACACATTCTTTTGTGAACTCTGCACGGGAACTCTTTCCTCAGTGCGTCACACATCGCTTCAAAACTGATCTCTTGATCATTATACAAAATTGTCGAATAATAAATGCGGGCTGGACCTTGCATAAATGCGCCCATAATCAGAGCCCAATTGCTCTTAATCCACTTCTTATCAATGGCTAACACTTGAAATTCGGCTAAGAAATCCTCAAAGCATACGCCGTTGTAGGCGGAATAAACAATCATGCTCTCCATGGTAACCATAATGACAAAACTATAAAAACCACTTAGCTTTATATATCCAGGCGTTGTTTCATTCGCCTGCTTTATTCGCTTTGCTTCATATATACGACTAGGGCGTCGTTTTTATAATATTGCGCACCACTTGTTCGTGCAGTCGCATCCACCACCAGATGCGTAAACATATACTCGTAGAAACAGTTTTCCCCATATATTTCGTTTTTAAATTATTATACTTGTTCGTGCAGATATTATCAGGTTCTGCACACACCGAAAAACAAACGAGCGGGATCGTACCGCGTCTTCTAGTGGAGACCCTGGCGTACTCCACCAAAATGTAGAGGATGGAAGATCCTCTACTGAGGGGGCTCAGTGGTAGAGCGTGTAATGTGGGTATAGGGCTTCTATACTATGAAGATAAACGCTTGTGCAGTTTAAACGTATGAACTTATATTTTCACTTGGTTATAACGAATACATCTGTTAAGCTTTGCTGCGGGACGTCAAGTCTAGAATATATAAAATCCTAATCTATCTTATAATTATTTGAAAGGTTCGAATGCCGTCAGATAAATACCAGCCATGTACAACATAAGGTTTTACTCTAAGGCTCTACAGTACCTATGCTATAAATCTTTAAAACTACGCAATCGATTTTGATGCAGTATTTTTTAATAGATAGAGTGATTCAAGAGAAAGATTTATGTGTATAATTTGTCGACATATTATGCGGGCGAAGCCGCAGGCGGAAGCTAGTACAGAAATAAACATTTCTTTTCATTTGGACATGTACTTAAAAACAAACCTTAGTTTGTATATCTGTAGGTAGACACTGGCATACAATAAAAAACAGGCCAGTTTTTAATTAAAAATCAAACAGCCAGTATCATGAGGAACAAAGAAATGTTCAGTCCAACATGGCCGGCGGTTGGCTGGTGTTGCTACACTGAAATTGAATCACGCTCCAGTTGTCACGCTGTGTAGAGTTCAATTTGAAAATGACTTGACTTGACTGTGTTATCAAGTTAGAATTAGTGGAGTGCAGTGCTTAGCATTGTGCCTTACCACCATAGCTTTTTACCAGGTATTAGTTTTGTGTTCAATATGGTCTGCTGCTGCAACTATGGAATTGTATCGCGTTCCAGTTGTCACGCTGTGTAAAGAAATTTCTAAATCATAGCTTAATCACTACATAGTATAAAACAAAGTCGCTTTCTCTGTCCTTATATGCCTATGTATGCATAAATCTTTAAAACTACACAACTGATTTTGATGCAGTTTTTTTAATAGATAGAGTGATTCAAGAGGAAGGTTTATGTGTATAATTTGTCGACATAGTATGCGGGCGAAGCCGCGGGCGGAAGCTAGTAATTTACATAGACAGATAGATAACTCTTTATTATGGACATCGAATGTGGATGTTTAAAGAAATAAATAATATTTGGAATCGTACCCCGTAATTTTTTACATAGAAACATATGAATATCAATCAATCAATCTGCCTGCCTTTTCCCAACTATGTTTGGGGTCGGCTTCCAGTCTAACCGGATGCAGCTGGAGCGGATATTTAACATGGACCGACTGCTTATAGAGCGGATATTTGACCTCCATAACCCAGTCAGTAACGGGGTAATATGATACCCCTTTGGTAAGACTGGCTGTCAAACTTTCAGGCTTCTTTCGTAACGACTGTCAAAGATCCACGAATGACAACTGGACCAACGGCGTAACGTGCTTTCCGAGGCACGGAGGAGTCTTGATAGGTAAAGATGGTCACCCATCAAAGGGCTAAGTGTAGCTTAACCTGACGGATCGATCCGTGCGGCTGTTATAACTTAGCCCTTTTAACAATAAAAAATAGACCATTTTGCGAGAAACTAGGAAGAAAGTTGGTCGCTGTCGCTGCTACTTCGAAATTAAATCTGTCACGGTCTGTGTAGAAGTTTCTTTATTTATCGTCTGAATTCCGCTCTGACTGAAAACTCATTCGAGTAAACTACTTCTTAGGCCGTGTTTTATGGCGAATTACTAATATTATGCCGTACGTATCTAATTAGAATATTAGAGATGATATACAAAGAAAGAAAAAAAAATTCTGCACAAACAAAACGCACATTTCTAAAAAGATATTTCAGGAATATCTGTTTCAGTTGCTTGTGTTGCCTTTACATTTAAACTTCTTTTAAACACTACGAAATATCAGACAGTTTCCTTAACAAAGAAAAGTTGAGTCCAACACGGGCGCTGTTGTTGCAACTTTGAGATTAAATCACGCTCCAGATGTCACGCTGTATAGAATAGAAGTTCATCTTCTGTTTTGTTCTTAGAGTAGTGGTTTGTGTGGAGTAGTTTATGGTGCAGCACGTTTGTAATTATTGGAAGTACTGAAAACTTTGTTTTTTTTCTAATAGACGGAAAAAATATCCACAGCAAAACGTGTTTGCAACTAACAGAATAAAATTAACTTTCACGCAGTAATAGAACCAAAAACTTATTTGTTCAAATTGCCTTAAATGTGTTTTTTACAAACTTTCAAGTTACCAAAAACTTCGTTTTTTCGATATGATTGTCTCATTGGTCTAGTGGTTGCACGCTCTGCTACTTAACACGAGGTCTGAAGGGATCCCAGGTGTTATTGGGTTTTTCCATCAGGAATTTCTCAGTAGCTGCTCGGAATCTGGATTTAGGCCCGGTTAATGGCCATATGCTCGCCCCCTATTACGTGGGACATAAACATAACTGGACTCTCTTCCTTACCTTTTGGGAAAGCAAGGCGTACTGTTATGTTGTTCTTCGCTAAGTTGCATAGAAATGGCCCAAAAATTTCCTTAGCAACACGTATT
The DNA here is from genome assembly GCA_951799385.1 of Hyppa rectilinea. Lineage (NCBI taxonomy): Eukaryota > Metazoa > Arthropoda > Insecta > Lepidoptera > Noctuidae > Hyppa > Hyppa rectilinea. The sequence continues at coordinate 8,350,623 of OX637325.1, forward strand.
CTCGTCGTCGTCTAATAAAAACAAATTATTCACTCGTGTCAACTCGTGTGATATTTATTTATTAGACTATGTATAAAATGTCGAGCTCGCGGCTAAGTAATAAAAGTCGCACAAGTCGATCCATCAGGTTAAGCTACACTTGTCAGGGTTGATCTTTGGATGGGTGACCATTTTTACATATCGAGACTCCTCCGTGCCTCGGAAAGAACGTTAAGCCGTTGGTCTTAACGTTCTCAGTCTTACCAAGGGGTATCGTATTACCCAGTTACTGGGTTGAGGAAGTCAGATAGGCAGTCGCTCTATGTATAACACTGGTATTCAGCTGCATCCGGTTAGACTGGAAGCCGACCCCATCATAGTGGCGAAAAGGTTAGGCAGACTGATTGAGACTATGTATAACTTTATCTATATATCCCATTAGCCAATTAGAAAGGTGGTACTGGTCTCGAATTGAGTTACGAGCTCTGGATTAAATTTCAAGTATCGCCATTAATGGAGACTGCTTCAATACGACCAACAAAAAATAGGGACATTGCACAACCGAACAAGTTCCGTTGGTACATCGAAATGGAATCACGCTCCGAATACCGACAGGCGGCGTGCTCAATACTTTTCATCTGTCGGTTATCGTTGTTATATTACGTGAACGTGACAGGTTCTCTCTGATAAATTTTAGGTACATTCTGAACAGCGTGACAGCTGTCATCGTTGTATAAATAGGCGGTTAGTATTATGTGTGATGCTTAGCAACTGATGGTACATTATTTTATGAAATATTTGGTACAAGTCGGTACATGTTTTGACCAAAAAATGAATAGGTTGGCTATTCATTTTTGGCTATTTTGGGACTTTGTGCACTGAAGTCATATTATATCTTGAGATAAGTTTTATTTCTGTTCTCATTTACGTGGACTATGAATTTTGCTAAGTACTTAAATGTCCAAAGTTACACAGGGCATAAACTTAACTGGAGAAACTGGGTGTAAACATTTCGACAATTATGTTTAAGTCCGTTGTTAAGTAGTCGTACACCCATGCGATGTCTGTATTTCTTGATGGGGTAGGCTCCTTTGGAACAATGTTATGTTTTATGTACAAAGTTTATATTTTAAGATGCAAAGATCTAGTTCATTAGTTGGAAAATCTCTAGATCTCCCTTCAAATGGTTGTGCTGAATCACAGAACAGATAAAGAAGTCCTCCTTAACTGTTCTGTGTGCTGAATGGTGCTAATGCTAATCCATGCGTCGTGTTTGTAAACGGGCGCCGTCATGGATATGATTTGAGACACGGCTCTTTTAAAATTTAATTTAATTTTTGAACTGTTTTTGATTTCTTTTTTAATTTTTTTTATTAAGGGCACTTTTTCGTTCTGCATCGTACTCGCGTGTATAATTTCAACATGAATGATGTAACCCATATTTTGTATGGGTTGGGTTGAAATATGGTTATTTTGATTTGAAAGAGAATCCATGGAGTTTCTGGCCCGTTCTTCTCCGTAGGTTTCTACCTACTGCTTCGGAATGGGCAATTAGCTTCATCTTTTGACTGTAATTGGTTTATTTGAAATAAATGCTTTGAGTTTGAGTGTTGAAGAGCCAAATGCAATTATACAATTTTACTGCTCAACCATTCGCTTGTCTTGACTTCCAACAGACGCGGTCTAAGTTAATAAAGAGCAGTCCATATTAAATCTACTCAGGATCTTACGCCTCTGGAATAATTAAACAGTCAGCTAATTATTACCTAGTTCTTGGTAAAGGCAAGGCTAAAGGAATTAAGTAAAAAGGATAAGCGGCAACCTAATCTTTTTTGGCTTTTCCTGTTAATACGACCTCTCCTTGATTTATCAAACCGTTGGTTCTTTCTTTTTTTCGTGTGGTTAGTGACCAACCTGGTGTCAGAGTTTTTATGCTGCCCACGGGCCTCTGACTTAGCTTCACATGCTGTTAAGAAATTCTGTCGGACATGCTGGTTTTCTCACGATGTTTTCCTTCACCGATTTTTAAGCAAGTGATAATTATACAATACGCACATGAATCCGTGAAATCAGAGATGCGACTCTTGCAGTTCGACGGTCACACCATTAGGCTATCAGTGCTGCGTTGGCTCTGTATGGCTATCTTTGTGAGACCCATATTGGTAGTAAAACCAAGCACTGAATTTACTAGAAATGTGCAAAAATAAATAAAAACTTTTTAGGGCGAATGTCACCAGTGAAACTAAACGCAATTAGAATAAAAACCCCGTGTAAGGGCTGTCAGTGTACTGCGAGGATCGCCCAGAGGACACGGTAGAGCACACGGTGCAAACCTGCCCCGCAGGCGATCGGCGGCGGCGACCTCTCGCGTCCGGCCCTGGTGCAAGCCATGGTCCGGGGCGAGAGGGAGTGGGAGGCAGTCACCTCCTTCTGCGAAAAAGTCATGCTCGCGAAGGAGGTGGCGGGATGGGAGAGAGAAAGGTCTTCCCGTCCCAGCCGCCGCAGGAGACGCCCCGGGCGTCGGGAGCCACGTGACGACTCCCGGCCACCGTAGGCGCGGGCCTGCGGGCGGTGAGTAATGGGTGACTCACCGTCCGATCAGCACCAGACCCGTGCCGTACGGCGCGTATATGTTCCACGCGCGCCTCAAAGAGATGTCAGCATATGAAGGGGCCCCCCAGGGCCAAGCCTGCCGGGTAAGCGGGATTGTCCGAAAGGGTTACCGCTACCCCGGAACATAAAGGGCTACGGAAGGAACATGGATGGGTTTTAGTCACTACGAGTCTGACACTCCCTTCCGCTCCACCCAGAGCGGGAGCAGTCATTGGATGATTCCCCAGCCTTAAAAAAAAAAAAAAAGGGCTGTCAGTGTCATTTTTGTCTATGGAAAATTGACACTGACAGGTATATAATAATGGGTCTTGAACCCGGTTTAATTTAGTTGATCGCATATTCGCATCCAGAAATTGGTGCTTGATGCAATTTAAAAGCGATTTATAAAATTGATAACGTGATTTTTATTTCAATGTTTTATTAGGCGGGCAAAATCACTGTGGAATTTTTAATCTTTGCCACGTGTCTGTAATAAAATCCTTCTAAACTATGCTATAATTGTTGAACTGTCATGGCGTACCATAAAAATATTAAAACAGACTCATTTCCCTTAATTTATGGGGATCTTTCATTTCCCACGTGCGTAGTCGACGCGTAGTAGCTACGAAACGCTACGGTGCTACGACGCTACGAGCTTTTGGGGTGTTTTAATATTCCCATTCCGTTTCTGTTTTTGGGTACTTTTACACACAGTTAAGCACTGATAGAGTAGTTACTCACGTTTCCTGGTTGCTATACTCTTTATCTAAGAGTTAATTTTTTTATAGCTAGAAATCAAAGGTGCATAGTCACTCATAGGTTGATAGTTTAGAGTGTATTCGTATTTTCTTTCATAATAGTAGCTCGGCTTGACCTTTATAAGTTTCTGCAAATTGGCATCAGTAATTAACTTTGATGTTGAAGCACTGTAATTATACATAGGTCACAGATCGCTATAGTGCGTAGGTTCGCTTCTGTCCACTTCGTGTAGGCGTTAATGCTTCGTTTACATACTTAACATTACATCAAGCCTTATAGGCTTGGAAGAATAGCTAGAGGCTTTTAGTACACCCACATTTCATCATATTTAAGTTTTGTACAGGGAGTCTATTGCTTAATAGCTTTCAAAACGGTGAAGGAAAACATCGTAAGGCAACGGGCATGTCCTTTTCTTATTAAGTTTAGAGTGGGAAATCATTAAATGACTCCTCCCTCTGGATGGAGCGGTAAGGAGTGTCAGACTCTTACTGACTAAAACCCATCCATGTTCCTTCCTTAGCCCTTTATGTTCCGGGGTAGCGGTAACCCTTTCGGACAATCCCGCTTACCCGGTAGGCTTCGGCCCTAATGGCTCCCTTCACATGCTGACATCTATTTGAGGCGCGCGTGAAATACGTACGCGCCGTAACGGGAATGTCCTAGAACCAAAAATTCGTAACATGACATGACATCTTCCAAGCCGCACTGGGCCCGCGCGGTGGATGACCGACTCCCACTCATAGAGAGGATGCCTGCGTCCCAGCAATGGAAACACTATAGGCTGATTATGTTTAAATGTATTATGCTAAATCTAGATTAGTAATAGAGCAGGAACATAGTCTATATTAATTGCCTCCAAGTTTAATAATAGTCAGAGGGCAAAGCTCGTCGAATTGCGTGGGCAGTTGGGAGTCACAACCCACGCTACAGACGAGATACGAGATTTGCTAGAGTGTTCTTGTTTATCTATATTTACAACCCTGCGTAGGACGGGTTGCGTACTCTTCAGTCAATATGAAGGTACTAGAACGCAAAATGTAGGTTTTTTGACCTTTGGTGTTGTGATAGTTAATGTTGCTATAATATACCTTCGTGGCCATACTTATACAGGGTTATTTGTAAAACACCAGAAACCTCTTAAGAGGCCATTGTACTCATCATTATGAACAACTTAAACTATGGGACCAAACCTAAAATCGCGAAAAAAAAAATCAGCTGTTCCTTACATTTTGACGAGTTATACGAACATAAATGTAGGGGAGTTTTTGAAGATTTTTGGATTTTTGGACAATAAAAACTACTGAACGGATCTAGATGCAATTTAGCACACAGATAGTTTAGAACCTAGATTAATACATAGGTCCCTAGGTAGGAGCCTAGTGGTGTGACCGCCGGTCTGCCAAGTCATAGGTCTCGAGTTCGAACCCATGGCACGCATCTCTGATTTTTCGGATTCATGTGCGTATTGTATAATTATCACTTGCTTAAAATCTATGAAGGAAAACATCGTGAGGAAACCGGCATGCTTGAGAGATATTTCTCAACAGCATGTGATGCTAAGTCAGAGGCCCATGGGCAGCATTAAAACTCTGACACCAGGTTAGTCACTAACCACACGAAGAAGAAGAATACATAGGATACTTTTATCCCGGTGGAAGTATGTTCTGTCGAAGAATTCCAGACATCCACCCGGGAGAAGCCGCTGGCTGAGGCTAGAACGACAATAAATTTTATTAAACCTCTTATATCTTTTTTCTTTGAGGGTGGGAAATCATTGAATGACTCTTCACGCTCTGGGTTTAGCGAAAGAGTTTCAGATTCTTACTGACTTAATCCATGTTCCTTCCTTAGCCCTTTATGTTGCGGGGTAACGGTAACCCTTGAAAACCTCTCATATCTAATGATGTTCGTATACAAAAATTCAAACATACAAAATACATCTATGGTTAAGTCACTATCCTAGGCAAAATCTAGTCGGCCCATTATTCACTACTATTTAGTTTAAAAAAAAACACGTTTTCAGTTACATAGTTATTTAAAATGGTCCTGTGTGTGTGGTTTAATGTGTTAGTACTATTAGCATTTTCATTTATTGCCGTGTTATCGTGTCGTAGTCCAGTGTAGTTAGATCGTCTAAAATAAGGTATGATTTATGAAAAATCCCTATTTTTTGAATTCGCATCGAAACGTAACAAATTTCGTACACCAAATCCAGGATGTGATTGTTGACAGAAAATCAAGAACCCTCCCTAAACGTTACATTCCTCCAATATTGGCGCAGCGTGCCAAAAGAGAACAAATGACTTTGCCAAACATTCGTCGGACAACTTTTAAATTGAATCACGCTCTGGATATTGTGTCACGATGTTCAGAACTTTCTAACGGCGCTCCAGCGTGACACTAGAACATGTTAATATATTTTTCATGAACGGTTGACATTACACTGAACTTTACCGCTTTAACTTTAGAGTCAAAGTTCAACGATAAGATAACATAAAAGATAAAGTTTGTTTATAAAAATCATTATTATGTATTCTTAAAACAAACGAGAGCAAGATTCAAAATGATTAAAAAAATCTGTAAGAAATGGGACATAATTATAACCTCATACAGCCTGTAATACTGGACCTATACTAACAATGGCTGTCATTTGTGCATCTTTGACAGTCGTTACGGGTCGTCAGAAGCCCGAAAATCTGACAGCCAGTCAAGGGGTATCGTATTGCCCAGGTACTGGGTTGTGGAGGTCAGATAGGCAGTCGCTCCATGTAAAATTCTGGTAGTCAGCTGCATCCGGTTAGACTAGAAGCCGATCCCAATATAGTTGGGAAAAGGCTAGGCAGATGACTAACAAACGAGGTGTCAGTGGTTTTGTCTTGATTTGAAATATTACCAAGGCCAGAAATTGAGTTAAGAATACAGTTTTCCATTCAACATTTTCTTAGCCAATTTTAGTTTACCCCTTTCTCGCTTTTCTACAATAGAAACACCATAAAAGAAAACAGTTGGAATTGAATCACGCTCTAAATATACCATTCAGAGCTTTTCATCCGCCGTGATTGTTGCAAACTTACAAATACGTTAATATTTCATGAACTTCTCTCTCCTTTTGTATTATTATTTTCTTTTGTATTTTTTTCTTCTCGTCTTTTGTTAAAATAGAACGTTGTTATTCTTTTGTTTGTGGTTTCAACTAATATGTTTTGTCAAGCTGCTTTGCATGAGGGAGGCAACGAAACAGACCAGCAGTCCAGCACAATTAAAACATTGACATAATTACTAGGTACGCTTTTAGACGTTTTCTGTTCTCTCGTTTTTGTTGGTATGAGATAAACAGTCATATCTGATCAATCAATTATCTGCCTAGCCTTTTCCAAACTATGTTGGGGTCGGCTTCCAGTCTAACCTCCATAGCACAGTAACTTGGCAATACGATACCCCTTGGTAAGACTGGCTGTCAGATTTTCGGGCTTCTGAGGACCCGTAAGGCCGTAACGACTGTCAAAGATGCACAAATGACAGGCGGGACCAACGGCTTAACGTGCTTTCCGAGGCACGGAGGAGTCTCGGTATGTAAAGATGGTCACCCATCCACGGCCAACCCCGGCAAGCGTAGCTTAACCTGTGCGGCTGTCAGTATTTAGCCACGAGCTCCTCAGTCATATCTGATCATCGGCCAATATTTTATAGTACCTACTTACTAATTCCATACCGGCTAGTTTAAAATGTCGGTAGCGGGGCTGACTACTCAAATGCGTCAGTCAGCTGCGCTACCAGTATGCTGACAGGGTGCGTAACTGAACGCGATCATGCGGTACATCTAAACTGCATTTGACAGCTGTCAGTGTCAATTTTTTTGGGAAAAGTGACACTGAGAGCCCTAGAACGCAGTTGAAATGATCGCTGTTCGCGTTTAGTTTCATCGATGAAATTGGCACTTACTTGTTTTACCTCCATCTAAGCGCTTGTAAAGATCGTGACGGCACGAGAGCAAATTTAGCGGCCGTTGGACTTTTTTTTACCCATCCTCTTAAAGTAACCTAGTAGTAAGTTATAGCTAGACTTTTTATTAGGGTTCGCTCAATATTTTTACGTCCTCACTCTCATATTTTTCCAGTCCCTAATATATGAAGTTTAATAATAAAAAATATGGCTCAACGGAATGTATCCATACTTCCACATCTATAACAAAATGTCTGTCAGTCGGTTACCTTTTCACGCATTACAGGCTGAACGGATTTCGATGAAATCTGGCTCACGGGTAGATCATAACCTGGGTTACGACAAACTATAATTTTTATCCAGGTAGTTTTAGTTATCAGAGTACAGACATCAAGTTACCACAATCTGTCAAATTTCTTTGATAGTATTTCAACTATATTGCAAAGACATAAGGTTCATTTTTAATTGAGTTAATTTGACAGTTAGGGTTAGCTTGAAGTGCTGGCGTCTGTACAATGTTCCCACTGCTGGGCCACAGGCCTCCTCTAGGTGGGTCACGTACCACGCGGGCCCAATGCGGGTTGATAGAATTTTTGGTTTATGACACAATCCGGTTTCCTCAAGATGTTTTCCTTCACCGTTTTTAGATCAGTGGTGATGAAATTATTTACACAAAGTAAAGCGCTTGTCTAGGTTCGAACCTACAACTCAGAACTTGTAAGTCGCGGCCGTTACGACTGCGCCACCACTACCCTTAATTCGGTAGTATGTCGAGCGTTATTTGCTAACATCTGCGCGGACGAAGCCGCGGGCCATAGCTAGTCTTTCACATTTGTTACATAAGCATATGAAAATCAATAAGGGATGGTCTTATCTTTTGTTTTTTTTATCTTTGATCCTGATTCAGCTATCTCAAGGGTTGAAAGCAAATATTATGTAAATTGTGATTTAGTTACGTTACTATGTTAGGTTGGATGGAGTATTTTGTTCGGGTCTGTGTGTTCTTAAAGATAATATCATGCCTCTATTTTTTGATGGAGTAGACAGAGGTGTGTAAAATGTTTTCGCCAGTTATGTGTTAAGGCAAAAATATTAAAGTTTTAAGCCAAATATTTATAACAGGACGAGTGGGGTTTGTGGCTAAGTAATAAACAGCCGTAAGGGTCGATCGACGAGGTTAAGCTTCCACCAGGACCCCTCCATGGTTCGGAAAGCACGTTAAGCTATTGGTCCCGCATTAAGCTGTCATTCATGGTTCCTTATCAGTCGTTACGGAGAAGTCCTGAAATTCTGACAACCAGCCTTACCAAGAGCCCTTCGGTACCCCTTGGAAGGGTTATCATATTACCCAGTTACTGGGTTAAGCAATTCAGATCGGCAGTTGCTCCATGTAAAATACATTCAGCTGCATTCGGTTAGACTGGAAGCAGACCCCAATATTGTTGGGAAAAAGCTAGGTAGATAAGGTGTTGTATAAGAGGACAAGTATATGGCATTAGTTGGGTACAAATCCAGACTCTTAGTGAAAACACTGGCTTGAAGACAAATCCATTACCTAGCTTAGCATTCATCCTCCCGACTAACGAAGAATATAAGAAGAACAAAAAAGTTTGGGCCTGATAGAACATCGTCTCCGTCTTCTACTTTGAGCAGTGTTGGCTTAGTGGCAACGATCAACCAGTACATACCAAGACTCCTCCATACCTGGTCCCGGCTATCATTCGTAGATCTTAACCAATATGATACATCTCCTTCAGTGGAATCCACTGAAGCCGAGTGAAGACGAGATACTGTTAATAACGAAATTCAATTGGTTGTTTAAAACACATCTCCCTTCTCGACTCTCCCCGCTTTGGTGGAGTCCGAGGCTAGTAGAGTGGTGGTGGCCTAGTGGTATCTGCCACAATTATAGGTCGTGTGTTGAAAGCCCAGCAAGGCGCTTTACTATGTGTAAATAATATTATTACCACTGCTCTCAAACGGCGGAGGGAAACATTGTGAGAAAAGCATCATGTCTTTTTTTTTTTTTACGGCTGGGAAATCATCCAATGACTTTTCCCGCTCTGGGCGGAGCGGAAGGGAGTGTCAGACTCTTACTGACTAAAACCCATCCATGTTCCTTCCTTAGCCCTTTATGTTCCGGGGTAGCGGTAACCCTTTCGGACATTCCCGCTTACCCGGAAGCATCATGTCCTGGATCCAACAATTCAAAGACGCGACAATTACCAATCTGCGCTGGTTCCACGTAGTGGATTCCGACCCACCCTCTCTCACCAAGAACAGGCTTGTGTCCCAGCAATGGGAAAATTATAAGCTACATTTCGAACTGTCATAATTTTTTACATGATCTGCTCGGGTGAAAATAGTTCGAGGTTATCTATATCCCGCAAACTAACGTCACCTTATTTTATTTTTTTTATTTATCATTTATACAAATTATCACAGGATTACATATTAAATAGCAACCAAAAACCACTAAGGTTTAAACTTGTGCTATCATGAGTTTATCTTAATACCTATCTATCTATACAATGATGCATTTTATGTACGCGTTATTGCCGATACAATTAATGTTATATTTAGTTCCGTTCTCCAGTTACAGTCATCCCTATAAAATACTTAAAAAATATTGCATAAGTTTACATTTGACATTTTTAAGTGTAATACATTTGTTTAATTCTGAGGGTAGACTATTAATACGTATCGGTATAATGTAACCGGTCGTTCGCTCGCCATATCTAAGATTTAATGGAGAGATTTCACAGACTACATCCTTCTGTACCCAGATATTGGGCGTACATTACGCCTTTTTAATAAAGAGCTATAACTCCAATAAACATGAATAATATTAAATAAAAAACAAATGTATTTTAATAACATAATACACGCGTAACTTACTATAATGTTGGTAAAACAATCTACTTGATTGTTATTTTATGTCCGGCGCAAATGATATTTTGATGAGGATTTTACCTATTAGGTACGTATATGTATGTATATTATAGAGTAATTTGTTTTGGGGGACATTATATAATTTGGGTTAGGATAAGTACATAAGAGGTTTTATTAAGATAACAGTCACTAGGTTGGTTTTTGAAGGTCTTTGTAGCATATTTTTTCAACCTTAAACTCAAACACAAAGCATCTACACTCGAGAGCAATGAATCCGGGTCACTTAAAGAATGTTAAAAATCTCGGAAACTAAAAATGATAGGTTAATGCAATAAATTGTATTTAATAGACAATGTAATACTCCTTAAATGAAAGTAAAAAAAATATGAGTCACCATACATTTTATTAACACAAAATTACTTAAAGAAAAAAACTGCTGATCTCTCCTTAAAACAAAAATAGGAAACATGAAATTTTTGAACTTTATTACGATTTTCTTGAATTTTAATACTTCGTATTGCCTCCTCGTGCTTCCATTACTGCGTTTACGCGGTTTGGCATGCTGTACACCAAGTTCCTTATACGATTTTGGGGAATATTCTCCCATTCCTCTGTGAGAGCAATTTTGAGCTCACGAAGCGTGATTGGGGGAGGGTTTCGTTGTTTTACGCATCTGCCTAGCTCGTCCCAAGCATGCTCGATCGGGTTGATATCCGGGCTGCGCGCTGGCCACTCCATACGAGTAATGTTCATATCTTGAAGGTAGTCATTCACAATCCTACCTGTATGAGGTCGGGCATTGTCATGCATAAATATAGCATCCTCACCTAAATTGACCATAAATCTAAATATCCGAATGGGCGAGTGTTGGATCTGGTCATAAGTAATGACGACTGCACCACATACTCTCCCACTGACTATTTACTGCCGTTAGATAATCATCATCCCCCATTCTGTGTGTTGATATCTGTTTCATTACCCAGTTGTTCAATGGTTCGTAAGACAATTAAAAAATACAATTATTTCAAAGGCAATTATGAAAACATTAACCACGACTTAAAAGAAATAAATTGGGAAGACACGTTTTCAAATGATCAAACACCTGACGAATATTTAGGCACGTTTTATAACACTATTTTTGGCATAATAAGGAAACATGTACCTTTGGTTAGTACCAGGTCTCTGAAGTTTCCTGTATGGTTTACAAAATCTCTGATACATATATATAAGAACAAATCCAAGGCGTGGGTTAGATGGAAAACGTACAAGAACTTATCGGACTATGAGCAGTTTAAATTATACCGCACGAGATTTCAATCTGAGTGCAAAGAATCATATAGAAAATACATTAATTCTGTAGAAGATGGTATTCGAGACGACATCAAACATTTCTGGACGTTCATTTCCAAACAAAAATCCACTACTGGAATACCTTCCACCATGAAATATAAAAATCAGCCTTCTAATAACCCTGAAGACATTTGCAATGCATTTTCCGACTTTTTTCATTCGGTATATGAACCTTCTACCTTAACAAATGTACCGTCCTCGCAAACCGACTGCTCCCCTACCTGCTCGCTTATAAGTGACATCGAACTTTCATTGGGTGACGTGCTGAAAGGGCTCGAGTTATTAGACCCTTCAAAAGGACCTGGACCAGATGGTTTGCCAGTAATTTTTATTAAAAAGACTGCCTCTAATCTCTGTAGACCATTGCATACCATTTTTAACTTATCCATTTCAAAGGGTACATTTCCACAAGCTTGGAAACTCGCAAACATAACCCCTATCTACAAATCAGGACCTAGGCATGACGTCGAGAACTATCGGCCAATTTCTATACTGTCAGCTTTGTCAAAGGTTTTCGAGAGATTAGTACACGACAAAGTGTACCCTCTACTGCACAGCGTTTTATTACCACAGCAACATGGTTTTGTAAAAATGAGATCAACCGCGACGAATCTGGTAACTTTCGCAGATTATTTATTTAACAACTTGGATGCCCGTGTTCAAACTGATACCATATATACTGATTTCAAGAAAGCCTTTGACAAGGTTGACCATGAACTGCTTTTGCAAAAAATTGCATTTAATGGGATCCGTGGGGACCTGCTAAGATGGTTTTATTCATATGTTTGCAACAGAACACAGAGAGTTGTAATAAATGGTTTTTGCTCTGCCACGGTAGATGTTACCTCTGGAGTGCCACAGGGCTCCATTTTGGGACCTCTCCTATTCATTTTATTCATCAATGACGTCGACAAATGTTTTCCAAATTCAAAATTACTGTTGTACGCTGACGACATTAAAATATTTAGGTCTATTAAAAGTCACCATGATTGCTCACTCTTACAGGAAGACTTAGATGCGTTTTCGGCATACTGTGCACGCAATAAACTACAACTCAGTGTACCCAAGTGCTATGCTATTAGTTTTACCAAAAATAAAAATAAAATATTATATCCCTACACCTTAAAAGACGAAAATCTAAAAAGAGAAACCCTGGTCCGTGATCTTGGAATTCTGTTGGATGACAAACTGCATTTAGATTCACATATTAATAAAATTGTTAATAATGCCTTCCGTATGTTCGGTTTTATCATGAGAACGGCCACAGTATTCACCCGGTCCTCTACCTATTTGTATTTGTATCAGTCGTTAGTTCGCTCTCAGCTAGAGTATGCTGTTTCGGTATGGAATCCCCACTATGGTAAATATTCGGATATGATCGAAAAAGTACAGAGAAAATTTTTAAAAGCCATGCATTTTCGTTGCCATCGTACTAGCGCGTCCTACAGTGACCTTTTGCAGAGGTATAACCTACAAAGTTTAAAGTCCAGACGAATTATGTTGGAAACAATGTTCCTATTTGATCTGTGTAATACTTATGACTGTATTGATATTCGCAACAAAATCAGCTACGTAGTACCCAGAACAACGATATGCCGTGGGGTGCGCGCAAGACCTTTATTTGCAGTAAGTTCGTGTCGCACGAACGCAGGCTTGCGAGCACCCTTACGCCGCCTTACCAACCAATATAACAAGATCTTTGAAGACATCGACTTCTTCTTTGTCTCTGCTCAAAAATTCAGAAAACTTACAAACAAAATAATTTTAGAATACAATAGTTAGTTTATCTATTTAGTTCAATATTTACTCATTCTCTCACTCTTTTCCTGTTGTTTGCATGCATGTCTATGTTTAAATTCACTGTTAACTACTTTTTTTCTGCTATAAAATCATGAATAGCGCACTTTTATATATAACTTTTAATATGTTGTGGAAAATGTCGTAGGTTATACATTTATAAACCCAGAATATTTATAACTTATTGTAAGATTTTAATGTATAACTGTTTATTTTCCCGAATAAATAAAATAAAATAAAATAAATGGACCAACGTGATCATTGAGGATTTCTTCCACATATCTTACGCTAGTTAAAGAGCCGTTTTCTATGATCACCAGCTCTGTGCGACTTTCAGAAGAAATTCCGGCCCACACAAGTACAGACCCACCACCGTAGGCTACTTTTTCTTCGATGCATGCTTGCTTGAATCTTTCCCCTGGTCTTCGATACACTCTGTGTCTTCCATCGTGCTTGTAGAGCATAAATTTTGATTCGTCGGAGAACATAACTTTTGACCAATCTTCAATACTCCAATTTACGTGGCCCTGGGCATATCTTAGTCTTGAAATACGATGCCCACGCTCCAGTTTAGGGCCGTTTGCAGGTCTAAGGGGTTTTAAGTTAGATTCAGCAAGCCGACGTCTTACTGTCCATGCACTTGGGTTACTTCCTCCGAGGTGTCGAAACTGATTTGTGAGTTCAGTTCCTGTGAGAAAGCGATTTCGAAGCATGGTGTTCACCAAGTATCGGTCTTCTCGTGCTGTGGTACACCTGGTTCTGCCCGTTCCTGGTCTGCGTAGGTTAGAACCAGTTTCTTCGTAACGTCGGAGAACTCTTTGTACTGTTGACAGCGACACACCGACAGTCCTGGCTGTATCGCGCTGACTCCGGCCGGTTTCCAGCATTGTAAGTATTCTGGTGCATTCTTCAGGCGTAAGCGACATAATTTCAGCTTGAATAATGAATATAGAGCACTATCAACATGGTTTATGTACCCACATAAATGACAGATTACAAACAAAAGCAAAACCAAATGCTGTAATTTCGTAGTTCCATCTTCGAAAGTGGCCCTTTTTCAAATTTGATTTTTTTATGATATAACTTTACAATAACTAAGAAGTTTTAATACCTTCATTTAAGGAGTATTACATTGTCTATTAAATACAATTTATTGCATTAACCTAGCATTTTTAGTTTCCGAGATTTTTAGGATTCTTTAAGTGACCCGGATTCATTGCTCTCGAGTGTATTTCAAATAAACCAATTACAGGCATTATTGTCAAAGGTCGATCATAAAGATGAAACTAGTTGCCCATTCCAATTCCAGTGTAGAACCTATGGAGTAGAACGGGCAAGAAACTCCACGGACACTAAATATCCATTAAAATATTGATTACATCACTGATCATTGCAGAACGATAAAGGCGTCCGTAATAAAAAAAACACGCATGCACAAACACACTCGTCTATGTATAGAAAGAGACAGAGGCAGAGAGAAAGTCGAGAGTCGTATAGAGGGGGCATAACGCTTTTTCCTTACGTGACGATTCCTCCTATCAGCTCCTACTGTAAGCTGCGTTACGGAAGGTCGTTCTAAAAAGCAGACGTCGACATAATTTAAAAGCACTTAAAGTAAAAATCGTTTTTTATAGTATCGAAGAAAGTCGTTTCGCATTCATTTGTTTTTTCGTAATATCCGAACGTGTCGCTGGTTCAGGCTTCAGAACATAAAATTTTATTCGTTCAGCGTCCAGGGCCACCTGAAGTTCGATACTAACCCGATAATATTTCAAATTCAATAAAGATAATGCTTTTGGAACAGGAAAAGGCATAAGCAATAAAGAAAGGTTTTAAAAGTATTAACAATGAAAGTTTAAAAATGGAGGTAGAGTATCCTGCCTAGATTGGCTAACGGCTAAATGATAATAGTCGCACGATTCGATCGCAGTTTCAGCTACGCTTTTCGTGGTCATTTTGAGTATGGCTGATCATCCAATACATATTAAGATCCATCCATACCTGGTCCCGGCTGTCATTCATAGATCTTTACCAATTTGATACAACTCCGCTCAGTGGTATCCACTGAAACTGAGTGAGGATGAGACAGGGGCATAGCTACCGCCGTATCTGCCGTATCAATTATACGGGCCCTCCGGGTCACGGGGGCCCAATACAAACAATTGTTCTTCTGGTTTAGTAGTAACACTAGCGATTTGTAAAATTCTTTTAATTTTCAAATGGGTGACTCACCGCCCGATCAGGACCAGGCCCGTGGCGGACGGCGCGTATATGTTCCACGCGCGCCTCAAAGAGATGTCAGCATATGAAGGGGCCCGTTAGGGCCAAGCCTGCCGGGTAAGCGGGATTATCCGAAAGGGTTTCCGCTACCCCGGAACATAAGGGGCTAAGGAAGGAACATGGATGGGTTTTAGTCAGTAAGAGTCTGACACTCCCTTCCGCTCCATCCAGAGCGGGAGAAGGCATTCGAGATTTCACAGCCTTAAAAAAAAAAGCTTTAGAAAAACATGGGTTTGGTAAATATTATTATTTGGATTATTCTATGGTAAACCTGCGTGACTTGAAGGACCAATTTCACCAATGAAACCGAACTGTCAGTAACAATATCCCTTAGGTCATAACAATAATGACACTGACAGCTAGTGCTGTCACTTCGTTCGAGCGTTCAGTTCCATTGGTGAACATCGCCCTAAGCTCAGTGTGTCATATGAATACTACCGTTTTAAGGTAATTAGTGTATGGTAATAGCTTCGTACTTATGTTCATACACGATATACCTTTACTTGGATTAATGGCTTCAGTCCATATCCGACCTTTTATTAACGTCTAAGAATAGATTTATAGAACAGTTAAGTGCGTTCGTAAATTATTTATCAGTCAGGCCAATAAAGGTTTATTTCCCCTACCTGACATTGTTCATAGTAAATTATAAAGCACTCCAGTGCCATTTTGAGTCCAAAGACTGCGGTAGTAAAGTTTGATTTTAGATGACTTTTACGGGCAGCGTGGGATGACAAGCAGATAAAACGAAGTTATTGTAGAACTCTTTGTGAAAAAGCTTATATCCGTGGAAATACTACGAACATAACTATTTCATTGTCATTAAACAACGTTGCTTTGTAATATGCTGACATTTCTTTGAGGCACGAGTGGATCCATTCTTGGCAGTCATTTCAGTATTGTCTTTGGTATGGCTTCTCATACACGACTAGGCTAAAATTTAGGAGTAAGTCATCCCGTAAGGTCGCAGCAAGTATTAAGTACATCTCACTTAAAAATATGAATCAATACAGCTCTCTAAGTTAGAATTGTACTCAAATTTCCTCATTTCATGATTACATGACGGTCGCGAATCATATTTTGTTCAACATAAAATTTGAAGTTTATGGGCTACCCTGTAGCTGTCTACTGAAATGTATGTACCTATGTAAGTTTCTTTCAATAAACTACAAAAATCTTCAGTGATCAATCACCCTATGTCAGGCAAAGACGCAACTCCATTCTGCTCATGCAAAGGACCTACGATATACAGCCTCATACGTCACACTAAGGGAAGAGCAATAAAATTTGCATGTTGACGTCATGTATCACTTAAATTCCCGCCAAGACGAAAATATCAGAAACATTTTTATTATCTGTAGTATATTATTAGTGATACGTGGGTTTAGTTCAGCGCAGCCATTTTAAAAATAGGCATCAGTTAAATTCGTAGTGTCTATTCACGTTCGTTCGTTCTAAAAGGTTATTTTGGTCGTTTTATATACCGAGAATTGGTCTTGTGACTAACTCGCCGCTATATTTAGTTTGATGACGTTCATATTGTAGAATTTAGGTTCATTCTCATTGATGTTAGGTCAAGCAATCTGCCTAGCCTTTTCCCAACTATGTTGGGATCGACTACCAGTCTTACCGGATGCAGATGAATACCAGTATTATACATGGGGCGACTGCCTATCTGACCTCCATAATTCAGTCAGTAACTGGGTAAAACGATGTCCCTTGGTAAAACTGGCTGTTAGACTTTCGGGGTTCTGACTACCCGTAACGACTATCAAAGATCTATGAATGACAGCCGGGACGAACGGCTTAACGTGCTTTGCGAGGCACGGAGGTGTCTCGATATGGAAATATGGTCATCCATCCACAGACCAACAACATCTATCTAACAATATCTATATCTTCTACAATATCGATCCGTGCGACTGTTATTAATAAGCCACCTAAATTTTAAAATTGCCATTGTTGATTTAATCTTCAAATGGTCGTTAATTTTAGGGAGTAAGCAAACATAGTCGGTTATTACATATCACTCTATCTATTGATGAAAACCGCATTTTTTATACTCTGTAGAGATAATATGTAAGGCGTCGAGGTAGGCAGGTAACATAATGGCCCTACTCCCAAAATTTCTGCGGCCTAAAAACTAATCAGCATAAAAAGATAGTGAACCTTTTACATTAAACTTATTTCATTTCTGATATGAAAGTTCAGCTATAAAACGACATTGTACAACTTTGTTTATATAAAATAGTGAGTCTAACTCGCAGCATTACATGAAAATTACTGTCTTCTTCTTTTCGTGGGTTTAGTGACTAACCTGGTGCCAGAGTTTTTAAGCTGCCCATGGGCCTGTTATAGCTTCACATGCTGTTGAGAAATATCTCTCAGACATGCTGGTTTTACCACGATGTTTTTCTTCATCGATTTTTAAGCAAGTGATAATTATACATTACACACATGAATCCGCATCCGCATCGAATGACAATCATTGGCTAATGAACAAGACAGCCTTTTGGTCAAGTGAAGTGAAGTATTCGGCCAGTCGGCGAGAAATTTCCTTAAAATGGAGACGCACACTAGGGCTTTATGACCCGTGTGTTTCAACCTCAAATAGCTCGAAACTGTATTGAATTCTTTAACGAATCTTAACAATTTTGTCATTAAGAAGTCATTATCACATTAATAAAATATCTACAAAAGGGTGAGTGACCCCAAAATGTCTCGACAACGTTCCACCAATTTTGTCACGGAACACGAAATCTTTTCAGGGCGGCACGACAGACAGCAATCATAACGCGAAATAATAAAAAATAACGATCGAAACCTTTTCACTTTCGTAAGTATTATTCGGCCATTTTAACGCCTACCAACCCTGTTTATGTAAAGCCGCGTTTTCACTTAGAGCTTTTAACAGTTGAGTGTCGTAAAAGCTAGCGGCAGATGTATGAAAAATTTATGAATTTCTGTAAAGTTGTTCCATTCTCAGTTCATTTTAACCTTTTGAACGCCATTGTCACATATACATTACAAGTAAGCGCATGTCCTGTACGCCAACGAGACAAATATGTGACAATGCGGTATACTATCAACACGAAATAAACAATTAAATCATTACTCTTGTGTGTGTTTATACAGATATCTTAAAAATTGAAGCTCTCGTATTTAGTTAATGACTTGAAACAAATTAAAAGACGTCATGGATATTGGGAAATTCATGATAATAAGAAGAAATTAATTTGTAGCTTGGCGTGCGTTATAATGCACGGGCGTTTAAAAGGTTAACTCATTTGTTCTTGAAGTAAATCATCTCTGATATGCAAACTGTACTTTCAAATCTTTACAGCTTCTGGAAAGGACTTCAACTGTTTTACAATATTTTTCACCTCACAGGCTCGGAAAGAGTCTGTTTGTCATTCGAAATCTGAGCCGAAAATCAATTTTTGCTCTCTAGCGTGGAAAGAGTTTTTAAAATTCAAACCTTTCTATTTAATAATTTTCTATACTGCCAGTTCACTGAAAATGCATGACACGGTCTAAAATAAAATATTAAATAATACCGCTCACCTTAAAAACTTCCATCACAGTACAGAAATTAAATATTTTGCGAGGATATAATTGTAAAATTGAAATTAATGTTAATAAGTATTCCATTTGATTAAAAAAATCTGTGACGTCACATTTGAATATGCCATAAAAATACTACCCTGTCAAATACCCAATTGTGTAGTAATTTAAGTTTAATTTTTTAAATAAAATAATTACTAATATAATATGTTATTTAATCCTTTGCTTGGCAAAAATCAATATGTATTAAATTAAATTAGTTAGTTATTTGTATTAAATTAGTTTTTTTCTTTCATTCTCCTTAGAGGACAAGTAGGATATAGAACAAAATACAGGGTATTTAATTTTGGAGATATTCTATGTAACTCATAAGATACATTGCCAAGTATCTGTTATTTTCTTCACATGAGTCAATGTATCTGAGACGCTCGAACAAAATAAAACTCAACAACACCTGTTTTCTTGCATCTAGCAGTTTCCTCGCTGTAGTGAGGTGAAAAATTGTGTGTTGCGCTCGGCAGGAAAGCTTTTCTGCATCTCGTACCTTTGAAACCTTCGTTACGCTCAGGATTCTATATTTGAACCACTCGTTTCGCTCATGGTTCAACCCTAGAATCCTTCGCTTACTCAGGTTTCAATAGAAGTACTCGCGCCAAAAATCAACTTTCCAGCCTTGCATAACAAATAACTATTTCAAGTGCATGGAATAAAAACGTTTCCCAATGCAAAAGTTAACTGTGTAATACATAATTTAAATATGGTATTTGACAGGGTAGACAATAACGTTCCTTTTTATGAACTGTGAAAACGCGAAATTTGTCCGTGATTTTTATGAAGTATAAAAATGTGTCGTCACAGATTTTAGTTATAAAATATATGAAAGAGTGTTTGTTTGTTACGCTTTCAAGCTAAAACAGCTGAAGGAATTTGGAACATGGGAAGACCATGTGGGTCATGATTTAGGATATAGGGTTACGTACACTTTATAACATAATCTTGGAGTAAGTACAGAGGCCAGCACATCAAGCTATCCTTATCTGCCAAGTTTTCCCAATTGAAAATGAACTTTATCCTTTTATAATAAAGTTGAAAATAAATTTGACAGATTGTGGTAACTTGATGTTCTGGCCTCTGTACAATACATTTTATCGACATCATACATTTTATGCCCGTCTACTTGGACGTCTACGAATATCGTCAGTTTAAAAATATAAAACCAAACATCCACAAAACAAATAGTCCGATGGACAGCTAAATGAAAAATGCGGCTGAAAGCAATTAACATGAATAACCAAGCAACCGGACTGGTTGCCGTGGTTACCAAACCCGTTAGAAGTGCGGTCACGGTAACCAGTCGGTCCATTCATGTCAATTAACGTTTTGGAATGGTTAATTAAATGTCGGCGCGTATTACGGCAACGAGATAAAGTCACTTTGAGCTCAAAGCACCTCTGATTTTACGGATCCATGTGTGTATTGTATAATTATTACTTGCTTAAAATCGGTGAAGGAAAACATTGTGAGGAAACCAGCATGTCTGAGAGATAATTCTCAACAGCATGTGAAGCTAAGCGATGGGCAGCATAAAAACTCTGACACCAGGTTAGTCACTAACCACACGGAAAGAAGAAGACTTTGAATTTTTCATAAGATGTATTTGTATTTAATAAGAAGACCCTAGCTTCTTTTTCTCTTCTTTTCATGTGGTTATTACAATACGCACATGAATCCGTAAAATCAGAGGTGCGTGTCTTGGGTTCGAACTCGAGATCTATGACTTTGTAGTCCGACGGTCTCATCACTAGGCTATCGCGGCTATAACTATAGTATTTATATATTTAGGGTGTTCACGATTGTCTTTGGCGTATTTCGAAACATGATCTTTCTCTTGGGGTCCCGGTTCTTGAATGCCATGCTTCAAACAGTTGACATTTGTCATCCACCAAGCCGCACTGGGTCCGCTTGGTGGATTATGGCCCAGTCCCTTCTACTTATAGGTCTGCGTTCCAGCAGTGGGAGCATTGTACCTAGACTGATTATGCCATACTGTCCTTATTCCATTTTTTTATCCGGCTTATTGGTCGATTCGCACGAATTTACACGCCCGAAACGGGTGGATCCCTTAATCCATCTCTAATGAGAGGTTTCCTTTTTGAGTATTAAAAAAAACATAGTTTCCAAGATCTCTGTAGATAGCGTTGAACTACCACGCTACTAGGTGCCAAAGCCACAACGCTTCGAAAAAAAAACATAGCGTCACGTTACATATGCTCGTTTATAGGCACTTTCGTTGTTTCGTGCACTTTTTTTGTAGGTACGTTTCGTTTTAAGATCTCAAAATTACATCCAAGTGAAATGATGTGACGTTCCGTTCCTTGCAGTAACTTACCAAGTTCAGCGCCATCTATCCAGAGACTAGGGAAGAGTTAAAAAGAAAATCCCTCATTCACACTAGCACATAAGAATAAAAAAGTTAGAAATCCTATTCCAACATTCTAAGCCCACATCTATTCTTAAAATCCTAGTCTAGCTCACTAAACACGTACAAACTTGGATCCATTGAGATTCTTGTTAGCGTGTTAATGAAATCTGTTTGTGAACTGGATCGAACCGCGCGTGACCGGATCTAATCGGGTTAGGCGAAACAAACTTCTATTTTCGACCTAACATGCTGGTACTTCATATTCTCAAATCTCCTGATTCAAAATATGCAAAAAAAGCAACCGGATTCTAAACAAAAAACACAGCAAATAAAAAAATAATTTCCGAAGCCAGTGGCAAAAAATTAAAATACAAAGCAAAAACACCGACTTCCCAAAATGTTTTTTTCCAGTTATTTATGTTATAACGTTTTCTTATTCTTCACTTTTTAGTTATAGTAGGTACCTTAATCACAGTCACCTTACCTACCACTACTTCCTATGTAAACCACAGTGACAGGTAGCTATGATCTTCTAACAGGAAGTATTAAAAAATCATCCAGATGAATAAAGTGGATTAAATACGTATTATTGAAAGTAACTCAATAACTACCCCAAATAAAGTTTTTTAAATTTACATGGGATCACAGTCCAAGCTTTCTCTACCAAATAAAAGAAGAATTATTAAATTCGGTCCACAATTGACGATAATATCGATGATAAACATAAAAAGAGAAAAAAAACATATAAACAAACATAGAACCTCCTTCGTTTTGGAAGACGTTTAACCCCCCAAATGTCGTATGAACCCCATAGGTTCATAGGAAAAAATCTCTGGAAACGACAATAAATATAATCGTATAAATCGTTGAGTTTGAGTTTGAGTTCTCAGTGTTGTCTGTTATCATTCAGGCTGGCTGGCTGAAAATCCTTAGCTACTTTCATAAGTTTATGAAGATTGAAGTTATGATACTTTTAGAAGGCTTATTTCTAGAAGTGAATCGTCTTTCAACTAAAATGTGATGTTGATGATTAAAAAAACACATTTTCGAGGCATACCCAGCTGAGAAAAATCTGTGGATGAAAAAAAAACATTTTGCGCGCGGCACCAAACCCTCTCAAAATAAATTGGGTTTTTTTTGGGGCTGGGAAATCATCCATTGACTTCTCCCGCTCTGGGTGGAGCGGAAGGGAGTGTCAGACTCTTACTGACTAAAACCCACCCATGTTCCTTCCTTAGCCCTTTATGTTCCGGGGTAACGGTAACCCTTTCGGACAATCCCGCTCCCCGGCAGGCTTGGCCCTAAAGGGCCCCTTCATATGCTGACATCTCTTGGAGGCGCGCGTGGAACATATACGCGCCGTCCGGCACGGACCTGGTCCTGATTGGACGGTGAGCCACCCATTACTCACCGTCCGCAGGCCCGCGCCTAAAATAAATTGGGATAAGGGCAAGAGAATAATGATGATACAATATAGAAGCTAAATAATTATCAAATTCATGATGTAACTTTGGAATTGCTAATGAAGTGAACACAGTGTGATTCTTTACGTTGGAATGATTTAAGACCAAGATAAAATCAAAGTTAATCCCAGAACTATCTTACTAACTAGAACACAGGGCACGTAGGTAGTTAATACTTACAAAGTTGGATCCATCCAGATTCTGAGCTACTAATGAAATTCGTCACTGAACCGAAACTAAGTCACTCGGCGTGCTATCGAGTTATAGGCAACAAACAACGCATTGTTTTAGTTCTTTTTTTTCCTTTTTCATCACTGTATCGGGAACTGGCTCTCGACCACTGAAAATAAAAGGTGTTCTGTTAATTTGTTGGGTGCCTCGCTCTGTTTGTTTTGTTGGTGGAGAAACTCTTTTGTTTTTTTTATTTTTAATTGGTCTCTGGACAATGGAACGTGAATTTAAACGTGTGTACTGGCCTTCAATTAGAAACTTTTTGTTGACAAACTGGTAACATGTAAAATGGTATTTATTGTGTCATAATATTTATGTAGCTGTGGTGCAGCCGCACAGGTCGATCCATCAGGTTAAGCAACGCTTGCTGGGGCTGGCCGTGGATGGGTGACAATCTTTACATGCCGAGACTCCTCCGTGCCTCGGAAAGCTCATTATGCCGTTGGTCCCGGCTGTCATTGGTGCATCTTTGACAGTCGTTACGGGTCGTCAGAAGCCCGAAAATGTGACAACCAGTCTTACCAAGGGGTATCGTATTGCCCAGTTACTGGGTTTTGGAGGTCAGATAGGCAGTCGGTCCTTGTAAAATACTGGTATTCAGCTGCATCCGGTTAAAATGGAAGCCAACCCCAACATAGTTGGGAAAAGGCTAGGCAGATGAGATAATGGCGGCACCATCTCAGAGTTGTAGGTCTTGAGTTCGAATCCAGCCAGGCGTTTTACTTTGTGTAAATAATTTCATCACTACTGCTCTCAAAACGGTGAAGAAAAACATTTTGAGGAAATGTTTTCACATATTTTTTTTACTTTGCTTGTCAATTTTTCTCACTTAGTCTATGTGTATGATATTATAGGAACTTCCTGTCACTGTTATTGTTTATGGGTGCTCTAAGAACATAAGATAATGCTTCAAAATGTCTATCAGACAAACTAATCCTTATTAAGGGATTGAATCTACGATGCTTTTACAGTGGGTTGCACAGAAAGTTCTTAACTCTGCTCATAGCATTTTCCGGAGATGTATGTTTATTTTTTATTTTTACAGCGAAACTGATGTGAGAAATGTGTAATAACTTTTAATATTTAATGTAATATGTTCGTTTGGCAAATCAACCTTACTTATTCATGTTGTATTAAATAATGCCCATTATTCTATTCTACTTGATTTTTAAATTAACTAATTAAATAGGGTGGGACTTTGATGTGTATCGATAATAATAAATGCTAAATTTTTAAACTAAAACAAACTATTAATTATAATTATATTTATAGAGTATATATTTTGAGTCGATAATGTAATGATGGCTCGTGGCTGAGTACACATTGCACGGGTCGATCATGAAGGTTAAGCAACGGTTGCCGAGGTCGGTCCCTGGATGGGTAACCAATCTATTACATCCTACCGAGACCTATCGTACATCGATGCCTCGTAAAGGACGAGTCTCGTATATCATTTGTAGATTTTTGACAGTCGTTACGGGTAGTCAGAATCCCGAAAGTCTGACATAGGGACATCGTATTACCTAGTTGGGGTAATACGATGATGAATACGACGGGTCGGGGAGATCAGATCAGTCTGTATATGAAGAAGCTGGTATAACGACACCCGGTTAGACTAGAAGTTGACTGTTAGGTAGAAGATGATTATGACGTTGTAATGTTATAAGTATAAACACAAATATAATCGATAACTAAATGTATGTAGCTATGTATGATACAGATAAACTCGTAAACTGAATTGCTAAATAACCCACAGCAGTTGTGTATAAGCCATCAATCCTGTTGCTCGTTCTGCCCATAAACTTTTCCACAATGGACTAACAAGCTTAGTGATGTGTAAATACTGTCAAAAATATCGATAGTTTCAAAAATTAAAATATTTTTATGTTCCATATTTGTTTTCGATACACGCTGAAATGTATAACTTACTAGCTTCTGCCCGCGGCTTCGCTCGCGTGGAGGTCGGAAATTATCCCACAGGAATGTTCTACCGGGATAAAAAATATCCTATGTGTTAATCCAGGATATAAACCATCTCTGTGTCAAATTTCATCCAAATCTATACAGTAGTTTTTACGTGAAAGAGTAACAAACATCCATACATCCATACTTACAAACTTTCGCCTTTATAATAGTAGTAGGATTTATAACGGAATATTTCTGTAAGTACCTTTAAAAAATTTGATTAATAGCCAATGGAAAAGCTAATTATTTTTGTAACATGCGTCTTTAACTAAATTTAGGTAAAGCTTAAATATAACTAAGGTTAAGTATTTGTTTTTATACTGCCTAATTTTGCTTTGAATATTTTCCGTAAGCAAATTATAAAAAATATAAAAGTAAATTTATTTTTTTATGAGTCAATTATTTGTATTCTAAATACTAAATTGGAAGTAGAACCTTTGACGTGCATTTTCAACAGCATAAACTCTTAAAACACACAAAAATAACCTTAAAAAGTCTATTATTACACGGATGACGAAGCAGTTTTGATAATTTAATTAATTCGCTCCACACAAAGATGTTTTGTACTAAAACCGGGCGGTATCATTAATCATTTACTTTTTGCTTCTGAATGTAAGAGCTTTTACGGAAAGTATTAATCTTACGCTAAGCTTCTTGTTGAATCGCAAATCTAGGTCAGACGTATGTATAAGACAGATTATGCCCTTTACTGTGTGGCAGACATAATGAAAAGAACATTTATTTTGTCTCGAGGCATGTTATCTCTTCGTTGCATAACGTTTCAGGGTTAGTTTATAAGAAAAAGCTGTTTGTTCCGTTCAAATGCTGTTGTTGAAAGACCATGTTTATACATATTTAGAAAAGAAAGTTTCCAGGCTTAGATATACTTAGATAGCTACAAATTGCAATTAGGTAGGTAGTATTACCTAGATAGATACAATCAGCAGTTGTTGAAGTCAAGAGTGAATAGGTATCTTCTAGACAAGCGTGCTTCACCGTCGACCACACCATAGCTTACCATCAAGCGAGATAATGGACAAGCTCGAACCCATTGTCAATAAAAAAAAAATAACGTTCGATTGTCGATACTTTCAAAGTTATCGATAAACGTAAAACCCATCTCTAAGCAAATCAACGCTATTATATGCACTTGACCATCTTTGCTAGTACCCAGTGTCTCAAACAACGGATTTTAGATATAGTCACTTTAAAAAAAGGTTAACATTATAGGGAAAACCCGTAAATGTTCAGTTATTGGGTTTTTTTAGTAGATGATGTGATATTATTACGTGATTGAAATGACTTTGTTTGTGAACTTGTATTGCACAACATAATTTACAAATCAATGATTTGGTGGATGTGGTTCTTATGTCAGTGTTGTTTTGTGGAACTGGTGTGTTTCTTGGGATCAGTGAAACATGATAAATGTGACTATAAATCTATAAAACTTCCCCATGTCTTGTTAAACCAGTGAACAGTAAGATACCTATTATCTTATATATTTGCCATATTTGGTAAAAATTAAATCAGAGATAGACATTTCAACAAAAAATAGAGACGATCAATTAAACCAGCAAAGAAATAGGGAAGATCAATTAAACCACTATTGAAATAGGGTTGTCCAGTCAACTCTAGAGGGTTATTCAATAAAGTGCGGTGTGTATATATCTATGCGGTGTGTGTTGGCAGTGTTGTTGGTGTGCTCAGTTCAGAGCCTACAGCTGGACAGCCAGGCATCCACGAGGAGGCCGAGAGTCACCAAGTATAGCAAGACCACAGTCGCGCCTGGGGGATCTACGGTAAGCTTGTTTTATTAATTTATTCCCTTGACTTGGTAATAAAAAAAATTAAAGAATATTAGAGCCTTCTGTTTAATAATTTTAACTTCGAAAAGGAGGAGGTTCTCAATTCAACTGTATGTTTTTTTTTAATGTTTGTTACGCGATTATTCCGCCTATTATGAATTGATTTTTAAGATATTTTTTCTTGAAACACTTCAAATTGAAAAATAACTCTAATTTTGGAAGTCTGTGGCAATGGACAAAAATACAAAACTAAAGACAAGCTTCCGAAATTGAACTTATTTTTCTCTTTGTAGTGTTGGTTTTGGAAGTCAGTTTTTTTTTGTGCAATAGTTTTGTTTTTGTGCAAACCATTTTAATTCAAACAGTCTATTATGTGTAAATAGAGTGTCATTCGTTTTTTTTTAAATACATGATAACTAGGCAAGGCATTGAGATAGTAGGTAATACCGGCTATCAATGGTACTAGTTTCTTTGAGATTTTAGATTTATTCAATGACTCGAGTAGGCACAGAATGTTATTATGATGAAGCTGTAAATGTCCCTATTTAACTGTCTTCATAAGGGAGGAGGTTCTTAATTCGATTGGTATTTTTTTATGTAGGTATTGTACACAGATAACGCTTAATATGGGGAATGACATATTACTACTTTCAGTTCACTGTTGTTTACATAGCAAGTTTAGTAGTGGATACGAAATGGTATAGATATGGGGTAGATGAGTTAGTACCAAAACTGAAAAATAACCGGCCAAGTGCGAGTCGGACTCGCACACCGAGGGTTCCGTACAAACCTGTAGGTATGTAAGTAAAAGTTCACCCATCACGAGAATCGAGTCATAGTTATGGTATTTTTATATTTTGAAAAAATTTTTTTTTTTTTATTATATGATGTAACTAAAAATTTACGGTTTTCGCAATTTTTCCTTTATCTGCACTGTAAGACGTTACTTTGTACCAAATAATTCAAGATTCTAAGTTCACGGGAAGTACCCTGTAGGTTTTGATTCCCGTGCGAGTTTCGAAAATTTGCGGCATAAACAGCTGTATCTTTTGATTGATTTGGCTTAGAAGTTTGATTTTTTCACAGCTCCAAGGGGCAGTAGACCTAAGTATTAGATATAAATTTCAGTTTGATACCTCCACGCGTGCCTGAGAAAAACGGTCTTGACAGACGGACGGACGGACAACAAAGTGATCCTATAAGGGTTCCGTTTTTTCCTTTTGAGGTACGGAACCCTAAAAACACTACAAAATGGAAAATAATTTTAATTTCGAAAGTCGGTGTCTTAAGTTTTGTCTTCGGTTTTTGCCACCGACTTCCGAAATTAAAATTATTTTGGTTTTGGAGGGGCGGGCCATGTTATAGTAGTGTATCACTACACCTGATCGAGATGGATGGATGGAAAGTAAAGCGGTAAACTAAGATCAAAATACTTTTAATTTGCAGGAAGCAGTAACTGAAAGAAGCCTGAATACTGCAACATATCGACTGCTGGGCAGGGACGGCGAGACCTGCATCCTATTGGTGGTGGACGCCCTCCTAGATATATCATACGTCACCAAACTTAATGAGAGAGCCGTAAGTATTAAACCTTTTTTTTATTTCGATCGAGTGCATAATGCACTAACATACTAACACACACACGAATAACTTTATAACAGCCTACCGGGAGATACCAGGAGCACATCCTCTTTAAACATAATTAAATCTAAACTTAAACAGTACGTCGCTAACAACACAAAACTACTAAGTAAGTTTAACAACGTAAGCTGCGCATAAAATGCAACATCGCAACTCCTACACTAAAAAAAAAACAAAACTATTAGCTACTGGACTACACTTATCATAGTTATGTATTTATTCGCTAAATGAACAATGTAAGTTCTTTTAGAAAAAATAAAGAATCTTAATACCCAACACACACGTGGCACTTATAGTTCTTCTACTCCTTTTTTTTTGAGGGTGGGAATCAAATGACCGCTCCCGCTATGGGTAGAGCGGAAGGAAGTGTCAGACTCTTACTGACTAAAACCCATCCATGTTCCTTCCTTAACCCCTTATGTTCCGGGGTAGCGGTAACCCTTTCGGGCAATCCCACTGGCCCCGCAGGTATCGGCCGCAACGGGCCCCGTTCTTCTACTCTGGCACAAGTTTTCACATCTGTCTGTGACTTCTATTTCTGGAATTTCTTATCTATCAGTGCCTACCTACGTGTCAGTGTCGTAAAAGTATTTCACGACCATCATAATTATCTAGTTAGGTAAAGAGGATTGGATTCTGCAGCTGGCCAGGAACGCAAAATGCTAAGGAAAAAACATGGATGAGTTTTGGTCAGTAAGAGTCTGCCTTCCTTCTGCTCCACAGAGAGGGGTTATTTGATGATTTCCCACCTTAAAAAAACAGCTCCATATAAATTAACAACTCCTAGTTGTTAGTTTTCATGAGTATTTCACTCTTCTAAAGTATATCCTTCGTTAACCTAATACACTGTCGATCAATTCTCAGTCTTCTTCTTCTTTTCGTGTGGTTAGTGAATAACCTGGTGTCAGAGTTTTTATGCTGCCCATGGGCCTCTGACTTAGCTTCACATGCTGTTGAAAATGATCTCTCACACATGCTGGTTTCCTCACGATGTTTTCCTTCACCGATTTTCTACAGAATCTCGAATTCTTAGTCGAGGACCACAGAGACTAACATTTCTAGCATAAAATTAATATAAACTCCTTCTAGTTTCCACAATCTTTCGAAGCATAAAATTAAATGTATGAACTTTGAACGCATAAATCAAGGTTTACGTGATATGTAGGTGGTTTTAAGTAATAAACCTTCTAGCTTAAAGTTCAGCAAAGGTTTTAATTAATTTGCATGTTTTGATAAATAAAGTTTTGCTGTTCATATCAGGGGCGTAGGTGCCAGAGTCATGATATGATAACATGTAGGAGAATATACTTATATTGGACTATGTTTAATGAAAACATTTAATGTTAATGAATAGTCTTTTGGACTTGAAGATAATACAAACTTTATGTAAAGCTTTATTTGATTGTTTCCAAAAACATTTGCAATCTCTTGATTTAGCTTTTGGTATAAGTTTTTGATTGAAATTTGAGCTTCCCTGCGAGGATAGGATATCTTTATTTCTGATTCGATAGTAGTAGGGAATGTATAGCCCTCTCTTTGCCTTTTAGTTTTCTAATAAGGTCCATTGTGAGCGACTCCGAGACACTTTTAGTTGCACTTCGTGTCACGGTAAAGTAGAGGAGTCATTGCGTAAAGTAATAATGGCAATTCCTTTCATTTTGGCAATTTAACAATATTCATTGAGTCATTTACGTTGTTGGCAATTTCCTTCAAATTACTTCGGATTGTAATTCAAATTGGGTTATGCATTTGAGGTACCAGTCCCATGACATTTATATTCAATAGCCTTACTCGACCGGCTTCGCACAGGTAGAAGTACTTTTCTACGGCGCCACATGCCTACCTACCCTACCCTACCTAACTACTCTACCTACCTACCTACCTTTTCCCTTCAATCCTTCCTGGGACTTCTACAAATAGTATGTCAAAACCAAAATTAGGTACAGCCGTTCTCGACTTTTAGTGAGACTAACAATATCAATTCAATTTTTATGATGACGACTTATAGAGAAGTTTGGAAGAAAAAGCCGCCGCGCCGACCCTAAATAAATTGGGAGAAGGGCAGGTGATTGATGATGATGATGATTGATAGATAAATGTTTCTTTCTACTTACAGGATGCGAATACATTTGTCCCGAACAACGCCAACGTTGCTGGAGTGTGTAAGGAGAGTGATGCGGAGACACTCCTGATTACCTTCAAAGACTTTGCTTTGGAGTTCTCGTTTTCAAAAGTAAGTGTTCAAACTCAAACTCAAAGAATTTATTTCAAATAAACCAATTACTATTTTTGAATTGTCAAGGGGTCGATCAGACAGAAAGATGAAGCTAGTTGCCCATTCCAAAGCAGTAGGTACCTATTGAGAAGAACGGGCCAGAAACTAAATGGACACACTTTTAAACAAAATATGGTTACAAAATATTGGTTACATCATTAATATTATTATTATAGATGTGAGAACGATGCAGAACGCTAAAAGCATCCGATATAAAAAATTTATGTAAAAACAATTCAAAAATTAAATTAAAACAAGCTATAGCCGCTAAGAGATGACCGATTAGCACCATTCAGATCAACCATTTTGAAGGGAGCTAAATGATCCAACACATAACTCAATCTTACATACATAAATGTTTCATAGGTGGCCTGCCTTTTCGCAGAAAAATGTTTGCCAGATTACCACTTGCCAACCAACGTTTCGCCGATGTTTCACTTTGACAACTAACGATTAGCAAATTTTTGTATGACAACGTTCATTTGGTAGAATTATTGTTAAGCTGATTATTATAATGACACAGAACGTTTGGGACATTTATCATTTGTCAACTATTTCACTAGGCCACACAACTATTAGACGAATGACGTTTTGTCAGAGTAACTAGTCTTGAACTTGCCTGAATCAAATAAGTTTTTTTTTAATAAGTATACAGAAGGCTAAGCTTACGATAGGTTAGGTTAGGTTAGAGTATGACAAACAACGCACGAGCCGAGCGAGCGAAACGAGCGTGCCGCGGCAGCGGCCGGCAATGTACCAAAAGTGAATCGCTTTTGAAAAAGAAACAGTTAGGTTAGGTTATATGACAAACAACCCACGATCCGAGCGAGCGAAGCGAGCGTGCCGCGGCAGCGGCCGGCGATGTGCCGAAACCGAATCGCTTTTGTAAAAGGAAACAGTTAAGTTAGGTTAGCTTACCCACATAATATTATATAATTATTAAACGAAACCCAACTAGATTTGGTAAACAACTAAATGAATATTACGCAAACTAAAACATTCTGCATTTTAAAAAGTGTCATTATGAAAAGCAGACCAAACGTACAGTTGGTAACAGTGAGGTTGGGAAATAAAACAAAATTATATGATAAGTTGGCAAATGATTATTCGGCGAAATAAAATTCTGCGAAACGTTGATTAGCAAGTGAAAATCTGGCAAACAATTTTCGGCGAAAAGGCAGAGAACTACGACGACGACAAGGTGGGGACGACCGGGAATAAACCGCCTCGACTTACGAGTTGAAGGTAGTAAGTTCGTACCTAAATAGGCGCTTTACTTTGTGTATTTAATTTCATTACCACTGCTCTCAGAACGGTGATGGAAAACGTCCCACTGCTGAGAACTGGGGACTTAGGAAGAAGTTTTCCTTCACCGTTTTGAGAGCAGTGGTCTTCTCTTTCTTTTCGTGTGGTTAGTGACCAACCTGGTGTCAGAGTTTTTATGCTGCCTATGGGCCTCTGACTTAGCTTCACATGCTGTTGAGAAATATCTCACAGACATGCTGGTTTCCTCACGATGTTTTCCTTCACCGATTTTAAGCAAGTGGTAATTTTACAATAATCATGCAATAATCACATAAATCCGTAAAACCAGAGGTGCGTGCCTTGGGTTTGAACTTGAGACCTATGACTTGGCAGTCCGACGGTCACACTTCTAGGCTACGTACAGCTTCTGTCTAGATTCGAACCTATGTCCTACTTGGAAATGATTGGCATTCAATCTGAAAAATAAAAACAGTTTTCGGGTCTTCAGGTCTTAATGTCTTTCTGCCTTTGCCTTCCAGACACCCGGCGGCGAACGCTGGTACGCCGACAGTATCCGCCTCACCTACAACTCCAGCGCACGTATCCTCGAACACGCAGCGAACCAGGGTCGCAAGGTCACTCTCAGCACAGACTCGAGGGAACTCCTGTTCCCTACGCCAGTCGGGAAGTCCTATTCATGTCCTGAGGAAACTATTATTGAGTTGGCGGAGGAAGATGCTAAGTGAGTTATGTTTATCATAGTTTTTTTTCAGTTAAGGATTTTGAATAAGGAGGCTTTAAGGAAGCTGTAGTCCTCCTAACTAAATAGTCATCATGAGATCTTTATTCAACTCGCCCAAAATATGTATTTATATTGCTTCCATGGTAAAAATCCTTGATAGCGAGGGTACTCCTTAGCTTGGCGTTATGTACCTACTCAGGAATGATGAGAATGAGGATAGTGGTATTTACCACCAGTCAATCTTCCTTTCACAGATTAATGTCTCGCCATCGTGACCGTACTGTCATTTGTAGATTTTTGACAGTCGTTTCGGGTAGTCAGAAGCCCGAAAGTGTGACAACTAGTCTTTTCCCGGCTGTCATTTGTGCATCTTTGACAGTCGTTACGGGTCGTCAGAAGCCCGAAGTCTGACAGCCAGTCTTACCAAGGGGTATCGTATTACCCAGTAACGGGGTTGCGGAGGTCAGATAGGTATTCACTCCAAGTAAAATACTGGTATTCAACTGCATCTGGTTAGACTGGAAGCCGACCCCAACATAGTTCGAAGATTGACTCTGAAATACTGTAGCTTCCTATTGATGAAAGATCGTATTACCCAGTAACGGATGGAGTTCCGATAATCAGTCTGCACTCTGCACCCGGTTACCAAAATAATTGATGATGTTGATCTATCGTGAATTTAACTACTTGCTTTACCCTGGCGACTCTAACTCTCTCTAACTGCTGTGAACTGGGTCTAGTATTACATTCATAACACGACTCGCCAATAATTGAGGAATTTGCCCTGTAGCCAAATAAGTTAATACCTCTTCCAGCCCCGCCACGATCCACCGCGCCAAGCTGTACCTGCGCGAGATGCGCCTGCAAGCGTTCATGTACAAGCGCGGCGGCGAGTTCGGGCCGCCGTGGGCGTGCGCCCGCGCCGCCCGCGCGCGTGCCGAGGCGGCGCCCGTGGCCGTGGGCGCGGCGCTGGCACTGGCCACGGCCGCCACACTCTGCGCGTACGCCGCCTGGCGCTACCTCAAAGTTAAGAAGGTACAGTATGATACTATGGAGTAGGCCGCTGACACCGACATTTTTTGTGGGGTAAAATATTTTTTGTAATTTTTTAGAGTCGTTTTAGTAAAGTAAACTTTGGTAGTAATTTTGGGTTTTTTCAATAAGTTTGAAGTAGAAAATGTTGCCACGTAGATTTTCAGTTGTAAAAAAGATTTATAAAAAAAAAATAACAGATTTAAGTACCGTATCTATTATGACATTTGAAGTAATGTACGTGATTTGAAGATAATAAATAAAAGAATACTTACTTACTGAATTTCCTCATGTTAGATAGATAGTACGTCTAAATTCACGAACAAATTAATCTAATTAAAATATTTTTTCTTTTCAAGGTAAACTTCTTTACACTTAAATGAAAGTGTATTTCCAATAAAATTAAATTTTTCCTTCTACTCTTAAGTTTACCTTTTTTTATTGTTTTCAAATCGAAAGATACTCCTTTAACCCTTAAGTTTAAATCTTCTTTCTCAATTTATTTGTAAAATAAAAATAAAAAATTCTTGTGAAAAAAAAAATATTTGTAAAAGCGAGTTTTGAAGTAGATCGTTGATATAGCGAGATCTATAAAGATTGTCTTGTATGCCAAGTGGTTAAATTCTTAGTACGTTAGACCAAACTGTTATTATATGTAAGAACTAAGAATCAAGTGAGATTTATTAATGAATATTATGCATTGTTTAAACTTCTGTACACATTTAGGGGACTTGAATAATGAAGAATAAACATTTTTTTTTTTAAATGCGCTAACCTACAATGATATTTATAAATAATTATGCAAGGCTTACGAGTCCAAATTTTTTTTTTTTTATAAAAAAGGCTATTGAAAAATTGTTTTCCCTAAATGTGTATACAAGTGTAGGTATGTCATGAGATTATTGTATAATACGTTTTTGTAATAATTCTAGAATAATGAAATACGATGTGTCATATTTTTGTCAATTTGTAAAGGGCAAGAAAAAAAATGATTGAAAAAGAAAATGGTGGAATGAAATCAGCGAAAGTTTATCATGTGAATGTTTATCTCATATCTTAAACTGTTTTTGAGTAAAAAACGTCTTTTTCTTGATAAAAATAATAATATTTGAAACTCTTCGAAGTTTAGACTTATTATAAAAACGTAAATCGCGCGCAAAAATATTCACTTTAATTGACTTTGGCTCGATTTAAATATTACGCGGAACGGAAGTAAAATTGTGTAAAGCTTTATGAAAATTGTTTTACGTACCACCTAGGGTCCAGCTTTTGAAAATATGCCAAGATGTTAGCAAAAATGGCCGCTCGAAATTGTCTATGGTTTAGTGATGCGGTGTAACGAATTTTAACGTTTTGGTGCTATCGATGTTACGATTTTTTTCTTAGTATTGTTTATATTGTGTTACTTTTATATTAAAAACAATTTTTATTCTGAATTCATTGCAATAATTGTAGTTAAAAACTGTAACCGAAATAAATTTATCAACACTGAAGACTTCAAAACATTAGTTCGCACGGGTGCCATAACTACCTACGTTCGTCTGGTATGTCAAAGATTACAAAATAATTGTTTAAGCTTACCAAATACCTGAAAAATTAGACGAGACGAGCCTTACAGTGTGTGTGTGTCTGCTCGTACTTCTTCCTTCGGACATGTGGAGCGACAAATATTTCGTTGCCTACCTTGTTGAATCTGTGCAAGTATTCAGCTTGTGTCGTTTAGTCGAAAATAATTATTACCTATGGACTTCGATGGGTAGGTATAATTAAGGAAAAAAGAACTCGTCAATATTGATAGAATTATTATTGATTGAATAGAATGCGGGCTCCAACAGTATCTTTATGATTGTTGTCAGTATAATAATTATATAAACATTAATTGACGTTTTTTTGACACGTAGTAGCGACTAATTTAATACTCCTTATTAAATTAGTCGCTACTACGTCGTCTTTAGAGTCGAGCTGCTAGCTGCGAAAATTTCCGAGAATGCACATGATTTCTCCTTAGAAGACGCGGGACAAGTTTTTCTAATAAAATCTAGTGTGTACTTTAAACAATTGGCATAAAGTTCATTATGCTTTGACCCAATTACGTGACAAAAATTCACCTCCATTCCGTTCCGCGTCAATGTAAATTGAGCCTAAGGCACCTCGCGCACTAAACGGGTACGACGCAACGTCGCAGTAGCTATGGTTGAGCTGCGGCTGCAGCCACGACCACGACTGGTCGTAAAGCTGCCATGTGTCGAGCTACAGTTGTTGTTTTAAGCTCGAACATTATGGGCAATGGGCATAGAAATTGTGTGCCTGTACTTGATGAGAGAAACATCTAATACGAAAAGACGTTATTGGATACATCCTGTGTTGGAAATTCGCAACATAAATTCTTTAATATGCTGGCCGCGGCCGGGCTGCATTCGCGGTCGTAGGTCTAGTGCGCGAGCGCACATAACAATCTATACGTAAGTTGGTCGCAACGAGCAGTCGTTGATCGTAGCGGCCAAGTGCGCGACGTTCATGTGGTTTCTTTAGTTAATCTGCTCGCCGCGGCCACTGGTCGTGGTCGTGGCTGTCTAGTGCGCGAGGTGCCTTAAAGTGACGCGCGTCCTATCGATAAGGTTGCTCGATACTATGAACATTAGAATAGTTCCAGCGAAAACTATTAATCAATTAACAGTTTTATAATGACGTATATTCAAAGAATCTCTCAATAATCAGAAAATAATAAGTGATTGTTTAAAGATGTTGTTAATGGTTGATATGATGTGAAGGTATATTTAATCCCCATGTAACCCCAAATAACCTAAACTAGGATAGGTCTATAAATTGTAACTTGTGTTAAAGAGAAAATTGGCTTACATATAATTTGAAATATCATTAGAAATAATTTAGAATAATTTCATTATTGGTGTAGCTAGGATTATTAGAATAGTAGAGAAAAAAAACCATAACAATTAACATTGAGATGTAAAAAACTGGAAAAGATTTTGTTTTTTTTTTCAATTTAGGAAACTAATCTCTCTGACGCTGAAAAACCTGGAAAAATCAGGTGGTTCTGTTTTATTCTATGCACCATTCAATGATGTATTTTGTACAGAAAAGAGAAAAAACCGGTCAAGTGCGTGTCGGACCAAGCACAAGGAATGATATCGTAGTTTTTATCCTTGAATTGACATTATAGTGGAAAAACGTCTTCTCCCATACTTTCAATTGCAAATGTAAATTTTTACGTGCATTTTACCTTTCTGAAAGAGGTACATAATTTTCTGTAGAATTTAGTAAATTATGTCATAGAATTGAGATAAAGGGCTTCTTTAGTTAATCCTAGCTATGCCCATATAAATCATACATTAAGTTAAAGAACTCGAATTATTTAAATAATTGTATGTATAATCATAGTTTGATCATTACTCATAAATACATATCAAAGGATAATAAAATATACTTTTAAATTAAAAATATCATTGTAATTATAATAAAAATATATTAATTTGTGATTGTTTGCGGTGTAGTTTTATACTACAACCGTTATTACGTGTACAAGCAATAAGTACGTTTTTATTGAATGCCGTCGTTACGACATTATGGCTGAATAGATGTTGTATTTGTGCGCAAAACTTGGTCTTCACTAGTGTTTTTTATAGTTTTAAGTGATTAAATTTAAGTAAACATGTATAGATACAATTTATATTACTTTTTAGCTGGTAAAGGATCTTTTGTGTATATTTTACCGCTTAAGGCGACTTTAAGTGTAACTTTACATTTATTTGTAAGATAAATAATAGTATTGATCTGTATATCGTTTAGTAAGTTTTTCAACTCGGAATATCCATTGTCGATCTACCTCTACAATCTTCCATTCTATATTTTTTTTAAACGTTTTATTTTCCTATAACTTGATTAGAATAGGCGTATATTTTAAAAAACTATACCTTTTAGTGTTTAAGTTTGTATAGGAAATATATATTTTAGAGTAATGGAGATATTTTTTAGTGGTATTATAATCTCAGACACTAGTACCAAGTTTTGCTAGTTAAGATTCGCTGTGTGTTACGCTTCATGTTAAGTCAAGAGACTTATATTATTTACTGCATACATAATACTCATCAATTACTACACATATCGTTTATTAATAATATATAAGTTCATGTGGAAATGCGTTTGTGATCATTGTTGTATGATAAGTTATAATTTGTATGGAGTTAGGGTTAGTCTAAGTTAGTCTTATAGTCCCTTGTAATCGCTTAGCTGTACATAGCTTTTGTTTGACAACAGCTCCTTGCTTTTTTTGTATATTTAAATTTTTCGAAATATTTATTACATTACAATAGCTTTTCTCATTCTATTGTATTGTATATATTTCTTGTCTAAGTAAGCCACTTTTCGAATTTTACGATTTGAATAGCACTGTTTCATCTTCAAAGTATTGCTCTTATACATGTAGAGCTCGACATGAGATTGTTTTTGGGCTCGGAGAGACAGAAGCTTAAAAAGTGGGTTCCTATTTTTTTTATGCACAGCAAAAAGCCACGCCATTTTTCCCGACTTAGAAGTTTTAGTTTTCGCACAAAAACATAGTTTAAAAGAAACACAGATAATAAGAATTACAAAGAAAATGACGGAAAAAGCCAATGTTGGTCGGGCTCTAACTATCTAATAAAAAATAAATTAAATTCATTTTAAGAATTCTGATGTTTCTGAAAACTTTTTTCTACTAGATGAGAAAATAAATAAAATATAATTCTATTTTCCTAATATTTTGTATTGTACTCCTGTAGATTTTTTTCCTCAATAGTTTGGTAGCATAACGTACATATCGGTGCATTTGTATTAAATGATATTGTACTAAAATATTAAAAGCCATACGATTTGTCTTCCAGTAACTGATCTATATCAATAGCGAGTATTGTAGCTTATTATATACATAATTTTAAATATAACGCAAAGGTGGTGAAATTATGGATTTATTGTCTCTCTCTAATTCTTCCCTCAAGGTTTAAAACCTTTAAGAATGATAGATACTTCATATACATAACATTTCTAAATTTCACACACCGAAAACTTGCTTTTAAGACGAATAAAATATAAAACACCAAAATTATTATAAAACTATTTAATAAATTCATAATTATCACCACTGATTAATATTTAAGTGACATATCTCAAAATTATTGTAATTTAGTGCGTTCATTTATTGAATTGTCTTTATGAATAAATGACGACAAAATATATTTTTGGTTTCAGTTATTTCTAACAACCCACTTATATTAATAGATTCAACAATTATCGATACATTTATAATCTTCTTGTTGAACAGCACTAGCTAGAACAGCCTGATTAAATTTAACGCCATCTTGTAGATGCTACAGATACTTTTTCACTACTATATTGGTTTATTATCCAAAGTATAGATGGCGTTACACACCCTAAACTGCTTACCCTACAGCCCGTTAATTTAGTAATGCTTACCAGACGTATAATAATTTGACTACAGCAATTTTATCTC
Organism: Hyppa rectilinea; assembly: GCA_951799385.1. Lineage (NCBI taxonomy): Eukaryota > Metazoa > Arthropoda > Insecta > Lepidoptera > Noctuidae > Hyppa > Hyppa rectilinea. The sequence goes on from OX637325.1 coordinate 8,390,105, forward strand.
ACCAAGCGACACGCGCTTGTGTTTACCAAGTGTACAAATAAGCTGTTAACGTGTGCGTGAAGACGAATTAACACAAACACAACTTTGACTTCGTCCGTGTTACGCACGGTACCAAGAGTATTTGCGCTTACACACGCATTCACAACGTGTTTGTATACTTATTTACCACAAGTAAAGCACGCGTCGCTCCTGTAAATAACATTGATTCATACGTATGAAAAAAGCGTCTGTTCGACAACGTATATGACGCAAGGAAAGTTGCCAACATGAAAGGAATTGCCATAATTAATAACCCCAAGGGTCTACTTTGTATACTCCGTTTATTATAACATTAGACAAGTAACGGCTAAAAACGACAGTTATTGTGTAATATTGTTGACATAACTGCATTTTACAGTAGTTTTTTTAATGTAAATGGTAAATAGATGAATTGCTTCATATTAAACGTAAAATAACGAGTTTAAATATACGTCTATATAGAAATAACGAAATGGTGATAACCGTTATTTTTCTAATGTTATAACAAACGGACTATAGAGAGATCAAAAAGCTTGTCGGAGTAACTGAGAGTTGCAATTTATAACAATAAATGACAGAGTCGCTCACAATGGGCCTTATTAGAAGATTAAAAGTCACCAATAAAGCAATGGAGAGGGTTATGCTTTGAGTTTTTCTACGTGATCAAATAAGGATGAAACGTTGGATCGAAGCGGCTCTAGGAAAAGATGTGTGTAAGGAGCTCAGCAGAGGGACAGGGTAAGCTAATTAAAAGAGATAAAAAAGTCAAAGTCAAAGTTAAATCATTTATTTAGGTACAGACGCCAGCACATCAAGCTATCCCTAACTGTCAAATTTTCTCAATTAAAAATGAACCTTATGTCTTTCCAATAAAGTTGAAATACTATCAAAGAAATTTGACAGATTGTGGTAACTTGATGTGCTGGCCTCTGTACAAGAAAGGCACTTTTAAACGTCAAAAATGACAAGAAATAGAATTGATTCTAGTCGTCCCTTCCAAAAGATAGTTTCATGTGGAGAAGAATGGGCAATAAACTCCACCGTTACTCTTTTAAAATGTTTTGTATACATGAAATTACAACATTATATGTGAAGACGATGCACCCAGAATAAAAACAATAGGTGAAAATAAAAGACAAGCAAGTAGTTATAGTAACTACAAAACTGTCGATATAGGTACAAAATCTAATGATTTGTCAACAAAATAAATAAAACAAAAAAACATTTATTAAAAAAACTCCCTTGACGTATCATTTTACAATGACCAATTTGACACATCACCTGTAGTGAGGGGAAAACAAATCACTAGGGATGATCCCTAGTTGATTATGGATAATTACACGCGCGCTTAGACATATGTTGTATAACCCTAGGGATGGGGGCGAATAATCGTAAATTAAGCGTAAAATTTCGTGCTGTTTTGAGTTTTTTAGATCAAATAGGTGTTTGTTTTGGTTTGTAATAAAAGAGATCGTGTGAAATTGAAATATGAAAACAAATTAATTGACTATCGTTGCTTACATTTTTATTTCTTTCTTTTCCTTCTTAAGGGACCTCAGGTCAAAGCTAAGTGATGTAGCAGTCGTTGTAGCACGTTATAACATAGGTTCTAAAGATTGACAACATGGATTAATTTTTAATAAAAAATTGTCAAGGAAAAAGTCAGTTAAAAGTAGCTTTTTTAAACATCAATAGGCTCGCGCTTGACCATTTTTCCAGAATACCTTTACAGGTAAGATCGTACAGAGGCCAGCACATCAAGTTACCACAATCTGTCAGATATTATCTGATGTCAGATATGATCTTATCTTTGATAGTATTTCAACTTTATTGCAAAGTAGACATAAGGTTCATTTTTAATTGAGAAAATTTGACAGTTAGGGATAGCTTGATGTGCTGGCGTCTGTACATTTTCTGTACAAATCTCACCGTGAAAACGTAGGTGAAGTGAGTTTAAGGTGAATCCTCCAACCAGCCCGCGAAATTCAAATTTTCTTAAGTTTTTTGCAATTTGCAGGCCAGTGATAGGTTGTATGTTGATGAACATTTGATTCGCGGCTGTAAGACGTATGTAGTTACAGAATTATAATCATCAAAATCATTAATACAACCCTCCGAGCTCATGAAGGTGTAAAAATGACTTTTTACAAGGTCAAAGTCATTCCGGAACCTTTCTTTCGTCTTACAGCCGCGAATCAAATGTTCATCAACATACAACCTATCACTGGCCTGCAAATTGCAAAAAACTTAAGAAAATTTGAATTTCGCGGGCTACCCTGGAACATCAACCTTAAAGTCAACTGTTAATCCCTAGTATTGTATATATAGTAGGTAAAACGACAGTGCACTTCAGCATCGCATCACCTATGTTTGATCATCACCCGGCGAAATTTTTACGGTTCTCTGTTGTGTCACCTAACTTTTTTATCCATAGTGTAAAGTGCCATATTTTTTTTGTCCTAATTATGAATTTCGATTTTTGAATATTATGGTTAGGTACCTACTGAAGTTATATTTGCATAACTTCAATACCTAGCCATAATTTGTTATGGATTTGCAAATGTTATATGGATAATGATTTTCGGATAAACAAGTTAAGAAGAAGTAAAGTAAAGTAAAAAAAAATACTCTAAGAATTACGTGAGAGCATTGTACTCATCGTTACCAACAACTTTTACTATGGGATGAACCCTGAAATCGCGAAAACAATATGAGCCGTTCCATACATTTATTGAGTTACGTGTGCATAAATGTATGGAACAGCTCATATTTTTTTCGCGATTTCAGAGTTCATCCCATAGTAAAAATTATTCGTAACGATGAGTACAATGCTCCCACGAAATTCTTAGAGTTAATTTTTTATCACATACATATTAACAACTTAAACCGAAAATTAAATGACTGTCTGACTAACTTTACAAATAAATGCTAAAACAAAAAGGATACTTAGGCGTCGAAGTACTCGTCCGCATTGCTGTCGTCCGGAAAAGTGCCCAGAAGACTGGCAGCATTGCCACGTTGAATAGCAATGCTAAAAACACAGAAACACAACTTCGACTTCGTAACATATACTCATTGTATTCACTTAGAACGCTACTTCCAGACAAGCTCATAACAATTCAGAGCAGGCACATTCTCAACTAAAAAAAATTAATAAAAAACAAGTCAAGCTACAATAAACACTACGTACACAAAATCATTAAATCTAACAAAGAGCTAATTCAGGCAGACTAATAATAATTTATGGCAACACTGCCGTCCCCGGAGAGTCAATTAAATTCATTAGCGAGCATAGATTATATTGCAGGGGTCGGGTAACAATGTTGCCATACCAAATAATTACGCGTTGTTTTCGACAAATTGGGATGCTATTTCGTTGTCCACCCCTTTTTGCAGAATTTAATGATTTTATTTGTTTACTTAGGTAACTTTCATTTTTTGATGTTCTCTAAATGCCTGAAATACACGAGTCTAGTTTTAAAGCTAGGATAGCCAAACGGCACCTTGGCATACTATCCTGGCTTGCTCTCCTGGCTTGGAACATGCTAGTGCTATTACATAATGGTAAATATAGTCAATACGCACTAGCCAATCGAATACTAAAAGAAATAGGTTTCTACAAAGATCAGTACAGACGCCCGCACATCAAGCTATCCCAAACTGTCAAATTTTTCCGATTACACCCCCGGATGGGCTCCCACAAATAAAAACCCTGAGAAACTTAGCTACTAATATCTTGAAACACTTGGCCGTCGTCCGAGTCCTTACCGAGTATTGCGGGATATCGCCCAGCGGTTGGTCGACTCTACGCGTGACCAGAGGGCTGGTCAATTTTTAGGTCAAAAAATCAGCATTGCCATTCAACGTGGTAATGCTGCCAGTCTTTTGGACACTTTCCCCACTGACAGCGTTAAATAATATAGTATATTTTGAGTTATCTGTGTGTATATATTACAATAAAGTTGGAAAAAAAAAATGAACTATATTTTTCCATGAACATATTTTTAGGTTTTTTGTATTAAAAAAACTGATGTTTTAACCTTTAATTAAGTAAATTAACCTATTCTGTGTAATGTGTGGTGTCGACTAGCGACACCCCGCGACTTTGCGTCACTGACAGATTTATTGTTACAAAAAATAGACAAGTAAGGTCTTTCTATTTGCAACAGAATTGTGTGGATAAGACCGACTAATGAAACTGAACGCAATCAGCATATTTAAACCGCGTTTAAGGGCTGACAGTGTCAATATTGCACAAAAAAAATGACGCTGTTAGTTTTTAAACGGGGTTTATGTGCTGATTGCGTTCAGTTTCATTGGTGAAATTCGCCTAAGTAAAGTCGATAGTAGTGGAAGAATCGCTATATTAGTATTTGACATTTCTCGGGACCCAGTGGTCCCGGACCTTTGGAATTATTAAATGATGGGGAGGCACCAATCAACGATTATCCAACGATTAAGTGCGCCCAAGGACAACCCTCGTTCGGTGGTTTGGTTATGGGGTTAGGTACCTAAAACTATGAAAAAACGATGTCCTCTGCTTGACTAATTATTTAACTATTTACACTATCAATGACTGACTAACTAACTGTACAGATAAAATCTAAAGTACACTTAGGTGTCGAAGTACCAGTCCACATCACTGTTGTCCGGATTTAAGTCGAAAAGACTCGCAGCATTGCCACGTTGCATGGTCAAAGAACTAGCCAGCCGGCCACGTGTAGTGTAGACCAGCCAGCCAGAAATTTCCTTAAAAGCAGTCGCGCACTCGAGCCCCATGACGCGAGTGTTTCAAACCCAAACGGCTCAAAACTGAAAATATTACCTACAAAAAATTCTATTTTTTTATGGAAACCACTAACCACCAATGCGTGTTTCTTCTCTTACATGGGAATAGGCCTCCGATGAATGTATAGGTTGGTAAAACAAATTATTTTCTGTCTTATCCACCATTTCCCAAAGTTCCACCCTTCGCTATTGATTTAAAAAACAACTCGGTAGCTATAATGAGGTGTCGTGTGACAAAAAATCTAAAATAAATTCTTGAAATTGCTGCGATTTTAAAATAGTCTTCGAAAAACATTTGAGGAATCCGAAGGGATATGTTCGGACCGTTTTTTGCCACCAATTTGTCATATTTGTGTCAAAGTTGACGCATTTTTGAAATTTTTACTAAATATTTTGGTTTTTAGGGTTCCGTACCTCAAAAGGAAAAAACGGAACCCTTACGGACGGACGGACAACAAAGTGATCCTACACTTTGTTGTCCGTCCGTCCGTCTGTCAAGACCGTTTTTCACAGGCACGCGTGGAGGTATCAAACTGAAATTTATATCTAATACTCAGGTCTACTGTCCCTTGGAGCTGTGAAAAAATCAAACTTCTAAGCCAAAGCAATCAAAAGATACAGCTGTTTATGCCGCAAATTTTCGAAACTCGCACGGGAATCAAAACCTACAGGGTACTTCCCGTGAACTTAGAATCTTGAATTTGGTACAAAGTAACATCTTACAGTGCAGATAAAGGAAACATTGCGAAAACCGTAAATTTTTAGTTACATCATATAATAAAAAAAAAAAGTTTTTTTTTTCAAAATATAAAAATACCATAACTATGACTCGATTCTTGTGATGGGTGAACTTTTACTTATATACCTACAGGTTTGTACGGAACCCTCGGTGTGCGAGTCCGACTCGCACTTGGCCGGTTTTTTGTTAAATTGTATGTAATGTGTTGGGTGTCACCTTTTATTTTTGTTTTTACCAAGCAATTTTAATAATGTCCATACTTGATGACTCTATATTATTACAAATCAAAATCGGAAGTCATTTATTCCAACTAGATTGAAAATCAGCACTTTTTTAATGTCAAAGTGACATAAGACAGTCCCCCAAAAACGCCCATCCCTCACCACTTCCTAGTGCTTTAGCTGGGAAACAGAAGTGGCGCAACAACCTCCCCAGCAGCGCGCGAAAATTATCTTTTCAACCGAGTGTCCTATGACGACACCGACTTTTTCTTGAATAAGATAGGCAACCTACATAATATTATTTAATTCATAGCCTCCCAAAATTGATGATCGTCCTAATAAAGAATTTACTTAGGTATTTGTAATAATGTGTATCTTCTTTTTGAGGGTTGGTAATCATCAAATGACCCCTCCCGCTCTGGGAGCGGAAGGGAGTGTCAGACTCTTACTGACTAAAACCCATCCATGTTCCTTCCTTAGCCGTTTATGTTACGGGGTAGCGGTAACCCTTTCGGACAATCCCACTGACCCGGCAGGCTTCGGCTCAATAATATGTATCTTGAATTATCATTTTCTGGTCCACTACTTTTACTACCACTACGGTTACTTGATTTCTCTCACTATTTTGAACTGGTATGTTCATCTTTGTCATGTGTTCGAGCTGTTTTGCATCTAGTTTCTAGTTGCTTCTTTATCTGATCCATTTCTTAATATACTTTACGGCTTTCTATTTTGAGGTTTTGCTAATTCTGCTGGAGACCGAGTCTGTCCATATTTTGAGAAAGGATGTTAAAGGATCTTACCTAAATGTAATTCTGTATCGTTTACCAAAAATAAACATACAATTAATTTCACATATACGCTGCATGGCATTGCTTTGAAAAAAGTTGTGTCCACACGCGACCTTGGAATATTGCTGGATTCCAAATTACACTTTGATATACATATCGATAATGTTATTAACAAGGCCTTTCGGAGGTATGGTTTCATCATGAGATCTACCAGGGACTTTAAAAAAAAAACAACTTTCTTATTTTTATTCAAGACCCTGATTCGTTCTCAGTTAGAATATGCTGTTCCTATCTGGAGTCCCTTCTACGACAAATACTCATATAGACTTGAAATGGTTCAAAAAAAAATCCTACGTAACTTGCAATATAAATTGTATCACTCGAGAATTTCTTATTTAGAACTACTCAAACAGCACAATCTCTTGAGTTTGGAGTCCGGCGTACGCTTCTCATGGTCATGATGCTGCATGGCATTTGTAATAATAAGTTTGATTGTAATGAACTTACCAATAAGTTATGTTACGTATCGTAATACCTAGAAGTATTAACGGCGCGAGTTGCGCGTTCCTCGTCTGTTTCACACTCAGAAGTGCAAAACAAATGCCGGTGAGCGGGCACCTCTCCGCCGCCTTGTAGTAACTTATAACACACACTTTACTGATACCGACATTTTTGCGTTTTCTTCCGCAAGATTTAAAAAGACGGCCATAAGTTTACTTACCGACAACCAATCATAACTTACTTATCTTTCATTTTTCTTTTCTTTCAATTCATCATTTAGTTAAGCGACCGTCCGTCCTTTCCTCTTTTAAGTATTTCTTATTTTAATCCGTGGACAATAGTGTGGGTTATACGTTTATTAAATGAACTTTATTAACTCCGATGTATAAATTGTAACGTGTAACTGTTTTTTGGCCCTAAATAAATAAATAAATAAAGAAGAAAATATATTCAAGGTATGAAACAGTCATAGACTGTCACCCAAGTCCCTAACCTAATTAATACTACTCATTTAGTCACATTTACTCTAATATATAAATACTTTGAAACAATATAACAGGCACCACGCTCGGCTTGCGAGCGACGTCGCGTGAAATGTAACTACAACATGATACGAAAACATACCTACTATTTATAATATTTCTAATGATTCCGTTCAGTAAGACGTTAGCTGACGGCTTATGGGTGCCTTTCCTCTTGAGATATACTATGCTACGTTGCTATGGATGCGTTTGATTTCCACCAATCATATTCATTGGTATATGATTGGTGGAAGAGTGACAATACAGAGTGTAACCGAAAGGGTATATAAACTGAGCACCTTTTGCTATGGTATCAGATCCGAATTCGCAAAAAAAAAAACAGCTGGTCTATACATTTTTGGTCACGTGACTCGACGAAATCAACAACAGTCTGTCAATTCTGCAAAATTGTCACCGTGAAAACTTAGGTGAAGTGAAGTGAGCTGTAGCTCCTCTAATGCTAGGAATTGACACTATTGCCAGCTCACTTGAAACTTAGGTGAAGTGAAGTGAGCTGTAGCTCCTCTAATGCTAGGAATTGACACTATTGCCAGCTCACTTGAAACTTAGGTGAAGTGAAGTGAGCTGTAGCTCCTCTAATGCTAGGAATTGACACTATTGCCAGCTCACTTGAAACTTAGGTGAAGTGAAGTGAGCTGTAGCTCCTCTAATGCTAGGAATTGACACTATTGCCAGCTCACTTGAAACTTAGGTGAAGTGAAGTGAGCTGTAGCTCCTCTAATGCTAGGAATTGACACTATTGCCAGCTCACTTGAAACTTAGGTGAAGTGAAGTGAGCTGTAGCTCCTCTAATGCTAGGAATTGACACTATTGCCAGCTCACTTGAAACTTAGGTGAAGTGAAGTGAGCTGTAGCTCCTCTAATGCTAGGAATTGACACTATTGCCAGCTCACTTGAAACTTAGGTGAAGTGAAGTGAGCTGTAGCTCCTCTAATGCTAGGAATTGACACTATTGCCAGCTCACTTGAAACTTAGGTGAAGTGAAGTGAGCTGTAGCTCCTCTAATGCTAGGAATTGACACTATTGCCAGCTCACTTGAAACTTAGGTGAAGTGAAGTGAGCTGTAGCTCCTCTAATGCTAGGAATTGACACTATTGCCAGCTCACTTGAAACTTAGGTGAAGTGAAGTGAGCTGTAGCTCCTCTAATGCTAGGAATTGACACTATTGCCAGCTCACTTGAAACTTAGGTGAAGTGAAGTGAGCTGTAGCTCCTCTAATGCTAGGAATTGACACTATTGCCAGCTCACTTGAAACTCACTTCACCTGCATTATCACGGTGAGATTTTTACAGAATAGCATTATAGAACATTCCATCTAAAAAATAGAAGGAAGACATTTTTATTATATCGCCGCCATCTTTAAGTTCAGATTACAATACAGAATACTTCACATGAATGATAGAAATAATGGCGACACGAGATACCTGTTTATCACACGTGTCGTGTTACATAATGATGCGTTGTCACCACGAGGAGGTGGGGTAAGCAGACATGCTCTATAATAGAGTATTTAATTTACAGTTGGTAATATACCTCGGAAAGCACGTTAAACCGTTGGTCCCAGCTGTCATTTGTGCGTCTTTGACAGTCGTTACGGGTCTTCAGAAGCCCGAAAATTTGACAGTCAGTCTTACCAAGTGGTATCTATCCTATTGCCCAGTTACTGGGATGTGGAGGTCAGATACGCAGTCGCTCCACGTAAAATACTGGTTTTGAGCTGCATCCGATTAGACTGGAAGCCGACCCCGACATAGTTGGGAAAAGTAAGGCAGATGATGGCAGATGATGAATATTACTAACGCTCGAAATTAGTCTTTCGAACATAATGCCGTTATTCATCATCATCATTCTCCTGCCCTTATCCTAATTTATTTGGGGTCGGCGCAACATGTCTCTTTCTTCCATACTTCTCTATTAGTCGTCATCTCGGTAGTTACTCCCTTCCTAGCCATATCATCTTTCACACAATCCATCCATCGTTTCTTTGGTCTCCCTCTACTTGTATAGCCATCCACATTCATGCTCACAACTTTCCTGACAACATTTTCCTCATTCCTCCGCATAACATGCCCATACCATGACAACCGATTTCCACACAACTTTTCAGTCACCGGTGTCACTTTCCGACTTCCTCTTATATACTCATTCCGTATTCTATCCATTCGGGTAACACCACACATCCCTCTTAGCATTCTCATCTCAGCTGCATGCAATTGTCTTTCATTCATTCCTTTTGTGGCCCAACACTCTGATCCATACAAGACGGCTGGTCTAACCATGCTTTTATAAATCTTCCCCTTGAGTTTAAGGGGAATGCGGGAGTCACAAATTGTTCCCGTGACCTGCCGCCATTTCATCCACCCAGTGTTAATTCTATGCTTAACAGTCCGATCTATTTCGCCATCGCTTTGCACAAGTGAACCGAGATACCGAAAGTCGGAGCAAACTGGGAGAAGCGCGCCATCAAGCGCTATGACCCCAGAACTGGAGAGACCGCCGAAATCGCAGAACATGTACTCCGTTTTGGTTCTGCTGATTTTCAGGCCAACAATCTCCAGTTTCCGTTGCCATTATTACCGAAACAATTTAAAAGCTATTGAGTACCTGTCTATAAGACTTTTCTCAACTATGTTGGGGTCAGCTTTCAATCTAACCGGATGTAGCTGAACACCAGTATTTTACATGGAGCGACTGCTTATTTAACCTACGCAATTTATTCGATAAGCATTCAAAAAATATTTATGTAAGATAACTGTTTGTAATTCAGACATGGAACAATTTATTGAACCTATTATATCCCAAGCACTCCGATCATAATAGATCCTGTCCATCTTAGAACGTTACAATGAGCTGTGCTATTCTGTAAAAATACAGTGAAAATGTAAGTGAAATGAGTTTAAAATTACCTATGGTGTCAATCACTAGCATTAGGAAAAGAAAGACAGAAAAAACATTTATTTGGACACAGTCGGTGACACACAAAATACAAATAATACAAAAAAAACTATATTTATTTTAAATAATAACTGAGTGTGCCTCAAAGCTGCGCTAAAAAGGTTTATTTCAGCATTAAATGCCAGACAGTTGCTGTCTTACGCTGGTCTTCTAAAGAACCTTTAGGTACCGACGCCAGCACATCAAGCTATCCCTAACTGTCAAATTTTCTCAATTAAAAATGAGTCTTATGTCTTTGCAATAAAGTTGAAATACTATCAAAGAAATTTGACAGATTGTGGTAACTTGATGTGCTGGCCTCTGTACAACTGACGGGGAGTACAAATAGTTTCAACATACCTACCTATTAAATAAATAAATGGAAAAGGTCCCTTAACAGTCTCTCCTTCTAAGTTGTCACGGTGAGATTTTTTTCAAAATCGACCGACCGGTCACCTGCCTCCTTATGCTTGGGTAAATACTTTTTAAACTTTCGAAATAAAGTTATTAAAAGGACTTCATTACCTGATAATCCGCTAATTATCTGAATTTACTTACCTTATTGCTTATAAACACGAGTGACACGCGTTGGCGGCAATTGTCTCTGACTTGACGCGTGCCGCTCGTGTGTAAGAGCACTTAATCATGAAGAGATAGGTGAATAATCACTACAGAACTTTTTTTAAGCTTCTGTTTAAATAATAATTGTTTGTATAATATTGTAAATTAAACAAATGCCCACAGTACGGCCGACGTATCATGGCGGTCCTGAAGTTAACTGATTAGCTGCGCAGTAGACAATTTTTTCCTAAAACATCCATTGCGCAGCCAAATAGCTAACTTCAGTACCGTCAGTCGTACTATTACGTCATTACACATTGTCAATGTCAAAAATTCTCGAGACGTTCTGCATTCAAAATTTTTTACGCACGATTTTTATCTTTTTCCTGATTCAATGCATTCAGAAGGTGTCGCAAATGTGCGATAATCCCTATTATATCCTTAGGATTATTGTGAAGGAGGGTCGATTTTGTCAAGAGCTACTTTATTCCAAGATTTGGTGGGTTTCTCGAATCTACATCGTGTAAAATAAAGTCGCTCCCCTCCGTGTCACTCTGTACGCTTAGATCTTTTTTGCGACGGATTTTAATGTAGTTTTGATCGATAGATAGAATGATTCCAGAGAAAGGTTTATACGTATAACTTGACTGGCTTTCGCTCATGGCTACGCCCGCGTGATAGTATCTACATTGGACTCATGCGAAATCGCGGCGGGCGGGTCTCTAGTTTAATAATTATTCAGCTCGTCCAGGACAATGCACACTGCCCACCCTAAAAACATGATATCAACCTGTCTTCAGCGGTTTAGTATGTGTGTTAATTTAGTCTGTCAGTCACAAAGCTGTATACTATACCCACATCACACAGCATCTATTCGATAACAGTGGTATTGCCTGAAACAAATATTTTAAACTAATGGGCAAACTGTGCTGGTTTGCCTGTTCACTTTGCCTTCTTCATGTTTCGGTAGGTTTTAGGTGTAGTACCTAGAGGTGCACTAAAGAAACTTCTTCATAAGGGAATCAAACGTGGATAGAACAAAGTCGAGTTATTCCAATTAAAACAATTTTACGCCCTTCAAATTTCGAACTGCAATAAATCTCCGTCGTGTCACGCTAAACATTTTTTTTTCTAAACCATTCAGTTGGGCAAAGGCGTGACGCTGTTAATCCTTAGTTAGGCCTGTTACACAATGGCGCGGTTGACAAATGAACACCCTCATTGTTACTGCGCAATAGATTTTATAGTGATTTTATCGGCATTTACTGGAATATAGTAAATTGAAATAGCATAATAGAATTTTGTAGATTATTATTTAGAGATTTACACTCTAAACGTTGTATTAAATGAGGAGACATTTAAACGCCAAAATGTATGGTTAAACAGACGCCGATCATACTAAACCTTATAAATAAGAATTTTATTAAGAGGGTAAATTTAACATTCTTCAGCATAATGTCCAGATTAGGTTATAGGTTATTCCTTAACTGAATATTATGGCATCCCATCGCATGTAACACTTTAAATCTCAACACAACTCAATTAAGTACTCTATTACAGTGACTTAGGTCTGTACTACGATCTAGCTCTAAGAAATATTCAATCGCGATACATATACTGTGTGTACTTATGTAGTATCTCGGACTAATATTACATACAATTTAAGCGGGACGAGCTGGACAAATTCCGTCAAAACTGAAAGGAGGACGCACGGGCTCGCGAAAGATGGAGGGAGTGGAGGGAGGGCCTTTGCCCGGAGTGAGACAGCGTAGACTAAATAAAAAAAAATATATTGAAGTAAGCAGACTACTACTTACTTCAATATAGCTACTAAGCTATTCATGACTCTCTGTGTGATGGAGTGCGTTGTTGTTCAAGACTTTGCAACGTATTCTGATGCGGAATTCATTCCGTATTTTGTGTATATAACATTAAACTTAAATAAAATGCAAAAAAGTCGTTAAAAATCGTCCGAAGCTGGGGCGGGTCGCTATTTGATAGGTAACACCCTTAGCATACATACACAACGTTCATAGCTTCATAGACATTGTAACATCTCTACCAAGTAATTCTTTTTTCAAAATTCGTTCCATTTTTTTTGCCATACTTTTTTCTAACATCTTGATCCTGTTGGGCAAAGGCGTGCCAGTTAATCCTACGAGTGTCACGGGAGCGACACAAAGCGACAACAGACCGCGGGTGCAAATGAACAACCCTATTGTGAACACTTGCAAGCGATGAAATAGGGTTGGCGAATAAGTTTCGTTGGATTATTAACCGACTTTAAAGAAAGAGAGCGAGGGCGAGTTTTTATTTTTTCTATATTTGTATACCGATTTCTCCGTCATTTCTGCGCTAATTTACGTTTTTTATGTTATAAATATAATTCTTTTGTCATTTGGTAGAGCATTCTTGCAGAATGGTCGCGTATAATTAGGCTTGGGTAGTTTTTAGCTAGCTCAAATGTTACTTATTTTTTCTAATTAGTGCATTGACAGTCTCTCTCTGAGTCACGAAACTGGAAAGTACATACCTATCTAATTTTTGAAGTTATTTTTTTTTATTTTCAGCCTGTGGTCATTAACACGTTGAACGCCAACGCGGTCACCGTGTGTCCGACAAACAATAGTTTTTCTATTGTGTCTGCTGCGTGGCAGTCAATGACTTAAAAACCTCAGGAGTCCTATGATTTTATCCTGTTTTTTATATGTCTATGAACCTATTATTTGTTGAACATTCTAGTATTATCAGCATCTCATCATTCTCCTATCCTTATACCAATTTTACCGGGGCCGGCGCAACACGACTTTTACTTCCAAATTTTCTTTTTCAGTCGTCATCTCGGTAGTCACTTCATCAATCTAGTATTAATGTTTGTTTATTTTTGGAAAAATCAATGTAATTTGAAAGATAAACATATACTAAAATGTTTGAAAACTTCCCAGTGCCAACCCTACACTTAAGTCACTAACATTGAGTATTACATCGCTAAATCTAACGTTAACAATGAACTATTGCGCATTTGTCCCCTGCGGACACAGCACAACACTAGTATCAACTGACACGCCCTTTTGACGTACTTGACGTAATGAAGTGGCGGGAAAGAATGGATTTGGATGTTTGATGTGATGTCCTGTGCACATTTTGATTTGATATTAAAAAGTTAGGACGCCATGTTTGCTTGAAAATGCAAAGGTTTTACTGTTTTATTTTTCTAATTTTATCATTAGTAATGGGATTTAATGTTGACCAAGACCAGATGTTATGAGTAAGGATGTTCATTTTAACATTGAATGATGATGTGTTGGTGTCCCTATCCTTGGTTCTTTCTTATCCTCTAAAAATATCATAATTATGGCCAGTTTCTCAAATAAAAATTATAGAAAATTTTATGAGCCTAATTGTGCGCGCGTAAAATCTCTCGACGACGCGACGGTGCGATAATTTTCGTTCGAGAAACTCTCCCTCAGAGTCGTATTGACTATAATAATATTAGCAGAAGTAATAAAGAGTTTAATATTGAACAGAAACACAAAAAGTTCTTTTCTGATACGCAGCTACAAAAAGGACAGAGACTACAGAGAGAGATTGCACAGATAATAGAAATCAACCATTCATAGACTTAAATATTATTTAATTAGAAATAGTTCCTTAGTGTTGCTACATGATGGCACTAGTATTTATACAATACTCCAATTTAATTTTACAGTCGTTACGGGTCGTCAGAAGTCCGAAAATCTGACAGCCAGTCTTACTTATGGGTATAGTATTGTCAAGTTACTGGGTTGTGGAGGTCAGATAAGCAGTCGCTCCATGTAAAATACTGGTACCCACCTGCATCCGGTTAGGCTGGAAGCCGACCCCAACATGGTTGGGAAAAGGCTGGGCAGATGATGATGGGTAAACTAGATGATGATAATGATGTATTGATTAAATACGTCATGATAATTTTATAACAAAAAAAAATGCTTCACAAAATAATACAAGAAAACCAGCCCATATAGAAGAACTTCCTTCACACATTCCAACGGATTAAACGAAATACAACAGAATTATCGAACTAAATAACTGCCAATCTAAATCCGATCGCTATTCGTGTCCACAAACATGGTGATATTAGTGATATTGTGAGCTGATAAAGGATTGTCCTCACTCAACATTTCCCACCTGATGGAGCATGAGATATGGATGGTTTGAAGGAAGTAGCGTTTTTTGGGATTAGGTGAGGGAGGCGTGAAATTCTATTATTGTTGTTTTGATTTATTTATTTATCAAAACTTTCTGCTCAAGTGAAAATACCGTATAAATGCGGACTTAATGCCTGAGGGATTTTCTACCAGTCAATCTTTGGGTGATCATCATCTGCCTAGCCTTTTCCCAACTTTGTTGGGGTCGGCTTCCAGTCTAACCATATGCAGCTGAATGTATTTTACATGGAGCGACTGCCTATCTGACCGCCACAACCCAGTAACTGGGCAATACGATACCCCTTGGTAAGCCTGGCTGTCAGATTTTCGGGCTTCTGACGACCCGTAACGACTGTCAAAGATGCACAAATGACAGCCGGAACCAGCTTAACGTGCTTCCCGAGACACGGAGGAGTCTCGGTATGTAAAGATGGTCACCCATCCACGGTGAACCCCGGAAAGCGTAGCTTAACCTGATGGATCGACATGTGGAGCTGTTAGTACTTAGCCACGAGCTCCTCCGTCAACCTTTGGATGATGCAGAGAGAAGACATGGCAGGTGCAACATAGCATAGATAACACGAAAAGAACCATTAAATACAGGAATAATTACATAGATACCTACATAAATAGAAACAGAATAAACTTTGTCAGGAGAAATAAGGATCGGTAGAGGAGACATAACGATCAGTAGTGCTATTCCGTAGAAATCACATCGTGAAAATGTAGGTGAAGTGTGTTTAAATTGAGCTGTCATTAGGTGGAACACAGCTCACTTCATCTAACACGGTGAGATGGTTTATAGAATCGATCGTCTGCAGAGGAGAATGCGAATCCAGCATACAGAGAATTGATACGACAGAGGGGCTTTCCTTTAAACAGCTTATACTAGGGACCATTTTCAAGCTCTGTACCAAAAATCAATTAAATAGAAGCTGTAGTTTAGTCGCAAATGATATTTTAAGTTTTTGCCCCGTTTGAACACGATGTATCTTTCCTAACAGCGCTCCGGTGCGAGCGCGTCGGTTCCGCTGCGTTACAAGGTCAGTTTTTATTTACAAAGGGTGGTTGCGTTTTAGTCTGATTTGTAAGCTATTTAATTTGTTTGAAAAAATAAAAACCTCATTTTTGGTGCTTTTTATTTTTATACCGTACCGAGTTAATACTAAACACGTATAGTATACGTAGTGTAATTTAATGCCCCTCTGTCAACTCTGTATAAGCACTGTTTAAGTCAGCACTGATTTAATGTTGTATCAACTTTTATTTCTGAACAACTCCATTTGATTCGAATAGACTAACTTTTTGTTTTATATTTTCATGTTCCCTTTTGGCGTCTGTTGGCAACACTGGCTAAAATCAATTAATGTTAGGTCTTTACTGACTAGAAATAGCAGTCTGGAAGCTTGGGCAACTAGCTTTATTTTTCTGACTAACCGACCCTTTGACAATTCAAAAGTGCCTGTAATTGGTTTATCACTACATAGTATAATACAAAATCGCTTTCTCTGTCCTTATATCCCTATGTATGCTTAAATCTTTAAAACTGCGCAACGGATTTTGATGCGGTTTTTTTAATAAATAGAGTGATTTAAGAGGAAGGTTTATATGTATAATAACATGCAATTGCCGTCATCCACGCGGGCGAAGCCGCGGGCAGAAGCTAGTTTTGAGTTTGAGTTTGATCAGGTTTGGTACGACATTGGAAAGGTAGCTTCTAAATAAATACAAAATCTTTACAAGCATTTCTCGTTGTAAAAAAGTACCGCCTACATTTTCAACTTACCCAAAACACGTTTTCATACCAGTTTTAATCCCAAAATCACTTTTTTAAGCATCCGTTAAAGTAACCGAACACCGAAACACACCTGATATAATACTCGATTCTCATTGGTCGATATTTTTTAGGGGGTGAGTTTGTTGCGTCCTTATTGGCTGACAGCAAACGGGGGTGGAACTGTCGTTTGGTGTCAGATAACAACCCTTATTAAGTGAGATTCGAGTGATTTAGGAATTTCGATGTAGAAGGGTGCCCGTGGATGTTTGGATAATTAATTTTAATTATAGATTCAGTTTTAACTTTCCAATGCTCAACAATAGAGAGTACCTAATTCTTGTCAAAAAGCTTGTTCGAAAGCATTTATTTTATATTTTAATCTACAGTCGTTAATCGTATCATCTGCCTAGCCTTTTCCCAACTTGTTGAAGTTGGCTACCAGTCTAACCGGATGCAGGTGAATAGCAGTATTTTACATGGAGCGACTGCCTACCTGACCTCCACAACGCAGTTACTGTTTAATACGATACCCCTTGGTATAGTCAAGAATTCAAGATACCCAAATTCTTGAAATTCCTGTTTGAAACCGGTAAAAATAAATGCAACTAGGTACAGTCACGAGCATCAATTGTATACACCGAGCAAAATTCAGAAGCGATTTTCTCGTAAAATAACTATTTCAATTCTGAGATACGACAGATTCGGTAAACCCATGGCTTAGAAAATGCAATGTGTGTGACAAAATCAAATTTCATTGAATAATTAAGGAAAAATCCGCTTTTGAAACTAGCTAACTGTATACATATTTTTGCTCGTGACTGCACTTCGGACATCCCACTATTCCAGCATTCAACGCATCGACAGACGTGAGTAAGCTCTTTTGGCTTTCATTAAGAATTCAACAACATTCATTGCATAATTTACGTTGCTGAGCTGACATATTTTTCGAACATTATAAAGCAATGAATTAGCAATATCCTTCAAAATCATTCAGATTGTGATTAATACTGTTATCTATGCATTTAGGGTGCATGTGTTTTCCGACGGAATGGTCAACACAACGCGTTTTTTAACGGTTAAACGCCATCTCAGCCTCTAGTCAGATATTCTATTTTCACTCAATGCTCAATATATTTATTGCTTCCACATGTGAACTTAGGTGGTAGATACAATAATTAGATCATTGTGGACCCTGTCGGACACTGCAACTCAATTTAAAACACAAACAAAAACAGAAAGAATCGATCGACATAACAATTTCTAATGGCGCCAAACCTAACCTCAAAAGCCCGCCCAGGGTGACAGCCAATTTGGCGGCAAAAGGGACCGCTCTGTGCTTGATACGTTGTTATTATAAACAAAGTATTTGTTACTGTAAACTAATTGTAATCTTAGATACGCAAGTAGGTTATGTGCGGTCATTCGACCTTTTTCGTTTGTTGTTTTAAATAAATAAGTTGGTAAGTACTTAATGCAAGTGGATACGTCACACGTGGCAGTTTGATTTTAATTTTTAGGGTTCTTTAATCAAACGAGGCTAACAGGAGACTGTTACTAAGTCCACGCCATGTGTATGTCCGTCTGTCACAGGGCTGTGTCTTGTAAAAGAAATCCTAATCAGTAGAAATTCACACCGAATACTTTTTAACAACGTACCTACCTACCGTTTCTAAAATATAGGCTAGCATACTCTTTCCTAAGAACGGGGTATATACATAGGAATAAGCGACAATGTGGCCTGCTGAAAAAATCTTAAATATAATTGTGTGAATATTAGTGTAATTATAGGCATGGAAAATCTGCTCTCGTTGGAATTCATAGACAACTCCGTGTTGGTGTGTAAATGTGGTGCTGTAAGTGCTGTTCCACAAACGATGGAACACTTAATATCGTGTCCTGCGTATACTGTCGTCTGCGCGTTATAGGAACTAATGTCCACTAGCGTCCGCTAGTGATGACGCCAAACAATCTGCCTAGCCTAAGGGGTCGGATTCCAGTCTAACCGGATGCAGCTGAACACCAGTATTTTCCAAAGGAGCGACTGCCTATCTGACCTCCACAACCCAGTCACTAACTGGGTAATACTTTCGGGCTTCTGACTACCCGAAACGACTGTCAAAGATCCACGAATGACAGCCGGGAACAACGGCTTTACTTGCTTTCCGAGGCACGGAGGAGTCTCGATATCTGAAGATGGTCAGCCATCCACAGACAAACCCCGGCAAGCGTAGCTAAACCTGATGGATCGATCGTGCGGCTGTTATTACTACTTAGCCATGAGATGGCGCTAAACACGTAGCCAAATTCTGGGCCGAGTCCATTTAGATTGCATCCAAACGCTAGGAAGAAGAATAGGTACTTAACTAGACCATCTCAAATCACATTAATGTCTAGAAACAAACGTATTGTTTATTATGAAACTGTAAACCAAAATATTGAATTAAGTAAATTGTATGTGTAACAATATAAACTAAATGCGTACTTGAAATTCGACTACCTACGCATTACATTTAATAAAGGAACCTACTTTTAGGTAGAAAAAGAAATATTGACGTCATAGTTACCTAACAATAAATGGATATTGCCATATACAGAGGCCAGCACATCAAGTTACCACAATCTATCAAATTTCTTTTATAGTATTTCAACTTTATTGCAAAGATATAAGGTTCATTGTCAATTGAGAAAATTTGACAGTTAGGGATAGCTTGATGTGCTGGCGTCTGTACAGTCGCCAGCACATCAAGTTACCACAAACTGTAAAATTTTCTCAATCGATTTTGATCTTGACAATCAACGCTTTAAGGTTTCAAATCATTTGGATAAATTTGACAGTCTGGAATAACTTAATAACCGTAACTACTTTGATTGAGTAATCAAAGTAAAATTCCAGCCTATTACTGGAAGCGAGACTGTCTGCAGGAGTTACTGCTGCCCAGTGTGCCGGCAGTGCAGTGATAACCTAGTGGTGTGACCGTCGGACTGCCAAGTCTTAGGTGTCGAGTTCGAACCCAAGGCATGTATAAATTATCAAATCGGTTGTATAAATTATCACTTGCTTAAAAAAGGAAAACATTGGAGGAAACCAGCATATCTGAGAGATATTTCTCAACAGCATGTGAAGCTAAGTGGAGACCCATGCGCAGCATAAAAACTCTGACACCAGGTTAGTCACTAACCGCACGAAAAGAAGACTGCTGCCCTGGAACACAAAGGCTAAGGAAGGAACATGGATGGGTTTTAGTCAGTAAAACTCTAACACTCCCTTCCTTCCACCCATAGCGGGATCATTTGATGATTTACCATCCATAAAAAAACAAAAGCCTATCATACTCCCAGAGAATGAGAAGAGGCATTGATCACCACGCTTGCTCAAGATGCTATTCTTTAACGATTTCACCGTGAAAAGTTAGGTGAAGTGACGTGAAGTGAGTTGTCAATTTTATCAATTCCTAACATCTAGCTAGCGGAATGACAGAGGAGCTCGTGGCGAAGAAATAACTGCCGCAAGGATCGAACCATCAGGTTAAGCTACGCTTGCCGGGGTTGGTCCGTGGATGGGTGACCATCTTTACATACCGAGACTCTTCCATGCCTCGGAAAGCTCGTTAAAACGTTAGTCCCGGCTATCCTTTGTGGATCTTTGAC
The DNA here is from genome assembly GCA_951799385.1 of Hyppa rectilinea. Taxonomy (NCBI): domain Eukaryota; kingdom Metazoa; phylum Arthropoda; class Insecta; order Lepidoptera; family Noctuidae; genus Hyppa; species Hyppa rectilinea. The sequence continues at coordinate 8,410,812 of OX637325.1, forward strand.
ATGGATGTTCGTCAGAAGCCCGTCTGACAGCCAGTTGTACAGACGCCAGCACATCAAGCTATCCTATAACTGTCAAATTTTCTCAATTAAAAATGAACCTTATGTCTTTGCAATAAAGTTGAAATACCATCAAAGAAATTTGACAGATTGTGGTAACTTGATGTGCTGGCCTCTGTACCAATGGGTATCGTATTATCCAGTTACTGGGTTGTGGAGGTCAGTTAGGCAGTCACTCCATGTAAAATACTGGTATTCAGCTGCATCCAGTTATACTCGAAGCCTTCCCCAACATAGTTGGGAAAAGACTGATTTCTAGCTAGTGGAATGACGGCTAATTTCACGCTCATTTTACCTAAGTTTTCACTTTGAGACTTTTACAGAATAGCGCTGCAGTTGGCTGTCTTCTACATAACAAAATCCCGCATAAACTCAATTGGAGCGAACACAATATCAAAACACAATATCGTGGGAATTGTCCTGACACAGCACAAGTTTATTGCACAACCTCCAAGTTCAGACTTATTGCTTATTTTACTAACTTCATGTTTATCAATGGTGTAAGTTATTAGTTAGCAAAAATACAGGAAACAGTGTGTGAATGAACGCTTGTTATTATGAGAGCATTAATACATTTAAAAGTGCTTAAAAGCAGTTTTGAATGATAGTAAAAGATGTACTTTTGATGTGACCTAGTTAGGTGTTTTGATTATGTTCGTATCATTATTTATTGAGGACTAGCTGCGGCCAGCGACTTCGCCCGCGTGGATGGCCGAAAATATCCAAAGGGATAAAAGTATCTTCTGTAAAAGTAGCTTTCAGTTTAACCGGATACAGCTGAATACCAATATTTTACATGGAGCGACTGCCTGTCTGACCTTCACAACCCAGTAACTGGTTAATACGAGACCCCTTGGTAAGATTGGCTGTCAGACTTTCGGGCTTTTGACGACAATTGTCAAAGATCCACAAATCAAGGACAGCCGGGACCAACGGCTCAACGTGTTTTCCGAGGTACGGAAGAGTCTCGGTATGTAAAGGTGGGACCAACCACGTCCACGTACTGGGACTGGTTGTTACACTTTCGGGCCTTTAAACACCATATAAACTTATACATATTACTATTATAAACTTTATGGTGTTTCACCTGTCAAAAAATGGCTAAAATCAATTTTGTCTTTCCCCATAGAGACTGTCGCCGCCACCGTCGGCATGTTTTCAAATCTTTCTAATTTTATTTAAATACCGAATACCTTATCCAATTCTAGACTAAAGCAACATTTTTAGCAAACCACAAACCAAGCCAAAGAAAATCTTTCTACTTTTATAAACGCGAAAATTTGCATGAATGGATGTTTGTTATTGAATTACGCCAGAACGGCTGAACGGATCTGGATGAAATTTGGCACAAAGATAGTTTATTACCTGGATTAACACATATGATACTTTTTATCTCGGTACTACGTTTTCATGGGATATAATAACACGCGGGCAAAACCGCTGGCAGAAGCTAGTATTAAGTCCCATGCTGATTTTGGCTAGCGGGACTTTTTCTAATTTTGACAGCTAGATATGTATAGGCTACAGGCGTGTATTTTTAGCCAACTATTGCAGCCTATCTTGGCTATGAAGGATAACACAGTGCGAACACGCTACCAAATCATATTAATCACTTAATATCTTTTGCCAGCGGCGTCACCCAAGTCGATGTCTGAAATTATCCTACAGGAATGAACTACCGGAATAAAAAGTATCCTATGTCTTAATCCAGGTTATAATCTATCTGTGTGCTAAATTTCATCCAGATCCGCACAAGAGTTTTTGCGTGAGAGAGCCACAAATATCCATACATCCTCACAAACTCTCACGTTTATAAACTCCAACTCAAAGCATTTATTTCAAATAAACCAATTACAGGCTTTTTTGAACTGTCTAAGGGTCGGTTAGAAAGTTAGAAAGATGAAGCTGGTTGCGCATTCCAAAGCAGTAGATACCTATGGAGAAGAACAAAAAAAAAAAAAAAAACATTTATTCAAATTAGGCTGAAGATCAGCACTTTTTGAAGGTCAAAGTTACATAAGACAGTCCCCCAAAAACGCCCACCCTTCACCACTTCCTAGTGCTTTAGCTGGGAAGAAGAAGTGGCGCAACAAACTCCCCAGCAGCACAGCTGTCTGTTTAGTTAGAAGAACTTGACTCTACACATTTATCGTATGAGAAGTAATTAACATTACGAAACTCATCACATTGAAATCAATCATTTGCCACATGTCAGCTAGCACACGTCAATATACCAATTAAAACATTAAAACTGACTGTACTCAAGCGTAAATTAAAAAAAAAAGAGCCTCCAGGTAAAAGTGCGTGCCCGCTTACATGAGCAATGCTGTACAATGTCCATACAGCCGTAACTCGAAGTTACAAATGATAAACTAGGACCATCGAAGTAAAATCAATCAATTAATTGCTAATGAGTACTAACTAGGATCAGGATAAATAAATATGATCAACTGTCGAGGTCTCTAGCTAACCACATTTTGCAATACAACTCATTAAAAAAAAACATTGTAATGAGTAGATTATATCAACAATAAATGGAAAATAATAAAACAACCAAAAACACAATGAATAGAATACATAATAAAAATAATTTTATGAAGCTAATTCTGGAGAAAGAACATAAACATTGTCTTGTGTTAATCACAGTGACCAACTATTCTTGTCGTTTAAGTAGTCGTTGGTAGTATAGTAAGCCTTTGAACAAAGGATAGATTTTACTTTAGTTTTAAACGTATTAAAAGGCAATTCTAGCAAAGAAGAGGGCAGCTTGTTATAAAAGGTTATACCAAGCCCCACAAATGAGTTATGAACCTTATGAAGCCGATGAAAGGGAGCACGTAGTTTATCCTTATTTCTAGTATTGATGTTGTGAATATCACTGTTTTTAGTATACAAGTGTATATTTTGTCTAATATATAAAATGTTGGCGAAAATAAATTGTGACGCTACCGTAAGAATAACAATTTCTTATAAAAAATGGCAAGACGAACGGGCAAGAAACTCCATGGACAGTTTTAAAAATCAAAATATGTTTACAAAAACTGGGTTACTTCATTAATGTAACGTACGATAATCATACTACGCCATCAAAGACTGCGATTACTCTGAGCCTGAGCCCTTAAAAACCGTTGCTACGGTCTCTTAGCCCACCGCACCGGGTCGTGAACATACCATCGTCCGTTCGAGTACATACATTAGGTGTTGGGTTCCCACGACTGGATTCCAGGTAGAACTGCCGCAAGACACACGACACCAGGAAAACTGACAATATTGCACAATGATGACATTACATGGTATCGCATTTTTTCAATTGTCACAATAATGGAGTGTTTTGTAATGCGGTTAAATTGTTATGTCTTCAAATGAGTGATAGGAAAATAGGTGATATCTGTTTCGTTGTTTTCGTATTTTTATTTTGAAAGAACTTTCAGTTGTTTCCAAAATTAGATAACAATTTTACCTGCTTCTTCTTCTTCGTGTGGTTAGTGACTAACCTGGTGTCAGAGTTTTAATGCTGCCCATGGGCCTCTGACTTAGCATCACATGCTGTTGAGAAATATCTCTCGGGCATGCCGGTTTCCTCACGATGTTTTCCTTCACCGATTTTAAGCAAGTGATAATTATACAATACGCACATGAATCCGAAAAATCAGAGGTGCGTGCCTTGGGTTCGAACTCGAGACCTATGACTTGGCAGTCCGGCGGTCACACCACTTGGCTATCACTGCTTTTAATTTTACCTGCCATTGTTTTATTTGTTATTCTTTTCGCCTTTTGTGGTGTAGTATTTTTATTCTGGGTGCATCCCTTCACATATAATTTTATAATTCATGTATACAAAACATTTCAAAAGAGTACGACAGAGTTTTTGCCCATTCTTTTCCATACGAAGGTACCTTTTGCAAGGGGCTACTAGAATCAATTCTATTCCTTGTTCATTTTGACGTTCAAAAGTGCCTTTCTTGTGCCTATTTGAAATAAATGATTTGACTTAGACTTTGACTTTGAAATATATTATTACTTATACACTTGTTGAAAATTTTTCATACAAACTTCCACCCCCCATAACGGGGAGAGTTTTCTAAAATCTTAGATGACGTCTGCTACTCATAATAATACTATAATACTGCGATATACTGTAACTGTTTAGGCAGCGCATGCAAATAATTCTGTTTTCGGAGGTATTTCTTTCCGACTTGCTAGACGAAAATTGCGATAGCTCGGCTAATATGTATGATATAAATATAATTTATAGCCTATAGCACTCAGGAATAATGTAGCTTTTTATCAGTGAAAGTGAAGTTTGAAATTGTATCATTAGTTCCGGAGATTACCCGCTACATACAAACTTACAAATTGTACATCTTTATAATATTAGTATAGATTATACATAAACTAACTTCCGCCCGCGCCTTCGCCCGCATAATATGTTGACAAATTATACACATCAACCTTCTTCTTGAATCACTCAATCTATTAAAAAAAACTGCATCAAAATCCGTTGTGTAGTTATAAAGATCTAAGCATACATACATACAGACATTAAGACACGGGAAGCGACTTTGCTTTATACTGTAGTGATAAACGAAACACTCACCACACCAACAAAATGACGTTAACATACTGATTTTTTAATTAATAAAGTCTAAAACTTAACTGAAAAATGCACAAACTTTACAAAAGACTTTTTCCTGTACATAATATTATACTGTGAGACCTCACTTCTTGTATAATTTCATGAGTCTGGGTGGGTAGGCTACTATAAGTATAGGTTTTTATTTATTTGTATGTATCAAAATGTCGCATAAATTTCCGTATTTTTTTATTCCGTTGATATAAGCTCCATTTTTTTTAGACTATAGATCTACGTATTTACTTAAATGATATAGGTATTATATAGATATGTATTTACTTATAATTTCAACTTGACACCTCCACGAGTTCCTGAGAAAAAGGGTAGGTATTGACAGACTGACAGATAAACGGAAAACAAAGTGATCCTGGGTTCCGTTTTTACGTACGGTATCCTAAAAAGCAGTAGTTATACCTATAGACATATCCTATAGACCTATAGACCTAGTGCATTTTTTTTAGAAATAAAGGTTTTTGTAAATTGATCTCTGGTACATACCTAGGAATTAGAGAATGAAATTCTAAAAATAAGGTTACCGAAACTATTTAATCAACGCGGTTTGACTTAACGTCCGTAGGAGTAGCAGGAGAGGAGTCTTTTAGTCCTTTGATCTACATAAGCAGGGTGTGGATATGGTATTTACGGGTCGAGGGCGACAAACAGTATTAAAATACAAGGATAATACTTACCTCTATAATTATTGACAACGAAGAATGACGCAGCTGCTTACCGTTCCCCCGCCCCCGGGTCATGTTTTGATGTTCCAAAAATATGTTTTAAAAACTACAATTTAGAATTAATTGTCGAAATAAGCTTACATATTTGATAAATTTTAACTTTTCAAAAAATATTCGCAACTTAAAAAAAAAAACATAAATAAGGCCCTAAATGAAACCTTCGCCCGCCATTTTGCAAAACAGACGGGCCCAGTCGTAAAATCCCGCCTTTTTAGAGGTCAAACGTTAAAAAAGAAAAAGAAAAATTCAAACTTGGAAGCTGAAACACCCGGCGATGCTCCGCCCCATCTCCCGTCTCTGTCACACATGAGCTGTCTTTGTCTGGGGCTTTGAAATGCGAGATAGCTTTTGTTATTCGAGCCCACGTCTTCGTTTGGTGAGGGTGTAACTATCTGAAAAAGACATTATTAATTTTTAATACGATAATTATTTTTAGTGAACAGTGACAGTGATTTTAATTTTTGTGCTTGGACTGTGCTAAGGTGAGGATTGCATTTTTTAAAACTTATTTGTCCGATTGGATTGTGATAAAAAAGAACGTGTATATTTGATTATTAACAGAAAATTGTGTTTACGTGCAAAAATACTGCGACCGGAATCGGAAAACCTATTCAGAGCCATATTTCCTAATGGAGTGTCCCAGAAAGCAGTTTATTTAAAAACCCCGGTATAAAAATTGCCGTGATTTCACCATATTAATTTTAATCTATTCGAATAGATACCTACGTAGGTACTTTTTTCAGCTCGGTCTGACATAGTTTTTATAAGATTTATCATAAATTTGCCAAAATCTTTTTTTTTGCATTTTTTTAAATAAGATCCATTTCGTGTACCTAATGAGTGAGTTTTAGTGTTCTATTTGTAAAACATACTTCGTTATAAAATGTTAGTTATAAATAAAATATGTACAGAGATTTCTGTTTTGCCGATAACGGCAAAATAAATTTCAAATAGAAATTCTAATTGCAATAATACTTAGTAATAGATTTAAAAAAATGATAAGCTGTTAAAATTTCATACTTTAATAACAAAGTTAACAATATATGTAATTATATATGATTTGATTTAATTCTTGTAATGGCTTGAAAATAAACCTTAAAGACTTATTATTTCTATAGACATGATGTAAATCAAATCCATTACAACCTCCGAACACAGTTTTATTAACATAAAATCTAGCTGTCTTTTTAGGGTAGATACTTTAAAAAATACGTCAAATAGGACCATTATTAAAAGGACTAGAATATCGAATGTTAAATGCGCGCATTTTATGAAACATTTTAAGCTCAAAATGATATTAAATTTTTATTCCTAAACATTTTTCAGGCCATTGTAAAAATTAAACCTACCCCGTTTAGTTTGAAACCAGTGCGCATAACATAACATAATCATGGACACTGGGTTTTAAGGGGCCCCGAGACGGTCAAACGGTTTGATTCAAACACGTAAATTTTGGTTTGACTCAAACCATTTTGATCCCCCGAGACGGTCAAACTAGCTATGTAAACGATCAAAATGGTTTGAGTCAAACCAAAATTTACGTGTTTGAATCAAACAGTTTGACCGTCTGCCCCGAGACCCCTCAGGGCCAAGCCTGCCGGGTAAGCGGGATTGTCCGAAAGGGTTACCGTTACCCCGGAACATAAAGGGCTACTGAAGGAACATGGATGGGTTTTAGTCAGTAAGAGTCTGACAATCCCTTCCGCTCCACCCAGAGCGGGAGCAGTCATTGGATGAGTTCCCAGCCTTAAAAAAAAAAAAAGGCCTTCTCTCGGCGTAAGAGAGTGGGCCGTAATCCACCACGCGGGCCAAGTACGGGTTGGTAGATGTCATAAGTCTTCGAAATTTAAATATCTTTGTCTATGAAACAAGTGTGGTAAAACCTTTTTTTTTTAAATACCGAAGGAGTTGTTTAAAAGTTTGACTAAGGAAGACGTTTAAAATTAAATACACCATTGTTAGCTAATTAGAATCAATATTTTCCTGGTAAATCATTTGTTTACATAAACTAAGTTATTGCATGTATTTAGGACACAAGCTCACGATTTTTCTTAATTATTTTGCGCCATATAGCACTTGGTATTCTGTCTTCCTAGTATGAATGAAGGTTTCAATGGCTGTTTGATGATCTTGGTTTACGATATATACCTAAGTAATCCTCGTCATACTAATCCTGACCTGACTTTATAAAAAACGAAAGTAACTTCGAACTGTCTGTCCGTTTGTCTATCTGTTTGAACGTAAGTTTCACGGTTAATCTGCTGAGCCGTTTGTGATGTGGTTGACCTGAAGCCTGTGGAAGGACATAAACTACTTTTACCACAGCATACAGCCTCACACCCCCTATTTGACCCCTATACGGGGGAGTTTCATAAAATCCTTTTTTAGCTGACTCTGTCTCCTGCTCATAATCTACCTCTGTGCCAAATTTCGTCCTCGTAGGTAGTTTTTCAGTAAGCGGGATTGTCCGAAAGGGTTACCGCTACCCCGGAACATAAAGGGCTACGGAAGGAACATGGATGGGTTTTAGTCAGTAAGAGTCTGACACTCCCTTCCGCTCCACCCAGAGCGGAAGCAGTCATTGGATGATTTCCCAGCCTTAAAAAAAAAAGGTAGTTTTTCGGGTTTCGATCAGTGAGTGAGTGAATGAATGAATGAGTGACCTTTTTTCTTTTATTTGAAAACTAATGGGGTTCATATCGTATCGTAATGAACAAAAACAATTGATAAAATAAACCTACAAGTATTTTTTAAGTTAGTTCTGGGTATAATTCCCGGGTCGAGCAGGGTTTTCCATGTGGAATTTCTCAGCCCGGAGTCTGGATTAGTGCCCGGTTGATCAGACTGGCCCCCTATTACTTAAACATAACTTAAACATACCTGACGAAATGTAGGTATAGGTACTAAAGGTTCACCTCCGCCTCACCCTTCAGGGGATATTATAATGTATGTGAAAGTTTGAATGTTTGTGACTCAATAACGTTAAAACGACAAAACGAATTTGAACGAAATTTGCCACATAGATAGTTTATAACCTGGATATACAACACGATACTTTTTATCTTGGTAATCTGACCGCCAGTCTTACCAAGGGGTATCGTATTGCCCAGTTACTGGGTTGTGGAGGTCAGATAGGCAGTCGCTCCTTGTAAAATACTGGTATTCAGCTGCATCCGGTTAGACTGGAAGCCGACCCCAACATAGTTGGGAAAAGGCTCGGCAGATGATGACTTTTTATCTTGGTAGTATGTTCTTGTCGGATAACTTCCGACCTTGTCGTGGAATTGAGTTTTTTTTAATAATTACATTTCCTCTACTCGCCTTTCATAAGATAAAACACTTGGATAAATCTTGGTGTGTAGGTATGTAGGCTAGCAAATAGCTCAAAACGTTTGAAAAAACCATACTTCTAACCAATATTTTAAGGATGATGAACCGTTCCATTAGTTCCTAGCCTACATACCTACTTGTCCAAAGCCGACGGCAGTAGGCGCGACCACCATGTTTTTATCTGAGCAAAGCGTGATTTTCAAACTTTTTTGATAAAAAACTGGCTAGTTAGTCTAGTGCTGCCCAACCCCTCTTTTAATCTTATACCCTTCGTCTACATCTGTTTTATCTACTTTCCTATCGCAGGTAAGCTGGAAGAGATTTCTTTATCAATAAGTATCACCTTCGTACGTATTTTCTATTCCTTTCTTCTTTTCTGTGTTTATGTGTGTATATAAATGGTTAAATAAATAAATAAATGATGATCCAAATCCATACATCATTTTCTAGAAGAAAGCAGTGAGAAAGCCAATATTTTTCTGCAAATTTCTAGGAAAGACGCGCAGTTCAGCGAAAGCAATTTTGTTATCGGTTCATGTCCGCCCGATGTCATGTTATGAAAACATAACTTCGTATTTTTACCCGACACCAACGAAAATTCTTATAAATAATTGTTAAATGTCACGGATATACAATATCCGTCGCATAGTTTGTGTTAACCGACGAAGGCATGTTAGTTTTAATAATAAAAAGAAATACAAACAACCATTAAGCGAAGTTTTTGTAAATAAACAGTAAAGGAAATGTTGTAAGTTCAGAAATCAATAAATGTATGACAATGACAAAAGGAGATCGTGGCTAAGTAATAACAGTCGCACGGATTGATCCATCAGGTTAAGCTACGCTTGCCGGGGTTGATCTCTGGATAGGTGACCATATTTAGATATCGAGACTCCTCCGTGCCTCGGAAAGCACGTTAAGCCGTTAGTCCCGGCTGTCATTTATGGATATTTGACAGTCGTTACGGGTAGTCGGAAGCGCGAAAGTCTGACAGCCAGTCTTACCAAGGGGTATCGCATTACCCAGTTAGTGACTGGGTTGTGGAGGTCAGATAGGCTGTCGCTCAATGAAGAATACTGGTATTCAGCTGCATTCGGTTAGACTGGAAGCCGACCCCAACAAAGTTGGGAAAAGGCTAGGCAGATTGATTAAATATTTTTTTTCTTATTTATTTATAGGGGCTTTTACGCGTAGCGTATGCCAGTCCCATCGTATACTAAACAATTGTACTTTCACAAGACGTGAGCCATGAATTTCAACAAACCCGCCGCATCGTCGTCTTTTGGTTGGGATAGAATTGTATGAAACATGCCTACACCAGTTCTGTTCAAATTCAGGGACCAACAAAAGTATTTCTACTGGACTCATATTGGACACATTCCATCAATAAATGTTGTAGGTCCACGACAAGTCCACATTCCTCACAATTGTATGATAATGACAAATCATCGAAGTTGTATAACTTGCTTGAGAGCAATCCCAACTTTTGTGCCATATTAACTATTGCTCCAAATGACTAGTGTGTACTGTGTATGTACCACGCGTAGGTACCATTTTTTTTCGTAAGCTTTACTTTCAGAAAAAACCTAAAAAATGTATGCCTTTGTAATGTATGCTCAAGAAACTACCTTTTGGAAGGGGCGACTAGAATCAATTCTATTCTTGTTCATTTTGACGTTCAAAATTGCCTTCCTTGTGCCTATTTGAAATAATAGATTTGACTTTGACTTGAATCTGAATGTTCTTTTTTTAGATTTTGATACGTCTGAATCTTAGTTAATTACAAGCTCTGAAAAAATTACTGAAAGTTTTTCAGTTAAAAGGTGACACAGGAATTACGCATCTATCAATCTGCCTAGTATTTTTCCCAACTATGCTGGGTTCCACGCGCGCCTCAAAGAGATGTCTGCAAATGAAGGGGCCCGTTAGGGCCGAAGCCTGCCGGGTAAGCGGGACTGTCCGAAAGGGTTACCGCTACCCCGGAACATAAAGGGCTAAGGAAGGAACATGGATGGGTTTTAGTCAGTAAGAGTCTGACACTCCCTTCCGCTCCACCCAGAGCGGGAGGAATCATTTGATGATTTCCCACCCTCAATAAAAAAAAGCTTCCAGTCTAACTGGATGAAGCTGAATATCAGAGTTTATCATGGAGCGACTGCCTATATGACCTCCACAACCCAGCTACTGGGTAACACAATACATCATAGCAAGACAGTTTTGCCGGAGTTAAATATGATCTACAGAAATACATTGTTGCCGTTATGTGCATTAGTAATAAATAAATATTAGTGATTGATAGTATGTTTTAGTTTTTATGTAGGGTCCGCATAAATACATTGTAGCTGTTTATTACTTCCTGCATCAGCTAAAGATTAAAGGGATCAAAATTTTGGCACTTTGTTTTTGGTAAAAGGTACAAATATGACGAGTTGTTGAAGATTGTTAGTGGATAGTAGAGGAGTACGAGTATTATTTAAATTGGCCTATTATTGCCTCACTGCAGAGTAAAGGGTTCTTTTCATGCAATGTAAGCAAGAGCTTTGATCACAATGCTTGTTCAAGTTGGAGTTGAAGTTACATATCTTGGTGCATAATGCGAGTTGTTTTTTACGTTAACGTGATCAAAACGTTTACCATGTTTGGCTCTCTGATTGGCTAAGTGTCTAAACACACTATGCCGAAGGTACGCGACCGAAGATGATGACGCCTGCCATGCTATTTGAATTACTGACGTTGACGTTGCGTTATGGCATACAGCCGAACTTCGGTCGGGTGTAAGTTCACCGGCAATTCGGCAGCCTGTAGAGCACACATTACACGCCGTAGTTCGGTTCGATTGGTGACGAAGATCCAGGGTGGGGGCACGCATGCCCGCGCACACAATACACACAAAATTGCGCAACTGAATTTCTGCCACGTAACTTTGGCACTTATAATGGTCATAATATCCGAATATTATTAATAGACGCAGACCAATTAGAGCGCCGAATGTGACAAACGTGTCGATCGCGTGAACGTATTTAACAAACTCTTTTGTTTCAGGTTTTTGAAGCAGCTGAGCAACTACGGACGATTCTGTGATGAAATCCACAAATATGGAATCGTGTTCTGACCGCCTCAGTCCATCCAGCGACTTGACGAGCGAGTCAGAAACATCTTTACCACCTTTTCCATATGAGAATCAAAATGGAAACTTCTATCAAGCAGAATTGAACGAAAAACAATACTTTTCTTGCAAACAAAAAGCCAGAACAGAAGAAAAGAGTCCAAAAGATGTTTACTTACAAGAGAGTAATAAAATGACATTCGAAAATTATCTCTCGCCACCAAGAAACAAAAAATATTTGAATTTCGAACTCAAATTGCCGCCAACCAACGACAACATCTTTTCACAAATTGAAAATGAAGATCGGATGCGTTCAGGCTACTTCAATGAGGTGCAAGATCTAAAAAGTTGCGTTCAAAATGAGAACAATCCTAATTTATCAGAAATGAAGCTGAATCAGCAGATTTTTGATAACGTTAATGTAAATAATGAAAGGGAGAGAGTCCCTCAGACGTATTTCGCTGAGAATGAGAACAGTAATTTGAGGAGGTGTTTGAATTTTAATTCGGAACAAGTGCAATGTGTTTGTGAAGCGCTGCAGCAGAAGGGAGACATTGAGAAGTTAGCTGCTTTTTTGTGGAGTTTACCACCTAGTGAGCTGTTGAGAGGACATGAAACGATATTGAGGTATGTTTTATTACTTATTGGTACATTGGTAGGTCATGTTAATAATTCAAGATCTGTTCGTATGCAAACGGAATCAGTAAGGCCAACGTGGTTGCTGGTGTCCTTATAATGTTTAAAAAGATTTGTCAGTTTTACTTTTGTTTGCTCGCATAGCCGCCAATGCCGCGATTTACCCGTCGGCACTTCGGTAAAGTACGGATGCTTTTTTAGGATCTCCCTATTAATAATTCTGCCTTCTTTGAATTTAATGGGAAATTTAGAATACTCGCCATTTATCGGTTTAAAATATTGATGGTTTCGTTTATTTAGTTTTAGATTGAGCTGAATTCATATGGCCAAAGCCGTGAAATAATTATTAACTCACGTTTGTTTAAAAGTGTTGTCTATGGTTATCATGACTATTTCTGAACAGTGTACCTTTTTCCCTAGGGCACGAGCACTGGTAGCATACCATAGAGGAGTGTACCAGGAACTATACGCAATACTAGAGGCGCACTCGTTCCCGCCAAGGCATCACACAGCTCTACAGAATCTATGGTTCAAAGCGCACTACAAGGAGGCCGAGAAAGTACGGGGAAGGGCTTTAGGTAAGAATATTTATTAAAATCTATACTAATATTATAAAGCTGAAGAGTTTGTTTGTTTGAACGCGCTAATCTCTGGACTACTGGTCCGAAGTGAAAAAAATATTTTTGTGTTGGATAGTCCATTTATCGAGGAAGGCTATAGGCTATGTAACATCACGCTACGACCAATAGGAGCCGAGCAGCGGGTGAAATCGCGTGACCAGCTAATATAGAATAGAAACGATTTTGATAGGTTTGCTTGTGGTGCGCGGTTCCAGGAAACCGTCGGATGCGAGAAGCCTCGATGCACGATGTGTCGATGTAGCTGGCGACCTTTAAAAGAGACCTATGTCCAGTAGTGGTCATCTTCCTGCTGTTATAAGGATGATGCTAATTCGATATTGTAGTCCTTTTTCATACGGAATCTAGTTTTATGTTAGTTTAAAAAAAACATTTGGAATGCTGCAAGGACCTGTATTAGGTCCAGTTTGTGAATGTAGGGCCGTTTTTCAAAGACTATGTTTCTAAACTTCGTCTTATAATATTATGAACCATAACGCATATTATTTACTTATTACTATCAATATGTTTTGTTTCAAAATAACCAAGGTTGCGGAGCACGAAGTCCTGTGTTCGATTCACTTGTTTTTTCACCTGGAATTTCTTATTAGCAGAACGGAGTCTTTTTTTTTTTGAGGTTGGGAAATCATCCAATGGGTGGAGCGGAGTGTCAGACTCTTACTGACTTAAACCCATCCATGTTCCTTCCTTAGCCCTTTATGTTCCGGGGTAGCGGTAACCCTTTCGGACAATCCCGTTTACGACAGCCCGGAGTCTGGATTTGTAACCGATACATGACAATATGCTTGCTCCCTAGGGTTCAACATAACTGGTGAATTGTGGGTGTACTACAGGCACTTCTGCCTAACCTATCAGGAGTTTCATGCCATGAAACAACCAAGTTTGTAACACAAAGTTTCTCTTTTAGGTGCAGTAGACAAGTATAGGCTAAGAAAAAAGTATCCGCTGCCCAAGACGATATGGGATGGAGAGGAGACTGTGTACTGCTTCAAGGAGAAGAGCAGAAATGCTTTGAAAGACTGCTACTATAGAAATAGGTAAGACTGTGATCTGCACCTCTTTTCAGGAACTTTACGATAGGATGCATGTCAGTTGTAACAAATCCAGAACAGTACATAGGCCCGTTTGTCAAAATAGGCTTTACTTGCGAAGATCGTGGCACGGTCAGTCGCCTGGGGTCCGACACATTTGCATTTGCGGTTATCTATTAACCTTTGCGCCATTGTCACATATATGTGCCACACAAGCGCATGCCCTGTACGCCAACGACACAAATATATGACAATGAAATGTACACTATCAACACGAAATAAACAATTAAACTTTTGGTTTTGTTATATCTTAAAAATTGAAGCTCTCGTACGTACTTAATGAAATGAAACAAATGAAAAGACACCATGGATATTAGGAAATTCATGATAGCAAGAATAAATAAGTTTGTTTTGTAGCTTGGCGTGGAGGGCACGCGCGTTTGTTTACGCTCTGGCGCCCTATCTCTTACGTTCTTCTGACAAAATGATCAAGAGAGATAAAGGATTAAAAATTATCATTGACGTCATTTATCCATTACAATGACGAGTTACTATTTAGATACGAGATTACCAGACCTCACCCCTTTAGACTTTTTTTTTGTGGGGATATGTGAAAAATCAAATTTTCATTAAATCTTATGCGAAAGTTAGTTGAAATTCAGAATACGATTAATAATATTCACCACAACACGTTATTAAAAGTTACTTGATATGAATTCGTTACAAGAATACTTTTACGTATCCAAGAAAATGGAGCCCATTTCAAGCAACTAATTAGTTAGTTTACCATTTTTTGTAAATAATTAAAAAAAAATTAAGATTTCATGGTTTTCCCATCATTTAATTTATCAAGTTTGTTAGAGAGATTCCATCCTTATAACTGATCCTACCGATCGATGCAATAAAAATACAGGGTGTAATTTTTACAGATTTTAGTCGGTTCGATTCCTGGGTGTGGCAAGCGAATTTTTGAAAATCTTTGAATGCAGTTTTCTTTCTATTCAAAAATAAAGGAATGTTTCCATGAGTAAAATTTTCTATCTGCAGTATTAAGAGTACTTTTACTCCAGGTGGCATTACAAAATTCCACCCTGTATATGGTATGATGCTTATTATAGGTGTTACAAGGCTCTTTGGCTCAACAGGTTTCAAAATGGCTTTTTTTTTTGAGGGCCGTAAATCATCAAATGACGTTACAGGTACCCCACTCCAGATGAGAAGCGAGCTCTTGCACAGAAGACAGGCCTGACACTCACGCAAGTCTCCAACTGGTTCAAGAACAGAAGACAGAGGGACCGCACTCCACAACAACCAAACAGACCGTGAGTTCTTGACTTAAAAACATAGTTTTTATACTGGTGTTGTCATCCGTATTCGACCTGTATCGACTCGTTTGAGACCTTTAATTCATTCCTTTAGTTATTTGCTATACAAATAATGTATCAATTAAAGGCTGCAGGCGTCGAATGCAGCTTTCTTTTTCGTGTGGTTATTGACTAACCTGGAGTCAAAATTTTTATGCTGCCAATAGGCCTCTGACTTAGCTTCACATGCCGCCCGTTGAGAAATATTTTTCAGGCATGCCGGTTTCCTCGCCGATTTTAAGTAACAATAGGTACATGAATTCGAAAAATCTGAGATATGCGCGAAATCATCGAACTTGAGACCTAAAATTTCGAAATCCGACGGTTACACCACTGGGCTATCACTGTTGTTTCGCAATGTCCTTAAAATTAAGCGTTCGTAAACAACATTAATCTTTAAACTAAATCATAGTAACCTTGTTTGACGGCAATTTCTCATTCTATTCTAAGAACTTTAGTCGAACACTTACAGGATAAAGTTTCAAAGCTCAAAAATCAAATGCGCGCCGCACTTATGGACTTTAGCCAATCAGTATACCATACATAATCATTTAAAACTATACACCACATAGGCAAAGGTGGAGGTACAGTCACGTGCAAAAAATTGTATGCACTTACTAAACGTACTACTGGGTAACTTGATCGATATACCGATTTGACGTTCAGCGTTTCTCCTCCTCATGTATTATGCGCACGGCCAAAGTGTGGAACTCTTTGCCAGCGTCTGTTGTCTCTTCTACGAGAAAACCAGTCAGCCTTCAAACCAAGAGTCAGCAGACATTTTCTTCTTCCAATTACTAAAGCGTTACTCGAAGAGTATCAATTCAATTGTTGAAATCTGACACTATTCCTACAATACTCTTCATAGTTTCAATCATTACTATATGAGTAAATCCTCCTGCATGCTTCCGAAAGCGCGTTATGCGTTCTCCGGGCTGTCATTCACATATTTTGACAGTAATTATGGGTAGTCAGAAGCTAGAAAGTCTGATAACCAGTCTTACCAACGGGAATTGTGTTCAGTGTTACCTTTCTGGGGTTGTAAAGGTTAGATAGGTGGTCGCTCCATGTAAGATACTGGTATTCAGCTGCATCCAGTTAGACAGGAAACCGACCCCAACATAGATGGCAACAGGAGGACTTAGGACTTAGTTTTTTTAATAGGCAAAATAAATATGGCAGCTGTCAAACAGCTCTTGTATAAAAAATATGTCAGTGTTAATATTTCGAAAAAAAACTGTCCCTAAGTCATTATTTCCCGCAGTCTTTTTTAGGTTATAAGATAATGGGATAAATCGTTGTTAAATTCGACTAAGTGCATACATGTTTATGCTCGTGACTGTACGCACGGTGCCATGGTAACCTTCAGAGGAAAAAACGTTGACACACGTCACCAAACAATGGGAGCTTTGAGTCGAAACAATAAATTGTTAAAGTTTATTTCCTTAACGTATATAATCTTGAGTGTGTGTACGTCTGGAGTGGAAGTTTATGGACCGCATGGGCGAGTTTAATACCTAAAGCGTTTTATTTTAATGTGATTTTTTCATTAGGTATTGTATACTTTTTTGAGTCACTCACTTATGTTTTAGATCACTGTTTGTTTAAGATAAAGAATTTAATTATAGTTGGCTAACAAATAACAGCCGCACGGGACGATCGGTAAGGTTAAGCCACTCTAGCCGCGGTTGGTTCGTGAGTGGGAGACCATCGTAACATACTCCTCTATACATAAAAATAAATAAATTTGAAGCGTCTGTTTTTAATTAAAAAATTACAGCTTTTTACTAAACGCATATAGAAGCAAATTCGGTATTTATAATGTTTTTTTTTTTTAATTGTTTCTCTGTTTGTTCCGGCTAGTCGTCTAAACGGCTGGACCGATTTTGACTGGACTTTCACTGACAGATAGCTAGTTAACTATTATTTTAGAAAAAGAATTTATGTTCACGCGAGTCAAATCTAATATTTCTTTAAAATATTGGGTTTGTCACTTTCATTTTCAAATCGCAACAGTAGGCAAACCACCACATGTTCGAGTCTTGACCGGCGAACCTTTAACAAATGGTTTTTGTAACATTAAAAACACTTTTTCCTTTAGTAAGGGACTGTGCATTGTCATAAACCCTCATTATGGGTCATTAATCAATTGGTACATAGAACAAAGGTCAGAATTTAAAAAAAGAACGCACATGTGGTCTATGTTACGGCCACTGTATCTTGGCGGTCGTGAAGTTAGCTGTTTGGCTGCGCAAAGGATCTTTTAGGAACGAAATTGTCTACTGCGCAGGTGATCGGCTAACTTCGGGACCGCCATGATAATGATGGCCGTATTATACACAGTGATTTTTAATTCACTATTAACCTTTCAGAGCGTGACAGTACCTATGATTATGAGCTTGACTATGAGACCAACTACGAAATAACAAACAAAAAACGGTTTTTGCCTGAAAATGGTATCTCTAGAAAAGCATAGATTTTTTTTTTTTAATGGTTTTACTGGCAAAATAATGATTTGTTCAAATTACTGACGTTTTAATTTGGTACGGTACTATAGAGCCTAAGTGAAATTTTGTGGAACTTGGAGCCTGGTCGGTTAGAATTTATCTGACAGCATTGACCTTTCAAAATGATATAAAAGTTTGATAGATATTAATAAAAGAAATGAATAGGAGTCTGTCAGTAGCCTTTAAAAGCAATATAATTCAATAGCTTACACGAGCTCTACTTCTGAGTTCCCTAAGTGAAGGTCCCTCTGATCTTCATAGTAGTAATTAATAGGGGCTCGTGTACAGTATAAATAACAGTCGCTTTTTTGTCGATCGATAAGGATAAACCACGCTTGCACCGGTTAATCCGTGAATGGGTGACCATTTTTACATACCACTCCGTCCCTCGGAAAGCACGTCAGGAGGTCCGAAATTCGGACAATCTTAACAAGGGGTATTGTATTACCCAGTAGATGGGTTGTGGAGGTCAGATAGGCTGTCGCATGTAAATATTGGTATTCAGCTTTCCCTAGTTACACTGGAAGCCGACCCAAAGATGTCCGCGGGAGTGCCTTTGTGATCCAATAAAAAAATAAACAAAATTTTTTAAAGAAGTTTTTACTATGTTTCTATGGTTACGATGTTTTATGTTTCTCTATCTTGTTTCAGTGAAATGCTAGTGCCAGCTCAATACGCGGGACCCCAAGGTGGTTTGGCACAGGCATTACTCCCAAATGCCTACTACCACCAACTGCAAGACCCAACGCACTATTTACACGGTGGGGCACCGTGAATGTTGTCATACGAATTAAATAAGTAGTTAGAATAATACCAGTGACAAAAAAATATTAATATTTGACAGAAAATAGACTGTGGTAAAGTGTTAATTATGTTAAGTATCTACTTTGTTGTTTTGAAGCACCTATAGAATATTGTAAATAGTTATTTTATTTTAAAACTTAAAGATTTATATTAGGCAGAAATGATGCATACCTTTGCTCAATCGCTCTACGTATCAAAACTAAGAGTATATTTATCACCGTAAGATTGTGAGCACCGCGCACCTATATTTTATATTCTATCATTATTATTACCTACCGTTAGATTTATAAGCTGTCGAAAAATTGTAAACTATTACACTATAGCGCATTCATTTTGGGTTATTTTTAATCTATCAATGTCAAATTGTGAACAAACATAGACTTAACGACAGGATTCTTTCAGCCCCTATTTTATTACCCGTAAAATTGTAAACTATTTCTGGTTGGTAGGTCCAATTCCTTATGTTTAATTTCTTATTACGTACTATCCTCTTTAATTATTTTTAAAACCCAATAGTTCCTAACTGCTATGCACTTGAATTTTAGTTTAATTTGATTTAGTAATAAGTTTAAATGGTTAAAACTTGTTAGAATAAAATGTTGCAAGTAAAAAGACATTAAGTAGCTCAGATTATCTAGAAAGAGACTGCCCACAGGTGAGAGAGATGACGTTATACAAGGCCGACATTTTTCTAAAATCCATAACGCGTAGTGGCGCCGACAGAGGTCGCCTTACCCCAAGGAGAGATGCACCAGGCTAGCCTTCAATATTTAAATTTTCATCTCGGTGTTTTGCAATTTGCAGGTCTGCGCCAGGTTGTACGCTGATTCAATACGTATTTACAGAATTATAATCATTAATACAACTCTCCGAGCTAAAATTGCCCTCAAATGTCATGATTTCATTAAATAATCATTCCGTAGGGTTAAATGAACTTAGAGGGTTGTATCGGTGATTTTAATGATTACAGTGCTGTAAATACGTACTTACTTGCTACGGCTGCGAATCATAATTATTATGATCAAAATATTATAACCTAATGCTGACCTGCAAATTGCAAAAAACGTAAAAAAGTTTCAATTTTGCGGGCTATTCTGACGCTATCGCCTTAAAAGTAATAGCAGCGCAATACGCAATCTTCGCGTACGTGTGTCACCTTTTGTTCAGATAACTGGAAAGCGCCCTCTGTCGGCGCGATCAAGCATTCAGGTTCACCGATCATAAAGTGACATTGTTTGAACGTTACTGTCGAGTGTCGTGTATTCAGGCGACTACACTTTTGGCTATTACGACGCGAATTTATGGCCGGGTTCTGTAGGAAAAAAAACCTAGTTAATCTAACAACATCAACAGCGTCAATATTTTTTTTTTTCATATAAGCTCAAAATAGTGAATTGTTTAGTATCTTTAAGGTGCTGGTTATGTTTCAAACCATTGTATTCTAGTCTGGAAGCGAATAAAAGTTCTATAAGAATTAAATATTGTTTTATTTGTTTTGATAAAAATTATTACCAAAATATAGGTACACTGCATAAATATTTCAGCTTGGTCTGTCCAAACTAATGAAAGCTGACTTTGACGATGGGGATTCTTTATCACAGTTTCGTGATAAGCGAGCGAAATGAAGCGAAGCCACAAAAGTCACAACTGAAAAGGACGCACGTATTCAAGCGATGAGTACGCGAAGCGAGCCCCCAAAGTGACGGGCTTATGCTCAAATCGATTGTGTGAACTGAGTCTACCTACGATCAGGTTTCATACGAGAAAAACTAGCGGATCGAGCCTTCGTCACAACTGACTGGAAGACTACTCTTGAGACGAGCGAACGAATCGAGCCAACCTTAGGCGACGCTCACTTGTTTTTTAACCTT
The DNA here is from genome assembly GCA_951799385.1 of Hyppa rectilinea. Classification (NCBI taxonomy): domain Eukaryota; kingdom Metazoa; phylum Arthropoda; class Insecta; order Lepidoptera; family Noctuidae; genus Hyppa; species Hyppa rectilinea. The sequence continues at coordinate 8,431,526 of OX637325.1, forward strand.
TTGAACGCCATTGTTACATATATGTGACAAGCAAGCGCATACCCTGTAGGGGGAAGTGGGGCAGATTCATACACGGGGCACCGTCATACACTAGCGACATCTTTTATTAGGCGCGCGTTAACTGAACGATTTAAGCATGTACACGTGACTTACCTACGTGTGCGTTGGCTCACGAATTTTGACAGCAGTCAGTGTGAAACTCGCGACGAGGTGACGTGGAACGTGATTCGGCAACGCATAAGTAATTTTATAACCTCACTTTAAACATCTTTATTTTGATGAAAGTTTTTATCTAGATTATTCAATACTATTTTTTTTTCAAAGATAATAGGATGTATTTTGTGAATTGATACGTAAATAATAATATATATGTTTGGTTTTTTTATAAGAATATTTGTTTTTCAAAATCATTGAATGGGGCAGGTTCATACAGTAATAAGAGGGGCACATTCATACTGTGTGTGTACTAATAGATACATAACAAAGATATGTTACTTAATTCTAGGACATAGATATACTTATTTGACTGATCAGAAAGACTGTTATGTTAACTAAGTTTCTTTCAGTGCCATAAAAGGAAAAACTACCTACATTTTAAGTTATTTTCTGTTTACTTAGTTATCTTTTTTTACTTTTTTCTTTATTACTTGATTATTTTCTAGGTATTAGTTACTCACAGAGTCTAATTGCTTTTGGTTTCGAATACGTTGTGTTTTGATACTTTTATTTTGATAAATAATTAAACATTTATTCCTTAATTTGTGTATTTCTTCACATGTATGAATCTGCCCCATAGCCTGTATGAAAGTACCCCGCAGGCACATTCATACATTCCTGATTTTTTTTTTAAACTTTTATAAAAAGTCACAGACGTATATTTAAACAAATTATATGTTTTTGATAGAAAGTCAGATAGTTATAGTACTAGTTCTTATTCAATCTATTCAGATATTGATACCAGAGAATAATCTATGAGACAAAATAGAAAAACTGTATGAAGCTGCCCCACCTTCCCCTACGCCAACGACACAAATACGTGATAATGTGGTTACACTTTATCACAAAATAAACAATTAAATCATTACTTTTGTGAGTGTTTATATAGATATCTTAAAAATTTAAGCTCTCGCACGAATTTAATGACACGAAATAAGTTAAAAGACACCATGGATATTGGGAAATCCATGATAACAAGTAGAAATAAATTTGTAGCTTGGCGTGGAGGGCACGTGCGTGCGTTTATGCTCTGGTGTTCAATAGGTCAAGTAAGTGTGTTAATTAAAGCAGGTATTACGCGACCTCTTTTAGAATCGACTCCCGCACTACGAGATTTCGTCGTGTGCCGGCTAGAGTACGAGACTAGTCGGCACAACACTACTATAATTTAGTGAGCTATAGACAAAGACTACAATATGTTTAGGGACATAGACAGGCAACTTCGTATTTTTTAATGCTTCACGATAAGCGCCATCTAGTTCATAGTTAGTAAGATAAAGCTATTACACCTACATACACAGACATATTATCTGCATATCTGCGTGTGTAGGTGTATTAGTTCTACCTATAATATGTACTGCAGCCATCGATCACTAATAAAGAACTAGATACACAATCAGCGTCAAAAAATGTCCTCACCGAATGACCACCCAATTGAACATTTGGGTGGTCTTTTCATCTAGTAGCATTCGAACGCTCCGACGGTAAACATGCCTCAGTGCTCGTTTAAAAACTGCAAAAATCACACGTCTAGGACGCTAAAAAAGGATGGAGTTTCTTATTTTTGCTAAGTATTAATATTATCATTATATAATTGTTAACACTGTATTGTAAATACTAATATTTTTCAAGAAATCATCGTAAAAACTTTATTTTAAATTAAGTCGTAACAAATAGCAGGCGATATAATGCAGCTCAATTGTAAAGACTCTTACTAAACGTATTAATCATACTTACGCATGTCCACTTAAATTGTTTGGGTTATCCGCGTTGACTCTGTTCCATTTGTTGGAGACGCTATTATAGTTCTTATTTTTTTTAATGCGAGATTTGATTTTTGTTTTCATTTACCTGACTGCGCGATGCAAGGGAGGGTTATGTGTTTATTAGCCTATGTATGAATAATTGACCTAAAATAACTGCTACTAACTGCATAAGACTACTTGAAAAGTGACTTGTTTGGAACTTGTTAGTTGTTTTTTATCAGTCGGGTTTTTTGATATTCCCAATATTTTTTTGTGGTTGTTTAGTCGGGGCTTTTGAAAATATTCAATTATTTTTTGCTTTCCTCGTGATCCAGTGAGGTGTGGAGAATCGATATCAGTTACAGCACGTCAAAGATCCGAAGAATTCTTCGATCCGAAGTATTTCTTTTTATTGACATTTGTAATTTATTATGAACAATATGTCAAAAAATTGGGACAATAATATTTTTTGATTTTTGTATATTCTTCCTCACTAATTTATATTTACTGAATGTAAAGTTCTGATTTATTTAAAAAAATACCAAAATCGCTAATTGTATGCCTTTAATATTTAAGGCGTTGCCTAAATTCCTAATAGATTCCATCATCAGAACAAGGATTAGATGTAAACAGGACCAACTTGGGAACAAACCTAATGTAATGAATCATCTCAATCGGTCGATTCGTCTTCGACTTATCGGTGGTGTGCAAACATAAAAAAAAAAATATATAAATACGCGACGCATTGAGTAACCTCCTCCTTTTTTTGAAGTATGTTAAAATACCATACATAATAATTTACAGTACAAACAAAAAATATTGTTCTGGTTCGTCTCCACTCGTTCCTTGTGCTAGTGGCGAGCCTCGGTTGTAAAATTTTATTACTTTTTTTTGACACTTAGTAATTGTTACTTTAAAGCATGCGTATAAGGTTGAAATTGTTTTGATGTATGTTGAGCAGCGAGTACCGGTCGTAAAATTTTATTGCTTTTTGCAATAGCTTTGTGAATACGGCTTTAAACCTTGCAGGTAAGGTTGAAATTACATTAATATAGATTTATTTTACCTAAACACAATTGGCGACATTTTTAAGAGAACTTTTGTATGAGATTGTGTATCTAGTTCTTTATTAGTGATCGATGACTGCAGCTATTGCCTGTATAGCTATCGTAAAACGGGGTGAATAGGAATGCAGGGGTGAATCGGGACGAAACTTTAAAATGGATTTTAACATTGAAATAATATAATTTATTGACATAAAGGTCTCTAATGTGTAAACCAGTGCACATGCAAAATAACCAAAACTTTAAAATTGCAAAAATGCGCAGGAGCAAGTACCTACCAATATACAATGTACTCTGTGGTACCTACACAACCAGCTAACCAACATTTGCATTTAAAGTGTTGCTATAATGCAAAGAGAATCTGCATGTTTATAAAATTCATTTACTTAGTAGGTAATATTTTTCTACACTGCGGTTTCATATCTCTAAATGCTGGAAAACATACATTATACCTACTTTGTAATATTTATTAGAATATCAACCATTTACAATTTCATAATCACACTTTGTGGGGACTTTTTTCCCACCATTGTGTTTTATATATTCAATATAGCAACATCGACCTTTATTTTATTCTATGAACTAGATGACGCTGTTTTAAAGAAAAAAAAATATTTCTATAGTTCGCAGTTGCCATAGCATGGCTATAGAGCCGGCCATTGTCATTGAGTCCCAATGTAAGTCCCTATTTAATGGTATAAGCTACAACATAAGTTGTAACACCTACTACACACACGCATAATATATACCTTTCACACGTAATTTAGTTGGAGTTTTCGTTATAAAAGTGCCCCGACTAAACAGGCTTGCTAAGATAGCTTTTATTATAATGGGGACTCGCTACGCCCGCTCTATATGTACATAATTATGTGAAAGCATACTCAGCTCACTCGTGGTATTGTTGAGCTCACTCAACTCACTTGTTTTTTGCTGGAGTGCGCTTCACTCGCTCATTACTCGAGTTAGCGCGATATACTTAGTCGTGGCGTTATTGGGTTCGTTTCGGTCACTCTTGTGAAAGTTTGCATGCTAAATGAACAAGCTCGCTGTACAATGCAAGCTGTAGTGCTATTTTGTAAAAATGTCACCGTGTGAGCTGTCGTTCCACATAATGCTAGAGATTGGCACTATTGATAGCAATTTAAACTCACTTCACCTACTGCAAAATAGCACTACAGCTTGCATTTGTACAGAAAAACTTGTATGTTTGACTCATTTATTAGACATAATAAACTGTTATTTAACGTACTTACCTACTCTTTTTATCTTTTATCTTCATCGTTTCTGTGTAGGGCTTAAATAAAAGGCAAATAACATAGATCAACTTTTTAAATTTTACTCTATTTTCAATTGTCAATTAAATTATAAATACAAAAATAATTACAAAAATAGTTTTGTAGAATATCGATTATTGCACGGTGTCTGATTTTAAAATTGAAAAGGTGATCATTGGACTAGGTGCGTGGGGCCCAGGAGGCCAACTATTCCCACCCAACAATAAACATAGTAGTCAAGCCCACCCTTTGTAAACGCTGCAGTCAGTTTTCAGGTAAGAATCGTACATAACAGTTCGTTTTTCCCACTACAATTTTCATTTTACAACAAGGGCAAAGCCACAACTGTGTTTTAGGGGTATAACGGGTTTTAACTACTGGGTCACCATCACCATTGGTCCATTCATCTCTTTACTCTTATCATCTTTTGTCGGTTACTGAGATGCTCTGGTCGTTATTCTGAAGATGCCAGTGTTGAAACATTGTGCGTAGCGATGCATTTTGGACAATTATAACCAGTTATTTTACACGTCGGCTTCGACCGTATGCTTCGTATAGTTCATAGACGTGAGGCCAGGTAAATAGAGCCACTTCCCACAACACAAGACTAGCTGAGAACCAAATTCGTAAGGTTCTGGCTTCGCTTATATGCTGGAAGGTCGGTTTTGGTGACACTGGCATGGCATTGCGACGACGATGACTGCGAGCAATAGTGTTGACCCCATTGTATTTCTTTTTTATTTAAAGAATGTAGGTGTATTCTATCTTAAGAATAGTGTACATCAGCTGATCAAAGAAAAAATCCTAAATAATTGTGGTGATAATCAGCGATACGTTTTTGTCCAAATTCCACACAGTAACATGATCCGTGATTTTTATTATTTTTGTTCTTATTTTCTAACCTAATTGCATTCGGCGTGTGACTTATTGACAATAGTCGATTTTCCCAGTCTCTCCACTAGTCACAACTACAATTATATCCGTACATCCCTATAGACGTCAAATTCATAATTACAAAATAAATCAGATCGACAGATCGAAGTTCTTTGTTTTCATTTTTGTTAAAATTTAAGTAAAACAAGCAATAAAACCATTATAAAGTGATTAAATAAGATTGTACCAACGTTTTAGTGCCACAACTAAAGCAGATAAGTCTACTTAACGTCAATGACGTAACAGAGAAGTGGTGTTACAATGAGTGAAACGAAATCTTTCGTAAACTTCTCGTGTCAGCGATGTTTACAGCCTTTGAAGCTCGATGAGTCTCTACACAACTTAGGGGAGCATACCATCGCTGATCTAACCCTCCAGATACGTCGCAACAATGAGGTCGACTTGGAGATGCAGTCTACAAGTTTGGAACACTACGTTCCTCCGTTTCGCATGTCAGAGTCGGGTAACGGCGCAAATGGCTTTATGGTTATCTCTGACGGCTGGGAGACAACCTCATTAGGCCACCAGTTGCACGTCAAAGCTACTCTGTTCGATTTATTATCAAATAATTCAGATGTTGACCATCCTCTTTGCGATGAATGCACAGATACATTATTAGAACTTATGGACAGCCAGTTAAGGCAGACAGAGGCCGAATGGAAGGATTACAATGACTATTTGAAAAAGTTAGAGGACGACAAAGAGGATTTGAACTTAGAAGGCCTTGAAAAAGAGTTGGAAGATTGGAAACAAGAACAAAGTAGGTTATTACAAGAGTTGTCTGCGTTGCAAAAAGAAGAACGTGCTATGAAAGAGGAGATTGAAGTGCAGGAAAGAGAAAAAGAGAGATTAGAGAAAGAACAAGATGTTTACTGGAGAGAGTACACAAGATATAGGAAAGATTTGATGACAATCGAAGATCAAATGAAGTTTTACGAATGTCAACTTGCCTATACTCAGTCACAGCTAGAAAAATTAAAGAAGACCAACGTATTCAAGGCTACGTTTCATATTTCAGATTCGGGTCAATTTGGTATCATAAATAATTTCAGACTTGGAAGATTACCTTCAGCGCCAGTTGATTGGTCCGAAATCAATGCAGCTTGGGGGCAAACGGTCCTCCTTTTAGCTTCATTAGCAAGAAAAATCAGCTTTAATTTCCAACGCTACCGTCTTGTGCCATATGGAAATCATTCTTACATTGAAGTATTGGAAGACCAGAAAGTCTTACCATTGTATGGTTCTGGTGGGTTCCGTTTCTTGTGGGACACGAAATTCGACGCAGCTATGGTAGCTTTTCTGGATTGCCTGCAGCAGTTTAAAGAACAAGTTGAGAAGGGTAATACGGGCTTCTGTCTACCGTACCGAATAGATAAGGGAAAGATTGAAGATACAGCGTCACCACCACATGCTTATTCCATTAAGATACAATTTAATTCAGAAGAACATTGGACTAAAGCCTTAAAGTATATGCTGACGAATTTAAAATGGGCATTGACGTGGATTTCCTCACAGTTTAGCGAAGATAAACAGGAAAATCAATGAAGAATGGAAGCTCTCTATTTAACCTTTTTTTTTACATATAAACTAGGCTATGTAAACTCTTTGCTGGCTAAAAGATACAGGCGATGCACTACTTAGTAAAAATATTATTCTAATTTTGTAAATATTCTTCAAAACAAATGATTGCAATCCTATTGTTATTTTTGTTGTTATTTATAATATAATAGAAATTTTAGTTTTTGTTACAAACAAAATAATTAAGTTTTTTACTTGTTGTGTTTCTAATGTTCAGTACAATGCTGTGATTTCGTCTTTATTCCCAATTTGTATATAAATAAGTAGCTGTAGTCATTATGTAAATAATACTTATAACGTTTTATTAAATCTTTTGCGATATCTATTAATCATAACTATTACTCATTTTCCTTTATTATCTGATTTCCTGTTACATTGTAAGTTCCAACGTGTAGATCATAAAATTTGGCTTTAGCGCCATCTATTTTGTTGCAATTATACTAACGCCGTTGTAGTAAAGAGATGGTGATTCGTTTTAAAATTGGTTCCAAGTTCTTCTCGCTTTTAGATATTGTTAACAGATGGCGTTGTCTTAGTAGACATGAACAACTTTCCGTACCGCATACAGTAAAGTAATTAGATTGGGTCGTACCGTATCGATGGGACCACCGATATATTACACAAAAAGGCGGTTCCATGATGATATTACACTTTTGTGAGGAACAGAATTGTTTATTGTTTTGATGTTTTGTCCATGTATCTGTTTGCCATAAAATATCATGTAAGTAACGGTAAAAGAGGGTGAATGGGAACGAAACTTATAAATGGATTTTAACATTGAAATAATATAGTTTAATGCCAACCAGAACAATTGATCATTAATTATTATACAGTGAACACATTACGAGTCATTTTTGGCCACAAACTATATTATTTAATGCTTAATCCTTTTAAAGTTTCGTCCCGATTCACCCCTGCATCCCTATTTACCCCGTTTGACCGTTAAAAACCAATAAATAAATAAATAATAATAATAATATCCATGGACATTTCACACAACGCCATATAGTCCCAAGCTAAGCAACGTAATGCTTGTGTTATGGAAACTAGATGGCTGATAAACTACTTAAATACAGTTTTTTTTTGTAAATACATACATATTATAGGTAGAAAAACACCCAGACCCGTAACAAATACTTGTAGGTCGTACAAATATTTGTTCCGTGCGGGAATCGAAACCGCGACATGTTGCGCAGCAGTCAATCGCTCAACCACTGCGCCAACTGTGTCGTCAATGAAGCTATATTATTATACATCTTGCAAAATGTACCGTACCTATAGCTTACAGAGCGTTCTACAGAAATTGTAATCGTAAGTGTTTTTTCAAGCAATTTATAGCTAAATGCTTGTGAAAGGTACTGTCAAAGGTAAGAGGGCTCTCTGCGGTCTAAATTTGAACCACCTAACTTGATCTACCTATTGGCGTTTCACCTGGCGTGGTTCGGCAGCTATTTTTGTTGGGCACACTTCTAGCTTGACTGAAGTTTAGAGTAACAGGCCTGTCAGCGAAAGCTAATGTTGCGCCAATCAATCAAGTCATTTTTGAGGGAAACGAATGGATACCAGCGGCTTCTTCAAGCTAAGCCTTATTAAAAAAAAAACTATAAAACAAAAAAACACCAAAACTGGAGCATGTATATAGAACAGAGGAAATGAGCCAATCAAAAGAGAGGCAATCAATTAACATCCTCATTATAAGTTATTAATTATCTATCCAATATTCAATTAACATTTTTAATTGCATCAAATTAAATATCTACCGAAATCTAACAAATCTGTTTCATACCTCATTAATAAAGTAATATAAATCTTCAATCCGCAAAGCAGTTTCGAACGAAAATTTGGCATTCCATTTTCGAAAATTAAAATACTTAAAACTTGCTAAACGCTGGCAGAGGAAGTTTCTGTAATTACAGACCATAGTTAAAAACAGTATGCGTAAGTACCTTTGTGACGTTACAAAGCGCGGGAAATGCTCAAAGGCACCATTTTGAAAACGTTTCGTTCGTCTGTAGCATTGCGAAACGCTGCCTTTGGTTTAGTTTTATGTGTTTCTTTCAGTATGCATGGACTGTAGGTGCAATTAATTTAAAAGTTTATTTTGATGAACAACTTCCTTGTTTTATAGTCTTGCCGAAATCGTACATGATTGTTTACGATCAAATTGATTGATTCTTCAGCATAAAAACCGATAAGTTTATCAGAAAACACTACTTAGTCTATAACACGAACCTAACTTTAAAAACGCTTCCGCCACACCTGCCGCCTTTTGTTTGTGCTGAATAAATATTTTTTCTTTTTTAAAGTTTTAGAATCAAGAAGCTTCGATTCGCCCTTAGGTATTGACCATGCGGGCTTTTCTAGGAGACCGTCAACAGGGCCGCGAAACGCAGAAGCGATTTTTAGAAATACGATTTGTGAAGCTTCTACCTTCGCCCCGCATCCTAATGTGTCCAATTTATTACATTATAAGTATCTAAGTTTAAATTATTTGTTACCATTTATTAAGTCTTTACAGTACATGTATGTGTGTATGTTTGTGTAGAAAATTTATTTATTTACTATTTCAGTCTCAACATAAAAAATCCATACAGGCGATGATAGCACAATTTTAATTTAAATAGTTCCACAGTTTTTGACAAAACTAAAATCACAATACTTAATTGAAATAACTAATTATAACTACATAACTAGCCTATATTGTCCCGCCCCGCTCCCGTTTCTACACAATTCTATCTTTTGCTAGTTGGGCCCTTTCGCCCCTTTCGGTGAAGCTCGTCCCGCCATCTTCCCGTAGACTAAACCATTTTTTTTTATAAAACACTCATTCTTTATCAGATTCCTAGCGAGATGATAAACATTGTTCGCAAAAGAAAAGTGAAAAGATTTATAAAACAGCAGACATTTTTTATAACAGAGGGAGTCCTAATAACAGAAATAAGTAGAAAAGTTGAATAAACATGGCAGCTCGAATAAATAAGTCAATTTAAATGCATTGAAAACTCTACAATGACGGAACTTTTCTGTTTTATAATATAATCTATTGTGTAGGTAGGTGTTTAGTTTTTATACATCTTTACATGCCGAGATTCTCGAGCCTCAGAAAGCACGTTAGCCGTTGGTCCCGGCTGTCATTCTTTTATCTTTGACAGTCGTTACGTGTCGTCAGAAGCTCGAAAGTCTGACAGCCAGTAGTAAAACGGGGTATCGTATTAACTAGTTTCTGGGTTGTGGACCTCAGATAGACAGTCGCTCAAAGTAAAATGATGTATTCAAATTGTCTTGACTATTGCAGAACGCCACTAATGGGTCGATTAACGTGGCTACCGGGTCCTATTAATTTAAATAACAAAACTTGGTATGACTTCGCTACGCTTGTCTTCTAACATCGATGCGAAAATAAAAAGAAATCAATCAATGCCACATAATTGTGTTTATGGGTGCCCTCTCTCATACCCCCAAATATGTGGCATTAATTTATTTCTTCTGTTTCTTAAGTACAATCCATCCATCGTTTCTTTTGGTCTTCCCAAAAGAAACGATGGATGGATTGTGTGAAAGGTGATAGGTATGGCTAGAAAGGGAGTGACTACCGAGATGACGACTAATAGAGAAGTATGGAAGAAGAAGACATGTTGATCCGACCTTAAATAAATTGGGATAATGACAAGAGAATGATGATGAATTTATTTCTTCTTTCTTTTTTAGTCATAACGACCGAATGTCTGACAGCCAGTCTTATCAAGGGGTAGGAGGAATACCTTGGTATTCAGCTGCATCCAGTTAGACTGAAAGCCGACCCCACCATAGTTCGGAAAAGGCTAGGCAGATTGATTTTTTATTTCGTGCCTTCTCTCAGCTTTAATAACTTTTTTCACACTACTCCTTCGTTTATCTTGCATGTTCCTACCTCGCATTCACACTATCCCTGGCTTTCAAAGCCACTTGCATCTTGAAACTAGTGAGATAAGGATCTGAGCCTCTGTTCTCGCGTGATAATCCGACGCGCAGTGCGGAGGGCACGCGTGCTAACTTGTTCTACATCTTACTGGAAACATACCGGTACGTGGGTTTGGGCGTCCACGGATTCCTCAGATGTCCTGAGGGCTGGAAGGAATAACCAACTGATGTCCGCTTTCGGAGAACCTCATATAGGCAGTCGGTAGCAATTTGATGCGACAACGTTCCCTTTAATATAGAAAGTCTCTTTTTATATTTTTTTTTATGGTAAACTGAGTATAAAATAATTAAATTTTGACATTATTTCAACACTTCTAACTTACTCGTAATTAACGGATCATTATTTTTAGCTTGCATATGCTTAGAATCATTAACAATGTTTTTGCAATTGGTCCCTCACCAGCTAAACGTGCTTTCCGAGGCACGGAAGGGTCTCGGCATCACGGAAGGGTCACCCATCCACGGACTGACGGCGGCAAGCATAGCTTAACCTGATCGATCGACCCTTGCATCTAATAATTACTTAGCCACTTCCTTATTATCACATTCTCGTTCATCCTGTGTCATCATCTGCCTAGCCTTTTCCCAGCTATGCTGGGGTCGGCTTCCAGTCTAACCGGATGCAGCTGAATACCAGTATTTTACATGGAGCGACTGCCTATCTAACCTCCACAACCCAGTAACTGGGCAATACGATACACCTTGGTAAGACTGGCTGTCAGATTTTCGGGCTTCTGATCGACCCGTAACGACTGTCAAAGATGCACAAATGACAGCCGGGACCAACGGCTTACGTACTTTCTGAGGCAGGGGGGCGTCTCGGTATGTAAAGATGGTCACCCATCCACGGCCAACCGCGGCAAGCGTATCTTAACCTGATGGATTGAACTGTGCGGCTGTTAGTAGGTACTTAGCCACGAGCTCCTTTGTGTATAGTAAAGTCACTATGCTCAAGAATTTCGAATGTGTGGAGCAAAGTGACCGCTCTTTCAATATCACCCGTATGTTTACACATTATTTGCACTTTTAACATATACTAGTTCAAGTTTGCATATAAAAGACTTAGCGACTTAACCTTTATTCAGAAGCTGCAGCAATAATCTGTTTGAAACTACATACAAATAGGGTTAGTGTTTTTTTAAGGATGAGAATTCATTAAATGACTCCTGCCGCTCTGGGTGGAGTGGAAGGGAGTTTCAGACTCTTACTGACTAAAACCCGTCTATGCTCCTTCCTTAGCCCTTTGTGTTTCGGGGGCTGCCCCCGAAACAGAAGGGCTTCTACTTACAGAAATAAACATTCCATTTACTTTGTTAAAAAAAAAACAGAAAAATAAATTAATAGTATTATGTAGTTCACGGCTGCTACAAATGATTATAAACGCTTTAAATTATTCTAAACTACGACCCGACCCCTTGACAGTTCAAAACTCCCTGTAATTGGTTTGGCAAAATGTGGCATGACGTCACTTCTTTGTAGATTTTATACTTAGTTATGAGTAGCGCGCTCCCACTTCCTAACTTTAATGCGTTTTATCTAAGTATTTTTTAGGGTTCCGTACCTCAAAAGGAAAAAACGGAACCCTTATAGGATCACTTTGTTGTCCGTCCGTCCGTCCGTCCGTCTGTCAAGACCGTTTTTCTCAGGAACGCGTGGAGGTATCAAACTGATAATTATTATCTAATACTCAGGTCTACTGTCCCTTGGAGCTCTGATAAAATCAAACTTCTAAGCCAAAGCAATCAAAAGATCGTTTATGCCGCAAATTTCCGCAAATTTTTGAAACTCTCACGGGAATCAAAACCTACAGGGTACTTCCCGTGAACTTAGAATCTTTAAATTTGGTACGAAGTGACGTCTTATAGTACAGATAAAGGAAAAATTGCGAAAACTGTAAATTTTTAGTTACATCATACAATAAACAAAAAAAACTTTTTTTTTTCGAAATATAAAAATACTATAACTATGACTCGATCGTCGTGATGGGTGAACTTTTAATTATATACCTACGGTTTGTACGGAACCCTCGGTGCGCGAGTCCGATTCGCACTTAGCCGGTTTTTTTTATAAATATGATTTAAAAAAAATACGTTTCTAATATTTTTTTTATTATTTGACAACAACTAAATATAATTTCTTTTTTACCCCTATTTTGATGAAAACACTCATCGAAAAAACGGCCCTAAGTTCTCAAAAATTCTAAATACACAATGTCCCCACAAAGAGAAGCTCAGAGTATGTTTTATTTTTAATTTATTCACATTAAAAACCTCGGGATCCACTTGCCAGTTTATTAAATGCAAATGTATGTAAAACGGACTGGCTGTAAATTATTTTAAGTTTTTAATTAGTTTGCAGCTCATTGAATGTTGAAAGTTTGTTTTTAATTTTGGGATGTCAAGTCATCATGTGCCTTGCCTTACAACTACCCAACCCTGTTGGGGTCAGCTTTCAGTCTAACCATAATATTTCCAACGATCAATATAATTAAGAATGCTGAGACAGTTCTTGTTGTTTTCGTTTTGTTCTTATATTTTTTTATGTAGGTGCTAGTTATTTATTTATTTAATAAGTATATTTATTGGAACGAAGTTCCTTATAGCGCGTTGCGAAAGGGGGTAGACGGAAAAAATTAAGACCAAAAGTTGTAACGACACTTTTTGATAAGATAAGATAGATAGATAAGATAATTTTTATTTGTTCAAAACATGAGTATACACACACATAGCATACAAGATGACAAATTTAATTCTGTGACTTCAGTCATGTTTTGCCAGAACGGCGTACAAATATGAAACGTCAAACTCTACACAGCATCAATTAATTTTAATATCGTTCATTAAATGGCAATTAACAATCAAATCCAATCAATCCAATTTAGACCATACTAAAAACCAATTGGTAGAATACTAAAATACAATCATATAGATAATACTCATTTAAAATAAATTCAATACATCATGTCAATATACAAATACCACTAGAGCAATTAAATACACATGTCAAAGCAACTGTTAATAAAAGGATGTCAATATAAAAGTCAAATTAATTTGTCGGTTAGGAATTCGTCAGTGCTGTAATAGATTTTCTCTAACAGAAGGTTTTTTAATCTATTTCTTAATTTTTCAGTGGGTAATTCCCTCCAATGTTTTGGCAGCTTATTATAAAGAATTGGCGCCATACAGAATACACTTTTACGCATTAGAGCTAGAGTTGTAAGCCGTGTGGCGTGCGCGTGTTTCTTTGTCTTTCTTTCTCTCTCTCTCTCTCTCTCTCATAGAAAGCAAGCCAGTTATTTTCGTTTCGTCTTTCTATTTCACATTCAACAGTGTGGTGTCGCGACGATTATTTTTGATGAGTGTATACAGGTTTTTTGTACATAATAAATATACCTATATTTATTTAATGGGTATGTTGAAACTATTTTGTGCTCCCCGTCACTTGTCCCTAAAGGTTCATCAGAAAACTAGCGTCAGACAGCATCTGTCTGGTATTTAATGTTGAAATGAACCTTTTTGGCGCGGCGGTGAAGCACACTCAATTATAATTTAAAAAAAAAATGTTTCTGTTTATTGTATTTTGTGTGTTACCGACTGTGTCCAAATAAATGTTTTTTCTTTCTTTCTAACCGAATGCAGTTGAATATCGCCCTGAAAAGTTAGAAGAAGTGAGCTTGAAGCGAGCTGTCATTCCAACTTCATGGAGATATTCTTTTTTCTTGGAGTGACTGCCGACGTGTGATAATGTGGTCAATATCAAAAATAAATTATTCCATTTTGATGCATTATCATCTGTCTAGCCTTTTCCCAACGTCTTTAACGTGCTTTCCGAGGCAAGGAGGGGTCTCGGTAGGTAAAGATGGTCACCTAAATCCACGTATCGACCGCGGCATGAGCTTAACCTGATGAATTTTGATGCTAAATTTTAAAATATTGACATCTCATCGCTGTATACAAGGCCTTTACAAAGATCAATTAGAATTTGATTTAATAGTTGTTTTCAAACTATATTTTTTGAAAACCACTAGGTACAGACGCCAGCACATCAAGCTATCCCTAACTGTCAAATTTTCTCAATTAAAATGAACCTTATGTCTTTGCAATAAAGTTGAAATACTATCAAAGAAATTTTACAGATTGTGGTAACTTGATGTGCTGGCCTCTGTACCTAATAAAATAGGTACTTTGTTTATGTAGGTACCGATCTCCTTTGATAGGTACTGTAAATTATTCCAGAGACAAAATAAATGAGTTTAACAAACAAAAAAACTTATATTCGAATTTTGAAATGACTCTGAAACTTTGACAGCGTAACGATGAATAAATATAGTCCCAATGTCACCACAAATATATTGGTAAATTTTTAAAGAAGGTTTGTTTGTTTACCTGATATAGCTGATGAGTGTTTTTTATACAAAGTGGAGACTTCAATACGATCATAAATTAAACAGCGTATATCTAATGCTGTCCCCAACCTGCATACGAAAATTCAATCAAATATGTCCAATAGTTTAGTCACTATAGCTAGTCAAAGATTGGCAAAACCCATAGTCGGCCCGTCACTTTTATTTAATTTGTTTGAAAAAATCAGTTTTTAAATTTCGCTGTTAGGATTTATTCGATAGTCCCATAATAGTGGTATTCATTAGTCTTGTCAGTGTTTTCATTTATGGTCGTATTGTTTTCTCCACATTGTATAGCTTAGAGATATTATAATCTGTTCAGTCGATTTTAGAGCACTTTAGTGTGGAAGCCGTTCTCTTCTTTGATAAGCAAGAATTACTTCAGACTTTCTTTATTGACACAGAATAAATAATAGTACAGAGGCCAGCACATCAAGTTACCCCAATCTGATAAATTCCTTTGATATTTTTCAACTTTATTAAAAAAGTATAAAGTTCATTTGCAATTGGGGTACAGTTTGGGATATCTTATGTGCGTCTGTGGAGTCTGTGTTTTTTTTTTTGAGGGTCGTAATTCATCAAATGACCCCTCCCGATCTAGGTGAAGTGGAAGGGAGTGTCAGACTCTTACTGACGAAAACCCATACATGTTTCTGCCTTAGCCCTTTATGTTCCGGGGTAGCGGTAACCCTTTCAGACAATCCCGCTGATGGCGTGTGTGTTAACAATATTGTCGTCGACAACGACGCCAGATAAGATGTTTGCGATAAAATGAACCTTCTATTCTTCCTCTGTCACGTGGCGTCACGCTTTGAATCAGTCAAATTGACGTGACACTTCATAACGATAGCGTTTCCCGCCATGACAAATGGCGGAGTGGATGGTAGACAAATTGTTTGTTCGGGCGCCACTGCATTAGTTGGTTTAGAAAGATATGTTCGTATAATACAGTATTTTTATCTTACGAAGCGACACGCGCTTTACTTGTGTTAACCAACCTCTTTACTATTAAACGTTGTATGGAGTCTGCAAAGTTACAGAACGTTTTCTCTTCTATCGAAATTCGGCCAAACCGTTCTAGAGTTTTAGCGAGACAAACGAACAACAATTAATTTATACAGGGTGTCTGAGAAAAGTGTCGCGAAAATTAAGCGTGTGTTACAGACCATCAGACGGAACAAAGTTTTCCCTGGACCAACATCGTAATTGAAAAAAAATAAGTTGTTCCATACAAAACTTCAATACCTACTTGACAAAATGTATGGGAAGATTTTTTTTTCATTTACGGTGTTGGTTCCCGGGAAAAAGTTGTTTCGTTTGATGGTCTCTACCACACGCTTAATTTTCGCTACACCGTTCTCAGACACATTGTATATAATATATAAATAGATGTAAAGTAAAAATATACGTAGGTATCTACTTCCCTACCATCAAACTTTAGATATTTCCGGTCTATTCTCTATTACGACAAAATAATTTAATGAATTTACTTTCATGAAAGACAAGGAAGCAGGAATCCTGAGGTCAGTTAATCATTCCGAGAGCATGAAATGAAATGAAATTTAATTGCATGAATTGTAGTACAATACAGATGGTCGGGTTTCTTAACAGTGTCTAACACCATTCGCTAAAATTAGCATGCAAAACACATAATATTAATCATGTCGGTACATTAAAATAAATAGATCTAATACAATTGGAACACAAATTATCGTTATTATTATTAAATTAAGAATCAGGATGTCGATCATTTGGTAATTGTTATAGTTTAAACAATGTCAATACATATTAGCTACTGCCCGCGACTTCGTCCGCGGAAAATTTCTTGTTTTAACATTAAATATATCCTATGATACTCGGCAATACTGCAAATAATTCGGTTTTCGGAGGTATTTCTTTCCGACTTGCTAGACGAAAATTGCGATAGCTCGGCTAATATGTATGATATAAATATAATTTATAGCCTATAGCACTCAGGAATAATGTAGCTTTCTATCAGTGAAATTTTTTTTTAAATTGGACCATTAGTTCCGGAGATTACCCCCCACATACAAACTTTTAAATTTTACCTCTTTATAATATTAGTATAGATTACTCTTTGAAGTTGAGGTATTCATTCACAGAATAGAATGATTTCTCTATGAGCCATTTGAATAACAAGGTTTTAAAACGGTTGATCGGAAGTTCCCTATATGATTTTGGTAATTTATTATATATACTTATAACCATTGGATAACAACTTCTATGATATAATCGGCTTTTCATTGGAGGAATAACTAGTCTATCAGGATATCTTGTGTTAAACGTAACTGTGTCTCCAAGGCGTTTAAATAATTCAGAGTGCATTTTAACAAAACAACATTCAAATATGTATGTACATACCTGGAACAGTTAATATTTTTAACTCTTTAAAAAGAGGTTTACATGAAATCAATGTTGGCACATCACAAGGAGCGCGAATACATTGTTTTAGGCCGATAAATACCCTGTTTATAAGAACAGAATTCCCCCATAGCACAATGCCATATCTAATGTTGGAATCTACATAACCATGGTAGGCGTGTTTTAAGGTTAGTTATTTTACAAAGTCTCCACAAGGCAAAAGCGAAGCGATTTATCTTATTTGTGACTTTTAAGCAATGCTGTTTCCATGTGCAGCCACTATCTACTGTTATATCTAGAAAAATGGCTTCGTGTGCTTCGTTAATTTTTTGATCTGTATAGGTTCTCTTTAGGTCAGAATTTAACTTTCTATTGTAGAACTGAATGAAAGAGGTTTTATCTATGTTCACTTTTAAATTATTATTATTAAGCCATGTGATGATAGCATTAACAGTATCGTTGATTTCCGTGTTATAATTACGGATGTTATTCTCTGTGATGACCACCGCAATATCATCCGCAAACAGTGAATAGAAATGCTTAGTAACATTTGGTAGGTCGTTGATATACAGTAGAAAGAATAACGACCCTGTTACACTACCTTGCGGCACTCCTGTATTGTTTGACCTAATGTTAGACTTACATAATCTTTCTTCTTTCTTTGAATTTATTACGGAAATCGCTGTAAATTAAGTTCTATTCATGTTCAATACGATCGTCAAACGAATACCTACCTTTGTGCCGATACTCGTTAGGAGTAGTTAGAAACTCGATAATCTGGATTATCTGGAAACAGGACTAAGAATTGTTGATTTTCCCCAATAATTAGGTTGTGGAGATCTATGGCTTTCATTTTGACAATTGATTATTTGAAACGGTCAAAAATAATATATGAAATCACGTAGAAAAAGACCGCTCGTCTTAAAAACTTCCATCATCGTACAGAAATTAAATATACTGCGAAGATATATAATTGTAACATTGCATTGAATGCTATTAAGTATTCCATTTGATTCTTATAATCTGTGACGTCACAATGTTATAATTCATACAAATCACGTACAAATTCCGCGTTTTGACAGTTCATAAAAAGTAACCTTTTTGACTACCCTTTCAAATAACCTATTGAACAACATTCATTGCGTTATTACGTTGTTGATCAGCCAAATTCGAACATATGAAGCAATGGATGAGCAATATTCTTCAAAATCAATCAGATTTTGATTGAAAGTGTTGCAAGTAAACCCAAATTGTTGTTATAAAGAATAGTTTCTTAGTTTCGTTTAAGAAGATTATATTTTTCTAGTCTATAGTCATCAATTAGATTAATATACAAGGATGAACTCCAGAAGCCGTCAGCAACAAAGTCGCATCAACATAACCCCTGTTCCAACGAACGAAATTCAATCTCCACGGCCTAACCGCCTAAAACGGTTTCATGTAACACGACACAATATGGCGTCTTAATGGCGAGATAAATATCACTTAATGCGTGCGTTTCACTGATAGGAAAACGTTTAACCACCCTTGCCTTGCGGAGAATTTAGTTTATCTTATGTGCAGGCTTTTTCTCGAAAATAAATGGCGGGAAAATAGTTTTGGGAGAAAAAAATCGGTAGAAATGAAACTTGGGTGTGATAAAATAGAAATAGTGAGGATATTTAATGCAATTTAAGTTGTAATAAAGTAAAGGAGCGAGAATGTCTCGCATGGGAGTTGACAGCTAGAAATGTCTATGTCAAAATTGGCGGGAATATATACTGTCACTGCCATTTAAATGCTTTGAGTTTTGAGTTTGAGTCAAATTTTTGCATCCTCCTATTAGGTTTTTGGACAATTTATAATAAACCGGTTTGGTATTATGTCTATCGCAAAGTTAAAGGAAAGAAAATTAAGATTTTATAAGACACAAGATACATAAAACTACCCTGCTTGCTTCATAACGAAAATTGCAATAAAGTCGTAAAATCTTCAGTGTTGCTACGCTAAAATTAAAAGTTCACTAAAGAGGTTTCTTGTAAGTAGGTCTAATAAAAGACCCGCAATCTTAACTTTATGGCTTAGTAGCTTCTGCCCGAGACTTAGTCTGCTTGAAATACCTAATTTTAACATACAATATAATCCTATGATACTCTGAAATACTGTAGTCCTGCTCGTGGCTAAGTAATAACAGCCGCACAGGTCAATCCATCAGGTTAAGCTACGCTAGCCGGGGTTGGCCGTGGATGGGTGACTCTTTACATACCAAGGCTCCTCCGTGCCTCGGAAAGCACGTTAAGCCGTTGCTGCCGGCTGTCATTTGTGCATCTTTGATAGTCGTTTGAGGGTCGTCAGAAGCCCGAAAATCTGACAGCCAGTCTTACCAAGGGGTATCGTATTACACAGTTACTGGTTTGTGGAGGTCACATAGGGATTCGCTCCATGTAAAATACTGGTATGCAGCTGTATCCGGTTAGACTGGAAGCCGACCAACATAGTTTGGAATAGGCTCGGTATCTACCGAGCCTGTTCCGAACTAAGCTACTCTGCTTTTTCCTATTATGCTAATCAGCCAATCTTGACTGATTCTGAAATACTGTAGCTTCCCATTGGTGAAAGAAAGAATTTTCCCAATCTTCCTAATGAAAGAATTTTCTAAATCGGATCAGCAGTTCTGAAGGTGCAGTTCTGAAAATAACACCTATATACAGACTCACAAATTTTACCTCTTTAGTAATACCTACCTACATAAATTTTCGTCAAAAATTTCTTTCAAATTGATGCTTTAGTACACCTTTTCCTTTGCATCAACTACACTGAGATTCTAACTGGCTGGCTAATTTTTCGTTAGCCATCGTTTCAGAGGTGAACTTAGCGAAACAAAATGGCACAGAAGGCCAATAAAATAAAAAATGGCTGCGGGACTAAATGAAATGTAAAGAAAGAAACGGTATACTTACAATATTATAGTTAGAAGACGATCGGATGGTCTATGGTTGCTTGAAAGGTGCTCTTACAGCATCTCACTAGATTTGTCTTTAGACTGTTACGCAGTTTGCCAGGTTGATAAAATCTGTAAAAGTGTTTGGTCTATATAAATGATTTATTTATTATTATTAAATCAAGATCGGGGTGGCGGTGCGTAATTTTCCACGCGTGCCCGACTTAGCTTAACTTTCTAACAGCAAAAAAAAACACAAGTGAAAAAATACTTGATTTCGGTATTTGGTGGTAAAACCTACAAATACAAAGAAAAATATTTCCAAAACTAAAGTAATTTTTCACTTTTTAATCTTTTTATTAAAAAGTTTTTTTTTGTTGAAAGCATTCTACATGACTGGACCTTCTGATCTCGTTTGCTTGTTGTCCTAATTGAGGAGCATTTTGCCTTTATTTCCTCCTTTACCGTCAGCGTTCGGCCATTTTGTGTTTTTTGCAACTCTTCGTAGTGATCGAGTAGAATGGACTCCATTCAGGGCTTTACCCTAATTTCCTTTCTGATCGACTGTTTAAGGGAGGAAAACTGACGTTAAAGTGCCTTATTTTTTATCGGTCCCCTTCCATTTTTAACTCGCATCCTCTTCTCGTAGTTTGTCATTACTAGCTTAGCTTCGTTTCCACGTTCAGGCGGCCAACACTTCTTATAGCACTTTAATTTGTGCTTCTCAAATCTCTCATCTGAAACAGATGAAGCTATATCTCCTGTATAGCTTCATCTCTTTCTCTTTTCATTAATTGCAAATTTGACACTGTAAGACTTAGGTATCTACCTGACTGTAATATTATTAATTGACTTCACTATAATTTCTGTTTTGTTTTGTTGACATTGTTCTGTTTGTATGCATGTATTGATATTTTAATTTATGTAATAATTTGTACGCCGTAAGATAGACCGTAGCTGATCTCGTTAATTTATGTTCAACATCTTATACCTGTACCAACATTCATAGCAAATAAAGTTCTGATTCTGATTCACATTGAAGCAATATAATAATAATACCTAGTGCGTTTTGTGGTGGTGTTAGGCCCCCTGTTGTTCTTGTTCCATGTAAATACATGATTACTAATTGTAATAAATGAAGCGGGTTTGTCCTTTACAGCAACCAGTACCTTTTAACAGCAATAAATAATATTTATTTGTTTGAACATGGCTACATTTCGGGTCATATAAATTGGCCTATTAACCTTTATTACTGAGATTAACTTTAGAATTAATTAGTTTACCAATTACATAACATAATATCATGCTAGTAATCTCCAAAGCGTTATGCAGAGGTGTACCAATAGTACACCCACATTTCTCCAGTTATGTTAAATTCCCATGTCATAGGGGGCGACCCTATTGCCATTAACCAGGCACAAACCCAGACTCAGGGTTACTAAAGGGTCATTGGGATTGTCCGAAAGGGTTAGCGCTACCCCGGAACATAAAGGGTTAAAGAAGGAACATGGATGGGTTTTAGTCAGTAAGAGTCTGACACTCCCTTCCGCTCCACCCAGAGCGGGAGCAGTCATTGGATGATTTCCCAGCCTTAAACAAAAAAGGGTTACTAAAGGGTCAGGGGGATTGTCACAAAAGGCTAAGGAAGGAACATGGATGGGTTTTTGTCAGTAAGAGTCTGACACTCCCTTCTGCTCCATCCAGAGTGGGAGGAGTTATTTGAAAATTTCCCACCCTCAATAAAAAGGGCCTACTACTGGGTCAGTGGGATTGTCCGAAAGGTTTCCCGCTGCCACGGACCACAAACGGCTAAGGAAGGAACATGGATGGGTTTTAGTCACTAAGAGTCTGACACTCCCTTCCGCTCCACCTACAGCGGCGGCATATGATGATTTTTTTGCCTCAAAAAAAGCCACTGAAATCTATTCAATCATTGAAATTTTATCTGTTATTCATTTAACCATCCAATTAACTCAAAATCAGTTCCGGCTAAGTATCCACTTTATAGGTTTTTAATTCAGTGTGTTCGCGACATGGGTATAGCAACATGGATATTTTTAATGTATTTATTTACCAATTTGTGCACTCAAGTTCATTCTGCGGGTAAACTCCCAGATTTTTTTTATGATGAAGACACCAGGGTACGTATATTATCCTTTTAGTAGTTAATTTTTTTTTTTTTATATTTTTGGCCAGTTCTTTCGTGTGATTAGTGACTAACCTGGTGACAGAGTTTTATGCTGCCCATGGGCCTGTGAATAATGTTTGGTATTAGCAACCTTGACACGCTGCAGGGTACGTTGGAGATGACGGCATAAACTGGATAGGTTCCGTCAATACTGAAAGAGGACGCGTGGGCTTGCAAAAGATGGAGTGAAGGGAAACTTTTGCCCAGGAGTGGGACAAAGCTGGCTAGGAAAAACAATTTCTTAAGTACCTCATTAATTTAATCTTGGTTCTAAATCAGCAAAATAGAACCCTTTCTTTCTTTTCGTGTGGTTAGTGACTAACCTGGTGTCAGAATTATTATGCTGCTTCTTCAGAGGCCCATTCTGACTTAGCCTCACATACTGATAAGAAATATCTCTCAGACATGACGACACGATGTTTTCCTTCACCGGTTTTTAAGCAAGTATTAATTATACAATACGCACATCCGTAAAATCAGAGGTGCGTGCCTTGGGTTCGAACTCGAGACCTGTGTCTTGGCAGTTCGACAGTCACACCACTAGGCTACCACTCCTAATAGAACCCCAATTAAACTGAAATAATATTATACATTATTGTACACCCCGTTAATCTAGCGGTCACAAGCGCTACTGCTGAGCACGACACCCTGGGTTCGATCTCTAGGTCGGCCACACAGTGTTATTGGGTTTTTACGTCAAAAATTTCTCAATATCACCGCCTGAGGTGTGTATTATGTTATATTCTTGTCTGTTTTCAGAGTCCTGGGTCCAAAACACACAAACACAAACATAGATCAAAACCTAGAGCGCCGTGGAAAGACATGGTTAGCAAAAAAAAACTATTCTTAATGCACTGCAAAGAGGTAAAAGTGTAAATATGCCACAACTGGTTTTAGTGAGTGATCAGCTTTAAGAGAAAGATCGGTGTGAGATCGGCGTTTAGAGAGAGATAGGTGTTTAGAGAGAGATCAGCGAGACCGTCTCTTTCTAAAGCTTTGATGAGTTTTTGGCTGGGATAGACTGGATGCGTAAGGCGGAGGATCGGTGCTGTGGCGTGGCCTGGGAATGGTTTATGTGCAGCAGTGTAGGTTAAAGGCTGACTTGGTTGGATGTAGTTTTACCGGTCTATGAGGGTCGGCTGCTGACCGTGAGATAGTTAGTTCGATAACCGGAACCGGACTAGTGCTATATTCTTTTAAGTGGAAACTACTTTACACACATTTTACGCTCATTCTGATCAGTGAAACTGAAACTCAGCGGGATTGGCCGAAAGGGTTACCGCTACCCGGAACATAAAGGGCTAAGGAATTAACATGTATGGGGTTTAGTCAGTAAGAGTTTGACACTCCTTTCCGCTCCACACAGAGCGGGAGGAGTCATTCAATGATTTCCAACTCTCAAAAAAAAAAACTGAAACGATGCGCTCGGGTGGCTGATGCTGAATATACTTACGATGTATAAGTTTTCACTTGTATCGTGTGTTTTTCACACCGTTTTTTTACCTTTATGATATTTAGTAACAGCCCGCAGTCTGGCTTTGTGAATAAAAAAAAAACCATTTTTTGAACAGGATAATGACCTGGGAAACGAGTACCATTCTCCTCCATCTGAGGAGGCTCCGGATAAACCAGCAAACGCTTTGCCGACAGTAAGTATTTATACAACGTTCATCATCAACATCATCATTCTCCAAACCCCAAATAAATTGGGATAAGGGCAATATTACTTTGACATTTGTTCGGGCGTCTCCGGAAACCATCGGCAGCGGCAACTCGAGGTGCGGCGCGCGCGACGACCAACGACCACTTCACAACCGATCTATAGACGGCACGCGCGCGCACTCCTTAGTATTGCCAATCGATAATATATAGGGTGACTGGTAATTAGTGACCGATATTTAAACACGTGATTGTACTCATGATTACAATCAACTTTCCCAAAGAAACTTTTTTTGTATACTCAATAGTTTTATTTTTATCAAAATAACAATACAACTGGCGCGTACAAAGTTCAATGAACTTCGCGCCGATCAGCTGTTAGCAGCTATTGAGTATACAAAAAAAGTTTCTTTGGAAAAATTGATTGTAATCATGAGTACAATCACGTGTTTAAATATCGTTCACTAATTACCAGTCACCCTATATTGTTAAACCCATTAAGATTATAATTATTACTCTAACTACAGTCCACTGTTTTAATTTTAACGTCCTGAGATAGGTTCCTAACATATGGTCCTTCGAGCCGGACCTCGAGTCACCGCTGCCCATAGAGCAAGTACAGAGAGGAGATGCCGTAACTGGATTTCCCTTTAACATAATGCGTGACACTTTACGGGGAGCGAGGGACGTTACAAACCACGCCCCTCTCTATTTTCCATCTAGCGGTGAATAGGACAATTAATAGATTAAGCTTTGTCGATTGTTACAATGTCGTTTTAGCTAGATTTCGCTAGATGTCACTAGTGTATAGGTGACATGATGTGATACAAAGTGGCGCCATCTTTTGTCGAGCAGTGACACTATTATTAAGAGACAATGCACAGATTTTTCTAGAACGCTTCTAATAATTTATGAAATAAAATTACTTACACGTGAAATGTTATGCCTTTTAAGGCATCAGAAAGTCTATCTGAATAGTTTTTACATGCTAGTACACAACACTTCATCTTGTTCTTTAAAATAAGGTAGAAAATAATAAAATAGACTGTGAACACTGCGGACTGTAAACACGTTGCGTACTTCAACGCGTGCCGCCAACTGACCGAGGCCACGCCCACCGTGATGATGTCAGGACACATTTATTGTCACAGTGCACATCATGTTATGACATCTCCTCTCTGTACTTGCTCCATGCCGCTGCCGATGATTTCCGGAGACGCCCGAACAACATTACTAATTAATTTTGACATTTACATTTAATTCATGACATTTTAATTGACAATACGTTTCTTTCTTGACATTTAATTGCATTAGTGACATTATTTTTGAACCATTACATTATTGTTGTTTTATTGATATTTACCATGATGTTATTCCAAAAATTGTGTTGGTAGTTTGCCGCCATTTTGTAATTTGCATGCTTCAAAGCGTAATATGGTCGGAACTGTACTCTTCTACTAACAACCTAATGTAATCTACCCATATTAGCAAATAAATGATTTTGAATTTGCACTTATCCCAATTTATTTGGACTCGGCGCAATACGTTTTTTTCTTCCATACTTCTCTATTATTCGTCATCTCGGTAGTCACTCCCTTTATATCCATATCATCTTTCACACAATCCATACATCGTTTCTTTGGTCTCCCTCTACTTGTATAGCCATCCACATTCATACTCACAACTTTTCTGATGGCATTACACATTATTTATTGTATATAAACCTTTTTTTATCGAATTTCGTGTCGCATATAATATTTTTTTAATTAATCGCTCTTAATACAGCTAAGGAAAACGTCGTAAGGAAACTGGCATGTCATAGAACAAAAAAATCGAAGACATGTGACATCCACCATCCCACATTGGGATTGCGTGGTGGATTATGTCCCAGCATTGGGAACCTTATAGGCTGATTATACTATTTTCCAATTAAACAACGTTTCATCGGAAAAGAGGCCAAGTGTGCGTTGCAGTTGCTTCTTCAGACTTATTAACTAGCTGCTTCCACACGGTTTCATCCGCTGCCCGGCTCCTATTGGCCATAGCGTGATGTCACATAGCCTATAGTCTTCCTCGATAAATCCAACGCAAAAATATTTTTCAGTTCGGACCAGTAGTTCCAGAGATTAGCGCGTTCAAACAAACTAACTCTTCAGCTTTATTATATTAGTATAGATTGTTATATATATCAACTATATTATATACCTAGTAAACATTATTTAAACATCTAATATGGGTACGGTACCCTAAAAAGATTCGCATTTTGTCTGTTCGGGCGCACAAAAATGCAAGGTTTTTTTATACAGTCTCATAAAAAAAAAAAACTTATTTATTTAAACTTTTCGCACACAATAAAGGTAGCAAATCGGACTTAATGCCTTAGACATTCCCTACCTGTCACCAAGGGTGGTGAAGAGATTAGATGACTACTGGCTACTTTGATAACTTACATAATATATTGTTTTTTTTTTTATAATTGTTTGTTTTCCATTGCAGCATCAGCCGCCGCAGCCGTTCTATACGATTGTAAGTTCAATTGCTTAGTTATCACTACATACTAAAAATAAAGCCGCTTTCTCTGTCCCTATATCCCTATGTATGCTTAAATCTTTATAACGACGCAACGGATTTTGATGCGGTTTTAATAGATAGAGTGATTCAAGAGGAATGTTTATGTGTATAATTTGTCGACATATGATGCGGGCGAAGCCGCGGGCGGACTACAATAATAATTTAAAAAAAAACATATTTCTATAAGTAGTCTAGTGGTCTTAATCACTCTTGCTAAGCATGCGGTCTTGGGTTCGATTCCCGGATCAGGCAAAGTGTTATTGGGGTTGTCTATCTGGTGTCCCTCAGTACCACCGGAGTCTTAATCTATACCCGGTCTATGGTAATAGGGCCGACCCCTATTACATGGGACTTAAAACTTAACTAGTGAAATGTGGGTGTTCCTACATAGGTACGCCACTCCCTAATCCTTTGAGGAATACAGGCATTATGTTATGTTATTCTACATCACGAAAAAAAAATTAGCTGTTCCATATAACTTGACGAGTTATGCGAGCATAATGTAGGGAACAGCTGATTTTTTTCGCAATTTCAGATTTGTTCCCATAGTGAAAGTTGTTCATAGTGATGAGTACAGTGACCCCTTAAAATAATGCCCATGAATTCAATTTCACCCTGTATAAATACTAGCAGTGATAACCTAGTGGTTTGACCGTCGGACTGCCAAGTCATAGGTCTCGAGTTCGAACCCAAGGCATGCACCTCTGATTTTTCGGATTCATGTGCTTATTGTATAATTATCACATAAACAACGGTGAAGGAAAACATCGTGAGGAAACAAGCATGTCTGAGAGATATTTCTCAACAGCATGTGAAGCTAAGTCTATGG
Organism: Hyppa rectilinea; assembly: GCA_951799385.1. Lineage (NCBI taxonomy): Eukaryota > Metazoa > Arthropoda > Insecta > Lepidoptera > Noctuidae > Hyppa > Hyppa rectilinea. The sequence continues at coordinate 8,459,247 of OX637325.1, forward strand.
GCAGCATAAAAACTCTGACGGCAGGTTAATCATTAACTACAAGAAAAATAAAGAAAGAATGTAACTACTAGACACCTTTGCCCAGGATATGCTCATAAAAATAGTGATAATATTAATAGTACTTTTTTTAAATTCCAGAATCAAGATTTAAAAACAATTGCAAGTATCTAGACATAAATATATTGTACAGACGCCAGTACATCAAGCTATCCCAAACTGTCAAACTTTCCCAATTGAAAATTAATCTTACCCTTTTGTAAAAGAGTTGAAAAACTATGAAAGAAAGACAGATTGGGGTAATTTGATGTGCTGGCCTCTGTAAATTATCGTCTATTATTATTAGTTATTGAAGAATTATAAAGTTTCGTAAAAAAACCTCAGATTCTCAGAAAACAATTTTTTCGAAATAGTTGTAACACACTTTACGGTAAAAATCGTATATTGCTCATGAACTGTCTCGCCTTTCCCAACTATGTTGGGATCGATTCCAGTCTAACTGGATGTAGCTGAATACCAGTATTATCCATGGCGAGACTGCTTATTCGGCCTCCACAAACACATTTACTGTACTGTAATACGATACCGCTTTGGTAAGATTGGCTGTCAGACTTTCGGGGTTCTGACTACCCGTAACCACTCGCAAAGATCCACGAATGACAGCCGGGACCAACGGCTTAACGTGCTTTCCGAGGCACGGAGGAGTCTCGGTATGTAAAGATGGTCACTCATCGCAGCTTCACGTGAAAGATCGATCCGTGCGGCTGTAATTACGTAGCCACGAGCTCCTCAATGCTCATGGTCTCTTTTAAAGTCATATCACTACATAGTATAAAACAAAGTCGCTTTTTCTGTCCCTATATCCCTATGTATGCTTACAACTTTAAAACTACGCAACGGATTTTGATGCGGTTTTTTTTAATAGATAGAGTGATTCAAGAGGAAGGTTTATGTGTATAATTTGTCGGCATATTTTGCGGGTGAAGCCGCGGGCGGAAGCTAGTCATTACATTATAAAGATTTTAATCATTATTTTCTTATAACAGGGCCGAGGTGATCCCAGTGACCAGAATAAGATAGAGCAAGAGGTATATATTTACAGTGAATTGTTTCTTTATATTTATGTGTTATATTTTTCTCTTTTAATCTTACACACGTTGTATACATCTCTTTTATCTACTTTCCTATCGCAGGTATGCTGGAAGAGATTTCTTTAGAAATAAGCATCAACTTTGTACGTTTTTTCTGTTCCTAATAAAACCAGTCTGGGTTCTCCAGACTGGTTTTCTATCTATTTATATCTATACTTCTAGACTCACTAAATTTAGAAGATTTACTATATTAATTCTAGACTCACTAAATTTCTTAACAAATTCAACTTACTATCTTTTTCACAATTTGGCTTCAGACAGGCTGTAAGTACCGAAGATGCTGTAACAGCACTAACTTCTCATATAATCGAGCATCTTGACAAGGGAAACAAGTGCCTATCCGTTTTCCTAGACCTCAAAAAAGCTTTTGACACCGTCTCTGTCTCTATCCTAGTGAACAAATTAGAAAAAGTCGGAATAAGAGGTACTGCACTCAGCCTGCTCAGGAATTACCTTTCTAACAGAAAGCAAAAAGTAAAAATAGGACAATACACTAGCGACGAAGCAGAAGTAACATACGGTGTACCACAGGGCAGTGTTTTAGGACCTACTTTGTTTTTAATATACATCAACGACTTGTGCAATATTAAATTAACAAACGCCAGGGTATTTGCATACGCCGATGATACTGCTATTGTATTTGCTGGTAATTCTTGGCAAGATGTTAAACTGAGTGCAGAGGTAGGTATTGCCCATGTAGCTGAATGGCTGAAAAACAATTTACTAACATTTAACACAACCAAGACTAACTACTTATGTTTTAGTGTTAGTAACCGGACACAGCCCAGTGAAGACCTATATTTGAGGGTATACACATGCGGAGATATAAACAGCATAGGCTGTAATTGCACATGCCTAAATAGAGTCTCTAAGGCGAAATACCTGGGCGTGATTCTTGACCAGTTTCTGTCTTGGTATCCTCATCTTGAGCAGGTGACTGCCAGGGTTAGAAAGCTTACTTGGATCTTCAAAACACTAAGACACGTGGCCCCAACTAAAGTGTTGAGGAGTGATAAGCGACCTAGAAACCTCCTTAACGACATCCATTTTGCTCTAGCACAGTCCGTCCTTCTATATTGTATCCCCATCTGGGGTGGCGCAGCTAAAACTAGATTTTTGGACGTGGAACGTGCTCAACGAGCACTTATAAAGGTTATGTATTTTAAAAATAAAAGATATTCTACTAAAAACCTATACGAAATCAGCAACTTACTCTCAGTCAGAAAACTGTACATAACCCAAACGGTTCTAAAAAAACATAAAACCCTCCCTTATCGTATGAATAAGAAACACAAAAGGAGAAAGGATATTATTGCAGTTGTTCCCCAATGTAAAACCAAATTTAGTAGCAGACAATTTTACCATATTTCAGCTCAAATATACAACAGGATTAATAAATACATATATGTACACAATAAAAACAAACACGACTGTAAAAAAGCGATAATAAATTGGATTAGGTATCTTAGTTATGAGGATACGGAAGCTCTTCTGGTTTATCATGAGTAAATTATTCACACACTATTACGAAACACACCTCACTCTACACCACACACTATACTACACCTCACCACACCTCACCTCACCTCACCACACCACACCACACCACACCACACCACACCACACCACACCACACCACACCACACCACACGACACCACACGACACCTCACGACACCACACCACACCACACCACACCAAACCACACCACACCAAACCACACCACACCACACCACACCACACCACACCACACCACACCACACCACACCACTCCACACACCACACCACACCACATCACACTGCACCACACCAAACCGCACATTCTCATCAACTCACACCAAACCACACTACATCGTACACAAACAGCACACTTAACAAATGCACACCACGCTTCAATGTTACATACTCAAGATATTAGATTAAATAATAACAATATGCTGTAATATTATGTAACTTATATCTAAGATATGGAGGAGTGGAGTCTCCTAACACAGGCATTGTTTGCCTAAAAGGAGGCTCCAAACACAATTAATTGTATGAAGCATTTTGTTTTAAATAAAGATTATTATTATTAAAGATTATTATTATACTAATACACTCGAGAGCAATGAATCCGGGTCACTTAAAGAATCCTAAAAATCTCGGAAACTAAAAATGCTAGGTTAATGCAATAAATTGTATTTAATAGACAATGTAATACTCCTTAAATGAAGGTATTAAAACTTCTTAGTTATTGTAAAGTTATATCATAAAAAAATCAAATTTGAAAAAGGGCCACTTTCGAAGATGGAACTACGAAATTACAGCATTTGGTTTTGCTTTTGTTTGTAATCTGTCATTTATGTGGGTACATAAACCATGTTGATAGTGCTCTTTATTCATTATTCAAGCTGAAATTATGTCGCTTACGCCTGAAGAATGCACCAGAATACTTACAATGCTGGAAACCGGCCGGAGTCAGCGCGATACAGCCAGGACTGTCGGTGTGTCGCTGTCAACAGTACAAAGAGTTCTCCGACGTTACGAAGAAACTGGTTCTAACCTACGCAGACCAGGAACGGGCAGAACCAGGTGTACCACAGCACGAGAAGACCGATACTTGGTGAACACCATGCTTCGAAATCGCTTTCTCACAGGAACTGAACTCACAAATCAGTTTCAACACCTCGGAGGAAGTAACCCAAGTGCATGGACAGTAAGACGTCGGCTTGCTGAATCTAACTTAAAACCCCTTAGACCTGCAAACGGCCCTAAACTGGAGCGTGGGCATCGTATTTCAAGACTAAGATATGCCCAGGGCCACGTAAATTGGAGTATTGAAGATTGGTCAAAAGTTATGTTCTCCGACGAATCAAAATTTATGCTCTACAAGCACGATGGAAAACACAGAGTGTATCGAAGACCAGGGGAAAGATTCAAGCAAGCATGCATCGAAGAAAAAGTGGCCTACGGTGGTGGGTCTGTACTTGTGTGGGCCGGAATTTCTTCTGAAAGTCGCACAGAGCTGGTGATCATAGAAAACGGCTCTTTAACTAGCGTAAGATATGTGGAAGAAATCCTCAATGATCACGTTGGTCCATTTATGGTCAATTTAGGTGAGGATGCTATATTTATGCATGACAATGCCCGACCTCATACAGGTAGGATTGTGAATGACTACCTTCAAGAGATGAACATTACTCGTATGGAGTGGCCAGCGCGCAGCCCGGATATCAACCCGATCGAGCATGCTTGGGACGAGCTAGGCAGATGCGTAAAACAACGAAACCCTCCCCCAATCACGCTTCGTGAGCTCAAAATTGCTCTCACAGAGGAATGGGAGAATATTCCCCAAAATCGTATAAGGAACTTGGTGTACAGCATGCCAAACCGCGTAAACGCAGTAATGGAAGCACGAGGAGGCAATACGAAGTATTAAAATTCAAGAAAATCGTAATAAAGTTCAAAAATTTCATGTTTCCTATTTTTGTTTGGAGAGATCAGCAGTTTTTTTCTTTAAGTAATTTTGTGTTAATAAAATGTATGGTGACTCATATTTTTTTTACTTTCATTTAAGGAGTATTACATTGTCTATTAAATACAATTTATTGCATTAACCTATCATTTTTAGTTTCCGAGATTTTTAACATTCTTTAAGTGACCCGGATTCATTGCTCTCGAGTGTATTATAAAGAGGTAAAATTTGTAAGTTTGTATGTAGGGGGTAATCTCCGGAACTAATGATCCAATTTCAAAATTTTTCACTGATAGAAAGCTACATTATTCCTGAGTGCTATAGGCTATAAATTATATTTATATCATACATATTAGCCGAGCTATCGCAATTTTCGTCTAGCAAGTCGGAAAGAAATACCTCCTAAAACAGAATTATTTGCATGCGCTGCCTAAACAGTTGTTTAAATTGAAAGCAATGTATGGCAACCTGGTTCGTCTTAAATATTTCTACAAAAAAGTCCGCGACACCATATTCTTATCTTTTGTATGTTTAATTTCGTTTTATGTTTTAAAAAAGTATTTTTTCGACTTACTTCTAATGTAAAAACAAGAAATTTTCCGCAGACGAAGTCGCGGGCAGAAGCTAGTAAATAATAAACATAAAAGATAAACAAGGAAATGTGGGTGTGAACCATAATATAACTGTAGACGACAGACTACGACTGACGACACGGTTGGCGCAGTGGTTGAGCGATTGACTGCTGCACTGCATGTCGCGGGGTCGATTCCCGAACAAATATTTGCCCGCCCTGTAAGTATTTGTTCCGGGTCTGGGTGTTTTTCTATCTATAATAAGTCTCTAGTTACAAAAGAAAAGTAATGTAAGTAGTTTATCAGCCATTTCGTTACCATAACACAAGCATTAGGTTGCTTAGCTTAGGACTATATGGTGTTGTGTGAAATGTCCAAGGATATTAACTGTACTTACTCCTTTGAAAAATAGAGGCGTGAACATGTTGTTTTTACAGGAAGAGCAAGAAGAAGATGCCATATTTCCTCCACCTGATGGTAAACCGTTTGATGATAATGACAATTACGATTTGGAGGAATTAGTAAGTTCTTTTCATAAATTATAATAATAATAATTTACTCCATTCGTTGTAACATTAGACCAATAACGGTTATCACCGTTTCGTTATTTCTATATAGACGTATATTAAAGTCCGTTATTTCACGTTACATACAAGGCAATATCTATTAACCATTTACATAAAAAAAAAAACTGTAAAGTGCAGTTATGTCAACAATATTACACAATAACTGTCGTTATTTAACCGTTATTTTTCTAATGTTATAATAAACGGAGTATAGATACGTAATATTGCTTACAAGGTATAGTAAATAAGCGCGGGATTGTCCGAAAGGGTTACCGCTACCCCGGAACATAAACGGCTAAGGAAGGAACATGGATGGGTTTAAAAAACTGAAGCGTCGCGCTCGGGTCGCTACCGCTGAATCGTTTATCGTAAACCCTAACGTTTGTGGCATTCACGGGCATAAAACGACGGAGCGAGACGACATGAGATTCTAGTTTGAAGATTTTAGTATATTGGCTTATGTATGAGTGAAATATAATGTTTCCCGCCACTTCACTTAAGACTTATAATTTATTTCAAATCATTCTCATTTATTTTCAGCCAAAGAGATTGACTCAGACGAACAGGGTAAATTTGCTTTCTTTATATTTAAACTACACTGTGATATAAAGAAATGTATAGATAGAAGATAGAAGTGTATAGAAAGTTCCCCTTTTTAGAGTGTTGTTTCTGTCACTCATATAATGTAGTATAATTAGCCCATAATTTTCCCACAGCTGGGAGTGGCCTTTAATACACCACGCGGATGTCACATGTCTTTTTTGGTTCTACGACATGCCAGCTTCCTCACGATGTTTTCCTTCACCGTTTTAAGAGCAGTGGTGATGAAATAATTTACACAAAGTAAAGCGCCTGTCTGGGAACCCACGACTACTAGCAAGTTGAGGTCAATATCACTGAGCCACCACTACCTCGTATAGTCTCACTTCGTGCTGTTATAACGCCCCAGTTCTAGTTAAGGCTGCTCTCTCGAAAAAGCTTTAAAAACGCGTGCAAATTAAGCAGCTGTTCGTCGGCATTTACAGTGAAATTACATCTGAAAAAAATAATTGGTAATCTACATGATATGATACGTAATTTGGTTTAGCCATAAATTTTCTGTCGGTAACACGTGGTAAGAAAAAAAAAACAACAAATCTCCTCCAAGTCGTCGAGATAAAATCTTTTTACTCCTTTATTTTTTGTCAAAAGAGTATAAAAAAATATCTATTGCTTTGTAATACAAAAGAAAATGATTTAGTTTTGTAACTTTAAAAAAACTATATATATTGTTTTTATTATAATAGGTTAGAAAAGCGTTTAATTTTGGACAACGCTCCTTGATGGGCGAGTCCTATTACTGGGTGGACCTACGACGCGTTGAGGGAGGTCAGCACAGAACGCGCAAGCTATGCACTCAAGTTAATACTTTACTGAACAAATTCCTTTTTCAGTGGGATGAGTTTAATGAGCTAATAGCAGTCGAACAGGTACCGTTATTTATGTAATTCTAACCTAAAAATACAAATCCAAAGGTGAGTTTGAGGAGCTCGTAGCTAAGTAATAACATCCGCACGGATCGTTCCATCAGGTTAAGCTACGCTTGCCGGGATTGGTCCGTGGATAAGTGACCATCTTTACATATCGAGACTCCTCCATAGCCGTTGGTCCCGGCTATCATTCCTGGATCTTTGATAGTCGTTACGGGTCGTCAGAAGCCTGAAAGTCTGACAGCCAGTCTTACCAAGGGGTATCGTATTACCCAGTTACTGACTGGGTTGCGCAGGTCAGATAGGCAGTCGCTCCATGTTAAATACTGGTATTCAGCTGCATTCGGTTAGACTGGAAGCCGACCTCAACATAGTTGAGAAAAGGCTAGGCAGATTGAAATACGAAAAAGAGTTTGTTTATTTTGCTGTCACGGTTGAACGGATTTGGATGGAATCATCATAGCCAGCATTATCATCTGAGTATACCTTTGCGTATATACTCTTTGAGTGCTCAGGCGTCACCCTGATTAGCACAGAGGCCTTGGAGACACCAAGATCCTTCACAGCTGTTCTTAACAGACCATGAGATGTGATTAACTTCTGGAGGGACCACCCTCCAGAAGTTGGGGTTGGAATAACCACTAAACGGCCGCCATGGCCCATGCACAATGGTTCACTTAAAGGACTAAACCTCTAACATAGAACATAAAAATATTAGGAGGTAGAACCATATCACACTAATTCTTTACTAAATTATAAAGCTGAAGAGGTTTTTTTTTGAACGCGCTAATATCTGGAACTACTGGTCCGAATTGAAAAATTCTTTTTGTGTTGGATAGTCCATTTATCGAGGAAGGCTATAGGCTATGTAACATCACGCTACGACCAATAGGAGCCGAGCAGTGGGTGAAACCGCGCGGGAGCAGCTATTAAATTATAAAGGCGAAAGTTTGTGTGTGTTTGTATGTTTGTTACTTCTTCACGCAAAAACTACTGAACGAATCCGAATGAAATTTTGCGCATGGATAGACTATGATCTGGATTAGGATATGGGGTACATTTTATCTGGGTAGTACGTTATCGTGAGATAATTTTCGATCTTTACATGGCCAAGGGCAAAAGCTAGTATGCGAATAAAATACAGTATGTACAGACGCCAGCACATGAAGCTATCCCTAACTGTCAAATTTTCTCAATTAAAAATGAACCTTGTAGCTTTGCAATAAAGTTGAAATACTATGAAAGAAATCTGACAGATTGCGGTAACTTGATGTGCTGGCCTCTGTACTATGGGATAAGTGTGGTATTTAAGGAATTGTTAACAGAACAGAATCCAAACCAATCTATTTATCAACTAACATAATAATACTGAATTAATTCAAATTGTTACTTGATTGACAAATCCTGAACGCTTTTTTTTTTTTTAAGGCTGGGAAATCATCCAGTTACTGCTCCCGCTCTGGGTGGAGCGGAAGGGAGTGTCAGATTCTTACTGACTAAAACCCATCCATGTTCCTTCCGTACCCCTTTATGTTCCGGGGTAGCGGTAACCCTTTCGGACAATCCCGCTTACCCGGCAGGCTTGGCCCTGAGGGGCCCCTTCATATGCTGACATCTCTTTGAGGCGCGCGTGGAACATATACGCGCCGTACGGCACGGGTCTGGTGCTGATCGGACGGTGAGTCACCCATTACTCACCGTCCGCAGGCCCGCGCCTACGGTGGCCGGGAGTCGTCACGTGGAACAATTTTCTCCTTAGAACCAGCATTGTAATATTGATAATAGCGTGGCAAATCGTGAAAAACAATCAGCCGTCCCATACATTTTTATATTGAAGATTTGTATGGGATAGTTGATTTTTTTTTCGCGATGACAATGTTGGTCTCATTGAGAAAGTTGTACAGTTTTATGGTTTGTTCCACCACCTTTCTGATACACGCTGTTTAATTATATTGTTTTCAAAAGATCGGAAATCCCTAATAAAATAATTAAACATTTTCAATAAATTTTTAAATAGTGGCGGACCCAGTACGCTTCCCTGTGGAACGCCAGATTAATTAATTTTTAATTCTGAGCTATATGTCGTCCTAACATTTTCAATTGTTTTTATTTTTTAGGCAAAATATAAAGGCAAAGTAATGGAAAACGTAAGTTATATTTATCTATAATTTTATTATATGTATATCTTCTTCTTCTATATGTTTATTACCATAATAATCAATAATTTATTCGTGCTTCGACTGCGAATGCCTCGGTGGCTAAAAATTCCAAAATTTTGCGAAATTAGTAATAAAAAATAAACTGTTATATTTAATTACGTGCAAACTTGCTTGTTTTGTAAGGTAAGTATAATTCGTGTCCTCTATTGATGTGGACACGCCCTTAGTACACGTTCAGATACGGCGGCATCCGCACGGTTCTCGCGTTGTTCTCGCCGGCTCCGACCAAAAAGTTTTTAATATCCTATTTAATTTTTTAACAGTGGCACGACAACGCACACATGTGGGCTGTAAGTAAGAATGTTTAATCATTTAGATATGCAGAGAACTTTTTGTCTGTTGTACAGAGATTTATAAAGAAAAACTATTTAAAAAAATGGAAGGGAACATTAATTATTGTACCCAGAAAACTGGAAGGCAAAACAAATTGTCAATAGAGCATAATAATCATCACTGAGACTAGTCAGCCGCCCCTGCTTCGCACGGACCGTGCGAACTTCAAAATCAAAACATCGAGTTTTCTGTTAAATTTTAAATATTGATGTAGGCACAGAAGCCAGCACATTAAGCTACCCCAATCCGTTAAAATTATTTTATAGATTTTCAACTTTACTACAAAAGCTTAAGGTTCATGTTCAATTGGGAATATTTGACATGTTGAGATAGCTTGATGTGCTGGTCTGTACTAGGTATACGAATAGTCTTTCCAGAATATATTCTTAAATGACTGAAAATCGCATACTAATCAATACTAATTTTATTTATAAGAAAGTAATTGTCTGAAGGTCAGTCTGACGCCTTAACGGCTGATCTGATTTGGATGAAATTTGGCCCGGGTAAAATCTAGCTTATGATATTTTTTATCCCGGTATTAAACTCCTGTTGGATAACTTCTGACACTCACCCGAGCAAACCCGCGGGTAAAAGAGATCTCAATATCAATTTAATATGTTTTCAGAGTTATTCCAGACAACTTTTAAAGAGAGGTAACATTGTAAGTGTCTAAACAGTCTTCGCTATTTTAAACAATATTTAGGCTCATAGCAAAATGACATGAGTGTATGTCAAATCGGGGATAGTAAGTACAGTTGCCAGCGAATCAAGTTGTACCAAACTATCAAACTCCAAATTACTATAAACCGTAAAACATTGACTATTCAGTTCAAAGTCGATTGAGAATTTGACAGCTTGTGGTAACCTAATGTGTCTGTACAAAACTATCAACTTAAAAGGGTATTTGACAGGGTAGTCGATAACGTTACTTTTTATGAACTGTCAAAACGCGGAATTTGTACGTGATTTGTATGAAATATTGAAATGTGACGTCACAGATTTTTGAAATCAAATGGAATATTTATTAACAATAAATTCAATTTTAGAATTATATCCTCGCAAACCATTTAATTTCTGCAAGAAGCAGAAGTTTTTTAAACGAGCAGTCTTTTATCTATGTGATTTCATATTTTATTATTGACCGTGTCAAATAGCCTAATAGACCGTATATTCAAATCACATCTGTTATTCTTTGACAGTTGCATGAAACGGCTATAACACGGCAAATTGTCGTTAGGTGTCAATTACTTTAACAATTATTTTTCGTGATTAGACATAATATGTACATAACAGAGGCCAGCGCATCCAGTTACCCTAATCCGTCAAATTTCTTTGATAGATTTTCAACTTTATTAACAAACTATAAGATTAATTTCCAATTGGGAAAATTTGGCAGTTGGGGATAGCTTGATGTACTGGCTGTATTTTTGTTGTATGATATTGATATAATATATATTGCATTATGGATATGTGTATAAAATCTATTATACAACATGTCCCAAAATTCAACGATAAGCCGGCACCAGAGGATGGACCTACTAATGACTACTCGAGAAAAAAAAAGAAAAAAAAAATACCTCTACTTTTTTTTAAATTACTTAAAAAAAATGGAAATTCTTCGAAAATGTATACCCCTTATGACACTTTTAACTACCATGACCACAATTTATCAAATTTTTCAGTTTTTTTGTTTGTATCGGCAACCTAAGTAGTACTACTATTCACCATAATCTTTGAAAATTACAGAATTTTCGTAGTTTTATACAAAAAAACAACCAAAAAAAATTATTTCCCTAAAATTTTGAAAGATTTTAACGTTCAGTACACTTTAAGTCATCGTAGTGTAAAAAAAAAATATGGGCACTACTATGGCAAGTTTTTTTAAAAATTAGCGCAACTAACCTAGATTTTAAAATGGTATAATACTTTAGGAAAACTAGCCACAAAAAAAAAATAATGACACTTTTTCTAATCAAGAACCAAATTTCATAAGTTGTTGTTAATAGTAATCACTTCTACTATGTGCCCAAAATAGATTTTTGTTGTTGGAAAATGTTGAATGAATGAAACAAATGGTGTCAATAAATGTAAATTTATTGCATTATTAATAATATTATAATAAATGTTCGAACTGTTTACCACCGGCATTAATACAAGCATGACATCGCCTTAAAAAAGATCGTTTTATTCGTCGTGCATATCTTCTACTATTGATATGATCCGCAGCCTGAGTGATTTTTTGGCGAAGGTCGTTCAGTGTTGCAATGGGTTTCGAGTAGACTCTGTCTTTGAGACAACCCCAATAGAAGAAGTCCAGGGGGTTTAGATCGGGTGAACGGGGTGGCCATAAAATAGGACCAAGTCGCCCTATCCAACGCCCTGGATACTCTTGGTTTAAGTATTCTCGCACAGGACGGGCATAGTGAGCTGGGCAGCCATCATTTTGGAACCATATGTTTTGTGGATCACTAATGGGCATGTCTTCTAATAATACTGGCAAGTCATTTTGTAAAAAGTTCAAGTAACTATTGCCATCCAAGTTTCCTTGTAATTCAAAAGGCCCAATCACTTTTCCGTTTAATATGCCCGTCCATAGGTTAACCTTGAATTGATATTGGGATTTGTCTTGTCTCATCAGGTGCGGATTTACATTGCTCCAGCTATGTAGGTTGTGAAGATTTAAATAGCCATCTCTCTTGCAGGTTGATTCATCCGACCATAGAATATTATCCAAGAATTGGGGATCTTCTCTGTGCTTTTGCAGCATCACACGGCAAAATGCGACTCGTAGTGGATAGTCCCGCGGTAATAACGTCTGCACACGCCTGTAGTGATATGGGTGAAGTCTGTGACGTTTTAGGATTCGATGTGCAGTACTTTTTGGGATTCCCGTAGCTATTTCTATGGCACGTACCGAGGTAGTTGAATCATTTTCAATTTCATTGAGAACGTCTTCGTCGCGTTCCGATCTAGGTCTTCCAGCATTTCTCCTGTCAGATGGTAAACGGCCCTCCGAAAACGCTTGATGCACGTTAATAAATACTCGATAATTCGGGTATCTTTGAGCATTTGGGTACCTTTCTCGATATAATCTGCTAGCAGCACTACCATTGCATCGGCACTCTCCATAAATGAGGTGCATATTAGCGTATTCCAACGGTGTGTATGGTAGCGGCATGATAAACGCTAAACAGTCCAAAATACGCCAAAAGTCCAATTCACAAAACACAGTCCAGTTCAAAATAATACCAGGTTAGTACAGTTTGCAGATCACTTAATCCAGTCCAAAAAGCCAAGCCAAAAGTCGTTAGTACGAGAGTCACATCAATTGAATACGAAACGGTGCACAGTAAACAAAGAAGCAGAGCGTACTGACTTTGTACTTTGTAGAGAACAGCAACATTCCTACCTGCCCTATTGTTATTTAACAACAAACATCTATCTATCTCTCTCTAACGTATAATCGCTCTCTATCTATCTCTCTCTAACGTATACTATCTATCTCTTTCTGACTTCTGAACTTCACTGACTACGCACATGTCCCTTCCAAATTCTAAGAATTTGCGAAAGAAATCTATTTTGGGCACATAGTAGAAGTGATTACTATTAACAACAACTTATGAAATTTGGTTCTTGATTAGAAAAAGTGTCATTATTTTTTTTTTGTGGCTAGTTTTCCTAAAGTATTATACCATTTTAAAATCTAGGTTAGTTGCGCTAATTTTTAAAAAAACTTGCCATAGTAGTGCCCATATTTTTTTTTTACACTACGATGACTTAAAGTGTACTGAACGTTAAAATCTTTCAAAATTTTAGGGAAATAATTTTTTTTGGTTGTTTTTTTGTATAAAACTACGAAAATTCTGTAATTTTCAAAGATTATGGTGAATAGTAGTACTACTTAGGTTGCCGATACTAACAAAAAAACTGAAAAATTTGAAAAATTGTGGTCATGGTAGTTAAAAGTGTCATAAGGGGTATACATTTTCGAAGAATTTCCATTTTTTTTAAGTAATTTAAAAAAAAGTAGAGGTATTTTTTTTTTCTTTTTTTTTCTCGAGTAGTCATTAGTAGGTCCATCCTCTGGTGCCGGCTTATCGTTGAATTTTGGGACATGTTGTACAATAATAGTTTAATGTTAAATGAAACTACTTAATTATTTACAGAACCCTCCGACGACAACCTCAGTAAGTGCTCGCGCAAGTTTTTTATTTATAAGTTCTTTCCGCTTACAACACAGAATTGAGCGAATCATTCCTACCCATTCATTCCTAATCGACCAATCGGAAACTTTCCCGCCACTACGAGCATCCGTCAACGGTGATTTGGACAAGAAACGTCAGTGTGATCATCGCATTCAACCGCTACATAACCTCAAACCGCAAATCGCTAATACCGCTTACTCAACCCGCATCCGCATCAAAACTGTAAAACTATTATAAATAAGTGTTGGCCGACACAAGTGTGACATTTAAACAAGTGAAAAAGTGCATCAGGAAGAAACCAGGGAACACGTGAGACGTCTGCAAAGGGCTGTCCTTGCCACGTGTTTCGTCCAGAAGGTCTCAAGTAAGTCCATCCATCCATATTCCTCAAAACCTCATTTCCCGTTTGCTCAATTCTGTGTCGTCCAACAGTTCACTACGATAAAATCTACATTACCAACAAAATTAATTCACCGCATACCAAGGTCCTTCGAAGTCGTTTTAAAACTTATCCACCATAAGTTATTTGGTCCTTCGAGCCGGATTCAAAGAATCAACGATCCTAATATAGGTCATACCTAGGATTTAGGTTAAAATACCTAAAATACAACGTTCGTAAAATCGCCATATTGAACGAACCTACTTGCGTTCGTACATTCCCCGCTATAGGTACATTATTCATTGAGAATTACTGTATCAACTTAATATTTCGCCTGCTGCATTGAAATAGCATAGGTAAATATTCAATCCGCTAATTATCGTGAGTTAGTCTTGTCTAACTTACTTACAACGTATATTCATCCGCATTCCTTTTGTATACCCGCTTAGAATAAAATAATTATTCTAAGTCTACCCGCTATACCTATTATCGTGAGTTGGTCTCGTATAACTAACTTATTCAACTTTATTCCTTTGTATACCCGCTTAGAATAAAACAATTATTCTAAGTCTACCCGCTATACCTATTATTTTGTACGCTATATTTTCTAGAACTACTCCAACATGGAAGATCTTAAAATGAAAGTTAAATTACTTCAAGCTAAAAATAATTCAATCCTCAAATATTTAACATCGCTATACGAAACTTCTAAGAAAATAAATACTACAAATATCGAGCTTCGTTCGGTGGAATCATTCATGGCAGACTCGGAGGCTCTCTCAGTAACTCGTCAAGAATTTAGTAACAATTTAGATAAAATAAATACATATTCCTTGCAATTAAATCCTAATCATAATATTGATTATAGCAGTCAGGAATCTTACTACGAAGTTTATTCTCGTATAGAGAGAGTGCGTTCGTTAATCACCGCGAACCGTTCAAGGTCATTAGAACATACATGCGATTCTAATGATAACGCTAAACAATATAAAGGCACCGTCAAATTGCCACCTATTCATATTCCGTTCTTTGATGGTAGAATTGACAACTGGCCTGTTTTCTATGAATCATTTAAATCAAATATCCATAGTAACTTGAACCTTACAGATTCTCAACGTGTGCAGTATTTGATGGGTAATTTAAAGGGAAACGCATTGCAAATTACCGCCGGAATTATTCCCTCAGGAGATAACTATAACGCTATCTGGAGCAGTTTAGTTCAAAAGTACCAAGATAAACGAGCACTAGGCTCACATTACATGTCTAACATACTAAATATTAAACCCGCAATTAATAACTCCGCATCTTTAAATGTTTTCATTGAAAGTTTTCACGCGTCTGTTTCTGCTTTAGAACAATTACAAATTAAAGATTTAAAGGATTTCATTTTGCTTAATTTAGCTTTGAAAAAATTAGACCCCGCAATCGTAAATTTATTCGAAACGCATATGAGAGATGAGGAAATTCCTACTTATACGGATTTCGTACAATTTATAAAATCGCAAGTTAAAATATTGGATCGCACTATTTCATCTCGAACCGCGTTAATGAGTAACAACCCTAATAAAAATAATCCTTCTCGTAATCAGTCACGTAATAGTACAGTACATACTTTTGTTGCTTGCGATAATAATCAAGGTTGTTTGTATTGCAGTAAAGTTGATCATTATAAACTTTACACTTGTCCAGCCTTTCAATCCCTCTCAGCCAATTCGCGTTTGGATTTTATTAAAAACAAACGTGGATGTGTAAACTGTCTTAGTGTATCGCACACTGCTTCACAGTGTAAATCAATACATAACTGTAGGGCGTGTAACAAAAGACATCATTCGCTTTTACATTTAGAACATGGCTCGTCGCAACCGGTTTCGACTGACGCTGACGTCACTAGCTCCGCTGTCACTAATTCGCAGCAGGTGGCGCTGTGTGCGTCCGCTCGTATCAATAATGTAAACAAACCGCTTAATACGATACTTCTTTCTACTGCCCGAGTCTATGTTGATAACAAATACAGCAAACACGTTTCTGTGAGATGTTTAATAGATAACGCTTCGCAAAATAATATAATTACTTCCGCTTGTTGTAAAAAACTTCAATTAAACATTATACCGCTTTCAAACTCCGTTATAAAAGGGGTCGGATCATCTTCGCGGCCGGTTATAGGTTACGTTGAGATAAAGGTTACTGCTAAAATTAAAAATAATTCTTTTAATATTACCGCTCTAGTTCTCGATAGTATTACAGATAACTTACCATCAAATGTTGCACTGCAGTAGTGTCAACAAAGTGTGTTGACACTACTGCAGTGCAACATTTGTTTGATTTACCGCTCGCTGACCCACTGTGGCACGTACCTGGTGAGGTTGAATTGCTTCTAGGGGCAAAACTGTTCCCGTATTTATTACTTCACAATAAAATTATCTCACCTACCGCTCCATCCGCTATTGAAACCGTGTTCGGTTACATTCTTATGGGTGAGGTACCCGCTAGTTTATCTAATAACAATTATAGTCCCGCTGAATTAAATACCGCTTCATATATTTCTACCGCGCTAAATATACACACATCAAAAGTGTCTAGGGATCAACATATATTTTTGCAATAACTTTTCTCTTGATTGATATTAATTTAAATTTTCTTTAAGGATTCATCAAATAAAGTGTTTTCGTTTGTCACAGTAACGATAAACCAAGTCACCTTTGCATTAATAAAGAAATTTGCCATTTTCCTAATAAAGGGATTTTTGACATTTGAACCACTAACATTAAAGTTCGAAAAAAAGACTGAAATAACAGTTTTCTTTAAAATTTTATTGGGTAACTTAAACAATAATAATCCGTGTTTCTACCGCGAACACTAACAACACAAGAACATCGGTTTGGCATACTCAAAATGAGTTCATCCAAATCACGCTGTGGAATGGCCGCCCATGTTCGTTGCAACAACAAAAAAAGGTCTTCTTGCAACTGGATACCCTCCATATTCGGCAGAGCTCTTCTCTGTAGCATATCCCATGCATGCTCAATCGGGTTCAAGTCTGGCGACTGAGCAGGCCAGGGCAGGACATTGATGTTAGCTGCGGCGAGAGTCTGTCTTACAACTCTTGCGGTGTGCGGTCGTGCATTATCATGCATTAACTGAAATAAGGGACCGATTTGCACTTGTAGAGGAACGATGACGTCAGATACAATCGTCTCAGCATAAATTTGAGCGTTGAGGTTGCCTCTGATCCAAATCAACTCAGTTCTTCCGCCGATCCAAATACCCGCCCATACCATGATGGTTCCACCACTATAAGGATGGACTTCCTGGCAGGATTTTAATCGCTGTTGGCGTCCAGGGGTTCTCCAGTGTCGTATACGTCTTGTATCCGGTCTCATACCAAAACGAGACTCATCAGAAAAGCACACGAAACGCCATTGTTCTTCTGCCCAATTTCTGTGTTCAAGAGCCCATTGATATCGAATCCTACGATTGTGCATTGCTATAGGTGGTACCCGTAGCGGTCTTCGGGAATGAAGGTTCACTTCATGCAAGCGGTTTCTGACTGTTTGGTCGCTAATTAAGTTCCCTGAAGAGTGATGAAGCCTCACGGCTAACATCATGGCGGTTATTGTTGGAGCTCTTCGAGTTAAGATTTGAATGTATCGGTCTTGTCTCCGTGTCGCCAGACTTGAACCCGATTGAGCATGCATGGGATATGCTACAGAGAAGAGCTCTGCCGAATATGGAGGGTATCCAGTTGCAAGAAGACCTTTTTTTGTTGTTGCAACGAACATGGGCGGCCATTCCACAGCGTGATTTGGATGAACTCATTTTGAGTATGCCAAGCCGATGTTCTTGTGTTGTTAGTGTTCGCGGTAGAAACACGGATTATTAATTGTTTAAGTTACCCAATAAAATTTTAAAGAAAACTGTTATTTCAGCCTTTTTTTCGAACTTTAATGTTAGTGGTTCAAATGTCAAAAATCCCTTTATTAGGAAAATGGCAAATTTCTTTATTAATGCAAAGGTGACTTGGTTTATCGTTACTGTGACAAACGAAAACACTTTATTTGATGAATCCTTAAAGAAAATTTAAATTAATATCAATCAAGAGAAAAGTTATTGCAAAAATATATGTTGATCCCTAGACACTTTTGATGTGTGTAGATAATTTTCATTGTTTTCTGTCTTTAGACGAATCCTTACATAAATTTTGGAACATTGAAGAAATACCTTCAAAACATTTTATGAGCCCTGCTGAACTGGAGTGTGAACAGCTGTACGCTTCTACTGTGTCACGTGACTCCAGTGGTAGGTATTGTACCGCGTTACCATTCTGTAAAAATCCAGATTCACTTGGAAATTCTTATGCTGTCGCTTATCGACGTTTAATTAACTTAGAAAAAACTAAGCTTCGCGACCCTGTTTTGCGCGCTAGTTATAATGAAATAATCCAAGAGTATATTGATCAAAATTATTTAACTGAAACTACACCTAGTTCTGTTAATCAGACTGTAGGTTATTACATACCGCATCACCCTGTTGTTAGGAATGATAAACAAACCACTAAGGTTCGCATCGTTCTTGATGCAAGCGCTAAGTCTCATAATGGCGTGTCATTGAATGACACACAGGGCCGAATTTACAGGCTGACATATTTTTATTACTTTTAAAATTCCGCTTGTTCCCTATTGCAGTTACAGCTGACATAAAACAGATGTATCTTCGAATTGCTGTTATTGATGAGCATCGAAAATACCAAAAAATAGTGTTTCGTTTTAATATCGCTGAACCTATTCGCGAATTTCAATTTAATCGAGTTGCATTTGGTCTTAAACCTTTCCCTCAGTCCCTTCCTAGCCATGCGCACTGTGCGCCAGCTATCAGAGGATGAAACTCCACCCGATTCTATTATACTGCCTTTTCAAAAATTTAAAGAGCAACTACCTTTACTCTCGTCTTTAAAATTAACTCGTCATGTAGCCGTTACTATGGGTTGCGTGACAAATATAGTAGGTTTTGCTGATGCCAGCTTGAATGCATATGGCTGCGTCATTATACTTACATGACACTGATACAATTGGTAACACACACGTAAATTTGGTGTGTGCTAAATCCAAAGTTGCACCTGTTAAGGTCATATCTCTAGCTCGTTTAGAGCTCTGTGCTGCTATTCTTTTGTCTAAATTAATTAAATTAGTTTATGACACTTACCGCTCTCGTACCGCTATTAATAATATAATATTTAATTTTGCCTTTTCCGACAACGGAACAAATTTCGTTGGAGCCAAGGCTCAACAACAAGAACTACTTGTTAGCCGCTACCGCATAGAGTGGAAAATGATTCCACCCCGCGCACCCCATTCTGGAGGGTTGTGGGAATCTCATATTAAATCTATTAAAACGCATTTATACCGTGTTATCGGTTCTCAGCTGCTTACCTACGAGGAGCTTTCGACTGTTCTCACTGAAATTGAGGCAGTTTTAAATTCCAGACCGCTCTGTGTCCTGAATGAGGATCCGTACCCAGAACCGCTTACTCCCGCTCACTTTATAATGGCTTCTCCGTTAACTTCGTTGCCTGTCGTGAATGTTCCCGAAACGACGAAGTCTCTGGCTTGCCGCAAGAAATTGCTAGACCAGATGGTTTGTAGTTTCTGGAAGAGATGGCGTATAGAATATTTACATAATCTTCAAGTTAGACAAAAATGGTTGAATGCCGCAGACAGTATTAAGATTGGTACAGTGGTTCTCATACATCAGGATGATGTCCCTCCTTTACGTTGGCCATTAGGTATAATCACCGAAGGTTTTCCCGGCAAGGATGGGACAACCCGCGTTGCTATGGTGAGGACATGCAGTGGCTCTTTCAAGAGACCCGTTGTCAAACTATGTCCTTTACCTTCTCAATAACATCACCGCGTTATTAAAACCATAATTTATCTTTAGTTAATATGCTTAGAATATCTTTTTTTTATAAGTCCGCTTTAATATAATTTCTTTCCTTTTGAGAATATTACATATCCTCAAAGCCGTGCAGGATGCTCGCGCAAGTTTTTTATTTATAAGTTTTTTCCGCTTACAACACAGAATTGAGCGAATCATTCCTACCCATTCATTCCTAATCGACCAATCGGAAACTTTCCCGCCACTACGAGCATCCGTCAACGGTGATTTGGACAAGAAACGTCAGTGTGATCATCGCATTCAACCGCTACATAACCTCAAACCGCTCATCGCTAATACCACTTACTCAACCCGCATCCGCATCAAAACTGTAAAACTATTATAAATAAGTGTTGGCCGACACAAGTGTGACATTTAAACAAGTGAAAAAGTGCATCAGGAAGAAACCAGGGAACACGTGAGACGTCTGCAAAGGGCTGTCCTTGCCACGTGTTTCGTCCAGAAGGTCTCAAGTAAGTCCATCCATCCATATTCCTCAAAACCTCATTTCCCGTTTGCTCAATTCTGTGTCGTCCAACAGTTCACTACGATAAAATCTACATTACCAACAAAATTAATTCACCGCATACCAAGGTCCTTCGAAGTCGTTTTAAAACTTATCCACCAGTAAGCAGGCCTAATAATTTTACTAGAACAAATCACTTGATTATTTTTGGTAATTCTTGAAATATTATACTCTGTTCATTCTACTACAGTAGGAATGAGGACAGGAAAAAAGACATAATAAATTTAGTCCGTCCGTCAGATGATAAAAAAATATTATACGACTTAACACTCCAAGGCGGAGTTGTCTATGAATCCCCACCTGAGTAGGTTTTCCTTGCTTCGGCCAACCTGGGTCCGGAGTCTGTTGAAAGACAGGAGGGTCAAGGCAAGTCGCACCCAGGGCCATGTTTAATAAAGCTGGGAATTCAACAATTTTTCTGTTTAATAAAACTTGCAGGCGACAAAAATGCCATGGTGGAAAATTCACAAATATGTTGGATTGTAACGACAATCCGACATTTCCGTCATCTTCTTTTTTTCCCAACATTTTTCTGTTTAATAAAACTTTTTAAGCGAGAGGTGACAAGTGACAATTTGTCGAAAGAAACTTGTCAAATCTGCTTTATTAAACAGAAAATTGTCATGACATATTGACATATTTGTAGAATTGTCCGACAATTCTGACAGCGTTACCCTCTGTCGCGAAATCATATTTTGACAATTGTCATATTATGTCGAGATTTATTAAAGGCGTTTTTCCATGACAAATATGTCAAGATATCACCTGTCGATTTTTGACATATTTGTCACTTTTATTAAACAGCTTAAGCGCGTAAATTCTACAATTTTGTCATTTATTGACATAAATGGCTTTCAGCTTTGTCAATGTCACCATTGTAACGCCACGTTGTATACTATAAATTGTATTTCATTGTATTGAATAAAGTGAATCATATTTTACGTTTGAGGACAGAGAATAACGTGTTTTTTTTCCAGCGTCCAATGTCTAGGGCAGAAAACTCGGATCCAAACGCTGGTGTAAGTTCGTGTCTCTTTATATTATAACTAGCTGACCCGACAGACGTTGTCCTGTCTTAACTATACGATACCTATCTTACCTACCAAGCTAGCTACCCTACCTACCCTACCTACCAACCTACCCTACCTACCCTACCTAACTACCCTACCTACCTAACAACTCTACCTAACCTACCTACCTACTTTTTTATACCTTCTCCTGACAATAACAAACAACAAAAAAGAATTAGAGAAATCGGTTCAGCTGTTCTCGAGATTTGCGCCTAGAAACGCATTCAGCGATTCATTTTTATATTATAGACAACAAAATTTTTTTCTGTCCGTTTTCGCGTTTCTGAAATGTTATATAGGTACTTTACTCGCAATCAACTATGTGTATAACCTTCCTCTTGAATCATTCTATCTATTGACAAAAACCGCATTAACATTTTGAACCCCATAGTCACAAATACGTGACAAGCAAGCGCAGGCCCTGTACGCCAACGATTCAAATATGTGACAATGGCAACAACACTATAAAACAAAATAAATAGTTAAATCATTACTTTTGTGAGTGTTTTATATATGTCGTAGGATAATTTGATACTTCGAATCTTCGCGGAAATCCTAGGGGTTTTGCGAAAACGCGGATAATTAGACATAGGCGAAAAATTATCAAATTTTACTGGACAAAGTCAGGATTTTTGCGAAAATACTCGTTACTATAGTAAGATAAAGAATTTGAGTTTGAGTTTGAGTTTGAGTTTGATTTGATGTGCTCAACACTGATTGGCTACAATTTTGCTGGCTGACTTCTAATTGGTTCCTAGTTTGCCGATGATTAAGACGTCAACCAATCAGAGACGATCTCTTATTGAACGCGCTGACCGACCAATCAGCGTTCTTATTTCATAACAGCCAGCGTTTCGTTTCGCAATATTGCTATAATAACGAGTATTTTCGCAAAAATCCTGACTTTTGTCCAGTAAGATTTGATAATTTTTCGCCTATGTCTAATTATCCGCGTTTTCGCAAAACCCCTAGGATTTCCGCGAAGATTCGAAGTATCAAATTATCCTACGACATATACAATATCTTAAAAATTGAAGCTCTTGTAAGTATACTGCCGCGCAGCAGACACAATAGAAAAACTATTGTTTGTCGGACACACGGTGACCGCGTTGGCGTTCAACGTGTTAATGACACGAAACAAATTAAAAGACACCATGGATATTGGGAAATTCATGATAACAAGAAGAAATAAATTTGTAGCTTGGCGTGGAGGGCACGCCAAATCCGTGGCGTAGTGTAAAAGATCTAAACCTCCATTTATATAAGTAGTCTATGGGAGAGACGGCGACTTTGTTTTACGTTTGAGGACAGAACTAATAATATGTTGAGATGAATGAATAAATGAATGACATTTGGTTTTAATTCAGTTCATTCTCTATGTTATGGCGGCGCGGCGTACAAATCCATAGATTAAAAAAAGAAAAACTCGCACATAAATAATTTATGTATCTGGCTGGTTTTTAAATTGTTTAATTTTTATTTCAGTTGTCACCATATTGGGCATCGACAGATGATCAGGTATATATGACTATTGTTTATAACCACGGGTTATTTGACTGACATTTTGACAGTTCCACCGCATCTATTGCGTTATTTACGTTGTTGAACATACGAATTGTTCGAACCTTTGGAGCAATAGGTTTTCCTTCAAAAATCTCGACTTCTTAAAAAACATACCACATGTTTAAATATATCAATCATCATCATCATCTGCCTAGCCTTTACCCAACTATGTTGGGGTCGGCCTCCAGTCTAACCGGATGCAGCTGGATACCAGTATTTTACATGGAGCGACTGCCTATCTGACCTTCACAACCCAGTAACTGGGCAATACGATACCCCTTGGTAAGACTGGCTGTCAGATTTTCGGGCTTCTGACTACCCGTAACGACTGTCAAAGATACAGAAATTACAGCCGGGACCAACGGCTTAACGTGCTTTCCGAGGCACGGAGGAGTCTCGTTATGTAAAGATGGTCACCCATCCTCGGCCAACCCCGGCAAGCGTAGCTTAACCTGATTGATCGACCTGTGCGGCTGTTAGTACTTAGCCACGAGCTCCTCCCTTAAATATATCAATATACAGGGTAAAATTAAATTCATGGGCATTATTTGAAGGGGTCATTGTATGTACTCATCATTATGAACAACTTTCACTATGAGGACAAATCTGAAATCGCGAAAACAAAATCAGCTGTTCCATACATTATGCTCGCATAACTCGTCAGGAACAGCTGATTCTTTTTCAGCAGGTGATTGATATTTTAGTGAATTAATGTGGACCGACTTTGAAAGTTCTGTTTTCATTTGGTAGAAAAAGGTTGAGCTGTGGTCCCATTTAACTTTGCTTGTATAGGTTTTTTAACGTCAGTAATTATCAATTTGTGTATGTAAATAATGAAATAAGCTTTATGTCACTGATATTCAAAGTAAACAAATTCGAGAGGGGTAGATATCACAGCTAAAATGAGAAAATAAAAACTTGTTAACAAAACAATAAACAAATAAATATTACAACGTAAAAAATAACAATAATTTCGGAAGTCTGTAGCAAAACATTAAAATACAAAACTAGAGACATCAAGTTCCGAAATTAAAAATAATAAACTTTAACTTAAGGGGAGGTTTTATAAAAGCATGGTTAGACCTGTGGTACTGTATGGATCAGAGTGTTGGGCCACAAAAGGAATAAAATAATAAAAGACTGCATGCAGCTGAGAATGCTAAGAGGGATGTGTGGTGTAACGCGAATGGATATAATACGGAATAAGTATAATCATAGAAGGAAGTCTGAAAGTGACACCGGTGATTGAAAAGTTGTTTGGAAACCGGTTGTCATGATATGGCCATGTTATGCGGAGAAATGAGAAAAATGTTGTCAGGAAAGTTGTGAGTATGAATGTGGATGGCTATACAAGTTGAGGGAGACCAAAGAAACGATGGATGGATTGTGTGAAAGATGAAATGGCTAAAAAGGGAGTGACTACCGAGATGACGACTACTAAAGTACCCGTCACGAGAAGCTATAAATTTTGTAAACAAGTGTTCAGGAGTTCACAACATTTGGACCAACAAAAAAAATGAATTTGTTTAAGATTTAATAAATTATTAAGTAGCAAATATTAATTAACATATAGGTATTATTTAAGAATAATTATTCGTCAGATTCCGATGTCTGAAATGATCCATTTCTGTGTGAAACAAACTCGTACGCATTCGAAACTCGAATGACGCGTTTATTTCAAAATGGCGTCCCGATAGTTTACAATCCCTGCGACGGACGCGTTCCGGTACCAAGAAACACAAACGATAGCGCTTTGCGTCGTTAAAATATGATCCGACTAAATTAAATAGGTTGTTACTTTCATATAACCCGTCTATATTTCATGTCGATTGAATATGGTCAATTTATTATTATCTCGCAGTATAAAATGTTTACTTAGTAAAAGATGTTTGTTTACATAATTTATAACTTCTCGTGACTCGTACTTTAGAGAAGTATGGAAGAAAAAGACATGTTGCGCAGACCCCAAATAAATTGGGATAAGGGCAGGAGAATGTTGATGTTTCTTTTTGGAAGTCGGTTGTGTTTTTTTTATGTTCTTTTATTAAATTGTCATTTATAATTTATCATACATTCGTTTTTTATTTCAGCAGTCTCCCGCGAATGGTCCGGAGGTAAGTTTCATCCTTTTTGTTCCCTCTATAACACTATGAGTTATGTTTTTAATATTGTAAAACTATGTATAAGCCCCCTTTTCCACAGTCCTAAAAATATTGCGGTGGGATACTGTCGTGAGTTGTACTTTCAACCGTCTGTGTTGAGCCCACAGATATAGATAGACATAGATAACGCAAGAGCAACTACTTCGCGTGCCTAGCTTACGTACAAAAATCGTAAGTGGTCACTTTCGCGCTCAGTCTGCATCGGTATACAGCGCTAGTCGGATCATCATACATCACTAAATAGTGCTTGTGACGTCATAATAGGTAGTCAAAAAAGGGCACGCTTGGTTTTCGATCATCATACATCACTAAATAGTGCTTGAGACGTCATAATAGGTAGTCAAAAAATGGCACGCTTGGTTTTCGATCATCATACATCACTAAATAGTGCTTGAGACGTCATAATAGGTAGTCAAAAAATGGCACGCTTGGTTTTCATACAGATCGTGATAGTTGCGTTATCTATGTCTATCTATATCTGTGGTTGAGCCGAACATTCAGAATCCAAGAGTGCATACCAGGGCGTTAAAAAAACTGTGCTAGATATTCAACTTTTGGCGCTAAACAAGACCTGAACTATCACCTCCTATAGCAATATTATTAAAATTTTACTTTAGTGTGAGAATGAGACGGAGCTATATAGAAAGTATAGCTCCATCTCTTTCCCGCTGTGAAGCAATGTTAAAATGATAATGTTTTATGAAGTCTTAATTGGCTTCTCTATAATAGTTACTTACACAGCGTGGCTAGACATTTTTATGCGACGATTAAAACTAGCTTAGTAGTATGAAAATAATATTGAAATTTCACCAGCAACGATGCGCGGTAGCCTTACGCTTATCAAAACGTCCTTAGGTATCGTCAGTTCCTCGTAGAGGCGATCGGCGGCGGCGACCTCTCGCGCCCGGCCCTGGTGCAAGCCATGGTCCGGGGCGAGAGGGAGTGGGAGGCAGTCACCTCCTTCTGCGAAAAAGTTATGCTCGCGAAGGAGGTGGCGGGATGGGAGAGAGAAAGGTCCTCCCGTCCCAGCCGCCGCGGGAGACGCTCCGGGCGTCGGGAGCCACGTGACGACTCCCGGCCACCGTAGGCGCGGGCCTGCGGACGGTGAGTAATGGGTGACTCACCGTCCGATCAGCACCAGACCCGTGCCGTACGGCGCGTATATGTTCCACGCGCGCCTCAAAGAGATGTCAGCATATGAAGGGGCCCCTCAGGGCCAAGCCTGCCGGGTAAGCGGGATTGTGCGAAAGGGTTACCGCTACTCCGGAACATAAAGGGCTACGGAAGGAACATGGATGGGTTTTAGTCAGTAAGAGTCTGACACTCCCTTCCGCTCCATCCAGAGCGGGAGCAGTCATTGGATGATTTCCCAGCATTAAAAAAAAAAAAAAAAAAAAAAGGTATCGTCAGTAAAATTTCATTTTTATTGTCATCCATGTTAACTTATTTAAAAATTTTTGCTTGCCATGCCGTGTCGCCAGTGGGCACCGGGTCTAACACCAACTCCAGGTCTTGTAGGATCTCCTTCATCATTATTTAGCAGGGACCGTGGGGCCAAGGCCCAGGACCAAGTGCAGGGATTAAAAACATGCAAGATTTAGTCGGAGACGACGCACAGGAACCATTTCCGTGGGATCAAGCTGGGGACCAGGGTCCGGATCAGGGCCCAGGCGGTCCTGGCATGGATGGTGGCCCCCCACCGGATCAAGGTATTTTTATTTTTTATACAATACGGTGTGTTGGTGTCTATATCCCGTGTTGTCAAAGAGATGCCATAGAGTACTCGAGGCATAGACAAGAAATAAAGTTACGTCTCGCATGGACCCACGAATAATAATCATTTTATTAGGTAAGACAGTATAATATTCACGTTGGCAGAATAGTCGACATCGGCTCAGTTGCCAAAATAACAAAAAAAAAAGTATAATTATTATATTATACATAATTATAAAGGTATATTTAAACACGAAATATTTTAAGAGCAACATCTTAAAGTGGTAAAGACTCCATAGCAATGAAAAACAAAATTTTTGTGTTTTGTTAATGTAATTTTTATAATTTAAAAATTGCTTGAGACAGTTTTGCGTACAAAACTCCCTATTCTATGCCCGCCCAGACGCGATGATTGTGGGCGGCTGCGCGAGCGCAATATACGAAGGTATACGAAAATATACTTCTGTCGATCTCTCCGGGAAATACTGGTGTGATGATGTTTTACTTAAACCAACGTAGGTAGACATGGGGTTTAATTATAAACGTTACTTAAAGTTAAGATGCCTTTAAACGTCAAAAATGTGTGATTAATCACTGGCAAACCATTACTTAATTTTAAGCAACGTTTATAAATTAGCCTCCGTAATATATGTATATAATATACAACATTAGTTTTAGTATATGCGAAACCCGAAACACGTGTCAAGTATTTTTATGTAAAGAATCTATGTACAAAATTTCAAAACTGTATTATGAATAACCACAAAGTTATAAGCTTGTTATGTTATCTGGTTATCCGTACAAAAACATGGTCACTACGCAGAGAGCGGTGTGGCGCGCGCGCCGCCCGCGCCCCGTCATCGTGTTGCGCTTATTGCTAATGTTCGGTGTCCAACTTGTAACCTTTTTTAAATATTATTGGAAAAAGATATAACATGGTGTAAAAAATATTGGAATCGATTCAGTTCCTTATTCTGAACAAACTATATTCAGGTTTCGTGTATATAGCCGTGTTAATGGTTTATCTTAGAGGTGGGCAGACGTGGACGTAAACCTGCTGTTGAAAGTACTCGCTGTTTCTGAGAATACGTAATTATAACCTTACCTATAGAATGTCATTGTCCAAACTGGGTATCGAAGCAAGACATAATTAATTGGCACTCGCGAGATAAGTACTTAGTCTACCTTTCGATACTTGTTATTACCTAAGCTAGTAAATATACACTTCTGACAATTTCTGATAACACACGTTCACACATTGTTACGTCTGTTGCGCGTTGCACATGCGCGTACGGCATGACGCGTGTATCGCGAGGTACTGAAGTACAGGCGGGGGGAAATGCGCGCCGCCATGTTGCCGCCCGCTTCATATTACGCATAGAAATTAGTGTAACGGATGCAACGAATATATATATATATTTAATAATTTTGGCGTCTTTACCAGTTACATAATAGTTTATTTTATTTATTAACATCTTACATTTTCATAAATTTCATTTATTTATTTTTATCTGTCCATGGCATCACATCGGGCCTTATCAGAATATCAGCATTTCGAGTTTTTTTTTAATGTCTATAATGCTTTTTTTTTAAGGCTGGGCAATCATCCAATGACTTCTCCCGCTCTGGGTGGAGCGGAAGGGAGTGTCAGACTCTTACTGACTAAAACCCATCCATGTTCCTTCCTTAGCCCTTTATGTTCCGTGGTAGCGGTAACCCTTTCGGACAATCCCACTTACCCGGCAGGCTTGGCCCTGAGGGGCCCCTTCATATGCTGACATCTCTTTGAGGCGCGCGTGGAACATAATTATACGCGCCGTCCGGCACGAGCCTGGTGCTGATCGGACGGTGAGTCACCCATTACTCACCGTCCGCAGGCCCGCGCCTACGGTGGCCGGGAGTCGTCACGTGGCTCCCGACGCCCGGGGCGTCTCCCGCGGCGGCTGGGACGGGAGGACCTTTCTCTCTCCCATCCCGCCACCTCCTTCGCGAGCATGACTTTTTCGCAAAAGGAGGTGACTGCCTCCCACTCCCTCTCGCCTCGGACCATGGCTTGCACCAGGGCCGGGCGCGAAAGGTCGCCGCCGCCGATCGCCTCTACGAGGACACGGCGGTGCACCGCTCAATCGGGGCAGGTTTACACCGTGTGCTCTACCGTGTCCTCTGGGCGATCCTCACAGTAGTGTCACCCGGGCATTTCCTCCCGCCTGATGATGTGCAGGAACCTCCCGAAACATCCATGTCCGGTGAGCAACTGCGTCAGGCGGTAGGTGAGGGCGCCGTGACGCCTCTCTAGCCACTCCTCAAAGGGCCTCACCACCACTATCGTGGCGTGCCCTTAGTATCATGCTGAAGCGGCCTTTTAGCTTTCTTCCTGTTTCTTTGAAAAACTATTTCTTTTTATGAATATATGATAGTCATTTTATTAAGTTTCATAATTGTGATCTTCCTTAAGTCCGAATAAATTCTTTTCTTTCTTTATTAGGAGGCCAGTTCCCCGATGGTGGTCCCAATATGGGTGGCATGCCACCTGGCATGGGGCAAGGCGGGGGTCAAGGCCCAGGAGGGCAGTTCCCCGGAGGTGGTGGCATGCCACCTGGCATGGGTCAAGGCGGGGGTCCAGGCCCAGGAGGGCAGTTCCCCGGAGGTGGTTACGATATGGGTGGCGGCATGCCTCCTGGCATGGGTCAAGGTGGGGGTCCAGGCCCAGGAGGGCAGTTCCCCGGAGGTAGTCCGCATATGGGTGGTGGCATGCCACCTGGCATGGGTCAAGGCGGGGGTCCAGGCCCAGGAGGGCAGTTCCCCGGAGGTGGTTACGATATGGGTGGTGGCATGCCACCAGGCATTGGTCAAGGCGAAGGTCCAGGCCCAGGAGGGCAGTTCCCCGGCGGTGGTCCGCATATGGGTGGTGGCATGCCACCTGGCATGGGTCAAGGCGGCGGTCCAGGCCCAGGAGGGCAGTTCCCCGGAGGTGATTACGATATGGGTGGTGGCATGCCACCTGGCATGGGTCAAGGCGGAGGTCCAGGCCCAGGAGGGCAGTTCCCCGGAGGTGATTACGATATGGGTGGTGGCATACCACCTGGCATGGGTCAAGGCGGAGGTCCAGGCCCAGGAGGGCAGTTCTCCGGAGGTGGTTACGATATGGGTGGTGGCATGCCACCTGGCATGGGTCAAGGTGGAGGT
Source organism: Hyppa rectilinea (assembly GCA_951799385.1). NCBI lineage: Eukaryota > Metazoa > Arthropoda > Insecta > Lepidoptera > Noctuidae > Hyppa > Hyppa rectilinea. Next base: position 8,489,741 of record OX637325.1, read on the forward strand.
CCAGGTCCAGGAGGTCAGTTCCCTGGACGTGGTTTCAACATGGGTGGTGGCCTGCCACCTGGTATGGGTCAAGGCAGAGGTACAGGTACAGGAGGCCATTTACCTGGTGGAGGTGTCATCAAGGGTGGAGCTCCACCTTCGCCGGGCGTCAAGACTGGGAAAGGCCAAAAAGCAATTCAGGACACAGGTGTAGGTCAGGGCCCAGATGGAGGCTATGGCCCAGTTGGACCCCCGGGTCCAGCTGGTGGTTGGGTCCCCCATGGGGGTCGGATCCCTGGAATGGTTCGGGGGCCAGGTATGGGTCGGGGCCCGGGAATGGGTCGTGGCCCTGGTAAAGTACTAGGTTTAGGTGGAGCGGCGGGCCCAGGAAAACGTCGTGGCCCAGGAAAACGTCGTGGCCCAGGAAAACGTCGTGGCCCAGGAAAACCACCGGGCTCAGGTAGCGTTCAGGGTCCAGGTGGGAGGCCGGGAAGGAGTATGAACTCGAGTGCTGGACAGGGCCCAGATGGAGGGTACGAACCTGTTGGACCCCCGGGTCCAGCTGGTGGTTGGGTCCCAGGTGGAGGCCGGGGCCCGGGAAGGGGTCGCGGCCCTGGTAGTCCATTAGGACCAGGTGCGGGTCCGCCTCCAGGGATGAGTCGGGGCCCAGGAATGTTTAATGGCCCTGGTGGTAGTTTGGGCCCGATTGGGGGCCGGGGCCCAGGAAAGGGTCGTGGCCCTGGTGGATTATCAAAACCAGGTGGTGGTTGGGATCGAAACGCGGGACCGCCTCCAGGGATGAGTATGGACCCAGGAATGTTTAGTGGAAATTTGGTCCCAGGCGAGGGATGGAGTCCTGAAATGGGTCGGGGTCCAGGAGGTGCACCAAGTCCCAGACCACCGGGCCAAGGCGGGTTTCGACGATCACTAGACCAGGTAATTATTATTACTCATCTATTTCACAGACTGTTCGTACAAATATTGATAGTAAACCATGATAAACAAAATGTAGAATATTATTTAATTTACTAAAATATATAAGGTGTTAAAAATTAACTCTAAGAATTTCGTGGGAGCACTGTACTCATGACCGCGGCGGTGGCGGTATTTTGGCTCATTTAGCTCCCATCAAAATGGTTGAGCTGAATGGTGCTAATCCATGCGTCATGTTCATGAACGGGCGCCGTCAGTAGGGACTGGTCACCTCTTAGCTACCACGGCTGTTTTAATATTTAAATTAATTTTGAATAGTTTTTTTTTAATCTTGTAATTATGGACGCTTTTATTAAGTTCTGCATCGTTCTCACGTGTATATTTCAACATGAGTGATGTAACCCAGTTTTTGTAAACATACTCGTATTTTGATTTAAAAGAGTGTCCATGGAGTTTCTTGCCCGTTCTTCTCCATAGGTACCTACTGCTTTGGAATGGGCAACTAGCTTCATCTTTCTGACTGACCGACCCCTTGACAATTCAAAAGTGCCTGTAATTGGTTTATTTGAAATAAATGCTTTGAGTTTGAGTTTGAACGAACAACTTTTTTATGTATCATCTCATAGTAAATTATGTGTCATTATACACATAATTTACGAAATTTTTAGTGTTAATTTTTTAACACCTTAACAGAGTTGATATGACAGAGGGGCATTAAATTACACTACGTATACTATACGTGGTTGTACGTTTTACGTGGTGGCACCAAAAATGAGGTTTTTATTTTTTCAAACAAACTAAAATAGCTTACAAATCAGAGTAAAACGCAACCACCCTTTGTAAATAAAAACTGACCTTGTAACGCAGCGGCGCCGACGCGTGCACGCCGGAGCGCTGTTAGGAAAGATACATCGTGTTCAAACGGGGCAAAAACTTAAAAAAACATTTGCGACTAAACTACTGCTCCTTTTTAATTGATTTTTGGTACAGAGCTTGAAAATGGTCCCTAGTATAAACTGTTTAAAGGAAAGCCCCTCTGTCGTATCAACTCTGTATAGAAAAATGCAAATTAATATGTACATGTATACAAAGAAATAAATAATAAGTGGTGCACATGACCACACGATAAAAGTGAAAACTTACGACAGGAGCGATAAACGTATAAACGATAAAGCGTCACCAACTGACTAGAGCTGAGTATACTCGATTCAGCGTCACCAGTCCCAACGTGACGGTTCAGTTCTGATTACTGATGTTCCGTGATAATCCAAATCCGCGGATATCTGCGAGAGAAAAAAGATCTGTATCCGTGTCCGTTACAGTTTTGGCGGATCTTTTACCTCATTAATTCTTCATCAGAAATTCAATCCTATGTAGCAGTAAATATTCTTTTTTTTAAATCAATTATTGAGCGTCAATTAGTGCACCGACACCGATTGAGTAAGAAAGTTATCCGTATCCGAGGATCTTTAAACAGGATTGCCCGAAAGGTTACCGCTAACCCAAAACATAATGGGCTACGGAAGTAACATGGATGGGTTTTAGTCAGTAAGAGTCTGACACTCCCTTCCGCTACACCCCATTTGAGGATTTCCCAACCTCAAAAAGATAAAAAAAAAACCGAGGACTTTAACGCCAATGATCTGTATCTACTGATCTATATTTTTAATGATCACTAGCTTTGATCACTGTTCTGATAAAACGCAAAGTGCGTCTCAACAAGTTTTCACTTCGATAAAAATAGGGTGGAAGGGACATGACGCGAAGCTGGTTACCATGGCTTCAGTGATCAATCTCCCGAGCCTTTGCCCAACTATGTTGAGGTCGGCTTCCAATCTAACCGGATGCAGCTGGATACCATTATTTTACATAGAGCGACTGCTTATCTGACCTCCACAACCTAGTCTTACCATGGCTTCAGTAATGTACTCTAATTTCAACGAAGGGAGGTACAAAATCACATGATTCTGAACCTCCTTGCGACGTTGACGTTTTTCGTGGGCAGCTAGCTTTACCAATGGAGCAAATCAGTCATTTAGTGGAATAAGGGCAAGTACTTTAAACCGTGGTCGCTACATGAAAACGGTCTGAGAAGACTGTCCTTCACTTTGAAACTGAATTATGCATTCACAGACTTAGAAAAAAAAATACAGTCACCAAAAATATGGGCAATTTTCACAAAAACGTTGCCTAATACCAATCGACAACTGCTTTATAGAAGGATCAAAAAATACATTGCAAAGTTAAATGGCAATGTTAATTCTTTGGCCAAAGAACGAACTAGCCTTCTCGTCACGTGGCGTGTCGCCCAGTGGCTAGTCGGCGAGTTTCTTTAAAAAGAAGGCCAGCACTCGGGCTCCATGACGTTTCGACCCCGAACGGCTCAAAACGTAATTTGATTTTAAATATACTTTTTTTTTCTAGAGTAACAAAGCTGGCAAAAGTAATATGGTAAAAGTACCAGATTATAACTTTATGATTCAACCGACTCGAACACCGGACACAATGGCACCAGAACTGGACCTTCGTTTCCTCATACCTGGAACAAATCCTGAAGATGCTACTCCTGAAAAAGAAACAAACATTGACTTACTGAGATCTCTTTCGGAAACGCCAGTAATAAATAATCCTTTTCTTACCTTCGATGAAAATATGAGGGAGAACCAAGTACCAACTGGGACGAGGGATGGTAAAATTCCGGGGCCCGGCTCCGAAATTGATTATCCCAATGGTTACCGACCAAGTTATGCCAACTTGAAGCACAGTATGTCATCTCCCGGAGGTCATTTTGGGATGGGTCAACGGCATACTGGAGCAGGTACCTCCAACGCTATGGCTCTCAGACAAGGTGTAAGTCAGGGCATAGATACAGGAGGCCCAGTGGATTACCAAGACAATTTTCAAACAGCTCTTATGAGAATGGGACAAGGGCCACCCGGATATGATGCTAAAGAAAGTTTCCAGCCAGGTATTTAGTTTTTTTTTTACTTTCTGATTGGGTTAAATCTATGTCCGTAGCCCTAAGGACTTAGATTTAATCCAAGCACCTGAGTGTCTGTCACCTGACACCCCTGGGTGTCCGTGGTACCACAGCAGGCCCTATTAGAGTACCAGCGCTACAATATTCATAAGATTGGAAGAGATTTTGGGCCCCCAAGGGGTTTTACTCGATTATTTTTTTGTTTTTTTATGTTGTATTTTAAATATTGCTTAGTGCTTTGTGCTCATCTATACTAATATTATAAAGCTGCAGAGTTTGTTTGTTTGAACGCGCTAATCTCTGGAACTACTGGTCCGAATTGAAAATATTCTTTTAGTATTGGATAATCCATTTATCGAGGAAGGCTATAATAGGCTATGTAACATCACGTTACGACCAATAGGAGACGAGCAGCGGGTGAAACCGTGCGGGAGGAGCTAGTCTCATGTAATGTTTTTCTTTCTTTCAGGTACTGCTGGTGCGCGGGGCCCTCAATCGGGAAACCAGCAGGCGTGGCCACCAGGAATGAAAGGCCCTCCTCCACCTCCTGCAGGATACAAGCTCAGAGGACAAATGCCTCCAGGATTCATGGAGAGAGCACAAGCCTCAGGGATGGGAGGAGGCCCTCCACACGAATACATGCAGGGAGTATCACCCCCAGCGATGGGAGGAGAGTTTCCCCCAGGATACATGCAGGGTGGACAATCCCCGGGGATGGGTGGAGAGTTTCCCCCGGGATACATGCAGGGTGGACAATCCCCAGGGATGGGAGGAGAGATTCGCCCGGGACACATGCAGGGTGGACAATCACCAGGGATGGGAGGAGAGTTTCCCCCGGGATACATGCAAGGAGGACAGCCCGCAGGGATGAGAGGAAGCCCTCCCCAGGGTTACATGCAAGGAGGACAACGCCCAGGGATGAGAGGAGGCCCTCCCCAAGGTTACATGCAGGGAGGACCCCCTCCAGGGAAGGGATACATGCCATATGAAGGGTTTCGACGATCATTAGACAACGTAATAAATTCCTCTTATTCACAAACGTAGCGAGTATCGAAAAAAAAAACGAAGAAAAGTAAACTCATTATAATTATTTGGCTTGTGGTGACCTGTCCGTGGATACCCACGAAGTCCGCACGAACTCTAAAAGGTTTTTTAAGTAAAACTTAGGTGGCGCGGCGATTCGATATTTGGACAAGAAATCGAGGGAAATTTCATTGACGTGTCGTCACATTTAGCCACATTTCGTAATAGAGAATAAGTTTTTTTTTTGTAAAAAGCTTCACTTGAACTATCACCATGTACGGTGCTGCACGCGCAAGCTTTATTCTTTCCGCTAGTTATTTTAATTTCACTCTGTGTACATTTTCACTTTGGTTTTTCCAGAGTACAGCTGACGGAAGGGATTACCTAAAGCCTCCAGGACCGTTCTCAGAAAAACCAACCCTCAGACGAAGCGGGGGACTCGCATCAAAGAATGATTATGGTCCTCCCCCAAAGGATTATCCAGAAATGGTTAAGACCCATCTTCGGATGAAGAAATTAATGGAAGAAACCCCAGATGGTGAAGGGCCTCCTCTCGCGTCATACATGCAGGGGGCATCACCATCAGGAACGAGCGGAGATGAATCCCCGGGTTATCTGCGAAGAGGATCACCTGGTGGATTGGAAGGAGTGCCTCCCTCACAGTACATCCAAAGACGGCATCCCCAAGGAATGGGAGGTGGACCTCCCCCGGACTACATGCAGGGAGGACCACCTCCCGGAATGGGAGATGGACCACCCCCAGGGATGGGAGGAGGCCCTTCACCGGATTATATGCAGGGAGGACCACCCCCAGGAATGCGAGGTAGACCACCCCCAGGGATGGGAGGAGGCCCTTCACCGGATTATATGCAGGGAGGACCACCCCCAGGAATGGGAGGTGGACCACCCCCAGGGATGGGAGGAGGCTCTCCACCGGATTACATGCAAGGAGGACCACCGTCAGGTATGGGAGGTGGACCACCCCCAGGGATGGGAGGAGGCCCTCCACCGGATTACATGCAAGGAGGACCACCGCCAGGTATGGGAGGTGGACCACCCCCAGGGATGGGAGGAGGCCCTCCACCGGATTACATGCAAGGAGGACCACCGCCAGGTATGGGAGGTGGACCACCCCCAGGGATGGGAAGAGGGCTTCCCCCAGAACTTCAAGGAAGACCTAGAGGCCCTCCGGCTATATCGGGGTATCCATCCAGAATGCCACAAGAACAGGTGGATAGGCCACCATCAAGTTTTGCGGATTTCGGCCCTAGGGGCGGTGATCCGAGCTTGCGACATGATCCGAAAGCTTCACCACCACCACCGAATAATGAATTAGTAAGTAAAATCAAATCACAATTTTTGAATGTCAAAATTACATTAAACTGCAATACTGGATAATGTTTAAAATTATTATTATCTTACTTCTTACTAATACCTTACTTCTTACAGTCTTCTTACTATTCTTAACTTAATATCTTACTAATACCTTACCTCTTACTATGTGTCCGCGCCACCATCTACCGAGTACTTGTGACAACATACTATAGTTACAATCGGACGCGGCACAAGCGCCATCTATCGATGAAGCGAGGAAGACTATCGACTGAGAATTGTCGCTCACGTTCGGTCGCCTCTCATATTCGGTCCCATTCACTCGCTCCTCAGTCAAATTTAGAATGTATGTAGTCAATACTCACTCGCCCCGTCAGGTTAATACTTACTATACTCTTTGCTCGCCCCCAAAGAGCGATAAGTATTAACCTATTTTGAATTTGACGGTAGTTGTCAATGGTTAACGTTTGTCAGTTGTTGCCATTATCAGTTGGGTAATTTTTATCGGTTGGTTTTATCAAATATTTAATTTTTACTGTGAGTTTATGTAAAAATAATAATTATTATAGTTTTAATATTTTGAAATCTCTTGTGAATATATTTTGATTTTGTTAGTCATTTACAGATTGTTTTACGAAACTAGTGACATCTACACAACTATTGAATAAATTAAAAACGACATATTTCATGAAACAAATAAGAGATGGCGCCACTATCAGTCGAAATAGCACCACATAGCGACTGTCCCCCCCCTGTTCGCCCCTTTTTCTCGCGAACCGTCAACCGCGAAAACTTTTTTTTTGGATAGTCAAAATTATTTTTGTGTTGGATAGTCCATTTATCGAGGAAGGCTATAGGCTATGTAACTTCACGCTACGACCAATAGGAGCCGAGCAGAGGGTGAAACCGCGCAGCTAGTATGTTATAAACCTACAGCCTTGCATAATTTGGACGATCACCCTGATCCTGACAGCATCGAAGCAGTGATAGCCTAGTAGTGTACCATCAGACTACTAAGTCAAGTCTCGAGTTCGAAACCAAGCCACGCACCTCTGACTTTTAGGATTCATGTGCGTAACGTATAATTATCACTTGCTTAAAAAGCGATGAAGGAAAACATCGTGAGGAAACCGGCATGCCTGAAAGATATTTCTCAACAGTATGTGAAGCTAAGCCCATGGACATCTTAAAAAATTCAGACTACTTCTTACTATACTTACGTTATCGTGGTACTTTTTATTCCCTTGGGATAATTTCCGACATACAGCCGTGCAAAACTGTTGGCGGAAGTTAGTTCCCAAGTAATACAAATCCTTGGTCAACAAGACGATCAGCAGCATCCGTTCTAAATAATAACACAATACAAATAGCTGCAGAGTTTTTTTATGTTAACGTAAAAAAATCTGAGGATATTGTACATGAGCAATAGATCATAAGAAGAATAAATAAGATTATGGTAATTTAAAGTGATAATTTAATTATTTTACAGCCATCCGGATTTCAATTGATGAAAATAGCGCAAAAGAAAATTGAGGTACGTTATGTTGATAAAAAACGATTTTAACCTTTTGAACGCCATTGTCATATATACGTGACAAGCAAGCGCATGCCCTGTACGCCAACGATACAAAGATGTGGCAATGCACACCATAACACAAAATAAATTATTAAATTAGTTACTTTAGTGTGTGTTTATAATAGATATCTTAAAAATTTAAGCTCTCGTAGGTACCTACGTATTTAATGTCAAGAAATAAATTACCATGAATTTGTTGTTTGGCGTGGTGGCGCGCGTGCGTTTATGCTCTGGAGTTTAAACTTTAAAATAATATTCGTATCGTTTTTAAAACATCGTTCTGTCTCTGTCTTTTTCAAATGGAAAGAAAGAAAAAGATTTTTAAATACTTTAGCGCTTAACGTAATTGGTGGTTAGTGGTGCAAGCGTGATCTAAAGTTATTCTAAGTCATAAGTAACATAACAACAGCTCATAGCTAAGTAATAACAGTCGCACGGATCGATCAATCAGGTAAAGCTACGTTTGCCCGGGGTTGGTCCCTGGATGTGTGACTCGTGCCTCGGAAAGCACGTTAAGCCGTTGGTCCCGGCTGTCATTCGTGGTTCATTGACAGTCGTTACGGGTAGCCAGAAGCCCGAAAGACTGACAGCCAGTCTTACCAAGGGGTACAGTATTAGCCATTTACTGACTGGGTTGCGGAGGTCAGATTGGCAGTCGTTCCATGTAAAATACTGATATTCAGCTGCATCTGATACTCTCTACAAATTTCGCGTTTTGAAAGTTAGTAAAAAATAACGTTATTGACTACCCTTTTAAATACCCAATTGTTGAGACGGCCTTCTCAACATCGTCGAGCGCGAGGCCCCGCGCCACTCCACACATCAGTCAGTTGTTCTACGCCCTTACGCACACGGCTGCGCTTGCGCGTTTTACCTAATGTATTTCTTGTTTGTTTTTTAAACCGAACCGTTTGTAATAATCATCATCGTTTTTATTAAGCCCTGGCTGAAGACTACAAATTTTATTGTGGCATCCATAGACAAGCCCGGTTAAGCAGTAGACAACCCTATGGTTGAACTGCGAGATGCGATTAACAAAAAAAAATTAAAATAATAATCGTCATCATCATCTTTCCATAATACTTTTTATACAGTCTACTCATCTATAATTTGCTTCATCACGGCCAAACGTCGAGAGCAGTAATTGAAAATCAACTCCAGAGTAACTACAAATCTAAACAATCTGTTTGTAACTCCTATCTTCTTCAAACAGACGGATTTAACTTAAGTATCTACCTAAGTAATATTAATAATTAACTGAAATAATTCTCCGATATTAATTGTTTGTTTGTAATTACAGTTTCAGAATCGATTGGATAGAGTCAAGCAACAACCGAGTGTAAGTGAATCGAGAGTAAATGAAATCAATCCATTCTAGAATAATTTATATCTATATTATTATAAGCTAATACTAACTGCTGCCCCCGGCTTCGCCCGCGTGGGCCCTTATTTTTTTTCAGAACAAATAATTTTACACGGTGATTTTTAATTCACTGTTAATCTTTTAGGAGATGACAATATTTTTGGTAATGAACAACTTTCAATATGGGAACAACTACGAAATAACAAAATAATTTACAATATTTGTGTGCATTTCTGTATGAAAAAACCCGTTTTATTTTTGATATTCCAGAGTTGATCTCATAGTGAATGTTGCTCATAATCATGGGTACTTTCACGCCCTGGAAGATTGACAGTGAATTAAAAACAAACGTATAAGGTGATAAAAAATTAACTCTAAGAAATCGTGGGAGCATTGTACTCATCGTTACCAACAACTTTTACTATTGGTCGAACCCTGAAATCGCGAAAAAAAAATGAGCTGTTCCATACATTTATGCACACGTAACTCAATAAAATGTATGGAACAGCTCATTTTTTTTTCGCAATGTGTACAATGCTCGAAATCCTTAGAGTTAATTTTTTAACACTTAATATACAGGCTGTTTGAGAAAGGTGTTTTTGTTGAAAAAGTTGTTCTGTTTCATGGTCTGTACCACACGCTTACTTTTCGCTACACCTTTCTTAGACAAATTGTATAATTATATATAGAAATAATGTAAACTTCAAACTAGAAGAATAGTAGTTTCCGCAGGCAGTTTACCATTGGGCAACTACTCCTCTATCTATGAAGAGCTCATCATTAATATCTGATTTCATGATTAATTCATTATTAACTGTCGTTAAGATGGTCATCATCAACATCATCATTCTCCTGCCCTTATCCAAATTTATTTGGGCTCGGCGCAACATGTCTTTTTCTTCCATACTTCTCTATTACTCGTCATCTCCATAGTCACTCCCTTTCTAGCCATATCATCTTTCACGCAATCCATCCATCGTTTCTTTGGTCTTCCTCTATTTGTATAGCCATCCACATTCATACTCAAAACTTTCCTGACAACATTTTTCCTTATTCCTCCGCATAACATGACAATCAATTTCATGTAATAATATTACATTTACTCAAATTCTGTTATTTATATTTATAGGCACCAACGACAGAGCACGTAAGTTATGGTAACCGTATTTATAGGGAAGTTCCGAGACCTAAAATTCTGACGACGGAACCTTGATTATGTCGGAAATCTAGATAATAAGTCACTCAAGGCGTCACTAATGGAACTAAACGCGTTCAGCATATCTAAACTGAATTTCAGAGCTGTCACATATAATGTTATATTATATTTAATGTATACAAAACATTTTAAAAGAGTAACGGTGGAGTTTCTTGCCCATTCTTCTCCACACGGAACTACCTTTTGGAAGGGGCGACTAGAATCAATTCTATTTCTTGTTCATTTTGACGTTTTAAAGTTACTTGTGCCCATTTTGAAATAAATTATTTGACTTTGACTTTGACTCTGACTTTGACTTGCTCTTAAGAGGGCACTCTAGTTTCGAGGAATTTGGTATTTGAAGAAACTATTGCCGTCGACAACTGCACGTGACAACTGCAGTCCAGGCTGATTTTACCTACAACAATCTTGAACAAAAGGCTATTTTCTTTTTCGTTAAAAAATTATCAAATTTGTTTGATAGTCGTCTGAACATGGCGGTAAAAACAGGCTATTTTTCGGGATTTTGGATTGTCATAATTTTTTTAGTGATATTTTTTTGGAAAAAGGGAAATGATAGGGACACGAACTAATTAGACCTAGATTTTTTGGAAAAAAATCATTGCTCTAGAGGCATTATCCACGAAGAAAACAGCGGAATGCGTTTGTTTGGAGAAGGGCCCTATAGAATTCCCTCCTATGCGCGGTTGAGTTGTGCTGACGGAGTTTAGTTTCATCTGTGAAATTCGCACACTAGAAGTTATTTATTCAAACTTGGAACGTCAAAACAGAAGACAATCTGACCCAAGACTGGTTGCCATCCTGATATCAAGAGGAAGCGCATTCCAAAGAAGAATGGACTGAATATGAAAGGAAGAATGAACAAAGTCAGAAGTATGAGAAGATTGTTGGTTGTGGGAAGAATGCAGATTCTTAGCGTGTGAAAAGCATAGATATTAGAAGTAAGATGCAAGATAAGAAGGTATGGTGGGAGAGTTGAGAAGGGAGAAAAGCGCGCATATTTCTTCTCTGGCGAACGGACATTCCTTTGAGCTCAGACCAACAATACTCATATATTTCCCAAAGTTGAATATGAACCGCATCACATTATTATTTAACAGATAATTTAGTACAGACGCCAGCAAATCAAGCTATACCAAACGGTCAAATTTTCTCAATTGTAAAAGAACCTTATGCTTTTGTAATAAAGTCGAAACTCTATCAAAGAAATTTGACAGATTGGGGTACCTTGATGTGCTCTGAACAGTCGATAACACATCAAGTTACCACAAACTGTCAAAATTTCTCAATCGATTTTGAACTTAACACTCAACGTGTTAAGGTTTAAAATCATTTGGAGAAATTTGACAGTTTGGTATAACATGCGCTAGCGACCTTACATTTTTATTAATTTCAAACATTTAACAGGTACCCACAGTAGAAGAAAGATTAATGGCATTGAGACAATTGGTAAGTTTAATAAATAACGTAATTTTACGCCTATTAAAGTACACACATCAAAAGTGTCTAGGGATCAACATATATTTTTGCAATAACTTTTCTCTTGATTGATATTAATTTAAATTTTCTTTAAGGATTCATCAAATAAAGTGTTTTCGTTTGTCACAGTAACGATAAACCAAGTCACCTTTGCATTAATAAAGAAATTTGCCATTTTCCTAATAAAGGGATTTTTGACATTTGAACCACTAACATTAAAGTTCGAAAAAAAGACTGAAATAACAGTTTTCTTTAAAATTTTATTGGGTAACTTAAACAATTAATAATCCGTGTTTCTACCGCGAACACTAACAACAAAAGAACATCGGTTTGGCATACTCAAAATGAGTTCATCCAAATCACGCTGTGGAATGGCCGCCCATGTTCGTTGCAACAACAAAAAAAGGTCTTCTTGCAACTGGATACCCTCCATATTCGGCAGAGCTCTTCTCTGTAGCATATCCCATGCATGCTCAATCGGGTTCAAGTCTGGCGACTGAGCAGGCCAGGGCAGGACATTGATGTTAGCTGCGGCGAGAGTCTGTCTTACAACTCTTGCGGTGTGCGGTCGTGCATTATCATGCATTAACTGAAATAAGGGACCGATTTGCACTTGTAGAGGAACGATGACGTCAGATACAATCGTCTCAGCATAAATTTGAGCGTTGAGGTTGCCTCTGATCCAAATCAACTCAGTTCTTCCGCCGATCCAAATACCCGCCCATACCATGATGGTTCCACCACTATAAGGATGGACTTCCTGGCAGGATTTTAATCGCTGTTGGCGTCCAGGGGTTCTCCAGTGTCGTATACGTCTTGTATCCGGTCTCATACCAAAACGAGACTCATCAGAAAAGCACACGAAACGCCATTGTTCTTCTGCCCAATTTCTGTGTTCAAGAGCCCATTGATATCGAATCCTACGATTGTGCATTGCTATAGGTGGTACCCGTAGCGGTCTTCGGGAATGAAGGTTCACTTCATGCAAGCGGTTTCTGACTGTTTGGTCGCTAATTAAGTTCCCTGAAGAGTGATGAAGCCTCACGGCTAACATCATGGCGGTTATTGTTGGAGCTCTTCGAGTTAAGATTTGAATGTATCGGTCTTGTTTCCGTGTGGTGCAGCGATACCGTCCTTCATGGCGCTCAGCCACGGTACCAGTGCTTCGGTAACGTGTCCAAAGTCGACTGATAACACCTTTTTTTGTTGTTGCAACGAACATGGGCGGCCATTCCACAGCGTGATTTGGATGAACTCATTTTGAGTATGCCAAACCGATGTTCTTGTGTTGTTAGTGTTCGCGGTAGAAACACGGATTATTAATTGTTTAAGTTACCCAATAAAATTTTAAAGAAAACTGTTATTTCAGTCTTTTTTTCGAACTTTAATGTTAGTGGTTCAAATGTCAAAAATCCCTTTATTAGGAAAATGGCAAATTTCTTTATTAATGCAAAGGTGACTTGGTTTATCGTTACTGTGACAAACGAAAACACTTTATTTGATGAATCCTTAAAGAAAATTTAAATTAATATCAATCAAGAGAAAAGTTATTGCAAAAATATATGTTGATCCCTAGACACTTTTGATGTGTGTATGTTAAGTTAAACTAGAGACATACTTTCCTAAACCGAGAATCAAACCACCTAAAAATAAAACACCCATTTTATGAAAAGTTGTTCATATTTACGAATAATAAACTCCCTTTTAAGTATGCCTTTTGTTAAACCTAGCATACCGCGTTTCTTTGATAATTTAAAAAGTATCGAATTTATTGTACTACAGTATTTTAGAATTTTTAAATGACTCAGTGTAATATTACGAATTTAACAAATATAAACTGATATTATTATAATTTTGGCAGTTCATTATTAAATTATAGGACAATTTAATTCAAACCTATTTTTTTTTAAATATATAATGTTTTCTTTGTGTCAAATTTTAATCATTGTTCTAGTATTGTTGTGACTTTCTTACCTATAATGTTTGTATGCCACAATGACGGTTTTTTTTATGAACAACCTGCTCGCGCAAGTTTTTATTTATAAGTTATTTTTCGCTTACAATTTCAAAACGCAGAATTGAGCTAATCGTTCCTTCTTCCTACCCATACATTCCTTATCAAACGGAACGACTGAACGAAATTGGAAGATCATCGCGCACGACCAATCAGAGGCGCGCTTTTTCTGCCGCTGCGAATCAATCGCAGCCCACTTCAGCTATGATTTAAAAATGCTCTAGACAACAGTCTAAGTTCAACAAGACCAGTGTGAATACTGACCCGCATCCGCTCCATACTCATCCCGCTTACAAACCGCTTACTCAAACCGCAATCGCATCAAAAACTGTATAACTATTAATAAATAAGTGTTGGCCGACACAAGTGTGACATTTAAACAAGTGAAAGTGCATCATATTGAAAAGGAAGAGAACCAGATAGCACGTGGGACGTCTGCTGAGCTAGCTGTCCTTGAATCCACGTGTTTCGTCCAGAAGGTTCACAAGTAAGTCCATCCATTCCTATTTTTCATAACCTCATATCCCTCAAGCTCAATTCTGTGTGTCGTCCAACAGTTCACCACGCTAAAATCTACATTACCGCATAAAATTAACTTCCCGCATACGGTCCTTCGAAGCCGCGTAGACTTATTCACCACAACCTGTATCCCTTGTATATACTCATGTTTTTACAAATAAATGACTCTTATCTCGTTTTTTTAGGACGATTTCTTTGCTCCAATACGCTGGGTAAAATTAAACGCGGTAAGCTCCTACATAGTTTAATTTTTATGGTTCAATATCAGAAACCTAGGACCACTTTAAACAGCCTCCCCAAAATATTATTAGGAAGTAAATAATAGTACAGAGGACAGCACGTCAAGCTACAGCAATCTGTCCAATTTCTTTGACAGAGTTTCAACTTTATTACAAAAGTATAAGGTTCATGTTCAATTGGGAACATCTGACAGTTTGGCATAGCTTGATGTGCGGTCCTCTGTACTATTATTTACTTAATTACCTAATAATATTTGAACATAAGGCATGTATTTTATCGAATCAAAATAATTTCCATATGGCTTTACTAAAAATATTCATTAAAATATTATTTGCACCTCAAACAAACTATCCTAAAAATACTAAATAGCCAAGCCTCTGCGATCAACTTGGATGTAGTGCTCGCTGACCGATCACTGCCGGAGCACCGCTCGCTTAGCTCACTCGGCTCGCGCGCGTTTTTTCAGTTCTGTTTTAATCTAGGCGAGCTTTTTAACGCTAATGCATTTTTATTTTGTTAATGATTTATAATTTACAGCCAGACACTAGAGATGGTTTGGCCCGAGTGACGGTAAAGTATTGTTTTTTAAATATTCCATTGCATCTCATGAAAAAAGTTAGCCATATTTTTTTAATTATGACAAAAGATATATGTGTTTTTTTTTATTTTTCTCTGATCTTAATTCAGAACGCATTATATGTAGGTAATTTTAAGAAAATAAATATATAAGCATGAATGCAGTGATGATTGAATGAGAGAGTATGGGTGGGACAGGGGAGAATGGCGGCCGAGCTAGAAGAATTAAAATGATTGTCGAGTAAAAAGATGTAATTTAAAAATAGTAGAAGTTAATATTCTTTATTTAGGTCATCCACTTAACCCTACATAAAAATACATTAAGTGTATAATGTTATATTTATCATGAAGGAAACTGTTTTCATTTCATTTGTTACAGAGTTGATGTTCATAATGATACAGGGTGAAATTGAATTCATGGGCAAGAATTATTTTAAGGAATCATTGAACTCGTAATTATAACCAACTTTTACTATGTGCACAAATGTGAAATCGCGAAAAAATCTGCTGTTCCATACATTGTGATCGCATAACTCGTCAAAATGTTGGGAACATGATTTTTTTTACACGATTTCAGATTTGTTCGATTACCCCTTAAAATGTTGCCCATGAATTCAAATTCACCCTGTATAGACTCAATAATCACCACAATAATTCGACTGTATCAACTAATAACGCCATTGTTACGTTTAGGACAAAAAAACACATCGGAATCAACAGTATGTGATAGAGGTATGAACTTCGCATTTATTTTTATGGAGTAAAAAAAGTAATTTAAAAAAGTATATCTTTTACAGCAAGCAACAAGTAGATTATCTGAAACTAATCGCATAATTAATCTCAACTCAAAGCATTTATTTCAAACTAGCTTCTGCCCGCGACTTCGTCCGCGGAAAATTGCGATATACTGTAACTGTTTAGGCAGCGCATGCAAATAATTCTGTTTTCGGAGGTATTTCTCTCTGACTTGCTAGACGAAAATTGCGATAGCTCGGCTAATATGTATGATATAAATATAATTTATAGCCTATTAGCACTCAGGAAATTTCTATTAGTGATTTTTTTTTTGAAATTGGATCATTAGTTCCGGAGATTACCCCCTACATACAAACTTACAAACTTACAAATTTTACCTCTTTATAATATTAGTATAGATATATCAATTACAAGCACTTTTGAATTGTAAAGAATCGGCCAGTCAGAAAGATGAAGCTAGTTGCCCATTCCAAAGCAATAGGTACCTTTAGAGAAGAACGGACAAGAAACTCAATGAACACTCTTTTAACCAAAATATTAGTAACATCATTCAAATTATTACTATACATGTGAAAATGATGCAGAACGTTATAATCATCCGTTAAAAACAATAATATAAAAATAATTTAACAATCAAATTAACACAAGCCATAGCTGCTAAGAGATGACCAGTCCCTACTGACAGCGCCCGTTCACGAACATGACGCATATATTAGCACCATTCAGCTCAACCATTTTGAAGGGAGCTAAATGATCCAACACACACGCCACCATCAGCGAGACATTAAAGTGAGCATGACATGCCTCCAGGGCACATTTAGGTCAATGAAAGACGTACCCAGTAAATGGTAGCTTTATAGTAGGTCTGCATATAGTACTCACATTATGAGCTTTGCAATTATACAATATTAAGAGATTGAATTCATAAAATGAAAAGATAGTATTTTTTTTTGTAAATATCATATACTAATACTATAAAACTGAAGAGTTTGTTTGTTAGAACGCGCTAATCTCTGGAACTACTGATGCGAATTGACGGTTCGGTGATCCGAATTTCGGTTACAGTATATACCCTTTCGGTTACACCCCGTATGTGCGCGTGCGCCTGTATTTACTCATTGTATGGATCAGACCTCCTGTATCCAGAACCAAACGGTGTCCTTGAAGTTTCTAGCTCGTTTTCCTTTATAGGAATCTACTTAGCTTTGGAATGGTCGCCTTGCTTCATAACAACAACTCCTTGACGATTCAAAATATCGAAATAAATGCTTTGAGTATTGTTATCTATATTTGCCTAAACCCAGGAACAAACGATTCCAGACTTAAATGAGGTCAATAATAACTCAAGAGAGGGCTAGTTTATTAAAGTTATACCTAATTGAGTTTCAATTAAACAGGGGGAACTGTACGTGCCCATTGTGGATGAGAGTATGGATAGATTGGGATGGACCGTAAGTAACTTTTTAGATTTGTTAGTCTTAGTGTTTGTTGTCATGTTCATGTTCATAGACAATAAGTGTCAGTGTTTTTTCTGTGTTCCATCCATTGTCCATGGCCGAGATACAGATATCAATAGTTTTAATGACTCTGAATATGAGTTTTTTTAGCTGCTTTGCACGGGTGTATTCAGTTACTAAGTTTTTTTATTGTTTATTTTTTGTGCGTTTTGTTTGTGCATAATAAACATTTCTTCTTTGGTTTTTTTTTTAACAACATACAAAACATACAACACAAAAACAATGGTTATACAGCGTGATTTTTAATTTATTGTTCACCTTTTAGGGCATGAAAGTATCCATAATTATGAGCAATATTAATAGTTTGTGCCCGCGACTTTGTCCGCTTAGAATTTCCGAAATTCATTCCTTAGTGGATGCCTTCATTGTGTAAGGTATCTATGTGCTAAATTTAAAGACTCTAAGACCAGCCGTTTAGGCTGTGCGTTGATATATCAGTCAGTCAGTCAGGACTATAAATTTTATGCATATATGTAGATGAGACACACTCTGCAAAACCGAAAAAAAAATACTTTCATACAAAAATGCAATATATTAATCGATAAAAATGTATGAAACAGATTTTTGTTGTTTCGTAGTAAGTACTCTATACACTCACTAAATTTCCTAAAAGTTAACAGTGAATTAAAAATCACCCTGTATAGAGACCCTCAATAATTATTTACAAGAAAGGACCATTTATTTCAGAAAAAAATAACTCAAACTCTCTATAAATAAAGTTAATTTTCATGTACCACCCACAGACTGAGAGCGATAATGAAACGCTGTTCGAAATCACAACTAAACCGTATGCTGAGGAACATGCAATCAAAATCGTGATGAGGTCAATGAACCTTAACCTCACAACTCAGCAAGAGTGGCTGGCCTACGAGACCATTCTTGGAGCCAAGTTTACCTATGAAAAAGAGGTAAAGTATAATAACTGCAATATATATTTATTTTCACGGTTTCTGTCGTTACGGGTCGTCAGAAACCTGAAAATCTGACAGCCAGTCTTACCAAGGGTATCGTATTGCCCAGTTACTGGATTGTGGAGGTCAGATCGGCTGTCGCTCCATGTAAAATACTGGTATTCAGCTGCATCCGATTAGACTGGAAGCCGACCCCAACATAGTTGGGAAAAGGCTAGGCAGATGATGATGATGATATAATTCCTTTCACGAAAACGACACCTCAGCATTTTTACAGAGGCCAGCACATCTAGCTACCCCAATCTGTCAAATTGCTTTAAAAGGTTCATTTTCAATTAGCAAGATTTGAGAGTTGACAGTTTGTACAAAGATGATGCTTATTGCTTGCTTTAAAAATCTCTTCCAGCATAAGTGCGATTCAAAAGTAGATAAAAAGAGATGTAGACTGCTACTGCTGCTACTGCTGAGAAGCTAACTCTCCCCCTTGTAGTAGTAGAGAGTGTAGTTGCTCTATTATGTTTTCTGATAGTTTTGGAAAAGGGTTAGGTAAATTACTTAGCAACAACCTGAGTATTTCTTCTCAAAACTTTTGTATGCCTCAGTCTTCATACAAAAAAATAACTAGGAATAAATATGATCCTAATGCCATTTTAACAATTCTTGTAGGTAACAGTTTTAATATTAAAACATATGATATTGCTGATAGTGTCACTGAACTATTGAAGTTAAATTGTAAGAAAATTATTCTGTGTGCTTTTCCCTACTTTCAGCACTTGTCAAACAGGCAAAACAATAAGATTCACATGTTAAATAATTACATGCACTTCTTAGTGAGTCACCATAGTGACAAGTTTATATTTTTTGACACCAACATTTTTGTTGAGAAACTAAGGTCGACTAGGGATACTGTGTATCTGCCCATTAGTTTTAGACGTCAAATAGCTAGGCTATTAGCTTTTAATATTAACCCAGACATAATTAGTATGTCGAAGTCTTTTTCAATTAGCACCACATTTAGTAAATGTACTAATGTTAGTGTGGTTAGCTCAAATAATTTAAACTAGTTTGTAAGACAACAGAAGATACCACTAACAATATAATTTCACTTAATAATAAAAAGGTATTTTCTAGCACCAAAACTAACTGTAAGAAATTTTTAAAAACACTTGTAAAGCAGCTAAAGCCAAATACATTAGTAACAAGGTTAAATCAGCTGAAAATAAAAAAAGACGGTTTGGAAAATTATGAATACCGAAACGAACAGGAGCAAAAGACATAGTTCTGATTACGTACTGGAGACGTCATGTGGTTCCATTTGTGATAGCAAACAAGTAGCTCAAGAATTTGTAAATTTCTTTACTAGTATTCCCCTAAAAACTACTGAATCTCTAAATTCCTCGCCTTCCCTCTCTTTTGATTTAGTAAAGGCAAACGTTTCAGCCTGCCTAATTGAATTCAACTTTAAGCATGTTAACCCCATAATAGTACTTAAAACTTTTAAACAAATTAAAATCAAATTGACCGAAGATCTTTGGGGAATGTCCAGTAAAGTCTGTACCTCGATCATTGAGACGATAGCACCTTATTTAGCCTTCATATTTAATTTATGTGTGGATCAAGGCATCTTCCCGGATTTAATGAAATACAGTAAGGTAATACCACTTTTCAAATCCGGGGACAGTAAAGACACCAATAATTATAGACCCGTATCCGTGTTGCCGGTTTTCAGCAAGATCTTTGAAAAGATAATGCTTAATAATTTTAACACGAATAAAATACTTAACGATCAACAGTATGGTTTCACCAAAGGACATTGTACAACTGACGCTGGTGTGACCTTATTAAAACACATTTTCAATGCGTGGGAAGAGGCTCAAGACGCCATCGGAATCTTTTGTGACCTCTCCAAGGCATTTGATTGCGTTGATCACGAAACCTTGCTGTTGAAGCTAGAGCATTACGGACTTGGAAAACTTGCGCTTAGTTTGGTAAAATCTTATTTAAACGATAGACAACAGCAAGTTCAAATAAAAGGTGTCAATTCACTCGGTTTAAAAGTAAAAATGGGTGTGCCACAAGGTTCTATATTGGGTCCTTTCCTCTTTTTAGTATACATAAATGATCTTCTCCATTTACTAAAAAATCAACCACAAATGGTGTTATTTGCTGATGACACTTCTTTAATTTTTAAGATAGATAGACGTGCAAAAAATTTTGACGACGTAAATAACGCCCTACTGCAGGTCCAAAATTGGTTCACTGCAAATAATTTAGTATTAAATGGAAAAAAAACGAAGTGCATTAGATTTTCTTTACCAAATGTAAAAAGTAGTGATTGTGAGATAGTATTGAATCAAGAGAAACTAGAATTTGTCGATAAAACTGTTTTCCTGGGGATCACGCTCGACTCAAGGCTACAATGGGGTCCTCATTTAACATCTCTTGCAGGACGGCTAAGTTCTGCAGCATATGCTGTCAGAAAGATCCGTCAGTATACTGATGTAGATACCGCGAGGCTAGTCTATTTTAGTTATTTTCATAGTATTATGTCTTACGGTATTTTACTTTGGGGACGAGCTGCAGACATCGAGTCTATTTTTATTCTGCAGAAAAGAGCTATCAGAGCCATTTATAATCTTCGTAGGCGCGATTCTCTAAGGGAACGGTTTAAGCTTATTAACATCATGACTGTACCTTGTCAATATATCTATGAAAACATCATGTACGCAAGGAAAAATCTGCATCTTTTTAGTAAAAGAGGTGAAAGACACAACTATTTCACTAGAAATAGGGACCAATTAGTTCAACCAGGTTTCAGGCTGGCTAAAGTAGATTCATCTTTCATGGGGTACTGTTTAAAATGTTACAATAAAATACCTCCCCACATTCTTGAACTTAATGAAACAAAATTTAAAACTTGTATAAAACGCACACTATGCAGCCAAGCGTATTATAAATTGGGAGATTACATTGCTGATAAAAATGCTTGGGTCAATGCTAGTCCAGCTCCACAAGGGCGCATCAACTAATTTATTAGACTACTGAAAACTGTTGGAGCTGCGGAAGATCAACAACAAAAAAAAATAAACATCTTTGCATTGTATAAATTCAATCTCTTAATATTGTATAACTGCTTAGCACATATGTGAGTACTATGTACCTACTATAGAGCGACCAGTTTCTGGGTGCGTCTTTCATTGACTTGAATATGCCCTGGCGGCTGAGAGTATGCCATGCTCACTTTAATGTCTCGCTGATGGTGGCGTGTGTGTTGGATCATTTAGCTCCCTTCAAAATGGTTGAGCTGAATGGTGCTAATATATGCGTCATGTTCGTGAACGGGCGCTGTCAGTAGGGACTGGTCATCTCTTAGCGGCTAAGGCTTGTTTTAATTTAACTATTGAATAGTTTTTACATATTTTATATCTGATGCTTTTAACGTTCTGCATCGTTCTCACATGTATAATATTAATATGAACTATGTAACCAATATTTTGTAACCATATTTTGTTTAAAAGAGTATCCATGGAGTTTCTTGCCCGTTCTTCTCCATAGGTACCTACTCCTTTGGAAAGGGCAACTAGCTTCATTTCTCTTCATCTCTCTGACTGACCGACACCTTGACAATTCAAAAGTGCCTGTAATTGGTTTATTTGAAATAAATACTTTGAGTTTGAGTTTGAGACAACGTGTGTATGAGTAAAAGAGAAAACAAAATAAATTGATGCAAATAACCAATTCGATTTTTTTCATTAGGTTCACCAACAATTAATGACACTGATACAAACACGTCATAACTTTTTTAAAGTAAAATAACAGTGCATCATTTACTTATAGGTAAACACAACATGCATAATACTGACTTATTTTATTATGCATGTTATGTCTGAAATAAGCTAACTTAGTAATAAGCGCTAAAATTTATAAAATTTTAAATTGGTAAAATGATTTAAATTTGCAATTCATCATTATCTGCCTAGCCTTTTCTCAACTATGTTGGGGTCGGCTTCCAGTTTAACCGGATGCAGCTGAATACCAGTATTTTACATGGAGCGACTGCCTATCTGACCTCTTCAACCCTGTAACTGGCAATACGATACCCTTTGGTAAGACTGGCTGTCAGATTTTAGGGCTTCTGACGATCCGTAACGACAGTCAGGGATGCACAAAAGACAGGAGTCTCGGTATATAAAGATGGTCACCCATCCACGGCCAACCCCGGCAATTGTGGCTTAACCTGATGAATCGACCTGTGCAGCTGTTAGTACTTAGCCACGAGTTAGCCACCCACAAATATTCTTCACACTGAAATTTTAAATATGAATTTAATTGATTTAAATTGATAATATTGTTAAAAATAGTAAATATGAAGTTCTTATTTAATTATGCATCGTTTAGTTCAGTAAAATGGCTACCTATTTGTTTTTTCAGTGTGCTGGCGAAGCATGTCAATCAAGAGTAAGTTTTACAGCGATTGAGTGAAGCTTATAGCAGTAATGATATTTATTTATTATAAGTAAGTAACGTTTTTAATTATATTTCAGTGCCATAAAACTGGCTGTGACTGCACGGTAAGATAGGTTTAAATTATTATTTTCTTGAATCAAAAACACCGCCAAGTGCGAGTTGGTCTCGCGCACCAAAGGTTCCGTTGCATTATCTATAAAATCACGTTTGTTGTATGGAAGCCGCTTAAATATTTATTTTATTACATTTTTTGTATTTGTTGTTATAGCGGCAACTAAAATACATCATCTGTGAAAATTTTAATTGTCTAATTATTACGGTCCATGAGATACAGCCTGGTGACAGACGCACAGACAGACAGAAAAATGTTCTGTTTTTTTTGTATTTATATATATGTTTTATTGTTTTAAATACATTAAACCTCTAAAAACGCAAAGAAGGAGCGCAATATGGATGAAATTATGAAACACCGGCGCACTTGACGCTGCGTGACAATGTGAGCGTGGATAATTCATCGGCGCCCGTTCGATGTCCAGCGCGCACAGGATGGATGGAAAGCAGCACATGAAGTAATTTTTATTCCATTGGTGTAATTGCTGTATGGCGTTCCAGTGGAAGGATAAATAAATAAATAAATAGACGGACAGTGGAGTTTTGGTAATAGGGTCCCGTTTTACCCTTTGGGTACAGAACCTTAAAAATGAGACGTCGGGAATCTACCAAAATTAGATGCTTGACAATTTTGATACTTAAGAATTACGGAATATTTTTTCTTTTCAGTGTAAAGGCGATTCTTGTGCTTCTGGGGTATGAAACTTTAAAAAAATATTATGTCACTATCGTGTGCAAACGAAAAACCACCAACAAACGAACTATACAGGGTGAAATTTAATTTACGGACTCTTTTACATTTATGGAATCTAGGTACTCATTATTATGAACAACTTTTACTGGTCCATTCATTGTCCATGGCCACGATACCAACTGTCAATGATTTTGATGTTTCTGAATACGAGGTTTTTTAGCTGATTTGCACGGATATAGTATGTGACTTTTTTTGTTTATTTTTATAATTATGCTTCCTGTTTGTGCTGAATAAATATTTTTTCTTTCTTTTCTTTCTTTCTTACTATGGAAGCGAATCTGAAATTACAATAAAAAAATCAGCTGTTCCATTCATTATGCTCGCATAACTTGTCAAAATGTTGAGAACAACAGATTTTTTTTAGTGCGTACCGTGGTGGTAAGCAATAAAGAAATATTGAAAATTGTAAAAAATTGTGCGCGCGAATACGCGATTGTTGCCATCAAAAGTCACTAATTGGTTCGGATAGCCGGAAGGAGGCTCTGTCGGCGCGACCGCACGTTCAGGTTCGCCGAGCAACCTCACTAATTATCACTACTCCTTTCCCGAATCAGGAAGGGATATCGATGCAAAGCCACGGGTTCAGCATATAAAAATACAGCTATTTCATAGAAAATATTAATACATTTTTTGTTTAAGAATGGGTAGTCATCCAATGACCCCTCCCGCTTTGGGAAGAGCGGAAGGGTATGTCAGCCTTTTGCTGACTGAAACCCATCCATGTTCTTTCCTTAGCTGTATGTGTTGCGGGGCAGTGCTTACCCCTTCTTCTTCTTCTTGAGGTTTTGGTTTCCGCACTCAGTCCTTGGCGGACCATTGTGCGTGGGCCATGGCGGCCTGTGGCGGTTATTCCAGCCAGCCCACCTCTCTCCAGAAGTTGATTACGTGTCCTGGCCTGTGTAATATGTATGTGAAAGATTTGGTTGTTCCGATGGTCTGTGTCCTGATCTGTGTGACGCCTGTGCACTCAAAGAGTACGTGCGCGACGGTTTCCTCAGCCTCCACGCAGGCCCTGCACAGAGGACCCCCTTCGGACAGTCCCGTTAAAGTGGAATACCTTCGCAGTGATAATGTGTGGAATAAAATAACCGACGCATAATTTCAACAAACGGAGGTTCGGTTTCAATTATGCACTGAATCCATGGTAACCTAAAGGCTTCGCGTCGATGTCCGTTCCACTCTGTACAGGAGTGTGATTATGGATTTTAGTTTATTAACCTTTTTTCAGTGTGTAGGTGTAAGCTGCAATGCTTTTGTGAGTGATATTTTATTGAATATTTATTTCTTTGTCATTATCAAAAACATCCCTTTCCTTGACTGCCAGTTCGAAACGTCGCAAGCGCTACTGCTGAGCATCAGGTCCTGGGTTCGATTTCCAGGTCGAGCAAAGTGTGTTTGGGTTACCTGATGTAACCCAGATTTTGATTTAAAAGAGTGTCCATGGAGTTTCTTGCCCGTTCTTCTCCATAGGTACCTACTGCTTTGGAATGGGCAACCAACTTCATCTTTCTGACTGACCGACCCCTTGACAATTCAAAAGTGGCTGTATTGTTTTTTTTGAAATAAATGCTTTGAGTTTGAGTTTGGGTTTTTCTATCTGGAATTTCTCAGTAGTAGGCCGGAGTCTGGATCTGTGCCCGGTTGGTGGCAATAGGCTCGCCCCCTATTACATGGGACTTGAACATAACTGGCGAAATGTGGGTGTACTATTGGTAAACCTCTGCCTAACCTTTCGGGGAAACAAAGCGTAATGATGTTACGTTTAAATGTCAATTTCCCTGTCGTTCAAAAAAAAATAGTAATGTATATGTGATTTTTTTATGAATTATTTCGTATTATTTTTAGTGCCGGGGCCCAGGATGTAACGCTATGGTACGTTTTAAGTAAAAACTATCTCAAAAAAAAAATTGGAGAATAACACCAGGGTGTGTCAGACTCATAATGAATAAAACCTATCTATGTTCCTTCCTTAGCCCTTTATGTTTCGGGCAGCGTTAACCCTTTCGGACAATCCCGCTGAACAAAAACATACTAAGTTAATTTTACTTATTAAATTAGTAGCAAACAGTATAGTAGATATTATTATAAGTTGAAACCAACAGATCCGAGTCGCTACGGGCTACAAATCAGCTACGGGCTACGAATCAGCTACGGCGTAGCAAATGCGTAGCCTTGTAGGATCCTTCCGTAATAATCATCCATATAAGATTCCGTATAATATGCAGTGGTCGCAAGCCCTACTGACGCATGAGGTACAGGGTTCGAATCCCCGGTTATTGGGTTTTCCCATCTGGAATTGCTTAGTAGCAGCTCGGAATCTGGATTTGTGCCCAGATGATAGGAATACACTTGCCTCCAGTTACATGGGACTTAAACATTACTGATAAAATGTGGCTGTACTATAGGTACACCTCTACTCTAGTCCTTCGGGGATTGACGCCGTAATGTCATATTATGTTTTAAACAATTATTTTATCCAATTTTATATACACCAAGTAAATAACAAGGTTCTTACAAATAGGTAAACCCCATTGTTTGCTTTTAATTTCCAGTGCATCGGGGAACAGTGTACAGCCAAGGTATTTCATTTTAAATCTATTAGTTTCCCAACAATGCATAATAAAGCTACGGTTTCCTAGAACGCAGCCGTCACATAGCGTCTACAATTTGCCGGCGAATGACGTCATTTATGAAGGAAACCTCAAGCGACGAAAGTATAAACTACCACACCACCCATTAACGATTGATTGGAGTGTATGTCTTGTAGGCAGCTATAAAGAGCTTCGATGGCGCGTTTGTATGACATAGTGATCTCGTCCCACACGATCAGCTTGCAGCTTGTTGGAACAAATAACCTTACCGGTATATTTTCGAGCCGTTTGGGGTTGAAACCTTCGGGCTGTGGGGTCCGAGTACCCATGGTTTGTTCAACGAAATCTCCAAACAGCTGGTTGACACTTCCCGTGACCCAAGCCATACATGCTGATTCTTTGACCAAACATTAGGCCAGGTGTCTGGTCATGTGAAGAGTCGATCAACCGCTTCGCGATAAAGTGGGCACCTTATGGCCCTAGTGTTTCAACCCCAAATGGCTCGAACATAATTATAAGTCGCAAGCAGATTGTAAAAATGTATTAAGTACAGCAGTGCAGTAAAAAAAAGACATTTTTGTCTTATATTCATTGGATTATTTTTAATGAATATCGTCTATGTTGTCAGCCTAAAAATTTTAAAAGCACTATTTTCTTAACTATAACACTTCAAGGCTCTATTCTTCACACAAAATATTAACTTGACAACTAAAAAGGAGGCGAAAATTTTCATCTGTATTCAATGTAATTTTTATTTTGAAAAATAAAAATAAATTGCAAAAGAAATAACATCCTGTATTTCTACATCGGCACGACCCACGAAGAAATACAAACGGAAATCCATGCATGCCGCAGAATCCACAGGGTGTATTGCATTGTGTGTTGAAGTACATGTTGAAATGTATTGTACACACATTTTCAATTGTATTGGTCATTTTTATTGGATTTCAGTGCGAGGGCCTGAATTGTGAGGCCAAGGTATGTATGGAATCCAATTGTTTTTAGTATTTATTTAGTTTAGACTTGACTTGACTTTAGTTTGCCCGCGACTACGTCCGCGTAGTTCGGTTATATCGCATTAACGGGAGATATTTTTGAGACAAAAAGTAACTATGTCCTTCCCCGTGATGCAATCTATCTCTCTGCCAAATTTTATCGAAATCTGCTCAGTGGTTTAGGCGTGAAAAGGTAACAGGCAGACAGGCAGAATTACTTTCGAATTTCGATTTAGAGAGAAAGTTTTCATTTGTTTTGTTGGTTTTGTTTCATTTTTGAAAATAACTCGGTATTGCTTTATGTTTGGACTGGAGGTCAGAACCCTTTCAATTATAGCAAATTAAGTTCTTCCAACTGAACACAAAGCTGCGCTGCTGGGGAGTTTGTTGCGCCACTTCTACCCAGCTAAAACACTATACCTACTGTGGTGAAGGAAATTTTAGAAGACTGTTTTATGTTACTTGGACGTACTAAAAGTGTAGATGCACAGTCTATATTTAATGAATTACTTCCGATTTCTAGTAGAGAAGTAAAATCGCAGAGCAGGCCAAAAGGACAGTTATACTAGCACTGAATATGGTTCAAAATTAGGCAAGCATTAGGTTGCTTAGCTAGGGACTATAATATATGGCGTTGTGTGAACTGTCCAAGGATATTTATATTTAAAATCCTTGAATTCCTTTTCTGTTTGACATCTTTTGCTGTGTTTTTTGTTGTGTGTTTGGCAAATATTGATCTGCTAAGAAGTGAATAAATAAAAACCGTAATTACTTACCCTTTAAATAAACTTAGAACTAACGTATGTAATTTTAATTCACAGTGTTATGGCATACATTGCAGCTCCTCAGTAAGTATTTTAAATTTACCCCACGCAAAGGAAAATCCCTTTCGTTATTGCATAAATCAAACCATAATTTATGTCATAAACTCAATGTATGTGTGTATATATTTACTATTTGTATAATTTATTCATTTATTTAATTACAACGACTGTGTTAAACCAATTACAGTAACTAAAATTATAAAAGCACAATATGGATGTTGCCAGGGTTAAAAAAAAAGAAATTATATTTAGTCCGTCAGTCTAATAATAAAAAAATATCAGACACGTATTTTTTGCTTTATCATAATAATTAAAAAAATACTTTGATAAAACGTATTAAAATTGGGGAGTGGCGCTAAGTCACAATTCAGTATAAAATCTGTAAATGAGTGACGTCATGCCACATTTTAACACAATATATCGTAACGTAATCTTACGTAATCTTTTGTTTATGTGAAAAAAGAAAAAAATACGAGTCCAATATTTTTTGGTAATCTAGCTGATAAATTTTAGACAACATTCCTATTATTAAACATAAACAAATCATTTAACTACTATATAATCTATGAGGCTGTCTCGCAAGTGTTATTTCTGAGCATAAAATCGATTCCCGGGTCGGGCAAAGTAGCACTACTACCTAACCTCCTACGAATACAGGCGTGATCTTATAGTATTATATGTATAAGGTGTTAAAAAATTAACTCTAAGAATTTCGTGGGAGCATTGTACTCATCGTAACGAACAACTTTTACTATGGGATGAACCCTGAAATCGCGAAAAAAATATGAGGTGGTCCATACATTTATGCACACGTAACTCAATAAAATGTATGGAACAGCAAATATTTTTTCTCGATTTCAGGGTTAAAATTTGAAACTAAGTTTGAATAGCAGTATTCAAACTTGATAAATTTTTGTTATTTCAATTTTTCAAGTAAATTGTTACCGGAATCAATAAAACTATACCCCAAAGTTTGCTCCCATTCCTTCGACCGTAGCAATTTTAAAATCAAATAAGAATATTGATTCACAATACGATTCCTAAGAAACGTTCAACACAACATCATATTTCTACCGCAAAAGAGCTATGACAATATTGTACCAAAGAGAATGAACTCGATCAAATATCATTCGGTCTTTTGATTTATTTTCTTTACATAAGGGAAATAGGTTCTGTCGAAGTCCATTGATTTTAAATTCAGAATGAAAAAAAAAAATAAAGTTCAGGAAATGAGATTGCAGTTTTCAGTATTATCATCTGCCTAGCCTTTTCCCAACTATGTTGGGGTTGGCTTCCAGTCTAACCGGATGCAGCTGAATACCAGTATTTTACATGGAGCGACTGCCTATCTGACCTCCACAACCCTGTAACTGGCAATACGATACCCTTTGGTAAGACTGGCTTTCAGATTTTAGGGCTTCTGACGATCCGTAACGACTGTCAGAGATGCACAAAAGACAGCTGGGACTAACTGCTTAACGTGCTTTCCGAGGCACGGAGGAGTCTCGTTATGTGAAGATGGTCACCCATCCACGGCCAACCCCGGCAAGCGTATTGATTATCATAATTTATTATGTAGGTATACATCATGACCGCTACCCCGGAATATAGAGGGCTAAGGAAGGAACATGGATGGGTTTTAGTCGGTAAAAGTCTGACACTCCCTTCCGCTCCACCCAGAGTGCAAGGTCATATGATGATTTCCCACCCTAAAAAAAATGAAAGGCATTAATTGGCATAAAAAGGAGTTTAGATGTTGTATTGTCGGAAGGTTTGGAGGCAGAAGGTGCACCTTTATTGAACTCACATTTCGCCAGAGAGCAGAGGGCGAGCCTATTGCCAACAATGTTGGGGTCGGCTTCCAGTCTAACCAGAAGCAGCTAAATACCAGTATTTTACATGGAAAGTCTGCCTCCACAACCTAGTAACTGTGTATTACGACACACTGGCTGTCAGATTCGGCTATTAGATTGTCAATCTAGACTTCGGGCTGCTACTGAGAGATTCTAGATGGAAACCCCCAACAAGACTTTATCCGACCTGGGAATTGGGGACCTGAGTATTTGTTCCGGGTCTGGGTGTTTGTCTATCTATAATATGAATGTATTAAAAAAAAAGTATTTAAGTAGTTTATCAGCCATCTCGTTACCATAACACAAGCATTAGGTTGCTTAGCTTGGGACTATATGGCGTTGTGGAAAATGTCCAAGGAAATTACATATGATTACATATCAATCAAACCCAACCTCGTGTTCAGCAGTAGGACATGCAACCAACAGCGAGGCAGTCGAGGCTCTTTGTGATAAGATTTAAAAAAAATGTATTTTTTTTTTCTCAGTGTTCACTGCTAAGCTGCTCCCACTCCATGAATGGAGGCCGCATATTCACAAGCAACGTTACCTGGGACGAGGCGTATCCACAATATGGCCATAGACTTCCCAACCCTAAGCCAAAAGTAAACGTTCCCGCTCTACGCCAGGGACGAGAGCGCGATTATGGTCCCTCATTTGATGAGTATTACGATGATCAGTAAAGGGTTGACTCCTGGGTAAAATAAATACATGATTAATTCGTCAGTCAGAAAATATTTTTTTTTACTAAACATGTATTTTTTGCTTTAACATTTAAGTAATAGAAAATGAATGAGATAAAACGCATTATAGTTGGAGATTGGGATCGCTATGTCACAAGTAAGTTTAAAAACTACATACTAGTGATGTCATGTCACATTTTAACTCAATGTGTCAACGTAATCTTTGGATTATGTAAAAGAAGAAAAAAAGGGTCTAATATTATGTATTTGTTTGCAAGCAGTTTTTAGATAAGATTTTTTTTGTCGTTAGTAATGACCCAATAATGTATGATCACATAGTAAGTCAACGTGCGTTCGGTCGCTTTTTAACGCGACGTTTATTGCCATTGGATTTTGAACGCGGGGTTCAGCATCGTGAGTTGAAAATCTAACTGTGCCCTTTTTCAACGTTCTAGGGATGTGCTCTGTTCATTTCGAAATTGTGATTTGAAAATTATAAGTAGGTACAGAGGCCAGCACATCAAGTTACTACAATCTGTCAAATTTCTTTGATAGTATTTCAACTTTATTGCAAAGACATAAGGTTCATTTTTAATTGAAAAAAAATGACAGTTAGGGATAGCTGGATGTGCTGGCGTCTGTACGATAAAATACTACACTTTAAAAAGCTCCCGGGCGTTGTGCACAACCAAGCCAAAAGTATGTCACCTCATATAACGTACGTCACAATTTTTTGACACACAGTGTCTACAACTCATATTTCGATACTTAAGACGTCTTCTTCTTTTCGTGTGGTTAGTGACTAACCTGGTGTCAGAGTTTTATGCTGCCCATGGGCCTCTGACTTAGCTTCACATGCTGTTGAGAAATATCTCTCAGACATGTTGGTTTCCTCACGATGTTTCCCTTTACCGATTTTTAAGCAAGTGATAATTATACAATAGGCACATGAATCTGTAAAATCAGAGGTGCGTTTCTTGTGTTCGAACTCAAGACCTATGAATTGGCAGTCATTTATTTTTAATATTCGTTTTTTATATACATACTAGCTGACCCGACAGACGTTGTTCTGTCTACCTACCTACTCTACCTACCAACATACCTACCCTACCTACCCTACCTACCCTACCTACCCTACCTACCCTACCTACCCTACCTACCCTACCTACCCTACCTACCCTACCTACCCTACCTACCCTACCTACCCTACCTACCCTACCTACCCTACCTACCCTACCTACCCTACCTACCCTACCTACCCTACCTACCCTACCTACCCTACCTACCCTACCTACCCTACCTACCCTACCTACCCTACCTACCCTACCTACCCTACCTACCCTACCTACCCTACCTACCCTACCTACCCTACCTACCCTACCTACCCTACCTACCCTACCTACCCTACCTACCCTACCTACCCTACCTACCCTACCTACCCTACCTACCCTACCTACCCTACCTACCCTACCTACCCTACCTACCCTACCTACCCTACCTACCCTACCTACCCTACCTACCCTACCTACCCTACCTACCCTACCTACCCTACCTACCCTACCTACCCTACCTACCCTACCTACCCTACCTACCCTACCTACCCTACCTACCCTACCTACCCTACCTACCCTACCTACCCTACCTACCCTACCTACCCTACCTACCCTACCTACCCTACCTACCCTACCTACCCTACCTACCCTACCTACCCTACCTACCCTACCTACCCTACCTACCCTACCTACCCTACCTACCCTACCTACCCTACCTACCCTACCTACCCTACCTACCCTACCTACCCTACCTACCCTACCTACCCTACCTACCCTACCTACCCTACCTACCCTACCTACCCTACCTACCCTACCTACCCTACCTACCCTACCTACCCTACCTACCCTACCTACCCTACCTACCCTACCTACCCTACCTACCCTACCTACCCTACCTACCCTACCTACCCTACCTACCCTACCTACCCTACCTACCCTACCTACCCTACCTACCCTACCTACCCTACCTACCCTACCTACCCTACCTACCCTACCTACCCTACCTACCCTACCTACCCTACCTACCCTACCTACCCTACCTACCCTACCTACCCTACCTACCCTACCTACCCTACCTACCCTACCTACCCTACCTACCCTACCTACCCTACCTACCCTACCTACCCTACCTACCCTACCTACCCTACCTACCCTACCTACCCTACCTACCCTACCTACCCTACCTACCCTACCTACCCTACCTACCCTACCTACCCTACCTACCCTACCTACCCTACCTACCCTACCTACCCTACCTACCCTACCTACCCTACCTACCCTACCTACCCTACCTACCCTACCTACCTACCCTACCTACCTACCTACCCTACCTACCCTACCTACCCTACCTACCCTACCTACCTACCCTACCTACCCTACCTACCCTACCTACCTACCCTACCTACCTACCTACCCTACCTACCTACCCTACCTACCTACCCTACCTACCTACCCTACCTACCTACCCTACCTACCTACCCTACCTACCTACCCTACCTACCTACCCTACCTACCTACCCTACCTACCTATGCAAAAATGTCCAATAAAAATATTTTTCTCATACAAACTTTGCCACCCCTTGAAATCCTTTTAGGGGTTGAATTTCCAAAAAATAATATGCCTATGTCCTTCTCATGAATGCAAACTATCTACATACCAAATTTCAGCAAAATCGGTTGGGTGGTTTAGGCATGAAAAGGTAACAGACAGACAGACAGACAGAGTTACTTTCGCATTTATAATATTATATATTATATATATTTAGTGTGGATTATATTCCTGTATGTTATGGTATTTTTATTTGGTTGCGAAATTATACGTTTTTGGTCATTGGTTTAAGTCTTATTTTAATTTAGTATCACTTCAATAGACACTATCAATACTTTATGATTTTGCGTAAGTGTAATATATTTATGCTTGTGACTGTACATAAGTAGGTACTCTTTACCTAGGGTCCGTCTAAGCGGGATTGTCCGAAAGGGTTACCACTACCCCAGAACATAAAGGGCTAAGAAAGGAACATGGATGGGTTTTAGTCAGTAAGAGTCTGACACTTCCTTCCGCTCCACCCAGAGCGGGAGGAGTCATTTGATGATTTCCGACCTCAAAAAAAAGGGCTAACCACCACCTGTTATAGCAGTATTATTTTAATAATACCTTATATTGGGAAAGAGATGGAGCTATACCTGTATAGCTTCATCCCTTTCTCACACGGAATCAATATTAAAATAACACTGCTCTTTCAGGAGGTTGCCCCCCAAGAGTTTCTCCGAATAGAATAAAGCGATTTGTTCCAGTATTTGATGGAATTGTTCGTTTAGGAGCGTTTGATGTTTCCAAAAATGATTAAAAGAGATTAAGTGAAGTTAGGCCATTAAGTAAACCTTCGCTTTGAGGGTACCTTAGAATAGCTTAATTTACATCCAATATTTAATCAGTCATATGATCAAAGAGATCCATGATCCTTCTAGGAAATGGTATTGTGTGATCACTGCCTTCCTCTTTGTGAGTGGGACGTAACCACTGGTCCTGATTCCGACATTATATCTATAAATCAATTAATCAATCTGCCTTGCCTTTTCCAAACTATGTTGGGGTCGGCTTCCAGTCTAACCGGATCCAGCTGAATACCACTGCCTATCTGACCTCCACAACCCAGTAACTGGGCAATATGTGAAGACTGGCTGTGAGATTTTCGGGCTTCTGACGAAATTATGTCTATACTTTGTACCATAATTATTATGGAACAAACCCAAGCTGAGACTGAAAAAAAAAACGAAAACTTGTCTATGTACAGACGCCAGCACATCAAGCTATCCCTAACTGTCAAATTTTCTCAATTAAAAATGAACCTTATGTCTTTGCAATAAAGTTGAAATACTATCAAAGAAATTTGACAGATTGTGGTAACTTGATGTGCTGGCCTCTGTACAGTCGTACTGTCGAACAACCTGTACATATTTTTGCTACAGTCGCCAGTATATCAAGTTACCACAAAATTGGCAAATTTTCTCAATCGATTTTGAACTTAACGGTAAACGTTTCTAAATCATTTGAAGAAATTTATCAGTTCGGTATAACTTGATGCGCTGGCGACCGAAAAACACAGACAGCTAACTTGCAACAAGTTTTAAAAATGAATATTGCCAATGTGTAGGAAAAATAAACATTTTTGCCCGTAATACCGAATAGCTTGTTAGACTGTACGTAGGAACTTCTTAGTTTTTTTTTAAATTAAATGTTATAACCCTTCGTAGATTTCGTCAGTTATTTAGTTCTTGAAAAAAAACAAAAAAAAGAATATCTTTGTTTGACTCCGGATCTATAAGAAGGAAGAAAGGAAATAAGTCTATTTGCGGCAACATGACGCAGTAAAAAAGAAACAAGTTGGGGGAAAATTATGCGTCACATCCGCGCAAAACGGCCGCCGTCGCTCAGCATAATGCTTGGACCCCATGCGAGATAGAGCCACAGCGCTGAATTTCTGCTGATTTTCAGCGTTGACGTGATGACGTCAAACAGTATCGATGGTGCATCATCCATGTTGGCCGAAGCAAGGAAATCACAAACAACTCCAGTTTGAAGTGTAAATGTCGAACTGTTCCACACAAGATGTCACACACTTAGGGCGAGTTACACCAATGAAACTGAACGCGATCAGCCCAAAGAACCCGTTTAAGAGATGTCAGTGCCATTATTTACGTTATATTGAGACTGACAGATCTTGAACGCGGTCCAGATCAGTTTGATTTATGAAACTGGCACTTATTATCATGTTCTGCGTGGACTCTCGTCTGCACGTTACAGGGACTGATGGACGTTAGTCTTCTCTCTTTTCGTGTGGTTAGTGACTAACCTGGTTTCAGTTTTTTTTTTATGCTGCCCATGGGCCTCTGACTTAGCTTCACATGCTGTTGAGAAATATCTCACAGACATGCTGGTATCCGCACGACGTTTTCCTTCACCTATTTTTAAACAAGTGATAATTATACAATACGCACTTGAATCCGTAAAATGAGAGGTGCGTGTATTGGGTTCAAACTCGAGACCCATGACTTGACAGACCGGCGGTCACACCACTAGGCTATCACTGCTAAGTACGTTTGTGATGACGTTAAACACGTAGCTGAATTTTGGGCCGAATCCATTGAGACGGACGCTAAGAAGAGTAAAAAAATTACCATATGAGAGACCAGTATTCCATCATTATCATAATATTATACTTACTGGTACGGCATACAATAAAATGACAAAAGAATAATAAATCAATCTGCCTCGCCTTTTCTAAACTATATTGGGGTCGGCTTCCAGTCTAACCGGATGCAGCTGAATACTAGTATTTTACATGGAGCGACTGCTTATCTGACCACCACAACCCAGTATCTCGGTAATACGATAGCCCTTGGTAAGACTGGCTGTCAGATTTTCGAGCCTTCTGACTTCCTGTAATGACTGTCAAAGATGCACAAATGACAGCCGGTACCAACGGCTTAACATGCTTCCCGAGGCACGGAGGAGTACAGCATATGTAAAGATGGTCACCCATCCACGGTCAACCTCGGCAGGTGTAGCTTAACCTGATGGATCGACCTATGAGACTGTTGTTACTTAGCCACGAGCTCAAGACAAAAGAATAATAAATATTTAATTGTTCTAAATATTAACCTTAATGTCGTCATATCTGTGAATTTGACGTCACATCTCCATGAGCATAAACAGCCTATAATGCTCCCACTGCTGGGATACATTCCCCCTCGCTGTTAGAGGAAGTGGGCTGTTATCCACCACGCAGGCCCAGCAGGTTGGTAGATGACAGATGTCTTCGAATTTTTGGTTCTAGTACGTCGCCATTACCAATTTTATCACCTATACCCAATTCACTTTAGCGTGGCAATAGTGGTCATTGCCCTTTGCCTGATATCTCTTCGTAGGAACCCAATCATGAAACTATGCATGGTTTTTAGTTATTGGAACATGTTGAATATCACAAAAGATATTGATTCAGGATGTTAACGGACTTTATTTCAGTTTTTGGAATAAAGAATGCTAGAAAATGTAGGTGGGTAAATGACCGCTTATTGCCACGCTAACGTGAATTGGTTATAATACTGGTACTATTAAATAGGGTAATTCATTATTACCACTGATACCATATACAAAGTGGGGACTACAATACGATCATAAATTAAACTGCGTATATCTGATGCTGTCCCCAGCCTGATACGAAAATTCTATCAAATATATATCCAATAGTTTAGTCACTATAACTAGTCAAAGATTGGCAAAACTCATAGTTGGCCCGTCACTATTATTTATTTAGTTTGAAAAAAAAACACTTTTTAAATTTTGTGTTAGGATTTATTTGATAGTTCCAAAACAGTCCTATTCATTAGTATTGTCAGTGTTTTAATTTATGGTCGTATTGTTGTCTCCACATTGTAAAACCATTATTATTATGTAACCCTTTGGTGATTTCATCACCTTATTATTGTAGTTATTAAAAAAAAAAAGTAATTCCAATTAACTTTTTCAACGCCAACGTTCACGGGACGCGATGCCTCGCCCAGCGCCAAGCTACAAATCCATAACGAACAAGATACTCGTAGTTAAAATTAAGAATATAAAGTTCTACTTCTATTCAAGTGGTTGGCGGTGAAAATTTAGAAAAATCTGAAAAAAAAATTGAAAAAATAATACATATTTTTTCATAATTAAAAAAAAACATGGAATATAATACCTACATAAACTTTTTTTTCAGATTTTTTTCATCTTTTAATGCTGATAGTGAGAGAGACACAATAAAAAACAGAATGATTATTGAATTAATTTTAATTAGACACTATTCTAAATCAAACGAGGCAAATACCTCAATAAGCTCGAATCATTCAATTCGGCTAGTTTCCTCTTTAAAAATTCGCCCAGTCGTTGACTTAGTTGTAGAGCTACTGAGTAGTCTAGCGTTACAAGTCCATCACCCTTATTGTCAAATGATACTGCTCCGGATGTAGAGGGTCCAATACCATTATTTCCATTATTACCACCATTTCCATTATTACCACCATTTCCATTATTACCACCATTTCCACCATTTCCACCATTTCCACCATTTCCACCATTTCCACCATTTCCACCATTTCCACCATTTCCACCATTGCCCTTGTTATTATTTTTACCGCCATTATTAATTTTACTATTAAAATTACCCACGTGATTCTTATTACCGTAATATCCGTCATCGTCATCGTCATCGTGTTTATTCGTTTGAGTAGGATGTTTATCTTTAATCGTTTTAGTAGGGCGACTTTTCTTTGGTTTGGTAGGATGATGACTTCCAGCACCACTCTCGTCACTTATTGATATCTCTTGTGATTTTGACTAAAAAAGAGAGAGAGACGGAAAATGGATTTTAATCACGCTAAAATTAATGCTGTTAATGGATTTGAAAAATGATCAGTGCAGTATGAGTTTTTATTGTACCGGCACATCAAGCTATTTCTAACTGTCAAATTATCCCAATTGAAAATTAACCTTACATTTTTGTAACAAAGTTGAAAATCTATCAAAGAAATTTGAAAGATTTCGGTAGTTTGATGTGCTATACAAACAGTCTACACCACCTCGCAATTGGTGCAATCACTTGGGCCACATGTGTGGTGAATGTGTCTTTAATTTTTTTGGTTCCAGGTCATTTTAGTTTCCTCAACAGATGTTTTCCTTTACCGTTTTGAGAGTAGTGGTGATTAAACTACATACATACAAGCGCTAACCTAGGTTTGAACTCACGACCAACATAAAACTCGTAAGTCAGGGCCGATAACACTAGGTCACCACTTCTCTCGTCTATCTTTCAGCTACAAGATGAAATTGAATTCAAGGGCACTATTTGAAGGGGTCATTGTACTCATCATTATGAACAACTTTCACTATGGGAACAAATCTGAAATCGCGAAAAAAATTTGAGCTGTTCCATACCTTTTGACTAGCTGCGAGCATAATGTATGGAACAGCTGACTTTTATCTTGCTTAGTGAAAGTTGTTCATAATGATGAGTACGATGACCACTTAAAATTATGCCTTTTTTAAGGCTGGGAAATCATCCAATGACTGCTCCCGCTCTGGGTGGAGCGGAAGGGAGTGTCAGACTCTTACTGACTAAAACTCATCCATGTTCCTTCCGTAGCCCTTTATGTTCCGGGGTAGCGGTAACCCTTTCGGACAATCCCGCTTACCCGGCAGGCTTGGCCCTGAGTGGCCCCTTCATTTTTGCTGACATCTTTTTGAGGCGCGCTTGGAACATATACGCACCGTCCGGCCCGGGCCTGGTGCTGATCGGACAGTGAGTCACCCATTACTCACCGTTCGCAGGCCCGCGCCTACGGTGGCCGGGAGTCGTCACGATGAATTCAATTTCACCCTGAATAGCGGTTATAAAATTATTGCCACTTAGTAAAAAAGTAATAATATTAAAAGTAGCTCACATCTTCACCAGACTCAAAAACCCATGGAATGTGTGCTATTGAAGGAGTGGCAGGATACCGAATTTGTGTACAGTTTTCACCCTTACACTGAAAAGACAGTACATACATATTTCATGGAGCTTATAGGCAGGCAAATTAGAGCGACTCGCACCGCAACGCAACGCATTGCGAAATCCTTCTAGAAAATTTTCGTACGTTGTAAATGAGCATAGCGTTGCGGTGTGGCCCACCCAAAACTGCGTGACTGTCGTTGGCCGGGACTGTTTTTACGATGGGAAATCATTAACTGATTCCTCCCGCTCTGAGTGGAGTGGAAGAGACTGTTAGAGCCTTACAAAATAAGCTGCGACGGGCCCATCATCAGACTTGTTCATTTATCCATCTATAAGTGCTAAATTCACCAATGAAACGAACCGCGATCAGCATATCTTAACCACGTTTAGAACTGTCATATACCACTGTATCAATATTCCACAGAAAATAATAACCCTTACAGTCCTTAAACGGGGTTTATCTGCAGATCGCGTTCAGTTTTATTGGTGAATTCAGCACTTAGAGATGGATAAATTAACAAGTCTGATGATGGGCCCGTCGCAACTGTAGTGTGCGTTTATCTTCTTTTTCTTCTTTTTTAGTCTTAATCGACCAAATATTTGATTTAGACCTCCTTTAATCCTCTCCACTTTCCTCCATCTTGGGCAATTAGGATCCAGTTGCTGCCTGCCACTTTTTTGATATCATCCTTCCATCTCATCTGTGTTGCCCTCAAGGTCTGTTCATGGTCTCCATTCTTACACTCTTTTACACCAAGAGGTTTGCTTTCTGGCTATATAACCAGCCCACTCCCACTCAGTGGCGTAACTATAGGGTGGCAGGACTGGCAAAATGCCACGGGCCCCTGGCCTGATGGGGTCCCGGGTCCGAGAGTCTGCGAGCTCAAAAGTGACCTAATATTTCAAAAAATCATTGTAAAAAATATAAATTTGGGGTCCATGCAATGGATTTGCCAAGGGCCTCAGATGGTATAGTTACGCCACTTCAACTTTGCTAGCTTTTTTTAGCTGAAGTGGTTGCATTCTGAAGGTTGGCAACGTCGGAGATAGTTGTCAAATTCTCCGTTTTAGTTATATCGACTGTCTTATTACTCTTATTAAGCGCTACTGCTGAGCATGAGGTCCTAGGTTCGATTCCCGGGTCGGGCTAAGTGTTATTTTTTTTAAGGTTTTTTCATCTGGAATTTCTCAGTAGTAGTCCAGAGTCTGGTTTTGTGCCCGATTTATGGCGATAAACTCGCCCCCTATTACATGGGACATTTAAAAAATAACTGGCAATCTTTGGCTGCCTTTGCCTAACCTTCAGATATTACAGGCGTGATGATACAGCGTGTTACCGAAAGGGTCTATACCACCAAGGGTGTTGTGTCTTAAGCATGCTGTGACGTACTATGCGAGGCGTGGGACGCCTATTTATGCTTGCTTCCTGGACTTATCGAAGGCGTTTGATCTGGTTTCCTATGATGTGCTTTGGAGAAAATTAGAGCGAATAAACTTGCCCAATGAGCTTCTCAACATTTTAAAGTTTTGGTATGGAAACCAGATCAACACTGTACGTTGGGCTGGGGCGTTTTCTCGTCCCTACGGGTTGGAATGTGGGGTGAGACAGGGTGGATTGAGCTCACCAACGCTTTTCAACCTTTATGTAAACGAGCTGATTGGCGCGCTCAGCAGTACCAGGCTCGGATGTTATATTGACGGTACCTGCGTAAATAATATCAGTTATGCAGACGACATGGTACTGCTGAGCGCGTCAATCTGCGGACTGAGAAAATTGGTTGCGCAATGTGAGGCGTATGCCAGCCTTCATGGGCTGGCATACAACACTAAAAAATCGGAGGTCATGGTCTTTGAGGCTGGGGGTAAAAGTCCTGATGCGGTACCCCCTGTACTACTTTGTGGTACACCTTTGCAGAGAGTCCACAGGTTTAAATATCTTGGTCATATATTAACTCCCGACCTCAAAGACGATGATGATATTGAACGGGAGCGGAGGGCGTTGTCGGTTAGAGCGAACATGCTGGCTCGCAGGTTTGCACGTTGCTCACTTCCTGTGAAAATCACACTCTTTCGAGCCTACTGTACAGCATATTACACGTGCAGCCTGTGGGCTAGATATTCGCAAAGATCGTACAACGCTCTCCGCGTTCAATATAACAATGCATTTAGGATACTGGTGGGGCTGCCCCGTTTCTGTAGTGCGTCAGGGATGTTCGCAGATGCGCATGTAGATTGCTTTTACGCAACAATGCGTAAAAGGTGCGCCTCCTTGGTGCGCAGGGTGTGGGGCAGCTCTAATAGTGTCCTAAGCATGGTTGCCAGTCGCCTGGACTGTGTGTACGTTGGTCACTGTTGTGCCGTCTCTCATGGGATGTCGCAACGGTGACCAACCGTTATTTATTGTATTTTATTTTATTTTATTTTTTGTTGTGCTTACTAACATAGTCTTAAGTTTTACTAACAATCTTGTTGAGTCCTGGTTACTTTTAATAAATAAATATTCTATTCTATTCTATTCTATTCTATACATTTTTGGTCTCGTGATTTGTCAAAATTTAGGGAACAGCCAATTTTTTTTCACGATCTCGGAGTTGGTCCCATAATAAAAGTTGTTTAGTTCGGTGGTCTGAAGCATAATTATCCTTTTGTATGTATATGTCAACGTTAGATTGTAAAGATCGTTAGATTACTATCTATCTAGCGAGATTTATATCGATAGATTGTGAACCGTATCATTATGATTGCAATTTGACTCATTATTCTTCGCTATATTGTAATCTTCCGAAGTGAAACCGTTAAATTACAACCTGAATAAAAATAATCTCTTTTTTCCATATTTTTTTCTATATAATCTAGTCGTTTCTGGTCCTTTCGGTTACACTCTGTATATTATGTTATGTTTAATAATATCGTAAAACTATTTTATTCAAATAACTATATACAGACCTCTGCCTTGCAACGTCGTCCACTACACTGAAAACAAAAAAAAAATTAAAGTATAAATCTGCTATCCTCATTTTTATCCTGCCATTATCCCAATTTATTTGCTGTGGGCGCTATACGTTTTTCTCTTCCATACATCTCTATAAGCTTTCACCCTTATCTATCATAATTTTTCACATAATCCAATAAATATTTTCTTTGGCTTTCACTACCTGTTCATCCTAATATTTTTATTCATCACCTCACATTCGCCCCCTTCCCCATCCCTTGTCATTCTTCCGTATCATGTTTGAGCCGTTTAGGGTTGAAACACTAGGCCCATGGGGTCCGAGTGCCCACTTTGCGTATCGAGACAACGCCAAGCGGTAGGCCGACTCTTCACGTGACCAGAGGGCTGCCCTATTTTTTGGTCAAAATAT
This sequence comes from Hyppa rectilinea, assembly GCA_951799385.1. Classification (NCBI taxonomy): domain Eukaryota; kingdom Metazoa; phylum Arthropoda; class Insecta; order Lepidoptera; family Noctuidae; genus Hyppa; species Hyppa rectilinea. Next base: position 8,532,376 of record OX637325.1, read on the forward strand.
CAGCGATGCCATACAAAGTCGTGATGCTGCCAGCCTTTTGGGAACTTTTCCTGTTGACAGCGATGTGGACAGTTTTTTGTTATTCTATGATTATTTCCATTCCTTTTTATATATTTGAATACATGTTATGATAAATACATAAACAAAAAGGACACTTAGGCGTCGCAGTACTCATCTGCATCGCATGATTTATTTATTTGTATATAGTTAGTTAGATAGTCTTTTACTTTAAGTATGTATAAGTTGTTATTTTTTTTTGTGTTTTAGTATTAGATTATAATATATTACGTATTTTCGTTTCAGGTTGTATATTGTTATTATTATGAATAATATTTACATACTTTTAAATGTCATAATTAAATATATTTACCATAGATTCACAATCGTATCCAAAGCACTGAAAAAGACAACACAGATAAAAAACTTGTGGGGTTGGGGGATCTCCCGTCAGAGACGAAGCTCTTCCTCAAGTATGATATAAAGTAAAAACAAAAACTTGAGATCTTGAAACCAATTTTTTTTAGTACTTTCTTTTCACTCGTGTAGACGGCTTTTTCTTATACAGAGCCACCTAGCATAAATTTTGAGAAGCTCTCAAAAACGAGAGATACAGAGAGAGCCGCATGGACGGGCATAACGCTTTTTTCTTACGTGACTATTACTGCCAGTCTCCAACCGCAAGTTACGTTAAGGATAAGCGGGATTGTCCGAAAGGGTTACCACTACCCTGGAACACAAAGGGCTAAGGAAGGAACATGGATGGGTTTTAGTCAGTAAGAGTCTGACACTCCCTTCCGCTCCACACAGAGCGGGAGAAGTCATTTTTTAATCATAAAAAAAAAGTTACGTTAAGGAATATTGTTACATAAATGAGACGTCATTTGATATACGGTCGTTTTTAAACGAAAATACAGACTTTATAGTGCACAAGTATTATTCTTTCTTCACTTTTAGAGAGACCTTAAAATACTTTTTACATGGAACTTACTTTGGCAACACAATTGTCACCTACACACTGAAATAGAGAAATAATTCATGATTGTGGGAATATATGGAATAAAAAAGATAATCACAATACATATATCAAACAACGCCATATAGTCCCAAGCTTAGCAACCTAATGCTTGTGTTTTGGTAACGATAAACTACCTATATACATTTTTTTTTGTAAATATACATATTATATACATATTATAGATAGAAAAACACCCGTTCTAAATCCGAAATCGCAAAAAAAAATCAGCTATTCTATGCATTTTTGGTCACGTGACTCGAGAAATGTAGGGAACAACTGTTTTTTTTTCAAAGTTTCGGAGTTGGTCCCATTGTAAAAGTTGTTCAGTTTGGTGGTCTGTAGTATATCCTTTTGTATGTATATACCCTTTCGGTTACACCCAGTATTGTTGCTGGAAGTGATTCACCAATAAAGATGATCAAAGGCTTCCTTGAGGAGCAAGGAACGGGTGTTTTTCTATCTATAAAATGTATATATTTACAAAAAAAAATGTACTAACACAAGCATTAGGTTGCTTAGCTTGGGACTATATGGCGTTGTTTGAAATGTCCAAGGATATTATTATTCGTTTATTTATTTCATTTCTTATATTCTAATATATTTTTAAATATTTTTATAAAAAACCAAATAAAACATTTAAAAATATAAAAAATAGTGGTCCGCCGATGTCGGGAGCAGGGTCCAAGGCACCGGTGGTTAGGGCTGAGGAGACAAGAACCTCCTCACAATGCGAGCCGTATCGAGGAGTACTGCCTTCTGAATCTGGCTCTTGATCCAACCGCCTAACGAGAGCCTCGAAAGATGTTGGTCGAGGCTTTTGGCTAACAGGCCATTGGTTGTTACGACAATCGTTACAATGATAGCCGAGCTCACATTCCACATGTCAACCACCTCGTGTGCTAAGTCGAGATATTTCATTTGTTTCTCTTTCTCAGCTTTCACGAGGTTCTCGTCATGTGGAATGGTAACATCGACAATCATTGCACGGCGCGCTAATCGATCTATCACCACTATAATTATCAGGCTTATTGGCGACAATAGTTCTGTCAGTAATGATAGACCGATCCCAGTACAACGTATTATACATATTATTATTATTATTGTAAAGATAAATGTTTAAAAATCTTACCCAAGTTTGACATTCATGTCCTTCACACTGTAATAAGAAATGACACGAACTTATTAGGCTGATATGACACTGGCGATTTGCGAACTATTTCAAAGCGAGACGAGGCGCAACGAGCTTGTAGCGAACACGCCACGAAGAATTGGCGGGCGCACAGCGAGTTCGCGGCGTGCTGTTTTTTTTTGTGTTTGGGAACATATCAAATGACTCCACCCGCTCTGGATGGAGCGGAAGGGAGTGTCAGACTCTTACTGACTAAAACCCATCCATGTTTCTTCCTTAGCCCTTTATGTTCCGGGGTAGCGGTAACCCTTTCGGACATTCCCGCTTAGTCGAGGAAACACTGCTGTAAGGATTGTTACTCGCTGTGCGCCTGCGGTGTCTTTGTGGCGAGTCCGCCGCGCTCTCGCGGTGAGCTCACTGCGCACTCGCCTTGCTTTGAACTCGCTTGCAAATCGCCAGTGTGATAAGGCCCTTATCACGAGGGTTTTGACTATAATCTACTTTGTGGTTCGGTTTCCCTGGCGTTGATCTCTTAGCCGTAAGGAGCGCTGTTAACGAAATTAATTGTTAAACAAACTCACTATACTTAAGTTTTCATATTTCAATCACAATTATGCATGTGGCAAATTGACGTAGGGTATCTATTTGGTTAACAATTAATTTTCCCGACTGTACGTGTACATAAAAGAATGTGAAAATTTTCCAATTATACAACGTAGCGCTACAATGGTGGCATTAATTTAACACATTTTCGTTTTATGAAGAGATTATATTTCCATTAAACCTTATTGTTTACGGATTTATTCAAAATGATAGAAAATAGCATCTTAGAGCAACCTGTACTTATAGAACTGTCGCGCAACGATCATTTGCCGGGGTCACGAATAAAACATCGCATCAATGATGAATAAGCAATACTATTAGGATGAAACAACTGCAAAACGTAGATGAGTTATTTTTTTATTTAGTTTGTTCGATTTTTCATTTAGCATGTTATTTTAACCTATCAATATTTATAATTATGATTGATGGGCACTAGTCCTACTCGTGTGTTAAATTAATGTCACCATCGTAGCGCCACGTTGTATATGTGCGTATAACAGGTTCGGACAGCCAATCACATGCGTGATCGAGGTCAAAGCAGACCTATTCTCAAATAAAAATAAAGAGTCATGGAAACGCATTAAATATAAAGACATTTAATAAAATCACCCTTGGTGTGGCTCCACTGCCTTTTCCCTGTAAAAATGAACAAAATAATGATTAAATACTTTTTTTTACGTCAAAAGGTAACAAACAAACTGACAAACCTACTTTCGCATTTATAATATTAAGTTAGGATAACTTCATCGTGGAAAGAGATGGGGCTATACGTCCCGTATAGCTCCGTCTCATTCTCACACTGAAGTAATATTGCTCGATATGGCATAAAACTTTAGTGGGTGATTACTGCGGAGTTTGTTGCGCCACTTCTTCCTAGCACTGGGTAGTAGAGAAGGGCGGGCGTTTTACTTGTGAAAAGAGTTGATTCTTGCCATGTTTGAACGGGTTGTATGTATTAAAATCCCGAAATTTCATAATAACTTTGACTGAAATACCGACGTCTAAAACACAACGACTTCACCTTAGGTAGGCGTAGTTACTTAGGTATTTAGATTGGGATTTTGAACTTCGGGATATGGATCTTCGGGATTTTAACCTTTCGGGCAAATGAACTTTCGGGATTTACAACTTTCGGCCAAACAATCATTCAGCGTATAATTTTTCGGGATTTCTTACAAAGGTATTTTAAAATATAGTCTTTTAAATTTCGGTATTGTTATACGTACCCGTTTGAAACAATATAACTTTTTAATTTGACTATCTTAATGTAAGTTAACTCATTGTCTATTGATTTATCCATTTTACGGTCTGGTCAAATTGAAGCGAGTTCAGCGCTGAACGCGACACACCTTGACTATTTTAAATAATGAGGAAGTGGTGCGAATATTTGTGCCAGTTTGAACATCTTCCACCAAAAAAGTGGAAATCTGGAAACTTTTTTTAGAATTGAGGTTTTGCATCATGAATTTCTTAGTAGCAGCCATTTATGTCCAATTGATAGAAATGTGCTCGCCTCCTATTCCATGGGACTTAATAATAATAATAAAACGTTTATTTCGGAAACTTGCTCCATCGATCTTTGTTAGTAATACAACTTACGTAACTATGTTAGTATCTACATTTAATTAAAAACAACATAAAAATAAAATCTTAATTCATGTATTTTTCTGCAGTATCAGACCCGTAGAGATGCATACGGGTCCAATACCTCAGGAAAACGCCATCCAGCCTATCCCCAATCACCCTCAGGATGCCATTGGCACGCCCACGAATCCTGCGTAACAATGATGCCGTTCTTATCCTCATGATTGCTGAAAAGCTATCGGTATTCGATTCTGCAAACATGGCTGACGCGCATGGCGCATACAGAATCGCGGTAGCCCTACCAACACCCTGAAGGCGTTGTTGTACTGAACACGAAGAGCGTTGTAGGCCCTCTGCGTATGCTTGACCCACAGGCTGCATATGTAAAATGACTGGCAATAAGCCCTGAAAAGGGTGATTTTGACCGGTCTCGTACACCTTGCGAACCTACGGGCCAACATAAATTGCATCAGACCGACAACGCTCGTCGGTCCCGTTCTATGTCCTGGTCATCATTAAGATCCTCGGCTACTATGTGTCCGAGGTATTTAAAATAAGGCACTCTGTATAGAGCAACACCATATAGGTACACCGGTGGCACTGCCCTGTGACCCTTTGCAGTAACCCTAAACACCATGAACACACTCTTCTTCACGTTGTACAGGAGGCCGTGAGTCAAGGCGTATCTCTCACAAACCTCAAGCAATCGCCTGAGTGCCTCAATCGAGGGACTCAGCAGCACCATGTCGTCCGCGTAAGATACGCTATTTATAATTTTACCATCTACCGAGCATCCAACCCCTGTGCTGCTGAGTTCCCCGATTAACTGATCGACATACAAGCTGAACAGCGCTGGGGAGGTCAGACCATCCTGCCTCACACCACATCCCAGACCATACGTCTCGGACAAAGCACCCGACCATCTGACCTGGTAAATCTGGTGATTATACCAGTACCTGAGAAGCTCAACTATCTCCTCTGGTTGTTCCCGGTCACGCAACTTGGACCATAGGACGTTATAATTAACCAGGTCAAATGCCTTCGAAAGGTCTAAAAATACAGCGTACACAGGTGTATTCCTGCTGGTGTAGTAACTGACCGTATCCTTGAGCGTCAAAATTGCTGTTTCTGTAGACAGCCCAGCTCTAAAACCGAACTGTGCGTCATGTAAATTGAGCTGTCCAGCTCTCGCCGCCGATCACACTGTCCAGCACTTTTGCAGTTATAGCCAATGAGATTGGTCGATAGTTCTCCCTGTCCGAGACGTCGCCTGTCTTATTTATTACTATAGGTACAACAATCGTCCTTATCAATTCAGGAGGCAGGTACTTAAACATAACAAGCGGAATGTGGGTGTACTATAATAGGTCTCTACCTTACCCTTTGATGATTACAGGCGTGATATTAAGACCATAGAGAACAGTATAGTTTTGTATGTACTTACATAAGCCACGCAATGATCGCCTTCACACTACCAAAAAAAAAGAATATATTATTACTTCACGTGTAATTTCCCATCTGGAACTCTCAACCACGCGGATCCAGTGCAAGATTGTGGAGGTCAGAAAAATCCACTACTAGTGTTTAATTCATGATTAGTCTGTCTACCTCCTCATCCTGCCTCTGATGTTACGGTTTCAAGTGCGTATTGTATAATTATCTAGCTATATAGCTCCCCGCCGTCTGTCCTCTCCGACCCTTGCTCGAGCCAGCCCGCGTTGCCACTGAACCTGTATTAAATACCCCTGATCCAGCTTGTCCCTTGCTGTCCCCCCCCAGCGACATAGGGTGTCGCAGCCAAGGTGCCCACAGGTGGTAGGTACCCATAGCGTGTAGTCGCATAGTTTGTAAGTTTAATTAAGCCCTGTCTGGAGGCTACAATTCGTTTGTGGCACCCACAGGCAAGTCCGGTTAAGCAGTAGACAACCGAGGTAGAACTATGAGATGCCAGTAACAAAAAAAAAAGCCGTGTCCTTAGATCTTTTAAATTACGCAACGAATTTTAAAGCGGTTTTCATCAACACATACAGCTTAACTAGCTTTCGTCAGCGTGTTAGCATCTCTAGTTCGCTAGTTCTGTATAAATATCACCGTGAAGAACTTAGGTGAAATGAGTTTATAGTGAGCTGTCATTCTACCTGATGATATTCTTGGATGCTCATTGGTGACGCCATCTAGTCGTCCCTTTTGTAAATTCTATCACTCATTAACTAATTATTTCAAATGACGTTGATTAGAACAGGCGAGAAGATATATCCTTCCTTTTCCCTCCCACCTTTGTGCTCACGCCGCGTCTGACGGCGCCAGGCTCACTTCATCTCAGGACATGCTTGTGTCCGCACGACTTTATCTCACCACACGCTTGTATTCGCACCTCGAATTCACGGCCGCGCTGCGTAAACGCAGCCAGCAGGCCAAACCGCTTCCGCCGGAATCTACCAAAACAAGTGGCCCCGGGGTCCATCCGCGATTCGCGTCCTGGTGCACCATGCCAGACTCGTGACCAGTGCTTCAACCGAACGACGGCTGCACCAGCGGAACAAGCCACGCGGCCCAGGAACAAAGGTACGTGAGCACAATTTCTCTTCCTCATCGTCGCTTTGTTCTTCATCAGATAGATTCCCCGAGACGATTATCAGAAACCTCAAATACAGTCCACTAATAACATAATAAAATCAATTTTCAAAATCGTCTTATAAATTGGTGAATTTACCCACCACTCATTTTAAACTCCCTTTAACTTTTACGGTGAGATTTTTGCGGCAGCATCGCAGAAATTCAATATCGACATAGAAAAACTTACCGAGGATTCAGAATGATGACCCACCGCCTGTTGGAAAATGTCATGTAGTATTTAAGCGGCTTGTTTCTTACAAACTTATAAAAATATTATGCCTTAGGTATCTCATTTTCGTAGGTTCTGAAGATAGGTATTCTTGGGCTTAACTTTTGAAGCTAAGCTTTAGTGGGGCTCACATATACAACATTAGTGTTAGTATATGCGAAACACGAAACACTTGTCAGTATTTTCATGCAGAGAATCTATATACTGTATTCTGAAAAACCACAAAGTTATAGCTTGTTATGTTAGCTGGTTGTCCGTACAAAAACATGGTCACTACGCGAGAGGCGAGGCGCACGCGCCGCTCGCGCCTCCAGCATTGTCTTGCGCTCATTGATAATGTTCGGTGTCCAACATGTAACCGTTTTTAAAAATTTTTGGGAAAAATATAACATGGTGTAACAATTATTGGAATCGACTCAGTTCCTCATTTTAAACAAACTATATTCAGTTTTCGCTTATACTAAAAATAATGTTGCAGATAAATTGTCAAATATAGAAGGCCAAAAAATACTTAATACACGAGTAAGTACGACCAACTCGGCTCACGCGTGGTTGAAATACAGCTTTATGTGCAATAACAATCTGCTCAGTGCAGTAGTTCCAAAAGGTATTATGTTTTCCGACTTGATAAACAAAAAGAATTTGTAAACGGACGTAAATTTATAACTTACCACTGCGTGACATACATTTCCTTCGCACTGAAATAAAAAGGATAATAATGAATTAATTACCGTACTCATTAATACTGCAATAACAGTGACATCATCTTAGGGTTAAACTATGCTTGCCGGGGTTGGTTCGTGGATAGGTAACCATCTTTACATATCCCATAAGACTCCTCCGTGCCTCGGAAAGCATGTTAAGCCGTTGGTCCCGTCAGTCATTCGTGTATCTTTGACAGTCGTTAGTACAGGTAGTCAGAAGCCCGAAAGTCTGACAGCCAGTCTTACCATGGGTATCGTATTACCCAGTTACTGCAGTGGGTTGTGGAGGTCAGATAGGCAGTCGCTCTATGTAAAATACTGGTATCCAGCTGCATCCGGTTAGACTGGAAGCCGACCCCAACATAGATGGGAAAAGGCTAGGCAGGTTGATACATCTGCATCTTAGTTACAAGACATTTAATGTTGGACAAAGTCCTTCCCGAACCATCGCCCGACGTCCGACGACCGGTTAGAACTGCCTATAGCCAGTGTGTTACGGCGAACGTTGTGAGATGGAGTTATATAGGTCTTGTTCAGCTCCATCTCTTTCTGACACTGAAGTATGATTTAATTAATACCTACTTACGACAAGAAAGTAAAAGAAAGAAAGAATATACGTTAATAAGTAAATGAAAAAAAAACATACGTTAATAAGTAAAAGAAAACAGGAAAAATAGAAATAAAAGGAAAAAAAGAAACGATGACTTAAAAAAAGCAAGTTTTTAGTATTTATTAATTTTTATTTAATTTTTTCGTCTATACTAATATTATAAAGAGGAAAACTTTGTTTGTTTGTTTGTTTGTTTGGTTGTAATGAATAGGCTCAAAACTACTGGACCGATTTTAAAAATTCTTTCACCGTTGGAAAGCTTAGTTTTCTAGGCTAACATAGGCTACTTTTTATCCCGGGAAAAATAACGGGTCCCACGGGAAAGACCACGGGAGCGAAGCCGCGGGCAAAGTGCTAGTTTCTAATAAATAAAATAAATGATGATGATGATAATCAAAAGAAATGTTAAGGAGTCAGCCGTTACTGTCCTGAAATCCATGACAATTCAATCTTACTTCTTTCGTAACTAATATTAGGTATAAATGTCAAAGTTTGGATGGATGGGTGTGGATGTTTTGTTACTCAATCAGGCCAGAACGGCTGAACGGATCTAGATGAAAAATGGTACAGAGATAGATTATAGTTTGGAATAGCGAAGCGAAGCCGCGGGTAAAAGGTAGTAGCATAAGAGGTACTGGTCTTTAGTTCTTCGGCCTGCCATTCTTACTCCGTGTTAGAAGGAGTCGCTAATAAAAGTTTGGTCTTTTATGTTCTCCTCTGTCAGCTGTCACGTTTTCGTTCACTCGACCCATCCATTTTTTACTGTGGCATAAAAATCTTGTTTTAAAATAACTTACTTTTACAGTACAATAGTCTCCTTCACACTATGAAATGAAAAACAAAAATTGTGATTATTATTTATAGCCCAACCGCTTAATTAAGATCGTTCCTGAAGTAACTGCGCGAAAGAAACGCGGTACAAGCCAGCGGGCTGTAGTTAATATTTGCATGCCATTGTGGAAGGCAAACGTATATGTATTTAATCTTACTTTTAACATATTTTACATGCATATATTTTGTTCTGTCTCACTCGTCCTCTATAGAATAGGGACCCTTAAACCAGACGGGTGTCACGGGGGCTACTGCCCAACCACTGGCGTTGGGACGTTGTATATATTACGTTAATCGCGCGGTACACTTTGCTTGCGCGATTCAGCATTTTCGCGTGACATCAGTGTAATGCTTAGTTTACGTGTGGCGATACAGCTACATGTGCCGGTTGTTCTCATATCTGAACAAATATTAAGTTAACACTTACGTTAAGAATACAAAATAATAACCGATTTTTGTAATAATATTTACCGCTGCAATACATTCCCCCTTGAAGCACTGAAAACACAGAATAAAAATAAAATCAGTATTAATATTTATCAGTTTTTATTGGTTTTAAAAATACATATTGTGGTTTTATAACGTTTGTATCAAACTCAAACTCAAAGTATTTATCTATACATATAATAAAATTGTAGAAAAGTGGTGTCTGTACAATGAAAATATATAAAAAAAAGTAGCAGGGGTTGTTATTATATCGATGCCGAACCCGAAATTGTAATTAATTTCAAATAAACCAATTACAGGCAATTTTGAATTGTCAAGGGGTCGGTCAGTCAGAGAGATGAAGCTAGTTGCCCATTCTAAAGCAGTAGGTATGTAGGTAGTATGCGCCCGTTCACGAACATGACGCATAGATTAGCACCATTCAGATCCACCAATAATTCCATCTCATACTCTTCAATTTGTGTCACTACATTTTGTTTGAAAGCTCTCCTTTGCGCGTTGCCCTAACACACCATTCATTCAAAACAAGCAGTGATAGCCTAGTGGCGTGACCGTCGGACTGCCAAGCCATAGGTCTCACATTCAAACCCGAGGCACGCACCTCTGATTTTACGGATTCACGTGCGTGTTGTACAATTATCACTTGCTTAAAAATCAGTGAAGACCAACATCAGCATGAGAGAGAGCAGAGATATTTCTCATCAGCATGTGAAGTTAAGTCAGAGGCCCATGGGCAGCATAGAAACTCTGAAACCAGGTTAGTCACTAACCACACGAAAAGAAGAAGAAGACCATTCATAAGGCTATCATTCGTAGTTACAGCACTCATGCGTGGAAAGAAACGCATTTCCACCGCATTTAATATAATTTCATACCTCTTTTGCCACAAACAAAGTACCTACCTATAATATTATAATTATATTGCAACAAAACAGTGCGAGCAAACTCTACAATAGCTACAACGGTAGTCTATTGCATTAGCTCATGTAACGTGTTATAACTGCATCTAACTGGATCCGACCGGGATAAACCAGTTATGAGTAGGTGACGTATGTAGATAGAGTTTGAAGGTATTTTTTTTTGATGTTGGGTTCCGCTCCGCTCTGGGTGGAGCGGAAGGAAGTGTCAGACTCTTACTGACTAAAAGCCATCCATGTTCCTTCCTTAGCCCTTTATGTTCCGGTGTAGCGGTAACCCTTTCGGACAATCCAGCTGAAGCTGTCTTTACCTTTTGATATTATTTTTAGGAGTGTTGCTGTCATTTTCAATACTCATCATTTTTTTAATACTGGTTTCCAAACATACAGGGAAATTCGCTGTTTATGAAATTGTCACACTACTGTCAAAAAATGACAGTTCTGATTTGAATTTACGGACAATTTTAGTTGGTAGTCAATTTGTTAAACAATTAATTTCTGACTTTGACGTGACGTTTAATACTGCTACTACTACTGTGGTGGTCCACAACTTATAGCAGTATTAATTTAATATTCTAATTAACCCAATAGGCTTATAAGTGCTCAATGATTACTACAGTTATATTTATTGTCATTTCGTGAGATTTTTTCTTAGGAACCTATGGGGTTCATACGACATTTGAGGGGGTAATGCTAGGTGATGACCTAGATTGTCTTCCACATTTTCCTCTCGTTCACATAAAAAAAAACGACGATTGCCTTGGGTAGAAGACGGTCTTACCCATATTGATCCAGCCCATAATAAGTCCTGATTTCCTTCCAAATTCGATGGTTACCCTGTCGATGTTCAACCTCTACGGTTGAAGCCAATTACCGAGGCGTATGTAAATCCGTATCTGTTTAATTGTAACACTAGTTGATGTGCTCATTAAATTAATATTTAATTAGCCCCGGCGTCATTCATCGTAAATAAATCATTATTAATTGACGCTGTATTTTAGAGGATAGATACTATTAGTGAAGGCTTTATATTTAACCTTTTGAACGCCATTGTCAAATAAACGTGACAAGCAAGCGCATACCCTGTACGTCAACGACACACATACGTGACAAGCAAGCGCATGCCCTGTACGCCAACGATACAAATATGACGTGACATTGGCAACAACTCTATAACAAAAACTTTTGTGTGTGTTTATTATATTAGATAACTTAAAAATTGAAGCACTCGTACGTTTTTAATGACATGAAACAAATTAAAAGACACCATGGATATTGGAAAATTCATGATAGCAAGCAGAAATAAATTTGTAGCTTTGCGTTGAGGGCCCGCGCGTGCGTTTATGCTCTGCCTAGCCTTTCGGAATACATGCTTGATGGTATGTTATGTTAATTAACAAAAGAAGTATTATTAATATTCTTTGTCTTTGACATTCCTCGGGACTCAGGGGCCCGGGCTTTTGGAAGGTGTGCGAAGGGCTGAAGCCAACTCGCAGAGGCCCGTTAGACCATGGAACTAACTTTTTACAATAGGTACTTTCTTCCTTCTTGTATGTTTTTTTGTGTATACATTTATGTAAAAAAACATACATACACAATATGTACATTTGTGTGGTATGGGCCTTACTACCCTTTATTTCCGTTCGTTCTCACTAGTTCGATTCATTAGTTCGATCGTCGAACTAGTGAGAATTATTTTCCTCGTTTGTTCGACCGTCGAACTAGTGAGAGTATTTTATTTTGTGTTCTCACTTGTTCGATTTCTTAGTTCGATCCGTTAACTTATTATTTTTAATTGAGATACAAAAACAATAAATATGTGTAATAAAGATCACATATACACGCGTTGCATATGTACCTACATATAAAAATTAAAAACGCTTATAAATGTATAATTAGTGATTTATTGGTCAGACTACTACAATAAATCACTAACTAAGAAATCGAACAAGTGAGAACACAAAATAAAATACTCTCACTAGTTCGACGGTCGAACAAACGAGAAAAATAATTCTCACTAGTTCGACGATCGAACTAATGAATCGAACTAGTGAGAACGAACCTTTATTTCGTAGCAGTACCTACCTTTGTAAATAAATACAACAACAAAGGACACTTAGGCTTAGGCGTCGAAGTACTGTCAAAAAAATATATTTTTGTGATAGCTTCTATATTTTTTTTTAAGTTGGTGCTCGATTTTCTTGTTTTTAATTAAAAAAATCCTGGATATTCATGCTTGGTGAAAAAAAATTGAACTAACTGTCAGTAGTAATCTGACATTTCGCTATTTAAAAATTGTGTCATTTACTTACCATTCCTTGACACCTGTCCCCTTTACACTGTGAAATAAAACAATGACAATAGAACAACAGAGACAATAGAATCGAACATAAAAAATGAATTGTTTATGCTGGCTATTTTAAAAATCGAACCTCACTCAAATGACCTCACACAATTCAAAAGCGAACTCATTTGTTTTTAATATTTATTTATTTTTGACATGTATTTTATTCAGTACGGGAAAACGCAGTGCCTTATGTCACTGGCGTTATATTGAAGCCACGCCCAAAACAAACACACTTTCACTCTCGAGAATAATGCTCTACTTTTCCCAGTTCATTTTTTTTCTAAAATATTTGATACTGTCTTCAACGGGTTATAATGAAATTCGGTAGATTATTATAATCGGGCTAGACCCCAAAGGTTTCATGACTAACTAAAGCTTAGGTTTGAATGCCATTATCTAGAAGGTGGTGTAAAAAATAAATTACCTAATAGGTACTTGTAGGTATGTGATGACGACTTACCACAGCCGCAGAATCTGCACCATGTGTCTGAAGCATTTTCAAATAATTTGTTATAAACAATGAAATTATAGAATAAGAAAATTCACACAATTTTTTTTTTGTGCTGGGGGTAAAATTTTTAGGGATGTCCATCCCTCCTTGCGGAGGTCTGCCAGACTCTCACTGACTAAAAACCACACCTGCGCCGGAGGTCGCAGTAACTCATGATACTTCCGCAACCTCCGGCTGACTGGTGTGTGACCTAATGTATCCTTGTATTAATATCAGCCAGTATTGTCCCTCTGCAGGGCATCCCTCCCTTTCGTTTTTTCCCTCAACTCGATCCTGAGCCAATATGGACCAGTCCCTCTTAGGAGCGTCCAGTTCGTCCAGCTATCTGCGCCTGGGTCTTCCATGATGCCGTTGTACGTTTTCCGGAAAATTGACACCCTACGTTAACTGTAAATTTACATACCAAAGCTCTGCATTTATGTGCGCTGCACTGAAAATAAATAAAATCTTTAAAATTTTAATTAATTAGTGCCAATTCTTAGCTTTGTTTACTCGTTTTGTAAAAGTCTTCGTATTGCTAATTATGTCTTATCAAATTATATTACACAGGAATAGAAGATAGAGTATAAACCATTGGAAAAATGTATCCTCTAGTCCAGGGGTTCCCAAACTTATTTTGTCTACTGCCCACTTTGAGAATAATAAATTCTTTAACGCCCTCATTTTTTCACTTACTTAAAAACCACTCTCTGAATGAAATTACAAGTCGCCCCCTAAGGGTTCTTTAAATTTAGACGTTTCGTGTCGGACCGCTGCAGTGCCGAAGCGGTGCGTTTGTCGTATGGTGCACGGACGGTCATTTGTTTTCATACAAAGCGCGCGGTGCGGCAACAGTGCGGTGCCGGTACTGAGAACGCGCGACAACCGGACGTTTACGTCGCAGTCACCACGTGTTCATTTCGCTGTTGAACAGTGCGGTGACTAGAAATTTACTTCCAACGAATTCAAGTAATTCGTAGAAACATTCTCTAGACATTCTTAAGTAATCAAAAAACAAATGCTTGGATCTTGTTTTAACCTAGGGTAAAGATTGTGGAAATCACCAAAATTAGATGTTAATGCAAACATTGGTGATGCTCTTTTACGGGTGCGTCGTTTTTGTTTCTGTTTGATATTTTTCAACAAGAGCACTAACAGTAATGTTTCCTCGTCAGAGTCCATGAATTAACTGCTGTCAAATAAATTTAAAACATCACTAGTATACAAACGCACGGCAGTCAGATACGCTTTCAATTTAGGCGTTTGGTGTCGGACGGCTACCGTACTACAGCGGCACGGCAGCTATAACCAGCGGCACGGTAAACGTGCGGCAGCCGTCCGACACGAAACGTCTAAATTGAAAGAGCCCTAAGCCTCTACATAACGCCCCCATTTCTGGGTCTCTTACTGCCCCCTGTATGTCTGTAGCGCCCACAAAGTGCCTTCTTCTTAGCGTGTCGATGGCAAAAATAATAATTAAATAAATATATTTTAAATTGGTTTGGCCCAAAATTCAGCAACGCGAATACTGCTCACTGACGCAGCCATTAGGTCCTCACGTGTGCATGCGGTGCAAGATGGGAGGTGAGCCATTGTCTGTGGGGAGACGCCGCATACACATCGGAGATCTGAGCCATCTATGAACCCCTACTGTGTAATGTAATTTCCCAAAGTGCCTTATCGCCCCTTTTGGGAAAGGCTGCTCTAGGTGTAGTCTGTATTTTTTACGCAAAAGAAGCTTAGCGTGACACGCTAATTTTAATATTTAAATTTTTACTTACCGCTGCTGACCCTTGGCGACCTAAACACTAGATAAAACAGTCAAAAATGATTATTATACTTTCGGCCACACAGCACGGAATGCCAGGCAGCATCTACAGGCGGCATTACTAACAAAAAGTCATGTCATTTATTGTATTAGGTACTTGGAATTGACATAAAACCTTCATAGTTTGATATTTTTGAGTGAAACTTTTTTCAGATCGCACCCATGAAGTTCTTCTTTTAAGAAATATGCAACATTTGATTATAGACTTTCCGTTGTTTTTTTTTAATTCAGGTTAGACAAGAAAGATGGATACTTCGAAAATTCGACTTATTTTTGAATACGAGTTCCGACGTCGAACTAACGCAGAAACCGCTTGGAATATCAATGTTGCGTTTGGAGAGGGGACTGCTAAAAAACAAAGAGTTTATGTTCCTTGAAAACGGAAGAGAAACAGAACAACAGAATCGAAAATAAAATTACAAAATAAACGTTAATTATTATAATTAAGAATATAGATATTGTAATATACTTACTTCAACCTCACATTTAGGGGTGTAACACTGAAAGAGAAGCATGTAGTTTTAAAATGATCGCATGCACGGTTCGGTAAAACTTCGTTTATGAAAGACGGTATCGAAACATTCTTAGACGAACCGTTTAGTTTGCAAACCATGATCAGTTAAAAAAAGATCAGGGGTAAAGCATGGCAATGTCCCCACTGCTGGGACACAGGACTCGTCTCTGAGAGAGGGAGTTAACCAGACTGTGCGCAAGTGTCTTGCCGGAAATGTATTTTGCGCAAGTGAC
The DNA here is from genome assembly GCA_951799385.1 of Hyppa rectilinea. NCBI lineage: Eukaryota > Metazoa > Arthropoda > Insecta > Lepidoptera > Noctuidae > Hyppa > Hyppa rectilinea. Next base: position 8,548,473 of record OX637325.1, read on the forward strand.
CTGTTACCTCATGGTGCGATTCCACCAAAATTATGTTCAACACATTTGTTCTCAAACATTTTGTGCTGAATTCCAACAGTGCACGTACTAAGCTGCAGATCCGTTTTCACCAGCAAAACTGTACATAATTTTTGTTAGCGTAAAGTACAGCACATTTGAAAATGTTTACTTGAGTGGGTCCACCGAAAGAAACATTTGTGACGTAGGTACACTACAATAGTGTCGCTCAGTGCTGCACAGTGGAATAGCGGCTTTACAGGCCACTGGCATGACACAGGTCTATAATTTTTTGGGTCTGGGACGTGCCGGTTTCCCTCCCTCACAATGGTGTCCTTCACCATTTTTGGAAAAAAAATGAAATAGCTACATGGACCCTGCCCAATCCTTCACTGAACAAAGGCGTGCTTATTTTATTTTATTTTTTTCATGTGGTTAGTCAATAACCTGGTGTCAGTTTTTACGATGCCCATGGGTCTCTGACTTAGCTACACACGCTGTTGAAAAATATCTCTCAGGCATGCCGGTTTCGTCACAATATTTTCCTTCACCGTTTTTAAGCAAGAGATAGAAAGTTTTAGTTATGTTGTGTTACTTAAATTAATTACCTTTTTAACGCAGTGATTAGTGTTTTTGGAAGATTTGTGGACGCGCTGCTTCGACGCCGATCCCGAGTGACGACCGTGGCCCTCTCTCAGATTTGTTTTCTCAGCTACTTCTGTTTGACTGTGTTTCGGATAGTGATGCTATAATGCAAAAAAATATAATTAGAGTACCGAATGCCTGCTAGAATCAATTCTATTTCTTGTTCATTTTGACGTTCAAAAGTGCCTTACTTGTGCCTATTTGAAATAAATGATTTGACTTTGACTTTGACTTTGACCTGCCAATTTCACCGATGCAACTGAACGTGATTATTAAAATATCTAAACTGCGTTCAAGAGCTGTTAGTGGCAATATTCCCCAACAACATGAACGTTGGCTCTTATACACGGTCTTTCGCAATTCAAAAAGTTTTGAAATAAAAGCCTTCTTTTTTTTGAGGGTGGCAAGTCATCAAATGACTCCTCCTTGCTCTGGGTGGAACGGAAGGAATTGTCAGACTCTTACTGACTAAGACCCATCCATGTTCCTTCCTTAACCCTTTATGTTCCTGGGTAGCGGTAGCCCTTTCGGACAATCCCGCTTAAAAATTCGCGGGCTAACCTCTAGCTTTTACCTTAAGGCCATGTATGCAGGAACCATAAACGAAACGTAAAATAAAGCCTAATTCATTGTTTGAAAAGTTGGTCTTCTCGTTATCGAATTATCAAAAAGACAGTGCGTTACACAATTTCAAAAGGTTCACCTTTATATTTTTCATCGGTTCCGAGTTTAACTCCTTTGGTTTGACCTGCTCTGGTAACTCAAGTGATTCCGCTTTACTTTTCCGTTCTTCCTTATTTTCAATTTCTTTCCGCATTTCTTCTTTCAATTGCTGTATTTTCTTCTCTGAATTCTTTTGTTTTTTCGCGAGCTCTTCCAAATTCAACGGCATTTCTTCTAACTGCAATATATCTGCATCTTTATCCTTTCTGGAGTTTTGATTCTTCTCCGGATTTTTTTCCTTCTTTCTAGGCCGTATGTCTACTGCTGCTTGCCATTGCTGAGCTCCGGCGGATTTTGGTTGTAACCGAGTTTCAATCTCTTTCAAAAACTTATCCGTATAGATATCTGCAACTTCAAATGCTTTCCTGTCTATAACTTCAAATGCTTTTCGTGGCCAGTTAATTTTTAACGCTCTGGGCCTTGTCCCTGATTTCCTTACTCTGTATATAATTCTTGGTTCCCTGTATATGTGGCAAAATACAAAGCTGAAATGATACGTTGTGAATACTAGTAGGATTATTAATTTGAATGTTTTACACATTTTTGACGTTATTATTGTTTCGATTGTGCAAAACACTGAATTGATTGCCCTTTCTTGCTATTTCATGGTATGAAAATTGATTATCTCTCGTGTAATTTCATTACATCTTCTCTGTGGTATGGGCATGTATGTACCTTTTGAATACTAAGAGAAATAACAGTGATTCTTAGGCATATTTTCTTGGTTAGCGGGATTGTCCGACAGGGTAAGCGCTTAGAACACAAAAGGCTAAAGAGGGAACATGGATGGGTTTAAGCCAGTAAGAGTCTGACACTCCCTTCCGCTCCAACCAGATGGGATGGCACCCAGAGAGGAGGCAATTAATGATAACTCTCCCTCAAAAAAAAACTTTTTTTTAATGTTAGCTACCAGATGTTTGCAGTTATTTTTAACTAACGAACGGCCCCTGCTTCGTACGACGCAGACAAGATTAGAGATATCAATTTTCCGTGTTATAGCCATTTCATATGATTGCCAAAGAATTATGATTTCAATAAACAGGCAATTAAGGTTGGTAGGCAATTTCATTGACAAATACTTTCCCTGACTTCACGGCTAGTGCACGCTTGGAAATTTGCCCGCGACCTTCGTGGTGATTGGCTTATCCAATTGCGTCGTATACTTACAACTCTTGACCCGACAGTAGAACAGGCATTTGTATGTTAAAATAAATATTATCGACGGGATATTCAGAGCTGGCAAAGTCCCATCGCCAAAGAGAAAGCGACTTCCAAACGATTTTCTTGCTCAAGAAAGGTACATAAGATTGTGAATACCGTTTAAGTAATGAATGTGCCTGTTATGGGATGCTCGACAAATGTGAAACATAGCAGGGTTATAATAAGGGTTTTTTTTAGGGTGGGATATCATCAAAATATTACTTATCCCGTTCTGGGTGGAGCGGAAGGGAGTGTCAGACTCTTACTGACCAAAACCCATCCATGTTCCTTCCTTAGCCCTTTATGTTCCGGGGTAGCGTTAACCCTTTCGGATAATCCCGCTAACCCGGCAGGCTTCGGCCTTAACGGGCCCCTTCTCGTATGCTGACCAGCTACAGACAGAATTATATTAATACGTCATCGCTGACTCTTCACACCTAAGGAGGAGCTCGTGGCTAAGTAATAACAGCCGTATGGGCCAATCTACCTGGTTAAGCTATGTTTGCCGGGGTTGGTCCGTGGAAAGGTGACCATCTTAACATAACAAGACTCTTCCGTGCGTCGGAAAGTAAGCTAAGCCGTTAGACCGGCTGTCATATGTGGTATTGTGACATAACCAATGTCATATGTGGTGGTGGTGTGGTATCTTTGACAGTCGTTACGGGTCGTCAGAAGCCCGAAAGTCTGACATCCAGTCTTACCAAGGGGTATCGTGTTAACCAGTTACTGGGTTGTGGAGGTCTGATAGGTAGTCGCTCCATTTAAAATACTGGTAGCATCCGGTTATATGGAAGCCGGCCCAAACATAATTGGGTAAAGGCTAGGCAGATTGATTTTGACTGTTCACACCGCCGGCGGAACTCGTTTGTCGCAGCGACAAGGCTATCAAAGAGAGTAATAACCCAGACACGCTCATTCGGCCGGTAAAATACTTGCTCAGACAGTTACGCTTGGTAGAGATAAACTACGATAACATGGCCTGCCCCTCCAAAATTCAAAACGTTTGAAAGTATTTGTGGAAGTACTTACAAAGCACCACCAATACTCACAACGCATGTTGCTGCCAGCCTGCTACTGAAGACGAATACTTAAAACTACATATATTATAAACTATCGTAAGGATGTGACCACAAACATTGAAATGGTAATTTGGTGAGGCGCGGCATGTTATCGTAGTATATCTATATATGTACGCATGATCCAGCTTGTCTCTTGCTGTCCTCCCCAGCGACGCCCTAAGCCGAGGTCCGTATCCCACTGAGGGTGCCCTTAGCGTGTAGTCGCTTAGTTTGTAAGTTTTATTAAGCCCTGTATGGTGGCTACAATTCTATTTTGGCATCCACAGGCAAGTCCGGTTAAGCAGTAGACAACCCTATGGTTGAACTGCGAGATGCCATTTTAAAAAAAAAACAAGGGACACCCGGATGGAACGAAGTTCCTTTCGATTAATTAGTGAAGGAATTGTAATAAAATTTTATGTCTTTTAAGTTATAACAATCAAAGAAAAATCAGATCTAAAATTAACCAATCAAAAAATAATGATTAAAAAGACATCATACTTTACTCCAAAAAAAGTGTCGTTACAACTTTTGGTCTTATTTTTTCCCGTCTAGCTCCCTTTCGCAACGCGCGATAGGGAACTTCGTCCCAAAAATCTGTATACACTGAACAAAAATAATCGTCGCGACACAACACTGTTCAATGCGAAATAGAAAGACGAAACGAAAATTACTGGCTTGCTTTCTATGAAAGAGAGAGAGAGAGAGAGAAAGACAGAGAAACACGCGCACGCCACACGGCTTACAACTCTATCAAAAAGTGTTGTTACAACTTTTGGTCTTAATTCCGTCTAGGCTCCTTTCGCAACGCGCGATAAGGAACTTCGTTCCAAAAAAACCAGCGGGTCGTCTTGCGTTTGCTCACTCTCTCCTCGGTGCTCGCCAACTCGATTTTAGTTGTAAATTCCACTAGCTTCTCGTTATTCGCTGGCAACGAGACAGTGCCTAAGCTTCAGACATTACAAGAGCAAGGCACATAACACGTGTAACTCGGTTGAACTAAACACATTACCACGATGTTCAGCGCTAGAAAACTGCCATATTGTGCTTAGTGCGTGCTACTGTTTGCTAAGTATTTGCACTAATATTTGTAACAGAGCTTATACTGCCACTAAGGGTGATGAAAATGTGGTTTTAAATACGTTTATTATACAAAATTACAGAACCACATCATACTATTACTTATAAAGGCGAAAGTTTGTAACTTTGGGTACTTTCCACCCTATTCCTCCATTCTGGCGAGTCTCTCCATTACATAGGGAGGATCCTCCAACCAGACAGGTGTTGCCTCTGGCAGGCTACTGCCCGACAACTCTTAGTCGGGGCTGAGTAACTATATATATAAATGTTAGATCTCGTGGTAAATTCTGCTTGCGCGATGTAGGATTTGTGTGACGTAGTAGTGTCTACACATGTCAGCTTTTTGACACTTTGCTCGCTATCATTGTAGTTCCTATGTATGTTATTTATTTCTGCATATTAAGCTACTGAACGGATCTGGATGGAATTTGGCACGGAGATAGATTTTAACCTGGTTAATAGGATATCCTTTTATCCCGTTAATACATTCCTGTGGAATCATTGACCACGGGCAGATGCCAGTATCACTAGATAGTATAAAACAAAGTCGCTTTCTCTGTCCCTATATCCCTATGTATGCTTAAATCTTTAATACTACGCAACGGATTTTGATGCGGTTTTTTTTAATAGATAGAGTGATTGAAGAGGAAGGTTTGTTGATGTGTAGAATTTTTCGACATATTATGCGGGCGAAGCCGCGGGCGGAAGCTAGTTATACATAAATAATATTTATTTTTGTATTGTTATAGTTTGGTCACGTTCAGAGGATGAGTGACAGGCGACTAAGAGGCAACAAGGCAAATATCTTTCTCTGTCTAGCCCCTTCCCAACTATGTTGAAGTCTGCTTCCATTCTAACCAAATGCAGCAAAATACCAGTATTTTACATGGAGCACAAAAAACTGCCGGGACCAACGGCTTAACGTGCTTTTAGAGGCACGGACGAATCTCGGTATGTAAAGATCCAACCCATCCACGGCCAACCCCGGCAAGCGTAGCTTAACCTAATGGGTCGACTTGTGCGGCTGTTATTACATAGCCACAAGCGACAAGACAGATGTGAGTGAATATACTCCCTACAAGGGCATACCGTGACTTTACTGGTGACGTTCTTCAGAAAGGTCAGGTGCGTAGTTCTTTGGCACTCGCAGTCGGCGTGCGTTTATGAACTAAAAGGAGGATGTAAAGATCGTATCATCATGTATAATATTAATATGAACTATGTAACCAATATTTTGTAACCATATTTTGTTTAAAAGAGTGTCCGTGGAGTTTCTTGCCCGTTCTTCTCCACATGTACCTACTGCTTTGGAATGGGCAACTAGTTTCATCTCTCTGACTGACCGACCTCTTGACAATTCGAAAGTGCCTGTAATTGGTTTATTTGAAAAAAATACTTTGAGTTTGAGTAGCTGATGTTTCTACCTATAACTGATCCATGGGAAGTAGGCGTGAGTAAATGGCGTGAGCATCTAGATGAACTTCGGCTCAGAGATAAATTTAATCAAATCAAATCAAAATATTTATTTGCTAGAATATGGGACAAAATGAGATGATTAATAAAAGATAATTAAAAGTTGTACTTGTCTTTACATTATTTCCATTGTGTCAATTTCTCATGCTCAATTTTTTAATTACCGTTTGTTAGATTTAACTGTACAACGCCTTAGATTATTTAACTCTGTTACGTTGTATCTTAGAGTTAAAACTAATAAAAAAACATGGAAGAAAAAGACATGTTGCGCCGACCCCAAATAAATTGGGATAAGGGCAGCAGAATGATGATGTATCTTAAATTAATAAATTAATTGTAAATAAGTTTCAGCATATCCTGCCATAGCATATAGCGTGTAAATGTATTCACACTCAGCGATGTCAATGAATCTACCGTATCTACAAATAACGGAATCGTTTATAACCTGGATGATAGGTTCAAGTTACTCTTTATCCTGGGTGCATCGTCTTCACATATAATGTCATAATTCATGTACACAAAACATTGTAAAACATTTTAAAAGAGCAACGGGTGAAATATTCTTATCCATACGAAACTACCTTTTGGAAGGGGCAACTAGAATCAATTATATTTCTTGTTAATTTTGACGTTCAAAAGTGCCTTTCTTGTGCCTATTTGAGATAAATGATTTGATTTTGACTTTAACCTGGTAATACGTTCCTATGGGATAATTTACGACATGCATGCAAAGCCGCTGGCTATATATATATAAAGTTACAGTTCTATCTCCACAATTAGTAGTCACGTAGTTGTTCTCGCGAGATGTCGCTTGTGTCGCGAGCGATTGACAACAACCTCGCGTCGAGGAAATTAAACTGTTAAACTGGGGGACGGTTTACACGACACGACTTTATAAATATCATGATTACGATCCTTTACTATTATTATCATTAACTATTATAGGTACAGGGTAAATAGAATTCATGGGCATTAATTTAAGGGGTCATTGTACTCATCATTATGAACAACTTTCACTACGGGAACCAATCTGAAACACAAAAAAAAAAATTGCTGTTCCCTAAATTGTGACGAGTTATGCGAGCATATAATGTATGGAAAATCTGATTTGTTCTAAGTCTTAATACATTATCATTATGCACTTCAAGTATATAAAAAAGAAGAGGAAATAATCCACGCTGTCCACAGGCAAAGTTCCCAAAAGGCAAGTTCTATTGCTACGTTGTATGGCAGTGCTGATTTTCATTAAAATATTTCCCACAAATCAGTCATCATTATCTGCCTAGCCTTTTCCCAACTATGCTGGGGTCGGCTTCCAGTTTAACCGGTTGCATCTGAATACTAGTATTTTACATGGAGCGACTGCCTATCAGACCTCCACAGCCCAGTAACTGGGCAATACGATACCCCTTGGTAAGACTGGCTGTCAGATTTTCGGGCTTCTGACGACCCGTAATGACGGTCAAAGATGCACAAATGACAGCCGGGACTAACGGCTTAACGTGCTTTCCGTTATTCCCACTACTCAGTATAAACCCTATTAATTTTCAGTAACATCTAATTCTGAAGAGTTATTATACTGATCGAGATTCTGTTTACATTGATTAAAAGCCTTTGGAACTAACTTCTAAGACACAAAATTGTTTGAAAAGGCTCCGGAAATTCCTTTACGTTAAATTAATTCCTTAGAAAATTCAAATAGACTAGAAACTTTATGATACAACACGTAAAATTGTTTTATGTAAGTCGCTTAAACATTGTTGTGATGTCATGTGTTTGAACATACATAAAATCACGCCTTGTTTGGCTTGGGCTTTTTTTTCGATGGTGGGAAATCATCCAATGACTGCTCCCGCTCTGGGTGGAGCGGAAGGGAGTGTCAGACTCTTACTGACTAAAACCCATCCATGTTCCTTCCTTAGCCCTTTATGTTCCGGGTAGCGGTAACCCTTTCGAACAATCCCGCTTACCCGGCAGGCTTCGGCCCTGACGGGCCCCTTCCATTGCTGACATCTCGTTGAGGCGCGCGTGGAACACGTACGCGCCGTTCGGCACGGGCCTGGTCCTGATCGGACGGTGAGCTACTCAGTACTCACAGTCCGCAGGCCCGCGCCTACGGTGGCCGGGAGTCGTCAAGCGGCTCCCAACGCGGTTGGGCTGAAGTGTACTTGTAGTACCCATATTTCGCCAGCAAGTCCCATGTTATAGGGCGCGTACCTATTGCCATCAACCGGGCACAAATCCAGGCTCCGGGCTGCTACTGAAAAGTTCTAGACAATAAATCCCAATAACACCTTGCCCGACCTGGGAATTGAACCCAGGACCTCAAGCTCAGCGCTTCCGATCATTAGACCTACAAGTTACCAATGTGTGTTTGAATAAAGCAAATAATCGGATAAAGTTCACTTCGAACATCACTGAAGTGGCCGCAGACAATTCGAATGCGAACTCTTTTGTTTTAAAAGTAAATCATCGCGGATTCAGAATGAGACATCGTTCAAAGGAGAAACCCAAACTCCATAGAAACTTGGGCCTGGTGTTACAGAGCTGGAATTTTGCCATAAATTAGAGCACCTAGGAAGATTTCACGAGCCCAATTTTCACGTCTCTTAGCAATGGCCAAATTGGTATAATCAGACAATGTTTACATGTTAGGTTATTTTTTTTCTTTTTTAACTGCCCTACACTAGTAATTCCTCCTCCCCTTAAACTCACATACACAAACACCCAGACCCGGAACAACTACATGTCTGTAGTCAATACAAATATTTGTTCCGTGCGGGAATCGAACCCGCTACACAGCGCGCACAAGAATCGCTCAGCCACCGCGATATTTAAATCAAAAATAAAAATGGAGGCTGTTTTCTACGTAAATATGAAATGCACATGCATCATGATGAGGTTTAGGTACCTACTTAAATAAAAAGCGGTAAATTCAGATTAATATTACCGAAAACCTCAGCAAAAAATCATGTTTGCTAGACCCACTTATATCAGTGATGGGTTGCATTTTTAACATTGTATTAATTACCAGGGGATTTGATGCTATCTCAAATTACAGTAAACTGAGATGGTAACAATAGGTTTTTTAAATAAAAAACCGTATTATTGAGATAGGGTTTTATTAATCACCTTCTTCGTTAGGATTATCATAATATAATAATACAGTATCTAGGAATTGTGCAGGAGGTAACCGACTACCGTGGTGCCGAACGAACGAAGAGAACGTCCACAGTGAATACACACTCGCCGGTGTCCTATAGGTGTCTGTTCACTCTCTTCTGGCCTATTTCCATCAAAGAGACACAGCATTGGCATGATTCCAGCAAACTGGACAGATAAAGTCGTTTTCATTTACCTGAAGCAAACATTTATCATTTGACTATTAGTTTTAGCACTAGCATTTAGCAATGAGCATCTGAGTGGCACATTTAGGTAAACATAAGCGGTTTTATTACATTCCCACTGCAAGGACACAGGACTCCTCTGAGAGAAGGAATAGGCCGTAATTAACTATGCAGGTTCAGTGCAGATTGGTGATATTACATGCTTACAAAAATGTTACGTTGTAGAATTATCGCATACTAACCGTTTGAGGCGCGACCCATTCCTATACAATTGAAAGAATCACTTAATCTTCCAATCTTCGCCTTCCTATTGTGTTGGAGCGGTCCGTTGCTATCCCACAATTAATGCACAAGCTCATGATACCGTATTAACCAGTAGTCAGAGGAGCAATATCCAGAGCCGGTTTTCCAGCAAAGGTCAGCAGGAATGGCAGGCTACGGTGTCCAATATTCAAGCGAGGGTCAGTCAGAAGGCAATCAATTTCGAAGTCCAGTATTCGAGCAGTCAGCAGAGGTTTAATATCGTAATAAATCTCGAGAATTTGAAAAACACATTCACTTGCGCAAAGATACGAAAAGCGAATGACACTAATTATAACGATGACAATTGGCAGACGTTGACATTGACATTTGCCGTTTACTAGTGCAATCCATGTTCAATCCGCGTTGCAATCGATTTTTTCGATTATTTATTTACTTTAAAGTTTTTTTTAATCGTGCTTACGTTAAAAAATAATTATATGCCTGATTTTTTTTATTTTACAATGATTTCAATATCTAAAAAGCAATTATACTAAAATAGTGGAGTATTGTTCAATTATAATTTGTAATTATCGACATCCGCTAAATCGATTACATTCTGTACGCTCTATTGTTTAATGCCAGTGTTTGCAAAGTAAGTGACGTATAATGAAATAAGTGCTGTAACGGTTTACAAAGGTTGTTTAAAACAAAAAATAGAAATGTACACTTTTTTTACACTTGGCCATTGTAATTGAGGCTAAGATTTAAATGGGTTAATAAGGCAGAATAGCAGATTTGTTTCGTACATATTTGATTCGTGTAACGGCTAGGCCCAGAAATGGGTTTCTCCTTTCGAAGTCTAGGGAATGACACGAACTAAACAGGTATTGTTGTGTCAAGTACGCCAGCACATCAAGCTATCCCTAACTGTCAAATTTTCTCAATTAAAAATGAACCTTATATCTTTGCAATAAAGTTGAAATACTATCAAAGAAATTTGACAGATTGTGGTAACTAAATGTGCTGGCCTCTGTACAGAAAAAAAACGATTTGTTGTGAAATCTCACCGGAAACATGATTTATCATTTACTAGCTTTTGCCCGCATCTTCGCTTGTGTTAATTAATATAGAATTTTACAATTAATTCGGGTTATGTACCTACTCTGTTTGTAATAATATTCAATCATGATTTAAAAGTCACGTGGCGCCATCTATTCTCGTTATTGAACTGTTTTTCGGAATTATAGGTACTTCATGTCCTTTTCTGTACCTACACCTGACAACGTATATCCAAAATTCCATGACGATCGGTGTGGCGGTCGACTGGGGCACGTCCAGTACCCGCAATCCACCTGGGACGTCTCCCACTTATGTTTGACGTGTGTGCCTTGCAACGTAGCTGGTGACACACGCCACCACGCACCCCTGAATGCGTCTCTGACCTCGTCCCTATGTAGGGGACTCTGACAAAGAAATAAGTACCTATTCTGTTAAAGAAATATAGCAGGGACCGAAATAAAACACTTGCTTCCTTTTTCTGCTCTTCGGTGTCGGCTCCTATACTTGAGTTGTTGCTTCTACGACGGTTGCTCTGCGACTGACTGGCGACGGGTACACGCGCAACTTAAATACCCGCCGCCTTTACCTTTCTGTGGCCCGCGATTTTAGACCTCTTTTTACTTTGATTTTTCCTATCGCCGACACCTTTGAAGCCATTTATTTACTTAACCTTATGTCGTATTTACATAATTTTTGGCACATATATTCCTTATACATAGCTTAATAATATGCCGCAAAAGTTTTAAACAATATACCTTATATAAAATATTTTCTAGAACAAAAACATCGAAAATTCACCAAGTCTCTTTGTTTACATTTATGTTTTATCCTATATCTTTGGAACCCTTTACTTGATTTTTACAATTTAAACGGATTTATTCGTTTTGAGCCAAGATCAATCCAAAAAACACCATGATACCTAAAATATCCTATAAACAAAAAATCATGTTTTCAAACTACGTAAATATTTTGAACATTGTAACAAAATCCTTTCAAACTTGAATCGAATCAGTCTTATTAGTCTTAAACCTATTCTAATATTATAATAAACGTAAAATCTGATTAATACAATTCTAATTAGCATAGTCTTACATGATTCTAATTAGAGTCTAATTTGAACTTTCACTTTCACACAATTTGGTTTCACTGATCTTTGATGTAGCGGTCCCTCCACTACTTGCGCCACGTTACCCAGATAGGGTCTTGTCACCGACATTCTCCCCCTCGTGCGCAGCACCGTCCACCTGGCTCGGCGAAACTCCCGGCACCAACAGCACCACTCTCGAACTGGGTCTTCGCAGCACTCCTCCTCTGGTCTCGACGTCGACGATCCTGGTCCGCCCATCTGGTCCTGGATACACTTGCTGGATTCTGCCGCGTGGCCAAGTGCACCTCGGCAGGCTGTGGTCGACGATCAACACGATGTCTCCGACGCGTAGATCGGCGGCGCCGCTTCTTCCCGTCGTCTTCCTCGGTAGCAGGGTGGGCAGGTATTCCCGCAGCCAACGTTGCCAGAAGTGGTCGGCAAGTCGCTGCGTGGCCTTCCAGGTGTGTCTGCCCACGAGCTCGCTGTCTTCGAAGCTGCCGATTCTCGTTGCGCCGCAGGATCGCCCAAGGAGGAAGTGGTTGGGTGTGAGTGCTTCCTCCTCAGGGTTCTCGGAGAGGTGAGTGAGAGGCCGAGAGTTGACTATATGCTCGGCCTCCAGCAGGAGGGTGTGGAGGACCTCCTCACGTGGATGCTTCTCGTGGAGTGTGGCGTCTAGTGCGGTTTTGATGGATCGCACTAAACGCTCCCATGCGCCACCCATGTTGGGCGCACCAGGAGGGATGAACTTCCATTGTACGCCGATCTTCCCCGCTTCTGAGATGAGGTCTTCTTGCTTCATAATGTCCAGCGCCTCCTTGAGTTCTTTGTTGGCGCCGACGAAGTTTGTTCCGTTGTCGGTGTAGATTGTCTTCGGCATCCCTCTTCTTGCAGCGAATCGTCGTAGCGCCATAATCATGCTGTCAGTGGAGAGTGAAGGGGTGAGCTCAATGTGCACAGCCCGGGTTGTTAGGCATGTGAACAAAGCTCCCCATCTCTTCTCATGGCGTCTTGCTACGGTGATGGTCATCGGGCCGAAGTAATCTATGCCGGTGCACGTAAATGGAGGATTGCTGTGCATCAGCCTCTCAGCAGGTAGGTTGCCAGTCGGAAGCTCTTGTGGCTTTGCCTTCTTTGCCTTGCACCACTGGCATTGGTGTTGAACTGCCTTGATTGCTGACCTCAGTCCTAGTACCCAGAAGCGTTGTCGGATCTCGTTCATCACTGTCGCGTGGTTTCCATGGTTGAAGTGGCAGTGGAGATCTTCTATTATGAGCCGCGTTATCTTTTCCTTACTGTCGAGCACGATGGGTCGCTTGTAGTCCCTTGTCACACCCTGTATCGCGTCGATCCTTCCTTTTAAACGCAGGAGACCATCTTCCAATGTCACGTCGAGCTTCTTTAGTCTGCTGCTGCCTTCCAGTTGCTTCCCTTGCTGCAGACACCTGATGTCTTCTTTGAAGCTCCTTTCTTGACTCTTTTTCAGCAGCAGACCTTCAGCTTGCTCTAACAGGTCTGCGTCCAGCGGCAAGTACTTCCTTTCTTTTCTTCTTAGAGGCCGCTGTTGTTTTCCAATCGTGACCGGCTTCTTTCCTTTTAATAATTTCCAGGTGGGATCTTCCTGGTTGACGTTGACCCTCTCCTTTTGCCTGCAGAGTTGGATGAATTGCAGTACTCTGGCAGTGGCTCGTCGGAGTCTCTTCCACGATGAAAACTTTTCCGGATCTGGTGCTGGATGCGCGATGCTTGCTGCTGTCGTGACGTGCGTGGTCTTTTCTTCTTCGGTAGTCTCCTTCTTGAAGGTTCTTGCCTCTGGCCAATAACTTTCTTCCTTTCGCAGGAACTCCGGTCCGGTGTACCATCGATGATTGCAGTCGAAGTTTTCCGGTACGTCGCGTGTCGCATCATCTGCTGGATTCTGCGCAGTAGGCACCCATCTCCAGTCTTGTGGTCTGGTGAGATCCTCTATTTCCGCCAATCGATGAGCCACGAAGGTCTTGAAGGTTCTCGGGTCCGTCTTGATCCAAGAGAGTACGATGCTGGAGTCCGTCCAAAAGGTTCTTCTTTCCACCTTCAGATCCAGTTCTTCTTCTATCGAGCGTGCCAGCCTGCTTCCCAGGAGGGCTGCTTGCAACTCGAGGCGAGGGATCGACACCGGCTTCAGCGGAGTGACTCGGACTTTCGCAGCTACCAGGCTGACGTGGTAAGTTCCATCTTGATCTTCTGTCCTCCAGTAAACCGTTGCCGCATACGCCGTCTCGCTTGCGTCTGTGAAGGTGTGCAGCTCCCCCTCGGTGCGACGTGGTGCCAGGCATCTCGGGATCTGAAGATCCTGAAGCAGCTTCATCTTCTCTAGGTAAGTCTTCCATGCCTCGTACTCCTTGTCTTCTATCTCTTCATCCCAACCGACGCCGCTTCTCCATATATTCTGAAGCAGCTTCTTGCCTTGGACGAGAACTGGTGATGCTAACCCCAATGGATCGAAGGTTGACATCACGGCGCTGGTGACTTCCCTTTTCGTAGGCACCTTGAGCCCCATGGCTATTTCTTCAGGCGTGTTTCTGAGATTCGCCCTGAAGCCGATGGAGTCTCTCCTTGTAAACCAGCGCAATCCAAGTGTCTTCTCTTCCTTCTCGCCAAGGTCCACTTCTGTCTTCTCTGCTGTTTCAGTCTTCAGGCCTTGTAGTAGCTCAGGTTGATTTGATGCCCATCCCCTGAGTTCGAAGCCTGCCTTCTTGTGTATGAAGTCTACTTGTGCCGTAACTCTTCTGCAGTCCTCTTCTGAATGGAAGCTGTGGAGATAGTCGTCCATGTAGTGATTCAGCTCGATTGCCCTTGCAGCTTCCGGGAACTGTTCCTTGTAGTCAGCTGCGTTTCGGTTCTTCACGTAGATTGCTGTGCTCGGAGACGAAGTAGCGCCGAAGATCACTGATGTCATCCTGTATTTCTTTGGTGACGCGTCGCGTTCATCTCCTCGCCACAGGAACCTCAGGCTGTCTCGATCTTCTGGCCTGATGCGCACTTGCAGGAACATTTCCTTGATGTCAGCTGCCACTGCTAAGGGTCCTTGTCGAAATCGTAGCAACACTCCAAAAAGCGACTGCAGTAGATCCGGTCCTGGCAGAAGAGCATCGTTAAGGCTTCTACCCTTTGACTTAGCTGCAGCGTCGAAGACGATCCTTATCTTCTTCTTCAGCGGGTGTACCACAGAGAAGTGAGGGAGGTACCACATCTTCTTGGAGTCTTCTTGTCCACCAGGTGCTTCTTCTGCATACTTGCTGTCGATTAGATGCTGTATCTGCTTGTTGTATTCTGCCTTCAAGTGGGGATCCTTGTCTATCTTCTTCTCGATGTTGATCAACCGGTTCCGGGCAGACGCGTAGCTCTCTGGCATCTGTTCTTCTTCATTCTTCCACAGCAGTCCAGCTTCGAATCGACCGTCTTCTAATCTTCTGCAAGTCTTCTCTAGGATGACGAGTGCTCTTCCCTCGGAGTCAGTGGTAGGTCTTCTTGGCTGCACGCCGAGCGCCTCGATCGCGAAGTGATCCTTCATGGCTTGATGCATTTCTTCTTCTGGCGTGTTGACGTGGAGACACGAGTTCAGAAAGTGTACCACTCTTGCATTTCCTGTGTCTGACCCATGGAGCACCCATCCAAGTCCTGTCCTCGAGGCAACTGGTTCTCCTGGTTTCCCTCTTCTTACTTCTTGAGTCACGATCAGCTCCCAGTTATCTTGACCGATGAGCAGCTGTGGTGACTCTTCTTCGTAGTATAGAGAGTCGGCAATCTTCTTCAAGTGTTGACAATCTTGAATCCTTTCCTTGTCCAGGAACTGTGGTGCAAGCTTCAACTCGTCGATAGTCCGGACTCTCTTCAGGGTCTTCTTACTTTCCTGATGAACCCCCTTGATTGCGAGATCCAACGTTTGAGAGTCCTTCTTCCTTATCAGCCTGCCTCCCACTGTCTCGATGACCAGTTCCTTTTCGGTTCCTTTGGCGCCGACCTCCTTTGCTACGCTTTCATCCAACAGGGATACTGTTGACCCTTCATCCATGAGGGCCAGTATCTTCTTTGATCCTTTTGTCCCGAAGACTTCAACTGGAACTATCTTCAGGTAAGCTCGTGCGTTGCTCATTGTGTTCACTGACGCCATGACACTTGCTACTTCTTGTGATTCTTCTTTCTTCTTGTCACCAGAAGTCCTTTCTTCTGTGTCGACGTGCAGCAAATGATGATGCCACCTCTTGCACTCCTTGCATGACGGCTTCCTGCAGCTCTCCTTCCGGTGCTTCCCTTGAAGACATTTGAAGCAGACGTGACTCTTCTTAACTGTTGTCCACCGATCTTGTACCGACGCCTTCTGGAACTTCTGACAGTCGACGAGAAAGTGTTCACCCTCACACATAGGGCAAGTCTTCTCCGAGTGTCTTGAATCCTTTTCTCTGAAGTCCTTTTCTTTCGTAGAGTGCGCCGCTTGTCGATGAATCCTCTTGAACCCGATCTTCTCTTCTGAAGTCGCGAAGGCTCCACATTTGTCTGCTTCTCTGTTCAGGAACTGCGATACCAGCACCAGGTTGGAGACTTCATTTTCTTCTGCTGCTGCTGCGAAGTCGTACCACCGAAATTTGAGGACGGTTGGCATCTTCTCCAATATTTGCTTCACCATCTCAGGTGAGTGCAGGTACTGAGGTTTCTTCAATCCTCGTATAGCAGCTACGCTGTTGTTGATCTGGCTTGCGAAGATGCAGATGTCTCTTGGATTTTCTTGAATCTTCGACAATGTCTTGATCTTTTCCAGTTCTGCCAACACCAGCGCATCTGGTCTTCCATATCTTCTTCTGAGTGCCTGGATCACTTCTAATGGGGATGCCTCCGAATACAGCAGGCTCTTGATGGCTTCTCTTGCATTGCCTTTCAAAGCTCTTCTTAGTCGCGCCATGTTCTGTACGTCGCTAAACATTGGAGCCGTATCTTCATATACGACCTTGAAGGCCAGCCACTCGCTGCTGTTGCCGTCGAAGTATGGTAGCTCGTGGATGTACTTCGGCTGTGATGCTGGTCCTCCTTTTGTGGCGAAGGCTTCTCTTAAAGCTGTCGCCAACGTTTGAATTTCGATCGTAGCTCCTTTGGTTGAAGAGTTCTCTTCAGGCTTCACCTTCTGGAGCTCTTCTGGTGGGCGCTGACCTCGCTGATACGGTGGTTCCATGTCGCCATCTTCTCGTATCGATGTCTCGATCCAGTTCTGCACTTGTGCTGTTCTGTCTTCCAGGTCTTCATCCACGGAGTCATCATCCTGGCACTGTGCCATCTCCAATCTGACGCGGGCTAGCTTCGCCGCAGCCTGGGCTTGCTTCAGCTCCAGGCGTGCCAATTCTTCTCTGGCTTCTAGCTCGCGTCTTCTGGCTGAAGAGCTGGTGGTCTTCGTAGACCTGGCTCGACGTGTGACCCCCTTCGGCTTAAGGGTTGTGGCAGAACCATCCACACCCTTCTCCGGGACATCTTCTGGGGTCTCGGTCGTCTTCTTCTGTGCGGCTTCCTTCTTCTTCTGTCCGATCTTCTCGGACGCCGCTGTGGTCGCAGTCGTATCCGTCGTGTAGGTAGTCATAGTCCCCTTCGTAGTGACGGTGTCTGAAGAAGTCTTCGTGCCCGATGAAGTTCCCGACTCTTCTGTTCCGGATGACGCTGACGCAGACGTGACCCCTTCTGACCCTGACCTTTCTGCCGCCGCGTCCCCTTCAGCGGGACGGGACGACGGGCGTAAGGGAGCATCCTTCTGCGACCTGGTCACCGGCATCTTAAATCTTCTTAGTCTTCTGAACTTCTGGACTCTTCTGTCTTCTTCCAGCAGGGATATCCGGCTCGAAGGACCAACTGTGGCGGTCGACTGGGGCACGTCCAGTACCCGCAATCCACCTGGGACGTCTCCCACTTATGTTTGACGTGTGTGCCTTGCAACGTAGCTGGTGACACACGCCACCACGCACCCCTGAATGCGTCTCTGACCTCGTCCCTATGTAGGGGACTCTGACAAAGAAATAAGTACCTATTCTGTTAAAGAAATATAGCAGGGACCGAAATAAAACACTTGCTTCCTTTTTCTGCTCTTCGGTGTCGGCTCCTATACTTGAGTTGTTGCTTCTACGACGGTTGCTCTGCGACTGACTGGCGACGGGTACACGCGCAACTTAAATACCCGCCGCCTTTACCTTTCTGTGGCCCGCGATTTTAGACCTCTTTTTACTTTGATTTTTCCTATCGCCGACACCTTTGAAGCCATTTATTTACTTAACCTTATGTCGTATTTACATAATTTTTGGCACATATATTCCTTATACATAGCTTAATAATATGCCGCAAAAGTTTTAAACAATATACCTTATATAAAATATTTTCTAGAACAAAAACATCGAAAATTCACCAAGTCTCTTTGTTTACATTTATGTTTTATCCTATATCTTTGGAACCCTTTACTTGATTTTTACAATTTAAACGGATTTATTCGTTTTGAGCCAAGATCAATCCAAAAAACACCATGATACCTAAAAAATCCTATAAACAAAAAATCATGTTTTCAAACTACGTAAATATTTTGAACATTGTAACAAAATCCTTTCAAACTTGAATCGAATCAGTCTTATTAGTCTTAAACCTATTCTAATATTATAATAAACGTAAAATCTGATTAATACAATTCTAATTAGCATAGTCTTACATGATTCTAATTAGAGTCTAATTTGAACTTTCACTTTCACACAATTTGGTTTCACTGATCTTTGATGTAGCGGTCCCTCCACTACTTGCGCCACGTTACCCAGATAGGGTCTTGTCGCCGACAATCGGTTCTGTGGTTTAGGCTTGAAAAGGTACTTAACAAACAAACTGACAAACTTACTTTCGTATTTATAATATTAGATATAGGATGAGATCGAACTGCTTTAAAATGATTTATCATTTATATTTTCTCCATCTATATATTTGTACTTTTTATATATGAAAGTTGTTTTATGAGTCTGTCTGTGTAATCGCGATGTTCTTCTAAAATACACAACAGATTTTGATGCAGTTTCCACAAAACACACATGTAGACAAAATACTCCGAAATGTTGATGTGTATAACACGTTCCTATTAAACTTTTATTAAATAATAAAAAAAAAATACGATATTGTAGTGATATTTATTTTAGTAGTATTATGTATATTTTAAGCAAGTGATAACTATACAATACGCACATGAAACCGAAAAATCAGAGGTACGTGCCTTGGGTTCGAACTCGAAACCTATGACTTGGCAGTCCGGCGGCCACACCACTAGACTATCACTGTTTTTTTTGCTTAAAACTACTTGCTTAAAATTGGTGAAGGAAAACATCGTGAGGAAACCGGCATGTCTGAGAGATATTTCTCAACAGTATGTGAAGCTAAGTCAGAGGCCGATGTAGCATTAAAACTCTGCCACCAGGTTAGTTACTAACCACACGAAGAAGAAGAAGATGTATATTCTCTTAGTGTATGTTCATATTTAAATTAGTATATTGTTTCTTAATATTAATGTATTATGTTTTTCTCTTCTAATCTTACACACGTTGTCTACATCTCTTTTATCTACTTTCCTATCGCAGGTATGCTGGCAGAGATTTCTTTAGAAATAAGCATCACCTTTTTAGGTATTTTCTGTTCCCTTCTTTTTGTCTGTTTTTATGTGTAAATAAATAAACGATAAAGAAATCATGATGTAAAGTTGTTTGAATTCGTGCGAAACATTGCCGGGTATTGAAAGAAGTTCATAACAAAAATAAATAACAGAAAGGATTTCTAGGAACTCCTCTTGAATATTCTTGGTTGAAGTTTGTTTGAGAACAAAGTCAGGGTCAAGAAGAGAGTTAAGTGGGTGATAGACGTGCGAGTAAGTACGCGGACTTATGGCTCGACGACCTTTTTCGCCTGTGTGTCACCATAAAAACGCGTACTTTAAAAGTGCCGCGCAAGTTCGCCGCCGATCCAATCGGTTTGAAATCTTACTTGTAGCTCATTTCGGCTCGTACGTGCGGCAGCACTGCGAGCCGCGAGCCACCAATTTTTTTTCGTCAGTTCATGCAGATGCACGAGGAGGGAAAAAGATAGAATTCCTAAATAACAGAAAGCTTCTTCCGTCGATGACATGGTAATACAGTGTGAGCCAGCTTCTCGTGTGTCACCAACGTCGAGCCGAGTAAGTTCGCGATCTTAAAAACCGCGTACTTAAAGTTCGCACGTCTATCACCAACTTAAGGCCCGTTGAAAATTGGTGAAGGAAAACATCGTGAGGAAACCGGCATGTCTGAGAGATATTTCTCAACAGTATGTGAAGCTAAGTCAGAGGCCGATGTAGCATTAAAACTCTGCCACCAGGTTAGTTACTAACCACACGAAGAAGAAGAAGATGTATATTCTCTTAGTGTATGTTCATATTTAAATTAGTATATTGTTTCTTAATATTAATGTATTATGTTTTTCTCTTCTAATCTTACACACGTTGTCTACATCTCTTTTATCTACTTTCCTATCGCAGGTATGCTGGCAGAGATTTCTTTAGAAATAAGCATCACCTTTTTAGGTATTTTCTGTTCCCTTCTTTTTGTCTGTTTTTATGTGTAAATAAATAAACGATAAAGAAATCATGATGTAAAGTTGTTTGAATTCGTGCGAAACATTGCCGGGTATTGAAAGAAGTTCATAACAAAAATAAATAACAGAAAGGATTTCTAGGAACTCCTCTTGAATATTCTTGGTTGAAGTTTGTTTGAGAACAAAGTCAGGGTCAAGAAGAGAGTTAAGTGGGTGATAGACGTGCGAGTAAGTACGCGGACTTATGGCTCGACGACCTTTTTCGCCTGTGTGTCACCATAAAAACGCGTACTTTAAAAGTGCCGCGCAAGTTCGCCGCCGATCCAATCGGTTTGAAATCTTACTTGTAGCTCATTTCGGCTCGTACGTGCGGCAGCACTGCGAGCCGCGAGCCACCAATTTTTTTTCGTCAGTTCATGCAGATGCACGATGAGGGAAAAAGATAGAATTCCTAAATAACAGAAAGCTTCTTCCGTCGATGACATGGTAATACAGTGTGAGCCAGCTTCTCGTGTGTCACCAACGTCGAGCCGAGTAAGTTCGCGATCTTAAAAACCGCGTACTTAAAGTTCGCACGTCTATCACCAACTTAAGGCCCGTTGTACATTGTACGATGTCTTACCTTACGGCGCACCGGAGAATAATTGTTTAGGCTTCGACCTTGATAGGAAAGTAGGTATTGATAGGTAAAAAACGGCGAAGGAAAAAATCGTGAGGAAATGCCTGAGAGATCTTTCTCAACGGCATGTGAAGCTAAGTCAGAGGCCCATGGGCAGCATTAAAACTCTGACACCAGGTTAGTCACTAACCAAACGAAAAAGAAAGAAGATTGATAGGTATGGAACACAAGTTTTCACATCTCTTTGTGACTTCTATTTGAAGTCGCAAAGAGATGTGAACACTTGTGTTAGAGTAGAAGAACGGGACCCGTTACTGCTGATTCCTGCAGGGTCAGCAGGATCCTTACAACACTGACGATCGTGCCAAGTCACGTCGAATTTATCGTAATTTTCCACGGCAAAAAAAAACGTGTGTGTACAACGAGTCTAAAGTACTTAGACTCCTTCTTGTTCTCCTAGATTTATATGAAAAAAAAACAAACAAAACAACTTGCATAATAGGAGCGTTCAGTTAATATCAAAGACGGAAAAAGTTTTCAAAAGATGCGAATGATACATGCAAATAGGAGTTTTATAAAGGGGCGTACAAACCAACGCATGTCCATTTTATATAATGCTTTATGTATTGAGGAGCTCGTGGCTAAGTTATAACAGCCGCGCGGATCGATCATCACGTTAAGCTACGTTTGCCGGAGTTAGTCCGTGGATAGGTGACCGTATTTACATATCGAGACTCCTCCGTGCCTCGGAAAGCACGTTGAGCCGTTGGTCCCGGCTGTCGTTCGTGGATCTTTGATAGTCGTTACGGGTAGTCCGAAGCCCGAAAGTCTGACAGCCAGTCTTACCAAGGGGTATCGTATTATCCAGGTACTGAGTTGTGGAGGTCAGATCGGCAGTCGCACCATGTAAAATACTGGTACTCAGCTGTATTCGGTTAGACTGGAAGCTGACTCCAACATAGTTGGGAAAAGACTAGGCAGATGAAGATGATTCATTAATATCAGATAGGAGATGCTAAGTACTGTTCTTGCCGCGTAAAAAAAATATAGGACAGTTGTATTTTCGATTCAAAATTATTGGAGTTTACGACATATTTACTCCACACGTTCGTATTTTGAAAACAAGTGATCACCCAAGTTAGCCCTCACCTTTACAAAACTGCGAAATAAACTTTCTTTTACACATGACTTCGTATCAAAGACGTTTTGTTCCGTTGTTTCGAGACGAATCGCTTTCAGTATTGTTGTCAAAAGAGGTATGGTTTTGACGTACACATCAATATCTTATGTTTGGTAAGATTGGCTTTTGTGGATCTGAAGATATTGTTTGCGTAAGGAAAGCTTCGGTTGGTAAAGTTATGTGAATAAATATGAGTAGGGGACCTACCTATTGTAATACTAGTGTGATTTTTATGGTTGTATTTGCAGGGGGCCTATGTAAGTGTCAATCGCTCCGTGTCGCTTCAATTTCGAAAATTGTTGATCGAACAATTCGTTATCTCAGCGATTCGGATTGTCAAGAACGCCACTTCTCAACGCATTTTTATAGGAATATTGATCAAGTTTACTTAGCGATCGAAAACGATTGATCACGTGACATTTCGAAAGCTTGTGCCAATTTCATACATTTCGGTTTTATCTAATTTCGTTGTCGTTAATGAGAATGTAACTTTGGCTAGGCTCCCTGGACCGTTTCCTAAAAAAATTGTCGATAGAAAAGATCTTTATTAGTTTAGAAACGTAACATAGCGTAATATCATCACGCCTGGTTTCATTGAAGGGTAGGGCAGAGGAGGATCTGTAATAGGTACAGACGCCAGCACATCAAGCTATCCCTAACTGTCAATAATTCTCAATTAAAAATGAACCTTATTTCTTTGCAATAAAGTTGAAATACTATCAAAGAAATTTGACAGATTGTGGTAACTTGATGTGCTGGCCTCTGTACGAGTAGAACGAGTCCCGTGTAAAAGGAGAAGAGCCTATTGTTATTAACTGGACACAAATCCAGACTCCAGGTTCCTACAACCCAGTCAGCTCCCGGACTCCTCACGCTTTGGGTGAAGAGAAGGGAGTGTCAGACTCTTACTGACTACATCCCACTACTTGTGTTCCGGGGCAGCAGTAACCTTTTCGGGCAATCTCTCTGACCCGGCAGATGTAGATACACTACAGGACTATTTAACAGTAATCATTGATACATACATAATAATGGAGAAAAGGCTAGTGCTTTCCCATTTAAGACACAAAGCTGAAAGAACGAGGTAGTTAGTGAGAGTGAGAGAATAGAGTGTGCTCCTGGTCGCACGCACTGGTCCACTATAACATCTCCCGTATCGTCTCCGCTGACTGGCCGTCGAAAATTCGATCTGGAACACTATTAGGTATTACAATAACAAAAAACCAAATCCAACGACAGATCGTACAGTGTAAACGGACTCGCTGTGTCTCGTCAAAATGGGCGACAATCAGTGTTAACGCGAACTGCCTCGCAACGCTTCGTGTGAATCGTACTGCAATGCCACGTAACATTACGCTCGCTAGAATTTAACTCAATGTTGTCAGTTTTATATTTAGATTTTTACTGCATAAACGCATACAATACAACATAATCATCCACTCTAAGAGAGAGAGTGGGCATAATGGATTATGACACACACACCCACACACAGACACACACACACACTCACACACACAACACACACGCGTGTCTGAGACATGTGACGCGTGGTGGACCACGCGTCACATGTCTCAGAATGTTTGGTTCCAGGTCATGCTGGTTTACTCACGATGTTTTCCTTCACCGTTTTGAGAGCAGCGGTGTTATAATGAAATGCACAAAGTCAAGCGCCTGCTTGGGTTCGAACTCACGACCTGCAACTCATAAGTCGAGGCCGATATCATTGGGCCACCACTGCTCTTTATAAACGCATGCCTAATGCCTAACGCAACGCCTAGAATGTTCCCATTGCTGGGACAAAAGCCTCTTCTTGTGCACAACCTCCAGTGCGGGTTGGTATACGTCACATGTTTTAGAAGTTTTGGTTCTAGGACACGCTATGGTATAATTACTAAAGTGTGCATTAGTGGTGGCAATTGGCATGACCGCCATGCTACGCTTGCCGGGGTTGGTCCGTGGATGGCTGACTGTCTTTACAAATCGAGACCCATTCGTGCCTCGGAAAAGCACGCTAAGCCGTTGGTCCCGGCTGTCATTCGTGGATCTTTGACAGTCGTTACGGGAAGTCAGAAGCCCGAAAGTCTGACAGCCAGTCTTACCAACGGGTATTTTATTACCCAGTTACTGACTGAGTTGTGGAGGTCAGATAGGCAGTCGCTCCATGTAAAATACGGGTTTTAGTCAGTAAAAGTCTGACACTCCCTTCCGCTCCACCCAGAGCGGGAGAAGTCATTGGATGATTTCCCAGCCTGAAAAAAAAAAGCCTAGAATGTTCCCACTGCTGGGACAAAAGCCTCCTCTTGTGCACAACCTCCAGTGCGGGTTGGTATACGTCACATGTTTTAGAAGTTTTGGTTCTAGGACACGCTATGGTATAATAACTAAAGTGTGCCTTTAGTTGCATTTAGCGTGACCGTCCTCTGTTATTTCTGAAACATTTCAAAATTCTTTAAGGTTTAAACCATCAGGGATTAAGGCGAGCCATAATCCCTTCTCGGCTAATTGATTAAACACTTTTTTGTGGAAACTCCCGCATGAATTTGTCTGTTGTTTATGGTTTAAGTTCTATACACACATGTCAGTCGGTCGATTCTGTAAACATCTCACCATGAAGAGTTAGGTGAAGTGTGCGGTCGTTCCCCCTAATGCTAGGGATTGACATTATTGACAGCTCACTTTAAACTCACTTCACCTGAGTTTTCACGGTTTTTTACAGAATAGCACTACAGGGCGTATCGGTGAGTAGACTTTATATGATCCGTGTCTGGCCCGGTGACGTTGCTTCAGTCAAAGTCAAATAATTTATTTCAAATAAGCAAAGGCCACCGAGACCGCCGCGCCGGTGACTACCGAGATGACAAGTAATAGAGAAGTATGGAAGAAAAATACATGTTGCGCCGACCCCAAATAAATTGGGATAAGGGCTGGATAATGATGATGAGGCACAAGAAAGGCATAGTGCCTGTCCTGCGTGTGCCACAGCCCTGTCACGTCCCGGCCACAGCCCTGATGTATACCTTTAAACAGGGTGTTGAAATAATGGATTAACTATAAACGACTTAGTATTAGAACCACCCACACGGCTTAAAAAAACAAAGGGTGTGGTAAATATGAGGGCGCTTTCAAACTTTGTCGTAACGATTAATTTATCGTTGGAGGACTATCGTCCCTAGCTGTTCCCATTATAACGACTGTTTATCGTCAAAATTATTTATCGTTTAGCGACTATCGTATCTAGCTGTTCCCATTATAACGACTGTTTATCGTCAAAATTATTTATCGTTTAGCGACTATCGTCTCTAGCTGTTCCCATTATAACGACTGTTTATCGTCAAAATTATTTATCGTTTAGCGACTATCGTATCTAGCTGTTCCTATTGGATCACGACGAGATTTTATCATATCATGGCAGTCGCGATTTATTCGATTTAGCCGTAAGGATTTATTATCGTTATACGACTGCCGTGCTAGCCGTTCCCACTGTCATGACAATCTGTCGTCACTGCAAAAAAATGTCGGAGACGACAGTAAATCGTGTCGTTCTATATATGAACACCTCCATTTAAACATGTAAGCCACGACACTTAAAACTACACGATTTTTTGTCGTCACGACATAGTGGGAACGCGCACGGGATAGTCCAGCTATTTGAAAGCCTATTTAAGTAACATAACCATAAGATAACATCACGCCTCTAATCCCCGAAAGGTTAGAAAGAGGTGTGCCTGTAGTAGTATAACCACGTTTAACCAGTTATGTTGATGTCGCATGTTAAGTTAAGTAATCAAGTTATTTTGCTTTTAAATCTTTACTCGATAGATTTGACTCCTGTTTGATCTGATCGAATATGTAGGTACATTTAGTAGAATATTAATTAGCGGCGAGTTTCCGAATTCTTTTTAAGTTTGTTACTCATTACTTGACTTAGAAATAACACCCGCACGGGTCCATCCACCAGGTTAAGCTAAGCTTGCCAGGGTTGGCCGTGGATGGGTGACCATCTTTATCTAGTTACTGGGTTGTGGAGGTCGGATAGGCAGTCGCTCCATGCAAAATACTGGTATTCAGCGGCATCCGGTTAGACTGGAAGCCGGCCCTAACATAGTTGGGAAAAGACTAGGCAGATTGACTCATTACTTTTGAATTGCATCATAAACGATTGGCTGAAATGTACCGATGAGCGGGGTAAGGTACACAGGCGAGCACATCAAGTTACACCGATCTGTCAATTTTCTTTGAAAGATTTTCAACTTTATTACAAACATATAAGGTTCATTTTCGATTGGGAATGTTTGTCAGTTTGCGATAGCTAGATGACTTGGCATCTGTACTTTACACGTATCTTTTCTTTTTTTATTTCCGGGGTGGAAAATTCTTATGGATGTCCTGCGCTCTGGAGGCGGCGGGGTCTGTCAGACTCATAACTAACTAACTAAAAAAACCACCCAGGTGGTGTCACTCCTATGCTGGGGGTCGCGGGAACGTACGAACCTTTCGCAACCCTGCTTTGTTTTGTTTTTTACTTAGCCTCCACTGTCCCATTGCTGAGCAAAGGCCTCCCACAAATCCTACCAGACATCTTTCTCTTGAGCCACCTCGATCCATCTTTTGCGGTATGCGTCTAGGTTGTCTCGCCACCTCTTCCTGGGCCGGCCTCGACGTTTATGTTTCCACATAAACAGTGCTTTTCACGTACAGAGGCTAGCACATCAAGTTATCACAATCTGTCAAATTTCTTTGATAGTATTTCAACTTTATTGCAAAGACGTAAGGTTAATTTTTAATTGAGAAAATTTGACAGTTAGGGATAGCTTGATGTGCTGGCCTCTGTACCTAAAAGCATCGGGCTGAAGCGCTATTTTGTAAAAATCTCACCATGAAAACGTTCGTGAAGTGAACCGTCAATAGTGTTAGACCCTAGTATAAGGTGGGATGACAGTTCACTTCAAGATCACTTTAACCCTTAGTTTTCACGGCCCGGGTAAACGGGATTGTCCGAAAGGGTTACCGCTACCCCGGAACATAAAGGGTTAAGGAAGGAACATGGATAGGTTTTAGTCAGTAAAAGTCTGACACCCCCTTCCGTTCCACCCAGAGCGGGAGGAGTCATTAGATTTTCCACCCTCAAAAAAAAAACCCTTAGTTTTCACGATGACATTTTACTAAATAGACTGGCTGGACTTAATTACTTAACCCCGGAATACATTTTAAAACTTGAAAAGCCCCAGTTTCTAAATTCCATGCGTTCTTTTTCTTATTAACAATAATAATTATGTGGTTCAAGCTTTACCGCTTGCTATAAAGTGTACCGACAGCATTTCCGTGTGAACAGCCCTATTCTGAAATTAAATTGCTTTTGGTTACTGCATGCAGGGTTTATGGTATATGTACAGAATTACCCTCCATTATGGGTATCGAAAAGGCGACGAAAGGATTATAGGGGAAAGATATAGCTCGTGTAATAATAACTTGCCTCTGTCAGCAATATATTTGCTACGACAAGTTATGATAGAGATGTTATTCTTTCATTCTTGTGATACAATAATAATGTATCCTTCCTTAACTACGTTAAAAACATTCGCAGTGCCCATCTCACTTATTGAAACAAACGGTAGGCGCTGACTGGTAGAAATCGTCGCGTAAGAAAAAAGCATGCCCCTCCATGCAAGTTTCTCGAAGAAAGTACAAATTAAAGGTTCTACAAAACTTATACTAGATGTCTCTGCATTAAAAACGCGTCGTAAAACAGGGCACGCCACGACAGTGGTGGTAAGGGGAGTGGCTAGGAGGCGTCTCGGCGTCCTCACTTCTGGTCCTCACCGGACGCAGATGTTTCGGGAGGTTCCTGCACATAATCAGGCGGGAGGAAACGCTCGGTGCCACCACTGCGAGTATCGCCCAGAGGACACGGTGGCGCATACGGTGGAGATCTGTCCAGCTTGGGCTGAGCACTGCCATGTCCTCGTAGAGGTGATTAACGGCGGCGGCGACCTCCCACGGATGGATGAGGGAAAGAACCTCCACCGCAGGAGACGCTCCGGGCGTCGGCAGCCGCGTGACCCGGCGCGGCGTAGGTATCCGCGGGCCTGCGGATGGTGAGTAATGGGTAGCTCACCGGTCGATCAGGACCAAGCCCGTACCGGACGACGCGTACGTGATCCACGCGCGCCTGAAAGTGATGTCAGCATAAAGGTAGGGGCCCGTTAAGGCCGAAGCCTGCCGGGTCAGTGGGATTGTCTCTCATCAAGTCAGTTCAAGGGTTTCCATGTTTGAATTGCCACAGGGCAGGCTGAAACACTGGCTCTTAACATAGCAATAGCAAGTGAGAGCAAGGGATTTAAAGTTTCTGTAGTTTTAATGCTGTGGTTATAATTGGAATATTTGTAAAGAAAGTTTTGAGAAAAGTTGCAAATTCTTCAGAAAAGTCGATGTTATCGCTAATGAGACCGCGAGAAGTTTCCAGTATTATGTATGTCTTCTGTTCGTATTCGTTTCATTGTTAATAATTTTCAAAAAACACTTGATTTTATTGTCTGGACAATTTAAATTATATTTTAACATATTTTTCATTTTTTTTTGCTCTCCGAAGTATAGAGGAATCTCGATATGTAAAAAAGGTCACCCATCCACAGATCCATCGTGGCAAGAGTAGCTTAGCCTGATCGATCGACACGTAACTTTGGTATTACTGGGCCATGAGCCGTGGATCTCATAATATACCTTTGCCCAATCCGTCGGGGAAAATAGACGTTATGCCGTATGACATAACAACAATAATTGCTTGTCCAATTCGTCACAGCAACAGAACAAATCCCAAATAATATTAGTGACAGAACAAACGTATTACGAAGTAATCCTAGTCACATAAAGATACTTCTAAGTGTCGGTCCCTTGTCTGACCCGAAAGATTATAGTGGACATTAGTTTTTTGTACCGACTGCTGTTGCTATGTGGTAGATTTTAACCGTCTTACAAAACGAGTTCTTTTTTCAAGCCTTTTTTTTTCGAGTTTGTGAAATCATCAATTGACTACTCCGGCCTCCCGCTCTGGGTGGAGCGGAAGGGAGTATCAGACTCTTACTGACTAAAACCCATCCATGTTCCTTCCGTAGCCCTTTATGTTCCGGGGTAGCGGTAACCCTTTCGGACAATCCCGCTTACCCGGCAGGCTTGGCCCTGAGGGGCCCCTTCATATGCTGACATCTCTTTGAGGCGCGCGTGGAACATATACGCGCCGTACGGCACGGGTCTGGTGCTAGGTTTAACGAGCCCCTTCCTTTTTCCAAGCCTGACCTTCGAGCTTGTTATTTATTTCTATTTTAAACTTTATTTAAAGCCCGAGTAAGTTTTTAATTCATAGTCGTCAATTTAGACTCAAGTTTGATGTCAGTTTTTGTAATTAGAACTTTAACGTTGTCGGAATTAGAGTTCGAAGTTCAAAAATGACTCGATGCCGATGGTTTAAAATTGGTTCTAAATATTAAGATTGTTTTCTATAGGCTCGTCCGTTAGCTCGGTATTTCCCAACTAGGTACATTGAGGTTGGCTTTCAGTCTAACCGGATTAACTTTTTTGTGAATGGCATCTCGCAGTTCAATCTAGGTGGTTGTCTACTGTTTAACCGGACTTGCTTGTGGATGACTCAATATAGGGCCCATCCAGGGTTTAAAAAACTTACAAACTACATGCTAAATGTACCCCCTGTGGGGTACAAACCTCGGCTAAGGGCATCGCTGGGGGAGGACAGCAAGGGACAGGCTGGATCAGGTACTACCGGATACAGCTGAATACCAGTATTACACACAACCCAGTTACTGGGTAACACGATACCCCTTGGCAAGTCTTGTTGTCAGACTTCCAGGCTTTTGTATTTCTAACAACTGTATATAATAAGTCATTTTATAATGGTTTTATAGTGGCGATTTTTACCCATTCTTCTCAATACGAAACTTCTGCTACTAGGTATGTAGAAACAATACTATTTTCTTGTAAGTTTTGACGTTCAAAAGTGCCAATTATTTAATGTCTTTTTGAAATATTATATGATTTGAATTTAATCTTATAATTCACAAAAATCATTAAGATTTCTCTCTCAATTTTCCGTACTTAATTGGTTTTCATTTTCAGAATTTCAGTCTTATTAATTACTGATTTGTTACGAGAAGTGTAATAATTGGGCTCAATTAAAAATAAAATAAATACGTATTAAATATAAATGTGAGATGGATGTATTTTTGGTTCAAACAAAAAATTTTCACTGGTAAAAATTTGATATGTGTAAACTCGGGTTCGTTATAGATATAATAAATCCACGTGTTCAGAGTAAAATGAAACATAATTATGTA
The DNA here is from genome assembly GCA_951799385.1 of Hyppa rectilinea. Classification (NCBI taxonomy): domain Eukaryota; kingdom Metazoa; phylum Arthropoda; class Insecta; order Lepidoptera; family Noctuidae; genus Hyppa; species Hyppa rectilinea. Next base: position 8,579,130 of record OX637325.1, read on the forward strand.
TATCTCTGATGAATTAAGGTTTTCAGTTTTCAACCTTCCACTCCTTCGGCTGTCGTAAACGAATGTAATATACATACGAAATCGGTATTTTTTTAAGCTATTAGTACCTATATGGAAATTATCTAAACTAATCACTACATAATATAAAACAAAGTCGCTTCTGCTGTCCTAATGTCTGTATGTATGCTTAGATCTTTAAAACTACACAATGGATTTTGATGAAGTTTTTTTTTTCAAAAGGATGTATAATAACATGCAAAGCCGCGGACAGAAGCTAGTTTTATAATAAAACTTACCGTTTTGCTGGAAATCGCAAAAAAAAAACCGTTTTTGACCCTGAGTATTTTTTTTTCCCAGGAATTGGACCGATTAGGACTTTTCAGATTTCATTTTTATGATGGTGTTTTCAACAATCCTACCAAGTTTCAGCTGGATGCGATTAATTGTATCCTCGGATGTCTAAACTGACCGGACTATTTATAGGAATGTATTGTAGGTTCCTCATTACTAGAATTCCTTAATTGCTATTCTGTATACATCTCACCGTGAAAACACAGGTGAAGTGAACTCGAAATGAGCTGTCAGTATTCCTTAGCAAATAAAAAAGAAAGATAAAATATTTATTCAGCACAAACAGGACGCACAATTATAAAAATAAACAAAAAAAAGGCACATACTATATCCGTGCAAATCAGCTAAAAAACCTCGTATTCGGCAACATCAAAATCATTGACAGTTGGTATCGCGGCCATGGACAATGGATGGACCACAGACAAAAACTGACAACCTAATCAACATATTGAAAAACAATCTACCTGCCTTTTCCCAACTTTATTGAGGTCGACTTCCAGTCCAACCGGATGCAGCATACCAGTATTTTACATGGAGCTGCCTATCTGATCTCTGCAACCCAGTACCTGGGTAATACGATACCCGTTGGTAAGTCTGGCTGTCAGACATTTGAGCTTCTGACGTCCCGTAACGACTGTCAAACAAGCACTAATGACAGCCGGGACCAACGGCTCGACGTGCTTTCTGAGGCACGGAGAAGTCTGGGTATGTAAAGATGGGACCCATCCACGGACCAACCCCGGCAAGGGTAGCTTAACCTTATGGATCGATCCGAGCGGCTGTTATTACTTAGCCACGGGCTCCTCCGTAATAATTTACGTTAAACATCCTGCATTAAAATATAGTTTCCTATACCCGTGGTCTTCAAAAATATTAAATACACTTGGGAAGTTGCGATGTAACCACATCACAAGTATCTTGATAATTTACCGGGAAAGCCTCGATTTTGTGCTGTAAAACAATTGTATGAGAAAAAATAAAAATATTTTTTTTCAGTTATGCCACAAAACCTGATTCTCAGCTTTCATACAGTTGCTGCATCATTCAGTTGTATTTGAATGAAGATGCAATGTATTATAAGTAACATCAGTCTGGCTCTAAAGTCCCAGAACACTTCATTTCCTTCACAACTTGCCTCACAATATCAAGACTTCAACGCTACACTGTTCTGGTTAATAAGGATGTCGAACGCAGAGACTTTACCAAGAATAAAATATAATTCTAATATGCTTCCGCCCGCGGCTTCGCCCGCATAATATGTCGACAAATTATACACATAAACCTTCCTCTTCAATCACTCTATCTATTAAAAAAAAACCGCATCAAAATCCGTTGCGTAGTTTTAAAGATTTAAGCATACATAGGGATATAGGGACAGAGAAAGCGACTTAGTTTTATACTATGTAGTGATTACACAGGGAGAAATTGAATTCATGGATTATTTTAAGGGGTCATTGTACTCATCATTATGAACAACTTTCACTATGGAAGCAAATCTGAAATCGCGATAAAAAAATCAGCTGTTCCATTCATTATGACGAGTTATGCGAGCGTAATGTATATGGAACAGCTTATTTTTTTTTTCGTGATAAACTCAGGAACTCGCACATGCATTCAAAAGTCATTGATCCAAAATAAATAATATTAAATATTGGTTATTGTCTTTGACATACCTCGGAACCCTTGGAAGGCATACAAGGGGCCTTTAGATCATTTTAAATGGTGAAGAGGCACCAACAGACGATTATCCCTGAATGCAAGGATAACCTCGGTTGGTGCAGGACTATAGCAGAACATGAAAATAAAACATTTCAAGCTATGGGGTTGGTTGGCTATACTGGATTGGGTACCTAAAACTATGGAACAACGGCGGATTTGTATAATATAATATTAACTTATTAGTTTAATATTACTAACAGTGATAGCCTTGTGGGGTGACCGACAGACTACCAATTCTTAGGTCTCGAGTTCGAACCCACCTCTGACTTTTCGGATTCATGTGCGTATTGATAATTATCACTTGCTTTAAAAACGGTGAAGGAAAACATCGTGAGGAAACCAACATACCTGAGAGAGATTTCTCAACATGTGAAGCTAAGTCAGAGGCCCATGGGCAGCACAAAAACTTTGACACCAGGTTAGTCATTCCACACGAAGAAAGAAAAAGAACTTTAATATTATACAAATTCTCCATAAAATACTTCAAGTTACTTATAGATATTTTTACGTCTAGCAACCCTAGTAAGTACAATGTCGCCGCCAAACTGAAAGTCTCCTAAATCATTCGCAAGAGGTATGGAGCGAAACGTTAACGCGTATATCATATGAATTTATTTCTACACTTTGTAGCCTTTCGAGAAAAAACGTCGTATATAAATCATTGGCCATTGTTCTGTTGCTAAAATCACATCGATCATTGTCACAGATGTGATAGAAATTGGTTGTATCTTCTTTTGTCGTGAAACTAATGTAAACAGACGGTTTATTCTATGAAAGTCTCACTTTGAAAACTTACGTGAAGTTTTTATCTATACTAATATTATAAAGATGAAGAGTTTGTTAGTTTGATTGCGCTAATCTCTGGAACTACTGGTCCGGATTGAAAAAATATTTTTGAGTTGGATAGTCCATTTATCGAGGAAGGATATAGGCTATGTAACATCACGCTACGACCAACAGGAGCCGAACAGCAGGTGAAACCGCGCGGGTGGAGCTAGTTCTGTATAAATCTAAACGTGTAAACTTAGATGAAGTGAGTGCCAGACCCTTACTGATTAAAGCCATCTACATATGTTCCTTCCTTAGTCTTTTGTGTTGTAAGCGGGATTGTCCGAAAGGGTTACCGCTACCCCGGAACATAAAGGGCTGAGGTAGGAACATGGATGGGTTCTAGTCAGTAAGAGTCTAACCGTCCCTTCCTCTCCACCCAGAGCGGGAGAAGTCATAATGAATGATTACCCAACCTCAAAGAAAAAAAAAACCTTTTGTGTTCCGAAGCAGCGGTAGCCATTTCGGACAATCGCGTTGACCCAAATCCTGACATTGTAATTAATAAAGTGATTTGTTCAAACAAACTAAACAGTAGTTATGTCCCGACTATTGGTTTTGTCTATAAGTCGACTGACTACATTGACTGAACTATTGGATATATTTCATTGAATTTTCTTATACAAACTGGGTACATCACTAGTTATAAGCAGTTTATTTTACTGTCATACACACCACCGTGTATGTATTTGTTTCCGCGAGTGTAGAAGGCGACATTACTTACGTAAACCATGACACAGGATCTGTTTACACGATTCAGATCAGTCACAATAAAGTGTGTTTTGTTTAATTACGTCAGCACTCTCGGAGAAATTGCTTGCCATGTCATCTGATCTTTATTATCCTCTCACTAATCTTGCCTGGGGGGCTAATAACTGCGTAAATAAGAGATTGCTTCGATATTTAAACATTTGTAAAAAAAACTCCTTTCTTAAACTTTTGAACGCCATTGTCACATATACGTGACAAGCAAGCGCATGCCCTTTACACCAACGACACAAACATGTGACAATAGCAACAACCCTATAACACGAAATAAACAATTAAATCAATACTTTTGTATGTGTTTATGTAGATATCTTAAAAATTGAAGCTTTCGTATTTAATGACATGAAACAAATTCAAAGACACCATGGATATTGGGAAATTCATGATAACAAGAAGAAATAAATTTGTAGCTTGGAGTGGAGTGGTGATGGATTTTTTTAAGACAAGCTGTATTTTTTCTATGTGATTTCAAATTTCACTTTTGACCGTGTCAAATAGCCTATTTGGAATTTGTTTTAACCAAGAATTATTAATTTGTTATAATAGGTTCATAGCACACATCTATGAGCTCTTGAGCACGTTACTCTGATAAATTAACGAGTTTAAATAAATATAATTACAGTTTTAGCGTCTTTTCCTCCACGCCTTAATTTTTTTTTTTTTTTTTCTTTTTTTTTTTTTTTTTTTGGCAGGAGTGGGAAATCCTCATGGACGCCCAGACTGGCCCACTTGTGAGCCAGTCTGGGCAGTGCCGGACTCTTACCGGCTAAAACCCACTCCTGCCCTTGCTAGTGTCCCTCTGACTTGATCAGAGACCTGGTTATTCCATTGTTTGTTATATTGTTGTTCCTTGTGTAGGTTTATTTTTTCCTTCGGTCCTGTGTCAGGAAATGGAGAGCTCTTAAAAGTAGTAGCATCGCTTTTTGCAATTATTTAATTATTTTCCTTATGTTTATCTGTTAACTATTCTATTTTATGTACTTAGCATTTTAAATATTCTAATAATACCCTAAATTTTATCTCTAGTATTTTTGTATTTTTATTTATTTTTGCTTATCCTATTGTTCTTATTATCTATATTTGTTTTACTATATTTATATTATGGCTATGCTAATATATCTATAATATATCGTATAGACATTTTTTTTTTTTGTTAATGGCATCTCGCAGTTCAACCAAAGGGTTGTCTACTGCTTAACCGGGCTTGCCTGTGGCTGCCACAAAAGAATTGTAGCCTCCAGCCAGGGCTTAATAAAAACTAAAGCTAACTTACAAAACTAAGCGACTACACGCTAAGGGCACCCCCTGCGGGGTTCGGACCTCGGCTTAGGGCGTCGCTGGGGGGGGACAGCAAGGGACAGCTGGATCGGGGGTTTTTAAAACTACTGGCTCAGCGGCAACGCGGGCTGGCTCGAGCAAGGGTCGGGGGGATGGTAATGGACAGGGTCGTCGCGACGGGCCTCGACGGCGAGGACGGAACGACGGAAATTTGTGTCTGTATGCTGATCTAACAGTGCTAGTAGCCGGGCTGCTCTCCTGGAGGAGAGTGGTGGCATCGTCGGGGGCAACGAGGGTATGCCGTGGACGGCGAACCTTACTGATGCGGGACGGGGTATATCGGGAGGCAGGGGATTGCGGTGCTTTATGGCAGTGTCAAAGAAACGCTTCGAGAGGCGTTTCATGAACTGCTGAACTGTGGGGAGTTTAAAATCTACATGAAGGTCCATGTTACGGACGTAAAAGGGAGCTCCTGAGACCCTACGGAGGAACCGGTTTTGTAGTGTCTGCATTCGATGCAGATACTTGGGTTTGGCGTGGGCGAAGACGACGCAAGCGTAAGTCATGATGGGACGGATTACAGCCTTATAGAGACGCAGTTTGCACCGGAGTGACCGTATAGACATACTTTCTTATTCTAGTTTTATAAGTTTTAATTCCTATACTACATATTTTTAAAACTATTTTGTGACACTTTTGTTTTAACTTATTTCTTACAACTACTAATAGATTGAAAACGGGTATAGCTACTTTACATTTTAAAACAAAATTTTTCTGCTTAATGTTTTTAATTTTTCCTTTTTGTTTCAGGAGGTGCTCGGCTATCTGCGTGTTCCGGATTGGTGCAGCGATCTGAATGTACCGTTTCCCGAAATTTTCCCTTCTTTGCAGCTTTGCGAGCCCATTTGACCACGTTGGCAACATAGGTTTGTTACAAATTTTCATTTTGTTGTCTATGTTGCCGCTTCCGGTTTTATGGCTCGCTGACTTCGTTTGCTGGATGTTCTTGATGAGGACAGAAGAATCTACCCGACTGCCCACTTCAATTTGAGTCACTTTCTTATGAAACTGGCTCCAAGTTCTTTCTTTTGTTGTGCAGATTCTTCTGTTCTCGTGATTCAAACAGTTAAATGGGTCGATTCGGAGCTCACTGCACTGGTTTTTGTTTCCGGTTTCGGCTGGCTGCACTTTACCAATACGCCACCGCCACGCCTTCATTACATGATATCAGGTACTCTTCACGTCAGATGGGCATTCACTTATGGAGCTCTCAGAGGTAGAGTAGCGTAGTGTGTTGTAGGGATTTCTATCCTAAAAATAGAAACACACGGGGCAGCAGCTATTGAGTTATATTACTTTTAAAGAATACATGTGCCCAGCAGCACGGCTACTGACAGACTCCTATTAATTTCTTTTATAAAAACCTACCTATAAAAATATTCTATCATTTTGAAAGGTCGAATGCTGTCAGTGATATTCTAATCGACAAAGCTCTAAATTCTACAAGGTTTCACTTAGGCTCTACAATAAACATTGTTACCAGTTTCTCAGTAATGATATATTTGAAAACTATACTAACAGAATATACGTTTACCATTACTATGTAACATAATTTAGGCATTACCTACTTCCTTTTGCTACTATCATTACAAATACTCAAAAAAGTGCATCTTAATCTACATTATTGGAGTATTAAAGGATTTCAAATCAAGAAAAAGTGCATATAGTTTAACAATAACATCACTCCTTGTTTCCCCCTAGGCAAATATGTACAGCACACGAAGTTACCACAAACTATCAAATTTTGTCAATCGATTTTGAACTTAACCTTCAACGATTTATAATTTATAATCTTTTGGAGAAATTTGACAGACTGTACCATAGTATATATACAACAAAGCAATGCCATTGATGTTTAAGTCCCTAAAAATAGAGGGCGAGTCTATTGCTATCAACAAGACACAAATCCAGACTCCGGGCTGCTACTAAGATATTCCAGATAAAAAAAAACCCAATACCACTTTGCCTGACCTGGAAGCCGAACCCAGAACTTAATGCTGAGTGCGCTGGCGTCCACTATACCAGTATAGTATTTAGCACTTGTTACCAAAGATTCTGTGGATTAATAATCAAGACAAACAATCGACTTTGATAAGGTTAAAAGGAAAATTAACAAGTTCCTTTTTAGAATTGAAATATCCGCTTGTTAAACAAATATTATTGTCGCATCCCTAGCTATGCTATGTAATACGAAGTTTCTGAATAAAATATGTTACAAGTGTCCTATTCTATTCTATTTTTTATCTATTGCAATAAAGCCGATGCCGACCATTCTATCAAGTACGCATTAACAAAGAAAAAATAATAATAATATGAGAATGTTAAAATAGTTCCTTTCTAAACGCAACCTAATTGTGACATGACATCTGTCATTATGGTTTTGACATATCCTTATGTCACATGTACTTCCCCTTTCTTGTCGTAATAAATCACGTATAATCTCAATGGAATGGCTGTGAGTAAAACTGTTCCATACTGCAGCATGACTTGGATCCCTTTACGAATACTGCGACGTCAGCTAGAAGGTGACCTCAGTTTTTTAAATAGCCACTCAATCATAAATTTCTTTCGAATATTACCGTTTTGATTTTATAATTTTTGTTCTTCTTGTAATGAAAACCAAATAGTTTTAGACAAATATTTGTACGACCTGCAAGTATTTGTTCTGGGTCTGGGTGTTTTTCTATGTATAATATGTATGTATTTACAAATAAAAATAATTACAAAAGTAGTTTTTCAGCCATCTCGTTACGATAGCACAAGCATTAGGTTGCATAGCTTGTATTATTAGATATTATTATTAAATATATTATGTAACTTCGAAAGCAACATAATGTATTACGTATTACTGTTGTATGCTCACATATATTTCCAATCCAATTCTATACGCGAAGACTTGTAATTGGCGTCCTGTTGACTATGTTTACCTTTTTATTAGGTTTTTAAGCTGTAAGTCTTCCACGTTTCAATAAATAAATAAATAATAGTATTATATTTCGAAATTGAATGTAGTATCAGAAATTTAAATTACATAATTTATAAATGGTAATGATTAAAATTAGTCTGGTTTTTACAATTATCGACAACTTCGAGAATATCAGCGCCCATGTCACACTCATAGCTAAAGATAATCTATTAAAAAAAAACCAAAGAACCTGATATTTCACAAAAAAAAGGCTACACGTAAATTGATTCGCACATCTTATGACACCTCACGCGACAAACATCAACAAATATTGCTGAACCAACACACAAAAAAGAAAGGAAAATTGCAAGGCCGCTAGGGGCATCAATTTTGTCCTGATGTGCACTGAAATTTTTCCGACAAGACGTCAGAGGGAAAGTGCGGGGCGGGAAGGGGGGAATCAACAGTTTCAGTAGGCTCGGATACATCGCTTTGAGCCAGTCTGCCCCCGTCGCTTGCCGCGGGCTGTCGTGTTCCCCGCGTGTGTGTCCGTGAATTACGACTCCTGAAATTATATAAAAAATAAGTGCTGTTTCTAATTCAGTGTTATAAAATTCTTGTGTGTATTGTAATTTATTTGAGCTTCTTGTGTAATGAAGCAAAGGTATTAAATTGTTTTTTTTTTCGAATAACTTTTCACTTGCACGGGCTGAGGGTTAATCGTGTGTGATACTATTGTTTATTATAAAGATCTGTTTTTGAATTTACTCTTTCTTTTTCTTGGTTGTGGTTTTTGGAGCGGTTGTGTCTGGATTCAAAATAAGAAGGTGAGTTATAGAATACTTATATGTATTTGATTTACTTTTATTCGATTTTAGTGACGGTTTCGAATTTCGAATAGTAGAACGAAATATTATTGATACCGAGCTACAAATTTTACGAAATCGCACGTGTTCCGCCCTTCCCATACGCGATGAATAGCCCTTTTAGAAGGCAATATCAATCATCCATCCATCACTCGACACGTATGGAAAATGTTCACCAATTTATTTAATAAAAGAGCAATATAGACGGAATTACGAAACGCCCTTAGGGGAGCTCCCAATTTGTATCACATGGATGTAACATGCGACTTGGAATTATGTCATAAAGTTCATTATTCCGTATAACATAAAACAAGTTGTAAGTTCATCCCTTTTCTGTTATTAAAGGAGCTTTTTCCTTATAGGAAACGGAAACTATTAGTAAAAAACCACCTAAAATGTCAGGTTCATCTTGAAAAAACGAATGTTATTGTGGCTGACATCCGATTACTAGGAAAGACGCGCGGAAATATTTTCCTTAAAATGTTTCGCATAAAAAATTACGAAACTTATTTACAGAAATGCTTCTGAGTTTTTGTAAAGAACTTAGATAATTACACTTAAAAAAAACCGATTTAAGTGATACTCATATTTTGCCAAGTGACTTCAGCCAGCACGATAACAGATTAAAAGAATTCGAATAGAAAATCGTATAACATTTTTATGCCGAAAGGCACGTAATAAAAATGGAAAGCGATCTTGTGATTCGAATAAAAGATCGAATGAAATGTCTCTTAAATCCAGGGTGCGTTCTGTTGACAAACAGCGGCTCGGGAAAAATGGTTCGAATTGTGAAAAAATAATAGGTATTGTCCTTTGAAATTTTCTATTAAAAAAGTAGGGTACTTTTTCGTTGCTTGACTGTGTTCCGACTTCGAAATTCGAACGGAGTCTCGTTGCCAAAGCAAATCCGCTTCCGTAAAGTGTGAGGTCCCTTAAAATGAGGTTTTATGTGAAATTCACAGCATTTATGCCCCTGTTGGTTCTTACTTCCATTTTTGTAGGGCTGGCTTTTAAACTCCTTTATATACATATACATAGGTTCTTACATAAAATCTCTCCTTCTCATGATGATAGACAGAAACTCCATTAATACGCAGTAATTAAAGTTCTAAAAAAAACCGCTAAGAAAAAGCATGAACACATAAAATAAAAAGTTGGGCCATCGCTCAGCATTATGCAAATAATTTCCTTAATTTATTTTAAACTGAACTTGTAAACTAAAAATATATAGGCACATCATTATTTTCTTTCTACCCTCAACACCAAGCGATTGTCAGGAAGACAATGGCCGCATAATTATGTTTAGCGTTAATTAAATGGAGTGACTCGCCCACAGTAATGAGATGGGTCTAAATTAAGCGTTCAGGATTTGTCAATCAAGTAACAATTTGAATTAATTATTATTATGTTAGTTATTCAATAGATTAGGAGTTCGTTTTTGAGAGTTTGATGTGAGTAAAATAGTGATTGTTAAATTACAACAGGTTTTGTAATATTTTTTTTATGTGGCCTGTACAATAAATAAATTATTGAAAAACGGCCATTGCTCAGCATAATGCTGTGACCCCATGCAAGACAGAGTCCCGCTTTTAGCGAAAGCCGGCGTGATAATCAGTGCAACATACATACAATCACACTAATATTATAAAAGGTGAAAGTTTGTGGGTGTGTTTGTGAGTTTGTATGTTTGTCCGACCTTCACGCTCAAACGGCTGAACGGATTTTGATGAAATCTTGCACAGAGGTAGTTTATGACCTGGATTAACATATAGGTTACTTTTTATCCCGGTAGTACGTTCCCTTGGGATGATTCCCGACATCCACGCGGACGAAGCCGCGGGCAGAAGCTAGTGAGATATAAATGAAAAATAAAATATAAAATAAATACACAAAATGCATTGAATTCAATTTTTTAAATAAATATAATATTTAAAATGGCAACATTGCGTCCTGACAGCACCGATGTACGCCGCCGGCTTAACGTAACCTATGCGAACAGCTGTCCGAAAACTATTCGTTTAATTTAATTTAGATATAATTATGTACATATTTTTCGGTATTTTCTGGACAAATGTAAACTATATTTTATAAACTATGAAAAATTTCGAAGACATTTGTGACAACAACCCGCAACGGGTCGGCGTGGTAGATTACGGCCCACTCCCTCTCATAAAACGAGAAGGCCTGCCGAGTCCCAGCAATGGGTACTTTATAAGCTAATTAAGAATTGTGGAAGGTTCAGGGATCTTCACACATTGAGTTTGCAAACGAGGAATTGCTGGGCTATCGAAGCAAACAGACCTTGAATAATATATTACACTAGCTTCCGCCTGCGGCTTCGTCCGCAAAATATGTCGACAAATTATACACATAAACCTTCCTCTTGCATCACTATCTATTTAAAAAAAACCCGCATTAAAATCAGTTGCGCAGTTTTAAAGATTTAAGCATACATAGGGATATAGGGACAGAGAAAGCGACTTTGTTTTATACTATGTAGTGATTATAACGAATACATCTGCCAAGCCCCGCGGCTAAAGACAGAGTCGTGTCTCTTAAACAAAAACCTATCAACCTATTCTAAATATAATTTAAAGGATCGAATGCTGTCAGATTATTACCAGCCATGTTCAACATAAGGTTTCACTACAGTATATAATGTATATTTCTTTGATAAAGTTGAACGTATATTCTAGGCTTACAACCTGCCGAATAATAACTAGCCTCATACATTTTACTCAAAAACTTTCTGTTTTATAACAACACGCGCGTTATTCTTACACAAACAATCTATAATCGGCCATCTTAAAAACACATGCCACCTTTTTCTTCACCGTCCGTGAAAGAAAACATTTTGTGAAACCGGAGCCAGGACAACGGACCGAGGAACTGGATGCTAAATCAATGGTGACAGGTTCTATTCGTGAGCGGATGTGTACGGCGCAAGCGGTTATCACAATTAATTCTACTGTTGGATTTGACATTATACATTTGACAGATAATAATATTATTATTATGGAAAAAAGGTCTTAAATATAAATTTAAGTGCGTAGTTTCACATAATATTTTACTTTTTTTTTTTTTGAGGGACTGAAGTCATCAAGTTGGTATCTCCTCCCGCTCTGGTTGGAGCGGAAGGGCGTGTCAGACTATTAGGTACTGACTAAAACCAATCCATGTTCCTTGCTTAGCCCTTTATGTTCCGGGGTAGCGGTAACCCTTTCGGATATTTAGATTCCTCATAAGTTATGAAACACTATTATTACTAGAGAGATCATATTTAGAAAGTTTTTATAATTTAAGAATCCACTTATCGTATAGAGCACATCAATAAACAGCCATTTTTTAAGTTTATTTTTAGACTAGATTTCGCCTGCGGTTTAGCTTGTGATAGTTTAAAATTTGTCAATCAATTCGGGTTGAAGTCTGTACTAATATAATTCAATTATGATTCGTAAGACACATGGCGCCATCTATTATCATAAGAAAGTTATTGTTGTTTTCCTCGGGAACAGTACTTTTTTCAAAATGAAAGGTACCCTACGTTTCTGTACACCTGACAACGTATTTGCAAAATTTCCAGATGATCTGTTCAGTGGCGTGAAAAAGAAGCAAATAAACACAATTACTTTTGCATTTATAATATAAGTTAGGATACTGGGAAGTAGCTTTAGACCATCAGGAATAGGTACCAGCATATTAATGCATGTAGAAAGAATAACATACCCTTTACGAAACCGTAATTTATGCATTTATTAGTCTTAACTTCTTAGGTCAATTTATGCGAAAATTCTTGCTGAATAACGAACTTTAGTAGGGCAACATTTTTCTTATAGGTGCATGCAACAACGGTACAGGGTATGTGGGAGTATTTAGAATTAAGTTATAACATCACGCTGCCAGCCTTTGGGCACTATGAGCTCTTCCCCTTTTTTCAGCACTTGTGCATTATGGATATTTTTTTTTAGTTTTTAACCGACTTCTAAAAAAGGAGGAGGTTCTCAATTCGACTGTGTATATATATATTCTTTTTTAATGTTTGTTCGCGCATAACTCCGGTGCTTGCCAACCGATGTGAAAAATTCTTTTTTTGTTGGAAAGGGTTTACTTCCCAAATGATCCCATAAAATTTTTACCGAAATCCGATAAGCGGTTTTTGTAAAATCAGCAAAAATCTGAAAAAAATCCTTAATGTATGTGGACGATGTTCTAATAAGTTCCTGTCACTGTAATTTACATACCAGGTAGTGGTATTAAAATTTGGGGGGGGGGGGGGTGGGTTGTGTAGGTACCACAACTAAAAAGTGAAAAATAAAAACTTTTTTACAAATAATAAAACCGACTTCCAAAAAAAACACTACAAAGTGAAAAATAATTTTGATTTCGGAAGTCGGTGGCGAAAAATGAAAATACAAAACCGAAGACACCGACTTCCGAAATCAAAATTATTTTTCACTTTGTAGTGTTTTTGTTGGAAGTCGGTTTTATTTTTTTATATATTAGGTTAGGCGTAGGTTGTATATTAAGTAATTGTTTTAGAATGTAATATTTCCATTAAAAAAAAAATATGAATAGAAGTTATAACATTAGTAACTGGTTTACGTAGAAAAAAACATTAAAATGTAGAATTTTTGATCTTAATTATCTCCTAACCAGAAGGTTTCTCAGTTGCCGGGTCAGCGGGATTGTCCGAAAGGGTTACTGCTGATGAACCGGGAACATGGATGGGTTTTAGTTAGTGAGAGTCTGACACTCCCTTCCACTCTACCCAGAGCGGGAGCCAGCGGGAGCGGGGCCAATTAATGATTTCACATTATTAAAAAAAAGGTATGGTTAAGTTTAAAGAAGTGTCTTAAATTAGCCTGTCAGAATAAACCTTTTGATTTTGAGTTTGATGTATAAGTTGACACAAATAATAATATCCGAAGGTTTAGGTTAGGTTTCTAGCTCTTTGGGTATACTAACGTACTTTAGTGGGTGGGTTTTACTATAAGTATAACAAATGGTTCCGCCAGTTATGTTGAAATCCAATGTAATAGGAGGCGAGCCCTCGTAGTCGGAAATTATTTCCCGACTGCGAACTGCTACTGAGAAATGCCGGATGACGATACAAAAAAATCACATTGTTCGACCTAAGAATCGAATCCAGGACCTCATGTAACCAACGAGGCAGTCCGTCAGAAATCCTTACGCAGAAAATACAAATGCTGAACCAGTGCTCTCCTACCCAAACTACTAATCGCATAAGCTGTTAGATGTTAGTTAGCTAACATCTCATAATAATTTTAGTTCGAAAAGTGTGATGAATCCATAGGCGAGGAGTTAGTTAATTAATTAAAACAATTTTATCTAGCGATGCTGTAACATGTCGGTCATTCTATGTTTAGTAAATACTAATATCGGTCAATTATTTCTGAACTATGCAGAGCTCGGCTTGTAGTTTGACTGGCTCAGTGGTATCAACCCTTTTTTTGAGGGTGTGAAATCATCAAATACTCCTCCCGCTCTGGCTGGAGTGGAAGGGAGTGTCAGACTCTTAATGACTAAAACCCATCCATGTTCCTACCTTAGCCCTTTATATTCCCGGATAGTGGTAACCCTTTCGGACAATCCCGCTTAAGTGGTAACGACCCTTTTTTTTTTTAAGGCTGGGAAATCATCCAATGACTGCTCCCGCTCTGGGTGGAGCGGAAGGGAGTGTCAGACTCTTACTGACTAAAACCCATCCATGTTCCTTCCGTAGCCCTTTATGTTCCGGGGTAGCGGTAACCCTTTCGGACAATCCCGCTTACCCGGCAGGCTTGGCCCTGAGGGGCCCCTTCATATGCTGACATCTCTTTGAGGCGCGCGTGGAACATATACGCGCCGTACGGCACGGGTCTGGTAACGACCCTGACTTCGTGTTAGTCCTGGGTTTGAACCCAAGCAAGCGCTTTACTTTGGGTAAATAATAACACTGCACTTCTTTAAAAACGGTGAAGGAAAACATCGTGAGGAAACTGCCATGTCCAAGAACCAAACATTCTAAGACATGTGACATCTACAAACCTACCCTAGACCCGCGTGGTGGATTAAAGCTCATTCTCTTTTGAATAGAGGGAGTCTGTGTCTCAATAGTGGGAACATTATAGGCTGCTTATGATATACAGGTCCTAGACAAATCGAAATGCTTATGAAAAACATACGAAAGGCTAAATAGATACCCCCTTACCAATAAACGTATTCTATCAGGTAAATAGTTACATACCTAGATTTCTTTCCTGGCTGTCAGACTTTCAGGCCTCTGACTACAGATTACGACTACCAAAGATTCACGAATGACTGCCGGGACCAACGGCTTCACGTGCTTTCGAGGTACGGAGGGGTCTTGGTATGTTAGAATAGTCACCCATTCACGGACCAACCGCGGCAAGTGTAGCTTTACCTGATGGATCGGTCTGTGAGACTGTTATTACTTAGCCACAAGCGCCTCAATAAACAAATTCAAATAAATATGTTTTTTTAGAATATGGGACACCTTTAATTTATTTTGTCCTTAAGACTGATTTTTTATGATAAAAAAAAAATCTGCCTAGCTTTTTCTCAACTACGTTGGGGTCGGCTTCCAGTGTAACCGGATGCAGCTGAATGCCAGTATTTTACATGGAGCGACTGCCTATCTGACCTCCACAACCCAGTCGGTAACTGGTTTACAATGATCAATTAAACTTATTACATTCGGTACTTCAGCCGAATGATTCAGCCAAATTAGAATACCTCATAACTCTGCCGAATACGCCGAATATAAAACGTATATTCGGCGCATCTTTAATTTTTACCCTTGTTTTGGTCGTACCATCTGACTTATTTCCCTACTCTGTGTCGCACCCAACCCAACAAGGGCTTGATGGGTATACATCGAGCCCTTTTGACCTAGAAATCCGAAACTTGGCAAACTTTTAGCATAAGATATACGTCCCGGACTACATACATAAACGCACGCGTTCTTCTTATGAGGGCAGGCAGAAACTATAGAACGCCACCAGCCATCTATTCTGTAAAACCATCTACTGCTACGGTACATTTTTCCTTTTATCTAGTGCAATTCAAGTCTTGTCTTATTTAGATCTTAGTTGTAAATTTTTGTTTGAATACTATTTAGTCTTTGTACACTACTTTTACCATTACAAATACAGTACAATTTGACATAGAGCGGGATCTCCTACAGGTAAATATAATATAATTATCATTTACTTAAAAGGAGGTCAATATGTAAAATTTACTTTAAAAGTTGTTTTTTTTTTTACATAGTCCTTTTAACGTACAGAGGCCAGCACATCAAGTTACCACAATCAGTCAAAGGAGAAACCCATTTCTGGGCCTAGCCGTTACACGAATCAAATATGTACCAAAATAATCTACTGTTCTGCCTAATTAACCTATTTAAATCTTAGCCTCAATTACAATGGCCAAGTGTAAAAAAAGTACATTTCTATTTTTTTGTTTTAAACAACCTTTGTAAACCGTTACAGCTCTTATTTCATCATACGTCACTTACTTTGCAAACACTGGCATTAAACAATAGAGCGTACCATAAGAATGTAATCGATTGAGCGGATATCGATAATTACAAATTATAATTGTATAATAGGGCTTGTACACAAAACTGCGATGCGACGCGATTTAAACTCGCAACTCCAAAGTCTACCTACAATATCAAGCGTCGAGCTCGTAGATTTTTGCGATGCGACGTCGCATCGCAGTTTTGTGTACAAGCCCATACTCCATTATTTTAGTATAATTGCTTTTTAGAAATTAAAATCATTGTAAAACAAAAAAATCAGGAATATAATTATTTTTTAACGTAAGCACGATTTAAAAATCATTTAAGGACATAAATAATCGAAAAAATCGATTGCACCGCGGATTGCACTTGTACACGGCAAATGTCAATGTCAACGTCTGTCAATAAATTGTCATCGTTATAATTAGTGTCTTAAACATCTGCTGACTGCTCGAATACTGGACTCCGAAATTGATTGACTTCTGACTGACCCTCGCTTGAATATTGGACATAGCCTAGCCGTAACCGTAGCCTGCCATTCCTGCTGACCTTTGCTGGAAAACCGGATCTGGATATTGCTCTTCTGACGACTGGTTAATACGGTATCATGAGCTTGTGCATTCATTGTGGAATAGCGAAATAATAGGAATATAATAGGAAGGCGAAGATTGGAAGATGAAGTGATTCTTTCAATTGTACAGGAATGGGTCCCGCCTCATTCGGTTAGTATGCGATAATTCTATATCGTAACATTTTTGTAAGCATGTAATATCACCAATCTCCACTGAACCTGCATAGTTAATTACGGCCGATTCCTTCTCTCAGAGAGGAGTCCTGTGTCCTTGCAGTGGGAATGTAATAAAGCCGCTTATGTTCACCTAAATGTGCCACTCAGATGCTTATTGCTAAATGCTAGTGCTAGAACTAATAGTCAAATGATAAATGTTTGCTTCAGGTAAATGAAAATGACTTCATCTGTCAAGTTTGCTGGAATCATGCCAATGCTGTATCTCTTAGTGGAAATAGACCAGAAGAGAGTGAACAGACACCTAGGACACCGGCGAGTGTGTATTCACTGTGGAGGTTCTCTTCGTACATTCGGCACCAGGGGGGTAGTCAGTTTCTTCCTGCACAATTCCTAGATACTGTATTATTATATTATGATAATCCTAACGAAGAAGGTGATTAATAGAACTCTATCTCAATAATACGGTTTTTATTTTAATAAACCTATTGTTGCAATCTCAGTTTACTGTAATTTGAGATAGCATCAAATCGAATTTAATTTAATTTTATTGTAGTTATGATCCAAAGTTGATTGAAATAAATGAATAATAATAATAATAATAAATCCCCTAGTAGTAAATACAATGTTTAAAAATGCAACCCATTAGTGATGTAGTGGGCCTTATCTAGCAAACATATTTTTTAGCTGAGGTTTTCAGTAATATTAATCAGAATTTACCGCTTTTGTTTAACCAAATAACCTAACATGTAAACATTTTCTGATTTTACCAATTTGGCCATTGCTGAAAGACGTTAAAATTGGGCTCGTGAAATCTTCCTAGGTGCTCCAATTTATGGCAAAATTCCAGCTCTGTAACGCCAGGCCCAAGTTTCTATTGAGTTTGGGTTTCTCCTTTCTTTGATAGTATTTCAACTTTATTGCAAAGACATAAAGTTCATTTTTAATTGAGAAAATGTGACAGTTAGGGATAGCTTGATGCGCTGGCGTCTGTACCACACACTTTTTGCTTTGTTTATATTCATACATCTAGTCATTCACACCAGTTGCGAGTTCTCAATCCTTACCGTTCTGAATAACATCGCCAATTAGGACACTATATGTCCTCCTAGGACGTCCCCGGCGTTTTTAATAAATACCTTTTGTTTTGATTTATTATTGTTTTTATTTTCTTATAAAAGGTGACAGTTCCAACTATTCTGTGAAAATTTCAATAGATTGGCTATTTTAATTTAAAAAATAGAATCATTTAAAAGCGGCGTCTTAAGAAGGAAAATGGCGGCGGGTTTTGACATTACGTTGTCAAAAAAAGCTTGCTAGCAAAACATATGTTTCCCAACAATGTTGGGGTCGGCTTCCAGTCTAGCCGGATGCAGCTGTATACCACTATTTTACATGGAGCGACTGCTTATCTGACCTCCACAACCCAGTAACTGGGTAATACGATACCCCTTGGTAAGACTGGCTGCCAGATTTTCGGGCTTCTGACGACCCGTAACGACTGTCAAAGATGCACAAATGATAGCCTGGACCAACGGCTTAGCGTGCTTTCCGAGGCACGGAGGAGTCTCGTTATGTAAAGATGGTAACTTACCACGGCCAACCCCGGCTAGCGTAGCTTAACTTGACGGATAGACCTGTGCGGCTGTTAATACTTAGCCACGAGCTCTTCAAAACATACAATATACTTGAACTACTAACGTTACGTGGCAGCCAGCGCACTTCTAGGAATCCGTACCGTATATATAGGTTTTGTTTTAACCCTTTGAGTACGGAACCCAGAAAATGACAAAGGAATAGCAATATAGAAGGTACCTATCTGTCATTTGTTTATTTTGCCTGCTTTTGTCTTTCTAGGGAATAGCGTCCAATTTAAATTGAGCCCAACTACTTTTGTTAGCTGGTCAAAAGGCTAGCAGTTCTTTTTATCGCGTACTGTATGTTGAATATACAGGGTGAACAGTTCATTTTTTTTCCCCGATTTCAAATGTCATTTCCATATTAAAAGTTGTTCTTAATGATTACAACGATGACTCCTTGAAATATTGCCCATGACTTCAATTTCACCCTGTATATGGGAGAACGTCATTATTGGGAAAAAAACTGGCAGTTTTTGAAGCGGAATAAAAATTTGGCATGTTACTTTAATAAGTTTTTTTTTATGCTGTTTTGTTAGTTAGCTAGTATCAATCCGCCTAGCCTTTTCCAAAATATGTTGGGGTTAGTTTTTAGTCGAACCGGATGCAGTTGAATACCAGTATTTTACAATCATCAACAAACTGCAGTAGAAAATTCAATACATAAGATATTTATTCGAAGATGAATGTTTGTGACTGTCTGTGTGTTTGTATGTTTGTTACTTCTGCACGCAAAAACTACTAAACGGATCCTGATGAAATTTGGCACAGAGATAGATTACAATCTAGATAAATGCATAGGATACTTTTTATACCGTTAATACGTCCCCGTGGGATATTTTCCGACATCTACGCGAGCAAAGCCGCGGGCAGAAGCTAGTCTTCAAATAAATATCATAGCAAGTAGCTACAAAGTTCCATATTCCTTACCGTTTCTAGGAATTTGAAATTCATTTATTTTCTTTTACTTCCATTATATTTCCTTTGACATTCTGTCGTCATTCGATCGTAGGGATATTTTCGAAGAGTTTAAAGGGCATCTGAGCTACTCTGTTATTGGCAAACGTATTATTATTTGGTATTGATAGTATTTAGGGTCTATAGTCAACAAGAGACGCTTTTTTTTTGAGGGTGGGTAATCATCAATTGATTTCATTGAATTCCCGCTTTGGGTGGAGGGAAAGGGAAGGTTTCTTTCCAAAAGGGTTACCGCTACCCCGGAACATAAAGGGCTACGGAAGGAACATGGATGGGTTTTAGTCAGTAAGAGTCTGACACTCACTTCCGCTCCACCCAGAGCGGGAGCAGTCATTGGATGATTTCCCAGACTTAAAAAAAAATGTTCCTTTCTTAGCCCTTTATGTTCCGGGCTAGCGGTAACCCTTTTAGACAATCCCGCTGAAACAAGGAACCCTTATTCCACCATGTCATCCGTCAGTCCGTCTGTCCGCTGCTTAGCTCAGAGATTCTTTAAGTACTAGAAAGCTGTAATTTTATACGGATAATACTAGTCACGCCGACAAAGTGTAAAAAAAATAAGGGTAAGTACTTCCTCCAAAAGTGAAGTGGGAACAATAATGGTGACAATGACCCCATAAATATTGCCCACGAATTCAATATCACCCTGTATATAGGCGTGGACGTAGGTACGCGTTCGCGCGTGCGTTTATGCTTTGGCGTTCCAAAGGTTAAAACATTCGATTTTGGCTCGTTCATCAAACACCTTCGTTAGGAGTGCACCGTTCATATTCACCAAATTGAATCGTAAAAATATGGTGGAAATTATTAGTTGAAAATTGTGTTTGTCATTTACAATATTTGTAGGTATTGGTAATTTAAATAAAACGAAAGATACGAAACGACCGTGGCAAGTGTAGCTTAACCTTACAATCGTCCGGTCGTCGTCTTATTTTGGTTAGTGAAAACCTGGTGTCAGAGTTTTCATGCTGCCCATGGGTTTTAGCTTCACATGCTGTTGAGAAAATAATCCCTGAGGCATGCCGGTTTGAGGATCGCCCAGAGGACACTGTGGACCACGGGGTGAACACCTGCCCCGCTTGGGCGGAGCACCGCCGTGTCCTCGTAGAGGCGATTGGCTGCGACCTCTGCCGGTTTCCTCACGATGTTTTCCTTCACCATTTTTTAAGCAACTGATAATTACACATGAATCTGAAAAGACAGAGGTCGCCTTAGGTTTGAACTCGAAACCTATGACTTGGCAGTCCGACGGTCACACCACTAGGCTATCACTGCCTACGATCGTCCGGTGCAGCTATTACGTATTACTTAGCCACGAGCCATAGAAAAATATTCTCATGCGAAAATGTATAAGTTCCTTATAACTCTATGGTATAAGTACATCTTTCTTCCATCCAGTATAACAATTGGTTTTCGGCCCACTTCCTTTGCCTCGAATTTTGAGGAAAACTACCTGTATGTAGATTATCTCGAGTTGCTTGTCACTGTCAGCCTGCCAAGCTAATAATAACTTTTACATAAAGGATTACACGTAGGGATGTGGCAACGTATCTATTTCTCATTCGCGTTTTCGTTTTCGCATTTCTATTCTCTATTCCTTATTGCGTTCTAGTAAAGTGTTGGTAAAGATACTAGGAAGCAGGAAGGAGGGGCTCGTGGCTAGGTAATAACCGCACGAATCGATTTACCAGGTTAAGCTACGCTTGCCAGGGTTGGTCCGTGGATGGGTGACCATCTTTACATGCCGAGACTCCTCCGTGCCTCGGAAAACACGTTACGCCGATGGTCCGGAATGTCATTCGTGGATCTTAGCAGTCGTTTCGTGTCGTCAGTAGCCCGAAAGTCTGACAGCCAGTCTTACCAAGGGCTATCGTATTACCCAGTTACTGACTGGGTTGTGGAGGTCAAATAGGCATTTGCTTTATGTAAGATAGTGTTATTCAGCTGGATCCGGTTAGGTTGAAAGCCGACCCCAACATAGTTAAGAAAGGGTTACCGATACCCCGGAACATAAAAGGCTAAAGAAGGAACATGGATGGGTTTTAGTCAGTAAGAGTCTGACACTCCCTTTCGCTGCACCCAGAGCCGGAGGAGTCATTTGATGATTTCCCACCCTCAAAAAAAGGGTTGATACTAATAATCGAATAGTAATTCTTACAAACAGCTAATAAAATCAACATTAAATCTTCGATTCGCACTCATCCCAACCCTAAAACTCTACACATTCCGCTCAAACGGGAATTTTCTCCGAACTGTCAGTTTACACACCCTTTTATGTAAGGGGGTGTGATTATGAAGGGGGGGAGGGGGAGAAAGGGTTTAATCTTAGGAGGAAGATTTAGTTCGTTCGGCTGATAGTTATCTTTTTCTTAGCGTGTTGATGGCAAAAATAACTCTTCATAATATACATAGTTTTTAGGCTTCCGGACACTAATGGTGCCCGGTGCACGCACCTCTGATTTTACGGATTCATGTGGGTATTGTATAATAATCACTTTTTTTCTTTTTTTAAGGCTGGGAAATCATCCAATGACTGCTCCCGCTCTGGTTGGAGCGGAAGGGAGTGTCAGACTCTTACCGACTAAAACCCATCCATGTTCCTTCCGTAGCCCTTTATGTTCCGGGGTAGCGGTAACCCTTTCGAACAATCCCGCTTAGTATAATTATCACTTGCTTAGGAAAACATCGTGAGGAAACCAGTATGTCTAAAAGATATTTCACAACAGCATGTGATGCTAAGTCAGAGGCCCATGGGCAGCTTAAAAACTCTGACACCGGGTTAGTCACTAACCACACGAAAAGAAGAAGACTAATGGTGCCCGGCTGAAGCCTGTTAATAAGCCTCCGATGTTCGACCGTCTGTCAGCGGGCGTGTCTCATGAACCGTAATAGCTATTCAGTTGAAATTTTCACGTATTGTGTGCCTATTTCTATTGCCGCTATAACAGTAAATACCTACTTGGGGTACATTTATTTCAAATATTATTTAGAATTTGTTGCCCGTTCTTCTCCATAGGTACCTACTGCTTTGGAATGGGCAACTAGCTTTATCTTTCTGCCGACCGACCCCTTGACAATTCAAAACTGCCTGTAGTTGGTTTATTTGAAATAAATGCTTTGAGTTTGAGTTTAATCTAACACTAGAACTAAAAAGAATATAGGTATTAGGTACAAGTATTTATAACTACGAGAAACTAGCTTCTGCCCGCGGCAACGCCCGTGGATGACGGAAATTGCATGTTATTATACATATAAAACTTCCTCTTAAATCACTCTATCTATTAAAAAAAACTGCATCAAAATCCGTTGTGTAGTTTCAAAGATCTAAGCGTACATACAGACATTAGGACGCGGGAAGCGACTTTGTTTTATAATATGTATGTAGTGATAACCAAATAAAATATGGCATCGGAAAATTCCTCCGCATTGCTGTCGACTAGTAATGTACCCAAGAGAAAACCTACTTTAAATAATATAAAGTTAAAAATTAAAGAGAATAAAAGACACGTTTTTATGACTGTTTTTTTTTTAATCATCCTACTACTATTATAAAGGCGAAAGTTTGTAAGTATGGATGTATGGATGTTTGTTACTCTTTCACGTAAAAACTACTGTATAGATTTGGATGAAATTTGACACAGAGATGGTTTATATCCTGGATTAACACATAGGATATTTTTTATCCCGGTAGAACATTCCTGTGGGATAATTTCCGACCTCCACGCGAGCGAAGCCGCGGGCAGAAGCTAGTGTTAAATAATGTAGTAAGGGAGCTTGTGGCTTAGTAATAAGAGCTGCACGGGTTATCAGGTTAAGCTACATTTGCCGAGGTTAGTCCGTGGATGGGTGACCATCTTTACATACCTAGACCCCTCCTTGCCTCGGAAAGCTTGTTAAGCTGTTGCTGCCTTTTTTTAAGAACAGGTTCGATTCCTGGCTAAAAATATTGATTTTCATAAATCCAATAATGCAGTTTTAATTTTCATCAAAATCGAGCCTGCGACTTCTTTGAGTGATTTTTGCTTTTCCTTATACTCGTAGTTTCGCTTTTCTGATTACTAACTACAAAATTTAATCGTAATTAGTAATCTGTAGTTAGATTACATTTTGCCCAACACGCCCAGTGTTGGGCAAAAGAGGTATACCAGTAGCCTTTTAGCAAGACGCATTTTACCTACAAATTAAAACAAGCAGAGAAATGACCAGTCCCAACTGAAGACGCCAGTTCGCGTACACGACTCATCGATCAGCATCATTCAGTGAAACCAATCTACAAGCTAAGCATAGATACAAATCTAAAATGGCGTTGTAGCAAGTTTGCATCTTGAAATACAATGTCCGAATTCTGCAACCCTTTTTTACTTACCCCACTTTATGTACTATGCAGCTGACAAGTAATATCTCACTTCGCCAGCGAAGTCTGATTAAATTTTCTCCCATTCTTAACTTTTATTCATTCGTAGCTACATTGTATTCTGAAACCGGTAGCAAAAATAGTTTCAAAAGTACTATAAAAACATCTTAAGACCATAAAAACCGAGTTTCTGGCACAAATATTTTCAGCAACGTCCTAAAAATCCGGTTCGAAGGACCAGTTTTTGTAAGAAAAATTCGAAACGAAGGACCAGATTTGGCAAGATTTTATTTTATGTGGCTGAGTAACCAAAATCTTGCCAATCCCTGTAATAGGCACAAAGGAGTCTCTCCATGTCCTAAAATGGCATCTTTGCCCGCCTTTTGCCCACAACGACCTCAATTTGCATGTCGTTTCACCCAACATAGGGCTTTGCCCTAAATTTCGTCCAAATTAACATTATACTGAAGTTGGAAGTGCGAACTTCTGATTTAATTATCGCATGGGTAGCAGAGTATATAGACCTGAGATGTAATAAGACACGAGAAGTTATAAGCACCTGTATGGAACTAGCATTAAGACACTTGCGTTGGTCGTTTCAATTAAATTGGTTCGCCCTTTTGAGTATGAATGGATGTAGAGCGCGCTTCGTCATTCAACAGTCGGCTAATTCTTTTGATATAAACTGTCACAATTTACTCTACCTATAGTGTATTTCTTTTACAGTGTCAAATTTGGTAAACAAACACGGGACGAAAATTCTGATTTTTCGTATCAATCAAACACTTAGAGTTAAGCATAAACGTCTTGAACTTTGAATAATACACTTAAGGCATCAATTATTTAAAAAAAAATGCTTCAGAGACACGTACATTACCTAGAAATCTTAATATTAGTCGCGACATTTGTTTACCAAATGAGACAACTAAAGAAAAATACACTATAGTAGATTTACGATATTTACGAAACTTAGGTTTGTTTATTGCCACAAACTTGCATCTGCAGGTGTTTGTGCATTCGCAAGTACCTAAAATATGTAGGATAATTTCGTAACACACGAAATTACAGTGAATTTCATTGACAATGCTTTGGTTGCGTAATTTACGTTATGGAACAAATACATTTTGTGGATGGGTGACCATCTTTACATACCGAACCTCCTCCGTGCCTCGGAAAGCACGTTACGCCACGTTAAGCACGTTTGTGCATCTTTGACAGTCGTTACAGGTCGTCAGAAGTCCGAAAATCTGACATCCAGTTTTACCAATGGGTACCGTACCGGTCGTTTCATGTAAAATACTGGTCCTACATCCGGTTGGACTGGAAGCCGCTCCCAACACAGTTGGGAAAAGGCTCGGCAGATTGAGTATCAGGCTATTGAGGTACCGAACCCGGGAAAAGGTAAATTAAAAAGTAATTTCATTATTATTATCTGGAAAGAAGAATATTTACGCTTGCCTTATATAGGGACGATATGGCACTGTGTGAAATGTCCAAGGATATTATTATTATTAATCCTCTAACTGGATTTTTGCGGCCATTTTAAAAAGACCCATTTTCAACTCTTCCACGTACAAGTACATTCACATTAAATTTCGTTCTTAGAGTTCTTTCTAAACTGGTAACTTGCCGAGTTTACAAAATGAACGTGCGAATGTACGTTACGTAATCAATGGAGTTTTGTTCGTACGAACGACAAGAACTCAGTTCGATTTGTGTCCGGACTCTGCCAACGGGAAACCGTTTTTTTGTTAGACAGCCGAACTGAAAAGGATTTTGAGGGATGTAGCGTAAAAAATAGAATCAGTAAGTTTCAGTGAGTTCTAATAAACTTCTGGCAATTCTCTTGGTTTTGTTTTTTTAGTTGGAAATCTTTTTATTACTGTTCAAGTGGTTTGTACAGAGGGCAGGACATCAAACTTCCCCAAGTCAAATTTTTTGATAGTTTTTGAACTTTACTACAAAAGCATTCATGTTTAATTGAAAATAACTTAATAACATCATATTACAGCAAGTTTCCAACACATTTTATGTATTATTATTTCAGATTCTAACATTTTAACAATGTTAGAATCAGTATAGAGATAGAATCAGCTTAATGCTACTGATTAAGAAAATGACAACAAACATTTCCTAGGTCCAAAATCAATTGGTTCCATAGATTTTTTTTCTTAAGTTGTGAAGAAATCCTTCAGTATAAAAACTTCACAAAAAATCAATCTACCTAGCTTTCTACAATGTTGGGGTCAGCTTCCAGCATAACCGGATACAGGTGAATATTACCAGTATTTTATAAGGAGCGACTGCCTATCTGTCCCCAACCCAGTTAGGGTAATACGATACCCCCTGATAAGACTGGTTGTCAGTCTTCTGGGTTTCTGACTACCCATAACGACTGTCAAAGATTTAGGTAGCCGATATATTAAAATCAATCTGCCTAGCCTTTTCCCAACTATGTTGGGTTCGGCTTCCAGTCTAACCGCATGAAGCTGATAACCAGTATTTTACATGACACGACTGCCTATCTGAACACCCACTGCCCACGAACTGGGTAATACGATACCCCGTGGTAAGACTGGCTGTCAGACTTTCGAGCTTCTGTCGACCCGTAACGACTGTCAAAGATGCACAAATAACAGCCGGGACCAATGGCTTAACGTGCTTTCCGGGGCACGGAGGAGTATCGGTATGTAAAGATGGTCACCCATCTACGGCTGTATAATCACTACATAGTATAAAACAAAGTCGCTTTCTCTGTCCCTGAACCTATGTATGCTTAAATCTTTTAAACTACGCAACGGATTTTGATGCGGTTTTTTTTAATAGATAGAGTGATTGAAGAGGAAGATTTATGTGTATAATTTGTCGACAGATTATGTGGGTGAAGCCGCGGGCGGAAGCTAGTAAAACATAAAATAATGTTCTTTGTTTTCGTTAAACTATGAAATTAGATCTTCTCTGTTGAGTTTTTAATTATTCTCATTAAAATTTAATTTTTCTTGTAAACTTACAGGTACGTACATCGTCCACTCTTAGATCGTTAGCCGCCATCTTGGATTCCAACCCTTTTTGAGTGTTCGCTTTTTGAAAACAATGAGATGCAACATTTTAATTGACTAATTTTTAAGGAAGTTAACTCTCGTTTAGACAATTAAGAAAATTGAAAAAGATAAATATCTTTCTTTGTGAAAAGATACGCATTCAATTCGAGCATCTGATAAAACATTGAGTGTTTAAAAAGAGAAAAGAAAAAAGATAAAGGCTACATTGATGTTGTGTCGGTTCAGAGAGCAGAAGGATGTGTTTAAAACAATCAAAATGAATTATTCCTTTTTTAAAACAATCAGATGAATTATTCCTTTCCGCTTTGACTTGTAGGATTCTGTGATCTTTTAATTCGATCTTTTGATGTTTTGTATTTCGAACACAGTTGGAAGCTCAAGGCGTTATTCCACTCAATATTTAAGAAGACCATAAATATTCTATTGATAATATTATTGTGAGTTTTTTTTGTATCTACGGGGAGCTCGCGGCTAATTAATAACAGCCACACAGATTGATCCATCATATTAAGCTACGCTAGCCGAGGTTGGTTTGTGGATGGGTGACCAATTTTACACATCGAGACTCCTCTAAGCCTCGGAAAGCAAGTTAAGCCGTTGGTTTGTAAAATCTAACTGCCTCAGTCACGTGGGGTTCAACTCCTTGTTCGGGCAGTGTTACTGGGTATTTCCACCTGGGATTTCTCAGTAGCATCCGTAACCTGGAATTGTGCTCGGTGTATGGCAATAAGCTTGCATGAGACATAAACAAAAGTGGTGAAATGTGGTGTGTCTATACGTATATGTCGAAGCGTCGACGCATATCAATCAATCTGGATCAACGCCACCTATCCCTCGCTAGAGGAACTATGTAGTTAGATTTGACAGCTTACGTTTCGGAACGTCAAGTAATAACTTGGGGATGGTTAGCGTGGAGTAACGGCAATACCGAGCGAATAATCGAGTCAAATGTCGATCCGGAAGTATAATCGGTTATTTGACATTGACAGGTATTGACGTTGACAGGTAGGTTGGCTAACCTGTAAGTGGGGAGGCACAAGTGTGCGGTGACAGTTGAGTAAAGACACTTTGAATCGGTCCGTGAGGCTGAGTGGACGTTCGTTACTCCGCGCTAAACTTCCCGCGTTCCTTAGTTCTTAATCGAGCCATCCTTGATTATTTTGTATTCAGTGCGAGTTAGCAAGTTATTAAAAGTGTTAACGAAGTTTTTGTGAGTGTTATTTTCGATGACGCGACCCACTGATAACTAATCCCTTCGTCATATACATAATCAGCCTGTAATGTTCCCACTGCTGGGACGTAGGCTCCTCTCGGCGAGGGGGAGTGGGCATAACCCACCACGCGGGCCATTCAGCGGGATGTCACATGTCTTCGAATTGTTGGTGCTAGGACATGCCAGTTTCCTCACGATGTTGGCCTTCACCGTTTTGAGAGCAGTGGTGATGAAATTCAATACATAAAGTAAAGCACCTGCTAGGGTTCGAACTCACGACTTAAAATTCGTAATTCAAGGCCGATGCCACTGCTCACTATACGTATACCTTTGCTTAACCCTTCGGGGATTATAGGGGCGATAGTTTGTTATGTTATCCGCTATATCAGGATTATAAAAACAGGGAATAAACAAAGAAACAATACAATAACCCAAATCCGTCCGTCACGCAGACCTTCATTCATTAGATACGTTTTCACAAAAAATACCATTATTTGTAACCAACATTAATAATAATAAATATTTTTCCTTCAGGCCTCGTGGTAACTAGCTACCTCGTAAGTACTAACAGCCGCACAGGTCGATCCATCAGGTAAAGCTACGCTTCTCGGGGTTGGCCGTGGATGGGTGACCATCTCTACATACTGAGACTCCTCCGTGCTTCGGCAAGCACATTAAGCCGTTGGTCCCGGCTGTCATTTGTGCATCTTTGACAGTCGTTACGGGTTGACAGAAGTCCGAAAGTCTGTCAGCCAGGCTTACCAAGAGGTATCGTATTGGCCAGTTACTGAGTTGTAGAGGTCAGATAGGCAGTCGCTCCATGTAAAATACTCGTAATCAGCTGCATCCGGATAGACTGGAAGCCAACCCCGACATAGTTGGGATAAGGCTAGGAAGGCAACTATTTTTCCTTCACTTTCGTTTTGTAATTTCGGACGTGGAAAAATGTTCATCTCGATTGATTTCCGAAATTTTACAGGAGAGATAAGAACATTGTGTATTAGGCAGTTTACCACAATCTGTCTTTCTTGGATAGTTTTTCAACTTTATTACAAACGCATAAGGTTCATTTTCAACTGGGAAAATTTGACAGTTTGGGATAGCTGTGCTGGCGTCTGTACAATCTGACAACTTTGCGCAAATAAAATACACATCATCCTACTTCTTCTCAGCGCGTCGATGGCAATCCAAATGTCGAGTAAATTTGGATTGCCATCGACGCCAGCCCAGCCCCGAATTCGGCTACGTGTTTACCGCCATCACTAGCATCAGTTCCTGTAACGTGCATACGGCAGGACCCTCAGGACACGATATTAAGTTGCATACGGCTGTAATAACTTGGCTCTATGAAAGAGATTACTTGGTGATAGCCTAGTGGTGTGACCGTCTGACGGCCAAGTCGTAGGTCTCGTGTTCAAACCCATGGCACGCACCTCTGACTTTTCGGATTCACAGGTGCGTATTGTATAATTTTCGATAAAGGAAAACATCGTGAGGAAATACACGAGAATGTACTGAATAAATATACTGAATATATACTAAGAAAATATACACGCTTGAGAGATATTTCTCAACAGCATGTGAAGCTAAGTCAGAGGCCCATGGGCAGCTTAAAAACTCTGACACCAGGTTAGTCACTAACTACATATATTATATATGGTTTATTAATATCTACACTACGATCTTCTATATTTTATATCAGTAAATACATTTAAAGAAAATAAGCATTGAGTATTATATATCGTAGCTCACGTTAAGTCTCTAAGGGCATGTACACACTGTACGCAAATTACACGATTTTTTTAAGTTCTGATAAAAAGAACTGCACACTGTAACTTTACATACTTAATTATGATAACTTTACATCAAAATTGCTCGACTAGATAGGTACCCTATAGGAATGGCAATATTTAATTCTAATGTATGTTTAATGCTTTCTGAGCGGTCACCCACTCCACCATCTTGAAGACTGGCTAGTACTTTTAATACAGTGTGACTAAAGCTTTGGTGTCTCAGAGTAGCTGAGAATGGTCTCACATTTACATCTGTTCAAATGACACCTTCATGTCAAATTCTGATCATAATGACAGATTAGACGCAGTCATAATTATATAACAGGACCACTTTTCAAGGAAACTAAAGCTTTGCTGTCATTTAATTCGTGTAAAAAACAAAAGAAAATCATTAAAAAAATGTTACATAATTGAATCTATTAGCACGTTAAGCCGTTAGTCCCGGCTGTCATTAAATTTGTGCATCTTTGACAGTCGTTATGGGTCGTCAGAAGCCCGAAAATCTGACAGCCGGTCTCACCGAGGGGGTATCGTATTGCCCAGTTACTGGGTTGTCGAGGTCAGATAGGCAGACGCTTCTTGTAAAATACAGGTATCCAGCTGCATCCTGTTATACTGGAAGTAAGGAACATAGTTGGGCAAAGGCTAGGCAGATGATGATATAAATAAATCTATTTTCTTCCTTTCCTTTCTCTCTATACATTCCTAAAGGTGGACCATTCGCGGCGAGCGTGCTCGCATCGAGCACGCTCGCCGCGAATACGCGGTGTCAGTACAAACGGCGTAAAATGCTCGTCAAAACTCTGTGCTCCGCTTTCGCCGTTAGTTCACTCAAGGTGGCCGAAGCTGGGTTCCACAACACTTCCTCTTCTCTGTATTTTTCTATAAAATATAGAGTTTTTTCTTGGGTCCACTCCATGTTTTAAGAACGACGAGTACGAGAGTAAATACGATAGGAACGACGTGTGATTACTCGCGACGCCCGTGCGCTCGCGACGACTTGCAGGAGCGTACTGACCGAACCGCGTAACACTCAAAGGATTCGCCAAAAAACCGACAGCCGGGTGGAGCGCTCCCAGCGAGCAACGAGCGGCTCGTTGCTCGCTGGTTTCCCCGTAACACGGCATACTGACTGCACGAAGGCTCGCGGTGTAACACGTAGCATTACGCCGCGTAACGCCGGTCAGTACCCACCTTAACATTAACAAGAAAAACCCACAACATCTAAGCACAACACTTTATTACTAACACACATCGGCCGCGCCCTCATCGCGCCGCGCCAATCTACCCAACCCCTTACTCTGACGTAATCTAACGCAAGGAACATATTGCATGCAGTTTACGATCACTTTTATGGACAAATAGTCGAGTAACTCGAAGGCTTGAATGCCCTCCACCACATGTCAATTAAGGTTGATAAATATATGGGTTTATGGGTCATCTTGTGTGGATAGAATTGTAAACGAAGTAAAACTGATAAATTGAAGGCTTTTAGAATTGCAATCGACTTTTGTATCGGAATATGGCTCCTGTCTCAAATGCCAGCGAGAAGCGAGTTGAGCTGCCGACTCACAAATTCTAGGTCGTGAATTCGTACCCACGCAGGTGCTACTTTGTGTATTTAATTTCATCACCACTGCTCACGAACACGGTGAAGGAAAACATCGTGAGGAATCGTCAAGTCCTAGGACCAAAAATTTTAAGACATGTGACAACTACCAACCCACCGCCTGGTGGATTATGGCCCACTCCCTATCACTGAGAGGCCTGTGTTTTCTTGAGTCGACTCGACTCGTTGACTTGCTCGGCAATGCTCGCTTGGTGGTCAGAACTTACCCCAGGAGTTGGTATCTCGGCGTGGTAGACCAATCAGTGGATGACACCTTCTGTACAGAGTGCAGATCCGAGTACACATAATATTAAGAATTGGGTATTTGAAAGGGTAGTCAATAACGTAACTTTTTATGAATTGTCAAAACGCGGAATTTGTACGTGTTTTTATATGAAATATAACAATGTGACGTCATAGATTTTTAGAATGAAATTGAATACTTATTAGCATTAAATGCAATTATATCTTCGCATAATATTTAGTTTCAGCACGACGATGGAAGTTTTTAAGACGAGCAGTCTTTTTTCTACGTGCTTTCATATTTTATTTTTGACCGTTTCAAATAGTTAATTTAGTGAAGTAAAATTACTACAACTATTATTGTTGTCTAGTTCAGACGACACGCCGTAGCATGCGCGGGATTAACTAACTGCTATACCGAACCAAGCGAGAGGTGCGAGTAATCCCTTCGCACTCCCACACTCGCTGATAGACGTGTTCGCTGCTCGCCAACTCGTTTTCAGTTACTAGAGATAGCTCGCTTTTCCTTAACGTTTTGAACGCCATTGTGACATATACGTGACAAGCAAGCGCATGCCCTGTACGCCAATGACAATTTATTTTTAATTTTTTTGAGGGTGGGAAATTTTCAAATGACTTCTCCTGCTCTGGGCGGAGCGGAAGGAATTGTCAGACTCTTACTGACTAAAACCCATCCATTTTCCTTTCTTAGCCCTTTATGTTCCGGGGTAGCAGCAACCCTTTCGGACATTCCCACTTAAAATATGCGACAATGCGGGTACACTATTTCACGAAATAAACAATTAAATCATTACTTTTATGTGTGTTTATATATATCGTAAAAAATTTAAGCTCTCATACGTATAATTAATGACAACAAATTAAAAGACACCAGGGATATTGGGAAATTTATGTTAACAAGAAGAAATAAATTTGTAGCTTGGCGTGGTGGGCACGCGCGTGCGTTTGTGCTTTAGCGTTGAAAAAGTTAATCGCTGGCGGTGGGACCACTGTGCGGTGCCATATTTGGTACTGGACAACTTTTGTCTCGAATCGATATCTTATGTATGCGTGATTGACATCAATGTACCGATAATTAGATATATTTATTTGTTTTGTCAGAAAACTAGCTCTTGCCCGTAGCTTCACCCGCTTGGACGTCGGCAATCATCCCACGGGGACTTACTATGTACCGGATTTAAAAGTATACGGGGTGAAATTGAATACATGGGTATTAGTTAAGGGGTCATTGTACTCATCATCATGAACAACTTTCACTATGGGAACACATCTGAAATCGCGAAATAAAACTCAGCTGTTCCATACATTTTGACGAGTTATGCGAGCATAATGTATGGAACAACTGATTTTTTTTATGATTTTGTGATTTGTTCCCATAGTGCCCCTACATATCTTAAGGGGTCATACAATGACCCCTAAAAATAATGTCCATGAATTCAATTTTACCCTGTATATTTACTATTATTTTCACTTGCTTATAAAACGATGAAGGAAAATTTAATGAAGAAACTGAGTTGTATAACTTGACTTAGAGTGATCCTAAAATTTTTGTGACATACCTTACGAACCATTTTTTTTCGTATGTGGTAAATTTCATCCAAATCTGTTCAACCACATTTAGTACCCTATCTGCTTTACCAGACATTCCCTAATCGCTAGGAAATCTAGATTTTTTTCAATGGTATCACTTCAGTAAATATTTCAGTGCTTTATCAATGAAATAATTCTGTCTCCTTTTACGATCCCAACCAGGGAAGGAGAGGATTATTCTTATCCGTAGACCACACGACTTAGAATTAATGCTACTACCCAACTAAATCCCCATTAGATTAGTTAATAGGGTTCCGTAAACATAATAGGGAAACTGAACGATGTAATTCCAGGTTTAGGTGCCGATGTTATATTATAGTCGGAATCAATTTACTAAGCCTATTCCTATAGTGTATTTCTTTTACAGTGTCCAATTTGGTAAACAAACACGGGACGAAAATTATAATTTTTCGTATCAACCAAACACTTTGAATTAAGCATAAACGTCTTGACCTTTGAATAATACACGTATGGCATGAATTATTTAAAAAAAAGCTTCAGAGACACATACATTACCTAGAAATCTTTATATTAGTCGCGACATTTGTTTACCAAATGAGACAACTAAAGAAAAATACACTATAACTATGTTGGGGTCGGCTTCCAGTCTAATCGGATGTAGCTGAATA
This sequence comes from Hyppa rectilinea, assembly GCA_951799385.1. Lineage (NCBI taxonomy): Eukaryota > Metazoa > Arthropoda > Insecta > Lepidoptera > Noctuidae > Hyppa > Hyppa rectilinea. The sequence goes on from OX637325.1 coordinate 8,613,322, forward strand.
CTATACTATACTATTTTAAATGGACTGACTGCCTATTTGACCCCCACAACCCAGTCAGTAACTGAGTAATACGTCGTAATACGTGATGCTAAGCCAGAGGCCCGTGGGCACCATAAAAAGTCTGACACCAGTCACCAACTCTGCGGTTAGTCACTAACTACACGAAAAGAAGAATAAGAAGAACTATATGTTGGTAGATCGGTCAGTCAGTCAGTCACGGTTACCTTTTATAATGTAACAGATAAAGAAATTAACAGCGCAAAATTATTCCTTGCCCTCCTAGCATTAAAAACGCAATTTTAATATCCTACTATATAAGGTGCTAAGAAATTAACTCAAAGAATTTCGTGGGAGCAGCTGTTCCATATGAATTACGTGTGCATAAGTGTATGGAACAGCTCATATTTTTTTCGCGATATCAGGGTAAATCCCATAGTAAAAGTCGTTCGTAACGATGAGTAGGTACAGACGTCAGCACATCAAGCTCGATGTGCTGGTTTCTGTTAGGGATAGCTATCCCTAACTGTCAAATTTTCTCAATTAAAAATGAACCTTATGTCTTTACAATAAAGTTGGAAATACTATCAAAGAAATTTGACAGATTGTGGTAACTTGATGTGCTGGCCTCTGTACAATGCTCCCACGAAATACTTAGAGTTAATTTTTTTACACCTTCAAAAAATTCTGCTGTTCAATACATTTTTGGTCACGTGACTCGTCGAAATGTAGGGAGCAGCAGATTTTTTTTCACGATTTCAAATTGGTCCCATAGTAAAAGTAGTTCAGTTTGGTGGTCTGTAGCATATCCTTTTGTATGTATATACCCTTTCGGTTACACCCAGTAGATATTGCAACCTTCACAGTACCTTCATTATTATTTTACTTCCTACAAGCAGCAATTCAAAAGCAACCTTATTAGAATAAATATAAAAGTCAATATGATTTCAACAGTGATGCAAAAAATGTAGACGCGTTCTACGATTTAGTAATACACGTGCTGGGTCAGTTGCGTTACACACTCAATCACGAAGCTCAATTGCCTCCATGTGTGATCTGAAGATTTGCATATAAAATGGTTTACATCGTAGACTGACTCGAGATAAGTGGTCAATGTCCCTGAGGTATATAGATGGAAAATAACCAGTTCCAAGCCCCAATAGACTATTTAAATCAGTTAAAAATAAAATATGAAATCACATAGATAAAATACCGCACGTAAAAACTTCCATCACTCGTACAGAAATTAAATATTATGTGAAGATATAATTGTAAAATTGCATTTAATGCTAATAAGTATTCCATTTGATTCTAAAAATCTGTGACGACACTTTGTTATATTTCATACAAATCGCGTACAATTCCGCGTTTTGACAGTTCATAAAAAGTAACGTTATTGACTACCCTTTCAAATACCCAATTATGAGAGTCGTGTTAGACCTTTGCAATTCTTCTTCTTCTCTGAAATATGCACATACATACATAATTTCAAGCCCTTTTCTTTCAGCGGGATTATCTGATAGGGTTACCGCTACCCCGGAACACAAAGGGCTAAGGAAGAAACATGGATGGGTTTTAGTCAGTCAAAGTCTGACACTCCTTTCCGCTCCACCCAGAGCGGGACTGACCCCTGTCATTTGATGATTTCTCCCATCCATAAAAAAGCCTTTTCCTACGAGGGTACGCAGAAACTACACAATACCACCTTCTCCGATCCTGGTCGTTACTACTTCAGCTGAACTATTGACCTGTTTACCAACCTATCTATACTAATATTATAAAGCTGAAGAGTTTGTTTGTTTGGACACGCTAATATCTGGAACTCTTGGTCCGAATTGAAACATTATTTTTGTGTTGGATAGTCCATTTATCGAGGAAGGCTATAGGTATGTAATCACGCTACAACCAATAGGAGCCGAGCAGTGGGTGAAACCGTGCGGAAGCAGCTAGTTATAAAGAACCTCATTTCTAAGTTCAACACACACTTGACCCATATCTTTATGTATATTGCTGATGAGGCACCAAGATGATGGATTGTCTTGACCTTTCCACCTAGACTTTGTATCTTGAAAGGAAATCAGTAGTGATTAATCATTAGTAGTGATATAGCAAATGAGTGACTTAGCTTTTATGTGGTACAACTGGTCGATTGTAATGTCAACTAGATGGATGGAATCAGTGGAAAATCTGTCGGTATGTCAACATAGATGGATAGAATTAGTGGCAAAACTGTCGCTATGGCAACATGGATAGAATTAGTGGAAAAACTGTCGTTATGTCAATATATGGAGATGTATAGAACCAGTGCAAAAATTGTCGTTATGTCAACATTCATGGATAGAATTAGTGCAAAAACTGTCGTTATTTCAACATTCATGAATAGAATTAATGGAAAACTTTCGTTATGTCAACATAGATGGATTAAATTAGTGTACACAGTCGTCATGTTGACATAGATGCATAGAATCGGTAGAAAACTTTCGTTATGTCAACATAGATGTATAGAATTAGTGGGAAAATTGTTGTTATGTCAACATATGTAGATGTATAGAACCAGTGCAAAAATTGTCGTTATGTCAACATTCATGGATAGAATTAGTGCAAAAACTGTCGTTATTTCAACATTCATGAATAGAATTAATGGAAAACTTTCGTTATGTCAACATAGATGGATTGAATTAGTGTACACAGTCGTCATGTTGACATAGATGCATAGAATCGGTAGAAAACTTTCGTTATGTCAACATAGATGTATACGTATAGAATTAGTGGGAAAATTGTTGTTATATCAAAAATTATGGTTAGAATTAGGGGAAAACTGTCGTTACGTCAACATTCATGAATAGTGTTAGTGGAAAACTGTCGTCATGCCAACATAGATGGATATTATTAGTGGGAAATCTGTCGTTATGTCAACATAGTTGGATAGAATTAGTGGAATTTTTAAGTCTAATAAAATTTCCTACACCCACACTGAACAATCCGCTTTTGGGTCGGGTATAAATTCAGGTTATAGATCGACGAAAACCGGAAACTGACAACAGCTTTAAACAAAAATCCGCACTTTAATATTCTACCTCACATTTTGTTATTTGTCGTCGCGAGAGCAACACCTAGACTAGTTTGAAGCATCATCAATCAAAGTGTCAAACACCGGGGCGGTACTGAGCATATAAAACGAATACTGAAACTGTAATCAGGCCGCCATGTTTTTTTATATTCCGTGGAAGAGAGAGACAGAACCATATCACACTAATATTATAAATGCGAAAGTTTGTGTGTGTTTGCGTGATTGTATGTTTGTTACTTCTTCACGCAAAAACTACTTAACGGATTTGAATGACAGGACCATGAGTCAAATTGGGCTCAATGTCCAACAGAGTTAAGGCATATGCATTGTAAAGGATTTTGTTCGCACTTAAATTGTTACTATCGGCACCACCTTCAATTCCATTGCAGAAAAAAGATATACACCTAAATAAGTATTGTAGAAAAAGACAATTGCTAGCCATAAAACTGTTATTTTATCAATCTATTCAGTTTTATTTATCCCTAGTAGAATAACTGGTGAAATGTGAGTGTACTACAGGTACATCTCTGCCTAACCATTCGGGGATTTCAGGCGTGATGTTATGTTATATTTTATTTTTTGCACTTGTAATTAAAACTAGTGAAAGATATTAAACTACAATGTCATAAAAGTGTTTCTTTTCAGGATTACCTATAGCTTATGTTATGGTAGGAGAAAAATATTTATATTATAGCAAACTAACCCAATGCATTCTTCACAAAAATGAGTTTACATCTTTATATTTAGTGTTGTACGAGTATATTCATCGTGATCTTATCCCTGTTGGTGGATGAGCCCAACCTTCATACATTTTTGCCCATGGTCGTTTGGCATAGAGATAGATTATAGCCTGAATTAACACTAAGAACACTTTTTATCCTGTTAGTATGTTCTCGTTAGATAATTTCCGACATCTACCTGAGTAAAGACGCGGGCAGAAGCTAATTGTACTATAAAATTATGAATTACTATTTAAGGAAGTGGTCACAGAAAGAATTCTACTTAAATATATTTGAATTGAAAACTTTCTATGATAATATAATCATCATATTCAGCTAGCTATGTCCCAATGCTGATGCTGGGACACAGTCTTCCTCTCGGTGAAGGGAGTGGGCCCTTATCCACCACGTCGGCCCAGTGAGGGTTGGTAGATGTCACGTGTCTTCGAATTTTTGACTAGACAAAATCAAACTGGTTGCTAAGTGAATTAGGTAATAATTTATAATTTGTACCATATTATTTTATTATATATTGGAATAACTTCTCACACATTGATAAATTTATTATTATTAACTTTTAAAATGTTTGTAAATATGTGAGCACCATGTACTACTCTGTCTTGAAAGTTTTCCCGGTGAAAAGATCAATAATACACAAAATGTCTGTTATTCATCCAAATTTATTTTATCACCTTCAAAGTATGCTCCTTTAGAAACGATACACTTGCGCCAACGAATAATCCATTCATCAAAACATTTTTTAAACGCTGCTTCCGGAATTGAGTTCAGTTCTCGCCGCGAATTCTCCTTTATGTCTTCTATCGATTGAAAACGGGTGCCACGAAGTGGTAATTTGAGTTTAGGAAAAAGAAAAAAGTCAGCAGGAGCCATATCTGGTGAATATGGTGGTTGCTGGATGGTATTTGTTGAGTGTTTGGTCAAAAATTCGTTCACAATGATAGCCTTGTGCGAAGGCGCATTGTCGTGGTGCAAAATCCAAGAATTTTCTTTCCACAAATCTGGCCTTTTTCGTCGAATTTGCTCTCTTAAACGCCGCATAACGCTCAAATAATATTCTTTATTTACCGCTAGACCTTCCGGTAAGAATTCAGAGTGCACAACACCGCGATAGTCAAAGAAAACAGCCAACATGACTTTGACTTTTGATCGACTTTGGCGTGGTTTTTTCGGTTTCGGTTCAGTTGGAAGGCGCCACTCCGAAGCTTGTTGACTAGTTTGCATGTCAAACTCGTAAACCCACGTCTCGTCACCAGTAACAATGCGTTTCATGAATGTTGGGTCCGAACTGACTCGTTCTAGCATGTCCTCAGCGACTTTCATGCGATTGAGTTTTTGGAGAAAATTCAGATCTTTTGGGACTAGCCGAGCAGCAACATGTTTCATACCCAAATGATTAGTTAAAATGGTACGGATCGACTCGTGAGATACAGAAAGTTCGGCGGCTATCTCTCTCAGAGTCGAATGGGGATTTTCAGTCACTATTTTCTTCACTTTTGCGATGTTAACTTCAGTTGCAGACGTTGACGGCCTACCAGAGCGAGGCAAATCTTCCATCACATCTCGACAGCTTTTGAACGATTTGAACCACTCATAAGCACGAGTTTTTGATAAAGTCGATTCACCCTTCTTCTCTTAAGCCTTCTGTAACATTTTCAGTGACTCCGAACACGAAATTCCATTGGCGATGCAAAATTTAAGACAAACTCTTTGTTCGATATTTTTGTCCATTATGAAATTCGCAATACACACTATATGATATTACTAAAACCAGCACTGTATTTAATATAAATAACAGATGCAACTCAAACTCCGCGCCAAAATGGAAAACAGTTGTGCCAATCTAACAACTACAAAAAAACAAAAATTTGAATTTGGAACCATAAACAAATCATCCATTCCCGATACTTTTTTGACTGAATGTACTTATGACATAATTAAGTTTACTTGCCACTGCTACACGTGTCTTTCTTTTCACCTTTTGTGGTGTATTGTTTTTATTCTGGGTGCATCGTATTCACATATAATGTTATAATACATGTATACAAAACATTGTGAAACATTTTAAAAGAGTAACGGTGGAGTTTCTTGTCCATTCTTCTCCACACGAAACTACCTTTTGGAAGGGGCGACTAGAATCAATTCTATTTCTTGTTCATTTTGACGTTCAAAAGTGCCATTCTTGTGCCTATTTGAAATAAATGTTTTGACTTTGACTTTGGTTCTATGACATACCGGTTTCCTGACGATACGTTTTAACGGACGGACAAATTGACATTTTGTTTTAATTTATTTAAACACAAATCTTAAATACACTGTACAACCTAAAACTAATAAAATATGTACAAGTAGTAAAAAAAAAGGGAAGAGTTAGTAGAGGGCGTCAAAAAATTCATCCCCATCGCTGTTAGTGGGAAATGTGCCCAAAAAGCTGGCAGCGTTGCCACGTTGAATGGCAATTTTTGTCTCATAATATGTGAGGGTAATATCAAAAGTACCAGGCAACCATAACTGACTAACAATAGTCTTGGAACTACGTCTTCAACTTAGTTATACATGCCAATTAGCCTATTGTTGAAACTTAAGCCCACTGAAGAAGTTTATAAGCCGGGTTCCTGCCACTCCTAGTAAGTATACAGAGTTGATATGACAGAGGGGCATTAAATTACACGACGTATACTATACGTGTTTAGTATTAACTCGGTACGGTATAAAAATAAAAAGTACCAAAAATGAGGTTTTTATTTTTTCAAACAAACTAAATAGCTTACAAATCAGAGTAAAACGCAACCACCCTTTGTAAATAAAAACTGACCTTGTAACGCAGCGGCACCGACGCGTGCACGCCGGAGCGCTGTTAGGAAAGATACATCGTGTTCAAACGGGGCAAAAACTTAAAAAAACATTTGCGACTAAACTACTGCTCCTATTTAATTGATTTTTGGTACAGAGCTTGAAAATGGTCCCTAGTATAAGCTGTTTAAAGGAAAGCCCCTCTGTCGTATCAACTCTGTATGATAAGTTTCTCAGTCAAAGTACAGTAAGCACATCAAGTTACCACAAACTGTTTTTTTTACGATCGATTTTGAACTTAACTTTAAACCTTTTAAGGATTAAAATCATTTGGAGAAATTTGGGAGTTTTATAGAACTTGGTGCGCTGGTGTCCTAGGGTATTAAGAATTTATTTATATATGCAGGAGGTCGTTATGTCAGCTTAGTGTATGTGAGATTTTTGTTTGTAAACACACTCTCGAAACATTGTGCAAGCTTTTATAATTTCTAACGCTTAATATGGAAAGAACAAGCCAGCCCTATAGTCCCATGAAGTGTCGACCAGTCGGCGAGAATTTTCCTTAGCCCCTCATATATAACCTCTCGAAACGACAAAAATAATGACCGTATAAATCGTTCAACTCTTATAAGCACATGGCTTCTAATAGGCGAACATCTAATGGGTTAAAAAGGACTTGCGCATTCGGGCGCCATGACCCTGGAGTACTCCAGATGGTATAGATATCAGATGCGGAGGAATGAGGAAAACTTCGTTAGGAAATTTTCGAGTTTGTAAGTATGTTAAAAGGTTGGCTATAACAGTACTGTAGAGCCCTGGAGTAAAACCTTATGTTGAACTTGTCGGGAGTAAAACCTTATGTTGAACATGGCTGGTAATAATCGGACGGCATTCGAACCTTTAAAATAATTTAAATTAGTTAAGCCTTTTGTACATTTGAGAGTTGGCCACAGGTGGCGGAGCCAGACAGATGTATTCGTTATAATCAAGTTATAAAATATAATACGTGTGTGTCCATCCGTGAGTTTATTTTCATAGAATAGAAACGACCCAATACACAAATTACACGCTCTACCACTGAGCCCCCTCAGTAGAAGATCTTCAATCTTCTACAGTACCTAAAAGCAGACCAAAGAAACGATGGATGTAATATGTGAAAGATGATATGGCTAGAAAGGGGTCTTCTTTCTTCTCGTGTGGTTAGTGACTAACCTGGTGTCAGAGTTTTTATGCTGCCCGTGGGCCTCTGACTTAGCTTCACATGCTGTTGAGAAATATCACTCAGACATGCTGGTTTCCTCACGATGTTTTTCTTTTTTTTACCGATTTTTAAGCAAGTGATAATTACCTATACAACACGCACATGAATCCGTCAAATCAGAACTGCATTGGGTTCAAGTCGAGACCTTTTTATTTTTTCATGGTGGGACATCATCCAATGACTTCCCCCGCTCTGGGTGGAGCAGAAGGGAGTGTCAGACTCTTACTGACTAAAACCCATCCATATTCCTTCCTTAGCCCTTTATGTTCCGGGGTAGCGGTAACCCTTTCGGACAATCCCGCTATGACCTGGCAGTTCGACGGTCACACAGGGGGGTGAATAACGAGATGACGACTAATAGAGTAGTATGAAAGATAAGCAAATGTGGCGCCGGCCCCGAATAAATTGGGATAATAAAGTCTCCCTGGGACTTGCCTTGGTCAACCTAGTAGGCTTTAAACAGACTCCGGACCCAGGTTGGCCGAAGCAAGTAAAACCTGCTCAGGTGGGAATTCATAAAAAACTCGGCCTTCCTTATCGTGTCCTGCGTGTCCTGCCGTATGCACGTTACAGGAACTGATGGACGCTAGTGATGGCACCAAACACGTAGCCGAATTCTGGGCCGAGTATATTTAGATTGCCATCGACACGCTAAGAAGAAATTGGGATGAGGGCAGTAGAATAATGATATGTCAAGTTTTGATGTGAAACAAATCAGTATTTCGGCGAAAAACAGCTGTTGTTAGTATTAGCGATCTCTTATCAGATGATAACGATGTCATGTATACTAAAACGATGGATGACGACCTGTACTGGCCATCACAAAATAGTTATTAAAAAACATTAAAAACTTTTCTTACATACCTACTCGAAGTTGTTTTTTATGCTTCTACTTCTTTGTGAGCTATTAGATATAGCTTTAACTAAACAATTGTATTAGGTAAGCCTGTGATGATAGTGGCAGTGTTTTTAAATAAATAAATTGAATATTAAATAAAATGATCAAAAGTACGTATGGCGACAAAAAAGAAACTGATTTTTAAAAGGTTTCTGGGCAAAAAGATAAGGCTTATTGAAAATTTTAACCCTGTATATTTTTATATTCTGCGTCACAGACGCTTACGTAACTACTGCTCCACTTGCATGTCTGACATAAGTAATAAAGTAGGTAATATAAAAAGGAAAAAAAAATACAACGTAAGTAAATTGAAAAACCGGCCAAGTGAGAGTCTGACTCGCGCACGAAGGGTTTTGTACCATTATCTACTAAAACGGCAAAAAAATCACATCTGTTGTATGGGAGCCCTTTCAATATCTATTGTATTCTATTTTTTAGTACTTTTTGTTAAAAAATACATCATCTATGAAAATGTGTATAACTATCACGGTTCATGAGTATGGCGTCGGACGAAAAGAACAGCAGGTCTTACGGACGGACGAACGTAATAGGGTCTCGTTTTACCTTTGGGTAGGGAATCCCTAAAAAAGTAATATTTTAAAAGGAAAAAAAAAACAATGTAAGTAAATTGAAAAAAGAAGGCTCGATAAAAAGTAAAAACTCTTTATTAAGTCTACTATACTTCGAATTCAGCTGTTAACATAACAAACAAGAAAACCTCACATTTCCACAGCATTTTTCCCTCCACATTACTTGAATCTAAATCTAAAACAAAAACACTTTTGTTAGCGAGTGTACCTGCTGATAACGCGCGGCTTATCTAGATTACATATTGAAGTGGTCCACGTTTAGTTAATAACGTAACCAGCACTTTTGGTGGCGGCTGTACCTTTAGTACTATAGTACTGAGGGCCGACCAACACCTCTAATAGCGGTATTTTTTTAACCCCTCAAATGTAGTATGCACCCCATAGGTTTAGAGGCCAGCACATCAAGTTATCCCAATCTGTTAAATTTCTTTGATAGTTTTTCAACTTTATCACAAATGCATAAGGCTCTTTTTCGTTTGGGAAAATTTGACAGTCATGGATAGCTTGATGTGCTGGCGTCTGTTCATCGTTCACGACAATAAAATTAATATAACCGTATAAATCGTTGAGCTCTTATAATCAAACGCCTTCTAATAGTCGAACATCTAATGGGTTAATGTAACGTCAGTGTGAGAAAGAGATGAAAATGTAGAGTAAGTATAGCTCCATCTCTTTCCAATGGGAATCTTTCTTTCTTCGTGTGGTTAGTGACTAACTTAGTGTCAGAGTTTTTATGCTGCCCATGGGCCTCTAGTCTGACTTAGCTTCGCATTCTGAGGAATATCTCTCAGACAGTCGGTTTTCTCACGATGTTTTCCTTCACCGATTTTTAAGCAAGTTATATTTAGGCACGGAGTTTTACATCAGGAACTTCTTAATAGCAGCCCGGAGCTTAGATTTGTGCCTGGTTTATGAAAATACGTTTGCCGTCGATTATGATAAAATCTATACTACTCGTAATATTATAAAGAGGTAAAATTTGTAAGTTTGTATGTAGGGGGTAATCTCCGGAACTAACGATCAAATTTCAAAAATTGAAATTTCACTGATAGAAAGCTACGTTATTCCTGAGTGCTATAGGCTATAAATTATATTTATATCATACATATTAGCCGAGCTATCGCAATTTTCGTCTAGCAAGTCGGAAAGAAATACCTCCGAAAACTGAATTATTTGCATGCGCTGCCTAAACAGTTACAGTATATCGCAATTTTCCGCGGATGAAGTCGCTGGCAGAAGCTAGTATAATATATAAATAAAATATGTTCGAAGACATGTGCCATGACTATTAACCAGCATGTGAGGGCCGTTATCTACCACACGGTCCTTCGTGTGGGCCGTACCCTTACCTAGACTAGGCCTGTTCCCAGCAGTGGGAACGCGCTGGATATGATGATGATGGACGGCTCAACAAAAAGCGACTCTCCTGTGTAGCATGCGACCACGTATCTTTTGAGAGGTTATGTATGTATGGACACAATCTTAATTGCATCTTTCCCTTAAATAACCATTAAAATAGACGTTGAGAGTATGAATCAGACAAGGCATAGAAGGTTTTAAATTGTTTTTTTTGCATTGTTCTTTTAGACGTGTAAAGTTCACTGCTCCTCCGTAGAAAAGGGAGGAACCTCCAATGAGACTGGTGTTGGGCCTGGTGGGCTACTGCCCGACTTTTTTTTTTGTTATTGGCATCTCGCAGTTCAACCATATTGTCGGTAGTTTACTGCTTAACCGGACTTGAAGCTACTGCCCGACGATTGATGTCGAGATGTTATATATAATGCTTGTTGCGCGGTAAACTCTGCTTGCGCGATGCAGGATTTCGCGTGACGTCAGTGTGCCGCGAAGTTCACCTGTGGCGATCTTGATCCCGCTACTTTCTTTAACCCATTAAATGTTCGCCTAGTAGAAGCCGTTTGCATATAAGTGCTCAACGATTTATACGGTTATATTTATTGTCGTTTCGAGAGATTTTTTCTTATGAACATAGGGGGTTCATACGACATTTGAAGGGTTAATAAGAATAATATACCCCGGTTTTTGTAATGCCCTAATTTGAAAGTGTGTTCTTGGAGTTTGTTGCCCGTTCTTCTCCAAAAAGATCTACGTTTTGGAATGGGCAACTAGCTTCAACATTCTGACTAAATCACCGACTCTTTAACAATTCAGATAATAAAAACGACTTTCTTATTTTCTCATATGTCATGTGTCAAGATACGAAGAGTAGTTTAGGCGTTATGAACGAACAAATGAACACACATACATCTGTCTGCCTAGCCTTTTCCTAACTATATTGGGGTCGGCTTCCAGTCTAACCGGATGTAGCTGAATACCAGTATTTTACATGGAGTGACAGCATATCTGACCTTCACAACCCAGTACCTGGGTAATACGATACCCCTTGGTAAGACTGGCTGTCAGACTTTCGAGCTTCTAACGACTATTATATCCACGAATCACAGCCAACGTGCTTTCCAGGCCACTGAGGAGTCTCGGTATATTAAGACGGTCACCATCCATGGATCAACCCCGGCAAGCGTCGCTTAACCAGATGGATCGATCCTAGCAGCTGTTATTACTTAGATACATACATACATACATAACCTATTACAATCATAAACCTCCTTTAGATTTTCTTTCATCGGGTAAAAATATACTCCACAACCCGTATTTATACTCCTGGAAACCTCAGTACCTGTTACTTGATCCCCTAAGTGGTTCTATTGAGTTACCTCGGAGGAATAGTCTGAAAAACGAACGTTAATGAAGATCCTTTCAGGGTAGAATCAACTAAAGGGTGCCTGTTTCATTAACAGGATACAAAAGGCTAGTATAATAGATTGAGTCTAGTTTGAGTCTATCGTTTTGTGTTTATAGTGGGTTGAATTCGAGGAGTATAAAGGAGTATGAGAACGGTTCATGAACTATTGTTTCTTCGATTGTAAAAACACTATAGTTATATTTTATTGTGTTGTGATTTCTTGGATTTGATTACAAAAATGTTTAAATTTATTATTAATTATAATATTTACTGTGGAACACTGTAAGAATATATAATATTAATGTAACTACTCTGAATATATTTTTACGTTGGCAACACTTTGAAATAACGGATGTGACATCATCGTTATTTCTAGGTGGGGCAAATGCCATTTGAAATTGTAAGCGGTAGTTGAGAGTCAGTTGTCGTTCGATCGCCAAACAGTGCAGTTGTGGATTGAGTAATAAAAAAGTATAAGTAATCAAGTAGTAGTTTTCTTTATAATTGTAAATATAATATTACGCCTTGTTTCCTTGATGGGTAAGTGTGCCCATAATAGGTAAGTACACGGTATTTCACCAGTTATGTTAGATGATTTCCCAGCCTTAAAAAAAGTGTATTTACTTACGACAAATTATATAATCACAGATTAATTGCTGTGCGTTTAAGAAGTTCATTCATACGCACACATTTTTATCCACTTACGTTGCATTATCTTCTAGGTATTAATTAATAGAATACTTATGCTTTTCCAGTTCTTTTTGGATGTTATTGCATTGAATCCGCCCAGTAGGTTGTTACATTGATCGCGGCATCAGTGGCATTCTTTAGGTCATCCGAGGTGCTGGTGACGGGCACTTAGGACACTCCAGCAGGTGGGGCATGGCCTGGTTAGAAGCTCCGTAATCGCTATGGGTGTTGAGTGGATCAGTAATCACCCACTTCGACAGGTTGTGCCTACAGTGGCCTACTTGCGTACGCAGTCGGTTGAGAGCTTTACATATAGGCCACTGCAGATCACGTCCGGGAGGCAAATGTTTCTGGGGTTTAACGAAGACGTTGGTGGTGGATGCTGTAATTTCCATGTAATAAGGGGGCGAGCCTATTGCCATCAACCAGGCACAAATCCAAACTTCAGGCTGCTATTGACAAATTCCTAATGGCAGAAACCAATAACTGAAACTGAAAGAAGAACAAATAAACCAATTACAGGGACTTCTGTTTTGTCAAGGGGTTGGTCAGTCAGAAAGATGAAGCTAGTTGCCCATTTCAAAGCAGTAGCTTCCTGTGGAGAAGAACGGGGAAGAAATTCTAAGGAAACTCACTTAAATCAAGATATGGGTGCAAAAAATTGGTTACATCATTCATGTTCGTGAACATGTCGAATAAGTTGACTAATAATTATTTTTTGTGGTTGTAAATAAGGTAAAACAGAGTGAACACAAATCTCAAATACAATATTTTTATATACAACCTAAAACTAAAAAATATATCTATTATGTACAAGTAGTAAAAAAGGGGAAGAGCTCACAGGGCGTCAAAAAATTCATCCCCATCGCTGTCAGTGAGAAATGTGCTCAAAAAGCATTCATGTTGAAATTAGAAATGTGAGAAACATACTCATACCAACAATTTATCGCTCGTGGCTGTCGTCACCCGCAGCTCGTCAAATTGATTTTTTAGCTAGCTCTATAGCTTAGAGCTAGCTCAACCGGCATCTCGTTAATAGCACGTGCGGGGAACAAAGCATGGTATCCAAGAATGATAAAACTAACTAGGTACTACTCAACAACGTCTGCAATCTTGTGGCTAAGTAATAACAGCCGCACGGATTGATCCTTCAGGTTAAGCTACGCTTGCCGGGGTTGGTCTGTGGATGGGTGACCATCTTTAGATATTGAGACTCATGCGTGCGTCGTTAAGCCGTTGGTGGATCTTTGACAGCCGTTACGGGTAGTCAGAGGCCCGAAACTCTGACAGCCAGGCTTACCAAGGGGTATCGTGTTTCCTAGTTACTGGGTTATGGAGGTCAGATAGGCAGTTGCTCTGTGTAAGATACTGGTATTCAGCTGGATCGGGTTAGACTGGAAGCCGACCCCAACATAGTTGGGAAAAAGCTAGGCAGATTGAACGTCTGCAAGACGGCGAAGCCTGTGGTATACCTCCAGTAATTAAGTAATGTCTTTTAAGGCTTTTAATCCACTACTAATCAAGACCGATCGCCCTACATTTATCACAATTAACCCCCAAATCTCCCTTAATTAAAGATCATTTGTAACAATAAGAGAATGCCTCAGTTTTACCGGAAATTCGACAAATCAATCTGCTGATTGAACTTCAGGGGGAAGCTCCATGGTAAAGAAAGAAAGAAAAATAATTTATTTGGACACAGTCGGTGATACACAAAATATAAAAAATACAAAAAAAAAAACGCGAAATTCAGATTTTCTTTAGTTTTTTTTGCAATTTGCAGGTCACTGTCAAGTTGTATGTTGATCAAAATATGATTTGCGATCGAAATAAGTAACGACCGAACTAGGGTTCGCCAAATACAGGGTGTAGCCGAAAGGATATATACATACAAAAGCATATGCTACAGATCACCAAACTGAACAACTTTTACTATGGGACCAACTCCAAAATCGTGAAAAAAAAATCAGCAGTTCTATATCTTTTTGGTTACGTGACTCGTTGAAATGTAGGGCACAGCAGATTTTTTTCATATACCCTTTCTGTTACACCCAGTATTTTGTGTTAGCTCAAAGACCTAAAGTTAAAAGTTAATTATCAAGTGGCTGATTGATTATTTGAGAAGAAGTGCTCAATGAGCTCAGAAGTGGCCAGCCCTGTCCACTTCAACGAAATTTCAAGTAAAAGGGGGACTTTCAAGAAATGTTACCAATTATTTATCAACCAGTGTGGTAAATTCTAAGAAGTCTTTTGAAATATTAAAAGTTTTGTAGGAAAATGTTATTGGCGTGTAAATCACTAGAAAACCTTTCAATTCAATGTAAACACAATATTGTAAAGATCTTCCTCTTAGATTTAAGTCTTCATTTTAAGATTCCGTACCCAAAGGGTAAAACTATTACTAAGACTCTGCTGTCCTGTCACCAGGCTGTATCTCTTGAACCGTAAATGTCAGACAGTTGAAATTTTCACACATGATGTATTTCTGTTGCCGCTATAACAACAAATACTAAAAAAACAGAATAAAATCAATATTTAAGGGGGCTCCAATACAACAAACGTGATTTTTTTGCCGTTTTCATAGATAATGGTACGGAACCCTAAGTGAACGTACAGACGCCAGCACATCAAGCTACCTCAAACTGTCAAGTTTTCTCAATTGATAATGAACCTTATGTTTTTGTAATAAAGTTGAAAAACTATCAAAGAAATTTGACAGATTGGAGTAACTTAATGTGCTGGCCTCTGTACACGAAGAGTTCCGCTTGGCCAGTTTTTTCTTCTTCGTTTTTTTCAGAGAAGCCATTTCGTTTTTTTCGAAAAGCCTTATTTCTACGTAAAACAAGATATTGGACATTGATATTCTGAGATTATTTCCTGATAAAAGAAGTTATTTGCTTATTTATTAACAATAAGTCCGAAGGGTCCACTCGGGGACGGGCATGTCAATTCGGACTAGGGTTGGCAAAAGTTTAACTTAAGCTAGGTATTTTTGTTGTCCGATCATAGCTTAGCGGCTTTTTTGGCAGAGCAGATGCCGCAGAGATATAGTGGGACGAGCTTAAGAAAACTGTGACCAGTGGTCCATATAAACACGGGAATGAAAAAGCTGAACGTCCTGGGGAAAGGCTTTGCCCAGGAGTGGGATGATGCAGGCTACCAACAGTGTCATCCTAGTTGTATGGAAAAAAAAACACAAACTATTGATTACACTTACCCATAACATAACAAAACGAATTAATAAAATATAAATAACAGAATATGTAAAATAATAAAATACAATATTTAATATAACAAATATAAACAAATAAAATACAATAATTAATAGAAGTAAACAAATAATTGAATTACATATTGATATTAATTAAAATAATTACATATTAGTATAACTAACACATATGGACCTTGTTGTTTGAAATAAATGAGTATTATTATTATTTCTTTTGTATACATTTATGTATCTCGGTGTTGCACCGGGTTTATGGGGTAGTACGGGCCGAAGCCAAGTGCTACCCCTGATAATTGGTTATATGATGATGTGATGATGGTGTAGTCGGATTTTGTGATGGTGATAGTGAGTGTGTCTGTACATGAGCCTGTGTTCGTGTGGTGGTTGCTGCATACGTATGTGCGGTGACCATAGAAGTTTCGTTGTCATTTTGCAGAACTTCTATAATAATTACAATTATTGTTTAAAGCTAGTGACTGGAGGCTTCTTTTATCCAATATTAATATGTTGCCGTGCCCTAACCGGGTTCATGTTGGAACTTATTTACTTCTGTGTCACCTACATATGTACACATGAATGCAATAAAGAATTTGAGTTTGAGTTTTACGTGTACGGCTTTGTACCACATCAACGAAAATATGATTACAACAAACGTAGTAACATATTTTCATTTATACAAGTTATAAAAGAAAGTCACTTTTCATGTCTGTCTGAGTGACTACGTTGTTCTTCAAAACTGTACAATAAAATATAAAGCGGGTCACTCCATGTTTGAAAAAAATATTCTTGAAAGTTTATGTGTTTAATGTTTTTCGTTTTTGACAACCCTAGTCACTCCACTACCCAATATTATGATTTCATTTCCTTCTTCTTAGTGGGCAGTATTTACTTTCAACGTCACGTTTGTTCGAAATTCAAACATTTTGTTTACAAAGACTGGCTGGTCGAAACAATTCGAAAATTAAATTCCTTTCTTTGAACATTTAATGCAAAAGAAATGAGGTTTGTTCCATTGCTATACCTTTATAGTGGTAGTTATATAATACATGAAGTTTCAAAAAAACGTTTTAACTTGAAGAGCGTCGCAAAGAAAAGTTTAAACGAGGGTTCATTTAAACTTTTCTTTTTACATAAATTAAATTAATTAATTTCACTCAAAGACTCATTCGCAAAATAATGAGAGTTTATTTAATTTTAATTATACTTATGCTGACATGATACTAACAAACTTCTGAAGAAGTTAAATCAAGATATGACTTGGTCAGTTTCACAAATGAAACTGAACGCGATCAGCGCATAAACCTCGTTTAAGAGCTTTCAGTGTCTTTGTTTCTGTGGAATATTGACACTGACAAGTCTTGAACGTGGTTTAGATGTACTGATCGCGTTTAGTTTCATTGGTGAAATTTGGCACTCGTTTATTGGTACGTTGATGTCAAAGAGAGAAATAAGTTTTCTACAAGTTTCTTGTTCTGAAAATAAAGTTGTATTATTTGAAGCTACACACAGGTCTAAGTGAGTAAATACTATTTGTTTTACTTAACTAAGATAGCATGACCTGCTACTCCAAAATTAAAAACGTTTGAAAGTATTTCTGAAAGTAATTATAAAGCGCCACTAGTACCCGTATCACAGAACCTCACTCAATACTCAAGCATTGCTTGAGTCCCGATTAAAGCCATTTGATTGGTTGAAACTAGTTTTAAGTAATGCTTGGGTCTTGAGTGAGCTCAAGCTTGCCCTAACACTGCTAGCTTGGCCTAACACTCAAACGTTAAACGACTCTTGCCGGATTTGGTCTGTGGATGGGTGACCATCTTTACATACCGAGACTCCTCCACTCAAATGGGTCGATACTGTTCATCAGACACCCAAGTCTGACAAATAGTCTTACCAAAAGGTATCGTATTAACAAGATACTGGTTTGTGGCGGTCAGATAGGCACACGTAAAATACTGGTATTCAGCTGCATCCGGTTAGACTGGAAGCCGACCCCAACATAGTTGGGCAAAGGCTCGGCAGATTGATTTTTTTGGTTTTGTGTGAAATGAAGTATTTTCAAATCTAAAATAATTTGAATTGGTTGTAGACCCACAGAACCGTGCTGTCTGAACGAGGGTCAACAGTTATAAATATTGATTTAGGCATAGTTTGTTCAACATTTCCAATTCAGCTTCCATGTTCTAGCACCGTATATCCAAGCCTTTACTGTTGACTGCCAAGCAATAGCATTAACTTCGCATATTGCAACTGGATCGTTAAAGTTGTATGTTCGAATGTTGTTCTGTTAACGGCAGCTAGTTCTCGTGTTTGGCAAATGCCTTTTGCCCCAGAACACAAAAGGCTAAGGAAGAAATATGGATGGGTTTTAGTCGGTAAGAGTCTGACACTCTCTATAGCTACATCCAAAGCTGGCGGGATTTTTTAATACCCCTGAAAACGGATTATGTGACTTGCCTCAAGCGACGCTTGCACGAATCACTTGCGCCCGAATTTCGAAACAGACTACCTCTAGAAGAATTTGAAAGCACATATTTTTTTCGCGATTTCAGAGTTCAGCCCATAGTACAAGTTGTTCGTAATGATGAATGAAATTTTTAGAGTTAATTTTTTAACACTTTATAAATATAATACATTGCTTCATATGTTTCAACAGTTTATTTGCTTGACAATATAAAAAACGCAATGGATGTTGTCTAAATGTCAAAATGAAGTCGCAATACGCCGCGAGTCTGTTTCCATATGTCGCTCCGCAAGTCGTGTCGCGATGACTCGTAGTATGTACAGTCACGAGCAAAAATATGTATATAGTAAACTAATTTCAGGAGCGGTATTCTGCTTAATCAATGAATGAAATGGTATGTTGTCACACACATTGAATTTACGCATCCATAGGTTTACCAAACATGTCGTATCTCAATGTTGAAATAGTTATTTACCGAGAAAATAGCTTCTGAATATTGCTGGTTGTATACATATTAGTGTTCGTGACTGTACGCAGTCGCTGATGCAAGTCACGTACCGCTGGAGCATGTAACTCGTGGCCAAGCTGTAAGGTCTAGTGCACATAAATGGCGAGGTACAGAGGCCAGCACATCAAGTTACCACAATCTGTCAAATTTCTTTGATAGTATTTCAACTTTATTGCAAAGACATAAGGTTTATCTTTAAGTGAGAAAATTTGACAGTTAGGGATAGCTTGATGTGCTGGCGTCTGTACCTCAGCGCGGTTGTCACTGTCAAACAGTAATCGACATTACCCTTCTTGAAATAAATGTGATATAAAACATAATAAGTACAATATTGCCTCTAAAATGAGACGCGATGTTATACTTCTTATGCGTCTGTTATACGTCTTCTCCATAGGTACCTACTGCTTTGGAATGGGCAACTAGTTTCATCTCTCTGACTGACCGACCCCTTGACAATTCAAAAGTGCCTGTAATTGGTTTATTTGAAATAAATGCTTTGAGTTTGAGTATATATTTTTTTAATAATTTGTGTTGTTGTGTAAGAAATGTGTTTATTATGTGTTATTATCACTTGAATAGTAACTTAGATTTTTAATAAGTTTTTTTTTTGTTGCAGATTTCCATCGACTTCGCAACAAGCAGATAAGGTAAGCATTTATTTTTCATTATTTTTACTTGTTTTTAAAGTTATTTTTTTGATCAGTCTTATAATCATCAATATAATGCGTTATAATCTCTTTTCTATTATTCAATAAAAATATCTAAAACCTGAAAAAGATTTGCCGACTTTTTCCATGTCTCCGACAACTTTTATATTTATATACAAGGTGTTAAAAAATTAACTTTAAGAATTTCGTGGGAGTATTGTACTCATCGTTACGAACAACTTTTACTCTGGGATGAACCCTGAAATCGCAAAAAAAATATGAGTTGTTCCATACATTTATGCACACGTAACTTAATAAAATGTATGGAACAACTCATATTTTTAAAAACTGATGCCTACTATTATAAACATATTAAAAAAAATACAAATTGTTCCAACCGTTCTGAAGTGATGCGCTTACCAACGCACAACATTTAACTTTATTATAATGTATAGACAAAGACATCCTTCAGTCTCTAAAATAACTATAAATCAAAATGCACTTGCTAATCAGTAAACAAACTAATTATAATACGCAAACATTTCATCATCCTCTGCAAAGTAGGTTAATGGAAAGAAAACAGTTATTTTGTTTGGTATTCAATCAAACATGTAAGTGATTGTTTAATGGGCTTCTATTAGAGAGCTAAGATAGAAATGTAGAAGCCATTTTGCAATGTTATCTTAAGTCGTCCGTGGAACCTAACATTCGGTTTTTGAATTGAGAATTTGAAGTGAAGAGCTTGTCAAACACTAGCACTACTTAAGGTGATTCCTTTAATGTAGCCAGTGAAATTCTAAATTTCGTAAGTGTTTGGAATTCAATTTTAAAACTTCGTGGGCTTTCACCTTAAGTGATTCTAAAATAGAGTTGGACAACTTATCGACGGAAAAATTAATATTCTCAATTCAAAAATCGGAGCAGTATTGAATTTTAATAAACCATTTTTGGTAACTGCCTAGAAAAATACAACCTAAGTTTTTATTTAGGTACCTACCCTGAACCAAAAAATGGTTAATTGAATCCACACATTTTATGAACTACGCTTATTAAGAAGCCAACCCTGAAACAGCGTAAAAAAACTGTCATTATGGAATGACAATTTGTCGATTTATTTGAACAAAAATGTATAAAACAACAGATTTTCAAAAATTTACGCCCTTAATTTTTAAGTAGGTACGGGTGCTAATTATACACAAACCCTTTCAAAATAAAGTCACGAAGCCCCATGAGCAGTAAAATATTTATGTTTCAACCCCCATGCGAGTTTTAATTCCGTTGTGAGTTCAAAGGGTTAAAAGTTACTAAGTCCTTTGGGGGTACAGCAGTGTGGTTACCATGTTCATTTGTACGGACACCAGGACATCAAGCTATCCGAAACTGTCAAACTTCTCCAAATGATTTCAAACCTTAAAACGTTGACGGTTAAGTTCAAAATCGATTGAGAAAATTTGACAGTTTGTGGTAATTTAATGTGTAGTTTTGTTATTTATAAAGGGTCTTTCAACAAGGACGGGTCGATTATGATAGTTTGTGGCGACCATGTTGATTTGGCGGCATCTGTCAAATGCGTTTTTATTTCTTCAGTTACTGATGCCAAATCACCATGGTAAGTTACAAGATTGAGCAGCGCGTCCAAATGATAAAACTTTATTATCAATCAAAATTAGTGTTTGTTAGTGCAAACGTTGCGCGCGTTACGTCCATTTTAAGGCAGATGCGGTGGCCCTTCAAAGTCGATTCTCCAACGTTTGGTGACCAAATTTGAGACGACTGATTCGGTAAACAACCAACCAACACCCTTACGTCAAAGGAACGCCAGATCGGCCGAGAACATCGCTGCTGTACGTGAGAGTTTCCGAGGCAGTCGATTTCTCGCTGTGCACAAGAACACGGCCTTTCGCAGACTTCAATTTGGCGAATTTTGCGTCGGGACTTGGGCCTACACCCGTACAAGATCCAACTGACCCAGGAGCTGAAAGTGAATGGCATTCTGCATATATACGGTTCGAGTCATAGAGTTCGGGTAGCGTTATCTCTCGCAGAGGTTACGTGAATTGTCCACCAAGATCGTGCGATTTGACCCCGCTAGACTTTTTCTTGTCGGGTTTTCTCAAGTCGCAGGTCTATGCCAATAATCAGCAATCAACCGATGCCCTAAAAGTCAAAATATTGCAGGCCACCGCTCAGATTCAGCCGGATCTATGCATTAGAGTAATCGAACATTGACAACGACCTTTCGGATCCGTGCCACCGTTCGAAACCGCGGTAGAAATTTAAACGATATCATATTTCATAAATAATAGCATAAATTGGCCTTTCAAATAAAATAATAATTTCTTTAATATCTCACATACAGCTTGTTTTATTTAATTTCAACATCGACCCGTCCTTGTTGAAAGACCCTTTAGTTGGTAGGTAGTGTTATACTATTGTAATTTATAGATGATTGTTCTATTACTACCGGGATACTAGACATACTGCATGGTCATACTTTATAGTCAATTCGCACGAATCTAATCACTCAAAATATGACTCGCTCAAAATATGCGAATCGACACTTTTTTTGCTGAGATTCGCACGAAGTTAATTTATTTGTGGGCGAATTGACAACTCTTTCTATACGTATTAGAGAATTAGCACATTTAGAATTTTTTGTGATTTAATTTTATTGCTTAGAATTAATAATATTTCAAAGAAATTCTACCATTAATAAATCTACCGTAATAATTTAAATTTTAACTTCAAAACCCTAAAATATTCCCTTCACAATTTTCAAAGGACATTCTTCAGGTACTTAGACGGGTCCTAAGAGGCCACAAAAGATTGAAGAAATCTTTACAGGCCATCGACAGCCTTATGAAAAGACCCCTTTGATGTTTTTGATGGAAGACGTCGTGATAATTGGGTCAAAAGAAATTAATTAAGCCTTAATTAGTTGATTTATTTACTTAGTAGCGGCTGCCTGCTGCTTCGCTCGCATGAAGGTCGGAAATTATCACACGGGAATGAATTTCCGGGATAAAAAGTCTCTCATATATCCCAGGTCCTGATCTATCTATTAGGGGAGTTCACTGCTATACGGGTAATCGGTCGTGGTGGAGAGCCAGTCTAAGCCTCTGCCATCTGAATATGTCGTCTGTATAGATGTCATGTATGGATTTAATATAAAACGTTTAAAAAAGTGTAATGTTTAATCATTCTGTTCAATGAAAAACGAGAGTCCTTCTCAGATACACCGAAGTAGCGCCTTTGACTTTCTTTTATAAGCGGGATTGTCCGAAAGGGTTACCGCTACCCCGGGACATAAAGGGCTACGGAAGGAACATGGATGGGTTTTAGTCAGTAAGAGTCTGACACTCACATGACATGAGAAGTCATTGGATGATTTCCCACCCTCAAAAAACAAAAAGAAGGTCATGATCTATCCGGTGTGCCTGTAGCAGCATCGACATTGCCACATGCGGACTACGCGTCATTCTAACGTCACACAAATCTTGCATCGCGCAAGCAGAGTTGACCGTGCGACTAGCATAATAACATTATTATACAACATATTGATATCCAATAGTCGTGCCATCAGATACCACACCTAGCTGGTCAGAGGATCCTCCCTTTTCTATGGAAGATGACTGACCCTTACACCCTCTTCTTTATAAATCTTCAACATTATTTTTAGTATATGCGAAACTTGAATATATTTTGTCAAGATGAGGATTACAATTCCAATAATGTTTACACCATGTTATATTTTTTCCCAAAAAAATTAAAAAAGGTTACAAGTTGGATACCGAACATTATCAATGAGCGCAAGACGATGCTGCAGGCGCGCCACTCACGTTGTGACTATTTTTTTTGTATGGACAACCAAGTAACATAACAAGCTTATAACTTTGTGGTTTTTCATAATACAGTTTTGAAATTTTGTACATAGTTTCTTTACATAAAAAATTAAAAATACTAGACACGTGTTTCGGGTTTCGCATGATAAATTTCATCCAAATCCGTTTAGCCGTTTTAGCGTGGAAGCGATAGAAGCAAACAAACACACAAACAATCTCAGTTTTGTATTAGTAAAATAAGAATTATTTAAAGTGGTGTTTGAGTACTTACAGCCTTTTCGACGTGTTTTTAAAAGGTATTTTCTTCAGCAATTTCATATTATGCCAAGTAGGTACTTAATTATTATGATCAGAATTTTTAGGGCGGTATAGGAAAAAAGATTCTGTTATTGTTGAAACTAGTGCAATATGGATGTACGCCAGCACATCAAGCTATCCCTAACTGTCAAATTTTCTCAATTAAAAATAAACCTTATGTCTTTGCAATAAAGTTGAAATACTATCAAAGAAATTTGACAGATTGTGGTAACTTGATGTGCTGGCCTCTGTACCCTAGGGGTACCTACACTTCTGCCTAACCCTTGGGGCTAACTTGGCGTGATGTCATTTCATGTGTCTGTGGTAAGCGGGATTGTCCGAAAGGGTTACCGCTACTCCGAAACATAAAGGGCTAAGGAAGGAGCATGGATGGGTTTTAGTCAGTAAGAGTCTGACACTCCCTTCCGCTCCATCCACAGCGGGTTGAGTCATTTAATGATTTCCCACCTTCAAAAACAAAAAACATCCCAGTGATAAAAGACTTTTTTTGTCTATCAAAAACCAAACAACTTTGTCTGGAGTCGAAACAGTTTTGTCATTTAAATTTATCATTTTTCTAAAGCAGTTTTTTCCGAATGGGTACGCCATCATTGTTTTCATACGTTTTCATTCGATTTTTTTTTCTTCGTACCTACTTAATTTTTTAATTAAAACCTTTTTCCTAAAGTAGATTAACAAAAAAGGTTTACCATTATCTTTGTCCTTTTTAAATTATTACAGATTCTCTGATAATCCTTTCGGCAGGCTAGAAGTTTAGGAAATTGTTTGATTAGGTATCTTCTCAATCAATCAGTTTGTTCCCTTTGGGTACGTTATTTATTATTTTAGTAGTGTTACGCGAATGGATAGAATAATTGATGAGTATATAAGAGGAAGTCTGAAAGTGATACCAGTACCATACCATTTTGTCTGCCCAATTCATGTTGTTGAGCTGTCGAAACAAAAGCCATTACTTACTGTAAGGGCCTGTCCACCAAAGATGTGCTATGCAGCTATGTTGCGAGGATGTGAAAGCTAAACTACGAAACTATGTGACCGTTTCCACTGATGCCAAGCTATGTAGCTGGCTAGTAAGCTGTGCCGCCGCGAGGGAGATGCGCAGCTCGAGCTATGCAATGTATTGACAGCAGGGAAGGCACGGGGGGAGCGGCGCTCAGCACATAGATACACCACTCTCGACTATCCATAGCACGCATCCAGAGCAAGCATCCAGATCATGCATCCATTCATATAAAAAAAGTTTAACAGAACCCGTTTCCACCAGTTTTATGTTATATGGACCAATGAATATGATTGGTGGATATCAAACGCATCCATAGCAACGTAGCATAGTATATCACTAGTGAAAAGGCACCCTTAGTATGTTACGGATATACGCCTTGGTCTAGCGTAGTCTGAATTTTCGATAGAATACGAGTCCAGGTATACTGGTTTTGGAAACTCTAATGGTAATAGAATTAGGTGTACAAAACGAAAACGGACGGGTGGCCAAGCACCATCTCAAATAGTGCTATTATTTTAATATTATTATTAGTTCTGTGTTTGCTCGTGGATGAGTACTAACAGCCGCACAGGTCGATCCATCAGGTTCAGCTACGCTTGCCGGGGTTGGCCGTGGATGGGTGACCATCTTTACATAACGAAATTCCTCCGTGCTTTGAAAAGCACGTTAAGCCGTTGGTCCCGGCTGTCATTTGTGCATCTTTGACAGTCGTTACGGGTCTTCAGAAGCCCGAAGATCTGACAGTCAGTCTTACTAAGGGGTATCGTATTGCCCAGTTACTGGTTTGTGGAGGTCAGATAGGTAGTCGCTCCTTGTAAAATACAGGTATCCAGCTGCATCCTGTTACACTGGAAGTAAGGAACATAGTCGGGCAAAGGCTAGGCAGATGATGATATTAGTTCTGTGTGGTGAAGAGATGAATTTACACAGAAGGTATAGCCCTTCCTCTTTCCCAATGTGAACCAACATTATTATAATACTGGTATTAGAGGTAGTGGATGGTTCCCTAGACATTTCCGCAATACACGGACACTTAACGAGACATAATAAAAGTTTTATTGTTATGACGCCTATGGAGTTTAGTATCCCGCAGTGTTAATAAGATTCGATCTTTCCAGTTTACAAGATACAGTTAGATATATAGGGTGTAAAAAAACGCGAGTAAGTCACTGGGGCTTTAGGTACTCATCAGTCTACTTAGCGGGAAGTATGATAAACATAGTATTGTTAGAGTCAGCATAAGGCAGAATGAACTGGTTACCTTTGCTCGATTTAAAAGAACTGTCAAAAACATACCTGATGCAGACTGGCTGAATTAATTTGACATTTGTCTCGGGGTGGCTAGAATTCCAATGCTTACTTTAAAATATCATGTGATTATTAACTTTTGGCGGAAAATAAAAGAACATTAATCACCGAGTACTTTCGTAGATTTTTATGTTATAGGGCTGATTTTTCAATAGTCAGATAACTTAATTATATTTAATTTATATGAGACGTTTACCTAAAAATTTAGGTTGCCGGTTTGTTAGCTATTTTATAGAAAATAATATTATATGTTTTTTATTCAAATCAACCCTTTTTTTGAGGGTTGGAAATCAAATTGACCCCTCCCGCTCTGGGTGGAGTGGAAGGGAGTATGAGACTCTTACTGACTAAAACCCATCCATGTTCTTTTTGGTTCCCCGCTGGCCAAAAATCAATCGTTAATGTGATAAGTACATACCGACTCGTCCAGAGGAAAAACTGGAATGATCATCACGCTTCTTTTAGCTCACACAGACTTCCTTTTGGGTGAGTAGTGTGCCGTATTGTAGATGTCACAGATCTTCGACTTTTTGGTTCCAGGACATGCCGGTGTCCTTACGATGTTCAATACTTCACCGTTTTGAGAACACTGGTGATAAAATAACTTGGTGATTGACAGTTGAAAATTCTTTCCTTATTTACTAATCGTACTCTCGCTAAATTGCTTTATGTAATACTGTTTTATTCCGGAACAAACACACACACATACCAACATGGAGTAATTATCATACATGATGTGCAACACAACAAAACACACACCCAAGCGGACAAACAGACAGACACAAAAAGCGACTTTGTTTTTTATTTTATTTTTTATAGAAAAAGAAATATAGTTCTTTGCTATGGGCTAACCTAACCTAACCTAACAAGCTTAAAACTGACACAACTCAGAACGACCACAACTTTTAAAGAGACGCACAGAGGCCGGCACGATCTACCCTTATCTGTCAATTTTTTTTGATAGAATTTCAACCTTATCACAAAACTTTAAGGTTCATTTTAAATTGGGAATATTTGACTGTTTGACACAGCTTGATGTGCTGCCATGTGTTCCTATTACAAAACACTATTTATTTCTCGCCATAACAAAACCTTAAACGATAGAAACACAGACATTTTAGAGGTGTTAATTTCTAGTAAAACAAAAGAGTGTCGTGTCAAGTCGTTTATATTAGTGCCTCACGAGACGAACGGTTAAAAATGATTCACTTTTATTAAGGCGGGTTCACACTAACATTGGTTAGGTAGAAAGGCCAGCATACCAAGCTACTCCAATCTGTCAAATTTCTTTTATAGTTTTTCAACTTTATAACTTCTTCTTAGCGTGTCGATGGCAATCTAAATGTGCTCGGCCCAGAATTCGGCTACGTGTTTGGTGCCATCACTACCATCAGATCCTGTAACGTGCAGACGACAGGACACGCAGGACACGAGAATAAGTGTGCCATCGTTTGTGGTACAGCACCACATTTACACTCCAAGGCGGAGTTGTCTATGAATCCAACTTTATAACAAAAGCATAAGGTTTATTTTCAATTGGAAAAGTTTTACAGTTTTGGATAGCTTGATTTGCAGTCTGTACACTAAACAGCGGTAGTACACTGAAAGCGGCTGCGACTCACATACAAAAGAAAAAAAAAAAAAGTCGCAGAAAAAGAGGACTGAGTCCCAACAATGGGAATGATGGTGAATGTACAACGTGGCGCTACAATGGTAATATTAATTTAACACCCAGGTAGGACTTGTGCCCATTAATGATATAAATGTTGATAGGTTAAAATAAATCGCCAATATAATTTTTGCCAATTTTTTTCAATCAAACTAAATAATAAAATAAATTCGCCTACTTTTTGCAGTTGTTTCATCCTAATAGTATTGCTTATTCGTTTTAATTTCATTGATGCGAATGTCATGATCCGTGATCCCGGCTAATGATCGCTGTGCGACAGTTCTTTAAGTACAGCAGTGCGATTCTGTTACCATCTCACCGTGAAAACTTACGTGAAGTGAGCGTGGAGTGGGCTGTCAGTGTCATCCCACTTGATTTTAGGGATGTACCACTTACAATCAAAATCGAGATTTTAATGATATTTTTATGCTAATTTTAATAAGTAATTATTTTATTTTATTTCAAAGCTAGCTAGTACCTACTTTGGTACTTACTTACTTACAACATAATTAGTCATAAACTCAATTTCGTTTTTATTTCTTTTTTTCCTAGACTAGCCTTTGTATTTTAACTAAAGGCGCGAGCGGGTCACGCATGTTCGCCAGCATATCAAGTTACCCCAATCTGTCAAATTTCAAAGTGCACACTTCGCGCAAGCACGTTTTTCGGTTGACTAAACGTCTAGTCGTAGATACCTATTCGAGTTTACAGACAATAATTGATTTTAAATCTTAAAACTTGTACAGTAAGGTTCAGAATCGATTGAGAGATTGGTCTGAATCCCGCGCGGCGTTCACTTCACCGCGCTGCCTGCAGGGAATTTTGGCAGAATCCCGTGCTCGTGAAGTGGTCACTTCACGCAAGCACGTTATGCGTTGTCATAGTTACTAATATGAATACCTATATCGTTGACGGGTGTACATCCGGTTGACAGGGTGTAAGTTACAAAACGGTGATTCTTTACAAATTGCTGCAATGTTCTAGCAATGTGAGGAATGTGTGCAAAACTTAAAGCAATGTGCTTTTAGATGTTTTTATGACTAAATCCAAACGTTTTTGTACAAACAGTCAAATTTCTCCAAATGATTTTAAACCTTAAAAATTTTACCGGTAAGGCTCTAAATCGATTGAGAAAATTTGTCTCCTTGCAGTCATTAATATGATGTGACTGCAACTACAATTTACCAATAATTCGTCACGTGCGCATACCTACGTGGACACACCAAGAACATTGCGAAAATACAATACCAACGTCCAATAAGTACAAAATATATTTTATTGTTCCAACTACCTATTCGTTCTTCGGCTTTGGCTCATCGCCGCCCGCCTTTTGAAAGTGCGTGGAGCGATCACTTCGCGGAAACATCATTATTAAGATGCGGTACTTTGTGTATTTATTATATAACATTAGGTATAAATATGTGCGGCTTTTTGGGACATACCTTTAGTTACCTACCTATAAAGGCGATTTTAACACACTGCACACCGCGCGCCGACGGGTAACGCGGGGCAGCGCCCATATCGTTTGCTATGGCCGCCTCGCGCTACGAGACGGAGCGCGGTGCAGTGCGATATTCGCTTTACCTACTTCAGTAAACATTGCCAATAAGATGATGATAATACCTAATATTCATCATCATCAACATACCTACTGCCAAACTCGACCTAGCTCACGGCATCTCATTATCTCTATGTAGGTAACTCTCGGTCTCCGCGACGCGACTTACAGCGCAAGCGTACCTACTGAGAACTCGACTGTTAGGAGGTTGCCATGGCAATCACGCCACGGTGTTTGTTAGGGTCGTTGCCATGCCAATCACGGGAATACCGTGATTGGCATGCCAACGGCTCAAACAAACACCGTTGGCGTGATTTGTAGGCGCTGTCAGTCACGTGCTACTTTCTGTCAAGTGGGCCATGTCTATTCGTTCCTAAAAAGCCCGTCACAGACGTAGCTATAATATAGATTAATATGAATCATAGCAAGGCATATTACGACATATTTTCCATATAGATTTTCGAGTGACCGCACACGCAGCTATAATATATAATTCTATGACATCACAAAAATATCTCAATGTTAATCGAAAAAATTGTGTCAAAAAGTAATACAGTCTATAATATAGGTTGCTGTAGTCGAATTTAAGTTGTGAGTGTCGTATGTGTCTTATTATACTCTCCTGTCGCAGGTCTGCTGGTAGGAAATGATGTGTAATGATGATGTAAGTAGTTCCTTTGCGTTCTTCATCAATATGTATTTTACTTTATTATGTAGTCAGTGTGTAAGAATAGATAGATAAATAAATAAATAAAATTTATTCATTAGTATCACAATCAAAACAATTTGCTAATACATTTCTTCTACTGAGTCTGCTGCCTCCCAGGGTTCAGCTTCGCACTGCTGAGAACGAAGGGGCATCAGGTGTGTGTGCGCTGCACAGCGATCAACTGGAAAAATTGGTATGCATGTATTAATCATTTATTTATTACATTTTCAACTTGCAATTATTCACATAATATAAAAGTGACAGACTTTAGTGCCCAAATGGTTGGCAGAATTGCCGCATTGTATCGTGGTGCTGTAAAAATAGGCCAGCCTTGTGGCCACTTAAAGAGTCGACCAACTATTTGGTGATGATTGTCTCAAAAAACCAAGGGGCATTAGGACCCCACAGCCCTAGTGTTCAATTTCAAGGCATTATGGTAATTCTGTCAGGCCTCTTCCTATTGCTGCGTGCCAAGCCGTTGAGCTCTAAAACAGCTGTCACCCCTGCGGTGACAAGAGCGCTACAAATGACGTCTTTAATGGCGGCGTGCCGTGCTATCCGGCCTGGGCTCTTACTGCAAGGTAGGCCCCTATGGAGTCCCTCGCCCACCATACTGGCGCCAATGTGTAGTCCCGTGATAAAAATAAATGATTATACCATGGTATGGTACCTGAAGCTGCTAATACCACTGTGGCTGGGACCTGGGATTTATTGGCCAATCTGCATCCGGGCAAGCATAGCACTTCAGGTCCAATCAGGTGCAGGCTAAAATCTTCCCTGTCAACTTTTCAGTGCTGTGGACAGAAGACAGAAACATTAAGCTAAATAATATTTGATTTATTTTTATATTACTCATTTTATTAAATTAAATCAGAACTATCGCTGTTCAGTTGCGGAATTCACTCCCGCCTGACGACATTAGAGACTGCCAAACAGTTGCAATTTATGTATTATGTTTTTTCTTTTTAAGCTTACAGACATCGTCTACATCTCCTTTATCGAGTTTCCTATTGTAGTTGTGCTGGAACAGATTTCTTTAGAAACAAGCATCACCTATAAAATTATGTATTTTCTGTTCCTTTCTTCTTGTCTGTTTTTATGTGTGTACATAAATGGTTAAACAAAATAAATTATTAAATTTTAACATTATCTAATACACACATCATCAAATTAATTTTTAAATACTGACAACATTATCATTTCTATTTCAAGTGAGCAGAGAAAATGTCTATTTTTGTTCTCCTACATAAATCACACAAATATTTACTTACAAGAATGAGATGTATAAGTTGAGTTTAGCTGCAACCTGACTTTTCTTTTCATAAAACTAGAGCACAATTTTCTAATATGACAGACACTTCTATTGAGGTATCTGAAAACAAAAATAAGTTAAATCAACAAAAGTTCAGGTAATCCCAATAATCAGCGGGTAATACCATTCTCCTGCCCTTATCCGCTCGATCGCTTCTCGCAACCACAGTTGCAAAGAAAAAGTTGTCAGTTTTGCTTCGTGCAACCGTGGTTGCAAGGCGACGAAGTCTTTTTAATCTAATTTAGTTTCTATACCAAACGCATAGAGTCGTAGTAGTATGTATTTAAACCAAAGACAGATATATTTCTCATAGACGTGTGCCCATACTACCAACATCTCGGTAGAAAAATAACGAAATATCGTCAGTTGTGTTTACGTGAGTGAAGTGACCCCATAGTGTTTTCAAGGAGGTGATAAAATATGTCGTAAGTTTATTATTATACTAATTTCTGCTGATGTTTATATACTAAATTAATCTGTAACGTGTGTGTTTTTATATTAAAGTAATATTTTTAGGTACATTGTAAGACAACATTTAAAAAATCGTCATTTAAAAACATACTCGCAGTGTCGTAGTCCTGAACTTAATTTTGTACTGCTATATTATCGTAAATACGATGTTTTTCTTAAACATACAATATTAATAATGATATTTTACTATATTTATTCAATTTAAGGTATTAAGTTGTGTAAATTGTTCTTCAGATTGTAACAGATTGCGAAAATTAAACCGCCCGGTAAGTTTTTACCTACTCAATTTGATATTGCCGCTTTGGTTGCGCGAAGCAATATGTGTTTTGGCTTAGGGTTGGCGGTCGGTGTTTTTTGTTTGTTTATTTTTATTTTATTTATTGGTGAAAGGTGACGAGTAATTTTTTGAAATCCAAGTTAATTATGTTTTTTATTTTTTTATTATGTTTTCATAATTAAAATATTTTTTTTTTATATTTTAATTATGTTTTTATGTTTTTTTATTAACCTACCACACATCCTACACACATATTACAACACAACTCTTACATACAACGTGTAACAGATTAAACGCAACACCTTAAAATTTTACTAATCATGACAATTTTATTTTTTCTATAAATTCATAACCTTCATTTTTCGAAGTCGGTTAAAAACTATTTAAAATGTATGCAAAAATAAATAACATAAATAAAATTTGATTTTAAGAAAAAAACATTGATATATTAACACAATGTTGTTCTCTTAATTTAAGCTGTAAGTCGTAGTAGTTGACAACCCTAGCTAAGAATGGCCGCCATCTTTGCGGTTCGGGCGTCAAGTGCTTGATCTCAAGTCCCAGCCAGGTTACGTATGTAGCCGTTTTTATTTAATTTTTTATTAATGTTAATAATACTTTATTTTTGAGATTTATGACGCTTTCGAAAAATCAGGATTTGGCCTATTTATTGTATGAGTAAATATGATTGCTTGGTGGTCTATATTTACAAATTTAAAGATTTAGGTAGGCAATGCAAATTGGCAAAAATATGTGCCGCTTATTTTAATTTATAAATTTGACAAACATTTAAGAAAAACCCATTTAAACTATTATATTCATCTAAGAGTGAAGAAAATGACCTCTATAGAAGTGGTAATATTTTTGTTCTATGTACTTTAATTTTAATGTAAAGTGGCCTAAATTATACCTAAAAAAAGTTACGATCTTTTACGCAGCCGCGAATTCTGCACCTGGTTTTACATAATATTTTTAATACATTCTTATATGTAAATTGTTTTCAAATACTGTTAAATATGTACAGTGATAAACCTAGTTTAAGAATAAAATAAATAACAATTTACTTATTGATCTTATTTTTTTTAAAACCCCTATGTTTTACAAAAGTCGCTAAAATGGGTGGTACTCTTAATTTATACACTTGTAAAATATTAATGTAATCATATTTTTAAAATAAAGCGATCACACATTATTTCTTATCTCATGGACTACTCATAACTTTAAAAATATTTGAAGTACTCCACTCGAGCAAGTCATAAATTAAGTTTTAGTAACAGCGGGCAGAACGCGCAGTAAGCGGTAAAAGTAACTGGCAAAGTAAGGTACCCATTTTTTTTCGCCCAAGCAATCGAGCGGTTATCCGAATTTATTTGGGGTCGGCGCAACATGTCTTCTTCTTCCATACTTCTCTATTAGTCGTCATCTCGATAGTCACTCCCTTTCTAGCCATATCATCTTTCACACAATCCATCCATCGTTTCTTTGGCCTCCCTCTACTTGTATAGCCATCCACATTCATACTCACAACTCTCCGGACAACATTTTCCTCATTCCTCCGCATAACATGCCCATACCATGACAACCGATTTCCACACAACTTTTCGGTCACCGGTGTCACTTTCAGACTTCCTCTTATATACTCATTACGTATTCTATCCATTCGCGTAACACCACACATCCCACATAACATTCTCATCTCAGCTGCATGCAATTGTCTTTCATGAATATTTATAGCTTTTTAAGTAGTTCATTAAATTATCAGTCTTACAAGACAGAAAACATAAAAAAAATGATAATAATGTTTCATAAATTTTTTGAAAACAATCATTTGTACTTACAAATAATTAATAATACACATGATGTAAAATAGGTACTGGTATCCAGCAGCATCCGGTTAGACTGAAAGCCCAGTAAGCCCACCCCAACAAACAGTTGGAAAAAGGCTTGGCAGATTGATTGAATTCTGATACACATCTGAAAAAACAAATGTTGTTTATCATATTTAAAGGGTGATACGAGGGGTGATCAATAATGTTTGACATTCATTTTAAAGGTTGCAGACAGCCTATTTAGGTTAATCAATAACATTAATAAAACGAGGTGGGTAACCCATACCCATTGAGCAATAAATTGAGGGCTGACACTGGGCAGTGTCCAAAGTATGTCTTTGTGACGGCAGGTAGTTGAATTTCAATCACACAACTCGAAGCATTTGTTTCAATTAAAACATTGGCAGGCACTTTACATTATTATCGTTTTCCTACCTCTTTTACCAGGCGGTCGTTTAGTTTGAGTTTATAGTGAAGCTAGCCACCCCATCACAAGACGAAGCAAGTCCTAATATGGAGAAGAAACTTTATGGACAGTCTTTTAAATCGAAACCTTATGTTACAGAGGTTAACTTGTTTGATAATTACTTCTTCTTCTTTTTCTTTTAGCACAACTTCCATTAATTACATCACACGCCATCTTTTCTTCAAAGTGATCAATCAATCCACAAAGTCTGAACCGGGCGGATATGCCGCGTATTCAAATACAGAATCTTATTACTTATTTAGCTAGCTCAATAAAACATACAATGCCAAAATTTTATCTGGTTAATTCTTTTATAAATAAACATGCCAATTAAAAAAAACAAAGACGTTTTTAGAATTAAACTTAAAATTGAAGTATAATTATTTTTCTAAACTCAATATTTATTAGTACTGGGTCACATTTCCGGTTGTTCAAGGAATTTACTCAAACAACAAGTTTTCATAACTAAATGTATGTGCAAAATATTCTTCTTATTTTATAGTTTGTCAATTATTTTCGTAACTAATTTAGCTCTCCTATTCAATAATAACATTGAAGTATTGACCTTTAAACACCGCGCCATTTTCTGTGACGCCAGATCACAATAAACAGAACTTCTAATGTCAAGTTTAGTGTGGGTTGTCTATGTTTTTCTTACCACAGAATACGCGGTCGAATAAACTAATATTGCGAAATCGTATTCGAGATAAATTTGCACGACTAAAACTGACATACGTATTATATTTCTTATTTTTTTAATAAAAATATCGTTCTATTCATGCAGAATAAAAACAATCTTAGAAATATTTGTTTGAATCATCATTCGATTATGAATTTGTTGGTTGAATTAGTATTGCAATTTTATTCTTGCTATCGTAAATAACTTGTTTATGCGACATTTTTAATTTGAAAAGCGGAGGCAATTAAATATTATTCAGTGCAAAACTTTCGAACACCATTATGACAAAGCTGTGGGACAGAGCGCAATGGATAGTTGTCAATGCCAATAACTAAGCTTAATTTTCTTATTATTTTGAGTACCGGTCGTTTTCGTGAGAATTGGCATAACATTTGATATTTTTTTCTTATTTTCTGCAACATTAATATCTAAAGCAAAACACAATATTATGTACTTAGATATATAAAAATATATGTATATAAATTAATTATAAATAATAAAAATACAAATATTATTATATAACTAGTAATATAAATTATAATTACAATCTGCACTTAGTTTTTTTTAATAAATGGCAATATTAAATTATTACAACGATTTAGTGAAACAAGTATTCATTATATATTAGGTTTTACCCGGTTAAAACCTAAAAATATGATATTTTAAAAGCTAATTACAGAATAAACAATTGAAAAATTAGCCTTTTTCGTGTAAAAGTAATTTTAGTCGATTATCTCAAATAATCGTTATTTCAAACGCGTACTGTGGTTGGAAAAAACATAGACAACTTAGAATATTGGCGGTTTTCGCGTAAGTTTTCGATTCAACTTTTCAGACTTATTTTGCACTTTGCAGTTTGCCGCCATGTTTAATAATTAAGCATGGCGGCAAACTATGATTATAAAAGAATTAACCAGTTAGAATTTTGGCATTGTATGTTTTATTGAGCTAGCTAAATAAGTAATAAGATTCTGTATTTGAATACGCGGCATATCCGCCCGGTTCAGACTTTGTGGATTGATTGATCACTTTGAAGAAAAGATGGCGTGTGATGTAATTAATGGAAGTTGTGCTAAAAGAAAAAGAAGAAGAAGTAATTATCAAACAAGTTAACCTCTGTAACATAAGGTTTCGATTTAAAAGACTGTCCATAAAGTTTCTTCTCCATATTAGGACTTGCTTCGTCTTGTGATGGGGTGGCTAGCTTCACTATAAACTCAAACTAAACGACCGCCTGGTAAAAGAGGTAGGAAAACGATAATAATGTAAAGTGCCTGCCAATGTTTTAATTGAAACAAATGCTTCGAGTTGTGTGATTGAAATTCAACTACCTGCCGTCACAAAGACATACTTTGGACACTGCCCAGTGTCAGCCCTCAATTTATTGCTCAATGGGTATGGGTTACCCACCTCGTTTTATTAATGTTATTGATTAACCTAAATAGGCTGTCTGCAACCTTTAAAATGAATGTCAAACATTATTGATCACCCCTCGTATCACCCTTTAAATATGATAAACAACATTTGTTTTTTCAGATGTGTATCAGAATTCAATCAATCTGCCAAGCCTTTTTCCAACTGTTTGTTGGGGTGGGCTTACTGGGCTTTCAGTCTAACCGGATGCTGCTGGATACCAGTACCTATTTTACATCATGTGTATTATTAATTATTTGTAAGTACAAATGATTGTTTTCAAAAAATTTATGAAACATTATTATCATTTTTTTTATGTTTTCTGTCTTGTAAGACTGATAATTTAATGAACTACTTAAAAAGCTATAAATATTCATGAAAGACAATTGCATGCAGCTGAGATGAGAATGTTATGTGGGATGTGTGGTGTTACGCGAATGGATAGAATACGTAATGAGTATATAAGAGGAAGTCTGAAAGTGACACCGGTGACCGAAAAGTTGTGTGGAAATCGGTTGTCATGGTATGGGCATGTTATGCGGAGGAATGAGGAAAATGTTGTCCGGAGAGTTGTGAGTATGAATGTGGATGGCTATACAAGTAGAGGGAGGCCAAAGAAACGATGGATGGATTGTGTGAAAGATGATATGGCTAGAAAGGGAGTGACTATCGAGATGACGACTAATAGAGAAGTATGGAAGAAGAAGACATGTTGCGCCGACCCCAAATAAATTCGGATAAGGGCAGGAGAATGGTATTACCCGCTGATTATTGGGATTACCTGAACTTTTGTTGATTTAACTTATTTTTGTTTTCAGATACCTCAATAGAAGTGTCTGTCATATTAGAAAATTGTGCTCTAGTTTTATGAAAAGAAAAGTCAGGTTGCAGCTAAACTCAACTTATACATCTCATTCTTGTAAGTAAATATTTGTGTGATTTATGTAGGAGAACAAAAATAGACATTTTCTCTGCTCACTTGAAATAGAAATGATAATGTTGTCAGTATTTAAAAATTAATTTGATGATGTGTGTATTAGATAATGTTAAAATTTAATAATTTATTTTGTTTAACCATTTATGTACACACATAAAAACAGACAAGAAGAAAGGAACAGAAAATACATAATTTTATAGGTGATGCTTGTTTCTAAAGAAATCTGTTCCAGCACAACTACAATAGGAAACTCGATAAAGGAGATGTAGACGATGTCTGTAAGCTTAAAAAGAAAAACATAATACATAAATTGCAACTGTTTGGCAGTCTCTAATGTCGTCAGGCGGGAGTGAATTCCGCAACTGAACAGCGATAGTTCTGATTTAATTTAATAAAATGAGTAATATAAAAATAAATCAAATATTATTTAGCTTAATGTTTCTGTCTTCTGTCCACAGCACTGAAAAGTTGACAGGGAAGATTTTAGCCTGCACCTGATTGGACCTGAAGTGCTATGCTTGCCCGGATGCAGATTGGCCAATAAATCCCAGGTCCCAGCCACAGTGGTATTAGCAGCTTCAGGTACCATACCATGGTATAATCATTTATTTTTATCACGGGACTACACATTGGCGCCAGTATGGTGGGCGAGGGACTCCATAGGGGCCTACCTTGCAGTAAGAGCCCAGGCCGGATAGCACGGCACGCCGCCATTAAAGACGTCATTTGTAGCGCTCTTGTCACCGCAGGGGTGACAGCTGTTTTAGAGCTCAACGGCTTGGCACGCAGCAATAGGAAGAGGCCTGACAGAATTACCATAATGCCTTGAAATTGAACACTAGGGCTGTGGGGTCCTAATGCCCCTTGGTTTTTTGAGACAATCATCACCAAATAGTTGGTCGACTCTTTAAGTGGCCACAAGGCTGGCCTATTTTTACAGCACCACGATACAATGCGGCAATTCTGCCAACCATTTGGGCACTAAAGTCTGTCACTTTTATATTATGTGAATAATTGCAAGTTGAAAATGTAATAAATAAATGATTAATACATGCATACCAATTTTTCCAGTTGATCGCTGTGCAGCGCACACACACCTGATGCCCCTTCGTTCTCAGCAGTGCGAAGCTGAACCCTGGGAGGCAGCAGACTCAGTAGAAGAAATGTATTAGCAAATTGTTTTGATTGTGATACTAATGAATAAATTTTATTTATTTATTTATCTATCTATTCTTACACACTGACTACATAATAAAGTAAAATACATATTGATGAAGAACGCAAAGGAACTACTTACATCATCATTACACATCATTTCCTACCAGCAGACCTGCGACAGGAGAGTATAATAAGACACATACGACACTCACAACTTAAATTCGACTACAGCAACCTATATTATAGACTGTATTACTTTTTGACACAATTTTTTCGATTAACATTGAGATATTTTTGTGATGTCATAGAATTATATATTATAGCTGCGTGTGCGGTCACTCGAAAATCTATATGGAAAATATGTCGTAATATGCCTTGCTATGATTCATATTAATCTATATTATAGCTACGTCTGTGACGGGCTTTTTAGGAACGAATAGACATGGCCCACTTGACAGAAAGTAGCACGTGACTGACAGCGCCTACAAATCACGCCAACGGTGTTTGTTTGAGCCGTTGGCATGCCAATCACGGTATTCCCGTGATTGGCATGGCAACGACCCTAACAAACACCGTGGCGTGATTGCCATGGCAACCTCCTAACAGTCGAGTTCTCAGTAGGTACGCTTGCGCTGTAAGTCGCGTCGCGGAGACCGAGAGTTACCTACATAGAGATAATGAGATGCCGTGAGCTAGGTCGAGTTTGGCAGTAGGTATGTTGATGATGATGAATATTAGGTATTATCATCATCTTATTGGCAATGTTTACTGAAGTAGGTAAAGCGAATATCGCACTGCACCGCGCTCCGTCTCGTAGCGCGAGGCGGCCATAGCAAACGATATGGGCGCTGCCCCGCGTTACCCGTCGGCGCGCGGTGTGCAGTGTGTTAAAATCGCCTTTATAGGTAGGTAACTAAAGGTATGTCCCAAAAAGCCGCACATATTTATACCTAATGTTATATAATAAATACACAAAGTACCGCATCTTAATAATGATGTTTCCGCGAAGTGATCGCTCCACGCACTTTCAAAAGGCGGGCGGCGATGAGCCAAAGCCGAAGAACGAATAGGTAGTTGGAACAATAAAATATATTTTGTACTTATTGGACGTTGGTATTGTATTTTCGCAATGTTCTTGGTGTGTCCACGTAGGTATGCGCACGTGACGAATTATTGGTAAATTGTAGTTGCAGTCACATCATATTAATGACTGCAAGGAGACAAATTTTCTCAATCGATTTAGAGCCTTACCGGTAAAATTTTTAAGGTTTAAAATCATTTGGAGAAATTTGACTGTTTGTACAAAAACGTTTGGATTTAGTCATAAAAACATCTAAAAGCACATTGCTTTAAGTTTTGCACACATTCCTCACATTGCTAGAACATTGCAGCAATTTGTAAAGAATCACCGTTTTGTAACTTACACCCTGTCAACCGGATGTACACCCGTCAACGATATAGGTATTCATATTAGTAACTATGACAACGCATAACGTGCTTGCGTGAAGTGACCACTTCACGAGCACGGGATTCTGCCAAAATTCCCTGCAGGCAGCGCGGTGAAGTGAACGCCGCGCGGGATTCAGACCAATCTCTCAATCGATTCTGAACCTTACTGTACAAGTTTTAAGATTTAAAATCAATTATTGTCTGTAAACTCGAATAGGTATCTACGACTAGACGTTTAGTCAACCGAAAAACGTGCTTGCGCGAAGTGTGCACTTTGAAATTTGACAGATTGGGGTAACTTGATATGCTGGCGAACATGCGTGACCCGCTCGCGCCTTTAGTTAAAATACAAAGGCTAGTCTAGGAAAAAAAGAAATAAAAACGAAATTGAGTTTATGACTAATTATGTTGTAAGTAAGTAAGTACCAAAGTAGGTACTAGCTAGCTTTGAAATAAAATAAAATAATTACTTATTAAAATTAGCATAAAAATATCATTAAAATCTCGATTTTGATTGTAATGTTAATGCTTGGTCAATCCCTAGCATCAGTTGAATGACACTGACAGCTCACTCCACGCAAGTATTCACGGTGAGATTTTTACAGAATCGACCGGCTGGTTGCTCTAAGATGCTAT
Organism: Hyppa rectilinea; assembly: GCA_951799385.1. Lineage (NCBI taxonomy): Eukaryota > Metazoa > Arthropoda > Insecta > Lepidoptera > Noctuidae > Hyppa > Hyppa rectilinea. The sequence goes on from OX637325.1 coordinate 8,654,001, forward strand.
TTTCTAACATTTTAAATAAATCCGTAAATGGGCAGCTTAAAAACTCTGACACCAGGTTAGTCACTAACCACACGAAAAGAAGAAGAATCCGTTAATAATAACGTTTAATGGAAATATAATGTTTTCATGAAACGAAAATGTGAAAACGTATGTGTGTTAAATTAATGTCACCATTGTAGCGCCACGTTGTACATTGATATGTTTATGCTACGCCAAACACGAACAAAAGCTTCATTTCCCTGATCTTATAAAGTATGCATAGATCAAAGAAAGAATCCTCAGTCAGTATTTAAACAAGAAAAAATTAAGGATAGAATGCGCAAAATTGAGAATCTCAACAGGTCGATTTACACCAAACGAGCGAATCATCATCTGCCTTGCCTTTTTCCAACTATGTTGGGGTCGGCTTCCAGTCTAACCGGATGCAGCTGAATACCAGTATTTTACATAGCGACTGCCTATCTGACCTTTCATAACCCAGTAACGAGGCAATACGATACCCCTTGTTAAGACTGGCTGTCAGATTTTCGGGCTTCTGACGACCCGTGACGACTGTCAAAGATGCACAAATGACAGCCGGAACCAACGGCTTAACGTGCTTTCCGAGGCACAGAGGAGTCTCGGTATATAAAGGTATAGATGGTCACCAATCCACGGCCAACCCCAGCAAGCGTAGCTTAACCAGATGGATCGTTTACGCGGCTGTTGGTACTTAGCCACGAGCTCCCAAACGAGTGAATCGTACGGTGTAAATCGTCTTTTAGAGAATTTTCAGAAAGTCGTGATTCTTTTGTCACTGATTTAGGCATTGTAATGTAATTGTCACGATTGATGATGCTGAGACAAAATGTGACGAAAATGGTCATGTGATTTTATTTGACAGCCGATTCGAACCGTTCTGACCGGTATACACCTAACAATTTTCGGACGCGGTTTTCTTGTGAAATATCTTTTTCAACGACGAGATGTGACATGTACGGTAAACCTATGGATTCGAATTATGCAATGTGTGTGAAAACATTCAATTTCATTTAATAACTGAGATAACTAAGGCCTGCAGTAATAGCCTAATGGTGTGACCGTCGGACTGCGAAGTCATAGGTCTCAAGTTCTAACCCAAGGCAAGCACCTCTGATTTTACGGATTCATGTGCGTATTGTTTAACACACTTCCACAAAACAAATAAATTATGATTTGATTTGATTTGATTTGATTTGAAAACACACATACACTTGCACAAAACACGCACACACACACACACACACAGCAGACGCAGTGCACACTTGCTTGTGCACTTGCTTAAAAATCGGTGAAGGAAAACATCGTGAGGAAGCCAGCATGTTTACGGGATATTTCTCAACAGCATGTGAAGCTAAGTCAGAGGCCCATGGACAGCATAAAAAAAAACGCTGACACCAGGTTAGTCACTAACCACGTGAAAAGAAGAAGAACAACTAAGCAGAGAACCTCTTATAAATTTAGTCTACTGTATACATAGTTTCGCTCGTGACTGTACTACTCAGACAGTTGAGCTCACTAAACTAGGTTTGAGCTATACGGTGACTGATGCATGCATGCTCTCTGTTGGCTCAGGCATACTGAAACTATATTGGTACTTTTTTCAAAAGGCCCTTTCAGATATGGCCCTGCATTGTTACTTAAATAAAAATTTTATAATTATATTTTTGAACTTTAAAAGAGACTGTGAGACCTTTGACTTTGTTTCGGCATTTCTTCTTAGGGAAAAGTCAGCTAGGAAATTAATTTCATTTCAATAATAAACCCGAAACCCAATAAGTTAAAGAGAAAAAAAAACTCTTTATTTAATTGTATTGTTGTTGGATGAATCGCTGCTCTCCTAGCTAGTAAGTATTAGGAGAGGCAGTTTTAATGTTAAATAAAAAAGTTAAATCCATATAGACCGTTTAAAAATACAAATAACCTTAAATAAAAAAAATATTTTGAACGTGTGAAACTGTTTGTATAAATCTACGAATATAAATGAATGTCATTTACCATTGAAAAAAAACTTTCATATAAATACATCGTTTATACGCAAACTGAAAACCCAGATTTCGCCAGTTAAAAAAAAAAATATAAACATAATTACTAACATCTGTCCTACTTATATGAGTATAATTAAAATAAATAAAGCCGGATTAATATTATAATAATAATCCCGAATACATATTATAATAATAATGCCTCCTCATCATTTATAATTATAATTGTCTAAGGGACCTCTGCGAGTTGGCTTCGGCCCCTTCTAAACCTTCCAAAGGTCCAGGGCCCTGGGGTCCCGAGATATGTCTAACACAAATAAATAATAATAATTCGGAACCGGAGTTACTGACATAGCTTGCAGGCTATGCAAACTGAAGTAGCAGTGGGCTGGCCATGATTGTCGAAGGACCGATGGCCGGTGGAGCAAACGAGTCCTGGAGTAGAAACCGCGTATCGGCAAGCGTAGTGTGGGGCGCCCCTAGCTAGATGAAATCAAACTCAAACTCAAAGCATTTACTTTAAATAAACCAATTACAGGCACTTTTGAATTGTCAAGGGATCGGTTAGCCAGAAAGATGAAGCTAGTTGCCCATTCCAAAACAGTAGGTACCTGTAGCAGAACGGGCAAGAAACTCCATGGACACTCTTTTAAATCAGAATATGGTTACAAAATATGGGTTACATCATTCATGTTGAATTTATACATGTGAGAACGTAAAAAGCGTCCGTAATAAAAGATTTAAAACAGTAATCAAAGACAATTCAAAAATTAAATTAAGCTTTAAAAGATCTGTGGCAGCTAAGAGATGACTAGTCCCTACTGACGGTGCCCGTTCACGAACATGATGCATGGATTAGCACCATTCAGTTCAACCATTTTGAAGAGAGCTAAATGAGGTAATTGATGCACCGATGACCTTAAAAAAGTGGCTGAGACAGACTGGATGCAGAAGGTGGAGGACAGGGTGACGCCTGCCGGGTAAGCGGGATTGTCCGAAAGGGTTACCGCTACCCCGGAACATACAGGGCTAAGGAAGGAATATGGATGTGTTTTAGCCAGTAAGAGTCTGACACTCCCTTCCGCTCCATCCAGAGCGGGAGACGTCATTCGAAAGGGTGTTGTGGGACAGCCTGGGAGAGGCCTCTATCCAGCAATAATAGACTGCGATAGGCTGAGTTGATGGATTGCCACATAAAGAACAACGGGTAATTTTGTGTGGGTCCCTACCATAAACAAAAAAGAACTGTGCTGGTATCTTTTTTCGCCAGGTGAATTCCAACATGCTGTCTTCAGGATTAATTAAACTACTCCAAGACGGCAACAAATACCGACATAGTTCATAATGCTCTAATTAACTTTGTGTCTGAGTACGCTCTTACCCGTTCCCGGAATTATTTTCCTTGTAAATAAATAAAGTATAATTTATGTTCAGTTACTCATTAAATAGTCACGCAAATAGGACATTTATACATTTAAATCTACAAGGACCTATATACATAACGGCGTAGCAAGTGGCGCCATCTAATTTTGTTACGAAATTTTCTGAAATCACCGAAACGTTTGAATATGAATGGCACTGGCTAGTTACAATCACTCTAGCAGAGCGTCGCATCGATAGTTACGTGCTGGTAGGAACATTATAGTACATTTTGAATGTATTGTATGTTCTTATGTATGTCCTTAATACTATTTTTGTTAATATGTCCTATGTTATTGGCAGCAGACCTATTGCTAACGACCTGGTACAAAAACCTCCAAACTTCTGCTCTGAAATTCGGAAGAACTCTCTTTCGCAGGACCCCAGCTCAACATTCACCTTTGAAACTACTAGACCCTCCATAGTCCGACAGTCAGTTCTGCTCCACTCAGAGCGGGAGGAGTAATTTGATGACTTCCCACCCTCAAAAAAAAAGACCCCACATAAGTAAAAACGACAAAGCTCAAAAAGGAATTGTTTTACTTAAAAAAATCTGTCTAGCCTTTGCCCAACTATCTTGTGGTCGGCTTCCAGTCTAACCGGATGCAGCTGAAGACTACTATTTCACATGGAGCGACTGCCTGTCTGACCTCTACAACCCAGTAACTGGGTAATACGATACCTCTTGGGTAGACTGGCTGCCACATTTTCGGGCTTCAAACGACCCGTAACGACTGTCAAGATGCACAAATGACAGCTGGGACCAAAGGCATAGCGTGCTTTTCGAGGCACGGAGGAGACTCGGAATGTAAAGATGGTCACCCATCCACGGCCTACCCCGGCAAGGGAAGCTTAACCTGATGGGTCGACCTGTGCAACTGTTATTACTTAGCCACGAACTTTTTTACTAAAAAAATATACTCATCGATAAGGGATCCTCTTTTTGATCAGGTACAAACAAAACCAAAACCAAATTAACTCACTTTACTCCACTAAAATATAAGCGGTAAAAGCCTAAACAGCTCCTAATTACAAACATACGTATAAAATGTTTGCTCCGTAACTTGAACCAACATTTTAATTACACTACTCATTTAGTGGAAGCACGTACTCCTTTGAAACCACTAAAAAGTCTGTATGGTGGATGGTTGCCCTAATTGGGCCACGCGGCTGTGAGTCGCGTGCGTAATAAAAAATTAAGGGCAGAAGCTACAGTATTTATTTAACTTGCAATGTATGTATGTTGGGTCAAATCTTGAAACTGATTTATGTAGCAGTTATCCTCAACCGATTGAGCTGAAATTTTGCACATATTCAGTTTGGATGACAATGCATGGTTCGCTATGTCATTCTTAATCCAATATGACGAACGGCGTAATATGGCGTACTAGTTATTTTTTATGTACTTCCATGGTCTTTCTTATACAAAACGTTTTTTTTTCTGATAATGGCTTCTCACAGTTCAACCGTAGGGTAGCCTACTAGGGCACGCCACGATAGTGGCGGTAAGGCCCCTCTTTGAGGAGTGGCTAGAGAGGCGTCACGGCGCCCTCACCTACCGCCTGACGCAGGTCCTCACCGGACATGGATGTTTCGGGAGGTTCCTGCACATCATCAGGCGGGAGGAAACACCCGGGTGTCGCCACTGCGAGGATCGCCCAGAGGACACGGTAGAGCACACGGTGCAACCCTGCCCCGCTTGGGCGGAGCACCGCCGTGTCCTCGTAGAGGCGATCGGCGGCGGTGACCTCTCGCGCCCGGCCCTGGTGCAAGCCATGGTCCGGGGCGAGAGGGAGTGGGAGGCAGTCACCTCCTTCTGCGAAAAAGTCATGCTCGCGAAGGAGGTGGCGGGATGGGAGAGAGAAAGGTCCTCCCGTCCCAGCCGCCGCAGGAGACGCCTCGGGCGTCGGGAGCCACGTGACGACTCCCGGCCACCGTAGGCGCGGGCCTGCGGACGGTGAGTAATGGGTGACTCACCGTCCGATCAGCACCAGACCCGTGCCGTGTGGCGCGTATATGTTCCACGCGCGCCTCAAAGAGATGTCAGCATATGAAGGGGCCCCTCAGGGCCAAGCCTGCCGGGTAAGCGGGATTGTCCGAAAGGGTTACCGCTACCCCGGAACATAAAGGGCTATGGAAGGAACATGGATGGGTTTTAGTCAGTAAGAGTCTGACACTCCCTTCCGCTCCACCCAGAGCGGGAGCAGTCATTGGATGATTTCCCAGCCTTAAAAAAAAAAAAAAAAAAAGGGTAGCCTACTGCTTAACCGGACTTGCCTGTGGGTGCCACAGGGAATTGTAGCCTCCAGGCAGGGCTTAAAATAAACTTACAAACTAAGCGACTACACGCTAAGGGCACCCCCTTTGGGGTACAGACATCGGCTTAGGACGTCGCTGGAGGGGGACAGCAAGGGACAACTGGATTGGGAGTAGGATACAAAACGTCATTTGGTCAAGGTTTTTGTAGGTAAAATCACCCTGAGCTGCAGTTGTCCCTTTCGCACTATACGGGGGGAGGTGTACGTCGTAGCGCGAGTTCCTTCAAAAACTTACCTATTTTTCAAATTCCTCGAGACTAGATTCCCGTCATAAAGATTTGGAATTACATTGTTTGCAAGCATGGTGCTCAGTACTACCTTCTGTTGAAGAGAAAAAATGTTGTCCCTTCAGTGGAAACAAACATCTACCTAGCCTTTTCCCAACTATGTTGGGGTCGACTTCCAGTCTAACCAGATACAGCTGATTACCAGTATTTGACATGAAGGGACTGCCTTTCTGACCTCCACAACCCAGTAACTGGGCAATACGATACCCCTTGGTAAGACTGGCTGTCAGATTTTCGGGCTTCTGACGGCCTGTAACGACTGTCAAACATGCGGAAATGACAGCCGAGACCAACGGCTTAATGTGCTTTCTGAGACACGAAGGAGTCTCGGTACCTATGTAAATTTGGCCACCCATCCACAGCCAACCCAGGCAAGCGTAGCTTAACCTTCAGTGGAAACATAAAACAATAAAATTCTTTTATTATTCCTGGAAACCGATCTCCTTTTTAATATTATCTAAAGTATAAGGTACACTTTATCGCCAATTTTCAACTCCACCGAGCGTGTAGCTGAAGGTGAAAATTGAGTTACTTATTATATTCTCACACATTCTCTAGAAAGTTGTGTTGTTCAATAAATTACGTTACAATATTGGTACTGAGTTTATAAAGTTATTTTCATTTTATAAAATGAACGAAGTTTTATAAAACGAACGAATGAGGAGCTCGTGGCTAAGTAATAACAGCTGCACGGGTCGATACATCAGGTTAAGCTACGCTTGCCGGGGTTGGTACGTGGATGGGTGGATCATCTTTACATATTGAGACTCCTCCATGCCTCGGAAAGTACGCTAAGCCGTTGGTGCAGCTGTCATTTGTGCATCTTTGAAAGTCGTTATGGGTCGTCAGAAGTCAGAAAATCTGTCAGACAGCCTTTCCAAGACTCAAGAGGTATCGTATTACCCAGTTACTGGGTTGTGGAGGTCAGATAGGCAGTCGCTCCATGTGAAATACTGATATTGAGCTGCATTCGGTTAGACTGGAAGCCCACCCCAACATAGTTGGGAAAGGCTAGGCAGATTTCGGCTCGGCTTTCGGACAACCCTGCAAACTTTAGGGTCATAAAGGGTTTAAGTGCGAACTGCACCAAAAGAAACTGAACGTGAACAGCACGTCTACAACACGATCAAGGGCGGCTCAGTTTCAGCTCCGAAACGAAGTTTAGGGGCTGATCGCATTCAGATTAAATGGTTAAATTCACCCTTAACCAACCTCCGTCAACTGATCACGTTCACATACGTCAACAAATATGTAGTTTGAATGCCACGCTTCGACTTGCCCTAACAATGAGCACACATTTCTACGTGACCCGAACATTGACGATGATTGCCGAAAGCGACCGAAACACTCCGTCTAACGGACGTGGTGGAGGTGCCAAATTTGATAAATGAGTTGAGAGGGATGAGAGGATGAAGAAACTGTTTGGTACTTGTTGAGAGGAGTAGACTGTCCGCACTTGTACTGTTCACTGACCTGTAATATCACTACATAGTATAAAGCAAAGTCGCTTCCGCTGTCCTAATGTCTGTATGTATGCTTAGGTCTTTAAAATTACACAACGGATTTTGATGGATTTCTTTTCAATTTGCGATTTATTGTAACCTATTCACATTATATGTTATTGATGGAACTACTAGCCCTAACCGTGTGATAAATGAATGTCACCATTGTAGCGTGACATTGAATACAGCAAAATGTAGTTTATGAAGCTGTGTTAGGTGGGCTTTTTGGATGGTACAACTAAAAAGTGTTTTTTTTTTTTTTATAAAACTGACTTAATGAAAGTGATTTTTCACATTGTACTGTATTTTGGAAGTCTTTTGTGTCATAAAGTCAGCTATTTACGACTTCGTTCACAAACAAAAAATCTGTAAAATTTCACTCTATGTTCTAAACGAATTGAATTGAATTTTCAGCTTCCTTTATGAAAAAGGAAGTGGTTGAGTTTCAAAGTTTCAAGTTTCATAGAATTCTTTTTGACGCTTTGTAAGGCTTTGCTCCTCGCCTTTAAAGATGCAACAGGCGCGTAAGGAGCTGAAAACGATAAATTGACAAACACTTTACAACGCTAAGTTTTTACACGTGGTCCCGTTGTAAGCTGAGCGAGGAATGAGCGGGATGACTGAATAGTTAATCAAACAGCAAACTTTAAAACATAATTATTTAAATAAACTAGTGACTAGTCCCTGCTTCGCACTGTTTTCACGCCTTTACAAAATATCAAGATTTTATGCTTATATTCGCAATATTTATTTATTGTTTCATTTCTACATACTAACAACTTATAAAATACTTCAATTAAATTACTATCTAACTAACTGTATAAAAATAAATACAAAAGCAGAAAAGACACTGGACGTCGAAGTACTCATCCGCATCATATTTATATTTAAGTTTAATTTAAATGTACCTATTAAACATAATTAATTATACAAACCATCAGGAATGATTTATCAAAATTTTATTGAAAATTGTAAAATACTGGTATTCAGCTTTATACCGTTAGACTGTAAACTGATCCCAACAAAGTCGAATAAACGCCAGATAGACAATGGTGGTTGTTGGAAATGCCATCAAAATCCGTGTCATACTTTAGAAGAAAACCTTCTCTTTTCCTCTCATTTTACAACGCTACCTCGCCCTTACATCCCTAAATCGCCTTATGCCTCCTAAGCCCTACCTTTGTTATTGCTGCCTCTTTGAGGTCAAGATGGGATCCTCCTATTGTGCCCTATAATCGGATAGGTGGGACGCGATGGTTTGAAGGATGTGTCATGTTAGATTGAGGTCGAGTTCATGGTTTTACGGGCAAACAAAGTCACATTTATAGGACTTCAAGTGACTTTACAGTCTCAATAGCATCACTACATAGTATAAAACAAATTCGCTTTCTCTGTCCCTATATCCCTATACTGTATGCTTGTAAATCTTTAAAACTTCGCAACGGATTTTGATGCGGTTTTTTTTAATAGATAGAGTGATTCAAGAGGAAGGTTTATGTGTATCATTTGTCGCCATATTATGCGGGCGAAGCCGCGGGCGGAAGCTAGTGTAGTATAAAAGAAAACAGTGTTGTAAGTGTCCGCGGGATTGTCTGAAAGGGTTACCGCTGCTCCGGAACATAAAAGGGTAAGGAAGGAACATGGATGGATTTTAGTCAGTAAGAGTCTGACACTCCCTTCCACTCCACTCAGAGTGGGAGGAAGGAGTCATTTGATGATTTGCCACACTAAAATAAAAATAAAATGTTTCAATTATTTGTAAAGCCAAAGTTAAAGTCAAATCATTTATTTTTAATAGGTCCAAGAAAGGCACTTTTGAACGTCAAAATGAACAAGACATAGCATTGATTCTAGTCGCCCCTTCCAAAAGGTAGTTTCGTATGGAGAAAAATGGGCAAGAAACTCTATCGGTTACTCTTTTAAAATGTTTACAATGTTTTGTATACACTATGTTCTTAACAGTTTGAGGGAAACTGAACGCCCATAGTCATATTTTAGTGTCCTTGAATAGGTTAATAATATTGTCTGTATTGTCCCACTGCTGGAGGAGAAGGAGCTCGTGGCTAAGTACTAACAGCCGCACAGGTCGATCCACCAGGTTAAGCTACGCTTGCCGGGGTTGGCCGTGGATGGCTGACCATCATTACATACCGAGATTCCGCCGTGCCTCGGAAAGCACGTTAAGCCGTTGGTCTCTGTTGTCATTTGTGCATGTCTGACAGTCGTAACGGGTTTCAGAAACCAGAAAATCTGACAGCCAGTCTTATGAAGGGGTATCGTATTGCCCAGTTACTGGGTTGTGGAAGTAGGCAGTTGCTCCATGTAAAATACTGGTATTCAGCTGCATCCGGTTAGACTGGAAGCCGACCCCAACATAGTTGGGAAAAGGCTAGGCAGATGATGATGATGCATGATGTCCCACAGCTGAACAAAGGCTTTCTTCTCCTTGTTCCACACGATTTAGTATTTTATTTTTGCCAGTTCTTTCGGAAAGAGTGTATTAAACAAAAGAAAAAAAAAATACGACCACAAAGTAACTCGTGTTGCTCAATTATTTTCTCTTCAATGATTCAGAAAATCAGAATTCTAGGAATAATAACTAATTAAGCTTGTTACAGTTAATTATAGTTTTCCAAGTTATCTAACTTTCTTATTGAATTCATCATCTAAGACCTCGGATTACCGGGAAATAAATACTAGTCTCTATGTTAACAAAAAAAACCGGCCAGGTGCGGGTTGTACTCGCGCACGAAGGATTCCGTACCATTATATTATAAAAACGGATTAAAAATCACGTTTCTTGTATGGAAGGCCCCTTAAATATTTTTTTCATTCTATTTTTTAGTATTTCTTGTTATAGCGGTAACGGAAATACATCAACTGTGAAATCTACAACTGTCTAACTAGGTATCACGGTTCATGAGACATAGCCTGGTGACAGACGGACGGACGGACAGTGGAGTCTTAGTAATAGGGCCCCGTTTACTCTTTGGGTACGGACTCCTAAAAACGAAGTCTACTGATAAACTTGTGACAAACTTAGATAGTTAAAGTTACTTAGGAGACAATTTCTCGCAATTATTATTCTCTCAGATACTTGTCATAATAATTATAGGAGTTTGTTGCTATGTAATGGACCGACCCATCTGGTTAAGCTGCGCTTGCCGGGGTTGGTCCGTAGATGGGTGACCACTTGACATAACGACTGTCATTCGTGGATCTTTGACATTTGTTACAGGTGGTCAGAAGGTTACAAGTGTTATATTGTTCAGCGTATGCTGTAAAAGCGTTGACGGAAAACATCGTCAGGAAACCGTCATGTCCTAGAACCAAAAATTCGAAGACGTGATATCTGTGAACGTGTTAAGTAAAAAAATTTATCTTGGCTGAATAGGCATGTGGTCGTTGCCTATTGTTTTCTTCTATCTACGACGACACGGTTGGCGCAGTGGTTGAGCGATTGACTGCTGCGCAGCATGTCGCGGGTTCTATTCCCGCACGGAGCAAATATTTGTACGACCTGCATGTATTTGTTCGGAATCTGGGTGTTTTTCTATCTATAACATGTATGTATTTACGAAAAAAAATTGTATATAAGTAGTTTTATCTCGTTACCATTTTACCTAGTTACACAAGCATTAGGTTGCTTAGCTTTGGACGATATGGCGTTGTGTGAAATGTCCATGGATATAATTTTTATTATTTGTGAATAGACGGCAACACTGTCTCTCTCACTCTCTGTAAATTGATATTCTTGCTGTGCAAACGTTTTGTCTTTAAATAAAACAATTTCAGGAGATTTTCACAGTTTTATAAGCCCGAACTTTAATTTGGCCCACTCCCTCTCGTAGACAAGAGTCCTGTGTCCCAGCACTGGGAACATTATCAGCTGATTATGCATGAATGTATTATCTATACTATAAATGCTAGACCATTAGACAACTTTGTAGTTCAGTCGAGTCAAGGCGGTTTTGCAATCGTTAAGGGAATAAAACTCAATGTTGGTATTAGAATTTAATGTGTTTATATTATGGCCAGGACTCGATAAAATCTACATTTCTGTAGATAATAACTGGCTGGCTGGTTCGGATAGTTTTAATAGTACAACCTTATTATACGAGTACTAAGTGTCAGCCAGACCGTCTCTGTTTATTCAAGAGGTCAATATTTGCGTTCTAAAAAGTGTTCTAATCTTAACTCTTTTGTTTTTTTTTAATTTGTTTAAATGTGTTTATTTATGCACATACGTTGTATAGCGTCTGTATTAGTTACACAACGCTTTGTCTACTTTTTCAAAATGGAGACAGGGGCTCGCTTTGTCAATCGGCTGATATCTTTTATCTAAAGATAAAAAATAGCTATTTGACATATTTTCTATGCAAAAATTGTCAAACAGCCTAATTTATTTCTCCAATGTATAAGTTATCTGTCAATTGAAAATTAGCCCTTTCTGTAAAGACTTACCCCTTACTTATAAACGTATTATATCAGGTGAATAGTTACTCACCGATTTCTCTCTTTCAGTTGTCAAAAATTTGACATTTGAAAGAAGAAAACAAAGCGTTCTGTTACTTATTACAGACGCTTTACTACGTTAATTAGTTAGGGAGATATCCTCTTACTATAAACATTGTATATTAATAATAACTATGTACAAGTATATAAAACGGAAGGGGAAAAACCATAAAAAAATTCGTCCACATCGCTGTCAACAGGAAAAATTCCCAAAAGGCTGGCTGCATGAACCGATCCTATTGAAATTGTGCATAAACATTGTCAGGTGATACATAAACGGACACAGGGTACCTACTGATTATTCCGAAAAAAAGTACTGTTCCCGAGAAAAACCACAAAAAACTTCTAATGATAATATGTAGATGGCGCCACGTATTTTCGAAGCAGATGATTGCAACGGCGAAACAACAATCAGAGTGCAACCTGAATTGATTGTCAAATTCTAAATTAACGCGAGCGAAACTAACGTCCAAACAAAAAGCGTAGAGACGCGATCGTCGCTTTCAAACGTCACTTTTTGTTTGGTTTACTGGAACGCATGGGCGCACCGACCCGGATAGAGGGTGCCTTCCAATTTTGCGGTGATTGCTATTGGTTAGCAGGTACGCGGCCTTAGGCATTATGTCCACCATAGTACTTTTGTGTAGCATAATGAAAATGGAAAAGGTATATTCTGAATTAAAATGAAATGTACAATTGATTTATTATACAATTCTATAGGTACACATAATATTTACTTACCTAAAAATATTAATAATAACTATGTACAGACGCCAGCACATCAAGCTATCCCTAACTGTCAAATATTCACAATTGAAAATGAACCTTATCCTTTTGTAATAAAGTTGAAAATCTATCAAAGAAATTTGACAGATTGGGGTAGCTTGATGTGCTGGCCTCTGTACAAATATATTTTATAATAGGAGAGAAAAAATACATCAAAAGGCATCAAAAACTCATAATTTCGTTTCAATTCAATTTAATTTGTTTTCAAGTAACCTGTGTTCCAGTATTGGGAACATTATAGGCCGATTATCTGATGTTATGTTCTAGTAACCATGACTCATTTGTGAAGAAGAAGACAAGCTGGTATTCAGCTGCATTGGGTTAGACTGGTAGCCGACCCCAACATAGTTAGGAAAAGGCTAGGCAGATTGAATCCTTACATAAGTACTTTTGGGCTCGTTTACGGTCATACATCTTGTCATATACGCAATCCGGTGCGAGTACCACACACCTGACCTTTCTGAAGAACATATTATCACCTTAAACACGTAAGTACCTTACGTAAGTAAGTAACGCCGAAAAAATACCGCCTTAATAAAAAAAAACGAGACACAATTTTTGAGAAATAAAAAATGGCGGTGGTATAGCTACAAGACGATAAGGCTCCTGGCCCACCGCCGCAGACTAACGAGAAGCGAGTAGTATCATAAGCATAATCAGCATTTAATATTTCTAATGCTGGGAAACATACCTCCACTCTGTAAGGGGAAGTGTTCCCTAATCCACCACGCGTTGTAAGATGCCACATGTATTCTAATTTTTGGTTCTAGGCCTGTTTCCTCACGATGTTTTCCTTCACCGTTTTGAAAACAGTGGTGATGAAATTGAATACACCAACGTAAAGTGCATGCCTGCGTTTGAACTCATGGTCACTCCTTATTTCTTTATCCTTTATTTCAGGCAACTATTTTGCAGTTATTTTACCTACCGTTACTATATGTGTTTTTCTTTTCACCTTTTGTGGTGTAGTGTTTTTATTCCGGGTGCATCGTCTTCACATATAATGTTATAATTCATGTATACAAAACATTGTAAAACATTTTAAAAGAGTAACGGTGGAGTTTCTTGCCCATTCTTCTCCACACGAAACTATCTTTTGGAAGGGGCGACTAGAATCAATTCTATTTCTTGTTCATTTTGACGTTCAAAAGTGCCTTACTTGTGCCTATTTGAAATAAATGATTTGACTTTGACTTTGACTTTGACTATCCTTTATTTCAGGCAATAGGCAAGTTTACATTTTTTTTACAAGCATTTTACTAGAGTCTAGTAAAATGCTTGTAAAAAAAAAATGTTTCACGGGGTGAGTGGTAAATTTTAATCGAAAGAGGCAAGATCCAAGGGGCGCTTGGAGACTAAACCGTACCCGTGGTTTATCAGTCAGCGGTGGGACAGGTGCCTAAATATGATCGTATTGTTGCTCAGGAACTAAGATGTTAATTAAAATTTCGTCTTTTGTTCATCGTTTTTTTTTTCGAAAAATAAGTTTTTTTTAACAAGTAATACAATAGCTTATTGTTCAGTTAATATTGGATGGATATTATGAATATTATATCACGGCTGGTTTTCAAAAAGGGATAGGTAAATATGGTAGCCGCGCACCATTCGGGAGGTTCTACTTAACAAATCTGCATGAAACTTGGCACAAAGATGAAAAAAAAAAAAAAAAATGTGATGATGTCTGGAATAGCATATAAGTTACTTTTTATCCCGGAAAAAATGTTCGGTTCCCGTGGGATAGTTTCCTAAACACACGCGGACGAAACCGCTGGCAAAAGCTAGTCCCTTATATTGCACCTGCCTCGTTTTATCTCGGCTTCACCTTAATCACCCAATCACCCTCAGCCATTAAGTTTTAATAAACAAACTCGGTACTAAACCGAAACTAAAATAAACTCATTCCATTAAGGTACAATTAAGTTAACGCCAGATTAACTGACGATCAGAATACTTAACTAAAACAAATGTAACACACAAGAAAAAGTAATATTCCACTCGTAGTAACTTTAGCCAATAATAACAAAACTTTTGCTTCGTATCGACTCAACTTTATTATCAATTATACTGGTGTTCCGTCACGCCACGTGACGTCAGAACTAAGGGGCATACCAGACAGTATTCCTTTAACATTGCGATTAGCGATTTGGTCACTTTTCCGCGAATGGACGCTAAATACACATGCGGATGCCAGTCGCAGCGGTTAAGAGAGGCTTTAGCATATAATCAGCTTAAAATATTCCCACGGCTGGGACGCGGGCCTTCTTTACGAAGAGTGGGCCGTAATCCGCCACGTGGCCCCAGTTGGTGGATGTCACGTGAAAACGTATTCCTTTCACCGCTTGCTAATGCTTTAGCTGGGAAGAAGAAGCAAAAAAAGCAAGCCTAATCTATCTTTGTGCAACAAACTCCCCAGCACACAGCTGTAAGTCGCAAAAACACCGATCACCGATAGGCAGTCAAGTGACAGCCTAGTGGTGTAAACGTCGGACTGCCAAGTCATACGTCTAGAGTTCAAACTCGAGACACACTCCAAGGACTTTTTGGATTCACGTGCGTTTTGTGTAATAATCACATGCTTAGAAAACGGTGAAGGAAAACATTGTGTGAAGCCGATGCCTGAGAGATATTTTTCGACAGCATGTGAAGCTAAGTCAGAATCCATGGGTAGCATAAAAACTCTGACACCAGGTTAGCCACTAACTACATGCAAAAGAAAAAAAGATTGATTGATGCTAAAACTATCGCACCGTCTGTTAAGCCTTTTTCATAACATACCGCTGTTACGACACGCCATGCGACGTCAGAAATGGAACTAGTTTTACGAGATTGTCGGTAAAGCAGTTACGATCATTATCTCAGCGTTTTACGTTACGTTCGTTACCTACGTTATCGGCGACCCTAATCTCTGTTAGATTTGGGTTTATGTTTTTGTTGTATGTAGTTCTTCACGTTTTGCTATCGACGTATAGTCATGATTCGTTGGTTTTTAATCATTACGACACGGTTGGCGTAGTGGTTGAGCGATTGACTGCTGCGCACTATGTCGCGGGTTCGATTCCCGCACGGAACAAATATTTGTACGACCTGCAAGTATTTGTTACGAGTCTGGGTGTTTTTCTATCTATAATATGTATGTATTTACAAAAAAAAAATGTATATAAGTAGTATATCAGCCATCTCGTTACCATAACACAAGCATTAGGTTGCTTAGCTTGGGACGATACGGCGCTGTGTGAAATGTCCAAGGATATTATCATTATTATTATTATTACAGAGGTTTTGATTACATAACATAATCAGTCTATAATCTTCCCACTGCTTGGACACAGGCTTCCTCTCGTGGAAAGAGAGGGGGCCATAATCCACCACGCGGGTTCATGTTGGTAGATGTCACATGTCTTCGAATTTTTGGTTCTAAGACATGCCGGTTTCGTCACGGTGTTTTCCTTCACCGTTTTGAGAGCAGTGGTGATAAAATTAAATACACAAAGTAAAGTGACTGCTTAGGTTTGAACTCACGACCTACAAAGTTGACATCTAGTTGATATCTGCCTAGCCTTTTCCCAACTATATTGGAGTCGGCTTCCAGTCTAACCGGATGCAGCTGAATACCAGTATTTTACATGGAGCGACTGCCTATCTGACCTCCACAACCCAGTAACTGTGTATGCGATACCCCTTGATAAGACTGGCAGTCAGATTTTCAGGCTTCTGACGGCAGAAAATTCGAAGACATGAGAATTGATTTCATCTGAGCAGTATTCTACAATTAATTTCTTAACATTATTTCTATTTACGTCGATAGCTGAATTATTTTTCAGTCAGGCAGTACAGGTAACAAAACGACTCAGTTAGAATTTTAATTGCTATGTCACCGGCCCGTCAGCAACGATGTTCATTTAATTTTACACAATATATTTAGATACAGTAGGTTCAAAATTCTGTAACAAACTAACGTAGATACAGACAACGAACGACCCATATAATGTTCCCACTTCTGGGACATAGGCCTCTTCTCAGTGAGGGGAAGTGGGCCATAATCCACCACGCGGCCCCAGTGCGGGTATGTAGATATCATATGGCTTCAAATGTTTGGTTCTAGGACATGCCATTTATCTCACGATGTTTTTCTTTACCGTTTTTAGAGCAATGATGATGAAATGAAATACGCAAAAAAGGTGCTTGCTTGGGATCGAACGATTCACGATTCGTAAGTCCGGGCCGATACCAATGGCCACCACCGCTCTGATACGACAAAGGTTTTGTGTGTCATATTGAATGATACAAAAATTACCAGTTAATAAATTGTACATAACCAGTCGACAGCGATGCGGAGGAATTTCTCGACGCCATATTTTAGTTAGTTATTAGTTTTAAATAGGTACTTGTACGTAATACCTACAATTTTTTTAGTTTTAGTGTTAGATTATATATCGTTATAATTACTTAATTGTAAAAATAGAAATAAAAATAATTTTCCTAT
This sequence comes from Hyppa rectilinea, assembly GCA_951799385.1. Taxonomy (NCBI): domain Eukaryota; kingdom Metazoa; phylum Arthropoda; class Insecta; order Lepidoptera; family Noctuidae; genus Hyppa; species Hyppa rectilinea. Next base: position 8,671,314 of record OX637325.1, read on the forward strand.
AAAAAAAATAAAATTGTGAGAACTACACATTCGATATGTTTCCGTACAGAATATGAAATCTAACAATATTAACAAAGGACTACTTTACACTCTGTTGAAATCTAATAACCATTGTCAATTTGAATCAAATATACGACCGCCATTTTTCCTACAACTGCGAGGTAAACTTGGAATTGAAAATGTGTCATTTTCGATACGATAACCCGTCTAATAGTTGTGCTACGCTAGTCTGGTTGGGTTAATCACACTTTAACTAAACTCTCACAACTCTCTAAGGTAATCCACAAACTGACAAAATAATTTAAAAAAAACATACGTCTTGGAACTTGGATTTGTGGCGTTCTTGGCAATCCGAATCGCTACGATAGCGAAATGTACGATCATCATTTTTCGAAATCGAATCGACACGGCGCGATTGACACTTGCTTGCTTTTTTGAAGCAGAAAACTTTGGTTCGACAGTATCAATCTGAAACAACTAGTTACGGAGAATCTGTCCAGTTAAAACATACATTATTTAGTTTAAAAATAATTTTAAAGTTTTTAAATTTTTCTGTTTTTTTATTCTTCTGCGTAATATTTATTGTGGTTAACCCACCCAGACTAGGGTAGCACAACTATTAGACGGGTTATCGAATCGAAAATGACACATTTTCAATTCCAAGTTTACCTCGCAGTTGTCGGAAAAATAGCGGTCGTATATTTGATTTAAATTGACAACGGGTATTGGATTTCAGCAGGAAATCAAACAATATTAATAAAAGACTAGGTACTCTAGTCTTTTATTAATATTGTTTGATTTTATATTCTGTAACAAAAATTGTGACAACTACACATTTATTAAAAACAGACAAAAAGAAAGGGACAGAAATACGTACAAAGGTGATGCTTATTTCTAAAGAAATCTCTTTATAAATAAGCATCTCTTAATAAATATTACACAGAAGAATAAAAAAAACAGAAGAATAGGTACGTACAAAGCTGATGTCATGATGAGGTTTCATCTAAAAAAATCTCTTCCAGCTTACCTGCGTCAGGAAAGTAGATAAAAAGAGATGCAGACAACGTGTGTTAGAGTAGAAGAGAAAACTAAATTCGAAGATAAAAAGAATCAATTCACTTTTAAATATAGACATACAATATACTTCTAAAGTTGTTGATTTACTATAATTTACTTACTGTGTGATCCCAATTTCTGTAAATTGCCTAAAACATTAGAAATTATGCTGTAAACATTAATTGATCAATTAGTTTTGTTAATAGCTAGCTTTGTAGGTGACGTTTTAGTAAATTAAATTGTAAAATTTAAAATTTTGGTAGTGTCTAACAGATATCTCTGATTATTTTATGATTAATTTGATATTGATTTTTATTAAAACCTTAATTAATACACTTTTTTTTTTTTTTTAAGGCTGGGAAAGCATCCAGTGACTGCTTCCGCTCTGGGTGGAGCGGAAGGGAGTGTCAGACTCTTACTGACTAAAACCCATCCATGTTCCTTCCGTAGCCCTTTATGTTCCGGGGTAGCGGTAACCCTTTCGGACAATCCCGCTTACCCGGCAGGCTTGGCCCTGAGGGGCCCCTTCATATGCTGACATCTCTTTGAGGCGCGCGTGGAACATATACGCGCCGTACGGCACGGGTCTGGTGCTGATCGGACAGTGAGTCACCCATTACTCACCGTCGGCAGGCCCGCGCCTACGGTGGCCGGGAGTCGTCACGTGGCTCCCGACGCCCGGGGCGTCTCCTGCGGCGGCTGGGACGGGAGGACCTTTCTTCCCGCCTGATGATGTGCAGGAACCTCCCGAAACATCCATGTCCGGTGAGGACCTGCGTCAGGCGGTAGGTGGGGGCGCCGTGACGCCTCTCTAGCCACTCCTCAAAGAGGGGTCTTACCGCCACTATCGTGGCGTGCCCTTTAATTGATACACTAGGAATACGTCTTTTTAGGGTTCCGTCTTATTCTATCTTATTAGGATATCTCGTCTGTCTTTCTGTTTGTCTATCAGTCGATAGTAGACCCTTTTTCTCAGGAACTTATGGAGGTATCAAGTTCAAAATAGTAAAAAACTTAAGTACAGAGGCCAGCACATCAAGTTACCACAATCTGTCAAATTTCTTTGATAGTATTTCAACTTTATTGCAAAGACATAAGGTTCATTTTAAATTGATAAAATTTGACAGTTAGGGATAGCTTGATGTGCTGGCGTCTGTACATAACCGGCAAGATTTAGGTGTACTAGGTAAAGAAAGAAAGAAAGAAAATACATTAATTTGCGGCAATCATAACCCAGTAAAAAAAAACAAATAACAAAAAAAAACAAGCTGTTGGAAAATATTCGCTCAGCATAATGCTACACTACGTTATATCTCTGCCTAATCTTTAAGGGATTACAGGCGTGATGTTATGTATGTATGATAATAATGAAAGGGGGTACCAGTATTTTATATGGAGCGACTGCCTATCTGACCTCCACAACCCAGTAACTTGGTAATACGATACCCGTAGATAAGACTGGTTGTCAGACTTTCGGTTTCCTGATTACTCGTAACGACTATCAAAGATAACAAATGACCGCCAATGGAGTAAAGGGCTTTCCAAACCACGGCCTCGATATGTTGTGGATGGTCACCCATCTATAGATCGACCTTGGCAAGGGTAGCTTAACCTTCATCTAGCCGCGCACCCGCTATTTGGTAGATATATACTTAGACTTGGTATAGGTAGGTATACATTGTAATTTCTGTAATTTTCTTCAACAACTTGCTATTAATAAATCTTGTTATTTAAAAAACAGGTTGTATTATGTAATTGCCACTATTTAGTAAAGTTATTTTGAGGGTAGATTACCATCTTAAGCTGTGTATATTTTTATGTATTTCGATTATTCCGTCTAGCACGACATCATAAGATTAAGTGGCACGCACTGGAAGGATTTAATCATTTAATGTTAAATAAACTTTTTTTATTTTTCTTTTCTGGCAACATTATTAATGTCAGAAGGCTTAAAGTGAGAGCGCTAGGGTAGACCGCTAAATTCAAATTTTCATTTTCTTTTTTGTAATTTGCAGATCAGTGTCATGTTTGTACCTATGCTGTTATCATTAAAATTACCGATACTACCCTTTAAGTGTTTTATGTCAGCAATAGATTAGTGCTAGACCAAATGTTACCTATATAATATACTAATTACGTATTAAATACAATCACTACATAGTATAAAACAAAGTCGCTTTCTCTGTCCCTATATCCCTATGTATGCTTATGTCTGTAATTAAAACTACGCTACGGATTTTGATGCGGTTTTTTTTAATAGATAGAATGATTCAAGAGAAAGGTTTATGTGTATAATTTGTCGACATATTTTGCGGGCGAAGCCGCGGGCGGAAGCTAGTATATAATCCTACTATAATATTATAAATGTGAAAGTTTGTGAGGATGGATGGATGGATGGATGGATGGATGTTTGTTCCTTCTTTGAGCAAAAACGGCTGAACAGATTTCGATGAAATTTACCAATAATATAGCTTATACATCAGAATAACACATAGGCTACATTTTACATAGACTTTGCGTGATTTGGCCATAATATAATAATAAGTATCATGTAAGTCGCCAAATTCCTGCATTCTGAGAGCTATCTGGGCGTGCGCTGCCTAAACCGTTAGAGTTACGCGAAGGTAATGTATTGTGGGATTGTTTGTCTTACAAAGCTCTATATAAAAGTCCGCGACAGCATATGTCTACCTATTATGTGCAAGCCATTATATACGAAATAGTGAGCCAAAAATACATTTCAATTTGATACTTTTTTTACAATGCACATTTTAGAGTACTCAGTTAATCCTTATCGAATTAAATACGTTTATCACTTTAAGTGATTAATGAAGATAAACTTTGTCTTTTACACTAAGCAATTTTGACAAATAGTTTAAAAGTTATCACGATAAGATTGATATGAGTGGGGCGCCATTAAATGCACACTATTAGTCGGCGGTGCGCAGAGCACAGCAAGGACTCCAGAGGGTCCAGGCAATGACGCGCCATCGCCGAGTCCACGGCGGCGTAAAGGAGAGCTGTCAAATTATTTGATCAGACCGTTTTTTTTTTGATGGTGTGAACCATGTCAAAAATGTCCTGACCTTTCGCTCTGGGTGGAGCGGAAAGGAGCGTCAGTCTCTTACTGACCATAACCCATCCATGTTCCTTCCTTAGCCCATTATATGCCGGGGTAGCGGTAACCCTTTCAGACAATTCCGCTGACCTGGTAGGCTTTGGCCCTAACGGACCCCTTTCTTAATGCTGACATCTCTTTGAGGCACGCGCGAAACAAGAACGCGCCTTCCGGCATGGGTCTGGTCCTGATCGGACGGCGGTGAAGCGTCTCTCGCGGCGGCCCGGGCCGTGAGGCTCTGTGCTTCAACCATCCCGCTACCTCCTTCACTAGCATAACTGCTTCGTAGAAGACGGTGACTGCTTCCCACTCCCTCTCACTCCGTATTATAGATTGAACCAGGGCCAGACGCGAGAGGTCACCGCCGCTGCTGATCGCCGCTACGAGAACATTGCGGTGCTCCATCTAAACAGGGCAGACCTCCACCGTATGCTTCACTATGTCCTCCGGGCGATCCTCGCAATGGTGGCACCCGAGCGTTTCTTCTTGCCTGAGAATGTGCAAGAACCTCCCGAAACATTCGGTGAGGACACCCGATGCGCCTCTCTAGCCACTCCTCAAGAGAGCTAAGCTGCCATACCACCTTATTAGACGCTCACGTGAGCGAAACTGTGCCACGTCTGCAACCCGAGCAGAAAGAGATTTATCTCAAAATATTACAACGAGTTGAGAATGGTAAATGCGGGATTATTACAGGCAATACTTTTTTGCTTAGTTTGCTTCTAGCTAAAAACGCAAGGATCATAATGTTGCATTAGCTGTGACTTCCTCTGGAATTGCTGCAACATTGCTGAATGGTGGACTGACGGCACATTCGGTCTTTAAATTACCTCTTAATCTGGCGAGCGAAGAAAGCCCTGCGTGCAACATCAGTAAAATGAACGTGGTATCCTGTTCCAACAGTGCAAGCTGATCGTGTGGGACGAGTGCACTACCTATGTGATGTGGCACCAACGCACAATCGAAGCTCTTGATCGCTGTCTACAAGACAGCAATCAAACGGTGTGGTGGTTTTACTGGCTGCCTATGTTAGCATCTTTCACCTTTCCGGCCAGCCCGGAGTGATCTAAGTGATTGTTGATTGTACAGCTTGGCCTGGTGCTCATTCCAGCATCCGGCGGCGCACACTTTACTCTTATTCCCTATAATTCGGTCACTAAATTATCAATTTTGTAAAATAGATTCTAAATTGTGTTTATCAAAACTTTACTATTGACAAGTCCTTTAATTTACATCCTAAAATGAATCTCAATCATCAAATCATTTAACATAGTTTACAGAAGTATTTTATTGTAGTAAGTAGAACCGTCAAAACATATCGATCATTACTAACGTACTTTATTCTAATCCTTTCAGTTTTTATTGTTTATTGCTACCAAACGACATGTGAAACCGCTATATCAAGTGATTATCATTACAATTATAAGCCACTGTTATCCCCCTGCAGGGCAAAGGCCTCACTTTCCACTTTTCCCGGTCTACAGCGATTGTGGGCCAATCCTTTAAGGAGTCCAGCTCATTTTGCCATCTCTTTCTGGGCCTGGCGCGCAAGTAATCCTCTTCAATAATAATAGTATGCGTACTAATCCTTACCTGACATTATAAAAACCGAAAGTAACTTCAACTGTCTATCCGTTTGTCTATCTGTGTGAATGTATGTTTTCGGTCGTCGGTTAATCTGCTGAGCCGTTTATGATGTGGATGAACTGAAGTCTGTGGAAGAATATAAACTACTTTATATTCTTCCTTAAAATATTTTCGTCTTGCTGACAACGCACAAATCTATATCAGGAATTACTCACATTTTTCCTTAATATTTTTCTTCTTATATACCATAGACACGCGTTTATGTTACGAGCCGAGTTATCGGTGGGCCTCATGACATATAATAGTCGATTTTTTTTCTCTTTTCCCTGGAAAAGTATACAATAAACTGATATGTGTGGTGGATTTACGCATGACGGAATGTATAAAGAATATGAAGAGTGATGGAAAGAAGGATCTTTTTTTATGTTTGCGTAGCAGTAAGTTTGGTATTTTTGTAGAACTGACTATTTGAAACGGTCAAAAATAAAATAATTATGAAATCACATAGATAAAAGACAGGTCCTTTTAAAAACTTCCATCACCGTACAGAAATTATATATTATGCGAAGATGTAATTCTAAAATCGCATTGAATGCTAATACGTATTCCATTTGATTCTAAGAATCGGTGATGTCACATTGTTATTTTTCATACAAATCACGTACAAATTCCGCGTTTTGACAGTTCATAAAAAGTAACGTTATTGACTACCCTTTCAAATACCCAATTATCTACATTAAATGGGTATTGTGCCTCATGGATGACCAGACTGGCTCCTAACTGACTTGTAGGCTAATCTGGGTCCGGAAATTTCATTCCATCCTTGTATCATACTTACATATTATTATAATGAACTCAAGTTATTATAGTTAGCTGCAAAAAAAATCAATCAATTGGAATTTCCAACTCCATCACAGCATCATTTGAGCTAAAAGACGTCCACTGCTGGACATAGGCCTGCCCAAATACCGCCACGCCACAGAGTCCTGTGATGGACTCATCTCCTCTCCGCTCAGCTTCAGTGGAGACCGCTGTGCGGAGATGTGTAATATTTGTACGGCGCGATGGAATCAGAGATGTGAGCTGGGCGCGGACGACGCGCAGTGGAGACGAGAGATGTGAGCGACGTGCAGTGGGTGCGCGTACTGAGCACTCAACGCCTCGCACCCGAGCTGAAAAACATCTCTTCTCGCACAACACACAGCACACCGCACACATCTCTGCTTTGGTGGAGTCCCGGCCTTAAAGTTTGTCCATTTCACTACAATCCCTATACCATCACACCCAAAATAAAATAAAAACAAAACGAGACAATAAACTGAATAAAACTTCCTTTCTACCTATTTTCACATAACCTTTTTTTTGTTTCGTCGTAAAAAGAAGATCCGAACATAGCCGATCGGTCAATCGGACACATGACGAATTTCCTGAAATGGTCCAATATATTCCGGACTTGTATTGTACATGGCTTTGATTAAAGTTTGACTCCTGTTCAATCCATTGCTTTAACCGGTGGTTCTCAACCTGATTGTGGCAAGTGACCTGTTGACAAAATGACCGTCTTATAAGTATCGAAAGAGTCATATCTATTTAGCGTATTTTCCTGTGATTAAAATTAGTATGCACCCACTATTCAAATAATTTGTTTATTTTTTAAATGGTACACTAATCTCAAATACAGTATAAAAACTGAAATAAATACTGGATCGTCATCCATCCACGAACCGACCACGGCAAGCGTAGCTTAACCTTCGATAAATACTATGCGCCAAAAGCCTGACAGCGTTGCCACGTTGGATGAAAATGCTAATTCCTTGATCAAAACATTTGCCTGCTATCTGGTCACCTGTAAAGTCTACCAACCGTTGAGCGGCATCCCGAAACACTCGATGAGCACTCGGACCTTGTGTTTCAAACCCAAACGGCTCAAACATATAGCTTCCAATAAGGTTTGCGCCATTTGAGGTTTTAGCACCTGCAGCAGCCGCCCCAGAACAGCCGACCGTGCTAGGAAGACCAGATGGCGCGAGGGTATCTACACACGTTGCATCCCACACCACGCACTACTCCATATAACATTTAGGTACCTAGAATAGACTATTTGACACGGTCAAAAATAAAATATGAAATCACATAGACAAAATAATTGTGTTAAAGATGATATGCGCCGAGCCCAAATCAATTGGGATAAGGGCAGGAGAATGATGATGTTAGAAAAAAGACCGCTCGTCTTAAAACCTTCCATCACCGTACAGAAATTAAATATTACGCGAAGATATTATTATATATTGTTTTTATTCTGGGTGCATCGTCTTCACATATAATGTTATAATACAAACATGTATACAAAACATTGTGAAACATTTTAAAAGAGTAACGGTGTAGTTTCTTGCCAATTCTTCTCCACACGAAACTACCTTTTGGAAGGGGCGACTAGAATCAATTCTATTTCTTGTTCATTTTGACGTTCAAAAGTGCCATTCTTGTGCCTATTTGAAATAAATGTTTTGACTTTGAATTTGATATATGTAATTGTTAAATTGCATTTAATGCTTTGCAGGCATTTGATTGGTCACATACTTATCTTTCATACAAATCACGTACAAACTTCGCGTTTTGACAATTCATAAAACGTAACGTTATTGACTACCCTTTCAAATATCCAATTCATGTTACACAAAACCATTTCAAATGAGAGCCCGAGGCTACCAAAGGTAGGCTATCGAATTGAAATTCCTAATTCCTAAATACAGTAATTGTGTTAATTGCAAATTGCAAATATATTGACAAAACTGGGAATAATTATTACGATAACTATCAAACGAACGCTTTGGGGTAAATTATTTACATGACACTCGTTTTTGCCCACGGCATCGCCCGTGTGGTTTTCTGAAATTGCCCTACGGGACAGTACATCTACCTGAACAAAAAGTATGTCTGGCTTTTATCCAACTATATTGGGGTCGGCTTCCAGTATAACCGGATGCAGCTGAATACCAGTATTTTACATAGAACCACTGCCTATCTGACCACCACAATCTAGTTACTGGGTAACATAATAACCATTGGTAAGACTGGTTGTCAGATTTGGGTTTTCGACGACCTATATTGACTGTCATAAATCTACGAATGATAGCCGGGACCTACGGCTTAACGTGTTTTTGGGGGCACAGGGGGTCTCGATATATAACGTGGAGAAAACAATACGATCATAAATGAAAACACTGACAATACTAATGAATAGAACTTTTATGGAACTATCAAATAAATCGTAACACTGAAACAAACTAAATAATAGTGGTGGCCGTTTTGCCAATCTTTGACTTGCTATAGTGACTAAACTATTGGATATATTTGATTTAATTTTCATATGCAGGCCGGGGACACCATTAGATATACGAGGTTTAATTTATGATCGCATTGTAGTCTCCACTTTGTATACTGGATCGTGATCCATCCACAAACCGACCGCGACAAGCGGAGCTTAACCTTCGATCGGCTTGTGTGACTGCTACAACTTCATCCATTATTTACATATACGTAATTATTCTGTGAGTATGTATACTTACATATTATGGGCTGTTGTCTTAGGCGAGAACAATTTAAACTCAGGCTTGAGTTAAAATGATTTAGCTTGTTATTTCATTTACTTAGTGAGTGGTTAAGTGGAATTTGTTATTTTGAGCTCTGGCTGAGAAAATGGATGCAAATGATGCGGATGAATGATGAGTTGTGAGTGTTACAAAAACCAACAGCTTAAAATTTATGACGGAGATGAAGCAGGAATTTTATTTTCGGGAAAGCCTTCCTCCTCGTACATCTTTAGAAAACAAGAAATAATACCATGAACAGATAGAGTTGATCTTCTTTCATTTCTGGAAAGAGCTTCCGCTATCACTATTTAAAAAAAGGCTTCGCTTTTTAGTGGCGAAAGCATATTCTTCTATTAAGGAGTTCCTAATTGAGAAAGAGTTTTTAAGCTAGTGCGTAATTATGTACCTATAATTAATTCACTAACATATATTTTAAAATCGTATTTTGTGTGTAATATTTTAAAATTGTATTTAGTTATAAGTTGATGTTAAATCTTTTGCATGCCTACGTGGTAAAATATGTTTTTTGTCATCGTATTTGCGAAATAAAATTATCTTTATCTTTTAATTATTTCACAACTTCTTAATTCACAATAATCCGATGGGAATGGATGTTGTGAGGTTAGACGCTGACACGCACTTTCTCCGGCAGAATGCCTGATACATGCCACCCCACTGACACTTGTCAAACAATGACACTTCCTTATTCAAAATAGCTATGTTTTATTCTATTTTTTATCGGCTTATTGCCATACATAGATAAAGAATAGAACATTGCTGGACAGCGACAAATGACAGACAGATGGAATGACCTAACTACCGCCATCTTGTATCAAATATTAGAGGTTTCTTAAGCTATGATTTCCGACTGCGAAATGCATATTAATAGACAAAATTAAATATAGAAAATGGTCTTGCATGTAAATGAGCTAAGTTCATAATTAATTTACAAGAGCCAAGCTAGCTTAGTTAGTAAGCAACAGGTTAGGAAAAGTCTAGACTGCACGTTTCGAGCTAAGTTTTATATCTAGGTATAGAATAGCTAAATAATAAACCTTTAATATCAGGCACCCGACACACTACTCGCCGGCGAGGCATCGATCAACAATTTTCTAGCAATCTATACTATAATAATATAATAATAATATTATAAAGAGGTAAAATTTGTAAGTTTGTATGTAGGGGGTAATCTCCGGAACTAATGATCCAATTAAAAAAAAAAAACACTGATAGAAAGCTACATTATTCCTGAGTGCTATATAGGCTATAAATTATATTTATATCATACCTATTAGCCGAGCTATCGCAATTTTCGTCTAGCAAGTCGGAAAGAAATACCTCTGAAAACAGAATTATTTGCATGCGCTGCCTAAACAGTTGTTTAAAATTGAAAGCAATGTCTGGAATAGCATAATATAAGCTATCCCGGGAAAATGTACGGTTCCCGTGGGCTAAATTCCTACATACACGCGGGCGAAGCCGCTGGCAAAAGCTTGTACATAAATTTGTAGTTGAATTTGTTGTTCAAGAAACGTATAAATACATAATTACAATAACACTAATATTATATAAACAAAAGCTTGTGAGTGAATTTGTATGTTTGTACGTCCTTCACGCTCAAACGACTGAATGGATCTGCGTGAAATTTGGCATAGAGATTGTTGAATGTATAACTACTTCTTACTTCTACTTTATCCCGGTAGTACTTTCCTTTGGGATAAGTTCCGACATGCACGCGGCAAGTAGTCTAACACATGAACAATAAAAATATATAATCTGTAGATACAAGAATATAAAACTATTATGTAACTAAAATATAGAATCGATGAATTCCTACGCATCGCTGTCGACTGGTAATGTAGCTACCCAAAAGACTTGTGGCATTGCCACGTTTTATTGCAATGCTTAGCCTCTGGCCAAAGTGGAAGCCAGCCCTTGGGTCACGGGAAATGTCAACCATCCGTTTGACACTCACAATCAGAAGCCATTCATTCAAACTAGGCTGAAAATCAGATCTTTTCGAAGGTCAAAGTTACATAAGACAGTCCCCCAAAAACGCCCACCCTTCACCACTTCCTAGTGCTTTAGCTGGGAAGAAGTTACGCAACAAACTCCCCAGCAGCACAGCTGTCTGTTTAGTTGGAACTTGATCCTACGCATTTATCGTATGAGAAGTAATTCTTCTTCATAGCGAGTCGATGGCAAAAATAGTACTCAAAGTCAAACTCAAACTCAAAGTATTTATTTCAAATAAACCAATTACAGGCACTTTTGAGTTGTCAAGGTGTCGGTCAGTCAGAAAGATGAAGCTAGTTGCTAGTAGTTAAATATATATTTATATTTTAACCCATTCACTGTCCAATGAATCACATATGGTTCATGATGATTGTTTAACTATTGTGTCTACTTTGTGAACAGTGAACCTGTTAAATTAGTTTGGCCCAAAATTCAGCAACGCTAATACCGTTCACTGACGCAGCCATTGGGTCCTCACGTGTGCATGTGACGGGGCATGCAGTGCAAGATGGGAGGTGAGCCATTGTCTGTAGGGAGATGCCGCATACACATCGGAGATCTGAGCCATCTATGAACCTTCACTTGTGGAGGTAGGTACTGCGACCTACTTGGGTACGAAGTCTGCTTAAGGTTTTCCAAGTAGGCCACGGTAGCTTGTGCCCAGATGGGAGGCTTAATTGAGAAGTACTAACATTACGAAACACATCACATTGAAATTAATTTGCCACATGTCAGCTAGCACACGCCAATACTAATTTTCAACTAGCCGTTTGATAATAAATTGATCTCAAACTGTTCACACCACCACTGGCGCCGGTGAGTACCTACTCACCGGCGCCAGTGGCGCCAGTGGCTGCTCACCGGTTGCGTAGTTTAACGTAGGGACATGAGCTATCAAAGAGAGTGCTCACTCAACGACTCTCCTCGGGCAGAACATTCGCTGGGACACTCACGCTTGTTACACCCGCATACTAGCTAGTGATTCGCTCTTCGCCGTCGCGCACTCTCTGCTCGTTGCTCGCCATACCGTTACTAGCTAACTGTATTCGATTCTTGTTTATCACCGGCGGTGGAACAAGTACCGTAGGGTCCTTTTCCTTGCCGGACGGCGCGTATATGTTCCACGCGCGCCTCAAAGAGATGTCAACATATGAAGAGGCCCCTTAGGGCCAAGCCTGCCGGGTAAGCGGGATTGTCCGAAAGGGTTACCGCTACCCCGGAACAAGGGCTAAGGAAGGAACATGGATGGGTTTTAGTCAGTAAGAGTCTGGCACTCCCTTCCGCTCCACCCAGAGCGGGAGAAGTCATTGGATGATTTCCCAGCCTTAAAAAAAAGGGTCCTTTTCCTCCAGAGATTTGCAAGATTGCGTAGTGGTGAATGTGCGTCAATCTAACCAATAACAACACTAGCTTAGCTTAAGCTTTGGAAATGAAGTAATAATAATATCCTTCGACATTTCACACAGCGCCATATCGTCCCAAGCTAAGCAACCTAATACTTGTGTTATGGTAACGAGATGGCTGATATACTACTTATATACATTTTTTTTGTAAATACATACATATTATAGATAGAAAAACACCCAGACTCGTAACAAATACTTGCAGGTCGTACAAATATTTGTTCCGTGCGGGAATCGAACCCGCGACATAGTGCGCAGCAGTCAATCGCTCAACCACTGCGCCAACCGTGTCTGGTCTGTCGTGAAGTGATCCTATTGGTGGATTTTTCTTCGTACATCGTCTAGCTACGCCGCTACTGGTGGATATGCAGCTCAATATTGCAAAAGTGAAGTGTTTCAAAGCCAAACATTTAAGTGACGTAAAATGTGTATAAAGAATTTTCTCAAAGAATGTTGTCTGCAAAGGAAACTATTTGTTCGAGACCACTAATTTAGTGTAATTTTAGTCTGTTTAGTAAGTATCTTGTTGCAGATCTCAATATTGAAAATATTAAGGGAGTATTTTTATTTTATACTAGCTGCTGCCGCACGGTTTCACTCGCTGCTCGGCTCCTATTGGTCGTAGCGTGATGTTACATAGCATACAGCCGTCTTCGATAAATGGACTATCCAACACAAAAAAAAAAAGTTACAATTCGGACCGATTAAACTTTCAGCTTTATAATATTATTATAGATTTTGATAAAAGAAGTTAAACATACTTACAAGATCTTCACCCCTACTTACATAATTATCAAGAAACTCGTTGGTCTAGTGGTTGTAAGCGCTACTGCTGAGCATGAGGTTCTGGGATTGATTCCCGGGCCGGTCAAAACAAGTACGCGTTACGTCGCGTTTCGTCACAGACTGCCATATTGGCCGCCAGCAGGGTACGCCGTAATTTGATCGCGTTTGTCGCGTTCGCAGCGTCGCGTCACATCGTAATCGTCGCTCAAGCAGGACACCCCGTTAGACCAAAGTCGTGGCCAGACCTTAAGAATAGTTAAAAAAAAGTCTTTATTCTAAAAGAATAGATCCAAGACGGCATATCCACCCAAGAAACGAGAGAATTAAAGCTTACAACTATAAACATTAACAAAAATGTCTCTATAAACCGCGTCCGAAAAGTTTTGCTTTAAATACATTCTTAACTTCAAACTTACGCTATTTGGTGACCACTAATGTGTAGTGTAATGTCTTTTGGGTCCTAAAGACCTATTCAAAGACCCCTTAACAGACAATAGAAGTCTTTAAGTAATTTAAGAATCGTTGTAAAGATGTCTCTCATAATCGGTCTATTATATTCCCACTGATGGGACACAGGCCTTGTCTGTGTGAGAGGGAGTGGGACGTTGCGTTGGTGATCGTCACTTATCTTTGGGATGGAACCCTTAATCAGGTAGTTTAAGTAATAATATCCTTGGACATTTCACAGAACGCCATAGTCCCAAGTTAAGCAACTTAATGCTTGTGTTATAGTAACGAGATTGCTGATAAACTACTTATACAGAGTTCATACGACAAAGGGGCTTTCCTTTGAACAGCTTATACTAGGGACCATTTTCAAGCTCTGTACCAAAAATCAATTAAATAGGAGCAGTAGTCGCAAATGTTTTTTTAAATTTTTTGTCCCGTTTGAACACGATGTATCTTTCCTAACAGCGCTCCGGCGCGCGCGCGTCGGTGCCGCTGCGTTACAAGGTCGGTTTTTATTTACAAAGGGTGGTTGCGTTTTTCTCTGATTTGTAAGCTATTTAGTTTGTTTGAAAAAATAAAAATATCATTTTTGGTGCTTTTTATTTTTATACCGTACCGAGTTAATACTAAACACGTATAGTATACGTAGTGTAATTTAATGCCTCTCTGTCATATCACCTCTGTATATATTTTTTGTAAATACATACATATTATAGAGAAACACCCAGACCCGGAACAAATACTTGTAGGTCGTACAAATATTTCTTCCGCGCGGGAATCGAACCCGCAACATAATGCGCAGCAGTCAATCGCTCAACCACTGCGCCAACCGTGTCGTCAAAAAGTGCTGGGTCTTTATACATATTAAGGCTGCTCTCTCAAAAGCAGCCGAAGCATTTCAGCAGAAAGACATCTAGACATAAGCCTCCCCAAGAATCGCTTCTCCGACCAGTTCTATACTTCTCGCATCCAGCAGATTCCTGCAGCTTTCACCAGATCATCAGACCATCTTTTGGCAGGCCTTCCAACAGTACGTCTTACGGTACACGGTCAACATAGTTACCTTACAACATTACGACAATGTACATTGACATCAAATTAATTTCAATTCCTCAATCGAATTAGAGTAAATTAGTATTTCTCATTAATTATTACCAACAAACACATGCCTAATAGCCAATGCAATCAGTAATACATTAATAATAATCAACGCATTATAATAATTAGATTACTCGACACGCTATAGTTGGCTAAAGGTCTACCCAGACTTAAGGTCATAAGTTCATTAAAGACACCCGGCACCCACCCCGCACCACTTTGACGGCGCGTTATCTATTATATACTAATACTAGCTTCTGCCCGCGGCTTCGCTCGCGTGGAGGTCGGAAATTATCCCACAGGAATGTTCTACCGGGATAAAAAATATCCTATGTGTTAATCCAGGATATAAACCATCTCTGTGTCAAATTTCATCCAAATCTATACAGTAGTTTTTACGTGAAAGAGTAACAAACATCCATACATCCATACTTACAAACTTTCGCATTTATACTATTAGTAGGATTATAAAGATGAAAGATTTGAATTTTTGTTTGTTTGTTTGAAATGAATGGGCTCCGGAACTACTGGACCGATTAAAAAATTCTTTCACCGTTGGAAAGCTTAGTTTTATAAAAATAACGGGTCCCACGGGAAAGACCACGGGAGCGAAGTCGCGGGCAAAGTATAAACGTAGCTCGCTCAACCAGTGGACCCCGCAACTCGCAGTGGAGTGAACGCGAGGCAAGCATACGAGCAGCGAGCTGTCACCGAGAAGTCCACTCGCCTTCCGCGCATGGAGGGCTTACTACCGAGGCGATCCGGTGACGCCATGATGTTGAAGTAGTGAGCGCATACCCATACAAGTCTATATGAAGAATACTAGCCGCAGGAAGCAAAGCGGTCTTAAGTGGGTGCCGGGTGGCTCTAATGAGCTGTGACCTTTTCCTTGCTCCCACGAATTTCTTTTCTCCATAAAACCATTGCTCCATTTACCTTAAGCAGCATTTAGGCCACAAATATTCTATTCGCACAATAAACCTTGCTATAAATCCTGAACTCGCGTCGTGTGTATGTACCAAACTTTATCTGTATCGAAATCGTAAAATATACAGGGTGTAAAGATTTTAGATTTATTTATTCTTTGTTTACTGAACTGGTTTCGTTTTATAACCTCAAATGGGCCAATGATCTCTGAAACCTGTGTATTTTCAAGGCTCGAGCGAATAGGTAACGTCATATGAATATATGACGTCACCTATTCGCGTTATTTACGTTATTTGCGTTCCACAAGGTAAACGGCCATGTTTTTTTTTTGGAGGGTGGGAAATAATCAAATGACCTCTCCCGCTCTGGGTGAAGCGGAAGGGAAGTGTCAGACTCTTACTGACTAAAACTCATCCATGTTCCCTGCCCTTTATGTTCCGGGGGAGCGGTAACCATTTCGGACAATCCCACTTAGAACGGACATGTTAGCTACATGCACAGTGACCGCTGGGCAGCCGTTTCCACAAGGTGGTGGGTGCCTGAGGATGGGGAGTGCCGTGGAGACCGGCCTAGGAAGAGGTGGTGAGACGAGCTAGATGCCTACCGCATGGGATGGACCAAGGTGGCTTCACGAAATGAGTCTGGAAGGATTTTGGGGAGGCCTTTACTCAGCAGTGAGACAGTGTAGGCTAATTAAAAATAATAAAAAAATTTGGAAGGCTTAAAGAGCTAAGAGTCGTTGTAGTCCCTGTCAGGGCACAGGAAACATTATAATTTGATACTTAAAGTTAAAAATCTAAACTGTAGAATATAAAATTATACATGAAAACTGAATACTTCTAGACAAGCATGCACCATTGTCGACGATCATAGCTTACCAGCAGGCGAGATAGTGGTCAAATGCGAGCCTGTTAAATATAGGGTCAAATTAAATTAGCCAGCAAAACTGCACGATAACTAAATGAAGCAAAAAAAAAAATAGTTTTCAATTTTTAGAGTTTTTTTCGCCAGCAATATTTTTCCTCTTTTATAACAATCGATAATATTCGCTAATTTAATAATATAATTCATAAAATATAACTTACACTGTCCGTCTTCTTCTTTCTTCTGTCTTCTTTTCCGTGTGGTTAGTGACCAACCTGGTGTCAGAGTTTCTATGCTGCCCATGGGCCTCTGACTTAGCTTCACATGTTGTTGAGAAATATCTCTGTGGCATGCTGGTTTCCTCACGATGTTTTTCCTTATAGTTTTTTAAGCAAGTGATAATTTTACAATATACAAATGAATCCAAATATTTCAAAATCGGTAGTTCTTTTCCAATAGAATTTAGGTTTAATAAAAATGAAATTCTCTTCCGTAATCTTACAATTCCTCCACCATTCTTCAATCAATACTAACTAAATTTTCAAATTCATTAAAACCACATTTCTTTACGCTCTTAAATAAAAAAAAATACTTCCACCAGTTTTCATAAGTTTCTTTGATGGTGGATAGCCCGTGTCGTGTCGTCACGTCCTGTATCCTTGCAAAGCTGCTAGAGTACTTCGTTATTAAGCTGTTAATTATTTTTAATTAGTCCAGTCCCTGCAATGAAAACGTTATGAAAAGCTGGCCAAGTTCGAGTCTAACTCGAACACGAAGTGTTTCATACCAACGCATACTATGTAACACTACATATTAAAACAATACTTTAGTTAAAAAAACACCTTTTTTTGTATGGAGGAATCCTTTAAGTTTTTATTTTATTTTTCTTCTTTTCGTGCGGTTAGTAACTAACCTGGTGTCAGAGTTTTTATGCTGCCCATGGGCCTCTGACTTAGCATCACATACTGTTGAGAAATATCTCTCAGGCATGCCGGTTTCCTTACGATGTTTTCCTTCACCGATTTATAAGCAAGTGATAATGTAACAACACGCACATGAATCTGAAAACTCAGAGGTTCGGACTCGAGACCTAAGACTTGGCAGTCTGACGGTCATACCACTAGGCTATTACTGCTGATTTTATTTTTAATACCCGTTGTTATAGCGGCACTAGAAATTCCTACACAATTTGTGATTTTTTCAACTGTGTACCTATTACGGTGGAACTATGAGATGCGAAGGGATTGAAAGCTTTTCGCTCTTCACTTTTTTTTTATTTTCTTTTTAGCTTTGGCATCCTGCGGGTACGGAACCCTGAAAAGGACCGTTTTTAAATATTATGAACTTCGATCAAAAATACACTGATCGAAGATTATGAATAAGCACTCTTTAATTGAAAGGATTGTTGAGGAGTACGGGGTTATAGGGAGCAATTCTGTTATATTATTTGGGAACACGCACGATAATTATCCTACTGATACTTTTGAAGAAATCTTTAAAATATTAGCAGCATATTTCTTGTAAGCAGTCGCACCTCCACAACACCACCCAGTCACTAACTGGGTAATACGATACTCCTTGGTAAGACTGGCTGTCAGACTTTCGGGCTTCTGAATACCCGTAATGACTGTCAAAGATTCACGAATGACAGCCAGGATCAACGGCACGGAGGTGTCTCGGTATGTAAAGATGGTCACTCATCCATAGACCAACCCTGGCAAGCGTAACTGAACTTGATGGATCGATCCGAGCGGCTGTTATTAATTAACAACGAGCTCCTCGTAACTGGAATGAATGGTTTGTAATTGTTACCAAATTGTCATGTCTCAGCAATAAACAAATGTTCTATCACATAGCATCCATTTGAGGAAATTTATAACTTCGGATTTTCTCACATTGTTTTAAAAACTGTCCCCTTTGTTCCACAGCAAGAAAAACGTCTTTATTAAAATTAAAAAAAACAAAAGAGTAATAATCACTACACTTGCTCTAGTCTACAAAATAAATGTTAGATATTCTCTATTCCTTTGAAATTCGAAATTCGAACGGTGTCCCGTTGTCAATCCAAAATCCGTTGAAATGAGGTTCTAAGTAAATTTTACAGAATAGCATTTCCTTACGAAGTTTTCTTTATCCGTGAATCAGTATTAAATTGAGGCATAACAAGTATGAATGTCGTCAGGAAATCGAGCAATTTCCGATGTAGACTCCTATTTGACAATGATAAGCTTCCTTAAGCCTCGTCTCTTGTCATTTGTACGTTCAAAAAGGACCGTGAAAACTTAGGTGAAACGAGCTGTCATTTTCACTATACTGGGATTGACAATATTGACAAATCACTTCACCAAAGTTCACGGTGAAATCTTTACAGAATAGCACTACTAGGGTCCTAGATAAAGTCACATTTTCAGTAACGGTAGCAATATTAGATAAATCCAAAATGTATGAAATTGGAATTTAACTTTCGAAATAGTCACTTGATTAATCGTTTTCGATCGCTAACTGCTAACGAAACTCGATTAATATCTCCATACAAATGCCTTGACAAGTGGCGTTTTTGACAATTCGAATCGCTGACATAACGAATCGAAATCGAATCGATATGGAACAATTGACACTTGTCTAGATGCCCCCCTGATCTAGTATTTCGAAAACTAATGTGTAATTGACGATTGCCTTTCTAATTGCCTTGTTAATTACAAATTTACAGTAAAAAAAAATTTAAGTAAGTAACAAAATTAGTTTTGATTAGCTTATCTTTTTCAGGAGACAACATCTGTTGTTTTCTTCAATCCTAGAACTTGTTAAAATTACCATAAAGGCTAGCTACCTACTACCATAGATAAAATAGAGGGAGCATCCCTTCTTAAATTGAACGTCATATTGCGACGTTCCATTTCGTCACGTCGAACGTTCCATTCCGCTCGTGTTAGCTAACTCCGTTCTATAAAGGCGTGTACAGACGCGTGTAATTTGTAATGTTATTTGTCGACTAATGCAAGGTTATTCCGGGGTGTGGATGCACTTCGACTTCTTGTAGCGCTCCGGGATTCGGCTCCGGGTCAGCAGGATTGTCAAAGGGTTACCGCTACCCCGGAACACAAAGGGCTAAAGAAGGAACATGGATGGGTTTTATTCAGAAAGAGTCTGACACTCCCTTCCGCTCCACCCAGAGCGGGAGGAGTCATTTGATGATTTCCCACCCTCAAAAAAAAAGGGTGGCTCTTGCGCTGATCCATTGACTGTCGGTTTTTAGCGCGAACATTGCTCGTTTGTGTGCCGTCCACACTATTCGCATTACATTACATATTATACTTGTCTGCACAGATCTTTAATGTATCGGTCCAGGAACTTCAGAAGCGACTGAATTTAGGGACTTTAAGATTAAACAGTTTTTGCCAAGAATGGGCTGTAATTCCGGTGTTTCGGACGCGCGGAGAATTTGCCAGAGAGTAAAGGGTTTGAATAGTCTTCTCTCCATTGCCAGTATTTTAAATGAATCAACAGCCTATCTGACATATCGAGACTCCTCCGTGCCTCGGAAAGCACGTTAAGCCGTTGGTCCCGGCTATCCTTCGTGGATCTTTGGCAGTCGTTACGCGTAGTCAGAAACCCGAAAGTCTGACAGCCAGTCTTACCAACGGGTATCGTATTACCCAGTTACTGACTGGGTTGTGGAGGTCAGATAGACAGTCGCTCCATGTAAAACACTGCTGTTCAGCATCCGGTTAGACTGGAAGCCGGCCCCAACATAGTTGGGCAATGGATAGGCAGATTGAACTGCCTAACTGACCTCCACAACCCAGTTACTGGGTAACACGGTCCCAATCGCCTGTGTCGTAGTAATTTATCTGTTCAAAAACAAACATAACACCTCTGGCAGAACATAGCGCACTCTTCACTACCTTTTATTTATCAAATATATTGTTGTACCTATGATAAACAAATGAATAAATGACTAATGCCTAACAAACTACAAGTGCTAGAATGAGACGGTAACATGTCTAAGCTAAGACACGTGCTAAGTAAAATTTTTCCCGTTTTTATTTATTTGATACTAGCTGACCCGGCGAGCTTCGTTCCGCCTAACAGTAATTTTTCTAAAATAAAAGATATTTTCTAAAATAAACATAGCCTTAGTTACTCCTTATTACATCAGCTACCTGCCAAAAAAAGTCCCGTCAAAATCGGTCCAGCAATTTCAGAGATTAGCCGGAACAAACGGACAGACAGACAGACAAAAATTGTTATTTTGGTGTATGTAAGTACCGTATTATATTCATATACATGTAGTAAAAACGGTTATTTCAATATTACAAACAGACACTCCAATTTTATTTATATGTATAAATACCTATATCTATAGATATCTTTACTCTATCATTGGTCACCAAAATGTTTGAAGTTCCAAGGTCAAAGGTTTCGAGGTAAGATATAAAGTGCCTGTAATCTCATTGGAGGGTAAGCAGAGAAGGTTAATTAATGCGAATCATAGAGAGTGCTCCTCATTTAATTACGACACCCGGCGTTTGAAGGTATATTAGGTACAGTGGACCTCATAGATGCTTTATCACTTCTGACAACGGTTCATAGAATATTTTATTTTATTTTTGGAATACGATCTTTTTCGCGGCTTGCGAACTTTACTAAGGTTGCAACTTACACATATCAACTTTCACGAATCGACCTTGTCGTGCAAGTGATATTCATTATAAGGTCTTTTTTTTTTGAGGGTGGGAAATCATCTGAAATGACAACTCACTTAAATTACTCCTCCCCTTTGGATGGAGCGCAAGGGAGTGTCAGACTCTTACTGACTAAAACCAATCCATGTTCCTTCCTTAGCCCTTTATGTTCCGGGGTAGCGGTAACCCTTTCGGATAATCCCGCTTACCCGGCAGGCTTCGGCCCTAACGGGCCCCTTCAAATGCTGACATGTCTTTGAGGCGCAAGTGGAACACGTGCAGTCACGTAGTTTTAAATGCGGGTTTCTTCTCAATTATTGCATGAAATTGTATGTTGTCACACATATTGCATGGCTTTGTATACACATATTGGTGCTTGTGACTGTACGCGCCGTCCGGCATGGGCCTGGTCCTGATCAGGCGGTGAGCTACCCATTACTCACCATCCGCAGGCCCGCGCCTACGGTGGCTAGGATTCGTCATCATTAATAGGATGGTAAAGGAATTTTGAGGCCGTTCGAACCCAAGCAGGTGCTTCACTTTTTGTGAATAACTTTACCGACTCTGCTCTCGAAACGGCGAAAGAAAACATCGTGAGGAAACTGGCATGTCCGTTACCCGATACCAATAAACCACTGGGCCCGCGTGGTAGATTACAGTCCACTCTCTCGTAGAGAGGCAGCCTATGTCCCAGCAGTGGGAACATTACTGGCTGTTTATGCTATGCTTATGTATACACCTGCAAAACAAAATGAAAAAAAAAACAAAGTCTTGTATGAAGACAAAAGACTCCTATGTCAGCATGATACTGCGATAATTTTGCAAGTACCTACAATTTCATAGTTAATCGTAGACCAACTGGGGGCCTAGACAAAGTCACATTCTCATTAACGATAACGAAATTAGATATATTCAAAATGTATGGAATTGACATAAGCTTTCGAAATGTCACGTGATCAATCGTTTTCGATCGCTAAGTGCTATAGACATTGTCAAATTGTGTAACAAAACTCGATCTATATCCCCATACAAATGCGTTGACAAGTGGCATTCTTGACAATCCGAATCGTTGAGATAACGAATTGTTCGGTCAACAATTTTCGAAATCGAATCGACACGGAGCGGTTGACACTTGTCTAGACCCCTGATCTATTTTTAAATATGGCTGTAAAACAGGTATTTTTAACTCCACATAAACGTAAAAACATTCAGAGAATTAAAAATATAACATTCCCGAAATAGAAGTCTACATCAACACAAGGACACCGAAAATAAACATTTAGAAAATTCCATATTTAGCTTTTGAAAGATCGACAAAACAAAACGCCGCCGCCGGTCCTTCCAAACGAGAGCTTAAGGCCCGGCGTCCACGACGCCACTCAGAGGTAAGTGTTGCAAACTTAAACACGCACTCATTTTCGGGTGATCACTGAAAATCACCGCTGTGTTGTGGGTAGCACAGCGCAGCACAGCACAGCACAGCTCATCTTTTTCTGTATTCATTTCTGCTGTGACAATCGGTAGTGTTGTGTGTCTGTGTGTCAGTGATAGGCAGTCGCTCCATGTAAAATACTGGTATCCGACGTGGAAGCCGACCCCAACATAGTTGGGAAAAGGCTAGCCAGATGATGATTTCTGCTGTGACAGTACATAGTGTGCATTCGCGACTTGAGTCTGCAACACGTTGCGTTTAAGTAGCATCGTGGACGATGGGCATAACATGGAACAAAAACTCTTTCAAAACTTTCGGGATACTGTTTGCGGTCAAACCGACCCGACCTTGAATTAAATTTAGACAATCCTGTTATGCTCTGAAACTGCGCGTGACTTTGATAACCTGAGGATCGAGGATCTAAACAAGTGAACCGCGTTTTAGTGATACATTTAGGGTTTTATTTAATAAAATAGTTTGTTTGTTGTATGATAGTGTAATAGGAGTATCTCGAGATTTATAACTGAAAAGATATAGGCCGCACATTAGGGCGTTCGCAGCGCGACAGAAGCGCGGCTGAAGCACATGCCTTCACTGCAGAGGCCCGTTAGACGCTTTGTACGAAATTTCAAATTCTTATCCTTAAGAATAATAAGAATTTCGTTCAGTGTCTAAAGGGCCTTTGCGGTGAAGGAATATGCTACAGCTGCGCAGCAGTCGCGCTGCGAACAACGTGAAAGCGCCCACATTGCTTCGGATTGTAATGTTGAATTTCGAATAAAGTTGAGTTAAAGTAACAGATGTTTTTACCAAATGTATTTGTTTTCGATACGGAAAACTTTTACTTCCTACTAATTTTGAAATTTGCACACGATACAAAACTCTTATTAAATAGTTTATTATTTCGGGTTAGTCACCAACTGGACACAAGAGACCGGACACACGTATGTCCAGTTGGTCAAAATTAGTATCACTTATTATTTCGTCATCGTATCGAGATCTTTAATAAAGTGTTAATTTATTTTAAGATACGTACCTATACAACATAACAGGTTCAAATAAATGTATGGCGCTGTACAGCTAAAGTAAAAACACGTAACAAAAATTCGAACTCGAGAAATTTAAAATAAGAAACAAAATTAAGATAAAAAACCAATCAATATAAAAGTATAACTTTTAACTATCTTTCATCCATCAACAGAATCTGTAACATTCACGACAGACATCCATCCATCTCCCGACTAAAAACTACGTAAAATGCTTGTAAAAAAATATCAAACAAAAAATACATAAAAGTAATACAATACAGTAGAAAACATATAAACGAGAAACACAGTTCGTGTATTAGCAGCAGCTATAAATCTACACTCACTATAAATTCTGGATCTGGCTGTTTTCTAACTGAACAGACAGCTGTGCTGCTGGGGAGTTTGTTGCGAAACTTCTTCCAGCTTTAGCACTAGGAAGTAGAAAGTGGGCGTTTGGGGGCTGTCTGTTATAAATAAAATCTACCTATCCTTTTCCCAACTATGTTCGGGTCGGCTTTCAGTCTAACCGGATGCAATTGAATACTAGTATTTTACATGTAGCGACTGACTATCTGACTTTCACAACCCAGTAACTGGGCAATACGATACCACTTGGTAAGACTGACTGTCGGACTTTCAGGCTTCTGACTACCCGTAACGACTGTCAAAGATCAACGAATGACAGCCGCGTCCAACGGCTTAACGTGCTTTCCGAGGCACGGAAAGTATTCGCGCTTATCGGTCTGTATCACAGAACAGTTAAAGAGGTTAGAAGGGCCTTGTGGGCGGGACAGGCGCGCCACACATTTGCGCGGGCGCTCCAAACCAAACCGAAATTAGAATCACCGGTCAACAGTCACGCTCTTATTGTGAAAGCGTTCAATTCTCCGCGGAAAAAAAGAATTATGCCGTCTTGCCCAATTAAAACGTGTCGGAAAAGAAGTCAGGAGTGTAATGTGGCCCGAGGAGGGATTTCATTTCACCGGTAACTCCAAAAACCTTAAAATACGAGTGATATTTGTAATTATTACAAAAGTATTATGTAGTTTGTAGACAAAAACGATAAAATCGCATTCAGATGCAAAATTATACATTGCTTGCATTACATTGGTACGATCTTGCACGACGTGAGCGGTCGCGCAATGTATTGCGTTCACTGCGAACGTCGCGTGCGTCGATCCAAAGCTTCAATTCTGGGAAATCTATGCGCGTCGATAGTGTTGTTCCAAATTGTAAACAATGTCGATATTAAGATGTGTATACGAATGATTATTGTCAGTAATATAACAATGAAAATAAATTTGTTTATATTAACACCAATTATTGTATAATGTGGATTATTAATTTAGTTTCTTAGTTGGTTTTTCGTCTAAAATCAAATTTACGATGCAAACACTTTTTTTTTAATTTTACAAAAGATCCAGCTACAAGAAAACTGTGGTTTGAAGCAACTGATAGAATTTAATGGATACGTACTAAATGTAGCACAATTTATGTTTGCAACATTTTGCAGAAAATGATTATGTAACGCGGGTGAAACCGGCGGGCACAGCTATTATTAATAAATTAACATGCCACAATTAATAAATACTTTTTCACGGAGTAGTTTACAATAAATTAATTAGATTATATATTATGTTAATTCGACTTAGCATTCGATATGGACGTGAAATTTAAAATTTCTTTATAGTTTTTTTTGCATATTGTAGCGTTGTTTTACGTTTTATGTTATTCAAAATTCTCTTTTTCTTACTTTCATTATTATGACGTAAAACAGAGCTGCAACTAGCATAAAACTAAAGAAAATTAAAATTTCGCGGCAGTATCGGATGTTCCTGATGTGTTATTTGACTTTGATTTAAGTTTATTTATATGTAATTAGGAAGTTATTCGTACCGTATCTGCAACTTGAAAAAATGCAAAACTTTAATTAACTAAACTACAGTAATTTTATCGATATGATTAATCGACCTTTTGGTAGCCGTAACATATATGAGAAATAAATTGCTTTTACACGTGTGTGAGTGTACGTCCAGAGCAGTATTTGCGTTAGTGTGACAACCAATAGTAAACACGCGATCTAAGTGCGTGTGGTTTATTTGTGTGTGTAATGCGCGTACGTATTATCTCTTGCTTGTAGTTGAGAGACAAGAGTGGGAGACATGCGGCGACACGCGTTCTAATACAAATCAGGAACTACTTCCATTCTAACTTCTTTATCTGTTCTGTGGTCTGTATACAGGGTGAAAATGAATTCAAGGGCATTATGTTAAGGGGTAATTGTACTCATCATTATGAACAACTTTCACTATGGGAACAAATCTTAAATCGTGAAAAAAAATCTGCTGTTCTATACATTTTGCTCGTATAACTCATAAAAGTTGTTCATGATGATGATACAGTTACCCCTTAAAATAACGCCCTTGAATTCATTTTCACTCTGTATACAGACTGATAAGCGCGACGTTTTTCTTTATCGTTTTTAAGCAAGTGATAATATTTACACACCTAAAATACTAAAAATGAAAAAATGCTAGACCTTGTACACGCCAATTAGATTGTTGAGTATAAAGCATAATTAACAGCGACAGCGATGTGGACGAATTTTTTGATGCCCTTTGATTTATTTTATTTTTTTCCCTCCTGTTATATACTTGTACGTAAAAATGCTTCACATGATAATACAGACAGTAGGTAAATAGCCACTTCAAAAAATTTTAATCCACCGTTAATTATTTTATTGAACTTCTATTTCCCATAATATTGTACCAGTTTTCTCTTTTAAATATGATTCAAATCCTTGTTCAGATTTTATCTCGTCACAACGGAAATGTTGTGTGATTGGTTGGCAAAGTGACATTCTATCAGCAATAACGATGATGCTGTGGAGTTTGTTGTGCCACTTCTTCTTCCCAGCTAATAAAGCACTAGAAAGAGAAGGAAGGGCGATTTGGGAGACTGTCTTTTGGCATGGCTAATTACTAACAGCACAGGTCGATCAATCAGGTTAAGCTACGCTTGCCGAGGTAGGCCGTGGATGGATTACCATCTTTAGACACCGAGATTTCTTCGTGCCGCGGAAAGCACGTAAAACCGTTGATCCCGGCTGTCATTCATGCATCTTTGGCAGTCGTTACGGGTCGTCAGAAGCCCGAAAATTTGACAGCCAGTCTTATCATGGGGTGTCGAATTACCCAGTTACTGGGTTGTGGAGGTCAGATAGGCTGTCGCCCCATGTAAAATAATGGTATTCAGCTGCATCTGGTTAGACTGGAAGCCGATTCCAACATATTTGGGAAAAGGCTAGGCAGATGATGATGATGAAAAGTCGTAGAAATACGCAACGCTTCGAAAGCGATCTTCTTCTTTTCGTGTGGTTAGTCACTAACCTGGTGTCCTGGTGTGGTGGTGATCACAATAATAATTATGCCAGGCCAAAATAATATGTTTTAACTTTCTCCGAAAATATTGTATCTTCCGATATCATTGTAGCACTCCTAGTTTATTAATGTACCAGATATTAATACTCTAGAATTGTTGGAGACATAAAAGGGAAGTATTGTTCGTATATTTCTCTGGGACATAAATTGTAGCGCGCAATAAATAGCCCGGTTTTGTTGTTTTTGTAGAGCTACAGTTTTATCAACACGCCTTGGTATAGTGACATTGTAAGACCATACAGCAGTATCTAAATGGAAAGAAAATTAAAGGGAAGGAGTAGTGGTTGCCCATTAGTAATGGTCTCAATTTACGAGTTGTGATAGGTCGTGAATTCGAACCCAGAACGATGATTTATTTAGTGTAAATAATTTCATCACCACCGCTCTCAAAACGGTGAATTAAAATATCGTGAAGAAACCGGTCCTCAAAAAAAAATCGTATTTTCCACATTTAAAAAATGACGTCATTACTCATCACCGCACCTGAAAAAACTAGCCAAGTGCGAGTCGGCTCCCATTCGAAGGGTTCAATAGTTAAATACTTTTCTAAATAAAAAAATACTTCGGTTTGAATAAACACGTTTTTGTATGCGGCAATAGCGCGTGGCTATTTAACAGCCGCACAGATCGATACATCATGTTAAGCTACGTTTCCCGGGGTTGGCCGTGGATGGGTTACCATCTTTACATACTGCCATGACACTGCTCCGTGCCTCGGAAAACACGCTAAGCACGTTGGTCCCGGCTGTCATTTGTGCATCTTTGACTGTCGTTACGGGTCGTCAGAAGCCCGAAATCTGACAGCCAATCTTACCAAGGGGCCAATATTACCCAGTAACTGGGTCGTGGAGGTCAGATAGGCATTCAACTGCATCCGGTTAGACTGGAACCTGGACTCCAATATATTTGAGAAAAGGCTAGGCAGATTGCTAGCGGCAATGGAAATACACAATTTATGAAATTTTTAACTGTACCTATATTTCAGTTCATGAGATACGGCTTGGTAACAGACACATAAACGAACAGCAGAGGTTTAATTCCAGTACGTTTGGCGCGATTACGGAACCCTAAAAAACCATTAACTCAATACCCAGAAACTAACGCTATTTACTTCCACGTCATGTCCAAATTAAATCTGTTTAATGTTTTCTCTTACTTAAACATAAATAGTTCTAAACACGCGTACAGTCTTGTAAACAGTTGACCAGGCCTTACATCACGTTGATTCGGAATAGATCATAGCCAACTCGATTTCAAGAGCATACAAGCAATTTGCAATCGTAACTCCTGTTGTTAAAGGTTGGAATGGTGTGAAGGTGGTTGATGCTGTAATTTATTCTGTTAGGTCCAGTGCACAATTTATTGACACGCTTGATCTCGTGGCATATTGTCGTGTTAAGCTGCGTTTACGGAAGCTGGATTTGCTTTTGCAAGCTGAAATTGTCGTTTATAACGTGTCGTATTTTGTAGTGTGTCATCTTTCGCTGTCGGGGTGGAAGATAGGGATTAGGTAGTTCAGTTGTCATGTTATTTTTTTGTATAATTTTGAAAATAAATTTGCAACACAAATTAACATTTCCATAAAACTTGGTCTTCTCCTCCTTTTCGTGTGGTTAGTGACTAACCTGGTGTCAGAGTTTTAATGCTGCCCATGGGCCTCTGACTTAGCATCACATACTGTTGAGAAATATCTCGCAAACTTGGTAATATTTAAGTAGCTCATGTCATAACTACATAGTATAAAACAAAGTCGCTTTCTCTGTCCCTATATCCCTATGTGCTTAAATCTTTAAAACTGCACAACGGATTTTGATGCAGTTTTTTTAATAGATAGAGTGATTCAAGAGGAGGGTTTATGTGTATAATTTGTCGACATATTATGCGGGCGAAGCCGCGGGCGGAAGCTAGGAGGCAATAAGTGTCAGTGTTTTGTCTGTGGTCGATCCATTGTCCATGGCCGAGATACAGATTGTCAATTGTTTTAATGACTCAATACCAAGTTTTTTAGCTGCTTTGCACGGGTGTATTTAGTTACTAAGTATTTTTTTTAGACATGTGCGTTTTGTTTGTGCAGAATATTTTTTTTTTCTTTTTTTTCTCTTTACTAAATCGTTTGATTTTCATCATCAATTTTTTTACTGGAACAGAAAAAAAATTAGGTCATCGTGACATGAAAGATTATGGAAAGATAAATTTAAAAAGTGTATAATGCCAGATCATTTTCTATTAAATTGGGTCACAAAGAGGTCAGTTGACCTTTGCTACGCGACACGGCGAACACCCTTTTAATATTTAAGGCCAGTGCTAATAAACCACTCACTTTCAATAAGTTCAACGTAACTCTCTAAAAGAAGCCTTAAATATGTAGTACAGACGCCAGCACATCAAGGTATCCCTAACTGTAAAATTTTCTCAATTAAAAATGAACCTTATGTCTTTGCAATAGAGTTGAAATACTATCAAAGAAATTTGACAGATTGTGGTAACTTGATGTGCTGGCCTCTGTACAATAAAGGGTCTTATGATTTTACTAGCTTATGCCAGCGGCTGCGCCCGCGTATATGTCTGAAATTATCCCAAGGGAACGTACTAACGGGATAAAATGTGTTAATTCCCGTTTTAAACTATCTGTGTCAAATTTCATCCAAAATCGTACAGGCATTTTTGCGTAAAAGAGTAACAAACATCCATATATTTTCACAAACTTTCACGTTTATAATATTAGTAGGATTGAAAGTTTGACGTACGCTTATACCTTCGACTTTGTTCGCATAGAACAGCAGATGCCGACGTCATCATAACTTCTTCTTCTTTTCGTGTGGTTAGTGACTAACCTGGTGTCAGAGTTTTTATGCTGCCCATGGGCTTCTGACTTAGCTTCACATGCTGTTGAGAAATAACTCTCAGGCATACTGGTTCCTAACGATGTTTTCCTTCACCGATTTTTAAGCAAGTGATAATTATATAATCGCACGTGAGTCCGTAAAATCGGAGGTGCGTGCCTTGGGTTCGAACTCGACCTATGACTTGGCCGTCAGACGGTCATACCATTAGGCTATCATCACGTGACGACTCCCGGCCACCGTAGGCGCGGGCCTGCGGACGGTGAGTAATGGGTGACTCACCGTCCGATCAGCACCAGGCCCGTGCCGGACGGCGCGTATATGTTCCACACGCGCGCCTCAAAGAGATGTCAGCATATGGAGGCGCCCCTCAGGGCCAAGCCTGCCGGGTAAGCGGGATTGTCCGAAAGGGTTACCGCTACCCCGGAACATAAAGGGCTACGGAAGGAACATGGATGGGTTTTAGTCAGTAAGAGTCTGACACTCCCTTCCGCTCCACCCAGAGCGGGAGCAGTCATTGGAGGATTTCCCAGCCTTAAAAAAAAAGGCTATCATAACTGATCGTCATGATCATTTCAACCGAAAGACGGCCATTGATAGACATAAGCCTCCCCCAATCACCGCCACTTCGTCCGGTTCTAATTTTCCCGCATCCAGCGAACTCCTGCGGCCTTTCAAGAGCTGTGATGAAAAAAATGCACATGCATGCTTATATATTATAAAATCGGAAGTAACTCTGTCTGTCTGCCTGTATGTTCTTTTCACATATAAACCACTGAACGGCGAATAATTTGACAGAGAGAACCCGGGGAAGGACATAGGCTACTTTGGTCTCAAAAATATCCATAAAAGGGGGATATAGGCGATAGGAGTTGGTATGGGAAACCTGTTATTTCTTGCTTTTGCCCAGCCGATATTGTGATATAACTGAACTTCACGTGGGCGAAGCCGCAAGCAAAACTAGAAATAAAATAACATCCGTAAAACGTTCTCGTAAGATAAGGTCAGTGACTGACAATAGAACCAGCGTCAGGTACGAGATGTATGCTGAACTGAGTCTATTTGACGCAGCTATCAGGCACTCAATATTGTTTTAAGTTTATTTTTTGTTTTTATGTGAATACTATGTGCCCTGGGTGCCCAGGCTCATTTTTTTTTCTTTCTTGTTTCTATGTGTTGATAGATCAGTCAGCATAGGTGTCCTTTTAGGTATTTTTTCACAAATAAACGAATTTTCTTACTTTCTTGTCTTTTCCTTTAGTCATCATTCTCCTGCCCTTATCCCAATTTATTTTGGGTCGGCGCAACATGTCTTCTTCTTCCATACTTCTCTATTAGTCGTCATCTCTATAGTCACTCCCTTTCTAGCCATATCATCTTTCACACAATCCATCCATCGTTTCTTTGTCTTTTCCTTTAGTATAATAATATATACAGATTCAATAAGATTTTTATTATTTTCAAGTTCCTCTCAAACACAGAACCTGCCATCTTACCTCTTCACCACCCTTCGTTAATTGTAGAGAATGCCTAAGGCATTAAGTCCGCCTTTGTAAGTTATTTGACGACACGGTTGGCGCAGTGGTTGAGCGATTGACTGCTGCGCACTATGTCGCGGGTTCGATTCCCGCACGGAACAAATATTTGTACGACCTGCAAGTATTTGTTACGAGTCTGGGTGTTTTTCTATCTATAATATGTACGTATTTACAAAAAAAAAATGTATATAAGTAGTTTATCAGCCATCTCGTTACCATAACACAAGCATTAGGTTGCTTAGCTTGAGACGATATGGCGTTGTGTGAAATGTCCAAGGATATTATTATTATTTGTTTGCGAGAAATAAAACTAAAAAAATATATCTTAGAATTTCCTGGGACTATTTTTTCAACAAGGCGGTTGTTGTCGCCCTTATTCTTAACACTTTACTGCACTTAAAACATCTAAATATGGAACCATTTCACGGTCGTGTAAGTCGTTAATATTTCATATAAATCTTCGGTTTTCCCCCCGGGGTACAAAGCTTATATTAGTAACAACAGAACTGTACAAAACTCCCCCAACAATACAATTCAGAACACCCCACAGGACTTCAAACTTTATTACATTTAACTGAGACAGATATTTCAGGAATACGAAACGATTCTTTTGTTTTTTCTTCGACCAAGTTCTGGCATGAAAACAAAAGTCATTGAAAGAAGAAAAGGTCATTAAGTTCGAGGTTTAAGAAAAATAAAAACACCATGAGTAGGAGTGTTTTACCATAAATGACATGTGACATGGACATGTGACATGACATCTCATGAGAGATATAAGACCACTTACTGCACGGTGGTCCTCAGTGCCTAAGTACTTGAATGTTGGCAATGTTTACGGAAAATACTCGTATATTTGGACACATTGTACGAATGGTTTACTTATTGTCCGTTTTTTTTTCTTTTTGTTTTATAGCCATGATTTTTTCACATCTAAGTTTTTCATATTATTTACTATTCATAAGAAAAGACTAGGACAAACGCTGTATAATTGATAGGCCAATTCTTGAGGAAGGTTCAAACCTTCCTTAAGAATTGGCCTATCAATTATACAGTGTTTAGCCTAAAGGCTACTGAACATCACACTACAACTCTTATGAGCCGAGCAAAATTTAAAAAAAGTCTGAAAAAACTTCACGCAAAAACGAATTAACATCGCGGTCCGGAAAGGCTGTCATTTTAATAATACTATTTTAAGACTATATAGTATTTTACGACTCTAGCGAAAAAAGTCGCAGGCAGTACTTTGATAAAAAAACACTGAATACAAAATAGGTAGGTAGTTACAGTCGCTAGCGCATCAGGTTACCACAAACTAACAAACTTTTTCATATAATTTTGAACTTAACTGTCAATGTTTAAGGTTTAAAATCATTTGGTGAAATTTGACAGTTCGGTATAACTTGATGCGTTGACGACCGTAGCTATTAAACCTCAGAAAAAAAGAAAATAAAGCCGCTTTGAAGCTTATACATAATGTAATGAAGCTTGAACGTCAGCGATCAAATTGCTGTAAAACATCATAACACTGCGAATACGATTATACAGTAAAAATAAAGAAAATAAAATGTATAAGAGAATTCCTTATCTTCCTGTGTTAAAGTCGATTAAGGGAAGATGGCGTTTCTAAACGGGACATTATACAAAATATTTAAATCTGACATATTTTAGAAGATTTTGCGCAAATATGACGAAAATGTCGGCTTTCTCATTCTTTCAAGTTAAATTGGAAGGTAGGTACTTTATCATGATGTTTATACTCGCCTTTTATCGATGCCCCACCTGTGTAGATGTCGGAAATTATCCTAGGAGAACATTAAAGGCCCGCTCATCGAGTTACCCCAATCTGTCAAATTTCTTTAATATTTTTGAACTTTATTAGACACTAGTTGCTACCGCTCGGTTTCACCCACTGCTCGGTTTCTATTGGTCGTAGCGTGATGATACATAGCCTATAGCCTTCCTCAATAAATGGACTATCCAACACAAACATATTTTTTTAATTCGGCCCAGTAGTTCCAGAGATTAGCGCGTTCAAACAAACAAACTCTTCGCATTTCTAATATTATTATGGATTTTATGCTCGAACCTGTACTTACGCTCAGCCGTTCTTAAGATAAGCTTAGTTATATATGAACCATCGTAATAC
Organism: Hyppa rectilinea; assembly: GCA_951799385.1. Lineage (NCBI taxonomy): Eukaryota > Metazoa > Arthropoda > Insecta > Lepidoptera > Noctuidae > Hyppa > Hyppa rectilinea. The sequence continues at coordinate 8,705,324 of OX637325.1, forward strand.
GAACGTAATGAGATAAAGTCTTCCGTACTACAGGGTTTATTAAGGAGATGCGCTGAGTTAATCCGCAGAATTCTTTTCTTAGATGTTTGCAATTTGCAGGTCAGTGTCACGTTGTATGTTGATCAAAATACGTTTCGCCAGTTATGTTTAAGTCACAAATCTAGACTCTGCGCTCCTACTGCGAAATTCCAGGTAGAAAAAACCCGATAACACTTTTCCCGACTCGGGGATCGAACCTAAGACCCCACACTCCGCGGTACCGAGTGACCACTAAACCAGCGAGGCTGATAAAACAGTCTCATGTACTTCACCATGGTCATGACCATTCCGGGCATGACTGAAAAATAAAACAGAGCTAAACAGATTCCAAAGTCTTCGCAAATAACTCAATATAAATACACCTATTCAATTCCCCGAAAAACGCCGTAGAAACGGGAGGAATCCATAAAAACGTGTAGCAACGGAACATTTTATGATTTAACTCGAAGAATCGTACACAGTTTTTTATTATTTAGAAGTAACGACTTGGAAATGTACCTTTCAATTTTTTTGGTTCCGTAACCTTTTTGAGGGTGAGAAATCATCAACTGACTCTTCCCACTCTGGGAGTCACAGACTCTTACTGGGTAAAACCCATCCATATTCCTTTTAGCCCTTTGTTTTCCAGGGCAGTGGTAAGTAACCCTTTCGGATAATCCCGCTGACTTGGTAAATACTGCAAGAGTGAAAATAATGGGTTCAAATTCATCATTAAGAATTTAAAGAAACTTGGTGGTTGGAAAGATTCTTGTAAAAAAAATAGTTGGCTTTGTTCGTACTTGCATATGCCGCTGGTCTCCCTGCGTGTCTGTCTGCCTCAGAGAGCTAGCTCAAAGCCACAGAATACGTATAAGCCTAGTCTCTATAATAATAAAGTTCCTGACTTCTTCTACAGTATCATCAACCTTTTCAATTTAAATATTCCCTTACACACTTGGTTCCGGCCCGTATGTAAGGTCATAAACTCTCTTAATAGAGAAGAAAAATTAAGAAATCAATATAATAATAATAATATCCTTGGACAATTCACACAACGCCATATCATCCCAAGCTAAGCAACCTAATGCTTGTGTTATGGTAACGAGATGGCTGATAAACTACTTATATACATTTTTTTTTTGTAAATACATATGAAGGCACAGGATCAGACATATTGTAAAATAGAAGACGTTAGGTTAACAGTAAGAAATAGAATTATTTGATCAATGAATTTTACAGCTACTCACTTAATCAGTTTTCAGGGAATAATTAATTCAACACCTTATAATAATAGCCACGACACCTCAGTAATACAGTAACAGCTTAGTTCACACAAAATAGCAAGAATGTACAGAGAGGCAGAGTAACAATAATTAAGAGCAATACAACCTGTGCACCGGGCGACGCCTGTAGTCAGAATGCCGTTTTACTGGAGCAGTCGCAACGTCCCCGTAAGGGGGCGTGGCAAGTGGGATGGGGCTTTGCCCCTTGCCTCACGGCAGCCATACAGTGGCCCGCTACTACGGGCCCTTCGATTGGTATGGGAACATTTGTTCCCAAAGCCTAGCGAGTGCGCGCGAGTTACGCGCACTCTTGTGTGTTATTGCTATGAGTAAAACTGTAGGAGCGCCGCGGCGTTGATTCACAACGCCGCTATCTTCACGACATCTCGGCGGTCGGTACCCGCCAGGTGAGACCCCCAGTTACCTGGGGGAGGCCCGGCGGGGTACGACCTGCGACGAGAATGCCGACTCGACGCGCCTACAGTTATATGGGTGTATAACTCCCGCCCGTCCCGTTCTCAGAGCTAGCCGATCGCGACCCGGGCTAAAGAGCTGTTGTATGTGTGAGCGGTATTGTACTGTGTAACACCGCTCATGTCAGTGCGGACCGGGGTCCGCACGTGAGTTTAGGCGACTGTATGGATAGTGGTTGTCTGTTGTGCTACGCAGCGCGCCTATATTAACTTAGAACACGCTGCGCGACAGATGTATGCTGATCTGTGTGGAGTATCTAATGTGTCGAATAAGCCGCGTGTAACCTGGGTGCGGCTTACTCGAGGCGTCAATCCGGTGCGATGGGGGCGTCGTCCGCTACCAGGTCGCGGGGCAGGGGTCTCGCGTCAGGGGGGCGCGTGTGCCAGGGCGCAATCTGCTTTATGTGTGGCCAGTCCGATGCGTCGGCCCGCGCGAACATCCCCTTCGCGAGGCGCCGCACAAACTCGTCCAGGCTCTCAATCCCGAGGTCCCGCCGGATGACGTCATTCCTCACGTAGCGAGGAGCGTCCACGACGGACCGCAGCGCGAGGTTTTGCTGCGCGCGTAGTAGCTTTTTGCTCGACTCGCTCGTGAGGGCGTACCAAGCGGGGGCGGCGTACGTCAAGATTGGGCGAATGTACAGCTTGTACACACCCAACTTGACGTGCGCCGGGAGGCGGGACGAGAGCACTGGTTTGAGTCGGTTGCGGGCGACCCTACCTTGCGCGGCGACCTTGCGGACGTGTGTCCCCATCGTGAGTCGGCGGTCGATGGTGACCCCCAGGTACTTGGCCCGGGGTGACCACGCGACGTCGACTCCATGTAGTTTCAGCGGTGGTGGGAGGGGCGCGTGTCCTGTGACAAGCGCCTGCGTCTTACCCACGTTAACCGACAGCCGCCACCTTGACAGCCACTCGGGGAGCAGGTCGAGCGCGCGCTGCATCTTGACGGCCGCGTACTTCGCGTTCATTGATGTTGTTATGTACGCGGCGTCGTCGGCGTACAGCGCGAGCGTCACGTCGTCTGTGGCGGGTATGTCGTCGGTGTAACGTGAGTAACACGCCGGCGATATGCAGCTGCCCTGGGGCACGCCCGCTAGCACCGGGCGCGCGCCTGACAGCGCCCCGTCGACCACCACCCTGAAAGTCCTGTTAGAGAGGAAGCTAGAGACCACCTTGACAACGCGACGGGGCGCGTCCGAGGTGGCTATTTTGTAAACAAGGCCGTCGTGCCACACACGGTCGAAGGCCTTTTCCATGTCGAGGAATACTGCAACCCCGTACTCCTTCCTGGGGGTCTACTCCGAAACGTTAAATCCGATGTATCGGCCGAAGTTTCGGTTGTTTCCTACTACGAACGTCATTATTTTCGTTCGGTCGGATCGGTTTAAACCGAACTTCATTTTGACGTTTGTTGTATCGTAAACCCTACTCCGAACGCAAAAAGCCCGACCGATCATTTGAGTTTGACAAGAGTGACATCGTGAAACTAGTGTCAAAATTCACGACAGCAAAATAGCTATCTTTTGAGTATCGTAAGTATCGAATTTAATGAATTATGACGATTATTTAGAGTTTTATATTTGTTTGAAGTGATAAAGTGTATGTGCCTTACTTAAAATTGTAGCGAAATGGAATCACGTATGTTTTTGGTTTAAGAGGCTCAGAGAAGAACGCTTGGAGCGCAGAAGGAATCGCAGACGGCGTCGTGATCCTTCAATACCAATTTAGTGCCCGACCTAGAGTTTGTGGCCAATTACAGACTCAGTCGATCACTTTTTGAGGAACTCTGCCAGGATATAGTGCCCCTCTTACCCCGAAAGCGTAATTGCCGCGCAATTGAGCCTACTACAAAGGTTTTTTTGGTCTCTAAAACGCAGTAGTTTCTTGTACAATAAAACTAAAATTTTAATAGTAATACAATAAAAATTAATTATTCTTTAATTGTAGATACTTGTCGCCTTGATTATGAATTATGTTATGATATGAATTATGTTGTTTCCTTTCAGATTTTATGGAAAATATAATTTAGCAGGTGTGATTGGGTGTATTGATTGCACACACATTGCCATTGTGAGGCCCAGTGAGCATAAGGATAGGTTTTTTAATAGAAAACATTTTAGGTAGGTAATTTTAGTTCATAACTAAGTAGTAAGTACATATAAATTAATTAATGAAAACTTACTTTTTGCCACTGTTTCGTCGTTTTGACGCACCCGCCCATAGCATTCAGCGTGTTGCATATATCGTCCAACAGACGACGATTTAGTGCCCGACCTTCGATGCTTTTCAAGCTGCCATGAGCCAAATCTCGATGCTCCTCAAGGAAATTGAGGAGAGCATCAATTTGTGCCGCTGTCGGTCTGGCCATGGTGACTTGTTCTTGTAAAATGGTTGTTCATGACTTTCAGTTTCAATTTCAAACTTCCATAACACGAACATGAGAAGTAGATAAGCCCAAGGGGCACGTAATCACGGCTAAAGTGTTTAGTTTAAAATATATTTAGCTTATAGTTTGTTTTTTGTTGACATCTTAAGTATAACGTAAGTTAAACACAAAAACTTCAGTCAGCACTTGATGATAAACCGAAGTATGGTTATCGCTATCGATAGACGAAATTTGGTTTAAGTATAAGATCTTTTTTTAATGAAATTTGCAAAAAAAAAACTCAAGCACCGCTTGTTTGTTTACTTGTCATCCTTTGACTTTTTAATTTGACAATCGGCAAAGACAATCTGTATGTCTGCTGCAAATATATTATTTTTATTGCAAATATTACAATATTTGTAGGTATAAATACTTAGTTAAAAGTAAAGTTCAATTGTTTTATTATAAAAAATGATTTTACTCCGTAATTCAACAGTTAAATTATATCGAAATGAATAATCATGACTAATAAAAACATGTCGATGAAACGTTCAACTCTAGCGCTACATTTCATTCAATCCGACACTCCGCCGATCATTGACTATGGCACCGACCGAAGTGGACAAACCCGAACTTACTTCGTAGTAGGGCAACAATGTAAATGTCGGTCGTGTTTCGGTCGGTCCCGAACATTCGGATGTGTCATTTCAGAGTAGACCTCCTGTTCCTCGCGGCTGCGAGAAGGTGCAGTACCCTCGACAATTGGAGCGTCGTGCTATGTCCCGCCCGAAACCCGAACTGCTCCGGTCTCGGCGAGATATGGGGTGTTAGGTGCCGCAGCAGGAGCGCTTCGAACACCTTGGAGATGGTAGGCAGCAGTGTGATGGGACGATAGCTCTCCGGCTTCAGGATGTTTTTCCCCGCCTTGGGCAACATGATGACGCGCCCCTCCTTCCACGATGCGGGAAAGGTCCCGGTGCGCAGTATACCCGTGAACAGGCGCGCCAGCGCCGCTACCATACGGTACGGCAGGTGGCGCAGCGCTGTGTTGGTTATACCGTCCGCACCTGGGGCCTTCCTGGGCTTCGTCCGTAGGATGGCGCGTCTCACCGCGCCGGGCGGGAAGAAAATGGGATCCTCATCGGGAGCTATCGTCGGGCCGAAGTAGCCCCCAAGGTGTTGCTCGACTGCTGCGACGTGCTCGTGGTCGCTAGCCGGGTTCGGTTGGAACTGACGCTCCAGGTGCTCGGCAAAGACCTCCGCCCGGTCCTCCGCTGTGTACCTAAGAGCCCCGTCGGTGTTCTCTAGAGGGCGCACCGGGGCTGGGGTATTCGTTAGCTGGCGGCAAAGTTTATACATTGCCGGCCAGCTGTCCGCTACGGCGTCGATGCAGTCCTCCCAGCCCGCGGCGGTGAGCGCCTTGAGCTCGGCCTTCACCTTCTCCGCGAGACGGTTAAGCTGCCTCTTCATGGTGGGGCAGCGTGTGAACTGCCACTGCTTGCGTAGGCGCCTCTTGACGGCGATCATCGATCTGATATGCGCCGGCAGGGGCGGCAATAGCACTCTCCCCTCCGGCGACGTCGTAGTCGCCGCTTGCAAGGCGCTTTGAATGCAAGCAGTGACCTCCTCTGCCGTCTTGTCCACGTCCGCGGAGGTGACGATGGGCCGAGTCGGCGTGGTGGTCTCCACTTCCTCCTGGAATGTTGTCCAGTCCGTGATTCGACGTGGCGCTGGTGGCTTCAGCCTGGTCGGCATCTCCGATAGGACGACGAGTACAGGCTGATGATCCGATTGTAGCTCGTCGTCTATCACCTGTTGAGTGACCTGGCATTGTAGCCCCCGGTGAACTACGATGTCCAGTACGTCCGGCGTGTACCTCCTGGTATCAGGGTAGTGGGTGGGTGTATCTGGACCGGACACCGTATATCCGAGGGACTCCGCGTCGGCGAAGAGCCGTCTCCCCTCGGTGTTCGTAAGAATGGAGTTCCACGCTGGGTGCTTGCAGTTGAAGTCCCCGGCGAGGAGGGTAGCGTGCTGCGTGCGGTACAATAGGGCCCGCAGCTCAAGCAGGTCTAAGCGAGCCGCGGGCGGTTTGTAGCACGCGTAGATGTCAATGTCCTCGCCGGCGATGTGCAGCTGGACACCCAGCGCGTACAGCGTGTTAGGCGACGGCAAGGGGAGCTCTTGATGAACGACTCTTCGCTTCACAAGTATTGCCAGGCCTCGGTATCTTGCGTTGAGTGCCGACCGTTCATCCTTTCTGTAAACGAGATACCCTGGGAAACGGATGTTGTCCTCAGGGCCCAGGTGTGTCTCGTTTAATAGCGCCACGTCGATGTTTTGTTCCCTAAGGAGGTGGCGGAGGGGGGCGACCTTATCCCGAAGGCCGCGGGCGTTCCAGTGTATGATCCTCAACGGCCTAGCCATTATATAGGGTAAGCAGATTGGCCAGGCCGTCAAGGATGACGGTCTCGACGTCGTGACCCTGCCTTATGGCCTTAATGAGGTCCATCAAGAGGTTGATGGCGCAGGTTGTGAAATCTTTGTTTGTTGTCTTAGTAGGCCGCGCGCCGGTGGCGCCGCTCTTCTGTGCGTTGCTGGGGCGTGTGAGTTCGCGTCCTTGCCGCGGCGCTGCACCGGCGCTAGTGGCCGCGGCTGCGGTTGGCGGTGCTATTATTATAGCGGTGTGTGGGGGCCTCTCAGCAACCTGCGCCCTTATTAAGGCAGGGTCGGCCTCCGGGGTAGCTCCCACGTTGGTGGTCGCCTGGGGGGCGGGGGGGGGGGCGGTTTTCCTCCTTCTGCCTTTACCCCCGCGCCTTTTGTTCCTCCGCCTCGAGGAGGTGGCCTTCTCTTTGATGGAGGGTCCGTTGGCCGCCGCCATGAGCGTCGTGCCCTGGGCCTCTTCCACCGTGGGCCTCTGGGTGGCCGCTTGTGGCCGGCGGGTGGTGGCCGTCATGGCGACGGTCCCCGCTCGCTTGTTGTTCCTTATCTCCGCCTGGAACACAGGGCACTTTATATTACAAGCGGGGTGCGGGCCACCGCAATTTGCGCAGGTGGCCGGCTCATCCCGTGGGCGTGGGCAGTCTCTAGCCGCGTGCCCTTCGCCGCATCTGACACAAGCGAGCGGTCGGTGGCACTGGTGCGAGCTGTGTCTGAAGCGCTGACACCGGTGGCACTGAGCGGGCCCGCGCTTCCCCCTCCAGGCCTCTATTTTGACACCACGCATGTTCATAAACACCGTGGTGTCGTAAATAGTCCGGACGTCGGGGGTCTTCTTTATAATGGCGTGGAACACGCAGCCGGGTCGTCCTTGTGCGCCCTTAATGTGGCGCACGTACTCCGGCTGGTATCCCGACGCCCGGAGTTCCTCCTCTATCTCCTTGGGGTCGGTGTCTGCTGGCAACCCTCTAATTGCCAGCTTGAGACTCCTTTCGGCCTGTAGTGAATAGGAGAACCAGGAGATTCCCTCCTCCTTCTCCAGGCCGACCAGGTACCGCTGGACCAACCTATACTCCTCCTCTGAGTCGGGGGCGAACTTGACACCACCCCCGTACGGGCGAGCGCTGGGAGGACGACCCAGTTTGGCGCTAATAGCCCGGAAATGGGTGGCCCAGTTAGGCAGCTTCTCCACTATTAGTGGAGGGTACCTGGGTTTTTTGGGCTTCCTTGTGTTGTTGTTGTTGCTTTCTTTCTGCGGCGCCCCTGGGGCGGCGGCAGAGGTGGACGCGCGAGAAGGGTTCTGACCCGAAACAGGGGGGTGAGGAGAAACACTTACCCCCGTTTGGGTGGCTGCGTCCGGTGATGCTGGTGGCGATGCTGGCGGCGAGCGGCGGGTCGTCTCCGCGTAGGTCGGCGACGACGTTGTACAGCACCGCTTGGCCGCTTCTGCTGGCGTCTGGTCCCCGGAGCTTCTTCTCCGCCGCTGGGGTCTGGCTTCGAGCTGGAATTCATAGTCGAATCCCAGCGACGGTGCCGGGGATGAGGGCGACATTTGTTCGGCCAGTGAATCGGCCGAACATGCCGAGGCGAGCGACATGTTCGAACCCCCTCTGGACGAACATGCCGAGTATACTGCCGGGGAGTCGTATGCCGATGTCTTCGGCGGCGCCGGCGACGTGGGCGCCTTGCGGTCGGCCATTTTGTTGTCGGCCGCCATCTTGCCGTGCGCCTTGCCCCTCATGTTGGGTGGACGCGTGGGATCCGGTGAGGTCGGCCCCGCCAGCATGCGGCGTGGGGCCGGTGCGGCGGTGCTCGGAGTAGGTGCAGGCGGCGAGGCGTGCGGTAGCAGCGCGGCGGTGCGCGCGGTTGATGCGCGGTGGCACGTCGGAGCGGGCGCGGCATGCGCAGGCGGTGACGCGAGAGGTGTCGGCGGCGCGGTCTGGCGCGCAGCGGTTGCGCCGGGCGCGCGGCTGGCGTGCGGCGCAGCGGAGCGCACAGCGGGCGACGCGGATACGGGCGCGCGCGCGGGTGTCGCGGACGTGCGCGAGTGGGCAGCACGAGCTGCGTGCGTGGCGGGACCCGGGGCCTGGGTAGGCACCGGACGGAACGCGGGCGGGCGGACGGGCACCGCATGCTGTCGGCTCGACGACGGTGTCGGCGCAGCGCGCGCAGGCGTCGGCGTCGTCGGTGGGTCGGCGGCTACTGCGGTGCACAGTTTGCGCTCACCTGCTTTCTTCTTGTTGTGTAGGGGGCCGGCTGGCGGTGAACCGGACGCCGCGTCACCGATGTTCGGCAGCGACGTCGCCCGGTCCAACATCGGGCGATCCTCCAGGTCCCCGGCATCGCGGCCCAATGAGCCGCGCTTGCCGGGTCCCGACATCCTCGGGAATCTGGCTCCGCGACCGTGAGCGGCGTATATACGCCGGGCAGTGTCCGGAGGTCCCCCTGTGCTCGTACCGGCGTTTTACAACACCCGCACAAACACAAAGGAACTACGGAAAATTCCGAACGTTTAAAAAATAACGGTCCGCGCGGCGAAACGAAAAGTGAAACAAACTGGGGGTAGGATGTGCACTCAAGTGACCAAGGCCAATCCGAATGCCGTTTTACCGCCGTGCGGCCCCTTTTATACGCAGTGCTACGACGTAGCGCATACTAACTCCGCCCCGTAGCAAGGAGGCGGGAGAATGATGCAGCGCGCTACGGTGCTACGGCGCCACCGCGTGTTGTTTATAATGCGACGCCGACACGGCCATGCTGACGTGCGGACGTCCTCGTACGCTTAGCTTAAAATGTCATATCTAGAACAGAAAACTGATTAGGCACCGTTTGGTCATCCTGCTATATTTTTTTTTTTTTGCCCGGTCTACTTAGACCCTTCAAAGTAATCCCTTCAGAGTAATAATCTGGTCCGGTCTATCGACCCTTCAAAATTATTACTGCTTCGTCCGGTCATACATGAACCTTCAAGGCTTGTTTCTTGGTCCGGTCAATTCGTCCGGTCTTTTTTTTTCTATTTTTTTTCTTTTATTTTTTTTTTTCTTTTCGTTTTTTTTTTTTTTTTTTAATGTCCCTGGTCCGGCTACTGCCCTTCAGGTATATCCCTTCAGTTAAACTGGACCGGATTTACTCCCTGGTCCGGCAACTGCCCTTCAGGTGTATCCCTTCAGTTAAACTGGACCGGATCCTTTTTTTTTTTGTATCCCTTCAGTTAAACTGGACCGGATCCTTCTTTTTTTCTTTTGTATCCCTTCAGTTAAACTGGACCGGATCCTTTTTTTTTTTTTTGTATCCCTTCAGTTAAACTGGACCGGATCTTATTTTTTTGTATCCCTTCAGTTAGACTGGACCGGATCTTTTTTTTTTTTTTTTTTTGAACTGGTAGATATAGTGTCACTTTTAGCAGACATGGTATCACTATTGACAGAGATTGTATCACTATTATCAGACTGAATATCATCATTGCTAATCTGGTGCCTAGTCTCATGAACCACTGTGTTATTATTCGCCGACACGTCATCCTCATCATAATTTTCCGAAAAGAATGACTGACCACGTGGTACTTCTCGCAAGTTTTCGTGAGAGTATTTGTAGACTATTGTTTCCATTAATGTGTTTTAATTCGTACCTATCATTTTCCAAAATAGCGGTTATTTTAAAGGGGCCTTTGTATTTACGGTCTAATTTCGTTTGGTGTCTTTCCTCGAATTTAACAAAGACAAAGTCACCTACTGAAAAAGGTTTTACTATAGCTTTACCCCTGTTAAATCGACTTATGTCATATTGGGCCAGCCTTTTTATACTAGCAGAATCATCGGATCGAATGGTTTCGAGGTTTAACCTGTCTTCATCAGGATGATGGGTAGATACTTTTGATATCCCTAATGAACTACTCTTAATACCAAACATTAATTCCAAGGGCGTGAACCCTGTTACTCTACAACGAGTACTATTGAGAGCCAATTGGATATCGCCTACATGATGTTGCCATAAGCTATCGGTATCTGTGTCAGCATACTTTTCAAGGTCCTCATGACACGCTTGACCTGGCCATTGGCCCTACTGGAACCAGTGGCTATTAAATGTAAATCAATACGATTATCTTTGCAAAAATTCTTAAATTCAGTATTGTCGTATGACCTACCACGATCTGCAACTATTCTTTTAGGAGCGCCAAACAAGTTCACTGCATTTTTAAGTGATTTAATAGCATCTGATGCATTTAGGGTTAAGGTATGTTCTAACAAGACCAATTTTGTAAAACCGTCAATAATCACGGAACAATACTCCTTACGCTCGCTTTTTCCGCTGAGTTTGCCAGTTAAATCTAAATGAATTGTATGCCATGGAACGGCCAATTTAGGGATTGGATGTAGACGGACCTTTGGAAGTTTAACAAACGACGAATGAATCTACAAATAGATCGTATAATTTATCTACTGTTTTTTTCATAACCAAGGTGTTTAATTTCGCTGTGTACGTGATTAATCATTGACTAGGTTAAAGAGTGTGGCAATATTGGTAACCATTTAGTGGTTTTATTACGTTCGATTTTACTATAAAGTACGCCCTGTTTAATATCGCATGTGTGTGACATTTCAGATGGCAAGTCATTTGCACGGAATTTAGAAATAATGTCTGATATTTCAGAATCACGTTGTTGTTCCTCAGATAACCAACTTCTCTCCAGTTCAGATAAATTTACAATTTTAGCTGGCTTATGAGTAAAAGATGGGTCAGCATGATTACGTGAAAGGAAATCTGCATGTGCCATATTTTTCCCCTCCTTATAGATGATATCAAAGATCTGTGTCAATCGAATTAATGTCAACAGGCATTTCTAATTTAGAGCTAGGACATGACATTTTGTTTTTTTTGGAAAAAGTTAAGGCATCGTTACTAACCACAACGGATATTCCTTGCCTCAAAATATCGCGACCTAATAATATGTTTTTGTTTAATTAATATGCAATGATATGTAACATCGAGAAGACAGTTTTGTACCAAGGTTGGACTTTTTATTTGGAGGGAGCAATTAACGTTATTAGAACCAACTCCCTTTAAACTTGTTAATGAAATTTTTCACCAGTAATAAGATCACAGTTACTTTCTTTCATAAGGCTACACTCGGATATGAAAGGAAATTGCATACTGGGTGTCATGTGGCGAGGTGTCATATTATCTGATATTTTTTTTTTTAATAGATTCCATACTAGCCGAAAAAAAAACGACATTTGTTCCTGCAATAAATTGCCGGCAGTCCCAGATATAGGTGGGAGTGGGTCTGATCCCACTTCTGATGAAGGCACAGGATCAGACATATTGTAAAATAGAAGACGTTAGGTTAACAGTAAGAAATAGAATTATTTGATCAATGAATTTTACAGCTACTCACTTAATCAGTTTTCAGGGAATAATTAATTCAACACCTTATAATAATAGCCACGACACCTCAGTAATACAGTAACAGCTTAGTTCACACAAAATAGCAAGAATGTACAGAGAGGCAGAGTAACAATAATTAAGAGCAATACAACCTGTGCACCGGGCGACGCCTGTAGTCAGAATGCCGTTTTACCGCCGTGCGGCCCCTTTTATACGCAGTGCTACGACGTAGCGCATACTAACTCCGCCCCGTAGCAAGGAGGCGGGAGAATGATGCAGCGCGCTACGGTGCTACGGCGCCACCGCGTGTTGTTTATAATGCGACGCCGACACATACATATTATGGATAGAAAAACACCCAGACTCGTAACAAATACTTGCAGGTCGTACAAATATTTGTTCCGTGCGGGAATCGAACCCGCGACATAGTGCGCAGCAGTCAATCGCTCAACCACTGCACCAACCGTGTCGTCATCTATGACGGCAAACGATAAAAAGATCGAAATGCTCAAGTGTTGCTGGAGTACGGGACCCTTAGTGTGCAACTCCGATTCGAACTTGGTCGTTTTTTTTTAATATTTAGAAGTAACGGCACTGAAATATACATTTCCGTTTTTTCCGGTTAATTAAGTTGGTTACGACGACTGTAAAATGGTTAATGGGTTATGTTAATATGTTGTTGGTTAATGGCTTTTGGCATTAACGTCATAGATTCCTTGTTTTTAGAATTCCGTACCTGAAAAGCAAAATTACGGAACCCTTAAAGACTTTCATTTTTCATTTTGTCATTTTTCTTTCATTCGTTCGTATGTCTCGTCTGTCTGTCTATAAAGACCGCGTTCTCAGTCGTTTTTATTTGAAACTAGCTTCCGCCCGCGGCTTCGCCCGCATCATATGTCGACAAATTATACACATAAACCTTCCTCTTCAATCACTCTATCTATAAAAAAAAACGCATCAAAATCCGTTGCGTAGTTTTAAAGATTTAAGCATACATAGGGATATAGGGACAGATAAAGCGACTTTGTTTTATACTATGTAGTGATAAATATCAAATATGTAAGTCTTGACTCCCTTAGAGCTGTAACAAAACCAAGTATTTAAGTCTACGCGATAAATAAATACGGTCATTTATGAGACAAATTTTTATACTCGCAAATAAATAAAATCCCATAGAGTACTTCCCTTTGAATCAGAATCATGAGATTTGAAAAGAAACGAGGTCTCACAAGTAAAGGAAAAGTCCGAAAATCATAAATTGTTGTTAAATCTCATTTGTAGCCTATTTGTAACCGGCTTCAAAAAAAGAAGGAGGTTCTCAATTGAAAACGTTTGAAAGTATTTTGTGTAAGTAATCTTAATTTCGTGTAGTTAGTGACTAACCTGGTGTAAGACTTTTGCTGCCCATGGGCCTTTGACTTACATGCCGTTGAGAAATATCTCTCAGACATGCTGGTTTAACATGGTCACCCATCCACGGACCAACCACGGTTAACATAGCTTAACCTGATGGATCGATCCGTACGGCTGTTATTAATTAACGTGCTGCTCCTTTCTATGTATACCTAATAGAGAATTTAACTTAAAAATCCAACTGGCGAAATGTTTGTGTGCTATTGGTACCTACAGCTCTACCCAACCCTTCGAGGGAACAAGGCATGATATTACGTTAAAAATCAAACATAAGCTGGTGTTAAAAGTTGTGTGATTAAAAAACAACAAAAACAAACGCTAAACACCTATTCAAAAGCGATGAAATTCGCGGCGGTTTAATTTAAGTATGTAGTTGTTATTTGGTAGAAAAATAATAAAAATACGAATATAAAAGTAAAGTGGTCTCATTTTCAGTTGCCTCCGAGTCATATTTAAATAACTTTCAGATATTCCGAGTCGTTTTTAAAACACCGCCGTTAATCATAGCGATCCCTCTCTGACATCAAAATATAAATGCTTCAATTCTTTACGAACCTTTCCTTCCCGAAGCTGTACTTAATTATAGAGTTTTGTTAGGGTTGTCAAAAGCTGAACTCAGTAATTTCTATTTCGTAAAAGGTTGGCAAACAGGTCGATGTCTACGTTTTTAAAAAATGTTTACCGTTGCTGCCTTTAGTCATAGCACTTAGGTAGTTTAACCTCAAAACGTGATTGGTACTTCAAGTTCTCGTGACGTCTTGTATCGAGATCAGCCACTCGATATCTCGTGACCTAACTCCTTTTTCGAGATCGGCCACTCGATATTTCGTGAACCAAGTCTTGTATCAAGATTGGCCACTCGATATTTCGTGAACCAAGTCTTGTATCAAGATTGGCCACTCGATATCTCGTGAACCAAGTCTTGTATCAAGATTGGCCACTCGATATTTCGTGACCTAAGTCTTGCAATCAGATCGACCACTCGATATTTCTTGACCTAAGTCTTGCGTCGAGATCGGCCTCTCGATATCTCGTGACGTAAGTCTTGCGTCGAGATCAGCTACTCGATATCTCGTGACCTAAGTCTTGTGTCATGATCGACCACTCGAAATCTCGTGGACTAAGTCTTGTGTCGAGACTGGCCACTAGAAATCTCGTGCCCTAAGTCTTGCGTCGAGACCGGCCACTCGATATCTCGGGACCTAAGTCGTGTGTCGAGATCAACCACTGCAGGTCTCCGGCAATCAGTGTTAGTGATTGAGTGAGTGAGATGGCGAGTAAGTGATGTTGTATTGCAGAACATTTTTCACAGACAAGTCACAGCAAATTACATTTGGAGCAGGGTCTATTTTCATTTAGTTCGGCCACCTGGCCGTGCCAGTTTCTCGATAAAGTAATATAAAGCGGCCATTAAAAAAGGCGTCTAATTCTACGTAACACGATACCCTACTTGACCTATATTTTGAGATTTTCCTTAAAGGAAACTCAATTACCTTCAGTTTCTTTGGCAAAAGATCTTTTATTTGGCTTCTACGTTTGCTGTCGTTAAAATTACGAGGTGTGTATTTGACTGTGTAAATGATTAAGAACATCAAGTTACCCCAATCTGTCAAATTTCTTTGATGGATTTTCAACTTTATAGTTGAAAATCCATCAAAGCTAAATTATAAGGTTCATGTTCAATTGGTATAATTTGACAGTTTAAGAAAGCTTGCCTAATCTAGGAAAGATATCCGTTTTTACTGAAATTCATTTTTATTTATTTAAATCTACATGCACAGCATTACAGAGCAACTCTCAAGGTGTAAACAGTATAAAAAGAAAAAAAATATTGAGAAAAGAAAAAAGAACATTCCACTAAAACATTCTTTTTTTCAAAAGAATAAAAAACAGAAACATAATTTATTGACATACAATATGGTAGGTGTCGTATAGCGTATGGTAACCTGTTTTTTTGTTATTATTTGTTTTTTTTTACTGCGTCACGTTTACCGCAAATAAAAGAAGTCCAAAAGATGATACATTATATATAACAAATTGAATGCATATACACTTTCCGTCATTTACTGATGGCAGGCAAATATTTATATTCATCCCTATTTTTCTAAATCTGACAGTCCCGTGGTGTCTAATGACACCGTAGCCAGCAGTAGTAATATTTACACATATATACCCAATATCTTACAAAAAATATCACTTAAGTTCTCCCTAAACGTGCCAGCCCTATCCCCCATAGCGCAGTTTAGCCCAACTGTTTTCAGGAGCGTGTATTCTCGGAGCGATTAGACGCACAATTGCACACGCCGACAGCCACCCACTTGCATATGTAGTTACTGACAAAGATGGCGGCTTAAGCGAGTATTTGGTGAATGGGCTGGATACTGAGTTTCATTTTGATTGAATATCTCAGGGTTATTATCCTACCGGGTAAGCGGGATTGTCCGAAAGGGTTACTGCTACCCCGGAACATAAAGGGCTAAGGAAGGAACGGCTAAGGCTTATTTTAGTCACCGGTGCTATTATAAAACTTCTTCATATATACAGTGTGTTAGGTTAAAGAGAGACATAGTTTCAGGGTGTACTTTTCTCATGAAAATGAACAACTTTGACTATGGAACCTGAAATCATGAAAAAAAAATCAGCATGTATGAAAAAGCTGATATTTTTTTTTTCATGTTTCGGAATTGGTCCCTTGGACAAAGTTGTTGATTTCCATGACTATTATACGAGTACAAACTGAAAGTATGTCCCTCGTTTAACCTGTATATCATGGCTTTATCTATACTTACCTGTAAGCCATCCATTCTTCATCTTCTACCCGTCTTTCAACATTAAAGCAATCAGTTCAGTCGTTGCGTCGTAAACGGTACTCATTTTAAGCACAAATTCAACGCTCAACAGCGAGAACACGCGTTAACTTTGTACAAGTCAACGTCAAATTCGCGAGAAATTCCGTTCATTCCCCAAGCATACCATATCATATGAAAGCGTGCAGGAATTGCGAATTACAGACTTGAATGCATGTCTTAGAAATCTACTGAGAGCGAGTGAACGAATGATTTGATTGAATGATATATACGCACACAAGAACCAAAAATAGATTTACGTAATTGCGTGTCTATTTTTGTCTCTTCCAGTCGATTTTCCTGTAAGATCTCCATTCGTTAGTCAGTGAAAGGTGACACAATTCCTTTTAACACGCACTGATTTTCATACATACTGAAAGTCACGCTTTCTAACCACAGGGGAACCTTCAGAGTGCCACCTGCTACGATCTTTTACATACGAGTACTTCTTTCAGATTCAGATTCAGATTCATTTATTTGCCTGAAATATGGTGTTTCACAGATTTGATAACAATACACAATAGTTCTACATATTTCGCCAACTAAATTCGGCATGCAAATTTTGTAACAATAGCAATTATTTTAGTTTAACAAAATAATTAGATTCCAATGTCAAAAAAAATGCATGTCAATAGTTTAAATAAAAATGTCAAATACAATTTACATGTCCTGCAATTTTCCCATTTGTCTTGAACTCATAAATTCCTTAATACTATAAAAACATTTTTCTATAAGCCAAGCTCTTTTTCTTTTTGAATCGTATATGATTATACACACTGACTTAATAATAGACTAGCTGCTGCCAGCGGCTTCGCCCACCTGGTTGTCGGAAATTATCTCAAGGGAAAGTACTACCGGGATAAAAAGTATCTTATGTGTTAATCCAGGTCATAAACCTACCTACCTCTGTGCGAAATTTCATGCAGATCCATTCAGCCGTTTGAGCGTAAAGGACGGACAAACATACAAACTCACACACACACTCACATATGGGAACAAATCTGAAATCGCGAAAAAAAATCAGCTGTTCCATACATTACGCTGGCATAACTTGTCAAAATGTAGGGAACGGTTGATTTTTTTTTGCGATTTCAAGTGTTTTGCTATACTAACAGTTGTTTATAATGATGAGTACAAAAACCCCTTAAAATATTGGCCATGAATTCAATTTCACCCTGTATAATTGCAAAATTCTCTGACCATTATAATTATTATGAAACTGATCTTAAAATTATGATTGTAAAATATCCTTTAGCTCTGAAAATACATGTAAAAATCAGCGGGGATTTCATAAATTTTCCTGTTTCTACTTTCAAAGCACGTTCGCTGTGGATTTTGTACGCAAAGCCCCCGTGATTGACACCGGACAGGCGAATTGTGAGGTCCATTGTCAATTTTATATGAAAGCAGCTTTTGTCCATAGTTTTGTCTGCGTGGAGGTCAGAAATTTTCTCACGGGAACGTACTACAGGGCTAAAATGACTCTATGTTAGTGGTTTCTAACCTATTCAATATTGTTACCTCTATGACTTATTAGGAAAACCGATTTGACCCCGACCTTAAAATGTAAGCAATACAAGCAAATATAATTAATCTGTCTAGCCTTATCCTAACTACATAATATGTATATTGGGGTCGGCTTCCAGTCTAACCAGATACAGCAGAATACCAGTATTTTACATGGAGCGACTGCCTAACTACCCGTAACGACTGTCAAAGATCCACGAATGACAGCCGGGACCAACGGCTTAACGTGCTTATCGAGGCACGGGGGAGTCTCGATATCTGAAACTGGTCACCCATCTACAGACCAACCCCGGCAAGCGTTGCTTAACCTGATGGATTGATTCGTGTGCCTGTTATTACTTAGCCACAAGCTCCTCTTCTTCTATCTTTATGAATCACAAATTGGACATCAATCTTACATGACGATGACGTGGCGATCAATAATTTTATTCTTCTTAATTATGACGTCTTAATTGTGACCTTTCAACATACACTGGCAACCGACCCCGGCTTCGCACGGGTGCAATGTAGCCCTTTACGCGGGCGAAGCAGCGGGCGACAGCTAGTTAAACTATACGTATAACCTTTCTCTTGAACCTATTGATGAAAACCGTATTACAATCCGTTTCGTAGCTTAAAAGGTCTTAACATACAGAGGGACAGATAGCTGGAAACGACTTGGTTTTATATTATATGTAGATAACGAATGACGTATAACTTACTAAAGATTTTTTTATTTTGTTACAGATTAAACCCGCTTCATTGATTGAGAAAATAAAGGTAAGAAAATAGAGCTATTGTTAGTAAGTCGTGAATTTAATTAATCTCCGTAGCCTTTTCCCAACTATGTTGGGGTCGGCTTCCAGTCTAACTGGATGCAATTGAATACCAGCATTTTACATGGAGCGACTGCCTATCTAACCTCCACAACCCAGTAACTGGGTAATACGATACCCTTTGGTAAGAGTGGCTGTCAGACTTTCGGGCTTCTGACTAACCGTAAAACCGTAAGACTGTTAAAGATCCACGAATGACAGCCGGGACCAACGGTTTTTCGAGGCACGGAGGAGTCTTGGTATGTAAAGAAGATCACCCATCCATGGACCAACCCCGGCGTATCTTAACCTGATGGATGGATCCGTGCGACTGTAATTACTTAGCCACGAGCCCCTCGTGAAGCTCCTCCTCGCTTTTTGAGTCGTGAATTAAACAAAATAAATTGCAGTTATTTATATACTGGCAAAGGGAGCAAAAAGTGACTTTAATGGAAAGTCAAGTAAGAAAGAAATTATTGACACACCCAAAAAATTTATATACCGTTATTACATTGTATCTAACACCCAAAGTAAAAGTAGGTGCAGGCGCCACACTGTCAAATTCTCTCAATTAAAAATGAACCTTAATATGCTTTTGTAATAAAGTTGAAAACTGTCAAAGAAATTTGACAGTTTTAAACCTCTGCACCTAAACATTTCTTTGTCAAAATGTAACAAAGTGGTTTATTGGTCGATTTTCAGGAATTTACTCACCCTTTTGAACCTCTAAAATTATGAATTTTTTTTTTTGCTGAACTAAAATAGCAGTGTACAAAAACAATTGGTAAATGTAGTTTCTAGTGTAATTTATTGCATACAATTCAAAATAAGCCAAATGCTTAACACGAATTTCTGGATTTGTCGATTTATCTCAGTAAAATAAACATTATCATTTCTTTATGATAAAAGCTTTACTTTACTTATCCCATAAAACTGTACTGTATAAGTTATTTTGCAGGCAGGCACTTTGCTTTGTATATTTAATTTCATCACCGCACTGCTCTCAAAACGGTGAAGGAAAACATCGTGGGGAAACCAGCATGTTCTAGAACCAAAAAGTAGAAGATATGTGACATCTAACAAACCGCACTGGGTCCGCTTGGTGGATTACAGCCCACGCCCTCTCACAGAAAGGATGCCTGTGTCCCAGCACTGGGAACATTACAGACTGATTAAGCATAAAAACTCTGACAACAGATTAGTCACTAGGCCTGCGGGCGGTGAGTAATGGGTGGCCCACCATCCGATCAGGACCAGGCCCGTGCCGGACGGCGCGTACATGTTCCACGCGCGCCTCAATGAGATGTCAGCATATGAAGGGGCGCTTTAGGGACAAGCTTGCCGGGTAAGCGGGCTTGTCCAAAAGGGTTACCGCTACCCCGGAACATAAAGGGCTAAGGAAGGAACATGGATGGGTTTTAGTCAGTAAGAGACTGACACTCCCTTCCGCTCCAACGAGAGTGGGAGAAGTCATTGGAAGATTTCCCAACATCAAAAAAAAAAGTTAGTTTAACTACACGAAAAAGAATGAAGGAATGCTGATTATGCTTTTAATATGTGTTTAAACTTCCTAAATGTATTGTACGCGGAAGTAATTTCCTCGAGACTCGTGACATCGCGAATAATTAATTAATCCAGTCTGCTTCGCGTTTAAAACAGTTAACAGTGACTTAGTGCTTGTGGCAGTGATAAATACGTTCCAGAAACATACAAATTGTACTCCTTTTAATCGTTACTTAGATTTAATTATTA
Organism: Hyppa rectilinea; assembly: GCA_951799385.1. Classification (NCBI taxonomy): domain Eukaryota; kingdom Metazoa; phylum Arthropoda; class Insecta; order Lepidoptera; family Noctuidae; genus Hyppa; species Hyppa rectilinea. The sequence continues at coordinate 8,725,622 of OX637325.1, forward strand.
TATTATTGCTTTTGTTTGTTTGTAGGACTTTTGAAGATAAAAGAAAATACCGTCCCCCCCATATCTCCGAAGTTCCATAGAGAAAATCTGAAATTATTTTGTGTAATCGAAATTTATGTAAAAAATAAAACGATGTTTCTAAATAGCACACTTCTTCAGAAATCATTAACTATGGTAAGGAACCCTCGGTGCACGAGTCCGACTCGGTCTTGACCGGTTTTTTTTTCAATTTGCCGGTCAGTGCCAGGTTGTATGTTGATCTAAAATATTATTTGCGGCCACAGCAAGTGCATGTTTACAGAATAATAATAAATAATCATTAGACTTAAGAAAAATCTCAAATCAAGCAACATTATTAATGGCATACCACGGATATGTATTATCAACTTTACGCTACGGGCTTACATTTTGGGGGAACTCTCCAGATAGAGAAACAGCGTTCAAAGCGCAGAAGAAATGCATTAGAGCAATATGTGGCATTCAAAGCACAGATAGTTGTAAGCCACATTTCGTAAAGCTTCAGCTACTTACACTCCCCTGTTTCTACATATTATATGTAGTAGCAAGCTATGTGAAAATAAACACGCATTTATATAAACACCCAGAAAGTACTCTCCGCAAAAATAAAATATGCACAACACAACATAAAAAAGCCATTTTCAATAAAAATATTTTAGGTATGGCACCGAAAATCTACAATAAACTACCTAAACATATAATAGATATAAAAGATATAGAGTTATTTAAAAAGAAATAACATGAATTCTTAGCTATGAAATGTTATTACCAGATCAATGATTATTTGAATGAGAGAATATTATGCTAAACCTCCTACATCCGATTTATTTAGGTATAACTGCATTATGATTAATTTTATTGACATATGAATATGATTTATCTTGACTGAAATACTCCAGAATGACTTTATTGTTGACTTTATTTTAATTATTATTATTTTTTTGTTAGACATTACTAAACTGACTTCCTATTATGTTTTTGAACAAAGTTTTTTCTAAATTTCTATTTTCATGTAGGTAGTTTTTTATTTCTTAGTGTATTAACAACTTTGCATACCTATGTGACGGTGAAATATGGAGAACCTACCATTTATAACAAAAACATCTATATCCTGTACCCATGTTGCAAAGAAATAAATGATTTATGATTTATTTATGATTAGAATCATCAATTTTTACATCACATATAATTGCTCTCTAATATCATGATTTTATGAAATAGTTATTCCGTAGTGTTATATGAACTTAGAGGGGTTGTATCGGTGATATTAATGATAAAAGAGTACCGGTGGAGTTTCTTGCCCATTCTTCTCCATACGAAACTACCTTTTTGGAAGGGGCGACTAGCATCAATTCTATTTATTGTTTATTTGGTCGTTATGAAGTGCCTTTCTTGTGCCTATTTGAAATAAATGCTTTGACTTTGAACAATTTTTCCTATTTTGATCAACATATAAAACTTATAACTGACCAGTAAATTGCAAAAAAAAACGTAAGAAAATTTAATTTAAACAAGTACTCTGGAGCTTTTACCTTAATGCGAATAAAATATGCTAATCCCACAGATAATATATCGACTGCTTCACGATTCATTGAGCACCCGGTTTTGTGGACTCCCATATCAATAAAATAAGGAATTTTGGGGCAATTTACTGGAAGCAAATTGGTCTTCTTTGTAATGTCCTTTAGATAGGGCAGGTGCGTAGTGTTTGTACGCGGCTTTCGTGTATTTTTTTTTTTTAAGGCTGGGAAATCATCCAATGACTGCTCCCGCTCTGGGTGGACCGGAAGGGAGTGTCAGACACTTACTGACTAAAACCCATCCATGTTCCTTCCGTAGCCCTTTATGTTCCGGGGTAGCGGTAACCCTTTCGGACAATCCCGCTTACCCGGCAGGCTTGGCCCTGAGGGGCCCCTTCATATGCTGACATCTCTTTGAGGCGCGCGTGGAACATATACGCGCCGTCCGGCACGGGTCTGGTGCTGATCGGACGGTCAGTCACCCATTACTCACCGTCCGCAGGCCCGAGGCTTTCGTGTATGACGATATGTATGACCGTAAATGAAACAAAATGAGTATGTGAGGAAGTGGCGTTCAGTAGTTTCTGCTTACCCCCACAGAAGAAAGGCGTGAGTTTACTAACTATTGGCTTTTAAATCAGGTAGTTTCGAGTAGTTGACGTTTAGCATTGGGTTCCGCGACTAATATCAGCATTTATTATTTGTCTGTCGGATGAAATCAGTCTGCCTAGCCTTTTCCCAACTATTTTGGGGTCGGCTTCCAGTCTAACCGGATGCAGCCGAATACCAGTATTTTACATGGAGCGACTGCCTATCTGACCTCTACAACCCAGTCAGTAACTGGGTAATACGATAATCTTTGTTAAACTGGCTGTCAGACTTTCGGGCTTCTGACTACCAGTAACGACTGTTAGACATCCACGTATGACAGCCGAGACCAACGGCTAAACGTGATTTCCGAGGCATGGAGGTGTCTCGATATGTAAAGATGGTCCCTTTCACGGACCAACCCCGGCAAGCGTAGCTTAACCTGATGAATCGACCCGTGCTGCTGTTATTACTTGACCAAGAGCTCTTCGAATTGGGATCCTCACGTAATAGGGACTCTAACCACCGGCACCTTGGACTTTGCTCCGGGCATCGGCAGACCACTATTTTTAAAATATATTTTTTTAATCCTTAAAAATATATAGCATAAGGGCGAAAATTAATAAACGACAATGATAAGGTTCTAATAACGGTCATGGTTTTCACAGGATGATTTAAAAAAATATATATATTTATAGTCTTTATACGTGTTTATGTTTGATTTCTTTAAAAAAAACATGAATTGTTTATACTGATTATCCGTATCAATCTCCAAGCTACTTGCTTTGTGAAATATGATAATTCCATTCAAAGACACCCGTACTGCAGTGGATAGAGAAATTAATGTATTGGCAGGCATGGCGCGTGATTTAAAGGGATTTGCTTGAGAAACTGACGCCATTTTGTGAATGGAATAATTTATGTTTTGGAAGATATTAATAATGATTTGTGACGGGAGTTATTTTCGTAGGTATCCGCTTAGAAATAGCCTTATTGATTTATACTCCGGTAAAATAATAGTTATGGCCTGCGTGAAGTCGCAGGATCTTTAATTATTTTAATTTTTTTTCTTCTTTGAACACTTTTCTCGTTACGGGGAACCGTATTAAGTAAATTTGATGTTTAAAAAGTGCTTATTCTTAGCCTAGATCGATTATATGACTTTAGATTCTAATTCTGTATCACATAGTTTAGTTTTCATTACACATTGTGTTGTTTTCAATAGGTATTATAATATCATATTCATGTGGTGACCATCAATAAGACTCCTCGGTGCCTCGGAAAGCACGTTAAGCCGTTGGTCCCGGCTGTCATTCGTGGATCTTTGAAAGTCGTTACGGGTAGTCAGAAGCCCGAAAGTCTGACAACCAGTCTAATTTTTTTCACGTCCTTTAATTATTTACCCTCTTTTTTGTATACTTGTACACAATCAATCTGCCTAGCCTTTTCCCAACTATATTGGGGTCGGCTTTCAGTCTAACCGGATGCACCTGAATACCAGTATTTTACATGGAGCGACTGCCTGTCTAACCTCTACAACCCAGTCAGTAACTGGGTAATACGATACCCCTTGATAAGACTGGCTGTCAGACTTTCGGGCTTCTGACCATTACGACTGTAAAAGACTCACGAATGCCAGCCGGGATCAACGGTTTAACGTGCTTTCCGAGGCACGGAGAAGTCTGGATATCTAAAGATGGTCACCCATCCACAGACCAACCCCGACAAGCGTAGCTTCACCTGATGGATCGACCGTTCGGCTGTTATTACTTAGCCACGAGCTCTACATATTTGTACACATTATTATTTAATGACTGTTAACTTTTTAAAGAGGTGTATTGGCTTTCATGTCAAAGTATTCATACCACCCCATTCCCATTCTAACCCTCTTTGAAACGCGATCCACTTGGAATCAAAATACGTAATTTTCAGGTTACTCAAACACACACTTATCTATGAGAGCCTGTATCTCAAAGGGTTATTTTGGGTACAATAGGGATGATTAAAGGGTAACAAAAGAAATTATATTCAGTCCGTCAGTGTTATAATAAAAAAATATTAGATACGTATTTTTTGCTTTATCATATTAATAAAACAATTACTTAGATAAAACGCATTAAAGTTGGGAAGTGGAGGCGCACTACGTCACAACTCAGTATGAAATCTACATAGAAGTGACGTCATGGCACATTTAAACACAATGTACAGAGGCCAGCACATCAAGTTACCACAATCTGTCAAATTTCTTTGATAGTATTTCAACTTCATTGCAAAGACATAAGGTTCATTTTTAATTGAGAAAATTTGACAGTTAGGGATAGCTTGATGTGCTGGCGTCTGTACCGACGTAATCTTTTAATTACCTACGTGAAAAAAGAAAAAAAATAAGTGTCCAATATATTTTGTCCTACCTGGTTTCAGAGTTTTTATGCTGCCCTCTGCTGTTTTTATAGGCCTCTGACTTAGCTTCACATGCTGTTGAGAAATATACAATAGGCACAAGAATTCATAAAATCAGAGGTGCGTGTCTTGGGTTCGAACTTGAGTTATCGCTAACCACACGAATAGAAGAAGAAGATAATCTAGCTGATGACGGACTGAAAATAAATATTGTCATCATCGCAATTTCAGAAACAACACATACACATAACAAAAGTATCAACTGGAGTATGTAAGGATCGTAGCAGATGGCGGACTACCTACCCCTATACGAAGACAGCGTGAATATTCGTCGTCTCGTGTCATATTCTAGTCCAGGGGTTCCCAAACTTATTTTGTTTACTGCCCACTTTAATAATTATATTTTAGCGCCCCCACACAGATAGTTATTATGGCGTATGCATGTAAAAGCTAAGAACGATGTTTTTTTTTAATTCAACCCCCTTTTTTTTAGGGCTGGGAAATCATCCAATGACTGCTCCCGCTCTGGGTGGAGCGGAAGGGAGTGTCAGACTCTTACTGACTAAAACCCATCCATGTTCCTTCCGTAGCCCTTTATGTTCCGGGGCAGCGGTAACTCTTTCGGACAATCCCGCTTACGGACAATCCCGCTTTTCATCATCATTCAACCCCTAAAGGGGTTGTAATTGGGATTATATAAGTTGAATGTGAAAGTTATCTTATCACTTTCATGCGAACAAAGACGCGAGCAGAAGCTATTATCTAGAACAGGGGTTCTCAAACTTATTTTGTGTACTGTCCACTTTGAGATTTAATTATTTTTTAACGGCCCCATTTTCTGCACCTACTTAAAAACCACTATCTGGATGAAATTATAAATATCGCCTCCTAAGCCTCTACACATAAGCAGGATTGTCCTAAAGGCTTACAGTTACCCCGGAACGTAAAGGCCTAAAATAAGGAACATGGATGGGTTTTAGTCAGTACTAGCTTCCGCCCGCGGCTTCGCCCGCAAAATACGTCGACAAATTATACACATAAACCTTCCTCTTGAATCACTCTATCTATTAAAAAACGCATCAAAATCCGTGGCGTAGTTTTAAAGATTTAAGCATACATAGGGATATAGGGACAGAGAATGCGACTTTGTTTTATACTATGTAGTGAAGAGTCTGACACTCCCTTCCACTCCACACAGATATATCTGGATGAAATTATAAATATCGCCTCCTAAGCCTCTACACATAAGCAGGATTGTCCTAAAGGCTTACAGTTACCCCGGAACGTAAAGGCCTAAAATAAGGAACATGGATGGGTTTTAGTCAGTACTAGCTTCCGCCCGCGGCTTCGCCCGCAAAATATGTCGACAATTTTTTTTTTTTATTGTTTTGAAGAAAGCTTACAGACTAATTACATAAATGCTTAAAAAAATGTACTTAAAAATTGCTAATAACAAGCCTCCACATGTATGTTATTATAGTATATAAGGCAACCTAGTTATATATATGTATACACTTAAACCTTCCTCTTGAATCACTCTATCTATTAAAAAACACATCAAAATCCGTGGCGTAGTTTTAAAGATTTAAGCATACATAGGGATATAGGGACAGAGAAAGCGACTTTGTTTTATACTATGTAGTGAAGAGTCTGACACTCCCTTCCACTCCACCCAGAGCGGAAGAAATCATTTGATGATTTTTCACCCTTAAAAAAAACAGCATCTACGCATCGCCCCATTCTTTTTCTGAGTCTCTTACTGCCATCCCTTAGTCCTGCAGAGCCCACCAGGGGGCGTGGTCGCCCACATTGGTAAAGGCTGCTCTAAAGGATATTCATACGACAGAGGGGCTTTCCTTTAAACAGCTTATACTAGGGACCATTTTCAAGCTCTGTACCAAAAATCAATTAAATAGGAGCAGTAGTTTAGTCGCAAATGTTTTTTTAAGTTTTTGCCCCGTTTGAACACGATGTATCTTTCCTAACAGCCCTCCGGCGTGCACGCGTCGGTGCCGCTGCGTTACAAGGTCAGTTTTTATTTACAAAGGGTGGTTGCGTTTTACTCTGATTTGTAAGCTATTTAGTTTGTTTGAAAAAATAAAAACCTCATTTTTGGTGCTTCTTATTTTTATACCGTACCGAGTTAATACTAAACACGTATAGAATACGTAGTGTAATTTAATGCCCCTCTGTCATATCAACTCTGTATACGTACATTTATATTAATTTAATGTGGTCTAGTTTACTCCTCTCTCTGAGAATTTGCTCGCTTATATAATATCGTTTTAATTTGCGCCTAGAAACGGATATTCTCTGTTAAAACAATATTTCTCTGGTATAACTTTGAGTATAATTTTAGAGAAAATTGTTTCCTGGGATTTCGTGTTTGGTTTAGCTAAATAGGTTTGTTTTGGAAAAACAACAAAATAATTATGAGCCAGATTATTTTTTGAATTGGCTTCTTCAATTTACTCTACCTAGGTTGTTGTCGACTGCTTAGCTGAATTCAGAAAAAGTACTTAAAATGTGACTAATCTCTTTTTTTTTTAAACGTTGGGTAATCATCAAATTACTCCTCCCGCTCTGGGTGGAGCGGAAGGGAGTGTCAGACTCTTACTAACTAAAACCCATCCATGTTCCTTCCTTAGCCCTTTATGTTCCGGGGTAGCGGTAACCCTTTCGGACAATCCCGCTTACCCGGCAGGCTTGGGCCTCTTTTATGCTGCTGACATTTCTTTGAGGCAACTAGACTTGCCTGTGGATGCTCTTAAAAACTTACATCCAGCCTCCAGCTATGGTTTAAACACTGACATACCAAGTGACTACACGCTGCAGGTACCTCCTGTGGGGAACGGCCCTCCGCTTATATAGGGCGTCGCCGTATCAGCCTGTCCCTTGCTGCCGATAGAACTGTGAGCTCTCGCCCGACACCAAAAGTATATTTAATTTATATTTATGTATATAAACTATGAATTATTACAAGTTTAGAGTAAATACCTACGGCATGGTAATATTTTTATTTTGTTAGGTGCGAGACACTAAAATCTATTACACTAATATTATAAACGCGAAAGTTGAGTGAGTTTGTAAGTTTGTCCGGTTTTCACGCTCAAACGGCTGAACGGATCTGGCTGAAATTTGGTACAGAGGTAGTTTATGACCTGGATTAACAAATAGGCTATTTTACTTTTTATCTCAGTAGCACGTTCCCTTGGGTTAATCTCCGACACCCACGCAGGCGAATCCGCTGGCAGCTAGTTGAGTATAATTAAAATTACATAAGTATTGTTAAACGTTAGAATACGGTTCATTTCAACTAATAATAATATAATATCCTTGGACATTTCACACAACGCCATATCGTCCCAAGCTAAGCAACCTAATGCTTGTGTTATGGTAACGAGATGGCTGATAAACTGGGCGCACAGGTACATGGTTGGCGCAGCGGTTGAGCGATTGACTGCTGCGCAGCATACCGCGGGTTCGATTCCCGCACGGAACAAATATTTGTACGACCTGCAAGTATTCGTTACGAGTCTGGGTGTTTTTCTATCTATAATAATATGTATGTATTTACAAAAAAAAATGTATATACGTAGTATATCAGCCATCTCGTTACCATAACACAAGCATTAGGTTGCTTAGCTTGGGAAGATATGGCGCTGTATGGAATGTCCAAGGATATTATTATTATAATTAAAATTACATAAGTATTGTTAAACGTTAGAATACATTTTATTTCAACTAATTATACGGCAAACATAAAAAAATATTGCCTAAAATATTCATGAAGCGTGTTATTAACTGTCTAAACCACACGCTAGTTTTAATAGATAACCCATTTATACAGAAATTATTATAAATACAAAATCAAATACCTTTCTTATACATCGAAAATGGTTTAATGATTAGGTACAGAGGCCATCACATCAAGTTACCACTATCTGTCAAATTTCTTTGATAGTATTTCAACTTTATTGCAAAGACATAAGGTTCATTTTTAATTGAGAAATTTTGACAGTTAGGGATAGCTTGATGTGCTGGCGTCTGTACATTGACATTTTTATTACGCACTAGCCACTGCCAGCGGCTTCGCCCTCGTGGTTGTCAGAAACCACCCCAAGGGTCCTATGTGTTACCGGGATAAGACATCCAGGTCATAAACTACCTTTGTGCCAAATTTCATCCAGATCCGTTCAGCCGTTTGAGCGTGAAGGACGGACAAACAAACACACACACACACACTCACAAACTTTCGCCTTTTTATCCCTGTATTACGTTCACTTGGTAAAATTTCCGACATCTAACATAAACCAGTGAGGCATGGATTTGAATGGTGATGCGTATGTTGGATCATTTAGCTCCCATCAAAATGGTTGAGCTGAATGGTGCTATTCCATGCGTCATGTTCATGAACGGGCGCCGTCAGTAGGGACTGGTCACCTCTAAGCTGCCACGGCTGTTTTAAAATTTAAAATAATTTTGAATTGTTTTTTTTTAAACTTGTAATTATGGACCCTTTTATTAAGTTCTGCATCGTTCTCACGTGTATGTTTCAACATGAATGATGTAACTCAGTTCTTGTAAATATATTTTGATTTAAAAGAGTGTCCATGGAGTTTCTTGCCCGTTCTTCTCCATAGGTACCTACTGCTATGGAATGGGCAACTAGCTTCATCTTTCTGACTGACCGACCCCTTGACAATTCAAAAGTGCCTGTAATTGGTTTATTTGAAATAAATGCTTTGAGTTTGAATCGCAGCCCAACTTTGAAGAGCTTGCAAATCCTCGAGACTGCCTCTAACGACAATTTAGGCTCTTAACAGCGGAAAGCGGAAGCAGTGTTGTCGGAAAGCGATATGAGATAAGCAGTCTTTGGGTCCATATTGATTGTTAAGTGTGAGCACAGGGGGATAGGGGGATCATTGCGTAACACATACAGCTGTGGTCTGAAAATGCTTCCCACCTTAAGGTTTAAAATTGCATGCACATATCTATATCACAAGGTTGTTGATATAATATGTCATTTGATTAGGTCTACAACATTGGTTCTTTTTTAATTTACACATCGTCTTGGCTAGTTAGATAGACAACCCTTTTCGTAGAAAAGAACAATAAAAAACATTAATTCACTGGCTGGTATAAACGGACATCAACCAAGTGAGGTTGAACTTATTACAAAGATTGCAAAAATAGAAAGAAACAATTTTTTGTTAATGGAAATTTATTATTTAAATTCTTACAACAATTAATCAATATTTTAATAACAAAATCAGCGGCTTTAAAAACACGTATAGTCCATCTTGCATAGATTCGACAAGGCGCAAGATTGACAACTATTTATTAAAAAGTAATAAGTACTAGATATCATCATCTGCCTAGCCTTTTCCTAACTATGTTGGGGTCGGCTTTCAGTCTAACCGGATGCAGCCGAATACCAGTATTTTACATGGAACGACTGCCTGTCTGACCTCCACAACCCAGTAACTGGGCAATACGATACCTCTTGGTAAGACTGGCTGTCAGATTTTCGGGCTCCTGACGACCCGTAACGACTGTCAAAGATGCACAAATGACAGCCGGGACCAACGGCTAAACGTGCTTTCCGAGGCACGGAGGAGTCTCGGTATGTGCGGCTGTTAGTACTTTCCCACGAGCTCTAGATATGTATATCATTTTAGACTTTACTGCACACATTTTGGAAACTGATTAACAATTTTAGACCGCGACTGTACAACGGCGACCAATGGCAATGCCTTTTATTTTGACAGTTCACTAACGTCCATTGCGTCATTTACATTGTTGAGTAAACGATTTTTTAAACCTATGGGGCAATGGAATAGAAGCTTCCTTCAAAACGCTCGGACGTGATTCCAAGTACTTATGTTTTATAATAAGGGGTGCAGATATAAACACGGTCCTTATAACTTATGCGTGTTATATAAAATTTGCATATCTGTGTATGCAAAAGGGATTGTGTACGTAGATTTCGGCCGCAAGGAGCAAGAAACTCAATTAATATAAATGACTTTTGTAACTCAATGCATAGATATGTATATCTATCGTCAAACATGAAGTCTAAAGCTAGCTGTATTAATTCAAAATTTGTAGATCTTTTTGGGTTCTGTCACGTTTTTTTGGAGGTTTAATTTGGACTAATTAATTAAAGTTTCTTCAATGTTAAGGGCAAAATTTCTTTGAAAAAATATAAATTATGTATCCGAAACGTGTAGTCATATTTAAGGGTGTGGTACAGACTATCAAACTGAACAATAATACAATGATCTCTGACCCTAATGCCCAAACAGTATTTTAGGGGTTTTTTTTTCAGCGGGATTGACCAAAAGGGTTACCGTTACCCCGGAACATAAAGGGCTAAGGAAGAAACATGGATGGGTTTTAGTCAGTAAGAGTTTGACACTCCCTTCCGCTCCACCCAGAGCGGGAGTTATAGTCATGATGATTTCCCATCTTTAAAAAAAAAAGGCGAAGATTTACATTGTAAAGCCTGAACTTGGTGAGGTCGTGTTCGCTGTGTTAATCTATCTGAAAATCCGGAATTGAAATTACTTTTAGGGATTCTAAAGGATTCGAAGTATTTGTAAGGAACCTTATAATGGAAGATTTTTCGAAGAAATTCCAATTATACTTTTTTTTACGTCAGTGGCTCGGTAGGCTTAATCCTGGATTGGAATCAAATATTTGAATCTTACAATATTTAGAGTAAAAGTTATACAGAGTTGATACGTCAGAGGGGCTTTCCTTTAAACTGCCTATAGGTACCATTTTTAAGCTCTGTACTAAAAATCTGTTAAAAAGGAGCAGTAGCTTAGTCGCAAATAGTAGCTTAGTCGCACCGATTTTTAAGCACATGCTTAAAAATCGGTGAAGGAAAACATCGTGAGGAAACCAGCATGTCTGAGAGATATTTGTCAACAGCATGTGAAGCTAAGTCAGAGGCCCATGGGCAGCATACAAACTCTGACACCAGGTTAGTCACCAACCACACGAAAAGAGGAAGAAGTTAAGATGACGGAGGCATCTGCTGTTCTACGCGAACAAAGTCGAAGGTGCGTACGTAAAGCTTTCAAGCCTACTAATATTATAAACGTGAAAGTTTCTGAGGATGTATGGATGGTTGTTACTCTTTCACCTTAAAAACTACTAAACGGATTTGAATGAAATTTGGCACACAGATAGTTTATAACCTGGATTAACAAAGAATTGGATTAAAAAAGAAGAACGAATGCCTGTGTCCTAGCAGTGGGAACTACATTTGTTGATAACAGAAGTAGTAAAATTGCTTCTCTTTTTTTAGTCCTAATGGCATACGAGTTCTTTTCAATTCGATTAGAGTTCAGTTTAAAGGCGGAATCAGGTCGCGATAAGTTTTTAAAGAGCTCTTTCAAGCACATTCGAGCAGCTCCGATGAATTCAACTTAGAAAATTTCATTGCAAATGGATCTACTTCGAAAATTGTTTTGCTCATTTTGTAATGTGAAACTGAAATAAAACTTTATTGAGGAAACTATAGTTGGACTTTTTATTTCATTCAGTAACTTGACAGTTAGACCAGTTAAATAAATAAAAGGTAGTGAGTTGAGAAAAAATTAACAAAATCGAATGACCTTTGTGGTGTGCATTATAATTATGCATAGTTTTCATTAAATTTAACAACTTTAACTAGGTACTACTTGACCGTTGATGAACTGAAAAAAAATATTATGCTTGACCATGTCAATCAAATCAGTCTGCCTAGCCTTTGCCCAACTATGTTGGGGTCGGCTTCCAGTAAACCTAACCTAACCTAAGCGGATGCAGCTGAATACCAGTATTTTACATGGAGCGACTGCCTATCTGACCTTAACCTGATGAATCGACCCGTCATCTTAGCCATGAGCTCTTTGAATAGGAATCCTCACATAATAGGGATAATGACTAAAATATTTTTTTAGACGGCAACCTAGTGTATTAAAATAATATTGGACACGTATTTTTTTTATTTTTTTTACTAAATTCAAAGATTACGTCGATACATTGAGTTAAAATGTGGCATGACGTCTTGAGTATGTAGTTTTTTAACAAAATTGTGTCGTCAAATTTAAAGCTTACGTCGACACATTGAATTAAAAAATGGCATAACGTCACGAGAATTTTCTACACTTGTGACGTAGCGAGCCCCCACTCCCCAACTTAAATGCGTTTTATTTCAGTCATTTTTTATTAATGAAATAAATACGTGGTTACTACTTTTTACTATCTGATAAACGGCTGATAAGCTACATCCCTATTGCGCCATTATCTTCCAGTTCGTCACAAACTAAAACCGATCGAATGTGAACCATGCCTTAAGGGATAACTGTCATACAAGTAGATCCCAGTTGAAGATATTATATCCTCTTTAGAAAAAAGTTCGGGTTACGTAACACAAGTGTGAAGAATAAAGGTACATTTCCTAGTGACGAGGGACCGAATGGTTTGAACAGCTTTGTATGTCTGTCAGTTAAGTTTAAGAATGTTAAACTTGGGTTATTTTTTACCGGACAACAGGCAAAGTTTATTAACTGTGTTCCTGGTGTTGTGATCTGATATATGGGGTTCGTGGCTCAATAATAATAGACGAACTGAAGGAACTGACGAATATTTTGTATGGAGGATGATAAAAATTGATTCTGAAGTTTTCAGTTTAACCTGCCAATTATGTGTTTGTATACGGTACGGTCGAGATGTTCAGAGACCAGCACATCAAGTTACCCGTCAAGTCTGTCAAATTTCTTTGATCGTTTGTCAGCCTTTTATAACAAAACCATAAGGTTAATTTTCAATTGAGAAAATTTGTCTTTTTTTTTTGAGGGTGGGAAATCATACAGTGAGTGGGTGGAGCGGAAGGGAGTGTCAGACTTTTACTGACTAAAACCCATCCAAGTTCCTTCCTTAGCCCTTTATAATCCGGGGTAGCGGTAACCCTTTCGGACAATCCCGCATACCCGGCAGGCTCGGCCCTGAGGGGCCCCTTCGAATGCTGACATCTCTTTGAGGCGCGCGTGGAACATGTACGCGCCGTCCGGCACTGGCCCGGTCCTGAAAGCCCCTCTGTCGTATCAACTCTGTATAATTTCATCGGCTTAGTCATAATACGACGTGGCCTTTAGGAGTTATGAGGGGCCAGATTGACATACATAGCTTGTTAAAATCATAATCCTTCTTTAGCTTTGCCGTAGTCGGGTAAGAAAGCGAGTATTTTATTAAGCACTGTTAGTTTGCCGCCAGGTGCAGAATATTCGCCGTATTTATGATAAAAGCAAAGTTATTCCTGTTTAAAATGCATCATAAAATGTCTTGTTTATTTCTCAATATAACGTAAATCGTTTCTGGTTGATAGTTTATTGTTTTAGCTTTTTCCCGTGGCTTCGGTCGGGTTGTTCACTGCTTGTACTAATATAATTCAATTTTGATTTTAATGACACGTGGCGCCATCTATTATCATAAGAATGGTTTTGCTCGGGAATAGTACTTTTTTTCGCAATGAAAAGTACTCTATGTCCGTTTCTATACACCTGACAACGTATATACAAAATTTTAGGATGATCGATTCCGTGGTTTAGACGTGAACAGGTAACAAACAAACTGACAAACATACTTTCACATTTATAATATTAGTTAGGATTAGGATATAAATATTGATAAAGGATGTAGGTCAGTAATGGATGTTTAACGCTAAACCGCAATGCGTAAATAATTGATTTCATAAATATTAATCATGTTTTAACGTAAATTGTGCTGCGCTCCGTAATACAAATCACCAACGTCATCCAAAAAGCAGTTAAGTTTAAGTGGAACTGGGCCGGACACGTTTGCCTCACGTTGAACGAGTCATGGGCCAAACTTACTATCGTGTGGGGACGACGACACGGTTGGCGCATTGGTTGAGCGATTGTCTGCTGTGCAGCATGTCGCGGGTTAGATTCCCGCACGGAACAAATATTTGTACGACCTGCAAGTATTTGTAACGGGTCTGGGTGTTTTTCTATCTATAATTATGTATGTATTTACAAAAAAAAATGTATATAAGTAGTTTATCAGCCATCTCGTTGCCATAACACAGGCATTGCTTAGATCGGGACTATATGTTGAGCTGAATGGTGCTAATCCATGCGTCATGTTTGTGAACGGGCGCTGTCAGTAGAGACTGGTCCTCTCTTAGCGGCTATGGCTTGTTTTAATTTAAGTTTTGAACTATTTTTACATATTTCATCATATCATTTATTGCAATCCATAATGTACATTATAGGTGGTAAAATACAATTGAAGAAACAATCATGGACCCTGTCGGGCACAGCAAAATTAGAGAGTAGGCAGGAGATTTATATCGGATGCTTTTAACGTTCTGCATCGCTATCGTTCTCACATGTATAGTAATAATATGAATGATGTAACCAATATTTTGTAAGCATATTTAGTTTAAAAGAGTGTCCGTGGAGTTTCTTGCCCGTTCTTCTCCATAGGTACCTACTGCTTTGGAATGAGCAACTAACTTCATTTTTCTGACTGAACGACCCTTTGTCAATCCAAAAGTGCATGTAATTGGTTTATTTGAAATAAATGCTTTGAGTTTGAGTATGAGAGTACATACATAAACTGTGTCTACAGGGTGCTTTTCCACTATTCCGTAACCTTGTTTAGCCTCAATTAAATATCCTTGAACTATAGTCCGTATAAATATAGTGCAGCGCATTAATTCACCGTTTATTTGCAGTCTGAATCCCATTTAATACAATCCATTGGTCATTGCCGTCGACAAGGTCTCGACCAACGTGATTGGTAATAAACATTGGTGTTTAAATGTTTGTGTATTGGTCTGTTGGGTGATTGGGGCGTTAGAATATAAATATGTTCATGAACTACTTTTAAAGTGGATATTTTGATGGCCAAACGATATTTTAGTACCTCAAGTGTGCGCACACAATGGGGATGACGCCTAGGTAAAAATAAGAAATTACATATTAAATCCGTCAATCAGATAATACAAAAATATTAGTCTCGTATTTTTTGCTTTATCATATTAACAAAAAAATACTGAGATAAGACGCATTAAAGTTGGGAATTGGGGGCTTGCTACGTCACAAGTAAGTATAAAAACTACATCCTACTCGGGACTTCATGCCACATTTCAACTCAATGTATTAGCGTCTTTGGATTACGTCAAAACGAAAAAATACCTGTCCAATATTTTTTGTAACTCTAACTTACGGACTAAAAAATCTAGTCATCATCCCTTGTTGCAGCGAACTCATTTGTTTTTAAAGTAAATCATCACGGATATAACACCACTAATAACACCTTTTTTTTGTTTTTTTTTTGGGTAACCCTTTAATAGGCGCTTGGAATTTTGGGGTAAAGACCATGGAGTGTAGGATTCTTTCCTCACCATCAGCACATGGAAGGGGCCCCGTTACTTTTTAAATACCACTCCGGGACCCACTCATGATACCTGCAAATAATAGGGATAGGTGCCGTATGTGGAATATCTCAGGTGCCATTTACTTAGGTGCCCCTTTAAACTGGTGCCCAATGTACAATAATTATGTCCGGATTTCCAACAAAATTCGAACGGGGTCTCCGTTCATGCCGTTCGTGCCATCATCCATGCACAGATCCAGAGTCCAGGCTGTTACTGAGAAATCCTTAATGGGTATCCATTTTCCAAAATGTTACTAACTTTGCCCAACTTGAGAAACAAACCCAGGGCCTCATGCTCAGCAACCACTTAGGCAGTTTAGATAATCTATACTAATACAGTGGACCCCCGATAATCTGACCCCTGTCTAATCCGGCGCCCCCTGTAATCCGACATGACTTTGAATATGTATTACATAATTATGTATTTGACAATCTTCGCTAATGTAGATCACGCAGGTTTGAACAGGTTACAACTCGTACGCACCACCGCTATGTAATTTGTCGGATTACAAGGTACTCTTTTGTAAAAAATTCCGGACTCTATGGGGGTCTTAGGCAGTGCTCTATAATCCGACAAATTCGATGGTCCGACACTGCCCTGCATAATGTTTGTCGGATTACCGGAGCTCCACTGTATTATAAAGCTGAAGAGTTTTTTTGTTTGAACGCGCTAACCTCTGGAACTAGTGGTCCGAATTGAAAAAATATTGTTGTGTTGGATAGTCCATTTATCGAGGAAGGCTATAGGCTATCTAACATCACGCTACGACCAATAGGAGCCGAGTAGCGGATGAAATCGCGTGGGAGCAGCTAGTATAATATAATGCGACAGAATTTAGTACTAAAAATTACGTCCTTTTATTTTAGAATCACACAGCATTTACATTCATGAAATTAAATTCCCGAAGGACGAGCGAAGGACCAGATTATGAATATTAAACATTATTACACGAACAAATGGTTAGATTCATTAACTGTAGCGTGATTATAATAATCTCTTCAGGATATTTCAAGTACCTAGGATGGGAAAGGTCATTGCCCTTTAGAATATAATAATTATGGTTATAATGTTGGCAGGTTTGTTTAGTTTGCTGGGACAGTTTATTTCTTTCTTTTTCGTATGGTTAGTGACTAACCTGGTGTCAGAGTTTTAATGTTGCCCAAACCTGCCTCAGATGGGGATTCATAGACAACTCCGCCTTGGAGTGTAAATGTGGTGCTGTTCCACATACAATGGGACACTTAATATCGTGTCCTGCGTGTCCCGCCGTCTGCACGTTACAGGAACTGATGGACTTTAGTGATGGCGCTAAACACGTAGCCGAATTCTGCGCCGAGTACATTTAGATTGCTTTCGACACGCTAAGAAGAAGAATGTTGCCATGGGGCATGGGTTGCCCCTCACTTAGCTTCACATGCTGTTCAGTTCATCCATGTTCCTTCCTTAGCCCTTAATGTTCCGGGGTAGCGGTAACCCTTTCGGACAATCCCATTTACCCGTCAGGCTAACGGGCCCCTTCATATGCTGACATCTCTTTGAGGCGTATGTCTACCCTGACCTGTCTACCCTATAAAGGCGTAATGAAAAATATACGTCATGAATTTTAAAAAGTGCAAAAAATACGCAAATGTGTCGTGAACGGACACAATAATGGCCACCTTTTGTGAAATATGTGAGAATGAAAGCTTTTCATAAATTATTACAGTGAAATATGGGAACATGTGGAAAAGAGAATTGCATTTTCCGAGTACACTTATAGCTCGGTATTGGTGTATTCAAAAACTGGCCGTATTCACAAAGGGTTCCGTAGGTACCATCGTAGAGTTGCCAGCAAGCACATCAAAAATATTCTAAAAGTGTAGGGTAACTCAAACTCAAAGTATTTTTTCAAATAAACCAATTACAGGCACTTTTGAATTGTCATGGGGTCGGTCAGTCAGAAAGATGAAGCTAGTTGCCCATTCCAAAGTAGTAGGTACCTACGGGCAAGAAACTCCATGGACACTCTTTTCGTAATCACTAATGTTGGGTTCTGCTTCCAGTCTAAGATGCAGATGAATACCAGCAGTATTTTACATGGACCAACTGCCTATCTACACTGGACAGCAAATAAACGCGCTGTGCTCGGTGGCTCGGTTTATTTGCTGACCAGTGTATATCTAAGCAGTGATAGCCTAGTGGTGTGACCGTCGGACTGCCAAGTCACAGGTCTCGAGCTTAAACCCAAAGCACGCACCTCTGACTTTTCGGATTCATGTGCGTATTGTATAGTTATCACTTGCTTTAAATTCGGTGAAGGAAAACATCGAGGAAACGCCATGCTTGAGAGATATTTCTGAACAGCATGTGAAGTTAAATTAGGGGCCCATGGGCAGCATAAAATCTCTGACACCAGGTGAGTCCTTAACACGAAAAGAAGAACAAGACTGCCTATCTGACCACCACGACCCAGTAACTGGTTGAGAGACTAATTACCCGTAACGACTGCCAAATATCCACGAATGACAGCCGGGACCAACGGCTTAACGTGTTTTCCGAGGCAATCTATACATATAATAAAACAGTAAAAAAACTGTGTCTGTACATTGAATATATTAAAAAAATAATAATTGAGGGGGGTTTAGAAACAGTAATAGAGCATGAATCCAAAAAAAAAAATTTGTCTGTTTGTCTGTTTGTCTGTTTGTCTGTATGTCTGTTTGTCTGTTTGTCTGTTTGTTTGTACACGCTAATCTTCGGAACTACTGGACGGATTGGAATGATTTTTTTTTTGTTGAATAGGTATTAAGTCTGGGCAACATATAGGCTATAATTTATCTTGGAAAGTTGAACACCTGATGCAGAACCGCAACAGACCAGCTAAACTATAAGAGATACAAAAATGATACCTTAGCAAAAATTGTTTCACGTGATTAGCATTTTCTGCTGAGAGAATAAATTTGAAGATCTGGAACACCTGATGTGGAACTCCAAGAGCCCAGCTACACTGTAACATATATAGGAATGACGTCTTAGCAAAAGTTGTTCGGTCTGATGGGCATTTCCTGTTGACTTATAAAAATCGAAGATCTGGAACACCTGTTGTGGAACTCCAAGAGCCCAGCTACACTGTAACATATATAGGAATGACGTCTTAGCAAAAGTTGTTCGGTCTGATGGGCATTTCCTGTTGACTTATAAAAATCGAAGATCTGGAACACCTGTTGTGGAACTCCAAGAGCCTAGCTACAACATAACACATATAGGAATGACGTCTTTGACGTCTTTGTTGTTCAATATGATGGGCATTTCCTGTTGACTTATAAAAATCGAAGATCAGAAACATCTGATGTGGAAATCAAAGCTATCACTAATTTTACTGTGTAATTATAAAATAACATAAACTGGGAGTACCTGCACGCGGTGAAGGCGGTAACAGTTTAGGACTGATTTTCGATGACGATGGTATATCATTGAAAATTTGACTCTACTGGCCAAAACTCCTATTTATTTTTTTATTTTATCGTATGAATATGCCTTCGGGCTTATGTTGTTTGAGTGTTTAATTTCCTTTTCCATTTATCTTCGTGACACTGTAGCCTACCCGGTAACGCAGGGGAGCAGTCATTTTAATTTAGATTTTTATTGATCAGGTATCTTCACAATAATACTATGACCATGCCTAGAAAGAGGTCAAATCTTTCCCAATGTTCCAAGAGAGCTAAAAGATTGAGGATCATAAGATCCCAAGAATCTACCGAAGAGCGTCAGGAGAGACTTGATGTTGTTCGAGAACATTAGGCTGCAACTCGCTCCGTGGAAACCTCTTCGGGTCGCGAAGCACGCCTGCGTTCTCAGCGTATTCATTAGGTCTCTAGAGACCAGTGAAGAATATGATGCGCGACTGACCGCTGATCGTGAACGTCATGTATTGTCTCGCGAGTCAGAGACGTTCACGGAAAGAGAATTACGCTTGAGTTCCAAGCGTATCTACGCATCGACTTCTAGGTCTCTAGAGGAGGAATATAATAATGCGGTTACCAAAATGAAAACGATGACAAATGGACTGTATGTTTTGGTGGTTGTTGGAATGAAATAAAACTAAAGCTCAGTGTGATAAAAGATTTAAATGGGAAAAATGATAAAAAATAAGATAAATGGCGACCCCGTTGTCGCTGGCCTATGCAACAGGGTCCGCGTACGAAGTCGCGGGCAGAAGCTAGTATCTATATAAAATCAATATCTATCAATATCTATATCTATATCAATATCTATATAAAATCTCGGTATGTAAATATAGTCACCCATCCACGGCTAAACCGCGACAAGCGTAGCTTATCCTGCTCGATCGACCCGTGCGGCTGTTATTACTTAGCCGCGAGCTCCATACGTACAAATGTAGTGCATCAATTGATTAATGTCGTCATGTAGCCATGGTCAATGCCAGACAACGATTATTTAATGAATGGCTTTCGAAGTTATGATGGCAATGAATAAATTTTACAGAGCGTCACGTGTAATTTATTGTCTGTCTCGTTGGTCTAGTGATGTCGAGCGCTACTCTGAGCATGAGGTCTTTGGTCTGATTCCCAGGCTCAGCAAGTTTTATTGTTTTTTTTTTACGTCAGAAGTTTCTCAGAAGAAGCCCGGAATTTTGATTTTTTACTTGCTTGTTGGTAATTGGGTTATGAGATAGGCTACTTTTTATTCCGGTAGTACTGTAAAGCCTCGATGCCACCTCGATGCCACCTGTGGAATAAATCTAACCTCAACGCGGGAAAAACCGTCGGCAGGAACTAGGTTTAAATAAATGTTATACACACATCGCCCTTCCATTTAGTACGATTGAAACAAACGTCGTCTCTGGCTGAGTATCTAATCAATGTGTACAATTTATTTGATAGATTTGCAACTTTAAGATTTAAAATCATTTAGAGAAATTTGAGTTTGGTATAGCTTGATGCGCTGTCGAAAGTACAAGTACATATATATCAAAGCAGGGAAAAAAAAGCTAAGGTTATCAAAAAGTACAGACGCCAGCACATCAAGCTATCCCATCAGCATCATCCCTAACTGTCAAAGGAGATTGTTCTACGCCCATACATTGTTCGCCCTGGAGCCAACAGCATAGAAAAAATCATTTTCTATTTGTAAACTGCCCCTAGTAGCCCATAAGAACAAAGTTTCTTGACGGACACTTTAGAGAAAAGATTTATTTAAAGAAAAGGAACAGATTTTGAGGTTATTTTTAATAAAAGAAAACTTAAGTAATTCCTTCTAAAATCGCTATTTCTGGTTTCTACAAAGCATTAAACTTCAAATACAGTAAAATACGTAGTACATATATATCGATGGTAAAATATTACCGTAAATACAGTTGTATTATGCCTTTTAGGTACAGTTATTATTTATTGGTTGAAGTTTACTTTATGCGAATTCCGTTATCCGTTGTCAAAATGCTAAGGTGTCGTTTAAGCAGATCACAGAATCAGTTATTCGAAGCCAGGTCAAGTTGAAAGCAATCCAAATTGTAGTCCGTTAAACAGAAACAAAATCAAAAACGCCAAAAGAAATCGCCAAATAGGTATTCACAACAACACAACACAGCCACAGGCACCGACTGACGTAGTGACGTAGAGATGCTCTCTTGAAGATCAATCATTGTATAGGTATCGATTATCAATGACCACCTATTTATTCTGTGGTTTTAATTTAGTAGACCAAAATGACAGATCAATATGTCAAATGTAAATTAATTTGTTCCGTTTCAAACATATACACGTTGTTGCTATGATTCGCTAAAATAAAATATTTTGTTCCCAACGAATAAAGTGTAACGTTTTAGTTTGCGACATAAAAATAGAGTTTAAGTACTTAAAAAGTAAAAATATGGCTATTGAAGTCGTGAAATGGTTATGAGAACAATTCACTAGAGTTAATGACATTTCAATCGTTAAATGAGAGATTTTCTGACAAGTGAAAAAACATAGTTCAATAGATGGCGTGGGTAAAAAATACGTCTTTGTTTTACTGGCTACTGATAACAAAAATAAGATCCGTAAATAAGAAAGCTTATTTGATGTCAAAAACCTGAGACAGTGACGTATTTTTTACCAACGCCTTTTTTGAACTAATATTTTCTCACTTGTGAGAAAATCCCTCAATCGACTAGTAAATACATACATTTTGTGAGTTTGTTTTGTTCATTCTATTTTCATCATAATCGTGCTAGGCCATATTCATCATAAGTTCCATTAAAATGTTCACGGAACTAATTCCATGAAAAAAATATGCATGAAAAACTTTTATGTTGCACATTTTCAATGTTTTGGAAGTGATAAATATCGAACATCCATTATTTATCACTAGATATTATGGACATCGTCGTCGATATCGATATTTATGTAATATGAGCGAGAGCGACACTGTCAAATCTTTTGTGACATTCACATTGACAATTCCTTGAAAGATGGCGAGTTCAGTTGGTAATAAAATCAATGAGGTCACTTTTAAAAACCTATTAAGAATTAAACAGTGTCCGCTTGAATTTATTATTTTTAAAAAGCATATTAAAATACAATTAAAATTAACGTACACGTCAAATGTTTGTTGGTTATAGGGCGGTCTAGAACAATCTCCTTTTCTCAATTAAAAATTAACCTTATGTCTTTGCAATAAAGTTGAAATACTATCAAAGAAATTTGACAGATTGTGGTAACTTGATGTGCTGGCCTCTGTACATCCGCACCGCGCTGTCAAAATAAAAAGTACCCAAAAGGCTGGTAGATTCTGGCTGATTCTATGGCCAAAAAAAAAGCCAGCTCTCGGGTCACATGAAGGGTCGTCACACGGCAATAATAAGTAATAATAATAATAAGTTTATTCAAAACATAAGGACTACCGTAAAATACAGTGTTCGTAAATCTATGTCAAATTTACAAATGATTTGTGCCTGAACTAGGTAACCCTGTGTTTTAGGCGATCGCAGGTAACATTAATTCATTAAATAATCACGTATACATTAATCTTAATTTAAATTTACTCTTATTGGTTAATGTTTCTTAAGTAATGATGTTTTAATATAAATTATATATACAACAAATGTTATTAATATAGGCTTATTCTGATAGCCAATTACTTTTTTCTACGTGGTCCTTTGAGTCAATATTAATATTATTTCTTTAGTATGATAACACACTATTTATTTGATCAAAGAAATCTATTAACTTTGAGATCTACATGAGCATCTTTCAATATCGTTATTTTTATGAAAGGATCTTTAACAACTTATACATACTTACTTAAATTAAATGACTATCTTACTAACTATACAAATAAAAACAAAAAGGACACTTATGCGTCGAAGTAGTCCCAGCCGACGCGGGAGACGCCCCGGGTGGTGAGAAATGGGTAGCTCACCGTCCAATTAGGACCAGGCGCGTACATGTTCCATGGGCGCCTCAAAGAGATGTCAGCATAATATAAAAGGACCCGTTAGGGCCGAGCCTGCCGAGTAAGCGGGATTGTCCGAAAGGGTTACCGCTACCCTGGAACATGCTAAGGAAGAAACATGGATGGGTTTTAGTCAGTAAGAGTCTGACACTCCCTTCCGCTCACCCAGAGCGGGAGAAGTCATTGGATGATTTCCCACCCTCCAAAAAAAAGGCGTCGAAGTATTCATCCGCTTTGCTGTCATTCCGAAACGTCCCCAGAAGACTGGTGGCTCCACGTTCAATGGCGATGCTAATTCTTTGGCAAAGAACAATCCTGGTCCGGAGCGAGAAGGAGTGGGAAGCAGTTCTCCTGCGAAACAGTTATGCTCGCGAAGGAGGTGGCGGGATGGATGAGGGAAAGAAGAACATGTCTCAGTGGCCGCGGGAAACGCCCCGGGCGTCGAGAGCCACGTGACGACTCCCGGCCACCGAAGGCGCGGACCTGCGGACGGTGAGTAATGGGTAGCTCACCGTCCGACCAGCACCAGGCCCGTGCCGGACGGCGCGTACGCCTCAAAGAGATGCCATCAGCATAGAAGGGGCTCGTTAGTTAAAAATCTTGTTTCAATTAGTAAATAAATAATAACGTATTGTTATCATAAAATGTTACTTAAATTGAATACATACATATATTCTTTTACTGTAAGAGAAATTGTGTTGTTTCAGTCCTTAATTTCAATTTTGTTGCGCCATCTAATATAAAATATCATAAGCATACAAAATGCAATTCTTTTTCGAATAGTTATTACTTTTTCGAACTTCAGTAATAGGCGAAAGACAATAGAATTTCATCGCCACTGTTTGTCAAACTTTATGATAAAATATCTTCTCATTAAATTTTATTTTTATATTTCTCAAAAAACGAACGAGCAATTGCAGTTTGAATTACTCTTTTATTTAAATTTCCTTGAATTTGGCGATGTCTGTTTTCTATTGCGGTTTTACCAACTTTTATGTTATTAAATGGATGGCAAAAAGAAAAATGCAGCTTATGAAGTGAACTCAATAAAGATGAGTAAATTTTTTTGTAAGTACAAGCTTTAATGCAGTGGAGAGTAATTTAATTGAAATGAAGCAAAACTTTGATCGTTTAATCAAAACATAAGAGAAAACTTTGGGGACTTTAATTAAAATTTAATAATTTGGTTTTACAACTGTGAGTATGCTGTGACACACGCAGAGAATGCATGTTATGAAAATAAAATAAAATATGAAACATAATGTTTCGCATGAACATTTAAAAATCATCATCATTTGCTTAACCTTTTCTCAACTATGTTGGGTTCGGCTTCCAGTCCAACCGGATATCAAAGTAAAAAAATCTTCGTAATTTACAAAGAGATACAGCCTATCGACCACCACAACCCAGTTGCTGGGTAATACGGTACGCCATATTTGAGATAGTCTTGAAAAAGTCACTATACATTCAGTCAAAAAAGTATCGGGAATGGATGATTTGTTTATGGTACCAAATTCAAATTTTTGTTTTTTTGTAGTTGTTAGATTGGCACAACTGTTTTCCATTTTGGCGCGGAGTTTGAGTTGCATCTGTTATTTATATTAAATACAGTGCTGGTTTTAGTAATATCATATATAGTGTGTATTGCGAATTTCATAATGGACAAAAATATCGAACAAAGAGTTTGTCTTAAATTTTGCATCGCCAATGGAATTTCGTGTTCGGAGTCACTGAAAATGTTACAGAAGGCTTACGGTGAATCGATTTTATCAAAAACTCGTGCTTACGAGTGGTTCAAAGCGTTCAAAAGCGGTCGAGATGTGATGGAAGATTTGCCTCGCTCTGGTAGGCCGTCAACGTCTGCAACTGAAGTTAACATCGCAAAAGTGAAGAAAATAGTGACTGAAAATCCCCATTCAACTCTGAGAGAGATAGCCGCCGAACTTTCTGTATCTCACGAGTCGATCCGTACCATTTTAACTAATTATTTGGGTATGAAACATGTTGCTGCTCGGCTAGTCCCAAAAGATCTGAATTTTCTCCAAAAACTCAATCGCATGAAAGTCGCTGAGGAAATGCTAGAACGAGTCAGTTCGGACCCAACATTCATGAAACGCATTGTTACTGGTGAAGAGACGTGGGTTTACGAGTTTGACATGCAAACTAGTCAACAAGCTTCGGAGTGGCGCCTTCCAACTGAACCGAAACCGAAAAAACCACGCCAAAGTCGATCAAAAGTCAAAGTCATGTTGACTGTTTTCTGTGACTATCGCGGTGTTGTGCACTCTGAATTCTTACCGGAAGGTCTAACGGTAAATAAAGAATATTATTTGAGCGTTATGCGGCGTTTAAGAGAGCAAATTCGACGAAAAAGGCCAGATTTGTGGAAAGAAAATTCTTGGATTTTGCACCACGACAATGCGCCTTCGCACAAGGCTATCATTGTGAACGAATTTTTGACCAAACACTCAACAAATACCATCCAGCAACCACCATATTCACCAGATATGGCTCTTGCTGAATTTTTCTTTTTCCTTAACTCAAATTACCACTTCGTGGCACCCGTTTTCAATCGATAGAAGACATAAAGGAGAATTCGCGGCGAGAACTGAACTCAATTCCGGAAGCAGCGTTTAAAAAATGTTTTGATGAATGGATTATTCGTTGGCGCAAGTGTATCGTTTCTAAAGGAGCATACTTTGAAGGTGATAAAATAAATTTGGATGAATAACAGACATTTTGTGTATTATTGATCTTTTGCCGGTACTTTCTTGACACTGACAGAGTAGTAGATCTCTTTTGCATTCTATTTTTAAATTTATTTAGCTACGTATTTTGAACTAGTTTGTACAGTTAGATGTTTATTTCTGTTGTTTTTAGTATGTATTTTGTATGCTACTCCTATTCTCTTATTTGTCATCCATTTTGTAAACCTGTATGTTAATATTATTATTAATGTTACTTTAAAACTGTCAGCTTTCAAAATTATGAATTATGTGTCTAAATATTAGCTTGGGACTCCTATCCCCTTTTTAGTTGTATACTCACAAATGCTAACTTAGGCAAGAAAAGGGTATACATTTGAACTCTTTATAGACACAAAGAAAAACAAAAATCTTGCACCGACGAAGTTGTGGGGACAAACCCATTTCACGGAGGGCGCCCCCGGGAAGTCCCAAAAAGTTTGAGAAGCGCTGAGACAAGTATCGCCGTAGCGAGTGTTTGTGCTGTTGTGAAATATTGCGCTACAATGGACTATTTGACACGGCCAAAAATAAAATATGAAATCACATAGAAAAAAGCCCACTTGTCTTAAAAACTTCCATCACCGTACAGAAATTAAATATTATGCGAAGATATAATTTTAAATTGCATTTAATGCTGTTAAGTACCTATTCCACTTGATTCAAAAATCTGTGACGTCACATTGTTATTTTTCATACACGCGTTTGGACAATCCATAAAAAGTAACGTTATTAACTACCCTTTCAAATACCTAATTGCCGTACGTACGCTTACGTATTGATTTGTATTTTAACGCTGGATTTGGTATAATTTTTTGAGATACATAGTGATGTTTCTTTTTGAAATCAGATAAGTTTTTATTTAAAAAGGCTCAATCTGCCCAGCCTTTTCCCAACTATGTTGGGGTCGGTTTCCAGTCTAACCGGATGCATCTGAATACCAGTATTTTACATGGAGCGACTGCTTTCTGACCTCCACAACCCAGTAACTAGGCAATACGATACCCCTTGGTAAGACTGGCTGTCAGATTTTCGGGCTTCTGATGACCCGTTAAGACTATCAAAGATGCACAAATGACAGCCGGGACCAACGCCTTAACGTGCTTTCCGAGGCACGAAGAAGTCTCGGTATGTAAAGATCCATCCACTTCCGACCCCGGCAAGCGTAGCTTAACCTGATGGAATGACCTGTGCGGCTGTTAGTACTGCCCCGAGCTACATTTTTGTGTATACAATGTATTTTTAAAATGTGTTTTTGATCTAGTAATCCCAAGACAAAACGGTCCCCTCTTCTACAATAAACAAAACTCAAAGCTTTTACCCGTTAAATGGCAAGCGTTTCTAAAAGTTTTTCCACAAACATTGTAACTTGAGTGATAAAGATGAAAATTTTGACGCGTTGTTCGTTAAACCCGGTATTAGGAGCGTCCTGAATTAATTTGATTAACAAAATATTTTTGCTTTTACTCGTGTTCGCTGATTATGTAGGATTAAGACGGAGTATTTGTGTGTTGGAGATAATTATAATATGTTTATTATGAAATGAAATCATTTCTGTAAGTAGATCTTTTAAGTCAATATTTTAAAACAAGATGGCGCGCGATTTTCTAGCTGAATGACTCCTGAGAAGAAATGCCTAAACTAACTCAAAGGTAATCGTCACTTTTAAACCACAAACATCACGGATTTTATATGACTCTAGCAATTCTTTCTTTCTGTCGTGGGGTTAGTGACTAACCTTGTGTCAGAGTGTTACTTAAGTCCTCTGACTTAGCTTCACATGCTGTTGAGAAATATCCCTCATTAACGTAAGGAAACAAATAGTTAAAGTATCCTACTTTATTACAGCATCAGTTGAGAAATATCTCTCGGGCATGCTGGTTTCCTCACTAAGTTTTCCTTCACCATTTTTTAAGCAAGTGATAATCCGAAAGTCAGAGGTTGGGTTGGGACGAACTCGAGGCCTATGAATTAGCAGTCCATCGGTCACACCACTATGCTAGCAAAAAATTAACAAAACAACCCAACTTTTTATTTCCGCAACTGCACGGTGTATATCTTAACTAATGGGTGAGGGAGAAGGAAGAACCTACCATACTCTCCTTAACAAGAGCTCAATTTATTAAGTGTAACTACAACTCTACGTGATCTGTTATTGAAATTGAGGCCCAATTTCGTTTGCTAGGCCCAGGACTGGAAGCGGAAGGCATTAATAATGATATTGAAATTCTGATGTCAATTTAAATGTTTGTATTGGAATTAGGAGAGGTATTTTTGGAAATAATTTTCTTTTTCATCGAATGAATGAGAAAAATTACCTAAATACCTATATGGTTTATTGGAAGGTCGAATATATAGATGTTATGTTATGTATCAATAAGATTTGTGATAAAAGTGCTAGGTATTTTTTAAATGATATAGTTATCTGAAATATAGTGGGGGAAAACGCTGGATTTGTAGAAGAAGTTTGTATACGGGCGCTGTGTGTAGGGACTGTACATCTCTTAGCGGCTAAGGCTAGTTTTACTTTAATTTTTGAATTGTTTGTATGTATAATAACGGATGCTTTTAACGTTCATATTATTACTATACATGTGAGAACGATGCAGTTCTCATATGTATAGTAATAATATGAATGATGTAACCAATATTTTGTAACCATATTTTGTTTAACAGAGTGTCCGTGGAGTTTCTTGTCCGTTCTTCTCCATAGGTACCTAATGTTTTGGAATGGGCAACTAGCTTCATCTTTCTGACTGAAAGACCCTTTGGCAATTCAAAAGTGCCTGTAATTGGTTTATCTGTACTAATATTATAAAGAAGAAAGATTTTTTTTTGTGTGTACCTATGTTTGCAATGAATAAACTCAAAAACTACGGTGCCGATTTCAAAAATTCTTTCACCATTAGAAAGCTTAGCTTTCAGGTACTAACATAAGCTACTTTTTATCCCGGGAAAAATAACGGGTCCCGCGGGAAAGACCATGGGAGCGAAGCCGCGGGCAAAGAGCTAGTTTGAAATAAATGCTTTGAGTTATAAACATATTTAGTGCCTACAAGGTTTCAGATTAAGCCCTTGATATTTTACAGGAATTAATACGAAACTTTGAGCTTCTGAAGTAACATTTAAGATGGCTTGGGTTGGTTTGCCTCACCTTTTTTATTGAGGTTTGGAAATCATTAAATGGCTCTGGGTGGATTGAAAGGGAGTGTCAGGCTCTAACTGACTAAAACCCATACAGGTTCGTTCCATAGCCCTATGGGGTAGCGGTAACCCTTTCGGGCAATCCCGATGATTGAAGAAAACCTAATGCTTTCAATTTGAATAGAACTATTTTGGCATACAAAATATGAATGTTATTATACGTAGTATACCCACTTCTTTTCCGGAAAAATACCGAGCCTTACAACAAAGTAAACAAAACACAAAGTGAATTGGCCTACATTTGAACAAATTAAATTTAATGCCTCCATTGGTTCGAAATGGAGGCCTCGCATTCGAGTCGGAGGCCTTAAAATTCAGTGGGAAAGGAAACACGTGATAGACAAACGTAATAAGGTTTCCGTGTCAGATTTTAGCAACAAATTATTGTGTACAGTCGCGAACATTAATTATTTCGATTTGTACAATTTTCCTAGAAAAGACGCTTGATTGGTAGATTTTTTTGCCTCAGATGGCGGAATTATAAATTGTGACAAAATTGTTTTTTTTTGCAATTACTTCGTAGTCGCCTTTTCCTAGTTAGTGTAAAGGAGGCCTCGCTCGCGTGGTCCCTAATCCTTTTCCGAAATAAAAGCAGCCTTAGCTACTCCTTATAACATTATATATCGGTCCGAGAAAATCGCGTCAAAATCAGACCGGCCGTTTGTGACATTGGCCCGAACAAATAGATAGACAGACAAACAATTTTTAACCTATATACTTTAACTAACGGGTGATTTTTTAAGAGGTATAGGATTTGATTTTCAAAAAAAACACAAAAAATTTGAAAAATTTGATGATATCTTTATTGGAATCGATAGAACGATCAATATAATTTAATGTTTGAAGATGATTTCATGCAAATGCTGGCCGCGGCTCCGGTTTAGATGGCCCATTCGCAAGGCCCAATTTCGGCACACTCTCTCCAACATATCAGCCGGTATATCACGAATAAATGCTTCAATATTGGCTCCCAGTGCGTCAATCGATGCTGGTTTATATTAACATGGCCCCACAAGAAATAGTCCAAAGGCGTTAGATCACACGATCTAAGCGGCCAATTGACGGGCCCAAAACGTGAGATAAACTGTTCACCGAAGGCGTCTCTCAATTGGGCCATTGTTTCACGTGCCGTGTGGCATGTGGCACCGTCTTGTTGAAACCACATGTCAGGCATGACCAATTCTTCCATTTTGGGCAAAAAAAAATCGCCAGTCATCACACGGTAGCGCTCGCCATTCACAGTAACGTTTCGGCCATTGTCGTCTTTGAAAAGGTACGGCCCGATGATGCCACCGGCCCATAATCCACACCAAACAGTACATTTTTCGGGATGCAGTGGTAGCTCTTGCAATGCTTCTGGCTGGTCTTCACTCCAGATGCGGCAATTATGCTTATTGACATATCCATTCAACCAGAAATGAGCTTCGTCGCTGAACACAATTTTTCGATAAAAAAGTGGATCTTCCTCCAACTTTGCCAATGCCCATTCACCAAATGTTAAACGTTGTGGGAGGTCGTGTGGCTTCAATTCTTGCACCAGCTGTATCTTGTAAGGTTTTACACCCAAATCCTTTCGCAAAATTTTCCACGTAGTGGAGTAACAGAGGCCCAATTGCTGCGAACGGTGGCGAATCGACATTTCACGGTCATCACTAACACTGGCGGATACAGCCGCAATATTTTCTTCGGTCCTCACTCTACGTATGCGTGTTCGTGGTTTAATGTCCAATAATGTAAACTGGGTTCGAAATTTAGTCACAAGCTTCCGAATAGCTGCCTCAGTAGGCCGACCAAACTGCCCATAAATTGGAAGAAGTGCGCGATGCACTCTCTTAACCGAGCATGCATTTTGATAGTAAAATTCAATAATTTGCAAGCGTTGTTCGTTCGTAAGTCGATTCATGGTTAAATTATAGACCAAACTGAACAAGTTTGACAATGACACAAGACACGATTCACGCGTGATCTGTCAAAAACAGTGTTGCCAAAAAGATACCAGTAAAAAAATCACCCGTTATGAATTTAGTACAAAGCTGTTATTTTGTTTTTAGAATCAGACACTTACATTTTATTAATTTGTATGTATAGATAAATTATTAGATCCACACATTAGGTGTGGTAGGGTGTAGTAAACCACCTCTGTCCAACCCATCCAGGAATAAAACTGGATGTTATTTCATGCCGTGAATAATTTTGATTCGATCTTTGGTTTTTAAAGGGTACAAAATACTTTTCCTCTTTCCTAAGAATGAGGAAAAGTATGGGGTTCATAATAAAATACTCTCGAAACGACAATAAATATAACCTTATGAATCGTTGAGCTCAGATTGCTTACAAATTATGTAACCCATAAACATTTGTTATATAACTCGTTGACATTGCTTTAGCTTGCTCACAACTCTATAGAAATATGTTATAATTATAACTACGTTTTATAACATTTTACAGTTAACAGTGTGGGCGCTCCTTTATAAGCAAACGGCTTCTAATAGGCGAACATCTAATGGGTTAAAACCTTAGAGCATTTAGGTTAAATGCTCTAAGGTTAAAACCCGTGGGGCGCTAATACCTACCTTTAATGCCATAGATATCAATGAAAAAGCTTATGACGTAAAATACTGACACAATTTCCGACAAACTATACACCTTTGTATTTACTCCGTGCTATGCACTACAACATTTCTCAAGCACCGTATAACATAATTATTATAAATAAATAGGTACGTTCCCTCTCAACTCGAACACTACTAATTAAAATTTAAACCTTCAGTTAAATCGAGCCGTTGAATCCATTGTTTAATTTCATTATCTCGTGTTGTGAACACTTAAAGTTGTGGCGAATGTACATAAAGTATTTAAAGTGAGATATGTTCAGAGAATTTAATTAATTTCACTTGAAAACTCCAATGAGAGGAATATAAAGAATTTATTTTATTTCTCGTTTGGAAAACGCGGTTCATGCGTTTTGAGTGAATACGTGTTTTGTTACGTTTAATTTTGCACGGTCACCAGCGCTTCAAGTTATACCAAACTGTCAAATTTCTCCAAATAATTTGAAACCTTAAAACGTTGAATGTTAGGTTCAAAATCGATTGATATAATTTTGAGAGAATGTATATAGGGTTATTTGTAAAACACCAGAAACCTCCTATGTTCGTATAACTCGTCAAAATGTAAGGAACAGCTGATTTTTTTTTTCGCGATTTGATTTGGTCCCATAGTAAAAGTTGTTCATAATGATGAGTACAATAACCTCTTAAGAGGTTTCTGGTGTTTTACAAATAACCCTGTATAGACAGGTTTTCGTAATAAGCTGTCTTCTTCTTTTCGTGTGGTTTGTGACTAACCTGGTGTCAGAGTTTGCCCATGGGCCTCTGACTTAGCTTGACATGCTGTTGAAAAATATCTCTCAGACATGCTGGTTTCCTCACGAATCTCACGATGATTCCTTCACCGATTTTAAGCAAGTGATAATTATAAAATACGCACATGAATCCGTAACATCAGAAGTGCGTGCCGTGGGTTCGATCTCGAGACCTATGGCTTGGCAGTCCGACGGTCACACCACTAGGCTATCACTGCTTTTTTAAAAGCTGTCTTGTAAGCCTAGCACAGTATGGCCGATGTATCGGGCGTGTCTGAGTTAGCCGATTAGCTGCGCATTAGACAATATCGTTTCTAAAAAATCCATTGCGCAGCCGAACAGCTAACTTCAGGACCGCCAATATAGGTCAGCTGTATTATAACTAGATAATTTTACAGGCGACGGTCACGTCGAGACTGAGTCCTTGTTTAAACTTTAAGATTTAGGCAGAAATCTGTAATTTACACATAATATTACATACAGTCTCTATGCCCATTTTTTTTTTTTTTTAAGGCTGGGAAATCATCCAATGACTGCTCCCGCTCTGGGTGGAGCGGAAGGGAGTGTCAGACTCTTACTGACTAAAACCCATCCATGTTCCTTCCGTAGCCCTTTATGTTCCGGGGTAGCGGTAACCCTTTCGGACAATCCCGCTTACCCGGCAGGCTTAGCCCTGAGGGGCCCCTTCATATGCTGACATCTCTTTGAGGCGCGCGTGGAACATATACGCGCCGTACGGCACGGGTCTGGTGCTGATCGGACGGTGAGTCACCCATTACTCACCGTCCGCAGGCCCGCGCCTACGGTGGCCGGGAGTCGTCACGTGGCTCCCGACGCCCGGAGCGTCTCCCGCGGCGGCTGGGACGGGAGGACCTTTCTCTCTCCCATCCCGCCACCTCCTTTGCGAGCATAACTTTTTCGCAGAAGGAGGTGACTGCCTCCCACTCCCTCTCGCCCCGGACCATGGCTTGCACCAGGGCCGGGCGCGAGAGGTCGCCGCCGCCGATCGCCTCTACGAGGACACGGCGGTGCTCCGCCCAAGCGGGGCAGGTTTGCACCGTGTGCTCTACCGTGTCCTCTGGGCGATCCTCAGTCTCTATGCCCTAAGGGCCTAACCTTTCTAGGAATACAGGCAAGATCTTGTGTTATATAATATGTCCTGGGGTTACTTGTAAGTAATTCAATTTATAAATTAATTGCTTATCTGTGATTTTCATACGAAATAGTTACCTACTGTAGAGGTTTAATGCGAGAGGCCACCTTATCTAGTAGCAGGCTGG
Organism: Hyppa rectilinea; assembly: GCA_951799385.1. Lineage (NCBI taxonomy): Eukaryota > Metazoa > Arthropoda > Insecta > Lepidoptera > Noctuidae > Hyppa > Hyppa rectilinea. The sequence continues at coordinate 8,759,632 of OX637325.1, forward strand.
TAATATAACTCTGGCTGCATTCTATTTTTAAAACAAATTTAGAATTAGTTTGAAATATGATTGTTTAGCGTTTTGTTTTAAGAAAAGTATAACTTTTGTGACGGACACATCGTTGTATGATTGTTTCTACAGGAACCGTACATTTTTCGGAATAAAAAGTAGACTATGTGCTATTCCATACTATAATCTATTTCTGTACCAAACTTCATTCAAATCCCTTCAGTAGTTTTTGCGTGCAAGAGTAACAAACATCCATACATCCTCACATACTTTCACGTTTATAATATTAATAGGATACAAACTGAAGACTGTTTTGCTAAACCTCCCGGATATAAGTGCTCACACTTGAAACATTTAATTAAAAACTTAAACAATCAGTTATTAAATTCACCCTAAGGTGCTACCCTTAGTGTAACCCTATACTACTTTTCCTATACGACTTATACTAGCAATATTTTTTATTAGAAAAAAAAAATCTGCAAGGGTACCAATAACTATGTGACAGCTATGTGATACAGGATACAGCCGACGTACTTAAGAACGGCTGAACTGATTTGGCAAATTTTTAGAACGTACTACCAGGATAAAAAGTATTTGATGTGTTAATCCAGGTCATAAACTACCTCTGTGCCAAGTTTCATCCAGATCCGTTCAGCCGTTTGAGCGTGAAGAAGAGACAAACATACAAACACACTCACTCACAAACTTTCGCCTTTACAATATTAGTGTGATATTCGTTAAAGTACGAATCGGGTTTTCAGGAAAATAATAACTTGAAACGTTGCCGGGTAAATTGGAAAATTCGAGAAATATGAAAGCGCATTTTGTGTGAGAATTTTGCACGTATTATTGAATTCTGTTCAGGGCAATGTTTGCGTTCAGCTAGTGAGCAATAACAGGCTAATTAACTCCGAAAACTGCTTCAAACTCCCAGAAAACTTACAAGAAAAAATAACAAAAAACTATCCCAATTTGAACTACATTGGTAAATTTTGAGGTCCCATTTCTGGCAGGAAATAAATTGTTACGGAAGGCAGACTCTACAGACCGCGCGAAAAGGAACAGCGTTCACGAGCATTTGTTTTAGTTTGCGTTATACTCAAACTCAAAGCATTTATTTCAAATAAACCAATTACAGGCACCTTTGAATTGTCAAGGGATCGGTCAGTCAGATAGATGATGCTAGTTGCCCTTTCTAAAGCAGTAGGTATGATCGTGTATATTAATAATAGACATGCTCATAATGCACTTAACTTCAATAAAACTGGGCTACCATGACTGCTCTGGTAATAATTTGTGAGAGCAGTCATGATAGCCCAGTGGCGCTGTACTAAAAAAATTAAGTCCATATAATGAGATAAAAAGTGGCATGACGTCACGAGTATGTAATTGTTTTTATTTAGTTGTGACGTAGTAAGCCTGCTCCTCCTCCTACCGAGATGACGACTAATAGAGAAGTATGGAAGAAGAAGACATGTTGCGCTGACCGCAAAAAAAATGGGATAAGGGCAGGAGAATGATGATGATGAGCACGTAGTAAGCCTCCAATCCCCAACTTAAATGAGTTTTATCTTAAGTAATTTTTATGATTATGGTAAAGCATAAAATACAGGAGCAGAGGAAGAGCTCGTGGCTAAATTATAGCAGCTGCACGGGTCAATCCGTCAGGTTAAGCCACGCTTGCCGGGGTTGGTCTGTGGATGGGTGACCATCTTTACCTACCGAGTCTCTTCCGTGCCTCGGAAAGCACGCTAAGCCGTTGGTCCCGGCTGTCATTTATGCATCTTTGGCAGTCGCTACGGGCCGTCAGAAGCCTGAAAATCTGACAGCCAGTCTTATCAAGGGGTATCTTATTGCCCAGTTCCTGGGTTGTGGAGGTTAGATAGGCAGTCGCTGGATGTAAGGTATTGGTTTTCAGCTGCATCCATTTAGACTGGAAGCCGACCCGAACATAGTTGGGAAAAGGCAGGCAGATGATGATGGTAAAGCAAAAAAACCGTGTCTTAAATCTGTTTAATTATCTGATCAACGGACTAAATATACAGAGTTGATACGACAGAGGGGCTTTCCTTTAAGGTTGATGTTCCAGGGTAGCCGACGAAAAATGACTTTTTACAAGGTCAAAGTCATTCCGGAACCTTTATGAGCTCGGAGGGTTGTATTAATGATTTTGATGATTATAATTCTGTAACTACATACGTCTTACAGCCGCGAATCAAATGTTCATCAACATACAACCTATCACTGGCCTGCAAATTGCAAAAAACTTAAGAAAATTTGAATTTCGCGGGCTGGTTGGAGGATTCACCTTAAACAGCTTACACTAGGAACCATTTTCAAACTCTGTACCAAAAATGAATTAAATAGGAGCAGTAGTTTAGTCGCAAATGATTTTTTAAGTTTTTGCCCCGTTTGAACACGATGTATCTTTCCTAACAGCGCTCCGGCGCGCGCGCGTTGGTGCCGCTTTTTTACAAAGTCAGTTTTTATTTACAAAGGATGGTTGAGTTTTACTCTGATTTGTAAGCTATTTAGTTTGTTTGAAAAAATAAAAACCTCATTTTTGGTGCTTATTATTTTTATACCGTACCGAGTTAATACTAAACACGTATAGTATAAGTAGTGTAATTTAATGCCCCTCTGTCATATCAACTCTGTATATTTATTTTTTTTACTCAGGTATCATCACTAGTTCTCATAGCTTTATCCTTTTCGCTTGTAAGGAGTCGTCCTTCTGTACCTATCTTCTCTATGTTTTTGAGGTTTGTCTAGGCCGTGGCCTGGCCTCACCTTTATAACAGGGAACTACCGGGTACTCCGCAGTTTGACGACAAACAAGCCTAATTGGGTTACAGCGGCTTTATATAAATATTTGCTTGGCAGTTACACCGGTTTTGTGTGCACTGAATAAGTCCTTTGCATATGTATTATATCCTTTGCATATGTATTATTTGAGGGATTCGTAACCTTTTGAATAAACAGTTGCGAGTAAAATATAACAAGGTTTTGTCCGCTTGTTCGTACTCGCGAATTGGCCTTACCTATATTCTTCACGATTTTTCAGACTTTCGGGCTTCTGACTACCTGTAACGACTGTCAAAGATCCACTATTGACGGCCGGAACCAACGGCTTAACGTACTTTCCGAGGCACGGAGGAGTCTCGATAATACAGATGGTCACCCATTCACGGACCAACCCCGGCAAGCGTAGCTTAACCTGATGGATTGATCCGTGTGACTATTATTACTTAGCCACGAGCTCTTCCTCATTTTCCAAACACTATTCCACATTATTTGATTGATTATCAGGAAACTAGTACGAACTACATTGGCAATTTACATAATTATGTATTTAGTTGAACATCATTATATTCGCTCTGATTCCGAGCTTATGAGTGAGATAATAATTAAAATACTCTATAATATACACCTATAAGGTACACCATAAAAATAACAGATTTAAATGGGAGGTGGGCTGTGTTCTAGCAGTAGAAATATTATAGGCTGATTATGCTATACTCAAGCTATGTAGGTATGTGTGGACAATTTATATTCCGACCTTATCCTCTATACCTACTTGCCCATTCTTCTCCATACAAAACTACCTTTTTGGGGCGACTAGAAGCAGTTCTATTTGTTGTTCATTTTGACGTTCAAAAGTGCCTATCTTGTGCCTATCTATACTAATATTATAAAGATGAAAGATTTGTATTTTTGTGTGTATGTTTGTAATGAATAAACTCAATCACTACTGTGTCGATTTAAATTTTTTCACCATTAGAAAGCTTAGTTTTCAGAGAGTAACAAAGGCTTTATCCCGGGAAAAATAACGGGTCCCGCGGCAAAGACCACGGGAGCAAAGCCGCCAGCAAAGTGCTAGTTTGAAAGAAATGCCTTGCCTTTGACTTTTGACTTTCCCAGGCTATCTGGTTTAGCAATAACTTGTTTCAACGAACGTGCTGTCTTCAAAGACCTCATACGACTTCATGGACATTTAGTAGCTGTAAAGGGTAAAGAGTCACGTAGAAAATTTAATTATATTTTCTAATCTAACCAATAGAGGTACGAGGAACAGAGTGTGAAGTTCATTCATCTTCCATTGAAAAGGGGTTACCTGACCAGATGGATGTCGTGACTGGTGGTGCCTATTTGAGATAAAAGATATGACTTTGACTTTGACTATGAACGCTATGAACAAAATATTGTAAAGCTGTAATCTTTTTCTTTCGCGTGTGGTTAGTGACTAACTTGGTGTCAGAGTTTCTATGCTGCCCATGGGCCTCTGACTTAGCTGGCTTTGACTTTGGCTTGTGCGTATTGAATAATTATCACTTACTTATAAAACGGTGAAGAAAAAAATCGTGAGGAAACCGGCATTCCTGAGAGATATTTCTCAACAGCATGTTTAAAGCTGTAATAAGATATAAGAAATCCGCCGAAGATCGGCTTTGTACTAAATTTGAAATGTGATCATATTTTCAAGGGCAAAATTTAAATCTCATGCAAAAGTTTTGAAGTCGCTCAAGTTTATCTAGCTTTGCCTCAGTGGGGTTGAGATAACTGACATCACCGTGAGATGAGAAGTGAATGGATTGTGTAAGCACAGTTTAAATGGCAGTCAGGAGATAATAGTTAATAGTTAGATTTAACTTTAACCCGTTGATTAAGAAATAACTTTATAAATGACTTAAAAAAATAAAACCGACTTCCAAAAAAACACTACAAAGTGAAAAATAATTTTGATTTCGGAAGTCGGTGTCTTCGGTTTTGTATTTTCATTTTTTGCCACCGACTTCCGAAATCAAAATTATTTTTCACTTTGTAGTGTTTTTTTGGAAGTCGGTTTTATTTTTTGTAAAAAAGTTTTTATTTTTCACTTTTTAGTTGTGGTACCTACCTAACCCCCCAAATTTTAATACCACTACCTGGTATGTAAATTACAGTGACAGGAACTTATTAGAACATCGTCCACATATATTAAGTAGATTTTTTTTAGATTTTTGTCGATTTTTCAAAAAGCGCTTATCCGATTTCGATAAAAATTTTATGGGACTATTTGGGAAGTATATCCTTTCCAACTAAAAAAGAATTTTTCAAATCGGTTGGCAAGAAACGGAGTTATGCGTGAACAAACATAAAAAAAAAAATATATATATACAGTCGAATTGAGAACCTCCTCCTTTTTTAGAAGTCGGTTAAAAATTAAAAAAGACATACTGAGTATTTATCTATTAAAATATAAAATTCATGCAACTGAGGTCCTTTTTTTTTAAGGATGGAAAGTCATTAAATGACTCCTCCCGCTCTGGGTGGAGCGTAAGGGAGTGTCAGACTCTTACTGACTAAAACCCATCTATGTTCCTTCCTTAGCTTTTTGTGTTCTGGGGTAGCAGTAACCCTTTCGGAGAATCCCGATGACCTGATTTTCAGCCTAGTTTGAATAAATGACTTTTGATTTTAAGTCAATAAGTTTTAAAGTTTCGTGTTCGAAACTTTATCGTGTAATTTTTATTTTTTGTTTATCGTGTAAAGCACAATACATTCAAGCTGAGCAGTTAAGGGCCTGGCGTAGAAGAATTTGAAACAAAATGAACGAAACGCACGAATCGTCTATTTAGAACATCACTAGCGACTTGCTTCGCACGGTGCAATGTAGATACTACTACGCGCGGGTGAAAGCTAGTTATACTATACGTATGAACCTTCCTCTTATTTGTTGCAACTAAATTAATATAATGTAAATCTAATCATATTTATATTTAGCTAAATATAATTAATCAAAGAGCATCAAAATATTCGTCGACATCGCTGTCCATGGGAAAAGTTTCCGAATGGCTGGCAGCATTGTCGCGTTGTCTGGCAATGCTGATTCTTTGACAAAAAATAGGCCAGCCCTCTGGTCACGTGAAGAGTCGATCAACCGCTTGGCGATGTCGAAAATAAAGTGGGCACTTGGACCCCATCCTCTAGAATCTATTCTAGTTGATAATTTTAAACTTGTCGTATATGAAGCAATAGATTAGCAATCCATCTAAATCCTACACATTGTGCTTAAAAAAGCGGTGTTTCTTTTTCGCAGAAAAATATTAGCCGTCATTTTTTGTAAAATTATTTTCAGGAAATGTCCAAGCTCGTGAAAAACGTGACATTTAGCAAATGTTGCCATGAAATAAAAAGTGGGACACTGGGTAGAAAATGCGAAAAAGGTTTTTAATGATATCCGTCTCGTCCTGGCATGAATGTTAATCCTTTGTGTAGCCACCGCAGACTTTTTGACGTCAGCCATTAAGTAATAAATACTGTAGGTAGAAAGGTACTGTAGATAGGTAATTTTTTTTCATCAGAAAAAAAACTTTTTTCATAAGAAAAATTCTTTAGTTAGGTCTTTTTCATCTAGATATTTCATTGATAAATTAACTTGATAAGACAAGGCGTTTATATTACTTAATTGGCCTGTTGTTGGTGGAGCTGTGGATAATGATCTCAAAGTAACCTAATAAAGGGCCTCGATTGAAGCCACAAAATATACCTGACGTTTTAACTTCGCACTTTGGCCCAATACACTTAGAGACACGCTTATCAAGAGCATCGAACTCATAACACTTCTGATTGTAATCCACACGGAGAGATAAAGGCCTGAATTGAGGCTACGCAATATCCTACGTGCAAACCATAGCATAGATAAGCATAGAAGGTTGGCTCCGTACAAGCGAAAGCGTACGCGCAGATTGACATGCTACACGTATAACATTAGCAGGCGTTCTAACCATAAACGACCGTCGTTTGTTTGCGAGCAGTATACCTTGCATTATCTGACCCCCTTTAAGAATACTGAATTTAGACCATATTACAACGAAAATTAAGTAACTTTTCATTATGTATGCGCGGACAGTATGAAATACTAATTCCGTACTCACCTGTCTATTACTCGTACCTCTTGCTACAAAGGTTTTAGTGATTGTGGAATTATACACTTTGTGGTATAGATTATAAGGTTTTATTGCGATTTCAGTGATAGCCTAATGGTGTGACCATCGGACTGCTAAGTCATAGGTCTCGAGTTCGATCCCAAGCCACGCACCTCTGACTTTTCGTATTCTTATCACTTGCTTAAAACACAGTGAAGGAAAACATCGTGATGAAACCGGCATGCCTGAGAGATATTTCTCAACAGCATGTGAAGCTAGGTCAGAGGCCCATGGGCAGCATAAAAACTCTGAAACCAGGTTAGTCACTAACCACACGAAAAGTAAGGATTGCGATTAAGCGTCGCAACCAACTAATATAAAAAATAAAACTTCGGTTGATTTGGTCTAGTGATGTAACGCTGGATAAGATATTGAGCAGGTGGTGTCGATTTTCGTTCGTTCTATGGGTCTGACCTTTTGTGTGTCTTTTCATCACCATTTCAGCCGAAAGACGTCCACTGCTGGACATAACCCTCCCCCAAGCACCGCCACTTCAACAAATTCTGTACTTCCTGCATCCAGCGGGTTTCTGCAGCCTTAACAAGGACCATCTTGTGGGAAGCCTTCCAACGCTACGTCTTTTGGTAGGCGGTCGCCATTTCAGAACAACCATCCGTTCTGCGAGCAATGTGCTCAGCCCACTGCTACTTAAGTCATTGACTGCTACGCAGCAGGCACAATAGAAAAACTATTATTCGTATGGCATACACACGGTGATCGCGCTGACGTTTAGCTTGGGTGAAACAAACGGTCTGTTCCCAGCCATTTTCTCGCTAGATGGCGCTGAAAACAGTCTTTTATTTATTTCGTTTTATGTTTTCTTCGGGCTATGTCCGTTGCCTTGCCTCTGTGTGTCTATTTTGTGTGGAAACTTTGAATCAACTTAACTCCGAAACACGCAAATTATCCGCTAAAGAGATTCCAACTTTCGACAAGTGTTCTTGGTGGCCGAATAATTATTTAAATTGGGATTTAATTTAAGTTAAACCACTTTAAAGCCAGCGCCGCCCAAGAGTTGGGACTCCTCAATTTCGAATGCTAATTAAGATTGCGAATGAAATTGTCCTGTCTGTAGTTTAATTAATGTTTGTGTCGTTTTGGCTAAATACTGTAAACACTGTGACGAGATTAAGTGCCAATTGCAGCAATGTAATTAAACACGACCGTCACATCTAAACTGCGTTCAAGACCTTTTTTTTTTAAGGCTGGGAAATCATCCAATGACTGTTCCTGCTCTGGGTGGAGCGGAAGGGAGTGTCAGACTCTTACTGACTAAAACCCATCCATGTTCCTTCCGTAGCCCTTTATGTTCCGGGGTAGCGGTAACCCTTTCGGACAATCCCGCTTACCCGACAGCGTTCAAGACCTGTCGGTCGATTCTGTAATAATCTCACCATGAAAACGTAACGTGAAGTGAGCTGTCGTTCCGCCTTATAAGAGATGATTACAGAAGGCTAAGAACATTCAGATTCAGATTCAGATTCATTTATTTGCCTGAAATATGGTGTTTCACAGATTTAATAACAATACACAATAGTTCTGCATATTTCGCCAACTAAATTCGGCATGCAAATATTGTAACAATAACAATTAAAATAATTAGATTCAAATGTCAAAAAATTATGTCAATAGCTAAAATAAAAATGTCAAATGCAATTTACATGTCCTGCAATTTTCCCATTTGTCTTAAACTCATAAATTCCTTAATACTATAAAAACATTTTTCTATAAGCCAAGCTCTGAGATGCTTTTGAAATAGGCTGGTTCGCAGTTCTCTAATATCCTTCGGTATATTATTAAATATCTGTATTGCCATTTGACTCGTGTTTTTATGGCAGTACGCTGTTCTACATCTTAGCATTGCTAATTTTGTTGGATCCCTTGACATTTTGCCCACCTTATAAACATTGAGGCTATCAGCTGTACTGGGTGGGTGGGTTTTAGTCAGTAAGAGTCTGACACTCCCTTCCTCTCCACCCAGAGCGGGAGAAGCAATTGGTTGATATCCCACCCTGAAAAAAAAAATGCCTTTACATTCTAGGTGAGGTAGCAGAAAAAAAGGGAATATTAGAACAAAGTTATAAAATTCCTGAGCCATTTCTTCAGCTTGAGATGAAGACAAGAATAGCCCGCGAAATTAAATTTTCTTAGTTTGGCAATTTGCAGGACAGTTTTAGGTTGTATCATCTGCCAAGCCTTTTCCCAACTATGTTGGGGTCGGCTTCCTGCTGAATACCAGTATTTTACCATCTTTACATACCGAGACTCCTCCGTGCCTCGGAAAGCACGTTAAGCCGTTGCTCCCGGCTGTCATTTGTGCATCTTTGACAGTTGTTACAGGTCGTCAGAAGCCCGAAAATCTGACAGCCACTCTTACCACGGGGTATCGTATTACCGAGTTACTCGGTTGTGGAGTTCACATAGGCAGTCGCTCCATGTAAAATACTGGTATTCAGCTACATTACATATACAGCGGTTAGACTGGAAGCCGACCCCAACATAGTTGGGAAAAAAACTATGCAGATTGATTGATTATTAAAATCATGGATATGACTCTCTCAAACAGTTTCAATATCTTCAAAGGTCTACACATATTTTATTAAAAGGCCTTGGGCCAGACCCCGCCCGGATGTCAAGTACTACCTATAACCTCTTATAGCCCTCTTAAGTGTCGATTTAATTGCAATGTAATTTCCTCGCCTGTGTTTTATAGCCTGCGATTCCTGGCATTTTATTTTCCTAGCAACAGAGGTTGTGTACGTGCGTATGGCTTTAAATGTTTTTTGTTAATTTATAAAGCTGTTTTAAGTTTTTATGTTGGTATTCATATGGTATATAATGTATGATAATAATTCATGAATTATAGCGGGGTTAAAATTATAGCACTAGTGTCGTAAAACAGTAGACAACTAACATCCAGTTTTTGAAAAGCTGACAGCTTCGATTTTTGAAAGCTTTGGATTTGTTAACTAATATCAAGATAGTCTTTAATGACTGCCTTGTTGGTCTAATGGTCGCAAGCGCTATTGTTAAGCATGAGGACCTGGGTTCAATTTCCAGGTCGGGCACAATTTGTTATTGGATTTTATAATGATAATGACCTAACAGACTGGCGACGTTGCCACGTTGTATGGCAATGCCTAGCCTCTGGCCAAGGTATAAGCCCTTGGGTCACGGTTAGTGTTAACCAGCCTTTTGGAGATATTGTTGAACAAACCATGAGCACTCAGTATGATAATGAGAAAAATTAGTTTGTTTGTTTGCAACGCTTTCACACTAAAAAGTCTGACCAGTTATGGATGAAATTCGACACACATGTGTAGACCATGGGTTTGGATATGGAATTATTTTTATTCGGCATTGCAGAAGAAGTCTCCGGCAACAGCTGGTTAATAATATCTTTCAACAGTACTTAGTTCTTGGACTGATATGAGATTTAGTCTCAAGTAATTTATTGCCTTTATTTTTTGAGGTTGGGATATCATCAAATGACCCCTCCCGTTCTGGATGGAGCGGAGGGAGTGTCAGACTCTTACTGACTAAAACCCATCCATGTTCCTTCCTTAGCCCTTATGTTCCAGGACAGCGGTAACTCTTTCGGACAATCCCGCTGACAATTTATTGCCTATGGCATACAATAAAATTGTAGCAACAAAAGTCTTCACCGTTTAAACACTCTTTCGACGGAGCAGCTTTTATTGTTGTTTCAACTTAAGCCTGATTTATAAGATTTGATTGCCTATGTCACATAGTAGAGCAACAATACAAATTATTTTCATAAAACGTCTAGGCGATGCTAGACACTATTTCATCGGGTAAATGGGACTCCGTGGTATGCCACGTCAATCAATTGACGATTGAATTTTCCCACCGTATAAATCGGGTTTTATGCTGGCATAAATTCACTAAATTCTAAGTAACTATTTATCTTCATCTAAGAACTAAATAAACGAAGTTTCTTTTTTGATAGAATTCTAACTAAAAACCGTCCATTCTAGTCAATAAATCACACTCAATAAGTCTTATCGTAACAAAAATGTAACCCCGAATGAGTAGAACCGATACGGATTGGGTTTTTCTTTGCGTACCCTCTATATTGGAGCCAATTATAATTGAACACGGGTTCGGTATAATTAGGCTGTAATTGACGGCTGTATCGTTTGTGGTTTTGTTACGGTTTTGGCAATTTTCCTGTTTTTTTTGGTGTTCGAAAATATTTTTTTCGATGAAGCCAATCTGCCCTAGTTTTTTTCTTACCATTATTATTTTGTTGGGGTTGGCTTCCGGTATAACTGAATTAAATCATTTATTCAAACTATTCAAGCTGGAAATCAGCACTTTTTGAACGCCAAAATTATTAATAGCCCCACAAAACACCCGCCCTTCAACACTTTCTAGTGTTTAAGCTGGGAAAAAGTAGCGCAACAAACTCCCCAGCAGCACAGCTGTCTTTTCAGTTAAAAGAACTTGATTCAGCTAAGTACCAGTATTTGTAGCGACTGCCTTTTGATTTCCACAACCCAGTTACTTGGGTACCACAACAAATTTGGGCTTTTAACCCGTAAGAGCGGTTCCGGATCGAGCGAATTCGGATTCGAATCAGGTGTTATGTAGTACACACCTGTTCCGAATCCGAATTTAAGATCCGAGTGTAATCCGAATTAGGCATGTTCTAAATTTGGACGGACAGAATTCGGATCTAGTGCGCAATCCCTACTACAAATATGTATTACTATAACTACTTCGGAACGAAATTTCTCGGATGGGGATCGGATGTAGTGCGGAACCACTCGAACGACTGTCAAAGATCTACGAATAACAGCTGGGACAAATGGGTTAACGTGCTTTCCGAGGTGCCGAGGTATCGCGGTATTTAGTAGATAAGTTTTTCAATCAGGAATTTCTCAATAGCAGGCCGGTGTCTGGATTTGTGTTCGGTTGATAGCAATAGGCTCGCCCCTATTTCATAATACTCAAACCTAACTGGCGAAATGTGGGTGTACAATAGTTACACCTCTGCCTAACCTTTTGGGTATTACAGGCATGATGTTTATGTATGTAGATTTCGAGGAGACGGTTGGCGCAGTGGCTGAGCGATTGACGGCTGCTGAGCATGTCGCGGGTTCGATTCCCGCATGTACCAAATATTTGTACGACCTGCAAGTATTTGTTCCGGGTCTGGGTGTTTTTCTATGTATAATATGTATGTATTTACAAAAAAAATGTACACAAGTAATTTATCAGCCATCTCGTTACCATAACACAAGCATTAGGTTGCTTAGCTTGGGACTATATGGCGTTGTGTGAAATGTCCAAGGATATTATAGGTAAATGGCGAATTTTTACACCACATTAAAAGTATTCCGTTTGCTTTACAGAATGTGTCAAACTCAAAACTCAAAGCATTAATTTCAATTAAACCAATTCGTGCACTTTTGCGTTGTCAAGGAATAGATCAGTTATTCAGAGAGTTGATCCCTATTCCAAAACGCAGATCTCTATGGCGAAGAACGGGTAAGAAACTCCAAGGACACTCTTTTTCAGGCGGGAGGAAACGCCCGGTTGTCACCACTGCGAGGATCGCCCAGAGGACACGGTAGAGCACACGGTGCAAACCTGCCCCGCTTGGGCGGAGCACCATTGAGGGTGGAAAATCATTCAATGGCTTCTCCCTCTGAAGGAAGGAAGGAAGTGTCAGACTCTTACTGACTAAAACCCTTCCATGTTTCTTCCTTAGCCCTTTATGTTCCAGGGTAGCGGTAACCCTTTCGGACAAACCCGCTTACCCGGAGGCTTGGCCCTCATGGGCCCTTTCACCCAGTTACTCCTTGCTGCAACACGACAACATTAACCTCGAAATTTCGCTACAAATACCGCTTACTACGAACAGACAATAAAGGGTCCATATTAACTTAAACGTAGTAACTTAGCGTTCTCCTCAGGACTTAGTGGTAAAGATTAGCGGTTAGTGAGTATACAGCTTTATTGCTTTAGTTTCAACGTATAGTTTGTGTTACAATGGAGATGGAATTGCACTGAGTAGTCATATGGTGGAGTGGACATTTGGACTCAAATTTATGCCATGGATTCTGTACATGATTCTAGACCTACGTGGGAAAATTTCGTCGGTTTGTAAAAAAATATCAGCTGTTCCATACATGTTAGCGTGCAGAAATGACACTTTGTATGGAACAGCAGTTCTTTTAATAGTTGAGGAAAAACTTCGACGAGGAAGTGCGGTGCAACTACACGCTGGAACGGAAGGATCACATTTGTTGACTGACCAAAATATAAAGACCTGGGGGCAACAACCGCGTCTTAATAATTTTAATTAAATTCAGACAATTTACTTTAGACTTTTCGCTCCATAGAGTGTTAGTAGTACATCAAGATGACTTAGAGCTTAGAAGGGGCCTGGGAGCCTGCCGAGTGCCGGGTAAGCGGGATTGTCCGAAAGGGTTACCGCTGCCCCGGAACATAAAGGGCTAAGAAGGAACATGAATGAGTTTTAGTCAGTAAGAGTCTGACACTCCCTTCCGCTCCACCCAGAGCGGGAGGAGTCATTGGATGATTTCCCACTCTGAAAAAAAAAAGATTACTTAAAGCTAAGTTAGTAATTCACAAATACAACAAATAAGAGAAAAAACGCAATCAGTGTAATGATCAACGATTATAGGCAGCCCAATCCAATGCCTTCAAATAGGAGTATGGATGTAGTCTGCAATCACACATTGGATGATTTCCCAGCCTTACAAAAAAAAAAAGGGGCCTGTTGGGACTGGCCCTCATCCTTCGCATCAGCGATGCTGCTCTCTTACGTAAAATGGCGTGAAAGCTTTCCACTTGAGCTTCAGCAAAATTCAAAATCAAAAGTTGTTTATTCAAACTAGGCTGAAAATCAGCACTATTTGAAGGTCAAACTTACATTAAGTCAGTCCCCCAAAAACGCCCACCCTTAACCACTTCCTAGTGCTTAAGCTGGGAAGAAGAAGTGGCGCAACGAACTCCCCAGCAGACATGGCTGACACACTGCAGTAGCGAGGCAATCCCATCAGCAACTTCGGAGGACGAGTATCGGAGGAGGTTCTATGTTTCTTTATGAAGTGGAATGGCAATTGACTATTTGAAACGGTCAAAAATAAAATATGAAATCACATAGAAAAAAGAGCGCTCATCTTAAAAACGTCCATCACCGTACAGAAATTAAATATTATGCGAAGAGATAATTGTAAAATAGCATTTAATGCTTATAAGTATTCCATTTGATTCTAAAAATCTGTGACGTCACATTGTTATATATTTCATGCAAAACACGTACAAATTCCGCGTTTTGACAGTTCATAAAAAGTAACGTTATTGACTACCCTTTCAAATACCCAATTGTTTCATCCGATGTTAAGTGGTAACCTTTGACTTTTACGGTTGTAATAGTTTATAGGTCATAAAGATATGTCATGTCAATGGATTGCTCCCGTGACCCAAATTCAATTAATTGGTAGATTATATTGGCGTGTGCTAGCTGATAAATGTCAAATAATTTCATTTAATGTGTTGTTACGTAATGTTCATTACTACTTATACCGTTTATTGTATTTTCAAACTCAAACTCAAAGTATTTATTTCAAATACGGGCACTTTTGAATTGTCAAGTTCTTCCAACTGAACAGACAGCTGTACTGCTGGAGAGTTTGTTGCACCATTTCTTCCTAGCTAAAGCACTAGGAAGTGTTGTCTACCTTATGTAATTTTGACCTTCAAAAACTGCTGATATTTTTTTATTTTTGTTGTCTCCTCCCGCTGTGTGTGGAACGGAAGGGAGTGACAGACTCTAGCTGATTAAAACCCATCCATGTTCCTTCCTTAGCCCTATGTGTTCCGTGGAAGCGGTAACTGATTGATTGATTGGTGATTTTGAGCCTAGTTTGAATAAATTACTTTTGATTTTGAATGAGTTAGTTTGAAGAATAAGTTTAACAGTTTCGTGTTGGAAACTTTTTGGTGCAATTCACTGGCCAAGATAACAATCTTCCGCCAGCACAACTTAAATTTTTAACTTTGTGTAGTGTTTGGGTCATCATACATTTTCGTCATGGATCTTTTTACACTCTGTATTTTTTACAATGCGTAGTAAGAGCAGTGATAGCCTAGTGGTGTGACCGTTAAACTGCCAAATCACAGGTCTCGAGTTCGAACCTAAGCCACGCACCTCTGACTTTTCGGATTTATGTGCGTATTGTATAATTTTTATTACTTGCTTAAAAATTGGTGAAGGAAAACATCGTGAGGAAACCACATGCCTGAGAGATATTTCTCAACAGCATGTGAACCTAAGTCAGAGGCCCATGGGCAGCATAAAAACTCTGGCACTAGGTTAGTCACACGAGAAAGAAAAGACAATGCGTAGTCTACGTCAACGTGATGGGCCTGTTTACACCCTGTATAAGCCCACTTTATCTAACTAAGGTAATATCTCAAAGGAAGGGTAATTTTACAAGACAAAACCACTAGTTACAGTTCACTCTGTCTCTATTCAGCATTTAAATTATTTAAAAGCTTATAATGAAGTAAATTAATTTACGAGTACTAACGAAATCAGGCAACTCTAAACCTTTTATAATTGCTTGAGTACCTTTCTATTTCACGGACTGGTACCAAAAGTGCGTTAAGTGATAAAATGACACTTTTAATTATGAAGTGATAAGGGTTAATTACTTCGAACTCTGGCATTTAACCCTTAAATGCAGAGGGCAGAGTGGTACTTTTTTTGTTTTCCGTACCGGTTTTGGAAATGGGTAAGTTGGTACTTGGAAGTGGCAATAGGGAAAAGGAGTTAGGATGGTTATGAAAGGGTTGTGTGTTGGAATCTCACAATGTCATAAAGAAAATGACGTCATTAGAACAGGCTTCTAATGACGTCATTTTCTTTAAACGTCAAATTTTGTAGTTTTTTTGACTTCGAAATTTTCTCACTCAAACAAATGAGTTCGCTTTCGAATTGTGTGCGAATTCGGAAGCGAACTCATCTGTTTTTAAGTGAACTCAAAATCCGGTTCGGTCCGGATTCGGTGGGATGATGGCTACATGATAACAACTGTATTAGGCCCTAGCGGCTTCACAAACTTTCACATATCAATATGTAATAGTACAAAGTATTTCATATAATGTTCCCACTGCTGGGACACAGGCCTCTTCTCTTCGAGAAGGTTGGGTCGTAATCCACTACGCGGGTCCAGTGTAAATAAGAAATTATTTCACGAGTACCGTACATTCCGGCGTATAAATATTAAAAAAAAAACAAAATCAAAAGTCATTTATTCAAACTAGGCTAAAAATCAGCACTTTTTGAAGGTCAAAGTTACATAAGACAGTCCCCCAAAAACGCACACCCTTCACCACTTGCTAGTGCTTTAGCTGGGCAGAAAAAGTTAAAGAACAAACACCCCAGCATCAAAAAAATATACAATAAAAATAGTAACCTCCAGTGGGTTAATATTTTTGTATTTTTTTTTGGGAACTGAGTCCAAGACATAGCTTTTCGTACATTGGCTTTATCAAAGAATAAAACCACTGAACCTTAGAACAGTTCCATGTACACTTCTAACAGCAACATAATCTCTCAAAGAAAATTAAGGTCGCCGAGATCAAGAGATAAGATCATAATATCATAGAGGGTCATAGAGGGTAACTAAGAGATCGGAAACTATACGTGAGGGTCAATCGGACGGGAACCACTTGGTTATAACCGAATGACTAGGGTCCCTTGAAGCAGAGAGATGAAAATATAGTTAATTCGTATGCGATGTAGGTTGGGACCCTTGATATTAAACCAAGCATGTTGTGACCTTTCTGAAATACTAATTTGGGGGCACTGTCAGGGCTGTACTGTTTTGACATTAGAAAACTATCTAGGAATTTTTAGTTTTGGTATTTTTTATTTTTCAAAGGACATTGGGCACTATTATACACGCAAAAAAAATCGAAAAGATTTGGACTTGACATTAGGAAAGTATCTATCTCCAAATTATTGTTTGGTTATTTTTATTTTTCAAAGGACATTGGGCACTTTTTTACTCGCTTTTCGAAAATATGTGGAAAACAATGAAATCTGTATACAGGGTGAAATAGAATTCATGGGCAGTATTTTAAGGGGTCATTGTACTCATCATTATGAACAACTTTCACTATGGGAACAAATCTGGAATCTTGAAAAAAAAAACAGCTGTTCCCTACACTTTGACGAGTTATGTGAGTATAATGTTTTCAGGGACCCATATGGTGGTAACCTTATATGGGTCCCTTGTTGGCACATCTGAGCAGGCTCAGAAGAAGATGGCGAGACGAGTTTGACACTTACAGACAGGATTGGTCCACTAGCTCAAGATAGAGAGAAGTGGAAAGGTGGAAGGGAGGTTTTTGTCCTGCAGTGGAATAACCCAGGCTAAAATAAATAAATACTTGTAATTTTTTTTTTAAGTTAATATAAATATCTGTGGGAAGTATTAATTTGATTAAAATCGCTTTGAGCTCATTATTTTATAAGTAATTGATTGCAGGCACAAACACGCAGTAAGCGCCGGGACTAATGACCGATCCTTCACTGAAGTAATTAATTAATGTAACATCACATTCAGGCCTTGTTTCTCTGAAGGGTTAAACAGACATGTACAGAGGCCAGCACATCAAGTTACCACAATCTGTCAAATTTCTTTGATAGTATTTCAACTTTATTGCAAAGACATAAGGTTCATTTTTAATTGAGAAAATTTGACAGTTAGGGATAGCTTGATGTGCTGGCGTCTGTACAGTCACGAGCATTATATGTATTCACAAAAAATCATTCCAAGCGATTTTCTCGTGAAATACCGATAATTTTGACATAAGAGACCTATTTCATATTAATATGGGTTTCGAAATACTATGTCCATAGCCACAAAAAATTACAATAAATGCAAAAGAGAACAATAACTTTTTAAAGTTGCTCAGTGTAAGTGTGTAGTGTGTGTAGTGCTCCAGTCACGAGCACTAATATGTACATTTCTCTGTCAAATTTCTTTGATAGTTTGTCAACTTTATTACCAAACAATAAGGTTCATTTTCAATTGTGAAAATTTGACAGCTTGGTGTAGCTTGATGTGCTGGCGTCTGTACATATAGTACACCTACATTTCGCCAGTTACCTTTTAGTCCCACGAAATGAGAGGCGAGCCCGGCACAAATCCATAATCCGGACTGCTACTAAATGAAACATTCTTGAGAATAACACTGTGCCCGGGACCTCATGCTTAGTAGTAGCGGTTTCAACCACTGGACCTAAGAGACATTCTTAAATAATAATAATAATATCCTTACCTCCAACCTTTTATTTTGTAAATACATACATATTATAGATAGACAAACACCCAGACACGGAACAAATACTTGTAGGTCGTACAAACATTTGTTCCGTGCGGGAATCGAACTCGCGACATGCTACGCAGCAGTGAATCGCTCAACCACTGCGCCAACCGTGTCGTCAAATAATTAAAATAATTAATGCCTAGTCGAATTTGTTATTCGATCTTTATTATGTCCGGTTTATCTGTTCATTTTAACGGCACTATCGTAAATCCTTCCACGTTTTCTCAAATAAAAAATACGTTCAATAAAACTTCCAATATTCATTTTAATTTTAAAATTCCTTCACACAACAACGAAATCTGAACGATAGTACTCATTCCTCATTCAAAATCGTTCACTAATCAAATATGGAACGCTCCATTATGCGCCTTGAATTGTTCTGCGAATACGGAGCGGGGCGATTGAACGATGAACGACATCATTCATTCACTCGTTCAATGGCGGCCGAATCGAATGCTTGATTGGAAGTGACGTGACGTTACTCGGTGGAATGTAATGGCCTAACTTTTATGATTGATGTCCTGATTATCTTGTTTGCGGCAATTTTGGTTAATTAGTTACTTGGTTTTAGTAAAAGAATGTTAAGAAGGAGGCCTAAACGGGATCTTTCTTTTTCGTGTGGTAGTGACTAAATGGTGTCGAGAGTTTTTATGCTGGCCATAGGCCTCTGACCTAGCTTTACATACTATTGAGAAATCTCTCAGGCATGCCGGTTTCTTCACGATGTTTTCCTTCACTGATTTTTAAGTAAGTGATAATTATATAATACGCACATAAAAACGAAAAGTCAGAGGTGCGTGACTTGGGTTCGAACTCGAGACCTATGACTTGGCAGTTAGATGGTCACTCTACTAGGCTATCACTGCGGGACGGGATTAATTGTCTGTTTTACCGTTTTGTGATGTTATTTCGACAGCAGCAGTGGTGGCCTAGTGGTAACGGCCTCGACTTACGAGTTGTTAGTCGTGAGTTCGATCCCAGGCAGGCGCTTTACTTTGTGTTAATAATTTTATCACCACTGATCTCAAAACCGTGAAGGTAAAACAATCCACCATTATATGGTAAGCGGGATTGTCCGAAAGGGTTACCGCTACCCCGGAACATAAAGGGCTAAGGAAGGACATGGATGGGTTTTAGTCAGTAAGAGTCTGATACTCCCTTCCGCTCCACCCAGAGCGGGAGAAGTCATTGGATGATTTCCCAGCCTTAAAAAAACCACCATTAAATAATCAACTGGCATTTGAATTATTTTTCAATTATGTATTTTTTTCTTGTTGTCTTTTATATCACACTAAAATTATAAAGCTTAAAGTTTGTGAGTGAGTATGTCTGTATGTATGTGTGAGTTTGTATGGCTGTCCGACCTTCACGCTCAAACGGCTGAACGGACCTGGATGAAATTTGGCACTGTAGCTGTAGCTTTAAATAGAAAGAATTAGTTCAATTGAAATGAATTGCTCGTATTTCTCAATAAAACTTAGATACACACATCGAGGTAAATCAATTTTATGAGTACCCTAGAGTAATGGCATATAAAAAAAACACGTTATAAATAAAAATAATAATCACTAAACAAGTGCAAAAAAACAAAATATGATTTTTTTATTTATGTAATTACCTACTAGATTTTTTATTGGGGCGTTTCATCGAAATTTGTTCAGCTATTTTTGCGTCAACACGGAACAAACATCCATCTATCCATCCATCCATCCTCAAAAACTTTCGCGTTTATAATATTAGTAGGATATTAGTAAGATTGGAAACCTGCTAGGTACTTACGTATTTTAAAAACGTAAAAAACAAAAATCTAAATGTGTGTTGCGTCACCTTAATTACCTTGAAAAGGTACCTAACAGCACTAATGAGTTTTTAATGTTGCTAAATTACTATTTTTATGAGACCAGCCGTAATCATGTAAATTAACAAATAGTGCTCATACCCTACTTAAACTACCTAAAGTAAATGAAGAATTATGATACCTTAGTAACATCTTGCAGTTCATGGGATACTAGCTACTGCTAGCGGCTTCACCCGCGTGGAATCGGCAATGGAACGTATTACCGGGATAAAAATAAAGTAAAGGGGTGGCATGGAGAGTAGGAATTTGTATGAACAATTTGTCACGGGTTTTATTATTTATGTAAATAAAACTAGCTTCTGACAGTGGCTTCACCCGCCCCAGGAACTTACTATCGGGATAAAAAGCCGTTTGAGCGTGAAGAAAAGACAAACATACACACTCACTCACAAACTTTCGCCTTTATAATATTAGTGTGATTCTTGAGGTACCTACCTTTTGCTTTCGTTATCCTATTATCCTACTAATATTATAAACTTGGATTTGTGCCCGGTTGATGGCAATAGCTCGCCCCCTATTACATAGGACTTACTAACATAACTGGCAAAATGTGGATGCGCTTTGGAAATATTATGCTCAAAAGTTAGACAGTCGGCCGATTCTGTAATGATCTTACCGTGAAAACGTAGGTGAAGTGAGCTCAAAGTCAAAGTCAAAGTCAAATCATTTATTTCAAATAGGCACAAGTAAGGCACTTTTGAACGTCAAAATGAACAAGAAATAGAATTGATTCTAGTCGCCCCTTCCAAAAGGTAGTTTCGTGTGGAGAAGAATGGGCAAGAAACTCCTGTCGGTCTACGTAATGCTAGGGATTGACACTATTGACAGCTCAGTTTAAACTCACTTTACCAACGTAATAACGGTGAGATGGTTACAGAATAGCACCACAGTACCGGTTATGGGCGTAGCCTTCGTAGCTTCGTAGAAGCGTAGCGGGGTATGAGCGTAGCAGTGTCGCGTAGCCACTTGGTTGAGAGGAACATAAACTTTAATAGCTCGTTTCCTATAACTTATTTCTTTGTGTTTTATAGCTTGTCAACACGTGTCACACCTCAACACCTACCTACCTATATTGCTATTCTGCAAAGTTTGCTTTGAACCTCATTTAAGTGACAACACACAATTCAAAAGCAAACTCAATTGTTTTTATGGTAAATCATCGCGGATTCAGAACGAGACATCGTTCGAATTTCGAAGTCATGTTTATAGTACTTGATTAATATCAAAATGAAACAAAAGAAAAATAAGTATTCTATTTTTAAAATTATATTATCCTTATACTTTTCTTAGCCTGTGTAACAGTTTAAAAAATATTTCGACACGCATTTTTTTTTTTAAGTAATCCGTAGATTGTATCGAGGTGGCGCAAGAGAAAGATGTCTGCAAGGATTTGGGGGAGGCCTTTGCTCAGCGGTAGGATCGTGTAGGCTAAATAAAAAAAACATGTTACGTTGACACGCTGTGCTAAAATGTGGCACGACGTCACTCCTATATAATTTTTTTACTAGTTACGCGCTGCTTATATACTAGTTTTAGTATATATGTACGTAGCCCTTTCCCCAACTTTAATGCGTTCTAACTAAGTATTTTTTATGAATATGATGCCTATCCATTTTCCTAGACCTCAAAAAAGCTTTTGACACCGTCTCTGTCCCTATCCTAGTGAACAAATTAGAAAAAGTCGGAATAAGAGGTTACTGCACTCAGCCTGCTCAGGGATTACCTTTCTAACAGAAAGCAAAAAGTAAAAATAGGACAATACACTAGCGACGAAGCAGAAGTAACATACGGTGTACCACAGGGCAGTGTTTTAGGACCTACTTTGTTTTTAATATACATCAACGACTTGTGCAATATTAAATTAACAAACGCCAGGGTATTTGCATACGCCGATGATACTGCTATTGTATTTGCTGGTAATTCTTGGCAAGATGTTAAACTGAGTGCAGAGGTAGGTATTGCCCATGTAGCTGAATGGCTGAAATACAACTTACTAACATTTAACACAACCAAGACTAACTACTTATGTTTTAGTGTTAGTAACCGGACACAGCCCAGTGAAGACCTATATTTGAGAGTACACACATGCGGAGATATAAACAGCATAGGCTGTAATTGCACATGCCTAAATAGAGTCTCTAAGACGAAATACCTGGGCGTGATTCTTGACCAGTTTCTGTCTTGGTATCCTCATCTTGAGCAGGTGACTGCCAGGGTTAGAAAGCTTACTTGGATCTTCAAAACACTAAGACACGTGGCCCCAACTAAAATGTTGAGGAGTGATAAGCGACCTAGAAACCTCCTTAACGACATCTATTTTGCTCTAGCACAGTCCGTCCTTCTATATTGTATCCCCATCTTGGGTGGCGCTGCTAAAACTAGATTTTTGGACGTGGAACGTGCTCAACGAGCACTTATAAAGGTTATGTATTTTAAAAATAAAAGATATTCTACTAAAAACCTATACGAAATCAGCAACTTACTCTCAGTCAGAAAACTGTACATAACCCAAACGGTTCTAAAAAAACATAAAACCCTCCCTTATCGTATGAATAAGAAACACAAAAGGAGAAAGGATATTATTGCAGTTGTTCCCCAATGTAAAACCAAATTTAGTAGCAGACAATTTTACCATCTTTCAGCTCAAATATACAACAGGATTAATAAATACATATATGTACACAATAAAAACAAACACGACTGTAAAAAAACGATAACAAATTGGATTAGGTATCTTAGTTATGAGGATACGGAAGCTCTTCTGGTTTATCATGAGTAAATTATTCACACACTATTACGAAACACACCTCACTCTACACCACACACTATACTACACCCCACCACACCTCACCTCACCTCACCACACCACACCACACCACACCACACCACACCAAACCACACCACACGACACCACACCACACCACACCACACCACACCACACCACACCACACCACACCACACCACTCCACACACCACACCACACCACATCACACCACACCACACCACACCACATCACACTGCACCACACCACATTCTGCACCACACCACACCGCACATTCTCATCAACTCACACCAAACCACACTACATCGTACACTAACAGCACACTTAACAAATGCACACCACGCTTCAATGTTACATACTCAAGATATTAGATTAAATAATAACAATATGCTGTAATATTATGTAACTTATATCTAAGATATGGAGGAGTGGAGTCTCCTAACACAAGCATTGTTTGCCTAAAAGGAGGCTCCAAACACAATTAATTGTATGAAGCATTTTGTTTTAAATAAAGATTATTATTATTATGATAAAGTAAAAATACTTGTCTAATATTTTTTATTATCTGCAAGACGGTCTAAATACATATTATATTTTTTATCCTGTCATCATCCCTATTTTTTAATAATCCAGCTGACGGACTAAAAAAAAATTTAAGCCATCATCCCTAACGACTATGACAGCATGTCTTACTCTGCCGGGTACATAACGTGACGGCGAGATGTTTACCAGACTAAGTAAAATTAAAGCAATCTATTGCCTCGGGGACAGCCAATTTACTTCTACTGCTGTAGGGTTGGCAATGAGTCGATTTTACAAAAATATTTTTCTAATAGATAAATAAAATACTTTTTATTTTGTACTAGCTTCCGCTCGCGGCTTCGCCCGCATAATATGTCGACAAATTATACACATAAACCTTCCTCTCGAATCACTCTATCTATTAAAAAAACTGCATCAAAATCCGTTTTGTAGTTTTAAAGATCTAAGCATATATACAGACATTAGGACGCGGTTTTTTTTTTTTTTGTGAATGGCATCTCGCAGTTCAACCATAGGGTTGTCTACTGCTTAACCGGGCTTGCCTGTGGCTGCCACAAAAGAATTGTAGCCTCCAGCCAGGGCTTAATAAAAACTAAACCTAACTTACAAAACTAAGCGACTACACGCTAAGGGCACCCCCTGCGGGGTTCGGACCTCGGCTTAGGGCGTCGCTGGGGGGGACAGCAAGGGACAGCTGGATCGGGGGTTTTTAAAACTACTGGCTCAGCGGCAACGCGGGCTGGCTCGAGCAAGGGTCGGGGGGATGAGAGTGGACAGGGTCGTCGCGACGGGCCTCGACGGCG
This sequence comes from Hyppa rectilinea, assembly GCA_951799385.1. NCBI lineage: Eukaryota > Metazoa > Arthropoda > Insecta > Lepidoptera > Noctuidae > Hyppa > Hyppa rectilinea. The sequence goes on from OX637325.1 coordinate 8,783,983, forward strand.
AGGACGGAACGACGGAAATTTGTGTCTGTGTGCTAATCTAACAGTGCTAGTAGCCGGGCTGCTCTCCTGGAGGAGAGTGGTGGCATCGTCGGGGGCAATGAGGGTATGCCGTGGACGGCGAACCTTACTAATGCGGGACGGGGTGTATCGGGAGGCGGCCGCAATCAGGGGATTGCCGTGCTTTATGGCAGTGTCAAAGAAACGCTTCGAGAGGCGTTTCATGATGTTTCATGACTGCTGAACTGTGGGGAGTTTAAAATCTACATGAAGGTCCATGTTACGGACGTAAAAGGGAGCTCCTGAGACCCTACGGAGGAACCGGTTTTGAAGTGTCTGCATTCGATGCAGATACTTGGGTTATTAGGACGCGGGAAGCGACTTTGCTTTATATCATGTAGTGATGTGCCAGCACATCAAGTTACGCCTATCTGTCAAGTCATTTCATTTAATTTCATTTAAATATTTTTCATTGTGTTGATTATAAATGCAATTAACATACAAATACAAAGAACTCTGAATTATTAAATAACATTCTAGTTGAAATTTAAGTACAGTGCTAAACAGTTTTATATACAATGTCAAAATTTAAGGATTCTAATTTAATTAATAATTGGACAGACTAAGTGAGGAACTTTATTGAGAGCAAGGTCAAATGTGACCCTCAGGCAGAATTTAATTTCCCTTCCACATAATGAAAACAAAAAAAGTCATTTATTTAAATTAGTCTGAAAATCACCACTTTTTGAAGGTCAAAGTTACATCAGACAGTCCCCTAAAAACGACCACCCTTCACCACTTCCTAGTGATTTAGCTGGGAAGAAGAAGGGGCGTAACAAAATGCCCAGCAAAAAAAAAAAAAACTGTGTGCCTTCAAAGCAAAAGTAAACATGGACTTTTGAGCGCTCTCCTCCATCATAGACCTCACCCATCGCTTCTATCAGACGTGATCGAGGTCAAAAGCGAGCCCATTTAGCAATATAAAAATAAAAAAGATAATGCTACACTTGACGTATAGCCAGTTTTATCTCTTCCCCTTCATTTCATGTTCTTTCTTTACGTTTTGGTTTACGACCTTCCGTTAGAATATTACAATTCGTTTTATTTTTGCAGTTACTTACTTAGTGAATCTATTGAAAATAATAAAGTTTATTTTCTTCTTTCGTTTTTTCATTAACGTTAACGCCAACGAAAAGATCAAATTGTGTGGAGCTGACATTTGCAGTTACGTGACATCTCTAAAACTAATGTCAACTACATACAATTTGATCTTCCCGTTGGCGTTAACACGTATAAGAAAGTCACAGGTTCTTTAACGATTTCGAAATTAGATAAATCCGAAATGTATGGAATTGGGATAAGCATTCGGAATGTCCCGTGATCAATCATTTTCGATCGCTAACTGCTAGACATTGTTAAATTGTGAAACGAAACTCGATCAATAGTCCCATGCAAAATGCGTTTTTGCACTTGTATGCCCATATACGTACAGTTGACAAGTGACGTTCTTGACAATCCGAATCGCTGAGATAACGTATTGTTCGATCAACAATTTTCGAAATCGAATCGACACGGAGCGATTGACACTTGTCTAGGTCCTCAGATCATTTTGGAGCGTAGACGAACATTTTGCTGTCGACTTTTTTTTTCTTATCAGGGATTTGGTCATAAACTGTGATAATAAGAAGGTAAAGTCAGCAGAAGTGATGAGCATCGGTTTTATATAAAGAAAAAAAACACTTGTCACACAAATGTAATAACAACCACTCAGGTCGATGGATCAGGTTAAGTAGCGCTTGCCGCGGTCGGTCTGCAGATGGGTGATCATCTTAATGACTTCGAGACTCGGACAGCAGATTAAACCGTTGGTCTCAGCTGTCATTCGTAGATTTTTGTTAATCATTACAGGTAGTCCCCTAAACTCTGACTACCAGTTGTGCCAATGGACATCGTATTACCTTGTGACTGGGCTGTGGTTCAAGGCTAGGCATATCTATCAAGTCTGTGGAGGAACGCCAACTTATTGAATTTTGTGGCTGTATGATTTTGATTCTAGTTAAAAGTGTATCTTTGTCTTGTAGGTATTAGCACTTAAAAGTACTTTGTTACTTTCTGTAGATCTTCTTCTTCCTTTTTCGTGTGGTAAGTGACTAACCTGGTGTCGGTTTTTAGTAGTTTTTATGCTGCCCATGAGCCTCTGACTTAGCTTCACATGCTGTTGAGAAATATCTCTCAGACATGCTGGTTTCTTCACGATTTTTTCCTATACCGGTTTTCTAAGCAAGTGATAATTATACACTTATAATGTACTTATTTATGTACGTACTCCGTTAGTACTGTGAAGGTTAGAGGGACCTTCACTTAGGGGGCTCAGTGGTAGAGCTTTGTGTAGTGTGTTGTTGGAATTTCTATCCTATAATATGCAAAGACACGGGTAGCAGTTATTAAATTATATTGCTTTTATGGAATACATGCATCAAGCACTGATGGACTCCTCTTTTCTTTTTTATAAAACCTAATAAACTATTCTACTTTTTTAAAGTTCGAATGCTGTCAGTTATATTCTAACCAGCCAGGCTGTTTAAGGTTGATGTTCCAGGGTAGCCCGCGAAATTCAAATTTTCTTAAGTTTTTTGCAATTTGCAGGCCAGTGATAGGTTGTATGTTGATGAACATTTGATTCGCGGCTGTAAGACGTATGTAGTTACAGAATTATAATCATCAAAATCATTAATACAACCCTCCGAGCTCATAAAGGTGTAAAAATGACTTTTTACAAGGTCAAAGTCATTCCGGAACCTTTATGAGCTCGGAGGGTTGTATTAATGCAAAAAACTTAAGAAAATTTGAATTTCGCGGGCTGGTTGGAGGATTCACCTTAAGTTCCACGAGGTTTCACGTAAGCTCTATAGTACCACGAAAAAGTTAGCCATAGTCATAGTCTTCATAAACAATTATTTGTATCTGAAATTACACATTTAAAATAATAATAAAAAATACAGATGCATTAAAAAAAAGTTATAGATTCGTTAAACAAGATAAATAGATTGCGTCAATAATTCGGACAAAATAAAATGCCACTGAAAAAGTTACAAAAAATATTAACAAAACGTTTTTGTGCGACAGCCCTAAGCTGCAACGCGGACACCGGGTCAATTCCGTCGTTTACTTATATTTTAATAAAACTCTGCAGACGTAGAAATTTCATCTTATTAGCACACTCACACAAATATACAGAATTTATGTAATAAAGCTGACCTACATACATGTTTGGTTAGAATGTTTTATGTGTGTATTCGTTAGAGTATTTATAAATAACTATATAATAATAATAATTATAATTTATTCAAAAAAGTAAAGTGGTAGAATACAAAAATAAAAACTTAGGAAAAACAATTGGTAACATAATGTTAAATATGCCTGCACTGGGATATACCTGTGTGAACTAGCTGCCGCCAGCGGCTTCGCCTGCGTAGAGGTCGGAAATTATCCCAAAGGATCGTACTACCCGGATAAAAAGTATCCTATGTGTTAATCCAGGTCATAAACTACCTCTGTGCCAAATTTCATCCAGATCCGTTCAGCCGTTTGAGCGTAAAAGACGGACAAACATACAAACTCACACACACACACTCACTCACAAACTTTCGCCTTTATAATATTAGTGTGATATATAAGTATATCGCCTTTATAATATAAGCATGATCATTTAAAAAATCGAATACTTTCATAGGTACAGATAACTCGTATGGGACCCTGTTAGTCTGCTGTTAAGGTCGATGTTCAGGTCAAAGTGTTATTTGGGTTTTTTATAGTGGTCTATTTAAAAGTCAGCTGTCGACTCAAAAAAAAGAATAAGCCCGCAGTTAGCTTTCGTGGCTGATTTAATATAATATAATATAATAATATCCTTGGACATTTCACACAACGCCATATCGTCCCAAGTTAAGCAACCTAATGCTTGTGTTATGGTAACGAGATGGCTGATAAACTACTTATATACATTTTTTTTTGTAAATACATACATATTATAGATAGAAAAACACCCAGACCCGTTACAAATACTTGCAGGTCGTACAAATTTGTTCCGTGCGGGAATCGAACCCGCGACATGCTGCGCAGCAGTCAATCGCTCGACCACTGCGCCAACCGTGTCGTCGTGATTTGTGGTGATAGTCCCCCGGGTCACCCCCTTTTTTCAGGCCTGTGGACGGTGAGTAATGGGTAACTCACCGTCCGATCAAGACCAGGGCTGTGCCGGACGACGCTTCAAAGAGATGTCAGCTTATGAAGGGGCTGAAACCGAAACCTACCTGGTAAGCGGGATTGTCCGAAAGAGTTTTTGCTACCCCGGAATATAAAGGGACTAAGGAAGGAACATAGATGGGTTTTAGCCAGTAAGAGTCTGACACTCCTTCCGCTCTGGGTGGAGAAGAAGTCATTTGATGATTTCCCAACCTCAAAAAAAAAACCACTATTTCATGGGACTTAAACATTGGTTGTGACATTATTCTGCCTACTTCTTAGGGCAATTCACACGATGATATGCGATGTCATTGTTACGTCTTATATCCGTACTGTGTTGAGTGTGAGCAGTGGTAACTGCGATTTACGAGTTATATTTGTTCGCGATTTTAGGTCTGTTCCCATAGTTAAAGTTGTTCATATTGATGAGTACAATGACCCTTAAACTATTGCCCATGAATTCAAATTCAACCTACAGGAGGTTCGAACCCAGACTGGCCCTTTACTTTAAATGGTTTTGTCACTACTTTTCTCAAAAACGGTGAAGGAAAACATCGTGAGGAAATCGGAGTGCCATACAACCAAAAATTCTGAGACATGTGCCATCTTCCATCCTGCACTGGGCCTGCGTGGTGGATTACGGCCCACTGTATCTCATAGAGAGGAGGCCAGTTTCCCAGCAGTGGAAACGTTATAGGCTGATCATGATATGCTTAACCTATGTATGTGTGGACATTTATATTCCGATCATACTTCAATCCTTTCCCAGTCTACAAAACTCTACTCCAACAACTTTGAACCTTAAAACAAATACTTTTAAGAACTAAATTAATAAGTACGTAAAACACCGTCTGGTTAAGCAATAACATGTTCCGAACGAACGTGATGTCGTCAAAGGCAAAGTCGGGACTTCATACGACTTCATGGACTTTTAAAGTTGCTGTTCAATGGCGCGTCTTTAGTATCTATAAAGTGCTGGGAGCTGTAAAGGGTAAAGAGTCATATGAAAACTTGAGTGTGCAGCCATTTTGTATTTCAGGATAAAGGATACAGGGAGCCGACTACCTCTTATTCACCGAAAGGGTTACCGCTACCCCGGAACATAAAGGGCTACGGAAGGAACATGGATGGGTTTTAGTCAGTAAGAGTCTGACACTCCCTTCACCCAGAGTGGGAGAAGTCATTGGATGATTACCACCCTCAAAAAAAAGGGGTATGCGCAAAGTTAGCCTGCGGAATTCAAATTCGCATAAGTATTTTGCAATTTGCATATCACTGTCAAGTTATATGTTGATACAAATATTCGTGGCCGAAACAAGTCTTATTTTTAGTCAAGGTCGAACTAACTCTATATTTATACACATAATATTTACAAACCTAACTAGAAAGACTCAAAATATTAATAATAACTATGTACAAGTATATAAAACCGGCGCGAAAAAATCAAAGGGCATCAAAAACTTTGTCCACATCGCTGTCAACAAGAAAAATTCACAAAAGACTGGCAGCATTGCCGCGTTGCATCGTAATGCTGATTCTTTAACCAAAATAGACCAGTCCTCTGGTCACGTGAAGGGTCGACCAGCCGCTTGGCCATGTTTCGAGAGACATAGTGGGCACTCGGACCCCATGACCCTAGAGTAACAAGTGTTTTCAATATTATAATCATTAAAATAATAAAACAAGAATTGCCCACCGATTTCATAAAATATTCATTCCATACCGTAATATGAAGTTAGAGGATTGTATTGATGATTTTAATTATTATACATATGTCTATAGATAGGTACGTATAAGCTACGGCCGGGAATCTTTTTTTTTTTTTACAATATTCAAAAAACGGAAGAAAATTTGAATTTTGTGAGCTACCCAGGCGCATTCACCTTACGCAGTAATACTTAATATTATGAATTAGAAAGTAACTCTACGTGTCTGTCACCTTTTTACGTCTGAACCGCTGAACAGCTTTCAATAAAATTTGGCAGATAGATAGATTGCATCCTGGGGAAGGACATAGGCTACTCTTTGTCTTAAAAATATCCCTAAATTTCGATATGACCGAACTCCACGCGGACGAAGTCGTGGGCTTTTTTTTTGAGGGTGGTTAATCATCAAATGACCCCTCCCGCTCTGGGTGGAGCGGAAGGGAGTGTCAGACTCTTACTGACTAAAACCCATTTATGTTCCTTCCTTAGCCCTTTATGTTCCGGGGTAGCGGTAACCCTTTCGGACAATCCCGCTTACCCGGCAGAGGTCGTTGGCTTAAGCTAGTATTTTAATACGTCATGTCCTGTATAGCTCCGTCTCATTCTTACACTGAATTAATATTTAAAAAGGTAATACTGCTATAAGCGGGGCTGGTTCAGGTCCTGTATACTTACTGGTGCATAGTAAGTGTAAAATTTTAATGGTGTTGTTAAAGTGATATTGCGGGTTAGTTCTATAAGATAGTGTAGTAACTAGAGGATTATGCACACGGAGCATTAAAACCGAAGTATTTTAGAGGCATGAGTTCTTAATCTAAAACTTCTAGTGCCATTTTTACGGCCAGCCAATGTAAATTCACATCACACTAATATTATAAAGGCGAAAGTTTGTGAGTGTGTGTGTTTGTATGTTTGTCATATCTGGATCTGGATAAAACTTGACACACAGGTAGTTTATGACCTTTTATCCTGGTAGAACTTTTCATTTGGATAATTTCCTACATCCACGCGGGCCAAGGCACTAGCAGCAGGTATATTATTATCTAGGAAATGTATATCTTAATGCATTATAATTTAACTAGCTGTTCCCGCACGGTTTTACCCACTGCTCGGCTCCTATTGGTCGTAGCGTGATGTTACATAGCCTATAGCCTTCCTCGATAAATGAACTATCCAACACAAAAAGATTTTTACAATTCGAACCAGTAGTTCCAGAGATTAGCGCGTTCAAACAAACAAACAAACTCTTCAGCTTTATAATATTAGTATAGATAATCTCTTCCGTGTCTCGGAAAGCGCGCTAAACCGTTTGGTCCCGGTAGTAATTTGTAGATCTTTGACAGCTGTTACGGCTCAGCAGTCTATCCAAGGGGTATCGTGAAACCCATGGACTAGGTTGTGGAGGTCAGATAGGCATTCCTCCTTATAAAGTACTGGTATTCAGCAAACCCGATAGTTAGACTGGAAGACGACCCCAACATAGTTAGGAAAAGGTTAGGCAGATTGATTGAGTTTGAGTTCATAGAATTTATTCAGACGGTGGTCATGTCAAGATCAATATCAAAACATCAAAATCGATTTCCACAAAATCCACCACAGCCGCGAAAACTTAGACAATTTCAACTGAAACTCAGGGTATGCAATAAACTAAGTTTAGTGACAAAGTAACGGTCGACTTGACACGGATTGATTAAAGTTACGCTCCAATGGATACTGGAAGCTACGTGAGTGAATGTACTATATTTAGGATCCCTTGACCCTTGGCTTGGATGGGGGATTTCTGTGGTTGCATTTGGAATGGACCTGGGTGTTTGTCCATTACGAGTATCGAAACGATGAAATTATTTTTAAAGTGAAACTTTTATTACATCGTCTCAAACTTTTTCGTCTGTGTATTGCATGTCGCGTGATGGTCGGCCGCGGAGTAGGGATAAAGTGAAAGGCGCTCGTCAGAGCAGCCAAGGACAATATTTTTGCATACTGGACTGATTTACCTCGTTGGTCCAGTGCTCGCAAGTACTGCTGAGCATGAGGCCTTCGATTCCCAGGTAGGGCAAAGTGTTATTGGAGTTCTTTTTCTTTTTGTGTGGTTAGTGATTAACCTGGTGTCAGAGTTTTATGCTACCCATGGGCCTCTGACTTAGCTTCACATGCTGTTGAGAAATATCTCTCAGATATACTGGTTTCCTCACGATGTTTTCCTTCACGGAATGTAAGCAAGTAATAATTATACAATACGCACATCAATCCGTAGAATCAGAGGTGTGCCTTGGGTTCAAACTCGAGTTATTGGGGTTTTCAAAAGGAATTTCTCAGTAGTAGCCGGAGTTTGGAATTGGGCTCAGTTGATGGCAAAACTACATTCAAACAGACAGAGATGACGCTGACATTTCCTGGCTAACTGATCTTGATAAGTGATCATTTGATGAAATATTATCAAGGTTACATGATTAATCTTGAGCATGAAATGTACAGTCGCGTTCTGAAAATCCTTATTACCTTATGGTTTATAAATGCGTGTATACATTATTACCCAGCTCGATTCAGTCAGTCAGTCATTCCAGTTCATTATTGAACATAATAAGTCGATGTAGATTTATTTTGTCTATTTACGGTAGTGCGCAATGTTACACACACAAATCATTGACATTGTAATTGTGCTCATCGTGGAAAAAATTAAAGTGAAGTTTTCGTTAAAACACGACATAATATGTTTGAAATTAAGCCTTCATTATTTCCGTAGCCAGAAGGTTCTGAGGTCTTGTCCATTACACAAAAATGTATTATAATATTGGGACGAACAAGTGACTCACGGCTACTTCAAGGGTTGTACAGACGCCAGCACATCAAGCTATCCCTAACTGTCAAATTTTCTCAATTAAAAATGAACCTTATGTCTTTGCAATAAAGTTTAAATACTATCAAAGAAATTTGACAGATTGTGGTAACTTGATGTGCTGACCTCTGTACTCATGAACCTTTGTTATCAAAGCTGTCATATCCCATGGCGATAAAACCCATATAAAGCACACACCATAAAACAATGACAACCCCATACTTTTCCACCCATTAATCACTTATAAAACATCCTCTTGACATTCCCGCCCTTAATTTGTTTTAAAATACCGACGCCATTACGATATAACCGCCAAAAAAAGATGGCGGTCGAAATTAAAAACAACATTTCGTAAATCGAATTTGATGAATACGGACGATCAAAATCACTTTTTTCGATCGCCCACGGGTGTTGTAACTGTGACAAGGAGGTCAAATGTCTAAAAAAAGTGCCATTATTAAGCTTTATTATTTTTAAAAGAATGGAACGCAGTGTAAAAAATAACAGTGTGGTAATTCGAATTGGAATTACTCGTGACTTTTGTTGGATGGGTAATTTTTTTGAATGATTTGACATGTTTTTTGGCCGCACGTCAGTGGTAAATGCGTACAAAATATAAGCTGACCTTTTATTATACTGAAACTCCATATTAAAAGTAATAAAACTTGCTGAAACTACTTCATTTCATATTCATTTCACGGTACGTTATTATACGATACGGTATTTCATCAAATATAATTTGAAATACAAGCATTGATTCATTTAAACTATCCATCACACATGAACATGTATTTCTTCCATGAAGACTTGCAATTACTGACAGTTTTGTCTCGATTTGTTCGTTTTTGATGAACACACACGAAACAAATGCGACTCGATTCAACACGACTTCGATTTGACTCGTTTTATGACAGGCTTATTATAACTTTGATGCCTGTAATTTTTGAAGGTTCAATTACGTATTTTTTTTTTTTTTGGTGAGATAGTGGTCAAAAGCGTCAAGCGCAAATCACATAATTAACTAAAAATTAACGATGATAAAAATTCATTTAGCGCTAAATGCGTTTAGTGATTTGTGGTTCCATTGAGCATTTTTTTGAGGGTGGGAAATCATTGAATGCCTCCTCCCGCTCTGGGCGGAACGGAAGACACTTCAGGCTCTTACTGACTAAAACCCATCCATGGTCTTTCCTTTGTCCTTTATATTCCGGGGTAGCGGTTACCCTTACGGACAATCCCGCTGAGGTATACCTATTATGATAGTGACACTACGCCAGTTTCATTTGAGTCCCAGGAGGCGAGCCCATACCATCAGCCGGGCACAGATCCAAACTTCGGCCTGCTGCTAAGAAGTTCCAGATGGTCAATCTTAAGAACTAGGTACAGAAGCCAGCACATCAAGCTACCCGAATCTGTCAAATTTCTTTGATAGATTGTCAACTTTATTACAAACGAGTAAGGTTCATGTTCAATTGGGAATATTTGACAGTTTGGGATAGCTTGATGTGCTGGCGTCTGTAGATAAAACTATAAAACAATGAGGCAGTAAACATATTTTACCTTCTTATATAACTCCCTTAGCATCTGCGCTCTTAGTCCTTAAATTCATTTAAATAAAACAAGCAACGTTTCACAACAATTGCAAAATCACAGCTTCATCACTTCCCAGACTTAATTCAAATTATCCAGTCGACTACTTTACCTCTATGTCAAAGAAACAAGCAAAAAGCTGCATTCAGCTCTAGCTCATTGGCAAAGCATTCAAGCGTCTAATGCGATTTAGCGAAAAAGTGCTGCAAGTTACAAAGACTTGCACTTAATCCTTGGAAATCTATGGTAATTTGTTTGGACAATCGCGTAAAAAACTTCGACGCTAGCAGACTGGAGTAAATTGCGTTAGTCCGTGCAATTGATGCCGAAGAAATGTTTTGTGTGACTGTACTAATGTACTTTTTATTACTTTCTTTTAGTTTCAGATTATCGTGTTAACAACTTTAGTTGTTAACCTACAAAGTTTTCTTTTATTTGATCTCGGTTGTATTTTTTTACGATCTAAGTGATTGGAGACTTTTAAATTATTGAACAGTGACTTAGCATCTATAATGTTAGTTTAAAGGTACAAAGTATAAGCGGGATTGTTCGAAAGGGTTACCGTTACCCCGGAACATAAATGGTTTAGGAAGGAATATGGATGGGTTTCAGTCAGTAAGAGACACTTCATTTGACGGTCATTTGATGATTTCCCACCCTCAAAAAAAAAAGGGGAAAAAGCAAAGCATTTTTGGCGCGTAGCCAACATTGGAACGGACACCGCCATTTTGTTTTTAATCGACTTCCAAAAAGGAAGATGGTTCTACATTCGTCTGTATGTTTATTTTTATGTATATTCATCAATAATTATATTCTTCGATTGTGGACCGATTTAAAAAATCTTCTATCAGAGAAGATTTTTATTTTTATTAGCTTCAAATGGGTTTTTGAGATACTTTCAATAATACATAATCATAGCTTTCTGTCACTGGTTTACATATCTAATAGTAATATGAGAATTAGTGTGGGGACTGTGGGGTAGGTACAAAGGCCAGCACACCAAGTTACCCCAATCTGTCAAAATTCATTGAGAGTTTTTCAACTTTATTACAAAGTTATAAGGTTCATTTTCAATTGGAAAAATTCGACAGTTTGGGATAGCTTGATGTGCTGGCGTCTGTACCTACTTTAACTAATAAATGAAAATAAAATGGTCTAGATTTCATCTCGACGATCAACTTCACTACATAGTATAAAACAAAGTCGCTTTCTCTGTCCCTATGTGTGCTTAAATCTTTAAAACTACGCAACGGATTTTGATGCGGTTTTTTTTAATAGATAGTGTGATTAAAAAGAAGGTTTATGTGCATAATTTGTCGACATATTATGCGAACGAAGCCGCGGGCGGAAGATAGTTTCAAATAAACCAATTACAAGCACTTTTAAATTGTCAAGGGGTCGGTCAGTCAGAAAGATGAAGCTAGTTGCCGATTCCAAAGCAGTAGGTCCCTATGGAGAAGAACGGGCAACAAACTCCATGGACACTCTTTTAAACCAAAATATGTTTACAAAAACTGAGTTACATCATTCATGTTGAAATATACACATGAGAACGATGCAGAACTTAAAAAAGCGTCCACAATTACAAGATTTAAATACAATTCGGCACCCGTCGTCGACTGGCTTGTAGAGGTCATATGTAGGCAGTATTCATCTGCATGTAGACCAGAAACCGACCCCAACATCGTTGGGACACATTATTCGGGTGAAGCCGCGGGCGGAAGCTAGTTTACAAATAAAAAATAGCTTTTTAACTCAAAGACAATAAGTATTCTATATTGTTCAAAATGAATACTTAAGCATTTGTTTTTCTTGTTACAGGTCTAATCTGCGACGATCAAGTTCTAAGCTAAAAGGTAAGACAATTTAAGTCATTGACTGCCACGCAGCAGACACAATAGAAAAACTATTGTTCGCGGCTCACCGGTGACCGCGTTGGCGCTCAACGTGTTAACTAAGTTTAAATTAATGTGTTTCCTGACAGCAGTGATAGCCTAGTGGTGAGACCGTCGGACTGCCAAGTCTTAGGTCTCTTGTTCGAACCCCAGGGCTCTAAACCTCTAATTTTTCGGATTCATGTGCGTATTGTATAATTATCGTGAAGGATAACGGTGGAGGAAAACATCGTGAGCATCTTGTGGCATGCCTTTTTTTTTTTTAAGGCTGGGAAATCATCCAATGACTGCTCCCGCTCTGGGTGGAGCGGAAGGGAGTGTCAGACTCTTACTGACTAAAACCCATCCATGTTCCTTCCGTAGCCCTTTATGTTCCGGGGTAGCGGTAACCTTTTCGGACAATCCCGCTTACCCGGCAGGCTTGGCCGAGAGATATTTCTTAACAGCGTGTGAAGCTGAGTCAGAGGCCCATGAGCAGGCATTTTTAAGTTAGTGATAATTATACAATACGCACATGAATTAATAAATCGTTAGTAGTTCGGTAATCGGTAGTAGTTAGTCAATTGCTTCATATGTTTGAAAAATTTGTCTGCCGTAAAAGCAAAGCATTTTTGGCGCGTAGCCAACATTACAACTGACGCCGCCATTTTGTTTTAAATCGACTTCCAAAAAGGAAGAAGGTTTTACATTCGTCTGTAGTAGTATTTTTATGTATATATGGTCGTAAGTCTTGAGGTTCGATTCCCGGGTCGGGCAAAATTCTTATTGTGTTTTTCCATCAGGGAATTCTCGGTCCGAAGTCTGGATGAGCGCCCTATTGATGGCAATAGGCTAGAAACATAACTGGCGAAATGCGAGTATACTATAGGTACACCTCTGCCTAGCCCTTCGGGGAACACAGTCGTGATATTTGTAATCTATACTAATATTATAAAGCTGAAGAGTTTGTTTGTTTGAACGCGGTAATCTGTGGAACTACTGGTCCGAATAGAAAAATTATTTTTGTGTTGGATAGTCAATTTATCGAGGAAGGATATAGGCTATTTAACATCACGCTACGACCAATAGGAGCCGAGCAGCGGGTGAGCAGCTAGTGTCATCGTGTTACGCAATGGGGGTGTTGACAGGGTAAACAAAGAAAAAATTATTTTTAGTCCATCAGTCAGATAATAAAAAAATATCAGGCACATTTTTGCTTTTTCATAATATAAAAATACTTAGAAAATACGCATTAATGTTTGGGAGTGGGGGCTTGCTACGTCACAATTTAGTATAAAATCTATAAAGAAGTGACGCCATGCCACATTTTAACACAATGTATCGACGAAATCTTTTGGTTAAGCGAAAATATTTTTTGATAATCTAGCTGATAGACTAAAACATAAACCTTAGTCATTATATAATTATCTTGCCTAACTCCATATAAGTTCTATCGCATATCGTTAAACAGTTAAAAACTGTAAACATACATAAACTACTTCTTATCTAAAGAGAATGATATTTTGTCCTTTTTATACCCAATTACCCTACTAATTCACACAAAAACATTGTACTTACCCCTATAAACTTTGCAGAACAAACACATTATCCTTTTGTATACATAATATATTATTAAACACTTTTAACAAGCTCCCAGTAACCTAAAAACAAAGTTTCTCGTCCTTCGTAAAATATTAAGAGAGGGTTGTCGGAAAATATACTTTAACTTCTTTATAAAAGAGTCGTGTTTTGGTTTTTATTTTATATTTTCTCGATCTACTGCTAACCTAAGAATAATGTATTAATAGGTTGTACTGGTCGATAACGAGATGTTTAACAGAAACTAAGCTTAATATACTCGCGTTGTGATGAGGGCCGTCAATCAATCTGCCTAGCCTAGAGGTCAGATTCCAGTCAAAGATGCACAAATGGCAGCTGGGACCAACGGCTTAACGTGCTTTCCGAGACACGAAGGAGTGTCGGTATGTAAAGATGATAACCCATCCACGGATCAATCCCGGCAAGCGTAGCTTAACCCGATGGATCGACCCGTGCGGCTGTTATTACTGAGCCACGAGCTCTTCGAATAGGGATCCTCACTAAGCTAGATTATTAAAAAATATTGGACACGTATTTTTTTCACTAAATTCCAAATGGAAAAAGCCAAGAATACTTTGAGCGACCTGGAAATCGAACCCAGAACCTTGCGACCAGGCGTGAACGTAAACAATAGTACTATTGTTCCAACAATGACGATATTTGTACAAAGCGCACATCTAAGCAAGTGGCCGATCTCCAATGCACTACAAATAGCCATGATAGGTAAAGTTCTAAGTGTGACGTCACAAGGGAAAAATAAGTATTTTGCACTTTAGCAACTGCGAACAAACACCTTTGAAGTAAAAGTTTAAGTGGTAACCTGTCTAGTATTTTGTAAATACTACTAGAGTTTTCAACAAAAGCTCAATAGACGATGTAATCTTGATATTATTTTCGTTCAACACCATTTCAAAACCATAGACCATTGAGGTTTATGATGACACTATGATTTAAAAAAACCTTTTTTGTTTTTACTTTTCTGTAGTGTTGTTGATCTACAACTACACAATCAATCTGCCTAGCCTTTTCCCAACTATGTTCCAATCGAACTGGATGCAGCTGAATACCAGTTCTGCATGGAGCGACTGCCTATCTAACCTCCACAAACTAGTACCCGTGTAATACGATGCCCCTTGGTGGGCGTCGTATTACAGCCTTTGACGACCCGTAACCACTGCTAAAAATCCACGAATGACAGCCGGGGCCAACGGCTTAACGTGCTTTCCGAGGTACGGAGGAGTCTTGGTATGTAAAGATGGTCATCCATCCACGGACCAACCCCGGGAAGCGAAGCTTAACCTGATGGATCGACCCGTGTGGCTGTTATTAATAAGCTACGAGCTCGTAAATCCAAGAAAGAAGAGTGCTACGTAGTAATTAACGGCTTGAATCAAGAGCGGTTCCTTGGTGTTAAATTTTATTTTTCATTTTTGATGGAATTTCGGATTATCGGAATCCGATATTCTTCTTCTTCTTCTTCAATGACCTTTTAATTAATATATTATTTTTTTCCTCTGACAGTATCTGAAAATCGGTTGTCATGATATGAGCATGTTATAAAGAAAATATCGTCAGGAAAGTTTTAAGTTTGAATGTGGATGGCTTTACAAGTAGAGGAAGACCAAAGAAACGATGGATGGTTTGTGTGAAAGATTATATGGCTAGAAAGGGAGTGACTACCGAGATGACGTGATGCTAAAATGTATATGTACATGCAACAGCTGTTCTATTCATGAATTCAGAATTACCTTGTACTAAAAGCACTCTCATTTCATGAATCAGATACATACATAGATATTCATGTTACTTTTTGCTACACATCGCTACACAGGCGAAATTTAAAGGCTGTTATTTCTGAACCACTCTCATTAAAGATATTGATTCTCGTGTCCGAAATACTGGCAATAATTTTTGTTTCTATTTTTTTTTTTTGACATTGATGTGTAAGCTGTGAGGACGCCCTAGAAGGCCGTAAATACTCACAAAGTGACCTTATTAGTGACTTTCTTTAGAAAGGTGGGTCACTGTTTCAAATCAAAACATTATTACACACCCAACCACCGAACCCAAGGCACCCCTGATTTAAGGATTCATGTGCGTATTGTGTAATTATGATATGCTTAAAATCGGTGAAGGAAAACATCGTGAGGAAACCAGCACTTCTGAGAGATATTTCTTGCCCATCAGCAGCATAAAAACTCTGACACCAGGTTAGTCACTAACCACACGAAAAAAAGATGACAAAATGGCAGTTACATAATTATTATAGATAGAGTTTGTCTCCGAATAATGAAATTCGAGTATGAAACAGTTTCAGCTAAGAAAACCGGTCAAGAGCGAATCGGACTCACGCACCGAGGTTTCTTCTTTATCGTTGATGATTTCTGAAAAAGTGTTGTATTGTCAAGTATCACGAAACAACAACATTATAGTCCTATTCCAACCCAATCCTTACAATTCTGAAAGAACATTCAAATAAAAATTATAAGAAGTCTAAATTATATTATGATCAAATACAATAACAACTTATACATACTTAAATTAAAAGACTATCTAACTAAATATATATACAAATAAATCCAAAAAAGACAAAAAGGACACTTAGGCGAAGTACTTATTACTTATTGTCAAGTGCAATATGTAAATATTATATAGCTGTCCATATAACTCCATCAAGCCGTTTAGGCTTAAGAGCGTGACAAAGAAATATAAATCTTTCGAAAAACATTACCCTCCTTCGAGAGAAGTCGGATAAATATGATATGGCGCGGATATTTTTTTTTTTACAGATATACATATTTTTAAATATTTCTTATATTTATATTCTTTCCGAATAAAAGAAATATTAAAACACTATGAATTTTAAAAAAATCTCTTATTTTTTTCCGAATAATACATATTTTTTATTTCTCTTACGGAAAAAAATTAGGTAAATATTAGGATTCTTACCTTTATTTTGGCTTAATTGGCTTAACAGCTTTTCAACGTTACAACTAATTTTTGTAGTCAGTAATACAAGCATTTTGTAATATTTAAAGTACTCTTATCAAAATATTTTTTTCAGTAATCATTTGGCCAAAATGCCTTTAAATTATTAAGACTAGATTTATGCGAAAATTATTTCATGTATTAATTGATATGAAAGTTAAAAGCATTCGTTTCTTATAATTTCCATAAATACAAAGAGATTCTAAAAAAAAATTTGTTTATACAAATTAAATTATAAAAAGGCAAGAATAAAATCTTTTTCATGAAAATAATTGTGTTGTGTAATAATAGTACTTACCAAAATTATAATTTAAATCAGATTTCGTAGAAATCTTGGCGAACTCTCAAATAATATAAAGCCAGGCTTTGTGTGAACTTGCCAAACTTGTGTGAACTCTCAAATAATATAAAGCGGGGTATACATTACTAAACTAATGCCGAGAAACTTGACATCCGTAAACTTATGTCGTTTTGCCACGAACTTTGGCAGGAAATAGGTCAAGCCGTGGTTAATAAATTATTAACCAGTCAACAAGGTGTAGCCTGCAAGCTACGGCGTAGCTGGGGCCTACGGCGTAGCTGGGGCCTACGGCGTAGCTGGGGCCTACGGCGTAGCCTGGGGCCTACGACATAGCCAGAGAGCGTAAAGAAATATCCTTTAGTGGTACGGTGCGTGCTTTCAGATCATTAAGCACCTGTCCCACCGCCGATTAACGAGTGCAGGTAGTGAGTGAGTAGACTAGACAACTAAAAACTAGTTGGCAAACAACTAGCAGCGAGAGCCCTACGGCGACAAGCAATTACCCGTCCTGGTGTACTTCCACCACTTCTCCGGTGGATTTAAAATTTTATTTCATACAAACCTTGTCCTGACTATAACGAATAGAACAAAGGTGCCAAATCGGTCGACCCGTTCTCAACTGATGTTCCGTCCTACATGTGGCAATTGATTTTTATACAGGGTGAAATTGAATTCATAGGTATTATTTTAAGGGGTTTTACTCATCATTATGAACAACTTCGAAAAATAATCAGCTGTTCCCTACATTTTGACGAGTTATGCGAGCATAATGTAAAGGTTGAATGGTAGAAAATGCCTGCGGCATTATTATTAGATAAAGTTATTGTTCAAGAAGTAAAGTAAAGTTTGTTTATTACCTTTCACGCCTAAACGACTCAACAGCTCATCCTGAAAACGGTGAAGGAAAACATCGCGAGGAAACCGGCATGCCTGAGAGATATTTCTCAACAGTATGTGAAGCTAATTCAGAGGCCCATGGGCAGCATAAAAACTCTGACACCAGGTTAGTCACTAACCACTCGAATTGATAACCCGAATCGACTGTCAAATTTAAAATTAGGGCTAATCCTAGTTTATTATACGTTCCTAAAACCTTTTTAATTTCCAAAAAGTCAGTTTTTCAATAATAATTAAGCAGGCTTTAGACAGTATCTTGGCAAAGTTCCAGATAATTTACAACAGTCTCTCTCACTTGTTCAAGAGCTCACTGAAACTACTGACTTAGGCTCCAGGCTATTCAGTCACAAATTAGTGTTTGTTTAAGTCTAGACTCATCTGTTTAGATTTAACTTTGTTTGCATTTAGAAGAAAATTATTATAAGTTTGTAACACAAACACTACGACGAGCTCGTGGCTAAGTAATAACAGCCGAGCGGGTCGATCCATAAGGTTAAGCTACGCTTGTCCAGGTTGGTCCGAGGATGGGTGACCATCTTTAAATACTTAGACTCCTCCGTGTTTCTGAAAGCACGAGACAAAGGAAGAAAGGAAAACAAGGGTGGAAACGCGCAGGAAAGATTTGCCTAATTACCTTCAGCCAAAATTAAATGTTGTCAAACATAGCTCTAAAGTACAATCTGTAAAAAATTTCAATAAATTGCCATTAGAACTAACAATGATTGATAGTCCAAGAATATTTAACTTCAAATGAAATTCATTCCTATTGACGAAGTGCTACTATAGTATAGAAGAGTTTTGTACCTAACGACAAAAATAAGTCTAATTCTTGACAATACATGTTATTTTTTTATTAAGTTGAATGTTGATTTTTTTTCTGGCTGGGCAAATTGTGTTGTTTATATATATATATATATATATATATTTTACTAAATTCTTGATATTACTTATTTTATTTTTGACATTTTATCTATATTATTAATTGGAACTTTTATTGATTATTGTATTAATCCTGTATTCGACACAAATGTATTTCTGTTCAGAATAAATGAAATGAAATATCAAAAAAAAAACGTTAAGCCGTCGGTTTCGGCCGTAATTTGTGCATCATTGACAGTCGTTACAGGTCGTCAAAAGTCCGAAAATCTGAAAGCCATTATCACTTACCAAGGGGTATCGTATTACTGGGTTGTGGAGGTCAGTTAGGTAGTCGCTCCATGTAAAATACTGGTATTCAGCTGCATTCGGTTAGACTAGACGCCGACCCCAACTTAGTTGGGAAAAGGCTAGGCAGATTTGTGGGTAGATTAACACTAACACTTCCTCTATTTTTAGGCAGGAAAAAGAATGATGTGTAAAAATCCATTTTAGTGTTTAAAGCTAAGTCGTTTTATTTATCACTTTAAAGTTAAGATACTTAGAACATAATTTTTGGCCCCGAAATATGGGCATTCATAGACTAAAGAAAATGACTGTTTTTGCTAACCTAAATATTTGCCTTACCAAAGCGTAAAAGGCTGCATGAAACTCCAGGTGTCGATGCAACGAATCCCCTGTGATTTATGGGCACAATTTCAGTTACGGGCACTTTGCCAAAACTTGGAATGAAATTCAAGTTGTATCTTCTAATAGATGTGTGGCAACACTTTGTTTACATCTAGTAAGTAAAATCAGACAAATATAATACTTTTATTAATATATATATTTAAATATGTAATAAAATAGATGATATTATATTATTGTTAACGCTTATACATCAAGTGCAACAACTATTGTATAATAATTTAATTAACATTTTGAGCCAACCTTCACTTGTTTGATGGCAAAACAGATGTGGGCCCAGTTAACCATTATCAATTTTTAAAAGGTAAAACCGGTCTGCGGTCCCAGGTCCACACAGTGGGCCGAATAACCCTTAACCCACTTTTTATTAGGTAGATCATAAAATATCGATTAGCTCACATTTAAAAAATATATAAAGGACGAACGTAGAACCTCCTCCTTTTTGGAAGTCGGTTAAAAAAAAATGAGTTAGCTTTCAAATTGTAAAGTTTGTTAGGTTTTAAGGAAAGGCTCCATCCAAGGCTTCAATTTATTGAGGCAACCACAGGCAAGTGCGGTTAAGCATACGGTTACTAAAGCTCAAAGGAATATGGATCGGTTTCAGTCAGTAAGAGTCTGACAATCAAGGGGTCATGATTCCCCACCCTCAAAAAAAAGCAGGCGACAACCGCCTGGGTTGAACTGCGAGATCGCTACATTCAATCTGCCTAGCCTTTTCCCAGCTATGTTGGGGTCGGCTTCCAGTCAAACCAGATGCAGGTGAATACCAGTATTTACATGAAACGACTGCTTAACTGACCTCCACAACCCAGTCAGTAACTGGGTAATACGATACCCCTTTGTAAGACTGGCTGTCAGACTTACGGGCTTCTGACGACCCGTAACGACTGTTAAAGATCCACGAATGACAGCCGGGACCAACGGTTTAACGTGCTCTACGAGGCACGTAGGAGTATCGATATGTAAAGATGGTCACCCACCCACGGACCAACCCCAGCAAGCGTAGCTTAACCTAATGGATCGATCCAAACGGTCACTTGTGTGAGGTTCTGTGATTTATGTGAACTTTACAAAACAGTACCTATTAGCTTCCTTCTAACTTAAATCTTGATCGAATAACATAACGACCCACAAAATAATATCAAAAACTCTAAATCAATGGCCCAAGTATTAAACTCCCGTGTTATATTGGACCAAACGTGTTATAAATCATATTATATACCATTATGTCGCGTACTAACTTGTACAAGCCAAAATAACCTCTAAGCACACACAGGTAAGTTGGAATCGTTCCAAAACCGCGTAACGATAGCATAAAATGTAATTTTACGTCCCACAAATACTTAGGAACGTGGGTAAATCTTGCAGTACGTGGGACCTGTTCGCAGTGTTTTCGCGGTATTTTCTGGGAGGTTTATTTTGAAATTTCCTTTTATCCTTGTGTGAAACTTCGTTTTATAGGAAAGCACTTTGAACAAAGCAAACGGCACAATAATTTTAAAGAATTTACATTTTTCTTGAATGTACACGGTGATTGGTATATTGATTTTTGTATATTTTAATCCCAACTTCTACATATACATGATTAGTTATTTTTTTAATTATTGAACCTAATTAAATTATACGAATCTATTATTTATCTATACTAAAATAAAAAGTTAATAGTTTGTTTGAACGCGCTATTCTCTTAAACTAACCGAAAGATTTGAAAAGATCAATATAAAATAGATGGACAAACTTTTAGAAATTATTCAGACTACCAAAATAAGGACAATGGTAAAAATAATAATAAGAAAAACGCATTAGGTACCTACAAGAACCTACCCATAATGGATGTGTTTATTCTAGTGAACCGGCAATTTAATATTTCAGGTCAAATTAAAATCACTTTAACTAGTACTTTTTTTTTGCTTGGATATCTTTGGTTATACGTACTGAACGCTGTGTTATAATTTGACCATCTATTTTAATGGGACCTCCTTCATTCGGCTTTGGGCCGACTGTAAAATTCCTAACAGAAAAACGGATTACCACTGCCTGAACTGAGAATCGAACCTAGAAACTTATTCGATTGTATTGAAGTCGTGTACATTACAATAAACAATTTCTTAGCAACTTTTATTTCCATATTCAAATACATACTATATACATAATTATTTTAAGTGGGTATTAAAATTACCTAAGGAATAAATATACCTAACATTAAATAAGTTCCACTTACATAAAATAACATGAATAATAAATTATCTTGATGCTCATTAATTATTAATCAATCAAACTTAAACCCTAAACTGTACAACGTAACAATTATTAAATGACAAAAACTTATACAAGACTAAATAATTAATCAAGATATACTCCGTGTTTATAATGTTTAGTTATTTTGTTACAAACAAATACTCGTATTTATGTCAAAGTCAAAGACAAGGTGAAATCATTTATTTCAAATAAGTTCAAGAAAGGCACGCTTAACCGTCAAAATGAAAATGAAATGGAATTGATTCAAGTTGCCCCTTCCAAAATGTAATTTCGTATGGAGAAAAATGGGCAAGAAACTCCACCGTTACTTTGTTAAAATGTTTTGTGTACATGAATTATAAAATTATAAGTGAAAGACGATGCACCCAGAATTAAAAACACCACATGAAAAGAAACAATAACAATGGCAGGTAACATTTATTATGTCAATACATGGTGCTCACATATTTACAAACATTCTAAAAGCTAATAATAATAAATCAATCAATGTGCGAGTTATAGGTATCACAAAATGTTAAAACAGTGTGGTACAAATTATAAATTATTACCTAATTTACTTAGCAACCAGTTTGATTTTGTCTAGACTCTCTAGATTAACCAGTGGACTAGGAGTTACATAATGTGTTATATATGTATATAAAAGGAAACCGTGACCGACAGACTGATCCGTGAACACATACCTACCTTAAATTCCGGATTGGGCTGAAATTTTGCAAACATATCTATACTAATATTATAAAGAGGTAAAATTTGTAAGTTTGTATGTAGGGGGTAATCTCCGGAACTAATGATCCAATGTTACAAATTTTTTCACTGATAGAAAGCTACATTATTCCTGAGTGCTATAGGCTATAAATTATATTTATATCATACATATTAGCCGAGCTATCGCAATTTTCGTATAGCAAGTCGGAAAGAAATACCTCCGAAAACAGAATTATTTGCATGCGCTGCCTAAACAGTTACAGTATATCGCAGAAGCTAGTTGTTATAATTATATAATAGTTTATTTCCACAAAACGGCACGGGGTGCATACTTCGAAACACAAACATCGGGAGGCGTCGGTACGCCATCTTCGACGGTGACAGCATGACTCGACTGCGCGCAGTAGATCGTGATGCGAGGGATGATGTAGATGTTATAATGAAGGCATACACAATTCTACGCGAACGAAGTCTATTTATTATAATCTACTAGCTACTGCCAGCGGCTTCACCCGCGTGGATATCTAAAATTTACCCAAAAGAACGTACAGTCAACAGTAAAAGAAGAATATCTGATTTTGATCATCTAGATCAAAATCAGAAATTCAATACTAATGAACGGAGTTCGCGTCAGAACTGTGTGGCGTCGGAGTGATTCAAAAGTTTGCGATTGTAAATTATACCAAACATTTACTACTAGTACAGCTGCCATATATTCGTGAACTCCGTTAATTAGTATAAACTTTCTGATTTTGATCATCTACTTTTGCTGTTGACTGTACTACCGGGATAAAAAGTATCCTATGTGTTAATTCTTTAATTATTGCATTATAGCATGAGGTTTTGCTAAAGGGGTGCCCCCCGTATGAGACCCAGAAAAAAAAGAAAAATGGGGGTGTTGTGTAGAGGCTTAAGGGGAGAATTGTAATTTCATCTAGATAGTGGTTTTTAAGTAGGTGAAAAAATGGGACGCTAAATAAAAACAGTTTTACAAAAAATAAAACCGACTTCCAAAAAAAACAGTACGAAATGAAAAATATATTTGATTTCGGAAGTCGGTGTCTTCGGTTTTGTATTTTCATTTTTTGCCACAGACTTCCGAAATCAAAATTATTTTTCACTTTGTAGTGTTTTTTTTGGAAGTCGGTTTTTATGGGACCATTAGGGAAGTAAACCCTTTCCAATAAAAAAAGAATTTTTAAAATCGGTTGGTAAGCAAGGGAGTTGTGCGCGAACAAACATAAAAAAATATATATATATATATATACAGTTGAATTGAGAACCTCCTCCTTTTTTAGAAGTCGGTTAAAAATTAATTTATTCTCAAAGTGGGCAGTAGACAAAATAAGTTTACGAACCCCTGCCTATGGTATTCAAATACCTATGTATATATTAATACGAAACTAATATAGAGTAAATAGTGGCAAGTCATATAGTAGGGTACTCGAGAAACTCCAAAGTTCATATTAGTATTAAGTTTTGAGTACCCTCGCAACCTAATAGTTTTACACTATGTAATTTTCAGTTAAAATTAATATTTGATTGAGCAAGAGCTAACATGGAACTTGAAGTTAGTAAGAAAGTACTTCTTATACTGGAAGCCTTTTTTTAAGGCTGGGAAATCATCCAATTACTTCTCCCGCTCTGGGTGGAGTGGATGGGAGTGTCTCTTACTGACTAAAACCCATCCATGTTCCTTCCGTAGCCCTGTATGTTCCGGGGTAGTGGTAACCCTTTCGGACAATCCCGCTTAGCATACTGGAAGCCTGATGAATCAATTTTATGTATACTAATATTATAAAGCTGAAGAGTTTGTTTGTTTGACCGATCTTATCTCCGGAAATACTAGTTGGAATTAAAAAAAAATATTCCATGGGAACAATAATTGCAACCGGACAGCTCAGCACTTTTGCGTCCGTGCATTCCCATAGATGCATATTACCAAGTAAGCCCTGGCTGGGGGCTACAATTCTTTTGTGGCATCAACAGTCAAGTCCGGTTAAGCAGTAAACAACCCTATGGTTGAACTGCGAGATGCCATTACCAAAAAAAAAATACCAAGTTAGTGCGTGTTCATATACCAATCGCGTAACTCAATCAAACCATCTTAGTGTTGATTTAGCTTAGATTTACCATTGTATAATCAGTATAAATATAGCCTGTAAAACAATTATAATTTCGTATAATTTAACCAGTGGTCATAAACCAACAACAAAACCATAACCAATCAAACAAATATCAATTAACACAGGATTTAGACCTTAACCACGCAAGTAAACCGTACATTTTTCTGAAATAAAAAGCTATAACTATGCTACTCCAGACTAAAATCTATCTCTGTACCAAATTTCATCAAGATACATTCAGCAGTTTTTGCTTAAAAGAGTAACAAACATCTACACACCCTCACAAACTGTCACGTTTATTATATTATTATGATCTTATCTGTTTACAAATCTAAAAGTTCAAAACCGTTCTCTATTCTTTAAGTATCAAAGAGATTTCAAGTCAGATCCAAGCTTTAACTTAAAAGGATTAAATTTGTTTATTTTATGTCAATTTTAAGCTATTTCCAATAACTTACGAGCATAAATTGCTTTATTATGCAATAAAGGTTTTAAGCTATAAAGCTCATTTTGTTTTAGGCGTGAAAAGTAAAAAAGAAAAATAGAATCTATGGGATCCTGCCGTTTTGCCGAAAAGATTGAAAGAATTGAAGACATCGGCTACGACTGGGTGCTGCGGGCCGACCTCCCTGACGGCGTCAGCGTAATTTGTTACGCTGACGACACGCTGGTCTTGGCGCAGGGAAGGTCGCATCAGGCGGCGGCCGACGCGATGACACGCGGGGTTGCGATAGTCGTTGAGAGGATCCGGCAGTTGGGTCTCGAGGTGGCATTGCGCAAATCCGAGGCCATGTCCTTTCATGGGCCTCGGAATAGGCCACCATCGGGATCCCAACTTACGGTAGAAGGGGTTCACATCGGCGTCGAGACCACGATGAAATACCTAGGTCTGGTCCTCGACAGCCGATGGAATTTCGTGGAGCATTTCCGACGTTTGGCCCCCAAGCTGGAACGGACTGGGGCCGCCTTCAAGCGGCTCTTGCCCAATTTGAGGGGGCCAAACGCCTCCTGCCGGAGGCTTTACGCGGGAGTCGTGCGGTCCATGGCCCTTTACGGGGCCCCGGTGTGGGCGCGTTCATTGCGGCGGCGAGCCGCCCACTACCTGAACGCGCCCCAAAAGGTGGTAGCCATTCGGCTAATCCGGGGGTACCGCACGATCTCGGGCGAGGCGGCGAGCCTCCTTGCCGGACTGCCGCCGTGGGATCTGGAGGCGATAGTCCTCGCGCGCCTGTACGAGTGGCGCGCGGAGGTACTAAGCCGGGGGGAAACTCCGTTTCCGCAGCAAATTGCGGCGGAGCGGACGGACCTCCGGCGCGATCTCATGGCGGCCTGGAATCAGCGACTGTCGCAACCCAGCGCAGGGCACGCCACGATAGTGGCGGTAAGGCCCCTCTTTGAGGAGTGGCTAGAGAGGCGTCACGGCGCCCTCACCTTCCGCCTGACGCAGGTCCTCACCGGACATGGATGTTTCGGGAGGTTCCTGCACATCATCAGGCGGGAGGAAACGCCCGGGTGTCACCACTGCGAGGATCGCCCAGAGGACACGGTAGAGCACACGGTGCAAACCTGCCCCGCTTGGGCGGAGCACCGCCGTGTCCTCGTAGAGGCGATCGGCGGCGGCGACCTCTCGCGCCCGGCCCTGGTGCAAGCCATGGTCCGGGGCGAGAGGGAGTGGGAGGCAGTCACCTCCTTCTGCGAAAAAGTCATGCTCGCAAAGGAGGTGGCGGGATGGGAGAGAGAAAGGTCCTCCCGTCCCAGCCGCCGCGGGAGACGCTCCGGGCGTCGGGAGCCACGTGACGACTCCCGGCCACCGTAGGCGCGGGCCTGCGGACGGTGAGTAATGGGTGACTCACCGTCCGATCAGCACCAGACCCGTGCCGTACGGCGCGTATATGTTCCACGCGCGCCTCAAAGAGATGTCAGCATATGAAGGGGCCCCTCAGGGCTAAGCCTGCCGGGTAAGCGGGATTGTCCGAAAGGGTTACCGCTACCCCGGTACATAAAGGGCTACGGAAGGAACATGGATGGGTTTTAGTCAGTAAGAGTCTGACACTCCCTTCCGCTCCACCCAGAGCGGGAGCAGTCATTGGATGATTTCCCAGCCTTAAAAAAAAAAAAAAAAAAAGCTTTAACTTAAAAGGATTAAATTTGTTTATTTTATGTCAATTTTAAGCTATTTCCAATAACTTACGAGCATAAATTGCTTTATTATGCAATAAAGGTTTTAAGCTATAAAGCTCATTTTGTTTTAGGCGTGAAAAGTAAAAAAGAAAAATAGAATCTATGGGATCCTGCCGTTTTGCCGAAAAGATTTTGCCAAATTTTCATTACCCAAACAAATTTTAGCAACCTTTTTTTATACCAATGTAATATTTGGAATAATTTTAGTACGCACATTTTCATTTGGTCAAATGTTTACTTGGCAGATTATTACCAAGGATAATGTCATTAAGGCATTTGGTCTTTAATCAAATGATTTATTACAGCAAACAATATTTAGACAATAAACGTTTAGTCAAATGATTTGTTATGACAAAAAATATAAAGGTAAAATAAACATTTTACTTGTTTGTTAAATTTGATGTCATTTGCGTATTTCTTTGTAAGCTTATGTGCTTGAATTTGTCTGAAACAAGTCAAATTTATGGTTACTAGACATTAGGATATTTATGGAACTACACACATCAAAAGTGTCTAGGGATCAACATATATTTTTGCAATAACTTTTCTCTTGATTGATATTAATTTAAATTTTCTTTAAGGATTCATCAAATAAAGTGTTTTCGTTTGTCACAGTAACGATAAACCAAGTCACCTTTGCATTAATAAAGAAATTTGCCATTTTCCTAATAAAGGGATTTTTGACATTTGAACCACTAACATTAAAGTTCGAAAAAAAGACTGAAATAACAGTTTTCTTTAAAATTTTATTGGGTAACTTAAACAATTAATAATCCGTGTTTCTACCGCGAACACTAACAACACAAGAACATCGGTTTGGCATACTCAAAATGAGTTCATCCAAATCACGCTGTGGAATGGCCGCCCATGTTCGTTGCAACAACAAAAAAAGGTATTTTTTTGCTCTGAATACAAGTCAGAGTGTTATCAGTCGACTTTGGACACGTTACCGAAGCACTGGTACCGTGGCTGAGCGCCATGAAGGACGGTATCGCTGCACCACACGGAGACAAGACCGATACATTCAAATCTTAACTCGAAGAGCTCCAACAATAACCGCCATGATGTTAGCCGTGAGGCTTCATCACTCTTCAGGGAACTTAATTAGCGACCAAACAGTCAGAAACCGCTTGCATGAAGTGAACCTTCATTCCCGAAGACCGCTACGGGTACCACCTATAGCAATGCACAATCGTAGGATTCGATATCAATGGGCTCTTGAACACAGAAATTGGGCAGAAGAACAATGGCGTTTCGTGTGCTTTTCTGATGAGTCTCGTTTTGGTATGAGACCGGATACAAGACGTATACGACACTGGAGAACCCCTGGACGCCAACAGCGATTAAAATCCTGCCAGGAAGTCCATCCTTATAGTGGTGGAACCATCATGGTATGGGCGGGTATTTGGATCGGCGGAAGAACTGAGTTGATTTGGATCAGAGGCAACCTCAACGCTCAAATTTATGCTGAGACGATTGTATCTGACGTCATCGTTCCTCTACAAGTGCAAATCGGTCCCTTATTTCAGTTAATGCATGATAATGCACGACCGCACACCGCAAGAGTTGTAAGACAGACTCTCGCCGCAGCTAACATCAATGTCCTGCCCTGGCCTGCTCAGTCGCCAGACTTGAACCCGATTGAGCATGCATGGGATATGCTACAGAGAAGAGCTCTGCCGAATATGGAGGGTATCCAGTTGCAAGAAGACCTTTTTTTGTTGTTGCAACGAACATGGGCGGCCATTCCACAGCGTGATTTGGATGAACTCATTTTGAGTATGCCAAACCGATGTTCTTGTGTTGTTAGTGTTCGCGGTAGAAACACGGATTATTAATTGTTTAAGTTACCCAATAAAATTTTAAAGAAAACTGTTATTTCAGTCTTTTTTTCGAACTTTAATGTTAGTGGTTCAAATGTCAAAAATCCCTTTATTAGGAAAATGGCAAATTTCTTTATTAATGCAAAGGTGACTTGGTTTATCGTTACTGTGACAAACGAAAACACTTTATTTGATGAATCCTTAAAGAAAATTTAAATTAATATCAATCAAGAGAAAAGTTATTGCAAAAATATATGTTGATCCCTAGACACTTTTGATGTGTGTAGTTACAGTAGGTTATTAATTTTAAAAAAATGTTTAGGTTAGGTTAGGTTAAAACTGTGACCACCTACGCACGAGCCGAGCGAGCGAAGCGAGCGGTGCCGCGGCAGCGGCCGGCGAGTGCCAGAAACGACTAGATTATATAGAAAAAAATATGGAAAAAAGAGATTATTTTTAGGAGGCTATCGAGAGAAATAATATAATTATAATAACATTATTATTACCTGTTTAGAATTTGTCCCAAGTAGAAAAAGCACTCTTGTAATAAAACGTCTTCAACGTTAGATCTTATTAAGTTTAAAATTGACGACACCAAATATTTGGCTTATTTAATTTTGCGTAAAATATGCTATACCAACTGAAATATTTGACTAGATAAAAAATGGTAAAAGTACTAGTTGGTGAACAAGTTATTGTTCAAACGTTCACTTGCCAAACATAGATTTTCGTAACAATTATTTGTAAAGAGATTTTTTGGTAAGTAATAATTGTCAATTTCTTTTCGGTAAAACAAGGGAGACCCAGAATCTATACTAATATTATAAAGCTGAAGAGTTTGTTTGTTTGTTTGTTTGAACGCGCTAATCTCAGGAACTACTGGTTCGAATTGCAAGATTCTTTTTGTGTTGAATAGTCCATTTATCGAGGAAGGCTATAGGCTATATAACATCACGCTACCTGAAACCGCCGGGAACAGCTAGTGAATAAATATAATGTTTCGTGTCTATCATAATATATCCAAGAGATAGACGGAGGTGACCTTTGGTAGGTACACCCATTTCGCCAGTTTAAGTCCCATGTAATAGGGGGCAAGTCTATTGCCATCAATAGGGTTCAAACACCGGGATGTTACTCAGACATTGCATGCAGCCTAAGTGATATGTGCGCTGTCACTGACGACGCTGTTGAAGTCGCAAAGTTTTGGCCCGACAAAAAAAAAGTTAACTTTGAAATTCAGTCGTGCCAGCGACACGAAGAAGAAGAAGACTCCGAGATTCTAACCAAATAATATATTGCCCGACTTGGGAATCGAACCTCATGTTCAGCAGTAGTATTTGCGATCACTATACCAATGAGGCAGTCTTGATACGATGTTACACGTAAAATAGCACTCGCCCTAAGTTCAAGAAAACGTTCTACAAGACATATAACCATATAACCCAGCATCTTTGTGTGTTGAACTCGGATCACTACAAATCACCCATCTCAGTACATAAAGATGGCGATTTGTCTAGCTTTATAGCCAATACACTGCTCGGCGGTCTGAGCAATTGGGTTTGAAAATAGCTGAGGCAAGTTTTTGCTCGCGACTTCACTCGCGTAATTGCAATCGGGAAATATCCCACGAGAACGTATCCTACCAGGACTTTTTTTTTTTTTAAGGCTGGGAAATCATCCAATGGCTGCTCCCGCTCTGGGTGGAGCGGAAGGGAGTGTCAGACTCTTACTGACTAAAACCTATCCATGTTCCTTCCTTAGCCCTTTATGTTCCGGGGTAGCGGTAACCCTTTCGGACAATCCCGCTTACCCGGCAGGCTTGGCACATACGATACCACTTGGTAAGACTGGCTGTCAGACTTTCAGGCTTAAGTACTACCAGGACTTAAAGTACCCTTTGCGTTTATCCAGGTTTTAAAATATCTGTGTGGCCATCCAAATCCATTCCACCGTTTTGCGACATTCCGGAATATACGGACATATGTACAAACAAACCGACAAACGGACCAAAATTCGAAAATCTATATTTTTGGCATCAACTCACCCCCACCACGTCTCAGCAATTACTTTTAATTAATTGACTTAATAAAAGTAGAAGGTAACTATATCTTTTAGGATACTTTTACCCGTCAATATTTTAAATCAAGATGGCGTTGGCCTTTTCTAGCTGACTGATCCCTGAGAAGAAATGCCGAAACAAACTCAGAGGTAATGGTATCTTTTAAAGTCCAAACCTGTTACACCAAAAACAACCAACTTCAAAAAAACACTACAAAGTGAGAAATAATTTTAATTTTTGAAGTCGATGTCTTTGGTTTTGTATTTTCATTTTTGCCTTTGCATTTGGTTTCTTTTCCCATCAAATATTCAATGTGCAGTTTTGATGGATAGGTGACCATCTTTACATACCGAGACTCCTCCTTGCCTCGAAAAGCACGTTAAGCCGTTGGTCCTAGCTGTCATTTGTGTATCATTGACAGTCGTCACGGGTCGTCAGAAGCCGGAAAATCTGACAGCCTGTCTTACCAAGGGGTATCGTATTGCCCAGTTACTGGGTTCTGGAGGTCAGATAGGCAGTCACTCCATGAAAATACTGGTATTCGGTTAGACTGGAAGCCGACTCCAACATAGTTGGGCATAG
Organism: Hyppa rectilinea; assembly: GCA_951799385.1. Taxonomy (NCBI): domain Eukaryota; kingdom Metazoa; phylum Arthropoda; class Insecta; order Lepidoptera; family Noctuidae; genus Hyppa; species Hyppa rectilinea. The sequence continues at coordinate 8,815,314 of OX637325.1, forward strand.
GCTAGGTAGATTTTACGCGGTGTGCCTGCCTATCTGACGATCACAACCCAGTCAGTAACTGGGTAATACGATACCCCTTGGTAAGAATGGCTGTCAGATTTTCGGACTGCTGACTACCTGTTACGACTGTCGAAGATCCACGAATAACAGCCGAGACCAACGGCTTAACGTGCTTTCCGAGACACGAAGGAGTCTTGATATGTAAGGATCCACGGTCCAACCCCGTCAAGCGTACGCTAACCTGATGAATCGATCCGTGCGGCTATTATTACATAGCCACGAGCTGTTTGACCACTAGAAGAAGTAACATAAAAATAAAATAAACAAAATTATTACCACTTAAAACTTTCAACAACCGATAAACTGTCACGTTTATCCATCTTTAGGACAGCATCACAATATTTTCTCAAAAACAAGTCGTAACCTCAGAAAAGCAGTTATTTTTAACCGTTTTAACGAACGCATCCGTTTTCCGCAACGGTTTAACTGCTTTTTAACTGTATTGACTGAGTTTTAGAGGATACTAACTAGGTTTACGAACCAGTCGTCAAAGAAAATACGGGTTGAGCGGGCGAAGAGCGGGCCCGCTTAGAAAAAATACGGGTTGCACGGGCAGAGAGCGGGCCCGCTTAGAAAAAATACGGGTTGCACGGGCAGAGAGCGGGCCCGCTTAGAATAAATACGGGTTGCACGGGCAGAGAGCGGGCCCGCTTAGAAAAAATACGGGTTGCACGGGCAGAGAGCGGGCCCGCTTAGAAAAAATACGGGTTGCACGGGCAGAGAGCGGGCCCGCTTAGAAAAAATACGGGTTGCACGGGCAGAGAGCGGGCCCGCTTAGAAAAAATACGGGTTGCACGGGCAGAGAGCGGGCCCGCTTAGAAAAAATACGGGTTGCACGGGCAGAGAGCGGGCCCGCTTAGAAAAAATACGGGTTGCACGGGCAGAGAGCGGGCCCGCTTAAAAAAAATACTGGTTGTACGGGCAGAGAGCGGGCCCGCTTAGAAAAAATACGGGTTGCACGGGGAGAGAGCGGGCCCGCTTTGAAAAAAATACGGGTTGCACGGGGAGAGAGCCGGCCCGCTTTGGAAAAGTACGGGTTGCACGGGCAGAGAGCGGGCCCGCTTTCGAAAAACTACGGGTTGCACGGGCAAAGAGTGGGCCTGTTTAGGAAATATACGGGTTGCGAGCGAGCGCTACATCCTAGATGGTCGCAGTTACTTGGTTATTTAGTATATAAAAGGCAGGAGTTATTAGACATTTTTGATCAAGATCGAAGATAGAGATTTATTTAAGGAAGCGCATCCTTCATTATACAATTATTGTTCTTTGTGATGTACCATAACTACATGTTCCAAAAATACGTAGTTTCAAAGATAACATTAGTTACATAGGTATACAAGTTAATAATTTTCATGCAAATTAATAATTCATATTTGAATGCTAAGAAAATGTTAAAAAAGTTGTTTTTACAATTTATAATCGTTGAATAATTATTTTATGTAAAATATGTGATGATATTATGTAATGTATAAATTAACAAAAATAACCCGATCTTTCTGTAAGCAAGAATTACAACATTGAGAAAAACATGCAAGAAAACGTTTACAGAATCAACGTCCAAAAATAAACTACGTTTTACGATTTCGCATACTTTTTTAATAATCTTCTGCTGTGTATTTTTGCGCTGTTAATAAGTGTTATAACTGGATCTTCTAAATATTAGTTTTATGTCTAAATGTGTAGAAATAGTTTTGACATGGCTCCGGAGTCAAGCCTTGAGAAATTAGGATGATTCAACGATCGGTTTATTCATATAACGGTTGTAACGATAGCATAAAAATAATAATGATGGTTGAGTTATCGATAATGTTGTATAAATCATCTCGTTTTTATTAATTACTAGATGCTCTCGCGCCGCTTCACTCACTGCTCGGCTCCGATTGATCGTAGCGTGATGTTACATAATCTATAGCCTTCCTCGATAAATAGACTATCCAACACAAAAATATTTTTTCAATTCGGACCAGTAGTTCCAGAGATTAGCGCGTTCAAACAAACAACTCTTCAGATTTATAATATTATAATATAATATAGATTCAGTTGAAGGATAAAATGAATGAGCTCTTAATAATTTCATTTAAAGTGTTGTGTTTCGTGATGTTAATTACTTTCCTTACCGTTTACTGTATAGAATCAAGTTCTTCTAACTGAACAGACAGCTGTGCTGCTGGGGAGTTTGTTGCGCCACTTCTTCTTCTCAGCTAAACTACTAGTACCTAAGTGGTGAAGGTTGAACGTTTTGGGGGCTGTCTTATGTAATTTTGACGTTTAAAAAGTGTTGATTCACTCTCGGCGTAGTTTGAATAAATGAGTTCTGATTATGATTTAGATAAAAGGCAAAAGTCGTTTTAACACCTACTTTAATCCTTAACTACTTTTTGAGTGTTGATACAGTTTATATCAACACCAAAGTTTCTTTACTACTTTCGAGTGTTTCTATAGCGTAGACACAGCGCAACTTTCTGAACAAAATGCTATTGTTTGTGACAAAGCAGTATTAATTTGATTTGATGATAGAGTACCAGCTAGAGAATCTTAGTTGTAATAAAGCGTAGAGATAGAATCTATTAGGTCATATTAGCTTCTATTTTTTTTAATTGAGGGTGGGAAATCATCAAATTACTGCTCCTGCTCTGGGTGGAGCGGAAAAGAGTGTCAGATTCTTACTGACTAAAACCCTTTATAAAAAACAATTTTTTTGTAATATATTAAGAGCAATTAACAAACTTTTTCTGCTGTCCTTACATTGTTTATAAGATGTTCATCTCTTTGCTAAATACTCTGATAGATTGACGTATACCAGTAAGCAAATAACCTCGTTACTAATCGAATGATCAAGGTTAAACCCCGTTTAAGATTTTTCTTTTTTAGTTATTTCTGTCGGACGGTCTCAATGTAATGGAACATCCTAGATTAATGTGAACTTCAAGGTATTGCGACTGTGGTTTAGTCGAGAAAGGTTTGGTATAAAGGGATGCATTAGGTACAGCAGTGGTGGCTCAGTGGTATCGGTCTCGACATACGAGTTGTAGGCCGTAAGTTCCAACCCGGGCAGGCAATTTACTTTTTTATATTTAATTTCATCACCACTGCTCTTAAAACGGTGAAGGAAAACATCGTGAGGAAACTGGCATGTCCTAGAATAAAAAATTCGAAGACATGTGACATTCGACAACTCGCGCTGGTACCGCGTGGTGGATTATGGCCCACTCCCTCTCTTAGAGAGGAGCCCTGTGTTCCAGGAGTAGGAACATTATACGCGGATTATGTTAGGTATACAACATTAGTTTGAGTATATGCGAAACCCGATACACGTGTCTAGTATTTTTAACCGACTTCAAAAAGGAGGAGGTTCTCAATTCGGATGTTTGTATTTTTTTTTATGTTTGTTCGCGCGTAACACCGTTGCTTGCCAACCGATTTGAAAAATCTTTTTTTGTTGGAAAGGGTATACTTCCCAAATGGTCCCATAAAATTTTTATCGAAATCGGATAAGCGGTTTTTGAAAAATCAACAAAAATCTAAAAAACAATCCTACTTAATATATGTCGACGATGTTCTAATAAGTTCCTGTCACTGTAATTTACATAGCAGGTTATTTAAATTTGGGGGGGGGGGGTTGTGTAGGTACCACAACTAAAAAGTGAAAAATAAAAACTAATACAGAGTGAAAAATAATTTTGATTTCGGAAGTCGGTGTCTTCGGTTTTGTATTTTCATTTTTTGCCACCGACATTCGAAATCAAAATTATTTTTTACTTTGTAGTGCTTTTTTTTGGAAGTCGGTTTTATATTTTTTATGTAAAGAATCTATGTAGGTACAAAATTTCAAAACTGTATTATAAAACACCACAAAGTTATAAACTTGTTATGTTACCTGGTGGTCCGTACAAAAACATGGTCACAACGCGACGCGTGCGCCGGCCGCGCCTCCTGCATCGTCTTGCGCTCATTTATAATATTTTGGTGTTCAATTTGTAACCATTTTGGAAAAAATATAACATGGTGTAAAACTTATTGGAATCGATTCAGTTCCTTATTCAAAATAAAGAACGAGAAGAGTGAGTATGCCCAAAAGATGAATATAAGTATGAATATGCTGGAAACTGATTGCTAAGTTATGAAAACTCCCACAAAGGACGCACCACAAAAGATATAAATATAGAACCAAAGAAGACTTCCTCTGGTAAGATTATTCTTAAGCCCTGGTTGGAGGCTGCTATTCGGCTGTGACATCCACAGGCACTGCGAGATGCCAATACCAAAAAAAAAAGACTTCCGATCTTTTTCATAAAACATCACTAATCCCTTCTTTATGGGTCCAAGGAAGGGATTAGTGACGTTTATGAGTATAATTTAGCTTCTAGAAGTTCGAGGCTAAATTATAATAACCGCTCAAGTTCATCGAAGATTAAGCTACGCTTGCTGCGATCATTCGCAGATGGTGTTTTTTTTTGAGGGTGGGTAATCATCACATGACTCCCGCTCTGGGTGGACTGTCAGACTCTTACTGACTACAACCATCCCATCCTTCCTTAGTCCTGTATATTCCGGGGCAGCTGTAACCCTTTCGGACAATCCCGCTGACCTGATGCTGACATCTCTTTGATGTGCACATGGAGCACGTACGCGCCGTCCGGCATGGGCTTCGTAGATATTTGACTATCCATTGGATGACACCTCCCCATGCCCAGGACAGCACTTTAAACCAATACGAGTAGGCAGCAGCCCAAGTATGACAACCAGTCTTACCGAGAAATATCGTAGTTACCCAGTTACTGGATTGTGGAGGTTAGATAAGTAGTCGCTTCATGTAAAATACCAGAATTTTCAGCCAGTTAGACTTCTTCTTTCTTTTTCGTGTGGTTAGTGACTAACCTTGTGTCAGAGTTTTTAAGCTGCCCATGGGCCTCTGACTTAGCTTCACATGCTGTTGAGAAATATCTCTCAGACATGCTGGCTTCTTCACGATGTTTTCCTTCACCGATTTTTAAGCAAGTGATAATTATACAATTCTCACATGAATCCGTAAAATCAGAGGTGCGTGCCTTGGGTTCGAACTCGAGACCTGTGACGTGGCAGTCAGCCAGTTGACTGAAAACTGCCCAACTTAGTTAGGAAAAGATTGGGCAGATTGTTCAATAATCCCTTACTGTAATAACGAAACTCTTATATGAGATGGGGAAAGAATCCAATATCAGAACATACCACGTAGTTAATTAAGTTATTAAGTATAACGTGGCAGCTTGTGGCTATAATTCCAGTTAGTGGTCGCACACATTATTAAGAAAACTCTCCGGGAGGGAAAAGGATAGGTGATAGTTCTGTTTCTTATAATAATAATAATTTATTTCAAATAAAACGTTTACAAAAAGTGTACATGTAGCCAACAGTAATTAGTTTTCCATACAATTAAAGTGCCTAAAACTAAAATTTTATTATAGGTGCAAGTAATGGTTGTTCGGAATTGCAATTTTATGTAGCGACCAGCCCGATCTAGGTTAATTTAAACCTGTGTTTCAGGCCATCACTTTACAATCCAACTACTTTGGTCTAGTACAATATAAAGTTAAGCTGTATAAAAATAAAGAATATTATAAGAACTAGGAGAAAAAGCTTAATGGTACCTTAATCCTTGGTCCTTTATCTAAAACTAAGCCTATGTAATTTTACAAAAATAAACACTTACGCGGGATCAAAATCATCATGCCAAAATTTCTAGAAGTTTTTCTGTGTCTGTGTAATTTAGTGTCTCTTAATTTCTCTCTGTTGTGATATGGTTAATGGCATCGAGTTGGTAGATAGTCGGACGGACACATAACCAGCCTATAATGTTCTCACTGCTGGGACACAGGACTCCCCTTTAAGAGAGGGAGTGGGTATGGCCCACTCCCTCTCTTCCCTCTCCAAGATGCGGGTCCAGTGTGGGTTGGTAGACGTCACATGTCTTTGAATTTTTGGTTCTATGCCGGTTTCCTCACGCTGTTTTCCTTCACCGTTTTGAGAGCAGTGGTGATGAAATTAAATACACAAAGTAAAGTGCCTACCTGGGTTCAAACTCATGACCTACAACTCGTTAGTCGAGGCCGATACCACAGTGCTCGGACAGACGGACAGCGGCCCCTTAGTAAAATTGTTTTTTTTTATGAGCTAGCACTTCGCCCGCATCTTTATCCGAATTATTATTTTTTCACGTAATCAAAATATTACGTCGATACATTGTGTTGAAATGCAACTTCACTCCTTTATAGATTTTATACCGAGTTGTAACGCAGAGCGCCCGCACTACCCAACTTTAATGCGTTTTATCTAAGTAGTTTTTTATTAATAAGATAAAACAGAAGTACGTGTCTAATGTTGTTTTATTATCTGACTGACAGACTAAATATAATTTTTTAATTTTTATCCGGTCAATAAAAAATTGCAAATGTCCCTGTTGCAATAAAAAAATTGGCTGCCATAGATTTTTTCCATGAAACCATTTTTAATTCTCATGACTGCAACAGACGCGGCGACACCCAAGCACCCTATTGAAGCACCGTCCGGTTGTTTAAACTTGAATGAATAACCTTAGTCATACCAAAAAATTAACAGCTTTAACATTTTATAAATGATGTCATTTAAGATGCTAACAAGACCTGAATTCAGTGCACTGTAATTAAAATTTCTGAAAGTACATTTTGTGCATTTTAATTAGAGACAAATTGCAGCATTCACTGTGTTTTTACATCTCAAAGAGTTCTAACTCGTGTCTAAATAATGTAAATGTACATTTTATGCTTTCCAACAACGGCCCGTCGTTAACAAAATGTTTAAAGAGACTATGAGAGCTTTCAGTAGAGCAAAATCAATTTTTATACTGTAAACCCTGTAGAAATAATCAATCAAATATATCCAATCGTATAGTCACTATAGCTAGTCAAAGATTGGCAAAACTCATAGTCGGCCGACATTATTATTTAGTTTGTTTAAAAAAATCACTTTTTAAATTTCGGTGTTAGGATTTACCGCTACCCGGAATATAAAGGGCTAAGGAAGGAACATGGATGGGTTTTGGTCAGTAAGAGTCTAACACTCCCTCCCGCTTCACCCAGAGCGGGAGAAGTCATTGGATGATTTGCCAGCCTTAAAAAAAAGGATTTATTTGATAGTTCAAAAATACTTCTATTCATCAGCACTGTCAGTGTTTTCATTTATTGTCGTATTGTTTTCTCCACAATGTATAATACAGGCTAAAAAAAAGTACAATTTTATCTTATCTCGCCCATAAAGGTATTCTTTGCACCTAAACAAAAAAAAAGGTCTCAATTTGACGTAATAGTGCCCATATTTATAACCTCATATAATAAATTCAATTTATTTCACCCTCATCAGAGTCAAATTGATTGGGGTTGCTAAATTATTTGTCCTCATATTTTATTTCCCATGCGGATCCCGGGAAGGAATTGGTTTCATCATCATTCATCCTTCCCATGGGTTTTCAGGACTTGGAGGCAACATGTTTTTGGCAGGTCCGATTTTCAGCTATCGATTTTCATCAAAATATCTTTATCAGATTATCATCAATATTTTTTTTTAAGCAGAAGGAGTAGGTCCAAGACGATTGGGCAAAACATTGTAAAAGAGTAACGGTGGAGTTTCTAGCCCATTCTTCTCCATACGAAACTACCTTTTGGAAGGGACGACTAAAATCAATTCTATTTCTTGTTCATTTTGACGTTCAATAGTGCCTTGTGCCTACTTGCAATATACAGAGTTGATACGACAGAGGGGCTTTCCTTTAAACAGCTTATACTAGGGGCCATTTTCAAGCTCTGAACCAAAAATCAATTAAGTAGAAGCAGTAGTTTAGTCGCAAATGTTATTGCGTTACAAGGTCAGTTTTTATTTACAAAGGGTGGTTGCGTTTTACTCTGATTTGTAAGCGATTTATTTTGTTTGAAAAATTAAAACCAAATTTTTAGTGCTTTTTATTTTTATACCGTACCGAGTTAATACTAAACACGTATAGTATACGTAGTGTAATGTAATGTCCCTCTGTCATATCAACTCTGTAAGTATATGGAGTTTCTTGACCGTTCTTCTCTATAGGTACCTACTGCTTTGGAATGGGCAACTAGCTTCATCTTTCCATCTGACCGACCCCTTGACAATTCAAAAGTGCCTGTAATTGGTTTATTCGAAATAAATACTTTGAGTTTGATATGTAATTTGACTTGATGACTTTGTCTGTTAGAATAGCAGGTGACGTTCTGCCTACCTAATCTTTTTATTATGGACAGTTTATTATTGAGCCTCTTTTAGTCTCTAGTAACTATGCGAGGACAAGCCAGGTGAGGCTGGAATGGTGAAAAACCACGCGCGAGCTTACTTGGTCACAGTAACTAACCTAGGACACACAGAAAAAATGGGTTATGCAGGATAACGCTCTGAGGAATCGCCCGTGAGCCGAGCGAGCGAAGCGAGCACTGTATCCAAGTTGGTCGCGGTCATCTGGCTATTTAGTATTTGGTTCCACAAACAGGAATAATTTGAGGTTCATAAAAAAATCACTATAATTAGCGTAAACAATAATTTACTTTTAGGAGCACAAAGTCAATATTCAATATTTAATACATATATATATTAAATACTAAACTAACTACTACTACTACTGCTAATTATTATTATTATTTTAAATGGGAATTATTAGAGGATCAATTTACAAATACATGTCTTTAGTAATCTCGACGAGTATTTGAATCTACAGAATAAGCCCCTCCATATCAACACCAATCAACAGAATTTCGCAATACCACGATATCGTAAATTCGACATATTCAATAGTATTACAGCAACCACAGAAACATGAAATTTCATTCGTGTGCTGTAACCTGATAAGTATCCCAGCTCATAATGATCATGTTCCGGGTATACGAACGGAACTAACGATAATTTCAATGGCATAGTGTGGGGCAACTTGGAGGGAAACAACTTTTTTCGCCGCCATTTTGTTTTGGCGGCAAATATGACAGTTGTTTCTTAAAAATTATTTTGTGTAGGCACGGCAAAATTTTTATATAACAACGTGTTGTAAGCCACCTGTCGACATGTCGGCTCTAGATACAATATTTAAAAAGTATGCTCAATAATTTTTATATTTCATAGAATTAATTCATTATAAAAATAAATCCCCTTACTAATAAAAGTATTATATCAGTTGCATACTGATGTCTCTCTTTAAGTCGTCAGAAATTTGACTTTTGAATAAAGAAGACAAAGCGTCTGTATATGTATATAGTTACACAAACTACATAATTATACAGACGCTATACAACGTTTATTAGTAAGGTGGTAAGTGTATGTACTGTAGAGCATTAGAGTAAAACCTTATGTTGTACAAGGCTGGAAATTCTCTGACGGCATTCGAACCTTTCAAATGATTTTAGAATAGATTAGGATTTTATATATTCTAGACTTGACCGCAGGCAGCGAAGCTAAACAGATGTATTCGTTATAACAAAGTGAAAATATAATACATGTGTGTCCATCCGTGTTTCTTTTCTTAGTGTAGAAAAGACCCAATACACACATTACACGCTCTACCACTGAGCCCCCTTAGTAGAGGATCTTCCATCCTCTACATTTTGGTGGAGGACGCCTGAGTCTCCACTAGAAGACGCGGTACGATCCCGCTCGTTTGTTTTTTGGTGTGTGCAGAACCTTATAATATCTGCACGAATAAAATGTTATAAAATACGAAATATATGGAGAAAACCGTATAACGGGCATTCTATGCATCCTGTTAGTGGTGTGCAGTATAGTAAAAACGACGCCCTAGTCGTATATACGAAGTGAAGTTATTAAAGCAGGCGAATGAAACAACGCCTGGATATTTAAAGCTAAGTGGTTTTTATAGTTTTGTTATTATGGTTACCATGGAGAGCATGATTATTTATTCCGCCTACAACGGTGTATGCTTCGAGGAATTTTTAGCCGAATTTAATGTATTAGCGATAGATAAGCAGTGGCCAAAGAGAAATTGGGCTCTGATTATGGGCGCATTTATGCAAGGTCCAGCCCGCATTTATTATTCGTCAATTTTGTATAATGATCAAGAGATCAGTTTTGAATCAATGTGTGACGCACTGAGGAAAGAGTTCCCGTGCAGAGTTCACAAAGGAGTATGTGTTCCTTTTGTGCAGGACACTGTAATAAATGTTGTTGTGGAGGATGTTGTCTCACCTAGCGCAACACAAGAGCTGTCTGAGGAGTGCGGACAGGATAATTTTGTAAATATGTGTGTTGATGCTGTTGTAATTTCTAGCGCAACAGAAGAGAAGGTGCTAGATACGGAGCCAAGCTGCCTTGTGAGCAGTGATGATGATGATGTTGTGAGCAGCGTTGATGACAATGTTGATGATGCGGTTGGCGCTGACGCGCAAAGCTGCCTAGACAGCTGTGATGTTGATGTGGAGACGGGGGTGTTCGAGTCAGAACACGAGGAAGAACTGGACGAATCGGTCGGTCCAGTCCTGTTATTAATGATGATTCTGTTTCAGAGCATAATAATGAATTTTACCATGATCACGATGTGGAATTCAATAAAAATAACATCGCTGTTGATCGTGTTGATGAAGTTGGGCGCTCATCCATAACATCTGAGGATGTTGCTATAGTATTAAAGGATGATTTTGATATGCGTGAAGATGGTCTCGTATCCATTTCATTGGATGTAAGTGTCCAGGAGTTGGTTGTGGTTGATGCGGAGTCGCATAAATTGAGAGGTGAAATGGTGCAGATGAAGGAGAATGAGCCTTTAGTTATTCCTTCAACGTTAGAGTTTTCGAAGATAGAGGCGGAGGAGAGTGAGCATTTTGTTAGTTCTTCAGCGATGGTGGTTACAAACACTTATCGTAACTTGTTCATACATCGGCGCATAGTTAAAGCTAGAGTTAAACATGTTTGTAATATTAAAAAGAAAAATCAACATAGAAATAAAATTTTCTTGAACGGTTTTATGACATATAAAAATAATGACAATCTTAGATTTAGACGTTTTCAGAAAATGACTTTGAATGTCAGAAAAATTAAAATGAAAAAGTTTGCTTCCAAAATTATGACCAAAAGAGGTCATAGGAAAGCGCGTAAACTTTTCATTAATAAATTAGCTTTTTTACAGTATGGGTTTACAAAATCAAATAAAAAGAGGTTTCGAAACATTTTTAATAGATGGAAGTTTTCACTTTTCAGAATTATATAATTACGACTCCAAATAGTTTTCATATCATTGTTTGTTTTCGGAGGCTGGCTGCACCCTTTGCCCCGGGTTTTGGTGCAGTGGGGTTCAAACTGGCCTAGCGTTAGTTTGTGTGCACATTGGCACACATTAATGCATTCATGGACTCTTGTGATGTCGTAAGATTCGCTTTGCCAGAGTTGAGCCTGCCTTTGCAAAGGCCAGACCTCACATGTAGATTCTCCTGGGGATAGGTAATTTTTATGTTAGGCTAGGTAGGGGTAGATTAAATAGATTCGGATGCCAAGAGTAAAAGGGCTTAGTTATTTTAAAACTAAGTGTTCCCTTTTACTCAAGGGGGGCGTAGCTGATGTAGAGCATTAGAGTAAAACCTTATGTTGTACAAGGCTGGAAATTCGAATTTCGAAGTACCATCACTTCGAAATTCGAACGGTGTCACTTGGAATCAGCGATAATTTACTTTAAAAACAAATGAGTTCGTTTTAGAATTGCGTGCGGGCACTTGAGTGAGGTACGAATATATAACGTATATTACAAATTATGATAATTAGTACTCCGTTTTGCACTAACTAAGATTTGTTTAAACGATTCCTTACTTTCTTTCGCACAATATATCGTATTTGGAGACACGAGATCTAATAAAACTTTTCTTGCCTATAAATTATAGCCTAGTGGTGTGACCGTCCGACTGCCAAGTCACAGGTCTCGAGTTCGAACCCAAGGCACGCACCTCTGATTTTAGGAATTCATGTGCGTATTGTTATCACTTGCTTATATAAAAATATGTGAAGGAAACCATCGTGAGGAAACCAGCATGTCTGAAAAATATTTCTCAACAGCATGTGAAGCTAAATCAGAGGCCCATGGGCAGCATAAAAACACTGACACCAGGTTAGTCACTAACCACACGAAAAGAAGATCATTAAAATTCGAATAAATACTGGCAAACTGGCCGAAAATATTCCACCGTATTGCCCAAACGGTCACACAAACAACAAACTACGTTCTAATTTTAAAAATCCAATGTAAACGGCCAGTAGGTACGTTCCTTGATTAAATTTTAAATTAAACTTTATTATGGGGAAGAAAGTTCATTTAGTTCACGTCAACCCAAGTACTATGCAAAATGGAAGATTGCGAACAGATTATTGGAAAATTGTTGAATCTATGATTTTCTTTTTTTTCTAGGTTTTTAATCTGCTTCACACGGTTAGATAGTCACGGAACGGAAAGTGAAAAGTTAGAACCAGGTAGAATTATTATTGATTCTTTTGTCGTTTATTTCTTGATTTTTTTCATAGCATTTCCACTGTATTTTAATACGTTTTAAAAGTTTGCCTACTACGTTGTTAATTGTCGTTTTTAGGGTTCCGTACCCAAAGTCTGTATGTCTGTCCGTCTGTAACTCAAGAACCGTGATAGTTAAAAAGTTGAAATTTTCACAAATGATACATTTCTTTTTAAAATAAATATTTAAGAGGGCTCCCATGCAACAAACGTGTTTTTTAAATTATTTTTGAAAATAAAAAGTTCCTAGAGCCGGGGTTCTTTATGTAAATAATTTCGTCCCCACTGCTCCGAAAACGGTAAAGGAAAACGCCGCGGAAATCAGCATGTCCTAGAACAAAAAAATCGTCTACCAACCTGCACTGGACAGACGGGCGTCTGACTGATTACAGCCCGCTTCCACTCGAACAGAGGTGTCCCAGCAGTGGTAATACAGTTAGTAGTTTCTGATTATGCAGTTTTGTGAAGATCAACTTACTGCACATAATTTCAGCAACCATCATATCTAAAATATTTTCTTCCGCCAAATTAATAACTGCAAAATCAAAATATAAAAATAAACAGTGTCCAGGGAGATTATTGTCCGCTCTTCTTCATAACAACCGATTACGTTTCGGAATGGACAACTATTTTCATCTTTCTAACTGATCGACCCCTTGACAATTCATTCATATGTGCCTGTAATTGGTTTATTTGAAATTAATGTTTTGAGTTTGAATTTGATAAAATAGACGGTCAGCAATCTTTTAATTATTTCTCTGAAAAGTTGAATGTTTATATCTTCTAAACTTAAAGTTATTGAAGATTTAATAAAGAAAAATAAACTTGTCACTTACTTCGTAATAACTCGACGGCCACGGCCACTTAGGCGCTAAGGCCATAAAATAGCCCGCGAAATTATTACTCGGCGAGGTAAAATAAATTTAGTAAAAATATTGAAGTAACGCCGAATAAATTACCCTTTAACCCTCTGGGGACAAAAAGCGATTTAAAAATGAAAATCTTTGTTCTTTTAGGGCTCTCTTCTATTGTTCGAAGTTTGAATTTGATATCAGTGATGAAGATTTACTTTTTATTTTAGAATTCTCGCTTAAAAATTATAAATACATTAATAATGAGTGCGGATGAGTACTTCGACGCCTAAGGCCCGTATTACAGAAGGATACTCAAGCACTGATCTCTGTTTAAAACTAGTTTTAAGTCAAGTTTTTATTTTAGAACGTTCCTCAAGCATAAATTCATTGATCATAGTTCAGCCGAGTTTGGCTTTATATTAGAACGTTACTCAGTTCGTGAATCGAACCCAAGCATCACCCAAGTGTGGTCGGGACCGCGCTTGAGCAGAGATTGTTACATGTCATGTCAGTCTATTTGCGTCAAATTTTTAAAGCAATTATAGTGGAATTGAAATAGGATCATTGTTAAAAGAAACATTTGGAGAAGTTGAATATTACATGTTATTACTCCGTATCGGATTTTCTAGCTGATATATTTTGGTTGTGCATCCATGATTGTGTTTGATGATGAACTGTTTCTGTGTGATCAATGGATCAATGTCTGCATGCCAAAATGGTAGCATCTCCAAGGATTATTTGATATTATGTAACAACCCTAATGTATTGAGAAAATAAATAAAGACAACAATAACACATTCTACAATATTTTTTTCAATAACAATTCAAATATAAGGTTGAACTATGGCATTCCTCTCTCATACAATTGTGAATACTCCAAAAAGAGGTAGGTACAGGTATCAACCACACAACCGTAGGCATTCCATAGCCCCAGAATTGCAAATTAAGTTTACGTTTTTATGCGATGGCCTCATCAACATCCCGACATCAATAGTCGGGCAGACACAACACCCGTCTAGTCAGAGGATCCTCCCTTTTCTATTCAGGATGAGTAAACTTGTCACCCTGTTCCTCATACCTCTGTAAGAACACAATGTAAGCCCGAAAGGCAAAATGCTAAATATCCAAAAATGTATGGGAGTGAGACGAATGACTGGACAACCAGTTACAGCGCACTGGTCCGAACAGAAGGATGTCGTCAAGGGTTCCAATGAACGTGGTAATTCTCAACCTGCAAAAAGAGTATCATCTGATGACGCCGCAACGTTTCGCTACCAGAGGAGGCAGTACGCATTTAAGGGTTTACGTGCTTATAACACATACCTACAAAAAGAACATCAATACATGGTGTGTCGACTCCTAAATTCCTATACCTGGTTACAATATTATTCATTTTTATAAATAAAACAAAAATATGTAAAATAATATTTTTTTTATTAACAATAATCAATCTTGAGTAATATCTATCTTCTATCTTTAGATTAAAATGTATTAGTAGTAGTAGTGAATTCATCTGCGTCTGAATAGCTATGTTGGCTGGCATCAATAATAGTTTGGATGTGGTTTAGATCGACGGTATTAAATTGTTGGGGCGGCATTATTATTTCGTGCTCTATATCATCTGGATCTGCTTTAACTGGAGTCACCATATCTGAAACTAAACATAATAACATTTGCATAACATGCTCAGAGAGGAATCCCCACTCTTGACACCCCATAGGATAACAAAATAACGCTAACTTATTAGCTCCAACTGTACTGGTAGTAGAAAGCAAATTTTGGGAAAGAAAAGTATTCAGAAACATCTTAAACAACGACGACATCATGACGTCACGAACTTCTACGAAGAGAGCTAAACACCTGATGGTGGTGGTGGTGGCTGTCAAGGCAGGTTAAGGTTCCTGTCGTAATAAAATAGGATTGTATTTTATTAATAATTTCAACAGTAGGAAACTGATAAGTTAACTTATATTAAAAAATAGATTGGTACTTACTGACTCGCATCATAAGGGAACTATTACATTTCTCCGCAGAACGGACACATTCAGCCATTTTGCTCGTGTGATTGTGTGAAATCTTTCAAAATTTCTAGTAGCGGTTTTTCCCAAGAACAATTTTATGAATTGGTATACATTTATATTCAGCAAAAGAAACACAAAAAACAAACAGATATTTTCTTATAGGTATTTGACAGTACTGACGTTTTATTTCATAGTTATTTATGGGCATAGACACCTACAAGTTTGCTTTTAAAATTACTATACTTTACTTCAAAAACCTTTATTTCAATAAATGCGGGATTATAGTATTCAGGACAAAGTAAAAACCCAGATATCCTAAATAGTTGAGCGTTTTATGCTATATTTTAATATTTCTAATGCATTGAAGATCAGAACAAAATTGGTAAATAAAATAAATCGTAAATGAAAACTGACTGTTGTATAGACAATAGACATCTCTGCTTGAGGCTAGATTTGAGTGTCGATTCAACTGAGTATAGTTTGATTACCGTCCTGGAATAAGAAAGATGCTCAAGCACTGAATCTAAATTTAAACTGAGATCGACTGATTGGCGATCAAACTAGACTTGAGGAACGTTCTGTAATACGGACCTGAGTGTCCTTTTTATTCTTGAATTTATTTGTATTTAAGGTGTTCCAAAAATAGCTCTAAGAATTTCGTGGGAGCATTGTAGTAATCGTTACGAACAACTTTTATTATGGGATGAACCCTGAAATCGTGAAAAAAATATGAGTTCTTCCATATACCTATTTATGCACACGTAACTCAATAAAATGTATGGAACAGCTCAATTTTTTTTCGCGATTTCAGGATTAGTCAGTCATTGTCAATTATTTGCACCTAATGTAAATGCATAAAAAGTAAAAAAAAAAAACAATGACAGGTAAATTAATTATGTGATATGTGATAGACAATTTTCTTTTTCAACAAGTATTAAGTCAATGTGTGAACAATAGTAATCACAGAATGTAAACATCAATGCGGTAAAAATGATTAATTACACAGTTAAATTTAGCACCAGTTTGATATTGTCTCCATTTTGTGTGTCCCATTCATTCCCCTTCTCGAATAAACACTGGGTGTGTCCCAACAGCAATCATGTAATTGTTTCCAAGAAGCCCGGGAAAGTTTACACATGAAGCCATTTTCTTTTATTTGTAGCACTGGCCGGAAATTACTAAGTTTTTTCTTAATGTCTATGCTTTCTTCCTTGGTGTATGGTGCATTCTTCAAAACGGCCAGTAATATCGTGGCATAAATTAATATAAAGTATGCTTTGTAATAGTGTCAAAGTTCATATCTGTACGTAAATTATTTTTGAAAATGGAAAATGAACTTCTTCTTCCAAATTTGAACTGTTTGTTGTTTTAGAAAACGGTAACATTAAACGTTTTGAAAAAATATGTATTAGGTACTCAAAGATAAAGAATGAAGGTTATTCAATTTGAGAAAAGTGATATTTAGTGACGAATTCTGGGCAATTTTCAAAATTACCATGTATTTATGTAAGGATCGTAGCGGATAACGTTTGGTAGTTTCAGCCTACGCCTGTGAGAGACAAATACAAGGGAAAAGCGAAGAAAAACAAAAGAATGAAATTCGAATAAAAAATATAAAAATCTTCTAAAAAGTTTACTTAACCAAGGCGTTCGCAACAGTGTTCAACCTTAACAATTTACATATGTATGTGTACTAACATCTAGTAGATTTAAACCAAAATCATTTACCTAACTCGCACAAATCATAATAACAGAAAAAAAGCGATTTATTCATAATCACACCACACAAGTTTGACGTCTGACGACCAACCAACCGTGACCCATGATCCCTTGAAATAAATAAGGGATTTATTCAAGTCCGCGGCTCAATGTTCATTGGTCACTGAAATATTTTTATCTTTCGACGTCACTGGATTTTAGTATTGGATTTCATAAAATATGAATTCATTCGAGACCAGTTCTATTGATGGGAATATCTATTTAGATTAGGTCTTTTGTGGCCTATGTGGAACTACTTTCATACCTAGACATACTCAAGGTGACAATTTATTTCATCATAAATTATTGTCTTGGTATGGGGTTGTGGTGGCTAAGTAACGACGGGCGCGCAGGTCGATTCATCAGGTTAACCAACGCTTGCCAGGGTTGGTTCGTGGATAGGTGACCATCTTTACATACCGAGATTCCTCGTTGCCTCGGAAAGCACGTTAAGCCATTGGTCTCGGCTATCATGTGTGCATCTTTGACAGTCGTTATGGGTCGTCAGAAAATCTGAAAGCCAGTCTTACCAACTGGTATCGTATTACCTAGTTACTGGGTTGTGGAGGTCAGATAGGCAGTCAGTCCTTGTAAAATACTGGTATCTACCTGCATCCGGTTAGACTGAAAGATGACCCCAGTATATTTGAGAAAAGGCTAGGCAGATGATGACCATACTTGGAACATTACCTGTGGATTGGGTGTGTTTACAAACATAAATTAAGAAGAATCACAAATCGTTCAAAGAACAAGAAGAATTATTAGAAGAATTATCTGTAAGCAAATTCGTTCAATATTCATTCGAAAGCCAGCCCTTTACTCTCCGCCCATTCTATCCGTGACAAATACCTACTACAGAAGATAAAGCGGCAACCATCTTTAAAAAACTATAACCCCAACACTACTCTATAGGCGATCAAGGCCTAGTCTTATCCCCTTAAGATGAAAGTGTGTCAACAATCTTCTAATCCCCTGATCCAGACTACAACCACAGAATAAGACGGTACAGAAGGCCGGGTACCTCTTAAAGACATACTAGGAATCCGACCTGGCTTCGCTTGTAGGTACAATCGCGAAGTCAAGGGAAAAGCTAATCTTCTTCTTTCGTGTGGTTAGTGACTAACCTGGTGTCAGAGTTTTTAAGCTGCTCATGGGCCTCTGACTTAACTTCACATATGATATGCCGGTTTCCTCACGATGTTTTCCTTTACTGTTTTTAAAGCAAATGATAACTATACAATACGCACATAAATCTGAAAAGTCAGAGGTGCATGTCTTGGGTTCGAACTGGAGACCTAAGACTTGGCAGTCCGACGGTCACACCACTAGGCTATCACTATTACAAAAGCTAGTTAAACTAGACGTATAAACCTTCCTCTTGAATCACTCTATCTATGGATGAAACCGCATTAAAATCCGCTGTGTAGTTTAAAAGATTTAAGTGTGTAGAGGGACAGACGACGGTGGGGAGTGACTTTGTTTTATCCTATGTAGCCTGGACGTTTTTTTGTAGAATATAATAAAATATTTTTATTTGCGTTGAAACTTGGTACAGAGGCCAGCACATCAAGTTACCACAATCTGTAAAATTTCTTTGATAGTATTTCAACTTTATTGCAAAGACATAAGGTTCATTTTTAATTGAGAAAATTTGACAGACGCCAGCACATCAAGCTATCCCTAGATAGCTTGATGTGCTGGCGTCTGTACAATAATGGTGTTAGTACTAGGGTTATGTTCTACATATCTCGCCAGTGACTGGCATACAAATATTAAAAGAAAACAGCTTAATGATTATCTAGCATTAATTATAACAGTGTTGTCAGACTCATACTACACTCAGCTCAACTTTTGCAAAATAGTAATAATTTTTTATAATATGTGTTTGTGCTCAATAAAAAATAATCTTCCTTCTCTATTTCTTTCTTCTTTTTCGCTCGTTATATGAAGTTGGCCTTCTGTATCTATTTACTCTTTGCTCTAGCCGTCTAACGAGGCCTTCGCCCGAAAGTATCCACGCAGATACAATGGACTTTTAACAGGGGATTAATATTCAAACCTAGTCCCTTGTGGGGGGTGGGTATAATGTAACCTTTATATGTAACCGTTTTGCTAGGATTTGGAGAGCTCGTTTGATTATACGAGTATGATATACGAATAATTAGACGTGTAATTGGTTAGTCTCATGTATAGGAATTGTTTAAATTTTGTAGTCTTCAAATAAGCCGAATTTTGTTGTCGATGGTCTTGGATGAGTATAAAAATACTCGGTTTTCGTTGGAAAGTTAAAAGCCTGGGAATCCACTGGTTCTAGAGATATTGTCGATCAAAGTTTAATATTTTTTTTACTTTCTTCAATAAAAATCTGTCTAGCCTTTGATCAACTATGTTGGGGTCGGTTCCCAGTATAACCGAACGCAGCTAATTATCAGTATTTTACACGGAGCAACTGCCTATCTGACCTCCACAACTCAGTAACTGGATAATATGATAGCAATTGGTAAGACTGGCTGTCAGATTTTCTGATGACCCGTAACGACTGTCAAGGATGCACAAATGACAGTCGGGACAGACGGGTTAACGTGCTTTTCGGGGCACGGAATCTCGATATGTAAAGAACTAAATATGGTCACACATCCACGGCCGACCCCGGTAAGCGTAGCTTCACCCGATGGATAGACCTGTGCGGCTGTTATTACTTAGCCTGGAAAAATCCGCAGTTCTATACATTATGCCGGCATAACTGGTCAAAATGTAGGGAACAGCTGATTCTTATTCGCGATTCCAGGTGTGTTCCCATAGTAAAAGTTGTTCATAATGATAAGTACGATGATCTTTTAAAATATTGCCCATGAATTCAATTTTATCCAGTATACACTTCATACATATAATGTACAGTATCCCTAGTTGACGGCCATGTGATGTCTTTTTACACCTATACAACAGGGTGGAATTTTGTAATGCCACCTGGAGGGAAAGTACTCTTAATACTGTAGATAGAAAATTTTACTCAAAGAAAACATTCCTTTATTTTTGAATAGAAAGAAAACTGCATTCAAAGATTTTCAAAAAACGCGTGCCACGCCCGGTAATCGAACCGACTAAAATCTGTAAAAATTACAACAAAAATTAAAAAAAAATTATAAGGATGAAATCTCTCTAGCAGATTTGATAAATTAAATTATGGGAAGACCATGAAATCTTTAATTATTTTAATTATTTACAAAAAATGGTAAACCAACTAATTAGTTACTCGAAATTTTCTTGGATACTCAAATGTATTCTTCTAACGAATTCATTTCTAGTAAACTTTAATATCGTGTTGTGGTGAGCATTATAAATCTTATTCTGAACATCAACTCTCAACTCATTTACTTTCGTATAAGATTTAATTAAAATTTGATTTTTCACATATCCCCACAAAAAAATCTAAAGGGGTGATCTGGTAATCTCGTAGGCCATCTGATTGTACCGTTTGTACCAATATTCAATAGTCATTTTAATGGATAAATGACGTCAATGATAATTATTAATTACTGACATAAGTAAACAGATGGATCTTTGAGTTAAAGAGCTTTAACTTGACTCATTGAATTTATAAGTCCAGATTTCATGGCTTTCCTTTCATTTAACTTATTAAGTTTCTTAGAAAGAGTTCATCCTTATAATTGATCCTGACGATCGATGCAATAAAAGTACAGGTTGTAATTTTTAGAGACTATAGTCGGTTCGATTCCCGAGTGTTGCAAGCGAATTTTAGAAAATCTTTGAATGCAGTGTTGTTTCTATTCAAAAATAAAAGAATGTTTCCTTTAAGTAAAATTTTCTATCTACAGTATTAAGAGTACTTTCCCTCCAGGTGGCATTACAAGATTCCACCCTGTATATTATAGCAGTGATGGCCTAAATGTGTGACCGTCAGACTGCCAAGTCATAGGTCTCAAGTTCGAATCTCTATGACTCTGATTTTACGGATTTATGTGCGTATTGTGTAATTTTCACTTGCTTACAAATCGGTAAAGGAAAGCAACGTGAGGAAACCAGCATGTCTGAGATATATTTCTCAACAGCATGTTCAGCTAAGTCACAGGCCCATGGGCAGCTTAAAAACTCTGACACCAGGTTAGTCACACGAAAAGGAAGAACAGCCTGTATTAAGATTTCATCTATAGTGTTACTGAATGTCCAATTCATGAAATGTCGTATCGTTTCATAAATAATTTCAACAATAAAATCAATCAAAAATGCAATTCAGAAAATAACAGGGCGAAATGTCATTAAAATTTCCGGCGCCTACAATTACCAACTTCATAAAAGTACAATCATTACCGCGAAACCCCAGAAATGAGATAAAAAACTTCGATTGGAAAGTTTGCCGGGAAAAAATGTTTAATAATAAAGTATGACTGCGAATACTACGATGAACGATATATTATATTTGTCTTGACATAAAGTCAAAGTCAAAGTCAAATCATTTATTTCATATAGGCACAAGAAAGGCAATTTTGAACGTCAAAACGACGAGAAGTAGAATTGATTCTAGTCGCCCCTTCCAAAAGGTAGTTTCTTATGGAGAATAATGGGCAAGAAACCCCACATATCTCGGGGCCCTGGGGTCTAAGTCCCCAAGGCCTTTGGAAGATGTACAAGGGGCCAAAGCCAACTCGCAGAGGCTTCTTAGACAATTATAATTATTATAAATGATGTGGATGCATCTATTATTATATTATACTAGCTGCGCCCGGCGGCTTCACCCGCGTACTGACCAAAACCCATCCATGTTCCTTCCTTAGCACTTTGTGTGCCGGGGCAGCAGTAACTCTTTTGGACAATCGGCATCGACCCTTCAATTATGCTGACATCTCTTTGAGGCGCGCATGGAACACGAACGCGTGCACGTCTGTGTGTGAAATGAGCCAAACACATGGTCTCCATTCCCATGCCCCTATAAACTTTGACAAGAGCCCAACAAGAGTGATTGCTGACAAATTACTGCTAGGTCTAAAGAATTTGCGATTATTATGCTCCAATAATTTCTAAAAGGATCAAGTATTTAATGTGTTTGGGAATTTTTTTCCGAGATTTCCGCCGAGGCCTTGGAATAAGTTTAAATTGTGTTTCGAATCTTATTAAGGGTCGACGACCTTCTTATTTTAAATTTATTTTTGAAGGTCGTTGAGTAAATCTGTGTCTTGTCTATGATTTTGGCTGAATACATACATATTATTCCACAACGTCACTTTTGGTGTCAGTCTGCATGATCGCGTTCTTCTTTTGAACTGCGCAACGGACTTTGCTGTGGTCATAATCATTATTTAAAAAATTACTTCCTGAAACTTAGGGAGTAGGTACCCATCTATTTAATACTAAACATAATAATAAGAAAAAGTTCGTTTTTTATTTAACCCTTAACTTGACGGTGTACATCGTACTGTACATACATTTAAAAAAAATATTTCTCATTACTACTGGGAAAAAAAAGGTTCAGTTTTTTACCAATATATTGTCAATTATAGTAGAATTGGTAGAAAATTATTTCACTGTGACAGCACAATAAAATACATTTCAAAATCAAAATGTCCGCAAAGCAACAAGCTGTTCGTGTGACACGAGTAAGTGTTTTATTTTTTATAAAAAAAAATGTCTCGAAACTTGGCAATATTTTGTGTGTGTTTTGATGTAAAGTATATTCAGAATTCAATAAGTGCATTTTTACGTAGCTACCTAAATACTAACTCACGCTTTTGATTGAAATAAATGAATGTACATCGCACTGCACGCTGCCAATGACACGCTAAAGTACTGACCGTAAACTATGGTAACCACACTGTACATTGCCAGGTTTACGAAGTATTGGGTTTCGATTGTTTTGGCGGTATTTGCTCGATTGTTCTTTGTAACGCTTTGATAGAAGGTGTTTGGTTTGACTTTTGTTTTCTGTTTTGCCTGCAGAATTTAAAACTAACTCGCTCGCACAAAATCTTGGCTTTAGTTCCTGCAAAAAATGCATGTTCTGAGGGTAGTTCTTCGTCCGATGAAGAAACCAATGTTTATATGCCACCTTCTCCAGATTCCTCCGATCCACCTTCGCTAGCATCTTCGCTTGAAGCTCTTAATTTACTAGATAGTTCGACTGACTCCAATAAAGAACAGACTGAAGTCTCTATAAGTGTACCACAAACGCCAATATTCGATGAAGTTGTTCCATCACCGACTACGAGCAACTACAACATTTTACCTACACTGAACTCCATAGAATCTTACCAACACCTACCGTTGAACGACGTCTCCTCAGCCCGGCACTATCCGACAGCAGCAGCTAATCACGCTTGGCTTTAGTATAGACGGGATGGAAAAAATATTATGTTGAAGGATTTTAGATTTCAATTGTTCGAAGGATTGACTATATAAACGATTACAATATAAACGTCACAGAAGACATAGGCGAGGATCTGAAAATCCATAAACCAGTCTCTGTTCGTCCAACAGACAGCGTCCGACTCGATGATAAGGGTCCCAGAAGCAGGGGATGAAACAATGCGTTGCAAGTATTGCAAAAGTGGTAGGACAACTGTCTTATGTATAAAATGTAATGTACATTTAAGTTTGTTGTGGGAAAACAAAAGCGTAATTGCTTCCGTAATTTTCACACGAAATAATTAAGTTTTATCTTGTATTTTCTCGTAATCATTCAAATAAATATTAAAAATGTATTTCATTATCAACCTGGCAATGTGCATCACAATGTACAAACAATACATTGACAACATTTCGGTATAATTGGCAGTGTGCATTGTGATGTACATAGGTTTTCTCGGAACCTAGGATATCTAGATTTTTATTTTTATTTTTTTCGTGTCTTTTAATCATCATTAAGGTCAAATATATCAATAAAGTACATTTTTTCAAGTTTTTTACTTCCTGCCAAGTTAAGGGTTAAACATGGGATATCATCAAATGACTTCGCCCACTCTGGGTGGAGCGGATGAGAGTGTTAGACTTTTACTGTGTAAAACCCATCTATGTTCATTTCTTAGCCCTTTGTGTTCCGGCGTATCTTTCTTTCTAAGTTCGCAAACTTAAAGATCTCGATTTATAAGCTGGTACGTCTGTTACCCGCTTTACGTCATCGAAACATAATTATCCAACTACAAATTATTGATCAATTTATGGCAGACACGCCACCTGTCAGACGCAAGATACCGCGTTAGTCTATAAGGAGACGGGATCGGAAGTTGGCTATCGAATAATCTGAGCTATAGCATAATCAGCTTGTGATTTTTCCACTGCTGGGACTGACTCTGTTTGGGTGGGTTTGACCGAATGGGTTTGTAGATGTCATAAGTCTTGTAATCTCCTCTTTTTTCGTTTGGTAAGTGGCCAAACTAGTGTTAGAATTTTTATGCTGCCCATGGGCCTCTGACTTAGCTTTCACAGGCTGTTGAGAAATATCTCTTTGACATGCTGGTTTCCTCTAATGTTTAGTTCTAAGTCATTAGATTCTTCACGATTTTATTCTTCTTCTTTTCGTATGGTTTGTGACTGGTGTCAGAGTTTTGATGCTGGCCATGGGCCACTGACTTCGCTGTGTAACTGCTATGCTGTTGAGAAATACCTCTCAGACATGTTAGTTTCCTTACGATGTTTTCCATCACTGATTTTTAAGCAAGTGATAATTATGCTATACGCACATGAATCTGTAAAATCAGAGGTGCGTGCCTTGGGTTCGAGAACTCGAGACCTATGATTTGGCAGTCTGACGGTCACACCACTAGGATATTACTGCCATATTACTAATACATAATTAATATAAAATATAGTTTGCGACTACCACGCCGATAAAACTGCGGCCGAAAGCTTGTTAGTAATTATCTGTTTAACCTTCGCCATTTATTTCACTTGGTTATTTAACAAGACAGTACTCATCAAGATTTACAAAAGGCGCAGAAGCCACAGCATATAAATTCCGCATTACTGTTTTTTTTATTCTTTGCACATCACCAACGGTAAATTCAAAACTCCTTGATCAACACTGCTATTTTATAATAATAACCATATTTTGTTTAAAAGAGTGTCCATGGAGTTTCTTGCCCGTTCTTCTCCATAGGTACCTACTGCTTTGGAATGGGCCACTAGCTTCATCTCTCTGACTGACCGACACCTTGACAATTCAAAAGTGCCTGTAATTGGTTTATTTGAAATAAATACTTTGAGTTTGAGTTATCACCGTGTAAATTGGAGGTGAAGTGAGTTTAAAGTAAGCTGTCAATAGTGTCAATATCACTAGCATTAGGTGTGGAACGACAACTCACTTAATCTCAGTTTACGGAGAGAGAGTAAGAGATTATTACGGAATCGACCGGCAAGCCCACCCTTCCTCAGTGACCCTTTTGTACGACCCAGACATGACAGAAATCAGTTTCAATTTTCTCACAAAATGAAGCTTTTTCCCATCCGCGTCCTCCAAAAAACCTTAACAATCATTAACCATATTATTATTATCACGACGATTCAATAAAAGCCTATTACGGGCTCATAAACTTAGTTTATAGCCTATCCATATTTTATAGGCATTTTATTACGAATCGTTTTATGAGCGTACGAATAATATTATGACGTACCACCTACGCACTGGATTCGTAAATCAGAATGACGGATGGATACCCGAAATAGGAATCGGTATGTTTCGTTCGTTGTTTGTAGTAGGTACTCGCGTCATGCTTACATGTTAATGATGCTCGATGAGTTGATGTCATCGGGCTGGTCGACACCAACACATGGGACATCCGGACATGACAACGATAGCATGAGCATAATATTAGTCTATAATATTTCCACTGTGGGGACATAGGCGCGTTTAGGGCATTTTACGCACGTTAAAACGTTGGTCCCGGCTGTCATTCGTGGATTTTTGACAGTCGTTACGGGTAGTCAGAAGCCCAGTTACTGACTGGGTTGTGGAGATCCGATAGGCCATTGATCCATGTAAAATGCTGGTATTCAGCTGCATCCGGTTAGACTGGAAGCCGACCCTAACATATTTGGGCAAAAAGCTAGGCAGATTGATTTGACTAGGCATTCTGCCTGATGATTACAAAATACTGTTTATCCTCAGTTTGTCGGCAGATTAAAGTGAAAGACCACGGTCTGAAGATTTCGGTCAGTCTGGTTGCTTAGTCCCAAAATACTAGCTATAGCTTAGTTTGAACCAGTATCACCAACTTCTACGATTAACGTACCTTTTATTTAGAAACATTATTTTTGTGAATGATATTCTGGTACCAATAAACAACTTTTTTTAGTCTTCTATTAAATTAGAGTCTCTTAAAAACTCTGGACATTTAAAGATAAACTTGTCTAGAAATTGACATAAAAAATTCTGACTTGAAACATCTTACAAACTTAAAAACTTACACAAAATCTTTTGGAGAAAATTGTAAAGTTTCTTATCAGCCAGTTTATTAAAAAACTTTTGAATTTCGAAGTTGGAATCCCAAAAACTATTTATGTGAGACCTTTGGAAAAATTCGAAACTTGGCATTTGAATATGACCAGAAAATCTTGACCCATGACCATTCATACAGTCATCATTTTAGTTCGCAGTATTTTTTTAAAGACGATAGGGAGGGGTCTACGTAAATTGGTCGCTCGTGTCAGCACTTTTCCCAACAGACTCCATTTTGTCATGTCAACGTTATGGAAATAAGGGTATAGGAAAATAGAATATTGAAGGAAAAAATGTGAATATGGGTGAAATTATGCACGGTACTAATATTTCTAAGGGGATTTTTTACTACATGTATCTATAAGATTGTAAATAGAATTTTGCAGACAGTATTTTTTGAGTAAATATCATAATAAATACTCTAAATATCATGTTAGTATTACTCGAAAGGATAGGTACAGTTTTACCTTTAATAAACCCAATTTCGCTAATCACGTGATTACTCCCATTTAATCCATACTAATATCACTACATAGTATAAAACAAAGTCGCTCTCTGTCCCTATATCCCTATGTATGCTTAAATCTTTAAAACTACGCAACGGATTTTGATGCGTTTTTTTTAATAGATAGAGTGATTCAAGGGGATGGTTTATGTGTAAAATTTGTTGACATATTATGCGGGCGAAGCCGCGGGTGGAAGCTAGTATTATTCTAAATTCGAAACGAACTCTATCTGTCCGTCATCTTTTAACGCTAAAACAACTGAACAGTTTTCGATAAAATTTGGCAGAGAGATAGATTTCACCCAGGGGAAGGACAAAGGCTACTTTTTGTCTCAAAACTATCTCTAAAGAGTAGGATGTAGGGGGTACATATTGCGATATAACCGAATTCCACGTGGACAAAAGCTGGTCTCATCATAATTATCATAATCAGCCTATAATGGTTCCACAGCTGGGTAACATAAATATTGGAGGAATAAGGAGTTAAGGAGTTAGTTAAGGAGTTTGGCAGCTTTTGCATAGAAAATATGTCAAACCACCACTTTTTTTCTTGAGATCAAAGTTATCAGGCTATTGGAAAATCAGCGCTAAGGGTAAATAAGCTTAAACAGGCAGCCAAATCCGGCAATTCTTAACAACCTTGGTTACTGTCGAGTCAGGTCGAGTTGTTGGCCCATTGAATATGGTGCACGGTTAAGCCCATTGCGTGTCATGTGGCTCGAATACGGCATGGCGCCGTCCGGTTAAGACTTCGGTCTAATGTGAATGGTCCTTGTGACCAGTTGAAGAGTTTCCAGTAAGACGGTACTATGACGACCTTCACAACAAAAAGTTTTATACAGCAAGATTGAAAAGAGATGACGCTAGTTTAGTTCCTCGACTAAGTCCTAATTCCACCAATGAAATTTAACGCCATCAGCACACCTAAACCGCGTTCAAGACCTGTCACTGTCAGTGTCAATATTCCACAGAAAATAATGACACTGACAGCTGCTTAACGGGGCTTATATGCCAATCTGGTTCAGTTTCATCGGCGAAAATCGCCCTTAGTCTTCATGCAAAAGTATTTTAATGTAATCAAGCAGCTACTAACAAACACTGCTCTTTTAACGACCCGCTAAAGAGGATAACCATCAAATATATTCTCTTTCATCCTCTACCGTTTTAAAAACTTCAATCTTAACATCTACTGGATATTCAGCCAATAAACAGACTTGTTCATGAATCTAATCTGACTTTTATAACAGGCACGTGATGACTGACAAGGCAGACATAAATAGGCACAGAAGGTTAGCTCAATACCATAGAACAGGAGTTTGAAGGGGCTCGTTAGGGCTGAAGCCTGCCAAGTAATCGGGATGGTCTGAAAGGGTTACCGCTGCCCCGGAACGTAAAGGGCTTAGGAAGGCACATGGATGGGTTTTAGTCAGTAAGAGACTGACACTCATTTTATTCTCAGGTCATTTGATGATTTCCCAACCTCAAGTAAATAAGACCCAGAAAAAAAAATGGAGGTGTTATATAGAGGTTTAGGGGACGATTTGTTATTTCATCTTAACTAGACAGTGGTATTAAGTAGGTAAAAAAATGGGGGCGCTATAAAATAGTTTCTTTTCAAAGTGGGCAGTAGACAAAATAAGTTTGGGAACCCCTTTTTTTTGAGGGTGGGGAATGATCAAATTACTCCTCCCGCTCTGGGCGGAGCGGAAGGGAGTGTCAGACTCTTACTGACTAAAACCCACCCATGTTCCTTCCTTAGCCCTTTATGTTCCGGGGCAGAGGTAACCCTTTCACACAATCCCGCTTACAATTATCTAGTCTGTGGTAAAGATAGACATAAACTACAATAACATGGCCCGCCCCTCAAAAATTCAAAACGTTTAAAACTATTTGTGAAGTTGATTACAAAGCACCACCAAGACTCACAACGCATGTTGCTGCCAGCCTGCTACTGAAGACGAATACTTACAACTACATACAAACTCTTTCGTAAGGATGTGACTACAAACATTGAAACAGTAATTTGGAGGGGCGCGCTATGTTATCGTAGTTTATCTCAACCACTCGCTATACGTCAATTATATCTATGTTCGCGTGCGTTTTGCTTGTTGTAAAGAGCCAGCCTTCTGTTACTATCTTGTCTATGGTATAGACACGTTATGTTCCGACATAGTTTTTAATGCTTTGTTTAAAAATATCTGGATTTTTACTGTTTCTAAAGGTTATAAGGTTATTTTTAAAACTCGCTGCTGCTTCGTCGTAATAAAGACGATGTGTTTGTTGGGTTTTAGCTTTATAGCTCCAAAATTGCTGGATGCAATTGATGCAATTTTATTTTAAAAAATACACTGGACTAGCTCCAATACAACTCTACTTATAATATCTAAACTTCATAATATAATATAATTCGTTAAAGGCAATAGGGTCATCCCTTATCATTTGAAACGCTTTTACCAAACCCTTTGGAGAATAAAGGCTTTTTTTTTTTTTTTTTTTTTTAAGGCTGGGAAATCATCCAATGACTGCTCCCGCTCTGGGTGGAGCGGAAGGGAGTGTCAGACTCTTACTGACTAAAACCCATCCATGTTCCTTCCGTAGCCCTTTATGTTCCGGGGTAGCGGTAACCCTTTCGGACAATCCCGCTTACCCGGCAGGCTTGGCCCTGAGGGGCCCCTTCATATGCTGACATCTCTTTGAGGCGCGCGTGGAACATATACGCGCCGTACGGCACGGGTCTGGTGCTGATCGGACGGTGAGTCACCCATTACTCACCGTCCGCAGGCCCGCGCCTACGGTGGCCGGGAGTCGTCACGTGGCTCCCGACGCCCGGAGCGTCTCCCGCGGCGGCTGGGACGGGAGGACCTTTCTCTCTCCCATCCCGCCACCTCCTTCGCGAGCATAACTTTTTCGCAGAAGGAGGTGACTGCCTCCCACTCCCTCTCGCCCCGGACCATGGCTTGCACCAGGGCCGGGCGCGAGAGGTCGCCGCCGCCGATCGCCTCTACGAGGACACGGCGGTGCTCCGCCCAAGCGGGGCAGGTTTGCACCGTGTGCTCTACCGTGTCCTCTGGGCGATCCTCGCAGTGGTGACACCCGGGCGTTTCCTCCCGCCTGATGATGTGCAGGAACCTCCCGAAACATCCATGTCCGGTGAGGACCTGCGTCAGGCGGAAGGTGAGGGCGCCGTGACGCCTCTCTAGCCACTCCTCAAAGAGGGGCCTTACCGCCACTATCGTGGCGTGCCCTGCGCTGGGTTGCGACAGTCGCTGATTCCAGGCCGCCATGAGATCGCGCCGGAGGTCCGTCCGCTCCGCCGCAATTTGCTGCGGAAACGGAGTTTCCCCCCGGCTTAGTACCTCCGCGCGCCACTCGTACAGGCGCGCGAGGACTATCGCCTCCAGATCCCACGGCGGCAGTCCGGCAAGGAGGCTCGCCGCCTCGCCCGAGAGAGAATAAAGGCTTGATGTTACGTTATATGAAAGCAACTTATTTTAATAGACTTCAATCATAATCTCATGTTACTACTGTTTACAAACCAAATGCTCCAAATCCTGGGCCAGCACTACACACAAGTAATCCCGTTAAAACTTCCCGGGGTTTCGGGAACTATAATCCCGGATGGATAACAGCCCTATGGATTTCGTATGAAGCATTAGAATTTATGGACTAAGCAACGATTGATGTAAATCGACATGAAACTATAATACCGACTTGAGATTTAAATTATAGTGGATGTGTTATGAAAGAGGATTTACTCCGATGCCATAAATTCTAAAGTACCTAATTCATAAATCCTTCGTAGGGACTGGCCATCTATTTGCTGCCACGGCTCTTTTAAGATTCAATTTAATTTTCGAATTGTATTTTTATTCAAATTATGGTCGTTTTTTTACGTTCTGCATCATTCTCACATGTATATTTCAACATTAATGATGTAACCCAGATTTTGTAACCATATTTCGGTGTCCATGGAGTTGCGTGCGTGCCTTGGGTTCGATCTCGAGACCTAATACTTGGCAGTCCAACCACTAGGCTATCACTGCTTCAAATTAAGTCAGTTCAGTGTTATGCATCATTAAACACAGCAATTTAGCAATCGCTAAAAATAATGCTTTTCGCTAACTACTTATATAGGATGCACTATTTTATATAGGATGCTTTCACCGTTCTGCATCGTTCTCACATGTATAATAATAATATGAATTAATAACCAATAGGTATTTTGTAACCATATTTTGTTTAAAAGAGTGTCCATGGAGTTTCTTGCCGCTTTGGAATGTAGAACTAGCTTCATCTTTCTGACTGACCGACCCCTTGACAATTCAAAAGTGCCTGTAATTGGTTTATTTGAAATAAATACTTTGAGTTTGAGTTTATTTGAATTATCTACCTAGGAAATTAAGTAAAGCAACAATTGCCACGGCTAGTTCGTGGATGGGTGACCTTCTTTACATATCAAAAGCCCTCCGTGTCTCAGAAAGCAGGAATGTGGATCTTGACAGTCGGTAAAGGTCACCAGAAGTCTGACAACTAGCCTTACCTAGGGGTATCACCCAGTAACGATGCGATGCGATGTGGAGGGTGGGGACCAAACTGTCACGCGGACGATGTTGCGATCAGAAACTAGTCTAGTCAAACATATGACGGCACATTGGATTCCCACATCAACAACATTTTTTACGATAAATAACCATTTTCAAAATCCACTTTATATGATAAATATAGGATAAAACGAACTAGTGGATCCTCAAAGGGTTGAGTAGTACCTTCGTAGTGACAGTTTGGTCCTCACGCAAAGGCGCGCAAATCCCTTAGCTGCCCGTTTTGACAATGTGGGTTTAGGAAAGGGATGGTCAAGCGTGAAGTGGACCAGTATTTGGGTTCTGTAGGAATTTGTTTTTAGATAAATCAGTAATGATTTTATTTATATAAATGGGTTTTCACAAACACATTTACACGTCAATAATATTTTTTTAAACTAGATGCGGCGGCGTTTCCTATCTGACTACCCCAGGCACGCACCTCTGACTTTTCGAATAAATAATAATAATAATATCCTTGGACATTTCACACAACGCCATATAGTCCCAAGCTAAGCAACCTATTGCTTGTGTTATGGTAACGAAATGGCTGATAAACTACTTATATACATTTTTTTTTTGTAAATACATACATATTATAGATATAAAAACACCCAGACCCGGAATAAATACTTGCAGGTCATACAAATATTTGTTCCATGCGGGAATCGAACCCGCGACATGCGGCGCAGCAGTCAATCGCTCAACCACTGCGCCAACCATGTCGTCAAATTCATGTGCGTATTGTATATTTATCACTTGCTTACAAAAGGGTGCCGCCCGCGTCTTCAGCGCGTATTCCCCGCGCGCCCCTCTCGCACCGGGCACGTTCATGTTAGCGCAATTAGGTATTTTTTTTAATGTCATCTTGAAGTTCAACCATAGGGTTGCCACAATGAAATTTCAGCCTCCAGGCAGGGCTTAATAAAAACTTACAAACTAAGCTACTACACGTTAAGGGCTTCCCCTGTGGGGTACGGCCCTCGGCTTAGGGCGTCGCTGGGGACGACAGCAAGGGGCAGGCTGGATCAGGCGAAATGCACTTAGGCGCGTTCAACAGACTGTTGTAATATACTGTTATATTACAATCAGATTCTACTCATAATCCATCACCAATGATACAATTATATCGAACGTTCATAATTTCTGCCTCATTTAACGAACACAAGTACATTATTT
The DNA here is from genome assembly GCA_951799385.1 of Hyppa rectilinea. Taxonomy (NCBI): domain Eukaryota; kingdom Metazoa; phylum Arthropoda; class Insecta; order Lepidoptera; family Noctuidae; genus Hyppa; species Hyppa rectilinea. The sequence continues at coordinate 8,848,242 of OX637325.1, forward strand.
CTGCCTCATTTCTCTCCATAGGCAATTAAATACGCTAAATTGAACGGGCGAATCATTTCGGGTATTAGTTATAGTATCTGAATAATCAATTTATTTATGGACGCCAGCACTTCAAGCTATCCCAAAATGTCAAATTTTCGCAATTGAAAATGAACCTTATTTTTTGTAATAAAGTTGAAATACTATTAAAAAAAATGGAAATCAATGTTACACATCAGAATATGGTACGTTCTACATACATTTGTAGTTAATTTAAACCCGGGGTTGCTTGGTAGGTAACGAGATGGCGGTTTTTAATCTTTTGAACGCCAGAGCATAAACGCACGCGCGTGCCCTCCACGCCTAGCTACAAATTTATTTCTTCTTGTTATCATGAATTTCCCAATAACCATGGTGTCTTTTAATTTGTTTTATGTCATTAAATACGTACGACAGTTTCTTTCGTGTTATAGTGTACCCGCATTGTCACATATTTGTGTCGTTGGCGTACTGGGCATGCACTTACTTGTCACGTATATGTGACAATGGCTGTCAAAGGTTAAGTCGTGCCAAGTTTATTCTGCGCCAATTTCACCGTGAAAATTTAGGTGAAGTCGATCCGTCTAATTTTAGTCTCCGGAATGCTACTGAGAAACTCCATATGGAACAACTCAATAACACTTAGCCCAACCTGGAAACTGAACCCGGTACCTCAAGATTAATATTATTATACTAGCGTTTGCCCATGACTTCATCCACCTGGAGTTTGGTTATATCGCAATATTGATCCTCTATATCGCTCCTCTTAAAAATATCCCTATATTTTTGAGACAAAATGTAGCCCATGTCCTTCCCCAGGACACAGTATATCTCTCTGACTAGTTTTATCGAATTCCGTTCAGTGGTTTAGGCGTGAAAAGATGACAGACAGACCGACAGAGTTACTTTCGAATTTATAATATTAGTATGAATATCAACAAAATATCACTAATAATAACTAATTATCACTTGCTTAAAAAAACGGTGATAGGCAACATCGTGAGGAAACCGGCATGCCTGAGAGATATTATTTCTCAACAGCATGTGAAGCTAAGTCAGAGGCCTATGGGCAGCATACAAACTCTGACACCAGGTTAGTCACTAACCACACGAAGAAGGAGAAGAAGACCGCTAAAATTAGGTTTTACTAATTGTATTTTTAGCGAAGGTCCGTATATTGGCGAGGAGTAAATGATATGACACTATAAGTGGCGTATATAGCGCATATTCAAGTACACAACTTTCCATCTAAGGCTTACACAAAACATAAATATCAAACCTGCTAAGGTAAATGCCGGTAACGAAACCATAGCGAGATCTAACTCGACGCCAACGCCATCTATCGAGCCAAGGGTCAAACCTTACATATTAATTTGTTGAATATTGATCTCGCCATGATTCCGATGTACAGAGGCCAGCACATAAAGCTATCCCTAACTGTCAAATTTTCTCAATTAAAAATGAACCTTATGTCTTTGCAATAAAGTTGAAATACTATCAAAGAAATTTGACAGATTGTGGTAACTTGATGTGCTGGCCTCTGTACATTTATTTCCGAACACTAATGACTGAGAAAATCATAAAAAACCGTATCTTATGTCAGTTATTTTTTAGACACTTACCTATTTTTTATTCAAGTCTAAACATTAAACCAACAATGAATCACAAATTCCGTAAAAAAGAAGAATTCAGGACCATTATAAATAATGAAAATGAGTAAAGCTGAATAATACCAACAGAGGTATTGTGGTGTTTCAAGAAAGACTGAGTAACACGATTTTTATTACCTCAGTAAAAGTTGGGCTTTTAAACCGAATTCCTAATAAAATGTTTTATGCCCTCTCTTCCACTTAGATTTTCTAGTTGCTTTTAAAAATAAATCGAGAATGTCTCGCTTTGGTAAATAAATCCTTTTCTTCAAAACGTAGTTGTCGGCACACCTCATAGAAGCGGTAACGGGCTGTGTTAAGACGGGACTCCATTGGGCCTTTCTCTATACAAACGCATTCCGCTGTTTTCTTCGTGGATAATGCCTCTAGACTCTTTTTTTATCAATTATTTTCGTCCTGAAAATCTTCGTCTAATTAGTACGTGCCCCGCCCCTATCATTTCCTTTTTTTCAAAACATAATCACGAAAAGAATTATGACACTACAAATTTTCGAAAAATATCCCGTTTTTACCGCCATGTTCAGGCGATTATCAGACAAATTTGATCAGTTTTTAACAAAAAAGAAAATAATAGAAGCATGATAAATTATATCAGTCCCGTTTTGAACAAGAAAGCAGCGGAATACAAAACGTCTTTTGGTCAAGATTATGTAGGTAAAATCAGCCTGAGCTACATTTGTCCCTTTCGCACTTTATGGGGTATGTGGGTCGCAGCGCGACGGCAATAGTTTCTTCAAATACCGAATTTTCAAATTCCTCGAAACGGGGTCAGCGCCGACTTCATGTGTGTGCGGGCGCACGCCACTCGCGCGGCTCAACCGCTGCACCAAGCTGCCATTGCAATACGAAATTCAAAGTCAAATCATTTATTTCAAATAGGCACAAGTAAGGCAATATTGAACGTCAAAATGAACAAGAAATAGAATTTATTCTAGGAGCCCCTTCCAAAGGATTGTTTCGTCTGGAGAAGAATGGGCAAGAAACTCCACCGGTTACATCGCATGTTAATGTGCATCTTACATTCAGACTCACCCAGAATAAAATTACTAAACCACAAAATATGAAAAGAAAAACAAATATAACAATGGCAGATTAAATTAATTATGTCATAAATACATGGTGCTCACATATTTACAGACATTCTAAAAGTTAATCTATACTATATACTACTCTGTCAAGAAAGTACCGGGAAAAGATCAATAATACACAAAATGTCTGTTATTCATCCAAATTTATTTTATCACCTTCAAAGTATGCTCCTTTAGAAACGATACACTTGCGCCAACGAATAATCCATTCATCAAAACATTTTTTAAACGCTGCTTCCGGAATTGAGTTCAGTTCTCGCCGCGAATTCTCCTTTATGTCTTCTATCGATTGAAAACGGGTGCCACGAAGTGGTAATTTGAGTTTAGGAAAAAGAAAAAAGTCAGCAGGAGCCATATCTGGTGAATATGGTGGTTGCTGGATGGTATTTGTTGAGTGTTTGGTCAAAAATTCGTTCACAATGATAGCCTTGTGCGAAGGCGCATTGTCGTGGTGCAAAATCCAAGAATTTTCTTTCCACAAATCTGGCCGTTTTTGTCGAATTTGCTCTCTTAAACGCCGCATAACGCTCAAATAATATTCTTTATTTACCGTTAGACCTTCCGGTAAGAATTTAGAGTGCACAACACCGCGATAGTCAAAGAAAACAGTCAACATGACTTTGACTTTTGATCGACTTTGGCGTGGTTTTTTCGGTTTCGGTTCAGTTGGAAGGCGCCACTCCGAAGCTTGTTGACTAGTTTGCATGTCAAACTCGTAAACCCACGTCTCGTCACCAGTAACAATGCGTTTCATGAATGTTGGGTCCAAACTGACTCGTTCTAGCATGTCCTCAGCGACTTTCATGCGATTGAGTTTTCAGAGAAAATTCAGATCTTTTGGGACTAGCCGAGCAGCAACATGTTTCATACCCAAATGATTAGTTAAAATGGTACGGATCGACTCGTGAGATACAGAAAGTTCGGCGGCTATCTCTCTCAGAGTTGAATGGGGATTTTCAGTCACTATTTTCTTCACTTTTGCGATGTTAACTTCAGTTGCAGACGTTGACGGCCTACCAGAGTGAGGCAAATCTTCCATCACATCTCGACCGCTTTTGAACGCTTTGAACCACTCATAAGCACGAGTTTTTGATAAAGTCGATTCACCGTAAGCCTTCTGTAACATTTTCAGTGACTCCAAACACGAAATTCCATTGGCGATGCAAAATTTAAGACAAACTCTTTCTGTCCATTATGAAATTCGCAATACACACTATATATGATATTACTAAAACCAGCACTGTATTTATAAATAACAGAATGATACAACTCAAACTCCGCGCCAAAATGGAAAACAGTTGTGCCAATCTAACAACTACAAAAAAACAAAAATTTGAATTTGGAACCATAAACAAATCATCCATTCCCGATACTTTTTTGACTGAATGTATACTATAATACGAGTATGATAAAGAGGTAAAATTTGTAAGTTTGTAAGTTTGTATGTAGGGGGTAATCTCCGGAACTAATGATCCAATTTCAAGATATCCATTTTCACTGATAGAAAGCTACATTATTCCTGAGTGCTATAGGCTATAAATTATATTTATATCATACATATTAGCCGAGCTATCGCAATTTTCGTCTACCAAGTCGGAAAGAAATACCTTCGAAAACAGAATTATTTGCATGCGCTGCCTAAACAGTTACAGTATATCGCAATTTTCCGCGGACGAAGTTGCGGGCAGAAGCTAGTAATAAATAAATCAATCAATCAATTTGCCAATGGGTCATGTGGCAATAGGCTTGCTCCTTATTACATGGGACTTTCAAACATAAAATAAATGTGGGTGTTCTACAGGTACACCCCTGCCTAGCCCTTCAACGCACAGGCATGACGTTATATTAGGAATAAACACAATAACAGCATTCCTTGATAAACCACCCTACTAAGCCTTTATTTCAGCAGGCAAAAAATATACTTCATATTTCCGAAATGCAAAACAAGTTTTTATAACGTCAAACTTTTATTCCACGAATGTTTTTAACCAAAACTTACTCTTACAGCTGCGGAAGTTAGTCTGCCTTTATTTCGAGTATTTACGACTGAAATCCTGAAATTCAGCCGCAAGTGTGCTGAAAGCTAACCCGAACATAAACTAGAAAAGGAAAAAGAATTGCATGACGAATGTTTTCGTTTCGCTCCCGTGGAACTCTAAAAATTGCAACTCGAACTTTGTACGGAACGCGCATTACCTACAGAAGCCAGATTTATGATATTAAACGAGGGGTCGAGAAGTATGCACTGCAGTGTAAGCATTGCTTCCCAACCCGCGGTCCGCAAGAATTGAAATATGGTCCATGAAAGGCTTGATTCAAGACGGAAAAAGATGCAAGCTCAAAAATCAAATTGATGGGAACCGAATTTGATATTTAGTTATTTTTATTTAAATTCTAAATAAACGAAACCGAGTTTCCATTTACTTTTATTAAATTTTATACAGGATGTCTATATAAGTAAAAATTAAATAACTAACGAACTATACAAATAAATACAAAAACAAAAATGACACTTAAGCGTCGAATTACCAACTCGTCCGCATCGCTTTTGATTTTGTATTTTCTATTAATTTATGTACAGACGCCAACACATCAAGCTATCCCTAACTGTAAAATTTACCCAATTGAACTTGAACCTTATGGTTTTGTTATAAAGTTGAAAAACCAACAAAGAAATTTGACAGATTGTGGAAAATTGATGTGCGTGCGTTTACGTTAGAATTTAACGAATATGTCAAAACTTTAGATAAAAGTTTATTTTTACGTTAACACCACTATTGCACATTCTTTGTCATAGGACCCTACTACGTTTTTGAATGGGCAAGTAGCTCCATCTTATTGTTAGACCAATTCGTTGACAGCACAAAAGTACCTGTAAAATGGTTTCATTGAAATATGAGTATTCGTTTATTTGTCTAGAACCTTACGGCCCTTGCTGCGACAAAAAAAAAGGTTGGTATCCTCTGCTATAAAGCAAAAAGAATAGAGTGTAATACACTGTAGGCCACGAAAAGCGCACTACATTTTATAGTTTACATTTCCGGCTTTGACCGGCCACTCTATAAAATGCTACGTTGTTTTTTTAAATTTACGGCTGAACGGATATTTTTAGGTTTCCATTTTCTAACATAACTGATGGATGGCTGACATTATTTTATTGATAGGCTACGTTTACACTGGAGTTTGATAAATGGAAAACTAAATGTTGTGCATGTTGTGGAATATTGAATAGACATCAGAAACTTTTTATGTTTAACAACATGTTGAATTGAAAATTCGTGTACTGCTGAACAGTTTGTAATGCAATTTGGTTTAGAGATAACTGGAACTTGAACAACTTAGACTACTGCGATACGACTCGAATCTCTCCTTTTTTTTTTGAGGGTTGTAAATCATCAAATTACTCCTCCCGCTCTGGGTGGAGCGGGAGTGTCAGACTCTTACTGACTAAAACCCATCCATGTTCCTTCCTTAGCCATTATGTTCCGGGGTAGCGGTAACCCCTTTCGGACAATCCCGCATATTGAGTCTCTCCTAAGATATTCTCATACAATGGCGATGAGTCCCTATTCTGGCTTAGTCGCCAGACGGGGCTCGTCGCCTAAAATGCCTCTGGATTATAACATAGAAGCGTTTATAGGCGAATAGCTGCTGCCATCGGCTTCGCCCGAGTGGATGTCAAAAATCATCCCAAGGGAACGTACTACCCAGAAAAAAAGTATCCTATGTGTTAATCCTAGTCATACACTACCTTTGAGCCAAGTTTCCTTCAAATCCTCCCAGCCGTTTGAGCGTGAAGGACGGACAAACATACAAACTCACACACACACTCACAAACTTGTGCCTTTATGATATTAGTGTGATTGTACGGAGAAAAAAGCACACAGGGAAGGTTGCTGAACTGTAAATGAGAGCTTTGCCCAGCAGTGGGATGATAAAGATTGAAAAAAAGGGGAAAAAAAAGACTTGAAGATTAAGATAAATCCACGCAGATAAATAAGGTCAAGGCCAAAATAGTTGTCTTTTATTATTTAAAACAATGGTGCCAGTAAACAATTAAATGTTTTCAACCCTAAAGATAGATTCACGTCAGAATTATGACTGATAGATGCGGCCGTGAGTAGGGTTGGCACTGCGGGGAAAAATAAAAATATGGGACGAAATTGAGAAAATATTAATATAAGATGAAATGTTTATAAACTACTTCAATTTTTCACGGAGATATCTTTTTTGAATTACCTGTTACTTGTTGTTTATGTTGTATTCAATTTCGACTAGTTTGGACTGGAGTTTGAAAGCATTCAAAATATTATGCTTGCCCACCAGTAGCTCGGAGTCCCCCAAGACCCGTGCCTCGGAAAGCAAAGTTAAGCTAAGCAAGCGTTAAGCTTTTGGTTCCGTTTGTTATTTATGGATCTTTGACAGTGATTTCGCGTAGTCAAAAGCGCAAAAGTAAACCTTCATAACGTTTTTTTTTTAAGGCTGGGAAATCATCCAATGACTGCTCCCGCTCTGGGTGGAGCGGAAGGGAGTGTCAGACTCTTACTGACTAAAACCCATCCATGTTCCTTCCGTAGCCCTTTATGTTCCGGGGTAGCGGTAACCCCTTCGGACAATCCCGCTTAACCTTAATAACCTTTTTTTTTTTTTTTTTTTTAAGGCTGGGAAATCATCCAATGACTGCTCCCGCTCTGGGTGGAGCGGAAGGGAGTGTCAGACTCTTACTGACTAAAACCCATCCATGTTCCTTCCGTAGCCCTTTATGTTCCGGGGTAGCGGTAACCCTTTCGGACAAGCCCGCTTACCCGGCAGGCTTGGCCCTGAGGGGCCCCTTCATATGCTGACATCTCTTTGAGGCGCGCGTGGAACATATACGCGCCGTACGGCACGGGTCTGGTGCTGATCGGACGGTGAGTCACCCATTACTCACCGTCCGCAGGCCCGCGTCTACGGTGGCCGGGAGTCGTCACGTGGCTCCCGACGCCCGGAGCGTCTCCCGCGGCGGCTGGGACGGGAGGACCTTTCTCTCTCCCATCCCGCCACCTCCTTTGCAACCTTAATAACCTTGAGTTAACAATAATTAGTCTTATCAAGGGTTGTCGTGTTACCCAGTAACTGGGTTGTGGAGGTCAGATAGGTAGTCGTTTAATGTAAAATACTGATAGGTTGCATCCGGTAAGATTGAAAGCCGACCCATTTCTATGCCTCTTGCGGTGGCAGGACAAACAGGCAACTCCTAATAATTTGTAACACCCAACCACTTTTATTTGATTTAATTTTGTCGAGCAGACTAATTATTTAACCTTTTGAACGCCATTGTCACATATATGTACGTGACAAGCAAGCGCATGCCCTGTACGCCAACGACACAAATATGTGACAATGCGGTACGATATCAACACGAAATAAATAATTATAGTATTACTTTTGTGTGTGTTTATATATGTCGTAGGATAATTTGATACTTCGAATCTTCGCGGAAATCCTAGGGGTTTTGCGAAAACGCGGATAATTAGACATAGGCGAAAAATTATCAAATCTTACTGGACAAAGTCAGAATTTTTGCGAAAATACTCGTTACTATAGTAAGATTTGATGTGCTCAACACTGATTGGCTACAATTTTGCTGGCTGACTTCTAATTGGTTCCTAGTTTGCCGATGATTAAGACGTCAACCAATCAGAGACGATCTCTTATTGAACGCGCTGACCGACCAATCAGCGTTCTTATTTCATAACAGCCAGCGTTTCGTTTCGCAATATTGCTATAATAACGAGTATTTTCGCAAAAATCCTGACTTTGTCCAGTAAGATTTGATCATTTTTCGCCTATGTCTAATTATCCGCGTTTTCGCAAAACCCCTAGGATTTCCGCGAAGATTCGAAGTATCAAATTATCCTACGACATATAGATACCATAAAAATTGAAGCTCTCTCTCTTTAATGACATGAAACAAATTAAAAGACACCATGGATATTGGGAAATTCATGATAACAAGAAGAAATTGTATTGGAGGGCTCGCGCGTGCGTTTATGCTCTGGCGTTCTAAGGTTAATGAATCATAAGAGCTTTTAGGAAAAATAATACATTGCGTATTATAAATTTTCCTAAAAACCCTTCTTATTGAGATGGAAAATGAGTTCCACAAATCGGGTGACTGACTTATTTTTTCATATTTTTTTTTCGATTTACATCTCCGATATTGTTCAATCAATCTACACTCTACACTCTACGCCTCTACGGGGATGTAAGCTATGAACAATTCCATAGCTTACATCCTCATAGAGTACAAAAATGATTCCATCAAACAGCAGGGCGCTTATTACATCTCTATGGCACATGCTTATGGGTTGTTTATTATAACAGTTATGGATTATGGCATGTTATTGAATCGGATAGGAGAAGATTACCCGGTTCTTTATAAATTAATCATTTGCCAAACGGGATGGTGAGTGATCTTTTTGCAATAATGTAATTAAGCAATAGGAAGTTATACGAGAGGTTAAGATTGTCGAAAAATCTTCATCTAACGTACAGAAAGAAGAAAGCAAATACGTTTATTTGCGGTACACGTGACGCAATAAAGAAAACAAGTTGTGGGAAAATATGCGTCACATCCGCGCAAAACGGCCATTACTCAGCATAATGCTTCGACCGCATGCGAAACAGCCAGAATGCTAATTTTCAGTGACTACCGGTATTGACGTGACGACGCGACGTCAAAGCGGTTCAGCATTTGTGTTAAATTTCAGAAACTGACAGTTCTGTGTCTAAGTCTTCACATTCGTCAGTCACTCAAACATTCGTTAGTCACTCGTCAGTCACTCTTCAGTCAATCGTCAGTCACTCGACAGTCAGTCGACAGACACTCGGCAGTCACTCGGCACTCAATCAGCAGTGACTCTAACTCAATCCGCTGTCATTCGTCAGTCACTCGTCAGTCACAGGTCAGTCACTCGGCAGTCACTCGTCAGTAACTCGTCAGTCAGTCGTCAGTCACTCTTCAGTCACTCGTCAGTAACTCGTCAGCCACTCGTGAGTCAGCCAGTCTTCGTTCTTTTGCAATTTTTGCCACGCCACGCTGCATGCTGCAGATTTTAGACTCATTTCACAGCTCACAACAATAATTGAGCGTTTTCTGTACGAAAAGTACGCCCTGAAGTAAGCCAATCAAAGCTAATACCAATAATTCAAAATATTTATAGCAACCCTAGCTAGATTTCGCCTAAACCAAAGACACAAAAGGAATCTCCAACTCTCTCCTACACAAAGGCAGGCAGTTATTACTGACAGTCGCTTGTCAAATCTCCGTTTAAGGCACCTGTCCCATCGCCGGCGACTAGCGAGAAGCGAGAAGAGCTAGCTACTGAGAACGACGACGAACGAGCAGCGATTTAGTGCTTGATGGGAAAGAGCGATTACTCGCTGGTATGCGTTGTACGGTCGTCAGCACATCCAGTTATACCAATCTGTCCACCATTGATATCAATGGCACCGCAGTTAGCTTCAACCAATGGGCTACCCCAGGCATTTATCAAAGTAGAGCGAGACTATACGAGTTATACGGTTTAAAAAAATACAAGTTTGATACTCCTTTCCTAGAGTACGTCAAAAATTATTCAAAATTATTTAAAAAGGTTTGTGTCTTTGCAAAATCAAAATTTTTAAGCGAAACAATTAAAAAATCCAATAATAAAATAAAAACCACTTGGAAAATTATTAACAATGAAACGGGTAAACCAGTTAAACAATTAAATGAACTTGAGATTATGGTCGACAACAAATTAATTAATAAAGCAGCTGACGTAGCTGAGGTTTTTAATGATTTTTTTGCCAACATACCTATAACTACGACTCGCTCCTTAAATTCTTCACCGACTAAAGCTGAAAACCTTCTCCATAGTAGTGTGCCTAAATGTAGTCGCTTATTTAGCTTCGAACATGTAACGCCTCGTGATGTAGTTAACGTTTTTAATACACTTAAGTCCAAAAACACTGGTGATTACTGGGGCATCTCCATTAAACTTTTAAGTAATATAATAGATATCGTAGCCCCCTATCTAGCTGTTACCTTTAATAAATGTGTTGATTTAGGAACCTTTCCTGACCTCATGAAAAGTAGTAAAGTCATTCCTTTATTTAAATCAGGTAATAAAAATAACGTTAGCAATTTCAGGCCTATTTCAATCTTACCTGCATTTAGCAAAATATTTGAAAAATTAATACTCAAGCAGTTGTTAAGACATTTTAATTTAAATAGCCTCCTTCATGATGAACAATATGGCTTTACAAAAGGTCGTTCGACTACGGATGCAGGTGTTGCTCTGCTGAAACACATATTTAGCGCATGGGAGAACTCGCAAAATGCTATTGGAATTTTCTGTGATCTCTCCAAAGCTTTTGATTGCGTGCACCACGACACGCTTTTACGTAAACTACGTCATTACGGTGTTCAAAACGAAGCTCTTAACGTTATAAATTCATATTTACAGAATAGGTTTCAATGTGTAGATGTTAATGGTGTGAAATCTACTGAGCTACCAGTTCAGTTAGGTGTACCTCAAGGCTCAATACTAGGTCCATTCTTATTCTTAGTGTATATCAATGACTTACCATTCCATTTAAAGGGTATCTGTGATGTTGTACTGTTTGCAGATGATACCTCTCTTATCTTTAAAGTAGACAGAGATAGACTAGTTTTTGACGATGTTAACAGTGCACTCTCAACAGTAACGGATTGGTTTACATCTAATAACCTAGTTCTCAATGCGAAGAAAACGAAATGTATAAAATTCGCCTTACCCAATGTCAGAAATCTAGGACCACAAATAATATTAGATAAAGAGGTGCTTGAAACTGTAGACACAGCAGTCTTTTTGGGAATAACAGTAGATTCTAAACTCCAATGGAGCCCACATATATCAAGTCTAGCAGGACGGCTTAGTTCAGCCGCCTATGCCGTCAGGAAAGTAAGACAATACACTGACGTTGATACAGCCCGGTTAGTGTATTTTAGCTATTTTCATAGCGTTATGTCCTATGGCCTTCTGCTGTGGGGCAAAGCCGCAGATATAAATAATATATTCGTTCTTCAAAAACGAGCTGTTCGAGCAATTTACCAGCTAGGTGCCAGAGTATCTCTGAGAGATTTTTTTAAAGAAATTGGTATTCTTACGGTAGCGTCACAATTTATTTTCGCCAACATTTTATATATTAGACAAAATTTACACTTATATACTAAAAACAGTGATATTCACAACATCAATACTAGAAATAAGGATAAACTACGTGCTCCCTTTCATCGGCTTCATAAGGTTCATAACTCATTTGTGGGGCTTGGTATAACCTTTTATAACAAGCTGCCCTCTTCTTTGCTAGAATTGCCTTTTAATACGTTTAAATCTAAAGTAAAATCTATCCTTTGTTCAAAGGCTTACTATACTACCAACGACTACTTAAATGACAAGAATAGTTGGTCGCTGTGATTAACACAAGACAATGTTTATGTTCTTTCTCCAGAATTAGCTTCATAAAATTATTTTTATTATGTATTCAATTCATTGTTTTGGTTGTTTTTATTTTTTTTTATTAGCCATTTATTGTTGACATAATCTACTCATTACTATGTTTTTTTTTTAATGAGTTGTATTGCAAAATGTGGTTAGCTAGAGACCTCGACAGTTGATCATATTTATTTATCTTGATCCTAGTTAGTAATCATTAGCAATTAATTGATTGATTTTACTTCGATGATCCTAGTTTATCATTTGTAACTTCGAGTTACGGCTGTATGGACATAGTACAGCATTGCACATGTAAGCGGGCACGCACTTTTACCTGGAGGCTCTTTTTTTTTCTTTTTAAATTTACGCTTGAGTACAGTCAGTTTTAATGTTTTAATTGGTATATTGACGTGTGCTAGCTGACATGTGGCAAATGATTGATTTTAATGTGATGTGTTTCGTAATGTTAATTACTTCTCATGCGATAAATGTGTGTAGAGTCAAGTTCTTCCAACTAAACAGACAGCTGTGCTGCTGGGGAGTTTGTTGCGCCACTTCTTCTTCCCAGCTAAAGCACTAGGAAGTGGTGAAGGGTGGGCGTTTTTGGGGGACTGTCTTATGTAACTTTGACCTTCAAAAAGTGCTGATCTTCAGCCTAATTTGAATAAATGACTTTTGATTTTGATTTTGTCAAACTTCCAATTATTTTTAACCTCAACGCGTCGATTTTTAAGTTCAAAATCGTTTGAGTAAGTGGATCTCCAAGTTAGTATTCTGGCCACAAAGCGAGCTCTTGTCGCTGCGACAAACGAGTACTCTATTGAGGTATTAAGCACTAATCTCCTAAGTCCTTTTCCATAAGTCGCTGGTTCAATCCGGCTCGAAGGACCATGTAGACGATAGCCTAATGATACTGCTGCTTATGAGGTTTAAATTAATTATAATAACCGGAGCAAAGGTTTAACAATACAAAGGACCGAGGGAATACACGCGATGACCAAATGCTCGTCTAACATTAATTAATGAAATGAGGTAAAAATACATGAAGAGGCATTAGTGCATTAATAAGTGTGTGGTTTTACTATACAGTTTCTAAACTAAATATACGTACTTGCTACAGCTGCGAATCATATGTATTTGATCAACATAAAACCTTATACTAACCTGCAAATTGGGAAAAACGTAAGAAAATTTGAATTTCTCGAGATACCCTGGCGTTTGGCCTTTAACTAACTAACTCCTCCCCATTTTTTTGAGGGTGGGAAATCATTAAATGACCTCTCCCGCTCTGGGTGGGGCAGGAGAGAGTGTCAGACTCTTACTGATTAAAACCCATCCATGTTCCTTCCTTAGCCCTTTATGTTCCGTGATAGCCGGTAACCCTTTCAGACAATCCCGCTGACCCAGCAGGCTTCGGCCCTAACGGGCCCCTTCCCTTATGCTGACATGTCTTAGCGGCGCGCGTGGAAAACTTAGGCTCCGTCCGGCAGTCTTCCGCCCTGAAATACTCTCATTACACTCGTGTGAAGCCGGGGTGAATCGCTACTCGCTAATCGCTGGCGCGCTCTTTTTTATGGGCCTTCGTTGCCTAAAATAAATGATAAATAAATAGTAAATAGAGTAACGTGGTTTCCTCATCAGGGTGTGACCAGGCCTTAGCAGTTCTAGCGTTGAGATAGAAATATTTAGAAGGCCTGTTTTGATGAGATTATTAGCGCTTGTTAGTTTTCGTATAGACCAGTATTCGAGATAGCTTCATATCTTGATTTGTATCTGTCAGTCTTCACGACTCATGTTTGTTTGAAATTTCGCGTTTTGAATCTTAATTCGATTTTATGAATTCCAAATTATTTGAAGTGAAGCATTATGTTGTTTTTAGATATGGACCTACCTGAGTTGGAGACTCTTCTAATGCACCACAAAATCACTGCTTATAACTCCTTCGTCGTCGTGGGTTCGATCCCAAGCAGGCACTTTACGTTGTGTTAATAAATTCACGACCTCTGCTCTCAATACGGTTAAGGGAAACACCTTAGGGAAACAAAACATTAAAAAAAAAGTCTGAGAGATATTTCTCAACAGCATGTGAAGCTAAGTCAGAGGCCCATGGGCAGCATAAAAACTCTGACACCAGGTTAGTAACTAACCACACGAAAAGAAGAAGAAGAAGAAGATATCTACCAACCCGTATGGACCCGCATGGTGGATTACAGCTCACTCCCTCTCACTGAAGGGCCTGTATCCCAGCAGTGGGAACATTAGTTTAAAGTTAAAAATCAATCTGCCGAGCCTTTTCCCAACTATGTTGAGGTCGGCTTCCAGTCTAACCGGATGCAGCTGAATTCCACTATTTTACATTGAGCGACTGACTATCTGACCTCCACAGTAACTGTACGTATTACCCATTCAGTAACTGGGTAATACGATATCCGTTGGTAAGACTGGCTGTCAGACTTTCAGGCTACCCGTAACGACTGTCAATGATCCACGAATGACAGCCGGGATCAACGGCGCAACGTGCTGTCCGAGGCACGGAGCAGTCTTGATATGTATAGATGGTCACCCATCCACGGACTAACCGCGGCAAGCGTAGCTTAACCTGATGGATCGATCCGTGCGGCAGTTATTACTTAGCCCGGAGTCCTCCCTTAGTTTATTATTTATTCGTTTATAGTTAAGTCAAACAAAAAAATCATTTTTGGAATGATGGTATTGATCGAAAATGTACCACCCATCCTTACATAACGCACTATATGCACCACTACACCCACAGACTCTCAATATCATAGGACACACCCTCTTATTTTATCTTTCAAACTCATAAAATTGTAACTCTCGCATATCCCTCGGTGCTATGGGTTCCCTGACATCAAACTAGTCTTCCAGAATCATAAATCCTTGTTACCTTGTAAGGCAGTAACTTTTATGTTAGCATAGAAGGGTATCTTTGCATATTTTTACGATATTGCGCTCTTATTGGGTACTAAGTATACCAACGGTTCGACTTTGAGTTTTAAATTGTCTGTGATAAAGTTATTTTTCAGTCGACAAAATATTATCTCTTTGTCAGAGTTAAAAAAAATAATTAGAAGGTAAATGGTGATAAATGGTCTATTGGAAGTTGGGCAGGCCTTTGCTGTGGGGTTCAACCTGTGTCTGCCTTGCGCAAACCCATCTTTCTAGTACGACGGGCTGTTCTGTGGCGGCTGCTGCAGGTGCAGAAAACTTCAATCAGTGCAAATTATTGGAAGTTATATGTTTGAGTCGTTTGGGTTTGAAACACCCTTAGTGTTATGTGACCTATAGGGTCAGAGTGCTCATCGAGTATTTCGGGATATCGCCCAGTGGTTGGTCGACTCTATACGTGACCAGAGGGCTGCGCAATTTTTGAGGTCAATGAATCAGAATTGCCATGCAACGTAGCAACGCTGCCAGCCTTTTGGGCACTCTTCCCACTGTCAGCGATGCGTACAAATATTTTGGTGCCCAAGAGCTCTTTTTTTTTCTGGCATCCCGCAGTTCAACCAAACGGCTGTCTACTGCTAAACCGGACTTGCATGTGGATGCTCGAATAAATTGAGGCCTCCAGCCAGGGCTTAGAAAACTTACAAACTAAGCGACTACACGCTAAGGGCACCCCATGTGGGGTACGGACCTCGGCTTAGGGCGTCGCTGGGGGAGGACAGCAAGGGAGAGGCTGGCTCGGATAATAAGCTCTCCCTTGTTTTTCCTTTATATACGGTTCTTGGGGGAGTACCTTGTCCAGCAGTGGATGTTGACATAGTAAGTATAAGATTTGTGTATATTAAACATTTGATGTAATATGACGTGAGGAAACCAGCTTGTCTGAGGGATATAAATTCGCAACAGCATGTGGAGCTTAATCAGAGGCCCATGGGCAGCATAAAAACTCTGACACCAGCTCAGTCAGAAATGTAATATGACTCAATCTAGAATGTTAGTAAGTTATACTTATAGTAGTAGCTGTTATCGTATCGTATCGTTAGTCGTTACGTATAGTAGTAGTTAGCTAACATACCATATTTACGAAATTAAATCGTGACATTTGAAACAGCTTTATCAAATGCTGGTGGTCAAATCTTAAATGAACATTTCAATATTACCTCGAGCAAGACAACACTAAAATAAACATTACTGAGAACAATCGCTACTGTAATATGTACCGAATATTACGAAACACGAAGCATCTAAACATAAACAATAAATAACGGAGTACATAACGACTCAAAATAAACACACAATGCAATATCTATTCGTGCGCACCCATCAATGTTATTCAACAACCCATATTTACATCGTCCGTTCAAAATTAGAGAAACAATTGATTTGTTAGTCTCATCGGTTTTGTAGTGATTAGGCCTTGGCCAGGGTGAGGAGAGGCGCTGGTGCTGAGGCGGGCGCGGAGTATCAAACAAATGAAGCCGTAGTCTGGGTCGATATTGAAATCATAATGACACGATGCGACGGAACTGATCACAGTACATGAAATCTTTTAGGAACGACAGTACTGAGAGACCTGGGGCCCTAGACAAAGTCACATTTTCAGTAACGATAAAGAAATTAGATAAATCCGAAATGTATGGAATTGGCATAAGCTTTCGAAATTTCACGTGATCAATCGTTTTTGATAGCTCAGTGCTAGGCAATGTCAAATTGTGTAACGAAACTCGATCAATATTCCCATACGAATGTGTTGACATGTGGCGTGTTCTTGACAATTCGAATCGCTGAGATAACGAATTGTTCGATGAACAATTTTCGAAATCGAATCGACACGGAGCAATTGACACTTGTCTAGCCCCATGCTCACTCTAATGTCTTGCTGTTGGTGGCGCGTGCGTTGGATCATTTAGCTCCCTTCAAAATGGTTGAGCTGAATGGAGCTAATCCATGCGTCATGTCTGTGACCGTGTGCCGCGCGCCCTCGTTAGGGACTGTCCCCGACACAAAATTCCTTTTCAGTAAGATTGAACGCCAAAAAGAGCAAATTTTATAGAATTGACATTAGTTTTAGAGATGTCACGTGTTTCCTAATGTCAATCAATCTGCCTAGCCTTTTCCCAACTATGTTGGTGTCGGCTTCCAGTCTAACCGGATGCAGCTGAATACCAGTATTTTACTGACCAATTGTTTTGACTGCTAATGTCACTTCATAAAATTAGATCTTTTTGGCGATAACGCTTACAGAAAAGGGATTTTGTCAAGGCCCCTAGGTAATTTCTTAGCTACCTAATCGCGCCCGCTACCGGCCAAGCCACCACTCCTTCACCCTAGACCAGGGCTTAGTCTGATCGCTTTTGTAGCGTTAGCCTTCAGCCCAAATATAACGGACGTCTGTAGTTTAGTCAATGAATAATATATTTGGTTGTAAGACAAAGCGCTAAATAGATTTGGCATTAAATTTACTACTCCGACATGGATCTACCTAAATAGAATATGCATAGTCACTATTCAGGGTGAAATAAAATTCATAGGCGTTATTTTAAGGGGTCATTGCACTTATTTTGAGCAACTTTTACTTTGGTACCCCTTGGTAAGACTGGAATGTCAAATTGGTAACGAAACTCGATCAATGTTCCCATACAAATGCACACACCAGGTTAGATACTAACCACACGATAAAAAGAAGAAGAAGATATTACCAACCCGCACTGGACCCGCATGGTGGAATACAGCTCACTCCCTCTCACTGAAGGGCCTGTATCCCAGCAGGGGGAACATTAGTTTAAAGTTAAAAATCAATCTTCCTAGCCTTTTCCCCACTTTGTTGAGGTCGGCTTCCAGTCTAACCGGACGCAGCTGAATACCACTATTTTACATGAGCGACTGCCTATCTGACCTCTACAACCCAGTTAGTAACTGGGTAATATACGATATCCCTTGGTAAAACTGGCTGTTAGATTTTCGGGCTTCTGATGACCCTTAACGACTGTCAAAGATGCAGAAATGACTGCTGGGACCAACGGCTTAACGTGCTTTCCGAGGCACGAAGGAGTCTTGGTATGTAAAGATGGTCACCCATCCACGGCCAACCCCGGCAAGCGTAGCTTAACCTGATGGATCGACCTGTGCGGCTGCTAGTACTTAGCCACGAGCTTCTCTATGGAGGTATTTTCATAAAACAATTTTGTACAATACATTTTGTCTATGCATAATTAAAAAGATTTTAATTATATCTCCAGGGCTTTCGAGAGCAAACTGTGTAACTAACACACGTAAAATAACTTAGGGTACCTTAAGGCTATTTCCTGTGAATAAACAAAAAACCGGTGCGAGTCGGACTCGCGTACGAAGGGTTCCGTACCATCACTACATAGTATAAAGCAAAGTCACTTCCCGCGTCTGTCCTAATGTCTGTATGTATGTATGCTTAGATCTTAAAACTACACAACGGATTTTGATGCAGTTTTTTTTAATACATAGAGTGATTCAAGAGGAAGGTTTATATGTATAATAGCATGCTTAATATATTAGAGAACCATTGATACTTTCCGAATTTAACGCGTGCGAAGCCGCGGGCAAAAGCTAGTACGCTAATTATCTTTAAAGTGAATAATATAACTAAATATTCTGTGAATATTTCAAGCGTCTAGCTGTTGTCGTTATCAATATCGCGCAAAAACGACCAAAAAATCACGTTTCTTGTGTGTGTGAGAGCCCCCTTTAATATTTATTTTATTCCGTGTTTTAATATTTGTTGTTATAGCAGCAACAGAAATACATCATCTGTGAAAATTTCAACTGTCCAAATATCACGGTTCATGAGGTTGGTGTCAGACGGACGGACGGGACGGGCAGCGGAGTCTTAGTAATAGAGTTCCGTTTTACTCTTTGGGTACGGAACCCTAAAAACAACCGTGCTGAAGGAAAATGCTATTATACAACAACAAAAAAGATTAATTGACCCCGCCTGAAGCGGATTAAAAAATTAAGAAAAATAGGGTTCTGTTTTTAATGTTTTACCTTTTACCTTAAGGGGAATGTGTTAGGATAGACTGCGAAGTTTATTTACTTGTTTAATGCATAATAATAATAATAATATAATAATAATAATATCCTTAGACATTTCACACAACGCCATATCGTCCCAAACTAAGCAACCTAATGCTTGTGTTATGGTAACGAGATGTCTGATAAAACTACTTATATACATTTTTTTTTGTAAATACTGTTTTTCTATCTATAATACATTTATTATAGATAGAAAAACACCCAGACCCGTAATAAATACTTGCAGGTCGTACAAATATATTTTATTCCGTGCGGGAATTGAACCCGCGACATGCTGCGCAGCCTGCAGTCAATCGCTCAACCGCTGCGCCAACCGTGTCGTCAAATAATGAACATAGACATTATGTAACATGCTAGGTTTAAAACATGTAATATCAAGTAGAAACTAAGTACCTAATAACAGCCGCACGGATCGCTCCATCAGGTTAAGCTGCGATTTTATATATTTCTTTTTTGTTTTATTTTAAGCAATATTAAAAAAAATTAACATCTAAGGAAGAAAAAAATTAAATGACGTAATTTATAAATAATATTCGTAAATTCTAACGTGATCTGAACATGAATTGAGTATTTGAATCGGTCAAAAATAAAATATGAAATCACATGGAAAAAAGCCCTCTCGTCATAAAAACTTCCATCACCGTGCAGAAATTAAATATAATGCGAAGATTTAATTGTTAAATTGTATTTAATGCTAATAAGTATTCCATTTGATTCTAAAAATCTGTGACGTCACATTGTTATATTACATACAAATCACGTACAAATGCCGCGTTTTGACAGTTCATAAAAAGTAACATTATTGACTTCCCATTCAAATACCCAATTCTCGATCTTTTATTTTCTCTTTGATATAAACGCTCAGAAAATAATAGGGTATTTATTTTCTTTTGCACATCGTTATTTTCCCTCAAATCCCAATAAACCGTTTAAATAGATGTTTTGTTTTGTGAATATTTTTGATATGAAAAACAAATCCCAATCATTGCAGTATTGTATAGTATTTGCTTTTGGGAATTACGAATAATATACACTAGGTTTTCTCAGCGTCAGTACGGAGTCTGAATTTCAGCTAGACTGATTACCAGCCTTTCCCAAGGTAGGCGATAACGCCCCCTTGTGCGCGCTGCCGATCTAAAGGGGGGCAGTATGACCCAGAAAAAAAACGGTGGGCGTTGTGTAGAGGCTTAGCGGGCGATTTGTAATTTCATCTAGATAGTGGTTTTTAGGTAGGTGAAAAATTGGACGCTAAAAAATAATATATTCTCAAAGTAGGCAGTACACAAAATAAGTTTTTGACCCCCGGGTTTGGTTTTCTATCAAATGTTTTATATCAAATGACGTGCCCCTAGCGCCCAACTCATAAAAAAAGAACCTTATTTCAGACGATGTAGTCTTGCAATTACATTTAAAAAAAACCGAACATGAATTCTCAGTCGTTTAAACACTACTCAGGCGGCACAGGCACAAAAACATTTGTCGTATTAATTCGACTGCGGTGGTTAAAGGTCCCAGCTCATTATAGCCACCCGGCACCCACCCCGCACCGCCTCGGCGCATGGCGTCCACTTGTTGTCGACAGGTGGTCCATGAGTAGACGCGTAATCACCAATAATCGTCGCGCGGTCAACCAGTGGTCCTCGCTACTCGCAGTGGAGTGAACGCAAGGCAAGTATGCGCGCAGCGAGTTACGCGCGTGTAGGGCTTACAACCGAGACGATCCGGTGATGCCACGGAGTTGAAGTAGTGAGCCCATACCCATCCAAGTCCATATAAAGAATACTAGCTGCAGGAGGCGAGGCGGTGCGGAGTGGGTGCCGGGTGGCTCTAATGAGCTGTGATATTATAAGGTTAGTGGCAATAGGCCTATAATCCCCGAAAGTTTAGATAGAGGTGTACTGCAGTGCACCCACATTTCACCAGTCAATTTTAAGTCCAATGTAATAGGGGCCAGCCTATTGCCATGAAAAATCCACTGCCGGAAACTCCGACTATTGAGAAATTCCTGATAAAAAAAAACACAATAACTCTTTGCCTTATTTTCAAATCGAATCCAAGAACTCATGTTCACCAGTAACGCTTGCAACCACTAAGCCACCGAGGCTGTTCTCATAGATATTTTTCATGAAATCCACGTAAAGGAAGATAGTTATAATTTCAAAGGTTTTTTCGAGACAGTTTGACGTTCGAAAGTGGCTCTATGCTTGTTAAAAAGATTATCCAGTCAGCAGTTTTTTGTAACAGAACGTATTTTTGATGAGCCCTATTTTATATTTTGCTGATCTGAAAAATGCTTTATAATCCTCATTGTAAGAAATGCTGTTATAAATTATTATACTAACAACAGGCTAAAGTGACTGCCCGTTTGGGCATATATATTTAAGAAATAGGGGGCGGAAAACAATTTACACAAAGTAAACCGCCCGTCTGTGCTCGAAGCTACGAGAGTTAACGTCAATTAAAAAAACGATGAGAAAAAACATCGTGAGGAAACCAGCAAATCCTAGAACCATAAATTCAAAGAGATGTGACACCTAACCCGCACTGCGCCGCACGGTGGATTTAACTCTACTAGGAGCTCTGTGTCCCAGCAGGGGGAATGGGCAGTATCCTATGGACCTCTGCCTATCCCTTCGGTGAATACAAGCGTGGTGTTATGCTATTGAGACTATCCCAACCTGACAACATTATAAATCGACAACGACACCTCCTGCTCTGGGTGGAGCCTTTTATGTTCCGGGGTAGCGGTAACCCTTTCGGACAATCCCGCTTACACGGCAGGCTTTGGCACTAACTGGCCCCTTCGCGCGCGTGGAACACGTATGTGACGTCCGGTACGGGCCGGCACGGTCTTGATCGGACGGTGAGCTACCCGCCGTCTGCAGGCCCGCGCCTACGGTGGCCAGGAGTCGTCACGCGGCTCCCGACACTCGGGGCGCCCCCCGCGGTGGCTGGGATGGGAGGACCTTTCCCTTTCCCAACCCACCACCTCCTTAGCAAGCATAACTGCTTCGCAGAAGAAGGTGAGTCAAACAGTCTTAAAGTAAATAATCCACTTCAGGAAATTAAATATTCAAACAGAGCATCTTTATTACCGTAACGTCTGAAACACGAAGTAGAGCTTACTCCCACGTGTACTGTTAAAAGGAGACGGAATATAATTAGTTCTTCGCACTCTTCATTTGACTTGGGTGTACTTAGCAAGTACTCGAACATACCCTTTGTTGTGGTGCAAGGTGTAAGCAGCAGAGATTGAAGTTTTTTGAAGATTGTCTAACTCACGGAATATAGGTTTTTTATTGAAACGAAGTTCCTTATCGCGCGTTGCGGAAGCGGGCTAGACGGAAATTAAGATCAAAAGTTGTAACGACACTTTTTTTGGAGTAAAATATGATGTCTTTTTAATCAATATTTTTTTTATTGGTTAATTTTAGATTAGATTTTTTTTATTGTTATAACTTAAAAGAAATACAATTTTATTACAATTCTTTCACAATTTTTTGTGTTTTTTACGGATGACAGCAATTCACTAAACTATCCCACTTTTTAACGGCCTGTGTTGTTTATACCAAAATTGGATTGTCAAAAAGAAAGTTTCATAGTCAATTGTAGCCTTACACAGAGTATTCAGATAGGAAACGCCGACTTTATCTAGTTTATTTTAAAAAAAGGACGTATAGAAGTGATTCCGATATATCCTATTTACAGAATAAACAGTGTGATTGAATAATTATCATTTCAGCCATGAGTTCAGAGTTTTCGAAAGGCTCTATCTATTTATTTATCTACTAAATATATAGTATAGTAAAGTATTATTTAACTACTAAATATCTATCTATTTTCGACAAGTACATACACACTGTATACGAAGAAAAAATCAATGGGTGACTAGAATATTTTTTTTTTCTTGTTTATTTTGACGTTCAAAAGTGCCTTCCTTAACCCTATTTGAAATAAATGATTTGACTTTGACTTTGAAGATTTACAATGTCGGACTTCTACCACCTAAATACTCATACATTCGCAGACGCCAGAAGCTAACCTCATATCTTCCAGGTATCTGCCATAGAAATTTGCACTTTAAAATCAACTGCCCCGCTTCAACTCATGACTTAAATCGAAAATCACGGCCCCGTCTCTTTAAGTTGCTTAAGTAAATGTTAGTCTTCAATTTGCCGTGTATTCTTTGTGTCTCCTTACTTTACCGAAGATATCAGTGGTGTACAGTAATAATGACTCGATCGACCGCTTATCTGCGGAGGAATAAGGGTTATCTATACCTACTTATTATTATTATTAATAAAATTATAAAGAGGAAAGATTTGTATGTCTGTTTGTAACGAATAAACTCAAAAACTACTTAACGGATCTGGATGGAACAAAGATAGATTATAGTTAGGAATAGCATATAAGCTACTTTTTATCCCGGAAAAATTTACGTTTCCCGTGGGATAATTTCCTACATACACGCGGGCGAAGCCGCTGGTGAAAGCTAGTTCTATATAAACCAAACTACGATACGCCCCTCCAAAATTTAAAACATTTGAAGGTATTTGTGTAAGTAATTACAAAGCGCCACCAAGACACACAACGCATTTGTTGTTTTTTTTTTCGGGGTGGGACGTCATCAAATGATCTGCCGCTCAGGAGCAGAAGGGAGTTTGGAAGCAGACCCTTACTGACTTAAACCCACCCATGTTCCTTCCTTAGCTCTTTTTTTTCCGGGGTAGCGGTAACCCTTTAACCGGTCTTGTCATGGGGTATCGTATTGCCCAGTTACAGGGTTGTGGATGTCAGATAGGCAGTCGCTCCATGTAAAATACTGGTATTCAGCTGTATTCTGTTAGGTTGGAAGCCGACCCCAACATTGTTGGGAAAAGGCTACGCAGATGATGGTAGCGGTAACCCTTTCGGACAATCCCACTGACCAGGCAGGCTTCGGCCCTAACGGGTCCTTACCTGTCATCTGGTGACATATCTTTGAGGCGCGCGTGGAACATGTACGCGCCGTCCGGCACAGGCCTGGCCCTGATCGGACAGTGAACTACCCATTACTCACTGTCCGCAGGCCCGCACCCAGGCCAGGAATTGTCACGCGACTTCCGAAGCCCGGATTGCTGCCGGCTAGCTACTGAAGTCGAATACTTACAACTACATACAAAATCTTTTGTAAGGATGTGACTAAAGGCATTGAAACATTAATTTGGAGGGGCGCGCCATGTTATCGTAGTTTATCTCTACCTAAAGGTGATGTCTTTACAACAACGCTACCAAGTTTTCAGAAACACATGATATGTATCATGTTATGTTATTACCAATTTAATTGAATCTTGATTCATACAATTGATTGATTCGTTGGTCTAGTGGTCGCAAGCTACTGCTGAGCATCAGGTCCTGGGTACGATTTCCGGGTGGGGCAAAGTGTTTTTGGGTTTTTCTGATCTGGATTTGTGCTCTGTTGATGGCAATAGGCTCACCTATTTCGATGGGACTCAAGTTAAACATAACTGGCGAAATGTAAATGTTATCGCCATATTTGGAAGATATCTCTTTATAATAATTTTGTATTATAGGTTTACCTTATGGTGCGATAGGTGGCGTTGGTCGGTTTAAATTCGCGCCATGGTTTCGTTACCACGCAAAGTATAAGAGACCTCCAAAATTTTGAATATTATGTCATCCCCTGACCCATGCTCGAGCCAGCCCGCGTTGCCGCTAAACCAGTAGTTTTAAATACCCCTGATCAAGCTGTCCCTTGCTGTCCTCCCCCAGCGACGCCCTAAGCCAAGGTCCGTACCCCACAGGGGGTGCCCTTAGCGTTTAGCCGCTTAGTTTGTAAGTTTATTTTTAAGCCCTGGCTGGACTCTGCAGTTCTTTTGTGGCATCCACAGGCAAGTCCGGTTAAGCAGTTAAGTAGTCAACCCTATGGTTGAACTGCGCGGTGCCATTACCAACATAAAAAAAATGAAATTATATGTCTTCGTTCTGAGTACGTGTTTTGAATTAACTCCCTACTCGTCGACAAAAAAGGGCAGCATAGATCTTCGATGAGTAGGTACTTACAGCTACAAGTCTAATTCGTACAATCTCGTATTGCACTCCCCAATCAGGCTGCCGCAAACTCCAATTACCTACGTCATCACAAATTAGCCTATTGCACAAGAGTCTAACAATAGCACCGCAATTGTCTGTGCCTTATTACAATTACAGCTAGATTATCTCTAAAACATATACAATTTCCTCTATCATCCACAAACTATGCGTAATTCCACTTATTAATTATCAGTTCTGAAATAATGGATTACCAATGTAGGCTTATAATGTATGAAATGGATGAATTTTAAGAATATTCAAGAGGCACTTCGAATAGCAGTATTAATTTTTAATTACTTTAGAGTGGAAAAGAGATAAAGCTATAAGTCCTGCACAGCTCCATCTTTTTCTTACACTCTTCTTGATCTTCGTGTCACTGGCACGACTTTACTTCAAGTTTAAATTTTGCTGGCCCAAAACTTCGCCACCTCCACAGCGTCATCGGTGGAAGCGCAGAGATCACTTAGGCTGAATTTTTTGGGACACAGAGGGCAGGATAGGACGTGTAGCATAGTTTGGGATATAGCTGCACATCCACACCCTGCTGCCGTACCGTCGAGGTTGCCTCACTTTACCATGTTCAGGGTTCGGGTTGTCCAGGTTTTCTTACACTAAAGTCTTAACTTAATGTCTTATGTCCCCTAGATGGGACAGAGGGCGTCGACTGAAGTCCTCCATCGCGATGAGAATGTCATTCCGATGCTTGCCGCTTCTACCAAAACGGTGCAACGCCAGGTTTGACGTGGACGGCCAGCTTTCTTTTCCCTTAAGGATTCCAGTCCAAAGCTTGGTTATGTGATCGGAATCCCTTCGGAACGTGTGGCCAATCCACAATAATTACACTGCAGAAAGATTGTAATATTACTGCTCAATTGGTATCACATGTCACCGAATTTTTGGTTCGGACTTGCCGGTTTCCTCACGATATTTTTCTTCGCCGTTTTTAAACAAATGACAATGAAACAATTCACACAAAATAAGGGGTTCGAATCTTCAACTTACTACTCGTCATTCGTGGCCAGTCATTTAGGTTTTTCGACAATTTCTTTTTCTTTTTGGTCACACAACCCCTCAAAAACTCAGCCTATATCACAATAAGAACCATCTAAATTCTTATTCATATTCTACACTCGGCCTTCTGTAGTCTAAACCCACCTTAACATTTCACCCGCTCTCGAAGGCAGAATTACATAAAATTTTCGCGATAACAGACGCGCTTATTATCTTTAGTGAAGGCAATATGGCGGCGACTATGCGTTTGATAAAGTTATTTACTGTTTGTGTAGCGTAATTGAATTTAGTTTTGCTATGATAGCTTAGTTTTAGTGGTAGGATAGTAAGGGTGAGTACGAATCGAACACGAAATCTGAGTACAAAAGTGCATGTTATCCGCTAGCGCAGAAAGAGTTTTTAAAATTCGAACCTTTCCATTCTATAATTTTCTATACTGCCAGTCCACTTCAATGCATTAATACTTATTTTCTGTCAGTGCGTCAACCTCATTTTTAGAATATTCAGTACTGGCCAGAAACAAGACTGTTTAAAAAAAATAAAGCAGTATACAGGAGTGAAGCTATGATATAACAAAATGGTGAATAAGTCTTGCTGTCTAGGACACTATCATGAACGTGGCTTTTATACTGACTTGAATGTGCTCTGGTGGCTGAGAGTATGCCATGCTCACATTAATGTCTCACTGATGGTGGCGTGTGTGTTGGATCATTTAGCTGCCTTCAAAATGATTGAACTGAATGGTGCTAATCCATGCGTCATATCGTGAACGGGCGCTGTCAGTAGGGACTGGTCATCTCCTAGAGGCTATGGCTTGTTTCAATTTGATTTTTGACATGCTTTTACTTATGTTGTATCGGATGCTTTTAACGTTCTACATCGTTCTCAAGTGTATAATAATAATGTGAATTATTTGTAACACGGACTTTCTTGCCCGTTCTTCTCCACTGCTTTGGAATAGGCAACTTGCTTAATCTTTCTGACTGACCGACCCCTTGACAATTCAACAGTGCCTGTAATTTGTTTATTTGAAATAAATACTTTGAGTTTACCTGCCAGGAAAAACTAAGAACAGAAACACTAATCTAACTTTACATCACAAAACAATAACTTTTATACCGCCTTTCAACCGTTTGCATAAGGCTAATTACACACAGTGGCAGCGCGAGATGGATCGTCTAAGTTGTACAACTCGCTTTACCGGTAGCAACTGGGCCAAAGTTCGGCCAAACTTGCCCGGTATTATGCCAAGGCTATTAGGAATGGTTTTATTTTATATACCTGTGTAAAAAGGCTTATAAAAGGGGAATCAAGTTTTATGAAAGCCGTGAGGCCCGTCAAAGAATTTTATTTGTTTGTAGTCTTTTTCTTAGCGTATCGAAACCAAGGCACGCACCACTGATTTTACAGATTCATGTGCGTATTGTATAATTATCACATGCTTAAAAATCGGTGAAGGAAAACATCGTGAGGAAACGAGCATGTCTGAGAGATATTTCTCAACAGCATGTGAAGCTAAGTCAGAGGCCCATGAAAGTATAAAACTCTGACACCAGGTTAGTCACTAACCACACGACAACAAAGAAGAAGCGTATCGATGGCAGTCCAAATGTATTCGGCCCAGAATTCGGTTACGTTTTAAGCGTCATCACTAGCGTCCATCAATTCCTATAACGTGCAAGCGACAGGCCACGCAGGACACGATATTAACCCCTCAAATGTCGTATGAGCCCCATAGGTTCATAAGAAAAGTTGTCTCGAAACGACAATACATATAACTGTATAAATCGTTAAGCTCTTATAAGCAAACGACTTCTCATAGGCCAACATCTAATGGTTTAATTGTCCCATTGTTTTTGGAGCAAAAGTTTAGACAGATTTATTCTGGGTGATGATAAGCAGTGATCGGATAATCGGATGCATATTTAACTAAAGTTCATTTTTGGTTAGGAAATTATGGAAACGGCTTCTTAAAACATATTTTTTTTAATATAAAATTTAAGATAAGTAAATAATAATATACCTACACCCGACTTGATTCTATAATAAAAAAAACAGTTGAATCCGAAATCCCGGGATGTTTCCGATACAAAAGTGCATTCCATAATATTATCCAACACCTTAAACTAAGTAAATATTCCTACACCCGATTTGATTCTATAGTAAAAAAACTAAATTTGTCGATTCCGAATTCGCGGGATTTATTCGATACAACACCTACCTACACTTTAGGTAAATATGCATCCGATTATCCGATCACTGGTGACAAGTAATATAATTATGTATTTATCGCAAAAAAAACTTAGTACCTAACTACAGTGGTACATTCCATTCAACACTCCTTTGAGTCTACGTAACGTTTCGTTCGTGTTAATGCCTCTGTAAATTACATAACTGAACATTGAAACTCACTGGCCTGTAGCACGTACAAAGGCACATCAAATTACCCCAATCTGTCAAATTTCTCCAAACGATTTTAAACCTTAAGCTGTTGAAAATTAAGTTCAAAATCGATTGAGAAAATTTACCAGTTCACGGTAACTTGATTTGCGGGCGACGGTACAATACTATTCATACATTATTGTGAGTGACATGGCAGATAAGGGTCAACCTATTTAGGGTACATTAGACCCCGGGGTACAGTCATTTGCAGGGTTGGGTGTAAAGTACTTTTATTTGTTTACATTGTGTTGTAATGTAATTGTAGTAATTGGATTATGTGTGGTTCCTGTAACGAATAGTTTTTATGCAACGTGGCGCTACAGTGGTGACATTAATTTAACACCCCGTGTGTTAAATTAATTAGGGCTAATGCCCATTAATCACATAAATGTAGAAAGGATAAAATAAATCGTAAATTGAAAAAAAAATCGAACATATTAAATAATAAAATCTTTTTTTTTAATAATATGATGTATTAAAGTGATATGAACCTATTTAGGTACAGGATAATTCATTCTTACTTCTAAAAAACAAATAAAACCTAAAACAATCAAAGAATTGAGTTCCTTCAAAATTCCTGAAAACTAAAAACATCCAATCAGTTCGTTTCGAATCGTTGGTTCCGACAAAACGGAACTACGGAAGTTCGGCACAAAATAAATAAAAGAGATTCGAAGTCATATTTATTTTTTATTATCCCCCTTTATTGACTATATTTGGCCCTATTTTGCTTCGGATCAGTGGTTTTTATTGGTCCGTATTTTGCTCTAGTTGGTCTAAGTCGTATTAATTTGGACTATCGCCATTTTTATAGTGTTGAGGTCTTTGACCTCGTATTACTCTTTGTCCATTTTTTAACCCCCAACAGTAAGGAGAGGGGGTTAATACATTTATCGTGTGTCTTTGTAGATCTGAGTATCTGTGGATTTGTGTATACAACGTTTGCGCCACTACGGTGACATTAATTTAACACATGGGTAGGGCTAGTGCCCATGAATCATCTAAATGTTGAAGGGTTAAAATTAATCGCTAATAGAAAAAAAAGTCTACTTTTTGCAATTGTTTCATCCTAATAATATCGCTTATTCGTTTTAATTTCATTGATGCGAATTTTATGATCCGTGACCCCGGAAAAAGACCGCTGCGCGATAGTTCTGTAAGTACAGGTTCCCCAAGATGCTATTTTCTAACATTTTAAATAAATCCTTAAATAATAGCGTTTGATGGAATTATATAATGTCTTCATAAAATAAAATGTGAACACGTATGTTTGTTAAATTAATGTCACCATTGTAGCGCCACGTCAATCAATCAATCTGCCTAGCCGTTTCCCAACTATGTTGGGCTCGGCTTCCAGTCTAACCGGATGCAGCTGAATACCAGTATTTTACGTGGAGCGACTGCCTATCTGACCTCCACAACCCAGTAACTGGGTAACACGATACCCCTTGGTAAGACTGGCTGTCAGACTTTCGGGCTTCTGAATACCCATAACGACTGTCAAAGATCCACGAATTACAGCCGGGACCAACGGCCTAACGTGCTTTCCGAGGCGTGCATTGTAGCGCCACGTTTAATCAGCTTATATCAGTATTGTATCACGTTGTATCGTAGTCTATCAGCGGCATCGTAGCTCCTAAACGGCCAAACAGACATTGCAAATCCATACTAAATTGATACGAAAGTAAATCTAGTCTGTCTGTTACCTTGTCCCGCCTCAACGGCTCATCGTTTTTTTTTATGAAATATGGCACATAGGTTAGGATTTTTTGTCCTGGTAATACTATCCCATGAGATAACACCTGACCTATTAGCGAGCGAAACCGCGGGTAAAAGTTTTTCAAAAGTAACTTCTCATGTAATCGACCTCCTTTAATGCCAGTCGCAGTGTATACCCTCAATTCCTAGAACTACGACATCGCTTTGTGAAAACAATAGGGGTTCACAATGTTGGGGTTGTTATCTATGAAACGTTCCAAAGAAGTTTTTTAATTAAGTAAGATATTGGTAGCTTAAAGTAAAAGTTTCGAGTACGTTGCCTTAAAGAGTAGATAAAGACCAAAGAAACGACGGATGGATTACGTGAAAGATGATATGGATAGAAAGGGGGTGACTACTGAGATGACGACTAATAGAGAAGTATGGAAGACAAAATGTATATGTTGCGCCGACAAATAAACTAGGATAAAGGTAGGTGAAAGTGGAACTCGTGGCTAAGTACTAACAGCCACACAGGTCGATCCATCCGGTTAAGCTACGCTTGTCGGGTTTGGCCGTGGATGGGTGACCATCTTTACGTAACGAAACTCCTCAATTAATGCAAAATTTATTCAAGAATTAAGTTAAAATTAAGGATTACATAATTACAAGTGAGGTACAATTTTGTATGTGTAACGTAGTGTAGTGTCCAGACAAAATCAAACTGGTTGCTAAATAAATTAGGTAATAATTTATAGTTTGTACCATATTATTTTATTATATTGGAATAAATTCTCACACATTGATTTACTTATTACTATTAACTTTTAGAACGTTTGTAAATATGTGAGCACCATGTACTTATGACATAATTAAGTTTACCTGCCATTACAATATGTGTTTTTCTTTTCACCTTTTGTAGTGTATTGTTTTTATTCTGGGTGCATCGTCTTCACATACAATGTTATAATTTTATGTACACAAAAACATTGTAAAACATTTCAAAAGAGTAACGGTGGAGTTTCTTGCCCATTCTTCTCCACACGAAACTACCTTTTGGAAGGGGCGACTTGAATCAATTCTATTTCTTGTTCATTTTTGACGTTCAAAAGTGCCTTGTGCCTATTTGAAATAAATGATTTGACTTTGACTTTGAACTAGTCTAATATGTTGTGCTACTGTTGAGCACATGCGAAGGGGGCCATATTACATGCGAGCAGCATGTAATATGGCCCCCTTTAAATGGGACTGAAACATTACTGCCAAATGTGTGTGTACAAGGCGTGTTATTTCATGTAAATACTTATTCGACCGTTCAATTGGAAGTGTCTGACGGTATTTCATTTCAGGATTTCAACGTTACGGGAATAACTCGCTAGCAAATAGTTGTTCCGACAATAATAGCTACGTCAAACAATAACTAGCAGTAGGTACTTCCCCGAATAATCAATTTAACGCGAAGCTATACTCCTTCGTTAATTTCATTCCAAAATCAGTGTATTGTATCACAGACAAAACTAACGCTATTCTGTTTTATTTCAGGTAATTACAACCAATCCTGTCTGGAAGGTGAGGCTAATGCCCTGAGCATAGACAAACCATAGACAAGGTAGACGGTATTAAAATGTACTGTGTTTGCTTTTTGCATTTCGTCATAAACGGTTTCGTAAAAAGGTTGACGATCTTTTTGGTTTTAAAAAGATAGTGTAGGTAGGTACTTTGTCTGGAAAAGATTTCGTCTGTGGAAATTGAAAATGTTTTATGATATTTTTGTTCAAAGAGTGATTTGCAACGCGACTTTACTTGCGTTTAGGTTTTCAATTTCCAGTAATCTATAAACATGTGGATATAAAAGCGAAAGTTCAATTATTTATACTTACAGGTCGGTATTTTTTTATTTAAGCTACCCTTGCCGGGGTTAGTCCATTGATAGGTGACCACCTTTACATATCGACACTCCTCCGTGCCTCGAAAAGCACGCTAAGCCGTATCAAAACTACCTTTGTACTGCCAACTCAATAGATTTTGAGACCAGCTTATTTATTTATTATTTTTGGCCAACCAACAATTGTATATACTAATACATTTTAAAATAAAGACTCTTATATCAAAGGTAGTAGTACAATTTCTTATAGGTTTAGCACCGCATGCCCCATTAGATAATTACAAATTATGTTTTACTAATTGATGTCAAAGTTAAAAAACAAAATTTGAATCAAAATTGAATACAAAAAAATATATAATCAAAATTACATACGAAAACATAAATAAATATTGAAATACAAAAAAAGTAATTAAAATCATCTCTTATCCCGCATTAGTTACCCCTGTGCCACCTATGAACTATGGAAGCAAAAAAATGCTAACGTAATACGATGACCACAATATGGCTGACCTCGATACAACAGTTACTTTGATTATGGCGATATGTAGGTTATCGACAAATTCACTACATCCCGATAGATGTTGTAAAAGAAGCCGTTGGCTCATCATTTATTGTGTAGGGTGGCAATGAGTGAGAATTTTTGTGGGATAAAAATGTGAGATTTTTTTTTATTGATCTTTTCTTGAATGAATGACTTTTACGCAATAAGACGCAAGCATGTGTCGTCACTGTTAGGCAGAGTACGCGGCAGCAGCAACAGCATTCTGAGGATCATTTCTGACAAATACCAGTGTCCAATACACTCGCTCTGGGTGAGCATTGTGGTAGGTACAGTCAAGTAAATGTGTGTGTTGTACCTAAGTGTGATTTGTAAATGTGTTTTTGTTTTTGTGATTGACATTTTTATGATTGTATTTTTGTAACCTTACTAACATAGTTTATAAGTTCCAATTGTTACTAACCAATGGATCACATTTAGAATTAACCAAACATTCCTTGTAATTGCACACATAAAAAGACACCTAAATCATCTGATTTCAGTCTTGGACTTGTTCATTATTTATTTAGTGGTTTCTATCATCTTCTTTGTCCTAAATCGTGGTTCTTTAATTAGATGCTGAATAGATGTATGGTGATGGATTTCCTATCTTTCTTTCTGCATGTCGAAAGTTCCTCACATCAAAGTTTTCAAATCTTTTAAGCAATACATGGCAAAATTAAAGGCATTGCAAACGATTGCCATTTTGTATGTATTACGCAATTACCCTGCTTTTCCAAGTAAAAAGCCTATTAGAAACATCCTCTCGTCCAAATACAGTTCCTAATTGCCAATAAAAACAGTCTTTCCAACGATAAAAGTAAATGATCATGAATTAATTCCCATAATTGCACAGAAAGAGGAGCTCGTGGCTAAGTAATAACAGCCGCACGAGATGATCCATCAGGTTAAGCTACGCTTGCCGGGGTTGGTCCGTGGATGGGTGACCATTTTTACATACCGAGACTCCTCCGTGTCTCGGAAAGCACGTTAAGCCGTTGATCCCGGCTGTCATTTGTGCAACTTCGACAGACGTTACGGGTCCTTAGTAGCCCTAAAATCTGACAGCCAGTCTTACCAAAAGGTAGTTATACTACCCCGTTACTGGGTTGTGTAAGTGAGATAGCCAGTCGCTCCATGTAAAATACTGGTATTCAGCTGCATCCGGTTAGACTGAAAGCCGACCCCAACATAGTTGGGAAAAGGCTAGGCAGATTGATTGAATACCACAGATAATAGACACAGACAAAGGATACCACCTATTGTGAAGATTTCTGGCAACGGTCTGTTACTGTGAAAGCCTTTGTTTTAGACGTATTTACCTCCAAGAATTCCAATTTTGCGCCCTGAAAATATGTAATGTTCACGCTAATATTATTATTGCGGCTCTTTTTGTGAATCTTGTGGGACCAAAAAATAGTAAATAGTTAAGTAAAGGCCAAAAATTTAAAAAGAGTCTCAATTATTGAAAAAAGTTCACATTATTTGAAGCGTAAAATGTGATAAGGTCATTAATTGTAAAAATAATGTCCATCCTTAGAGGGTCAATAAGTGTTTTAGAGGATCGGTTGAATATTTTCCTTCGTTTTATATAAATTATCTCTGATATACAGTTAATTGCACAGTAGTGACTGCCTGAATGAGTTTGGTGTAAATAAAGATAGTAGGTTATAAAAGACAATCATTTTGGCGGAGGAACATTTCGATATCGATCAGGACAACCGGATATCCGGCGAATTAATTTTAAGTGCCTAGCTTTTCCTTAAACACAACATAGTAAGTATTTCTTTCATTCCAAAAATATGTGACGTCAAATTTTAATATTTCACGTACAAATTCCGCGTTTTGATTATTAGTAAAACCGGCTAAGTGCGAGTCTGACTCGCGCAATATAATAACGGCAAAAAGTCGCG
The DNA here is from genome assembly GCA_951799385.1 of Hyppa rectilinea. Taxonomy (NCBI): domain Eukaryota; kingdom Metazoa; phylum Arthropoda; class Insecta; order Lepidoptera; family Noctuidae; genus Hyppa; species Hyppa rectilinea. The sequence continues at coordinate 8,883,133 of OX637325.1, forward strand.
TTCGTTGTATGAGCCCCCTTAAATATTTATTTTATTCAGTTTTTTAGTATTTGTTGTTACAGCAGCAACAGAAATACAGCATCTGTGAAAATTTCAAGAAACTGTCACGGTTCATGAGATACAGCCTGGTTACAGACGGACGGACGGACGGACAGCGGCGCAGTAACAGGGTCCCGTTTTACCCTTTGGATACGGAGCCCTTAAAACACGCCTGTATTCCTTAAAGGGTTAGGCAGAGGTATGTCTATGGGTATATTAGTATACACACATTTCCAGTTTTGTTTAAGTCCCGTGTAACTGCTGGCGAGCCTATTGCCGTTGGCTGGGCTGCTACTGAAAAAATCCTGATATAAATCCCTGATAATACTTTGGATACATTATGCTCACCAGGGGGCCTAGACAAAGTCTCAGTTTCATTATCGATAACGAAATTAGATAAATACGAAATGTATGGAATTGGCATAAGCTTTCGAAATATCACGTGATCAATCGTTTTCGATCGCTAAGTCAAATTGTGTAACGAAACTCGTTCAATATTCCCATATAAATGCGTTGACAAGTGACGTTCTTGACAATCCAAATCGCTGAGATAACGAATTGTTCGATAAACAATTTTCGAAATCGCATCGACACGGAGCGATTGGCCCTTGTCTAGGCCTTAAGTAACGCTAGAGTGACGAGACAGCAATTTCTGTTTTTGCCAATTTTTTTCGAGACTGTCCCAAGATTTTCTTAAATTATACTCACACGAGTGCACGAGTCATGTCCTCAAGACGAGCGCGAGTTGATTAATACCCAGGGACGAGTACAAACGAACTACCCTAGAGATAGTGGCGGGCGTGGAACTAAGAAAGCGTGAATGCTGGATGAGGCAATTTCGTTGAAGAGACTTTTAGATAGACACATCTAGGTATAATTTAACATGGAAGAAACGGGTAGAGAGAGACGTACCAACGCTTTGTCTCGCATAGAGTCGCAGCATTATGCTGAGCGATGGCCGTTTTGCGTGGATGTGACGTATATTTTCCCACAGCTTGTTCTTTTGTGTTTTTGTTCTTACTTTGAGTCATCATGTTTGATGTAAATACCTAAACGTATTCCCTGTTTTTCTTTTTATATTTATTGTATCTACGTTTTTTATTCGTCAAATTTTATTATTTTTAGCCTAATTTTATCGGACTGGCGATATTATCGTGGGCGTCAATGGCATCACGATAATACGGGAGAGTAAAATTTATGGAACTATATGACAAAGACGCTTTTAAATACATTTATTTATTAATTAATACTTGTTGTATTAAATAATTATAAATAAATGAATTATTGATAATAATATGTACAAAAATTATATGTATAATAATCAAAGGGCATTAGAAATTCGTCTACATCGCTATCAACAAGAAAAGTGCCCAAGTGCCAAATTAATTAATCTATACACTTTTTAATTGTATAAATTAATAAGTAATTGTAAAAATTACACTTTTTAATGGTATTTTTGTTGTTGTCCATCCTTTTTTTGTTACCGTGAATTTAAACGTCCACGATAATAGTTATCGTAACGATATTATCGTCAAAATCGTCGTCGTCAAAATTATAAAGAAATTTCTAACGGTAACAAAATAAATGCTCTATGTATTCTCAAACTAACGTTTTTGATATTTTAAAATCAATGTGTATTTAAATAAAATAAAAAAATAAAATCATTTTAATTCGGACACCAAGAGATCCATAAATTTGTTAGTTTGCACAACAGGTTTGCACTTAAAACACTATTGTTAGTAACTTAAACTAAAAAGACGAATTCATGAGAAGACCTCCCATCAACTAGAACGAGAAATGGAAACTATGGTATAAGTCTTCTCACAAATTGGCTTATTATGGCCGAGGAAGTATCTGCCGCCACAGCCTTCAGGATGCTATTGCGGCTGTATTTACTTCAACTCAAAATATTTAACCAATTATTTTTTTATTTCATAAACTACCTCCTACTGTTTCAACATTTATTTTAGAACTAAACATTAAACTAAATGCCACAAAAATCAAAATAAAATCCTAGTACAAATTTTGTTTTAAGCACTAAACGGTTTTCATTACTCACTTACAAAGGGTATCAAATTCAACGCTCAATCAGTTTTGCAACAAAACTCTTCTGTACCTACCTACATTTTAGCGCTTTCACCAATAAATCTAAACCCAATCAGCAGATAAACCCAGTTTAATCTGCTGTCATTATCAAGTGCCCCGCTTTGGGTAGAGCGGAAGGGAGTGTCAGACTCTTACTGACTACATGTTCTTTCCATAACCTTTCGGACAATTCCGTTGACGGTTTATATTTTCTGTGAAATATTGACATTGACAGGTCTTGAACGCGGTTTAGATGTGCTGATGGCGTTTAGTAAGTTTTATTGGTGACATGACACTTTTTTTTTAAGTTTGGGATATCATCCAATGACTTCTTCCGCTCTGGGTGGAACGAAAGGGAGTGTCAGACTCTTACTGATTTAAACCCATCCATGTTCCTTCGTTAGCCCTTTATGTTCCGGGGTAGCGTAGCGGTAACACTTTCGGACAATCACGCTTACCCGGCAGGCTTGGCCCTAAGGGGCTTCTTTATATGCTAACATCTCTTTGAGGCGCGCGCAGAACATATATGTACGCGCCGTCCGGCACGGGCCTGGTCCTGATCGGATGGTGAGTCAACCATTACTCACCGTCCGCAGGCCCGCACCTACGTTGGCCGTGTGTCGTCACGTGGCTCCCGACGCCCGGGGCGTTTCCCGCGGCGGCTGGGACGGGAGGACCTTTCCCTCGCCCATCCCGCCACCTTCCTGCCTCCCGCTCTCTCGCTTCGGACCATGGCTTGCACCAGGGTCGGGCGCGAGAGGTCGCCGCCGCCGATCGCCTCTACTAGGAGTGACATTGACACTTAGGAAACAATTTTCAAAACTGGTAAACCCGACCAATTGGGTTAGGTTGAAACTGTGAAAAACGCTCGCGAGCCGAGCGAGCGAAGCGAACGGTGCCGTGGCAATGGCCGTCGCGCGCTATTTGGAAGTAGGTCACAGTTACTTAGCTATTGAAAAGCCAAGGTTGCATGCAACTTTGATTTTAATGTGAAAATTGAAAACTGCAACGAACCGTTTAAATAAAAGAAAGAAAATATATTTACAATTTAACTGATTCGTTTTCGGCAGTTTATAATATAATAAATGTTTTTAATGTATGGCTAACCGTGAACAACTTGTGAACGGCCAGTATTCTGTAAATATCTCACCGTAAAAACTTAGGTGTAACTTGCAGTGAGCAGTAATTCACCCAATGCTAAGGATATACTTACCAATACGAACTACATCTTTAGTGACAACTATCTTCTTACTTTCTTGACCTAAGTAACTACAAAGGTCGTTCGTCAACCCCACTGAATTTATTAGCCAAGCTCCAACGCTTCAGTTTTACGGTATCCATCGTGTTATACGATTGTGAACTTAACTTGTTCAGTACAACGCGTTTCGATTGGGAAGTTTTCGTATTGGATGGGAAATACTTCCCATTTGATACGCCCCTGTTGCATTTGATTAATAATCTAATTGGTAATATTTCCCATTTGATACGCTACTGGTTTATATGTTTGTGTATTTATAGTTTTTTAAAGGTATATTTTATTTAATTTATAAAACTTATATTTAATTTATCCCATTTTTTTGTTATTAGACCTAGGAACCATTTTTCATCTTTGCATCACCCAAAGGTTGACTGGTGGAAAATGCCTACGGCATTAGGTCCACCTCTGAAAATTTGTGTGCTGGATGTATTAAATAAACCAATTAATACTCGCACCTCATTTAGAGCCGGCCGTTTAGAGAGCCAATGCTAAAGACTCTACGTCTTTAGTATGTCATAATCAAGAAAATACGCATTTCTAAGTTTCATAAGCTTCTTACAAACGACCGATTATTATCCTCCCGACTAAAGACCTGACCACACTAAACGAAAAACAAATTCCCAGTCGACAAAACTGTCTACTTTTCATCCTAATCGGCTTAAACCAAGACTCTTAACGATCTAATCAGAACTTCAGTCGATTTAGTCTTTGTAAAGCTAATACTGAGACTCCTTAAGTCCATTTTCCCAACACGGCGTACCGATTAGTATTCTTTCGTTGTACGAAACTGGTCAAGTGTGAGTCATACTCGCACACGAAGAGCTCCGTACTACCTTCAATCTGCCTAGCTTTTTCCCAACTATGTTGGGGTCGGCTTCCAGTCTAACCAGATGCAGTTCAACACCAATATTTTACATGGAGCGACTGCCTATCTGACATCCACAACCCAATGGCTGGATAATACGATACCCTTAGTAAGACTGGCTATCAGACTTTCGGGCCTCTGACGACCCGTAACAGCTGTCAAAGATGCACAAATGATAGCCGGGACCAACTGCTAAACGTGCTTTCCGAGACACGGTGAAGTATCGGTATGTCAAGATGGACACCCATCAACGGACCAAACCCCTGAAAGCGTAGTTTAACCTGATGCATGGACCGTATCTTACCACCGTATAATATTTAAAACTACAAATATTTTTATAAGGGTACGAGGACTCCTAAAAATATATGTTTACCCTTTAGTTATTTACTTAAAGTTTTTTTTTCATTGTTTGGTCTAATAGCCATAATAGTTAGTTCTTAGTAGTTCGTTCTAATACTTAGTAGTTCTAATAGTAATATAGCTAATAGTAGTACATAATCTTACAGAGAGACGGACAGTGGAGCCTTAGCGTTAGGGTCCCGTTGGCACCCTTCAGGTGCGGTACCCTAAAATGAAGTCTTGTTGTTAAAGGACGTTACAGTTGTTTTCAACTGTAATAGTAAAAGTTTCTGTCCTTTTGGTGAACCTGTAATTTGTCTTGAGAATTTGGTCGCTTCACAAGCTGGCGGGTGAGGGTGTTCAATGTTTCTAAATTAAGAAGATCAGGTTGTATACAGAAAATGGTTGTCTGAACTTATAAATATATTTTACTAGCTGATGCCAGCGGCTTCATTCGCGTGCTTGTCGGAAATTATCCCAAGGGCACGAACTACCGGGAAACAAGTGTTTATCCAGGGTTAATCCAATCATAACCTACCTCTGTGCCAGATTTCATTCGGATCCGTTCAGCCGTTTGAGCGTGAAGAACGGAGAAACTCACACACACATCACTCACAAACTTACGCCTTTACAATTTTTTTTTTTTTTTTATTTATTTGATGAAATTACAATACAGCGGTGTTACTTAAGTCTAAAACTCGCCAAACTTTTACGTTTGATGGCGAGAGGCGCTCTTATACAATTAAAACAATTTACCACCTTACGTACACACAGCACCAGGACGTCAAACTACAAACCCAAATTTTCTCCTTCGATTTTGAGTTTAACCATCAACATTTTAAGGTTTTAAATCATTTGTAGAAATTCGACAGCCTGGTACAACCCGATGTGCTGCTGTCTACACATACTTACTACCTACTTATGTATTATATTGTTATGGTTACAATACTAGTGTGATTAGACAAATAACAGCTTAATAACGACAGTTATTATTTTCTAATTTTGATAAAATTGATGCACATTAAGAGTTATAATAAGGTGTTAAAAAATAACTCTAAGAATTTTGTGGGAGCCTTGTACTCATCGTTACGAACAACTTTTACTAAGGTATGAACCCTGAAATCGCGAAAAAAATTATATGAGCTGTTTCATACATTTTATTGAGTTACGTGTGCATAAATGTACGGAACAGCTCATATTTTTTTCGAATATATCGAAATAACGAAACAGTTAACCGAAATTTGTCTAATGTTATAATTAAATGATTTTATAATAGTCTAAGAAGATATTAATTTCTGTAACACCCTTAACAAAAAGATTGATGATCGCAATTCCAATAATTTAATAAACGCTGCCACCTAATTCCGTATATAGTCCATGTTTACGACGCACTTAACCAATGTTATTTTCTGCTACTGAAAAGATATAATAAAAATGTACCACTTTTCTCCTCCCGTACATAACGCATTTGTGCGAGGCACGAAAACGTTTACAGAATCCTGAATAATGTTCACAATAAATTGTTCTTAGAAAAAACCGTCGCTGAAGTAAACAGGGAAATAAAAATGTCTGGAGATTTTCGGCAGTAGGTACCTATTCTTGCCTCATATTGGAAAGAGATCTTCAAATAAGTTAGTTATGTATACAATGTGGAGACAGCAAAAATCTGCCTAGCCTTTTCCCAACTATATTGGGGTTGGCTTCCAGTCTAACCGGATGCAGCTGAATACCAGTATTTTACATGGAGCGACTGCCTATCTGACCTCCACAACCCAGTAACTGGGTAATACGATACCCGTTGCTAAGACTGGCTGTAAGATTTTCGGGCTTCTGACGACCCGTAACGACTGTCAAATATATGCACAAATGATAGCAGGGACCAACGGCTTAACGTGCTTTCCGAGGCACGGAGGAGTATCGGTATGTAGAGATGGTCACCCATCCACGGCCAACCCCGGCAAGCGTAGCTTTACCTGATGGATCGACCTGTGCGTCTGTTATTACAAAGCAGAAAGAGCTCCTCTCAGAGAGAGAATCCTCTAATGTGGAGAAAAAAATACGACCATAAATGAAAACACTGTTAATACTGACGAATAGGAGTATTTTGGAACTATCAAATAAATCCTGACACCGAAATATAAAAAGTGATTTTTTCAAACGAACTAAATAATAGTGACGGCCCGACTATGAGTTTTGCCAATCTTTGACTACTAGCTATAGTGACTAAACTATTGGATATACTTGATTAAATTTTCTCGTATGCAGGCTGGGGACAGCATTAGATATACGCAGTTTAATTTATGATCGTATTGTAATCTCCACTTTGTATATGTACCTACATATATTATGTAGAAGCATAGAAAACTTATAATAAACTAAAATATGACATCGATAAATCCCTCCGTATTGTTGTCGACTGATACTGTACTCAAGAGACTGGCAGAATTGCCACGTTGGTTGGCAAAGCCTAGCTTTAGCCTCTGGACAAGGGAAAAGCCAGCCCTTAGCCTTAGCCCTTAGCCCTCAATCATTTGCTTGGTGACTTCTTTAAACAAACCATGAGCACCCGGACTCCACGGCCGGATGTATTTGAACTCCAAACCGTTTGAAAATATAATTACTAGTAGTATACCTACTTTCGCCGCATATTTTGGCCGCCTGAGGATTTCCGCAGCCGCTGCAGCAGCGTTAGGTTAGGTTTTCTGACACCTTTTATTTTTATAACTAGCCGCTCCCGCGCGGTTTTACCCGTTGCTCGGGTCCAATTGATCGTAGCCTATAGCATTCCTCGGTAAATGGACTATACAAAACAAAAACAATTTTTCAATTCGGACCAGTAGTTCCAGAGATTAGCGCGTTTGAAAAACAAACTCTTCAGCTTTATAATATTACTAGCTGACCCGGCAGACGTCGTCCTGCCTTAACTATGATACCTACCTACCCTAACTACCTAGGGGTATGACAAATAGATAGTAGCCGATTCTCAGACCTACTGAATATGCATATAAAATTTCATAAAAATCGGTCAAGCCGTTTCGGAGGAGTACGGTAACTAACATTGTGACATGGAAATTTTATATATAAGAAGTATAGATAGAGTGGTGGTAACCCAGTGGTATCTGCCCCGATTTAAGAATTGTAGGTCGTGAGTTCGAACCCAAGCAGGCGCTTTACTTAGTGTATTTAATTTCATTACCACTGCTCTCAAAACGGTGAAGAAAAACATCGTGATGAAACCGGCATGTCCTAGAACCACAAAGTCTAAGACATACGACATCCGAAAACCCGCGCTGGGCTCGCGTGGTGGATTATGGCCCACTCCCTCTCCTAGAGAGGAGTCCTGTGTCCCAGCAGTGGGAACATCACAGGCTGATTATAATGATATGGTATTATGATTATGAATAAAGCACCAACAAGATAGCTTGGTAAAGCAGCATAAAAATCATAGGTTGATAAAAAAAAGTTAGGGCTTTAAAATATTATATTTTTTACGTTTAACGTGCTTACCTTCTCATTACGGTAGTGACATCCATCATGTCAACTCATAACAGCGTACCGTGAACAGTAATTTGTCAGGCAAAATATCGAGATTCTATTTTATATTATTCCTTCGGTAAACTTATAGGTAACTTAAACAGTATTCTAAAACAATATGACATTGAAGGTAATTTAAATAATGATAGCGTAAAAAAGGCTGGTTTAGAATACTGTAGAGCCTGGGTGAAACCTTGGAATCTAGGGCTGGTCGGTTAGAAAATAATTGACAGCATTCGAACTTTCAAAATGATGGAATATTGTAATAGGTTTTTAGAAAAGAAATGAATAATGGAGTCTGTTAGTAGCCGTGCTGTTGAGCGCATGTATTCTTGAAAATATAATTCAATAGCTGCCGCCCCGTGTGCACCTCTAAGCTCCTTCACTGAAGGTCCCTTTGCCCTTCACAACACCTATAACATACATTACGAAACACGATCGGCTAATACAAACTGAAAATCCAGACACAACCAATTACTTTATTTTTTTGTAAAAATAAAAGTATTTATTGTAAAAAAAAAATATTTTTGTAAATAGATTTTTCGAAACACTTTTACAGATCAATAATATTATGTTTTAAACTAGATGAGGTCACCGTTTCCTATCTGATTACTCCAATAAGAAAGGCCGATACAAACCTAAACTCGAAAAGACCTGAAATCGAAACCTGTTCACCAACAAACATTAGTATGATATTAAATGAAAACTCCCTACAATGTTATAATATTTTAATAAGGATATTATATTATTAAATATATTATTATTATATTATACAGTGTGTTAGGTTAAACGAGGTACATACTTTAGAGGATACTATAGTCATGAAAATGAACAACTTTGAATATGGAAATCTACCTCAAAGCATGAAAAAAAATCAGCTGTTCAGTAAATTTATGTTCGCATAATTAGTCAAACTGTATGGAATAGCTGATATTTTGTTTTTCATATTTCAGAGTTGGTCCCATGGACAAAGTTATTGCTTTCCATGAGTACTTTACCTGAAAACCCTCGTTTAACCTAACACAGTGTATAAATACTTATTATTATATTTTTGCAATTATAATCTTTTTAAATAAATTCACTTCCATCAACAAATATAAAGTTAAAATTGTAGTCATAATATTGAGGCTTTCATTCCGCTGTAACATATTAACTATTTGCGAAAACAAAAATAAATATCATCATTTTGAAACTAACAATTACATAAACTAGATGATACACAACAACCAACTTTTAATAGGTACGTTATTATACCCATGTTTGTATTATTTCTATTTCAAATATTATTCATAAATTTTAATGTTATTCTACGAGCAATCTCGGAGCCATCTATTAGATATCTATCAACTATAATTAATTTAGAAATCAAGACTCCTCCGTGCCTCGGAAAGCATGTTAAGCTTTTAAGTTGGTCCCGGCTCTCATTCGTGGATCTTTGACAGTCGTTACTGGTAGTCAGAAGCCCTAAAGTCTGACAGCCAGTCTTACCAAGGGGATTCGTATTACACAGTTAGTGACTGGGTTGCGGAGGACAGATATGCAGTGCTCCACGTAAAATACTGGTATTCAGCTGCATCCGGTTAGACTGGAAGCCGACCCAAATATTATTGGGAAAAGGCTCGGCAGATTGATTGATTTTAAAACCAACAATAACAGAAACTAGCGCATCATCAACCACCAACTTTTATTATGTACATTACTATACCCATGTTTACATTATTTCAATTTCAAATATTAATCGTATATTCTAATGTTATTCTACGAGCAATTTCGGAGCCATTTAGTTATAATATCAACTATAATTAATTAACCAAAAGGATATTGGAAATTTTCTCATTTTAGTCAAATCATAAAGCTTATAAAGTTTATTAATTTCCGCCATACTAGGATATTATTAAATTAAAGCCATTTCTCATGGTAATCTAAAATTTTATGCAAAATCATTCTTTATCGAGTCTGGCTCGAGCGAATTACAATATCCTCTTTGTACCATCTGGACTGATGTAGCTATATTAGCTATTCTTTGCCAGTAATGAAAAATCTTAATGAATTAGTCTTCTATTGAAATTCATGGCAACTGGGGTCAATTTTTTCGCTACCCTATTAGCCGCCTCAGTTGGATTAATACGACAAATGTTGTCGTACACGTGCCGCCTCAGACGTATTTATACCCTTCTTTTTTTTCGTGTGGTTAGTGACTAACCTAGTGTCAGAGTTTTAATACAGCTCATAGGCCTCTGACTTACGAGTAGCTTCACATGCTGTTGACAAATATCTCTTAGACATGCTGGTTTCCTCACGATATTTTCCTTCACCGATTTTTAAACAAGTGATAATTACAATACGCACATGACTCCGTAAAATCAAAGGTGCGTGACTTGGGTTCGAACTCGAGACCTATGACTTGGCAGTCCGACGGTCACACCACTAGGCTATCACTGCCTGGATTTATACACTGATAATCTATGTTTATTTTGGTTTTTTATGTCATTGCATGACTCGATAAAATTATTATAAATTGACAAATCGACAATTCATAATTATCATATGCATATTGCCAAAGGGTAAAGGACTAAGTAAAGAACTTTTAATCAGTTTTAACATAAATTGGGTATTATGTAGATTTTAGTGACTAATTCGCTATTTCGTATAAGTACCTAAACGACGTGCTTTAGCGACACTGAATCGCAAAAAAAAAACAATTTTCTTTGAATTCTAAATATACTACTCTGTCAAGAAAGTACCGGGAAAAGATCAATAATACACAAAATGTCTGTTATTCATCCAAATTTATTTTATCACCTTCAAAGTATGCTCCTTTAGAACAACAACTTGCGCCAACGAATAATCCATTCATCAAAACATTTTTTAAACGCTGCTTCCGGAATTGAGTTCAGTTCTCGCCGCGAATTCTCCTTTATGTCTTCTATCGATTCAAAACGGGTGCCACGAAGTGGTAATTTGAGTTTAGGAAAAAGAAAAAAGTCAGCAGGAGCCATATCTGGTGAATATGGTGGTTGCTGGATGGTATTTGTTGAGTGTTTGGTCAAAAATTCGTTCACAATGATAGCCTTGTGCGAAGGCGCATTGTCGTGGTGCAAAATCCAAGAATTTTCTTTCCACAAATCTGGCCTTTTTCGTCGAATTTGCTCTCTTAAACGCCGCATAACGCTCAAATAATATTCTTTATTTACCGTTAGACCTTCCGGTAAGAATTCAGAGTGCACAACACCGCGATAGTCAAAGAAAACAGTCAACATGACTTTGACTTTTGATCGACTTTGGCGTGGTTTTTTCGGTTTCGGTTCAGTTGGAAGGCGCCACTCCGAAGCTTGTTGACTAGTTTGCATGTCAAACTCGTAAACCCACGTCTCGTCACCAGTAACAATGCGTTTCATGAATGTTGGGTCCGAACTGACTCGTTCTAGCATGTCCTCAGCGACTTTCATGCGATTGAGTTTTTGGAGAAAAATCAGATCTTTTGGGACTAGCCGAGCAGCAACTTGTTTCATACCCAAATGATTAGTTAAAATGGTACGGATCGACTCGTGAGATACAGAAAGTTCGGCGGCTATCTCTCTCAGAGTTGAATGGGGATTTTCAGTCACTATTTTCTTCACTTTTGCGATGTTAACTTCAGTTGCAGACGTTGACGGCCTACCAGAGCGAGGCAAATCTTCCATCACATCTCGACCGCTTTTGAACGCTTTGAACCACTCATAAGCACGAGTTTTTGATAAAGTCGATTCACAGTAAGCGTTCTGTAACATTTTCAGTGACTCCGAACACGAAATTCCATTGGCGATGCAAAATTTAAGACAAACTCTTTGTTCGATATTTTTGTCCATTATGAAATTCGCAATACACACTATACATGTATATGATATTACTAAAACCAGCACTGTATTTAATATAAATAACAGATGCAACTCAAACTCCGCGCCAAAATGGAAAACAGTGTGCCAATCTAACAACTACAAAAAAAACAAAAATTTGAATTTGGAACCATAAAAAGTGTACATGCACAACATTACAGGTGAATACCCAAGGCGTTGTATAGTGTAATTTACAAACTAGAAAGTACTTCTTAATGAACATAATTATACACCGTAGGTTATGGTAATTTATAAAGTATAAAATACAATAAACGATATACCTACTAGAATATATACAGAAAAAAAAAATTCTTAAAATACTCATGCAAAGAGTATTTTAAGAAATTAGGCATTCTTACAGTTCCAAGTTTGTATATACTAGTTCTGTTAAGCAAGTTCGCTAAATATATACATCAATATGAATCACAAAAAGAAAGAGAACTGAGAGAGAGCACACGAAGGAAAGTTATTAAAAATAGAATGGTGCCTAATTTTACTATAGCAAAGCATTGTTCACGTTACCAGGCAGTAGAGTTATATAACAAGTTACCTACTGAATTAAAAACTTTGGTCTATAACACCAACTTATTTAAGGCAAAGCTGAAAGCCTTCCTATTAGAAAAATGTTTATATTCTGTATCCGATTTGATGTTGAATGATTCCAGATAATTTGAGTATGTATTATTTCAGGTATTGACATTTATTGGCATTTATTATGATTGACAAATGATTTAATTGACATCTAATTTGATGAACCTTTTATTTTAATTTAATTGACATTTGGTCCCCCTTTAATTGACATTTATTTAATTTTTGACTGACATTTAGTTTACATTTAATTCTGTTTTTAAATAAAGCAATATGGAATAGACATGGTTATTTTTAGGTTATGTGGTTGGATAATTATGTAAATGGTAATTTAATAAACATTTAATTCACATCTATTTGCCATTGAATGGTTGGACAGGGTGGTGATTGAGCTTTTTATGGTTGGTGATTGAGCTTTTTATGGTTGGACATACAAACAGTAATTTTAATGACTTTTAATACTCGGTTGATTTAAGTAAAATTAAATAATTAAGGTGGTTTTTGTACTTTCATGGTTTTGACACGGATTTTGATTGATGACATACCTACTATGTACTATTTTGATTTTTGTTTTTATGTTTGATTATTGCATAGCTGTTATGTTTTAAAATGTAATTATTTTGTAAAATTCGAACACAATGTAAATTGTTTGATGAAATAAAAAAAAAAAAAAACTAGTGATCAAAATTCAATCATTTAATTTTGTACTTATCTGTCGTCCCGTTCTCGCAAAATCTTAAACATTCGCGACATACAATTCCCGGCAAACAAGTCACACACTATTAAGCATGGTAAGCGCCCGAACTAGAAGCGAATTACCTCGTGATACTCTATGTGGAATTTTATTAATTTAACCGTACTTTACGAGACTGAGAAAATTATAACAAAATAGTAATTACGAAATCCCATACAAGCAAATGGGAATTCCAAAATTCCATACAAGCAAATGGGAATTCCAAAATCTGAGAGCCGCCATCTTTAAAACATTAAACATGTTTATAGCAAATAAACAGGAGTGCTCAACGTTTTAATATCAGGTAGAGGTATTTAGTAGCAAAGTGGTATTTGCAGTAATAGCTGAAGTTGGCTCGTTAAATCTCTGGCGGGAAAAGGGGTAAGATTTATAGCCCCGTGGCCGGTAAGTGTTTGCTTTCACAACACTATTAACGTAATAAATGGTAGTGCATAGTTCTTTGGTTTGTAATTCATCGTGTTTCGCCACGAGCTAGACGCCATGTCGTGGTAGAATGGCTAGTTTGTCAACTGGTTGGTGGCGCCGCTGACTTCTAACGCTAAAAGACTATAGGCTTTTAAATCTTACAAGCTGACCCACATTTGTTTAAAAGAGTGTCCGTGGAGTTTCTTACCCGTTCTTTGCCATAGGCTGTGAAGACCTGATGAGTCTTCACTGAGCTCTCAGTGGTAGACCTCGTGTAGTGTGTTGTGGTGTAGGGATTTTAATCCTACATATAGAAACACACGGGGCAGCAGCTATTGAATTATATTACTTTTTTAAAGAATACATGCGTTCAGTAGCACGGCTACTGACAGAATCCATCAATTTTTTTTGGTTAAAAACCTATCAAAATATTCCATCATTTTGAAAGGTCGAATGCTGTTATTTATTTTCTAACCAAGCAGTAACCATTCCCGTAATAGTTGGAATGCTGGTTGGTTGAATAAAAGTACTGACAGGGATGGGCAACTTCATCTTCCTGAGTGAAATAGCAAAAATAAAGTTGTTCCCTAAATTTTAACGAGTTATGCGATAGCATAATGTATGTAATGGAACAGCAGATATTTTTTTCGCGACTTCAGGTTTATTCTCATAGTAAAAGTTTTCCCATTGAACGTTGTTCATAATAATACTTGGCTTCGGCCCGTACTACCCCATAAGCCCGGTGCAACACCGAGATACATAAATGTATACAAAAGAAATAATAATAATAATTTCTTTATTACAGACTATGATGTCCACTTTGTTAGTAACAATTTTCTTATAAACTACTGTTAGTAATCCTTAAAAACTACCCACAATCAAAATATATATATTATTATTTAGAAATTAAAAATTAAAATTCACCATTGTATTGATAATGATGGGTACAATGACCCCTTAAAATAATGTCCATGAATTCAATTTCACCCTGTATAGCATAAAACACTCGCAAATATGGTTATGTTCGCGAGATTTTTGTGTTATGTCCTTCTGAAATGCTTTCACATTAACATAATGATGAAGCATTAACATCGCTACAAGATTGTTTTATTAGTTTCTGAATATTTCCGACCCAAATGTGTCAATCATAATATTTAACTGACTGCAGAGTAATTCAGATTCATTACTTCAAACTTCTAAACTGGAAATGTTAACAAGTAATGACAAAACAGTCAAGCTTGTGTACAAAACTGTCTATTAATAGATCGAGGTCGGCCGCTAATAGCATAGCGTTGTATGTTTAGTTTAAACCGTTCATAATAATCATAATTCTTCATCTTTCCTCGTCAATCAATCGGTCTAGCTTTTCGCAAGTATGTTGGGGTCTACTTCCAGTCTAACCGTTTGCAGCTGAGTACCTACCATTTTTTTACATGGAGTGACTGCCTATCTGATCTCCACAACCCAGGCAGTAGCTGGGTAATACAATACCACTTGGTAAGACTGGCTGTCAGACTTTGAGGCTGAACTGAACTAAGAAGATTGTATTGATGATTTTAACGTGCTTGCTACAACCACAAATTAACCACATTTTGACCAACATAGAACTTAATAGTGAACTGCAAATTGCAAAAAAACAAAGGATTTTATTTTGCGGGCTACCTTGGCGTTTTCGCCTTAAGCGTAAAAAATTTTCACGCACACAGTTAAAATAAATGGTGTTGTGGGAAGATATGTTAGCCTACCTGATTGATACCACTACACAGTGTACATGTCGTGGTAAAAATATTAGCTCGACAGGCGTAATGGTAAAGACTGTATCCTCAGAGCTTGCATAAAAGTGTAAAAGGTTTTTCTTGTTTATGCAACATCAATCAATCTTCATAAAACAAATAGAGTGTAACCACAGTTTACTCGTTAGCTTATAGGTGAAACCTTATGTAGAACCTAACTGGCTGGTTACAAAATAACTGTCAGCATTCGACCTTTCGTTGTCAATTATTGTCTATAGTGACTTGAAATTGACATTTTTATTTTTTATTTATGAATTGACACATGACATTAATTTTTTTTCTAATGTTCTTATTCTGTTTTTAATTTTATTTGGATAGTTGTAATTGTATTTAATATAAATTGCATGTATGATGTTTCTTATATAGTTTAGTTATTTATAGAAATTCAGACACGGTGTAAAATTGTTATTGAATAAATGAATTGAATTTAAAATTATGAAATTGGTATTTTGTTTGGTTTTTATAAAAGAAATGAATTGATGGACTCTGTCAATTAGCCGTGCTACTGAACGCATCTATTTTTTATAGTAATATAATTCAATAGCTGCTCCACCGTGTGTTTCTATTTGTTGGATTGAAATAACTACACCACAACGCATTACACGAGCTCTAGCACTGAGATCTCTCTAAGTGAAGGCCCATCTTTTTTTTATCCAGACCAGGTGAGACTGGTACAGACCATTTTTGGGCAATAATAATTATTTTGTTTATTATAATTATTTATATGTATACATTAAGAGTGACCGCAGTGATAGCCTAGTGGTGTGATCGTCGGACTGCCAAGTCATAGGTCTCGAGTTTAAACCCAATGCTCGCACCTCTGCTTTTACGGATTCATGTGCGTCTGTATAATTTATCATTATCTCTTGCTTTAAAATCGGTCAAGGAAAACATCGTGAGGAAACCAGCATGCCTGAGAGATATTTTTTAACAGCATGTGAAGCTAAGTTAGAGGCCAATGGGCGGCATGAATACTTTGTCTCTGTCTTAAATTTATAGGGTTGTGAAGGTCAGATAAACAGTCCCTCTATGTAAAATGCTGATATGGTTAGACTGAAAGCCGACCCTAACGTAGTTCGGAAAAGGCAAGGCAGATTGATTGAACATTCTACAACCCGTAATTATTGAACTATTCGCAACTGTTAAGTTCTAAATTATGAACAAGCTTGTTCAATGGTGCAGTTTGCAGGCGATACGGATAGACGGGCTGTTTGCTGTATTCGATGTTTGAGAGTTTGCCTTTGTAAACGGGATGCTGCTACGTTTACACTAACTTAAGACTTAAGCTTGTAGTTATTGGGTAGCAATTAAGTATTTGAAAGGGTAGTCAATAACGTTACTTTTTATGAATTGTCAAAACGCGCAATTTGTACATACGTGATTTGTATGAAATATAAAAATGTGTCGTCACAGATTTTTAGAATCAAATGGAATACTTCATCTGCCAGCCTTTTCCCAACTGTGTTGGGGTCGGCTTCCAGTCTAACCGGATGCAGTTGAATACCAGTATTTTACATGACTGACTGCCTATCTGACCTTCACAATCCAGTAACTGGGCAATTCAATACACCTTGGTAAGACTTGGCTGTCACATTTTGAAAGATGATCACCCATCCACGGCCAATGGATCGACCTGTGCCGCTGTTAGTACTTATGTTGTATGATACGAAAAATATACACGGTTGAAATTTTCTGATATTTTTTTTTTGCAAATTTTCATTTCATTTAATTTTAGCAGTAACTGAAATTGTGGTTGGGAGAAAAGTATGCACAGAGAACGATATTTTCGAAACGATGTCGAACATTCAATTATATTTGATTCACTAAAATACCTAACCCATACCATAACCTATATGAAATATGGCTACCTGGATACCATTGATAGAATTTCATTAGCATAGCTATCGTTATGCTTGTAAAGTAATTTAATTTGGGAGGCGATTTTCCGTACCTAGCTACGTGACAATAGTAGATGAGGAAAGCCATAAATTGATGAGGAAAATCGAAACTACCGAGTTTTACTGAGAAATATATCCAATATTAAACGCTTTCGTTCATCAGACCTTGAAGTAATCTCTACGGTAAATTTTAGTCAGCGGTATTGTCCGAAAGGGTTTCCGCTACCCCAGAAGCTTACCTGACGTCTCCTACTTATAATCTACCGGTGTGCCAGATGCCATCTTCGTTGGTTCAGTAGTCTTTAAGATTTGGGTCACTTCTTCTTGCTTCAAATCGGTGAAGGAAAACATCGCGAGCAAACCGGCATGCCTGAGAAATATTCCTCAACAGCATTTGAAGCTAAGTCAGAGGCCCATGGGCAGCATAAAAACTCTGACACCAGGTTAGTCACTAACCACACGAGGAAGAAAAAGAAACTAAATGAGTGCAGTGTATGAAATGAGATTTTAATGTATTTTTACTTTTTTTTTTATTTGGACAGACCCTATAATCTGCAGTTGCGCTGGCAATCATGAGATCATCCGGACTGTTCATTGACATATAACCATAATAACAACCCGCATCCGCGGCTGATTAAACGTTATCTCTTCATTGATCTGTTAATACCGACCACACTATCACTAAACACTGTAACTCAAGTAAGCTAGAATGTACAGACGGCAGCACATGGCACTACCACAACCTGTCAAATATTCCCAAATTCTAACAATGAATCTATATCTATCTAGCCTTTTCTCATGTTGGGGTCGGCTTCCAGTCTAACGGGATGCAGCTGAATATTAGTATTTTACATGGATCAATTGCCTCGATAGGCAGTCGCTCCATGTAAATGCTCCGGAGGTCAGATGACCACCACAACCAAGTAACTGGGTAATACGATTCCCCTTCGTAAGACTGGCTGTCAGATTTTCGAGAATGAGAACTCATCACAATTTCCAACATGAACCTTATTTTAAACTAGCTTCCTGCCTGCGACTTCGTCCGCAATCCTTAATAAATTATACACCTAAACCTTCCTCTTGAATCACTCTATCTATTAAATACATGAAACTGCATGAAAATCCGTTGTGTAGTTTTAATGATCTAAGCATACATACATACAGACATTAGGACAGACACGGGAAGCGACTTTGCTTTATACTATGTAGTGATAAAGTTGAAAATCTATCAAAGAAATTTGACAGATTGTGGTAGCTTGATGACCTATCCGCTGTATTGTGATGGTAAAAAAAACCAAAACAGTAAAGCGTAAAGAGGCACAAAGAAATGATTCATTGCCTTGGAAACTTTTAACGAAATCAATCAGAAAGGAACAGTGGAGCGGTAAAAAAAACACATTTTCTTCTTTTGTTTTTTGTCTGTTTAGTTGGTAGTTCGCATACTATGATAGTTGATGGCAGGTTCAAAAATGTTACTGGCAAGTATCTTATAATTTTTATTGCTATTTAAACTCTTTTGTCCGCAACTACTCGTTACCTACTCGAGGAGTAACTGTAGATAGCATAACTCCTGCAATACCCGATGGCTAAGGCAGAGTTTCCTATAGTATACCCACATTTCGCTAATAATCTATACTCACTAATATTATAAAGCTGAAGAGTTTGTTTGGTTTTACGCGCTAATCTCTGGAACTACTGGTCCGAATTGAAAAAATATTTTTGTGTTGGATAGTCCATTTATCGACGAAGGCTATAAACTATGTAACATCACGCTACGACCAATATGAGCCGAGCAGCGAGTGAAACCGCGTGGGGGCAGCTAGTATTTATAATTTTTATTTATTTAACCATTTTATGTACACACATAAAATCAGACAAGAAGAAAGGAACAGAAAATACGTACAAAGGTGATGCTTATTTCTACAGAAATGTCTTTCAGCACATCTGCGATAGGAAAGTAGATAAAAGAGATGTAGATAAAATTATATTATTACACTAAAAAGTATTGAATATGCAAATATACTGTTTAAATGTAAAACAAAATGTACTTGCTATCATTATAGTGTTTTTTTATTGGCTATAAAGTTTTATTATGAGTATATTCTTTGGGAATGAACTTTTCGAGTTCTAACGATACAAAACAAATCAGTACGAACAAAATGCAGAGGTGAACGTCTTAAACATAAAATTTATATTTTTTTTTTGTTAATGGCATCTCGCAGTTCAACCAAACGGTTGTCTACTGCTTAACCGGGCTTGCCTGTGGCTGCCACAAAAGAATTGTAGCCTCCAGCCAGGGCTTAATAAAAACTAAAGCTAACTTACAAAACAAGCGACTACACGCTAAGGGCACCCCCTGCGGGGTTCGGACCTCGGCTTAGGGCGTCGCTGGGGGGGGACAGTAAGGGACAGCTGGATCGGGGGTTTTTAAAACTACTGGCTCAGCGGCAACGCGGGCTGGCTCGAGCAAGGGTCGGGGGGATGGTAATGGACAGGGTCGTCGCGACGGGCCTCGACGGCGAGGACGGAACGACGGAAATTTGTGTCTGTATGCTGATCTAACAGTGCTAGTAGCCGGGCTGCTCTCCTGGAGGAGAGTGGTGGCATCGTCGGGGGCAACGAGGGTATGCCGTGGACGGCGAACCTTACTGATGCGGGACGGGGTGTATCGGGAGGCGGCCGCAATCAGGGGATTGCGGTGCTTTATGGCAGTGTCAAAGAAACGCTTCGAGAGGCGTTTCATGAACTGCTGAACTGTGGGGAGTTTAAAATCTACATGAAGGTCCATGTTACGGACGTAAAAGGGAGCTCCTGAGACCCTACGGAGGAACCGGTTTTGAAGTGTCTGCATTCGATGCAGATACTTGGGTTTGGCGTGCGCGAAGACGACGCAAGCGTATGTCATAATGGGACGGATTACAGCCTTATAGAGACGCAGTTTGCACCGGAGTGACAATTTGCTGCGTTCTGTAAGCATGAATTGGAGCCTACCGAGAGCAAAAGCGGCCCGCGAACGGACCTGCTTTATGTGCTCTGCGAAACTGAGGTGTTGGTCGAGAGTGACACCCAGGTACTTGGCATGCTTCGCCCAAGGGATCGGCTTGCCGTACATGGTGATCGAATTAGGGGGGTTGGGGAGGGCCCTACGAATTCTCCTAAAGAGAACAGCCTGGCTTTTATCGGGGTTGATCTCGATTCTCCATTTCCGGAACCAAGCGCCGAGGACGTTGGCCGAGTTCTGGAGAGTCTGAGCTATAGCTGGCGGACTGGTCCCTGTGTAGTAAATGGCCGTGTCATCGGCGAATAACGCCAATTGGGCCTTTTTACTCTTAGGGATGTCGCTAGTGAACAGGGTAAAGATTAGGGGGGAGAGAACGGAGCCCTGGGGGACTCCGGCGCGAATCGGGTGGGGGGAGGAGAGAGCGCCCTCGATGCGGTAGCGGAAGGTGCGGTTCGACAAAAAGTCCCGTAAGATGAGCACGAGACGGTCGGGCACGCCGAGTTGGTATAGCTTATATATTAAGCCATTGTGCCAGACTTTGTCGAAAGCCTTCGCTATGTCGAAGAACAGGGCGCTAGTCATAGCGCCACGCTGGAAGCCGGCACTGATGTGCTCGACTATGCGGTGCGCTTGCTGGACGCACGAGTGTTGGGTACGGAACCCGAACTGCTCGTCCGGAATCAGGCTCTTCGCCTCGGCATAGTCCTTGAGACGCTTATAAATAAGCCTCTCGTAGATTTTGCCGAGCACGTTGAGCAGCATAAAATTTATATAATAATTCATCACACAAATAATATTTTCCCTTGGACCAGAATTTCGCAAGTCCACATAATAAGTGTTGTAATAAAAATCAGAAGCTTTGTACGTGCTGTGGATGCAATACGACGTGACGGGCGTATCAAATGGGAAACTACAAGATATTGGGAAAATTCCCATTCCATACGAAAGTGATTCTTCATGCCGGAGATAAAAACTAACTAAACTTACATTAAAAGTGCCATAATTCTTTTGGCTTACGCGAACTATGTTGTTGGAAATAGTTTTAATGTTATGTGTAGTTTGGATAGATTAACTATCGTAAGAGTCAAGGCGAGCTTAGTTGCGCGGCTTTATGGTCCTTGTGTTATGTTAAAAATTTGTTTTTGTATTCGATGAAGTGTCTTAGACTTCAGGTAGTGTTGTACAGATTCCTGGTAAAGGCTGAAAGTAAGCCAAAACATAGAAATGGCACAAATAATGTGATGAATTTCGTTATATACTGAGAAAAACAATTGGGTATTTGAAAGGGTAGTCAATAACGTTACTTTTTATGAACTGTCAAAACGCGGCATTTGTACGTGATTTGTATGAAGTATAACATTTTGACGTCACAGATTTTTAGACTCAAATGGAATACTTATTAGCATGAAATGCAATTTAACAATTATATCGTCGCATTATATTTAATTTCTGCACGGTGATGGAAGTTTTTATGACGAGCGGGCTTTTTTCCATGTGATTTCATAATTTATTTTTGACCGATTCAAATACTCAATTGTGAAATCTGTGAGTGTTAAACTAGTGAGTTTTGACAAGTAAAACAAAGCGCTCTTTTTGCGATAGTTTAGACGTTGGAACGCTAGATGGCGTGCAGACGTTATTATAATTCTGATAAATTACTAATAATATTACTCTTTCACGCAAATACTACTGATCTAGATGAAATTCGGCACACAGATAGTATGTGACCTGGATTAATATATAGTTTATTTTATCCCTGTAGTACGATCCCGTAGGATAATTTCAGACATCAACACGGGCGAAGTCGCTAGCAAAAGCTAGTGTACAATAAATCTATTTTGGGCCTACACAAACACAAGCCCATAGTTACTTTAACACTATCATAAATATTAACACTCCACTTAACCGCGACAACGCGACGCGTCAATCCGCCCCAGCCCTATCCCGTATAACTTTCTGCAATAAAAGAGCAATATTTCACGGTAACGTATTTATTCTGTTGCCTCTATCGATGTGAGAGAAGTGCGGGCACAAAGTATGTATGTACAGAAGGACAGTTCCAAATGACGAGTAAAAACGCACACACATATAGACACGCTTCACATACAGCGAGTGCAAGCGCACTCAAACTCAAAGCATTTATTTCAAACAAACCAATTACAGGCACTTTTGAATTGTCAAGGGCTCGGTCAGTCAGAAAGATCACGCTAGTTGCCCATTCCAAATAAGTTGGTACCTACGGAGAAGTACCGTTATTCTTTTAACTCAAAATATGGTTACAAAATCGGGGTACAGAGGCCAGCACATCAAGTTACCACAATCTGTCAAATTTCTTTGATAGTATTTCAACTTTATTGCAAAGACATAAGGTTTATTTTTAATTGAGAAAATTTGTCAGTTAGGGATAGCTTGATGTGCTGGCGTCTGTACATCATTCATGTTGATAAGCCTATAATGTTCTCACCGCTGGGACCCAGGCCTCCTCTCTAAGAGAGGGACTGGGTCATAACCCACTACCTACGTGGGCCCAGTGCGGGTCGGAGGATGTCACGTGTCTTCGAATTTATTTGGCCTGCCAGCGCAGTCGAGACCGGCGTTTGTTTGAGATCGCCGTACGTATATATAGACTACGATAACATAGTCCGCACCTCCAAAATTCAAAACGCTTGAAAGTACTTGTGAAAGTAATTAAAAAGCGCCACCAAGACGAATACTTTCAACTACTTACAAACTCTTTCGTAAGGATGTGACTACAAACATTTAAACAGTAATTTGGAGGGGCGCTCCATGTTATCGTAGTTTATCTATACGCGTCTATAAGGTGTTAAAAAATTAACTCTAAGAATTTCGTGGGAGCATTGTACTCATCGTAACGAACAACTTTTACTATGGGATGAACCCTGAAATCGCGAAAAAAATATGAGCTGTTCCATACATTTATGCACACGTAACTCAATAAAATGTATGGAACAGCTCATATTTTTTTCGCGATTTCAGGGTTCATCCCATAGTAAAAGTTGTTCGTTACGATGAGTACAATGCTCCCAGGAAATTCTTAGAGTTAATTTTTTAACACCTTATATATCGCGTAAACGTATCGTTGTGTGGAAATCGGTTGTCATGGTATGGGCATGTTATGCGGAGGAATGAGGAAAATGTTGTCAGGAGAGTTGTGAGTATGAATGTGGATGGCTATACAAGTAGAGGGAGACCGAAGAAACGATGGATGGATTGTGTGAATGATGATATGGCTAGAAAGGGAGTGACTATCGAGATGACGACTAATAGAGAAGTATGGAAGAAGAAGACATGTTGCGCCGACCCCTAATAAATTGGGATAAGGGCAGGAGAATGATGATCTATACGCGTCTATATGCTGTTTTCGTTTGTTGTATGTTAAACTTTCTGCACTTTTCTTTTTTGTGG
The DNA here is from genome assembly GCA_951799385.1 of Hyppa rectilinea. NCBI lineage: Eukaryota > Metazoa > Arthropoda > Insecta > Lepidoptera > Noctuidae > Hyppa > Hyppa rectilinea. The sequence goes on from OX637325.1 coordinate 8,906,993, forward strand.
TGCGATTATCCTGCATTTGGAACGTCACGCACCAATAAATGAGAAATATTATGCCGTTTTACGAATGAAATGTGATACCGGGAATAAAGGAAATGGTTGCTTCGAATTTTGTAACGCGTTCTGATATTAACGGGTTTACTGTCAATGGTTACTTCCTAAAAGCGGTTCTACGTTCGTATGTATGTTTGTCTGTTTTTTAAATGTATTTTCTACAATTGAGGACCGATTTTAAAATTCTTCTTTGATTTGATAGACGAAATTTGCGCAGTGGTTGGCAGTGGCCTATTGCCATCAACCGACCACGAATCCAGAATACAAGCCACTACTGAGATATTTCTGATGAAAATACCTAATAACACTTTCACGAGGATGCGAAATCATCTGATGGCCCTTTGCGCTCTGGGTGGAGCGGAAGGGAGTGTCAGACTCTTACTGACTAAATAATAATAATAATAATAATATCCTTGGACATTTCACACAACGCCATATAGTCCCAAGCTAAGCAACCTAATGCATGTGTTATAGTAACGAGATGACTGATAAACTACTTATATACATTTTTTTTTTGTAAATACATACATATTATAGATAGAAAAACACCAAGACCCGAAACAAATACTTGCAGGTCGTACAAATATTTGTTCCGTGCGAGAATCGAACCCGCGGCAAGCTGCGCAGCAGTCAATCGCTCAACCACTGCGCCAACCGTGCTGTCAATCCCATCCATGTTCCTTCCTTAGCCCATTATTATGTTCCTGGGTAGCGGTAACCCGTTTGGACTTGAACAATCCCGCTTACCCGACAGGCTTCGGCCCTAGCGGGCCTCTTCACTAATGCTGAAAATCTTTTTGAGGAGCGCGTGGAACACGTAGGTACGCACCGTTCGGCACGGGACTTTCACAACCTGGGAATCGAACCTAGGACCTCATGCCTCGTGCCTGCGACAACTAGACCAACGAGGCTGTCCCAAAAACTCAGTTTGCACACATTCCGTATTTTGACATCTCAGCTTTTGCTACAGCGCAACGCAAAGAACTCCACCAAGCAATTTCTGGGACATGGGATTTTTGCCAGCCAGTCCGTTTTAAATGAATCTGAAGGGATTTTTATTCCTTTTTAATCTAATTACTTTTCTGTTGGAAGTACTCGTTTTAATTGTTTTAACGTTTTTTTCTGTTGTAAGTAAAGATTGCGTAGTCAGATGAATATTTACTAAGGCCGAGGTTGCTCCGTGGATTGGTGACCATCTTTACATATGCCTCATCCGTGACTCGGAAAGCATCGTATTACCCAGTTACTGGGTTGTGGAAGTCAGGGTAGTCGCTCCATATTTGGGAAAAGTCTAAGCAGATACATTGATACCTAATTTTCTCCATTATGATACCAACTTAATAAGTTAAAAAGATATACGCAAAAAAAACGTAACACAGAACAGTGAAACACTATAAGCTGGATATTTATTAGTACAACACGCCAGACGAGAGGCGACACACAAATTGGATGAAACCTAACGACGGCCATCAACATATTTATTGAATGGTTATCGACATTCACTGGCCGGACCTCTGATGGAAAAGCTTGTTGATATTATAAATTACTGTAACTGGGCACTTTTTATGTACAATGAAAATGGTATTGTATTGTTTCATTTTTATAATTGTTCAATCTGCCTAGCCTTTTGCAAACTATGTTGGGGTCGGCTTCCAGTGTAACTGGATGCAGCTGAATTACAGTATTTTACATGAAGCGCCTGTACAACCCAGTCAGCAAATGGGTAATTAGATACGTTTTGGTAAGACTGGCTGGCTGTAATACATCACTATATTTCTGTTTTAAGTATTAAATAAATAATAATATTTATTTTCTCACCAGAACATCCTTAGTAAATACTAACGAAAAACAATATTATCCACACATGGGGTTTTGGGAGAAGACTTGGTATGTAAAAATGGTCATCCATCCATTAACCAACGTAGCTTAACCTGATGGATTTACCTGAGAAGCTGTTATTAATTAATTAATTAACCACAATTTTATAATTATTGTGAAACAAAATCTTGACGGCGAGATGCCCTCTGACGGCACGTTCTGTAACTAGTTTCTGCCCGCCACTTCATCTGCGTGATTCATGACCACCGCGTCACGTCTCATCGCATCGCCCTCCCGTGCTATGACTTCGATTTCCACTTGGTGTTCTTTAATTTTTTTTATTTCGTTTTGCTCGGCTTGGCCTTCAAATAAACGTAAATAACGTTTATATTTGATAATATTACTATAGATTTATACAGTTCTCTGAATGGATAATCTATGGATAAAGTAAATAGCTTAGGTTTGCCGGAAATACCCTCAAACTCAAACTCAAAGCATTTATTTTACACTTTTGAATTGTCAGTCAGAAAGATGAAGCTAGTTGCCCATTCCAAAGCAGTAGGTCGGGCACGAAACTCTATGGACATTCTTTTAAACAAAATATGGTAAATCATTCATGTCCCCACTACCTGTCATACATATGAGAACTATGCAACGTAAAAATTTGGCGGCTAAATACCGTTATACGTTAAGTGCATTGTGACATTCTAGTATTAGTCTTGAGGTACAGAACTGAGTTGCTATCAGAGAGCATGTATATGTGAACATATTTTTTACAAAGTGGAGACTACAATACGATCATAAATTAAACTGCGTCATATCTAGTGCTGTACCCTGTCAAAATTCAATTTAATATATCTAATAGTTTAGTTACTATAGCTAGTCAAAGATTGGCAAAACCCATAGTCGGTCCGCCACTATTATTTAGTTTATTAATTTAAAAAATCACTTTTTAAATTTCGATTTAAGGATTTATATAATAGTTCCAAAATAGCCCTATTCATTAGTATTGTCAAAGTTTTCATTTATGGTAGTATTGTTTTCTACACATGATATAGGTAGATCTGTATTAATTAGCTCTAAATATAACAGGCTACAACTCAAAAATATTATCCGCCTCTAGCCAATACAATAAATTCGACAGCGCTCCGGCTCGTAACTTCAATGGCTGGCTCGGGGCCAACTGGCCTCAATTAAGGCTTTTCGAGCAAAAAGTGACATTTTCAATCGGCAGCGCTGCAAAGCGCTGGCTGCGCTTTTGTTGAAACTTGTTATTAGCAGAAGCATGTGGAATTGGGTAGATGAGTCGTTTTATTGTACTGTTCGTGTTTTATCTGGATTTTGTGATTTGTAATGTCCCTGAAGCAGATGTCAATGCAAAATTATCACTTGCTTACAAATCGGTGAAGGAAAACATCGTGAGGAAACCAGCATGTCTGAGAGATATATATCTCAACAGCGTGTGAAACTAAGTCAGAGGTTAGTCACTAAACACACGAAAAGAAGAATAATAAAATGATTACGGTATTAAGATAAGTTAAGTGCCTGCCCCGTTAGTGTAGTGGTTGCAAGCGTAACTGCTTAACATGAGGTTGTGGGTTCGACTTCCAGGTCGGGCAAAATGTTATTGGGTTTTTTATCAGATTTTTTCTGTAGTAGACTGGGTTCTGACTATTTGTACGGTTGATGATTTATTTATTTTCTTCTTCATCTTACATCTATCATTGTCTTCAATGTGATAAATGTGCTTACCCTTACATATACAATATCTATAACTAATGATGAAAACGGCATTTCTTGTGAATTCACCCAGAATACAGAAAGCACATAAAGCTATCCCTAACTGTAAAATTTTCTCAATTAAAAATTAACCTTATGTCTTTGCAATTAAGTTGAAATACTATAAAAAAAATTGACAGATTGTGGTAACTTGATGCTGGCCTCTGTACAACAAAATAAATCCGTGTCATTAGCAATAAGGTTGAGAGTTCAAAGTGTCCGCGTTGGCGGCGCCTCCCGTAGAAGGTTGAGATGATAATAGCGGGCGAGCCTATTGCCATTAGCTGGGTACAAAAACTCCGGGCTGCTAATGAGAAATTCCAGGTAAAAAAAAACAAAAATAAAAATTATATACACAATCAGTGCAAAATTCCAACTGCGTACCTTTTACGGTTTATAAGATACAGCATGCTACCGACAGATAGACGGACGGATAGCGGAAGCTTAGAAATAGGGTTCCGTACCAAACCTTAATTTCAAACCACCCTATTCTTTTGAACCCACATACCGTATCGTATAAAAATAACCCCGAAACGGTAACATGCGCTCATAAAACCGTGGCGCCCTCTGTCATCGCAATAAAAATAGTTCTGCTGACCCAAAATTGTATACACACCGTCGTAAAAATGAGGTTTCTTTAGGAAACGCACGTTCTAAATGTGTTTCGTGGTAAATTTTGATACAAATAATAAAATAAAATAATATTTATTTCGGACGAGTTACATCCATAGTGGGTTAGTAAGTAATGAATCTTATATCTATGTTAGTAACTTAACATTGAGTTACTAGATGATTTGGAGGAGCTCGTGGCTAATTACTAACAGCCGCACAGGTCGATCTATCAGGTTAAGCTACGCTTGCCGGGGTTGGTCTATGGATGGATGACCATCTTCAAATATCGAGACTCCTCTGTGCCTCGGCAAGCACGTTAAGCCGTTGGTCCCGGCTGTCATTTGTGCATCTTTGACAGTCATAACGCCCGAAAATCCGACAGCCAGTCTTACCAAGGGGTATCGTATTGCCTAGTTACTGGGTTGTGGAGGTCAGATAGGCAGTCGCTCCATGTAAAATACTGGTATTCAGCTGCATCCGGTTAGACTGGAAGCCGAGCCCAACTAATTTGGAAAAAGGCTGGGCAGATTAATTGATAGGCTTTAAGCACAGAAATGTACCGAGACGGACTTAATGCCATAGGCAATTTCTACCAGACAACCTTTATTATATCACATAAAGGAACCATCACGTTTCTTTAGAAAAAAAACGGGGTTTCACATAAGTTAAAGATAAACATGTTGTAAGGTCCGGTAATAGTCGGCACCTTACACTTGCAGTTTAAGTTAGAAGTAGTAAGTACTTGGAGTTAGGTGAGTTGACGTAAACACACACAGATTTGGTAACACTAAAAGTTTATTTGAGTACCGATCACAACAAGTAAGGTTGGATGCTAATCCGCGGTGTTCGCGTAAGTATGTAATTTGTCAACTAACTTAAAATTATATTAATCATTGTTTAAATACGAAAGATAAAAGTAGGTTGCTGCGTTTGCAGCCTGACGGCATGTACGTAAACCGTACATGCTCCCGAGGGCAAAAGGTGGGATGAGCATCCAGTACATAAAACATATAAAAGTAAAAAATCCCAAAACGTAATAATAAAAGTACAGACAGTTTAGAAGTAGGTAAAGTAAGTAAAAATATAAAAGTAAGAAATCCCAAAAAGTAATAATTGAAAGTATAGACAGTATAAAAGTAAACATTAGGTCAGTAAGTAAAACGTAAGTAAAAGTTAAAATGTACACATCAAAATGGTAGGTTTTTACTGCTCCTCAAAGTGAAATAGTTGTTTCGGCCTCGCGTCGCTGTATAGTGGCTCCGGCGGTGTCGAATGACGTATTTCTTGCATCTCGATTTCGACTTTGTTGTCGATACCTGCAGGTTGTCTTGTAGATGGCTTTTTAGGTTTCTTATGCCATAGTCTCCTAATCCAAATGTAGACAGCAAACGAAGCTGCTGCTCCCAACAGCAAAGAAGTCACAGAGTAGAGATATATGTCGTGACTCGATATCTCTGTCGTTTGTGGTAGTCTTTCCTGCTCTTTCTGCTGAGTTATTTGCCTATCTATGTTTTTGATACTTATTTTAGAAGTATCCAGTTCCGTCATATTCAGCTGTGCGTTTTTCCAACTTAGATCAAATAAATTGTTGATAGTGGTGTTGAGTATTGGTACTTCGATATCCGCTTCCTTGTAAAATTTGCTTCCTAAGTGGTTGTAGGTGAATATTGTCGCATCTTTCTTTTGTAGTATGCATTTTGGTTTCAAGGCAATCACCCCAGTACCGTTGATGACCGCTGGCGTAACTTGATCGCTACATATGACGCGCATCAGCTGTCTGTCGCACAATGTAAACAACCACCAGTTAGGTTTGTGTAATTTGATCCAGGTTTCTTTGCAAGTTACGTTATTGATGACACAGGATACTGACGTTTGTTGGTTGAATACCTTGGCCTCGCAAGGTGCGTCCTTGTCTTGTAAGCTAAATACCGGCTGACGTGAAATGCATGTGTACTCGTCTTCTCCGTAAGGCGTACATTGGCGCATGTCTTGCTCTTCCATAGTGATGTACGAATTTTTCACGAAGTTTATGGCGATATAATTGGAGAAAGGCTGCACGACTTTCAACTGTCCTTGTTTCTGGAATGGTATAGGTATTACCCGGTATATTTTGTAGTCTTCATCGCTCAAAAGTGGAATATGCAATTCGAAAAGTAGGAAGTTGTTTGTAATCCGAGCCTTGACATGGATTAGTTCGTAGATGTCGCGGAAATCCTTTTGTGTGTCCTTTATCGGCAAGGTTAGTCCCTGTGGTAGTTTTCCAGAGATGATATTCAGCTGTTCTATTATTTGAGATGCAGGAAGTAAGTGAGTATCCAAATGACCTCGGTAAATGTTGGCGAGAGCATTCATTAGCATTTCTTGGATTCTATGCAAATCGCTCAAAATTAAAGTTGATGATAAAGCAGCAGAAGTCACGTCGTTTGCTGTGTATAGTATTTGCGCTTTGTTTTCAATTTTTGTAATTATGTTGCAAGTCTGATTTATGTAGGTTTGTATTGCGTGAAATTGTTTGTCCATAAATTCCGTATTGTTTTTGATTACGTTGTTTTCCGCCTCTATAATTAATGTTTGATTCTTCATCAGCTGTAGCAGATAATTATCGTTGGTTTGCATGTTTTGGATATCCTTCTCGTACTTTTGCGCGAAGTCTTCATCCAAAACTCCGAAGAGTGTTCTGGCTAATTTTCCGATTCCATCAAAGTAGCCTCGTTTATGTCGTGAATGCTGAGAAAGTAACATAGTGTTATAATTCTCAAGGTGATGCATTTCATGGCGTAGGTGGTTGACGACTGCTTCGCATGGTGTAAACTCGTGCGCGATTCTTTGACAAAGTTTATCAATTTGGTTTATGTAGTAGTTCATGTTATTCGTGGCTTGCCAGTAGGACGTTAGGTTGTAATAGATCAGTAGTGTCCATTCATCATGTATTAGTTGCAGTTTTCCGGCTTCATCGAAGTAAATAGGTTGATTGTTGATTATAGACGTCACCTTATAGTTATTTGTTGCTGATGACGATTGTGCAGTTCCTATCATTCCTATCAAAGTTATGAGAGTGAAAGTCAGGAAACTGTACTTGTTGGTTCGTGTGCTCCTTTTTCTTCTTTGGTTTTTTGTTATCTCTGTATCTTCTTCTCTTTTGCTGTTTGTTGTTTCTTCAGTAGCTGGCAGTTTTTCTTGCTGTGGTAATAGAGTTAGTTTGACCGTGGGTCGTTTTATCACTCCAGTTTTGGTTTTAAGGGTGGCCACTCGTACTAGACCATCCTTCCCGGGATGAGTTTCCATCACTCGTCCCATGGCCCATTTACCAGGAGGTAAGTTTGTTTCTTTGATTAATACGACGTCGATTGGTTTGAGATTTTGTACAGTTTTGTTCCACTTGCTTCTAGACTGTAGAGTATTTAGGTAATCATTGGACCATGCCTTCCAGAATTGATCCAGCATGTGTTCCGTTAGTTGCCAACGTTTTCTCAAATCCATCTTTCTGTCGTCAGGCTCCGGTTGAGGTAGTGACAACGTAGCACTGCCAGTTAGAAAGTGACCAGGAGTAAGAGTGGTGTAAAATTCCTCCGGATCTTCTGTTAGTGGGCACAGAGGCCTGGAGTTCAGGCAGGCTTCTATTTTCGCTAATAATGTAGTAAATTCTTCCCAGGTTAGTTTTTGATCCCCAAGAACTCGCCGCAAGTGATGTTTTAATGATTTAACGGCTGCTTCAAATATCCCCCCCGCACTAGGCCAAGCAGGGGCGTTGAAGTGCCATTGAATTTCTAGTTTCCCAATCTCGTCAAAAAACTCAGGAGAGAGTAATTTTTTGAAGTTACTAAAATCCTCTCTCAGCACTTTAGATGCTCCAACGAAGTTTGTGCCGTTGTCCGAGTACATATGAGCGGGCGTTCCTCGCCTCGCGCACATTCTTTGTAGCGCCGCAATAAATGCTTCCGTGCTTAGTTCTGAAACTAATTCGATATGTACAGCTTTCGTAGCCATACAAACGAAAACCGCGATGTAAGCTTTTGAGGTCTTCACTCCTCTTCCTTTGTTCAATTTCACGTCTACGTGACCAGTAAAGTCAACTCCAGTGTGAGTGAATGGACGACTTGGCGTTACTCTTTGCTTCGGAAGATCGGCCATTATTTGAGCATTGTCAGTAGAGTTGTAACGATGACATTTCACACAGCGTCGTATTCTTCCCTTTACCGCTCGATTTCCAGACACTATCCAGTATCGTTGCCGTATGTAAGTAAGGGTTAGACGGGCTCCTCCATGAAGCGTCATCAAGTGTGCTTGGTCGATCAGTAGTTCAGTGAAGCGGCTGGAGTATGGTACAACTGCGGGATTCTTCATATTAGCAGGAAGATCAGAGTGCTGTAGTCTTCCGCCTACGCGAATTATTCCCTTGTTATCCAGATATGGTTTGAGTTTGTAAATGCTGCTTTTAGGTGACACAGTTTTATTTTGTTTCAACTGTTTGTGTTCTTGCGCAAACTCACTTTGCTGAACATATTTTATTATATATTCTGCTGAGTATTGTAGGTCAGTTGTTGTTAGGTGAGTCGCGCTTGGTCGTAACTTTTGCTTTAGTGATGCAAAATATCGCACAATTCGAGCAGTAATTCTTGTTACTGATGTCAGCGAACTGTGGTTCTTCAATAACTTGTAAACAATATTTTCAGTGTTGTAGTTTTTCGATCTGACGTCATTGGGTTCAACCCTACGTGCTTCGCTTGTAGTAAAGTGGCAATTCACATTATGAGGTGTTTCTGATTCTGCGAAGTTTTTCAAAAACATAGGTCCGTGCCACCATAAGTTGAACTTGACTACCTTGCTCGGTAGCAAGCCTCTCGAAGCGCAGTCAGCTGGATTAAGTTCCGATCGTACGTAGCACCATTGTTGAGGTGGAATTACGTCTTTTATCTTCCCCACTCTGTTAGCTACGTATCTTTCCCATCTTGAGGGGTCTCCCTGAATCCAAGCTAGAACCACCTTGGAGTCACACCAACCGTAGGCTGCTATCTCGTGCTCCGTTAGTGAATTCTTCACTTTTTCCATGAGTTGGGAGAGTAGTAGTGCTCCGCATAGCTCAAGTCTGGGTAAAGAAGTTGTTTGAGTAATCGGCACCACTCTAGTCTTTGACACTAATAATGTGATCCTTGGGTCGCCTTTTTCGTCGATTACTCGGCTGTATATGACGCAAGCGTATGCCTTTTCGCTTGCGTCACAGAATCCGTGTAGTTGGATAGTTTTCTGCGTACTGCCAATCCATCTGTTTATTTTAATGTTTTTAATTAAATGTAGTTCTTTGTTTAGATGCCGCCATTCGTCTTGTAACTCGTTAGGTAGTTCAGCATCCCAGTTTATTTTAGTTAGCCACACCCTTTGGAATAGTAGTTTAGCTGACACAGTTATAGGCGCCAGCCAACCCAAGGGGTCGTATAGTCTTGATATTTGTGACAGCAGTTTCCTTTTAGTTAGTAGTTCGTTGTTGTAGTCGTAGTCGTCTACAGTCCATTTGAATATGAAAACGTCATCTTTTGGATTCCAACTTAATCCCAACGTTTTCATTGATTCGTCGCCTTTAAAATCAAATGTACTTTTCGATATTTGATCTTCGTCTAAGTGTCGTAAAAGCTCAGGATTATTGCTTGACCATTTTCGCAGATTCATTCCGCCTCCCTTCAGTAGTTTGATGATCGATGTTTGAATTTCCTTTGCTTCTTTTGTGGAGTTGTGACTGCTGATTAAGTCATCGACGTAAAACTGATTTAGCAATATTTCAGCGGCTTTTGGATATTTGTGACCGTCATCGAAAGCAAGCTGTTTGAGTGTTCGCATTGCTAGCCATGGAGCACTTTTTGTCCCATATGTTAAAGTTTGCAATTGATATTCTCGTAAATTTTCCGTTGGTTGGTTTCTCCATATGATCTTCTGTAGATGTTGTTGATCGGGATGACACCATATGGAACGGTACATTTTTTCAATGTCTGCTGTGTAGACATATTTATAGCCACGCCATTGTAATATCAATGCTTGGATGTCCTTTTGCAGGTTAGGACCTTTTTCCATCACGTCATTGAGGCTACATCCACCCATAGTCTTCTGTGAAGCATTAAAAACTGCTCTTAATTTTGTTGTTGTTGATTGTTCTCTCAGTACTCCATGATGTGGTAAGAAATTTGAATCTTTGGCGGATGCTGTGTCCGAAAGCTTCATGTGACCCAAATCGATGTAATCGCGGATGAAGTCTTTGTACATTGATGCAAGTTTAGGTTTTCTGTTGAATTTTCTTTCTAGTTGTAAAAATTGAGAGATTGCGATCGGCTTCGAGTTTCCCAGTTTTTCTTCATAACCGGGAACTAGTGGCATTTTCACTATGTATTTCCCGTCGCGTTCTCTTTCAGTAGTCATTTTGTAGTAATTTTCGCACCAGTCGTCTTTAGATGTGTCTTCAGTATTTTGTATGATATCTTCTGTCTCCCAAAATCTCTTTAAGTCGTTCAGGTCGACGAGTGCAACATGGCAGTTAAAAGTTTCTACCTTGCCGCATAAAATCCATCCTAAACGGGTTTCCTGCGCTGTCGGCGTTTGAGCATCTCCCTTTAGGACCCCCTCTAATATAATTTGGGAATAGATATCCGCTCCCAGCAGTAAATCCACGGTCCTTGATAAGTTAAAGTCAGGATCCGCTAGTTTCAGACCTTGTAGCTGAGGCCAGTTTTTTCTTTTAAATGTTTTGTTGGGTAGGTTGTTCGTGATCCTCTTCATCACTAAAGTGCTTGCTGAAAATGCAAAGTCAGTGCAGCGTGATTTGCACTCCAATTCTAGACGCCCCTTACAATCACCTAAGATAGAACCCACGCCGGAAATCGTAGCGTTCATCCTTTTTCTAGGTAGTTTTAGTCGTTGAGCCGCGTTCTCCGTGATGAGGTTTACTTGTGATCCTTGGTCAAGTAAAGCTCGCAACGTTATAAAATCTCCTGATGAAGTCTTTACTTGAAGTTCCACTGTGGTAAGTAAAATCTCCATAATGTAGTCATTTGATAGATGGTTCGTACTATATTGATTAGTTGATGTTGAAGGTTGATGCTCCCGTTGTTGAGAGCGTTGAAACGTATTGTTCAAATTAGAACTAGGTGACAGTTTTTGCGTTGAGTAATGTAACATCGTGTGATGAGGTTTATTGCAGTCTTTGCAAGTTTTGTTTGATGTGCATTCTGTGTCGCTATGCTTATACAAACAGTTTTTGCATATTTGTAATTTCCTTACTGTGTCATTTCTTTGCCGTGTGTCCATTTCAATGAACTTTGGACACTGCATGATCACGTGAAGACCGCTGCACAAAAGGCATTTACCGAATGACGTATGGTATATTCTTGATGCTTCTTTTCTATGCTGTTCATATGATGGTTTATGTGAGTTGAATCTTGTTTTGTGGCTGAATGTTTGTTTATGTTGGTTTGATGCATCTTTTTGGTAACCCTTTGCTGCTTCTAACGCCATGAATTTTGTCTCCAAGAACCCCAAAAATTCACCCAGCTCCGGGACTTCCTTTGGGTGCTGTAGTTCTCTAGTGTATTCGGTATATGATGTTGTGTCTAACTTCTGTGCCATTAAGTACACGATTATTGGATCCCAGCTTGATGTATTTAGACCGATGTTATGTAGGCCATTTATGCATTCGTTGATTACGTCATGCATTTTCTTCAAGACAGCAGCACTAGCCTGCTGGTTGGTTGGTAACTGCATCAAAGTGTTCATCAAGTTCGTAAATTGGAGTCTTTTGTTGTCGTATCGCTGAATAAGAATATCCCAACAAGTTTCATAGTTTTCAGCGCCGACTAAATGTTGAACTAATCGTTCAGGCTCTCCTTTAAGTTTTGATTTTAAGTGTTGCATCTTCTGCGCTTTTGAACAATTTGCATTGTTGTGAATTGTCTCCAAAAACATATCCTTGAATGTAATCCACTGGCTGTAGTGTCCAGTGAATTCCGGTAGTTGAATCCTAGGTGCAAAGTTTTGGTAGTTAGCGCTTGTCCATAGTTTCGAATTGAGAGATCTTTTCATTATATCGTATTGACGTTCTTTGTTGCCAAACAAGTCGTTGTATACTTCGTTTGAGCCTTTCAAAATGGCTTCAAGCTCCCAGTGACATTTCTCTACAGCGTCCCACTTAGTTTTCAGGACGCTTAGATGATCCTCTAATTCCCATTTTTCAGTAATGGAGTCGATCTCTATTTTGGACATCGCCCGTTCAAGTGCTTTAATGTGACATTCTTGTCGATCTAGTAGTTCCTTGGTCTTGGTATCCACTCCTGTAGGATGAGGGATGACTACCTCAGCCTGTTTCCCTTCACAGGCCAATAACCGCTGCAGTATATCAGCCCTGGTGGATTCGTACATATGTTTCGTCTTTTCATAAATGTTCCCAGTAAAATATTGGATTCCTTTGTCCTCTCGTTCAAGTAATACCTTGTGTCTATTGTCAAAGTCTTGCCAGAGATTTTCCAATGACACTAACCTTTGAGTCAAGTACTCCTTTACTTTCCGAGACACGCCGTCCTTTTGGTAGTTAGCACAGAGACGTTTGATTGACTCGAAGACTTCGTTTTGTATAGTGATTTTGCTCATCTTGATGTAGTCGATTAGTTAACCGAAAGCAGTAGTAGTGGGATGTAGTAGTAAAGTAGGTATTGAAAACACGTAGTTCGGTGTTTCCTAGTTTGTAGGCCTCGGATTACCCGCAGTTCACGTCGTAGTCCAGAAGCTGTAGTAGTAGTGTAGTGGTAGCAGCAGCAGCTGACACAGTTGAGTCTGTTTTTCCCGCTTGATTCACGAAGAAGTTTCAAAGTATCCCCTCTTCGTTGATTGCTCAGAGCTCTTGTACTCTCTCTACGAATATGCGCGCTTTCTCAACTTGACTGGTGAGTTCCGCTTGTGGAAGGCCAGCCAAGCCGATTCGCTGTCGCTTCAAGAGTTACAATTACCCCAAACAGTAAAACACTCGAAGGACCATTAAATGTAAGGTCCGGTAATAGTCGGCACCTTACACTTGCAGTTTAAGTTAGAAGTAGTAAGTACTTGGAGTTAGGTGAGTTGACGTAAACACACACAGATTTGGTAACACTAAAAGTTTATTTGAGTACCGATCACAACAAGTAAGGTTGGATGCTAATCCGCGGTGTTCGCGTAAGTATGTAATTTGTCAACTAACTTAAAATTATATTAATCATTGTTTAAATACGAAAGATAAAAGTAGGTTGCTGCGTTTGCAGCCTGACGGCATGTACGTAAACCGTACA